>CM057454.1:24705000-27556666 GCA_016271365.2 Neoceratodus forsteri
GCAAACAGAAATGTTAACAGTGGCACACATGGTAACACAAGCGCGAATGAGAACAGAAAGGGTAACGTACACGGTGGCATAGACAGGAACGGTGTGCCACTTGATGTCTTGTCACATAGTAACATGGTGCCTGTAAATGGAAATGTCAATGGGCATGGTGACGCAAAGTGAAACAGAAGAGAAACATACGGTACACAAATGGCAAAAAGTAACAAGCATAGCGCAAATGAAAGCAAAAGGATGACACACGTGGTGGCATTGGGGTGTGCATTGGGATCATCAGCCCTAACTCTCACCCCATGACATGTGTAAAACAGCAGAAGATAGGAGAATGGGGTGAGAGTTAGGACCCACGATCCCAATGCACACCCCAATGCCGGTTGGGGTGGGGGGCAAAGGGTTTTTCAACCCTAACAGTGAATTTCCTCACTTTTGTAGCTGTGAAACAACCCTAACTAATGCATTAAATGGAGTTTTTTGCCTCTAATTTCCCTTCTTTTTGAGAATGATTACGAGAAATAGTGAATGTAATGCAGTGGCGGAAGCGCGGGGCCCGACATGATGTCTTGTGGCATACTAACAGGGACAGCAATGCAAACAAAAATGCTAACAGTGGCGCACATGGTAACACAAGCGCGAATGAGAACCGAAAGGGTAACGCACATGGTGGCGTAGACGGGAATGGTCTGCCACGTGATGTGTTGTCACATAGTAACATGGTGCCTGCAAACAGAAATGTCAATCGGCATGGTGACGTAAAGTGAAACAGAAAGATAGACAGTACTGTAGACAGAAATGGCAAAAAATAACAGAAAGCATAGCGCAAATAAGCATAAAGGATAACGCACATAGTGGTGCAGCGTCACAGTGTAAGTGAAGCGTGTATGGAACCATAAGCGGAAAGGCAACAGTAACAGTAATGTAAGTGCACAGGCTGGTTTTCCCCAAAACCTGCATAGAGAAAGACAGTGAGTACAAATAATGTATGCATAATAATGAGTATCGACGCAGAAAATGAGATCTTGGAATACTAAATACATTATATCTCAGGAACCGTACGACGTGGAAAAAAAATTTAAAAGTAATATTATTTACAACTGTCCTGGTAAGAAATTTTCTGACGAAAAGTACATATCTCGCACTGTTTCCGAGATACGGGTCCTGAAAGGCGCGGGGAACGCCATAATGTTATCATATGGGAAAAAAAGAAAAGTTCGGAGCGCCATAACTTTGCCTCCCTGTAATTTTTTTTGCCAAACCACTGAAAGGCACATCTGTTGGCTGTCTTCCCTCCAAATTTCAGGAAAAAAGACCAAACCATTATTTTGCAGCAGAGATCCAAAGGATTTCTGTAAGGCGTCGGGCGCCGTAATGTTATCCTTTGGGAAAAACCGTCAACTTTGGAGTGCCGTAACTTTGCCGCCGTGTGATATTTTGTCACCAAACTACTGAAAGGCACATCTGTGGGCTGTTGGCTGTCTCCCCTATAAATTTCAGGAAAAAAGACCAAACCGTTATTTTGCAGCAGGGTGCCAAAGGATTTCTGTATTGCGTCGGGCGCCGTAATGTTATCCTATGGGAAAAACCGTCAACTTTGGAGTGCCGTAACTTTGCCACCGTGTAATATTTTTTCAATACAACACTGAAAGACACATCTGTGATATGTCGGCTCCGTTCCTTCCAGATTTCATCCCAAAACTCCCTACGGTTCTTTTGCAGCGTAGTGCCAAAGAATCGCTGTCACTGTCCCACAGATGGAAAACTACTGTGGCAATTTGCGAAAGCTTTCTCAAAAAAGTTCGACACTTTCGTGAGCACGAAAGTAATTTGCGAAAGTACTTTTTCCAGAAATTTGAAAAACATATTTCTGGGGTGTTTTACCACAATATAAAGACATGGCAAGCATCCTCAGGGTCCGACTAGGTGAATACAAAAAGAATTAGGTTGCTAGAGGGTCCCAAATTTAAATGCCAACCATTTTTCTGATCACCAACTGAAAACAAAATGGCCGATTTGCGAAAGTAACAGGCCCATTTGCGAAAGTAAAAATGCATTTGCGAAAGTGTTGAACTTTTTGTTAACTTTTCCCATTGACTTATAATGGGAAACTGTTTTTTGAATAACTTTTGAACCGTTTAATATTTTTTCACGAAATCTTTGAAAGGCACATCGGGGTCCCTGGCCGCACGTTCCCTGAAGATTTCGGACTGGTCGCTCAAACCGTACGACTTGTAGGCGCGACCGTAGAATTCCAGAAAAAGCGTAGACGTGCGCACAGATCACGCTTAATAACTCCGCAGCCGTATATCCGACCACTACGAAACTTGGCAGATCCCAAGGCCTATGGCTCTTGATCATGTATTCCAAATTTCAGTCAAATCTGTCAACCAGTTGCAAAGTTATTAAGGTGCAAAGTTTTCGGGTTTAACATAGAAATGGCTCCTCAACCCTAACTATGGTAGCACTACCGTGCTACCATAATATAGTCATCTGTGTTCAAGTCCACTGGCGCTGAAAGCCAATTCAAGATTTAAAGCAATCAAGGGGAACTTGTAGGGGGTTGTTTGGTTCAGATGGGCATGCCTGCCCGGCTGACCAGCTAACCCTCAGGCCTGCAACTTGGCATTTAGGTACCAAGCAACAAAATTCATGGCATCTTTCTGAACTGATACCAGTGGGTTTGGGTTTGGTAATACCTGCAACAGTTTAGATGGTCAGGTAGTTTGGTGGATGCATTATCAAAATGTGATTTGGGTTAAAATCAAAAGTGAGAATGCTGTTTGGGAAAACTTGTTTTCTTTTCTTACCGACTCTTTTTCCTCTGATCACCAGAGATGTGGCCTCTCTCTGGCATCATCCCCAGTTCTCTCCCAGCCAACCTGTCCCCCCTCACTCTGGGTCCCCTCCCAAGGCTCTGCTAATGTCTACCTCTGCCATACAAGAGACCTCCTTGGCTTACCCATAGGGTGGGGTCACCACTTCTTCTGGCACCCAAGACATCCAGTATCATCCAGACAGAGGAGGCACGCATAGGATTGGGACCCAGGTGGGCGGGGTCTGGCAGTGGACATGGGGCCAAGGTGCACCATCACCAACCACAACTCCAGGGTGTTTCTGTGTTCATTTAACAGAGTTACAATGGTTTTAAAAAGCCCTAAGGCAAAATATTCAAGCTTTTTTGCAAGTGTTAGACCAGTTATCAACTTGCAATCCCAATTTGCACCTCTAAAGCAAAATAGTATTGCACAGGTCATATGATTGCTTGAAACATAGAAACATAGAAACATAGAATTTGACGACAGATAAGGACCGCTTGGCCCACCTAGTCTGCCCATTTTCCTACCTAACAGATAAGCTGCAGATCCTAGTTAACCAACAGCTTACTTGGTTACCAAGTCACTAGCCCATTTGTAAGTGGCCCTAATCCATCCTTGTGCACCTATGTAAAGCTTCTGATAGCACCTTGCACATAGGCACATAAGCATGCTGGGAGGTTTGGAGAGGTGTAGCTAACTATTAGTGCAACATTAGTTACTGGATCCCCAAACCAGGTGTTATGGACTGTGCGTTCCTACATTCCCAACATGTGGCCATGTCAGGCTACCACTAGCCCTGGTCCCTCCACTGGTATATGGCATAACTGTCCCGGTGTCCAGTGCCCCACCCCACCCAAATTTCATACCTGTGTAATAAAACATCTGTCCCATGTGTCCAGCAGAACCCCCCACCACTGATCAACTTGGCCCCAATCAGACACTTGATAAGATTAGTAACTCCTCAATACCATTTGCCTGATATGCAGACCAGGATTCCCTATGTGTCCCAATTAGTAGTCTGGCAAGGCCTGCAATTCTTCCATACCACATTCTTGGTGATAGTGATTCCACTGCCCCATAAGGATAATATCTACCCTCAACCAGCCCACCCAGTACCACTACAACTTCCCCCACTTGCCCCCAACCTATGGTGTACAGCAACCAGCACAGACCCTCCACTCACATCCATAACAGCCACCAACTGAATGACAGTTCACAATCAGATGCCTATTGTAGTAAAAGCTGTTTCTATGGGTGTGTGATCATCAACATAGAAACACAGAAACACTGAATTTGTCATCAGAAAAAGACCGCGTGGCCTACCTAGTCTGCCTAGATGTTTCCTGCCTCATCTTAATCCTCACATGCTATCTGATCTCCATCAACCCTACCACCTCCCCACCTCTTCTCTAATATACCGCTATGTCTACGCCACACATTCTTGAAGCCCCCTACTGTTTTACCCTCCACCACTTCAGCTGGCAATCTGTTCCAGGCATCTACCAATAGTTTCTCACATCTCTCTTGACCCCCCTCCCAGCTTCATTGCATTCCCCCTGGTCCTGGTGCTCTTTTACATTTGAAAGAGACACTCCTGGACCCTGTTCACTCCTGTAAGATACTTGTAGACCTGTGTCATGTCACTTTTCTCTTTCCTCTCTTCTAGGGTGTACATGCTGAGATCCCTCTGTCTCTCCTCTTAGGGCTTCTCATGTAAATCCTGCACCATTTTAGTTGCCCTCCTGTAGACTTCCTCCATCCTGTCTATGTTTTTTCTGAGGTTTGTTCTTCAAAATTACATCGCACGCCAGGTGGTGTCTGGCAACACCACCTCCATCCTCCTGATGGAGATACACTCCCTACACACTCCAGTATCCCACTAGCCCTACTCACTGCTTTGTCACAGTGCCATCTTGAGGTCCTCAGACATAATAACCCCAAGATGCCTTTCCTGTTTATTGACTGCAAATACCCCCGTCCTATACTCAGCTCGTGGGTTCCTATGCCCTAGGTGCATGACTTTGCACTTTTTGGAATTTAATCTAACTGCCATGCTTCTTACCACTCCTCAAAATTCACAAAATCCCTGATCATTCTCTCCACCAATCCTGCATGTCCACCCTATTGCAAATGTTAATATCATCTGCAAAAAGGCATACCATCCCTTCAGTTCTTCTGCAGTGTCCCCTACGTTCAGAAGGATTGGGCCCAGTATTGAGCCCTGTGGTACCCCACTGGTCACTCTCCCATAATTTGAGTGAATGCAATTAACCACCACCCTCTGTCTCTTATTCATTAACTAACTACTGTACTAATTGGAAGGCTACAGTCTGTAGTTCAAGGGGGTGGTGCAACAGGACACATTCCCATTCAACTCATTTAAGGGCTGCTCTTCTCACTCCACACACAAGCATTTTTTCCTTGCCCCTCAATACACCCCTCCTCCTCCAGTGACATGCCTTTCTTTCCCATGGGCTTCTTCCTAAGGTACCATTAGCGAAGGGAATCACTACCGCAGCACCTCTAGTGGTGGAACCCTCCTCTACTGTTATTTCCCTTCATACCAATACAGGGTGGTATATCCCATTGATAGAGAGGTGAACAGCCAAAGATTATCTATGTTACACAAGAACAAAACCAGTTGCACCAGCACATTGAACCCAGTTAACCATTTTTTATCCCTCCTGTTCAGTTTCTTTATCAGCCTCCTGTGTGGCACAGTGCTGAAGGCTTAGCTAAACTCCAGATCAATCATGTCCACTGCTCTCCCCTTATCTATTTCCCTGGTCATCCAGCCAAAGGAATCTACCAGATTCATTTGGCATGACCTTTCCCCTGTGAATATGTGCTGCCTGTGGTCTTGCAGCCCACTGGATTCAAGATACTCTAACAGTCTCTCTTTTAGTATGGATTCCATTAATTTCCCCATGACTCAAGTAAAACAGACCAGACTATATTTGCTTGCTTGCTCCCTGCTAACACTCTTACAAAATGGAACTGTGTCTGCTCTCCTTTAGTCTTCTGGAACCACTCCTGTTTCCAGTGAGTTGTTGAATAAGGCCATGAGTAGTACAGCATGCACCTCCCTGCCTATTTCCCTTAATACCCTTGGGTGTATCCATCTGGTTCTATGGCCTTGTCCACCCTAAAATTTGAAGTCCCTTCAATAATACTCTTTCCTTTGAAAATGGACTTGTGTCCACTTCTCCCTCCAGTGTTCATGCTACTCCTTGGTGAACTGTCCCTGTCTCTCCACTGTGAAAACAGTAGAAGTACCTGTTCAGGATGTACACTTTTTTTCTGATCCCGTCTGTGCAGTCTCCTTTTGTTATCCTCCTTATCCTCATAATCCCTCCACTTGCCTTCCTCTTCTTGCTTATGTACCCGAAGAAAGTCTGGTTTCCTTTTGATACCCTTCGGCTATGCTTTCTTCTCTCTGAGCTGTTGATTCCTTCATTATCTTACCTGCTTCCCTCTGTTTTACTTAATACACCTCTCTATCCTCATTCTTATGTGTTTCTTCATACCTCCTGAATGCCATGCTTTTATGAGCTTCTAAAGAAGGCTATTCAGATGTATCTCCCCATGTCAGTGAAGTTTGCCTTCTTGAAATTCAAAACATTTGCCCTCATGTGATTGGACTGGTTCCCAGGTCCCATGCTAAATCACACTATGTGGTGGTCACTGGATCCCAGTTGTCCCTTCACACAGACATCTGTGTTCTGTCCCCATTGGTCAGTATCAGGTCAAGAATGGTCTTTTCTCTGGATCTAGCACAAGCTGTCTTAGACATGCCTCCTGTAGGGAATCCAGGATTCTTCTGCTTCTGGCTGAAGCAGCTGCCTGGGTGGACCAATCCACGTCTAGCATACTGAAATCCCCCAGCAGCAGGATTTCACCTTTTGTTGCCATGTTGTGTATTCCATCCACAAGCTCCATGTCCACTTCTTCCCCCTGTACTGAAGACCTGAAGATCACCCTGTTCATATTGTTGAGCCTTTGTCAGGTTCAAGGGTGATCCACAGTGCCTCAGCCTCCCCCTGTCTACCCTGCACCTCTGTCGCTTTTATAGCCTCTCTAACGTTCAGGGCCACACTCCCTCCTTTTTATACCCCCCCATCCCTCCTGAAAAGAGCACAACCTGGCACATCAATGCTCCATGATTAACAGTGTATCATGTCACAGTTATTGCTATTATGTCCAGGTCTGCCTCTACTATTAATGCCTTCAGGTCTGGGATTTTGTTTCCCAGGCTGTGGGCATTTGTTACCATGCCTTCTATGTTTTATATCCTATCCCCCTCCTTCTCTTGCTGCTGCTCTCCTGCTTCCTTCTCCCTCCTCTCCTGTGCTTTGTCCCCCTTCCCCAGTTGTCTTGCTCGTGTTTCCTAGAATTCACTGCTTCCCACTCTCCTTCTGCTCTCAGTGTCCCAGACTTCATCTCATTTTCCTGCATTTGCCCAGGGGGATGATACTAAGTCACCTGACCCTCCTGACTCCCCCCCCAGCCATTTTAAATGCTTGTCACTTAAGCATTCACACTTCTTACTCGGGTCACCTTCCCTGACAGATGCAGGCCATTATCTTTATACAGGCTTGCATTTGTCCAGTTGGTGCCGCAGTCCCCCATGAAGCCATAACCCTCCCTTCCACACCATTCTTTCAACCAGGAGTTGAATTACTGGATGTGGAGTGCCCTAGCCTTTCCCATGCCATGGACAGGTGGCACCTCTGAAAAGTAGGCAGTGTTTTTTTTTATTATTTGTTTGTTTTTTACCAGGAAACACACACTAAGATGAAGCTTGTTTACATGTGTGACCTAGGGGCACAAGGAAGTTAAGTGACTTGCTCAGGGTCACACAGTATGCAAGTGGGGGCTGTGGGATTCAAACCCACGTCTCCAGGTTTGCAGCTCAGGGCCTTAAACCACTGTGCTATACTGCTTCCTTGAAGTGTTCTACTTGCTTCAGGCTCCCCCACCTTCCTGAAATCCTTTAGGATTCTAGCTACTTCCACTTTGTCTCCTGCCAGGTCATTCATCCCCAGGTGGACAATAACATCCAGTTCTTCCCTCCTTGCCATTACCCTTGTGATCTTATTGATCTGCTTCTCATCCCACCATTCAGTGCCTTCTGAAATGCACTTTACCTCCATGTCCTTCCTGCTAGGTTCCCCTAGTGTCACTCCTTGGACAACTGAGTCCCCCACCAGGAGAAGCTTCCTCCTCCTCTGGGGTTTTCTTTCCCCCTTTCCTGGTGCTGCACCCCTGAGGATTTGCCCATCCACCTTGGTCTCAACTGTGAGTGCCATTGTGGGGCTATCCCACTGCTCCAAAACAGCATAGGAATTGCTTAACCAGACTAGTTGAGGGATGTTCTTCAGACACCTTCATGGCAACTTCCCTACAGTACCAAAATGGTCCTTTTTATGTTGTCCTGTGCACACAATACAAACAACATATTGTGGTGGCAGGTTTTGGAGGTGTGATCCTGTTGTGGCCAATGGCACCTTTGCTTTTTCAGGTTGGGCTCTGTAGCACGAATGAAATAGCACACTGTCTATGACAGCACTGCAAAAGCATGCCACCAACTTGAAACAATTTCACCGCTGCAATGAGGATGTTCCCCATCATTGCAGGGCATGCATTGCCTGGTGTAACATTTCAATAAACATGGTTGCGACTGTCTCTGTCTGCCTCTGACAATCCCCAGCAAGCCAACTTTGGGAGTGCCCAATCCCCTTGTCAGCATAGTTTACCCCCCAAGATTGTGTGGCACACTGGGAGTCCACCCCAGTGTGCCTCCATATTCAAAAGCCAATTATGTTGGCATTTTCCTGCTCCTGCCCACCACAGTGTGGCTAACATCACACCACAAACTCATGGGACACACTGGGAACCCTCCCCAGTGTGCCCAACTTTTCCTTACACCTGTACAAAAAAAGAAAATTGTCCACGGTGTTCTTTCTTTTATTTTGATTATAACCTGAAACAAAGAAATGGCCCTTTGCCGTCGGGTCCTCTCCCTGCAACCTGCACCCACCATCTGTGCACCCCACCTCCTCACACACACCCCCACCCCATACTTACCTCCAGAGTCCAGCGCTGTGATCTACAGTGGAGCAGGAACATGTCTGCACTCTTCAAAGCTGACCACAAACTGAAGAAATACTGGTAAGCTGTATAATTTCATCAATGGTGGGAGGGGTTTAAACTTAGGTGGATATCGCATACATTTTTGCAACTTTTGGCTACAAATTTTCAACATTGGGTTCTTGGGACACCACCTCATGAACTTAGTCACTGTCATTTCATTATTCAGTCCCGAAAGGTGATTTCATAGTCACTGCGCAAAATCACATTTTGGAACCGATTAAAGAAATGACTGTGTCACTGTTCATAAGATGGGCTCCTAAAATGCCTGTGTTGAAAATCTGGTAAACAAATTCCACAAAATGACTGTGTTATGAGCGTGCATTGCATAGTTTCCATGCACACTCGTAACTTTAAGAATTTTTAATATTTTCACTTCAAATTTCCAACCTTGCCATTTCTTCACATGTCCTTATGAACAGTAGAGCTGTCATTTTTCACATCCTACCCAAAATGTGTTTCTGCACATCTGGCACAGAATTCCACAGTTGCTGTTGGGAAATCAACGTTCAGGACACATTAACAAAATCATAGTGCCACTGTTTATGAGCGGAGGTCCCACATGCTTTCATGAGATGGGGTCACAAAAAGCCCATGCTGAAAATCTGTAGTGCAAATACCAACAAACACCCACGGTGTTAAGGTTTCTAACTATAACATCCCACCCTGTAGAGACTGACTGGTTTCGGGGGTGACTTTGGATTGTCAGCTGTAGTGGTCATGCCATTCCACCCCACCCCCACCCTGCAGCCTGTGACATGTATCACAATGTGCCTTGGACTATTCTGCCCCAAAGTTCACCCCATTCTCCCATACTGCACCCATCTCAATGTATTTCCTTGTAGAATGGGGTGAGCATAAGGCCCAATGACTCCAAGGCACAACTTGACACTTTTCGGAGTCTGCAGGGTAGGGTGAAGTAAAATGGCATGAGCATTATAGCCGATGAACCAAAGGCACACCTCATTGCCTGTCAGTCTCTGCAGGGTGGTGTGGGATTGGTGTCACTTCCATGCTTCTATGCCATTCCTATTATGGATCTCTCTAACTCCAGCGCTACTGATGCCAATGCCAACAAGACAATGACAGCATTGACAAATGCTTGTTTCCTCCTGCTTTTGCTCACTTCCTTCATGCAGATACTGGTTGCCTTCCCTATGCCTTTACTTAACTTTTTCCACTGTTACTCTACCCCTCTCTAACAGTTCTCCCCTGCTTGAAGTCTTCAATTTCTTTAAAATCCAACCTACTAAAGTCCAGGACCATTGTCTTTTTGTGGCTTGCCTCTGCTTCCATCTTAATGTTGAACCACATTGTACAGTGATCAATGGTTCACATTGGATAGCCCACTGTGACATGACTAGGCACTGTCACAGCCTCCAGTAGGACAGGCAGTCAGAGGGAGAAAGCATGTCCCAAATAGGATAGCACCTTTACCCCATAAGTCATTTTCAACTGTCAGCATGTTAAGTCCATAGGCCAGGAAAGGTGCTAGTGGGATATTTGCCGGCCCATATGGGCTAACTAATATGTCTACATAATGCCTCTGTGCATGACTTAATGGAGGAATTATACAGAGCAGTGCCAGCCCCCACCTCCTTATTGCAATTCAGATGCCCTTGATATTATAATAAAATGATCCCTTGCATCTAGTGGTTCCCTCAGTCACATTCAGATAACCCCAATTAATAAAATGATCCCTGGAATCGAGAATTTCCCAACCCCCAATCACCATTCAGATGCTTCTGATTAGTATATTAAGAGGATCCCTGGCATATAGATCACCCTGATTGCAAGTCTGAGCCCACTCCCAATTCCATCCTTTAAGGTAATTCCACCCCTCTCCCCATGGTGGCTCATAAATTACCTCAGCTGCCAGTCCCTCCCACTGCAACACTGACAGGTCCAGCCCCTCTGCTCGCCACCTTGGCTTGCCACTTTCTGAGTGACAGGGAGTGTGCACATACCTACTAGAGAAACAGATGTTCTACAGTAAGTGTGCACTCAGTCCCTTTCACTCAGTGATCAGCCAATGTAATGGGCTAAGACTCTGAACCAATCACAGTCACAGGAAGTGGCTGCAATCTTGGGTAAATAGGAGGGCCAATGGGGAAGGGGTGGAGGGACCTGGCCCGATAGCTTTGTGAGGGGGCTCAGATTTGCGACTGGCAGGTGTGGATACTAGATGTCAGGGATCATGGAAAATTAGAAACAGAAACATCGACAATGATGGCAGAAAAAAAAGTGGTACATCCTGTCTGCCCCTATTTCCCTTATTAACCCTCAGAACCTACTGTCCATACAGGGTACTAGCCTTCACTATCCACTCCTCTGTTCCCCTCCCTACTACTATCAACCTGAGTAACCATTATACCCTTCACTCTGTCAAAGTCATGCTTGAAACCATTTATGGTTTTGGTGCCTGCCATCTCAGTTGGCAAAGTATTCCACATTTCCACCACCATTTCTGGAAAATAAAACTTTCCAATATCCCTCTTGAACCTCCCTCCCATCAGTTTCTACATGTGCCTCCATGCCCTTGAACTGATACTCACGCTGAGCAGTTCTTCTCCATTCACCTTGTTTATTCCTTACAGGAACTTGAAAGTCTCTATCATATCATTCCTTTCTTGCCTGGTCTCCAGTTAAGAAATGTTCTGTGCCTTGAGCAGATCCTCTTATGATCTGTCCTGTCAGCTCTGAATCATCCTGATTGCTCTTTGTCCTTATCTTTCCTGAGGTGAGGTCTTCAGAAGTTCAGAACTCTGAACAGCATACCAGATGCAGCCTCACCAACAATCAATAAAGAGGCAGTACACCTCTTTTCTTCTACTATCAGAAGCCCTTCTGGCACATCCTAGTATCCTGTTTGCCTTACTAGATGTCTCACTGTACTAGCCTGATTGTTTAAGGGAGTCACTAATGATGAATACTAGGTCCCTTTCCTCAGCTGTAGTACTCAGTTCTACCCCTCCTATCCAGTACTCTGTCCTGAGGTTCATGTCCCCTAAGTGAATCATCTTGCACTTTTTGGCATTGAATTTCATCTGCCAAACCTTAGACCACATCTCTAATCTTTACATGTCACTGTGCAGTTTCCTGCTTCCTCTGTCACTATCTACCCTCCCATGAGCTTGGTGTCAACTCTAACACATATTATTAACATTTCGCTTAGTTACTCAGTTCCCTCAAAAATGGAAATCTGCCTCTATGACACCAGTTCATAAGTCTGGGGATTGTACAATTACTGGGAACTACAGGTCTATCTCTATCCAGCCCCCACTCTCAAAAGCTCTTGAGTGTATAGTGGCTGAGCAACTGGTTGAATACTTAGAAAAATATCAGCTACAATGGCCGCAACAACATGGGTTCAGAAATGGTCATAGTACCACTACCACCCTTCTGGAGTTCACAGGCTTTATTCACCACTCTTTAAATCAAGGACACCTAGTTGGTGCTCCTTTAATTGATTTAACTAAAGCTTTTGACACAGTGAATCATGCCCTCCTGGTCAAACAGTTTACCACCATTGGCCTAGCTCATGACAGCCTAGCCTGGTTTGAAAGTTACCTGCACAACCATGCACAGCAGGTGAAGCCTAACAACACCCTCTCAGATAGCAGACCTGTCCTATCTGGAGTTCCTCAAGGGCCTATCTTGGGCCCTCTTTTATTTAATATTTTCCTCAACAACCTTTCTTACTCCTGTCAGGGTCATATCCTTTTATATGCTGACAATGCTGTCATGTTTACCAGTGATTTAGACCCTAAGGTTCTTGAATCCAGTCTACAGAGTAATTTTGTAGTCATAGAAAGATGTTTCTATAAGCACAAGTTAGTTAGGAATTGCAAGACTAAAACTATGCTGTTCTCCAGCTCCCAAAATAGGCACAGAACTTACCCTCTTTCTATCGCCAATGAAGAAGGCTCTCCCCTGGAGCTAGTTCAGCTCTTTAAATATCTGGAAATTACTATCAACAGTATGATGATCTATGCCTATCACATTGATAACATTGCTAAGGCTGTTAATACCTGCATTGTCTGTTTTATAGATACAAGCAATGTTTGACCCCAGAGGCTCTTAGCCTGGCCATTTAAAGCTCTCTTGTCTCACTTATTAATTACGGCTTACCAATCTATGGATCATCTACTGAAACAACTCTTCACCGCATCATAGTTGCACTCAACAAAGCATGCTGGCTCCTTACCGGCTCAGCCCATCTGTCCCATACCTGCGACATGTATGCTCAGTCTAAGTGGCTCCAATTCAAAGGTAGACTCATGTACCAAACATGTTTACTGTCCAAAAAAGTAAGCTTAGACAACATGCCCTTAGGAGTACAAAAGCGTTTTACCCCCACTATCAATCTTAGTTGCACCAGAAGCTCAACTAGCAAGATTTTTTTTTAAACTTCTTTATTAAAGTTTATGAGACATACAAGAAATATATACATAAATATAACCCAGGTTTACCCCTGGCCCACATCTCCAAACTGGCTGTGGCCATTATATACATCCCCATAACTATATACATAGACAGTTTTCAAATAATATTCTAGGCATTCTCTGGCTGACTTACTAACATAAAGTTGAAATCTTTCAACTCTAATTTAGCTATGAACCTAGTCAACCTCCCATGTTGACTATCCCCCATTAGTACTAACATTAATTTCTAATTGACTGTAAGTCACTTAAGCCAATCTTTTAAAACTGTGTCCCTAGGAAAGAGAAAGAATCCATCCTGATCCACACTGATGTGGCAGACCTAATATGACCACAATAAAAACCATCTAAGGAGAATAAAGCACATCTCTTAGAAGAATACTTAAAGGCAAGAAATTCCAGTCTTCTGAAAAAATCAAAGTCCCTTCTATCTTTTTCTTAAGCAGCAATTTCAAGCTAATCCCAATCAGACAGACAGATGTGGGTTTGAGTACTCTTAAGTTGTATTGAGTACACTGCCTCTAGTGCCCTCCACTTTTTATCATAGATTTTTTTGTTATCTTCCATTAACATTTGTCTTTTGAGTCTATCTAGGATATGTAACAGGTCTCTCACCCACTGATCATAATTATAGATATGGTCGCTTTTCCAGTGTTTTAGGACAAATGCCTTAACCAGGGCAGACATCAGCACCATGTGATGCTTAGCTGGCTCCCTCACAACCAAGTTCATATCTCCCAAAACACAGATCTCCAGCTTAATATGCTCCGAATAGTTTAATGAGGGATCCATGTTTTGACCAATATGAACCCATAATGAATGTATTTTGGGACAAATCCCCTGGTTTCATGCCACATCTGAAGCACAGATCTGTCTGTCTGAGTCTCCTGGAACACAGCTTAGCAGGGGTGTAGTAGATATTTGAGAAAATAAAAAATTGCATAGTCTTGTATTTTGGTATAGGCATGAATTTAACACTCTTCCAAATCTCTTTCCATTCTGGACTCAGGGGATTATGCTTTTCTCCCAATATAAAACTTGAGCCGAGGAACCAGAGCTTACAAAATCTGACAACACTTTATAAACTTTTGAAAGGGGATTTTGAGAATAATCGATCTCCCTCAGATTATCCCAAGTAAATGGACTCTGACCAGAAGAGTGGCAACTGGGATTTAATGCAAAGAAGTGCAAGATCATGCGCATAGGGAAGAGAAACCCTGAAGCCACCTATAGGCTGGGAGGGGAGTTGCTGGCAGTCACAAAGGAAGAAAGAGACTTGGGAATCATCATCACTGATGACCTGAAATCATCCAAGCAGACCTCTAAAGCAGTAGGTAAGGCTAGGGGGATGTTAGGGTGTATAAGTAGGGGTATCACAAGTCGTAAGAGAGAGGTAATAATCCCTCTTTACAAGACACTGGTTAGGCCCCATCTGGAGTACTGCATGCAGTACTGGAGGCCACACCTTCACAAGGACATTAACCAGATTGAGGCAGTCCAGAGAAGGGCAACCAAAATGGTGTAGAAACTGCATCAGAAGACATATGAGGACAGATTAGCCGAGCTCAATATGTATACCCTTGAGCAAAGGAGGGAGAGAGGTGATATGATCGAGGCATTCAAACACCTTAAGGGCATTAACAAGGTGAAAGAGTCTAACATGTTTAAATATAAGAAAATAGCAGGACAAGAGGACACAGCATGAGATTAGAGGGAGGCCGATTAAGGGAATATGGAAATACTTTCACAGAAAGGGTGGTGGATGCGTGGAACAGCCTACCTCAGGAAGTGGCAGCTATGAATACAATGCAGGGCTTCAAACAGGCATGGGATAGGCATAAGGGAGCAATACAGATGAGTATGAATAGATAGACCACTGACAGAGCAAATGCCGATGGCACATTTATAAGGTAGAAAAAGAAATGGGCAGACTGGATGGGCCTTGCGGTCCTTATCTGCTGTCAACTTCTACATTTCTATGTTTCTATCTTTGCTACTTCTTAAAAATTGCTGCACCATATTTATAATCTGAATCTTTAAAAAAAAGTCCCAATCCCTAGCTTGCGGTGGGAGGGTTGCCTTATCCTCTACTATAAAATCTGCCAAAGTTAGGTCAGATAAGTGTGGAGCCCAATTATCATTGATTATGTGTCCCCCCAGGTGGAGATTAAGGTTTCTTAGTATAGGCTGAGCCCAAATTCTCATTTGGTCTCTCCTCTGTGTGGGATTTAAAAAATTCCACCACGCCAACATTGATTTAAAAATTGGTGTCTGCCTTCCCTTTTTAGGTACACTCTCTGGATCTGAGAAAAGCAGCACTGCTGGGGAAAGTTTCAGTTCCTCCAGAATTTGTCTCTCAATTTGCAGCCAGGTTGGGGTGTATCCCCATTCTTCCAGGCCTCTGTACCACCATCCCATTAAACCTAATTGCCCCACAACATAATATAAATGTAGGTCTTGAAGTTTAATACCCCATAAGGTGGGGAAGGTGTATTGTAGTATGTTTTCTCCTGGGGGGGGTTGAATTCCACAGAAATGCAGAGATCACCCTCTGGATTTTAATAAACCTTCCTTTAGGAACATTATAGGGCAGTAAGTAAATCAGGTATAGCAATCTAGGCAGGAGATTCATTTTCATCTTCTTCAGTACTAATAACCCCCCCTTGATAAATCCCAGTATAATAATCTACGAAAGCATCGGCCATACCCTGAGGGTCTGTAATAATGTCCCCTTTAAATTTTACTGCAGGAACCATTCGTTCTGCCTCTCATTCCCTGATTATGTTAGCCAACAAATGGCCCGGCACATCTCCCTACATTAAATATTTAGCATTTAATCTTTCAAGCAAACGATATATCTTGACATACATCATGCTTCTCATTTCATCTCTTAACTCTCTAAGCTCATTGTCCAACTCACTAGAGGAGCCCTCCAAAGGGAGTAGTGACTTAATGACCCCAGTTAAAAATTCTTCCCTCGCTCCGTTCATACTGTTCCTCCTAGCAGTATTTACCTGGGCTGTTCCTGCATATAGTACTTTACAAGTAGGCCAAGCAAGTCTCTTATCCCAGAGTGTCGGTATTTGAGTCTGGATAATTTCCACCAGAGCTTCCTCTAATTTAGACACAGCATTATCAACCATTAATACCGTATCATCCAATCTCCACCTATATAGTTTTGGGGATATGGTATCTATTTGTCAGAGCATCTGTATAGGGAAATGGTCAGATAATACTCTGTTAAGAGTTTTCAGTTCCTTGACACCCCTTAATACTGCCCCATTGACCAAAATAAAGTCAGTTTGGGAGTGGGAGTTATACGCTCCAGAATAGAAGGTCATGTCGGTGTCCCCTGTAGAATGCACCCTATGGGGTCTACTAATGCTGTGACTTCCAAAAATCTAATTAAAGCTACCTGTGCCACAGAAGGTGGCAGCAATTTGAACCCCCAGTTGATTAATATATTGTAATATTATCAGTCTTTTCTTCCTCCCCCTGAGGCCTTTTACATTCCTGGAAATAAATTTAAGCAATACCATTATTTATAACAATACCCCTGCTTTTCACCCTCCAACAGTCTGCCCACCATCTTATATACACCATGGATTCTTTTTCTTCCCCTTGACCCCGCCCCACTATAGGCCCCGATCTTCCAATCATTCTCCTTGATTAGATTGAGACGTGAATGAGCTAGCCCCCGAGTGCCTCCGGACCCCCCCGAATCCCATTAAGAAATCTATAGACCCACCCATGACGTTAAATCCCACCCTAAGCTTCTTGAGTTACCAAATACCATTAATGGTTAAAGGTAATTAAACTCCTGAGACTCAGTAAGTGTATTTCTCTCCCCAGTAGAGGTCTCTCCCACTAAAATATCCAGTAGTAGCTAGGAGAATGCACTCCAATCCCTATTTAGTCCTTGCCGTAGAGTCAGAGGTCCAAGAGCTTAACACCCCCCCAACCTCAGATAGATACGGCAATAGAATTATGCCCCCCCATTTCAGTACTGTCCCTCACGTCCAGTTACCACAGTTTCCCCCATTCTTCTAATTCAAGCAGAACAGATGAGGAGAAACCATCGAGCTCCAGGAACCAATAATTCACCAATCTAGAGAAAATGCCCTAATATAACTACTAATTCAGTGTAGGTATGCTCAGTAGCATAGAGTTACCATCACCCAATTATCGCTGGACAAAGTCACTCCCTGTCCCCATGAGACAGCAAAAAAAAACAGCAATCCACATGGATGAATCTGGAACCAGCTTAGGCTTTTCTACATTGCTTAATAATTCAGGCAGTCTGTTGTTAGACCCCCATTGTAATGTAAAATTTCAGCTCTCTGAGGCAAAAAATAAAATTTAGTGGACTGGGTCCATTTGACCCTAAATTTAATAAATAATAAGCCATTTCCTAACAGTCTTGCACAGAATAAATCCAGGGTGGTTGAAACAGTAAATGGGCAAATCCAATCTCTGAAGCGTGGGGAGTGGAACAGAGTTGGAGTAGATCAAGCACTACCTACAGTTGTAGCTCTTCACCAATCAGTCCTGCTCCCACTCACTGCTCTACTAAAGTTAAGCCTCCTGGCACCACGAATCTTCAGGTCACAGATTTAAACAAAGCCAGTAGCTCAACCCTCAGGCCTTCTGCAGCATCAGTGGCCGTCGCATACCTCTTATCTTCAGTCTGTAACCTCACAATCAGCATTGCTGGATGTTGGAGTCTAAACTTCACTCCTGCAAGATAGAGCTTCTTCTTAATCTCAGCATATTCCTTCTGTTTTTCTAGAACTGAGGGTGTCAGGTCTTGAAAAAGCAAGATAGATGCTCCATTCCATTGTACATTTTTATTTGTTCTGGTTTTATACAGAACATGGTTTTTTTTCTTTATAATTTAAAAAGTGCATGATAAGGACCCAAAGTCTAGCACCAGGTAGGGGGACCTCTCTCAAGAGCGATGTGCCCTTTCAATATTATAGGACTCTCCAAAGGGTGTTGGACAAAACAGTTTCATGAGGAGATCCTGCATGAAGGATACACAGTCTGATCCTTCAGTCTTCTCGGGAAGACCAGCCATTGTCAGGTTGTTCATCTGACTGTGTGACTCCTGGTCCTCAAGCTGGTCTTCCAACTTCCTAACTTGTTTTTTCAGCATAAACACATCATGGTCTATCGTCACCATTTTTCTTTCCTGGGAGGCAACCCTGGCTTCCACATCCCCCACCCACTGCGTTAAGGCCTTCAGTGCTGGCTTTAGAGTAGAGAAGTCAGCCACTAGCCCTTGGAGGAGATGTTTAACTTCAGAAATATCATCCGAAGATGCTTGCCCTCCTTACTCTTCAATCAGCTGGCCAGCATTTTCCTCTGGCAGCAGAGAGTGTGGTTTCAATCTCTTCACAGCCAATGACCTTGCAGCCAGAGGCTCGGGGCTTCCACATTCCATCTTGGCCATATTCTCAGCCTGGCATGTCTTTGCCGAACGTGAGTACGTTACTTTATTTTATGCTATCTGCTTGCATCCAAAAACACTATACCACTTTAGGCAGCAGGATTACCAGTTTAAAATGAAATGGTGAGGTCCGAAGTAGTAATTTTACAATGCAATATTCAGTGTGGTTCAGGAGCAACCTACAGGACATCTTTTCCCCTCTATCTCATCACATGATCTGCTACTAGCCAGATTTCTAATATACCCCACTGTCGCACCTCTCTAGGACAAAGGTCCTTTGCCTACCATGCCCAACTATGGATGAACTCGCTGAACCATGTCATCACTTCAGCATCCACCTTGGCCCCTTCAAGGTTAAACTTAAGCAACAGCTAGTTGCTGATGCCAGTTGTGACTGCTTCCAGTAACCTTCCTTTTTGTGACCAGCACTTATTCTAACCTTATGCTATCCTGACCTTATGCATAACTGTTCTCTGCATGTAAATAACTGTTCTAAGCTGCTAATCATTCTCCTTCACATTTCCTCTTGATCCCTTCCACTCTTTCCTCTCATCTCTCTATGGCTTTTCCCCTATCCCCTTCCCCCCTGCTATATCTCCTGAGTTCCCTTGCTCACTTTAAAATGCTTTGTCCCATAACTTCTCACCTCTGATGAGGCCACTGGGCTGATGCCATCCCTTACCTTCTTGATTATTAGATATTAGGCAGAGTCTGTTCTCATTTTCCTGTAAAGGGTAGTTTCATAAGACCCCACCCCCTCTGATATGACCCTTTGAATTCCAGGGTTTAATCAAATATGCACCATGGCATACATTGTACAATGCCACATGTGTTGGAACTTCTCTAGTTATATACTCTTGTAATACCTTGTATAATTCCTTGCTTTGTTTGTTCTCTGTCTCATACTTTTCCAATATGTATTGTTCATCTGAAGTGGAACCTATGAAATGATTTTGTTTTCAAAGGTGTTATCTGAAATTTCAATAAATAAACAAATAAAATCTTCAAAGAGACACAGACACAGATGCATTCTCAAATGTTGTTAATGAGCATGTTGAAGATAGGATGGATCCATGTGGCATTCCACTCTTGACTTCCCTCTCTTCTTATTTGACACCATAATCACAACCCTCTGCTGCCTGTCATTCAACTAAAGTCCTCTCAGCTCCACCAAAACACTGCTTATACAGTATTTTCCTTCAAATCCCTGGAACTCACCCCCTTGTGCCATGACCCAAGCTGCTCTGATTGGTCCCCTATCTCATTGGCCTGCTCCACTGACTCCATGCTAATGTATTTCAAAACAACATTCCTCAAAATATGAGACTACCATACCCTGCCAGAGCAGAACATGAGAAAAGGTATCCCACCACCTCTAGATCATGGCTGAGCTCATAGCATGCTTGCAAGTGTATGATTTGGTCTGATCAGAAAATAAATATGACCCATCCCCCATGGCTTCCAGAGTTATCATCACCTCTGCAACACCTGTACCAGGGCAATAAGGCTTGCCAAAGGTGAGTATTTTACATCGACCTTCCGTACCAACATTGGTTACCTGTCTAAATTTTGGAAGGCTGCCACAATCTCTTCTCCCTCCCACTCGGTTTCCTTTGCCTGTTCTCAGAGTGGGTGACACCCCTATCTCTAACCCCTCCTTCATCACCACAAAGGTGTAATTCCCTTTTATCACCTGCATCTCCTCTCTCCTCCCTCCTCCCTCTCCCCTTCCTTACCTCCCTCTCACCCCTGCCAGCCTTCATGACTGTCATCTCCTTCCTTTCCACTGTTTTTTTTCTCTCCAGTATCTCCATCCTTTATCCCCGACACACTTCCCACCCTTAATCCTTCCAAGGTCAGGAGCCCAGATGGTCTGGATAGCAAGCTCCTCCATCTGTCTGCTTCTGCAATCTCCTCCCCATTGGCTGACCTCCATAACCTCTCTTTCTACTGTTCCTCTATCCCTGCTGACTGGAAGACTGACACTGTTACTCATCCTCCAAAAGGTGGCGACCCATCTGGTACTAACAGCTACTGACCCATTTCTCTACTTCCTCCAAAATACAGGAACAAATTATCTTGTCACAGCTCTTGTCACAGAAGCAGGGGGAAGTGGTGACAGATGGGGAAATCATGGAGAGCAGAGTTCGAGAGGGTTTGAAGGCACTGAGGGTGGACAAGGCGCCAGGCCCAGATGGCATCCACCCCAGGGTACTGAAGGAGCTGGCAGAGGTCCTTGCAGGACCTTTGGCAGACCTATTTAATGCCTCTCTACATTCGGGGTGTGTACCTCAGGACTGGAGGATGGCTCATGTGGTGCCCCTCCACAAGAGCGGCCCCAAGGATGAACCGGGAAACTACAGACCACTGAGCCTCACATCCATCGTGGGTAAGCTAATGGAGACTATCCTGAAGGAGAGGGCCGGTGACCCTCCTAGAGGCCAAAGGATTACAGGACAGCAGACAGCATGGCTTCATACGTGGCAGATCATGCCAAACCAACCTGGTCGAGTTCTATGACTGGGTAGCTAGGCAACTGGACAGGGGCCATGCAGTGGATGTCCTGTATCTGGACTTCAGTAAGGCATTCAACTCAGTGCCACATGGAAGGCTGGGAAGGAAGTTAGTAGGCACAGGGGCATGTGCAAAGCTGGTGAGATGGGTAGGAAACTGGCTGCAGGGAAGGCAACAGAGGGTGGTGGTGGGTGTGGAGCTCTCACACCCAAGGGCAGTGACAAGTGGTGTTCCACAGGGCTCAGTGTTGGGACCAGTGTTGTTTGGGATATTCATTGCAGACATATCATGGGACATCAAGAGCAAGATCAGTCTGTTTGCTGATGATACCAAGGTAGGTGCAGTGGTGGATGACCTAGGGGGATGGCAGGGGTTGCAGGATGATCTGACAAAGCTTGAAACCTGGTCAGACACCTGGCAACTGAACTTTAATGCCAAAAAGTGCAAGGTGCTGCATTTTGGGATGAAAAACCCAAGAAGGAGTTACCAGCTGGGGGAGTGCAGCTAGGCCAGATAGAGGAGGAGAAGGATCTGGGTGTGCTCATTACAGGGTCAATGAATAACTTGGCACAATGTAGGAAGGCAGCTGCAAAGGCCAACAAAATGCTGGGTTGTATTGCAAGGGGTATATCCTAGAGGAGGAAGGAGGTGATTCTGCCACTGTACAGGTCATTAGTTAGACCACACCTGGAGTACTGCGTGCAGTACTGGCATCCGTATCTGAAGAGGGACATTAAGTTACTGGAGGGGGTGCAGTGCAGTGCAACAAAGATGATCAAGGGGCTGGGAGACTTATCATATGAAAGGAGGTTGAAGGAGTTGAACATGTACTCACTGGAGGAGAGGAGAGCCGGGGTGACATGATTGAAACCTTTAAATACATGAAAGGAATAAACAAGATGGGTACAGAGGGGCTGTTCAAAGTAAGGGAGGGGAGGGCCACCAGGGGCCATGATATGAGACTGAGCGAGGAAGGTTCAGGAGGGAGATGAGGAGACACTTTTTTACAGAGAGGGTGGTGGCTGGGTGGAATGCGTTACCTGCTGAAGTGGTATGCAGTAGAACAGTGGACTGCTTCAAATGAGGATGGGACAGGACAAGGGGGAGGGTTAATGAAGGGGAAGGGTGGAAGGGAGGGGCAGCTGCAGAATAAGGGGTGCTAGCTGCACATTTGAGCAGACTTGATAGATCTCTAGGCCTTTATCTGCTGGCAAATTTGATATGTTCGTAGCTCTCTCCATTTCTGGACTCCTCTTCCTTCTTCACCCAATGCAAGTCTGGCTTCCACAAAAGTCATTCCACCACCATCTCCTTGCTCAGGCTCACCAAATCCATCCACAATGATATGGATCACAGCCTGTTCGCCTCTGCTATCTTCGTCAATCTAGCCAAAGCATTCAACCCTGTCTCCTACCCCAATTATTAGCCAACCTCTAGGTTGCAGGACTCTCTGACTGAGCCATTGGCTGTTCCACTCCTACCACATGGGTAGGTCCCAAACAGTCAAAATTGGGGACCCCCTCTCTCCTAAACTTTTCTGAACAAGTGGATGCTATAGTCAAAAAGCTGCACCCCAATTTGGTACACTTTACAGGAAATGTATCCCACCTCCAGCACACCATACTATTATCGAGAGAATGATCCTCCCAATCTCTGACTATGGTGATGTGGTCTACAGCATAGCCCCAGTCACTACCCTTGCCAGACTGGACACACTCTTCAACTATTTCTGCCATTACACACTCGACTATCCTTCTTGGACTCATCACTGTTCTATATATAAATCTCTCTCCTTTTCTTCTGTTGTGGACAGACACCATGCCCACTGTGCCAGCTTTGTGAGCAAATCTGGTTTGTTTCCCTACCCTCCTATCTCTCCGTCCCCCCTCCCCACAGCCATACCATCAGAAGCTAATATTTTTGAACCCTAGCAGTCTCTTCAGTTTCTACAACCATCAGCAAAGCCATGTTCAGCCACCACTTCCCTAAAATCTGGAACTCCATGGCCTCAGCCATTCACCAATCTCCCTCCCATGGATTCTTTCAAACCACTTCAGAGGTTTCACCTCTCCCTCTAGCACTTGTTACTGATTTTCCCTCTTGCTTTCCTATGACTTATTTCCAGTTTAGGTACATCTATAATTTGGCAGTTATGCTTTCTCTCTAGGCATTATGCACAAATGTGTACAGCTAGTGTTGATTTAAATTGCTCTGTATTTGATTGCCAGCATGTGTGTGTGGCTCCTGACTGCACTGTATATGCATTGTTGACTGTTTGCTTGTCACTCAAGTTCTAACATCTTGCATTATTCCCAATGTAATTTGCAGTTGTGTACCACTCTGCTCCATGTACGTTATGTATTTTGAACTTTTGTGCTACCTAAGCCCCACTTGTACAAGTTCCCCTTCCCCCAGGATGCATCTGGAAATGAGGTCCCAGCTTAGTATGCCTGAGGGGGGTACTAGACACCAAGGATCATTTAACTATAATAACTGGAGCCATTTAAACTGTGATCAGGGGTGTAGAACCTTTATATGCCAAGAATCATTTTGGTATACTACTTGGGAGCATCGGAATGGTGACCAGGGGTAGGGTGACAATATCCACCACTGTTTTTTTTTTATTTTTTTTTTGGTGGCAGGTCCACTGTCACACATTTGCCCTGGTCATGGCTCCCAGGTCTTCCGCTGTCACCCATTGCCACTTCTATTCCCCCAGTTACCCTTGGCTTACCTCCTGGAGGGTGGGGCCATAACAACGGTCCCCTATCCACGTTGCAGAACTGTATCTAGTTGGGATTGCAGTGGTGGTGGCTAATCGAAGCCCTGAGAAGGGCTTCACTCTGACAGTGGACCTCAATCACCTGCTATTTTCCCCTGTTTTCTGTGGAGGTGGGGACACGCAATGATGCCTACATCTGCCCTGTCTCCCTGAAGCTGAATGCCAGTAGCGTGGGTTTCTCTCAGCCTCCGCCAGGAGTCCTCAGTGCACCGGACACTTACCCCACCTCCCCCCTGCAGAAGCAGAGCAGTCCATGGGATGCTCGATCCTTCTCCCCCTGGCCAGCCCTCTGACAACTCAGGTCCATTCCCGAACCCGGATTTCCAGCGCCGCAAGCAGAAAATCCAACTGCTGCACTGGTGGGCCAGCAATATGCACCACTGTGTGCTCAAATTAAGGCAAGATTTTTGGAAGCAGTAAACAGTATTGCAATTTCAGTTAAGCCAGGGCATAAGGGGGTCAGTGGATGACCTAGAAGATAAACATCTGAATGGAAAAAGAAATGAAACACAGTTTGGGAATCTCAAACTCAATAACACAGTCATACCTTATAAACAGCGTAACTATGCACTATGAGGCTAAACCATGGCAGGTTTATTAGTAGAGACCAAGTGTCTGGCAAAGCTCTGTCCACCTTCCAATGTTTTTCAGATATGTATTGGGGAGGTTAGAAGCTGTGACAGCCACCAGTGAGGCATCTCAGTGAAGTTATTCAGAACAGAAAGTGCAAATTATGCATATGCCAGCTGAGCTCTTGATGACAATTGGGCCCTGATGATTGCTGCAAAATATGCATTTTTTGTCTTAACCAAGAACCTTTATTTTTTTATTTAGTTTTTGTTGACTGGGTAAGTGCACTAGACATATCCTGCCTATTTTCAGGCACGACCCGAGGGAGGGAGATACAGATGAATGGCAACTGACTTTGAACCAGATTAAGCTGTTAGTGGTATTTTTAGTGAATGAGGGAAATTTGGCCAGGACACCGGGGAAATTCCCTTACTCTTGCTTTCTGTGAGCAGGGAGAACCTGTTTCCTGTGGGACCAAGATGGCGGCTGACAGCAGTGGAGGTTGGATGGTTGCTGTGCATTTGCAAGAATCGGTTTGTGAGGAGGAAGGTATGGCTGGAATGCATTCATGAGATGGTCAGCTTAACGTACCTATACCCTTGCAGCAGGCATCCCCGTTTCACGATGCAGGAGTCATCGGTAATGAAGAAATGGGTGAGGGCCCAGTTTATCGGGTGGAGCCTGTGAATCCAATTTTGAGTCTGTCAGAGGATGTTCTTTCTATGGTGCCTCAGGACCAGTCAGCGTCTTCCTCTTTGGTTGTTGCTATGCAACTAGAAATCAAGTGTCAGGTTTTGGAGCTCACTCTGGCAGACTACCAGCAAGCTCAGCTTTCCGTGGAGGAGGAAAGAAACGCATGTGGCCCGAATTGGAGTCCCCCTCGGGCCCTCCAGGTAACACTAATAAAGTGTTAAGAAGTTATTCTAATACACAAAGCGATGATTGGCCCCCACCCCATACATCTTCTTTGGGAGATACATGGTCCCCTCGGCGGGCTTTACAGCAGGCAGGCTGGATAAGGTCCAAAACTGGTGTTTGTGTCGCTGACCCTGAGATCCTGATTCTGGGGGTTCCTGGGGTAGGAGAGCCATCAGCATCTGCAGATACTCCTTTGGAGGAGTTTTCCATTCAACAAGATCCCCTGCCCACTGATGTTTTGGTATGGGAAACAGTGCTTCCTGCCTCTGGAGTCACCACAAAAGTGGTTAACCCTGATCCCTTACAGAATACAAACACTGCGTCTCAGGACTCTGTTCTCATTGATGGCTTAATTTCTTTCTCCCCCCTTACTGATTCACACCTTATGATGACTCAGGCCACAGGAGACAGTATGGGGATGGCTGGGTTGATTTTTGAACATAATGAATAATCTAATGGTTTGCCAGTACCTCCTGCTACATTTGCTTGTCTATTTAATAAACCAGTGACACTGGCTAAACGACAGAATGCAGTTCGCTTAAGGTTTTTGGGAACTACTAAGATATGCCTGACGGATTTTATGTTGGCAAAGTTTGATTAAACAGTTATTGAGTTTTTCTCCGGGTGAAGTTTATGCTCTTATTCACTCAAATCTACGGCCTATAATTAAAAGAATTCCCAAATTTTGGATGCCATGGCTTCAGGATTCAATGGGGGAAATGGTATCTATTTGGCCAGAGAACGCACCAATCCCTAGACAATGGTCTATAGCTGCTCTTTCTCTCACTATGAGA
Organism: Neoceratodus forsteri; assembly: GCA_016271365.2. Classification (NCBI taxonomy): domain Eukaryota; kingdom Metazoa; phylum Chordata; order Ceratodontiformes; family Ceratodontidae; genus Neoceratodus; species Neoceratodus forsteri. The sequence goes on from CM057454.1 coordinate 24,731,436, forward strand.
GTATGCTTTGGCAAAATAAAATTATGAGCAATTTCCAAAGGCTCCTTTATCCAATTTTCCAGAAAGGAATTGTATGCATTTATAATACAATAATATTTTGAAGATATAGCCCCATTTGATATTTATGCTCCACATCAATGTTTGGCAATTGGTAATATGCTGACTTCCCCTCGGATACCCAGTAATATGAGGGATGTGTTGTGGTTGTCCCTTTATGGAAAACTTAATGTTAGAGGAAATTTGAAACATAAACAGATTTTGGAACAATATTGTTCAAGAGAAACTTGCTCCCATATAATTGAGACCATGGAACATTTATTTTTTGAATGCCCATTTATTATAGAATTTTGGAGTACTGTCCAATCTAAGTGGCCAACATCTTTTTTTCCAGTTAACCACAGAAATATTGTGTGTAGGTATTTTACCCTTTTTGTGGACTAAACACGATAGGGTTACTATGTGGTTATTTCTTGTGTGTTTTAAATTTTATATTTGGTTTGTCTGCTGCCAGCTCACTATACAGCAATGTCTCTTTTCTACAGAAGAATTGTTCCATTTGGTGGATACTGCTATGAAGAATTTTCAACTTCATGATCTGCATAATGTTTCATCACCTTTATTTAAATCCAGATGGGACTCTGTGGCTTGGTTATGACTTTTTGTACACCTTAAGGTGCCTTTAATTTAATAATGTGTCCTGTAATTACTTACAAATGTAGGTTATATTGTTCATGTTTCCTTTTCTTTTAATTTAGATTTATCTTGTGAGCTATATCACAAGTTCGAATGTGTTTCACTTTCCAAGTTATGTTGATCTTCTCTACTCCTGTTAATGGAAGTTTAGGATTTTGTACTTTTGTGACCCTTTAAAAGCTGTTTTTTTAATGTATACCATAATACTTTTTTTTATGTTTCCCCATGTTTTATAATTATTTTTGTGAGTTGTGTCACACTGTGTTTATGGTTTATTTTTCAGTTTAATAAAAAACCCTACTCTTTTTCGGTAAGTGCCATGGGATTTTTAACATCCACCTGAACTACCACCAATCCAGGCAGATGGGACCTCGGTTTAACGTCTCATCCAAAAGATGGTTTAAACAAAACATTCAAATAAAAACAAAAACTAAATCAAAACTAACTCAGTGGAGTACAATCTAGGAAAGCATTTGGCTTACACTTTCACAGCTCCTGCAGGACACTTCCCAAGCATTCAGCTCAGAGAAGTTGCTGGACCAACACAGTAATTTATTACACATAAATCTGATCAAAACTTTAACTTAGAAAAATGCATTCAGTCCCCTATGTTCATATGGTATGAGAGTGGTATGTTAGGAATATCCTAAGTATTAGCTTCCTATACAAATGTGTCTAACAGTAAATGAAGGCAACACTTACTAAAAGAATAAACTACAGCTTTTTAAATTGGTTCTAAAAGTTCTTGTCACATCACAATGTTCTGAAATTTGATTGAAGGTGTGCGAGCAAAACAAGATGTAAAACCCCATAAAGAAGTAAAATAAGAGATAGCCCTGTTTTGTTTACCTCCTGCTCTGCTGTTTTTGACATCTTTTCATCAAGGGGAGGCAGTATAGCACAGTGGTTTAAGGCTCTGAGCTACAAATCTGGAGACCTGGGTTTGAATCCCACAGCCCCCACTTGCATACTGTGTGACCCTGAGCAAGTCACTTAACTTCTCTGTGCTCCCAGGTTGCACCTGTAAAACAAGATTTCAGCTTAGTATGTCTCACCTGATTAAACAATTGAAAAAAAAAAAAAAAAAGCCAGCAGCTAACTAAATGTAACAAGCAAGGAGTGCAGTGGCAGGCCATTCAAGGGGGAGAGACTGGGGGGATGGGTAGTTTCAGAATATAGTCCATTTCAGTATACAGTTTATTTGTTTCTGTATATAGTGTATGTGAATTTTTCAGTCTGCAGTGTATGTATTTCAATACATAGTGTATGTGTTTCACCATGTAGTGTATTTGTTTCAGTATGTAGTGTATGTGTTTTTTTAAATATACTGTGTATGTATTTCAATATGTAATATATTTCTCTCAGTACATAGAGTATGCAAAATTTTTCAATAGAGAGGGTAAGTGTTTTTAATATATTGTGTGTTTGTTTCAGTATATAGTGTATGCATATTTTTCAGTCCATAGTGTATTTATTTCAATAGCTAGTGCATGTATTTCAATATAAAATGTAGATGTTTCAATTAAGCAATAATGCGACAGGGTGTGTGTTGTGCTGGGATAATATCACGCCTGGGGTGATTAGGCATGAAGACGCAGGCTGAGTGTGACTAAGCACCCAGAAGTGATTTCCCAGCACAACACACACCTGGAGTGCATTATTGCTATTATACAATGACTCGCTTGTTTTAAACAATAAAATAGAAAAAAAAATGATGTTTTTATGGGGGGGGGTTGTATTTTTTCATGTGGGGAGGTATATGTTTTAAAAAAAAAGTCCACAGTTTGACCACTAGATGGTGCTGGCTATATGTTCTATGTGTGATTTCATATGGTTTGTGCCCCCTCCCCAAAACTGTATTTTGATTGCTGTTTTGCTGATACAGTTTGTCATTTAATGTACCGGGAGATTATTAGAAAGGATAGAGCTGCTTCTGCGATATCCTCCTTCCATCCTCTGGCTGCTGCCGGTGTTTAGAGTTGCCGCACAATTTACTTTCAGCCGGCACATTCATCGTGGTCTCTGTAGGAGGTAGGCAAGGACATGTATTTTTTTAAGACTCTCTGTAGCCATATGAAAGGAGGTAGGCAAGGATGTGTATTTTTTAAGACAAGAATCATGTCTGTGGAACTGAGCGGGAGTGTGGTAATGTGAAAGGGCTCGTGCTGCTGCTGACAGGGAAACTGAAATGCGTGTAAGATGATGGCTTTTTTTTTCATTTAAAAGATTTTTGTCTTTCAGGGAATACTGGTGGGGAGTCTGAATATTTGGCAGACAATTTTCACTTTGATGTTCGGTGGTTGTAGTTGGTGGTCACTGGCCAGTCGGAAGCACTGACAGTAGGTTAAAGGCAGGGTTGACAGTGTGAATTACAAACAGGTGGGTTGCGCTGCTGAGGAGCTCCGTGAATTGATTTCTTTTTTTTCTTAACAACTGATGCGGTCATCTAGGTGCTGGGACTAGACCCATGATGTTGTACTGGGATAACATCACGGGTCCAATCCCAGACTGACCAATCAGAGCCCAAGATTTTTTTTTGCCATTGTATAATGTATAGTGTATTTGTTTCAGTAGACAGTGTATGTGGATTTTTGAGTGTGTAGTGTATGTATTTCAATAGATAGTGTATGTATTTTAATATATAGTGTGTTTGTTTCAGTATATAGTGTATGCAGATTTTTTCAATATATAGTGTACAGTATGTGTTACAATGTATAGAGTATTTGTTTCAGTAGATAGTTTATGTGGATGTTTCATTCTGTAGTGTATGTATCTCAATAGGTAGTGTATATATTTCAGTACATAATGCATTTGTTTCAGTATATAGCATATGTGGATTTTCAGTACTCAGTATGTGGCTTTCAGTAGATAGTGTATGCATCTCACTATATAGTGTATGTGTTTCACTGTATGATATATGTATTTCAGTATACAGTATATGTATTTCACTATATGATGCATATATTTCAGTAGACAGTGTATGTGGTTCACTACATTGTGTATGCATTTCACTATATGATGTATATATTTCACTACATCATATATGTATTTCACTATGTAGTGTATGTGTTTTACTGTACAGCCAGAGATTATGAATTATGTCCCTAACTGCCTGCCATAAAAATTCAGTATATTATAGATAGATGCAGCTAAAAGCTGCTTCTGGAGCATTTTGCAAGTTAAGCAGCAGCACCTCACTTCCAGCAGCACACAGCAGTGAACCACTATCCCAGCAAAATTGATACGGCAGATGGAAAGAGAGACCTGGTATCAATGTAGTAGTGGAGGGATGGGTCACTGAGCTCTCCGGTATAATCCAGGCATGCAGGAACAGACAAGTACAGCTCTACATTGCACCTTATCAAAGGTATCCCAAGCAGGGTCACCTGATTCAGCCACCTTTCCCAGCTTTACCTACATACTGTAATGGAGCACTGGAGCCAAGACAGATACCTGCTACCACTTTCTTTTTTTTCTATAGAGGTGTTTTTACTGCTTCTTGTCAGCGTGGGAGCTTACATCATCTCCTGTTCCCATCTGTTGCAGCCATCTCCAATCACCTCTGATGTTGGGGTTCAAATCCCCTATGGGTTACCCCCCTTCCCACAGCAAGGCCAGGAGAGGAGAGCATACTCCTACTCTTCCCGGTAACTCATCCAGATCTGTCATGGATCCGGATCAGCACAGTGGGTTGCAGCTGGACAGAGAGGGATTCATGGAGCCTGTTATCCATGTTTTCCTCCCTTTTTCTCCCTGACCAACCACAAATGTGCAATGAGCATGTTGTGTGAGCTCCGGCTCTGCAAAGTAGTCCCCGGTCCTCTAGATGTGGGGCTTTCCCAGTTGATGTGGCCTGCACACAACTCCAACTGGATTCCTCCAGGTGGCAGTCAAGTGGCAGAATGCACCTCCCTGATGAAGGAGAGCTGTCCTCTGGACAGTCAGTCATCTTTCCCCTGACCAATACCCTGCAACCCACGTTGAGTCCTGAACACGGGTTGCCAACATGACAGGAGGTAAGGCACTTACAGCGCCTCAACCCTGCATGCCACTGGACTGGATATACTTGCTACTGCTTTCATTCATTAATGGCTCTAGCATACTGCTACTAACCTCCCCCCTGCCATGTAGCTCCCAAAACACACTGTTTCCTGGGAATTTGACAAAAACACACATTCCTGCCCATGCAATATCCTCACTTTCTCAGACAAGCTCAGTCTGCCAAAAACTGTATCTCACCTAATGTTTTTGAATTGTTCCCTCTATATGAAAACCACAAGCACAGAATTCATGGCAGCCTTATCACCAAAAGCTACAATTTTCCAGCCCATGACCCACTACAACCTCTATCAGCAACACAGACGTTGTTACCTCAAATGACTTTCCTGACTGAAACTAATTTGTATACCAGTAATGCACTGCATGGACAACAACACTGAACAGACTGTTACACTGATGTGCAGCCACATCACCCACATCAGCTGGACCAGGGACTTGAGCGCCAGCCTGATGGGTGACTGTTGGCAGAAAGAGGTAGGGTAGGGTAGGGAGGAGGATGGCAGGAACTGTGATCCCATGTGGTAGGGATTGGAATGGATCTCAGTGGAGAGGTAAGTTAGTAGTCATGGTCATAGGGGAGCACTGTTGTCAGTGGATACCAGCAACAGATATCAGCAACCAAGGAAAATGCCAAAAAAGTGTGTACACAAAATTTGAAAGTGTGGTGTAGCCAGCCAGTGCCCATGGAACATGAATCAAATTAATAGCAAAGAAAGAAGATAGCACAAAGTCTAAGCCAACAATAACAAGTTATTGAACTTGATGGAAGATACCAAGGTGCAAAGTTGCAGTGCCCCTGATGAAGAGGCAGTGCCAATGAGGCAGACCTATTTGTTTGCACAGGCCTATCCAGTTTAGTTTACCATTAATTGTTTAGCTGTTATTTAAGGCATTTATTGTATTTAACTATTTTTGTTAAACTGCCTTTTAGCTGTTTTTATTATTATAAGGCACTCTGAGCCATTTGGAAAGGGAGTCAACCAAACATAATTGCCTTGCCAGTGTTTCATTGAGCAATTTCAACAGAGTGGGACTGAGAAGCCTTTGTAATTTTTGACTTCTTTTTTGAACCACACTGTCTGTTATCACTACTATCTACAGGACTGCACATAAGGTATCAGCAGCTGTCTGACTAGGTTGAGGCAAATCAACAGGCAGCTGGGGCTGATGGGGGCAGTCCAAGCACCAGAGCACCTGGCCTGCCAAGTAAGAGGAAGGAAGAGGCTTGGAGAGGGATAGGAAGGTAGTAATAATTGGGGATTCCATAGTTAGGCCAGTAGATGAGGTGGAGGGGGCATTGCTGAACCATGATGGTACAGTAGCTTGGGTGTGGTGTTTTGTCTCCATGAAACAGTCACTGAATGAGCACTACCCTGGGCTAAGTAACACAGGTAATTGGAGGAGCAGACCATCATCATCCATATTGGCTCCAGCAACATAATGAGGACAAGATCTAAGGATATGATGTGGTGACTCATGAAAATAGAGATATTCATGAAGATACAGGTATCAGGGGTAATATTTACCAAGATACTCACAGTCCTGGGATCTCATGCAGAGCTGCAGCAGACCATTAGACTGGTTAATGCTTGGCTAAGAGTTTAGAGAAAGAAAGATTTTTGGTTTTCTAGAAAATTTGAGAGCCTTCTGGGGCAAGACATGCCTTAGATGGGCTTCACGTGCACCAAGAGGGAGTGGGGTACTAGCCAAGAGTATTGACATGGTAATCAGGGTGGATTTCAAATAGAGGATAGGGAGGGTGGTGGTGAACTAATGACAGGACACAGATGCAGGCTATCACAGAGGGAATAACAGCAGAACCAATGAATGTCAGGATCCTCCTGCCTCTAGAGTTATATGATGGCATCTCATCCAGATGAGGGCCTGCCTTAAATCATAAATACCAGTTATGCACCAACAGCAGTCCCTTTGCCATCACAGGTCAGGGATGATGGGGACCAGTGGCAACATAAACTATACTCTGGAGCACAAAAAACATGAAAACACACACAAACTATAATGTCAGTACTGGAGCTGGGATCCCGCATGGTGGATTTATTACTCACTGCCAGCTGGTACATTTCTCTCCTGACATTCCCTGGCCATATATCTTCATGATAATACTTGCACACACTATAATTCGATATTTCATGGACCATGCCCTACACAGTTGTTTTTTTTTTCAAAACTCTCCCAGGGTTGTTCATAACTCCTCAGTTCTAGTGTGGCATGAAATCTGCCTGCTCTCACCTATCACTTGTCTGGTGGTACCTAATGTACTTGTGGGGCCTATTCGCCACCTCATGACCATATGTTTTCTAGATTCACCCCATTAACTAACAGGCACATTTACATATTACATACATTAATGGATGTCTTTCAATCTTACACATATTAACCTTCACAAGACAGGTTGTGCAGTGGCACTTTCCCAGAAAGAGCAAGCACTAAGTGTAGGGGGGGAGGGGCTATGATAGAGATGCATCCAGGACCACTGATTCAGCAAGTAGTAGTGGTAGGAACCTGATGTTCTGGCCTCCACGAAATAGCTCTAATTCAATATATTTGTTTTCTATGTGTGTGTCAGATCTAGCCAGCAGGAGTAATTGTTTTGCCTTTAAAACTTTTAATTGCATCAAACTACACACAGCCATAAAAAGCATAGAAATCACCCCCTGTCATTAATGATATACTTAATAAAGACTGTAGCTGTTTTCTTTTAGAATAGCCCACTGAGCTAGACCTCAAGTATTTGCTAAACTGTAATGCAGCCATTATTGCTTACTGGGTAAGGAATGTTACACAGCTCTGCTGTTGCAAACTGACTCTAAAGAAGTGCTTGCTGAATCCATGGTCCCAGCTACATCACTGTCACATGAGACAGGAGGTATTGTAGGAACAAGAAGAGCTGTAAACCATGAGATGGAGATCCCCAGGTGCGATTAAATTACCATAAAAATAGCAGGCTAATTTAGAAAAAAACTCCTAATAGCAGACAAAGGGAACGACACACTAGGACTATACACACAAATCAAAAGACTCTGCACAACATATGTTTTTGCAAATTCAGAGTGTATTGCTCCTTTGAGGTTTTTGCAATTTATTAAATAATGCAATATATTCTGAGCAATGATGTTGTAAGTTTTATCTTTATTTGTAATACCTGATTTTAAATTGTAACATTAATTGTTTTATGTGCCTTAGAGGTTTTTAATTAATTTTTGCTATTTTCTATCTCATTTGAGTGACCTTTTCATGTTTTTGTTAATCACAAGCACTACTTAAAGCTGTAACATTTTATAGTCAGCAGAACAGTTTATTATGCATTTTTGGGGCAAAAGGTATTTCTCATATCCTTAGATACATCCTCAGTGTATTTTTGGTTGTCTCAGATATGTTTTAAACAGATTTTATAGCCAGTGTTGTAATGAAAGGCTTGTGTCATTAAAGATGGCAGCCACTTGTAATTCTTAGAAATCTCTTACACTGAGGTTACCTATTAAATGTACATACTGAATTTATACTGTGAATGTATTAGGATTGTGGTTTCTAATGCTATTGATGGTTAACAGCGCAGCACTGTACCAAGATAATCAAGTTTTTCATGGTGGGTATGGTACAGGAATGAAAACTTCAAATAACTACAAAAACCTGTATCTTTGTTCATGAATGGAAACAAATGATAAGAAATGTGAGTATATTGATCTTTTGCTAGAAAAAAAACATTATTGTTGAAAAAAATATATAGCGACTATTGCTTTAAAAAGTAGCATTAGATGGCATTATTTGTTCATGATAAAGCACTAGATACATACAAAACTGGGAGTGCTTTGCTCTGTTACCACTTACTTTTAGCATTTTATGTGTTTCCTGCAACTAAACAAGTTGCATTTTTACACTTCAAGGGCCAGCACTTGGAGGCATTTAGAAATCTGTTGGCAGGAAGCAAATCGAACAAGGAAGTAGTCACAGTCACCAAACTCAATGGTCCTTAAATTTATGATTTATTAAAATCACCACAATATGATTATATAACCACAACAACCAGTATACAGAATACAGGAGGCAAACATGCCCCAGTGATTCACTCATTAGAGCTTCATCAGGACACCCTCATGAGTGATGTGCAAGAACATTTTTGGCAGAGCCAGGGCTGGACACCCCAAGGACCTGCATCCCTTGTTCTGCATAGGTGCAGACAACGTACTAGCAATATGAGTACTTGGGGGAAGTAAATGATTGGTAAACAGAGATACTGTAGACAGGTAAGACTGTTCTAAAGGGATGTGTCTGACAGGGAAGAGGGTGAGTGGCTGTTTGGTAGGGATGGAGACTGAGGAGGACAAGGAGTACACTGGGGTCAAACACTGTCTCAACGTCCATCTGGGTTAAGCAAGGGGAACATAGGGTAAAACAGTTACACTGGGGAGTGCTAGAGGCCCCCAAACAGCTCTGTGGAGCATAATACATAGCTGGTTGGGAGATTATGAGAGCAGCTGAAGTGGATGTAGTGGTAATCCTGGGGCACTTCAATCTCCCAGGCATAGGCAGGGCTGAGACCGAGTTACTGTCCAACTTCAAGGACTGCTTCTTAGACCTGCAGTTCCAAAAGGGATAAGGTGTAAGACCATACTTGACCTTGTTTTCAGCAGTGGGGATTGGGTCATTTCCAATATGTATGTCAGGGAAACAGCGGTAAACAATGATCACAACTGGGTAATGTTCTCCAAGAGAACTGGTCAGATCTAAGCCACCAGGATCCAGAACTAGAATTGTAAGCTTTGCCAAAATGAAGGACTTGGTGTCCAAATGTCTAGAGCAACTGTATGAAGCAAGTAATGCAGACCATATATGATATTTGATGAAGAGCATGCCCAAAGCAGCTGCAGTGATTGGCATCATTCTGAGCAATAAGGGAAAAAAGGGACAAAAAGTGACCTTTAATGGTTCAACAGTACTAAAGGCAAGTGAATGTGAACAAAACAAACCCATGACCTCTGGAAATAAACTGGTTGCCTTGCTTCTGGTCCAGAGATGGGTTCAGAGCAACACTGAGGGATTTGGATGTACAGTAGTACCCAGAGATAAGCCCTAGTACTGTATATCTACTGTGAAAAAACAGTGTCTAGGTACGTCACAGGAAATCCTCATTACAATAGCATTTCCTGTGATATATTCAGATTTACTACAGTATATCAAGAGGCTTGCTGTGACATAGATCTGGCTAGCACTGTAGTTCACTGTAGTGGAATTTTGTCTATTGACTGCATGTTTACAATTAAATTTTACACTTCACATCTAATGGTTCCCTGAGTGTCCCAACTGCTTGGCATTTTGTATGGACTGCAGCTTTGGCTTACAGTGACAATCGCATGATACTCCAGTTTGTCAAACTGGCAGGGGCTACAAGACTAGAATGAAAAAAGTTAAGGGTGATCTGGAAGCCAGCATGCCATATAGAGCTGCAGAAATACAAAAGACTTCTTCCAGTGTATAAATGGAAGGATAAGTGTGAAATACTGTAGGGAATTGACCCTGTGAAAAACTGGGTATTTGGAAAAGAAGCTGCAAAAGAGTCAGGTGTAATGGCTGTGATGTTGAATGAAAACGTGTGTTTGGTGTTCACCAAAGGCTGTCTTGGGGGAGGGATGGTGCTCATTGGAAGGACTGATTGCAACTGGGGTAGCCATGATACAGCTTGTGTACATCACACTCACCCTTCTAGCTAATTGTCTCATAAAGATAAGCCAGGTAAGTCCCAAATTCTGACAGGATACACACCAGGATCTCAGTGGAGATATGGGAACAATTGTTGGGTACTTCCAGTAATCTTTTATGCGTCTTTCCAGACATTGCGGTGCAGGAGGAATGTAAAGTGGAAAATGAGGTCTCTGTCTTTAAGAAGGTCACATTGTTGGACTTGGGCAGTTACAGGCCTGTCAGCTAGACATCAGTGCTGAGCAATGTTCTGGTAGCTATTATCAAGGATAGAATGGTGAAGCACTTAGCTGAGGCCAAGTGGGGCAGATCATGTCAAACCAACCTGATCACCTTCTTTGAGGGGGTAAGCATGGAGGTTGATAGACTGGGCTATAGCTGTGCTATATATGGATATTAAAAAGGCTGTTGTGGTTAAATCATTTTTTGTTAGAAGCAACAGCACAAATAAAACACACAACATAAGTCACATTGGAGGACAAGCACACAAAGTAAGTATCTACAATTGTGTGCATATGAAAGATGTTAGTTAAATAACTAGGTCATGTAACAAGTTTGAAATTCACCATACATGCTGGAGAAGGCATTTCAAGAATCTCAAATTTTTCAAAGTCTTTCAGGATGTCAGCTGCCCATCCAGCCTTCACCCAGTATCCTGAGATCAGAGGTGGATCGGGGAAGCACCTGGAAATGAGTCTTGGCTCAGTGTGCTTTACCCGGTTACCAAATTTTAAATAAAATTTAAATAAACAAAGTTCACAAAACTGATGCTGGACTACTGCAGGAAGGCCCGAAATAGGGGAAAGAGGTGCCTGTGCATAAGCCAGTAGATGTAAATCTTCTGAGTTAGCAGACAGTACGTCTGTCAAATGTGTGACTTTAACCAAGATCTGAAACAAGATAACACAAAGAAGCATAGAATTTGCTGGCATACAGCAACTATTTGGCTTACCTAGTCTGCCCATTTCCCCTGCCTATAATATCACCACAACTCCTACTTGATTTTTGGCCAGTTCACATATCCCCTTCCCTTTCCCTAAAATTCTCTTATCCCTATACCATGCATTCTTAAACCCCACGAGTGTTTTCAGACCCACCACATCCACTAGAAGACTGTTGAAGGAATCCACCACTTTTTCTGTGAAGAAGTACTGCACTTACTCACATCTCTCCTGAATCTACCCCCTTCCAGCTTTCTATCTTGCCCCCTTGTCCTTGAGCACCTTTTTTTCTAAAAAATACTTCCCTCCTATATACAGTACCTTATTTACCCCATGAGGTATTTAAACTAAGATCTCTATCATATCCTCCCTCTTTCTCCTCTTTTCCAGGGCATACCTATTTACCTACTTGTGTCCTTATGTCTTTCCTCATAGGGTTTCTAATTTAGACCCTATACCATTTTAATTGCCCTCCTGTGGACCACCTGTGCTCTGTTTATGCCCTTCTGAAGATGTGGTCTCCAGAACTGAAAACAGCACTATAGGTGGGGTCTTACTAGTGATCTATACAGAGGCAGAACCACCTCCATCTTTCTGCTGGTGATACCCTTTCCTATGAACCTTGGTATCCCACCAGCCATCCCAACTGCCTTGTCGCACTGCCTGGCCACCTATAGGTCATCCGATATGATTACACCAAGGTGTCTTTCCTTTTTTGTGATCATCAGTACCACTCTTCCTATTTTGTACTTTGCCCTGGGTTTCCATGCCTCAAATTCATTACTTTGTACTTTCTCAAAGAGAAACCCATCTGCCATATCCTTGACCACTCCTTGTGTTTTCTCAGGTCTCTGCTCATTTCTTCCACTGTCTTGCAGCACTGATCCCTGAAGAACTTCACTGGTTGCCCTCCCTTCCTCAGAGTGAACTCTGTTTACCACTAATCTCTGCCTCCTACCCTCTCACTAATTTTCTATCCAGTTTACTACAATTGGACCTACTCCTGAGCTATCCAACTTGCTTACTAGCCTCCTAAGTGGAACAGTGTTGAAAGTCTTAATAGGCCACATCAGCTGCTCCACCCTGATCTAATTCCTTGGTCATCCAGTCAAAGAAATCAATCAGATTAATTTAGCATGACCTCCCCACATGAATCCATGCTGTCTCTGTCTTGTAACCCATTGGATTCAAGATATTCCACAATCCTTTCCTTCAGCAGTGACTTCAGAAACTTTCCCATCAGTAATGTCAGGCTGACTGGCCTATAATTGCCGGCCTCTTCTCTACTACCATTTTTGTGAAGTGGGACTACATCTACCCTCCTCCAGCCCTCCAGAACTACTACTGTTTCCAATGAGCTGTTAAATAGGACAATCAGAGAAACAACCAGTATCTCCTTGAGCTCCCTCAATGCCATTGGGTGCACCTTGTCTGACCTCATTGCTTTGTCCACTTTCAGATTAGAGAATCTCTTCATGATATTCTCCTCTGAAAACGTACTACTGTCCACCTTCCTCCAATGCTCCTGTTACTTTTTTTGGCCCCTCCCCTTCTCCATCTTCAGTGAACACTAAACAAAAGTATTTGTTCAAGATATCTGCCTTTTTCTTGTCCCTCTCTGCAGAGTTTACTCTTTCCCTTTTTAACCTTACAATCCCACCTTTGCTCTTATTCTTTTTGCTTACATACCTAAGAACCTAAACTTTCGCCTGCTACCTAAACTAAGAAAAACAGGAGAATGCACCCGGAGTCTCAAGTAGCAAGGAGGGTGTAATGCTCACCCTGGGCCCTTGTTCACAATGGGCTTACAGAAGGAAGAATCCAGAAGTGGGGGGAGCACAACTTCTATAGTAACATGCGAGAGTGTGGCTGGAAAAATTCAAGTGTCTCATAAGTCACCAGTTGGCCTGCAACCAAAAGCCATTGCGACACAGAAAGAATATTCTGGGTTCTTCATCTGCACAGAATCAGGTACTTGACAACAACCCCCACTGCAGTGAGCTATTGGGCCAGTGGCGAGGATCTGGGCTTGCTAGCTGAACAGCAGCCCAATAGGAGAACCTCAGCTGAGCTGGGGATGGAGTCCCATGTGATCTTGTCACATATGGATTGTACCTGCTGCTAGTAAGGGTGCAAGGAAGGGCAGTGTCACACTATATGCATAAAGGTTGCCCCTGGCACATGGCACCTCCAGCAGGCATAATTGTTCAGGAGGACTATAGAGTGGAGCACTTGAAGGATGTGATGCCATCTTTTTATAGTCTTATTATGAATTAGCCTGCCTCTGCCATCCCTGCAGACTTTATGGAGCCTATCCCAACAGTGGTTCCATAGTGTGCCAATGTCCAGCTGCCTTTGTACCTTGGTTTGTGCATCTCTGAGAGCTTTGTAAATGAGACTAGCTCTACCATTCTTCTTAGGTGTGATTCATCTGTTTAGCGGGTTAGGTGTGGAGATGGTCTGTTTTCCAGGGCTCACAAGCAAAACATACTGGCACCAGGTAGCAGTACAAAGTAACAATGTTTTATTTATAAATACAAAATCAATACAAAACAGTACCTGGGTGGCAAAAAGTGTTTGCAGGACACGCTCCCAACCTAGTTTCACCTGTATGGCTTTATCAAAGGGTACTGGCCAACAGTGTTTACTTGCTAATTAAATGGTGTGGTACAGCATTACAGAAAAATGCATATTTCAAAGGGTTGCCCAAAACTACAGTTAAAAAAAAATCACACTCATTAGAGGGGACAACATTTCTTAAACAAACAGTAGCAAATCAATATTATGTACACTTTTTATTAAAAAAATATTTATCCTAATTTCGCTATCAGAGAGTGTTCCAAAGGGCTTTCACTTGTGATGAGTAAACTACATGCCACCTCCTCTGGCTGGCTGTTACCTTGCACTCATATATTCATAGTGATAAGATCCATAAAATTCTGGAACCTAGGATACAAAAGAGAAGAGATTCATAAAGACCATACCACAACAGTTAGTGATTACATTAGATTTTTCACTACCTTTTCAATAGTAGCATAACATCTAGCTTGTCATTTAGTCCAGGCAAATAATAACCCCCCAGCTGAAAAATTCACTAGCCTCCATTTATAAAACTAGAGCATCCAGATCTCATCCTCATTTTGTCACAAATACCTTCTCAGTGCCACAAAACTTGAAAACATGAATGTTGTCCAGGGCTCACTGATTTGTGCCTGTGCACCACACCCTGAAGCTGGAGATACTTCCAGAAGTCCTGCTTCAATATCTTGCATCTCTGAACCAGCCCCTCAAAAGTGTTGAGGTTGTCTTGCCTAGGGTAAAGCAGATTTGTAATTAAGTGGATGCCCTGTTTCTCTCACAGGTGCCTTTGTATTGCTAGCCCCCAATGCAAATATCTGAGTTACCCCAAAGAGTGACCCAGATCCTGGGAGTGGAGCCTCCCCTGTCCACTGGTGTAATTTCTTCTAGTACTTTCCTGAAATTTACAAGGTGGGGGAGGTGTTATGAGGTAGCCCCTGTTTAATACAGAGTGTCACATCAGCAGAATGACCCCCTGTCATGTCTGATTCTACATGCCTCCAGAGGGGGGCTTCTGTTAGTTCTGTCTGAAACCAGTGGGCTATCTGGGCAGAGATGAAGGTAACATGGTATCTCAGAAACCATGTGTGACTCCATCCACCTCTGCTCCAGTGGCTCCTGCGTTTGGCTCTGCTTTACCTTAGAGGTTCCCTTCCCAGAGGAAGTTTACCATGACTTTATCTATTTTATGGAACCATATAGGTGGAATTTTGAGAAGTAGGTGGGCAAGCAGGTGTAGGACTCTTAAGGCAGTAATCATTGTTAGGGCATCAATCCTGCCTGCCAGGAAACGTTGCAGGGCCCCATATACTGTTGTAACAGTGATGCTGTTACAATGAATCCCCCCACAGTGACTCAACCTGTTCAACACCTACAATGTCGAATGGATAGTGGAAGTAATGAATTAATTCACTGACTCCTGAGTTCATCTGATCTCCCCTGACATCTGCCCCCCCCCAGGAATTAGGAATCTAAAAGTCCAAGGGGTGCGGGGTGAAGAGCCCCCCATGTGGGATGTGATGGGGCGAAGCTCCCTGCAAGCAGTACATGACTCCAGCCACTGTTGGGTCCATCTGCACTTTGTCATCTGCAATCACAATGCCACAGCAAAGTGCTGTCTCTGTAAAGTCCTTTGACAAATTTCTTGTCGAAGCAACTTGGTGGAACCACAGGTCCCTACATCTCTGCAGCTCAGTCTTGGTGAATGCTTTAAAGGGTTCTTGGTTCATGGACATCATTTTTGTCAGGTTCTTGTGAATTTTTACTTCCAGCTATGTGATGTCTTTTGCCACCCAGGACTGCCCTGCCAGTTGAAATGCCTCTCTTTTACAGGTAGTATTCAGTGGCAGAGCCTCAGTTTTGCTTTGGTTAACCCTGAAGCCTGAAATTGAAGCCTGGAGGCAGTATGACGCAGTGGGTTAAGGCTCTGAGCTGCAAATCTGGAGACCTGGGTTTGAATCCCACAGCCCCCACTTGCATACTGTGTGACCCTGAGCAAGTCACTTAACTTTCTTGTGCTCCCAGGTTGCACCTGCAAACAAGCTTTCAGCTTAGTGTGTCTCACCTGGTAAAATAATTGGTAAAATTAAAAAATAAATAAAAAAAAGTTCAGGAGAAGGTGTCAAGTAAGGCCATGATATGGGGACTGCCTCAGTGGCAGTGGCAAATGTCACCAGCAGGATGTCTGTATATAGAAAATTGGTATAGTCTTTGTCCTACACCTTGACACTCTGGATGTGTGGATGTTCTCCTAGTGCTGTTGATAGGGGTTCTTTTGCCAGGACAGACAATAAAAGCGAAAGGCGGCAGCCTTGCCTGGTCCCTTTCTACAAGGGGAATGGTGAGGATTGAAGGCCATTGATAAGAATGGATGCCTATGGGGACATCTATAGGAGTTGAACTCACTGTCTGAAGCACGGTACAAATCCCCTTTCCTGCAGGGTAGTGAGAAGGTATTGCCATTCAATGGAATGAAAGGCCTTCTCAAAATCTAAGCAAGAGCTGCTGCTGCTGCTGATTTGTCTAACTGCACTTTGTTAATTAGTGACACTAGGGTACCGAGATGGTCTGAGCTCAGCCTGCTTTTCACAAAGCCCACTTTGGCCAGGTGGATGAGCACCAAGAGGACCTTTTCTATTCTGGTGGCTAGGATTTTTGCCAGTTTCTTTACATTGGCATTGATGAGTGAGATTGGATGGTAGCTTCCTGGGGAGGTTGGCTCTCTCCCCTTCTTGGGGAGCAGATTAATGACTGCCTTCCTCATGGATGGAGAGATGGATGCTGAGGAGAAGGATTCTTTAATGACCCACAGAAGACAGGGCATGAGCTCTTCAGCTAGCAGATGGTAAAAATCTGGGGGATAGCAATTTCCCCTTGGGTCTTTGTATAGGTTGAGAACTTTGATGGCTTGTATCACTTCTTGGGCAGTGATAGGGCTCCCGAGCTCAGATTCTTGGGTGGTTGGGAGAGTAGGGATGTGTAGTTTGCTGAAGAAGTTCTCCACTGAGAACACACAAGTGTGGGAGGAAGAGGCATAGAGTGCAGAGTAGAATTGTTGCATAATGTGGTTGATGCCTTTAGGATCCCTTTTTATAGCTCCTGAGGCATTTTTTAAACCTGTTATTAATTTGTTAGCTTGTTTGCATGTCAGCCCATACTCCAGGAGTTTGCTGGATTCTCCCTCCTTCCCAGAATTAATGACACAGGTGTCAGAGAGCAAGCTGTGCCTTCCCGGAAAATAAAGTTTCCAGCTTGATACAGATGATGGTAGCCCTGGCTAGTAGATCTGTGTGTGTGTGTTTGTGTGTGTAGAGCAGCCTTAATGTCTGCCTCCACCTCTTGGAACTCTTTTTCTAGCTGTACCTGTTTTGCCTCCCTGGCTCTTCTTCTATAGGTCGCATAAGCCATCATGCTGCACTTCAGTGTGGCCTTGAGGCTTCCCACATGGTGAAATATGACTTGTTTCCAGCAGTGTTATTAGTCTTCTAGTAGGCTTTCACTTCCTCTCCAACTCATAATTTCAAAGTCTGGTCTTCCAGTAGGAGAGGGTCTAGCTTCTCTGCCAAAGATTTTTGTGGAGTGGAACCCCATAGTACCTTAAGCTTAGTTGTAGCATGATTGGAGATTACCACAGGGTTTATAATCACATCCATCAGTTGGGACAGGATGGACTGGCTAACCAGCCACAGGTTTATTCTGCTTGTAGATCCATGGGCTGCAGAGAGAGATGAGTGTAATCCCTACCATTGGGTTGTTCAGCCCTTAATGCGTCCATCAAGCCATGCACAGCCATTGTGGCATCAATGGCTTTGACCATGCCTGTGTGGATTTCTGTAGAGGAACCACTCCTGTTCACTGCAGCATTTAAAATAACAGTAAGATCACCCCATGTTTACTGGAGATTGGTGGTTACTGAATTCTGATAGGGTGTGGCAAAGGCTATGGAAGAGGGGAGCATCATCAGAATTAAGCCCAAAAACATTGACCAGTACTGGAGAACCAGCCATTATGATCACCTTGAAAAATACCCATCTCCCCTATTAATTTAACTTGGTGGATTGTACCCCCTACTCCAGTGTTCCATGTAAAAGGTGGATAGCCATCATTTAGAGGTGCCAGCTATGCTGTGTGCCTCCTCCTCCGCCTAGCATCTCTTCAGCTTGTGGGCCTCTGGAGCTTTGTTTCTTGCAGAAAAATTAGGTGGGCCTTCAGGCATTTCGAATGAGACATTGTCTTATTCCTGTTTACACAAGAATTGAATAAACTTACATTACAACTCACTTACTATAAGTAAGCTCCATTAGAGTACAAATACCATAGCCATAACGTGTACCCATCCCATGCAGTTCCATCCCAGTATAAGGAATTGCCCCTTCTCCTTTCCCCAGGTATTGATATACCCCCCATTAGTACAACATATACAGTAGGTAGCAGAAATGAAAACACAGCATTAAAAAAAACAGTACAAAAAAACACTTCCCCAGCCCTCCCACCATCCAACAGTGAGTCTTATCCTAATCCAACATGGGCCCCTCATAAGTCAAAGTGCCCTCAGGTACTTCAAGGGGGAACAAAGAATCCAAGTCCGGTAATGTCAGCCTTTTTGTCTGTCAAGCGTTTCCTATTAGAAGCCCAGATTCAAGCACCTCCTCACTTTATCCAGCCCAGCCCGGTAACTCTCCTCTTTTTACTGGCCACATTGAACAATCAACAGTAATGAGGCCCACCACCCAGCCTGCCCTCCCCTCTGGTACCCAAGACTATGGTAGACATAAGGGCCTACCTGAATGCTGGATGAGATATTGCATTGACATGGGTTATAGTGAGAAAGCAGACTGATCAGGTCAATGGGAGCCTGTGGAGGAGCTCGGGGCTGGGCAAGCGCTGTTAGAGGTCTGAAGCATGTGCCTCTGAATGCACCTGCCTTAAAGGGGAAAGGCACCAGAGAAAGGGCTAGTTGAAGTGGTACAATCCCTAGGCTCATTTCTCCTCTAAGAAAGTAGTGATCTTAATTGGAAGGGAGTATTGATAGGAAAGGGTTATAGTTACCAGAGAAACTGGAGAACAAGCTATCCAATGAGTTTTAAAAGGATGTGTAGTATAACACAGTCACAGTACAGTCTAGAGTACAGTTCAGGTTAGTGTATTCAGTGATTTTGGTGGGACTGCAGGATGTTCCTTTATCCCTTTGCACTGGTCGATCCTCTGACAGGGAGCAGTTCTCCAGCAGTGACCTCCTCCCAAGTTTTCAGTTTCAAGGATTAGTGTGCAGTTGCTGTGGAGTTGGAGGGTGCTGGTGGACATGGTGGGTCTTGAGGGTCCTCCTGGTTGTGTAGTTTTGTTAGTCCCCAGAGCAACCAGAGTTGATCATTTTGAATGTTTGGAGTCCACACTGTGACTTCTGCCATCAGACAGGAGACATAGGGATTGGTCTTTCTTGCAGCCTGCCCTTGACTTTTTTTGTTTCTGTCCTTGCTGTCTGTCAGGGGCTGGCATGGTATACATGGCCTGAGGATGCCCCCTGCCTATTTTCCTTGAATTCTCAGCACTTAAGAAAATGCTGTGCTGAGTCTGTGGTCTCATGTAATCTCACTATACCACTAACTGTGATCTGCAGGGTAGCTAGGTAGTGGAGTGAATAGGGAAGGTCCAGGTCAGCACAGGCCCTTCAGGCTGCCATAAAGGCTCTGTGGCAGCCTGACAGGGTAGTGGAGAAGTCTGCAAAGATTTGGATGTGGTGGTCTTGTCACCAGAGTTCTTGTTTATCCCTGGCCAGTTTTATGATGAAATCTTTGTTTTGGAACTGAAGGAAGCATGCCAGAATGAGACATTGGTGGCCTCTGGGGACAGACTTCAGGGTGAGGAAGTGATGAGATCAGTCTCTCTCTGCAGAGATCCCCACCAGCTGTGATTCAGAAAGTCTGGAGGTGCTTGTTGTTGGAATTTGGAGGCATTCCTGCCCTCACAACCCTCTGGGAAGTCCACAAATCAGAAACTGTTCTGGCATTCCCTGTTCTCCATGTCCTCCACTCTGGCCACTGTCATGCTAGGAGGCTTCCCAGGCTTTTCCTCAGTGACTGAATGGTTGAACAATGGCTGTGCTGAACTGCAGCTTACCGAAGACGGTCGGACCACTGTCTGCAATCTGTGGATGTGGCAGGTAAACAGCTTTAACACTGGGTGTGTAAGTCAGCCCAATGCATGGAGACTGCAGCCATATTTAATGGATTAGAAGAGGGCTTTTGCAGAGCGGGAAATTAGGCAGTAATCTTAGTCAGCAGCCAAGCCATGTCCCCTCATTTGCAAGGCATTTGACACTGGTGGATAACAAGGTTCAGGGCAAAGTACACCAGTGCATTATACATAAGGCATACTCAAGGTGGTTTGTTAACTAGTTTGTGGTCAGGAAGCAGAGTGTTGTGATGAACAGACACTATTCTGAGGAGAGTGGAGTACTAAGCCATATCTCATGGGAAGCAGTGCAGGGACCACCGTTCAACATTTTCATCAATGACATGGAAGCTGGTGTCTCCAGAAGGTTGTTTAAGTTCACTGATAACACTAAGCTCACTAGGGAGGTGAACTCTTTTGAGGATTGATACAGACATCAGGAGGAGCTAAACAAGGTGGCTGATTGGTTTGACTTTTGGAGAAGACTCTGATTCAGTGTAAACAGATGAATGGAAGATATGGAGGACATGCAGGGGTTGGAGCTACACGTTGGTTGGACTCCTCTTGTTGCAGTGGAGGAAAAAAATGGATTTTAGAGTCAGACCCACTTTGAGTACTGGGTGCTATTCTGGGATCTGCAACAGGGTGCCATTAAGTGATGCTCTAGCTAAAACTTTAACAATAAAGAGGAAAAAAGAAACTGCTCAGAATATTATTGTTTGCAAAGTTCTATGCCTATTTATAATGTTTGAGTTTTCACTAGAAGGAATGCCTGTCTAAAACTGTGAAGTAGTACATATGGTTTATTTATATAAAAAAGAGGCTAGAGTAAGTAAATTAGTACCTGTTTTATTTTTCTTGACCTTGAGTGTTTGGAGATGCAAACACATAACCTGGAGGCCAGTCTTAGAGTTAGTTTTCTAAAATGGTGTGGCCTTGGCCAGAGATCTCTATTTTATAAGAAGGGGCTAAGAAACTCAGCTAGGGAGGCTGGTCACATGAACCCTGGTCAGGTTAACTCTTCAGTGGTAAAAAAGTGAGCAGCAGAGAAGTGTCTCTCAGCCAACCTTCAAGTTCACAAACTTGAATAATCAAACGTGCAATTGCACAAGTTAAAGTCTGGTAGCGTGTCTCTCTTGGGTGGCGGATGCTACACAGAATTTACCTCAGCCAGTGGAAACCAAATATTTCCTTAGAAAAATGACATCACAGTCACAACTTATGAGCAAATAAATAGCTTTTTACTTAACAGAAAGTGCATCGAGCATGTACAGGATATATATTTACAACACAAGAGAATAACACTCATACAGGAAAAGTAAACAAATGTCTTAAATAACAGATGGCAAAAGAAGAAGGCTATTATTGAAATATGCTATCACTAAACTTACCCTTCCCTGTCCTTACAAGAGACACTGGACCCTGTTCTAACTGCCAGCTTCCACGGACATAGCTACAAGGTAGGCTCCAAACTTATGTTTCCCCTTCCAGCTTCCCCAAAGCAAGATAGACTTCTCTGTCTTTCAGAAGGTTATATATTCTCTGGAGAATAGGTCATTCCTATTCTCCCTTTGAATGCACCAACCAACTAACATGTATGTAATTCATTGTCCCAATCAGAGTGAACACAGATCAGTGACCAATTATATTCCCTTTTCACCTTAAGTTTATATTTGAATGATCCAATCCATTCAAACTCCCCTGTGGACGTGTCTGCAGGTCTGTGTGTGTATGGAGATGTTCACTAGAGATTTATGACCCAGCTGTTATCTAGCAGCTAGGAATTCCACAAGCTGGGTGCAGCAGACAGAGGAGTTTAGCCTGAGGCCCAGATATTCAAACTGTGCCACAAAGTAGTGCAATAGCAGGAGCAGGTGCAAGTGCAGTGCACCCATGCGCAACACGTGTGATTTTCAAACACAGAGCAGGCCAAGGTGCACTTGCGCAACACAACTGAATATCGCTCCAACCGTGCCATGGTGCAACCAGGAAAGTGCAGTGGTGCAGGGCTGATGAGCAGTAGTACAACTAGGGATGCGCAGTGGAGCAGGGTAGCAGTGCAGTAGCACAACTAGGGATGCGCAGTGACAGGATGTAGGGATGCACCATCCATGGAAGACATGGGCAGAGGAGCACGCAGCAGACCAGACAGCACCCTCTGCACCCCATGAACTGCACAACCTGTGGTGAGCTGGATGAACCACCAGCCCATGAATACCAGCACTGAATCCACAGCTTGGGCATGGTGCCTCAGCACAACCCCTGGCAAGCAGTGACCATAACACAAGGAGGTCCAGCCACCCTCTGCCAGCCCATCCCACCAATGCAGAGCACACCCTGCACAATGATCCCCAGACACCTGCCCAGGAGCAGCGCCCAACAGTGCATGATTCCATATGCATGCCACCAACCCCACTCTGACAATGCAACCCTGTGCACCACGGAGCCATGCATGGCAGCCCCACCATGAGCACCCCACAGCAGGCGGCAGCAGCCACCAATTCAACAACTGCAGACACAGTGCCGCCCTGAATGGCCCCCCTGGAGGCACAGCCAAGAGCTCAACCCTGTGTCAGCACCCAAGGTACCCCACATGTGACAGGGCCTGCCCTGGACCCCACCACCAGCAGGACAGCACCCCGCACACCCACCCAAGCACACACCCTGTCCCAGCACTGGCCTCAACAGCCAGCACAGAAGCCCACAGTGGTGCATGGAGGCATGCACCACACAGGATGCAACACAGGCACAAACACCCACCCAGACCCAAGGGCACCCCAACACAGGGACACAATAGCGGGGCAACAAACCCACTGGCATGCGACCACAGCAGCCGTGTACCCATGGCCAGCACCCCACCATGGCACAGGTGTACCAGCCACCTTGCGCATGCACCATGAGGCCGTCCACCACCAGCATGCAGCTGGAGCACAAGTGACAGACATCGTAGCACAGACCCTGCAACAGACACCAGTGACAGCATGGGGGGGACAACAGCAGAGGCCACAGTGCCACCCGAGGCAGATGTGCACCATACTGGTGACAGGAGGCAATCCACCATTGCATCGGGTCCAGGGGGTGGCCAGCATGCACAGCCACCACTGACATGCCAGCAGACTGTGCATAGCACAGACATGAAAGAGTGTCAGCTGCATGGGCCATGGACTTACTGACAGGGGTGTCATGGACACAGTGCATGCACCAGGGACCACTGCACACAGGCGTCCAGTCCACAAGAAACAACACACATACTACAGACAGTGACAGAGTACCCCACCCACACCATAGGTGGGTCCCTGCCAGACACACACACACACCCAGGCCTGCACCACCCCTGATGCCATGCACACCACTGCAGCCAAGCATCATTAGCCCACTGCAAATCAGAGACCACCACAGCTGTCATAACAAAATGTATATATTAAATTAATGTGAACAACAAAACATATGTACAACTATATACAATGAGGGGGAAGAGCCACAAACCAGGTGGGGGTGGGCATGGGGCAGGGAGTGAACAAATGGGAGACAGATGAAGGGGTGTGAGGGTTGAGTCCAGGGGGGAATTCAATGAGGGGGCATAGATGGCCTATCACCTGCCCCTCTCCCCACTTCTGTGCCTTCACATTCTGCCGTGGCACCGTACCCCATCCTGCTCCATCCTTTTCAGGATCTCAAGGGTGGCTCTGGCAAGCTGCAGCAGCTGCTGTACCCCCCAGCGCCATCCAGCATTATTCACCTAGGACAAGGGAGCAGAGTCAATACGCGTGACTGACCAGACCCCTGCAGCCCACCCATTGTGCATGGCATACAGCCATGGGCCACGCCCCTGTGATAGCATGTGACCACCCACAGTGACCACGCCCACAAGACCTGCCTACCCAGGCACCCACAGCCATGTGGACTACTGCACACACCCACTGCCCATTTCCCACACAGCACCACCATGGCCGTACAGTGACATGGCTATGCGGTGCAACAGCAGTGACACAGCCATGTACCCAGTGCACGCACGGACCACCAGTGATGCACACCCACACATGCAGTGCCACAGGACAGTGCTGAGTGCACCATGTGGTGTGCACGGTGGTGGGGCCAAGTGCTGGTGGCCATGCCCTGCTGCCAACCCTGCAACACAGCATGTACAGATGTAAGGGAGAGCATCACAGATGTAAGGGGAAAAAAGGCACTCACCTGCATCCAGACCAGCTGGGTGCTGCTGGCCCATGGTCCCTCCTCCATGACTCTGCTGCACCAGCCCTGTCCTGCTCTGCTCAGGCTTGCCTCAACCTATGGCACTTCTCTGGGCCTAGGGTGCAAAAACAGAGAGGGGAACATCAGTACAAACCAGTAGCAAAGTCCCCCCGGTGTGTGCATTCCCACACAGCCCAGCCATGCTGCAACCCCCACCACCACCACCACTGCCCCCACTAGATGACCCCCACCTCCCTGAGAGGGGGACACATGCACACCACAGTACCTGGATGGACAGATGCTACCAGTGTATGGATGGAGCACCTACCTGGCTGTGGCATGGCACCTCGCTGGGTGCATGCCTGCAGACAACCCAGTCTGTCTGGGACCCTCTGCCAGAGGTCTCCATACCAGTGGCAACACTGCTTACCAGACCTGATGATATCAGTAGCCTCCTCCATGCCCTCAGCAACCTCCTCCCACACAGCACAGTGTGGCCTTTCAAGTAGGTCCTGGCTGAACATGGCACCAGCATGGGGCTCAACAATGGCCACCAGGTTGGCCAGCTCTATGGCACTCCATTGCTGTGCTTACCTGCGTGTCATCCTGCGGTGAGTACCGGCAACAAAATGGCACTCTGTAATGCAGGTTCCCCCCGTGCGGAGGCAGCATGGTACTGCGCTGCCATTCCCCATCGTGCTGTCACCGAACTGCATGATAGTGGTGCACCCATGCAGACGCATGGCACCTAGGTGGCAAAGGTCGACTGCAGGGTCAAGGGTCTGTCCATGCATGGAGGGCCACAGTGCAATTGGGACTCCCTTTATGTAGAATAGTAGGGTGCCTGTGTGTGGCACCCTGCAGTGGCCTACCATACTGTGGCTCCATGGTGCCTACCGTGCACCAGGGCATGAATGCCACATGGGCTAACAGTACACTAGCACCACTGGCACAGTGGTGGCCATGCCCTACACTGCCTCCCATGCACAGCACATCATCAGTGCGGCACGTTTAGGCATCAGCACCCCAGGCATGCACCGTGCAGTGCCTACTGTGCACATCACAGAGCTGCACCAACACCTAAGCATGCTCAACAACACTGCACAAGGCGCAACGGCACAATAGTCAGCCAGCATATGCAAATCAGCTCATAAGCAATTCCATGGTGCAACCACTGCATTAGCATCCACTTAAAGTTGCACCTCACCTCATTTGCATGTGTTGCATTCAGGGGTGTAGCCAGGAATTTCAAACTTGTACTCAAAACTGATGCACTGTTGTCCCCCCATTATGTAAACATAAACCAAAATATGCACTACCACACCACACCATTGTGGCCCCCCCTTCTGCTAGCCATGTCTGAGTTTAAGTAATCAGTTTCCTCCTATAATCCTCCTTCCTTTGCTTTTCTGCCTGACTGGTAAGTTGTTCTTGTTTGAATATTTGGCTAGTGGCATCAGTGCCCCATAGCAAACAACAAAGGCAAAAGGGTTCAGCATGACTCAGACACAATGTGACTCACAATGTCCTTGCTTTCCTCTTTTTGTTGCCCCTGCCTGATGTGTTGCCCCTGCCTGTTTTTTATTTACTGTACTCTGTTGCGTACAGTGCGTATGCCTGCCGACACCCTTGCACTATATAAACGTGACATGGGGCTACAGAGGCCATAGTTTGGTATTGCAGTCTATTGTGGTGGGTTGCATGCTGTTGGGATGTGTGGACTGTGGTTTGTGAGGGCTGAATGGAACTGCACATTCAAAGGTAATTCCTGTCATTCCCACAGGCTCGATCATGAGCAAACGAGAGGATGAGGTGGAAAAGGGACGAGGGAGAAGGAGGAGGCCCAAGTTCACATGGGTTGAATCAGATGCCCTGTTTGAGGCATATCTCAACAGGGAACTGCTGCTCTGCAGAAAGTGGGGAATGCCACAGGCCCATGCTGCTGCGTGGGGTGAGGTGAAGTGTGCCGTGAACCAGCATGGCAGCCACCACCGGTCTGTGCAGAAGTGTAAAAAGAAGGTCGGCACAGACAGGAGAAGGATCAAGGATAGGGTGACTGCCATCAGGACAGCATGTTCTGCCACCAGTAGTGGACAGCTAGATGTGCATGCCTGATGCCACAGGAGGAGCAGGTGGCTGGCAGCATGTGGCGCTGTGCCATAGAGGGCATTCCTGGTGGTGGCTTCCAGATGGGTGGCAGCCCATCACTGCATGGTAAGTCCTGTGCTGTCACTGTATGTGTGGTGGGGGGAATGCCACAGGGCAGGGCAGAGACAATAACACTACTGTGTTCCATTTCAGCTCCTGAGCATCTACATGGGTCAGCGGTGGTGGGTGTGGCCACCGTGGGTGATGCCCTGGATATGGAGGAATGCCCATCCACCTCCATAGGTGTCCAAGGGACCAGACCAGTGCATACCTGTCTGTCTGAACAGAAGAGGGTGGTGTGGGTGTGGACGAGGCCCTGCTTGTATCCCAGTATGACAACACCCACAGACTCCAGCCTGCTGGGACATGGATTGGTGCCAGATCTGGCACTGATGATGATGGATCACATGTCCCAGACAGTGATACATGTGGGATGCAGAATGGTCCCACATCAGGAAACGGCACGAGTGTAGCTGTGGATGGTGCTACCGTGGAGGCCTGCATGACAACATAGACCCAGTCTGTGCCTGTATGCCCCAGTGGGGCAGCACTGGTGTGCGTCCAGGCTGGTGGGGCTGTTGTGGCCACTGCGGCAGCACCGGTGAGCCCTGGCAATTGGAGGCCAGAGGGGTAGTGCCAGCAGTTGGCCAACGGTGTCGGGGGGACAGTGTTGGGGGACAGTGGCAGTGCACTGCATGTGGACATGCCCCAGCATAGCTCTGGTGTGCAGCTCCCATCATCAAGGGGTGCAGCCCTGCAGGGCCAGGAAAACCACGAGGGACAGCATGCTGGACCGGCCGATGGCCTCTTTGACAAGCACAGATGTCTACTCCAGGCTTCAGTGGATCAGCAGTTGCGGCTTGTGACTGCGATGGATGCACTCAGTATGGTTCTGCACCAGGCAGAGGAGCAGCGCAGCAGAGACCATGGTCTGCTTCTGGCAGAGATGGCCCAGCAGTGGGACGATATGACCACTGCCATTGACAGGCAGACACATGCATTCACAGCTGTCATGGCCACACTGGCTACCCAGTTCGGTGCCCATACACCACAGACACCGCACAGTGTCATGTCCACCCCCACTCCTGGTGCTGTGCAACACCTGCTATGTCGACACTGGGTTTGACTGTGGGCATACCGAGCACACCTGGCATGGGCATGCTCAGTGAGCTGCAGACTCCTGCATGAACATGGTCATGTTCACGCAGCATCAGCCCTGGGGGACTGTTCCTGCCACCCCTTGAGGCCAGTGGTCAGTCTGGCATGGCTGGCAGGTCTTGGTGGGGCCACCAACGCATCCATGGTGGCTGTGGCACTGTGCCACATGACTGACCTGTCTCCCACCATGGCCACTGTCTGCCACTGCCCTATGTGCAGTGTGGTGTGCATCGTGCGATGCATAGGTGAGGTACCTGGCCCGGCACACACACGGTCCCTGTACACACCCTCCCGGCCGCTGGCCACAGTGGCATGTGCATGATGATGCCTGTGTTGCGCTGTCCACCAGTGTGCAATGGTGCCCAGTGTCTGAGACATGCACAGTGACGGCCACTGGGTGTGGTGGTGTGTTGACCTGTATGGGGGTATGGGTGACATTTGGGGTTGGCATGCCCTCTTCCTTCTGCGCATGTCTTGTGGTGTGTGTATGTGTGTGTGCTCACACATGTGTCATGTTTGGTCCTGCCCATCCCTGACGCCGTGTGCGGTACCACACTCAGACCCATTCCCTTACTGCCATCCACCCCTGGGCTTTGTCCCTGCCTGTCTGTGGGTTGTGCCCTTGCCATTGTTTGTTGCACATGGCCCAGTGACCTACCTGTGTTGACCAAAGTGCTCTTCTGTGATGGTGTCCCGGTGCAGCTGTGACATCCAGATCAGGTGGTGGTCCCTTCGCCCAGGGGGTGGCTGCCCATCACGTCTAGACTGGTGTCCTCATCACTCCCACCACTGTCCCCCGCTTTGACCTCTATGGCTATATCACATTCATTGGGCATGTTGTGCAGGATGCAGCAGGCCAGCAATAGCCTGCAGGCCTTCAAGGGGCTGTACTGTAGGGCACCGCCAGAAGTGTCCAGGCACTGGAAATGTGCCTTCAGCATCCCGAACACCTGCTCGATGACATTCTGTGTTGTGGCATGTACCTCATTGTACCATAGCGGTGATGGGGTCGTGGGGTGCCAGTATGGTGTGAGCAGCCAGGGACAGAGTGGGTAGCCACTGTCACCTGTGTGTAGAGGGTGGACATTAGTATGGCAGTCTGTGTTGCTTTGCCATGGTCCAACAAGGCCAGTACCCATGGCACCTCTGACTGTGCACCCCCCCATGTCTGCTCATGTCATCCTGTGTGATATGCATACTGACCCACTAGGTGGCCAGTGGGGGATGTCCCCCATCTCAAACCTGTGGCACAGTGCAGTCTGGTGCCAGATGAAGGCATCATGTGCTCCCCCAGGGTGCATGGCACAGACATTGGTTATGCACCCCCTGGCATCGCACACCACCTGGCAGTTGATGCTGGCATACCCCTTCTGGTTGATGTAGGACACACCGTCCTGGCCAGGTGGTGTGCAGATGGCCACATGGGTGCAGTCAATGGCCCTGAGCACACCTGGCAACCATGCTACCCTGTGGAACTCTTGCATGTATGCTGTGTGCTCCGCCTGTGTACTGGGGAAATGGATGTACACCACAGTATGTGGCAGCAGTGCGCTGAGGAATTGTGTGAATAGGTGTGACACGGCCAACTGGGTTATGCCTGTTGTGTCTCCTGTTGGTCTCTGGAAGGTGCCCATGGTAAGCAGGCACATGATGGCTGTCATCTTCATCTCCACTGACAGAGCATGGCTCTGTCGTGTGGGTGCCTGCATCTCATCACTGCACAGCTCACAGAGCCGCCTCAGGATCATCCGGTTCAGGTGGTACCAACCCACAGTCTCTGTGTCAGAGTAGTGTTCGAAGGTGGTATGGGCTCTGTACTGCCTGTTCTGGGCATACTGCTGACAGACCATCCCACGACCATGCCCCCCTGCTGCCTGTGTTCTCACACCCCTCATTACTGCCTCCATCTTGAAGGTGGTGCTGGTCATGTCCCTGGCTGGTGTTCCTGCCCCCAGTGGCTGTTATACCATTCCCCCTGCTGTCCATTTCTGATGCTCCCCCTGCACTGGGTACACCTCCAGCCTTTGTCTGTGGCTGTCCTGACTACTGCCACTGCCCTCAGTCCACTGTGGCACTCCACTTTCACTCCTGCTCAGTGGCACAGGCTCCCACTCCTATCCTGTTCCTGGATCACTTTAGGTGTGTCCTGTCCTGCTCATGTCCAGTCCTGCTCACTGTTACCCTCTGTACTACCCTTGTGTCTGTCAGCATGCTCCCACATATGGCTTCCCTGTAGCATTCTAGTGCCCCTGTCTTGCTCCTTTTTATTTTGGATCATTTCTGCTGTCGCGCAACTTCCACTAGCTCCCCTATTGTGCATGGCACATGTTGTTGAATATCACACTGTGCATGTTATTCATGGTTCCGCCCCCTTCGGTTGTGCATGCATTCATTACTATTGTGCTCTTGCACATTGCTACTTGCACTGCACAGCTGCCTCCCACTGAATATCGCACAATGGCACATTTCCTTACTTGTGCTGTGTGTCCCTGTTGCACATGGTGCATCACTTTTGAGTATCCGGGCCTGAGTGTATTTTTTTTCAAACTGCTAAAAAAATAAGGCACCACCAGAATCCAAACCATTAACTCATTCCTTCCCATTTCTGTCGCACCCTGGTCAGGTTAACTCTTCAGTGGTAAAAAAGTGAGCAGCAGAGAAAGTGTCTCAGAGATGAAAACATTCTGCTAGTACTATACGAAGAGAAGAAGAAAGCCTGAAGTCTACAACTAAATTTTAAAAAGCAAGACAAAAGAGGCTGTAAGTTCTAAAATAAATGTAGGGTTTGCACAGGAGCCCTGGTCAGTGCATCCCTTTGTAAATATTCTTCTTCTTATAAATATCCTTGAACAAGTCAGATTTTGCACTACATTTGACTTGCCTATTCGTTTTTGTGTTGTCTACATCACTAGCTTATGCTGAGACATTTATAGTGGACAGTATTTCCTCAATTTGTCTGTGTTTTCCTACAAATTCTGAGTGACTACAAACCACAGTAGGGAAACTTCATAACAGACACTTCAATAGAAAAAATACATGAATTCGGTTGCTCAGGCGCAACACAGTACTGTTAAAATGATAAAGTATTTAAGATACAGAAGCTATGAGAGGTTGGAGGTCCTTAACATGTTCACTTTGGAGAAGCAGAGGCTGAGAGGGGCATAATCTCAGTCTTCCACATTCTTAAAATTCATCAAATTTAACAGATAGAGATGTTTTATATGGTGTACTCCAGCAGGACACAGGGACATGCCCTGAAGCACAGAGGTGGTAAATTGAAGGATAATGTTAGGGGGCACTTCTCAGGGGGTTGAAAGTACTAGCAGTGACAAAGGATATGAAGACAGTACAGTCCCTTAAGGTAAGCCAACACAAATGTATACTTACCAATGGAATCAGAAGGTACCCTGGGTAATAGTGTCAGCATGGAAATCCCTTTAAATTAGTACTTGTTTGCACAGTATATTTATTTATCTCTATTTATGAAGCAGGGGTTGGGTGGCAGAAATAATGGATTTAGAGTCCCTTCTAAACCTTCAATTTCTATGTTATTGTTGAAGGTACCGTATATGCACCATTAATCTTCAAAACCTCATAAAAACTAGTACTCATAGTGGCAGTACAGTGCATGCAGAGTGTCTCTGGTGCCTAAAAACTGGTTGGAAGATAAGAAACAAAGCCTTATATTACATTTTAACCAATAAAAATGTAAACAAGTGACTTATGGGGTCCCAAAGTGGTCTGTTCTTAGAACTTCATTCAACTAATATAATTGTTAATAACCTGAGATTAGAGCCAGTGGCTGGATCATCAAGTGCTAATGACATCAAGATGGGAAGAGTAGTTGTAACACAACAGGAAACAAATGAAACTCTCTTCATGGGGTCCCCTATCTAGTTTAATTTCAGCAGTTAGTTTTGGAAGTTCAACATTTGTTAAATACCTATTTTAGATTCATGTTTGGGTAGGATATTTAAAGTAATGTTATCATCTTTGAAAAACTTCGATAAACATAATATTCAGATGGAATTCAACTTACATTTTAGAGATTTTTCTATATTGGCATTTCTTTTATTCTTCCTTACAAGGTTCATTTATATAGGAACCGGACCCTTGCCCCCTATAATTAATCAACCTCTATTTTTTATGTTCAATCCTTTAATGAAGTCTCAATCATCTGTTTGGGACATCATAATCATTCCACAGCAACATACGGTGAATGTGTAGCTCAGAACCGGGTGTAGGGATGACAGTTCTCATTTGTCAGGAAATGAGGTACCAGTTTTTAGAGGTAGAAAGAGGTCTACATCATGCACAATCTACATGAATAGTTACAATGCATGAGACCTAGGGACATATATGGAGACAGCATTACCAGAGACAGTAACAATCATTTGTCAATGCTGAATGTTTGCTTGTTGGTATTGGCATTGGTAGTGCAGGAGTTAGAGAGATGCGTAATAGGAATGGCAGTGAAGTATTGAAGTGACGCCAACCCCCAACCCCACCCTGCAGTGACTGACAGGTGTTGGGGGTGTGCCTTTGGGTCATCGGTCATAACACTCACACTATTTCACCTCACCCCACCCTGTAGACACTGACTAGTGTTGCAGTGTGCCTTGAGGTCTTCGGTCCTTTTGCTTACCCCATTCCATAAGGGAATAAGCTGAGATGTGCACAGTATAGAAGAATGGAATGAATGTTAGGGCCGATGACCCCAGGGCACACCTCAATGCCTGTCAGTGGCTGCAGGGTGGGGGTGGGGGTGGAATGGCATGAGCATTATGGGCAGTGACCCCAAGTCATGCTCCCAACGCCTGTCATTCTGTACAGGGTGGGTGTTACAGTTGGAAACCCTAATGCCCCAGATGTTTTTTGGAATTTTTGCTCCAAATATTCAACATAGACTTTTTGAGACCCCCACCTCATGAACAGTGGCAGTATCATTTCGTTAACCAATCCAAAAAGGTGATTTCACACAGCGAGTGCAACATTCGTTGCCACATATGTGAAAACACATTTCGGGCAGGAGGCAAAAAATGACAGCTGTACTGTTCATGAGGAAGTATGAAGAAATGGCAATGTTGAAAATCTGGAGTGAAAGTATGAAAACGGGGTGAAGTTACAAGTGTAAGTAGGAACTGTGCAATGACACTCATAATGCAGTAAATTTTGGGAATGTTCTCACCAAATTTTCATCATGTCCTTTTTGGGACATCCCCTCATGAACAGTGGCACTGTGATTTTGTTAATCTGTCTCGAAGATTGATTTCACACAGTGACTATGCCATTCTGTGCCACAGGTGCAAAAATGCATTTTGGGAAGGACGTGAAAAATTGCAGCTGTACTGTTCATAAAGGGGTGTTAAAAAATTACAGTGATGGAAATTTGGAGTGAAAATATAAAAAATTGATGAAGTTACTGTACAAGTGTGTGTAGAAACTGTTCAGTGGATGCTTGTAACACAGTCATTTTGGGAATTTTTTTCACCAGATTTGCAACAATAGCTTTTTGAAACCCCACCTCATAAACAGCGGCACTGTCATTTCATGTATTGGTCCCAAAAGGTGATTCTGTGCAGTGACAGTGAATTCACCTTTTGGAATCAAGAAACAAAATGATAGTGCCAGTGTTCATGAGGTGGGCTCCCAAGAACCCCATGTTTAAAATTTGGGATCAAAACTCCAAAAATTGGCTGAGATATCAACCGAAGTTGCAAACCCCCATTGACTGCCATCATAGGGCTTACCATCATTTCTTTCCCAGTTGGTATTTGAAGAATGCAGATGTGTCCCAGTCAACAGAAGATCACTACTCCCAACCTCCAGTGGCAAGTATGGGTGAGAGAGGTGCAAGAAGTTGGGGTGTGCAGAGGGAGGGTGCAGGTTAGGGGAGGGGCCTGTGGGAATGACAAGGGACCATTTTCTTTTTTTCAGGTTTAAAAAAGATGTCATAGGACTGTTTCCTTTTTCACAGGTGAAATATTAACAAAATGGATTTTGGCACACAAGGGTGGTCTCCCAGTGTGCCTGAGTACTGGAGGGGGGAGCAATGCCAACCCAGGAATTAGCACCCCAAGGTCAGTTGAGAACATAGGAGTGTGGGTGGCACATCCTACACCAGGAGTGGGCATTCCAGTGTCAGAAACATCAAAGAAGTATTTTTTGGCAAACTGTGGTGGGTGCCCAATGTGCCACATTAATGGGGGAGGAAGGGAGATACATGCTAACACAGGGATTGAGCACCCCGATGTCAGCAGGGAATGGAGAAAGAAGAGTGTGGGTGGGCAGCAGCAGTGGAAGGGAGCTAACATTTACATTTTTTGTCCTGCTATGTGCCTGATTGGGAGGGGGAACTGCTGCTGCAATGATGAACTGACCCTGTTTGCAGCAGCAGATTTCTTTCAAGTGCAGCGCTTGCTCTGAAACTGCCATCATCGGCAGCTTCAGCATTAATTAGTGGCTGAGGGAAGAGCCCGTTAAAGCATCTTCTGCATTGACCACAACACTGCCACACCTCTGCAATGCTCTACTATCTCAATATGTTTCTTGTGCACTGCACATGCAAGAAAACATAAAAATCATGGAATAAGGGTTTTTTGAATATTAGTAAAGCTGAAGAAGAGACAAACGTTTGGTAAAGGGAGATTGGTGCAGGTACTGAGGGGTACCGGTCTAAAGTCAATGCTGACAAATGAATGCAGTCTAGCTAATAAGCTGGGGAATTAGATCTGCTTCTGTACATCAGAAAATATGATGTGCTGGTCATTATGATCCATGGTGGAGTGAAGAAAATAAGTGGGGAGCAGGTTTTGGAGGCTATAGAGTATTAAGAAGGGATACACTGGGTAGAAGAAGTGGAGGAGAGGTGCTGATTGTATGTGAAGGCTTGCCTGCTATTGAGGCGAGTGAAGCAGTTACTGGAGAAGAGAGTATCTTGGTGAAAATAGGCAAATAACCTGAGAAATTACTGGTCGGTGCTATTTATTAGCCACAAGGACAAGGGGAACATGAGGTCAGGCTGATGTGCAAGTGAATAAAGGATAGATACTGTAGTGGCAATGTGTTATTAATGGGTGATTTTAATTAATTGGCGATATGGTGGGGCTAACAACACTGCTAGTGAGAGATGAAAAGGAGCTCTTGAGTACATTGCAGCATATTTCTTTTTTAAATTCATTTTAGTTGAATGGAAGAGGCTGTAGCAGGTGAACACCCCATGAAGCAAAGGGTGCTTCATATGCTGCAACCTCTTATGTGTCCCACTATTCCTTGAACACTAAGCAATATAGAAAAAAATCAAAAATGAATTATTCCCTTGTAGATGGTCTCCCAGTAAAATTCATTTATTTTAGTGCTAGCCCAGTGGTGCGGAAGGCAGTTGTAATGCCAGTGACCCAGGGTTGGGAATGACCCTGATCCACTCAGGGGTTGGCTGAGGGGAGGAGAACTGAGTGACCCACTGAATACGATCATCCTCTGGGGAGGAAGGGCAGACTGTACCACTGTAACACTGCCTCTCAGGTGACCATGGGAGGCAGTAGAGATGGTTAGCAGTTCCTGGTGGGGAATGCTCCCTGGCATGAGATGTAAGCACATCCTCAAACATGCACACATCACATTTCCACCTCCACAGAGCATCTGTGGGTTCAGAGAGAAAAAATGGAAAAAATGCTGCTGGCTGCAGGATGCCACCCTGTGGAGCCCCTCAGACCTCACACGACTTACTGGGCACTGGGACCACAGATCCAAATGCAGCACTGGAAGGGGACTTGGGGAATGCCCCAATGGCCCCACCACAGGTGGCAAAATATAGGACACTAGGTGGTCCTAAGATAAGTCCTTAGTATGGCAGGAGATGAGGTGGGATCTGTGAGGGTCGAAGGGGGCCACCAGTGGAGGGGGACATTTTTTTTTTTTTCATGAAGCTGTAATGCAACTTTTTTTCACAGATAGTGGGCTGATACACTTAATGCCAAAAATTTAGTTTGACTTACTTAAACAAGGCATAACACCTCTCCACATTGCTGTGCTAACATATAAAGTATACACTAGTTCTAATTAGTCCATCTTAGGGCCCTTCAAAAATGAAATTCTGCCCATGGAACTACCATGAAAGTCAAAATTTTGCATCCACAACATTTCAGACTATACTTTGGCAACTATTGAGAAATGCTGACTTAGAACAGTGGGATAAATGTCTAAATTGCAGATTAATGCATTAAACTGGGGAAATAAATTTTACAGAACTAATCAATGAACTGTGGCATGATTGCATGTTTTGCCGATCGATGTATTAAACTACAGAATGGAATTCCACAAAACTGTCATTTCACAGCTCACGTGAATCATTCCACAATTAAGCAAGAAAATTTCACAGAATGGGGCAAAAATTTACCAAACCCATTCACAGTTTGCCACAGTTGGAATTTTGGAAAATGACATCAAATTTGTGAACTTTGTAAAAATGTCTGAGAATCTGATATTTGCAGTTTCCACCCAGCACTTGCCCTTCTCCTTCAGTCCCAATCTACCTATTGTCATGCCACACAAAAAAGAAAAGAAAAAAATGTGTTAAAAATAATTATAAGAACTGTTTCTGATTCTAAAGCTGCTTTTATGCATGTACAGATGTCAGCTCCAAACCAAGCCATTCATAAAACTAGAGGTACAGCCTGAAATCAATATCTGTCATTGCTAAATCACCATAGAAAACACTTGGTTCTCTTTATATCGTGTTTTGTTTTGAAAGTACAAATGGTAAAACAAATGAATACATTTACTTGAAAGGTCAATAATATTTTGCCTTTGAGAGTATGTTCATATTTTGTTTGTTATTGTTAGGGTGGGGGGCTTATGAAGGTGCACAGCATTGTCCATTTCTGTCAAGTTCTTTTTAATGCTGGGAATATCTGAAAATTACATAAAGAACTTCTGAAATTGAAATTACAAACTGTGCCTTCAGTTCATAAGGCAACTGATAAACAAAACAGTGATGACAATATCTAGTGTGCTTTTTGGGGCTGTAGGCAGAGTCGACAGCACAATTGGGATCATATTGTACCTCTAAAACAGTGGATCGTGGAGCTCCCTTTTTGGACATTTGGAAGCATTCCTCCATAGCTACAAAATAGTGCCCCCCCTCTGATTTTTGCTATTTGCTGCTCTATATTAACGGCATCT
Source organism: Neoceratodus forsteri (assembly GCA_016271365.2). Taxonomy (NCBI): domain Eukaryota; kingdom Metazoa; phylum Chordata; order Ceratodontiformes; family Ceratodontidae; genus Neoceratodus; species Neoceratodus forsteri. The sequence goes on from CM057454.1 coordinate 24,768,278, forward strand.
GAAGGGTGGGATGTTAATGTATTGTACCTCAGAACTTCTCAGGATATTAACAAACAACTCTTTCTAAACTGCTGTTTCTATCATCTGTACAGCTCAGTCTAATAGATTTATTCTATTTCTTTCAGCAACCTATGGATTAGCTCATATGTTGCCTGGAATTTACTGAACCTCTGAAAGTCAGACTACAGTGTCAGATTATAGACAGTGCAGTTTGTAGCCTGTGTTAGCTATCTCATTCCTTTGGGCACACACACACACACACACACACACACACACACACACACACACACACACACAGCAGCATGTACTCTGGCTAAATAAATTAAGGCAACTGAATTAGCAGCATGCCAGTTTTTGATGACTGTGAATAAACAGCACTATATGGCACCAATAAGAAAATATCTTTGGTCATTTGGTAACTTTTCATAGCCATATCAGCTCTCAATAGAACTTTTTTTTGAGGGAGTAGCAGGATTGTAACACTAATGGCATGACAATCTTAAAGAATCCATTACATTACAATTTTATTTTACCTCATTGAGACTTGTGGTGTCTGATCATGTCTAGTGTATGTATATGTATATATATATATATATATATATATATATATATATATATTTCTTTCACTCATGATGGTGGGAGGTGGATCCAGCTGATCTACATCCTGATTTATTCCAACATTAGTTGTATCAGTATTGACACTTTATTTATTTATTTTCAGAAGCTTCACCAGGAAAGGAATACTGAGCTAAAATAGCTCATTTCCAGATGCATCCTGGGGGAAGGGAGTGAGGGATTAGTACACAACAGAACAATACAATAGAATTAAACAGTAACACAAAGCATTGTACATAGATTTAAGTTAAACAGTGCAAAGCTTTGTATAGGAAATAAATATCAATATCACAAGTTCAGGGTGGCCCTTTGGAACAAACAAAAGAAATTTATACTGGTGAGAGCAGTAGGTGATAGGGCGTATCGGGGAGGCACACTAGAGGGGAGGAACAAGAGAAGTAAAGAACTAGTATAGAAGGAAATAGGAAAGGGAGGCTAGGTAGAAAAACAGAAGAAGGAGGAGAGGTTTAGAGGGTGAGGGAAGGAGAATGGAAGGAGTGGGAAAAGGCAAGAAGTAGGAGAAGAGGAAGAAGTGCAGCATTGCTAGATTTTGATTGGGGCATTTACAGGAGTGAGAGGTGTGGAAATGGAGTAAAGAAGAGAGTGCTTGGAAGATGCATAGCACATGGTAAGGGGGAGAGAATTATATAGTTTAAGAAAGCAGAAAGAGAAGGCAGCCTGACCAACAAGGGATTTATGAAAGAGAAGCACAAGGGAATGATAGCTTGAGTTATGGAGGGAGTACAAGGAGGGGGGAAGGAGAGAGTAGAGTGCAGATGTAGGAGGGGAGAGATGCCAGCCACAATTTAGAAGTGAATGAGGCACAGTTTGTTAGTCGGTGATCGTCCAAAGAGGGAGACAGCAGATTACAAAGAACAGTGGTGAATGCGGGAAGGACAGTCCGAGGCAAAGCAGCAGAAGGAGTGAAAGAGGGGGTCCAGTCTTACCAGGGTGGATTTAAGGTCAGCATTGTAGACAATATCAGTAGTGGTGGGTGAAGTGGGTGGAATTCACATTGCGGAGAAATCCAGAAAGGTCCACCCATTTCACATAGTGAAATGTAAAATTTTCCCTGGCAGAGTGGTGAAATTTCACCTGGCGGAAGAGCGAAATTTCTCCTTCCATGGTGAAATGTTACCTTCCATTCATTGTCAAAATTTCAAGGGTATAAATAACTAAAGCTATAAAACTAGATCCTGGGTGGCTAGCGGTCCCTCTCCCCACCTGTCCCACATGCACAGAAAAATCCCTGGTGGCTAGTGGTCCCTCTCTCACCTGTCCGACATGAAACTAATTATCCATGGTGGCCAATGGTCCCTCCCCTCCACTGGGTAATCCACCCGCTAAAGTAATGTACAGTAACCCCCCTACCCTCATCCCTCCATATCTCCTTCTCTGACTCCTGTTAAAAAAAAATCTCTGATGGTCTAGTGGTTTTGGCAATAAAACCCCCTCCTGATCCCAAGTTCCAAATAAATCCCTAGTGATCCAGTGTCCCTCACCCAGCCTCCCCAGCAGCCATATGTCATGGCCACAACCCTGCTCCAACCCCCATCCTAAATCCTGGCAGTGACAGACTGGCACAGCCCTCCTCCATAGCCAGCCCACCAATTGAACTGTCAATGAACGAGCTTCACTGACAGCTCAGTTGCTGGGCTGGTCATGGAGGAGAGAGGAAGGCTGTGCCAGTCTGCCACTGCCGGGATTTAGGATGGGGCTGGGAGCATGGGTGTGGCAGGACATCTGGATGCTGGGGAGGCTGGTGGAGGGCCCTGGATCACCAGGGCTTTACCGGAACTGGGGATTGGGAGGGGGTTTAATTAATAAAAAAAAAAAACACTAGACCACTAGATATTTTTTTTTAACATGAGTCGGAGAAGGAGATACAGATGGATGCAGGTGGGGGGGTTTACAGTACATCTTCATGGTGGGTGGGTTACTTATTACTGGGTGGAGGGAAGGGACCAGTAGCCACAATGGATAATTATTTACATGTTGTGGAATTGTACAGTAACCCCCCACCTGCATCCCTCCGTATCTCCTTCTCCAACTCTTGTTAAAAAAAAATCTCTGATGGTCTAGTGTTTTTTTGTATTAATTAAACCCCCTCCTTGTCCCCAGTTCCACTAAATCCCTGGTGATCCAGTGTCCCCCCACCCAGCCTCCCCAGCAGCCAGATGCCCCCACCACAACCCCACTCCAACCCTCATACTAAATCCTGGCAGCGGCAGACCAGCACAGCCCTCCTCTCTCCTCCATGGCTGGCCTGCCTACTGAGCTGTCAATGAAGCTCATTTATTGACAGCTCAGTCGGTGGGCCAGCCAAGAAGGAGAGAGGAAGGCTGTGCCAGTCTGCTGCTGCCTAGATTTATGATGGGGTTGGGAGAGGGGTTGTAGCAGGGACATCTGACTGCTGGGGAGGCTGGGTGGGGGGCACTGGATCACCAGGGATTTATTTGGAACTGAAGAACAGGAGGGGGTTTAATTACCAAAATCGCTAGACCATGACAGATTTTTTTTTTAACAGGAGTCAGAGAAGGAGATATGGAGGGATGCAGGTGGGGGAGGTTACTGTACATTTCCACAGTGGGCAGATTACTGGGTGGAGGGGAGGGACCACTAGCCACCATGGATAATTATTTACATGTGGGACTGGTGGGGGGAAGGTCCACTAGCCACCAGAGATTTTTATGTACATGTGGAATAGGTGGGGGGAGAGACCGCTAGCTACCAGGAATCTAGTTTTATAACTTTAGTTATTTATACCCTTGAAATTTCACCTATGGATGGAAGGTGAAATTTCACTGTGGAAGCTGAAATTTTGCCCTCAGAAGGCAAAATTTCACCTAGGCGAATTTCAGCCTTCTGCAGTAAAACTTTGTGAAGTGCTCCACGATGTGAATTTGACCACTTTGCCAGAACTCTGAGGGTGAAATTTAAATTCACTGCTTCACTAAATATCATCATAATCAACAACATGAGGATCACTGGGACACTGCAACTAAAACTGATAGCATTTGTGCTAAGATGAGATCAGGTAATTTAGTCTTTAATTTATATCTGCTTTCTGTATAGTACTCATCATTTCATCTTTTGTATTTTAAAAGAGAAAGGCTTAAAGTGATGCTGTCAACCCTTTTCCAACAATATATATTTCTATTTGGAAACCCACATTTTATGATTGCTTACCTTCCCTAAATTTCATTGATATTACTGGTTGTTCTATTTGCTTTCTTTCTAAGAAGAACTGAAATGTATGCTAGTGGTGTAATTATATTAAATTTTGTTTTGCTTCAAATCCTTGATCCACTGTTACTGTATACTTCCTGAACATTAGGAACACCCCAAACAGTGCAGCCACTCAGGTTGAAATAGTCTTCTTACCTCCTACTGCATCATAAGTGGACAGACTATGTTTTCACGGTGTTCCCAATTCCAGGAAAGGTACAGTGTGAGTTGATCAGGGAATGTAAACAAAAATGTTCTTGTGGGGTAACACTAGTATGGTGGGCAGTCTGTTTTTCACATTTAAAAAGAAAAAAATAAGGTATCCGACTCAAACTACCAGCTACATAAGCAGTCTGTACAGAATGTTGCCAATCATTAAATTTGTGTTTTAAACAAGAGACATTTTGAGGTCTAAAGGGCTAGATAGTTTCCCTTTTAGCAAAAAGTGAATGGCAGTTATTTATTTATCTGAAAATTGGTAACTGTGAAAGGTGTACTGTGCCAAGGTTTGTTTCCTGGTGTGTCCCAGGGGAAAGGGAAAGGGGTGTACAATAATGCAGCACATTCAGCAACAAACCTATGGTACAAAGCAAAGTACAGACTGCAATAGTTAACACTGACAAAAGTGCAATAAAAAAACAAGTATCATCAAGAGTAGAATATCGGGAGTATCATCGCATAACTTCTAAGTGTTCCATAACTGCTCAGCTTTGCTTCATGGTTATCAAACACTAAGTAGTCATGTGGTGACACTCTTGATGAGCCAATAGATATCTCATAGCCATTGTTTACTTGCAATATATGATTGCTTTACAGTACAGCTAGTTGATTACCTGAAGAGGTGAGTAATTTCTGGATTTAACTTTAACTAACAGGGAGGACTAGCAGAGGATTTAAAAGTCTGTTCAGATTATGTGGCACTGGCCATGCTATAGTGTCATTTAATGTACTGTAAAGAGTAAGTATGGAACAGAGAAAAAAAATGGGTTAAGAAAAATGTGTGATCTTAGAAAAGCAGATATCGGTAAGTATACCTGAATTCAAAAGGTGGATTGAGTCTGGGGCAATGAAATGAGGGGACTGAGCACACAACATCAATAGGTTAGTGTCAAGAGAATAACACAGCAATTAGAGATGTGCAAAGTTGACAAACTTTACTTTGTTAATTAATTCACTCAATTTGCAAACTTTGCAAAGTGCCAACTTTGCAAAGTGTTCCAAGTGGCACTTTTTCAAGTCAAGTCACGCAAATTCATTGGCAAAGTTGCAACTTCACCATGGCTTCACCTAACTTTATCTGAAAAAATGCCACTTCCCGAGGAAAACTTTCTGTGAATTAATGAAGTAGCAAAGGGGTCAGTTTGCAAAGTTTGCAAAATCCAATTTTGTAATTTCTCCAGAAATCCATTGGTGAAGTAAAACTTCTGAAATGCAATCCAAGATACTCTTGTATTGAGAAAAACTTCACAACATCTCTAACAACAAGCACAGGAAAAGTTAATACTGGTGAGTAAGGATATAAGGAGGCCTAGGAAAAGCCCAATGTGATAAGTAAGGAGATTAAACAAGATGCTGGGAAAAGAGGGCAGTATACTGTATAAGAGCAAACATCAGGATCAAGAGAATAAGTATGTATACAATGTATAACAGGACAAAGTCTAGAGATCAATAAGTAATGTTAATGCTACCATGGAACAAATATGAAATAGGTCGACCACTCTCTCCATTGAAAAAGACATCTGAAAAAATGCATAACATGACGCTAACACATAATTTATCCTATCATTAGGCCCAAACACTAACATAAACTGAAGTAGTAACAAATAAATCAATTGTCTCATCATGAAACACTAACACTAACCAAACGTAATCTTAGGTAGTATCACAAAACTAATAAATTAGTTGTATGAATGCCAAAATAATCCAAGCAGTTCCACTTTATTTCATCAGTATTACAGTGCAGTCACAACTAGTGTGCTCCCTACAAACACCCATAGTAATAATGTAGCAGATATGAAGACAAAACATAGACTGCAATTCCAAAGTACAGAAGGATACAGTTGGCATACCTTTACAGAAATTATTACATGACATAGGTCCATCAATTCTCCCCCTTCCACATAAATAGGGATGAATAAGAAAGCTGCACATACATGTAGTCATTTAAATGGGTTTCCTATCCTGTCTACTGCACAGAGTATCATAGAAACATAGACTCGACAGAGGGAGGCTAATGGTCCATCGGTCTGACCATATTATACTGCCTCACCCTGATCTAGTGTCAGGGGGCTATCCCCTCTTTCTCCACCCCTTTACCATTTTCCACTCAGTTCCCCCCATGTGGCTGTGAGCTCTTTTGCTCTGTTCCAGCTGTGTTTGAACCTATTTAGGGTACCTGCCCCCACTATATCTGCAAGCAATCGGTTCTATGGTTTCACTACCCTCTCACAGAAGTTCAACTTCCTCACCAAGTACTTGGAGCATCGAAAAATTACTGTCATATGCAGTAAGTCAGCATCAAAGTTGGAACTGGTTGAAAAATGCATGTGCTGATAAAATTAGCTTAGGTGCATGCAAGTTTGCCATACGGGCAAGTGACTCTGTTCCAAAGGTTAGTAACTAAATATCATAGTTTTGAAAATATGACATCAGTGTTGCTTTGCCTCACCATGTGTGGGTTGATGGTATGTAGCTTGTGCATGATTGTAGTTGGTGTCTGCAGTAGAAGCATCTGTAACTAGTGTTTTATTTGTGATGACAACTCTCCCTTCTGGACTGGAACAGTCATTAAAGAGTTGTGACACTTTTTTCTCACTACCGTCACCTAGGTTTTTTCCCCAAGGACACTTGCCCTCTCATGGGTAGAGCTAGGAGGTTACCACAGATCAACTGTGGTGGTATGCTCTTCCGATGATGGATGCCAACAGTATTTTCCCTCAGCCAGTGAAAATATATAATTTACTTTAGTGAAGAAGCCACAGTCACAGATAGATGTAAAGAAAAATATTTACTTCAAAAGTCAGAGATTGCAACTACAGGATGTCTATACCATACAAAAGAGTCTACACTTTTACAGGAAAAGTAAATAAATGGTTTGAATACAGACAACAGGAAGAAAAATGCTACAGTCAATGTTATGCTAGACTTATCTTACCTCCTAGCTACCCCTAAAGAGAGACAGAATTCTTATCCTGTCTGGTTTGGTTCCACAGGCAGCTAAAGAAGCTGGCTCAGTACTTAAATCACACATGATGGTTCCCAGGCAAGAGCTCTGCTTAAAAGGAATCCTCTAAATATATAGCTCACATCTGAAACTCTGTGATTTGGTCATTCCATTGAATTAACCAACCATTTTAAATTCTGTACAAGTTTGAGATTTCTTGCCCCAACCAAATTAAAAACCTTTCTATGTCCAATTAGATCAATTTAACAACCAGTTTGCAGTTGAATGGTCCAATCCTTTCAAAATCTGTCTGTGTGTGTGTGCGCCCGCGTGTGTGTATCCACTCCCCTTGGTCACTCTCTGAGATGTATTACCTATCCTATTACCTTGTCCAGAGGCAGAGCCTGCTAGAGAAGTAGAATCCCAGTGTTTGTGTTGTTGTTAGAAAGCCAAAGAAAAACCTCTAGTGAGGCTCAGAAGACCAGAAAAATAGTTATAGTCAATTCAACAATTAAATACTCAGTTCCCATTTCTGTCACACTCCCCCACCACCAAATGATGAAGACCAACCTCATTCTGTTCTTTGATGAAATGACCAGAGAGGTGGACCGGGGAGGTGCAGGTGATGTGACCTACCTGGACTTCAGCAAAGCCTTTGATACTGTGCCACATAGAAGGTTGTTAAGCAAGCTGTAGAACATGGGAGTGAGTCAGATAGTGCTAAGATGGGTAGAGAATTGGCTGGATAACAGGATAGAGAGTGGTGGGAAATGGCAGTTACTCTGCAAAGGGTAAAGTGACCAGTGGGGTACCACAGGCATCAGTGTTCGACGGCGCGCCGGAGAAAAGGCCGCTCCTGCTGCTGCCGCCACCACCGACACCACTCTGCAGCCTTTACCAGCGTAAGGGCCTCGGGGAACAGATCGCAGCCAAGGTATCTTCATTAAACTTCTTTTGAGAGCCAGCATGCCTGGGTGCCTATGATTGGTGCGGCGCTGACCTAAGGTGACAGTGATTGGTCCGCCCACTCACCACCTTTGCTCCGATTGGTGCGCTCTCCCCATAGACTTTTTCAGACTTCTTTGGCTCTTTGCCACTCAGCTTTACTTGTAACTACTCAAAATTTTGCCCTGAATCCCGAAACCGTGAGTGCTGATTAAGCAAAGGCTACAAGTTTAGCACTGTAATTATTTTTTTCTGAGTATAGCCTGTATTTAAACTGTAGCCTGTTTAATGATCAGATTTTGCCCTGAATCCCAAAACCGCCAGTGCTGATTAAGTGAAGGCTGCAAGTTTGTGTACTGAGTTTTTTTTTTCTTAGCTTAGCCTTGTGTTTTAAACTGTAGCCTGCTAATGCAGGCAGTGTGAGAGTAGCGAACGTAGGCTGTGTTTCCCCCCACATGAATCATAGTTACATGTTATTGCTACTGTCAACTGAACTTTCCTTTAATTTCTTCCTTCTACTGGCGCTGACCTTCTGTACCCCCACTCCTTTGAAGTAATTTCACTTGCCGTGCTTCAGGTGGCTGCCTCCCTCTTCTCCCAAGACAACCCCCCCAGATCCTTTGTACTACCTATTTAGCCTTTCACCTTGTCCTGCCTGCCCTGCCTCTCTAATCGATTTCTTTGTCCCTCCACCATCACCTCCTCCCCCCACTGATGCTCTGCTGTCAGCTTCCCTGCATCCCTTCCCCTGAATTCCTGTGCTGTCCACTTATTACTGACCCAGCTCTTCTTCTTTCCTAGGATTTGCACCTGGACGGTGCATCGGAGAAAAGGCAGCCAGCAACAGCCACTCCTGCTGCTGCCGCCGCCACCGACACCACTCTGCAGCCTTTACCAGCGTAAGGGCCCCGGGGCACAGATCGCAGCCAAGGTATCTTCATTAAACTTCTTTTGAGAGCCAGCATGCCTGGGCACCTACGATTGGTGCGGCGCTGACCTAGGGTGACAGTGATTGGTTCGCCCACTCGCCACCATCACTCCGATTGGTGCGCTCTTCCCATAGACTTTTTCAGACTTCTCTGGCTCTTTGCTGCTCAGCTTTACTTGTAACTACTCACATTTTTCTCCCACCCCCACCACCCCTTCCAAGGCCTCCTTTAAATACAGTTATGCTCCGCCCTTCCTAGCTCTTTTGCTGCTCCATTGGCTTATTATTGTTTGCTGTCACTCAGATATTGGTACTGAGTGGGGCCAATAAGCCTGATCCTTGTGCAAACATCATCTGAGCAGTTAGCCACCAATGTGATCAGTTCCTGTTCTTCTTTTTTCCCCTTCTGATCAAAATCTCATTTTGGGATTTAGAGTGTATGTAGGTGGGTCTGTTACTTACTCAGAAAAGAAACGCCATATCAGTACCAATTTTTAGACCACACTCCCTGGCATTATGGCCTTCCTCACTGCTCTATTATTGTTCCTAGTATACAGAGTGCCTAACAATACAGTGCACCCTAAAGTATTTCAATATAATCCAGATCAGCAATACACTGTCTCAACACCTTATGTTGCAACGGCACGCTGTATAACTATTACTTCATCAACCTCCCCCCTTCTACCCTATTCCCCCCAGTATGCCACCCTCCCCTTACTACTGCCTTCCCCATGACTATATGAGCGCTCACAATCATCACTTTAAATTGTCACTTTAATGGTACTACTTCCTGTGCAACACGTCACGGGCGATCCCAAAGGAAAAAGGCCATCTTCATCCTTTAAAGTTCCCTAAAGAAAATGCTATTATTGCTTCTTCTCTGCTCAGGTAATGTGCAGCTAAACCATAGCCTCCCCTCTGCAACTCACCTCACCTACAGATTTTGCAGAGGCCACAGGACTTAAGATGATGATGGTCAATATTCTAAGCCTGACCAAAAAACTTGTACAATTGCAAGCTTGGACTGCGCATACCAACCCAGACCTTATCATAATTACTGAGTCATGGTTAAAAAAGACTAATACTGACCAACAAATCTCCCTTCAGTGATACAAACAATTTAGGGCGGACAGGGCTTCTAGAGGTGGGGGTGTGGTTATATACGTCAAATCCAAGTACTCAGTCACTAATATCAGCTGCAAATCTTTAGATAAGGAATTGGAGATTGTCTCATTGAAGCTTCATCTGCCCTCTTCAGAATGCGCTACTATCATAGATGGTTATAGGCCTCCGTCTGGTGGCGATGAAGTCCTTAATCTTCTGAAATCCACATTCTCAGTTGCAAAAACAGAAACAATATTTTTAGGGAATCTAAATATGGATTGGCTAACCCATAAATCTCATTGCCTTAAATCTCTTTGCAACAAGCTAGGTCTTATGCAAGTAGTTAATGAACCTGCAAGGAACAATGTCCTAAATACAGCCAACAGCTCTATCTTAGATGTGGTATTAACCACTCACCCACATAAAACATCGCACTCAGCTGTGTTTTTTAATGATATGAGTGACCACGGGATTGTTGTTTGCATAAGATCTCAAATTAAGGCCAGAACACAGCCCATCTTTATAACAAAATGGTCCTTTCGCTAGTTCAGTGCAGCAAACTTCCTTTCTGATCTGGGCATGATCAGTTGGCAAGACCTTTACCTTGCCAAAGATGTCACTGAGGCAGCCTCCACCCTTAATGCCAATCTTACTAGACTGGTAAATAAGCATGCCCCCTTTATTAAAGTTAGGGTACAAAACAACTCTAATCCCTGGTTTACCCCAGATTTTAAGGCAGCCCTCACAGCCCGAGACAAGCTCTGGGTGAAAGCTAGACACTCAAAGAAATCTTCAGATTGGTAGGCTTTTAGAACAGCCAAGAATATCTGTGTGAAAAATATCCATTCTGCCAAAGCTAACTTCTACATCTCTACCCTTGAACAAGCAAAAGATAACCCACACAAAATATGGAGGACAATTAAATCTATAGAAGGGTGGCCTACTGCCCCTTCCATTCCAGCTAAGATAATTGCAAGTGGCAAGATAGTGGAAAATAAGTCCTTAATCCTTGAAGAACTTAACTCTCACTTTGCCATGGCTGGACTAGCTTTCGACTCTTCACCTTATGCTGGTACTGCGATGAGCCAACCCAATGCCCCCCAATACCTAGCTCTGTACCTAGCCCATTTCAACTGCGTGAGATAAATTTTAAAGAAGAAGATTCTCTCCTTAATTTAGATATCAAAAAAAGTGCTGGAGATGATGGCCTGGAACCCTTCTTCCTAAGGCTAGGATATGCCCATTTCACTGCCCCCATTCTTCATATCTTCAATCTCTCCATTACGTCTGCTACTGTGCCATCCTGCTGGAAATCAGCACACATCTTCCCTCTGTTCAAATCTGGTGACCCTTGCGATGTGAATAACTACAGGCCTATCTCCATCTTGCCTATCCTCTCTAAAGTTTTTGAAAAACTTATCCACAACCAGTTAAAATCTCACTTGGAAACCTTCTCTCTCATTAACCCAGCTCAATCTGGTTTCTGGGCAAATCACAGCACAATCTCTGCTTTAGCAAAAGTAACCAATGACTGGATCTCTGCTATAGATGCTAAGAAGGTAACGGGAGCAGTCTTCTTAGAGCTTAATAAAGCTTTTGATACTGTTGATCACAATCTACTAGTCAATTGCCTCATTAATTTGGGTGCCACGTACCTTACTGCCCAGTGGTTCTCTAGTTACCTGTCAGGGAGATCCCAGAAAGTAAAGGCAGACGGCTTTTACTCTGCTTCCTTGCCAGTTGTTAGAGGTGTCCCCTAAGGCTCCATCCTAGGCCCTATCTTGTTTTCATTATACATTAATGATCTTGATTCCAATATATCCACGTCTAATCTGCATTTCTTCACGGATGACACTGTGCTATGTACCTCTGGCTCTAAGTTATCTGAAATTAAGGGAGTGCTTCAAGCAGACTGCTCAACTCGAACATATTCTAATAAAGGCAAAGCTGGTTTTACCTACGCCTGGCGTGGTTCGTCACGAGGCCGCAGGTCGAGTGAGTAAACCACGTCAGGCGTGGGTAAATCCCAGCATCACCCACACCCTGGAGTGGTTTATTACTATTATACAACCTAGTTCCAGGAAAGCTTGAAGAAGCTTTGCTGCAGCTCCTTGGAAGGTACGGGACAGCGCAGCCAATCAGAACACGGGTGCTTCCAGCAAACCCACTCTGATTTGCAGGAGTTTTCCCCTGCTATAGACACCTGGCACTTTGTTAGATTTCCGATAGAACTAAGCACATTTCAACTGTGTTATTAGGAGTTTTTCAACTGTATTAGCTGGATTGTAATTTCTACTACTGTTTTAAAGTGCTTACACCTCTTCTGTCTGACTGCTCTTCCTGCAGCACCCCCCATCCAAGCACTCTGCCTTGGTGCCGATAAGTCTAACTACCTTTTTTTTTTTTTCTAAGTGGCTAGTTTTCCATTAGCAGGTTATACAGACCTGCCACTAGAGGGATTCTTGGTCTTCTACATAAATCACTGTATTCATTCGTGGGCAATATGGCCTGCATTATCATTCTACTTCTTTCCCGGTTCTGCTACAAGGGGACTTGAGTCTGAAGGGTGGATGGCCACTAATTAAGCTGCTCCTGCTCTCCTTGTTCCCCTTTCTGCTGTATTTTCTCATCTAGGTTTTAAGTGAGTACCTAGGTGGGCAAATTTCTTGCCTAGAAAATATTGCGCTAATACAAATCACTGGCTCTCCTTATTGTGTTTTTATTGCTCTTAAGGTGCAGAGTTTTCAGCAATACAGTGCAATTCGAAGTACCTCAATGCAATTCAGTTCTCCAATGTACCTTATCAATACCTAATGTTATAACAGTCTACCGTGCAGACACTATGTCATTCTCCTCTCCCCTTTTAGCCTATTCCCCGGTTAGCCTACACCCCCTTGCTACTGTCCTCACCTATGTCCACCCAAGCACTTACATTGATCACGATCAACTGTCATTACAGTGGTGCCGCCTCTTGAGCAGCATGATATGGGTTGCTGCGAAGAAATAAAAAAGCAGTCTCCATTCTTATAAGCTCCTTAAAGAAAGTTATACTTCTGCTTCTTCTCTGCTCAGGAAATGTGGAGCTCAACCCTGACCCCCCCTACAACTTACCTCGCCTATCGATTTTGCTGAGGCCACAGGTCTCAAAATGATGATGGTCAACATCTTAAGCCTGCCTAAAAAACTTGTACAGCTGCAAGCCTGGGCTGCACACGTTAACCCAGACCTTATCATAATTACTGAGTCATGGTTAAAAAAGACTAACACTGATCAACAAATATCACTGCAGGGCTACAATTTATTTAGAGCAGATAGAGAGTCTAGAGGTGGGGGTGTGGTTATTTACGCCAAATCTAAGTACTTGGTCACCAATATTAGTTGCAAATCTCTAGCCAAGGAATTTGAGTTAGTTTCGCTGAGCCTTCATCTCCCCTCCTCGGAATGTATCACTATCCTAGGTGGCTATAGACCCCCGTCTGGTGGTGATGAAGTCCTGAATCTTTTGAAATCCATGTTCGTAGATGCAAAAACTGAAACAATATTTCTAGGAGATGTAAATATGGACTGGCTGTCACCTAAATCACACGGCCTCAAATCCCTTTGTGAAGCTAGGTCTTGGGCAATTAGTCAGTGAACCTACTAGGAACAACACTCTAAATACTGCCAACAGTTCCATTTTAGATGTGGTACTAACCACCCATCCACACAAAATATCTCATTTGGCAGTGTTTCACAACGACATAGAGTGATCATGGAATTGTTGCTTGATAAGATCTCAAATTAAGGCCGCTCCATAACCCATCTTTATAACAAAAGATCCTTTCACAAATTCAGTACAGTAAACTTCCTATCTGACCTGAGCATGATCAGATGGCAAGATCTTTACCTAGCCAAAGATGTCAACAAGGCAGCTTGCATCCTTAATGACAAACTCACTACAATAATGAATAAGCATGCCCCTTTCATCAAAGTAAGGGTACGGAACAATTCCAACCCCTGGTTCACCTCAGATCTCAAGGCAGCCCTTATAGCTCGAGATAAGTTCTGGGCTAAAGCTAGACATTCCAAAGAATCTTCAGATAGGCAGGCCTTTAGAACAGCCAGGAATAACTGTGTGAAAAAACTTCGCTCTGCTAAAGCTAACTATTATATTTCTACTCTCGAACAAGCTAAAGGTTACCCTCATAAAAAATGGAAGACTATCAAAGCTATAGAAGGACGGCCCATGGCCCCCTCTGTCCCAACAAAGATAGCTGCAAGTGGCAAGATTGTGGAAAAAACAAGTCCCTAATCCTGGAGTAATTTAACTCCCACTTTGCCACAGCTGGATTAGCTTTTGACTCGTCACCTTATGCTGGTGCTGCGGTGAGCCAGCATACCCCCGCCACATCTAGTCCTGCACCCAGCCCCTTCCAACTCATGAGATAACTTATAAAGAAGTGAGATTCCCTTCTTAACATAGACACCAAAAAGCGCGGGGGCGATGGCTTGGAACCCTTTTCCTAAGGTCAGGCTCGCCCATGTCACTGCCCCAATTCTCCACATCTTCAATCTTTCCATTACATCTGCTACTACTGTGCCGTCCTGCTGGAAATCAGCACATATCCTCCCTCTATTTAAATCTGGTGACCCATGCGATGTAAACAACTATAGCCTATCTCCATATTGCCTATCCTTTCTAAAGTTCTTGAAAAACTGATCCATATTCAGTTAAAATCTCACTTGGAAACCTTCTCTCTCATTAACCCAGCTCAATCTGGCTTCCAGGCTAATCATAGCACAATCACTGCACTAGCAAAAGTAACCAGTGATTAGATCTCTGCCATAGATGCTAAGAAGGTAACTGGTGCAGTCTTTTTGGACCTCAGCAAAGCTTTTGATACTGTTGATCACAAACTATTAGTCAATTGCCTTGCAAAGTTGGGTGCCACATACCATACCACCCAGTGGTTCTCTAGCTACCTAACTGGAAGATTCCAAAAGTAAAGGCGGAAGGCTTTTTTCTGCTGCCTTGCCAGTTGCAAGAGAGTCCCCAAGGATCCATCTTAGGCCCTATCTTGTTTTCTCTGTACATTAATGACTTAGATGCTTAACATATCTCAGTCCAATCTGCACTTTTTGCAGATGATACTGTGTTGTGTACTGCTGGCTCATCGTTATCTGAAGTCAAGGGAGTGCTTCAAGTGGACTTCAACAACTGAGCATAATCTAATAAAGGCAAAGCTTCTGCTCAATGCTAAGAAGACTAAGGCGATGATATTCTCCGCAGTGCTGTCTCAGGCCCCCCCAATACCCTTGCCCAAGACTTCATTGTCACCACGCTAAACGAGCCTCTGGAAGTTGTAACCAAATTTTAATATCTAGGTATCTGGATCGACAATAAATTATCTTTCAGTGACCACGTTGAAGATGTCTCTAGAAGGTTAAAAGCAAGGTTAGGTTTCTTCTACAGAAATAGGCCCCTTTTTCCCCTTGAAACTCGAAACAAGCTTGTACAGGCCACTTTTCTCCCCCTACCCGACTATGGCGATGTAATCTATTCCTCCACCACTCTTGCAAATCTAAGTAAACTGGACATCCTTTATCACCGTGCGTTACGGTTCATTACCAACTCCTTACCGTTCGCACCACTGTGACTTATATGCAGCTGTTGGTTGGACATCCCTTACTACTAGATGCCTGCTCCATGCTGGGCTATGGACTCTTAAACTGCTCCTGCAGAAATTGCCAAGCTATCTCTCTTCCTTATTAGTATCTCACATAGTGCATACTCGTTAAGAAAATCAGACTTTATTATGCTTGACATACCAAGGACGCGGACTTCCTTTGGTAAGCGATGCATTGCATATGCCTTCCCTCCATTTGGAACCAATTACAAACCGTGCTGAAACTAACTAGCACAGTTTCAATAAACTTCTACAAATCGCTAAGTTCAGCCAAAATAAAAGACACCTGTAACTGTCATTAAGTCTCTTCCTTCCCCATGTGTGCCATATTTATCCACTGGTAAGGTATAATTGATTTGTCATATTAACTGCTTTCCCTTCCCCTTCTACTCCTGGCTTTATCTTTGCTTACGCTCCACTGCTACTCTATCAAATCACTCCTCCCCCCCATATCAGTTGTAGACTGTTGTTTGTTCTAGCTGCCAAAATATTGTATATGTATTGCACACACCAGTCATCATGTTTCATTTATCAGTATGCAACCTGTAAGTCGCTTCCCTGTCTCATATCAGTGTTTACCACCTGCGGTCACCCTATGTGGTACCCTTGTATGTATATCCAGCCTGTATCATGTAACGTGCATTTCATGTATATACTGTTATTACCTATCTGTGTTTGTACTTTAAGTGTTTATGTCACAGGACCTCCTTGTGAATGAGCTTGCTCAATGGAGTTTTCCTGCAATAAACTTGAACTTGAACTTGAAAGCTCCTGCTTAAAGCAAAGAAGATCAAAGCTATGATATTCTCTCGTAGTACCACCACAGGTACCTACCATACCCTGCCCAAAGACTTTATTGTTACCACGTTAAGCAAACCATTGGAAGCCATCTCCAAATTCAAATATCTGGGCATCTGGATCGACAACAAACTCTCTTTCAATTACCATACTGAGCACGTTTTCAGAAGGCTTAAAGCCAGATTAGGTTTCTTCTTTAGAAATAGGCCCCTCTTCCCCCTTGAAACTTGAAATAAGCTCGACCAGACCACTTTTCTCCCCTTTCTTGACTATGGCTATGTAATTTACTCCTCTACTAGTCTTGCAAACCTAAGTAAATTGGACATCCTTTACCACCATGTGTTACGGTTTATTACCAACTCCCCCTACCATTCGCACCACTGTGACCTATATGCAGCTGTTGGATGGACATCTCTCACTACTAGACGCCTGCTCCATGCTGGTCTTTGGACCCTTAAGCTGCTCCTGCACAAACTAACAAGTTATCTTTCATCTCTCATTAGTATTTCGCATAGTGCATACTGTCTGAGGAAATCTGATTTCATTCTGCTTGACATACCTAGGACACAGACCTCCTTTGGTAAACATGCTATTACGCATGCCCTTCCCTCTGTTTGGAACCAACTGCAAACTGTGCTGAAACTAACTAGCACAGTTTCAATTAACTTCTAGAAAGTGCTAAGTGCAGCCAAGATAAAAGATATCTGCAACTGTCATTAAGCCCCTTCTTATCCCTATGTGTGCTATGCACATTCAGCGTAAGACCTTAATTGCCTTGCGCAGGTTAACTGCTTATTGTTCACACTATCATTTAAACTAAGACACTATTTCATTCTCCAGCTCCTGATTTTATAACTACTACTTTTACTGCAGCAATCCCACTCCTGCTCCCCTTCCCCGTCCTACTCTTGGCTCTGTTTATGCATATACTACTCCGTTCACCTTACCAAGCCTTGAATACCTCCCTTACCCTATATTTTCTGTTGCTGCTCAATTTACTAAAATGTATGTATTGCAAATACCGGTTACCATGTCTTGCATTGTTAGTATACAACCTAGAAATGTTCATCACTTCATACAACTTGTTTGCTCATCATCCAATGTGGTGTCCTCATATGTAATATCTTGCTTGTATTATATGATCACATGCATACATTTTATATTACTGTCTATCATTTATTTTCATTTATTTCTTATTTTTTATTTATGTACGTTCGTTATAAGTGTACATGTCACAGGACCTCCTTGTGAATGAGCTTGCTCAATGGAGTTTTCCTACAATAAACTTGAACTTGAACTTGAATGTCTTTATCAGTTATACTGCAGAAGGCATAGAGGGGAAAATGTGCCAGTTCACTGATGACACAACATTCTACAACAGGGTGTACACACCAGATTGAGTGGATAGAATGATGAGAGATCTACAGAAGCTTGAAGACTGGTCCCGGTATTGACATTTGGGATTTAATGCTAAAAATTGCAAGATAATGCACATGGGGCACAAAAAACCCAGGAACAACATAACAACTAAGGGGAGGAGGAAATAGAATGCTCCAATCAGGAAAGGGACCTAGGGGTATCATCTCTGATTACATCAAGGTAGGTATGAAGTGTGACAAGACAACAGGAAAAGCAAATAGCTGCATAGGCAGGGGAATCACCAGAAGGAAAAGGGAGGTTGTAATTCCACAATACAAGACATTAGTGAGGCCACACCTCAAGTACAGTGTCCAGTTCTGGAGGTCTTATCTAGGCAAGGATATAGATATGGTGAAGGCAGTACAGAGGAAAGCAACCAAGATGGTGCAGGGATTACATGAGAGACCCTTTGATGATAGGCTGAAGGACTTAAATAGGTACTCCCTAGAGGAGAGGAAGGACAGAGGGATATGACTGGGACATTTAAGTACCTCACAGGGAGGAATAAAGTGCAGAAAAATAACATTTTTCAAAGAAAAATATACTCAAGGATGAGGGGACATGGGATGAAACCAGAAGAAGGGAGATTCGGAGGGAATGTAAGGAAGTACTTTTTCATGGACAGGGTGGTGGACTAATGAAAAAGCCTGTTAGAGGAGGTAGTTGGGGCAGAAATGATTACAGGATTTAAGAATGCATGGGATAGACATAGGGGGATACTTGTAGTAGCGGGAGTGTAACAACCTAGTTCCAGGAAAGCTTGAAGAAGCACTGTTAATTAAGACAAATAGAAGACTAAGTGGGCCAGAGGCCCTTATCTGCTGACAACATTTATGTATCTATGTTTTTATGTTATAATTGTAATCATTTTATTTGCTAAGTACATTTGTAATCATGATCTAATCAGTGTAACTTTGTAAAATTGGGTTTATAGTCTTAAAGTTCTCTCCTGTCAAAAAATTAAGCAATAAACCACGACAGGGTGTGGGTGATGCTGGGTTTACCCATGCCTGGCGTGGTTCGGTCACGAGGCCGCAGGCCGAGTGAGTAAACCTCGTCAGGCGTGGGTAAATCCCAGCATCGCCCACACCCTGGAGTGGTTTATTGCTATTATACAATGTCCTTTTTTTTGTGAGAAGAGAAAGAAAGAAAAAGTTGAATTTTCATGCATTTGAAATGATTTTTGTTGCATTTATTGCTCCACTAAAAAAAATAGTCCTGGGTTGCTAAGTAGTTTCTGTGTTGCTAGGGAGACCTTTATGTTTGAGAAGAAGAGTGGAGTACCCCCAGATAGTAATATGCTGTGATTTTTTTTTGTTTAATAAAGAGAGTCATGGGCTATTAGTTTATTTACAAGTTATGAAGCCAGTTGATTGTTGGTTTGGTAAGAGTGGTAAAGGTCTGCTATCCCTGACTGACAGTATGCTTCCGGTTTTACTTTGCGGTCAGCAAGAAGTACGAGTGGTACTCGGGGAATATCTTTTTTTCCTTTTGTGAGGAAACTTCTTTTGCTGGATGCTATCGGTTTGTTACGGACTGAAGGAATTTTCAGTGGCACAGTTCTGAGATCACTAGGAGGTGCGATCGTTAGGAGGTTTGAGCATCGGAGTCAGCAGACAGAAAGTGTACTTGTGGTGCGGTGAGTGTGATGGACTGAGGAGGGAGCGAGTGTTGCCTGAAAATTATTGAAAACTTTGTTTTTGTAAACGCTGGGGCTGAATTTGTTTTGAACAGTAATGGACTGTTCATTTATGGCAAATAGTGTTGAGTCTTTCGGTTTTGAATACGGCCACTTTCGAGGAAAAAGAAGATGGCAGCTTGGAATGATTTCTAAATTTTTGGGGGGGGAGTTACTGAGATGCAGCTGGCTGGCACCTTTTGCGTTGGTAATGCTAGATTTTACAATGCTTGAAAGGTGCCAGTTAGCCAATCAGAGTGCTGAAATATAAGACCCCATTGTATAATAAAGGATTTATCTATTAATCATCATCAACAAAACAAAACAAAAAAATCTTTTCAACCTCTCTATGCATGCATCAAAATCATACTGTGATAAAAAATACATTCTCACCTTTTTGTTTTACCCTTCAACAAAGCTAAATTGTAATATATGGGTGCTGTTTTTTCCATAGGGAATCAGAGACATGGCATCAAAAACTCATACTACCATCACTCAGACATCAGGAAGTCACAAAACTAGTGTTCTAACATCAGGCGAATGGTATTATGAGACAAAATGTCAGGAGTGTTCCATATATTACAAAAAAATAACAGATAGGAAAACAGGAGTAACTAGGCTGAACAACTGCAAAGCAGCAATCTTTCAGAAAATTGTGTGGAAATTGTGAGGGTATTTGGTGTAGGCAAATAAGGCAGCTTAGGAATGAGATCAGCTGCTTACAAATGGAGATTGGGAGAGAACTGAAGGCTGTGATGCAAGACAACTCAGCGGCTGGGGAGGGAAGGAGGGTAACTGTGGGGGAGGACAGAAAAAAGAGGGGGGAGGAGTGGGAATATGATGGCAGAAGGGGGAAGGAAACAGGGGGTCCCAGTTCAGAGGATGAACAAGGACAGGAAAGGGGAGAAAATGAAGGACAGAAGAGAAGGAAGAATCTAACAATTGCAGAGTCAGCAGAGGTGGGGTGGCAAGCAAAAGGAAGAAGGAAATAGGTGGTAGTGAAGGGACATCAAAAAATCAGTTCAAAATACCGGCAGGAGTGGGGGATGAGGTGGGGGAGTGCAGGGCAGAAGAGCTAATGACAAATAAGGTGCTAACTGAATGGGAGGGGGGTCAAGAGGTTGAGGGGGTATGGTATGGGGATAGGTAGAGTAAGGGGTGATGGGGAAGGGGGAGGGGAGGCATGAGAAGAAGAGGATTGGAATGCATCAGGGAGACTAGGCAGGTAGAGCCTGGTGGAGAGGGGAGGTAAAATCAGAGGAAAAAGGTGAGAAGAAGAACAGGGCAGAGACAGGGGACATTGTAACAGGAGTGGAAGGGGGAGCAACTGTGGTGAAGGAGGAGGAAGAATGGAGAGGTAGGGTATGGAATAAAGGAAGGACAAGGCAAGCAGAAAATGAAAATGAAAATGAAGGTGGATCCTAGTGCTGGGAGATTCAGTTCTGAAAGGAATCAGATGGGGAAGCAAGGGGGAGAGCCATAGTTGTATATGGGTGGAGGCCATGCATGGCATGACAGCAGAACAGGTGGGTCAATCTGTTCTAAAGTATGCTAAGAGCAGTAGGGAGAAACTTCAAATTGTTCTGCATTTGGGAACAAATGACCTGGTGGGAAATTTGGCAGATGAAGTCCAGAGGAGGTTTGAGGAGCTGGGGCTGATTTGTGAGGAGGCAGGAAGAGCAGTAACTTTCTCTGAGGTGCTTCCAGTAGCCAAGGTGATCATGGCAAGGAAGCTGAGGATAGAGAAATTTTACACGTGGCTAAGAGAATGGTGTCAGTCCAAAGAGTATGGGCTGGGGCGGGGGGGGGAAGGACAGTATCCACCGCTGACTGTGACACTTTTAGAGTGACCATCAGTGCAGCGACTACAGTGCCAGGTTGCTGTAAGTACGGTTGTTGGACCCAGGCACTGTATTTGGAGGATTTGCACCCCCTCCCCTAATCAGCTCTGACTCGGAGTTGATTATAAAAAGTGGGAGAGTGCGGGGGGCACAACCCCTCGCATGGGGTGTTCGGGGGGCAAAGCCCCCTGAAGAAAACATGACTACAACTCAGAAACAATCTGCCAATTGCAAATGCGGTTGACATAATGGTTTTTCTGTCCGGTCGTTCAACACACTTTTTGTCGATGACAAGTCGTAGATCTGGGAACGACCTGGGAGGGCAAGGATCTCTACAATAAGGACAGGCTACACCTGAGTGAAGAGTGAAGGAGGGTATTGAAACAGAAACTGGGGGACTACTTAGCAAACAATGAGAAGGTAAACTAGAAGAGGGGGTGGCAGGTGGGCTAGACTCAGGCAGGATCCACCGGAAGGGAAGCCAAAAGAGCTTACCCCCATATCAGCAGCAAGGAATTTAGAGAGGTCAGGAGGGGATGCTAGAAAGGGAGGGCAAGTAGGGAAACAGGGGAAGGAAGTGGGGTGGAGGGTAGTAACGTTGAATGCTAGGTGTCTAGCGAACAAAACCACAGAGTTACAGATTCTCATGGCAGATGGGGAGGTGGATATGGTAGCCATCACTGAGATATGGGCCACCCATTACCATGACTGGGACCTGGCAGTAACAGATTATAGGATATTTCAGAAGGACAGGGTAAAAGAGAAAGGAGCGGAGTGGCACTGTATGTGAGGGAAGGACTGAAGTGAGTCAGGGGAAGGGGAGGAGGGCAGCAAAGAGTCATTATGGTGCCGCTCCAGGACACCAAAAATAGGACCCTCAGGATGGGAGTGGTGTACAGGCCACCCTCTCAGACTGAGGAATTAGACAGGAAACTAGTGGTACAGATCAGAAGGACCTGCGGAAAGGGCAGCACAGTGATCGTGGGGGACTTCAACCTGCCGGGAGTGGATTGGGGTACCCCAGCCACTACGTGTAGGAGGGAGCAGGTACTTCTGGTTGCCTTCCAGGACAGCTTCCTATTGCAAATGGCCAAAAAGCCAACCAGGTTAGGGAACACCCTAGACCTCATTCTGGCAAACGATGAGTTTGTGAGGGAGCTGGGGGTGGAAGAACCACTGGAAGGAAGTGACCACCACTAGGTGTGGTTCACTATAAACATGGGGAAAGGGGGAGTAGGAATGGGCACAAGAGTGTTAGACCTCAGGAGGGCTAACTTTGGGAAGATGAAGGAAATAGTACAGTGGTATCTGGCCAGGATCCATCCAAATATGGACATGAGCCAGAAGTCTGAGGTTATTAAACTAGGAATTAAGGAGGCAACTGCAACATGTACAAGGGTCCAGAGTAAGAGGGCTACATCCAAGAAGCCTAGCTGGGTGAGAAGGGAGTGAGGGTCATGGAAAAAGTAAGGATGAAAAGGGCCACCTTTAGAAGGTACAATAAAACAGGGAGCGGAGAGGACAGGGAAGAATACCTGAAGGAGTCATGGGAGGTGACAATGGCAGTCAAGGCAACCAAGGTGTCCAGGGAACTCAGGCTAGCACAGGGCATAAAAGAGAGGGAGAAGGACTTCTTCATGTACATCATGGATGAAAGAAGTTGTAAGGACTGGATAGTAAGGATTAAGAGGGATGGGGAGTGGGTAGAAACAGGGGCAGAACAGGAAGAAGCATTAAATAAGTACTTTTGCTCAGTATTTACTAAAGAGAAAGGGGAAGCTCTACCCGGGGGGGGTGAGGATTTGCACAGGGGAAGGTGACAGATGGGGAAATCCCAGTGGGCAGGCTACTGGAGGGCTTCGGGGCACTGATGGTGGACAAGACACCTAAGCCAGATGGTATACACCCCAGGGTACTAACAGAGATGGCAGAAGTCCTGGCAGAACCTTAGCAGACCTGGTCAATGCCTCCCTGGACTCGGGAAGTCTACCTCAGGACTGGAGGATGGCACACATAGTACTCCTCTACAAGAGCGGTCCCAAGGATGAGCCAGGAAACTGCAGATTGGTAAGCCTCACATCCATCATGGGAAAGCTGATGGAGACAATCCTGAAGGAGTGACTGGTTTCCCTCCTAGAGGCTAATGGGCTGCAGGACAGCAGACAGCATGGGTTTGTCTCAGGCAGATCCTGTCAGACCAACCTGGTGGACTACTATGACTGGGTAACTGGGTAATTAGTCAGGGGCTATGCAGTGGATGTCTCTTACCTAGACTTCAGTAAGGCATTCGATTTGGTGCCATATGGGAGGCTATGAAGTAAGCTGGAAGGCACAGGGGTGGAGGCGAAGATGGTGGGATATGCAGTGAACTGGCTGCAAGGAAGACAGCAGAGGGTGGTGGTGGGAAGAGAGCTCTCATCTCCCACAGCAGTGACAAGCAGGGTGCCACAGGGCTCTGTACTGGGGCTGATGTTGTTTGGGATCTTCATAACAGACATCTCAATAAGCATCAAGAGCAAGATCAGTCTGTTTGCAGATGACACCAAGATGGGAGCAGTAGTGGACACCTTAGAAGGGTGGCAGGGGTTGCAAGATGACCTGGCAAAATTGGAGGCCTGGTCAAACACTTGACAGCTAGGGTTCAATGCCAAGAAATGCAAGGTGCTACATTTTGATGCCAAAAAATAAGGTGGAGTTACCAGCTAGGGGGGATTCAACTACCCACGATGGAAGAGGAGAAGGATCAGGGTGTGATCATAATGGGAGCAATGAACAACTCAGCACAGTGTAGAAAGGCAGCTGCAAAGGCCAACAGGATGCTAGGTTCTATTGCCAGAGGCATATCCTCTAGAAGAGGGGGAGGTGATCCTGCCTCTATACAGGTCACTGGTTAGACCACACCTGGAGTACTATATGCAGTTCTGGCAACCTTACCTGAAGAAGGACATTAGGTTACTGGAGGGGGTGCAGCGCAGGGCAGCAAAAATGATCCAGGGGCTAGGGGTCTTAACCTATGAGAGTAGACTAAGGGAGTCGAACATGTACTCCCCGGAGGAGAGGAAGGATGGGGGGACAAGTCTAAAACCTTCAAGTACATGAAGGGAATAAATAAGGCAGGCACAGAGGGGCTTTTCAAATTAAGGAGGGGGAGGGACACTCGAGGGCATGATCTGAGATTAGAAGGGAGAAGGTTCAGGAGGGAAATAAGGAGACACTTTTTGACAGAAAGAGTGGTATCTGGGTGGAACACATTGCCAGAGCAAGTGGTATCCTGTAGAACAGTGGGCTGCTTCAAAAGGAGATGGGACAGGGTAAGGGGGAAGGTCACTGGAGGAGAAGGGGAGGGAGGGGCAGCTGCAGTATAAGGGCTGCTAGCTGCACAGTCGTGCAGACTTGATAGACCAGAATGCCTTTATCAGCTGGCAATTTCATATGTTTGTAGGTTTATAATGTATGGGAAAGCCTTGTTATACTTAGTTTTTTTTTTATCACTTTACAAGGCTATTGTACGATCATGGTGATGTCATGATGTTGTTATACCATCATGACTATGTCACCCCGATGGTATAACAAAAAGGAATGCCCATGCAATGCAGTTGCTGTGGCAGCACTGATGGCCACTTGTTTCCCCTAGTTTGGAACTCACAGAGTGCAGTGACAGTTTTACATAGAAACATAGAAACATAGAAGTTGACGGCAGATAAGGACCGCAAGGCCCATCCAGTCTGCCCATTTCTTTTTCTACCTCATAAATGTGCCATCGGCCTTTGCTCTGTCAGTGACCTATCAATTCATAGTCATTTGTATTGCTCCCTTATGCCTATCCCATGCCTGTTTGAAGCCCTGCACTGTATTCATATGCCACCACTTCTGTGGTAAGCCATTCCATGCATCCACCACCCTTTCTGTGAAAAAGAATTTCCTCATATTCCCCTTAATCGCCTCCTCTAATCTCATGCTGTGTCCTCTTGTCCTGCTATTTTTCTTATATTTAAACATGTTAGACTCTTTCACCTTGTTTATGCCCTTAAGGTGTTTAAATGTCTCGATCATATCACCTCTCTCCTCCTTTTCTCAAGGGTATACATATTGAGCTCCGTTAATCTGTCCTCATATGTCTTCTGATGCAGTCCCTGCACCATTTTGGTTGCCCTCTCTGGACTGCCTCAATTTGGTTAATGTCCTTGTGAAGGTGTGGCCTCCAATACTGCACTAGTACTCAGATGGGGCTAACCAATGTCTTGTACAGAGGGATTATTACCTCCTCTTACGACTTGTGATACCTCTACTAATACACCCTAACACCCCCTAGCCTTACCTACTGCTTTAGAGGTCTGCTTGGATGATTTTAGGTCATCAGTGATGATGATGCCCAAGTCTCTTTCTTCCTTTGTGACTGCTAGCAACTCCTCCCAGCCTATAAGTGGCTTCAGGGTTTCTCTTCCCTATGTGCATGATTTTGCACTTCTTTGCATTAAATCCCAGTTGCCACTCTTCTGACCATCTCTGCTAGTTTATCCAGATCTCTTCTCATTCTGCCCACCCCATCTGGATCATCTACTCTGTTGCAGATCTTGGTGTCATCTGCAAACAGACAAGCTACCCTCTAGTCCATCTGCGAGGTCACTAATGAAGATGTTGAATAGGACTGGCCCCAGGACTGATCCTGAGGTACCCACTTGTGACTTGCATCTCTTCTGACTGTATACCATTTACCACCACTCTGTTTTCTGCCAGTCAACCAGTTTGCCACCCAGTTGACCAACTTCTGACCACCCGAGCCTACCTACTTATTTATCAATCTTCTATGGAACAGTGTCAAAAGCTTTGCTGAAGTCAAGGTAGGCGACATCAACTGCTCCCCTTGGTCCACCACTCTGTTACCCAGTCAAAGAAATCTATGAGATTAGTTTGACAGGACCTTCCTTGTAAACCCATGCTGTCTTGGATCCTGTGCCCCTATGGATTCCAGGTGTTGCACTATCCTTTCCTTAAGGAGTGCCTCCATAATCTTGCCCACTACTGAGGTAAGACTGACCAGTCTGTAGTTCCCGCCTCCTCCCTGCTACCACTCTTGTGGAGTGGGATCACATGAGCCCTTCTCCAGTCTTCTGGGACCTCTCCTGTGCTCAGAGACTCACTAAACAATTCTGCTAATGGCTCTGCTAGTTCCTCCTTTAGCTCCTTAAGTACCCTGGGATGTATGCCATCAGGTCCCATTGCCTTATCCACCCTGAGCTTAGCAAGCTCTTGTAGGACCCTTTCTTTGTGAAGGAGTAGTGCTCACCTCCTCCCCTGTGTCCATGATGCTGAGCTGTGGGCCTGCCCTCTCTCTTCAGTAAATACTGAGCAAAAGTATCTATTTAGGATAGATGCCTTACAGGGTCCTCCTCCTCACATGCTCCTTCTTCTCCATTGCTTAGTATTCCCTCTGGACTTTCTCCTTTCACTAATGTATCTATAGAAAGTCTTGTCACCTTCTTTTACTGTTCGTGCTAGTGTTTCCTCAGTTTGGGACTTTGCCTGCCTTACTGCCTTACCTGCTTCCCTTAGGCAGTTGGTATGCCTCCCTATCTTCATCCCGCTGTGTTCCTTATATTTTCTGAAGGCCAGCCTTTTGGCTCTGACCTTTTCTGCTACTGTATTTGAGAACCAAAGTGGTTTCCTTCTTCTTTGCACTTCCTTTTCTGTCTAACACAATGGGATGTTGCTTCAAGTATTGTATCCTTAATGCTTGCCCACTTTGCCTGTACCTCCTCACCTGTGTTTCTTTTGCCAGGGCTAGCTTAACTCTGTTGGCCATCTTATCAAAGTCAGCCCTCTGAAGTCCCATATTTTTGCTTTGGAATGGGATGATTTAGATGTAGGCCAAATTGAACCATACCATGTGATGGTCACTGGCTCCCAGGTGACCTTCTACCTGAGATCTGTGATCCCTTCTTGTTAGTCAGTACTAGATCTAGGATAGCTCTGTCTCTTGTGGGTTGCTGTACCAGTTGTTTGAGGCCCTCCCCTGCAGGGAATCCACTATGAGTCTAGTTCTGCAGATGTTCCTGCTGGTATTGACCAATCTGTATCTGGCATGTTGAAGTCTCCCATTATCAGAACCTCCCTTTAGCTGTCATGTTTTGTATATCTTCTAACAGTAATGTGTCTATGTCCTCCTCTGGTCTGGGGCCTGTAGACAACCCCAGTTCTTATGGCTGTCCCATTTCCTGTTTCCAGGGTGACCCACAGTTCTTCTGGCTCCTTATGTGTATTCTGAATTTTTGTAGCTTTGATATTTTCATTAACATACAGGGCCCTCCCTCCCTTTTTGCACCTCGGTCTCTTTCTGAACAATACATAGCCAGGTACTGAAGTCTCCAGTGTGGTTACTGGTAAACCACGCCTCACTAATTGCTACTATGTCCAGTTTAGCCTCTGACATTATTGCCTGCAGGTCTGGGATCTTATTTCCAGGCTGTGAGCATTTGTGTACATGATTTTCCATTGGCCAGATTTTGGTGTGTTAGTTGTTGGGTGAAGTTTGGCATTACCCTGTGCATCGTATGGGGAGACAAACCTTTTTTCTTACCTGGTGATGCAAATGAACGGCAAACACGCTGAATTCCTGTTTGACCACTTCAGCTGGAGGGGAGGGGTGTTCTTCCCAATCTGACGTATGGGGTGCTGCACCCTCTCCCATTTGCTAGTTTAAATATTCTGCAAAGACGCCAAACTTCTGCCCCAATGCACTGACTCCTCTTTAGTCAGATGCAGTCCATCAAATTTAAAGAACTTTTCTCCCAGAACTGTTGCCAGTTCCCTACAAATCTCGTTCCTTTTCCTGGCACCAGTCCTTGAGCCACGTGTTTAGCTCCCCTATCTCCCCTTCTCTGACCTTCCGTCCATCTGCTCCCTTCTCCCAGACTGGCAGGATCTCAGAGAAGGAGATGCCGGACGAAATAGATGATAGTTTGTCACCCAGCCTAGTCAGGTGTTCCTTGGTCTCCACAACTGACCGGCTGGCGAGATCATTAAAAAAGTAATCGAGTGATCACCCCCTCTTTGCTGGTGTCAGTAATAAGTATGGATTAAACTAAGCTCTTTTCCTTTTCCCCACATTTTTTTTAGATCTGTTGGTAACTTATAAAGATATGCACCCTCCGTTTCTATTACATTACCAGTGTTGGGGAATAACTAGTTACTTGTAACTATTAAACTGTAATCTGGTTGCTTTTCCAGGTAACTAGTAATAGTAATGGATTACTTTTAAAATAAAGTAATAAGTAACTAATGCTATTACTTTTCCCTAAAAGTAGCTAGTTACTGCAGTGTAAATAGAATAACAGATGGGCATCTATCTGTTATGATTGCTGTAATCCATCAAGGGGTTCCTGTGATTTCATAAACCTCAACAGCAAAGCTCAAGAGTTTTATGACATTACAGGTATCCAGAGATTCTGTAGGCATCTTGATATTCAGGTTTCAGTGTAAACAAAGGCTGCTCAGCTGACTACATTCTTGATTTATTACAACATCAGGCCAAAGAAACTACCTTCTGACAAGCACTGTGTGAGCACCCAGCATCTTCACATTCACATTGAATGGAAGTTGCCTACCATTTTTTGCCTTTTTTCACATTAAAATGTTTAGGCAAACTTTCATGGCTGTCAGGTGGCATTTTTTTGTAGCCTTGCTTATATTTTGGTTTGTGTAGTCACAGTGTCTAGGCAGTATGAGCTGCCAGAGGTATGGGGTGGTGTAAATCTGTGGTGCGACAACTGGAGCAAAGACATGCAGCCTTGTAACATTAGCCTAGGAATTTTGACCTAATACTGGTTTGCTCTATGAGATCTTTGCTGTAACACGGTAGCTACAACTACAAGGTAGCCTCATTTAGCAAACCAGTGCTTTCTACGTGGTTACAGTCCCACTGCCGGTAGGTGTCGGAGTTGTTTTTGTCAGCTGTCTCATTATGGAAAATGTTGTTAGGCTGAATGGCTCTGTTGAGGTGTCATTGCGCTGGGTGTCCTTGTACCAGTTGTCACAGATCCAGTGTAACTCATGGCCCTCCAGTCTGAGTATTTCTTTGATCTGTAGAAAATGAAAATTAGTGTGCACACAGCTTTCACCTTTCAACCTTCTTACTAGGTCCTGTTAATTAGTACCCACTTAAGGACTCCTCAGCTCATTCAGTTCTACTGTGCCTTTTCTTACCTATCATCACCTTTTCATTTTCCAGATTCTATTCTTACCTTGCCTGTTATCACTTTTTCTCCTACAGCCTCCCTCTGTTTTCCTTCCTCACATATACAGTACTTCTCTTATTTTCTTTACCTGATTTTTTCTCTTTTAGATAATTCCTGAAGAAGACCTATAAATGAAACATCGATTCTAATTTTTCAATTTTCAGCATGCATTTAATATTACCATTTTGTTCTATATATATAACATGTGCTGTGCAAATAAAAGTCAGAAAACACTATTTTATTTGTTGGTTTATTACTAAATATATTATTTTGCAACATTTGATATACAAATTATACTACTATGCACCACTACGTGGTGCAGCTAAAAATCGCTATAGGAATTCATGAAATTTGTTTGAGGGGGCAACAGATTGGCCAGTTGATGTACAATTTATAAATAGCTAGCTATATTCCTGCCATGTTGTCAGGTGGCCCTCTGTAGTTGCCACTGTGAACCCCAAGGGAATCAGTGACAGCATAGCTGTTGTAGTGAAAAAGACAAGTAGTCTGTCTGCAGGCAGGGCTCAGGGCCTATTTCCACCAACACCACATGCACTGAAATGCCACAGCAGGCTGCTTGATCAACTTTCAGCCTGCCACCTACCAGGTCTATCACCATCACTCGACCCATCTCAAAGAAAATCCTCATTGAAGGGGTATGTACTGGAATGCAACATAAAGGGTAATATGTGGGCATGTATTGGTAACCAGTTTGTTAACTGGTGAGAGGTTGCCATGGTGACCATGTAAACCATGGGAGCCAAGCTTGAGAGGTTTATGTCACCATGGCAACCTCGAGCCAGTTATTCAAACCGGTTGCGATGTGTGACCATACATTATATTTCATAGTGTATGGTCATATATTTCAATTTAAAAAATTAAGCAGGATCCTTACTGTTTAAATTTTTGTCACCACCGCAGCCATTCTGGGTCATGCTTTCACCACCGCGGCCATTTCTAGAAGGCTGTTGAGTCGTGTAGTGCACATGCATAAAGCAATCCCTGTTGTTAACCTATCAATGTGATATAGCATTGATTGGTTAACAACGTCGCATCGGTAGGTTAACAACATTGGAATGGACAGATGATGATTTAACAGCCTTAGGAAATGATGATTTCCCAAGGTTAACATCATTCTACCTTACATTATAAGTGTGTTGTATTGTGTGATAATTTGATTGCAAATGACACTGTCTGACTTCAGTTGTGGCCTGTTGGCAGTGGCATAATAGTCATGGCAGACCTAGTTATAATTATAACTGTGTCTCAGTGGCAGTGGCAAGTCAAGGTTCAGCTATAGGAAATAGTGATTAAATTGTGAGTTGGGGTAAGCAGGTGTGTGCTGGTGTAATTTATTGTATGTGATGTGGGGTGGATATGTGACTGGCAATGGCAAAGTTAGGATTCAGGCTGCTGTGGGGAAATGAGAAATTATCAACAAGGCAAGAAGGGGCAGTAGATCTGCAGGGTGCATGTGTGTGAGTGTAGTGGGAGCTGTGTGAGGGTGGGATTTTAATTTGAAAATTTAAAGGGGTAGCTGTGACTCTTGCATAGTCATGAAAAGAATACAGGCTTGATGTGGGAAAGATCACCAGGTGTAGAAGAAGCAGCAGGGTGTGTGTGGTGGTGGGGTAAGGGTTGGAGTAAAGGGATAGTTGTGAGTGGCATTTTCAGGATATACAGCCAAGGTCAGTGGCAGTAGATGCAGGTTGTGTGTGTGTTGGAGAGTGAGTGTGGGTGTTACGAAAATGAAAAAGGTCAGGGACTGCAGTGGCTGGCAAGGGCAGTATTCAGCTGTTGTTGGGGAGGATTGCAGAGGGCAACAGTAGATGCAGGATGTGTGTTTGAGTGTTTTTTTTTAAATAGAGCTCTTATTTATGGTAATGCAAAGGGATTGTTGTGACTGGCAAAGTCGGATGAGTACTGTATTATAAATTAACGTAGTCATTGTCTTCAGAATCTGTTTTATTTCTTTTATATACTTCTTGGGGATTCATACTGTAGCTATGTTTGATAAGTAAATACAACCATGTTATCAGAAGTAGTATAAAGTAATATGAAAAGTAATTTATTTATTTATTTAGTTTTTGTTAACTGGGGTAAGTGCACTAGACAAATCCTGCCTATTTTCAGGCACGACCCGGGAGAGGGGGATACAGATGAATGCCAACTGACCTTGAACCAGATTAAGCTGTTGGTGGTATTTTTAGTGAATGAGGGAAATTTGGCCAGGACACCGGGGAAATTCCCCTACTCGTCAGAGGGGGAACCTCTGTCCAAGATGGCGGATGCACCCTTGACTTCTGAGGAGGGAGCTATGGAGGTGGGAGATCTGAACAAATGGAGACCACGATGTCAACAACTGATATTTTGCCTGCTGCTGTTCCTACTTCAACTTTAAGTTCTGCTGCTCATACTAAGGCTGCTATACCTAGCCCTCTGCTTACTTCTTATGGAACTGTCTTGCTGACTTGCGTGCCTACAGTCGACTTACTGGAGAATTTTACTTCATCTGATTCTGAAAACCACTGTTTGACAGCACAAGAGATCCAGGAGTGTTTTGCAATGGCGGAGCGCTGTTTTGCTAGTGCAAAACTGAAAATGCACAGAGATATGCAATGCCTGAGAGCTGACAGCACAGATACATCTTCCACTTGGGTGGAAGTTCTTGAAGATTTACCTGTCTTGTCTCCTTTACTGCCTGTTGCTGTGACAGGCTCTGACCCAACTAGTGCATCAGGAGCTGAAGCCCTACTGCCTGCTCCCCTGCCGCCTGCAGTACAAACGGATTTGGTTTCCTTTTCACAACCTGCTTCCATTACAACACAGAGTTCCTCACATGTACATGACTTATCTACAATAAATGCTCCCCTGCCTCCTGCAGTACAAACAGATTTGTTTTCCTTTTCATTACCTGCTTCTATTTCATCGCAGAGCTCCCTACATGTACAAGAATCATCTACAGTAAATATTAATAAAGAACCTACCTGGACTGTTGAATCGGCTCTGAGAGGTGCTGGCTGGGTCCAGGGTACTGTCCCAGGAAGTTGGAAGTCTGGTCTGTCTCCAATTCAGTCCCCCCGCCCTGAAGATTTTCCAGAGCTACAGAGCAAGATAGGTGCTTCAAAAGTCACTACTGACCCCTTGTGTCTCCCTCATGAACTGGAGCTCACACAGAACCCTGTGCTGGATTATCTGAAGGGTTCTCCACCTCAGGCTCCTCTTTCTACTACTTCTATAGAGGCTCTGGCTGCCCCACCACCACAGCCCTTCCCCCCAAATATCGGGACCAAGCCGTTTATATTCTTTTTTTAAATTTCCAATCCAGGCTGCTAAGAGACACAATGCTGTTTGCTTAACATCTTGGGGGTGGGGTTACCTGAGCCACCTGATCAGGTCTATGTGGCATGTATGCTTCAAAAGGATTCTTTAAAATTCTTTTCCCATGAAATATATGTGTTAATTCATATCTCTGGTGAAACCACATTTGACATTAGTTCCAAACATCTAGGGGACTGGAGCATTTTTGGTCAAAGTATAATTCTCTGCAGACTACTGCATTATGGACCCTATTTCAGGCTATTCCTCTTTCTAAACCTACTTTTAAGACAATCACTATTCTTTTTCGTAATGAGGGAGTTGAGGTGGAGGATGTTGTGTATTGGCTGAAACAGCGTTGTGATGTCCAGGGACAGCCTGAAGCCATTTTGGATACTGAGAACATTTGGAATGGGGGCTGGAAGTTTAAAGTCTTGCTACGATCTAATGATTCTGGGGTTGTACATCTGCCTAGCTCTTTTTTCATAGGCCAAGATGGGGGGGTCTTGTTCTACCGGGGTCAGCCGAAGGCTTGCTATCGATGTGGTGACCCTGCACACCTTAGTAATGTATGTGATAAAATGAAATGCAATGTCAGTGGGGAATTGGGCCACGTAGGGGCACACTGTTTGAATGAATGTAGGTGTAATCTATGTGACGAACAGGGGCACACCTTTCAGAATTGTAAATGGGCTACGCATAACCAGGAATTTCATGATGGTGGAGTGGACCAGTGCTTTATTATTACACAGGCGCAGAAGGCCCGTCTCCGGACCACTTTGGCTGTACCTCCCCCTTAGGGCAGCCCAACCCTTACTGCAGGCTTCAGTGCCTGTTGTATCCTCTGAGGTCATACCTCAGATGGTTTCCTTCATGGATGACCCCTTGCCTGAGATTTATCCTGTCCCTGATCATGCCCAGTCTAATTTTCCTGTTCAGGACCCGGTCCCAGGTCCAAGCACTATGCCTCCTCCCCCCGAGTGCTTAAAAGTGTCATACGAAGAAGGTCACTGAGAAATAACCCTCAGGTTGCACCATCTCCTGTGAGTGGTCTAGAATCCCCCCCCCGGTGCCCTTATCTAATTCTTTTGAACTTCTCCAACCACTTTCTGATGACGCTGGAGGTGAGTCGGATTCTTCCTCCATAGCTTCTTCTCTCCCTGATGGTACCACTGACCCTGAGTTGCAACTTGGCACTGGCCTTTCTTAGAAGCGAAAGGCCAGAGTAAAACTTAAAGGGAAGAAGGAGGTTGGGAAAAGGAAGTTGTAAAATATATTTTTTGTCTGTTTTCCTTTTTTTGTTACTATGTTTCACTTTGTTTGCCATACTATTAATGTAAATAGTATGAAGCGTATGGCTAAAAGGAGATTGATTTTTTCCTTTCTATGGCTTTTGCCTTTGGGTTTAATTTTATTACAGGATACAAGACTTCATACTACACATGAGATCTGACAAGCACAACAGGACTGGTTACTGGGTCCTTCTTTTTGGTCGATTGGTCAGGATTCTTGTTCGGGACTGGGAATATTAATTAATATCCCAGACTTCCGTTTACTAAAATTGTTTGATGTAGCCCCTGGTAGGGCGCTTATTATAGATTTTGTCATTAGGTCCTGTCCTTACCAGGTGATAAACATTTATGCCCTCAAATCAAAACTGAACACATAGCTTTATTTACTTTGCTTCGTCTTTATTTGCATACTTCCTTTCAGGTACTGTTTGCTGGTGACTTTAATTGTGGCCTGAGTCTTCAGGATAAGAGCTCCTTTGCTGCTACAAAGAAACTGTTTTGTGATTCCCACGAATTGGGTATATTGGTTTGAGTCACCCACTTAACGGACTCTTATCTCTCCTTTACTACACAACACACCCCTACCTTCCAAAAGGGTAAACTAGCCACACGTATTGATTATGTGTTTTCCTCTCCTACAGTACCAATTATTTCTGCCAAAGTTCAAGCAGATGAGTTTTCTGATCATAAGCTGCTTTCTGTTGGTTTTGGTTCTGTTGTCTCTTCCCGTAAAGGTCCAGGTATTTGGAAATTCAACTCATCTTTGTTGCAGATTCCGATGTTTATGCTGTTCCTCCTGTCATTCATACAAGCCCATAAATCTGTTTTCATTTGTTATGAAGATCCTGTTCAGTGGTGGTTAGACACAAAACATGATCTGGTCACTTTTTTAAAATTTACAGTCGTTTAAAATATTGGAGGGAATACCTAGACTATTTGCAGAAGAGGGTACATTTTCAGTCATTATTAACCATAGCATACACGATGGGGCAAGACCTTACTCAACAAATAAAAGTCCTACAGAATGATAAGTTGGCTTTCCCAATTACGGCAATCACAACAACTTTATTACCAACATAAATTCTGTACTGTTGGAACACGTAATGTTATTTGTCCTTTTGAATATAATTCCCATCAGTCCGCCCGAAAAAATATGACGTGTCTTCTAAATTCAGAAGGGACCTTATGTTCCTCACAAACTGAGATTTGTCATATTGTAACGAAGTATACTACAGTCCTTTTCTCCCCCCCTCCCTGCTGTGTCTGGTAACAGTGCAACTTTGTATAGTGGCCTTGATATCCCAGCTCCCTCACAGCTATGTCAGGACCAGGCTTGTTCTCCTATCACGGAGCAGGATTTGACACTGGCTATTTCTTCATTACCTGTACAGAGAACTCCTGGTCCGGATGGTCTCCCTGCTGGCTTATATAAGGTACTGGGTGACCATTTGACCCCAGAACTTACATCTGTGTTTAATTCTCTGTTAACATGTGAATCTCACCCTTTGGAATTTACTAAGGGTACTTTGATTTACATTTATAAACAGAAAGGTGATATCCATTCTCTAGAGAAGTGGAAACCTTTATGTATCTTGAACACCGACTTTAAGCTCTTAACGAAAATTATTGTGAAGCGTTTTGGTGAGGATAGCAGAGGTGGTTTTGCATCCCGCCCAATCCTGTTCTGTGCCTCAAAGGAGAATTTCTGATCATTTGATCCTCTTACAAGAATTATTTTCTCATGGCTATGCAGCTCTAGCTTCAGGACTTGTTGTCTCCGTAGATCAGAAGGCTGCTTTTGATTCAGTTAGGCATGATTTTTTATGGGGAAGCATTTCATTTTCTGCATGTACCTGATGTTATGGTATGCTGGATTCATGCTTTCTATAGAACGGCTACTGTTGTGCCTGTTGTGAATGGTTGGATAGGACCCATGATCCCCATAAAAAGGGGGGGTTCGTCAGGGCTGTCCTTTAAGCCCGTTGTTATATGTATTTATTCTTAATGTTTTGTTCCGTCGACTGAATACTAATTCTCAGATTCAGTCTATTTCTAGTTGTGCCTTATGCTTGCCTTATAAGACAATCACATATGCAGATGATGTTTGTTTTCTTGTAGCTGATGCAGCCTCAGTGGTCCATTCTCTCCGTGAGTGCTCTATTTTTGGAAACTTCTCTGGTGCTGTTTTAAATTACACTAAAAGTTTGGTTATTCGGGTCGGTTCAGTAACCACCACGTTTAATTGAGGGCCCTATTCACATTTTGGGAATTTTTTTTTTGGGACACAGGACTCAGATTTGTTTAACTGGAATGTTAAACTGCAACAAGGTAAACTTCAGGTGGCCTCCTGGAACCGGGGGCAGATAGAAAAAAAAATGTGTTTTCTTAATTAAAAACTATTTGATCTCTACTTTCCTTTTTCTGAGTTATGTATTCCCTTTTCCACAACAGCTAGAAACTACTGTCTTTAGCCTGTTTTTTCAGGCTCTTTGGGGTAGTAGGTTAAACCCAATAAAGCAGAATATCACTTATTTACCTATCCCTGAGGGTGGCGTTTGTATGGTTAACCCTTTGTTATTTTTTTCTTGTATTTTTTTCACTGCAAACCTTAGGCCTTTATTGATTCATGCCCAAAGGGGGTGGGAACCTTGGTTTTATGACTCTTGCAGGATTTGGTTTCATCAATGGGAAACTAATTCCTTAACTGTGTTAAGACAAACTGTTGGTATACCAACTTACGTAAAACATATGTTTTTACATCTCAAACAATGGAAGGTGTCTGTTCAGATGTTATTAAATCATTCACATAAAATTTTATATAAGAAATTACTCCTGACAGTTTGTGCTGTATCAGTACCCTTCGATAAGTGTCCTGGTCAACACCTCCCTTCCCTTTTGTTATTGTGGAAATGTAAGAGGGTTCCAGCCAAAATGTGGGATTTTCATTGGCTTTCATGCCATGAAAAGATTAATGTAAAATCAAATCAAAAACATAAGCAGTCCCAAGACAGAATGTGTTCTCACTTATTATGTATTACAGAACTTGAAACTATCCCTCATTTATTTTTTGACTGTTCCTTTATCAAGAATTGGTGGTCCTTTTTGGCACAGGCATGGGATACCCCCTTGCTTCAGTCAGTTACTTATTTGAATCTTGTATATGGGTTTTTTCTCCCCAGTGGTCAAAATGGCACCATGACACTTTAAACCTTGTTTTTGTCTGCATTAAATTAAATATTTGGATGGTGCGTTGCATGTTTTCTTTACAGCAAAAGGACTGCTCCTATTTGGAGCTCAAAAAAAAGATTGGACAAGATTTAAAAGAAATTTATGAGCATGAACGCACTCTATACTCAGATATGACACTTTTGGAACTTTGGAAAGCTCTTCCTTGGATCACTGACTGTGATTTTGCAGTTGCCTGAATGATTGTATAATACTTATCCTGTTTTTCCTTTGTTTTGTATTATGCTTTGTGTACTATTGTACGATTTTTGTCTCAATAAAACTTTCCCCATCTCTTTTCAATAAGTGCCATGGGATCTTTAACATCCACCTGAACTACCACCAATCCAGGCAGATGAACCTCGGTTAAACTTCTCATCTGAAAGACATAATATGCATTACAGTTACAGTTACTAATTACTTATATAAAAGTAATAAGTAACAGTAACTGATTACATTTATTTAAAATTAGCTAGTAACTGTTAACTGATTACTTTTTAAAAGTAACTTAACCATCACTGTGTAACGTGATTCTATTACATGAGGTTCCTGCACCCTATATGGTACCCCAGAGGTACACTGCAGACAGCTACCATTTAGGTATATGTTATACTAACATATAGGGCCAAGAGCATCTACTGTATAAGAGAAGATGTCAGGATATGTATGCATATGATTACTATATGCATTATTTTCTAATATACAGCTGTATTTCTTGCTTACAAGATGCTAGGACACCTGTCTCCTTGTAGTATTATGATATATGAGTTATCATTGCCATCTTCTGATGATTTGCATTACTACATGGCTATGTACAAACTGTACCTCTGTTTCCACAAAGTGAAGACTATTACACAATTGCACAATGTTATCTCAGACTGAGGAGCCACCTGTAATTTAGCGAATAGGGCTCATGTCTGTAACTAGAAATGTTTCTATCTTACAGTAACCATGGTAATTATCTTAGGTATAAAATGTAAGACATTACGTCATATACCTCGGAAATCCCAGGAGACACGGAGATTCGTCGAGGTATAGGGAATGCTTAGCATTGGCTCCTAGTTCCTAATGGTAAGAACTGCTTAGGGCAACTGTGATTTTCCTTTTGGTAGTAATAAACAAGGTCTATTACTCTTATGCAACATGTTTGTGATTTCTTGTATTCCCATTATTGCCAAGAACCTGAGAGTGAGGTTTAGACCTCCTGACAATTGACGACCATGAGCAGGCAATATTTGGAGTTTGCAAAGTTTCACTTGTTGCTACAACTTTCCCTTCCCAACGGGGACAGTAGGTGTGTATTCCCACATCATCTGTCCCATTTTTCACCCACTTTGTAATTACTGGCAAAGTCTGGCTACTTACTGGGTGTGGTCGATGCTGACTCACCTCATCCCATGACGGTTTTGAATTGCAAGCTTACAGGTGCACAGTAGCCCACCTGTGAACTAGTGCACCAGTTGTGGATCAATACACAGCATGGTGCCTTTTCACAGTTTGATTTTTCATTTCCTCCCACACAATGGTCACTATATCAAATATCTGTGCAGACCTGAGACTTGGTGTCTCAAACTTCCTTGCCTCCCATGAAGGATGGGCTGACTTTGCACGGGATGCAAGTCAATCCAGAAACCCCATACTGAGGATTTCAACCCAGTACTCAGAGATGAGACAAATAGCAAAAAAGTGAGAAGCTAAAGGGCTGTTGTTTGCGGCTCTCTATGCTGCTTTGGAAGCCTCCAAAGTGAAGTTTCAAACCCTTGAACTGCAAATCTCATCTCTTAAGCAGGAGATGGGCTTGCAGGAAACAGAATGTGCAAGACAAGAGCAGAATTTGGAGTCTGAGCTCCAAACTCTGCACAATGAATAATTGTATAATTCTGCACAGGCAAATAAGACAGGATAAGGAGCAGGCATTGCAAATGAATGACTTAGTAAGCAGAATGAATGATCAGATGCATGAGGAGTTTGGAGAGTTACAGGACAAGATAAACCAGGCACGTAATGACTTAGGAGTAGCTACTACGGACAATCACAAATTGAGCGCCGTGTATAGAGTGTTGCAGAAGCAGATGTAGGATGATGTGGATCAGAATGTTGCAAAAGTGAGTCATGAGGATTGTGAATATAAAATGGCAAAACCGCACCATCAGTGAGAGGTGCTGGTTTGTCACATCAAGGTGATGGGAGGTGTAGCCCCCGCCTTGCCAACATCATCTAAGGGGGAGGAGTCAGATGATGACAGCTCCAACTACAATGCTGAGTCACAGACCTACTATGGCCCAGTAACCCCACCCCACCTTCCACAACATGGTGGACCCCATCACATGACCCCATGTCCCTACATCATCAACAGAATGATAACCATTATGGGCAATGCCAACATGGTGACCCCCATGATGGGATGCAGCAGGCCCAGGCCTAGTCCCAAAGGCACCACCTATCCCAGTCATTAATGTGGATGATAAGCCTTAGATAGAGAAAATGATTGAGACTGCCTTAGGGAATGTGACCATCCCCTGAAAGAAATAAATGAGTTCTCCAGACCCAGATTAAGTAGCTGCTACAGGAGGTTGCTACTAAAGAGGGAATGGTCTGCACTGTGACTGAAGCTGCAGCTCAGGCAGCCCTGCAGGGCACCTGAGGAAATCTATCACCTATTGATCATCCCAATAATCCCCTACAGATGGCCCACTCTGTTCAGCAAATAGTTGACAGCATTGGTTGGATGAGCCCATCTGACAACCTCAGTTGCCTCTTGACAAAGGTGTGTGCTAAATGTGAAATGCTTAGTTTTGCTGCAGACTAACAGGTCCAGATCCTATGCCAGACCATTGATCCTGGCCTGTGGGCGAAGCTCCCCAATGCTATCTGCCAGGTTAGCCACATCACCTTTGATGAAGTAGCATCTGAACTCATCACTGCACACAACCCAGGTGTGGTAGGAGTGATGTTTGCATACCCTGTGAAACAGAATGCGAAAGAAAGTCCAGCGACCTTCCATCAGAGGCTTCGGATGGCATACCGAGCAAGGAAGCACCTCACAGGAGGAGCCGCAGATGTGGACCTCATTGAATACAAAACCCTGTTCCTTTGGAACATGATCCCTGCAGTGCAAGAGAAGGTAGAACCAACCACCTATCCCAGCACGGAAAGGTTTGCCAATATTCTCCGGAAAACAGAGTTTATCAACTCTACATCCATGATAAAAGCTCTAGCTCCAAGAAGGTAGCTACACAGTGGAGGGGCAGTCACAAGAGAAATAGCCCTTCCCAACAGATAACCAACACCCCAGCAGGCCCAACAACAACAACAATCCTGGGGTGGGAACCAGAGCTACCATAAAAATAAGAAATACCACAAAAACAATAAGGTAAACAACAGAGACCAGGCTCCTCATATAGTGAAATAGCCAATGAGAACCAAAATCTCTGAGACCTCCTTGGGAAAGTGTACTCCGTAGCGGATGGTGTTCCAGTATGGGACCTTGCTGCAATACAATCAGGAAAGCAAGCCTCCACAGGCCAAGGGATATGGGAAGTCCAGGCTCTCAGGCCCCAACAGGCCTGAACCCAGAAGCAGCTCCCTATATAGCGTCTGTACAGCACGGTGAGATGCTTCACAGGAACCAGGCCCAGACTTTCTTTCAAGAGCTTCCCCATGCTTCCACTGGTACAGATTGATAATTACAGGCCCCATTCTGTATTGTAAACAAGCTTGTCTTAGATACAAATGGAAGGCCCTGCAGAGAGGCCAAGGTCATGGGGCTACCTACTTACAGTACTGCTGGAGACAGGCATGGCTGTGTCTGTGTCTGTACTACAGGATGATAACCCAGACACATCACCTTGGTCTACTGGACTTAGGACCATGTCTGATGTAGACAGAACTAGGCTACATGCATACAGCATCCTGCCATTTCCTGTGGCACTGGGACACCTGAAGGCATATCATATTGATGAAGTAGCATCTGAACTCATCACTGCACACAACCCAGGTATGGTAGGAGTGATGCTCACAAACCCTGTGAGGTTCACCTTTCAGCTGATGGTACTGCATGATCACCCTAGTATAATCAGAATTGACTTCTTGGCACCACATGACTGTGTGGTAGACCTAGCCAACATGTTACTGATACAAATTCAGGGACACTATCACACCATTATGATCCCTGACTCACATGTGGTTGCAACAATATCTGTAAATGACAGAGTATGATGTCATAGATCTGTTTAAGGACCATGAGCTTTATCCAGAGCTCCTTCCCATATTACAAAGGCATCTGGAGGCATTTGCCACCAACAAGCATGATTGTGGCAGGATGCACACTGTCATTGAAGTGACAGGCCCAGCACATGAAAGGCAGCGGCAGTACCCCTTTCCACCTGAAGTCTTGCCTTCTCTTAGGGAAACAATTAAATCACTCCTCAAGCAAGATGTAATCAGGACATGTGTCTCCACTGTGAATTCCCCAGTGTGGCCTGTAAAGAAACCCACAGGTACCTGGAGACTTACTATTGACTACAGGAGACTAAACTAGGAAACCCCCAGTTGTGCCCAAACTGTGTCATCATCACCACCACTGAACATGCTATGACTATTGACCCTTGACCAGCAATAATTTAGTGCCCTGGACATTTCCAATGGTTTTTGGTCATTTCCATTGGCCCCCAAAAGTCAGATATAAGCTTGTCTTCACCTTTGAGGACAGGCAGTACACATGGACCTGCTTTCCACAGGGGTTCCATAACAGCCCTTCCCGGTTCCATCTGCACAAGATGGACACCCTTGAGGGTTTCTCTACACCCCAGTGTCTCTTGCAGTATGTGGATGACCTGTTGTTGGCCACAGCCACACTGGAACACTATCTGGATCTCTTAGATGAACTACTGACTCTCATCCAGAAAGCAGGCCTCAAATGTAACCCAGCGAAAGCACAACTATCTCAGAAAGAGGTACTCTTTCTGGGCCTGAGGATAACAAATCAAGGTCAAAGCCCTCCCTGGAAGAAAATACAGGGCTTGCAAGATTTTCCACTGCCCGCCAGCAAGGCCACCCTCAGAAGGTTCCTATGTGTGGTAAATTATTCTAGAGATATTATTTGTGATTTTGCTCAGAAGGCTACCCCTCCGTATCACCTACTGAAAAAGGATGTCCCCTGAACTTGGGGCCCCATTCATACATAAGCTGTGATGTTACTGAAGCAGGCCCTGGCCTCAGCTCCAGCTTTGGTAAACCCCAATCCAGCCTTGCCCTTCCATCTGGAATCTGCCACCTCTCACATTGCTATGTCTGCAGTGCTGGCCCAGAAGGTCGATGGCACCCTGAGACTCTTTGTGTATGCATCACAGCTCATGACACCAGTGGAAGAGAAGTACAGCCTTTGTGAAAGGAACCTCCTGGCCATCTATTGGGCTGTCAAGCACTTTTTGTAATTCACTGGGTACTCCTCCCAATTATCCATACAAACTATATCCCAACAAAACTTTTGCTATCAGATAGAGTAAAGGATGGGTCAGTCACCAATACTAGACTGACACACTAGTACCTCCTTCTCCAGGACAGAAACATCAAGGTCCACCCGGCCAAAATGCCCTCCATGCTGGTGCATGGCCTCCTTTTCCAAAGAGAACCCCATGACTGTACACTGCAGCCAACTGATCTACCAGATCCAGGACCTTTCCTTCCTGCTACACCACAACTACTTGAGAAAACCTAACTGTGTCATGTCTTCACAGAAGGATCAGCTTCCTATAATCAGGGAGAACAGATAGCAGGAGTGGGCATATTTGTAGTTTACCCTAATGGTAACACTGTTAAGATTTCTAAATGTTGCAGTGTGGCATCATCACAGTATGCTGAAATGGCAGCGGTGGCATATGACCATGAGTTCATCCAGCGTGGAACTGAGGATGCCATCATTTTCACAGACTTTAACTGGATTTGTTGCTCTCTTACAGAATTTCTTTCTTTCTGGTAGAACTCCTTTACCTCTTCTGATGGCACTCTGGTAAAACACAAAGAACTGGTAATATATATTCATTCACTGGCACAGAAATTTGCACACAAACTGTATGTACACAAGGTTAAGGCCCACTCTATACATGAACCCTATCATGCCTTCAATGACACTGCTGACACTTTTTCCAAGGAAGAGTTTGGGGGGAGACACCTAGATGATGGATCATCCAGAGGCCAGAGCAGCTGTACACATTGCAGCTGTCAGGAAGAAACCTGAACCCTTCTCCCTCTTGGACTTGTCAGAAGCGCAGCATGCTGACTCTGAACTCAAGGACATGTTCAGGTTCCTGGACAAAGGTGCTGAGAAAAATGTACCTACCCATAACCCCTACTGAAGGCATAAAGGTAAGTTACACCTGTCCTCAGATGATGAGCTCATTTGGTACCAACCAGATGACACCCCCTCTAAATTGTGGGTGGTCCCTCATCACCTCAAATCCAAATTTCTGCACCAAGTGTATGATACTCCCACTGGTGGACACCAGGGAGTGGAAAATACACTCCAGGGAATTAAGACCACTGCCTGGTAGCCTGTTTTCACCAAGGGTGTTAAACAGTGCATAGACAGCTGCCTTGTTTGTGTGCAAAACAACACCATCCTACTAAATGAAATGCCAAACTACTACCACAAAGGCATTCTGGTCCTTGGCATGCATTACAAATTGATTTTATTGGTCCCCTCACCAATACCAG
The DNA here is from genome assembly GCA_016271365.2 of Neoceratodus forsteri. Taxonomy (NCBI): domain Eukaryota; kingdom Metazoa; phylum Chordata; order Ceratodontiformes; family Ceratodontidae; genus Neoceratodus; species Neoceratodus forsteri. Next base: position 24,812,446 of record CM057454.1, read on the forward strand.
TAGAAACAACAAATTAGCCCTAGTGGTAACTGATCTTTTCTCTAAGAGGGATGAAGCTTTCCCCACTAAGACATGCATGGCAAAAGCAACTGCCACAGTCCTGGTGGAACAGATTTTCCACAGGTCTAGCCCACCTCTCAAGGTAGACTCTGATAAAGGAACCAATTTTACAGGTGCGTTGATGAAACAAGCCCTTGAACTCCTTGGAGATCATCAGAAGTTCTACATAATTATCACCAACAATCATCAGATCAAGTAGAGAGGGCCAACAGTGGATTAAGCAAATGCTTTCCAAATTCATTGAGGACAATCCCAAGGATTGGGATTCCCTACTGCCATTACTCCTTATGGCAATTAGGGCCATGCCCTCAGCCACCATCTAGCTGACACCCTTTGAGGTGATGACTGGTAGAAATATGAGATTACCCGAACACCTGTTGTTTGACCTGCACACCCCCACTGTAGACCATGTCTCTGTGGACCAATAAGTGTAAAAACTCAGAAAAGACCTCATACACACTCATTTGTATGCTGCAAACTGCATGGGCAAGGCCCAGTGACACTTCAAAATTCAGTCTGATAAACATGCACAAGAAGTGGATTGGCAAGTTGGAGATCAGGTAATCGTTCTCAGATTTGCTCATCCAACACATTGTTTCTCCAATAAGTGGGAAGGACCCTACCCAATTGTCAAAGAGCTCAGCCCAGCAGTCTATCAGGATAGACTCATGCAAAACAACAAATTGACTGACAAATGGTTACATGCCAAACAGTTGAATCAGTATAAAGGGGTATAATTAATTTTCCTTACCCCATTGGGCAGAATAGTACTAACTTGCTAATGTTTGATTTTCCTTTCCAGATACACTGACAAGATGGCTATCATCTTCCACTTTCTCCTCATCTCAGAAGTGATCCCCTGCATTCAAGGCACAGTAAAGCACATCCTTCCTCACCTTGATCAACCTGCAACTACCCCAGAGGGAGTCTCCATCAATATTCCTGGCAATTTGATTACCATTCAGGAAGGTTAAGATGCCTACCTCACTGCCTTGGTTGTTGCTCCTGATAAATCTGACCTACAAATTGAGTAGCAAACCAAGTCTCAAGAACACATACTCCAAGTGGCCAAGCTCTCCAAGGGAACTTTCCATGGATGGCCCAAAGCAAAATCATCCCAAATGATACTTTGTCCTTACACCAGACCTTTCAAACATTCTGGTTTATACAATATCACTGCCTTAATTGACCCCTCTTATTGTGATTCACTGTCTAAAGATTCTGCCAGGAAATGTTGTGCTGTACACAACATGGCCCCAGCTGCCATGTATTTTTCTGTATTACCCCCTACAGACAAACAACTTTTGGAATGTCCAAAATAACCCCCTGGTCCTCATAGTGGTCTCACAGCCACTGCTTTACCTGGCTGACTGATTAACAATTTACAATATATGCTTGTAACTTTTTTGTTTAACTTGACTTACTGGAATATGAAAGAATTTGGTATGTGTCATACTACTAACACATCATTATTTTATATTACTTTGTTACTCGATAGCTTAGCAGCTTTTCAGATCCATAACCAAGACCCTATTGCTGGGGTATATACCACTGAGCACAGAGACAATTTTTGAAGAAAACCTGAAACAGGTGATCAGTCATAAAAGAAAAACACCTGACACATTTGATGTCACAGGAGCCACAGGTACCCTCACTGGTGTCTTTGGTACTGCAATGTCAATACGGAACAAAGAGGATATTGCTACTATCAAAGCACACTCACAAAAGTTTGAAACTGGTTTGATCAGTGACATCATACCCCCATTATTGCATGGTGTGGATGGTCTTAGGAAGAACGATACTTTATACAATATGCATGACATTGCTAAGGCATTTACAGATTCTAAAGATAAGATTAGCACCTTATTGCACAAAACAATAAGGAAGCAGATAAGCAATACATTGCCCATGAAATCCTATGCTCCACTTATGGATCATATATTATCACTACCAGCAACAATCTCTTCCATGATCTGGAATCCGGAAGAATCCCTGATATCATAGATGATAGATGCATCTCTAAATGGTATTGTCCTCAGTGCAAATTTCCTAACTGTGTTGCCATGTGTATGTTACAGTCTCTTACTATTCCTATTGCTACTGCTCAGAATTTAGGATTTGTGACCAGGCAACCTAATACTGGACCTTGCTTTGGTTCTAAGAAATGTTCTATTAAGGATACTATGTTTGTGTCTCTTACTGTTTCTTTACCATTTGATCCTACTACAGCTATATTTGATAAATCTATACACTCCATTGGGCACCTTGATGATGACATCTACAGAGAACGCCTTGACTTGCCTCCTCTACTGGTTTTTCATCCTCTTCTGGACACATGGGTCATTCCACACACAGACTGTTGTGTGAAGAAAGAGTATATTTATTTGTGTCAATGTGACATATTTGATGTTATTAAACCTGTATGTGGATATTCCCCAGACAGTATCAATTGGTCCTTTTTCATGGACGATGACATCACTACCAATGGCACAGAATATCAGGACTCAACATCTGCTCCAGATGATTCTCAGTTGGACCAGTCTTATTGGAAGAAGGTTCACCACCTGTCAACATGGATTTCCAAATAGACTTATACTTGCCCAGTACAGCTACAAAAATGGAGACTGCCTACTGTTAAAATGCAATATAATTTAGATGGTGAATTTTGTGTGGTAACTAATTTCAAACAATTTACATATGGAGAAAAGATATGTATTATTAACACTTCTAATTTCTGTTTTGTACCTCATCAGACTACTATTATTGGCACACAGTTATAACCCCTGTTCTCCTTGTGGAACCTGATATCATTGAAGATAACCCTGATTATCTGCTTACTGTTTCAGAGTACTTACTATATTTTAATGTGCACGTTGATCCTTTGACTTTAAAAATCCCTTTTAGACAGGAAGGGCACCCATCTCATCCACATCAGCAATAATATGTCCACATCTGATTAAGCAGTATATGACCTTATTAATGATGGTGATTTGAATAGTGCACTTACTAACACTTGGTTAGAGATTACCTTTAAAGATTTTGTTATTATGCAAGCATTTTTGATATTTTTTTCTTATTATTATGCTTTGCTGCCTCCGGTACACACTATGCGAACACCGTGAGCACCTGGAGTTCCTTTACAATGCTTGTAAATGACACCTGCTCTCTCTCCACTTCCTTATTCTTACTTGTGTTGCTCCTTTTGAGGCAACAAGGAGAGGAATGTTATACAAGGTCCCTGTACCCTAATTGGTACCCCCAGAGGACACCACAGACAGCTACCATTAAGATATATGTTATACTAACATACAGGTCTAAGGGCATCTACCGAATAAGAGTAGATGTCAGGATATGTATGCATATGATTGCTATATACTTTATATTTTAATATACACATGTATTTCTTGCTTACAAGATGTTAGGACACCTGTGTCCTTGTAGTGTTATGATATATGAGTTGGCATTGCATTCTTCTGATGATTTGTATTACTACATGGCTATGTACAAACTGAACCTCTTTGTTTCCACAAAGTGATGACTATTACAAAATTGTACAATGTTATCTTGAACTGAGGAACCACCTCAAATTTAGCCAATAGGGCTCATCTCTGTAACTAGAAATGTTTCTATCTTACAGTAACCATGGTAATTATCTTAGGTATTTAATGTAAGATATTATGCCTTCTACCTCAGAGACCCTAGCAGACACAGAGATTCCTCAGGGTATAGGAAATGTGTAGCATTGGCTCCCAGTTCCTAATGGTAAGAACTGCTTAGGGCAACTGTGATTTTCCTTTTGGTGGTAATAAACAAGCTTTATTACTCTTATGCAACATGTCTGTGATTCCTTGCATTCCCATTATTGCCAAGAACCTGAGAGAGAGGTTTAGACCTCCTGACAACTCTCATACAAAACAGATTTCAGGGAATTTATGATTGGGCATGCCTATTATGTAATTTCCTCAGATGACTTTTTCTAATGTTGTTTCATATCTCACAGAGTTTTAATGTGCTGTCTAATAAATGTAAATGCTCTGATTTTGTTGATACTTGTGTTTTTTCCTGACCGAAATAAAGCTGCATTTCAATCAACCTCTCAACAACTCAATTTATGTGGATCAAGGTAAGACAGTGATTGCTATGATAATGAGAGGCACACATCAATGGTATTGCAGGCTTTTTAAAGTATTTTGTAAAACATAATGTAGAGAACTAAATTGAAGACACTGATGCCAATACACTATAAAAGACAATGTAAGGGCATCAGTGAACAAAAACTTTATGCTCGCTTCTTGTGGTTTCCATGACAACTTAGGTGAACCTTTTGAGCTGTGCTCTCAAGGTATATCTATCTTGTTATGTAACCACTCAAAGCAAGCATAGAGTTGTTGTTTCATCAATGCCCATACATTAGTTTGTTTATTTGTTTATATTTTGTTAACTGGGTAGAGACACTGGGACAAGTCAGTTCCATGTCATAACTGCAATTGCAGAATAGTGATCGCCATTATCGTGAGTGCACATCACTGAAAAAGCAAAAAGGCAATGTACACACAGTGAGGAAACACAGTGAACATGGAAAAGGTTGTTCTGAGAGGGCCTGCGCCCCCCCCCCACACCCTTTACAAAGGAATACTAACTCCAAGAGTGGTGCACGTCGGGAAGGGGGAGAAACTCAGAAAAAAAATCCCTGACAGAAAAACACCAAAAATGCTATGTCCCTCCCCAGCCCTGAACCCTCTCCACTGTAGCCAGTCACCCTCACCACTCCACCATGGTGCCAGCTCAGCAGCCTACTGCCACACTATCCTTTACATACCTGCCCTCCTCTTCTGGTCTCCCTCCCATTCTGTCCTTTGCTCTGTTCTTCGTCCATCGCTACCTTTACAGGGTAGCGCACATAACAGGTGCTGAAAGTGAGTCACTCATATTGGAGATGCTCACTTTCAGTCATCATTATGAGGGTATACTGGACAAGCCCTTTTTCAGGTCCAACCCGCCTTTAAACTTTAGTCGTGAACAATTAATATACACTAACAATTATTAAAAGTATGTATATGTATACAGTGACAATAACCAAATGTTCAATTTGTTTTTAAAACTATACAGAGAGGATGCACCTTAAATCTTCAAGTGGATTATTCCATAATAGGGGAGCTTAGACTGAAAAAAACCTAGAACCAGTTTTAGTAGTAGATGAAGTAGTTAACAAAAGAGTTCCCTTGTAGGATCTTAGATTCAATGTAATATTTTGGACATACAACAAATCAATCAGTGGATGCAAAGCTGAACAAAACAAAGATTTAAAAATTAAACAACAAAAATATTATCCTCCGTGTAATGCTATCTCAGGATTCCAGTGATGTCATAAACCACTCAAGCTTTGCTCTTGGGGTTTATGATGTCACCAGAATCCCTCAATAGAATTACAGCCTTGTTACTGATGTTGTTCTGTCTACTATTCTATTTAAAGTACCGATGGTACTGAGTAGTGGCTCCCTGTCCCAAGCAGAAACAGCACCCCAGAGGAAATTAGATGTGTTTTCTCAGCCTGGCTATCATGTGTAAATACACTGCTTGTAAATGTCTTTGGGATGGAGTATATATGAAAAGCTCTTTAAATAAATATAAATTATGTAATGGTACAGGTTAAACATTATAAGTATGTGATTAAAGTACCAATGATATGGAGAGATGCTAAGCTATCCTTCTTACTTTGAACTAATTTATTCACTCTCTTTAACACTTTTTTTTAGAATTTTTTCTCCATTACATCTTCAGGATTGTGGGGTCATACTGGGTGTCAATTTGCTTGATTAGCAACACGGGACAACAGTGAGCAATCAGCCTATGAAATCACTGCCAACCACAAAGAACCAAGACAGTATTTTACATTATAAATCACTAAGGTGATTTCAACTAAAACTAAAAATACCACCAACAGCTTAATCTGGTTGAAGTTCAGTTGGCATTCATCTGTATCCCCCTCCTGCAGTCATGCCTGAAAATAGGCAGAATTTGTCTCATGCACTTACCTGGTCAACAAAAACAAAATAAATAAATCAAACTAATCAGTAGGAAGAGCCACTGTACCTCTTATTCTGCATACCGTATACTGTTGTGCAAGAGCAGTAGAAGGGAGCATTTCATTTCAGTGCCAGTGGGGGTGGATGGCAATTGTCAAACTATTTTTTTTTTAAAAAGTACTCTAAACTTATAAATCTCTTGAGCTAAATTTGAGTGATTTATGGAAAGATTATAAGGCCTCTGAGGGATGTCTCTTATGGCATAAGAGACTCCTTCCATGAGGTTTGCGCAGACAGAACCACTCAGCTTTGCTTTGTGGTCCTCTTGCCCAAACCTCACACTCAGAGTCTCTTCTATCATAAGACAGATCCCTCAAAGGTCTTATATGTGATAGTGTATCCCCTCAGTATAAACCCTCCATACTGATATATTACAAATAGAATAATAGAATAGAATAATGGATGGGAAGTGTGCTTAATGAGAATTTAATGGTTGCCTGAGGTGTGGGATGCTACATAAACCCAGAGAGCAATGTCCAATAGATTTATTAAAGCATCCCACACCAAGGGCAACCATTGCATTCAAGTTTAAGACATACTTCCTCATCTTTTATTTTTTTCTAATTGCTGGTCAGCAATTGTTTGCCACATTGACTTTACTGGCGCTGTGTACACACACACACACACACACACACACACACACAGTCTGTCTTTCTGAGACAGTCTTTCTTTCTATTTTCAATTTTTTTGTGCAGTTGCTTTTTTTATGTAAATATACTTTTAAATGTACTTTTACTTTTTGCAGAGTTTGTATTTGCATCACGATTGTGATCGCTTACTTTAGTGAACGAAAGTCAGAGATGTTCTTGGTGGCAGTTCTCCGATGCGGTCTCTGAATGGTAGGATCAGCCAGATTGAATTTTTTATGTTTAATGTGCATGTTATTTTTTATTTTAAAGAAAAAGTGATGAGGACTCTTAGTCTGGCAGCTGCTTGTTACACGAGTGAGGAGCCACCATGTTTGCAAACATTTTGGGCCCAACCAGGAGTAGGTGAACAGCCAATGAGTGTGCAGCTGTGTTTGAGTGACTTGGTGCATGCTCGCCATTATAACCCATGGGTTATAATGGCAAATTATAACTCAGCCAGCCCGAACAAAAAATTGCTGACCAGATATTATAGACCCATTACAGCTGACATGACATTCATGTGTAGCAAAGGCAGTTTATAAATAAAGTGGTATTTAGTTTACAGAAACAATACAAGAAGACAGATAACTTCTAATTTGTTTTGTGTAACTTCCAATACTTGGAAACTCCTGCCATCATACCCTCCCTCCCTTTATTCACCTCCCCAACCTCTCCTTCCCCCCATGCTGTCCTTCATTCATAGAATATTGCCAAAATTCTCCCACTTCATAAAGGGAGCGACCCCCTCCTCCCTTTGCAAATTCCATCCATTCTCCTTCTCTCTTCTCTTGCAAAGTGGCAAGATAAACTTGTCTACTCTAGGCTTGCTGACTTCTTCTACTCATCTAACTTTAGAAACATAGAAACATAGAAAGTGACGGCAGAAGTGGACCATGTGGCCCATCTAGTCTGCCCACAAACCTATCCCCTTCCCTTAACTACTATTTAGTGTTATGTTGCCCTTATATCTATCCCATGCTTTTTTGAAGGTTCCCACTGTTTTAGCCTCTACAGCCTCCTGTGGAAGGCAGTTCCATAGATCTACCACTCTCTTGGTGAAGAAGAACCTGCCTGTATTGCCCCTGAATCTGCCCCCCTCAAGTATCATGTTGTGCCCCCTGGTCCTTGAGTGATTTTTGATATGTATCAGGTCCTGGAACTGCATCTTTTTTATTGCTTTAAGGAATTTGAAAATTTCTGTCATGTTGCCCCTCTCCCTCCATTGCTCCAGGGAGTACATGTTCAAGTCACATAAGCGCTCATCGTACAATTTGTTGTGCAGTCTGTGAATCGTTTTTGTAGCTCTCCTTTGCACTGTTGCTCTTTCCAGTCTAGTTTCCTAAAGCACCACAATGGAGTGATTTCCTAAAGCACCACTCCATTAACCCCTCCCTGCTATGTGTCACTGACTCTGTCCTCACTGGGATGGATCAGGGGTACATTACAACAGCCATTTTCATTGATCTGGTCAAAGCCTTTGACTCAGTGGCCCATCCACTCCTGCTGGGCAAGCATAGCTCTGTTGGCCTTTAAGCTCCCACTGTTGAATGGTTTCATTCCTACCTCATGAGCTGTACACAGCCTTTGCAGGTACAAGGCATCTTGTCACCTCCCTTGCCCATACAGGCTGGGGTTCCACAGGGCTCCATTCTTGATCACATCATCTTCTCTGTTTTCCTGAAAGACCTCCTCTCTGCTGGTGCCAACTCACATATTCACATGTATACAGATGACACAGTTATCTACACCTCCAGCCCCTTGACTGCAACAGTTGAAAGATTGCTCCAGCAAGATATCCACAATGTCCTGTACTGGTTCCACTCCAACCAGCTAAAGGTCAATATTTAAAAAAACAGTGTCCATGACCTTTGGCACTAGCCAGGCATTGGCCAGGCTCTCCCCCTCCCTGTCTTCTCCATACTGGATGGCACCCACCCCCTCAAGTGGTTCCTTCCTTCAAGTATCCTGGTGTGTGGCTAGATAGTAAGTTTGACATCTTTGCCAATATATATGCCATCCACTCTAAGCTCTGCCCCAAACTTATGCTGCAACCAAGAATACTGCTTGTCTCATCAGATCCACCAGGAGCTTGTTTTCAAAATGGTGCTCCCAGGTTCTATGTCAGAAAGGTGATCACCATTTGGGTGAGTGTATACATTGCTGAAAATAAATAATGTCGATGTACACTCATGGTGACCACAAAACCAGTGATAGGATTCTATGATATGCTGGGAGCTGTGCCCCCCTTACCCCCCTACTTAAGAATTCTCAACTCAGGGGGTTGCATGTTGGGTGTGTAAAACTTAATAAAAAAAAAGATCAGATGCAAAAAGGAAGCCTCCCCCAGAAATGAACCCGGCACCCTCCCAATCCCAGCCTGCCACCCTACCCACCATGCCACATGGCCAGCTCAGCAGCTGACTGCCACACTACACCCCACATACCCTCCCTCCTCCTTCTTCCGCCTGTCACGCCGTGTGGTCCCCCCCCATGCGCATATATATACACACACTTATCCTGTCACTGTAGTTGCTTACTCATGTATTCTGTTGCTACCCTGCCAGGTAGCCCAGAACACTGGTGCCATGATTAAGTCACTCTTTTTGCAATCGCTCAGTCATGGTTGCCATGTTCACTGGATACCAGCTCCCAGCCTTCGACTATGCAGATGTGGTCAATGAACATGCCCTGTCCTCTTTCTCTTGCCAGACTGGACACTTCTGAAATGCCTTTTTTTGCTTTGCTACCAACTCCTCCGATCAAAATCACGACCACTCCCTCTGCTCCTCCCTATCCATCCTCCTTCTCCTTTCTTCATGTTGCCAATCCCACTGGATGTCCAATTCCAAATATTGGTTTTTGTCCATGTCCTCTTACCTACCTCACCATTCTCTCCATTCATTCCAACTCATACCCCTCTGATCTAGAGATCCTTGAACATTTTCTCTTCCCGACCCTCAGTCTTCTGCTGGGTAGTCATCCTTCTCATATCACCTTTCTTCCCTCTGGAGTCTGCTCCCCTCCTCTCTCCATCTCTCCTCCTCCCCTGTCTCCCTTAGGTACCAGCTAAAGCTCCCCCTGCTGCCACCTGCTCCTGTCAGCCCTCTCCCTGATAGTCCCCTGCTTGAGCACCTATCATCCCTGATGTTGGGCTTTCTCTTGGGTTCTACCTCAGCATGTATCAGGCTCCTTCCTAATCTATACCAGCACTGCCTTCATTCCACCTGCTCTGGGCTCTTTATTTGCACATCAAAGCTGCCTTTGTAAATTTGCTTAGCTCCAATTAACTTTTTATACTGCACTTGTACCATGTTAAATTGTACTGTTTGCACTTTACTTTGTACCGGTCATTGATACTGTGTATGCTTTTTGCATTTCATTTACTGTTCTCTTCCTCATGTTGCCCCTAGAAATGAGCCTTGACTCAGTGTGCCTTTCCCAGTTACCAATTTTTAAATAAATATATACACAAATAAATAAGTAAAATACTTATGCATGTATTCTAAAGCATAAAGCCCAGTACAAAACATCTTGAGTATGAAAATCATTATGCTGAGGGAGGGGGTAAGCTAAATTTGAAGTGCCTCATATATATGGAAATTCTATAGTATTTATTCTAGAGTCCATGCAATATCATTAATCAGAATACACAAGGTGCCAAGAGATGCTAAAGTAATTTTTCCTCATTTAGCTTATATTCTTTCTTTCCTACCAATATTAAACATTTTGATTTATGTAAGAAGATCTGCTGCTTTAAAACTTGAGTGCAATACTAATCATCTAACTGAGGTCAGATACCATTCCTAAATATAGCTTCAAAAATAATTAGTGTTAAACATTTATATAAGAAGCAACTGCTGTTTTAAAACTGAGTGCAACACAACCATCTGACTACGGTCAGATACCATTCCTAGAAATAATTATCAAGTATAATTAGTGTTTAAATCAAATAAAACTAGTGTTAAACATATAATTAGTGGTAATCATTTGCAGCTGCAGTCTTTCAGGACACATTCCGGAGACTGAGGTGCTGCACCTCCTTGGGTTGAGGGCAGAGGATGCTGGACTCCAGGCAAAACAGGTAAGCATGCAGAGAATATTCTGTCCTGCCAGTGGCCACAAAGCCTTTCGCCACTTCACCAGAGGATGCCTAGGTAGAGACAGAGCAGTTGAACCTTGGTGGGTTCCAGAAGGGAGAGGGTTGACTGGAAGGATACACACTCCTCAGTCTGCACCACTGCACAATTCCTATGCCATACTGGTAGAATGGAGCAGCTGGCAGGATGCACCTACAGCAGTGGAAAGGGAGGAAGTGGAGGTCCTCATAAGAGGAGGCCCAAACAATGGAGGAAGAGGTTCCTAGCCAAGGAAGAAGCAGCTGCTGGTGAGAAACTCTATTGTAAGGGGGATAGACTGGGTAGCAGAGGGTGGAAGGGAGAAGGAGGTGAAGTGCCTTACTGGTGCTTCAGCTTGGAGAGATGAAGAGTGGATCCTGAGGATCATTAGGGTGGCAGGAGATGGGAAGAAGCTAGATGTTATTGTCCACCTGGGGACAAATTAGCTAGCAAGGGATATGGTAGGGGTAGTGCAGCGAAATTTGAGGGAGCTGGGGAGGAGTCTCAAGCAGGTGGCATGTACAGTAGATTTTGCTGAGGTGTCATTTGTGTGCAGCCAGGGAGAGGGAAGGGCACTCCACACCAGAGCTTCTAACAATTGGTTGAAGGAGGGGCATGGCTTGACCAAGCAGCATGGTGGTTGTGCACTAGACCCACTCCTGAGAGGCATAATATTTAAATGGTTATATAATAATGCATTTGTACCAGATCTCCATTGATGTTACCTGGATCGATGTTTGCAACCCGATGGCCAGCAAGCAACAGCAGAAAAAACAAAGCTGGCTTCCATTTCTATCTACAACAGAAGTTACCAAAAAGCAAGTTCTAGCTGTGACTGAGACCTGCACCTGCTCAAAGAGCATGGCCACCACAGGGGAACAGGACAAAGATAAGGAGGTAGACAGAGTGGTAGCAGCACTTACAGACATGATTATTAACCTACAGAATGATATGAAGGCTGATTCTGAAAACATTACATCTCAGATCCTGCACTTCACAGGGAATAGTGTCAGGTTTCATGGAAACCATTGCCTCACATGCTTCCTCCCTTAGCAAATTGGAATGGTGATTGGGAGAACTAGAGGACATGGTCATCAACCTCTCTAGAGAATGTGACATTTACAAAAAGCAGACTGCACTGGAGAGGGTTGGAGACCTAGAAAATAGAGGATGGCATTTAAATCTAAGAGTAAAGGGGCTGCCTAAGGGTCTCAAAAGAGAAACCCTGATGCAGTCATTTATAACTGGTTGGTGGAGCATACAAAGCTGAGACCCAAAGTGGCTGCACTCTAAATAGAATCAGACCATTGCACTGTAACAAGCTCAAAACTGGAGAGAGGCCCAGACATTGTTTGGTAAAATACCTCTGGTATCCTGAGAAGGAGGCAGTCCTGAAGATAGCACAGTCACAGGATCCTATTCATGTGGAGAATACTAACACACTAGACACCAGCAGAGTAGGCCTATTGGTCTATCAAGCCTGCTCATGCTTCAGCACCCTGATTGGGTGCCATAGCCCCGTATCTGTTTCCTTCCACTGTTACTCCATCCCCCAGCCCTGCTCCCCCCATGCAAACCAGCCTCTGTTTCACCCCTTGCCTATACCTGTCCTACCCTCTCTTGAATCCCTCCACCATAGCTGCCTGTACCAGCTCCCCAGGCAGCGTAGTCCATGGTTCCACTACTCCCTCAGTGAAGTGCCTCCTCCTCCTTTCCCCCTAATCCTACCACCCTCAGTCTTACAACTGTGTCCTCTGGTGATTCCACCGTCCTTCAGTCAAAGAATCCTATCTCGGCTTACATTATTTACTCCCTTGAGGTACTTGAAGACCTCAATCATGTCCTCCTGGTCCCTCCTCCAGCGAGAACAGGTTGAGCTCCCCTAGTCATTCCTCATATGTCATATCCCCCAGGCCCCGGATCATTCTTGTTGCTCTCCTCTGAACCCTCTCTAGGAGTTGAATGTCTCTCCTTAGGTGAGGCCTCCAGAACTGCACACAGTACTCAAGATGTGGTCTAACCAGGCTGTTATACAGTGGCAAAATCACCTCCCTCTTCCTTGAGGTAATCTCCCTAGAGATGCATCCCAGCATCCTATTTGCCCTGACCACAGCCCTCCTGCACTGCTCTGAATTATTTATGTTAACATCCACCAAGACTCCTAGGTCTCTTTCCCCTGCCATGGCCTGCAACTCATCCCTTCCCAGGGTGTACACATAGTGAAGGTTTTCCCACCCTTGGTGTAACAACTTGCACTTGGAGGAGTTACATTTGAATTTCCAGGTGCAGGACCACCTATCCAGAGTATCCAGGTCCTCTTACAGGGCCAATCTCCCCTCCTCCCCCTCCACCACCACCCCCAGCTTAGATTAATCCAAAAAGAGACTCATTTCACACCCGATACCTTCCCTGATATCGGAGATGTAGGCATTAAACAGAAGTGTCACCAGGACTGATACCAGTGGGACCCCACTTATGACCTTCCTAGGAGAAGAGACCTCCCCTCCAGCCACTGCCCACTGAATGCTTCCTGAAAGTCAATTTCCAATCCACCTAACTGTCAATGGGCCTACCCCCATCCTCCCCAGCTTCTCCCTTAGGCCAATGTGAGGGACCAAATCAAATGCCTTGATGAAGTCCAGGAACAGTACATCCACTGGTCTCCCCCTGTCAAGTGATGATATCACCCACTCATAGAACTCTACAAGTTTGTCTGACACGATATGCCTGGCACAAACCTATGCTGCTGGTCATCCAGGTAACCCATCTCCTCCAAGAAACCTCCCAGCCTTTCCTTAAGTATGCTCTCCATTACCTTCTTCACCACAGATGTCAAACAGATGAGTCTATAGTTTCCTGGCTCTTCTCTCAATCCCCCTTTATGGATGGGTACATCATGCACCTGCTTCCAATCCCTTGACACCCTCACTGTCTGGAGTGACAAGTTAAAGAGATCTGCCAATGGTGCAGCCAAAACATCCACCAACTCCGTCAGTACTCTGGATGAATAGCATCAGGCCCTGGAGATTTAGCCTTTTTTAGGGACTGGAGGGCTTCCCACACCCAACCGATAGGAATATCAGCATCTGTCCCTTCCCCCCCATTCAGCAGAACCAGCCTGATATCTCACCCCTGGCCTACCTCCCCCAGTGGTTTGTTCTTCAGCAGGTACTCCAATAGTCTGGTCTGCTGTGCCTTCTGTGTCCTTCAACCCCTTTTTTGAAAGTTCCCCAGCCTCCTCCCTAGTGAACACTGAGGCAAAGTACTCATTCAGTACCTCCGCCTATTCTCCAGCCTCTTCCACCCACCCCCAGCGTTCCTCAACCTACTGAGCTGACCCTTGACCTTCTTCCACTCACCAATATACCTAAAGAACCCCTTTTCCCCACTCTGTATCCTCTGTGCTAGCTTCTGCTCTTTCCAGGCCTTTGCCCCCTCACTGTTCTGGGGACTTTCCTGGTTGCAAGGCAATAGTTCTCTCTATCTCTCTCTCCTCTCATTTTTTTGGACCTACTGTAGGCAGCCGTCTTCTCCCTTACCTCCTCCTGGACCTCCTTGGTCCACCAGCATGGTTTACGAGACCTACTCTTCCACAGGTCCTGGTAGCCTCCTGTAGCCCCCGCTTTATGATCTCCCACCTACCTTCCATGTCCAAACCTGGTTTTATCTCCTGCAAATGTCCCTTGAGAATTTCCCCCATGTTCTGAAAGTTCACCCCCCTAAAATCAACAATCATTGTCCTTGAACGATCCCCCTGCCCCCCAGTTTAAGCCGAAACCAGACTGTGTTGTGGTCGCTCCCAGCCAGGGTTTCTTCCACAACCAGATCTCATACAAGATCCCCATCCACTAACACCACATCTAGGATACGACCCTCCCTTGTTGGGTCCATCACTGGCTGATTGAGGAATGCATCCAGGAAGCCATCCAGCTGCTTCTGCTCCCTGGTTACAGTGGGTGTCATAGTACCGCAGTCAGTACTTGGCATATTAAGGTCCCTCATCAACACCACTCCTTCCCCTTCCAGTCCACAATGCCCCTTAATGTTAGCCAACAGGCAATCCTCCAGGTCATCCGCTAGTCCTGAGGGCCTGTATACCACCCTAAACTTGATCTTCCCTCCCGCGCGGGTTTGCAAGGTGACCCATAGGGCCTCTACATTGCCCTCTGCTTCCCCCACTCTCATAATCTCGATGTTATCCCTAATGAACATTTGCTGCTTCTCCCCCTCTGCCCACCTTTGTGTCCTTCCTTAGCACAAGGTACACACTCAGATTAAGGTCCCAGTCATGGCCAGGGGTGACCCAAGTTTCAGTGACCGCTGCACATCCACCCCATCCTCAACCAGTGTGGCATGTGTTACATGAGGTCCCTGCACCCTTACTGGTACCCTCAGAGGTACACTGTAGACAGCTGTTGCTTAGGTATATGTTGTACTAGCATATAGGGCTAAGGGCATCTACCATATAAGAGAAGATGTCAGGATATGTATGCATTTTATTGTAATATACTCTGCTTGCTAATATATATATATATTCTTCTATGTATTTTCTGTGTATTTCTTACTTATAAGATGTTAGGACACCTGTGTCCTTGTAATAATTATGATATATAAGTTGGCATTGCCACCTTTCAGTGATATGTACCACTACACTGAGTTATGTAAGACTCTGTATAAGTACTCTTTTATTTCACAAACTGATGACTACTACAAAATTGTATAATGTTATCTTGGACCGTGAAGCCTCCTCTAATTTAGCCAATAGGGCTCATCTCTGTAACTAGAAATATTTCTATCTTACAGTAACCATAGTAATTATCATAGTTATATAATGTGAGACACTAAGTCTTGTACCTCAGAGATCCCAAGAGACACAAAGAAACCTCGAGGTATAGGGAACGCTTAGCACTGGCTCTGGGTTCGTATTGGTAAGATCTGCTTAGGGTAACTGTGATTTTATCCTTTTGGTAGTAATAAACAAGTTTATTACTCTAATGCAATGTGTCTGTGATTACTTGCATTCCCAATATTGCCAAGAACCATAGAGTGAGGTTTAGACCTTCTGACAATTGGCGACCACATGCAGGCAATGTTTGGTGTTTGTAAGCTTTCACTAGTTGCTACAACTTTCCCCTTCCCAAAGGGGACAGTAGGTGTACATTTCCGTATCATCTCTCCCATTTTCAAACCATTTTGTAGTCAGTTACAAAGTATGGCTGTTTTTCTTGGGTGTGGTCAATGCCAACTTGACCCACTCCACAGCAGCTTTGAATTGTAAGCCTACAAATTCCACAGTAGCCCAACTGTGTATAGCGTGCTCCTGCTGTGGATCGATAAATAGCACGGCACCTTTTTCACAGTTTGATTTTTTGTTCCCTCCCACAGAATGGCCACTGTATCAAATATCTGCGCAGAACTGAGACTCAATGTCTCTAACTTCCATGCCTCCCATGGAGGATGGGCTGACTTCATCAGGACGCAAGTCAATCCGAAAACCCTATACTGGGGATTTCAACCAGAATACACAAAGATGAGACAATCAACCAATAAGCATAATGTCAAAGGGCTGCTGGTCATGGCTCTCTACACTGCTCTGGAAGCCTCTGAAGTGTGGTTTTGAACCCTTGATCTGCTTATTTCATCTCATAAGCAGGAGGTGGGTTTATAGGAAATGGAGTGTATTAGACTGCAGCAGAATTTGCAGTCTGAACTTCAAACACTGTGAAATGAAAAGGATTCACTTTTGCATCATTCAGCACAGGCTGGAGAACAGGAACTTTGTATGTTGAAGCAGGAGTGTGAAAGTTTGAGACAGGATAATGGGCAGGGATTGCATATGAATGACTTGTTAAGTACAGAAAATGCACAGTTGAGTGATGAGATGGGAGAGCTACAGGATGAGATAAACTTGGTATGAAATGACATAGAAGTGGCAACTAAGGACAATCGCGAATTGAGCACCTTGTATAGAGTGTTGCAAAAACAAATGCAAGATGAGGTTGATATGGATCTTGCAACTATGAGTCATGCTGAATGTAAAACCAAGATGGTGAAACTGTGCCACCAGCGGAAGATTCTGGCTGGACATGTTAAGGCAATGGGAGGCATAGCCCCTGCCTTACACATGTCATCTGAGGGGAGGTATCAGATGAAGACATCTCTCAGTAGAACGCCCAGTCACACCCCTACTATGGCCCAGAAACTGCACCCAGCTATTCACAACATGGCGGGTCCGCACCTCACCCACACCATGTAAACATACTACCAACATGATGCCTTAATGGAGATGCCAACATGGCGGCCCCTATAATGGGGGGGAGCAGGCCCAAGCCTGGTCCCAATGACACCACTGATAGCCATTATTAATGTGGAAGACAGTCAGGAGTTAGAAACGATTGAAAATGCAATAGGTAACATACCCATCCTTGAGAGAAGTAAACGGGCCATTAAAACCCAAATCAGACAGCTTCTACAAGAGGCTGGTACTCAGGATGGCATTGCTCATACTGCAGCTGAGGCTGCCCTAGATGGCACCCGAGATAACCTACCTCAACCTGATTGGCCCAATTATCCCCTACAGATGGCCTAATCTGTTCAACAAATAGCTGTCAGTATCAGTCAGTTGAACCTGTCCGTCAACCTAAGCTGCCAGTTGAAAAAGGTGCATTCCAAATGCGAGATGCTTAGCCTCACTGCAGAATATCAGGTCCAGATACTACGCCAGACTATCGATCCTAGTTTGTGGGCCAAACTCCTTGATGCCATCCACCAGGACAGCAATGCCACCTTTGATGAGGTTGCAGCTGAGCTCATTTCTGCACACAGCCCAGGTGTAGTAGGAGTGATGCTTGCATACCCTGTAAAACAGAATGCATAGGAAAGCCCAGCGACTTACCACCAGAAACTCTGGATGGCCTACTGAGCAGGAAAGCACCTTGCACAAGAAGCTGCAGATGTAGGTCTTATTGAGTACAAGACCCTGTTCCTTAGGAACATGATTCCTGCAGTAAGAGAAAAGGTAGAGTCAACCACTTATCCCAACATGGACAGGTTTGTCAACATCCTTCAGAAAACCGAGAGAGTCTACCAACTCTACATACATGATCTGGGCTCTGGTTTCAAGAAAGTAGCCACCGTGGAGCCTACTCAAGAGGCCACGATGCACTACATGGTGGAAGGGCAGGCCCAACCCAAACAGCCCCTCCCCACAGACAACCAACACCCCCAACTGGCCAAACAGCAACAACCACAACAGCAACAGCAGCAATTGGGTGGAAACCAAAACTATCATAAGAATAAGAAGCACAAGAATAAGGGCAGACAACAACAACAAAGAACAGGCCCTTTGTATAGGGAGATAGCTGAAGAAAATCAGAAATTCCGAGAGCTCCTGGGGCAAGTGTGCTATGTGGCAGATGCTGTTTTTGCTCAGTCCCTTGTGGATCTACAACCGGTGACCCAAACCCCAATGGGCCATGGTGACACTTGAAGTACAGGCCCTCAGGCCCATGATGGTCTGAACCCAGAAGCTCCTCCCTATATAGCATCAGTGCAGCATGGTGAAGTGGTTCAAAGGAGCCAGGCCCAACCTCTTCATGTTCTCAGCAGTACAGATTGACAATTATAGGCCCTAGTCCAGATTGTAAACAAGCTGGTCTTGGATACAAATGGAAGGCCCTCCACTGAGGCCGAGGTTGGGGGCCGCCTACTTATAGTGTTACTAGATACAGGTGTGGCTGTGTCTGTATTACATGATGACCACCCGGACACATCTCCTTGGTCCACCAGATGGAGGACCAATATGTCAGGAGTAGATGGTACTAGATTACCTGCATGTCGGTCTCTACCCTTGCAGGTAGAGTTAGGCCATTTAAAGGCCTCACTCACCTTCCAACTGATGGTGTTGCATGATCATCCTAGTATCATAGGAATTGACTTTTCTAGCACCACACAGCTGTGTGGTGGATTTAACTAACATGCTATTGATACAAATTCAGGGTCAATACCACACTATTTTGATTCCTGATTCACATGTTGTGGCAACAATATCTGCTAACAACAAGGAGTATGACGTCCTAGATTTGTTCAAAGACAATGAGCATCTACCAAAGCTTCTCCCCATCTTGCAACAGCATTTGGAAGCATTTGCAATCAACAAACATGACTGTGGCAGAATGCACACTGTCATCAAAGTGCCAGGCCCAGCACATGAGAGGCAAAGACAATATCCTTTTCCAACTGAGGCCTTGCCTTCTCTCAGAGAAACAATAAAATCACTTCTCAAGCAAGGGGTAATCAGAACATGCATTTCTACTGCTACCTCTCCTGTGTGGCCCTTGAAAAAACCCACAGGCACCTGGAGACTTACTACTGACTACAGGAAACTGAACCAGGTCACCCCCAGTTGCACTCCAACTGTGGCATCTGCATCTGACGTGCTACAACTTTTGACCCCTGACCTAAAATGGTTCAGTGCCCTGGATATCTCTAGTGGTTTTTGGTCACTGCCATTGGCTCCCAAGAGTCAATTTAAGTTCTCCTTCACCTTTGAAGGAAGACAGTATACGTGGACTAGCTTACCACAGGGATTCCATAACAGCCCCCCTGTTCCATCTGCATATGATGGATGCCCTTGAGGGTTTCTCTACTCCCCAGTGTCTCTTGCAGTATGTGGATGACCTGTTTCTAGCAAGCGCCACACAAGAAAAGCACTTGGATCTCTTGGATGAACTACTAACTCTCATTCAGAAAGTAGGCCTAAAATGCAATCCAGCAAAAACACAGCTATAACAAAAAGCAGTACTCTTTCTGGGTCTAAAAATAACTGACCAAGGCTGAAGCCCTACCTAGAAGAAGATACAAGTACTGCAAGACTTGCCATTGCCTACCAGCGTGGCGACTCTTTGATGGTTTCTAGGTATGGTGAACTACTCTAGCGATTTTATGTGTGATTTTGCTCAGAAAGCCACTCCTCTGTATGAGCTATTAAAGAAGGATATACCATGGACTTGGGGTCCAATACATAACCCAGGCTGTGACATCACTGAAGCAGGCCTTGGCCTCCACCGCAGCTCTGGTTAACCCCATTCCATCACTACCATTCCATCTGGAATGTGCCACCTCTGACATTGCCATGTCAGCAGTGCTGGCCCAGAAGGTTTGTGGCACCCTGAGACCTGTCACATATGCATCACAGCTCTTGACCCCAGTGGAACAGAAGTACAGCCTTTGTGAAAGAAACCTTCTGGCCGCCTACTGGGCTGTCAAGCACTTTCTGTATATCATTGAGTACTCTCCACTGATTATTACACCAACCACACACCAACTACCTTTCTGCTCTCAGACAGAGTGAAGGATGGGTCAGTCTCTAATACCAGGCTGACACACTGGTCACCTCTTCTCCAGGATAGGGACATACAGGTGCACCCAACAAAAATTCCATCAGTGCTGGCTCATGGACTCCTTTTCCAAGAAGAACCCCATGACTGTACACTGCAGTCACCTGATCTTCCAGATCCAGGCCCTCTTCTCCCTGCCATGCCACAAATACTTGACAAAACCTCTTTGAGTCGTATTTTTACCGATGGTTCAGCTTCCTACTATCAGGGAGAACAAATTGCAGGGATGGGCATCCTAGTGATTTACCCTTATGGTAACACTGTTAAGATCTCAAAACATTGCAGTATACCATCATCACAGTATGCAAAGATGGCAGCTGTGGCCTGTGCCCTTGAGTTCATCCAGCATGGGACCGAGGATACCATCATTTTTACAGACTCTAATTGGGTTTGTTGTTCTCTTACAGAATTCCTTCCTTTCTGGCAGAAAAACTCCTTGCTCTCTTCTGATGGCAGCCCAGTGAAGTACAAAGAACTGGTAATATACATACATTGAATGGCACAAAAATTTGCACACAAACTCTATGTACACAAAGTTAAAGCTCATTCCCTCTATGATCGCTTCCATGCCTTCAATGATACAGCAGATACCCTTGCCAAGGAAGGGGCCCGACGGGGGGGCACATGGATGATGGATCATCCAGAGGCCAATGCGGCCATACATATTGCAGCACCGAGGAAAAAACCTGAACCCTTTTCCCCTTGGACCTCTCCGCAGCCAGAGTTGATACTCAACTTGAAGTGTTCAGATTCCTTGACAAGAGTACTGAAGAGAAACGTCCCACACATAACCCCTACCGGAGGCATGAAGGTAAGTTACACTTATCACCAGATGACAAGCTCATCTAGTACCAACCAGATAATTCCACCACTAAGTAGTGGGGAGGTCCGCAGACACCTTAGGTCTGAATTGTTGCACCAAGTGCTGAAACACCCATTGGTGGGCACCAGGGAGTGGAAAACACTCTCCAGAGACTTAACACTACCACCTGGTGGCCTGGTGTCACCAAAGATGTCAAACAGTAAATAGATAACTGCCTTGTTTGTGCATAAAACAACCCCACCCACACCAAACAAAATGCCAAACTCTTACCACAATGACACTCTGGCCCTTGAAATGCCTTGCAGATTGATTTTATTGGTCCCTTGACCAATACCAGCAGAAATAACAAGTATGCTCTTGTGGTAATTGACCTCTTCTCTAAGTGGGTTGAAGCTTTCCCCACTAAAACATGCACTGCTAAACCACTGCCAAAGTCCTGGTGGAACAAATTTTCTCCAGGTGGAGCCTACCTCTTAAGGTGGACTCTGACAAAGGAACCAGTTTTACAGGTGAGTTAATGAAATAATCCCTTGAACTCCTTGGAGTTCAACAAAAGTTCCACATATCCTACCACCCCCAATCTTCAGGTCAAGTAGAGACAGCCAACAGACAGATTAAGCAAATGCTTTCCAAATTCATTGAGGACAATCCCAAAACCTGGGATTCCCTACTGCCATTACTCCTATGGCAATTAGGGGCACACCTTCAGCCACTACCCAGCTCACACCCTTAGAGGTGATGACTGGAAGACAGAAAAGATTACCTGAATACCTGTTGTTTGACCTACACACTCCCACTGCAGACCATGTGTCTGTAGATCAATATGTGGAAAAACTTAGAAAAGACCTTATACACACACACTTGTATGTTGCTAACTGCATGGGTAAGACCCAGCAACAATCCAAAATACAGTTTGACAAACATGCACAAGAAGTGGATTGGCAGGTTGGAGATCAGGTAATGGTCCTCTGATTTGCACATCCCACACATTCCTTCTCCAATAAATGGGAAGGCCCATATCCCATTGTCAACAAGCTCAGCCCGGCAGTCTGTCAAATTAGACTCCTGCAAATTAATAAACTGACTGACAAATGGTTACATGCAAACCAACTGAAACTGTATAAAGGAACTTAATTACTTTTCCTCACACCATTGGGTGGAATAGTACTGACTTACTAATGTTTGATTTTGCTTTTTAGATACACTGACAAGATGGCTATCTTGTTCTATTATCTCCTCATCATAGGAGTTATCCCCTGCATACAAGGCACAGTACCAAACCTCCTACCACACCTTGATCATCCAGCATCTCCTTCACAGGGAGTATCCATCAAAATACCCAATAGTCTGATTACTGTCCAGGAAGGTTCTGATGCTTAACTCACTGCCTCGGTTGTCACTCCTGACCAATCTACCCTACAATTTGAGTGGCAAACCACATTGCAAGGGAAAAGTCTCCCTGTGGCCAAACTCTCCAAAGGAACTTTCCAGGGTTGGCCTAATGCTAAATTATCCCTAAATGGTTCTCTCTCTTTGCTGCAAACTGCTCTTAGACATTCTGGTTTATATAATATTACTGCCTTAATTGAGCCTTCGTATTGTAATTCTTTGTCTAAGGATTCTGCTCCCAAATTTTGTGCTGTACACAACATGGCCTCTGCTGCCATGTACCTCTCTGTGCTACCACCCACTAATAAACAGCTTTTGGAATGCCCAAAGCACACCCCTGGTCCCCGCAGTAGTCTAACAGGTACTGCCCTCCCTGGTTCATTGATTAACAATTTACAATTTATGCATATACCTGTGTTGTTTAATCTTACTTACTGGAATATGAAATAACTTGGTATGTGTAACAATACTAATATGTCAGCATTTTACAGTACGTTATTGCTTGATAGTTTAACTGCATTTTAGATTCGTACTCAAAACCCTATTGCCAGTGTCCATACTACTGACAATAGAGGCAACATCAGGAGAAAACCCAATCCTGATGATCAAAGTCATAAATGTAATATATGTGAAGTTGACAGTTCTGATGTCACAGGTGCAACAGGTACTGTCACAGGTCTCTTTGGTACGGCCATGTCTATTTGGAATAAGGCAGACATTGCTGCTATCAAATCTCATTCTGCCAAATTTCAGACTGGTTTGGTGAATAATATACTATCCCCACTATTGCATGGTGTTGATGGCCTTAGTCAGGAAGAATGATACACTGTATACAATATGCTTGACATTGCTAAGGCATTTACAGACTCTAAAGAGAAGATTAATGCACTTATTGCACAGAATAACAAAGAAGCAGATAAACAATACATTGCTAGAGAAATTCTCTGCTCTGCCTATGGCTCATATACTGTATTATCACTACCATCAACAATCTGTTCCATGATCTAGAATCTGGAAGAATCCCTGATATCATACATGACAGATGCATTTCCAAATCGTATTGTCCACAATGTAAAACCCCTAGCTGTATTGCTATGTGTATGCAACAATCTCTAACTATTCCTCTCTCTGCAGCTAGAAACCTGGGTTTTGTGACCAGACACCCTAATACTGGTCCTTGTTTTACTTCTAAGAAATGTTCCATAAAATATACTATGTTTGTTTCTTTTACTGTCTCTTTAGCACGCTTTGATCCCACTACAGCTTTGTTCGACAAGCTGGCACTAGTACACTCCATTAGGCACCTTGATGAAGACATCTACAGAGAACGCCTGGATCTACCTCCTCTACTGGTTTTTCATCCTTTCCTGGATGCCTGGGTCACTCCACACACAGACTGCTGTGCGAAGAAACAATACATTTACTTGTGTCGATGTGATGCATTTGATGTTATTCAACCTGTATGTGGTTATTCTCCAGATAGTATTGATTGGACCTTTTCCATGGATGATGACATCAGCACAATTGGCACAGATTTCCCAGACTCAACATTGGCTCTGGATAAACTTTACCAATCTTATCGTGAGGAAGTTCAGCGCCTGTCAACCCAGATTTCCAAGACAACGTACACCTGCCCAGTACAGTTGCAAAAGTGGAGACTCCCCACTGTTAGATCTCAGTATAATTCCGATGGAGAGTATTGCTTGGTTACCAATTTCGAAAGCTATACTAATGGATCTGAAACATGTGTTACTGATACCCCCAATTTTTGTTTTGTCCCACACCAGACAACTGTTATTGGACATACCGTTATAACCCCATCCTCCTTATCGATGCAGACATCATTGATGGTAACCCTAATTATCTGATCACACTTTCTGAATATTTACCATATTTTAGTGTACACATAGTTCCATTTACACTTACATTAAAATCACTTTTAGACAGGAAAGATACCCACCTCATCCACATCAGCAATAAAATGACCAAGGCCAATGAATCAATCCTTTCATTAATTAATGTTGGTGATATGAATGATGCATTAACTAACACCTGGTTATAAATTACATTTAAAAGTTTTGTTATTCTACAAGCATTTTTGATATTTTTCTTGATTATTATGCTATGCTGTCTACGGCGCACACAGCGCCAACACTGTGAGCAGCTCGAGTTCCTTTACAAAGCTCATGTGTCGGGTTTGTAAATGGCCACTGCTCCCTGACCTTTCCCTGGATTTGCCTGTGTTGCCCTTGGAGGCAACAATGGGGGGAATGTTACCCGAGGTCCCTGTACCCTTATTGGTACCCTCAATGGTACAACGTAGGCAGCTAGTGCTTAGGTATATGTTGTACTAACATATAGGGCTAAGGGCATCTACCATATAAGAGTAGATGTCAGGATATGTACGCATGTTATTGTAATACACTCAGCTTGCTAATACATGTATATATATTCTTCTATGTATTTTCTGTGTATTTCTTACTTATAAGATGTTAGGACACCTGTGTCCTTGTAATAATTGTAATATATAAGTCGGCATTGCCACCTTTCAGTGATTTGTACCACTACACTGAGTTAAGTAAGACTCTGTATAAGTACTCTTTTGTTTCACAAACTGATGACTACTACAAAATTGTATAATGTTATCTTGGACAGTGAAGCCTACTCTAATTTAGCCAATAGGGCTCATCTCTGTAACTAGAAATATTTCTATCTTACAGTAACCATAGCAATTATCATAGGTATATAATGTGAGACACTAAGTCTTGTACCTCGGAGATCCCAAGAGACACAAAGAAACCTCGAGGTATAGGGAATGCTTAGCACTGGCTCCCAGTTCGTATTGGTAAGAACTGCTTAGGGCAACTGTGATTTTATTCTTTTGGTAGTAATAAACAAGTTTATTACTCTAATGCAATGTGTCTGTGATTACTTGCATTCCCAATATTGCCAAGAACCAGAGAGTGAGGTTTAGACCTCCTGACACTTGAAACTCAGGCATTGTATTCTCCAGGCTCCTGGAATTTATTAAAGTAACCCTCCAACCCTTGTCCCTACCCTTCTTTACCATATCCTCCCCAGATCTTTCATATGTCCATCCACACTTCTCCCCCTAGGGTACCATCTGTCCCCCCTCTATGGGCTTGCAGGCCAGTCCTACCTGTGGAATGGATGATCGGATCAGCCCAGCAGTGCCTCCTCCCCCCTTCACAAGTTTAAACCCCATCTAGCCTGAATGAAGTCCGTCATCCCCCGTTTGAGAACTTCCTTCCATACCAGATTTAGGTGAAGCCTATCCCGGGCATACAGTCCCTTGTCTTCCCAAACACCCCCCCAGTCTCCCAACATCCCAATCCCTTGTGCTTCACCCCACTGCCCAAGCCAGTCATTAATCTCCCCTGATCTTCATTTTGTTCTCCACAGTGGCCTTTGGCACTGGCAGGTTTTCTGAGAAGGAGACTGTGCATCCATTGTCATGACAGACCCTGGCCAGTTCTCGGAACCTTGCCTGAATTTCCAGCACACTATCCCCTCAATATCATTTGTCCTCAGATGCATCAGGAAGTCTGGTGATCCTCCTTTGGCACCATTGTTCTGTTTCAGAACTACTGCTGTCAACTACAATAGAAGAGGCAGCAGTTTGGGAGTCTGAAAGCTGCTTTCCATCACAACAGTGAGGGGTTTGTTCATTTATTCCCATCCTGGTTGAAAATCACCAGGCCAGGTCGGCCCCACCCAATTTGTTTATTTATTTGAATTCTGATAACTGGGTGGGCCCACAGAGACATGACAGTCCCTTTTTGTATTTATATTTTTATTTATTTTACCAGGAAAAAGTTAAACTGAGCAAGGCTCATTTGCAAGGAGGTCCTGGGTAGGACAGACTGCAGTACAGCAAAGGAAATTACAGTATATTAAACAGTTCATATAGTACAGAGAGAGAGATTAGTTCATAGTACAAGTCATCAGATGTTCTCTACTACAAGGACTAACTCAATGAAAGCAATTTGATATAGGAGTTACAGTATGGAAAGTGAGGACAACGTTTTAGTGTTTCAAATGTAATACAAGGATTAATTAAGTTCTAATAGCAAACACATTTGTCCACACAATATTGGCCAAGTAGGATTTGGAAGTGACGGGAGCTGGCAAGTGAACTCAATTTAAGTGATTCCTGGAGGGCATTCCAGGCTAAGGAAGCAGACCAGCTAAGAGTCATCTTACCTAATTTTGAAAAGTGACTAGGAACATTGATCATGATAACACTGTGCTTCCTTAGACTGTATAACTCTGAGGTTCTGTGAAAGAGATTAGATATGTATGACGGTAAGGAATTCCACAGTGCTTTAAAGGACTAATAATTTAGATTTTTGAGCCTTCTGATATCTAGGGAATCCCATTCCACTGCCTTGTATAGATGGCATTAGAGTGTTGGCCTGTAGATCAAAAATGAACTGGAGCACTCTTCAGTAGAGCACATCTGATCTAATAATAACTGTAATCTTTATTTGATTAAGCACCTGTGATCTCTATGTGCTGCTTACCAGACTCATGCCAAAAACCAAAACGCATCATGGGTCACCCACTCCCTGCTTCCAAAAACTCGGAGACAAGGATAACCTCTGGCACACATCCATGGAGACTGGCAGGGCAGCAGATAGGCAAGCCTACAATACCGCACACAATAAGTGCACTTGGGCTATCTGCAAGGCCAAGGTGGACTACTACCAGGCCACCCTTATCTTCTCCTGGAGGTCAGCCTGGACCTTCTGGGATAATACTAAAGAGCTGAATGGGAAATCACACTCCCCCCATCCAAGCTCTCTATTGATGGCTCTGTTACCACGGACCCCTTAAATATAGCAAACTGCCTTAATATCACCTACATGGATCTTAGCTCTGTCCTTCCCGGTAGTTTCTTTGACCCTGTACCCGAATCCCAGTGCCCTGTCATGCAATGCCATCAGTTCCATCTATGCAAAATATCCACTCTAGAAGCCTGGCCTTTCCTACTAAAAGCACTAGTCAGCAATAGCCCAAGCAATGACTCCCTGGACACCAGGATCCTAAGACAAGTCCTGGATGATGGCCTAGTCACCCTAACAGACTTATTAAACTGATCCCTTTGCCTGGGTCAATTCCCCAGTGTTTGGAAAACAGCTGTCGTCACACCCATTCATAAAAGTGGTGACAGGTCCTCCCCCAGCAACTATCAGCCAATATCCATTCTTCCCCACTCTCCAAAACTATAGAAAAAGTGGTGGCCACACAGCTCACTGAATATTTAAGTAAATATGAGGTCCTATGCCCTGAGCAGCATGGTTTCTGCATAGGCCATAGCACTGACACAGCCCCCCCCTAGAATTCTCCAACTTCTTGCACTCTTCCCTTGACTCTGGCAATCTTGCTGGTGCAGTGTTCATTGACCTATCCAAGCCTTTGACACTGTCTGCCATCCCCTCTTACTTAACTCCCTTTACCAAATCGGTTTCACCACTGGTCCCCTCACCTGGTGCTCTAGCTACCTCTCAGCTCAATGCCAGTGCATAAAAATCAATGGGACTCTGTACGACACCCATCCTGTCTGCTCTGGGGTTCCTCAGGGCTCCATCCTGGGCCCCCTACTCTTCAGCCTCTACCTAAACACCCTAGCCAGTGTCTGCTTTGGCAACATTCTTCAATAAGTGGAAGACACCATTCTCTACGCCTCACACCATAAATCTGCCTCCCTCCAGATTTCTCTCCAGCACACCTTTAACCAGGCAGAAAAGTGGTTCAAGGAACACAGACTTGTTATTAATCTAAAAAAGACTAAGTCGATGCTCTTCTCCCACCACCAAAACAAAGCAAAAAATGCCCCCCTCCTTATCCCCCCTAGCACTCAGCACCCTCTTGAGCAAGTATCCACCTAAAAATACCTAGGGATTACCTTCGACACTGCTGTCACCTTCCATGCCCACATTAATGCCTTCTCAACTGCCACTAACATCTGGATTGGCATCCTTTACAGCCACAAGGACTGTCTCCCACCCGATGCTGTACGACTGGCAATCACATTAAATGCAATTGTACAAATAAATAAATAAATACATTTCCAAAGTGCTTTACAAAAGATGACTAAAAACAATAACATAAAACAGCAATATAAAAGATAATCATAAAAGATAATCTGTAAAATCAATTACGTATACTTAACTAGCAAATGCTATTAGAGGTGGTAGCGTTCCTATATACAATATCACCATAGTCTAGCAGGGGAAGAAATATTGCCTGGACAAGTATTTTCTTAACTTCAGGGTTGAAGCAGAATTTGTTTCTATAATAAAATCCTAGTCTCTGATGTAGCTTTCTGCAAAGGTTTTCAATATGCACAATGAAGGATAACTTATTGTCCATCCATAATTATAGGTATCTACCTTTTCAAGCATTTCAATTGTTAGGGTTGTGATATCTAATGTGGGGGGGGGCAGGAGACAAATCTGGGAGAGAAAACCATATACTTAGTTATTGCAGCATTTAAGAGTACAGTTTAGAGGTGCATAAATTAACATGCAGTTGATAAAACACATCTTGTATGGAATTTACGACCATCTCAGGTGCGAGGCTTGCTGTATAAAGAACAGTATCATCTGCATAAAAACACAGTTTTGCATTTGCGATGTTATCACCCAGGTCATTGGTGTACAGCATAAATAACAAAGGTCCCAGCATTAAACCCTATGGCACTCCTTTGCATATCTGGACACAAGAGGAAGTCAAGCCTTCCATCTTCAACTGTAGGCACCTCCCAGAGAGCTAAACAAAATCTAAATAAATAAATAAATAACTAAACCAGGAAACCATGTCAAGGCCTAAGACATCTTTCCTGAGTTCATTCAGGAGTATACTGTAGTGCACAGTACTGGATTCTTAGCTAAGATCAAGGAATATGGTGGAATATGGAATAGTTGGTGAGTTTTTGATCAAGAGCTGTGAGCCAATCAACCGTAACCTTGGCTAGTTCTGAAGTAGTGCTATGTTTAGCGAAAAAGCCTGATTTGTTAGGGTTTATAATATTAAATTTCTCCAGGTAATCCCTATTCTGCTCATGTGAAAATTTCTCAAGCAGTTTGGCTAGAACTGTAAGATGGTGATGGGCCAGTAATTGTTTACAGAAGTTTGGTCACCCAGTTTAAATAGTGGGACTATAGTATATGTTTTCCATAGGAATGTCACAACATGCAATCGATAAGTTGAAGAGATGGGTTATAGGTGGGGTAAGGATCAGATACCACATTTTTAGAAAGAGGGGTTCGATGTTATTAGCCCCAACACTTTTTTGGGGGGGTCTAAAAACCTGCTTACAGGACAACTGCTGGAAGTGGAATAGATTTGAGCTGTTGGAGAGGGGTTAAGTAATTTCTGTGGTGATAACAGGGTCTGCATTATGATCAAGTTGTCAAATGCATTTCCAGTGGAGGCAAAGTATTTAATTTAGATCCTCCAAGATTTTTTGCTTGTCCATGCATAGTTTATTACCCATTCATGGCTGCTTAGGTAGTGATAGGGGGACTGACCCACCTGCTGTAGTCTTTATGGCCCGCCAAATGGTAGAAGGGTCTCATGTATTAGTGTCCAGCAGGGACATAGACATATAGTAATTTGCTTTGGCCTGTCAAATTAACTTTGTACACCAGTTTCTCTTTTGCCTAAAATTTGTTCAGTCCTGCTCTGTTTTGGAGGCCCTAGCTTTAGTCCAGAACAGGTCCCTGTCCCTAAAGGCTTTTTTGATCTTACTGGTAAACCATGGGGCACTTTTTTATGACTTTAAGACCTATTGGGTGAAGATTTTGTGTGCCACATGAACTGAGGGTGCTAGGTAGAAATCATGCCAATTAATAGCAGCCAAGTGTCAGAGAAGTTCTTACATAGAAACATAGACAATGACTGCAGAAAAAGACCAGTGGTCCATCCAGCAGTCTGCTCAAGTTCCCTATAATCCCTGGAACCTAGCATTCCTCCAGGGTACTAACCATCCCCATCCTCTGTCTAGTCTCTTCCTTGGTCCTGTTGCCCCCGGTAACCACTATTCCCTTCATTATGTCCCAGTCCTGCTTGAATCCCCTGACTGTCTTTGCACCCACCACTTCAGCTGACAGAATGTTCGAAGGTTCCACCACGCTTTCCATAGAGTAGTACTTCCTCACATCTTTCCTGAACCTACCTCCTGTTCATTTCCATTTGTGTCCACATGACCACATGGACAGCATTCAGGCTAAACATTTCCTAGAAGTTCACTTCATTAATTTCTTTAAGGAACTTGAAAGTCTCAATCATATCTCCCCTTTCCTATCTGGTCTCCAGTAAGTACATATTTAACACCTTGAGACACTCCTCATAGGTTCTGCCCAGCTGGCCCTGAATCATTTTTGTTACTCTGCACTGCACTGTCTCCAACCTATCTGTATCGTTATCCTTTCTGAGGTGAGGACTCCAGAACTGCATGCAGTACTCTAGGTGAAGCCTCACCAGAGATCTGTAAAGGGGAAGTTTTACCTCCTTTTTCCTGCTACCAATACCCTTCCTGATACATCCCAGCATCCTGCTAGCCTTCTTATAGACCTTGTTGCACTGACTCAATTGCTTAAGTGAGTTGCTAATAACTCCCAGATCCCATTCCTTAGCTATAGTGCTAAGTCTGTCTCGTCCCATCCAGTACTTTGTCTTGTTTTTTTTTTTCCTAGGTGCATTAACTTGCACTTTCTAGCATCACATTATAACTTCCAGTCTCTTGACTACCCCTTTAGCTTTTCTTGTACAGTGAAGTGAGTACATGACTGTTTATGACTAAAGGATGGCTTACTGTATGACTTTTTTACTACTGTGGAGCAGTCCACATCATTATGATCACTAAAAATTTTGTCAAAGACAGCCAACAATAACATCTTCTGGGGTCTGTTTGTAAGTATAATGTCCTGAATGGATGGCTGTAGAGGATTTTGATTATTGGGACTCGCAGCTTCTTTGATAACCTGTATAAAACCAAATTTGTCACAGTACCTTTTTAGATCATTTGATTTTGAGGTTGGCCAGTAAAAGGTCTAGATCTCCCATGATAAGTATTTCATTATTAATACCATTAACGAAGTTGAACAGTTACTGTAGAATATCAAATCCCCAAGTAGGGGGTCTATAATAACCAGTTATAGTGAGAGAGTTCTAGAGAGTGCAATACATTCAAATTCGCATGGCTTGGATTGGTTGTCCACTAGGAAAGATGTAAGTTTGCTTTTACATAGAGGACTATTCCACCACAGCGTATTAGTCAGTCCTGTTTATGTACAGTACATCATACTCTTCAAAGGTGATCACATTAATATCAGTGGACATGCTGAGTCATGTTTGAGTTAATAGCAACTCATCCAGGTTTGAATGGGTAACCCATGTTTGTAATATGTCCAACTTGTTTACCATGCTGTGAATATTGCTGGTCATAAATTTGAGCCCATTAGACACAGCTGTTCCATGTCAAAACAATGAAACAGAAACTGTAAATGCAAAAACAGTGAACACAAAACAGTGCCAACATAATGACCGATGACCGTGCACGACAGAAACCTCTGATAACGGTTCAAAATGCAAGTCACTCAAATAAGTTAACAGAACTTTGAGGGACAACTCAGGATGAGGGCAGTCTATTAAAACAATTCCCACATAGCACACAACTCGAAGAGGTGGACAAAGTGTGTGGGAGGGTTCAAATTAAATATTTCTATCTAGGGGGTGGCACATGGTGACTGCTTCACTAGAAATGGTGTCCACTAAACTGGAACCCACAGCACAAACCAGCACACACTCCCTACCTACCTAGTACCCCACTCTACCCACTATGCCACAACAAGACCAGGATCCCAACCCAGCCAACAAAGCAACACAAACCAAGAAGTGACATGACACATTAACCAGCATGATAACTGCAATATATTTTATGTAGGGGGCTTTGCTCCATGCACATCGCATTGGGGAGGGCTTTACCTCTCAAACCCCCATCGCTATAATTATCTAACTCTGAGAATGCACCAACCACCACAATATCTTAAACACTACCCCAGCACAAGTCACCCTCACTGTACCAATTCACTGACATTACATGCACTGTTCTACACCAGTTGCTATTCTGACAGGTGCTCAAAATGAGTCGCTCATGGGATACTGACACAGCAAAGTCAGGAAGAGTCATGCTTAGAGAAGGAGGACCAGGGTTTAGCTCAGTGTTACCTGAGCATAGTTGCAATAGCTTGAGGAAGTGTTTACCTAGATAGACAGCATTCTTATACACCCACTTCGTTTACTTGGAGTTGACTGTGTGATATGAGGACATGTGAGTTGTGAGTTGAAATTGTGTCTAATGAGCTAACAGTAGCTGATGTCAGAGGCTTATAAGATAGGGAATTATGGCTAGTCAGGTAAATAACCAACTAGATATTATCCAGAGACCACAAATTCTGCCAGGATTCAGAATAGCTCAGGTGGATTGCTACATCTAGACTTAGTTTACATATGCTATTACATAATGGAGGCATTGTCACTGTGAGGAGGATAAATAAAAGTAGAAAAGGCCACATGTTGAGGATTGGAAGCTGCAGATCAAAGATGACCAGGAGGGAATGAGAACAGAGGCTAGAGGGCTCTTCACCACTGCTTTCAATTAGTAAATGAAATTGGCACAACTGGCCATATTGGAGGTGCTTCATATTAAGTGAGGGCCGAACCGACTGGACTGATTGGAGCTGTTCATTGTCTGACTTCTGCTGGGAAGCACAGAAGCAGAGGGCATCCTTAGTGTGTTTTTCCCAGAGCTGTTCTATCTTGTGGCAGTCCTTGGCCACATGTAACTAGAATTTTTGTGTATTTATTTATTTATTTGCTTTTGGTAACCGGGTGGGTGCACTAGGCATAAGAATGCCTATTTTCAGGCATGACCCGGGAGGATACAATTTGAAATACATGAGTATACATGTGATGCAGCACATGAGATTTGTAATACAGTGATTTACCTCATTCTGATGCAATCTGGAAGGACAGCAAGGGCCTCTGCATTGTTCACCTGAATATTAGGAGCCTTAACAGAACTTGAGGTGGGGGTTGTTCAGTATGACTCTGATATCCCTTGCCTATCTGAAACATGGCTAAAATCCTCCACCCTTGGTCACCTCTGCTCGATACCAAATTACAGCCTAATCAGGCAAGATAGGCCCTCATCAAAGCGTGGAGGTGGTGTCGCTATCTTCTATAAATCTCATCTGTTACTATCCCATAATATCTTACCCACCCTCTCACACTGTGAAGTGATTCATGCAACCTTTCAACTTGGCTGTAAGAAATTACACATAGTCTGCACCTATAACCCTCCTGGTGGTGGTATCACTGGTCTTGAGGAACTCTTCTCCCAAGTGGACAATACCATTGGCCGTAATAAAGTCCTTATAATGGGGGACCTAAACCTGAACTGGACTGGTAAATCCAACCTGTTCTCTCACACCATGGTACGAGGCCACAACCTTCACCAACTAATCACAGACCCTACTAGGGTTATGGCTCCCCCTAGGTCAAGTACACTTATCGACTGGCCCTTACAAACTGCCCTGACAGTATAGTTTGTGTTGGTACCCTTGCAGATGTAATAAGTGATCATGTCCCAATCTCCTGCATTTGGTACTCCACTAGTAGACCATCTCCTCCTCCTCTGAAACACATCACTTTCTGCAATCTGGCCAATTTTAACTTAACACAATTTATGCATGATCTCTCCATGATAGACTGGTCACCCACCTACACCTCAGCTAATGCCCAGACTGCCTTAGACTACTTTGTGGTCCAGTTTGGTCTTCTCCAAGACACCCATGCTCCTTGTGTCACATGTCGTATTCATGGAACTCAAACAAAGTGGTTAACTAAAGGCCTCCTCACACAAATTAGGACTAGGGACAAAACTTGGTGGTGTTTCAAGGCCTCAGGACTTCAGTCTGACTATAAAGACTATAGATTACTGAGAAATACCTGCAAAAGGAACATTCAATTAGCAAAAAGCTCCTTCTGCATAGACCTACTAACAAAAGCAGCAGGTGACTCCAAGAAATTCTGGTCAACCATAAAAACCCTCCTTGGAGCTAATCATACGGCCACTGCAAGTGATTTGCTGCTAAATGGCATTCACTGCAATAATCCATTGACAATCACCAAATCCTTCAATCACCATTTCTCAGATCTATCTAGCTACTTGGCCTCCTTCCCCTCCAGACACTCTGCTACCACCCCCCCCCCCCGGATGTGGAACCTCGACTCATGCATCCTACGTCTAGATTCTGGACCATCACAAGAGTTGAAGTTCTAAAGCTGTTATTCTCAATCCCTGACAGCACCAGCTTGGGGTCTGATAGTTTGGAACCTAGGCTTCTGAAAGCTGCTGCCCCTCTTACGGCCTCCCCCCTAACAAAAGTCTTTAACCTATCAGTTTGCCATGGCACAGTTCCTAATTTCTGGAAAATAGCTAGAATTACACCCATCCCTAAAAAGGGTGATCATAAAGAAATCACTAATTACTGACCTATAGCTATTCTTTCTGTGCTTAGCAAAATCTTGGAAAAATTTGTGGCAACCCAATCCATAGGTTATCTTCAGAAGCATAACCTTCTTTATGTTCCCAGCATAGCTTCTGCAAAGACCACAGCATGTCCACTGCACTCCTCAAACTCACAAATGACATCTGTGCTTCTATGGACTCAGGCCACCTGACAGATGCGGTGTTCATTGATTTAATAAAGGCATTTGATCTGGTCAATCATTCCCTCCTCCTTGCGAAACTACATTCCCATGGCTTCTCTGATGACATAGTGGCCTGGTTTAATAACTATCTGTGTGACAGGAAGCAGGCTATAGTTTTCAACTCAGCCATATCTGACCTCTCATCTATACACGTTGGCATTCCCCAGAGCTCCATACTTGGCCCCTTGCTTTTCTCAATCTTCATTAATGACCTTCCGCTGCTTGCACCTGTTCATCTCTGCTCTATGTGGATGATCTTGTTATTTACCACAGTGCAAGAAATATCTCAGACATAAACCACTCTCTAGCTTTGGATTTCTCAAGTATTCAGTCCTGGCTAACAGAGAATAACCTTGTTCTCAACACAAGCAAGACACATTCCATGCTCTTTGACTCACCTGCCAGACTTAAAAAAAGCCACAACTCCCTCAAAATATCCTGTGCTGATGGTTCCCCACTGGTTAGTGCCATCTCCTTTAAATGTCTAGGCATTCTTCTTGAAGAATCTCTGGATTTGTATCTGCACATCACCACCACCACCTGTAAATCTGTCAATGCCAAGATAGGAGGTACCTACTGCACTAGCTATACCCTCCCTCCATCTGCTAGACTAGCTGTGGCACAAAGCTTTCTGCTCCCAGCCCTGGCCTATGGCTCAGTCACCTATCCATCTGCCACAAAGTCCTCCCTCCATAAATGGAACACCATCTATAATACATTCTGCCGCTATGCCTCTGTATCTCCACAATACAAACACCATCGCACGCTCATTGCTGACGTTAAATGACCCTGCCCCTCTGCCCATTGACTCCAGTCCTATGGCTCTCTAATCAATGGTATTGCCAGATCAGGCCTCCACCAATCACTTGCCTCTCTGCTTCACTCACAACCCCTGTCCTATGGGCTCCAATCTACTGACCAAGCAATTTTCATCTTACCAACTATGTTGTTGGCTGGTGGATTATCCTGCTGTTTGGAGTTTTCATCTTTCCCACCCCCTCTGGATTATCATTTGGGGGGGCTGGACTGGATAATGATCATCTGACTGGGATTCATTCCATTTGGGGGCAATGTACTGCAGTGTCCAGTCTCCCACCTCAGCTGGTGAGAGTAACTGAGGGTGTGACAAGGCAGCAGGTAAAGCAAATAGGATGCTGGGATGCATAGGCAGGGGCATCACCAGCAGGAAAAGGGAGGTCATAATTCCACTATACAAGACACTAGTGAGGCCGCACCTGGAGTACACTGTGCAGTTCTGGAGACCTTACCTACGTAAGGACATAGACAGGGTAGAGAAGGTTCAGAGGAGGGCAACAAAGATGGTGCATGGATTGCATCACAAGTCCTATGAGGACAGGTTGAAGGCACTGAACATGTACTCCTGGAGGAGAGGGAGGAGAGGGATATGATAGAGACATACAAGTATCTTACAGGGAGGAACAGGGTGCAGGAATGCACTATTTTAAGCTAAAATATGTTCCAGGACTAGAGGGCATGGGATGAAGTTGGAGGGAGGATGATTCAGAGGAAACGTGAGGAAGAATTTCTTCACAGAACGGGTGGTGGACAAGTGGAACACCCTGCCAGAGGAAGTGGTGGGGGCTGAAACAATCACGGGATTTAAGAATGCATGGGATAGACATAAAGGAATTCTGGAGGTCAGGGGTAAGGGGCAACAGACTTCCTGGAAAACATAAACTGAACTTACAAACTTAAATGGGCAGACTGGGTGGGCCATAGGCCCTTATCTGCCGACACTGTCTATGTATCTATGTGATTTTCAGCTTGTACCAGTCCCCCCCTTGGTTGGTAAGAGTAGCTAAGGGGGGCATTCCTCTGTTCCAGCAGTATTACTCTTAAACAAATTTCATTAACTTCAGTGATATCATCTTGTCCAGTGGTAGAGGACAGCGAGAGGGCCCTCTACCACTATTTTGGGCAGTGAAGAAGTTAATGCTCTACATCTGGTGTCCAATACTGACAATAAGTTTGATAACAACATTGCTTTGTTTCTTGTTGTCTGCTTTTTATTAAGTGGGGATCTGTGGGTATTGTTCCTTTGATTTGGAGTAACAGCATCATACAACTTTTCACTTTGAAGGAGTGGGAAGGGGCTGGTTTGGGGTAGGGGTTTATTTTATACTGGAGTGTGGAGTGTAGTGTGTGTGTGTGTGTGTGTGTGTGTGTGTGTGAGATTGGGTAGGGTTAGTATTGTTAGTGGTTGGTTGCTTGTAAGACTGGAGCTTAGTTAGTGGTGCATAGTGGTCTTCCTGTTAGAACAGTATGTGCCTGGGGAGGTTTATGGGGCAGGAGTGGGTCAGGATTGTGTACAGGGCATCCCAACTTCTCCATCTGCGGTCCTTCACCGACCTCCCAGTTTCCACCACTACAGCTCGCCACTGTTGGGAAGTCAGGATTAAGAGGCCTTGTCTTGGCCGATATGGCGGGGCACCCTGTTCCTGACAGGGGTGGGTAGGATTGAGGTGATCAGTTGTAGAGAGCACCTGGGTGTTGACAGAACCTAGGGAGAGGCCAGACATATTTGGTTCAGTCCCCAGGTTTCCCACCAGACCAAGTGGGCTGATAGCCAGAAGGGCAACACTATCCACCAATCCCAAGGACAGTGCTTTGCAATGCCAGATCGATCAGGAACAAGACCGCAATAATAATGGACTTGATTTCCTTGGTTTATCTGACTTGCATCACCGAGACCTAGGTGGGTGACGATGCTGGTCCAGTCTTAGAGGCCGCCGTTCCCCCCCGGGTACACAGTAGTGCACTGCCCCAGAATGGAATGCAGGGGAATGGCCATCTGTTTGAGATCTGAACTCAGCTTCACCATGCACCCAGTGGGAAAGTCTGGATCCTTTGAATGTGTGGCCGTGCATGGAGGTCCGGGCGCAGGTTGCAAGATTCTCCTGATCTACCGCCCCCCTCCGGGGCGGTGGGTGAATCCTTGCAGGAGGTAGCCAATTTCATCATCAGTGAACGTTGGCTTCTGGGGACTTCAATGTCTGGGCCAATGATGAAAGTTCTAGGCTAGGTTATAACCTCCTCCATGTAATGTCATCCCTGGGCCTGTCGCAGGAAGTTTCCTCTGTGACCCACCAAGGTGGTCACATGCTGGACCTGGTTTTCTCACTGGGCGTTGAGGTTATTAACCTGAAGACTGATTGTGTAACCTGGTCCAATCATTGCATGGTGGAGTTCTTGTTCGGGGACCCCACTGAGAGCCTTCCCCCTACAGAAAATGATTAGCTACTGCCCTTTGTGAGGTTTGACCCCAAAGTTATTTCTGGCGGCTGCTGATCTATCTAGTGTGGGTAGTGCTTGTGTATGGGATACAGGCAAAGCCATCACTGCCTATAGTAGGGTGATGTCGGCAGCACTTGACTTCTTGCACCAATCCATGTATGACCCAAATCCTCTCACTTGAGGTCCCCTTGGTTTGATGGGGAGCTCAAGGCGATGATTGTTAGTCAGAACTTAGAGTGCTGCTGGCAGAGGCCTGGGTCAGAGGTTGACAGACTGGCCCTGCAC
Source organism: Neoceratodus forsteri (assembly GCA_016271365.2). Lineage (NCBI taxonomy): Eukaryota > Metazoa > Chordata > Ceratodontiformes > Ceratodontidae > Neoceratodus > Neoceratodus forsteri. The sequence goes on from CM057454.1 coordinate 24,851,290, forward strand.
TCCAATTATGGTAAATATAAGGGGGCAATCATGCATAAGAAGGCATCGCTCCTGTCCAGGGAGATTGCTGCTGGGAGGACTCGACCAACCATGCTCTTTTGAACTGTGGAGACCATGACTATACATATCGAAATAATGAAGGGAGCAGGTAGGCCATGATTTTGTTAACATTGCCAATTCAGGTTGGCAGGCTGATTGTGGCCTAAATAGCATATTGCCCACCAGGGCTAACATTAAAAATCAGGCTGTAAACAAATATGAGGGCACCTATCAGAACCAAAAGTATTTGTAAACAATGTACTAGGTATAGTGACTAGTGGTCCCCCAGTAACTCAAAGGAATGAAAGCTGCACCTGTAGTACAATAGCCTCAATAAGGAAAAGGCTGATGGAAGTAACAAATCACTGTATGAGAGTGAGAAACTAATGATCACCCTGCTTGGAACCTTGGTGTTTGTCCTTATATAATTACCTTTCAATATGATTACTTTATAATAATTCAATACAGACGTGGACAATGTGTAAGACCAGAGATGCTGGCCACCTTTGCAAAACTATGGCTGCAACAATATGTAGGTTTAAAGTAGCAAGGCAAGCATACCCTAGATAGGGTTTTTGACTTAGACCAGTGAAATTCATACATTTAAAATACTGGCTGCCATAGCAGTAAATGTAATATTGGCTTGCACCACTATTAATAGCAATTTTTAGTCTTTGTCTACACTAGCATAGCATAGTATAACAACATACAGAGGTGTAACATTGCAACTGGCTTTCTCAACAGAGTGTTCAGTTTGCTTCATTAACAGGCCATGTCAATGCCTCTAACAGCAGTACGTATTAGTATAGCAACACACACAAGGAAAGTAAATACCTTGATGTTCTTGCATGTAATACAGTGCAAAGTGAAGTCCAGCAGTAAGTGTGCAGAGTGGCTCACCGAACAGTAGTCTACTAGCTGACTCCAGCAGACTCAAGCCAGACGCTATTCTTTTTTCGATGGTCCTTTGCATGGGAAGCTGCAGTGCAGGGGCTGCTTGCAGTGCTCCTCTAAAGTAGAGAAAGAGAGTAATGGCCCCTGGTTGGTGTTAAGTATCCAGATTGGCTCCTGGACAGAGCAGGGAGACAATGGTGCCAAATTTCAAATTTGCAGCATTCCTTGGAATTGCCTGGTCTCAGATGACTGTTTGGGAGGAGAACTCAGGAACAGAACAGCAGCCCTCATGACCACTTGCTGCTCCAGTGAAGATCCGAGGTCTGTGTCAGCAAAAGCCAACTCCGTGCAGCAAATACAGGTGGGCACTAGCAAAAACCACTCCCAATTGGAGTTTAGCATCCTGATTGAGACACTGGCACCAAATATGAAATTAGCAACAGTCATTGGAATTGGTGGGTCTCTTGTGATCTTTGGGGAGATGGCTCAGAAGCAAAACAATAGCCCTCAAGACCCCTTGCTGCTTCAGTGAAGATCTGTGGTCTGTATCAGCAAATGCTGACTCTGTACAGCAAATATAGGTAGGCAATAGCAGAAAATACTCTCAGTTAATGTTTAGTGTCCTGATTGGCTCCTGGATGCAGCGGGAAGACACTGGTGCCAAAGTTTAAATCTGCAGCAGTTCTTGGGATTGGCTGCTCTCTGGCAGTTGTTGTGTGGAGGGGTCAGGAGCAGAGCAGCAGCCCCTGTGACCCCTTGCTGCTTTGATGAAGACTCAAAGTCTGTGTCAGTAAACACCAACTCTGTGCAGCAAATACAGATGCACACTAGTAGAAAATGCACCCTGATTGGTGTCTAGTGTCCTGACTGGCTCCTGGACAGAGTGGGAAGACACTGCCACCAAATTTAAAATTAGTAGCAGTCCATAGAACTGACGGGTCTCTAGAGTTCCCAGTGGGGGGAGGGTTCGGGAGCAGAACAGCAGCCCTCATGACCACTTGCTGCTCTGGTAAAGATCTGAGGTCTGTGTCAGCAAATGCTGACTCTGTGCAGCAAATACAGGTAGGCAGTAGCAAAATATGCCCCCTGGTTGATGTTTAGTGTCTCAGTTGGCTCCTGAATAGAGCAGGGAGACACTGGTGCCAAATTTAAAATATGCCGCAGTCCTTGGGATTGGCAGGTCTTTGGCGATTGTTGGGGGAGGGGTCAGGAGCAGAACAGCTGCCCTCATGACCTTTTGCTGCTCCAATGAAGATCCAAGGTCTGTGTCAGTAAACACCAACTCTGTGCAGCAAATACAGCTGGGCGCTAGCATAAAATGCACCCTGGTTGGTGTTTAGTGTCCTGACCAGTTTCTGGACAGAGTGGGGAGACACTGGCACCAAATTTGAAATTAGCAGCAGTCCTTAGAACTGGCAGGTCTCCAGCAATCATGGGGGAAGGGGTTCAGGAGCAAAGTGCAGCCCTCATGATGACTTGCTGATCTAGTGAAGATCTGAGATCTGTGTCAGAAAATGCTGACTCTGTGCAGCAAATACAGGTAGCCAGTAAAACAATATGCCCCCTGGTAGGTGTTTAGTGTCCCAACCAGCTCCTAGACATAGCAGGGAGACACTGGTGCCAAATCTGAAATTTGCAGCAGTCCTTGGGATTGGCGGATCTCCTGCGAGATTGTTGGGGGAGGAGTCAGCAGCAGAACAACTGCCTTCATGACCCCTTGCTGCTCCAATGAAGATCCAAGGTCTGTGCCAGTAAACACCAACTATGTGTACTAAATACAGGTGGGCACTAGATGAAAATGCCCTCTGGTTGGTGTTTAGTGTCACTTTTGGCTCCTGGACAATGCGGGGAGACACTGGCACCAAAACTGAAATTTGTAGCAGTCCTTGGTATTGGCAGGTCTCTGGCAATTGTTGGGGGGGGGGAGGCTCATTAGCAGAACAGCAGCTCTCATGACCCCTTGCTGCTCTGGTGAAGATCCAAGATCTGTGTCAGCAAACATCAACTCTGTGCAGCAAATACAGGTGGGTACTAGCAGAAAACATTTCCTGGTTGGTATTTAGTCTCCTGAATGGCTTCTGGACAGATCAGGGAGACACTTGCACCAAATTGTAAATTTATAGCAGTCCTTGGAATTGGTGGGTTGCCGATGATGATGGGGGGGTGGGTTCGGGAGAAGAATGGCAGCCCTCATGAGCCTTTGCTACTCCACTGAAGATCAGAGGTCTGTGTCAGCAAACATTGACTCTGTGCAGCAAATGCAGGTGGAAAGTAGCAGGAAACACCCGCTGGTTGGTGTTTAGAGTTCTGATTGGCTACTGCACAGAGAAGAGACACTGGCACCAAATTTGAAATTTGCAGCAGTCCTTGGAATTGATGGGTTGCCGGTGATCATTGAAGGTGGAGGGTTCAAGAGCAGAACAGCATCCCTCCTGACCCTTTGCTGCTCCGGTGAAGATCCAAGGTCTGTGTCATCAAAAACCAACTCTGTGCAGCAAATACAGGGGGGCAGTAGCAGGAAACCCCCCTTAGTTGGTGTTTAGTGTCCCGACTGGCTCCTTGACAGAGTGGGAAACACAATGGCGCCAAATTTAAATTTACAGCAGACCTTGGAATTGGTGGGTCTCCGGTGATTGTTTGGAGGGGGGGGGGCTCAGGAGTAGAATGGCAGCCCTTGTGATCTCTTGTTCCCCTGATGAAAATCCGAGGACTGTGTCAGCAAACAGTGACTGTGTGTTTTCCGGGATAACCCAGAATTAGTTACATACATTAAGAGAGAAAAAAACAATACACAACATTTACAAGGCACAGCAGATTAGTTACAATCGCGAGCGTCACAAAATATGCATTCAGCGGCATGTATCAGGAACACAGATTATAGCAACACATTGTGCACATGTAGACAATTTGGAAAGAGTCCAGGATCCATCAGAAGAATGGTGAGTATTCAGGCTCAGCCAGGAGAGATGAATCAGCGAAGGATGCAACTGGTCATTGATGCACTTGCAGGGTTCATTACACTAGAGAAGGCTTTGAGCCTCATTTTAAACTGAGTAACAGCTGGGTAGCTAAGAATACCTTGGGGTAGTGAATTCCATAGAGAGGAGGTGATGAAGGATAAGGATCTCCTACCAGGTACCCTGGTGATTTCTAGCAATGTGCTAGCTGTGGATCTCAGGAGCCTCACATCTTGTTTAAGCTTGATAATACTGATAAGGCTAGGGATGCAGTAAGTTTCATTAGCTTAAAGCTTAGGCAGTACCTAGGATATTGCAGTCTACAGTAGCTTCAAAAGAGGGCCACCCCAGTGCAGCAAGCACTGTGTAGTGGTGGTCTCTGGAGGTGGGATTGGCTTCAAATCATCCAGTTCTATTATAGAGTGTCTCTAGCCTGCCCAGCTTGGATTTGCTAGTGGACTGTAGGGCACCATAGAAGAAGACAGGCATTAAAATGCTGTTTGCAGTGGCTAGACAAGCATCCCATGAAAGGAAAGGGATAAGGCTGTGAAGGACACCGAGCTTCTGGTGCAGTGTTTTAACTACTGCAGCCACATGATGTGCAAAGGTCATGTTTTGGTCTAGCACAACCTCAAGGTATTTCAGTGATTTGACCACTTTGAGATGAGTGCCTACACTGGTAGCCAGCTTGAGAAGGTGTTGTCTCTCAGTACCTAGCCTCCTGTGACCAAAGAGCATGCCTTTTTCTTTAACATTGAGGACCCATTTTTTTGCCAGGAACCAGTTTCCAAGATGCTGAAAATCACTCTCCAAGTTTTTGTTAATCTAAATAATCTACACAGAGGATATATATAAAATAGTATTGTCTGTGTATAGTTGTACCATGGCCCCTCCACAGTTGAGGGGCATATCATTTATGAATGGGGAAAATAGGAGACCAAGGATAGAGCCTTGCTGTACACCATTTGCTATCACCTTAACACCTGAGATGCCACCCTGCCACTTTGCACTCTGTTTACAGTCGGGCAAACAGTTGTTGAACCAGCAGTAACAGAAATCATCAAGGCTGATAGCCTTTAGTTTAGATAATGATAGGTAAAGACTGACCAAGTGAAATGCCTTGGTCAAGTTGACAAAAATGATACCAGTAGCCATACCATCATCCATCGCATTGAGAATGTTGCAAGTCATATACACCTGTGTGGTGTCAGTGCCATGATTCTTATGGAAACCATGTTGGACACTGGTCAGGGAGTGATTATACTCAAGGTAGGTCTGGAGTTGGTCATACAGCAGCCTCTCCTGGATTTTGGCAAGTGTGCAGAGAAGAGAGAGTGGTCTATAGTTTTCAATCAATTCTTTCTTCCCACCTTTGTGGATAGGAATCACAAGTGCCACTTTCTGTTTTTCAGGGACAGTTACAGAAAGGAGAGATTTGTTGATAAGATGTTTGAGGGGAGGGGGACAAATTATGGGTGCTTCAAATTTGAAGAACTTGGGTTCCAAATAATTAAATCCAGATGAGCGTTCACTTTTTAAAGGTGCTTGATAACTTCCTTCCTGGTTACTAATCTAAAGTGAAAATTAGGCTGAGGTCCAGGGTTTGGCAATTGGTAAGGAGTCAAGAAACTATCAGAGTGGCCCCCTAAGGGGGTCTTACACTGATTCAAGTCTGTGAAGAACTTATTAAACTCTAAAGTAATGGATATGGGGCCAGAGAGGACATGACCATTAGTGCTTACTTCACAGGAAGATGTTTTGGATCAACCTTTGAACAACCAGTTAATTTGGGTCCAGAATGTTTTTGGATTCAACAGATTTTTAATCTGTAGGGGCTTTAGGTAGGGCCTTTTGACATTTTCCAGATTATTTTTACATGTACTTCTAAGACATCTGTAGATGAGCCAGTCAGATATTAGACCAGATTTCTCATATTGGGCCCTATGCACTATTGTGTGGAGTAGCTACATGCTGTGTATCTGTGGCACATAGCCAATCTACACCCATTACACCCCCATGCCACATTCATCACTCAGGGCGCACGACCCCTTGGCACCTGATCCCCGGCTGCATGGAAAGCAATGCGCCGGGGCGGATGAGGAGCATATTAGGGGTGTGTGCACTCCATGCCATGCACAGAGGTGCAGAGGGCTGGTGCGGGGGCGACTTATACCTTCATAACACTCAAGCCTTATGGGATATGTGCCTCAAGGATACCGCCGCTGGCAGCGGTGCTGCAGTGGGTGCAGTGCAGACCCCTTCCACAAGCCGCACCAGCCCATGGATCTTCATGGAGAGTTGTGGACAGCCAAACAGGCACTCTCCTGCCCCAAGTTTGCAGACCACATCACACCCTCCAGTGCTGTCCATGCCCCATGGATGCAAGTGATCCATTCGCAGACCAGGTCCAGGCATCCCCTTGGATGCACACCCAGTCTGCAGAAATGTCCTCCATGCATCTGCACACCAGGGGTTGGGGCAGCAGACAGGTGGCAGCCAGTAGTGTCTACCAGCCAGTGTGCATCTGTCTGCAGGTGCAGGATTCTGAGGGCAGGTAATGTGCTTCTGGTGCATATTAACCGCCGATACGTGAAGAGGGACCATTGTTCCCAGGCCATAACTCAAAGACGGATGGCTTTCTGATGATCACTGTTAATCCATGTAGAGCAGAGACCTTTGGCCCTTAGTCAATTTATGGGGGCATGTTTGTTAACAACACTGTTGAAATTAGTAATAAAATAGTCAAGGGCCTGGTCCACATCTGGGAGATCTATAACTGGTCTCCAGTTGATGGCTGTTAGACTATGGAGAAAAGCAGCCTCTTCAAAGTGTCAAAGTGAGCAGATATGTGGCTTCAAAATGGTTATGAGGGCTATTTGGAAAATGATTTTTCTATGTACAATACACTGGCGATTGATCACTAAGGGAATCTGGCAGGATTACAAAAGCTTTGATTCTTTTGGCTCTGTTAACAAGCACCCAACCAAAGGAGTGTGTGTGATTCCCTGATTTCCAATTTAGTCTGGTGAGTTCCTCAATTAATTGATCAAGATCAGCATCTGCAACTGAAGATTTTTACCCTTTCTGGTTCAAAATGTGCCAATTTAGATTAAAATCACTGCAGACTATGAGTTCTCCCAAGGACTGATCAGAGAGGTTGTGAGGGATGTAAGTGCTGGGGAGGGACAACATTTGGCAGATTATACATACACCCTATACAAAGAGATTTTATCCCACCCAGAGTAATGAACATGGATATTGACTCATGTTGGGAGGTACTTAAGGTCAGCAGTTTGATTTCTGTGGTCGAGAGGACAAACTGAACATAAAGGAGTACACCACTCCCTTTTCATAGAAATATGTCTCAGGCTATATACCTTAGTAGCTCAACCTCGTGGGACTGAGTACTTGGATTTAGGCAGGTTTCTGAAATTCCTATGATATCGGGGGCATAGTGATTGGTCCAAGCTTCCAGGTCATGCAACTTAGGCTGCAGACTTTTTATGTTCATATGCACAATTTTCAGTCCCTTAGTGTTTGCCCAGCAAGGAACAGTAGGACAGAATGTCCTGGTGTTAGCTATGCTAGGGCTGGGATTTAACTCAATATCCTCTAATAGCAATAGATTCATTAAAGAAATAATCCTCCCAGGGTGCCGTTGCCAGCAGTGGCGCTGCCATAGGAGCACTGCAGACCCCTCTCACATGCTGCCCCAGCCCATGGATTTTTCTGGAGCACTGGGGGCCACTGACTGGGCACCCTCTTGCCCCGAGCTTGCGGCGCACATTGCACCCTCCAGTGCTGTCCACACCACATGGGTGCAAGTGATCCATTTGTGAACCAGGTCTAGACAGGATGCACACAAGGTGGTCGGAAATGTCCTCTGCGCATCTGTGTGTGAAGGAGGTGGGACAGCCGACAAGTAATGGCCGGTAGTGACTACCAGCTTGTGCGCACCTGTCTGCAGGTGTGGAACTCTGTGGGTGAGTAATGCACCTCCAGCGCATATTACCCGCCCATATGTGAATAGGGCCCATTGTTCCCAGGTCATATCTCAAAGATGGATGTCTTTCTCATGGTCACTGTTAATCCATGTAGCTCAGAGATCTTTTGCCCTAAGTCACTTTATGGGGGCATGTTTGTTAACAACGCTGTTGAAGTTTTTAATGAACTAGTCAAGGGCCTGGTCCACATCTGGGAGATCTATAACTAGTCTTCAGTTAGAGGCTGTTAGACTGTGGAGAAAAGCAGCCTCTTCAAAGTGAGCCAGGTCTCTGGTTTCAAAATGGTTATGAGGGCGATTTGGAAAATTATTTTTCCATGTACAATACACTGGCAATTGATCATTGAGGGAATCTAGTAGGATTACAAAAGCTTTGATTGTTTTGGCTCTGTTAACAAGCACCCAATCAAGAAGTGTGTGTGATTCCCTGATTTCCAATTTAGTCTGGTGGGTTCCTCAATTAATTGATCAAGATCAGTATCGGCAACTGAAGATTTGTGACCTTTCTGGTTCAAACTGAGCCAATTTAGATTAAAATCACTGCAGACTATGAGTTCTCCCAAGGACTGATCAGCGAGAGAGGTTGTGAGGGATGTAAGTGCTGGGGGGGGGGGACAACATTTGGCAGATTATACATACACCCTATACAAAGAGATTTTATCCCACCCAGAGTAATGGACATGGATATTGACTTATGTTGGGAGGTACTTAAGGTCAGCAGTTTGATTTCTGTGGGGGAGAGGACAAATTGAGCATAGAGGAGGACACCCCTTTTGTTAGAAGTCTGTCTCTTCTAAAGGCTATATACCCTAGTAGTTCAACCTTGTGGGATTGAATACTTGGATTTAGCCAGGTTTCTGAGATGCCTATGATATCAGGGACATAGTGATGGGTCCAAGCTTCCAGGTCATGCAACTTAGGCTACAGACTGTTTATGTTCATATGTAAAATTTTCAGTCCCTTGGTGTTTGCCCAGCAAGGAACAGTAGGACAGAATGCCCTAGTGTTAGCTCTGCTAGGGCTGGATTTAACACAACATTTCCCTATAGCAATAGATTAATTGACATAATCCAGGAGTGAGGCTCAGGGGTTAATGGCAGGATATAATACTTCTCCAGTAGCCATTGTGAAGTGGAGGAGTTCATAGCCCAGGAAGATGCCACAGCGGAGGGTCAACAAACTATGCATGCTACTGAATCAGCAGCCTGAAATCATCAGAAGATATTGTAACTTACTCTTTAATCTGATTTTGGGGTTCCCTCTGTTCCCTTTTAAGTGGCTCCATTATCACCCATCCGCTGACTTTACTGTGCCCAGGGCCTTTCCCGCCTCCAGCCACTGATAGCGTTGCACAGTCTGTTCGATAGCTCACAGCTCTTCTAGAATAATATAAAATCAAATAAATCCCCTTATAAGTAGGAAAAGTGACCACGGTGGCTTTGTAATCAACCTGGGGTGAGAGGTCCACACCTACACACTGATCCTGAGGGCTGTTATGGTCTATGTTATCCACTGGTATAGTGCTTATGGTTCCCTCCTCAAACCAGGTAGCAGTGGACCGGGCGTGGCTGGAGATCAGTGACAAGAATGGTGGCTGCTGCGGGGGGGGGGGCTTAGTGCGAAGTTTTTTTACCATTGACAGTCTGATGATCTTGCTGAGTCAAGACTGCCACTGCCATGGCCTACAGGGAGTAACTAACTTGAAATGGATTTTAACTTGCTGAACTGGGAGGAATGTAATTTCACCATGGCATGCTTTTAATGGGACCCCCTCCACTACATGGTGGGGTATCTGCACTCTGTGTAGGGCATGCAGGCATCAGTGAGGTGCGAAAACTGACTTCAAACCATCATTGCAGCCATACTGTTTTTTCCTTTTTGTTTCCCACCCTGATTCTGGACTATTGCAGGCCAGTTGACCATTCCTTTCAAAAATTTCTGTGCCATAACCTTGTAAGCATTGACACCAAATCTGATATCATAAGGTACTACCTGACAACCTTGCCCAAAGTGCTTCATTGCTCAGGCGTTACAAAGTGTGAAGTGCAAAGGAGTAACATTTTGTGTTATTATGCTAAACCATTTTACCCCATTAGGTAAGTTATTGCCACCACCACCCAGTGGGGGGGGGGGGCATTAGCCAGCAATTTAGTAGTTTAGTAGTTTAACCATAATGTTAAAATTGATGCCATTTCTATGCCAAACAAGTTCATAAAGTTTTGCAGGGATAAAAGGTTCAAGCTCAACCTGGCTCAGTGGCTGGGGGGTTGGGGCAGGACTGAAGGTATGAAAAGGGGGAAAGTGGGGGGAGGTGTGGGAAGGAGGGTAAGGAGAAGTTACACGTGGATCGTAGGGTGTGTCATACTGTAGTGCTTGTATTTGTATTGTGTCTTGCTGTTACCATTACAATAGGTCTTATAATGTTTGATGTGTGCAGCAGGAACACTTTACACTTTTTTATGCTGCTACTTCAGGAAGTAAGTAAACTGGCAAAGAGCTGGGGAGGCAGCTGGGTGGGAGGCTGCTTCAGTGCAAAAGCTAGGGGCACTGACATCACATTACGACACAAATTCCTGAGGTCACTAGGGCCAACAAGTCAGACCCTAGGGTAGGGGGTGTTACACTTTGGCTCAGATTGAACTGCATGACATGCCCACCTTCTCAGTGGGGTCCATATATGTCCATAATGTTGATGAAATGGATTTTTAGCAGGTTGGCAGTGGACATAGTTTTCTTCAAGGGCCCTTAGTACATCAGTGGTGTTTTTAACTGTGTTAGGGAGATGACTTTAGACAGATCAAACAACTATTCATTTGTTCCATCAGTCAGTGCCGGTGCACTGGACAACTTAGAGGGCATGTGCAGTGGCTTAGTTCACATGGAGACTGTACAACCCCACAGTCAGGGTATGTAGTTTCTACTTCCACTCCCAAGCTTCCAATCATAAGCCTAACTTGACAGAATCCTGGACTCAGATACAATGGCTCATACTGTGGCCCACACCAGCTATCAGTCTACTCTGGTATCTGATCATGGACCTGTCATGCTGGCAGTCTGGGCTGGTGGACAGGCGACCCCTTCCAGAGTATGGAGACAAGACCCAGTGTTGCTCGCCTAGGACAGGTTCAAACAGCATATTTCTCAAGCCATTACAGACTTCTTACTTAACAACTAGGGGGGTAAGCATTCCAATTCACTCATTGGGAGGCAGTAAAGGCCTATTTGAAATACCGAATTATCTCTTATGCTAGCTTTCGCAAAAACAACTTGTAGCCAAAAAGCAGAAGTTGGAAAACAAAATAAAACTAATGGAGAGAGATCATATTGCAAGCCTGAGTCAGGCTTCAGAAAGTTAAATGGGAGTACAATACCCTGGCCACTGCAGCCCTACAAAAGAAATATACTGCTACCCAAGGCTGGAAAGTATATTAAATAGGACAGGGGAAGGAAACTTCTCACTTGGCAATTAAGGAGTAGATAGGGTGCTCAACCCATCACTAAAATTGGAGCTGAGAATGGTAGTTTGTACGGATGAGTGGGTACTAAAATACCTGACCTGCGAGAGCATACACAGGTACCTGTAAAATACCTATAAAATAATTGGATAAAAGCCAAGTAGTCAGGTCGAGTCAAGTAGTCACTACCCAACCCACTCTACTACCCAATTACCCTGCCCTGAATTACAAAATATATATATATATATCACTTCCCCTGGTGGACTAGTGAACCCCCACCCTATCCGTGATCTGCACTTATGAATAAAAAAATAAATCATCACTTTCACTGGTGGTCTAGTGGACCCCTCTCCCTATCCCTGATCTGCCCTTTATTTCCCTGGTAGTCTAGTGGACCCCCCAGCACAGCAGGTAGTGCCCCCCCACCTGAACCCCATGTGGTCAAATGGAATAGCCCTCCCCTCTTGTCTGTGCCACCCACAGAGCTGGCAATGAATGAACAGGAGCTGCAGTGAATGTATGAGCATATACTTGTACAAGAACATCCTAATTCATTTATGCTCAGTCAGGCGGCCAGCCGTGGTGGAAAGCAGAAAGCTGTGATGGTCACCCACTCTGGGTCTGCATGGGGGGGGAGTGGGGGCACTACCTGCCAGGGTGGGGGTCCACTGCACCACCAGGGAAATAAAGGGCAGATCAGGGATAAGGTGGGGGTCTGCTAGTCCACCAAGGAAAGTCATGATTTTTTTTTTATTCATGAGGGCAGATCAGGGACAGGGAGGTGGAATGCTAGACCACCAGAGAAAGTGATTTTTTAATTTTATTTATATGATCGGTGATAAGGAAGGGGTCTGGGTTGGGTAGAGTAACCCATTACCCACCACTTACTACCCGTGAAGTGCACTGTCACATTGGGTAGGATAGTAAATTACCTGAACTACATTACCCAACCAAAAAATGCCAGTACACGACCTACCCAATCCAGCTACCCAATGGGTAGCCCATCCCTAGTAGTTTGGAGGCTAGTAGGTCTGCTTTAGAAACATCTTTCAGCAGCTTCTTCAATGCACTCTACACATCTGAAGCTACCCCTACTCCAGCTCATTGTGACCATTTCTTTAATGAGGTGCCCATATCTCCTTTAGATAGCCAAGCCTGATATCATGCCACACCACTGACTACAAGATTATTCAGAAAGTTCTTGCCACTGAATCAGACTGAGGTAGTGCTGCCTGACATTATCCGCCTGGACCAGCCCAGATCTGTTAAAGCTCAGCAAGGGAAACACAATGTCAGGTGCACTCTTCATTTAATTTAGTGGTAGGTGAGACAAGCCAGCAGTCATGTGGTGGTAAACCTTATGCTGGATGCCAAAAAGGGTACATGTTCGAACAGATATTTGCCAAACAGAAATTTAGGGTGCAGTTCTGCAAGTGGGTAGGGGCCTTGTTTCAAGTGCCCAAAGAACAGATCCATATTAATGGGGGACTAACACCTGAATTCACCCTCACCAGAGGAACCTATAAGGGGTGCCCCCTCTCCCCTCCCCATATGTGCTGTTCAGTTCAGTTTATAGTGTGGAGGGATGACTTTCGTTGAACATGCTCATTTACAAGGAGATCCCTTATACTACATATTCGTGGTGCACAGAATTTCAAAGTTAACAATATATTATAATTCATCAATGGTACATAAAAGGTACACAGTATACAATGCAACAATTACAATATGATGCACAGAATGATACAATTTGCAATACAACCAATACAGCAAGATACATATAACGGTATAGGAAATTATAACGTGACAGCAGCCTGTGCGTGGTAATAACTAAAAAGATATGACAGTAAAATATCAGTGGAATAACTGATGGACTAAGGCAAAGGAAGGGGTAAGTGCTTAAGTGAGCTCAACAACACAGAGGGCAGGGTAACAGAAGCATACGAGGCTAAGTGCACTGGCAGGTCTCAGTGACAAGATCTCTGACCAGCCTGATGACAGCTCTTAGTGGTATTAGTGTGCTGAGTTTTAAGGTAGCTTGGAGCTTATTCCATGGTACAGGTAAGAAGTAGCTTATGGATGCTATAACAGAGTGGGTTCGACATTAGGGTACCTTCATGGTAATGTACGAGCAGGTCCTGAGGGGGCGTATGAGCTACTTGATCCAATGAGGATAGTTGAGATGTAAGGGAGTAGCTTATTTAGAACCCCTTTGTAGATCCGTGTATAGATGTGAAGTAGTCTTCTGGTGGATAGGAAGTTCCAGCCTACAGCCTTGTACAAGGTACAATGGTGTGTTCTGGCTGGAGCATTAGTTATGAAGCAAATGGCTCAATGAAAATGTGTGTCCAATTTGCAGAGATGTATGGAAGCACTGTTATTGCAGAGAATGTCGGCATAATCAAGGAGGGGCATGAATGTAGCCTCTACCAATCTATTTCTAGACTCCCAGGAGAATAAAGATTTGTTCCTGAAGAAGAAATTTAGTCTTTGTTTCAATTTTATGTTAAGGATGTCAATGTGCAAGGAAAAGGACATATGTGAATTGAGTGTAAACCTTAGGTACTTGACTTTGGAACCCTTGGCAGCAACAACCAAATCCCATCCTTGCATATGGGAACAGGAGGTGGGGAGGGGGGAGGATAAATGTGAACAAAAAAATATCCCTATTTGCAGATGATGTGCTCCTTTACCTGCAGGGACTCAAAAATAGCCAGAGGGTAGTTATAACACTTCTAGAGGAATATGGCACCCTTGCAGGCCACAAATTAAATTGGAGCAAGAGGAAATTGCTTCATGTAGGTAACTGCAGTCTCGGACAGCTAGCCTTCCTGGGTGTTCAAGTAGTCTCTGTTATAAAATAGATGGGCATCAATATATCTAGCTCTGCATCTGCCCTGTGCAAACTAAACCATACTCCACTCATTGGAAAGATTAAGAATGAATGCTACAGATGGGGGTCACTGCCATTGACTCTAATAGGTATAGTACAGGAAAAATAATAGAAGTCTGTGACTAGTTCATGGGACAAAAGTTTGAAGGTGGTTTTTGTATGAATAAATGATGCTAAGAAAGATGGGCTTGGAAGACCCTCTCAAAAATGTGGGTTATTGCTGCTAGGTGACCAAATTCAAGATGGCCACCAAGAATCTCTAAAATGGCATATCTCAGTTCATAGTTGTCTTAAAATGCTGTATTTGGTGTCTAACTGTTTTTTTTTTCTGGGTCAAAGATTCATTTCTTATAATGACAAGCATTTGTCAATGCCAAATGTTTGCTTGGTGGCATTGGTAGTGTAGAAGTTACAGAGCTGCATAATAGGAATGCAAGTGAAGTATTGAACTGAAGCCAACCCCACCACTACCCTGCAGAGAGTGACAGGCATTGGGGTGTGCCATTGGGTTGTCAGGCATAACGGCCATGCCATTTCACCACGTCCTACCCTGCAGACACTGACAAGTGTCACGGTGTGCCTTGGGGTCTTTGGCCCTTATGTGCACCCCATTCCATCAGGAAATATGGTGAGATGGGTGCGGTATAGGAGAATGGGGTGAACTTTGGGGTCGAAGAGTCCAAGGCATACCTCTATGCCTCTCACTGGCTGCAGGGTGTGGAATGGTATGAGCATTACAGGCAAGAATCCCAAGTCACACCCCTGATGCCTGTCATTCTTTACAGAGTGGGGCGTTATGGTTGGAAACACTAACACCTCAGGCATTCATTGGTATTTTCACTCCAAATTTCAACATGTTTTTTTTGTGACCCCCACCTCATGAACAGTGGCGATATCAGTTTGCTAGCTGAAAACTGCTTATGCACAGTGACTACGGCATTTAGCACCACAGGTGCAAAAGCACACTCCAAACAGGATGTGAAAAATGACAGCTGTACTGTTCATGGGGAGGTGTAAAAAATGGCAATGTAGCAAATCTGCAGTAAAAATATTAAAAAAACTGGTGATGTCATGAGCGTGCATAGAAACTGTGCAACGCACATCTGTAATGTAATTAGTTTGGGGATTATTACAGCAGATTGTCAACACAGGCATTTTGGGTCCTCTGATCATGAACAGTGTCACTGTGATTTTCTTTATCTGTCCCGAACAATGATTTCCCGCAGTGACCATGCATCTCTGTACTGAAAGTGTGAAAACACATTTTGGCCATGTTGTGAAAAATGACAGCTGTACTGTTCATAAGGAAGTGTGGAAAAATGCCACTGGTGAAAATCTGGACTGAAAATATTGCAAAGTCATTAACTTACGAGGGTGCGTGGAGACTGCTCAATGCTCACTCGTAACACAGTCATTTTATGGACTTTTGTCACCAAATTTTCAACATAGCCATTTTAAGACCTCTGCTCATGAACAGTATCACTGTGATTTGCTTAATCTGTCCCAAGCATTGCTTTCGCACACCGACTGCACCATTGTGCGCTACATGTGCGGAAACACATTTTGGCTGATGTGAAAAATGGCAGCTGTACTGTTCATAAGGAAGTGTAATAAAATGGCAATGTTGAAAATCTGGAGTGAAAATATTGAAAATTCACAAACTTATGAGCATGCGTAGGAACTGAGCAACGCACACTCGTAAAACAGACATTTTTAGGAATTTTTTCACCATATTTTCAGCATAGCCATTTTAAGACCTCTGCTCATGAACAGTGTCACTGTGATTTTCTTAATGTGTCCCATACATTGATTTCACACGCTGACTGCGCCATTGTGCTCTATATAGGCGGAAACACGTTTTGGGCAAGATGTGAAAAATGACAGCTGTACTGCTCATAAGTAGGAGTGGTAAAATGGAAATGTTGAAAATCTGGAGTGAAAATTCATGAACTTACGAGTGTGCGTAGGAACTGTGCAATGCATGCTTGTAAAACAGTCATTTTTAGGAATTTTTCCACCAAATTTTCAACATAGGCTTTTTGAGAGCCCACCTCATGAACGGTGGCAGTGTCATTTCATTACTTGGTCCTGAAAGGTGATTTTGCACAGTGACTATGAAATCACCCTTCAGGCCCAATTAACGCCATGACAGTGAGAGCATTCAAGAGAAGGTCCGAAAAACCCTATGTTGAAAATTTGGTGGAAAAATTCCAAAAAATGCCTGAGTTATGCAGCAAAGTTAAAAAACCCTATCTATCCCATTATACAGCTTACGGGCATTTCTCAGTTCACGGTCAGATTTGAAGAGTGCAGACGTTCCTGGTCCAATCAAGATCATTGTGCCAGAGTCCGGAGGTAAGTATGGAGGAGGGGGTGTATGGGGAGGCAGGGTGCACAGTGGTGGTTGGGTGGGGGCAGAGACAGCTGAGGACCATTTTGTGTTTCAGGGTTTTTTTTTAAAAAGGACAACGACGTGACGCTTGCCACACTGGGGTGGCTCCCAGCGTGGCACAAGGACGGTTGTTTTGGGGGGGGCATGGAGCCAATGGAGGATTGGGAACCCCCGTTGTCAATAGCATCTGTTGCCACGCTGGGGTAGGCTCCCAGCATGGCACCCTGTACTCTCTAGGGGAGGAACAGTGGAGCCGATGGGGGATTGGGCACCCCGTCGCCTATGCGATGTGTAGCCATGCTGGGGTGGGCACCCAGCGTGGCATGTAGAACTCTGTTTGGGGGGAGCGCAGCTCAGCTGATGGGAGATTGGGCACCCCCATCAGCTATACAGTGTGTGCGTGGGGGGACGAGCACACAGTATGCGTGCTTGTGTGTGTGTGTGTAGGGGGAGCTCGCATGAGCAGGCGATATCTTATCACTGCTCACTGAAGTGTAGCTCCCCCTTTCAACTGTACTGCACTGCATTTTCGACTGCTGCCATAGACAGCTCCAGCAGCCATTGGAGAATGGCGGCAGTGCCTGCAAACACACTGACTGAACTGGAAGAGAGCTGCCACACCTCCAAAAGCTCAGATGATGGCACTATGTTTCTTGCACATGCGTGCAAGCAAACATAAAAATGCTCTTTCTTGAAGCCAAGACACCATGACAACATGTTCTCAAATTTACACATTAATGGCTCTTAATTCCAAGTTTCCTCACCCCCATAACTTTAAATTTGTATTTCTAAAGTTTGGTATATAATGCATGTCATTTTTCAGTGTCAGAAAAATAGTCAACTTTTATTTTTAGAAAACTGGTTTTGCACGGTGAGTTACACTTTTAATTGAAAAGTTCTAGTTTGATAACATTAGTCAGATTGTACAATTGTCTAATATCTATAACATCTGAAGCCTTATTGCTGTCATAACATTCTTCAATAAATGTCTGAAGTACTGTCTTCATTTCAGCATGCCCAAAATCTTCTACTCATTTTCTTCTTCCATGTTATTCTCAGAATCATTATCAGAATCATAGTCTGTTTCAGATTCTGAATCAGATTCCACATAATCTTTTCCAGCTGTTGAGACATGTTCTTGTGCCACAATATCCCCAAGGCTCTTTGGTAGAAGTGCCACACAAAGTGTATCAGAGAAGTTGACATTTCCTTCAATCAGAGTTTGGCTATGGTTCAGTGATGATGGTGGAGCATCAGGCTTGTCATAGTTGAGCAGGATGTACACCTGGTAGTTAACTCACTTCACCTTCAAATCATGTGAATCACAGTCAGGAGGTATTCTCTGATTTGACTTTCTCTTCATTTTGTCCCACTTTGATGCCTGAGCCTCAGCTAGTGTCTTGCTGATACAATCTTGATAGACAAACCTGATAGTGAACTTTGCCATGTTGTCCAGAATATTTGGTGTCACTGGGAAACTCTTTCCAACACCTGACAACAAATTATGGGCTATTTCAGATTTCTGTGCACTCTGAAATAATGACTTCCGTTCCATACCCATTGACTTCTTTCCATATGGAGTCCACTCTGAAGAAAGAGGGATTACTAGTGGGGTACCGCAGGGTTCAGTATTGGGCCTAGTCCTTTTTAATGTCTTCATAAGTGACATTGCAGAGAGACTGGAAGGAAAAGTATGCCTTTTTGCAGATGACACAAAGATCTGCAACAGGGTTGATACACAAAGAGGCATGGAAAGGATGAGGAGGGACTTGGCAAGGTTGGAGGAATGGTCAGAAATATGGCAGCTAGGACTCAATGCAAAAAGTGCAAAATAATGCACCTGTAAAACAAGAACCCAGGGGAAGAATACACAATGGGGGGGGGTAGTAACAACAACAAAAAAAGGAAAGGGACCTGGGGATAATCATATCAGATGACTTTAAGGTTAGCAAGCAATGTGAGAAGGCAGTAGGGATGGCTGGGGATATACTGGGATGCATAGGGAGAGGCATCAGCAGCAGAAAATAGGAAGTTGTTATCCCTCTGTACAGACAGTTGGTGAGACCCAATCTGGAGTACTGTGTCCAGTTCTGGAGACCCCATCTTCACAAGGACATAGACAGGATAGAGGCAGTCCAGAGTAGGGCAACTAAAATGGTGCAGGGTCTGCAAGAGAAGCTGTATGAGAAGAGACTAAATGAGCTTAATATGTATACCCTTGAGGAAAGAAGGGAGAGGGAGGACATGATAGAAACTTTTAAGTACCTCAGTGGAATCAACAAAGTCTAAGAGGGTAGCATCTTTCAGAAAAAGAGAAGTGCAAGAACAAGGAGACACAATTTAAAGATAGAGGGGAGTGGTTCAGGAGCAATGTGAGAAAGTATTATTTCTCAGAGATGGTAGTGGATGCATGGAACAGCCTTCCTGAGGAGGTTGTGAGGTCTAAAACTGTGGGAGAATTCAAGAATGCATGGGACAGACATAAGGCAATTCTTGTGGGGGGTAGGAAGAAATAAGATGTTGGTTAACTAGGATCTGCGGCCTATCCTGTAGGTAGGGAAATGGGCAGACTAGATGGGCCAAGTGGTCCTTATCTGCTGTCAAAGTCTATGTTTCTATACCCAAAGATCCATGATACTGCTTCTGCTCCTGTATGTATAAAAAGAGGTACAATGACTTGAGCAACTTCTTTTGAACACAGTGCCTTGCACTCAGATATGTCCTTCTTCCTCTTCAAGCCGAGAACACTGTCAACCTGGAGTGATACATATACAGCTAGGACTACTACATCAGTGACTTCTGCATCAAGTACAACACATCCTTTACTCCATTCTTCCTCAATTGGGAGTATATGTACAGGTGTATCATGTCTGCTTCTATGGTAGTATAGCCTAGAGGTTAGAAGAATGAGGTGTGAACAAGCTTGATACATCCAGCAAACCAGACCTGAATTTGATTCTCACAACCTCCACTTGCATACTGTGTGACTCTGAGCAAGTCACTTAGCTGCCCAGTGCTCCCAGGTCACCCCTGAAAACAGGCAGTTGTGCCTAGTGGACCTTACCCGGTTACCAAAAACTAAAATAAATAAATAAATATGTAATGACATTGGAACTCTTTAATTTGCACATGTTCATCCTCAGAGGACAGATTCCAACAGTTGATCCTCAAAAAATAAAGAAATCAGATGGCTGGATGTTGACCTGCAAACACCCTGAATTCACCCTTCAGGAATTGCTGGATACTAATTTTGTTGCCTGGGTTTTTGAACATGTTGTGGAACTCAAGTGAAGCAGGCAGCTTATCTTCTCTCTTAACATACATATTCTGCATCCCTCCTGTGTATGATGTGCATGTTGTCCTACATTCTTGCTCAGTATCTTTGATGCTCATCTCCAAGTCATATGGATTACTCACAAAGATGATATCGGAAGCTTTGGGGTGTTGAGCCAGGACAAGTGCAAATACCTTATGAGCATAATCTGCCCATATGAAGTCAGTCTCATCATGCTTTTCTCTACCATCTGCAGAAGGAGTGGTAAGCCTCCAAATGAGTCCTATGTCTACCAGGGCAATGTAGCTACTGACGGGGTGTAGTGGAACTGGGTTTGACTTTTCAACTAACTTTGATTTTTGCACTTTGACCATACTGTAGTTCCATTAGGATTGAATATTTAAAGACATTCCTCTGTCTGTCACACGATGTTCCATTACTTGTGACAAGTCCGATTTCTCCTTGCATTTTTGAGTAAGAGAGATTACTTCTGCCATGGCATTGTTTTCCATTACACTAGTACTCATTACAATGGTTTTTATTCCATCTCTGATAATAGGTGCTCTACTGAAGTTGTATCTTGAGTTTCTGTGAACTGTTGCATCAAATGATTTCTTAGCTGAAATTTTCTGCTCCTGAAAGAATTAGTTGACTAGTGATTCACCATCCTCATGTGCTGTTTCAAAGTCCTGGACAAGTTTTTCTGATGCAATCATTCCAGATTGGAGAGTCCTCAGAGTAGGCTTTGTAAGGTCAAAAGGATCACAGTCAAATTCTGTGATACAAGTATTAAGATCCTGTACTGCCTGTACATCTACTCTGAGCTGGGTGGTTGAATTCTCACTGTGACACTGAAAGGTTGTCTTCATGTTTGCGATGGCATGCAGAGACTAACTCTATTTATAACATTTGCATTTTGAGTGTGAATTAGCAGCATCTTCTCATTCTTCAGAATTCTCATCAGACTGGCTTTCATCTTAGAGTCCTTGTTCATTGTCATTTCTATCCATAAATCCAGTGGCAAGCAAAAGTAGGGGTTCCCTGTCATTGACTGTTCAAATAAACCATTGCATGTGTACTTGATTTTCTCCTCAGGCAAACAGCTGATCTCTAACCAGTACTCAATGAGCCATCTTCCATACTTGTCATTGTCATATACTTGCAGCCATGGCAACATCAATTTGAGTGATACCTTGAATGCCTCCTAATCCTGAGTTCTTAATGCATGGATATTCATTATCAGTATTTCAGTCATGTACATACAACTGAGCCAATACTTTGCCAGTGAACTATAAGAATGTTCAGCCATTTCAAATGCTTTCACAACAAATGAAGATAACTCTTGATCAGCCTCTAGTTCATCACAGATCATCTTGAGCTCTTCTCATGTTTGTGGAGGGGTGTCTTAGTTTTTCCAGCTTCTCTTGTAGCTCTGGAGACAAGTGTAGATCATCACTAAGTCCTTTTCTAATTATTCTGCATTCCAGTACCTTGTACATCAGTCAAAGACATCTGATGCTTCTCTTATGTTTTCCATGCAGTGCTTTGTCAACTGAACTCTCTGTAATCACACTAGCTGCAACAAGAATGTCAGATAACCCAGATCCTTTGAATTACTTGTTGATTGCTGATATGAAAGAACGCTGTGCGTGGAATGGACCTAGGAATTGAAGGATGAGTTCAAACTGTGTAGGATTCTCATTTTTCAACTGAACAATCCAAGCATAGACTGACTGTTCTCCAGCTAGTTGAATGAAAGTCATCGATTTCTTTTTCACTACAGTGACTATGTGACACATCACCTCATGTACTACTGACTATTGGGGTGGTTTGGAGAATGTGAGGTAGTAGTATGTATTGCTCTTTGTAGCCAACATCTGGATATTGGCTTGAAATCCAGCAAATTATCCAATTGTCTGGCTTTCTCCTAGATCCTCTTTTGCATTGCTATCAAGATGAGCCAAAGAATGGACTATTTCTCAAATATTTTGGTCCTGAGTGCTTTGTGGTGAGATATCAAGTTCAGCTTGAACTGATGGTAGGCCACGCTTGACCGTCATGTAAGGTTGAACGCTGTGTTATTCTGCAATTATATTTTTCATCTCAAGAGGCTTTGCCATGGAAAGTTTAGGTGATTCTCAGTAAAAACATTAGTAACAACATCTTCTGGTTGAACAAACATCATGTTTGTGTGGTGAGATGTATCTGCTCCAGTAAGTGTGTCACCCTGAAAGTCATCATTGTCTAGCTTGGCAGTTCCATTAAAATCATTGGCAGGCTCTTCAGGATAGCTGTAATTCTTCTCAAGCTCAAACTTGGCCCATGTAGCATATAGATTAAGAACATCATGATAGCTTATTCCAAGTGATAATTTCTTCATCATGTCTATAATCTCATGACCTCTAGTCAGGCCATGAACTGTCACTGATAACCTGACCTTTAAGAAAGTGTGTTTCCCCGTGTTGAATGAAAATAACAGTGAAAACAAGGTTGCAATCTTTGGATCCTGGCAGGCATCACTGAAGTCACCAGCAGCAGGGTTCTTTAGCTAGATGAGAAACTTTCATAACTCAGGATTAGGTTCTTCAGTGTTCTCAAGTTCATCAACTTGTGGAGGCCAGCTCATGCCTGTATCATGTAATAACTTATCTTTTAAGTGCCTGGCAATGGTTTTCAGCAATTGTTCATCACTCCTCCCCACAAGAAGATTGCTGCTTCCACATAACCTCCACCTGCAGGTGTGTCATACACTATGGTACTCTCATTTTTGTGGAAATGATCATGAAATTCAATCCTGTTTGCAAACTCCTTTTGAATCAAGTTCTTAATTGTGCTTGATTTTGTTGTACTTGAACCATAACCGAAATTCCTCAACATGTTATTGTAGTCCATCAGTAGTCCTTGTAATGTTCTTGACTCATTCATACCCAGTACAACTGTCTGCACATGTTTGAAGAACATTTCTCGAACTTCAGTAAGATGAACCTGTTGTAAGTGGAGATCTGAATTTATGTTTTTGTCCTGGTGATATATTGGAAAGACATATTTTTTCCAACAGGAGCGATGATACTGAATCTCAGTGGCAAAAGGATCTGCTGCACAATCAATTACAGTATAGCTAAGATACAGCCATGCATTGCAGCATCTTCTAGGTACACCATGTGATCATTGAACTTGTGTTATGAATCCATTTGTTGGAGAACACACCACTTGTCTTGGCCAGGAAGTTTTTTTTGTCTTCTGACATCATGCATCATATACAGAGATCCTTGCCCTGTACATGACCACTCCATGAAAGTCTAGCAGAAGGGCCAGGAGCATTTTCAGGGGAACTGTCATGCTCAGTTCAGAAAATAAGGACTTTTTAAATCTGTTGTTTTTCTTTCCTAGTTTTGGCTTGCTGAAGCTTCCTTGTACTTGTGAATCCAGTTTTACACAGTTTGTCAAAAAACATGCCAGTTGGACCATCACCCCAGTTTATTTTCTCAAAATCACTTACATATTTGTTGAGCCCTCTCCATTCCAGTGCTAGACTCTTCTGTTTGCTCCATGAAACAACTGGACAGTCACTTTTGTCTTCTTCATACTCTTTATCACATAATATACAAGTTCTTTAATCATCTCAACTCTCTTCCTCTTTTTTTCCTCTTGATTGTTGTACTTGTTTTGTAAAGGGTGTTGGCATCTTCCTAATCATTAATCACAGAACTTCCTTTGGACACACCTGTGAAAACATAAAACATATATATATATGTGTGTGTGTGTATATATATATATATATATATATATATATATATATATATATATATATGTATATATATACTTGGACAGTATTTGAGAGACAAATTGTGACATCCATATACTCAAAACAAGTTTTATAATTTGGAATGACTTAACCTTAATTTTAAAGTCTATATGTGGTAGTTGCATAATAGAAAATATAAAGATAGTTCTGTATTTCTAAATTTGGAAAAACTGCACAGCTAGCTATGACATGGAAACTACTTTTGTGGGTACCTCGCTGTCCATTATGCATTATTTCCCATTTCTAGTATTAAATTAAATTTTCAAATGCAGTGTCTCTGTCTTCTATTTAGGTGTATTAGTTTACAACACTTAATAATTTGATGTTCTTCCATACCTATGTGTCGTTATCTATCCTCCAACGTAGACAGCATTAAAAATACAAAAAAGAGGTTACCAAAGTTTCATTACTTCATGCTTATACTGTTTACACCCAGTCTACAGGCCTATCACAGTTAAGTTGGACACTAAGCAGAAAGATAAACATGAACAAATCACTTGGTTACACTTAATTTATTATGTGAACATCTCTGTGGCATACTACTACTGTGGGCAATGCGGACACCACTGCAGTAATGCAACATGCAAAATACAAGGTACATCTTGTATCAGTGGCTTATTAACAACCGAATAGCCAAAACACATTGATAAGTACTATGTGACATCAGGGGCCATTTTGACACCACTGTACCTCCTCGGATCCAGACCGGGGGCAGGCCCAACCACAGTTAACAACCAGAAAGCACCCATGCAAGCTGTTTGGTGCCGATAACTATAGATGCAGGCACTGCATGATGCCCCTGACAACCCCATGCTGGCCTTGGTGGTGAAAATGTTGCCACAATATCACATGGGTCCACATTAGGCTCACCACCACATGCATCAGAGGGACACTGCTGCTGCAGGGTTCTTATACTGCACATAGAATGCCACATCCAAACTGCTCTGCAAGTCCAAATAATACACCAATGTGCCCCAAAAACAAGCAAAGGCAATGTCAGAGACAGCTGGATGTTTTATGGTGAGCCTGAGTCACATCAGGGGTAATTTTGACATCACTGTACCTCCACAGAGCCAGTCAAGGGCAGGTCCAACCACAATTAACAACCAGAAAGCACCCAGGCAAACTGTTTGGTGCAGATTACTGTAGATGCAGGCACTGCATGATGCCCCATGGTAACCTCGTGCCAGCCATTGTGGGGAAAATTATGCCAAAATAAAAAATGGGCTCACCCTGGGCTCACCACCACATGCATCACAGGGACGCTGCTGTTGCGGGGTTCTTGTACTACTGCATATGGAATGCCACATCCAAACTACTTGAATTAAGCCCAGGTGATGAATTTTTTTTATTTTCAAACAGTTCCAAGATATTATGCCAACACATGACATCTAATTTATAGGCAATTTCCTTACAATATAAATTAATCTGCAAAATGTTTTTGCCAGATTAATTCAAGCCACTGATGCTGCCCAACGGACACTAGTACACCAAGGCAATGACCAGATTACTACACATGGTATCCCTTCCATACCCCTGAATGTACTAAGAAATGCCATGAGCAGCCTTTCTGAGGTAGGTCCAAGTGCTGTATTTTTTATTTTCAAACAGTTCTGACATATTGTGCCATCTCTTGATGACTAATTTAGAAGCAGTCTCATTATAAAGAAATCAGGAAAATGTTTTTTGCCAGATGAATCCAAACCCCTGATGTTTCCCTACAGGCACTGGTACAGCCAAGCAATGACCAGATTACTACAGTTTGAGGTAGGTCCATGTGCTGTATTTTCAAACACTTCCAACAGCCATTTTAAGGTAGGCCCAAGTGCTGTATTTTTTATTTTCAAACAGTTCCATCATATTATGCCACCACTTGATGTCTGATTTAGAAGCAGTCTCATTATAAATAAATCTGCAAAATGTTTTGCCAGATGAATCCAAAACAATGATGTTGCCCTATAGGCACTAGTACACCCAGGCAATGACTAGATCATTACACATGGTACCCCCCACCCAATGCCATGTGCAGCCATTTTGAGGTAGGCCCAAGTGCTGTATTTTTTATTTTCAAACAGTTCCAACATAATATGTCACCACTTGACGTCTAATTTAGAAGCAGTCTCATTACTGCTCATGATATCCCCCCCATAACCCTGAATGAACTGAGCAATGCCATCAGCAGCATTTTTGAGGTAGGCCCAACTGCTGTTGTTTTTTTTATTTCAAACAGTTCCAACATATTATGCCACCACCTACACCTGATCTCCTAGTTCAGTATGCCAATACAATAATGTTCCTTTATAATCTTACATCAAGAAATTCAACTTTATTATTTTAAAATAACACACACACACACACACACACACACACACACACACACACACACACCTTAACCAGAGCCAGCAACACTCCCTTCTTTTCAAAAATTACAAGCATCTCAAAGAAAGCATGTTTTTTTCATTTAAAACATGTTAAGAGTGCAGCTTTTATATTCATTCCACATACACACATTTAAAATACAGCCATCATCACATTCACAGGTTCGGCATTCATTCGACGAACACATATTCTCAAAATGTACCAGTAGGAATCCCACAGGTGTTGTTTTTCCCCCTTTAAACATGATTAAAGCCAGCCCCAGAGCAGAGTTCACCAATATTAACAATATTCTGAAAAAAAGAAAATTATATAATGAAAACCCACTGGATGGATAGTAAACAAAGTACTATAAATCACAAACAAAACTATATTTGATTAGATTAGTCACTTATATGTACAGCCCCATTTTGAAGCGGGCCCTTCACAACATTGGACTATGAGGGAACACACAAATTTTACTTTTCTCCCTCAAAAACCAACACAACACAACTGTTGCACTATAGCCAGATAGTATTAAATATACCCCATTTAAACAATACCAGCACCAGAGGAAAGTTCTGCTGATGTACTTCCCAAACAAAACTTTAAAATATAATATTTAATCTGCCCTATTTAAACAGTGCCAGCACTAGAGGAAAGGTTTGCTGATATACTTCCCAAACAAAACTTTAAAATACACTCATTATTCTGCACAACCCACTAATCCAATCATCCTTCATTTTGAAGAGGGGCCTTCACAAACAGCAGGACCATGAGGTCCTGAGGTGAAAACTTTACTTTTTCTGCCCCCAAAATGACACAGAACAACTGCTTCATTTTAGCCAGTCACTATTTAATATGTCTTCCAGAATTTTAACTTACTGTTTTGTAGCAGAATGCTGCAGATCTCTTTTTCTAGTGACTGGAGACCTCTGAGACCAGCCCAAACTCCAGTGCAGCATGCCAGATTTAAAATGGATGTTGCTCCTTTCCTCCTGTCTTCAAGAATGGCAAATGGGAGAAGCCATGGGCAGAGAATGGTTTTACTTACAGCCAGAGTACCAAAACCGAACACCTGATGTTACTTCTGTTTCCTGGCTGTTTGTACCAATACCAGCATAATCAGCCATGTGGGTAACAGCCGGACACGTCAGCAAGAGCCACTGCTTTTGATGCTGCTGCTGCTGCTCCTAGCAGGTTCTATGTACCACTGCATTCAGATTGCAGACTTGCGTGGGGGAAACACATTAAACAATGCGAACTGACACTAAAAAAAAATTCGAAAGATAAAGGTAGAATAAATAAAAGAAACAATGCAGCTATGTAAGACACCACATGTAATGCACAAAAGTAACACATGTAAATGTGATTACAGCTTTATAAAATTAATAATCACTGGGGGACAGTTATATATCCAATCTGTGCATTTAAAAAAAATGTTTGCATTGTGCTTTAAATACAGTACATTTAATGATCACCAAGATATGTAGCACAACCATGTCACAAAATGGTTGCTTTTTTAAAGGCTATTTTCATTATTAAAATGTTGTCACAATAACATAAAGATGCATACACCCTTTTTAATGCACAATGTCACTTGACCATATTGGCAACAATACAGAGCACAAATTCTGTATTTTTAACGAAGTATGAGTAAAATGCAGACCTTAAGTCTCTCAAATACTGTACACACACATATGCAATGCAATTCTGCTTAAAGTTGGACCAGCATAACATTCTGTGGTGATTTGCATATGTAGCCCGTGATGATTTGCATTGTGGGGGCATGTGTGATTTTGTATTTTCTTGAAACTTGGCTTCCCAGCCAAATGCCCTTTGGGGTAACCCTTGCCTCAGTGTTTGCGCACAGAGGTTCTTTGTCTTTTATATATATATATATATTTATATATATTTGGCTTCAAGTAAGAATATTTTTATTATAAGAAATGTATTCCTTGGCCCTCAAAACCCCCATCTGGACAACAAGTACAGCTTTATATGACAGCTATGAGCTGAGACATGCCATTTTAGAGATTTTTGGTGGCCATATTGAATTTGGCCACCTAGCGACTATTGCCCAAATTTTTGAGGGGTTCCCCCAAGCCCATATTTTTTAGCACCATTTATTCTATAAAAAAACACCTTCAAAGATTTGTTCCTGTAAATTGGTCACAGACTTCTATTATTTTTCCCTTACTGGTAGGTCCAATGTGACTAAAATGCGTACTCTTTTGAAATACCTCTACCTGTTTTAGACTTGTATGTTCATTTAAACTAGCCAAGGGGAAGGCAACAACTGTCCCCTCCCAGATTATGAAGAAGCAAGGAGGGAGGGTCCAGGGGGATGAGGCTCCCCAGGGCAGGAGTGCAAGAAGCAAGAAGACAGCGATTGGGTCCCAGCAGAGGACAAGGGGGAATAAATCAGGAAATGAAGAAGAGAGGAGTAGAGGTGATTGGTAATGGAGAAGGTGACAAGGGAAAATGGGGTTCAGAGGTAGCTTCAAGAAACAGCATAGTCAGTAGGATGGGTGAAAACAGGGAAGGAAACAGGGAGGAAGTAAGGTACGGAGAGCCACATGTGCCAATGCAAGGAGTCTGGGAAATAAAATTCTGCACCTGGAAGCCATCATAGAGAAGGCTAGCCTGGATTTGGTTGCCATAACAGAGTCATGGTGCACCAACAGCACTGACTGGGATATGGCCATAGAAGGCTACTCTCTTTAAAGAGCTAGTGGAACCAGAACTGGCAGACAGGAAACAGATGCACATTTTAAGAAGTAGTCAGTTTAAACATTTTATTTTTGTATTTTCCTTTTTCTTAGTAGACAGTTTTCTATGTGATAATATTGTGCTGGATGTATGGAATAGCTCTCAACCTGGCAGCTGACATATCTATCTTTATTCCCCCCACTACGCCATCAGCATTGTGAGATCACTGACAGTTATATCACAGATGATTCACCTGGCAGCTACTGAGTGGCTGTTCCTTAGCAACAGCGATGTCACTGTCAAAGAGGTCATAGTGCTGATGATGCCATAGGAGGATTAGAGCTAGATATGTCAGCTGCCAGGCAGAGTGCTGTCCCACACATCACCCCTACAAACATCAGTTAAACAATCTTCTAATTAACCAAAGGGGAAAGAAAAATACAGTTATAAAAGGTAATGGTTGACTGCTTTTAAAAACTAATGTTAGTTTTAGGAAGTGAACTAGCTCTTTAAAGGAGAAACAGGGAAAGGAGGAGGGGTTGTTCTATAAGTGAGGGAGGGAAGTAAGGCTATAGAGGTACAGAGGCACCCTGAGGAAAAGAAAGGATTGGAGGTGCTCCCCAAGACAGGTGCTGGGGCCTCTGTCCATACACTGTCATCTGGATGGCAAGTAATAGGGAGGTGCTGCAAGTTGATGACTCCAATCTACCAGATACGGATTGGAGACTTGCAATTGCAGCTTTGGCAAGGGGCAGAAAATTCTTGACTGTCTACAAGGGTCTTTTCCCAGGCAGCTACTCAATGAACCCATTAGGAACAGGGCACTGCTGGACCTGGTGCTTGCAGACATTAACATGGGTAATCCCCTAGGTACCAGTGATTCCCATATAGTGTGATTTAACATTAAGACAGGAGCAGAGACATACACATGAGTACAAGAGTCCTGGACTTTGGGAGGGTGGATTTTAAAGAAATGGGAGACTGCCTCAGTAACTGCCTAGTAGAAAGGGATTGCAAGGGAGGGGAGAGAAACAGTGGGGAAAAATAAAGTATGGCATAATTCAGGCAACCAGCCTCTGCCTAAATGAAGTGAGTAAATGCAGAAGGAAAAAGAGAGCATGGTTGTACTATAGGTAAGTGGCCATGGTGGTGAAGGAAACAGAGTGGCCTTCAAGAGGTGTAAGGAAATATAAAAGGAGAAAGACATGGAGGTGTGCTAAGTAAAACAGAGGGAAGCAGGTAAGACAGTGAGAGGCATAAAGGTGCAAAAGAAAGGCTATCCAAAGGGGTAGAAAATGAGGATAAGACTTTATTCAGGTATGCAAGCGAGAAGAGCAAAGAAAGGGTTGGGATACTTAAGATAAGGATGGTTACGGGGGAGACTGTGCAGAAGGGGACCAAGAAAAAGTTTACATCGTGAATAGGTACCTCTGCTTAGTCTTCACAGTGGAGGGAGGGATAAACTTACCACAAGACAGTAGCAGGAACAAAGGGGTTAGGAGGACACATCCATTTTCAGAGTCTTGAGGGGACTTGCAGCTTTGAAAATGGAGAAGGCCATGGGACAAGATGGGATATACCCAAGGGTACTAAAGAAACTCAGGGAGGTGCTGGCTGCCCCACTGAGGGCCTCATTCAACAGCTCATTGAAATCAGGCATGGTTCCAAAGAACTGGAGGAGATCAGACATCATCCACCTATTTAACTGTAACAGCAGGGAAGAGGTTAGAAACTATAGAATGGTCAGTCTCACCTCAGTGGTGGGCAAATGAATGCAAACATTATTAAAGAAATGGTTGGTAGTGTATCTTGAATCCATTGGGCTACAAGACCAAAGGCAGCATGAATTCATGGGGGAAGGTCATGCCAGACAAATCTGATTGATTTTTTTGACTGGGTGGCCAAAGAAATAAATTAGGGGTGGGCAGTTGATGTAGCCTATCAGGACTTCAGCAAGGCCTCCAGCAGTGTGCCACAAAGGAGATTGATAAAGAAATAGAGCAGCCCAGGGGCGGAATCTAGAGTGGTGAATTGGGTATAAGACCAGTTAACAGATAGGCAAGAGATGGAGGTGGTCAATGGCACTCACTTTAATGATGGGAGAGTGACAAGCTGGGCACCACAGGACTCAGTAATGGGACTGGTCCTCTTCAACATCTTCAAAAGTGACTCTGTAGAAGAATTGGAAGTTAAGGTATGTCTTTTTGCAGACTAAACCAAAATTTATAATAGGGTGGACAATCAGGAGGGGTGGAAAGGATGCATAGGGATCTTGGGAAACTCAAGAAATGGTCAAAAAGCTGGCCCTGTGGTATTGAGTCGCTGGACGCCACACCTCACGTTATGCCTGTGACCCGGGTTCGGGAGTGAGCTCGGGTGCCAGGGGTCAGTGGGGGAGGGTTGAGGATTGAGTGCCCTTGTAGTGCTCTCCACCCGGGGAGGGGAAGGGTGGGATGGCTTGGTGTGCCAGTGACCCATGGTGGAGACCGAAGGAAACTGCAGCAAGCCGGGCAGCACATGATCAGCATTGCCAATGCTGGCAGGGTTGCCATGCACCAGTGCGTCAGGGCATGTGCCATGCATGGGGGGAGTGCTCATGAACTAAGGGAAAAAAAAAACACTGTCTGGATAGGTGACAGCTCCACAAGCCTGCCCACCACATGTCCATAACTGGACCTCCACTTCCGCCCTTTGAGCTCCCTGAAGACCTTGGGGCTGGGGGTCCCATGGGGTGAACTAATGCATTTGAGGAGGTTGGGGGTCTCAGTGGGCAGTAGAGCGGTTAAAAAGATGGTAGCCCGAGAGAGTTCCAGTCAGGTGGGCACTAGAAAGAGATTAAAAAAAAAAAAGAAATGGTCAAGAGTAATGCATTTGGGGTTCAATGACAAAAAGTGCAAAATCATGCACCTAGGGCATAGGAACCCAGGAGATGAGTATAGGATGAGGGAGATAGTAACAGTCAGTTATAAGGAAAGGACCTTGGGGTTGTCATATATGATGGCCTCAATGTGGCAAGGCAGTGTGACAAAGCAGTGAATGGGGCCAGTAGGATGCTGGGATGCATATGGAGAGGTTTCTCCAGCAGTAGGAGGTGGGCGGTGTTGCCACTGTATCACTTGCTGGGGAGACCCCAACTGGAGTATTGTGTCTAGTTCTGGAGACTGCACCACACACCCCGAAAGAAAGGAGAATGAGAGGGGACATGATAAAGACCTACAAGTATCTTGTGGGAGTAAACAGAATTCAGGAGGGGAGTCTCTTTCAAATGAGGAAGAGCACCAGGACCAGACGGCATCCCATGAAGCTGGGGGGAGTGTGGAGTTTAAGAGGAGTGTGAGGAAATACTACTTCACTAAAAGAGTGGTAGACACGTGGAACAGACTGCCATCAGAAGTGGTAGAGGCAAAAACAGTAGGACGTTTCAAGCATGAGTGGGATACACATAGGGAAATAGTAATAAATAGGTAGGGAGTAGGGAGGGTCACCGAAGACCAGTTAGGGTCTGCAGCGACAGTCTAGGCAGGGACCATCTGTGCAGATTGAGTGAGCCAAGCAGTCATTTTCTGGTGACAAATTCTATATTTCTGTGTTTCTATGTCTGCTGCACTTTATTTAAAATAGTTAATTTTTTGAACACCAGGATAGTTTCAGTTTGGTTTAACACCAATTTTTCAAATGGGTCTCAGGGGAACCTTACAGCACAGGAAGTATTGTATTATGGGGTCCATACAATCAAACTAGATATAATGCAGAGTATTAGATAAATCCAATTACAAACAAAATTTACATAATCAATAACATTTACTCATAAACCAGTAACAAAGTTTATATATGTATTCAGTGCTGCAAGGGAAGGGGCAGGGCTGAGAGCATTTCACAAATGTTAGATAAGTATTAACCGGGGCTAGTAACTGGAGCACAGATTGTGTACTGTAGGTGAGAGAACATGCTGTAGAAAGATTGAAATGTTGGAGGTTGCATGAGTTTATTAACTCTACAGAGAGTTTACAGCCCTATCAATTTAGTAAGAGATTGAGAGAACTGCTGACCAATCATTGCTCTCCATACCTCTGCACATGAGAAAACTCTGTTTATATGTTCTATATATGTATAGGGGAAATTGGATGAACAGGTACAGCAGTGAAAATTGCAATTGAATTATTTTTAACAATGTGGTAAAACATAATTCAGATAACACAAAATTGTCAATATAAGTGCAGTACGAACAGTAAAGTGCAAAGAGTACAATTTACAGAGACCAGAAGCAGAAACAAAAGACCATGAGGGGTTACAGACAAGCAGTGATGCATGGTTACAAAATCAGGAGACAAATGAAATATGTTACAAAAACAAAAAAAAGCAGGGTGTAGCCTAGGTGCTGAAATATCAGTTTGTTTTTTTATTTAGTTGCTTAACCAGGTATTTAACCAGTTAAAACAGAAGAGTGGAGGGAAATAGTCTTAGTGAGTATTTAGGAGATAATATCGAGTGGTAAGTTGGGCATAGCTAATTGGGCAATGAGGGCATAGAGAAGGACCAGAAGCTTTAACTGGTACAGAACTTGGATATGGTCAGGAGGACTGGCATGAGCAGGAATGGGATGAATACACTCGAAGGAGGACTCAGTGAAAAGGCAGAGATGAGAGAGGAAAGAAAGGCAGAGAAGTTCCCAGACTAATATTTAGCCATGAAAATAGCAATGTGAGCTAGACTCCTGGACTTCAGTGAAGGGAAGGGCGTGGCTATATAAATATTGCAGTGGTGAGTACGAGGGGGGCAGGATAGTGTGAAATGGCAGAAGGAATTGAAGAGAGTATCCAGACTGTCTAGAGTAGATTTGGGGGTGGCACTGTAGACTATGTCTGCATAGTCAAAGGTAGAAAGGATCATTTTCTGCACAATAGCGTGGTGTGCTGATGGAGGAATGCAGTCCCTGTTTCTATATAAGGATCCAAGTTTGGGGAGTAGGTTCTTATGGATTGCAACCACATGTGCTGAAAAATCCAAATGGTGTACTAGCCAGACCCTGAGGCATCTGAATGTAGTAACATTCTCAATCAGGGTACCATCTAGCGTGTAGAAAGCTGGGGATGCATTAAGTGAAGATAACCTCTGTCTGGTGCCGAAGGACATGAAGACTGTCTTTTTATCATTCAGGAAAAGTTGATTCAACTGAAATCATTTCTGAACCAAAGTGAAATCCTGCTGCAGTCTAGAATGGACATCATGGGAAGATTTGCTAGACATGTAGAGGACTGTATTGTCCACATACATATGGATTTGGGAAGTGGAAGAGGCAGATGGGAGGTCATTAAGGAAAATAGAAAATAACATAGGACCAAGTACAGAGCCCTGTGGGACTTCAGTAGTATTTGGAAGTGGTGAGGAGAGGGAGGAGGCAATCTTGACAGATTGGATTCTTCCTGTCAGGTAGAAACTAAACCAAGCTGTAGTGGTTGGGGTTAATCCAGCCCCAGCAAGTGTCTGGAGAACAAGAGCATGGGATACCGTGTCAAAGGCTTTTGCCAGATCGACAAATATGGCCAAGGTTACATGATCCAGATCCATATTGGAGAGTATGTAGTCTGTGAGATGTATTAGGAAGGTAGTGGTGGAGTGGGACTTGTGGAAGCCAGACTGGAAAGGAGTGAAAAATGAGGTGGAGTCAAGGTAGCAACTGAGTTTGGCAATCACATGTTCCTTTAGTTTAGCTAGGATTGGGAGCAGGGCGATAGTTCCTAGCAGAGATGGCATCACCACCTTTGGGGAGGGTGGTCACTCAGATCAGCAACAGCAAAATTATTGTCACATCTCTGCTTCAGAACCTCAGTGAGTCTTCCCTCCTTTGATTATGTCACTTCCAAATGCTGGAACATCTTACTCAGGTATACCTGAGAGAGGTAAAATCTCTATGGCCCTTTAAATAATTGTCTCAACAGTACCTTCTTGACCTTTACAAATATGACTGTTTTACTTGAACTGGAATGTAATTGTTCACATGCTTATCCTTACCTGTACCACTGTCTTGTCTTAGAAACATAGACAATGACAGCAGAAAAAGACCCACAGTCCATCCAGTCTGCCCAAGCTCTCTATTGAGACCAGGGACCTACTGTTACTCCAGGGTCCTAGCCCTTCCCAACCTCCCCCACCATCCTCCTCACAGTTTCTACAGCCACTATGCCCTTCATTCTGTCCCAACCATGATTTAAACCACCAATGGTTTTGAACCTACCATGTCAGCTGTTAGACTATTCCACGGCTACACCACCCTTTCTACATAATAATACTTCCTCATGTCCCTTCTCAGTCTCCCTCCTGTTAGATTACATTCATGTCCATGTGACCCCGAGCTAGCATTCAAGCTAAATAGTTCCCTGCAGTTCACTTTTTTAATTCCTTTTAGGAAGCTGTATGTGTCTGTCATATCTCTGCTCTCCCTTCTGGTTTCCAGTGAGTACTCTTTCAGCATGTTGAGGTGCTCCTCATAGGACCTGCCCTGTTGGCCCTGAATCATTTTTGACACCCTGGGTGCACCATCTCCAGCCTATCTGTATCTTTCCTGTGCTGAGGACTCCAGAACTGGAGAACTGGGTGCAGTACTCCAGGTGTGGCCTCACTAAGGATCTGTACAGGAGAATTATTACCTCTTCCCTTCTGCTATCACTTCCAACACTGAGACAACCCAGTATCTTACTCGCTTTGCTATATGCCTTGTTGGACTGACTTGATTGTTTGAGAAAGGCACTGATGATAGTCCAAGTTCCTGTTCCTCAGCTGCAGAGCTGATACTCACCCTACCCATCCAGTACTCTGTCCTGGGATTGTTGTTCCCCAGGCATATTACCTTGCACTTCCTGATATTGAATTTCAGCCTTAGACCAACCCTCTAGTTTTTTGTAACATCCTATGCATTTTCCTGATTCCTTCATTGCTATACACCCTCTAACAGAACTTAGTGTCATCCTCAAAGGGACACAACCCGCCTCAAATTCCCTCACCATTGTCACTGATGAACATATTGAAGAGGACCAGACCCAGTGCAGATCCCTGTGGTATCCTGCTCATGACCTTTCCTTCTTCTCTGATTTGACCCTGTTGACCACAACCCTCTGCTGCCTCTCCTTTAGTCAGTCACCTACCCTGTTTACTATGACATTAGCCACACCCCGACCCTCCATCTTCTTCAGCAAGCATCTCTGAGGCACCATGTCAAAAGCCTTGCTGAAGTCAAAGTACAGTAGAGAAAATGCACATCATAACCCAGTCCAATCCCCTTGCCACCAAGTGTAAGAAAACTATCAGGTTAGTCTGACAAGACACCCTTCTATTAATCCCTGCTGTTTACCATCCTGCAACCCACTGCTTTCCAAGTAGTCCATGAGGCCCTCTTTGACCAGCGACTGCATCAAATTCTCTACAATAGAGGCAAGATCGACAGGTCTGCAGTTCCTAGCTTGTTCCTTGCCCCTCCCCCCCCTTATGTAGCAGAAGCCACCCTCTGATGCTTTGGAACCACTCCTGTCCTCAGCGAGTTGTTGACTTGACCTACCAGTGGCTCATCCAGTTCAGTAGCCAGTTCCCTGAGTAATCTCAAATGCAGCCCAACTGGTCCTGGGACTTTATTTATCTTTAGGCTGCAAGTCCTTTCTGGACCCTTTCACTTGTAAATGCTGGCTGCCTCATCTCCTGGACACCCTTATTGGGTGCCTTGATGCCATTCTCGGACAAAGTCCCATCATCCTCCTTAGTGAAAACTGAGCAAAAGTTATCATTGTGGATGGTGGCCTTTTGTCCATCTTCCTCTATTACCCTATTCCCCCTCAGCTAGCCTTCAAATTATTCCTACTTTCTTTCTTTTCTTTCTAATATGCAGAACTGTTTTTCTCTGCTCTTGACCCCCTCTGCATCACTCATCTCTGTGTCTGTTTTTACTTCCCTAACTACCTTTTTTTGCATACCTATTTTTCAGCAAATATTTTCCCCATTCTTTCTCCCCCTGCTTTTCTTTATACATGTAGAAGGCCTTTTTCTTGGGCCTGACCATTGCTGAGATTCATAATGTCCTCTTGAAATTGTTCTTTTTAATTACCATTCTCATTCATAAGTTAGATGTCTGAGAATGACCCCCTTAATTGCACCCATCTCTTTTCTACTACACTTATTTATTTATTTAGTTGTTGTTAACTGGGTAAGACAAATTCTGGGAAGGGGGATACAGATGAATGCCAACTGACAATGAACCAGATTAAGCTGTTGGTGGTATTTATAATGAATGGGGGAAATTTGGCCAGGACACAAGGGAAATTCCCATACTTTGTGGTAGGGGGCGCTGGTGAGTGATGGATGGATTGGAGCTGGTTCAGATGACTGGAAGACCTGCAGGGGAACAGATCTCCCTCCCTGCAGGTCTGAACTTAGAGTATGTTGCTGATAAGAGTGAACTGTCAGTGGAATTGGAGGCTATGGATTGTATGGATGAGGTTAACCCTGAAGTAGCGGTACCAGATTTCTGCAATACAGGATTGCAACAAGAAGCGGATTTCATTCAGGCCTTAAGTTTTGAACAGTAGCAGTGCCTGTTGCAGATATTGTCGACCCCTGGACAAGATGTACCATCAACAGCGAAAACTCCAGACCATGAGTAAAGCCCTGAGCATCTGTCAGTGCAAACACCATGTACTGCGACAAGAACTGTGATGCAGAATAAGCTGTGGAGCTGGAGAACAAACGGGCAACACCCCAGAGGCAAAGAGACATGGTGGACATCACACTGATACTGGAACCTGCAGCAGTTGTATCGGGGACAGCAAACGCAGTGAATACACAGAACGAGGATAATGTGGAAAGCATTGCAACAGAAATTGATACCGCAGCAGGGAAATGCAGTAAACAGTTAGTGGGTACAGACTAGGGGGAAAATAGACAGACTGTGATACACTTAGGATTACAACATGGGAGAAGAGAAGAGGGAGATGAAAACAGGGACCCACTTTAGAAAACGGGATGCTACTTTTACAACTAATAGTCCTGCACTGTGTAAGAATGCAGTTCACATTCAATACCTAGGATGCTTGTCCCATCCACTGGACAGGATTTATGTAGGCAAAACTTTGATTAAAGAATTCTTGCATTTCTTTCTCTAATGAGATATACACGCTTATTCATGCTTCAGGGGACATGCTGTATGATGTCAGCTTCAAGCCCCCAGCTGGTTTAGATAGACTCTGGGCCTCCTATGAAAAAAAAAAAAACACTTGACCCTGTGGATTCCATTTAGGGCCATAGCCCATATGAAACCAGCAATAAAGTTGGTGACCATTCTCTTTAGGAATGGGGGGGCCGGGCGGTCCATTGATGTCCAATACTGGCTACAGCAAAATGTGACTTCTTGGGGATCCATCCCCCATCTTGGATAGAAACATATTTGGATGGGAGAGCTGGACTGTTCTGGGTATGGCTGCAAACTGGCACACAGCACATCCCCAGTTCCTTTTTGGGGAAATGAAAGAGACCACTGCTTCTACCCAGGACAGCCGAAAACGTGTTTTCGGTGTGGCTCCCACCTACATTTGAGTAGTGCATGCATCAGAACCAGATGCACTAAATGCATGGAATGTGGGCACACTAGTGGTAATTGTCCTAATGACCAGAAATGTAATTTATGTGCTAAGGAAGGGCACATGTACTGTAACTGAGAGTGGGCTACGCACAATAGGCAAGATTATCTGAGTCAGGAAACTTTGGTAGAAACGGCACAAAAAAAGAGTATGGAGATTCAAAGGAGAGTAAGATCCAGTAAAGGGAGACAGAATGGACACAGCAGGAGGGCCTGGTGCAGAACCCTCCTCCCACAGTAACGGAGGAGACAGTAATACAGGACCCTACCCAACAAAAGGCTGAAGAGGAGATGACTAAGTCAGCACAGAGTGATGCAAATGAAGTTATGATGGATATGACAGAGACTACAGTGGATGAGAATCCAGCTACTACATTGGGAGGTGTGGCACAACCAAAACTGGCTAAGGAGCTGCAGGAGATGCCTCCACCTGGTACCACAGTGGTGGCCTCAAAAAAGAGGGAACTGAAAAAAATTAACCCTAGAGCAAAAGTCCAAAAAATGGGAGGAGTACTGTAAAAGAATGAGTGCCCCTTTCAAACTCTTATGAAGTATTACAACTGAAGGATTCGGATCAAGAGGAAGACTCAGAAACATCCTCCACCTTCTCCTCACAAAATGTGGTATTTCCTTTGATTCGGATGAGAAGCTTCTGGTGGCAAAGGTACAAAAAGCGAGAAAAAAAACAAACACTTGGGTCCTGCATCCAGAAGAAGTAGTAGATTGGGTAAACAAGCTGGAACCTGAGGTTTAGATCCCTATATATTCGAGGAATACTGCTAAGATCCCTCCCTCACAATGACTAACTCTCATGTCAGCTGTACATGCATTTACAATTGCCACCTTGAACGTGAACAGCATTAAGAATTGCTGGAGATGTCTAGCCACCTTTTCCATTTTGAAAGATCATAAAATTGATATTGCATGTTTACAAGCTCTTGGGTTGCATACTACTAATGATATTGAGAATGCAAGGAAATTGTGGTGTTGGGGCCCATCCTTTTACTCCTTGACGTGGGAGAGGTGTGGGGGGAGGGTGCTTTTTTCAGGGTATGAGTACCTAGTCACTAAGGTTTTAGATATGAGCCCTGGGAGGGTGATGCTGATAGATTTTAAATACAAGGATACGGTGTGGAGGATTATTAACTTTTACACCCTGCAAACAGAAAAGGAAAGGGTGGACTTATTGAAGGTGGTCAAACCCTATTTATTCACAACTAGTTATGTGATTTGGGCGGGGGACTTCAATTGCATGCGTACGAGGGAGGATTAGGGGCGCAAAAATGGAAAAACTATTTTGTGACTCCAGTACCTTAAATGGGGTTGTGGGCCAGTCAGGCTTAGTGGACACATATAGGGTTATATACCAGTCAGGTGGATTCATGTTTTATAAAGCTAAATTAGCTACTCTCATTGACTATGTTTTTCCCTCCACCACACTGCAATGCTTGCAGGCCTTCACAAGTCTGGTGGAAAACTCGGACCATTTAACGGTTAAAGTGTTTGACCATGGGGAAGGGTGTTATTAGAGGAGGGTTTGTGGAAAATGAATAATAATATCTTGAGTGACCAGGAGGGTCTGGAGATAGTAAGAGACATTCTGAATGCCAGGAAGTCTGTTGCTTGTTTGGAAGAGAACCTCAGCAGATGGTGGGTCCAGACTAAGGGTGATATAAAGCAGGCCTTGCAATCCCACTCTTACAAATCACAAATTGATACATACTTTAAGTATTTGACCTTACGGGCCCAGTATACAAGACTGATCTCACTAATTAATGAGGGG
This sequence comes from Neoceratodus forsteri, assembly GCA_016271365.2. Classification (NCBI taxonomy): domain Eukaryota; kingdom Metazoa; phylum Chordata; order Ceratodontiformes; family Ceratodontidae; genus Neoceratodus; species Neoceratodus forsteri. The sequence continues at coordinate 24,891,471 of CM057454.1, forward strand.
GTATGGGGAATATGCTACTCAAATGCACCATATTAAGCAACAAATGGAAGGGCATCAGTATGAAAGGGTGGTTTCTTTATTATAAGAGCATAGGATAGGCACCCCGGGGAAGGCTATAACAGGGGACATTTTTGAGAGTTGTAAAACTAGAGTGCAGCAATGGACAATGGAAGCACTATGGACCCAGGATGGGACAGTAGTTACTTCTAAAACCAGCATTATGGATGTGGTGGTTCAATATATGCCAGACCTATTTAAAGACCAATACATCACTACAGAAATGATGACAGAGGTGTTACAACACTGTAGTATACCTGAGATACCGGAAGCGGTGATGGACCAACTAGTACTACCTGTGACAGAGGTGGAAATTAAGGATGCCATCCGGTCCCTGAATAATAATACTGCTCCTGGGCTGGATGGTCTGACGTCAGAATGTTATAAAACTTTGAAGCCGGAAATGGTGGATATCTTACAGTTAGTATTTAATACATTATTGGTGTAGGATGATGTTGCCCCATGACTAGGACAGGCAGCACAACTCTTTATTCATATGAAAGAGGATAGACAGGACATCAGAAACTGGAAACCCCTGAGCCTAATGAATACAGACCTAAAGATTCTGATGAAAATTTTGGCAAAACAATTGAGACAGGTGGCCCTGTGTGTGATTGATCCAAGCCAGACATGTACTGTTCAGGATAGATGCATACAGAAAAACCTGCTGTTGCTGTGGGAGGTGGTGAAGCAAGGAAAACAGGGTAATTTGCATGGCTGCCTATATTTTAAGCCTAGACCAGAAACAAGTATTCGATAAGATATCCCATGTTTACGTGAAAGTGGTACTGGCTAAATATGGCATTCCAGAGGTTTTTATAACATGGATTATGAAGCTTTATAACATTGCATCCTCAATACCATTGATCAATGGTCATCTGGGCAGGGATGTCCATATTTCTAGAGGGGTATGGCAAAGGTGCCAGATGAGCCCCATATTGTACATCTTTTGTTTAGACCCACTGTTGAAGATGTTGTAACAGGCTGCTATGTTTCATGGGATTAGACTACAGGACGGGGCGAGTATAATGAAAATGGTAGCATATGCAGATGATGTGTGCCTGTTGATAGCTGAAAAGGAGTCAGCATTAATGGCATTGAAACTGATTAAGCAATATTCCAGGCTAACAGGCTCTGTTTTAAATATACAGAAGTGTTGGGGTTACATTCTCAGTGGGCAGACTGAACAAGTAGCAGACGTCCAAGGTATTCAAATGTCAGACTCCTCAATTCAGGTGTTGGGGGTTACATTTGGGAACAAGGATATGGCACTGGTGAATTAGAAGACCAAATTGGATCAGAGTAACTTGCACATCCAGAAATGGAAACAATGGCAGCAGATGAAAAAGAAATGGGTGGCAGTGATAAAAAGTTTTTTTCTGCCAGTGTTCACGTATCTCAGCAGTTTCCCCCCATCTGGATCACTAGATGTCTCCCTATTGAGTCAGACATTTCAGTTAGTGTGGGATAGTAGGCTAAACCCCATTAAAAGGGAAATCCTTTATAGACTGTATAAACTGGGTGGTTTAAATGTGATAAACCCTATAAGTTATTTTCACAGTATTTTCTTGTTTAATACTATTTTGGCCTTTTTAATGCCAGGAATCGCTGCATGGAAAACGGTTACAGCCAGCTGGATTATACCTATACTACAGACATGGAGGCAAGGGCCACAGCAGGTGTGGATGCAAGGGTCATGGCCACTGTATATGTGTTTTTCAGTTGAGAAAATTAGAAAATAGAGGCTTACATTGGCCCAAACATCTGTGTTAAATCAGAAAGCACTGTAGTGCTCTGTTCAGGCCAATGTGTATGTAACTCCCATTGTATACAAAGACATAGACCCAGGGACACATACAAACTTGGAATGCTATTTCATAGACCAAAGGACTCCACCATGTATGTGGGATGTGATGTGGTTGAGTGTGCTTGGGAGACTGGGGGTGAAGGGCAATGTGAAACACAGAAGTATTACTGAATGTTATTGTCCATGATCTTACTGTGGACAACACATAGAAATAGTAGAACATTTGTTTATCCAATGTTTATGTGCACAAGAGGCATGGAACATTATTGAGCAGAAATGGGGACATTCATTTTGGGTAAAGGTATCCTATGAGAATGTCATTATGGGTGCAATGGTTCAGTTACAAGGTATGGAGAAGGGAACAGTACGGTTATTATTTACCTGTATTAAATTTGTTATGTGGCAAGTACGATGTAAATATGCTTTGCAACAGAAGAAGGTGACACCTTGAGCCTTGGTGGGCATGATTGAAAAAGGAAATCATTCTACAGGTTAATATGATAAGAAGAAACTGTCTTGAGAACAATGGAAGAAGAGGTGGAAGGGGGTTCCATTGCATAGAATGGTCTGACAGGCACAGACAATAAGGGGTCTAGGTTCAGGTTTTATGGCACATGAATAGCAATAAGAGGCATATACCAATTGTAGGGTATGGGAGTAGAGAATATTGGTTTTCATGTATTGATTCTACCGTGATTGAGACTTTCACTGACAAAGATGTTTTTGTGCCCCCCTCTTTCATGTCTTATGGGTTTGTATTATATGACGTATATATGGTTTTGTTTTGTTATTTTCTGTACCAGATTGTATTTCTTTGTTTTGCAATACAAATTCCCTACTCTTTTTGAGAAGTGCCATGGGATCTTTAACATTCACCTGAACTACCACCAGAACAAGCAGATGGGACCTTGGTTTAACATCTCATCCAAAAGACGGCACCTCAGGAGTGCAGCACCCCCCTCATGCTGCACTACCGTGTCAGTATTTGGATTTAACCCAGGTGCCTGCTGTGGGGATAGAACCCACAGCTTTCTGATCTCCCGGCATCAGAGGTGAATGTGCTACATACTGAGCCACTGACACTGATTATGATGTCAACCCTGGCTAACTTTTCCCTGACCAGCTCCCTCAGCCTATTGAAGTCTGCCCTTCTAAAATCAAGGACTTAAGCTCTTGATTGTGGTTTTCTAGACCCAAGAGCCTGTTAAGACCAAATGGAGTTCTGGTCATTGTGTCCCAGTGGCTCCCCTGTCCTAATGCATCTGTGTTGGTGAGCACTAAATTATGAATTGAAGTACCCTGGGTGGGATCCTTAACTATCTGTACCAGTAGACAGTCCAGGAAGGTGTCCAGCAAGGCCTGACTTCTGGTTCTCTTGGCCACTGGAACATACCAATCGATGACTGGCAGGTTCAGGTAACCCACCACAACTACTTCTCCCTTTGCCACCCCTCTTTCTAGTTCTTCACTGAGCTCTCTGTCCCTCTCTTTCTCTTACCCCTGAGTGTTATAGATCACCCACAAGTGCAGTTTCTTGCCTGAGGCTACTGTGAGTTACACTCACAGTGACTCTGCCTCCTCCTTACTATCCCTAATGCACCCATCTTCTGCTACTACAATTCCATCCTTGACAAAAATGGTTACTCCTGCTTTTCCACCTGTTCCTCTATCCCTCCTGAACAATGAGTACTCAGGAACTGTCAGGTCCCTGTCATTATTTTCAAATTCCTTGTTTCTGTGATGGCCACAAGGTCCACCACTGTGTCCACCATTAGCAATTGGAGCTTGCTGATTTTGTTACCTTGGCTCCTGGTGTTAAGGCATAACCCCTTTCATCTGACCCCTGATCCTACTTTGCTGCTACCCTTGTGCTTTTCTTGCCTTTTCTTCCTCATGTTTTGCCTGGTGATTGCACACTTTACATTCCTCCTTTCTACTGTCTCCTCAACTAGTTCAGTTCAGACCACAGCTCTCCTTGTACCTACTAGGCTGCGCAAGCCCCCAGATGTGGGGCGTTACCAGCTAGGATTTCTTTCCTTTCACTTGCTACCATGGTTCCTTAAACTTAGTTTCCACCACAGCCAATTTAAATGTCTGATATAGACATCAAACTTCTGCCCCAGTGCACAGGTCCCCTTTCTTGTCAGGCCAAGTCCATTACCCTTGAAGAGTCTCCTATTCCAGAAGTTCCCCCAATACCACACAAAGTAGTACTCCTTCTCCTGAAACGCCATCCCTTAAGGCACTCATTTAACTGCTACAGTACATTATGTAACTCCTTATCCTATCCTGCTTCACCTCCATGCCCCACACAGGAAGGACTTCAGAAAAGGCCAGGGAGACTGAGTATGCCACCAATCTGTTACCCCAGTCTATAGAATTTCTAATTCACCATCTCCTCTGACTGGTTCACCAGATCATTGGTACTCAAGTGTAAGTTCTGCTAGCTCCATCTCTGTCTTCCTTCCTGTCCTGTTTTGAGTTATGTCCGTGTCACCCCTATAAATGAACATTATCTCAGTGGGCTTTACCCAGTTACCAAAGTCTAAATTATTTAATAAATACATAAATAATTACATAAATAAAGTAAGTAAGAGTGTTAATACTTGTGGTTTACAAATTTGGCAAGTACTCCTCGATGATATTATTTAGATGTGAAAGATAACATGATACACCTTGATAGGTTTGTTAGTCAATATGATTTTATTACTTGTTCTACTAATTTCATAAATGCATTTACAGTATATATACTGTACATACATTCATATCATTCATACATATTTACAGTACAGACATGCATACACATAGTGCTACTGAGGAATGAAAAGTATTATACAATGGCAAGAACATTTCTTGCCATCTTATTGGTCTGTTGCCATCTTGCACAGGGATGTTATCCAAGCACAGTATCACTGTGTCAAGATCCAGCACACTCATGACCATTTCACAAATTATAACATGACACAGTTACTACACTGTAATCTCAAAAATTTAAAAGCTCCCACCCACCATGTCACAGCATCCCCCACAAAGAAAACCAAAAAATCTTTTAACATTGTTTTTTTTTTTTCATTCTCTGGCTTCAGAAGACAAGTAACTGTATCTTAAATACAACAGTGAGCATTTCCAATACCAATCACTCTATGTACACACAGGTTTAATTTTTTCTTTATTCTAAATAATGAAACTGCATCCCTCTGTGGTTTTACACTGGCACTCATTGCCAAGCAAGTGAGTTGTTCTTCAAATGGACAGCACATGGCTGTCCCTTTCACTCATCAATTATGATCACTTGCTGTAAAACCTTTGTGTTTAAAATTGACCACAGAAATGGGTGGGCAACAGAATAAAAAACCCAGAAAGCCCCAAATCACCACCACAGAAGGCAGTTGGCTGTGAGGGGGTAAGGAAGAGAGAATTTCCAGAGAGAGACAGCTTTGGGAGTGAGGGAGGGAGGAAGGGTTGCAAACAACATGTAATAGCAGCATCACCTAGTGGCAAAAACAGAAATACTGAAATGTTTGTTTTTTGTTACATGTATCTCCACAAAGCAAAATTAAGAGGAATATATATATATATATATATATATATATATATATAGAGAGAGAGAGAGAGAGAGAGAGAGAGCCAAAAAACTCCGTTTAATGCATTAGTTAGGGTTGTTCCACAGCGACAAAAGTGAGGAATTAAGCTGTTAGGGTTGAAAACCCTAACTCAGTACCCCAGCACCACACACACACAGACACACACACACACACATTCAAGTATGGGGAGGACCAAGTCAACACAACCAATGACAGACATCCAGCAGCAGGTGACAGAAATAACAAACAATTGTCTAAATGTACTATGAGACATCCCCACCGACCTGACCAGGTACTGCATGCTCAGTGGAGATCAACAGCAAAACTGAGGCCATGTACACCAAGTACACATCCCTGATTGCAGCTGCACACATACCACGCATAGTAGTTGCATGGCCTTGCCTACCGATGCCACACCATCACAACTGGTACTGTGCCATTATTCAACATAAATGCTGAAGGTGCATGGATGACATTGTAGAAAGGTTTCAACACTAGTAGTATACATTAATTAAGAGAAGCACATAAATTAACTACAAGACACTAGCATGCTCAAGATAAAGTAGTGATACATTTAGTAGGTGATGTACATAGTAGTACATTTATTGCAATAGTTTACTCAACATAAGGAGGCTGATGTAAACGTATGGAAAGCACTGCCTGTTCAATGCTTGAAATCGTACTGCCAGTATCACATGCATTCTTACTGATGAAGGTGTACTGCTGATGTACATACATAGACCTTCAGTGTGTTTCAATAATAAAGATGCAGTAAGTATTCTTTGTAAGAAACATTGTAATTGCATTGATCAGGCCAAGCAACTTCTAAATATCATAGCACTACTGAGCCAACAATGATGTACCTTATGGAGATGTATATAGGACAGATTTTCCTGTAGGCACTTTCTGAGTATGTTGTACCTGATTAAGACAATCTCATTGCATCTGTGATGACTAACTTATCAAATAGTAATACATTAACTATTGTTGCAATGAGTGATCTATGCCACTATGGACACAGTGTAATTTTTTTAACAGTTGTTTCATACTCAGGCTGTATGCCTACTGTTTGGGTTTGCCACACTTCTGTCACTGATGCTATCAAAGTGATAACTATGTTAATTGTGGTACAACAGGAATCAAGTAGGTATGGTGTAGATATAAACAGAATGTCTTTTAGTATTGATTTCACTCACAATGGGGTAAGTGTACTAGGACAGCAGGGGTTATCCTCTATCACTGACTCTGTCAGTTATAAGCACACTAGGGTTTCGATGACTGTAATGATCAAGTTACACTGTTCATCTTCATGAATTCATATTCACAGCCATTCTCCAGTAACTAGACAGTGTATGGTGTAACTGGGTGGGACACTGTGTCACAAAGCTGCTGCAGTGCCTAGCAGAGGGAGAGTATCTACTCATAAAGACAATTAAGCAATAAGGCATGACCAACAGTTATATTAAATGGTCTGTTAATCACCCTGTAGTGGTTTAATGTTGAATGAGGCATAGCCGAGTGCCACATGTCGCTAGACAGTGATAAACTGACCATTAACATAATACCTGGGAGTGGCTTATTGCTATCATAATCAAAACTGTTTTTAAAAAACATTAAACCATGTTCATCATATGGTTAGGCTCTACATGTATGTTAATAAAACTAAACATAAAGCTGTTACAATGTTTACAGTCAATTAGAAAGCTGCATTTCTCAAACCCTTGTTATAATCAGAGATATTATTCCTGTACAACTCCTTGGTTTTGCTGAACTCTATTGCTCAGGTGGCCCATCACATGTGATGTGGTCTGGTGTAGAGGGCATCGGTAGGTAAGGCCATGCAACTACTAAGTGTAGTGCGTTATGTGCAGCTGCAATCAGGGATGTGTACATTTGGTGTACATGGCCTCAGTTTTGCTGTTGATCTCCACTGAGCATGCAGTACCTGGTCAGGTGGGTGGGGATGTCTCGTAGTACATTTAGACAATTGTTTGTTATTTCTGTCACCTGCTGCTGGATGTCTGTCATTGGTTGTGTTGACTTGGTCCTCCCCCATACTTGAATGTGTGTGTGTGTGTGTGGTGCTGGGGGTGAATTCGGAGTTAGGGTTTTCAACCCTAACAGCGAATTTCCTCACTTTTGTCGCTGTGGAACAACCCTAACTAATGCATTAAACTGAGTTTTTTGCCTCTAATTTCCCTTCTTTTTGAGAATGATAATGAAAAATAGTGAATGTAATGCAGCGGTGGGAACGCGGGGCCCACCACATGATGTCTTGTGGCATAGTAACAGGAGCAGCAACGCAAACAGAAATGCTAACAGTGGCACACATGGTAACACAAGCGCGAATGAGAACAGAAAGGGTAACACACAAGGTGGCATAGACTGGAACGGTCTGCCACGTGATGTGTTATCACATAGTAACATGGTGCCTGCAAATGAAATGTCAATGGGCATGGTGATGCAAAAGTGAAACAGAAAGAGAAACAGTACTGTAGACACAAATGGCAAAAAATAACAAAGCATAAGCGCAAATAGAACGCAAAGGATAAGCACATAGGGCTCCCACGCTCCTGGCATGTATGCGGTGAAGTGGAGCGCAAGCCCCAAAGGGTCTACACCCCACCACATGATGTCTTGTGGCATAGTAACAGGAACAGCAATGCAAACAGAAGTGCTAACAGTGGCGCACAAGGTAACGCAAGTGCGAATGAGAACAGAAAGGGTAACGAACACGGTGGTGTAGACGGGAACAGTGTGCCACGTGATGTCTTGTCACATAGTAACAGGCTGCCTGTAAATGGAAATGGCAATCGGCATGGTGATGCAAAGTGAAACAGAAAAAGAAACAGTACGGTACACACAAATGGCAAAAAAGTAACAGAAACGCAAGCACAAAGAAAAGCATAAAGGATGGCGCATGTGGTGGCGCAGAGCGTCCACGAGTAAGTGAAAGCGGGCATGGAACCGCAAGTGGAAAGGGCAATGGTAACAGTAATGTAAGCTGAAAGTGGTTTTCCCAAAAGCTGAATAGAGAAAGACAGTGAGTACAAAGAATGTATGCATAATAATGGGTATCGGAGCAGAAAATGAGGACTTGGAATACTAAATAAGTTATATCTCAGGAACCGTATGATGTAGAAAAAAAATTTAAAAGTCATATGATTTATGACTGTCCTGGCTAGTTTTGTACTTAGCAAGAAGTTTTTTGACGAAAAGTCTGTATCTCACACCGTTTTCGAGATACGGGCCCTGAAAGGCGTGGCGAATGCCGTAATGTTATCCTATGGGAAAAAAAGAGAAGTTCGGAGCACCATAACTTTGCCTCCCTGTAATATTTTTTCACCAAACCACTGAAATGCACATCTGTGAGCTGTTGGCTGTCTTCCTTCCAAATTTCAGGAAAAAAGACCAAACTGTTATTTTGCAGCAGGGATCCAAAGGATTTCTATAATGCGTCAGGCGCCGTAATGTTATCCTATGGGAAAAACCATCAACTTTGGAGTGCTGTAACTTTGCCGCTGTGTAATATTTTTTCAATACAACACTGAAAGGCACATCTGTGAGATATTTTCTGCGTTTCCTCCAAATTTCAGCCTAAAACTCCCAACCCGTTCTTTGCAGCGGTGCCAAGAATTACTGTTATTTTGGGCATAATTAATAGCAAAGTAGTGTCGTGATTGCAGCTTTCAAGAAATTTGTACTTTACCATAAGTGCGACACTACTTTGCGACACTACTTTTTCCAGAAATTTGAAAAACATATTTCTGGGGTGTTTTACCCCAAAATAAAGACATGGCTAGCATCCTCAGGGCCCGACTAGGTGAATACAAAAAGAATTAGGTTGTTAGAGGGTCTCAATTTTAAATGCCAACCATTTTTCTGATCACCAACTGAAAACAAGATGGCAGATTTGCGACACTAACAGGGCCATTTGCGACACTAAAAAGTGCATTTGTGACACTGTCGAACTTTTTGTTAACTTTCCCTATTGACTTATAATGGGAAACTGTTTTTTGAATAACTTTTGAACCGTTTAATATTTTTTCATGAAATCTTCGAAAGGTACATCAGTGACCCCAGCCGCATGCTCCCTGAAGACTTCGGACAGTCCGCCAAACCGTACAACCTGCAGGTGCGACTGTAGAATTCCAGAAAAGCGTAAGCGCGTGCACAGATCATGCTTAATAACTCCACAGCTGTATATCCGAGCAGTACGAAACTTGGCAGATCCCAAGGCCTATGGTTCTTGATCATGTATTCCAAATTTCAGGCAAATATGTTAAATGGTTGCAAAGTTATTAAGATGCAAAATTTTGGGTTTAACATAGAAATGGCTCCTCAACCCTAACTATGGTAGCACTACCGTGCTACCATATATATATATATATATATATATATATATATATAGACATATATATATATATACACACACTGTGTATACAAGCCATTTTATAATACCAATATTGCACTCAGGGGGTATGTGTTGTCTGATATAACATCACTTCTCGGGTGATGAATGAATTCATCCTGTATTCTTCTCCTTTATCCCACCCAAGGCATGATATTATCCAGGCACAACACATACAGACTTGTGTATTATTACTTAATTAATCCATCAAGTCCCTCACTCACACCAGCTTAGCGTTAATACCCACTCTCCTCTTTTGTTTATGAGTACTTGTCAAATCTAATGCTGAGGGTTGTTACCATGTCAACTAATACCATGTGCTTTGGAAATCTATTCAAAGTGTGTCATATTTTGCATGTGTTTGTAAATCTAAAATGTTCACAAGAAAACTATTTTGTGATAAGTTTTCTGCACACTTTCTTCAGTTACTTTCAGGCAGACCCATTTTCTAAAAATTACTATGACCTTTTCTGCTTTGGAGTTTTCTGCTTATAGATATCAAACATCTGCCCCAGTGCAGTGGTTGCTAGCCTTGCTTGTAGAGCAGAAAGCAGCTAACCAAAAGAAGCTACATTTTCTTATTAATTTAACACTTATATCTCAGCAGGAGTCAGTGTCTGTTGAGATTAAGTGGACAGATACTTTATTAGAAGTAGAAGAGGTCTTATTTAGGGTTAAAAAAAGAAAGAAAAGAAAGAAAGTCAGTGTATGTTCTGTGCTGGGAAGGGTACTGTATCAACTTACTTTGCTAAACCAGTAGGAGGAGAAAGAGCTTAATTGGGGGTGTGGCTTAGACACTATTAGAGCAGGTGACTCAAATTACAGCCTCCTATTGATAGCCTTTTTTCTTATTAATTGCCCTCCATCCCACCCCTCCACCCACTTACCCTAAGCCAGTTCTACTTTTATAGCCACTGGATTTGACTGTCAATAGGAACTTCCTGTTTGGCAGTAGGAAGGTAAGGATCATAGAGAAACATTGGTTTTGTCAACCCTAAAGGAAAAAAGTAGCTCACTCCCCTCCCCCAGCTGCTGGTGGTCTGACACTGAGCAAGGAAGAAGGAGGCTACTGAAGAATATAGGAAGTTGCTGTCCCAGAACAGGAAGGGTGAAAGTTGTAAGGAGAGGATAGAGTAAACATACAGAGAAACAGGAGAGAGATCACAGAATAAGACATGATAGAAGTGGTGCAGTGCAATGGCTGTGGGGTGGCAGTGTTCTGGTAGACATTCTGGAGGCTGCAGTGCTGCTCTACTTGCAGGCACCTCTCTGGTCTGAGGGAGGAGGCTGCCTGTCTCTAGGCTGACCTGGCTAGGATTCGTGAAACCTCTTCCCCCACCCAGGGACCACCAGGGCCAATGCCACTTCCTCAGAGGTTGCCAAGAAAGAGGAGAGATTGGACCAGAGTGGGCTCAGGGAGGGAGATGGTGGTGTAACAGAGTTGCATCCCTCCAGCTGTACCTCTCCACAATTAATTTTCTCTTCTGGTGGATAGTGGTTATTCTATGGAGGCACCTGCAGTGGAGACCAAGGAGGATGCTGGGAACCTTCACAAAGGAGACCCACAGGAGGGTGGCATGGGACCCCATGGGGAAGGAAACAACTCCTGGTGGAGGACTCAATCATTAGTGGGTAGAAATGGGGGAGGAAGGGGAGAGGGAGGTAAGTTGCCTGCCTGGCACCACGACTTTGAGTGACAGGAAGTGAATCCTCAGGATCGTGGGAGCAGCTGCATGAGGTTGGGAGCTAGATGTCATTGTCCACCTAGGGACAAATGAACTGACTAGGAATTGGATCAGAGCAGTGCAAGAGGAGTTTGTAGAGTTGGGAAGGGGCCTTAGACAAGTAGTGCATATGGTAACCTTCTCGGAGGTGTTGCCTGTCTATAGCAAGGGTGATGCTAGGGTACTCCTCACCAGGGAATTCAATGAATAGTTGAAAAACTGGTGTGGAGCTCAGGGTTTTCTCTTCATTGGGGAATGGGGAGCCACCTGAAGAGATGCAGACCTATACTGGTGTGATGGTCTGCATCTGTCCAGGGGGGAACTAGGATCCTAGGTGAGAGGTTTAAATGCTTCATTGGCAAGCATTTACACTAGCCTAGGGGGGAGGCACTGAAAAGGAGCAGGGAAACCTCAGCCTCCCGCCACAAAACATGGTAATTAGCTAGGTAAACACCAAGGTAGAGAAGTCATTAGGGAGAAGGAAGAGATAAATGTAAAAAAAAACATAAAGGCAGTAAGGACAGGAATGGGGCTAAAAGAGGTAAGGCCATCAAAAAGTGGAGGGTGATGAGTACCAATGCCTGTAGTCTGTGTAACAAGCTCCCTGAACTAGTGGCCTTGATGGAAGAGGGTTGTCTGGATATTGTGGTGGTCACAAAAACATGGTACACAGAGAACCATGATTAGGATGTCAACATACCAGGATACACAATCTATCAATCAATCAATCAAAATTTTTATTCAATCTACAGGAGGAACAGGGAGGGTAAAAGAGGAAGAGGAGTAGCTCTCTATGTAAATGAAGGGATCAAAGCAACAGAACTAAAGAGTAAACAGGGAGCAGATGAGGCACTCTGGGTCACCCTGAAGACAGGAAATGGCACCACAGTCCGCATGGGTTTGTATACAGACCCCCATTTCAGGGGGAGTGATTAGACAAGGAAATGATAGAAGGCTTCCTTAGAATGGCAGAAAAAAGGGAGATATTGTTGACGGGGGAACTGAATATGCCAGATGTTAACTGAAGCACCTTTGCTGCAGGCACATCCAAGAGCAGGGTCATTCTTGATGCCTTACAGGGGGCATGCCTCAGACAGCTAGTATAGGAACCCACTCGGGAGGGAGCAATCTTAGACCTGGTACTCTCAAATGGGGAAAGAGAAAGAATCTCAGATTTAGAAGTGGGTAGCCATCTGGGAACAAGCGACCACCAAACAGTGTGGTTCATGATAAACATAGCCATACAATCAAGCCATACAAAAGCAAGAGAATTGGACTTTAGGAGGGCTGACTTTGGGAAAATGAGAGAGTGCCTCAGAAAAGCTCTAGCAAACAGGCAAGAAGGAGGGGTGGAGGAACAATGGGGAGTAATCAAAACAGCCATCACAGAGACAACAAGCCTTTGTATAAAGCAAATCAACAAAACACAACAAAGAAAAGAAACACTATGGTTCTCAAAAGAGGTGGCAGGGGAGGTTAAGGAGAAAAGGACAGCATTCAGGAAATATAAGGAAACACAGAAAGAGCAGGACAGAGAACTTTATCAGTTAAAGAAGAAAGAGGTTGGAAAGGCAGTCAGAATAGCAAAGGCCCAAACTGAGGAAAGGATAGCCAACTCTGTTAAGAAGGGGGATAAAACCTTTTATAGGTACATTAGGGAGTGAAGAAAGACCAAAGGGGGGATACTGAGGCTTAATAAATAATTCTTAGACCTGGTTCTCTCAAATGGAGATGAAGAGAGGATCACAGATGTAGAAGTGGGTAGCCATCTGGGAACTAGCGACCATCGAACAGTATGGTTCACAATAAACACAGCAATAGAGTCAAGCCATACAAAGGCAAAGGTACTGGACTTTAGGAGGGCTGACTTTGCCAAAATGGGTGAGTGCCTAAGGAACGCTCTAGCAAATGGGCAGGAAGGAGGGGTGGAAGAACAATGGGGAATAATAAAAACTGCCATCACAGAGGTAACAAGCCTTTGTGTGAAGCAAATAAACAAAACTAAATGATGTAAGAAACCATTGTGGTTCTCAAAGGAAGTGGCAGTGAAGGTTCAAGAGAAAAAGAAAGCTTTCAGGAAGTACAAGGAATCACAGAAGGAGCAGGACAGAGAACTGTATCAGTTAAAGCAAAAGGAAGCTGGGAAGGCAGTCAGAACAGCAAAGGCCCAAACCGAGGAAAAGATAGCCAACTCAGTTAAGAAGGGGATAAAACCTTTTATAGGTACATCAGGGAGTGAAGGAAGACCAAGGGAGGGATAGTGAGGCTTAATAAGGGTGGGGGTGGGCAGAGGGTGACTGTGAAAAGGCAGAGATACTAAACATATATTTTGCTCAGTATTTACAAAGGAAGAGGGGACGTACAAAACAAACAGCAGAAACACTCTGGATACAGAAGTTGATACCACCCATTTACAGAAGAAAGGGTTCTGAAAGAACTCTTAAAACTGAAGGTGGACAAAGCAATGGGGCCTGAAGGTTCATCCCAGAATTCTAAAAGAACTAAGGGTAGAATCAGTGACACCACTGACTACCCTGTTTAACAAATCATGGGAGGATGTGGTGGTACCGAGGACTGGAGGAGGCAGATGTGATTCCCTTCACAAACGTGGAGCAAGGCAGAAGCAAGAAACTACAGACCTGTTAGTTTAACCTCAGTGGTAGGGAAAATGATGGAATCACTTCTGAAGGAAAGAATTGTCAAGTATCTAGAGGCCAGAGGGGCACAGGACCCAAGGCAGCATGGATTCACAGTAGGAAGGTGATGCCAGACAAATCTGATAGCTTTCTTTGACTGGGTGACCAAAGTAGTAGATCAGGGAGGGGCTGTGGACATGGCCTACCTAGACTTTAGCAAGGCATTTGACACAGTCCCACACAAAAGTTTAATATACAAGTTAGCTAGCCTGGGAGTGGGTCCCAAGATGACAGCCTGGGTAAAAAATTGGCTGGAGAATAGGACACAGAGAGTAATAGTAAATGGAGTCCACTCTGAAGAAAGGGGGGTTACTAGTGGGGTACCGCAGGGTTCAGTATTAGGACCGGTCCTCTTCAATGTCTTTATAAGCGACATTGCAGAGGGACTGGAAGGAAAAGTATGTCTCTTTGCAGATGACACAAAGATCTGCAACAGAGTTGATGCACAAGGTGGGGTGGAAAGGATGAAAAGGGACTTAGCAAGGTTAGAGGAATGGTCAAATGTATGGCAGCTTAGATTCAATGCTAAGAAGTGCAAGGTAATGCACCTGGGAAACAAAAACCCAGGGGAAGAGTACACAATGGGGGGTGAGATACTAACAACAACAAAAATGGAAAGGGACCTGGGGGTAGTCATATCAGATGACCTAAAGGTGGGCAAGCAATGTGAGAGGGCAGCAGGGAGGGCTGGGGGGATACTGGGATGCACAGGGAGAGGCATCACCAGTAGAAAACAGGAAGTTATTATCCTTCTGTACAGACAGCTGGTCAGACCCCATCTGGAGTACTACGTGCAGTTCTGGAGACCCAGTCTTCGCAAAGACATAGACAGGATGGAAGCTGTCCAGAGGAGGGCAACTAAAATGGTGCAGGGTCTGCACGGAAGACATATGAAGAGAGACTAAGGAGCTTAATATTGTAGAGCCCTCGAGGAAAGGAGGGAGAGGGGACATGATAGAAACTTTCAAGTACCTCAAGGAATCAACAAAGTCCAAGAGGGTAGCATCTTTCAAAAAAGAGGTGTGCAAGAACAAGGGGCACAATTTGAAGATGGGGGGCAGCTCAGAGGTAATTTAAGGAAGTATTTTTTCACAAAGAGGGTTGTGGATGCATGGAACGGCCTTCCGGAGGAGGTCGTGGAGTCAAAAACAGTGGTGGAATTCAAGCATGCATGGGACAGTCATAAGGCAATTCTAGGGGTGGAGTAGGAAGAAGTAGGCTGCTGGTTAACTAGGATCTGCAGCTTATCCAGTAGGCAGGGAAATGGGCAGACTGGTTGGGCCAAGCAGTCCTTATCTGCCATCAAATTCTATGTTTCTATGATTCTAAGGGGAGGGAATGTGAGCTGAGGGTGACAGTGAAAAAACAGGGATACTGAAGGAATATTTCTGCTCAGTATTTACAAAGGAAGAGGAGGGGGATGTACCTAAACCAAACAAGAGAAGCAATCTGAAGATGGGGATTGATACCAGTCCATTTACAGAAGAATGGGTTCTGAAAGAACTAATAAAATTGAAGGAGGACAAAGCGATGGGGCCTGATGGGATTCACCCAAGAATTCTAAAAGATCTAAGAGTAGAACTAGTGACACAGCTCTTTAACAAATCTTGGGAGGATGGCATGATACCTGAGGACTGGAGGAGGGCGGATGTGATTCCTCTTCACAAAAAGGGGAGCAGGACAGAGGCAGGAAACTACAGACCAGTTAGTTTGACCTCAGTGGTAGGCAAAATGATGGAATCACTTCTGAAGGAAAGAATTGTTGAGTACCTAGAGGCCAGTGGAGCACAGGACCCAAGGCCACTTAGATTCACGATGGGAAGGTTGTGTCAGATGAATCTAATAGATTTCTTTGACTGGGTGACCAAAGTAGTAGACCAGGGAGGGGCTGTGGACATGGCCTACCTAGATTTTAGCAAGGCATTTGATACAGTCCCACACAAAGATTAATACACAAGTTAGCCAGCCTTGGAGTGGGTCCCAAGGTGGTAGCCTGGATAAAAGTTGGCTAGACAACAGAACACAAAGGGTAGTTGTAAATGGAGTCCACAGTGAAGAAAGGAGGGTTACTAGCATGGTACCGCAGGGTTCAATACTGGGACAGGTACTTTTTAATGTCTTTATAAGTGACATTGCAGAGGAACTGGAAGGAAAAGTATGTCTCTTTGCAGACGACACAAAGGTCTGCAACACGGTTGATACACAAGATGGAGTGGAAAGGATGAGAAGGGACTTGGCAAGGTTGGAGGAATGGTCAGATGTATGGCAGCTCAGATTCAATGCAAAGAAGTGCAAGGTAATGCACCTGGGAAACATAAACCCAGGGAAGAGTACACAATGGGGGGTGAGATACTGACAACAGTAAAATGGAAAGGGACCTGGGGAAATTATATCAGATGACCTAAAGCTGGGCAAGCAATGTGAGAAGGCAGTAAGGAATGCTGGGGGGATACTGGGATGCATAGGGAGAGGCATCATTAGTAGAAAACAGGAAGTTGTTATCCCTCTGTACAGACAGTTGGTGAGACCCCATCTGGAGTACTGTGTGCAGTTCCGGAGACCCCATGTCTGCAAAGACATAGACAGAGTGGAGGCTGTCCAGATGAGGTCAACTAAAATGGTGCAGGTTCTGCACCAGAAGACATACAAAGAAAGACTAAAGGAGCTTAATATGTATACCCTCGACGAAAGAAGGGAGAGAAGGGACATGATAGAAACTTACAAGTACCTCAAGGGAATCAACAAATTCCAA
Organism: Neoceratodus forsteri; assembly: GCA_016271365.2. Lineage (NCBI taxonomy): Eukaryota > Metazoa > Chordata > Ceratodontiformes > Ceratodontidae > Neoceratodus > Neoceratodus forsteri. Next base: position 24,908,502 of record CM057454.1, read on the forward strand.
GAGGGTAGCATCTTTCAGATAAAAAGATGTGCAAGAACAAGGAGGCACAATTTGAAGATAGAGGGGAGATGGCTCAGATGTAATGTGAGGAAGTATTTTTTCACAGAGAGGGTTGTGGATGCATGGAACAGCCTCCCTGAGGAGGTCATGGAGTCAAGAACAGTGGGGGAATTCAAGAATGAATGGGACAGACATAAGGCAGTCCTAATGGGGGTAGGAGGAAGTAAGCTGTTGGTTAACTAGGATCTGCAGCTTATCTGTTAGGTAGGAGAATGGGCAGACAAGGTGGGCCAAGCAGTCCTTATCTGCCATCAAAATCTATGTTTTTATATTTTTATAGAGTTTGAGCTGACAAAATAGCTATAGAGATATGACCATGTTCTTTAAGGCATTTTGGTAGATTCTTTAATAAAGTTCATTGCTTTTCCATTCATTTCCATTGACATTTTACATTTTCATAGAACTCTTCTGAACGTGAAAGAAAACATTTAATGGAGGTGCTGCATAGATATGTACAGAAAGGATATTCCATACAGTAACAGAGGGTTAGCTGCTGCAAAGATTCCAGCACCACCTTTCTGTGATAAGTTAAACAAGCATTTGTCAGTGCCAAATGTTGGCTTGCTGGCATTGGCATTGGTAGTGCAGGAGTTAGACAGATGCATCATAGGAATGGCAGTGAAGTACTGAACTGATGCCAACCCACCCCCACCCTGCAGAGAGTAACAAGCATTAGGGTGTCTCTTTGGGTGTTTGGTAGTGCAGTGCGGGAAAACGTGTCAGGCAGGATGTGAGAAATGACAGCTGCACAGTTCATAAGGAGGTGTAAAAAAATGCCAGTGTTGAAAATGTGGCATGTAAATATAGCAAATTTGTGAAGCTACTAGGGTGTGTGGGAAATATGCAATGCACGCTTGCAACACTGCCATTTTATGGGCGTTTGGCACCAAATTTTCAACATAGGCATTTTAGCATCTCTGCTCATGTACAGTATCACTGTTATTTCCTCAAAGTGTCCCAAGAAGTGATTTTGCACAGCGACCACGCTATTCTATGCCGGAAGTGCGAAAACACATTTTGGGCACAATATGTCAAATGATGGCTGTACTGTTCATCAAGAGGTGTGGAAAAATGGCAATGGTGAAAATCCAGACTGAAAATATCACAAATGCACGACGGTATGAGCGTGCGTGCAATCTACCAACGTATGCTCGTAACACACTTATTTTATGGTGAATCGACACCAAATTTTCAACATAGGCATTTTAGGTCCTCTGCTCATGAACTGTGTCACTGTCATTTTCATAATCTGGCCCAAATACTGATTTCCCACAGCGACTGCGTTATTGTGTGCGAGTGAAACACATTTCGGGCAGGATATAAATGACAGCTGTACTGTTTACAAGAGGTGTACAAAAATGACAATGCTGAAAATCCGGCAGTAAAATATTGTGAATCACCTTTGAAATTCTGAGCAGCGTATAACCTTCCCTGCATAATATACGCTTGTAAAACAGGCATTTGTTGGATTTTTCCACCAAATTTGGAACTTAGGCTTTTTAAGAGGGCACCTCATGAACACTACCACTGTCATTTCATTATTGGGCCCTGAAAGGTGATTTCGTGCAGTGACTGCAAAATCACCTTTCGAGGCCGATAAACGCCATTACAGTGACAGAATTCATGAGGAGGGGCCCCAAAAACTCCATGTTGAAAATTTGGTGAAAAAATTCCAAAAAATGCCTGAGATATGCAACAAAGTAGAAAACCCCCTATCTAGCCCATTATACAGCTTACCGTCATTTCCTCTGTTCGCGGTCGGCTTTGAAGAGTGCAGACTTGTTCCCGGTCCACCGAGGATCATTGCGATTGACTCCGGAGGTAAGTATTGGGTGAGGGGGTGTGAGGCAGAGTGCGCCAGTGGGTGGAGTGCGGGTTGTGGAAGGGGGCAGGGAAAAGCGCTGTGGGACCGTTTTTAATTTGCAGGTTTAAAAAAAAAAAGATGGACGGGACATTTGCCATGCTGGGGTGGGCTCCCAGCATGGCAGAAGGATGGCTGGAGGGGGCGTGGAGCCGACAGAGGATTGGGCACCCCCGTCAGCCATGGCATCAGTTGCCATGCTGGGGTGGGCTCCCAGCGTGGCACCCTTTACTGGGGGGGAGACGGCACGTAGTAAAGTGGACATAACTTCTAAACAAAGTGCCACTGCATGACGAGCTTGTCTCTGATTGCAGCGGCAATTTGTTTAGAAGTTATGTCCACTTTACATAATGTTGGTGTCATCGCTAGCATGCTGGCTTATTGGGGAATGAGGGACACACCTACTGATGCGTGCCCTGCAGTCGCCCAATAGCAGCCGCTCCCCCAAAGCTGCACTCTCCCAATATGTTGACTGCCACGCAAGCGCAGCAAGCCAACATAAAGAGCCACTGTCAATGGAGCTCCATTTAATTTTTTAGGTCTACATAGAACATAAAAACATAGACTTTGATGGCAGATAAGGACCACTTGGCCCACCCTGTCTGCCCATTTCCCTACCTACTGGATAATCTGCAGATTCTAGTTAACCAACAGCCTACTTCCTGCAACCCCCCACTATAATTGCCTTATGTCTGTCCCATGCATGTTTGAATTCCCCCACTGTTTTAGACCCAATGACCTCCTCTGGAAGGCAGTTCCATGTATCCACCACTCTCCCAATGCCAGGAAATTCTAATACAACTGTTCTACTTGATATGCCTGACCCAACCCATGTAGTGTCCTGAATGTACCCATAAGCACATTGAAGTTTATTTAGTGTAGAACTGGCAGCCTGTGGAAATCCTGAAACAAGTGGGTAATGTGAGTTCAGGGTCCAGTTGACAACAGAATGTTTGTGGCCACATTCTGTACTGGGTACAGGTACCAAACAACTTCTTTGGAAGACCATAATAGAGTACATTACCATATTCTAATTAGCAGGCCCAAAGGCATACATATGACTCTTATCGGTGATGGTCAGTTCTATGGAACCCTGCCAGCATGTGACAGGCACAGCTTTCTCTGAACAAGACACTTCCACTATAAAGGTGTCATTGCAAAGACACTGGTATTGTTGACCTTGTTTATGATACTGTTTCAGCAGTGCTGTAAGTAGTTAGAAATGCCACAAGATGTACACTCTTAATGACATCTGAAGCACAAGCAAATATTCCTTTACCATATAATATGCCTATAACTCAGAATCAGTTTGTAGCCTTGATAATACTTAGGATTCATTTACTACTTTCAAAAGCAGACTTAAAGGGCCTCTAGCTTCTGAAATATCTTATTTTTTTTTTTTCAGTTGGTACTGTTCTGTGAGTTTCCTGGCAGGCTGTTGTACATTAAACAGCAACACCTGTGACATGGCCAGATGGAAGCTATTTATTCTATAGCATAAATGAGGTGACAATCTGTCACTTTCAGTTTGCAAGTCAGAAAATAATGAGAAAGCAATTCTTAAAGTTAAAAGGACCAAGAGACATAGAACTGGTGCACAACTTAGAAAAAAGATCTTAAATACTTTACTCTAGATTCCTGTGTTACCTCCCATATAAATAATGCTACAGTTTGTTGAGATGATGCAAATTGATACCTTTCCATTATTTTCCTTATCTTGATTTTCACCATGCATGGAGGTTGACTTTATGTTTTCCCATTTTTGTGCTATTAGGGCTAATAAACCGTGAGTCTAACAAAGGGAAGGTAATTTTCCATCCATCGTGCTGACCAGTTTAAGAAAAAAACAGTTTGACGATTCCCCTATGGAATGGCAATGACAGGGTATAAAGTGATTTTATTGTATTCAATGTGTAGTAAAAAGAAAAAAAAGAACAGTCTGTGCTCCAGATGAGAATATGATATCTCACAAAAGTAATATATTCCACTCAATTACATAATTGGTATAATGTTGCACAATTAAATGAAGAATGTAAACAGAAACTGTGTGATGCCAATATAGACTCACATAGGTACATTTAAGGGATGGAGTAAGAGACCAGTGAAATCTGTAGACTGTCCTAGCAGTTCTATCCTCTGATGTTATTCCTCCTCTATGGCCAGAGCACCCCAAGAGTGAATTAAAAACTATGTATAGCCTCAACAGATGTGATTAAGGGGCTTCACTTTATGCAGTGTACCCACAGTCCATGGAAGGCAGAATAATGTGCAGTATGACATTGCTTTATGCTATCCTTATTCCAGTATCAGTCTTGGAATGTGAAAAAAAGTTTAAAGCATAGGTGTTTGAAGCTGGGCACTTGTTCAGTGTAGACCCATTTTCCAACATGATACTGAGTTTTGAGTTTAAGATGATTATTTATTACTTGTTCTCAACAAGCATTTGTCAATGCCCAATGTTCACTGATTGCATTGCTGTTGTACTGGGTCATGTTCATACACATTTTTACCATATATTTACCCAGGATAGACCAGAAGAGATGCAATATCTCATTTTCAGTGTTGCCCTGCTTTTACGCATTTTTAGATTGTATTTACCCAGGGTAGGCCAGATGAGAGGCACTACTGTATATCTTATTTTCAGTGGGCTACCACATTATGATCCCACATTTCCAACTGTCTTTTTACTACCTGACTCTTTTTTTATCATGAGAAATTTTATTGGTTTCAATTTTTTAATAACAACAAAATGGAAACCAGTCACAATGAACGGACTTTTATGATTAAGATAGGTAGAATTTATTTAAATACCATCCAAAAGGTGTTTTCGTAGTGTGACTGCAACAAGAAGTTTCAGAGGGGATTTGAAAAATGACACCTGTCATATCCAGGAGGTGGGGGAACACAATGAATTTGTTGAATGTTAGGGACTGAAATCTGCAAAAAATGAAGCTACAAGTAAACATTGGATCAATTCAACATTTCTTCATAACTTGGTTGTTATGTTACGTTGTTGTTTTTTTCACATTTTGACCCCAAATTCTCAACATAGGCATTTATGACCACTTCTTCTGAACATGACAACTGTCATTTATAAAATAATGGCTGAAATATCATTTTGTGCCACAGACGTAGCAATACATTTTTCCCAGGATTTGAGAAATGGCAGCTTTCATGTTCATGAGGTGGTATGAAAAAATGGCTATGTTGAACATTTGGGGTCAGAATATTTAAAATTACAAAAATCATGAGCATACTTTGAAAATGTCAATGTACACTCATAACTTTGTTGTTTTTTAAATATTTTTTACCCAAATTTTCAACATAGCTTTTTTATGATCTTTCCTCATGAAAAAGAGGGAATAAATTCTCCTTTTATGACCCCACCCATGAACAAGGTTAGAGAACATTTTCAAATCCTGTGATTTTGCACCACAAGTGCAAAAGCACATTTTGGCCAGGTTCTGAAAAATGACAGCTGTCACTTTCATGAGGTGGTTTGAATTTGGCTACATTGAAAATATGGGGTCAAAATATTGAAAATTACCAAAGTGACAAGTGTACCTTGAAAAATGTCAACATACACTCAGAAGTTAGTTGTTTCATAATATTTTTACCCCGCATTTTCTTTTTTTTTATCATTTGTCACTTTTTTCCACCTTTGGTGGAGCTGACACCCATGATCTCTGGCTGCCGTCACCTGCACCCACCTGACCTGGTCGTGTGCACGGGCCACATGATCACACAGAACCAGGGATGGGTCAACATCATGCCGTGCCCTGGACAGGCACCTCTCTTGGGCCCGGGGGTGTGGGGCATGGCCATGAGTTGCTGAGATTGCCCTGATGTTTTCCCCCATTAGCTTCCCTTCAGAGCGCAGACATGTGGTGATGTCCAGGCACTATGTGCCGACATCCACCATGCTCTACCTCATGCTGTCACCACTCTGGTAGTGCCCCCAGTCATCACCAGGGGCTGATACAGAGAGGTGAAACCCTGGATCCCTCCCGGGATAGGCGAGCAGTCCTCTGGATGCTTGATCCTATCCCTCCTCTGCCAACCCCTGGTGACCCGGGCTATCATCTGAACCAGGGTCACCAGCATGGAGCGAGGTGTGGCATCCAGCACCTCAACCCTCAGTGCCACCAGTCTGGCCTATCCCACATTTTCAACAAAGCCTTCTTATTACCCTACCTCATGAACAAGGGTGGAGAAAATTTTCAGATCATGCACAAAAGATGATAATGTTGGTCAGGATTTGAAAAATGACAGCTGTGACATTCATTGAAAATTACAAAAGTAATGAGTGTGTGTTGAAAATTTTCAACTTACACTCATAACTTTGTTGTTTTGTAGTGTTTCTACCCCAAATTTTCTAAATAGCCTTTTTATGACTCCACCTCATTAACAAGAATGAAGACAATTTTCAAATCCTACCTAAAAGGTGACTTCACACAGTGATGACAAAATCACTATTTGTGATGGATTTGTATAATTTTACTGCCATCATTCATGAGATGGGGTCCCAAAGAGACCATGTTGAAAACTTGAGGAAAAAATATTCAAAAATTATCCAGGTTATATAAGGACAAGTTCAAAGAAACATAGAAACATAGAATTCGATGGCAGATAAGGACCGCTTGGCCCACCCAGTCTGCCCATTTCCCTACCTAATGGATAAGCTGCAGATCCTAGTTAATCAGCAGCCTACTTGTTTCTACCCCAACCCCCTAGAATTGCCTTATGACTGTCCCAAGCATGCTTGAATTCAACCACTGTTTTTGAATCCACAACCTCCTCTGGAAGGCCATTCCATGCATCCACAACCCTCTCTATGAAAAAATATTTCCTTACATTACCTCTAAGCCACCCCCCATCTTCAAATTGTGCCCCCTTGTTCTTGCACACCTCTTTTTGAAAGATGCTACCCTCTTGGACTTTGTTGATTCCCTTGAGGTACTTGAAAGTTTCTATCGTGTCCCCACTCTCCCTCCTTTCCTCAAGGCTGTACATATTAAGCTCCTGTAGTCTCTCTTCATATGTCTTCTGGTGCAGACCCTGCACCATTTTAGTTGCCCTCCTCTGGACAGCTTCCATCTTGTCTATGTCCTTGCGGAGATTGGGTCTCCAGAACTGCACACAGTTCTCTAGATGGGGTCTCACCAGCTGTCTGTAAAGAGGGATAACAACTTCCTGTTTTCTACTGGTGATGCCTCTCCCTATGCATCCCAGTATCCCAGTATCCCCCCATCCCTCCTTACTGCCCTTAAAGCCCATTGAAATACATTGAACTGCATACTTGATTTTCTCATTTCCTGATCTGGCATTGAAGTGTGAAGACATATCTCTGGTCCAGACAGGATTATGGTGTTGGACCCCTAGTAGGTAAATAAGGGGTGAAGGATGGGGTGGTGGGTGCTGAGTAGGAGTGTCAGATGGGGAGAGAGTAATGGTGGTGGCAACAGACACTGATGAATGTTTTTCTTTTTTACAGGGTTATAAAATTAAAAAAACAAATGTCTACAAGAGTCAGTATTCTTTACTTCAGGTACCACACCAGTGTTATGCTTGGCGGCACTGAGGGTGTCCTTCTCAATGTTGCACAATGGAAACAAGCAGGGTGGGGGGTAGTGGCTGGTACTGGGGAATGGGCACACCAGTGTCAGAAAATAAATGGATGCTGAGTGGGAGGGTTGGGTAGGGCAAGGGTAATGGTAGTGGCAACAGACATTGATTGATGGTTTTATTTTAATTTAATCAGCGTTAGTGAACTTTTCAAAGGGAGAACACTAATAACAACAAACAATAAACCGAAAAGACCAAACAAAAACAGAAAACAACACTAAGTAAACAGGATATAATTCCCCCTACCCCCCACTCCCCACCATCTCTACTCCAAGCAATAAGTCTATGTACATTCCACAGGAGGCCTAAGTAGAGCAAAATAGTCAAAATAAAGAGGTTAGGATATCCATTATACATAGACAGATAAACAGTACAGTAGAAAAACAAAAACTAATACTAATGAAAGGGGATCCCATGCAAGACACCAACATCTATAAATGACCAGACAAATCTACACATTTAGGAGAAACTTATGTGATGTGTGTCAATAGTTGGATGTATAAAGGTTCCCATATCTATTTATACATAGAAAAATGATCTGCCATACTAGTTAGTATTTTCTCCACTTGTAAAGCAAAGATAATCTCTTTATACCACTCCAAGTAAGTAGGAATGGTCTGATCACTCAAATGGCGCAAGATAATTTTCTTAGCACAAGCCAAAATCAGAGCCATCTTGTTACGCTGATGACCCATCAAATTATCCTTAAACAGTTTTAGAAGGCAGATTTCTGGAGAGAATGCATGTTCTAATCCCAATAAAGGATTGAGATGTATATGGATGGAGTCCCAAAAAGGAGTTACTTTCTCACATTCCCACATAACGTGTAACAAAGTGCCAGATTCTTTACAACAACGTGTACAGAGATCCATTGGTGCCTTACCCATTTTAAATAATTTAACAGGAGTACAATAAAGATTATGTAATGACTGAAATTGCACATAGCGATGCCTTTTCCACCTAGTGAACTTATACATATCCTTCCAAATGTTGGTCAATCATGGGGTTCAACATAGTGAGAAACCATTCAGTCCCAATAACCCACAGTAACCTCCTCCTTAGTCAGAAGTAACTCACAAAAGTGGGAATAAAGAGAGAAAATAACATTTAAAAAGAATGCTCTAGGAACTAAGCTAAGTCATTTCTGACTATGTAGCTTAGACCATGGCATTGCCTGAAATGATGAAATAGTGAGTGAGAAAGTTGCAAATATTTAAAACAATCCTTAGTAGGAGACTGATTTAGGTGACGAAAATCTAAAAATGTATACAAAATACCATTACTAGTAAGCTGCTCAACTGACTTAATCTCCAAATATGATCAAAAGGCTGGGTTGGCGAGTTGACCAGCTATCTTTAAATTGGGATTACCCAGTATAGGTTGAGAGATATCTTTAATGGGGTCCATATGGAATAACAAACATAGTTGCCTATGTACAGGCACTGAAGTAGCTAGCGGCATGGCATGGAGAGCACGAGGGAGATTATTAGGTAACACTTGTAACAGCACAGTGCTATTAAGTTTTAGTTGTCTACATCATAATCTTTCAATTTCTAATCAGTGGGAGTATGCAGTATTTACAAATGAAGGCTCTTCTGTATGGACCCGATACCACTGAAAATACCGGGAACTATTTATTGCCAAATAATATAGATAAAAATTAGGAAGGTGAAGACCACCCACTTTCCTGGGAGTGGTAAGTTTAGCAAATGCACATCTAGGTCATTTCCCTTGCCAAATAAAATGTGTCAAAACTCTCTGCAACCCAAGGAACCAGGTCTGAGAAATTACTTGGTTAAGCATAGAAGAGGATAAATAATCCATGGAAGTACTTTCATCTTAACAATATTAAGCTGCCCCCAAAGGGAGAGAGGAAAGTGGGCTCAATGGTCTAAATCATGTTTAGATTGATCTAATAGCAAGTCTAAGTTGTAATGTTTCATTTTCTGGGGTGAGGTAGTCAGATAGATATGCAAATACTTAAGCTTATCAGGTACCCACACCAACCCAAGATGAGCCATGTCAGCATGGGAGGCCCATGCATTTAATGGCATGACTTTGGTTTTGCCCAGGTTCAGCTTGTAATTAGAAATTCTTCTAAAACATTTCATGACTTCCAGGGTGATAAAGATGTAAAGGTCTGCATTAAATGCAAAAGAATATCATCCATATAAATGAATAATTTATATTGTTGGGTTCTGATAAAAATACCCTGAATCTGGGAAGTAATATTAATCTTTCAAATTAAAGGTTCTAAAAAGTGATTAATCAATAAGGAGGACATGGGACATCCCTGTCTGGTGCCCTGCCTAAGGTTAATCACCTTGTAGTGGACCTGATTGCACAAGACCCAGACAGAAGGGTTATTGTAAAGGACTAGGACCCACTTGATAAATTCATGTGGGATATAAAACCTGGGGAGGACCATGAACAGATAATCCCAGGAAACCTGGATAAAGGGCCTTCTCCACATCCAAGGAGGCCAAACTGCTGGATTAGAAGAGTCCCTGGATGTGGAGAAAAGATGGTCCAATTTCTGAAGGTGGTCTGAGGAAGCAGACCAGGAACACAGCTGACTTGTTCTCTACTAATTTTTTATTTCAATTAACATTTTATTGAACTTTTAAGAAACATAAAACAAGCGCAATCAAATCACCATTACAAAAGACAACTATGCAGTTATCCATGTCTAAGGATGCATAGAAAAGCTGTAAAAAAACAAATTGTACATGGCATAAACATCAAAATAGATAACAGCTTGACATCCTAATGAACAATCACAATTCCTTCCAACAAAACTGGTTAAAATTATAATCCATAAAATAGTGCAAAATTAGTCACCCAAGGGAAGAAGCACACATAAAATACAAGACTGCACAACCATAACAATATAAAACAAAATAGTCAGCAACATACCACAAAAGGAAAAAAAGAACAAAGGGAAGTAGAAAAAACAAAAAAGAACGGGAAAGCAAGACAAAGTGTAGAAGCCATTTAAACAAAAGCAACAAAGTTCTAGATGACAAAAGTCAAGTTTCAGGGCTTGAGGCCCCTACCATGAAACCCAGCCAAAGGAGGGAGCTGGGGCATACTATACCTGATCGGGCTATGTTAAAGCCCAGACATACTAGAACAACATATACAATGGCAAAAACACAAAAACATGCCTGTCAACCAATGACCCGATGGGAAAAATCAGGTCAAATAAGGCCCCCACACTTGGTCATATAGTGTGACTTTACCCACCGCCAGATAGGATAAACACTCCATGCTAGTTAATCTGTGCATACTTTCCCTCTCATTCCTCCAAAGTGGGAACTAACTTAGATCACCACTTCCTATAAACGATATGCTTGGCTTCTGAAATGGCCATTATAATCCAGAGTTGGAGAGATTTACGCTGGATAGGTAAACTATTGGTATTGCCCAGGATCAGGAAGGTGGCATTCATAGGGACCGTATATTTAAGCACTGCAGAAATTCTTGCTTAAAACAAGGCCCACCAGCCCAGTAGTTTACGACAGGACCAGAGGACATGCAACATGGTGCTGGTCTGCTGATGACATCTCCAACACTCAGAATGACTAGTTAAATTCATCTTCCTCAGCTGGTCTGGCATCCTGTACCACAGATGCAATGTCTTCCATTGCATAAGCCTACCCCCAACATCCCAGCAAGAGCCATGAACACTAGACCAGCAACAATCCCAGTCCTCCTCATGTAAGCAGTAGCCTATCTGTTTCTCCCACCTAGCTTTCAAGGAGGATGTTGAGGGGGTGTATTCCTGCCGGAGCCCTTTGTAAATTTGATCAATTCTCGGGGGTCAGAGAGCAGCTGAAGCCCTGCTTGTCAACCCCAATATGTCATACCAGATTCCCCTAAGGGGCAAGCAAAGCTGTGAGCCCGTAAATGAGGAAAGAAAATGATGGATTTGAAAATATCTCCACAAATGTGACTATGGTAATGAAGCTTGAGACTTAAAGGTGAAGCAAACAATTACCGGCACTCCTCGGGGAACTTCCAAATGCAATACTTTATTAAATAATTAAAACCGGGCCACCATAAGCACAACAGCAGTCATGTAGTAGACTTAAAGGTGGCAAAATCCTTGAAATTGCCCATTTCAGAATGGAAGAGGGCAACAACTCTCAAGATGCCCCTTTTGGCCCATTGAGGCCAATAAATAGGCAAGCTACCCACCACTAACTTAGGGTTGTTTTATAACTGCCACGTAGGAAGTGGAACTTGCAATGGGGATGAAATCATTCTGGCCATGGCCTTCCAGATACCAATAATATATTCATGAATAGGATAGCCCGTCTTGGAGCCAGAGGGTCCCATAACATCATTTCAGGTGCCTTACCCTGAGTTAATATTCTTCAAGAGTAATCCACCAAGCTTTATCCCTGCAGTGATCTGCATGTAACCACATCCAAACCTGCCTGAGGCCATCCGTTAAATAACAGACTTTGACTTTGACTTTGATGGCAGATAAGGACCTCTTGGCCCACCTACTCTGCCCATTTCCCTACCTACAGAATAAGCTGCAGATCCTAGTTAACCAACAGCTATTTCTTCCTTCCCCCCACAAGAATTGCCTTATGTCTGTCCCATGTATTCTTGAATTATCCCACAGTTTTAGACCCCATAACCTCCTCAGGAAGGCTGTTCCATGCGTCCACCACCCTATCTGTGAAAAAATACTTCCTCACATTGCCCCTGAGCCATCCCACCTCAATCTTCAAATTGTGTCCCCTTGTTCTTGCACATATCTTTTTCTGAAAGATGCTACCCTCTTGGACTTTGTTGATTCCACTGAGGTAGTTAAAGGTTTCTATCATGTCCCCCTCTCCCGCCTTTCCTCAAGGGTATTATTAAGCTCCTTAGTCTCTCCTCATATGGCTTCTCTTGCAGACCCTGTGCCATTTTAGTTGCCCTCCTCTGGACTGCCTCCATTCTGTCTATGTCCTTGTGGAGATGGGATCTCCAGAACTGGATGCAGTACTCCTGATGGGGTCTCACCAACTGTCTGTACAGAGGGATAGCAACTTCCTGTTTTCTGCTGGTGATGCCTCTCCCTATACATCCTAGTATCCTCCTAGTCCTCCCTACTACCTTCTCACATTGCTTGCTAACCTTAAGGTCATCTGATATGATTACCCCAAGGTCCCTTTCCATTTTTGTTGTTGTTACTACCTCCCCCATTGTGTAATCTTCCCCTGGGTTTTTGTTTCACAGGTGCATTATTTTCCACTTCTTTGCATTGAATCCAAGCTGCCATACTTATGACCATTCCTCCAACCTTGTCAAGTCCCTTCTCATCCTTTCCACACCTCCTTGTGAATCAACACTGTTGCAGATATTTGTATCATCTGCAAAGAGGCATACTTTTCCTTCTAATCCCTCTACAATGTCACTTATAAAGACATTAAAAAGGACTGGACCCAGAACTGAACCTTGCGGTACCCCACTAGTAACCCCACTTTCTTCAGAGTGGACTCCATTTACAATTACCTTCTGTGTCCTGTTGTCTAGCCAACGTTTAACCCAGGCTACCACCCTGGGGCCCACTCCCAGGCTGGTTAATTTGATTATTAATCTTTTGTGTGGGACTGTGTCAAATGCCTTGCTAAAGTCTAGGTAGGCCATGTCCACAGCCCCTCCCTGGTCTACTACTTTGGTTACCCAGTCAAAGAAATCAATTAGATTCATCTGACATGACCTTCCTGCTTGAACCCATGCTGCCTTGGGTCTTGTGCCCCACTTTCCTCTAGGTACTCAACAGTTCTTTCCTTCAGAAGTGATTCCATCACTTTCCCTACCACAGAGGTCAAACTGACAGGTCTGTAGTTTCCTGCTACTGTTTTGCTCCTACTTTTGTGAAGAGGAATCACATCAGCTTTCCTCCAGTCCTCAGGTACCACACCATCCTCCCATGATTTTTTAAAAAGGGTAGTCTGTGGTGTCACTAGTTCTCCCCTTAATTCTTTTAGAATTCTGGGGTGAATTCCATCAGGTCCCATTGCTTTGTCCACCTTCAGTTTTAGGAGTTCTTTCAGAACCCTTTCTTCTGTGAAAGGACTGGGATTGACCCCCGTTTCCAGAGTGCTTCTGTTAATTGGATTAGGCACCTCCCTGTCTTTTGTGAATACCGAGCAGAAGTATTCATTCAGTGTCTCTGCTTTTTCACTGTCCCTCTCTGCCCACCCACCGTCCTTTCTATTCAGCCTCACTATCCCTCCCTTTGTCTTTCTATGCTCCCTGATATACCTATAAAAGGTTTCATCCCCCTTCTTAACCAAGTTGGCTATCAGTTTGGGCCTTTGCTATTCTGACTTCCCTCCCTGTTTCCTTCTGCCTTAACTGGTACAGTTCTTTGTCCTGTTCCTTCTGTGTTTCCTTATACTTCCTAAATGCTATTCTTTTCTCCCTAACCTTCCCCACCACCTCTTTTGAGAACCATAGTTACTTTTTGTTTCATTTTGATTTGTTTATTTGCTTCACACAAAGGCTTGTTGCCTCTGTGATGGCAGTTTTGATGTTTCCCCATTGTTGCTCCACCCCTCCTTCTAGCCTGTTTGCTAGTGCTTTTCTAAGACACTCTCCCATCTTGCCAAAGTCAGCCCTCCTGAAGTCCAGCCTTAATAACCCTTAAACCAGGGTACCTGAAGCCCAACTTTTGCAAGGGGGCTGTTAACCACAGCAATGAAATTTGCAGCTTACCTCCTTCCCACAAAAAAATACCTAACTAGCTTATCCAGAGACTTCCAAATAGAATCAGGGCTGGGCAAGGGCAAATATAATGTACCACACCCAAGGGAGAACCATCATTTGCAAACATGGGATTTACCCCACAATGACAGGAGGAGATGCCTCCACTTATCAAAGTCCTCTCTTAACTGCTTTAATAAAGGGGAAATGTTAGGCTAAACCCAGTCCCTCCAATTGGGAGAAATAAGAATACCCTAATATCTAACCAGATGCTAGGCCCAAGCCAACCACACAACCTGGAGAGAGATGGAGATACTCTTAGAATTTAAGGGTAACACCTCCATTTCCCCCCAGTTGTTTTGTAGTCCTGAGAGGTCCACAAACTGGTTCAGGAACTGCAACAAGACCGGGACTGACAGGGCTGAATTCTGGAGCGTAATAAGGATATGATTGGTGAATACTTCCATGTCCAGCATAATTCCAGAAATACTAAAGGCTTCAAGCAATCTATGGGCCAGGGGTTCAAGTGCCAAAATAAATAATGCTGGAGACAGAAATTACCCCTGCCTAGTCCCTCTACCCATGGAGAACTACGCCGAAGTGTACCCATCCATAACCACTGAGGCCCGCGGAGTGGAGTAAAGGGTTTGCACCCATCTTACAAAACCATCCCCAAGCCCAAAGGCTCGTAGGGCAGCAAATAAATATGGCTATTCAACAGAACTGAATGCTTTCTCCGTGTCCAATACTACTGCTGCTACTGGGTCAGATGAGGACTCCACCACCCAGATCAAATTAACTAAGCACCTATTATGAGCCACCTCATCTCTCCCCATCACAAAGCCTACACGGTCCAAATTCACCAAGGAAGTTAAAACAGCTTGCAACCTCAGGGCTAAAACTTTAGCCAAAATCTTATAATCAACATTCAGGAGAGAGATGGGACAGTAACTACAGCACTGATGAATGTATTTACATTTTTTTAGTAGCACAGGTATGGCAGCCTTAGTCATAGAATTTAGTAATGACAGAGACTCCTAGGCTTCTTGAAAGGGTGATATAATCAAAGGGACTAAGTAAATCATTAAATTGTTTATAAAATTCAATATGGAAGCCATCTGGGACTGGCAATTTGCCACTCAAAATCCAGCCAATAGCAAATTTGACTTCAGGGGGAGGGGATGATAGGGGCACCCGAAGAGCTAGCTTGCTTATCAGACAGCCCAGGGAGTGTAACTGAGTCCAAGAATGCATTCATGTGCACAGTAGTTTGCACCCCCGGGCCATTTTAAAAGTACATAACCCTGCCAGATGACGGCATCATGGGCACTGCCGGGGTAGTGCATAATAATTACAAAAAAATTAATTTATCACCCCTGGAGCTGCTAAGAGAGCAGTCTCCCTGGATGCCCAGTAACTTAGTCTCTGTTGACATCTTGTTCAGCTGATAGGCAAGGAAGTGAATGGCCTTCTCCCCGTCTCCTTCCCAATAGACATAGTGAGTACCACACAGAACAAATTCAGACTGCTGGGAATTGATAGCATTAACTCTATACTGGAGATGTCTCATTGTATGAAACAACATAGGAGAATGGTCACCTGCCTTATGCCCCTACTGCAATTTGTACAGCTATTTCTCCAAGGACTGCAAGTCCCTGACTTTCTCTCTTTTTTTGGCTGAAGAATAAGCTATGATATGACCTTGAATAGAAGCCTTAAATCCCTTCCAGGTCCTCTTTGCCACTGTCTCCCCTGAAAAATTGAGGTCTAAATAAACCTGGATGTCCTGGCGAAGCCAAGACAAAAAGGTGGTGTCATTACACAGGTTAACATTAAAGCACCACTGCTTGGCTAAAACCTCAGGGGATCCAGGACAAAAACTATATGTAACAGGGGAGTGATCTGAAATTAAAATGGGTTCAATAGTAGAACACAGAGCTCCGTGGGCAGCATATCCAGAAGCTACAGTAGGGCCATGTCTAGCCTGTTGTAGGTGTTGTGTGGGGCCAAAAAATATGTATAATCCTGGCTAGATGGGTGCTCTAAACACCACACATCCTGAAGGCTGTGGTCCTGTAACAACAGCTTAAGAGCTCTGCTACCCACAGAGGATAAGGACGTGGGGGACCCACTCCTATAGCATAAGGGATCCATGACTTGATTTATATCCCCTCCCAGCAGAACTGGAGCCGGACCCATATCCAACAAAATGTGATAAATATGGGGATTATTAGTATTAGGACTGTAGACCAATCCTAAAATCAAGGGTTGCCCATCTAACCATCCTTTAACAAAAAGCCATAAGCCTTCCTTATCCATCCTGACCTAATCAGATACCCAATTTACTCCTCCAATGACATAAAATAACTACCACATGTTTCTTAGAAGAATAAGAGGACTCATATACCATGCCCCCTCAAAGTCTCCCCAACTTATCTGCTTCCTTCTTGATAAGATGTCTTCTGCAGGAATATTTTATGACTCCCCCAAACGTTTTAAGATTCAATATGGCTGCTTAGCCCTCGAACTTTCCACAAAACTACCTTATGGGCCATATCGTAATATTATTCAAACACCTTCACTGATCCTGCCTATCCCAGGATACACAATACTGAGCCATGACACTATGTTTTAAGAAAGGGGCGGTATAAATACAGTATTATTATTATTATTATGTCTTGCCATGCAAAACCACAAAGAACTTACAAGAGATGACTGACTAACAATCAGCATGGAAAAACGTATCACATAGGGTGAACTATATGCAGAACAATTAGGTAAAAATACCTCAAAGACCATGAAGTAGAAGGCATGGTGGCCACTGAGCTACCACCTTAGAATACACCCTATACAAACAAACTACCCACCCACCCCCTTTATCGAGGAAATAGAACTGTAAGTGGTATAAGTTTACAATAGCAGCAAAACAGAGCTCAATATATTAGAATAAAACCACCCCATTATAATTAAACAGGGATGAATCACCCACTTAGAATCTAGTAACACAAGATATAACATAATGGTAACTTCAAATGTGCCCACACAGTAACATAACCATAACAGCTAATCACAGTGCTTGTAAAATAAATGTGAGGAGCAGCACCCCTTCTACTGGCTCATAAACCAAATGGGTAAGCTCTCTTTCAACCCCATGCCACTAAACAGACAATCTGGGAATCTCTCCTAAAGGGCAGGGGAGCTGTACCAGAGAAGAGGGTTAGCTCCCTCTAGTGAGCAGATTTAGGACTGACCCAGGTATGGACTAGTACATTAGTGTACCATAGCACTGTACCATCGAAGGGGAAAGCTGGCAGGCATCTAACAGTGGGTACCGTTGTGATCACTAATAGTATACAAGGTATGCAGTCAACTTATCCCAAACTGCCTAGTGTCTCCAATAGAGGTAGCTACATATAAGTTCACCCCCCCCCACAAACACCCTCATTCCAAAAGAAAAGTAGGAGACCCCATAGTTAGAATAAACAAATAAATGCCCAGAAACAGCAACAATTCACCACTCCAGTAATAAACCTGAGGCATCAAGAGGGACCTCAGATCACTCCCACTGACCAATATCAGCCTTGAGATCTCAGGCTAAAAGAGTGTATTGACATCAGTAAATTAAGGATGTTCCCTGGTGTTTCAGCAACCCCATGTCAAAGTCATTTTTTGCCCAGTACATGATGGTCATCTAAACATTAAAAATCCACAACAAAAAACATGAGTTGCCATGCTTGTTTGTAAGTTACATTGGTAAGACTTAATCTCTCTTTATGTAATAAATCCGGAAGGGGTCAGATTGTTTATGTGGTTATAGCATCAATATTTTAGGTGCCAGATATTCAAAACATTGCCCTGGGTCCAGATTAGCCCTACCCGGCATGCAAACATAGTCCGGGCCAAAAAGGCAGCCATATTCAAAAGGAATAGCCCGGTGCTAAACTGGCTAAATATAACAAGCTAAGGAAGCCGGGCAAACTGGACGGGCAGTGCAGTGCAAACATTGCCCTTGAGCAGGACAACACTGAACATAGCAAATAAAACAGCACTGAAAATTCCACCCAGGCAGTGCAAACACCCACAGGAATACAGTGCAGATGGAGCAGCCATGCCCTGGACCACAGGCAAAGGAGCACAGGCTGGAAAGGGAGCCCAGGAGCAGACAGCAGTGCAAAACCCATACACTGAAACACACCCAGCCAGGGGACCGGCCAGAGGGCACCAGGACCCAGGGGCAGGGCCAAATAACAGAACAACCCTGTTGTAAAAGCCATGCACCCATAAATGACACAGAACACAGTGCAAATTTGCGAAAGAAAAATATAATGTGACAAATGCACAATAGAGGAAACAGGTATATAACAACAGAACAACAATACAAAACAAAACAAAAGCAATGTAATGAAACACATAATGCAAACACATAAAAGAAAACCTACAGCACACACCACTACAATGACAGACACTATATACAACAGGAACTATGACCACCACTACAACCACTACTATGACTACTAATATGATTAACACTAACGCTACCACTACCGCTACATAACTGACTAACTACAGGAAATGAACAGTGTGAAATGCATAAACAAGGGGATGGGATACGGACAACAGAGGCACAGGAACAGAAACCAAACTGGAATGCAATGGAACAGGAGGGGACAGGTGGTGGGCACATACAATGGGGTAAGAGGCCAGTAAAAAAAACGGCAATACAGTCCAGCAAAGGGGGAGGGGCAGGTCAGACAGTGGCCACAGGAATGCATCATGGCTGGGATCCTGGAGGTACAGGCAGTCATGCCTCCAGTATGGTGGCTACCCTCCTCGTCTCCGAAATGAGCACTGCCTGCTGCTCAACGATGGTGTGCTGCTGTCACACGAGTCATCTCAGAAGGTCCTCGGAGCCTTCAGATGCCTTCGGCTGCATTGCCCACAGGGAGGATCAGAGTGGACCTACAAGAGGAAGGGGGAGCATGTGAGATTGGGACACCAGCCAGGAGTCATACATCAGCCACAGGTGGCCATACAGTGATGGACAGCATGTTCTGATGAACAATCCTGAGAGGAGGTGAGTGCCACACTGGTAAGCCAACCCAGAAGGTGCCCACACAGCAGGCCAGGGTGATACAGGCACCAACCCAAACTGCAACAAACACGGCGACGAGAAGCCTGACGGCATCAGTGCACAGATGACACCACCCACTCCAGCACAGCACACAGCTAGACAGGGCAAACACAATGCTGGAGCGCCAGAGAGCTGTGTGCAAGGGCCATGCCACAACATGCACAAGGGCACCCACACATCAGGACATGCTGCCCACTGACAGATGGCAATGTACCATAAAGCAGAGCACAACAACAGCAACAGAAAGGCATGCCGGAGCAGCACCAGACCATGACAGTGGCCTGCCAATGAGCAACACATTATAGGGAATAACAGGAACACAGGGTGCAGGCTGTGGCAGGGATGGTCTGACACATGCCACCATGCAAGGCCCCTGAAAGCATACCTCACAACTGTACTACAGTACATGGAACGTTCCTCGATTACCAGGTCAAATGTTCCCTGTACCACCCTGTGAGGACAGGTACCATAGCCCAGCCAACTGCGTGAAGCAACAACCCATATTAAATGATGTACCTAGTATAATAGCAATGGAACAACAGACACTCAGAACATGCATGCATCAGGGTACCTGTGACATGAGCAACATGGGTAGGTATCCCAGTATGTGAACTGCAAATTGCCAATAAGTACCACAGTATGACAGGCAATGAACCACAGCAGGTGGACATTAGGAGGAGAGGTATGCCTGGGAGTCCTGGGGCAGGGTGTCCCACAGCCACAACAGGCATGTGTGCGGGGTGATGCAGTCCCGCCCAGTGAAGGTAATGTCACCCATACACATGTGGGCGGTCGGGGGGGCTGGATGTACAGAGCACACTGCACCGCAGAGGTGGCCATGGCAACTAACAGCGTGTGCACCCCACTGAATGCCCACCACCAGAGCCCCCACCTCCAACTGGCACCCGCACAGCCATGCAAGCCAACAGTGCCCCACAGCCCCCACCAGGGCACAGCAGAAGCGCAGCCAGCACCCGGCAGTAGTGTGCAATACAGGTGTGCAGCACAGCACAGTGCCACTGACCCAATGCCTGTCGCAGCCATGCTACCGGACCAGGCACTGGCAGAACACAGAATGAGACACACAGCACAGTGTAACAGCACACAGTATAAAGGATGGGTACTGCTGCAACAGGCCCCTGCTCTCAGGGCTGCTCTGCTGTGCCCACTGCAGCATGTACGGCACCCTCGGGCTGTTCCTCTGCTGCTTCTGGTCCACGACCTGGCCACTGTCTCCAGTCCTGGGCTGTTCAATCCACTCTACAGAGAAAAGGTGAAACAATGGCATTAGTGACTGATACAGCATACACCATGTGCAGCACAGCAAGATGCACATGCAACCCCAACAACACTGCACACACAGGGACACCCAGGGTCAGTGGCTGAACATGGAAGACACCCACACAGAGTGCGTCTTGGCCTATGGAACATTAGCCAGGCACAGGCGACATGTCGTCAAGGTGGCGTCATGGTGTGACAGTGCCGGTCACAGCAGTCGTGCAATGGTCCGTCCACCTGTGTGTGATGGTGGGCTGGCTCCCAGGAACAGGTTCCCTGCACCATGGTGCTGCACCAGGACCCCCCACCAACCACATCCTAAGCAGCCACTCACACCCGTGACACCCCTATGGCCACAGCATGCACCGTGCCCCATTGTTCGCACCACCACACACCCTGTACCAGGATGCCCCCCCAGGGTGCCATCAAGTACCACCCCTGCCATATGCGCTCAAGCACCATGCAGGACGGCACACACATGTGCGCATACACACAGACACATTGACACACTGACACACAAACACAGTTACACACACACGCACACACACACAAACACATATGCATGCACGGGCGCTGGTGCTGCCCAAAACACACATGGGAGTGGGTGTCAATGTGCATCACCACTTTCCTGGCACAGGCACATTGCCATTGTGCACCATGAGCTTGTAGCACTCCAGCTGCTGATGCTGCTGCCGTCGCAGGTTTTTGTACCAGTGCCTGCACTTTTTGGCATCATGAGTGATGTCCATGCGGGCACACAGCTTCCTTGCCACTGTGGCCCACACCTGCATATGTGGGAGGTCACCCTCCTGGACCTCCCCAAAGAGCCTCCTGTGCCTTTTCTGTACCAGCTCTACGAGGTTTGCTGTTTCAACCTCTCCCCAATGCTTGTCCCAATGCACCACTGCACACTGCCACCTACCCCCTGGCATCACCACTGTGTGTGTCTGTGACTGGCACCAGTACGACACTAAAGAAGATGCACCTCTGTCTGCTCCCTCACTCAAAGTGCCATAGTGCCCGCCAGCACGTGACATAGCGCGGCCACTGAAGTTGTAGCAGCGCAGCACGTGACCCCACACGACCCTTTGACGCAACGCTACGCATGCACGTTGTTCTGTGCTGTGTGTGCTAGCACTGCTCTACGCCGTGCTGTGACTGCCTGCTAGCGCAGACATGGGGCCTCATGGGCATGTGTGGTTGCTGTGCTATGCCACATAGCACTGTGCAAGCAGGACAGCACAGCTCTGGCCACCCCATTGCCCAGCGCTGCCATTTGCATGGCACTAAGCTGTTAGCCCAGCACTAATCAGGCCCATATACAACAGGACTATGCAAATTAAGCCACTTGTGCATGCAATATGCAAACACTGTGATTTACATATTGTTATCCGATGATTTGCATGAATAACAGGCTGGACTGCCCAGCTGGGCTATAAAAGGGCAATCAGTGCTCCACCAGTGTTGTGTTGTGGTAATACAGCATAGAGCAGACACTGCAGTACAGAGCACAACATTAAAGAACACATGCAACAGAAGGGAGAGTAGTGAGTGGAAGGTCAGTGTCACTGCTGGACAGGTGTTGTAATGGTACTAGTAAGGGTTGGGGCATATGCAATGCATACCAGCTGTACATAGCTGTACCGGCTGGGGACAGGTCCACCTTCTGCAGGACCACAGGCACACACGGTGCTGTGCAATGGTGCACAGGGCCCGAAGGATGGCAGTCCAGCACACCTGACCTAGCACTGTGACCATACCCCTGCATCAACCTGCACCAGGTGGGACCACCTGCAGTACTGTGGGTGACAGGCAGGTGCGGGGGGGCATCACCATGGATTGCAGGTGTGCAGAGCAACTGTGGTAGACTGCTATGGGGTTCATGGCACCTCTGTTGCCGCCCTGGATGTGGGACCTGTGGGTTCACAAACACCCAATCAATGGTACACAGCTAAGTAACAGGAGTCACTGGGTCCCAGCAGTGTGTTGCTGAGGGATCCATGTTGTCTGTGCCTGGTAGACTGCCATTGCATGCTAGTCCCCGTGTCCTCACCCTGTGTGCAGTGCCCATGTCCACTAGGGATGCACGGTGCAGTGCAAGGTGGGGGTCATTGGGGTGGACCCATCCTGGGGTGCACATGTCAGCCATGGCAGATGGCGGTGCTCTTATGGGTCCAGTACATGCTGTCCAGACACTGAGAGCCGTGCAGTGGCACAGTGCACCCAGGGGTTGCCGCAGCACATTCCGGCCAGTGCTAGATCCATGCAACCTATGCCACAATAAGTGGTGGCATGCACATGCCGTTGTGCATGCATGACTCAGCACAGGCATGCACTAGCTGTTGACACATATCCCTTTCCATCTTTCCCATAGGTGGTGTGGCATGCCCAGAGTGGATACATGCCAATTGATTCTCACAGGAGAAACTGAGAACTATGGTGCATGGCATCAAGGAGAGGGAGCAGGTTCTGAGAGCAACATAAGGCCACGGATGCGGTGGTGCGCCAGGCTTGGGATGAGGTCACCGCTGAGGTTAATGCAGTTGGCAGTTGTGGCAGGACTACAGAGGCAGTGCGCAAGTGGTGGAGCAACATGCTGTGCAGGGTGAAAGAGGAGGAGGCACAGTGGCTTCATGAGAGGATGAGGACCAGTGGTGGACCGGAACTAGCACAGCAGTGGGGGGACCCACCCATGGCAGTGGTGGCATCAAAACTGCACCCAGTGGCTGTCACTGGTGTCCCGGGTAGTGGGTGTGAGATGCCTCTCACACCAGCCAGGGTAGGTCTATACCCACATGTCTGTAACCTGCATGGTGTGGCGGCACAGGGTGTTAGTGTTGGGGCTGAGCCTGAGGTGCACTGTGGGGCTGCATTGCTATGCACACTATGCACAAGGGACGGTGGGCGCATGTGCACTATGGGAGGTTGGGTGCATGTGGCCACATGATATTGCCATGGGGGTGGTGTGTGGGTGTGCATGTCCACAGCTGGTGGCACGTGTACTAGGATGTGCATGTTCGGGTGGCAGTGCTGGTGGTGGTGGTGGGGTGAACATTGCATGTGTGGGTGAATGACCCTGTCCTGTTTTCATCCACAGCAGTGTGTGCAGGACCAACAATGCACCAGGAACATGCTGGGATGGCTGCCTCAGAGGAGGTGGTGGAGGACAGCCAGCCATCAATGTCTGGCCTGGGTGGTGGACACGTACATCCAGGGCCGCCCCATGTGTGGCACTCACATGGGTGACTTATACAGCTGACAGGGAAGGGGGCCCTGCTGGAGGAGGAGACCTTGACTATGGAGCCACCATAGAGGATGCCCAGGTTGAGGATCTGGGTGGTGCGCATGTGATCCTACTGACTGTTATGAGTGACATTGACACAGATGTGTCAGAGGGCTCCTAACTCATGCCCTTGAAGGGGCCTGTGGAGCGGGGTACAAGGGTGGGGCTAGGTGCAGGCAGAAGCACAGGCACCAGGGGAGTGGTCAGCCTTGCTGGCATGGGTGCTCACATGCAGTCGGTTGGTGGTCTTGTGGGAGATGTGTGTGCACCACTCGACATGTGGTGTCCCCCATAGGTTATGGATCAGGTCCCTCCAGAACAAATGAACGTCACCAGTGGTATACAGTAGCAGGACATCCCGCCCATGCACCAGCGCCCCGACCCAGTTGTGTTGCAGGCCCCAGTGCCAGCCGCCACTGGGGGGGCTGCATCCCTGGAGCAGGATGCCACGGGGTCCAGCCCACTGCTTCAGGCTGCCCTGACATCATAGCCAGAGGCACAGATGGACCTGCATGGCCTGCAGCGGAAGCTCAGGCATGAGCTTTCACTGCTGCATGAGTCTGTGTCCTTGGGCTTTGCCCATGCAGAACAGCATGACGAGGACAGGGTGGGCCATGTGGTTGCTGCACTGGACCGTGGCTTTGACGAGCTCACAGCTGCAGTGGTACTCCTCACCACCGTGCTGTGTGGGTACAAGGTCATCACTGGGATGTGTGGGGGGGGCAGGGTGACTGTGGCAGGGGGCCCACAGGTGTGGAACCTGTGGCCGCAGGGCTGCCACTGGCTCCAGCTCATATACGTCAGGCACATCCACTGGCACCCAGCACCGCCGTGGATGTCCATCCACCCTGTCTGGTTCCACCAGTCGATAGGGGAACAGGCAAGCCAACCTGCCTGCCTCACCGTGGTCCTCCCCCAATGTGTCCTCCACACAGAGCACACCTGGATCTGTGACCAGCTCCTGTGGTGTGCGCTGTTTGCATGGCGGTAGTTGCCGGTGATCAGAACGGCCATCCTGCACCTGTGCACAGTCACCACCCCTGTGTGCACATTGGCACACTCACACCCTGGTACACACATGCACACACACACACAGACTTGCACACACCCGCACTCTGTCACATGCACCACCCCACTGGCACAGCCATGGAGGCCCTCCTCACACTGCCACCACATATCGAGCATTGACCTTTCCACCATGCCATGGCTGTGTGTCCACTCTCTGTGTCATCTGCACACCACTCACATCGCATTATGATCCACTGTTTTGTGCACCTGCTCTGATTTGTGTTGTCACTGTTGTGGTTGTTTGTGCACATTAAAATATACACATTGTACTGTTAATTGTTGCTGTGCAGTCTGAACTCACCCTCTGGCCTGTGACAATGTCCTGATGATGTTGGCCCTGTGTTCTATGGCCCTGCGGGCCATGCTAGGATCCATCCTCTAGAGTTGCTACACTATCCCCCTGACCACTGGCTTTGGGTCACTGTCGGCATGTTCCTCAGCTACAGGTGCCTGTATCCCAAGGTTTATCGCCATGTTGTGCAACATGCAACAGGCTAGGAAGATACGGCATACCTTCTGAGGCCTATACTGCAGGGCACCACCTGATGTGTCTAGGCATCAGAAGTGCATCTTCAGTATGCCAAACACTATCTCTATGATGTTCCTGGTGCTGTTGTGTGCCTCATTGTACTGCTCTTCAGCTGATGTAGCTGGCCATGGTACCAGTGTCAGCAGCCAGAGTTACAGGGGATAGGCATCCCAGTGTTGCCCTCCCATGCCCCTTCCCAGCCTCCCATGCCTGTCCCCATCCATGCTGTGGCATGTGTGACTGGTGGGGTGCTATCTATTGACTAGGTGCCCACTGGCTATCCTGCCTTCCTCAAATGCCTGGCACAGCTGGGACTAGTGCCAGATGAAGGCATCGTGGGCACTGCCAGGGTACTGCCCATAGACATTGCTGATGCACCCAGTTGCATCGCACACCACCTGGCAATTGATGGAGTAGCACCCCTTCCTGTTTATGTATATGTCACTGCCATTACCAGGTGGTGTGCAGATGGGGACGTGGGTGCAGTCAATGGCACCTAGTACTGCTGGTAAGTGCACAACTCAATGGAATTGCTTCATTGTTTCTCTGCGATCTGCTGCTGTGCTGGGGAATACTATGAACTCCCTAGTCTGTGGCAGGAGAGCCTCTAGGAACTGGGTCAGGAGGGGTGAGGTTGCAGACTGTGACACCCCAATGGTGCCCCCTGTTGGTCATTGAAATGTCCCTGTGGCTAGGAAGCACATTGCTGCTGTCACCTTCTCCTCTATTGTCATGGCATGGCTGTGGCTGGTGTTGGGGTGCAGCTGCTCATGCAGGAGTTCACATAGCTGCCTCAACATTCCCCTGTCCATCCTGTACCAGACAGTGATGTGCTCTTCTGGCAGGGTCTCAAAGGAGACCCTGGGCCGGTACCACCTGTTTGCAGCATATTGTCACCTCGGCCTGCGATGTGGCCCATGTTGGGCCTGCTCCATCTCCTCCTCCTCCTCCGCTACCATGAATGGCAGCATCACTGCTAGTGGTACAGCACTCATTCCCACTTCCTGTTGTGGCCTCTCCCCCTAGTTGATTTGCCCTAGGTTAAGACCAGCCTTTTATAGGCGGTAGCCTGCTCCGCACTGTGTATCATGCTATGTGCCCAAGTGTGGCACTATAGCTTTGAATATCCCATTGCATGTGTATGCAGTCCCCCCCTTAGCCCCTTGCATACATTTTCAGTTTGCCCCATGCTAAGGTGCTTTAGTGCTCTAACAGGTCCTTTAAATATAGTCCACGTATTCCTGCTATTCTCAGCATACTGGTTTGCGCCGCTGTGCTATGCTTTGAATATCTGGCCCTAGATGTCAACATGAGTGTGCTGATGCTTGCTTCATTTTTTTCACAAATGCAAAAATAAAGACGAAATTACCAATACTATGACATCCTCTTGAACTGATATTCCCCCAAAAAGGGGAATTCTTTGTATGTTTTTATACATAAAACCATTTCAAATCCATGTCATTTTCATAAAACTATTTTTGATAGATGTACAGTAGAATATTGTTTTGAATAAAGAAACAGAAAGAAATATAGGGGTTGCCATGCTTCTTTTGGTCATATCTGCTTTCAAAGTGGCAGTTTCAAAGGTGGTCAGCTCAGGACAAAAATAACTGAAACATCCTAATAAAAAATAAAACTTGTAACAAGACTACCTTGAAAACAGGACCTTCAGGACTGTATGGTGTATATTCCAACTCCTGTATAAAAAACAAAGCTTTTACTACTACTGCTAAGAATGCTATTCAAATAATTCAAAAGTACATGCAGAATGGCAAGGACATTAATATAAAATAAATAGTGTAACCAAAGACCGACAGATATGTAGGTAAAGCGCCTTGAATGATACCAACTGCTGCAATTTTTGGATCTAATTTCCTTGCTGCCATCCTGCATATATTCTTAGCTGGACATGACATAATAGGGCAAATCATTATTCTAACAATTCTTCCCTATATTTAAGAATGTACCTGTGCCAGAAAACAACCTTGAAAACTTTTTCAAGATCATCAGAAAAAAAAGGGAATTTGAAACACTAGTGAATATCCTTAAAGAACCAGCCTGGAGACTGGCTTCAGATTAGCTCACAGAAAAGTCCAAAGAGTATAGCAGTCCCTCAGGTGGCACTAGAGGACATCTCCATGGATTCTGAGTCTTCCATTCTAGGCTGTGATGTTACAGAGGCTTGGTCTGCCTCAGAACCCACACGAAAAGTGCCGGCTGGAGAAGATGTAGTATGCCGATGAGACAGTGAAGCCATTCCAGAAGTACATTGTGACTTAGGCATAATAGAGGAGACACCACCTTTAAGCTTGCCATTCTGCCCCACACTAGAGTCCTGCTGTAAAATAAACTGTCTGGCATCAGAATGCTTGGTGAAAGACTCTATGAATTTACAACAAAGATGTGTAGTGTCGATGGAGGACTTAGGATACATTTAATTCCATGCTCCTGAGCTAGGTCCCTCACCCTGTCAAAAGATTTCCACTGATCCACCACCCGTTTAGGGTAATCAGGCTGAAGAATGAGTTTAGAACCTTGCCACAGTAGCTCTTTTTTTTTGCTGAGCCTTGGTCAAGATTAGTTCCCGATCTTGAAAATGCAGGAACCTGAAGGTGATCAGGCAAGGACAGGCAGTCACATGAGATGAAGGAGGACAAGATGGAACCAAGTGAGCCTGATCGAGCTCCACCAGTGAGTCCCAGTATAAGTCAAGCAATTTAGGTACAGGTAGCAATCGCTGGAGAAAATCAACAGAATTGGAACCCTCAGATGATTCAGGTACCCCCAGAAGCCACAAGTTGTTCCAACGGCTCCTAGTTTCCTGATCATCAGGTTTGTCCCATATCTGATGAATCTCTCACTCTAGAGCAGTAACACGGCGTTCTGTTGGGTAGGCCCAGTCCTTGAGTTTACAGACTCGCTCCTCTGCTACGGTGATCCGAGATTAAAGGTTGTCTATGGCTCCTTTGACTGCCTCCAAGGCAACATTCATTCTGGATAGCTGAGCAGTGATGTTGCCCATAAACGATTTAATTTCAGAGAGCTCATGGGTGATAGAGTTAGATTCTGAGTGTGATGGAGGAGCCACCATCCTAGTGGGAGGACTCTCAGAGTTTCCAAATAACTCTTCAGTTTTAGTTTTTTGATAATACTGAACTCCAAACTAAGGTCAGATTCTGGCTTCCTGATCTCTGGATGGACAGGTTGATAATGCATAGTCCAGCAAAAGGGTAGATGAGGGGCAGATTACTGCAGATTAATCAGCTAAAAAGCAGAGCATCTTGAGCAAAGTTCCTCCCAGCTCAGCTGAATCACGTGACCTCCCCCCACGTTTTCTACTAATTAAGGAGCCCCACACCTTATTTAACCAAGAAGCCAATATTTTAAATGTAATTTTATAGTCAAGATTAATTAATGAAATAGGCCTATAACTACTAATTTTCAACAGATCTTTATCCGGCTTCAAAAGAACAACTATTAGAGCTTCCATTAAGGAGGGATCTGAAGTACTGTGAACATATATATATATATATATATATATATATAATTAAAAGTATCCAATAGCATAGGAGCAAACACATTTCTGAATTTCCTATAGAATAGCCTCCAAAACTTCTTGTAGAGGTAATTGAGCCTTTTAAAATATTCAAATTGGGCTTCTAAAAGTTTCTGTAACTCATTTCCCTGAAAAAATCCTCTATCTGTGAACTTTGTGGGATTGTCAGGTCCGGGGTATATAAGGACTTCTAACAAGCTTGAAATTGAACCACATTATCTCGAGGGGTGGTGACCAACTGACAAGAATCTGTATGAATATAAGGAATAATTCTATCAGCTACCTGGGAGCATAAACACAGAGTGAGCATCTTACCCCCCTCTCCCTCTGATCAAAATATGTAATCCTTATTCTTAGAAGAAGGTGTTCTGTCTGTTCTCACAAAAGAACATTATACTTAGCCCATAGCACCTCTAGTTGCTCCCAAACCTCCACAGGGGAGGAAGGTGAGAGTTGGTGTTCCAACTCCCATATCTGTCCTAATAAAATAGATGCCTCACAAGTCCTTTGTGTTTTCCATTTAGAAGCAATACAAATTTATTCCCCTCATAGTCCACACTTATGAACGCACCACAAGGGGTCCAAGAGTGACACATGTGGGGAGTTAGACCCCAGGAAAAATGTAATAAAATTAGTAATGTTTTCCAAGATTTCTGGTGGCTTTAGGAGCTGGTTGTTTAAACTTCAGGATTTGTCCAGGTCACCACTCCATAAAAAGGCCATGTGTATAATAACCGGATGATGATCTGACAAAACCTTGGCACAATAATGACATAATCGGATTCCAGAGAGGTGCTCAAGCCCCAATAAGAAAAAATCCTTTGGGGAGAACTAATTGTGAGGCAACGAATGACAAGAGTACTCCCGTTATGTTGGATTTAGCACTTTCCATGGGTCCACAAGACCTGTGGAATCTATCAGCTCTCTTAACACCCGCTGCCCTGGGGATAACCCCTGCTGTCTCACACCTGACCTGTCCAGTTCATTGAAAACAACCATAGTCCAATCTCCCACCTGGAGAATAGGGAGGGTCACCCAAGGTGATAGAATGTTTGTTAAGGTAACAAAAAACTGGGGTCATCAACTGTAGGTCCATATATAGATCCCAGAATAACCTTGTTATGTCCTAGCAGAGCCCTAAGCAGAATATATTTACCCAAGGGGTCTGAGACTTCCTGCAAAGGACAGAAGGGGACCGCCTGGCTACTAAAATAGTCCCACCCCTCTTATGGGTGTCAGTTCCTGCCCCAAAAACCTGTTCCACCCAGAAACTATGTAGTAAGGAGATGTGTGCGTTAGGTAGGTGGTCTCTTTTAACATTACAACATCAGCTTGCAATCTATTTAGGTGAAGTAAAATCTTAATGTGTTTAACTGGGGATTGAGGACCTTTGATATTCCAAGAACAAAACTGATAATCTTGAGACATAATATGCTAACAGCTCAAAAATAAATCAAAAACAACCTCCCCATGAAAGTAAAGTGAAATAAGCCTGAAGAAGAAAAAAGAGTAGGATTCCCGCTCCTAAGTAATTCCCTTCCCCCTCATCCACCCGAACAACCCCCAAACTACAAATATGACAAAGACTATAACAAACAACACTAACAACAACCCACCCAAAGCCACCCTCCACCTTTCCCGGCATAAAAGTGCCATATTCCCAACATATGTCCCGGTGCACAATGCACAACACTGGCAAACCCAACCCTCCAACTCCCCATCCTTCAGGGTCAATAAAACAAAGCTACATACATTACACCCAACCACCCAGGAGTTATCAAAAACACATTAAAGCATTAAAGCAATGAAGGAGGGCAGATGCACTACAGAACAGGTCAAGCAAATATACTGAAAATATCTAATGAAGAACAAAGACCCCAGTGAAACACTCCAAGATGAACTACTCAAAACCACATCAAGAGAAACAGAAAAAAGAAACAAAAGAAAACAAAAGGGAGGGACACTACAAAATAAACCAGAATTATTATATAAAGCCTATGTCCTCCTCCAAAGTTCACAAAAGCCCTCACACATCCACAGAGGGACATCAAACACACCAATGTCCAGTACTTTGTAATAGGGCAGGACTCTAGTGTGGGGCAGAATGGCAAGCTTAAAGAAGTCCCCAACTAAAGAGTTAAAACATATGCTGTATAGCAGCTTATTTTAGCACCCTCTTTATTTAGCATGGAGTGAGGTGCAGCACTATTTAGCACCCTATTGAATTAGTGCAACAGCTTCGTGTCCAGTTACAGCTCTATGCACCCTGTAATATCAGTGATCAGTTTATTTTAGCTCTTTTGTCACTTTAGCTAATATAGTGAAAATAAACTGAACGCTAATATTTCCTGCTATACAATATACTCAGCACCTATAAAAGCATGCTAAACTTGAATAACCATCAAACTTAAGTAGGGATGTATAAGAAAATTGACAATTAGGATTAATATACATAAAACCATAGAACCACCGTAATAAATGATTATACAATTTCCAAATGAAGGCAAAATAAAAGTAAGAGGTGGGTATACAAAAGTAAAGTTTCATTCAGTATGTGTAGGTCCATGAAAATGAACTGATGTCTTAAATCATGAACAGCACCCTATACAGCATATGAGATAAAAAAAAATCAGATGAAACAACAGGTGCAAGTGAGTAGAATCAGCTACAATAAATTAAACCAGAGTAGCTGACTGCTAAATAAAAAATGATAGACCACAGTCCAGCTCACTGATATAGAATTCTCATCACCAAATGAGGTGCCAGAAAAGAAGTCAACGTTGTTCAGTCATATAGCCAGTAGTAATAATAATGAAACTCACAGTCGCCAATTAAGAGCCTTACTGCTGGGGAAAAAGATCAGGGAAGATGGCAAGTAGACCTGCCCAAGCCTCCTTAGCCAACTCGAATTGCTTGGTACCCTTTTCAGATGTAAGCAAGAGCTTAACCTGATACAGAAGACGAAAGTGAATCCCAGCTGCTATACATTTTGAAAATGCCCCGCTATTCTCCACAAAGCTGGTAGACATAGGGGGTATAATCATTGAATATATAGAAATGCCAAGAGTTCCATAACTGTTCTTTTTTCTCCTGAGCCTTTTTATTTACTTTATTTTTATTTAAAATTTGATAACCTGGAAAGGCAACACTGAGCTGAGGCTCATTTCCAGGTGCAACTGAGGGACAGGGTTACATAGGAGAATACAGATTTTTTTTTTATCCCTGTCACCATCCCCCTGGCCACCACCCTGCTTGCCACCCTGCATGCCTGGGCTTCCCCCCCAGGTGGAGCTGCCTGGTGGGTGGCCTCCTTCCTTAGGAACCTGGTAACTGTGCCCTTGCTTGCCCCCCAGGGTGGGCCACAGGAGCAGGATCTCCTGATGGACATTAAATGCAATGGGAGCAGTGGTGGAGGTGGGGGCCATCTTGAACGGGCCCAGATTTTTCTTTTGATATACAGAGATCCCCTGGAGGTGGGGACATGCAATGATGCCAGAGTCTGCCCCACCCCCTAATGTGTGGTGCCAGAAGCAGTGGTACCCCAGCCTCCTCCAGAGGTCCACATGGCACCAGGCACTCTTCTACCCTCCCCCCAGAGAAAGAGAGTAGACCATGGGATGCTCAATCCTTCTCCCCGGGTCGGCCCTTCGGCTTCCAAGTCTATTACCAAATGCGGGATGTCAGCGCCACAAGTGGACACCTTGCTGCTGCACCAGCATGCCGTCTCCTGAGAATACAGAATTTTAAAAACATTTGTAAAACAAATGTCATGGTTACAAGACCCAAATGCAAGTGGATTACAACAAGTAAGGCAGTATAGTGCAGTGGTTTAAGGCTCTGAGCTGCAAATCTGGAGACCTGGGTTTGAATCCCACAGCCCCCACTTGCATACTGTGTGACCCTGAGCAAGTCACTTAACTTTCCTGTGCTCCCAGATCACACCTGTTAACAAGTTTTAGCTTAGTGTGCCACTCCTGGTTAAACAATTGGATAAGTACAGTAATAAATAAACTGTGAACAATTAGAATACAGATTCAATAACTAATTCAAGTGCAGGACGGTCAGTAACAAAGAGTTTTGGAGCACCCTGACTATTAAAAGTAGGAGCAATGTACACCACACACGACTGGGAGCATAGGTAGTTAGGGGCAGGTGAAGTAAGAAGTTCTGACTACTGAGGGCAGTTGGATTGTGGAGTTTTGGGAGCACAGCAAGCACTGAGGAGGGGGAGAAATCTGATGAGTCTTTGAGGGAGAAAAATGAGGAAGACAGGTGAAGATCAGAGGGGAATTTATTCCAGAGAAGTGGAAAACAAAAGTACAAGGTGGATTGGCCAGATGCAGAATGGGGTTGAGGGATAGAAAAGGTGCATAGGTCTCTTTGTCGAAGGGAGTCATTTGAAGTGGCTACTTGAGAAAGGAGAAAGCCTTCTGCTGAATGTAAATTTTTTCTCTGCAATTCACCATCTTCAAAATGATATTCCATGGCCATTCCAAAGGGCTGGGAAGGGGCCTGAAGGCACAGTGGGCTCTTTCCATGATGTAAGAGGAGAAGGGCTGCAAATGTTTGCAGTAAGTTCTGAAAAAAATTAAACATATCAGAACCCTCTGTATGCTCAGCTATACCCACCAGCACTAAATTATTTTGGCAGTTTCTCCCCTCTTGGTCTTCTACCTGGGACTCCAACTTGATAACCTTTTGCCTGAGGGCAACTAGATCATTCACCACTTGGGTGTGGAGGTCTTCCACTGAACTGATGCGTACCTTGGTATCCATGACCCAGCATGTACGGGCTTCAAGAGCCAGATGGAAGCTTGTCATGTCCTCAGCTAATTCTAGGATGACTGCCTTAATTGTACTGAGGTCTACCCAAAAACTACTGTATAACCATTTATTTCAACCTACCCTAATTTCCACGGGAGTCCCCTCACCTGACATATCAGTGTAAATATATATTAGTGCTGTGCTACTCCACCCAGCCACCCTGTCTGTCTCAAAACAGATCCCAAACTGCAAATGAGTTCAGTCTTCAGTTGGACTGCCATTTCAGAAGCCCACGCTTACTTCCTAACTGACATACCTGGCTGACAATGCTAATACTATACCTGCAATATGTGCAATACAGCAATGAGTCGGCACCATCAGTTCTTAATTCAAACTTCATACCGCGAGATACTAGTGCATGCAGGTTTTTTTCATTTCTTTAATTTCTGAAAAGCCGTCATTTAAATCTAATGCTCTGTGGCTAGGAAAACACATTCATCCTGAAGTTTTTGGATCAGGCTGATCACAGCCATTTGTGGCCTGAGATAAGTTCCGAAGCAAACAGAGCAACTGAGCAAGCCGAGCAGACTGAAGCCAAAACATTGGGCAGTTTCTTTTTTTCTAATATTCCCCTGAGTAAAGTGAACTTCTCAATCTGCTGAACCCTTTCATTGTGCTGGCTGCCTGTTGTGTTGTGTTTTCAGGTTGATATCTGTTCAGTCTGTCTGGTCTTACTCTCCCAACACAATGTGGTTTTCGGCGTTTTTGTCATTTTAAATCAGCTGTAAATTTATTTCCATGGCACTGAGTCCTCCCGTGGATATAGCAGAAATACATTTACAGTGAAAATAAGGGGTTATACAGTAGTTAAGGAGGGCTCCAAATCCTCTCCAGGCAGAATATGAGCAGGGGATTCTGCTGCTTTGAGGCATTTGGATTCCTGTGATTTCTCCAGCATTGCAGGAGGAGTATGCTGTGTGGAATTATCTGGAGCCACAACCCCCTCCACTGATTCCATTCCATGGGGAAAATACACAAAGAAAAGGGCTGCTTCCCAGTCAGGAGGTGTAGGATTGATAGAGAGACAGTATCTGTGCAACAAAAACATTGCTAACTCCTCAGTAAGTCAAAAAAAAGTTTAATTCTAGAGATTGGCAGAGCGGTGAAGAGCTTCGTCTAACTGGTAAGCTGCATCACGTAACTCCAGACATGGTTTTCCTTTTACAGGGTGTATGAAAATTAAAACAAACACAGAAAAAAACTAAGGGGGATGGTTTTCTTTATTTCAGGTACAGACTTTGGGGGGTTAGGCTCCCCGGTGTCACACAGTGAAAATGGGTGGGGTGGGGGTAGTAGCTGGTACTAGAGATTGGGCATCTTGGTATCTGAAAATTAAAAAGGAAGCAGTAGGATTGATTGAGGGATGATTTTGTTTCATTTCAGGTTATGTTGGGGGGGCACAACAGGAGGCTGATCAGGACAATAATCAGCTCTACTTGGGCAGCATTATGTATAGTAGATCAAAGTAAAGAGCCACTCTTTGATTGGGCTGGCTCTTACCTTTGAGCTATACAACGTTTCTGCTCAGCAAGACCAGAACAGTGTCATGATCAGCCTGGCTGATGATTGGTCTGACA
This sequence comes from Neoceratodus forsteri, assembly GCA_016271365.2. Taxonomy (NCBI): domain Eukaryota; kingdom Metazoa; phylum Chordata; order Ceratodontiformes; family Ceratodontidae; genus Neoceratodus; species Neoceratodus forsteri. The sequence continues at coordinate 24,944,005 of CM057454.1, forward strand.
CTGATGAGTCCCTTACAGACTGTCCTGCATTGGGTCAACAGTGACACACTTCTCAAAACCCACTGTCATACCAAAATGTTCAATTGTGCAAGGGTGAACATAAAAACCACGAAGATAGTCTTTCTAATTTAGGAACACCTTTGTTTTGGTAAAACAATACTGAATACTCTACATGCACAGTCCTCTGAAATTTGCTCTCAAGGTCCTTGATGCCAGTCCCTCCAGGGCATTTATTTTATTTATTCAGTTATTTGGAAAGTACCTTTGAGCACAAGTGCTCATCTACAAAGGTTCCATGTCAAGGTCATTATAACACCAGCAGGGTACAGTAAAAATGACATCAAGCAGCTTTCAGTGAGATGCAATCTAAAGACAATAACAACACAGCAAAGCAAATTACCAAATAAGGCAAAAGCTACAAGCAGGGTTATGTTCAAGTTCAAGTTCAAGTTTATTGCAGGAAAACTCCATTGAGCAAGCTCATTCACAAGTAGGTCCAGTGACATATAGACTTACACAACATACATACATACATAAATAGTTAATAAACAATATATACATAAATGCAAGCATCACATAATACAAGCAAGAGATACATACAATGACACCACATGGGATAACCGCAGGTGGTAATAACTAAAGTAACACAGGGTGGCGACTTATAGATAGCATACTGATACTTGAAACATGGTACTGGTGTTTGGAATAAATACATTTTGGCAGATGGGACAAACAACAGAAAAAAATGGATAAGAGAGGTAGGAATGGTTTGATAGTGTGATCAGAGGAGAATATATGTAGACAGAGCCAGGAGTAGGACGGGAAGGGATAGCAGGAGTTAGATTGCTGCAGCAAGGTAGCAGATATGAGTCAGGAGCCAGTGGGTGGAGTTGTTTCTTAGTATAAATGAAGTGCAAACAATAAGTAGTTAATATGCACAAAGCAATTATGGTCTTACCAAAGGATGCACATGGCACACATGGGGGAAAGAGGCTTAATGACAGTTGCAGGTATCTTTTATTTTAGCTAAGCATAGCACTTCGTAGAAGTTAATTGAAACTGTGCTAGTTAGTTTCAGCATGGTCTGTAATTGGTTCCAAATAGAGGGAAGGGCATGCACAATAGTACTTTTACCAAAGGAGGTCCACGTCCTCAGAATGTCAAGCATAATAAAGTCAGATTTTCTTAGCGAGTATGCACTGTGTGAAATACAAATGAAAGATGAAGGATAGCTTGGTAATTTGTGCAGGAGCAGTTTAAGAGTCCATAGACCAGCATGGAGCAGGCGTCTAGTAGTGAGAGATGTCCATCCAACAGCTGCATATAGGTCACAATGATGCAAACGGTAAGGGGAGTGCAGTTACAACAGATACAAATGACTTGAGATTTTTTTTTAAATGTGCAAGACTAGGACGATTAAACAGTGAGTCTGGCAGCTTGTTTAGCCAACCAGCAGCCCTTTTCTTTCTCTTTTGTTTTTTTTTTTTTGGTATTCTTTGGTAACTGGATAAGACCCACTAGGCACAAGTGCCTATTTTTAGGGCCAACCCAGGAGCACTGGGGTGGTTAAGTGACTTACTCAGATTCACAGAGTGTGCTGTAGGAATTAAACCCAGGTTTCTTGGATGTACCCAGCTCATTCACTGTTTATCACTCTAATCTATAGGCTATACTGCCAGCCCAAAACCATCTTCTGTCTGGGGATCAAAACCAGGTGCCCTACCCTCAATTGCTTGGTAGTCTGTAGCTGTACAGCAAATGAGTACCTCTCAGCTTTTATTTTGTTTGCGGGGCAAATCTGCAACAGACTGTTAAAATCTGTAATAAAGAATTAGATGGCTGAGTCAATGTCAATAAAGTTGACCAGGTAGCTCCAGTCAGCTAAAGCCATGTGTGATTTAAAGGCAGGCACCTTAACTTTGTTAAGTACTAAATTAATGGCAAATTGCAGAGGGGGGTTTGGCTGTTCAACTGCCCACAAGCATTGCACAAGTGAGTGGCCTCTTAGACTGTCAGAAAGAATCCTGACATCTTTGACTTTGTCTGGATGGCTAGTCAGTGCCCAGTCTATTAGAGTTGAGAAGCTTATTTTGTCATTGGTTCTTGTACTTTCATAGAACATTTGGAAAAGAAATAGACTAGCAATTATATCTATGTGGCCTGTACTGGTCTTAGCATTCTAGTTAATGTTGAAATCACTACTGATAGTGGTTTCCCAGTTCTGATTTGTTTGTAGTAGCAGGAGAAAGACTTTAGGTCCCTTTGCTTCTTACCTGGAGGGATGTAAGTTGTCATGAGAACAAAAGTGATTTACAGCCTCTTCCCAGAAGAAGTTTTATAACCAGGCATTTGCAGTTTTTATCCAGATGAATTGATTCTACTTTGGAACCTTGTAGGTCAGACCTTAAGTAAACTACTCTAGGTAGCTCCCTTCTAGCTTGTCAAGGCATTCATCACTAAAGAGGTTAGATCCTGGCAAGCATATGGCAGCCTCAGATATTTTAGGTGCTAGCCATGTTTCAGTGAGATGCTGTATAATGTCAGGTTGTACTGACCCTACCCAGACTTCAGATTTAGTGAATTTGACAAGACGGCTACCAGTATATAAAGAGGCAATCTTAAATTTTGATTGGTAGCTGGGAGACAGAATTGAGTACAGGACCAGGGTTAGGGTGGACATTGCGAGACTTGAACCAGATGTGCTGGTAGTCTCAGAATCATGGCTCAGATCTTCTACCCCTGACAGGGAGGTTAACGTCCCTAACTATTGGCTGTTCAGAGCTGACAGAAAGACTAGGAGTGGTGGGGTAGCAATTTATGTCAAGGACAAATATATGGTCACCACCATTGACTCCTCCTCCATTGCAAATGGCTACCCTTCTCAGCTTGACTCTGCCTCAGTGTGCCCAGCTAAATTTTGGTCCACAATGAAAGAGCTGTCTGGTCATACAGCTGGAAATGTACTTCCCTCGAAAATCATTTCTGACAATGTTACTATCAGTGATAACAAGGAGATTCTCCAGGCCTTCAACAACCACTTTGCTATGGCAGACCTAGCATTTGACAATTCACCAGCATCCATGTTACGTTCTCAGGTTAGTGCACAGATTCCTGAACCTAGCACCGCTAATGCGGTCTTCTCATTCCTTCCTGCTTCGTTGAAAGAGGTCAAAGACCTCCTTCTACAGTTGGACACCAAGAAAAGCACTGGTGCTGACTCTCTTGACCCCTACTTCTTAAAGATTGCATACCACATCCTAGCTGTATCATTCACACACCTATTTAACTTGTCCTTGTTCCAGGGGACTCTTCCACACCTATGGAAAATTGCCCACGTCATTCCTCTGTTTAAATCAGGGGATCCATGCGACCTAAATAATTACAGGCCGATATCTCTCCTACCAGTATTGTCTAAACTGCTGGGAAAAAATTGTGAAATCTCAGCTGCGAACCTACCTAGATAACAAGAACCTTCTAAACCCTATGCAGTCTGGTTTCAGAGCCAAGCACAGTGCCATTATGGCTCTGGCCAAAGTGACTGATGACTGGCAACGAGAGATGGAAAACAAAAAATTTGTATGTGCCATGTTCCTGGACCTTAGCAAGGCCTTCAACACTGTGGACCACTGCCTGCTTCTTTCTACCCTAAAAGTGATAGGTCTGGACCCAACCTCTCTGTGCTGGTTCAATAATTAATTTACAGATAGGCTTCAGCAGGTCAAGGCCGAAGGGGAGCTCTCCCCATTCAAACCACTAAAAAGATGCGTTCCACAGGGATCCATCCTGTGACCTCTGTTGTTTGCCATTTATATAAACAATATTGATGGCATCAAGGGGGACAATATTCACCTTTGCAGTCATGATACAGTGTTGTACCTAAGCCGCTCAACTCCAGAAGCCACCTTTGGAGATTTACATACAGAATTCATCTTGTTGCAGAATCAGCTCCTGAATAAAAAACTCTTACTCAATACCAAAAAAACAAAAGCTATGCTGTTCTCTCCTGCTACTCATTTGGCAAACCCTACTATCTCTGGCTCCTTACCTCCCATAAACACTTTACTAGGAGAGAGGTTGGAATTTGTTATGAAATTCAAGTACCTGGGGGTCTGGCTAGACCAAGGACTCTCCTTCATGGACCATGTCGAGGATCTGCTGAAAATGTTGAGGCAGAGGCCTGGTCTCTTCTTTAGAATAAACCGCCTCCTGACCAAAGATGCCAAGATGCAGTTAATTCAATCCAGTTCTCTATCCCTAATTGGTTATGCCAATTTCATTTATAGTCAGTGTAAAGCCTCATGTCTTAACACTGCACTGGACACCTTATACCACAGAGCCTTGAGATTCATAACTGGCCTACCTATCACCACCCACCACTGCTCCTTACATGCAGCTATGGGGTGGACCTCCCTTCAGTACAGAAGGAATAGAAATGTGGCTGTCTGGACTTACAAAGCTATTACCAACAAATTATCCCAATACAGTTCCAACAGTTTGCCATTATATGTGGTAGGCAACTACGCACTGAGAAGCTATTCTCTGTTTCTACTGATGGTACCTAGGGCCAAGACACAGTTTGGGAGAGCGGCCATAGACTTTGTATTGCCCTCACTCAGGAATAAACTACAGAAATCTATAAAACTGAGACTACCTGTTAGTCTTACCACCTTCAAGACCTTGTATGCCAAGGCTGTTAAGGAGCTACAAGCTGTTCCCAGCTTGTTTAGCGTGCTAAGGTGCCTACTGCTTACTTGCCCACTACATTGCAACCTAACCTGGCCCCTTGATTGTCTCCACCTATACCCCCCTTTTTTTTCTGCTAATCCACTACCTTTCTTACCCTCAGACTCCTAACATATATGTCCCCAGCCAATCTACTGTAACACCCCTCCTAGAACAGCTGTAGTCCTGTACCCTTCCCCTCCATATCTGCCCCTTAAGTTTGTATATGTCCTGACCAATGATATGCCATGCTATTTGAAAATGTTTTAATATCCTGGCTGTTTCAGAATGTTTTAATTCCCCTACTCATACCATTCTCCCTAACCTTGTTAACCCTATACCTGAAATACTTGTTATTGCTCTGTGTATTTTTTTTCTATTTCTATATAATTATGTCTATTTATTACCTGTACATAAAAGTGTTATTCTTGACCTTGTGTAATGCAGGTCCACCTTGTAAATGAGCCTGCTCAATGGTGTTTGCCTGGATAAATAAAGACTTGATTGATTGATTGATTGAGCAGCAGTAGTAGGAGTGTAAACCTTCTAGCAGCCCTTAAGCAATCTCTGAGACCACTAGGTTTTTCTTTGGAGGTTTTGGCTTGGGGACTACCCTGGTGACACAAAGATGAAATGTAATGATGAAGCATTCCCCAACTGTTACCATCGCTACTTAGATATACTGTAGAAAAAGTGTTGTGTAGTACAGTGTAGCGTAAGTACTGTAGATCGAGGGAGTGCTCCCGACCAACCAGAGCACTCCTTTCCACTGTGTGGGAGAATCTCTTATTCTGTGAAAAGTGTCTCACGTGCAGCTGCTCTGGAAACAGGCATGTTCAGGTATGTTGTTTTTTAAAATATATTATTGAATAAGCTCAATCAATAATGTATTACTGCCATGGCCAAGACCACTCTTATGGTTGTAAGAGTGGTCTCACTTGCATTCTTAGGGTATCAGGACCACTCACCTTTGATTCCCCAGTCTCATACCCTAAAAATGCATGTGAGGCCACTCTTACAACTGTTGTCTCAGCAGCGGTATTAACATACAAAAGACACAACATGGTATTTGTTATGTGATAACTGTATGCCCAGGTACATTGTGAGGCATGAATCATTTACGCCAAGGGCCTTCAGTTCCTGTAAGTGTGGTCACTGCATAACAACCCACACAATGGAGTGTAGTATTCACTTAAAGAATAGGTATAGAGAGGAAGAACTTTCAAAACATGCTAACTTTTTTATTGAAAACCAAATATTTTCTATTTCTGTACTAAAATCAACTAACATAGAAACAGAATGTGCCTGCAGAAAAGGGCTGCTTTTTCCATCTAGTCTGCCCAGATGGTCCCTGCCTAGTCTGTCTCTGCAGATGCTAACTGGTCTCTGGCAATCCTCCGTCCTCCCTATTTACTAATAATTCCCTATGTCTATTCCACAGATGCTCAAAGCCCCCTACTATTTTCACCTCCACTATTTCTGCTGACAGACTTTTGCAGGTGTCCACCACTCTTTCAGTGAAGTAGTACTTCTTCACATCCCTTTAAAAGACCCCCCAGCTTTATAGCATGCTCTCTTGTCCTGGTGCTTTTTCTCATTTGAAAGAGACAACCCTCCTGCACCCTGTTCATCCCATGAGGTACTTATAGGTCACTATTATGTCCCTCTCACTCTCCTCTCTTACAGGGTGTGCCTGTTGAGATCCCTTATTCCTTGCACCATTTTAGTTGCCCTCCTCAGACTGCCTTCATCTTGTCTAAATACTGTCTGTAGTGCGACCTCCAGAACTGGACACAATACTCCAGGTGGGATTCACAAGCAAGTGATACAGTGGAAATGCCACCTCCCCCCTCTTGCAGAACATCTCTCCCTATGCATTCCAGTATCCCACCGGCCCTATCCTCTGCTTTGTCACACTGCCATGTCACTTTGAGGTCATCAGATATGATAACTCCAGAGTCCCTTAGTGACTGCCAGTACCTGCCCAGCCAGCTTATTCTCCGCTCCTTGGTTCCTATGCCCTAGGTGCATGATTCTGCACTTTTTAGCATTGAGCCACAATTGCCATGCTGTTGACCACCCCTGAAGTTTTCCAAGGTCCCTACACATTCTTTCCACACCTCCTAAGTGTCCACCCTATTACAGATTTTGGTGACATCTGCAGAAAGAAATACCTTCCCTTCAACTTCTTTTGCAACGTCATTTATGAAGACATTAAAGAGGATCAGTCCCAGTACTTAGCCCTGCAGCACTCTGCTCGTCAGTCTTCCCTCATTAGAGTGAGTGCCATTAACCACCACCCTCTGTTACTTATGCATTAACCAGTTTCTTAATCAATTCACCACATTGGATCCCACCCCTGGGCTGCTTAATTTCTTTATTGGTCTCCTGTGTGGCACAGTATCACAGGCCTTGCTTATGTGCAGAAAGGCCATGTCCACTGCCCTCCCCTGATCTATTTTCTTGGTCACCCAGTTGAAGAAATCAATCATATACAGCTGGCATGACCTCCCTTCCCCTCATAAATCCATGATGCCTTTGGTCTTGTAGCCCATTGGATTCAAAATACTCCACCAACCTTTCCCTCAACAGGATTTCCATTAATTTCCCCACCACTGATGTGAGACTGACCAGCCTATATTTGCTAGCCCCTTCTCTGCTGCCACGCCTATGGAATGGGGCTATGTCTGCTCTCCTCCAGTCCTTTGGAGCTATACGTGTTTCCAATGAGCTGTTGAATAAGGCCATCAGTGGGGCAGCTAGCTACTCCCTGAGTTCCTTTAGCCCCTTTGAGCATATCCATTCTGGTTTCATAGCCTTGTCCAATTTCAGAGCTACAAGTCCCTTCAGGAATCTTTCCTCTGAAACTGGAATTGTGTCCATCTCTCCCCCTTTGTTTCTTCTTCTTCCTGGTTGTATGCCCCCCCCCCCACTGTGAATACTGAGCAGAAGTACCTATTCAGGATGTCTGTTTTTTCTTGATTCTCTTGTTCAGAGTGTCCCATGTCACCCTCATTATCCTCTCTATCCTTCTCTTTGCTTTCCTCTTATCACTTATGTACCTGAAGAAAGACTTATCCCCTTCAGCTACCTCTATGGCTATACTTTCCTCTGTCTGCCCCTTTAATCCCCTCACTGCCTTTCCTGCTTCCCTCTGTTTTAAATACCTCCCTGTCTTCCTACATCTGCCTTTCTTCATAACTCCTGAATGCCACTCTATTTTTTCCATCGCCACCTTGACCACTTCCCTAGAGAGCCATAAAGGTCTATTTTTCTTTCTACTTCTACTCATTTCCTTCACATAGAGGTTTGTTGCCTTAATTATGCCCTCCCTTTTTTTTCCTCCACTGTGCCTCTACCCCTCATTGGCAATCACCCACTAAGAGGCAGTTTCTGAGGCAGTCTCCAATTTTTTTTTTAAATCTGCCCTTCTAAAGTCCAGGACCCTCATCTTTATGTGGTTTTCCCCTGGTCCTGTCTCAATGTTAAACAACAATGTACAGTGATTACTGGTACCAAAGTGACAGCCCACTTTGACATCTGCAACATTGTCCCTGTTTGTAAGCACCAGGCCCAGCACTGTCCAGTCCCTAGTGAGTTTATTGACTAGCTTCCTGAGAAAAGCCCCTTGCATGAAGTCAGGGATGGCTTTGCCCCTTGCTGAAGCTGCAGCAGGAAGGCTCCAGTCCCTATCTGGCAGACTAAAGTCCCAAACCAGTAAAAAGTAGATACAGACAGTAGAAACACAGACCAATGAACATGGAAAACTGTCACAGAAGAAGGCTATGATATCTATTCAGCTTGCCCAGTGAGGCTGTAAATGCCACTAAGGGATCACGAGTGATCTTCCACCTCTCCACTTCCCTGCGCTCCTGGATTTCTTGACCAATCCTTTGTGCCTATCACACATAGTCATGCATGGATGCTATTCTAATAACACAGATAGTGCCAGATAGTGCCCCAAAAACCAGATTTTAGATGTCAACAAATAGTGTTGACATACTAGAATGGATCTATGTTTGTCAGATCCCTTCCATGGATCTGACCTGACTGGTTGGATGTGCAGATCTAATCAATGGTCTGATGAATACCTGGATCTGACCTTGGATCCATAAATATCTGACACTGGATCTGAGATCTGACTTTGGTCTGATATTTGCTGGTTCCTAGTTTGGATTTCAGCACTATTCAGTGGAGGAGGTCAGATCCACAAAACCACTATGCAAGCACCATTGATCACACCCCCTTCTTAAAACTTTCCACCATTTTTGCACTGACAAGTGTTTCGAGTAGCTTTTTCCACCCATCTAGCACCCTCTCCTCTGTGATGTAATTAGGTTTGGGCAGATCAGTCCGCTGAAACTCAGAACCCCCCTGGACCCGTTCGGGTCTGTAAACTCGGCATAGAAGATGAATATATTTCCTGAAAGTATGCACTGAACTGAGTCTGACAATGTCACTCTTATTCTAAAATGAGTGTTATAACACGATACTTTGGATGATTGAAAAAGTAATGCTATGACTCCAGGGGTAATTTTTTTCAATAATCAAATTTACAGTGTTTTAAAAATAAAGCTCATTGTAGAATAAGAGTGACATTGACAGGCTCAATTGCAACTGCATACTTTCAGGAAATATAATGTCTAGAAGCCAAACTTTTGTTTTCTTGAAGGCAGGGGCCAGTAAAAGAAAGGGAAAATCTCTCATCTTGGCTCTAAAGCTGGCAGTATCCCTTTAAGCTGGAGCCAGACCTTGGAGACAGGGAAGCAGAGTAGTCTACGAGGAAGGTGCTTGCTGTCACTCTGTTTTGTATTCTTCTGTGACTGCTGTGCTCTTTCTTGCCTTGCAGACATTAATTTAAAAAAATCTTATTAAAAAAACTACTTTTGTTTTTATATAGTTACGGCAGACTTACCAGTTCTTTTCCAGTTGCCTGCTCTTCTGCTGTGGTGAATATATTTCATGGTTTGGAGGCCTACTTCTCCTACCATTGCTGCTTGCTCCCTGCTAAATAAGAAATTCCACTTCTCTTAGCCCCCCATCCTGACACTACCTGTGCTCCTGGGAAAGTGGATGTCTTTTAGCCTCAGAGGGAAGAAGTTTCTGCTAGACCCTACTCTGCTGTTACTGGACTGCTGTGTTTTTTTCTTTTCTGGCAGGCATTAATTAAAAAAAAATCCTTTCTGTATAGTTACATGACATCACACACATGCCAGTTTGCCTGTGTGTCAACTGCTGCTGTAAATAAATTTCATGGCCCGCTGTTCCTACCATTGATGCATGCGCCCTGCTAAATAAAAAAATCCCACTTGACCTGGCCACCACTACCAACAGTAGTAGTCTCTAAAACTACCTGTCCTCCAGGTAAAGGGCATCTCTTTTAGCTTCAGAGAGAAGAAGTTGCTGCAAGGACCTATTCTGCTGTCACTGGACTGCTGTGTGTTTTTTTTTTTCTGGCAGACATTAATAAAAAAAACCAAAAAACTTTTCCATATAGTTGCATCTCACATTTGCCAATGCTTTTAGCAGTTGCCTTTGCCCGTGTGTTTATCTGTTGTTGTGAATATATTTTTGTATGATACCTACTAAATAAAAAAAATCCCACTTGATCTGTTCCCCTTCCTCCTAACTGTGGCAATCTAATATTACCTGTCTTGGGAAGGGGATCTCATTTAGAACATGAGGGACTGAGGGAGGCAATACTACAAGCTAGGCCTGGTATTTGCTGCAGTCTGCAAGTCTCTGCTCTGCTGCATCTACTGTGCTGTTCTTTTGCCTTGTTTGCAGGCATTAATAAAAAAAATCATATAGTAACGTCTCTCACACCAGTTCTTTTCTAGGTTGCCTGTGTGTTTGTTTTTCTCACTACATCTTTGGCTAGTTTCTTCTACTATTTTTGTGTGCTTTCTGCTAAATAAAAAACAACAGTTCATAACGTGCACCTGACAGGGAGAGGAGGAGGCAGAAGTGGGGAAAGGGATGGGGAAATGTATGGCACAAACAATATTGCAGAGTCAGACAGTAAAGGACCAGTTGCTGGGACATTATCCAGTAGCAGTAGCAGTAGTTGTTCTTCCACAGTGCTGTCCAGTTAGACAAGAAAGGCAAAAATGTCTTTAAAACAAAAGGTGTAGTCAGCACTACATGGAGTGGCAAGCAAAGACATGGTACCTATGTGTACCATAGTACCAGTACAAGCAGGCCGAGATAGGTCAGACTCCACCTACACTTGTTGTAGCAGGTTGTGGCAACAGTTGTGCTGATAAAGTTCTACTGTCTCCTCTTTCTCAGTTTTCTTCAGGAGTAAGTACTAGAAACAGTCCCCTTTTGTCCTAATTGTTATTCAGCACTCCTAATGTCAGCCATCTGAGGACTTCTGCTACAAGGCAGCTCACAGTTTCTGAAACGCTTGAACATAAAGCCAGATACCAATGTACTCATCCTGAAGCAATTGCTATAACATAATTAATTTCTGAGGTGATAGCACTGGACTTACTGCTTTACAAAATTGTGTAGCATGTTGGATTCAAAAGGCTTTTGAATTACCCGTTACCATGATACAGCATTAAATCCAGGAAATATTTTTCACTGTTGCTGTACCTCAGATGTATGAGGGAGACAGTGCTAAACTATAAAATGCATTAAAAGATGCAGTTGCTGGGGTTGTCCATCTGACTATCAACATATGGACAAGCTGTCAGCCAGAACCACTTATGTCACTGAGTGTACATTGGGTGTCATTTACTCCCTGTAGTGACACAGACAAATCCCCCTATGAAACTGGGTTCCCTTCACATCCAGTATAACCCATTGGATCACACAGCTTCCAACATTGTGGATGAGCTTAATAGAGAGATACAGTGCTGGTTTACTTCACAAGAGTATTCTGTAGGTTTTTCACTGGCAATGGCTCAAATATAAAGAAAGCAATGTCTGTTGGGGGCTTTGTGCACATTCAGTGTTTTGCACACTGTGTAACTTTTAACTTGCAAACCTTTCTGGAATAAGACAGAGATATAAAAGCTCTCACATATGTGGCAAATGCACATTTCATCCACTCCTGCAAAGCACGCAGACTTCAGACCATACAAGAAGAATACAGACTGCCTCCCAATACACTCATGCAGGATGTAACAACAAGGTGAAACTCCACCTTTTACATGTTCCAACAACTACTGGAGCAAAAGAAAAGGCTATGAGACAGTATGCATTGGAGAACAGTATAGGGATTGCTGATGTGTACATTAATCCTCAGCAGTGGGCTCTTTTAGAACTTCTCATCAAAATCCTACAATCCTTTGAAGAAATTACTAGGGATGTGAGTTCTAACAGTGCCACACACATCCAAGTAATACTACTGATGAAGATTCTTAGATTTCAGCTAAATGCAATCAGGGATTACTTGGAAGGTCCAAAAAGCCAGTTTCAGATGAGAGAGTCTTTTGCCACTGAAAGGGACTTGCCACCAAGAACAAAAAAGGACATAGCCCATTGAATGATTAAAAAAGTCGGAGATGATGAGAAAATCTGTGAAACGCTGGTGGCAGAACATTATACTATAGCAACAGTACTAGAACCATGGTACAAGATGAAACAGCTCTAACAGCATGACCCCAATGTGGTCCAAAACTGCAGAGAGAAAATCTTTCAAGAAGTAGATTTAGTTTTGTAGAAAGCAGTGACAACAGATGCAGCCCCCAATTCACTCCCCCTGCACCTTCACAGCCCTCTATTCTCTGTCAGGGTACAAAACAGTCAGCTGCAGCCATTTGTTCTACTCCCAGTAGTCAACTTTGGGGTCACTTTGATGCTGTTGTCCTTGAAAAATCAGACCTTCCTTTTCCATATGTCCCTGCCTCTGTCCAGAATATAGTTGACTGCTATTTGCAGAAGGTGTCAAATGGAATGAAGATCCCATAAAATACTGGCAAAACAAATACTCTGTTTGGTCTGCACTCAACCAGTGTATTTTCAGCGCAACTGTTTAGCTCTGCAGGAAATGTGGCAACAGATACGTGATCTAGGCTACTGCCAGAAAATGTGGAAAATTTAACATTCTTAAAATAAACCTTCCCTTGATTGGTTACACCTATAACCAGGAGGCAGCAGCAAATACATTTGGCAGTGACCCCAAAGTTGACTATATGGAAGAGCTGAGAGAGTGACATTTTTTTTTCAGACAAATAAATAAGTAATTAAGTAAGACCATATGTGGTCTACACAATTGTTGATCCTGATGGTACAATGTCTTAATGGACTTGGCTAATTTTTGTATTACCTGAACCTGATGGCACATATTTTGCATCATGTTCTAATGGATAGAGTAATTTCTGGATTGCCTGAAGTTTAACCTGATGGCACAATTTTCTCAGCATATCATAATGGTCTTGGCTAATTTTTGAACTGCTTGAACCTGATGGCATACTTTTTGCAGCATATCCTAATGGACAGGGCTAATTTTTGGATTACCCAATGTTGCACCTGATGGCACAATATTTGCAACATGTTTTAGTGGGTTTGACTGATTTTTGGATTGTCTGAACCTGATAGCACACTTTTTTGCAGCATGTCCTAATGTGAAGTGATAATTTTTGGATTGTCTGAGATTACATGATGAAACATTTTATTGTCCTCTCATACAGAGCTAATTTTTGGATTGCCTGAACCTGATGACACAATTTTTTCAGCATGTCCTAGTTGACTGAGATACTTTTTGGATTTCCTGAACCTGATGGCACACTTTGTGAAGTGTGTCCTATTGAACTGAGTTAATGTTTGGATTGTCTGGCATTACCTGAAGACACCATTTTTGTCCTCTCAGACTGCTAATTTTTGGATTGCCTGAACCTGACAGCACATTTTTTGCAGCATGTCCTAATGGACTTTTCTAATTTTTGGATTGCCTGAACCCAATTGTGCTGCTCATTTCTCCTCTCATTAGCTGTAGCTCTCTTAATTTGTTATTCAATTACGTGCTCAAAAATGAAAGTCTGGACTTCTAAGGACATGCAGTTATGTTTTGGTAGGGGTCCCCTAAATGTGTCATCCATTTGGGTGGGTTGGTAGAGGGGACACCATGCCATAGAAAATAACTACATGACTCTCAGTGGAGCAGAGAAGGAACTAGTGCAACAATGACAAACTGATATGTTTATTCCATACTAAATTGGAATGCAATCCCCCTCTGAGGTCACACAGGTCAGTTTACAGTTACATCACTACAGAGGCAGGGAACAGTGGTCAACTGCATGACTGCCTTTTATTATTCAACTGACCAGCACATCATTACCATAAACTCACTGTTTCATTTCCTGAAATACTGTTTACAATTCCGTGTGTGTGTCATAGGTCTCAATGCCTTTTTATGCAATTTCATGGCAGATTTTCAATTTTCCCCCTATTTTAGAAAAGGTTCCAATTTGAATCAGAGCTAATCAGAATGTACGAGAAATTTGGCCTGGATTCTGATCCTGATAATAAGGGTCAGGGCCATTTTCTGTCTGCCCATCATGAGAAGTAATACTTCCTTATTTCGTTTCTAAATTTCCCTCCCAACAGTTTCATATTATTCACTTCATTTTAAATGCTTCTTACTATTCCCTAAAGTACTCCTTCCCCACCTGTCAATCATCTGCCTCACCAAGAATTCAATGCATGGAATGTCTGTCGATCGTGGAGTATAGGAATTCAACATTCTGAATCCCATGAGTAAACTGTTCAGCTCTCTCTGACCACAGACACACACACACACACACACACACACACACACACACACATGCCTCTTATGGAGCCAGTGCCTTAATTTTATATGTGGCAGGTAAGAAGCAAATATTTCCTTGGTAAGTGTGTAATGATAGGAAGGACATTTTTCATGGTCAACAGAGAAGCACCAGAAAATAAAACTGAGTAATATTACTGCATATTACTCAGTCTCTGCTAGAAGGCTGAAGAAATTGGTCACACACTACCCACTCTCTTTCCTTGTGGAGAAAGGGAGAGAAGCAGGGAGACAATGCTATTTTTATATTTAAAACAGGTAAACCACTGTTGCCTAAAATGCTTCTCTCCTTACCAGATTTCTTTTTGTGTTCTGCCATCATGCAGTTTTCTCTCCATTGTTCCCTCTGTTCAGTTTTTCAGGGGAACAGTGGAAGGTCCACCTGCAGTGGAGAATGTGACGGGTTCCTGTGGTGGAGTTTGACTAAAACTGAATGGTATAGAGGCCCATTGGAGGGTATCCCAGTGAGGTGAACTGCACCAGGAGAGAAGAGTGACTGCATTTCAGTGAGGCTTGAATGCTTTAAGCCCCAGTTATCAATCTCACAATGCTTCTCAACGCTTATGCCACAGCTTCTGCTTTTGCAGTGTGTCTGTGATTTGTCTGATCAATTTGTTTGAAAAGAACAAAGAACAAAGAAATAAAATAAAATATGAGTACTAGCGTGTGAGATAGAGGGAACAAGTGAGGAAGTTATCAGATTCTCAGACTGATTGTGTGGACTGAGATTTGATGCAACTGAACTTAGTGGAAGCATCTGATTCCAGGCACAAATAAAAAGGGACAAGTGATTATTTTGGTTCTAGAGCTTTTTTACTTTTTACTTTTGTGTTTTATGTCCTTAATGTGTTTTACTTGATGTGTTTTTGTAAAGTTGGACTGGAATAGTCATCGGTTAGCATGCTGCTGTTATTGCTGATATTATTAGTAGAATTCCTAATATTCTTAATACTGTTGTCTGCTGCTAATACGCTAGTGTTTATGTTGCTTACTAGCCAGATTTCTTTTTATGTAAAAGTGTAGAATAACAATAGATAACAAAAGATATAAAGTTTTAAATTTTCCTTTTAAACTTTCGCACCATATGCAAATTGGTCCAGGTCACTTCCTGTGAAGTACCTGCATTCCTGTGAGCTCAGGTAGATCACAGACATGCTTGGTCTCATGCAGTGGAGAGGGGACAGTGAAGTTTTATGTTGCTGTTAAAGTTCTGAATGAACTATACCATTGCATGAACAGCTCTTTATAATTTCCTTTTTGAGAATCAAGTGTCAGTTCTTAAAATACTGCTTACATTATCAGCTCAAATTCTTTGCTGAAAGCCTTGCTTTTTCTTACCGCAATCTACATTGGCGTATTGGCATGTATTTTGTTGAATTGTCACCATTTCTCCAGTTGGTTTAAACTCTGTAATGTGTAGCTGCAGAGCTGCCGAGGAGACCAAGCAAAATTATGGCATATGATGATCCTAGTAAGAACTTTTAATGTATTTCTTTTAAATAACAGATTGCAAAATGGTGCTGATTGTACATTTTTATTTGAACTGTATTGAATTGTACTTAAATGTCTGTGTTCTATGCCTAAATATTGGGTTTTTGCTTTTAGTGGAGTTCCAGAAAGTGAATCCTAACAAGTGGCTCACAGAAACATATTCGCTTGGGACAACCAAGACTACTGATGAATTAAGAAGCCATACCCAATTCATAACTGTTCCTGGAATTAAACACACTTTTTTTTGAGTCATGTGGAGTATCTGAACCTGTATTTGAACTTTTGCTTTTTACTCCAGTATCAAGGTACTTTCTTGCACTGTTTCAGACTTTGATGTTTGCAGTTTGCATATTTGGACATTTCATCTGCACATTTCATCTGATTGAATGGACTAGGAACACTTATCTGGGACACCGAAAGAAAGCAAGAAGCGGAGAAATTTTTGGACTGGCTAATCTGGGAACTTTTTCTTTTCTGTTTTAAGTTTTTGATTCGAGACTTTTTATGAATTAAGTTAGAGAGTATATGTGATGCCTGTACCAGATTTTAAACTGCCAAAAGAGATTTAAGTGAAAAGATCAAGAAAGGGAGTTTTTAAGTGGGAAAACTAGCCAGGAGGGAACATATAGAATTTTTAGGGAGGTCCTGACTTGCTATACCAGAAGGGGATAAAAGTATAAGTTGTGGAGATAGGGAAAGAACATTATTAATTTAAAATAAAAATGTGGATAAGACCTATATGAAACAGTTGAACCGTATATTGGATTGCTGAATTGGTAAATAGCTAAACCGGTTAAAACCAGGTCCCAACCTTCTTTCTTAGGGATTGGAGTCCAAATCGAGGCTTGGAGAGCCAGGACAGGTTATGAAAATGGTACAAACAAGACAATCAAAAAAGAAAATGGTTGTTAATTCTAGAAGTTATATAAACAAAAATAGAAATAAAAAAACTTGCGGATAAGAAAGAGGTTGGAAAAAAGGGTGGAAATAAAGCATTAATTTATAAAACAATCACAAGCTATATATTAGCACCAGGGAGTCAAATCAATCTAGTTGTTAGGAAAGAAGTGCTCAGAATACAGAGCTCCTCACTACCTCCACTCAGTTCTTCAACAATACATAGAAAAAGTGGGAACAGCTCACAGAGCTCTGCAGAAGAACATCCACTGTTAAAAACTATAAGAGATATGGAAGATAGAAAAGAAGTGGGAAGTGGTAGAGATACAAAAAAGAAAAATGGGGAACACTTAGGGGAAATGCTAGAGAGAAAGATTAGAAAATGCAGTGGTAAAAGGTTACAGAAGGAGATTAGTGGTGGATCAATAAAATATAATGAAATGGAGGCTGGAAAGAAACAGGAACATAGCTGTGACAAAAGACAGTTGATTGATAAATTGCATCAGTGCCCTAGTGCCTGCTTTTTAGAAGAATTTGAAGCATTTCTGACCCCTTATATATTAAGACCAAAATTAGACCCCTCTACCCTGTATCCCCCAGATATTTTACATATAATAAGTAATAATGTAGAAGAAGTAGGAGAAAAGAGTAAATTACAGGAGCAAAATGTAACAGAGGAAAAACAGGATGGTATCAAAAACCTTTTGTTGGAAATAAGAGTTTGAATATTATTAAATAATGAACTGTTAGTTAACTTTACTTCTCTATTGAGTGCACACTTGGAAAAAGAAGTGGAACCTGAAAACACAAAAGGAGAAGTAGTAGAAATTAGATCTAATGGTAAAATAAATAAATAAATAAAAAACAATCCAACAACTAACAGAAGAAATAGGAGAAAGAGAAGAAAGGGAAACAGAACAGCTAATAGAAGAACTAAAGAGAGTCAAGAAAAAAGGAAGTGAAGATGAATAAGGAGGAAGATCAAAGGATAGAAGATAAAGAAGGGAAAAAGTTACATGAGAGGTATATGGAAAGTGATAAATTAAAAAAAGGCTGCATTGGGAAGATTTTGGAAATTGAAGAAGAAGGGTCAGTAAAAAAATATAGGATTATAGAAGAGCTTGAAGAGGAAACGTCTAAAGAAACAGAAGAAAAAGGGGAAACTATAGGTATGAATAAGGAGGGAGGAGTGACTCAGGGAAAAATGAATTATGACAAAAATAAAGAAGATCTCATAGAGAGAGGGGACATTTGTCCATGTATTTTCTTCAACGGAATCTCTAAGAATAAAAATGAAAACAGCATGACACTAAAATTAACTGTGTATAATATCTGCAAGGGAATCCTGGGAAAACAATTTGCTTGGAATGATACTGGGTCAACATATAGATACCAGAATGGAAAAGAAAAAGGGTGGATTTGTGTGGTATTAAGGAATAAAGACATCAGATATACTATCTTAAGAGAAAGGGAACTATTTAGAGAGACTGGTGTTGAAGCAGGGAGCACAATATCAATGGAGAAAGATATAAAAGAAGTAGTGGAAGAAAGTGAATGGAAAAAAAACCTAAGAATGTCAAAAAAGCATCAGGGGAAGTAGCAAATCAAAATGGGAAAGACCAAAAAAAAATTTCCTGCTACATGAAACTAGTGGAACAAGAACATTCCTTACTTCTGGATGATTTGGGAATAAATGATGGCACCAATAGGGAAATCAGGGGGAGATTGAGGAGAGGGAGGAAAATAAACAATAGCGTTTTTCTAGAATCCCCAGAAATGAATGGAACAATTATAGATACAGAATCCACTCTGGTAAGTGTAGCAAGATCTGATTTGAATTTGGATGATAGTTAATAATGTGTTTTGGATGAAACTCAGGAAGAGAATTGACATCAGCCTGAAATGGAAAACCAGATACTTCAGAACATTGAGATCCTCTGCTGGAATATAGCAGGATTGGCAGGGAAAATGACAGATATTGTGGTAATGAAATGTTTAACAAACTTCCATAAAATAATGGTACAAGAAACCTGGGTGTAGGACATAGAAAGTAATTTATAGCGGGATACCAGGGTAGCAATATTCCAGCTAAGAAGTGGAAAAAATATGAGAGAGCTTCAGGGGATCACAATGTTCATGAAAATAGGTCCAGGAATGAATGCAAAATGTATTTGGAAGGATGAAAAATATTATATTTTGGTGATTGAAGTGTCTTATGAAGGCTGTGTGAGATATATATTGGTAAATGTGTACTTTCCCCCAGACACTGAGGATTCACCTATTGTGGGATGTATGAGAACTTTTGAAAATATCATCCAAAATATAGAAATGTAATATCCAGGCAAAATGTTCATTATTGGTGGAGATCTTAATGACAAAATTAGGAAAAAATAGAGGACTGTTGTCAAAACTGGAATTTGGATGATGTTTTCAACATCTCAATAAGGGTTTCAACAGATAAGAAAATAAACAACCAAGGGGAACTCTTGTTAAATATTATGAATAAGTTGAATCTTACAGTTCTAAATGGAAGGTGTAAAGGAGATAGACTTGGAAATTCCACGTATGAGTATAAAAAAGGTAATAATGTATTGGATTACATTTTAGTTGATGTGTACTCCTTCAAGAATGTAAACAATTTTGAAATAGTTAATAATTGGGACAATGATCATCGCCCACTAAAAATTTAATTGAATGCAAGGATATCAGTATTTTCAGAAAATCAAAATAAAAGGCAACTGGCGGATAGTAATATGCAGATTAGGGAACAGAAAAATTAAAATGGACAAGGACAGACCTGGTTCTGTTAAAAAATATACTTAGATTTGAAAATATAAATAAAGGGAAAGAACAAGTGATAGGAAAACTTCATGTACAATTAAAGCAGGTGAGCTCTGAAAGTTGCATTGAAGACATTTTAAAGGAATATCAATTTATAGAACAAGAGGTCATAAGGGAAGTGGAAAAAGTCAATGGACACAAGCAGGAAAACAGTGTTAAAGCAAAATGGTTTGACAAAGAATGTTTAGAGAAAAGAAAATTAATAAGGAAGATAGGAAAGAGAATAAGAAAGTATAATAATACAGAAGATAGGAAAGCAATATGCCATCTTAAGCTGGAATATAGGAATTAAATTGTGCAGAAAAAAAACAAGAATTTAATAACAATCAGTGGAACCTACTGCAGAAGGCTATAACACAAAAAGACAATGTTGCCTTTTGGAATTTAGTGGCATTAGGAACAGATAAAGATATATATATATATAATGTAACAAGTATGATTACATCCCATGAATGGAAAGAGCATTTTCAAGACATCTTTAAAAAATCTTACAAGAAAGATATGGAAAATATAGAGGTGAAACATCCAAAGAAACAATGCGAAAACTGCTGCAAATTACAAAGGAAGAGGTAATTAGGGCTATTCTGGCCCAGAAAAGGAATAAGGTGGCAGGGATAGATGAAGTAGGAGCAGAATTATATCAAATAAATCCAGAATGGTGGGCAGAGTTATCACTGGGAATTTTTCAAAATATCATAAAACATAAAAAAATCCCAGAAAATTGGAAAATAGAAGTAATAGTCCCATTACACAAGAAAGGTTCAGTGCTATCACCAGAAAACTATAGACCAATTACCCTTTTGAATATAAGTCTAAAGATCTTTTCATGGATAATTCTTGATAGAATGCAAATATAGATGGAGGATAAGAGAATAATATCTAGATGCCAGGCGGGATTCCAAAAAGGTAAATCAACAATAGATCAATTTTTTTTATTTGAATATATTACTGATAAATATACCCAGAGTAAGACAGGAAAAATATATGCAGCCTAAATCAGCTTTTGATATGGTGAACAGGACAATCCTGTGGCAAATATTGGAGAATAAAGGGATAGAGAAGGATCTGTTAGAAATTATAAAGATTCTACATAAACGAAATAAAGTAGTTGTTAGATATGGGAAGGATGGTGCAATCAAAGAAGATATTGAAGTAAAACATTGAATAAAACAGGGTTGTTTACTTGCCCCAAGTCTATTTAACTTATATACAGATGTGAAAGTGGAAGAATTAGAGAAAACAGAGTTTTCCACCAAGAATAAATAAAATCCCAATAAAAATATTACTCTACGCAGATGATGTGGTGTTCCTATTGCAAACCTCATTGGGCCTAAAGGAGGCTCTACTGACAACTATGAAAGTAGTACATAGATTGGGTATAGAACTTAATCTGGAAAAACCAAAAATAATGGAATTTGGTGAAAAGAGACAATGGAAGGCATCTTGGGAAGTAAAAGGTGAAAGAACAGAAGTAGTAAAAGAGTTTCAATATCTGGGTGTCATTTTTAGTAAAGATTCCATCTGGGATAAGCAGGTACAGAAAATGAAGGAGAATGTGACTAAATCAATAAATGGGATCACACATTTTGCTCATGTTATGGCTAAAGATTCATATTTGGCTCAATATTGATGTTTAATGGCAAAAGTACATTTGCAATTGATGTATGGGGCCGAAGCCTGGGGGTTGTTCTGTAAACTAAAGGATGTAGAAGTAATACAAAATCAATATCTGAAAAAAGTTTTGGGAGTGCTCCAAATTACTTCAAATACAGTTGTCTGAGTGAAAACTGGTACTGTGTCAATATATGCAACAATAATAAAGAAATGTATACTATACTGGAAGAAAATTAGAACTGCCCAGAATTATAGCCTAATATTCAGTTGCTGGGTTGAAACAATCCAGAAGCAGGCACAAACTAAATCAGAATGGTTGGGGAAATTGAATGATGAGTTTACTAGATTCAGACTTCAGTATAATGCAATTTTAGATATAACAACACATTTGATTAAGTCTGCACAAGGTGCAATTGAAAGAGTGTTCAACAATGTAAAGCAATAAGATTTAGAAGTGATAAGGACAGCATGGAATAGTGAAAATTTGAAATATATTAAAAAATCCTTAAAAATTAAAAAATATTTAACATTTTGCAAAAATAGAAAGTAAAGGAAAGCCTTGGATTGTTAAGAGTTGGGCAGTATGTCCAATGGGGAAGGATAAAACATAATGAAAATACTGCTCAAATATGTAATGGGTGTAATGAGGCAAAAATGAATATGATGCAGTTGATTTTGAAATGTCCAATGTTTCAGAAGGAGAGACAGGACACTATTTATAATTTACATAGTAATCTATTAGGTCTGCCAAAAAGGGAACAGATGGATCTAATATGCAATACAAAGAATGAGACAAACATTTTTGCACTGGCTAGTTTTGATTTTAAAATTGCTAAGAAATATAAATGGAAATTATGATACTATATGCACTTTATAGGGAAGGCAGGTATGAAATGGAGAAAATATTGGTGTTTGTCGTTAGTGTATAAGTATGTGTAAATTATTTAATATTAGTAGTTAGATGTGGTCATATGTGGAGATTGTATTATTATTGCATGTACTGAATGCTTATTTTATACATGCAGCGCAAATAAACTTAACTTTGAACCTTGAAACTGAGTAATACTTAATTTGTCTTACTGTGTATGTGTCTAACAAGGGATTATAAAAGGACACAATATACAACTTAGTTTTTATACTCCCATGGCCTGGGCACACACATCTTCAGGTTCTCCACATGACATACCCCCTGCTGCATGTCAGACTCACCAAGTGCCTCTAAACCTGCCACCCACCTGCAAGTCCTCCATTGGCTGGAGAGTCAGACTTATCCCTGTGGGGGTATGTTGCCACCAGGACAGAAGCACCTAAGATCAGCCTGCCAGTGGTGGTTTTAATGGGTCATTAACTGGGCGGCCTGGTAGGAATGGAACAGTTATGTTTGCTATGCCCTAATCCAACCTTGAGTAACTCTGCCTCCAAACTGTCTCTGAAGCAGGATGAAAAAGATCTGTAACAGCCTTGGCTGTTCATGTGGGAAATCAGCCCTCTTATTAGTTGATTCCAGTTGTCAGTCAATGATGAGTGTCTGTCTTGTTCCTTCAATGCACTATTGGTCAAGTCACCCACGGTTGAATAAATGAACCCTCTAGCAGTCCTTCAGCCCTTGGGGTACTCTTGCAGGCTCCCTGTAGTCTGAGTGGCTGTGTTGCTGCCCTCTGTCCTTGTTACCAGGATGTCTAAAAGAATGTGCTTCCAGTGATCAGTGCTGATGCTGAGATTACTGGTCTCAGAAGAGAGGATGATAATGGACCACAGGCTCAGTGGACCAGCCCTATGGAGGTCGCCTGACAAAACCATATTAAAATGTATCAGGGAACTGTGAAGAGGAATTCAACTTATGGAGCTAATCATAATGCAAAGTTAAACAGATTATGTTTATGCATGAAGTAATTTCTTTGTCTGAATACATAGAAGTGTGATTGATACATGAGTGAACAGAAGTCAAGCTCCATCCCTTGTGGGTCATAAAATTCTGTGAGGGTAATGTCCTCATCAGAATAATGGGTGGGGGGAGAATGAGGAAAGCTCGAGTATACTACAGCCTGTACTTTGGCTCATGAACTAAAGAAAACATGTAATCTTCATATATTACGTGATGTCTTCTTCACCTTCCTTCCTTCTCATGTGGCACCTCCCGTAAGACTGGCTGGGACAATAGTTTGGCCCCCGCAGTGATCTGATGTAGAGACAGTAGGGGGCGGCTATCCCCTTTAATGTAGAGAATGCTACAATGATAGTAGAGGGGAGATGGGCAACTCCAGTTCATCGGTGCCTGGCTGCCCGATGGGGAGGGGACCAAACCCCAGTATTGTGGTACCAGAAGAAGTCCTCCCATGAAAGTATGGGGGGCATGTGAACCTCTCAGCAATGTCCTAGTCATCAGAAGAAGCCAGACATGGGAGGTCATGTGATGGCAGCCTAGAGGAAAGCAGCGACCTTGTGTAGCTCTGTTCCCTACCCAGTTAAAAACATCCCATTTTAGATTATCATGAACGTACATTGCATCAAAAATTACTCCTGAGGACATTTATATCTGATTTCGGCAGCTTGGATCATTTAAATATGGAGGTATACATGAAAAAACAGCTCCCGAAGCATACCCCACCGCCATCGCTGGAAAAAGAGCAGGCCCTGAAGCGACCTCAGCAAGGGCCTACTAAAACAGTTCTTGGATCCACAGCCTTAACTGAAGAGCATTTCTTAGAAATAATTATGCCCTTACAGAGTGCGATCACGGAAATCTCAACTGAGATGCACAGTATTAAATCATCTATGGACTCATTAAATATTCGGGTCGGACACTCTGAAACTCGCATTAAGTCTTTAGAAGTGAAGGCAGATAAGTTCGAATTAGAGCGCGTTTCCACGAACAGGAGAGTGAAAAAAATTGAAGAAAAGCTAGAGGATCTGAAGGGGAGGAGTAGAAGGAGTAACATAATAATCATTGGTATTCCGGAGAGAAAGGAGGGCGCATCTCTGATACTATTCATCCAGAAGTTGTTTGAGAAAGTTGTGGGCCTGTCTCCAAACGGGGCAAGCTACACTGTTGAAAGAGCCCACAGGGTGCTTCATCCTCCCCCTCCACCGGGATTGCAGCCCAGACCTATGGTTAGTAAATGACTAAATTATTTGGATAAACAACATATCCTGGCACAAGTAAAATCCCTACAAGAAGTGCTCTGGGAAGAAAAGCGGATTAGGATAACGCAAGATTTGCCACAGTCTATCAGGCTCAAGTGACAAAAAATGCACCCCTTGGTTTCTAAACTGATTGCGGCGGGTAAACAATTCTGAGTAAAATACCCGGCTCTGTTGCAAGTGAAAATTGATGAACAGTGGCACTCGTTCGAAAGCTTAAATGTGGCACAAACAGAGCTCAAGAAGCTGTTACCCGATCTGCTGAAATGATTATTTTGTTCTACGAAGAGGATGGGCTACCGGAATAGAGAAAGGAGTCATTGTAAGCCATTATGTGCTTAATTAAGGCTGAATGGTCTTGATATTAAGATGGAAATAATCGCGCTTTGGTAGGAGGAATGTCTCCGGTAGAGTGAAGGATGTTAGCTTAAATGCAGAATATGGACTCATTAAGCATTGCAATATTCCGAGAGCACGTTAGACGCTGGCATCCCTCTGGGGTAAATCATAAGGGAGGAATGAACTGAACCCTTACAAGAATCTATACCCTTGATGTAGCATGGTCGCGCCTTACGAGTGTTTGGACAGAAGAAAGAAGAGCAGTTCCTGAATTCCATGCGGCTAGAATGGCTGTTTTGTTCCATGTACTTCAAGGTTTCAAGTCATCTGCTGTTAGAACCACAAGGGAACACTCTATAAACAAGCTTTAATTTGGAAAGCTCACATTATTTTGTTTAGCATATGTATCTCTGAAAGTTGGAGTAGATAAGATTGCATTTTGAATTGTGCATGATCTGAAAGAATATACAGAAGTTTAATTTAATTAATTGGAGTGTAGGTGGCTCCTCTTTAGTTAGCATTTTGGGTCTCAACTCACAAGGATAGTGAACAAAGCAGTACGAATATGATTTTTTGATTAGCCTGACAGCGTCATGTAAACATGCTGAGCGTTTTGTTTATGTCCCTTCCTTTTCTTTATGTCTAGCCACTTAGTTTTGGGGTGAAATAAAGTAACAATTGCTGGGGTCAAAGAGATGATTTCTGGAGGGGGGCAAATCTCTGCAGTAGCAGTAAATAGGTGCACCCAGCTTACAGTGATGTAGTTCTAATTAGCGCAGCAGGTTTTTGCAATAAAATAAGCGATCAACGTCTCCCTGAGATTCGGGGATAGAAAGCAAGAGATTTCTCTTTTGTCTGATGACAATAAATAGACTGATGTTAACTTAATTGTATATATTACACTGAATAGAGGGGTAAGCTAATTACTGATTACTTGCTTTGGACCATCAATATGTTGCTGGGGATAAATCTGCACTAGCAATACCTCATTTCAGCCACTAGAGGGTAATAGAGTGTTGCGATTTGTTAATTATCCTCAAGAACATCTTTTTCTTTTTTTTTTTTATGATAAAGATCCAGATATTCTTTGCGAGTTTTATAAATATGCTAAATAAGAATGGTATAATTTGTATAGACAATAGAGGTTGCACATCTCTGACAGGATAGTTCAATAGTTAATTAAGAATGTTGATCACTTACGAAAGTGGATTAGCATGTGTAATTTTGGTGGAATGATGTCAGATGTGATATGTACTAAATGATTCTGTAACTGGGAAATAGGGGTGGTTTGACTTTCTGATTGGTTGGGAATTTATATGACCTGGCAACTTAGAAGTGTAGTGCAGTTGATAGAACTGGGGGTAATGTTTAAGCATTTTGATTATAATTTTGCTGGTTTCAGGGGGTGTGCGGGGGGTTGGGGTGGGAGGACTTAACATGTTTTGGTAATGTTGTATCAGAGAAGGAACCGAATTCTGATGTATATAGAGATGTATACTATTTACCACTGGCAAGGGGACCAACCACCTTATTTTAATTAGTTATGTTAGGGGCATTTAATATTCTAAGTTGGAATGTCAAGGGGGTTCGGGACTGGTGCAAAAGACAAGTTGTGTTAAAGCACTTATCTACTCTAAAAAGTGATGTGGTTTGCTTACAAGAAACTCATCTTAAGAAGGAGAACACCCATTTGCTTTGCAAATATTGAGTCGTTCAAGCATTTGGGGCCGGGGTATCTACTAGCAGGGGCGGAGTAGCTATCTTATTTAATAAAAAAATATGTTTTCAATTGGAGCAAGAAACCTGGGACAGAAATGGTCATTATATTATATTGATTGGTACCCTGTTATCACAACAAGTATTGATAGGCTAAGTACACGGACCAAACAACGATTCCCCACAATTTTTCATGCATCTGTTGAATAGGTTAAATAATAACTCTTCCAGAGTAATTCTGCTTGGTGGTGATTGGAATATTACACCACAATTACAGCTTGATAGATTGGATAACAAGCGCTTGGGGTTATCACCTTCCCAAAGGACACTTAAGTAGCTTATGAAAGGGGCAGGTCTTGTTGATGTTTGGAGAGTCCTTAATGTGGAATCCAGACAATATACCTTTTTTCAATTCCACATAAGACATGTTCAAGGATCGACTATTTTTTAGTTAGTATCCACTCCCTTGCTTCTGTCCTGGATGCATGCATACATACAAGGGTAATCTCAGATCACTCCCCAATCTCTATTACATATTCGATAGGCCCTAGGATAAATAGAGACTTCTTATGGAGATTAAATTGTCAATTACTACAGGATTCTTACATTTATGATCATCTGAAGCAATTCATTTCTCACTTTCTAATACATAATATGGGTTCAGTTCTGAAAATTGATATTGTCTGGGCAGCCCTGAAGTGTACGTTGAGGGGAGAATGTATCAGAATTACTTCTACCAGAGTTAAAAAACATAAAACACTAACCCGTAATCTTATCAACTCCATCAAGGCTATTGAGAGTAATATTAGTCAATACTCGGCCGAAGCAGACCAGGTCCAGTTGCACAAGTTACAGTCTCAGTTCTCCTTGCTTATGTTACAAAAGGCTGAACTTGCTCTTAAGAGAACAAGACTTAAATATCTGGAAGCTGGTGAGAGAGCGGGTAAGCTACTGGCTCTCAGGCTTCGACAATTGGATTCCAGTAGGTATATCACGGCACTATGTACTGGCCCGGATGGAGCACTAGTCAAAGACCCTAGAGATATTGCTGCAGCATTCCGGCATTACTTTCAAAAAATATATGCTATCCCAGCAGCAGACAGAGTAACGCTTGATGAGATTCAAGGTTTTTTAGATTCGGTTACCCTTCCTCAAATTTCCGGTAATGAGGCAGCAAGTCTTGGGCTTCCTATACAGGAATGGGAAGTTAAACAAGCCATTACTCAACTTTCCCCTGACAAATCCCCAGGACCTGATGATTTCTCCACTAATGTGTATAAAGCATTTGATAAGGAGATTGTTCCCATTCTAGTAAAGGTATACAACTACTGGTATCTTCAAGGGTTTTCCAAAGGTGGCTTTCTTGAAGCATTCATCACTCTTATCCCCAAGCCAGATCGAGATCTTTTATGTCCTGGAAACTACTGACCGATATCGCTACTAAATGTAGATATCAAAATACTATCCAAGCTATTAGCCAGTCGGCTCAGTCCTTTAATGAGCAAAGTGATTAGAGAGGTACAAGTAGGCTTTATGATTGGTAGATCCTCCAGTGATCACATGCATAAACTTCATCATTTAATAATTCATGCCAAAAGCATAGAAATTCCAGTGGCCCTACTAGCTTTGGATGCTGAGAAAGCATTCCACCGGGTTTCCTGGGATTTTCTATTTACTACATTGTCTAAATTTGGTTTCCCAGAAGAGTTCCTGAGATGGATTAAGTTGTTGTACGAATCTCCAATAGCTCGGGTCTGGTGCAATGGTGTTCTATCGGATTCATTTCCTCTTTCCTGTGGTACCAGGCAGGGCTGCCCACTCTCTCCACTCCTATTTAATCTCTGTTTGAAGCCTCTGATTCATAGGTTATTAGTTTCTCAGGATATACAAGGAATACAGATAGGTAACAAGAGGTACCTAATTTCAGCTTATGCAGATGATCTGCTCCTGCTTATAGATGAACCGGAGACTAGTATACCTACAATTTTGCAAGAAATTGCACAGTTCTCCAGAGTATCAAATTATAAAGTTGACATTTCCAAGACAAAGCTTTTCCCTTTAAATAGCAAATGTCTGCCAAATATAGCTGGGGAATTTTGTCTAAATTGGGAACCCAAATCCTTGACATACCTGGGTATCAAAGTGTCCAGGGACATAGCCACAATGGTTAAAGAAAATCTCAATATCTGTTTACTACAATAAAGTTAGATTTAGATAGATGGAAGTTGTTACCTATATCCTTATGGGCTAGAATAGAAACAGTGAAGATGAGTGTGCTACCGATAATTCTTTATCCCCTGTGTATGTTGGGGTTCTATTTACCCAAATCATAGTTTTGTCATTTACAAAAATTGCTCAATTATTTTGTATGGAAAGGGAAAAGCATTAGAAAAGCATATTCAAAACTCACAGGACCAAAAAGGCGGGGGGGGGGGCCTTGCGCTCCCCTCCTTCTTTAAATATTATGTATCAGCACATATTAGTAAGTTGGTGTTCTGGGCTCGTCCATCACATTCAATAGATACTAATCCATACATGCCCGTCTGGGTCTCCATTGAGAAGCACCTGATTGCCAAGTTTTCCTGTACTCTCAATTCCACCATTTATATTGCCCCAAGATTTCTTCCCAAATCACTTAAAAATACACCTATTGGCTGGTCACTAAAGGCTCTGCACCAATTACAAATGTCGCTAGGAGTGGACTGGCATAAATCCCTGGAACAACCCTTAGTACATAATATGCATTTCCAAATTCAGAAATCTCCAATCCCCTCAACGTTCTGGGAGCCGCTAGTTGGGTTATGCCTGGAAGATATAGCCCCACAGGGAGAGCTGTTATCATATGTGCAATTTTGTTTTAACATCCCTGATACTGGGAGAATGCCTTTAAATATTGGCAAATTAGGCATGCAGTGAAAGCCTACTTTCAGAACTTGAAACCCATGGAAGCAAACAGGATGGAATTGTCCTCCTTGTTACAGATAGCGGATCAACCTCACTCTGTATCCAAAGTATATCATGAAATACAGAAGATTGATCCAGAATCACCATCGGGTATTTGCTTCTACTGGGTGCAGAAATTAGATATAGGTGATGATCAGGGTTTATGGGGTCAAATCTGGAATAATATATATAAATTCATAAGGCAAGATAGATACAAATTTCAGCAATTTAATATCATGTATAATTTATATTATATGCCAGCTAAACTCCATAAAATTGGTAAATTATCAACCTTCCAGTGTCATCGATGTAAAACAGATTATGGGGATCTATACCATATGTTATGGGAATGTCCTAGGATTCAGCCATTCTGGAAAGCAACCCAGAAATCTTTAAGTCCTTTTCTGGGATTAGACTCTTTTTTTACACCTGAGATTTGCTTAGTTAATTATTTTCCCAGGGACATGAGCAAACAGAGGAAGGCGTATATGGCTATCATTTCAGCTGTAACCAAGTCGATTACATTGCAACACTGGATTGATGAGTTAACACCATCAGTGCTAGAATGGCAT
The DNA here is from genome assembly GCA_016271365.2 of Neoceratodus forsteri. Lineage (NCBI taxonomy): Eukaryota > Metazoa > Chordata > Ceratodontiformes > Ceratodontidae > Neoceratodus > Neoceratodus forsteri. Next base: position 24,974,059 of record CM057454.1, read on the forward strand.
AAAGAAATTCTGCTTGCCTTGCAACTGGAGTTGCACATAGCTAAGATGCACAATAGGTTACAATCGTATAATGCCAAATGGGGCCCCCTTGATGCTGTTCTTGTCACATGGAAATGCTAGGATGTTAGGGTGGTGTGGTCTTCCTGATAATTGGGATACTTATTGTTTTGCTAGTGTCTTTTTTGTGTGGTTCCCTAAAGTGAATGTATGTTATTATGGGGGGTGAAGGGGGAAGGGTTTGGAAGTGTTGTAAAGATACTATTTCAACATAAAAAAAGAAAAAAGTTGTAATGTCTAGTATTGTACATTGTAGGCCTCCAATTCACAAACTAATGTGGGCTGAATGTTACAGTTGGAGGCATTGATGTTGGCAAGATCTTTATTGTATTGTGGCATTGCAAATAAAGCATATTAAATAAAAAAAAAGAAGGAGCCAGCCACTATTGTGGGGGCAGAGGAGACTGCTCCTAAGGCAATGTGTATTCCAGGCAAGGAGACAGGTAGGGGATTGTGGGATTGTGGGAAGGAGATGGTCACTGCTCAGGCACAGAACAAAGGAGAGCATGAAGTGAACTGCATGAGTTTTTAATCTCGAATTCACAGCTGTCTGTGAGCATAGCATGGCCCGCTCACCCCCCCACCCTTAGCTTCTATTAAGCCTTCCTATAGAAATAATAGAGAGCTTGGAGTTCACTGGGATAAAAACATCCTGTAAATAATAAATCCCATGTGTCTAACCCTTCAACATATATGCTGTGAATCCAAGAAATGCAATGCTGTATGCGATAGTTTATACCCTTGCAAGTCCGTTTTACAGTAGTTGTCAACTCAGTAGAGTAAGTAAGACATCATGTGGTATGCTTAAACAAAAGGATACAGTATGTGAAGGAGACTCCTCATAGCCGATCCATCTGGGAAGGTGGATCAGAAAGACAGTCCATACTGCTGAAAAAATTCAGATCCCTGCAGAGGCGGTCACTTCTGAAAAGCAATCTAACTCCTGGATTGACAAAAGCAATTCAAGAGCACTTACTTCCATGTCCGATGCACAGTCTGTTAGGTCTGCTCAGGATTAGGGGGTGCAGGGATGTGCAGTCTCTCAAAACTTCATCTGGGGGTTGGAATTCTTGTCATTGTACTGTGGGAAGGGTGTCGATTCCCTTGCTGCCTTAGCTGGAAGTGAGAAGAGTATAGGCACAGTGTTTGGGCATTGAAGCTGTGGGTTATAGGATCTGTGCTGTGCTCTGTTGGATGCTAATAGTTTGTCAGCTTGATCCTTCCATGGTTGTGAATGTACTACTTGTTGGGGAGGCTTGACTGACAGTGTATCTTTGGCTGGAATGGAGGCAGGGGCCTGACACTGAGTAGATGCATCCTCTGTGACATGCTGCTGTGCCTAGCAGGTAGTCGTGAGTTTGGTGGTTTTCAGTGAGTTAGCATGTTCATTCCAAAGTTGCTGGTGGGCCAGGGGTTTGAGTCTGATATCAGGCCAGTGTTTACTAATTCAGCCAGTCACTTCTCTTGGTGTTTTCCCCTCAAACCCCTACCAATGTATGGAAACACAGATGTTTGTCAGCCCTTTGAAATGATAGACAGCTCCTGCCTCCCGGAGAGCTGCTTTCAATGGATTATGGGACTTACGGGTTTGCACCGTTTCTTGTAAAAAATCTTGATAAATTGAAATGTGGGAACCCCTCCAGAATAGATCTCCCTTCTCCCTGGATGCCCTCAACAGATGCTCTTTGGTAGAGTACCTTAGATGGTAGGCAATAAACAGCCTCAGTCGGGATCCAACTGCAGCAGGGGAGCCCCTGGTATGATGAGCCCTTTCAACTTCAATGGGTTCTTGCCAGCGTGGGCCAAGGAGCTGGGGCAGAAGGTCCAAAAAAAACATTTCTATGTTTGCCCCTCAGCTTTTGTAGAAAACCAGAGGATCCTAACGCTGTTCCTCCTACTTTGATTCTCCTGATGCTCGGCATGTTCCCATAGTCTGCCCAGTCAGTACACATGTTCATCTAAGTGCTGTAGTATTGTGTGTTGGAAGTTTTCAGATTCTAATGCTTGTTGTTCCAACACATTCATCCTGTCATAGAGTGCCATCACATCTTCAGAGTTGGCTTCACAGGTCAGTATTAAATCTGACATGTCTGCCACAAGAGTCTCTAGGAGCCATGTCATGTATGCCAGGGAGGCACTGTGATCCATACCATGCCTGACATTCTCTTTAGTGGTCATGTTATAAACAGAGATTGGGAATGCCTTGTGGTGTGCCAGGGTGCATGGCAGGGCCTGAAGCTTGGTCTATTGAAGTTTGTCCTGTGATGTCAGTCTTTATGCAGTGTACCAGTGAATGATTTAACTCTGATTCACTGAATACTGTCTCTGTTGTTGGCAGAAGCATCTCCAGTCCCCAGGGCATCCAGTTAGAGGGTGAAAACTTAATTTATAAGCAGGACAAGGACGGGGCAATAAGATCCAACTGCCGTACTGTTTGGCATCCGTGCATGCTTCCACTTTGAATTTGACTATTTTGAGGATAAGAAAACTAAACTGCAGAGCTCACATGAAAGCAAATTTATGTAGTAGTGCAGTTACAGTGTAAGGCTCTGGTGTGCTTAAAACTCTGTTTTACAGCTTGAAAAAGGTATAGCTCTAGAAATCAGTAAATATTATAACAGAATCACACTGGAAAAGTATTTGGAGAAGAGTTGATCCCCACATGGTTTAAGAAAAGACAAACAACCTGTGAGGGGTATCTCTGATGAAATTCTAAAACAAGAATGGGAGGCACCATTCACAAAGTGCAACAATGAACAAATGAAAGTAATTATATGTAAAGATGAGAGAGATCTCATAGAAACTGAGAATTTGTTGAAATACTCTGCAAGACAAAATTAGATCACTAATGAATAATGTGGAATTTGCTGACCCAAATAAGAGATATACTAATAACACTGTCAAACCTGAGATGGAAATATTTAATCAAAAATAAAATAAAAATTGCAGAAAGACACAGGTGATTTTTAAAAAGAGGAACTTTTTAAGTGGGCAGAACAGATAAATCAACCAGGTCATGAGGCTGGCAAAAACAGAGACTTAGAGCAAAATCTAGCCACAAGCAACAACAAGCTAATAAAAGCAATAAATAAGTGGTCATTATTAATTTAGCTGCTGACTCAGATTCTGAACCAGAAAAAGCCAATAAAATAAGCAATAATCAAAAGAGGGAAAAAAGTTTGAAGAGGACACAGAGGAAGGCGGCGCCACAAGGTTAAGAAGAACTTTGAGGGAAACAAAAAAAAATATCTTGAATCTCATCGATATACCATTGACAAAGGTACAAATACTGTAAGTGTTTTGCAACATGATCTTTCTTGTGCCCTTTCACCTGCATTGGACATATTTAATATTACAGTGGACATATTTAAATTAATTAGAAAGATAAACTAAAATATAACTTTGTGTCCACACCAATGATGGGACTTAACAACTGAACAAACACCCACTGAACCATTACAGTCCTATATGTCATGTTCAGCAGAGGAGAACATGAAGATTCTGAAGTCAAGTACATATATGGACTAGTCTTCTGAGGACTAGCAATATGACAATAACATGTACTTAACTGATTACTTGAACTTCAGTGATTTATTGAATGACCTTCAGAATTCAGTGACTTATTGAATGTCTCTCAGAATGGAGTAGTTCAGTAGTCACTGAGGGCAGAACAGGCTCATTTAAACAAAACTCAGTATTTAAGTCTGTTAACAACAACCAAGCCATCAATAGTTTTGAAAAAGTGGTTTTGGCAGAATGAGATAAAATAGGTAAAAAAAATCATTTTATAGCTATAACAACTTATCTGCCTTAGAAAGGGAAGCCATACAACAGCTTTGCAATATGAAACATGTTGTAATTCAGCCCTCTGATAAAAACAGTAGTTTTACATGAAGAATTTTATGTTACAAAAATAATGTCATAATTGCAGGATACTGAATATTATAAACCCCTGACAGAAAATCCTGCTAACAGGAATGGTCTGGAGCTATTAAGTTTGGTGGATAAAGCATTTGAAAATGATTGGATTACTGGAGAAGAAGCTGTTTTTTAAAACCTGACTTCCCAGTGATGCCTACATTTTATGGGCTCCCTAAAATCCATAAAAGCATCACTGATCCATCAGTGAGGCCCATAGTCTCTGGTGTAGGTTCCATCATCCAGAACCTTTTTATATTTATAGATTTTTTTCTTACAGCCCTTTGTTCTGGGTCTGAACTCAAAAGACACTGCATTTATTGAATAAAAATGATTCATTTATATGGCAGGATGAATATTATTGGGTCACAGTAGACATTAGTAGTTTGCATACCAACATATATCACAGCAAGGGACTAGCAGCAGTTGAACACTACCTCCAGAACCCTACTAAAGGTGATAATATACCTCCAGACTTTCTCCTATTGGCCCTTGAGTTTGTTTTAGAACATAACTACTTTACTTTCAATGATAGCTATTATTGGCAAAAATGTGGAACAGCTATTGGGGCCTCAATGACCCCCTCTTATGAAAATCTGTTTAAGGGCAGATGGGAGGAGATGTTCCTATACAATACTAACACAAACTTGTAACATGGCATGTAAATGTGGGTAGTAAGGAAGTCCAACACAGTGTCAGGATGCCAAATAAAACAAGTATTTATTCATTCAATGGAAATAAACAAAGTGGACTGATTTCATTAAAAGAAAATAATCATAAACAAGAAGACATCAAATAAAGGCATAGCGGTTCAGTATAGCCTCAAACAGAAACAACAGCCCACCTAGAAAAGAGCTAGGGGTCTGATAGGGTCAGCACCCTATCACCAACTTAAAAAAATGCTCCCAGACCTGGTACCTTTATACAGGAGTAGGACCAGGTGGTCAATTAGGCTGCACCCCTTTTTATAACTAAAGACTAAAATCTTCCTGAATATTTATATTTAGTTCAGAATTAAAGCAAACCTACAATAGGTTGTTAGAAACACAATAACATAATCTAGAAGTAATAATAATAAGGCAAATCCTTTCTATGTTGGCAATTCCAAACAGTCAGGCTCCTCCCATCACTACTGACTATAAACTAACTGAGAAGATGGCCGTCTGGCTCTATAGCAGAGTCAGAAGGAAGAAGGAGAATCCTGGCTGCAAGAAAGGCTAAAATAGTTAAGGCAATATTTTCTAGCACAGCAGTACAAGTTTTATTTTACCTGAAACATAGCATACAAAGCATAAGTCTGTTAATATACAAGAGTCTCTCTTCAGAAAGAAATGTGTTCTTTTCAAAAGAAACAAAACAACAAAGTGGGCTGTAAAAGCCTGAGGAGACAAACATGCTCATTTTCAGTCTATCACACAGAAAATAGCAAGCACTAAGCAGCCTCATTTTAGCACTGGACTTTAAACTGTAGGTAACATTAACTGAAGAACCAAACTACAGGTTACCTTGTTCACACATTCTGTTTTGTTTAGAAAATCATCTCTGCAGTTTATTTTCCTAGGAAGGTGACAGAAACAGCCAGAAAGACACTCGGCTTGTCTTTCATTTCACCCTGTAGTTTCAACCCCTAAGCTACACAATAAGGCAAATAAGGGCTACTTTCACTGGGTTTGTCCTAGCTAAATGTTAGGACATACAAGTCCATTTTGGAATGGACTCCGCTGGAGTGCAGATGAACTGCTGCACTTTCACGCAGGCGATCATGCGCACATTCGCACAGACGATTATGCGCACATTTGTGCAGGTGGAATGCACACAATTGAGTGGCGCTATGCACCAATAATAATTTAAACATGTAATCAGGGGCACAGTGCAAATGTGGAAGAGCAAGAAGAAATGAAAGGAGGAAAGAAAATAGGGATACACAGAACAACTACAGGTGGCCTTCCTGATAGTTGGGGAACATAGGGAGAAGAACTAGAATAGTACAAGACAAAGAATTACTGTTGTAACAGATTTGATTTAAAGAGAAAGCATGCTCATTCCAGGATACACATAGCCCCTATTACATACTCCTCCCAACTTAAGAGTAAGCCAACAGACAGGGCTTTCTGTATAGGAACTTTCCTTTTTCTTTATTGCTTTTACTTACAGAGAAAAGAAATAGATCTCTCACAAGGAGAGATGGAGCTTCAACCCACCCACTCCCAAGGCTCCACCTTGGGGTCCCTTAAACTCAAATAAAAATAATTCAGAGGTTGCCCTCTGATTCTTTATCATTCATTACAACAAGGTCTACTTCTGTCTGTACAGTTATATCTGCCCCAAACCGAGACATAAAATCTGCATTGCTATTTAAGGTCCCAGATCTGTGTTTTACTAGCAATTTATATGGCTGTAAAGCCAGGTACCACCTCATAATCCTCAGATTTTTCTCCTTCAGCATATGAATCCAACAAAGAGGATTATGATCAGTCCACACTTCAAATTCGGTACCCCACAAATAGTATCTCAGAGTCTCTACTGTGCACTTCAGGGCCAAACATTCTTTTTCTATAGCAGAATATTTGGTCTCTCTTAAATGCAGCTTTCTACGTATATAGATTACAGGATGTTCTTCTCCATCCTGTATCTGGAATAAGACTGCACCAATACCAGTACTGGAAGTGTCAGTCTGCACAATAAATGTTTTGGCAAAATCTGGGCTCTTCAATATGTAGGATGAACATAAGGCAGCTTTGATAACACAAAACACCATTTCACAGTCTGGTGACCAAGCTACCATTGTAGGTCTGTTTAAGCCTAGGAAGGACAGCACATGTTTTTTAGTTACTGGTCGTGGACTTTTGGCTACAGCTTCCACTTTCCCTATTTTGGGTTTTACCTGTCCTTGGCCAATTACAAAGCCTAAGTATCTTGTCTCTGTCGTTGCTATAGAGCACTTTGTAGGATTAATGGTGAGGCCTACCTGGGTAATAGTGCTCAACACTGCATTTAGATGTTTCAGATGTTCTTCCCATGTGGGTCTAAATATTATCACATCATCCAGGTAGGCTGCACTGTATAATATGTGTGTTCTAAGAATCTTGTCCATGAGCCATTGAAAAGTGGCAGGGTCACTGTGAAGGCCAAATGGCATTGTTACAAATTGAACAATCCAATGGGGGTATTGAAGGCAGTCTTTTCCTTGGCCTCCATATCCAATGGGATCTGTCAGTACCCTTTTGTGAGATCTAATGTGGTGATATACTGGACTTGACCGAGGCAATCAATGATGTCATCGACGTGGGGCATAGGATAACCATCAAATTTAGATATTGCATTTAACTTGTGAAAATCCAAACATATCCTAACCCCTCCCTCTTTTTTCAGCACAGTTACCCTGGGGAAGCCACAATCACTGTTGGCCTCTTCTATCACCCCCATTTCTTTCATTTTACTTATCTCTTTTACAACATCATCATCTTTTACTTTTTCAGGTAATCTGTAGGGCTTAACCCTAACAGGTGACTCCTAGGTTACATGGATGTGGTGCTATGTTTCACCTGTTCTCCCTGGTATACAGGTGAAAGTACTGTCAAACTGATGTAACAGGGTATCTAGCTCTGTTTTCTGGCCTTTTGTAAGTGCAGGATTAACTACCATTGGAGCTTGAATACTTTAGGTGTCCAACATCTTGTAAGCAAGATCCAACTCAGTTCCCTTGGACTGAACAGGGCAAACATACATATTTGAGGATATATTAGATTCAGCTCTCTCGCACTATTTTTTAAGTAAGTTAGCATGGTACACCTTCACTTTCTGTCTTCTATCTGGTACCTCAGTTTCAAAATTAACAGGGCCAGTTTGTCTCCGTACAACATATGCATCCTGCCATTTCAAAGTGAACTTGTTGTCAGAGGAAAGTGGTAACAGTAGGATGCGATCTCCTGGCTGAAACTGTTTACTCCCTGGTCATATCTCTCTTTCTGACACTATTGCTTTTCCTGATTCTGTGCTTGTGATAGCTGAGCATATTTGGCTACCCTCTGATGCAACTGGGTGACATATTCCAAGGTGGTAGGTGTCTCTACAAGATTGCCATTCTCCCACTGTTCCCTAATGACATCTAGAAGTCCCCTAGGATTCTTGCTGTATAATAGCTTGAATGGTGAAAAAACAGTAGATGCTTGGGGCACCTCTCTATAGGAGAACAGAAGGAGTGGTAAGTAGAGATTCCAGTGCTTTACTTCATCTGACACATATTTTTAAATCATCTTTTTGAGTGTCTTATTGAAACACTCTACCAATCCATCTGTTTGGGGGTGATACGGGGAGGTGTACACAGCTTCCACCCCTAGGGCTTGGTAGAGATGTTTCAGCAAGATAGAAAAGAAGTTTGTGCCCCTATCCATTAGTATTACTTTGGGTATTCCAACCTTACTGAAAAATGTTAGCAATTCCTCTGCTATTTTGTCTGCTGTAACAGTATGTGGGGGAATAGCCTCTTGGTATTTTGTACCATAATCACAGATCACCAGCACAAATCTATTACCTTTTTTACTTTTAGGTAGAGGGCCTATGATATCCATGGCAATCAGTTCAAAGGGAATGGATACCAGTAGAAGGGGTTACAGAGGGACTTTGTCCTTTTTGTTTATAGGAGCCACTTTCTGGCAAGCACTACAGCTCTTACAGTAGTCTGCTACGTGATCATGGATACCCGGCCAAAAGAAATGCCATAGCAGCCTACTGAGAGTCCTGTCCCTCCCTGCATGCCCTGCACAAGGAATATCATGGGCCATGTACATTAGATTAGCTCGGTACTGTGAAGGAACTACCAGCTGATCTATACATTCCCAGTCTTAGGATTAGTACATTGTCTATGCAGTCTTATGCTTTGGATTTTAAAGCTGGGAGTTATAGAATTCTTCCCCTCAGGATCCACCTGTAAAAATAAGGGCGTTAATGTACTATCTTGTTTCTAATCATTAATAAAAGACTCATGTTCAGTACATTTCAATAATGTCTCATCATCTATCAAGTCCCTCTTTAAAGTCCATCGATATTTATCTCTTCTCTTCTCTCATTTGGACTTTCTGGTTTTCCCAGGCATGTCATACAGTTGCTCCTCAAAATGAAACTCCTTTGAAATACACTGTTCCTGTTTGGCCTGAGCCTGTGTTGTGACAGCACGCACCGAAGTAACATATGTTAGGAGAATTTGAAAATGAGGAAAATCATGTCCCAATATTACGGGTACTGGCAAACGTGGCACCAGACCTACCTGTATCTGTTGCATTTGGTTCTGCATAGTCATATTTACCTCTTTAAGGGGGTAGAAGTGCACATCACCATGAATGCAAGTGACTCCAGTCTTGTGGTTCAGAGTATTTTCTGCTTGTACAAGATCAGTCTGGACTGAAGTTTGCCTACTCCCCGAGTCAACCAGCCAAGCACTTCCTTCCCTTCTATGGTAATTGGCATCATGTATTGTCCCCAGTTGGCCAATGCTAGATGTGTAGGTCACTCTTTCTGTTTGGGCAGACTAGCTATGTGACCCTTCACTTGACACTCCTGACAGACAATGTCAGGATTGTAACGTCTTATAGGCTTATCCAATCTAACAGTACTAGTGTCACTAGAAACCTTATTAGAAGAAGTAGAATGCAGAGGCCTTACCATGGGTGAGGAGGCACTGGTCCAGGTATGTCCTTTCTGATGTGATGGGCGGGTAGTCAAGAAGTCCTCAGCTAAGTTGATTGCTTTCTCTGCTGTTTCTGGAATGTGCTCCCTCACCCACATCTGTACGTCATGTGGCAGGATCTTGATGAATTGTACCAAGACAACCGATTCAAAAAACTGGTCCATGGTTTCATGGAAGGCTGTAACCACTTTTTGCATAGATCTTGCAGTCTCACATATGCCTCCTGTGGGGAATCCACTGACTGATACCGGAAAGTCTGAAACCTCTGTCTATAAGTCTCTGCTTATACTGTTGCACTTTAAGATTGCTTGATGCAAGTGACCATAGTCAGTGGCATGTCTAGTCTCAACATAGCTGTAAGCCAATTGGGCCTTTCGAGTGAGATCGGGGGCTAATCAGACTACCCACTGGTCCTGAGGCCACCCACAGGCAGTAGCCACTCTCTCAAATGTTGTTATGTAGGCCTCGATGTCATCATTCTCTGCTAATTTAGAAAGTTTCATGTATTTTGGGCCATCATTAGGTGGATTCTGATGAATGGCCACTAGGGCCTAAATGGCCCACAATGTGTCCACCCACCTTGCTTCACTTTGCAGACGGTCCCTCTCTCTTTGTTTCTTCATGTCAATTTGCTTTACACAAAGCCATATTAACAAGTCCTCCATCTTATTGGGGGGAGTCTCTTCTTCTTTTCAGAACCACTAGCGACATCTTCCCCTCCTATAGCTCCTTCCTCATGTTTCTCGGTCTTGGCTTCTCGTCTTCTTACATCCCCTAGGCCAGGGATCAGTGGAAACTGTAGCTGCTCTGCCATTGTCCTTGTCAGAATATCACTGGCCATGGAATCTTCTGCCTTGTCCCGCTGCATCTGGGACCTCCTGGATATTTTTGAACAATTCCACTGCTATCCCACATGAAGTCTAACACAGTGTCAGAATGCCAAATAAAATAAGTATTTATTCATACAATGATAATAAGAAAAAGCAGACTGATTTCATCAAAGAAAATAATCATAAACAAGAAGACAGCAAATAAAGGCATAGCGGTTCAGTATAGCTTCAAACGGAAACAAAATCCCACCTAGAAAAGAGCTAGGGGTCCGATAGGATAATCACCCTATCACCAACTGAAAAAAATGCTCCCAGACCTGGTCCTTTTATGCAGGAGTAGGATCAGGTGATCAATTAGGATCCAATCATTTTTATAACTAAAGACTAAAATCTTCCTGAATATTTATTTTTAGTTCAGAATTAAAGCAAACCTACAATAGGTTGTTAGAAACACAATAACATAATCTAGAAGTAATAACAGGCAAATCCTTTCTATGTATGCAACTCTAAACAGTTAGGCTCCTCCCATCACTACTGACTATAAACTAACTGAGACGATGGCCGTCTGGCCCTATAGCAGAGTCAGAAAGAAGAAGGAGAATCCTGGCTGCAAGAATGGCTAAAATAGGTAAGGCAATATTTTCTAGCACAGCAGTACAAGTTTTCTTTTACCTAAAACATAGCATACAAAGCATAAGTCTGTTAATATACAAGAGTCTCTTTTCAGAAAGAAATGTGTTCTTTTAAAAAGAAACAAAACAACAAAGTAGGCTGCAAAAGCCTGAGGAGACAAACATGGTCATTTTCAGTCTATCACACAGAAAATAGCAAGCACTAAGCAGCCTCATTTTAGCACTAGACTTTAAACTGCAGGTAACATTAATTGAAGAACCAAACTACAGGTTATCTTGTTCACACATTCTGTTTTGTTTAGAAAACCATCTCTGCAGTGTATTTTGCTAGGAGGGTGACAGAACAGCCAGAAATACCCTCAGCTTGTCTTTAATTTCACCCTGTAGTTTCAACCCCTAAGCTACACAATAAGGCAAAAAAAGGGCTACTTTCACTGGATTTGTCCTAACTAAATGTTAGCTAAATGTTTGGACATACAAGTCCATTTTGGAAATGGACTCTGCGGGATTGCAGACTAACTGCCTCACATTCGTGCAGGCGATCATGCGTACATTCACACAGATGATCGTGCGCACATTTGTGCAGGCGGAATACGCATGATCAAGCGGCGCTATGCTCCAATAGTGATTTAAACGTGTAATCAGAGGCACAGTGCAAATGTGGAAGAGCAAGAAGAAATGAAAGGAGGAAAGAAAATAGGTATACACAGAACAACTACAGGTGGCTTTCCTGATAGTTGGGGAACATAGGGAGAAAAAAATAGAATAGTACAAGACAAAGAATTACTGTTGCAACAGATTTGATTTAAAGAGAAAGCATGCTCATTCCAGGATACACACAGCCCCTATTACATGGCACATAACCAATCACCAAAATAGACTGCTGTGATTGGCTGTAAAAAAGAAAACTGCCATGCATTAATTCCCTAGTAATGCACAGTACCTAGAGTAGTTCTGCATATTACCACTTGAGCCCCCAAAGCACTTTATCTGCCCACCCACGTACCCACCAAGAGGACCTTGACTGAATCACAGTAAAATACAGTATCCTCTTCCATAATACATGATTTCCCAATAGCACGCCTTCAACAGTACCAAATCTTAGTGATGAACTAAAAATTAATGTACAGCGCTACTTACTGGATAGTGTAAGTGGCGGTGTTGCATGTAAAAAGCAATCCTTCATAAACAGGAATAATTTGTTGGAACTGACTGCAGGAAGCATTTTGGAAATAAGCATGTGCTGTAGCAGGAAGGAGTTGCTTAACGTGGTAGTCACCAAAAAATAAACTTACCACTTTACAAGTAACGGCACAAGCAGTAGTGAATTGCGTGACTTTTGTAAAAGTTTTACAACTAGGGCTAGATATTTAAAAGTGCACCTGGCAATGGGACAAGTGGTTGCTCCCCACAACTGAGTTGTGCTGGCACAACAAAGGGATTTATTCAAAAGAGATCTGCCATGTGGCATCTCATCTGAATATACCAAAAAATGCTTGCAGTGCTAATGCAATGTGCTGGCGCATCCCCACAGAGAGGTCTGAATACCAGGAATGGGAAATGTGCCAGCGCATCAGAGATACGCCATGCGCAAATTCCTGATATTCAGACACAAATATGCAAATGGGGCCAAAATACATACAAGGTGCAAATGGGGCCATTTGCATGTTATTATGGCACCATTTGCATGAGTTGTGCAGGGCTGGCCAGCGAAATGTGCCTGTAGCCCTGCACAGCATGAGGTGCTGTCAGTGGAGGTCCAGTGGTACCCCCCTCCCCACCGGTAATCCTGATTGCAGTGATAATGTAATTTTTAAACTCCCTGGTATTTCAGTACCCCCAGCCCATAACCCTGATTACAGTAAAATCCAAAATCCTTACCATGGTAGTCTAGTGGTAACACCCTCCCTGCCCATAACCCTGATTGCAGTAAAAATGTCTAAATCCTGTCCCTGGTAGTCTAGTGGTACCCCCCTCCCTGCCTGTAACCCCAATCACAGTAAAAATGTGAATATCCTTTCCCTGATAGTCTAGTGGTATCCCCACCACCCCAGCCCACAGAGAAACCCCAGCCCACCCAGCTCCCTCCCTCAGTCATTGGCGGGCAGCAAACCCACCCACATACCTCCACAGCTGCCCACCAACTGACAGCTTACAGTATCTGTTGTAAGCACATTGGTCCACACTGTGGACCAGTAGACTTGCAGTGCATACTGTAATAGTCATTCACAACTTTTTGTGAATGAATGAATCACTTAATTCACAAAGTTGTGAATGACTATTACAGTAGGACTGCAAGCCCATTGGTCCATGGTGTGGACCAATGTGCTTGCAGCAGATACTGTAAGCAGTCAGTTGGTAGGCAGCCGTGGAGGTATGCAGGTGGGTTTGCTGCCCGCCAATGACTGGGTGGGAGCTGGGTGGGCTGGGGTTCCTGTGTGGGCTGGAGGGGGTGGGGGTACCACTAGACTATCCAGGAAAGGATGTTCATATTTTGACTGTGGTCGGGTTATGAAAGGGGAGAGGGGTACCACTAGACTGCCAGGGGAAGGATTTTTACATTTTTACTGGGATCGGGGTTAGGGGTGGGGAGATGGTTACCACTAGACTACAAGGGAAAGGATTTTCAAATTTTTACTGCAATTGCAGTTTTGGGTGGGGAGGGGGGAACCACTGGACCACCAGGGATTTTAAACATTATATTATTATGGTGAACGGGGTTACGGGTGGGGAGAAGGTACCAGCAATAATTTTAAAAATTGCATTATTGCTGTGATCGCGGTTACGGACGGGGATGGGGGAGCCACTATACTACCAGGGCATATGGTGGGAGATTGTTCACTGTGTTTGGGGGGGTTTGCCACCCACAGCTGATGGCTGCTGTGTTGTGCTCTACACTACAGCAGCCCACCTGTGGGTGGCTACCAGTTGAGCTTTTTTTATGGGCTCAACTTTGTGTCCACATATGCAGTACATCTCTGGGTTGTGTCCGCAGATGCACTGCACATCCCAGACTGAATATTGGGATGTGCCGCGTATGCAGGGGCTTGCCCCCTGGAGATGCACCGCATACGTTATCTTTGTACTGCAGCACATCAGGATTTGAATATAGCCCTGGGGCACATTTCTGGGGTTCACCTGTGCAACTCAGTTGTGCCAGGTGCAACCCCCTTTTAATATTGAGGCTCTGAGCTACAATGTGCATGAATAGCCAGTTAATGGACAGAACAAAACTTTCTGAGCGGATATTGAAATAATGCTTATAGTACCAGCACTGAAGAATTTTGGCAAGTGTTTTTACCCACAGTGCAGCAGTCCATTGAAGTTTTCATGGCTTGTTTTGTGCACACTATCTCTATATGTGAATGCCGGCTCATCGGCGCAGCAGTTGGATTTCTGCTTTCGACGCCGGCAACCCAGGTTTTGGAACAGACTTGGGTCATCAGAAGGCCAGCTGGAGGAAGAAGGATCGAGCATCCCTAGGACTGCTCTCCTTCTCTGGGAGGGAGGGAGGGGTGTTGAGTGTTTGGTGCACAAGCAGCACCCAGAGGAGGCTGGGTTTACCACACTGCACTGACACCAAACAAGACTTAGGGAGGGGCAGTCACTGGCCATCATTGCATGTCCCTGCCCTGCCTACAGGGGGAAAAATGCTGCTAGCTTGTCTCTATGGCGTCCTTCACTCTGGGCCCTGATTATCCTCCAGTACCTGCTCTCCCAGCCAGATATTTATAGTGTGGAGCTGGTAGGGGAACAGCTCCACATCGCCGCCCTCTGTGGGGCAAGTCAAGGGTGACTGTGGAGAGCTCGGCCATTGCCAGTGGTGGGGGTACAGAGGGGCCATGACTAAGGGCAGAGTTACCGATGACTCAGCAGGGAAAAAGCATAGTAAATAAAAAAAAACAATATCTCTATATGTGTGTGTAAGTGTTGAAAGATTTTATAATGATATTGTGGTTTAAAAAGCAACTATTGTTGAAATGGTCCATACAGTTATTTTTGTGAGCAGCAACCATGATGTATCATGTGTCCTTTGCCTGTCACAGAGCTGGTGTTTAATGAATGACAACTCTTACATGAAATGCAGTGTCTGTCTCATTTGTGCATAGTCTTAACAGTGTCTTAAATTCTCAGCAATAATGCACATGTCCCACAGCACTAGCCATGTTACAAGTGCATTAAGCCACTCTAAAGGAGTGTTCTACTGTGGAATCAATGCATGGTTGTCTGGTTGTAGGCACTCAGCCTGTGGTCTTATGCCACAACCCCCCCAACCATGCATTAATTCCACAGTAGAACACTCCTTTATTGTGGCTTAATGCTTACTTGTATTACCATAAGGTGATGAGCTGGAATCGCTTTATTGATGATGTAGCTTGTATTTGGGCAGGTAGTGAAAATGAACTGCTAGACTTCATGACTTATTTAAATTCGACCAGCTTCAGTCTCAAATTTACTTGTGAATATGATAAAAAAAATTGCATTTCTTGATGTAATTTTGAGACTCATAGTGCTCAGCCTCGTAAATTTGTGAATTCTTTACCTTACAGCCAATTTTAAGGCTTTGTAGAAATTGCAAACAGCCTGCTGAATTTGAAAAACAGCTGCAGAAATGAAAAAAATATTTTATTGAAAGGGGTTATGGTATAGGTGTACTGGAGGAAGTAATTGAAAAGACAAAGAGCTTAAACAGAAAACCATTACTGTATCCCAAAGCTAGAGCACTAGAAATCTGACAAAACTGTTACATTTTCAAATGAATGTAACAGTTTGGCAGGTAAAGTAAGAAATATTATGCACAGATTTTGGCCCATCCTACCTATTGATGAAACGAAGTATAAAAAAAAAAAGAAATTGATTCAAAACCTCGAGTCACATTTGTGAAGGCAGCTAATTTAGACGATATATTAATCAAAAGTCACTTTGTTTCAACACCCAGTGCAGACCCCACACAATTGACTTCTTCCTATACCATGGGGTTTCCACAAATGTGCAAATTGCAAGATTTGCAATTATGTTATAGAAGGAAGAGAGTATATACATCTTCATAATCAGCATACTGTTAATATTTGTCAGTTTACCTCCTGTGTTACCACTTTTGTGATATACATTGCCAGGTGCCCCTACTTAAAAGGTTATGTTGGACAAACTGTACATCCTTTAGAGACTGAGGGCCAGATATTCAAAACTTTGCCCCTGGGCTAAATTAGCACTGCCCAGTGGGCAACCTTAGCCTGGAGTACAAAGTAAGCTATATTGGAAAGGAAATAGCATGGTGCTAATCCTGCTGAATGAAGCAGCCTAAGGAAGCCAGTCAAACCAGTATGGGAGTGCAGGGCAAAAGTAGCCTGGGAATAAGACAGCACTGAATATAGCAACAGGGAAGAGCAAACTGCAACTGCAGCTCATTAGACTCTGTAGCAAGCCAGTGTTGCAGGTGGAGAACATTGTGTGTGATTGCAAAGAGATGTCTCACATCTACTGCAAACACACATCTCAACCCCCTGCCTCATAAATCAGGGACAAGACTTAAAAAATCAGGGACAAAGGTTTACAATCAGGGACACATCTTAAAAATTGGTGATATCCACTCAAGAAGCTGGTAGAATAAGTGGTTTAGTGTAAAATCCATTGTCTAAGGAAGAACATGTCTGTAACATTAATGTTTGACATTATTTTATGCCTACAACCCCCCACTGTTTGGTCATGGAAACACAATTTTTAGGAGGGACAGAGTAAAATACTGAGGAAAAATCATCGATGTCCCTGAAAATCATGGACAGTTGAGAGGTATGACTGCAAACAACAATGTAAGCCACACACTGCAGAACTGTGCTATGCTGAAGTGAGGTTTGCCCGGGGCTAACATGATTGCACAGTGCTAACACATTAGCCCGGTGCAAACTGGTTAGTCGGGGGCAAACGGGAGCTATATTCAAAGCTCCCATGCAAATGAGCCTACTTAGGTAATCCGTGGGCAAACAGGTACATTTGCATCTCATTAAGTGCTACTTAGCATACATTACCAAGCAGTTTGCCCAGTGCTACTGCATGGAGCACAAAGCTCCCCCTTTTGGTCAGAATGGAAGTACAGGTTGGGTGCTGCAGGCCAAGGCATACCCACAGCATCCCCTGTTGGTCAGAATAGGAGTACAGCTGGAAGCAACAGGAACTGTGTGCTGCCAGGAACATTTGGTGCACATACTGGCTGGCATTATAGCCTAGAGGTTAGAGGAACAAGATGTGAATGAGCGTGATACATCCAGCAGACCAGACCTGAGTTTGATTCTCACAACCTCCACTTGCATACTGTGTGACTCTGAGCAAGTCACTTAACTGCTCAGTGCTCCCAGGTCACCCCTGAAAACAGGCACTTGTGCCTAGTGGGCCTTACCCAGTTACCAAAGGCTAAAATAAAATAAAAATAAAATAAAAAACATACTTCACAATCGCTTGCCTCCTGAATCAAGGACAAAGGACCACAGTCAGGGACATATCTTCAAAAGTAGAGATATCCACCCAGACAGCTGGTAGAATATGTGGCTTAGTGCAAAATGTATTTGCTACAGAAGAACAAGTCTGTAACTGTAATGCTTGACATTATTCTGTGCTTACAATTGCCACTGTTTAGCCACAGAAACACAACTGTGAGTAGGGAGAGAGTAATATATTGGGGCAGAGGCAGAGCCGTCCCTGAAAATCAGGGACAGTTGTGAGGTATGTTCCTGACCCATACACAATAGAATGAAGAGTAATGTCCCTGGTAGTCTAGTGGTCCCCCAACCTCCCTGCACGAATCCCAACCCGTTTGATTTAAATGTGCATGTAGTTTCCCTGGTAGTCAGTGGTCCCCACCAACCTTCATGCATGAATCCCAACCCGTTTGTTTTAAATTTATGAGTATTTTCCCTGGTAGTCTAGTAGTCCCCCCACCCCCCTGCATGAATCCTGACCCCCGTCCATGGTCAAAGAATAGATTTCCCTGGTAGTCTAGTGGTCCCACCACCCAGCTGTGCACCTCCCAGTACTCCTGAACATGGCACTCCTCTGGAGCTGATGACTGGCTCAGCCCTCCTCTCTCCACCACAGCCACTCTGTGGCTCAAAGATCTTTGTATCAACAGTCCCCACCCCAGGCAGGATACATATGGGTAGGTGAAACTTTGTGTTTCATTGTTACAGTGTGCTCTATATGTTTGGAAATATAAAATGTTAATTAGACTGTGTCTTTAACCACCAGAAGATAAAAACCTGTCTGTAACAGAAATGGACACACCCTCTTTGAAAGACCTGTGGAGGTCGAAGGGATATGGGCAGGTGTGTCCTCATCATTTGGGACACATAGAACAATAACCTTACTCACATAAAGTATTTGTTCCTGTATTCACTGTATGATACCTGTTTGAAGATTTTTTCTCTGTCTCAGTTTTGAGTTATGCTGCCCCTGTCTGTACTCCTGCCTTTGTTTCCAGAGATGAGCTGCTTTTTGCCTGCATCCTGGTCTGCACCCTATGTCTTGGTCCTCTATTTGTGATATCGTATGTCATTCCACAGCAGTTGACTGTGATATCACCGGCAGAGGATTGCTTTGTCGTGGATGGGTGGAGCAGATGAAGTCTAGGGAATGGACAATGATATTGCATAGTTTTAAGGAAAAGGGGGAGCTTATTACAAAAATTACACTGGATTGCTGTTATAAGAACAAACTAAATGGCCATCACAACTGTTCTTATAAAGAATGTTCCTACTGTATAAGATTGCTTAATTCAAAGCAATGAAAATATATGTGAAATAACTTGTTTAAAGGTAATAAAACTAAGCCTATACAAGATTTTTTTGGTGGCAAGTTTATAGTACTATCATCCAGAAAGATTATTTGTGTTCAGTAAGTTCTAGTGTCGCATCTTAAAGAACAAATTTCAGAATTCACAAAATTCAGCCACAAACACATTTCTTATTTTATTTTAACCAAGCAAACAGGTGGCTACCAAAACAGCTTGTACCACAGCCAAAAGCAATATTCCAACAATACCTTCTTACCAAGCTTGTCTCTTACAGTCTCCACGTCAAAGCATAGACACATTGTTTTGCAAAAGAATAATGTTTATTATCAAAATAATAAAATCAGCTGCAAGATAATAGATGCTGCCTCCCACAGCCAAACGTTTTCACCTGACTCTTGGGCTTTGTCAAGGCTGATGAGGCACCAGGTCTGAAGCATTTAAAAAGCACCTTCTTAATGAGGCATTATACAATTGCATCAAACATTATTACATACATACATAACTATCCCAATGTTGTACCTATGTAAAACACCCACTATAATATTAAAAATCACCAGGCTATTAAATAAAGCATACATACTGTATAAAAGTGAAATATGTCAACATCCAAAACAACATGAATGGGTATACAATAATAAATATGGAAAAAGGGGGAAGGGAGAAGGGGAGCATAAATGTATAGAAGGGAAAGGTAGCAGTGGGCTACAAAAAAAGAGAGAGGCAAGCCACTGAAGAAGGAGGGGAGGATGGTGGGTCAATGCAAAAATCTTCAGGAAGAAGCTGGAAGGCCTGGTCTCTTATGGCTCAAGCAGGGGGAGCAGTTAGTTGCTCTACCCCATTGAACTACAGGCACAGACTTCCAATTCAATGGGCTAATGCAACTTGGTATAAAGTTATGCCTGTGCAACTTGTGATGAACATTGTGTGGCCATTCCACTCTATCCATGGGATGTACCACCTTGCAGTGGTACAGAAAGCACAGAACCCTAGAGGAGGGTTCTACACCAAGAGGTGCCACGAGAATGATTCCCTGAGCTAAAGATCCCTTAGGAAGGTGCCCACTAAAGAGTGTCAAGCAGAAACATTGCAGTAGGTGACAAGTACATGTCAGTACAGAGGACCTGCACATATGACAAGTAGGTATTCTGTATGTAGGAGCTTGATGTATGGTAGCAGAAGACAATGGGGATGAATAGTGACCATCTCATAGGTCTGAACAATTATAGCAAGGACGAGACTTCCTAAGGAGAGAGGGAACAGCAAAGCAAGCCACCATTCATCTTCATCCAACAGCAGAAACCTACCAAAATAACCTGGGGAATATGTTACTAATCCTTACTATGTATTATGGCCATTGCCATGGAGGAGAGGAAAAAATCCCTTTGAGGAGGAAACCTGTGGGGCTCCAAGGCCTAGGTCACCATTCCTCCAGGCTTTTGAACATTTTATTTAGTGATGGCTCTGCTGCTGCAATTTAAAAGGCTAATCCAAGGGTTGGAAAATATTCTAATTTGAGGGAAAACTCTCACTGTAGCCCCTAATGGGAACACCATGAAGGACTGCGAGTGAACTTTGCAACAACAGGATACACTACATGCGGTACCAACCTCCAAGGTGGGAGGATGAAAGTGATGACCACTGAGGCACTCAGCTGGCCTATCAATCTAAGAACAAACCAGGTGAACCAGAGGCAGTCATAGGGAGAAGAGCTTAGAAGGTGCTTCCAAACCCACTTGACTTGCTAAAGGGGCCCTGCTGTTGAAGACCCACCCCTCACTGCTGGTGTCTTAATTATAAATCAAAAGGTGCTGCTGATGATTTGGATGGCTGAAGCCCCACCCAGAGTGAGGACATTTATGGGCCAGATAAGAAGGACCCTGCACATGCTCAAGATGTGGACTTTGTGGGTGCAGAGCAGGACCATCGGCTGCAGGCAGACCCTGAGCCATAGAAAGTAATGGTCATGGCTGGCACATCTCCAAATTGTGGAGAGAATGTGAATTTAAGTAAGAATCATTGAAGACCCTCACATAGGTCATTCACAGTTGTATCAGGGCAAGCAGCAGACAAGAGGAGAACAAGCAATAGAGAGGGAGGGAGCAAGTAGAGGAAGCACAAACAGCTGTGGGGTAAGCAGTAAACAGAAACAGAGGGGAGGGGCAAAGAAAAGCAGAAGCAGTGGCTGGAAGCAACAAAATGGATAGAGACAAGCAGGGGAAACACAAATAAGGAGATAGGACTGAAGGACACCAGGGTTTGCAGTCCTACGGAGGTATGGGAGCCAGGAGGTATCATGCCAAATGGCATGAATGAGGAAAGCCCAGCAGAAATGAGAGGGGAAGGGGAAGATAGGAGAAACAGAGCCAATGGCCACAATGAAAAAATGCTTCAGGAAGAAGCTGGAAGATCTAGCATTTTATGGCTTGAGCAGGAGAGTAGTTAGTTGCTCCACCCCACTGAACTACAGGCACAGCCTTCCAATAATACTGCCAAAAGGCGTCTCTTTGAAGTAAAATTAATTTATATCTCCATCTTTTATTTTCTCATTAACTCATTCAATCGCCTTAAAGCAAATGAACGATCAATACCCTTTGCCTCACAACATTGTGCTAAAGCACTGATTCCATCTTTCTTTTCTCTCAATACTCCTGATATGTTTTGCCCAATTCTTTCCTTCAATTTCTGTCTTGTTTTTCCTACATAAGAAGCAGGAAATTTATTGCAGCACACATAGTATATAACATTTGTAGTGCAATATGTAGCAAAATCCTGTATTGTATAACTCCTGTCAGAAGTGGAATGTCTAAATTCTACCCCTTTTAAAACATACCTGCAAAATGAACAAGTACCACATTCTTGTGTACCTGGCATCAAATGCCTACATAATGCAATTTTTTCCTAGCCTACTGTTACACTCCATCCTATATATTTTTTTATTCCCCTTCTCCCTTCCCTCTCCCCTTCCTTCTCTGTATTTATTACTGTATATACAATCATTCATATTGTTTTGGATGTATAGCACTTTTTATGTATGCTTTATTTAATAGCCTGGTGATTTTGCAATATTATAGTGTGTGTTTTCTATAGGTACAAGGTTAGATTGGTCATGTATGTACTAATGTTTCATGAAATTGTGTAATGCCTCTTTAAGAAAGTGCTTTTTAAATTCTTCACACTTGGTGCCTCGTCAGCCTTGACAAAGCCAGAGAGTCATGTGAAAGCGTTTGGCTGTGTGGGAGGGAGCATCTGTTATCTTGCTGCTGGTTTTATTATTTTGGTAATAAAAATTATCCTTTTGCACAACATGTCTATGATTTAAAGTGGAGACTATAAGAGCTGAGCTTAGTGAGAAGACTGTATTATTTTAACACCTTTAAATTTAACTTAATTTAGCTCTTTAAATTAATACATTGGTACTGCATAGTCACCCCTGCTCAAGGTGTTTGGGGTGTAGACATTGGGAGCAGGCATGATGGACTTAAAGTGTCTTCCAACCTTAATTTGCTATGTAACTGTGTTATCTCTTTGCATTAATGAAGAGTTTTCAAGTTTTTTTGCAACTTTTGGCAAGTCAAAATTAAGGAACCCCAGTCTGGTTGAGGTTGCAGAATGAATACTGGACGCAGGAAAACTGGCTTAAGATAAACACCAGTAAAAAAAAAACAGGAGTGGGTTAATGAGGATATAAAGGGTGGAAGGAGGAGAGTGTGCAGAAGGAGACCAAGAAGATGCTGACATTTTGAGCAAGTACTTTTGCTCAGTCTTCATGGGGGAGGGGAGACCAGAGAGGCAAGAACAGAGGTTGGGAGAGGGTAGTCACAACATCATTTTCAGAGCAAAGAATACTGAAAGGACTGGCAGCCCTGAAAGTGGATAAGGCTAAGGGACCACAAGGGATGCATCCCAGGGTGCTGAGGGAGCTCAGAGAAGTGCTAGCTACTCCACTGACAGCCTTGTTCAATAGCTAATTGGAAACAGGAGTAGTTTTGAAGGCCTGAAGAAGAGCTGACGTAGTCCCTCTGCATAAGAGTGGCAGTAGGGAGGAATCTAGTAACTATAAGACAATTAGTGTAACTTTAACAATGGGGACACTTATGAAAACCCTACTGAAAAAGAGTCTGATACTTAGAAGTCAATGGGCTGCAGAACCACAGGCAGCATGTATTCATGGGCGGGGGTCATGTCAAACAAATCTAATAGATTTCTTCAACTGGGTGACCAGGGAAATAGACCAGGAGAAGGCATTAAGCATATCCTATGTATATTTCAGCAAGGTCTTTGACACTATGCCACACAGAAGGTTGATTAGAGAGCCGACTGATTTAGGGTTGGGAGCCAAAATAGTAGAGTGTGTACAGAACTAGCTAATAGATAGAGAGGAAAGGGTAGTTGTAATCAGCACACATTCTGAGGATGGGGGGTGATCAGTGGGGATCTGCAGGGTTCAGTACTGGGACCAATCCTCTAGGGAACAATACAAAATAACTGGCGTGGAAGGTGTGTCATTTTGCAGATGACATTAAGATCTGCAATAGGAAGGACGCCCAGGAGAGAGTGTAGACAATGTGCAGGATCCAGAAAACTTGAGGAGTGGTCAAAGGCAAGGCAGTTGAGGTTCAATGCCAGAAAGTATAAAATCATGCAACTAGGGCACAGGAACATAAGGACTGAGTATAGGATGGGGGAGGTGCTGATAGTCACTAGGCAGGAAAGGAACTTCAGGGTTATTATTTCAGAAGACCTCAAGGTGACAGCACAGTGTGACAAGGCTCTGGGCAGGGCTAGTGGGATGCTGGTGTGCATAGGGAGGAGCATCACTTGAAGGAGGACGATGTTGGTTTTGCCAACTTACCATTTGCTGGTATAGCCACAACTGGAGTATTGTGCCATGTTCTGGAGACTGGAACTCAGGAAGGAGATTGACAGGGTGGAGGCAGTTCAGAGAAGGGCAATCAAAATGGTGCACGAGTTTCAAGGGAAGCCTTATGGGGAAAAACAAGCATTGTGCCTAGTGGGCTTAACCCAGTTACAGTACCAACAAGAATAACTAATAAAAAGAATAAGAATGAGGGTTCTCAACATGTACATTCTGGAGGACAGAAGATCAAGGGATGACGTGATCAAGACTTTCAAGTACCTCACAGGGGTGAACTGAGTGCAATAAGGAAGCCTCTTTCAAAAGCATACTATCCAGGTCTAGGGGCATACAATGAAATTGGAAGGGGAATTTCATGAGGGATGAGAGGAAGTACTTCTTTCATTGAGATTGCGGTGTGGTGAAGGCATGAAATTGACTGCCAAGCAAAGTTGTGGAGGCTAGAACAGTGGAAGGCTTCAAACATGCATGGGATAGACACATGGGTATATTGTTGGGAAACAGGGAGGAAGTAGGTTTCCCAGAGACCATTTATGGTCCATGGAGGTAAAATAGGAACAGAAACCTTGGGCAGATTAGGTGGGCCTAGCAGTCCTTTTCTGCTGACAAATTCTATGTTTCTATGGCTTTCCTCTATTGGTTGAGAGTTCAAGGCTATTGGAGACATATGGGGACACTCCCTCTTTTGCTCATTTGAAGGGGGAGAATTTGAGCCCCTTTATGGAAGTGAATAATCTTGAGGTTCTTGGCTGCAGTTCAGCATTTCAATGTTAGTTTTGAGCTACCATTAGGAATTAATCATCTTAAGAGCAATGACAGTCTCCACTCCATGGTAACTTATGCTTAACTGACTAGGTTTGTGTCTGCCTCTGTCACATTATGGCTTGACCATTATAACACGCTCCATGTTGACTTTCCAATGAAACTCACTCATTACCTGTAATCAAGTATAGAATGCAGGAGAAAGCATCCTAGTAAGTGACCTTTGGGATTACTGTATATTTTATTTATTTATTTATTGAACAGATCGGAATTACAAACCTTTGACTAAGAGACTCCTTTGCAAAGGCTCCACATCCAGTTAAGACATAGTATTAAACAGTTAGAACAGAGGTGATACAAACAAGGTTCAGGATAATACTGAGGGTAACCGTAGTACCCTGCATCAAGTAAACACTTTATATATGTTTACTATTCTGGTTGAGCTGCACTTTTTCTGTCAGACTGAACATGAATTTCAAGAAGTTATTATTGATTTACTTACAGAGGTTTAAACAGTTTTGGGACTGCAGATATCCTATACCTCCTATCACTGTTCTCACCCAATGGACCACTGAAGTCTCAAACAAATTGTCATTAATAATTTACCAAGCATGTCTTCATGGAGTGGGTGACAAGGCATTGTGTGCAGCAGCCCTTGCTCTTTGGAATGGTTTACCATTCCACATCGCATGGCACTGACAATGAGCATTATTTAAACAAAACTCAAGGTTGGAGTTGCAAATTCAGTTGCACAACAAATTTGGACAGGTCAAGCCATACCTCTCATCATGTTAATGTTCAAATGCATAGCACCAGCCTTTAAAATGAAGAGCAAATGGCCAGAATGTGTTGTACTTTATTATTTTATAGAATAATAGGTACAACAATAGTGGGTCTCATATCTTTAGTGTTAAGTAATGTTCCTATCACGTTAGTTTTTAATTATTTGTGTGTCCAGAAATAGCTCTGACATTATCAGGAACCTCAGTAAATGCATTGCAGTTGAAAAGTATGGGTCAGATTTCAACTGTTTGCCAATAGGAAGGGATATAGGCATTCTTACATACAGTGGCCGGATTATCAAAGCCTATAAAAATCCTGCAGCTGTGGGAAAAATGACACAAGTGGGTTGCCACTTGTGGAACTGCAGTTTTTCCCGCAGCTTTGGTATTCTTAAAAGAAGAGCCGGTATATGACTGGCTCCATGATTAATGGCAGCTTACAGCTGTTTTTCCCGATCTGCTGAAAAATATTACTGCCGGTGGGACCAGGCATAACATTGCCTGCAGCTGCAGTGGACTGAGAATACAAATCTCAGCAGCTGTAGAGATTTCAGTCTGTAACTGGAGTTTGTCCCTTATAAACTAAGTTCGACAACCTTTTGAGAATCTGGTCCTGTACCTTTAGAATATTCATTTTATTCTTAATTTTTATGGTACAGAAAGTGTCAAGGAAGTGTTTTTCTCTCTTTTTCTTCACTTTGAAGTGCCCCTTGGCATGCAACATTAGGAATCATCCACATACAGGACAACTACAGTACCACGTGCCTCAATGCTGTGTAAGTTATAACTTGTACCATCACACCTAGCTCTCCTTAAGCTCGTGGATGAAAGAAAGAGATTTGATACAGAGGTGTTCAATAATTGGAAGTTTCCACAATGGATACAGGGAGAAGATCCCAGGATGCCCCACACTCCTCCTGGAGCTTACCTGAGTGACCTGGAGAAAATTTCTAAGCAGTTCAGGAGGTAGCCAATCTGAACAAAACCCTGGGTTACCACAAACACCTTATTCAGTACAGCATCTAGCATAGTGGCAAAACCCAGGATTTTGTTTCAGTTGGCCACTTCCACACCTCCTCAATAATTATTCCTAGGTTACTTAAGAAGGGATCAGGAGGACCATGATGGCCAAGCCAGTGTTCAGTTTTCTTTACTCAGTTGGAAATTCAGAATATCATGGCTGGTATCAATACCATTTTTCACTCAGTCCAGGAGGCAGTGGCTGGATAATGGCTATGATGAGGGTAACTTTGCAAGTTAACAGCATTCCCTATGATTGGTGATAGGTTGAGGAAGAGGACTCTCTATTTTGTAGGCTATTGGACATAATGGATCACTGACCTGCCCAAGTTAGATTCAATGTCTCCCTTAGTGTCACCAGCACCACCAGTACAGCAATCCCCGTGTAAATGGCTCTCTAGTGTCCCTTAATTCTAAAGAAGTAAGATTAGCAACTGATCTACATGATATAGCTGGAATATTCAATTATTTTTTTCATCATATTCTTACAGTTGAAAATGATGAGGGGGGTTGTAGCTTAGATATACATACATTTGAAGGAAATAAAGTACTACAATTTAGTGTTCATATTATAAGGGTAGATGAAGTGAAAAAATCACTGAGGCCTGGATATTCAAACTGCACCAGACGGTGGCACAAGCCTGTGGCCTGGGCGATAGTAAATGGAGCTGTGCTATGGCACAGCAGCTTTGAATATCGCACCCTGGCCACCCCCACTGTGCATGGCGCAGTGGCACTGCACCAGCGCAAGTGGCCAGAGTGGAGCATGGAGATGCGCTAGCGCAAGTGCCATTGTGCAATGCACAGCACCAGCGATATTCAAAAGGGGACATGCAAATGGGGCTATAATTTATGCAAGGTGCACATGGGACCATTTGCATGTCATTATGGCCCCATTTGCATCCCATTAGCATGCAGGTGTGCCAATCCCCGATGACTTGCACCTGGCACCCTGCCAGGCAGCAGCCTCCGGGGACCGATGCCCCCTGCAGCCTGATCGCAGGCATTCATCTAAAGAAAACCCCTCTAATATCCCTGGTGGTCCAGTGGACCGCTATGTGCCTGATCGCGAGGTATCGGTAATGTCCTTCCATATCCCTGGTCG
Source organism: Neoceratodus forsteri (assembly GCA_016271365.2). NCBI lineage: Eukaryota > Metazoa > Chordata > Ceratodontiformes > Ceratodontidae > Neoceratodus > Neoceratodus forsteri. Next base: position 25,001,510 of record CM057454.1, read on the forward strand.
TCCAGTGGACGATTGCTGCTCGACAAGGTCCCTTGAAATCACTTCGCCACTGTTCTTGGCGGTCCCAGGGACACACTCGCCAGATCGGTGGCATGTAAACAGAACAGTCCGAGCCTGGTGGCCCACCACCGCCGAGCCACGCCCACCTTCACCGCCAGCCGGGCGAGCGGCAGCAGCAGTTTCTCCCGCTCAGCCTCATCACGACCGACAGCCTGACAGCCGATGCCCATTGAAACATCATGCAGCCAATGGGCGTAGCCCATATCAGACAGTGTCCAGATGTGAATGAATCATTCACATATCTGACTGAGTATGGTATGGTTGCACGCCCATTGGCTCACTGTGAACCAATGGGTGTGCAGCCCTACCGAGCTGTCAGTCGGGTGGGTGGTGAGGCGGCAGGCGGGTGGGTGTTGCCACCCACCAGCTGACAGGGGAGGCGGTGGGGCCCAGTGGGCAGGTGAGGGGTACATCTAGACCACCAGGGTAATAGGACTGTTCTATGTTTTCAGATGCCCATGATCAAGAGTGCAGTCCACTGGACCAACAAGGATATTGGATGGGGGTGATTTCAAAGATGCCCACGATCAGGCAGCGCATGGTCCACTGGACCACCAGGGATATTGAGGGGGTTATACCAGTGCCCATGATCGGGCACATAGGAGACTGACCACCACGGGATGTGGAAGGGGGTGTCTTTGCATGGATGCACGGATGGGCATGAGGGGCACCTCAGGTGCTGCAGGGAACTCGGTGGCCACCACTGGGTGGCAGCTGCCGTGTTGTGCCCTGCAATGCAGCAGCTCACCTGTGGGTGGCCATCATTTGTTCCTTTTGGGGCTTAACTTTTGTGCAGGTGACAGGTGGGGTTGTGCATGCATGACTCTGCACATCCCGGCTGAATTCGGGCTGTGCAGGTTATGCATGGGCACACCCCACCTGTGCACATGCATTACTGATGGCTCAGGTGTGTCGGGTTTGTGCGATTGCACTTTTCCTTTTTGAATATTTCCAAGGGCTACATCAGTGGTTGTGCATAGGTAAACACTGTTGCACCATGTGCAACCCTTTTGAATATCTGGGCCTAAGAGTATTATAGGTCTCACAGGTATGTACAGAGCTTTAAAATATGATAGGCCCATTTTGCTCACCAGACTAAACTTAAATAATTCCCTTTCTATGAAGTAAGTCTAGTTTAAGTTTAAAACTCTCTAATGTTGTTGATCATACTACCTCCTCAGGAATGGAGTTCCATACTGATATCACCTTCTGGCTAAACCAATATTTCAGCTGTCAGGTATTACATTTTTCTCCCCTGAGTTGAAGATGATGTGATCTAGTGCTGTATATTGACTCACTATGATTTCACCCCAAACTTTCCCATAGGTTTGATCCAAAAATGCCTTGAATAACAAGCACATGTTCCCTCTTAATCTCCTATACTCAAGAGATAACAAGTTCAATTCCCCCAGCCTGGTATCATAATCCTTTTTTTCCATGCTGCTTATAGAACATGGTGCTTTCCTTTGCATCCTCTCCAGTAGGGTGATCTCTCCTTTCTGATATGGTGACCATATCTGTACCCCATATTCCATTAGTGGATGCACCAACGATCCATACAGTGGGATCAACGCCTCACTGTGTCTACTAGCTCCATGCTTCAAATTACAGTTTAGTACCTCATTATTTGCTTTACCTGCCACCTTTTTACTATGTGTCTTGAACTGCTGGTCATTTGAAATTGTAATGCCCAGATCTCTTTCCTCTGTAACTACCCTGAATTGAGTGTCCTCTATATGGTAAATACAGCCTGGGTTCTTTTTACCCATAGGCATAACTGTGCATTTGTCCATGTTCAGTGGGAGTTTGTACAGCATACACCAATCATTAATATGATTTAATGCATCTTGTAGTGCTACCAAATCATCCATATCCTGTATCTTGGCCCCTAGCTGGCAATCATCTGCAAATTTGGTCAGCCACAATTTTTTATGCTCATATTTGAATGTTAACACATAAATGTTAAATAAGCTGGTTATCTCAGGCCAGCCTGAAAACTATCCCTTAATACTGACTCTTTGTTTTCTTTCTGATAAGCATGAACTGATCCAATTTATTATATTTCCATGAAGGCCCAAGGTCTTTAGAGCTTGGATCAGCTCATAATGTGGCAATTTATTATACCCTCATAAATCTAGGAGAACAGAAAATATTGAATGTAAACCACTGAGACTAGTAGCCGACCCCCCTTGCACCTATTATAATAAAATTGTTTAACGGGAGTATTATTACTAACCTTTTTCCATCAACTTGGAAACAATCTAGTGAATGCCTGCATGGAGGAAGGCACTTGGAAACCTCCTGATAATAATATACCTATCATACTGCTGCTGCTACTTGCTAAATTGCTAGAACATTAAGTCTATATACAACTTTCAGGGTATTTGGAAGAGAATAATTTGATTATACCATTTCAATGCAGTTTCAGGCCTGGACACTGTATTAACACAGCACTCTTGGACTTTAACAACATCATTTGCAATGCTTTGGATTAGTGCTGTACGGAATGTGGAATTCTGCCAGCAGAAATAGTGCATAATGGCAATTCCACTGGTGGAATTTCCACTGGAATTTAGCTGGTTCTTCAGTAGAATTCTGCCTACTGTGATCCATGGAATAATATTCTGCAGAACAGCATTTTGTTCTGCAGAAAATCAGCTATCGTTTACTGTGGAATTCTACCATTCTCTTTGTGGTGAAATTCGGTGGAATTTCGGTGGAATTTTGTTCCTCCAGAATTTGAAAATTCCACACAGCACTACTTTGGATAAAAAAACTAAAGGTGCATGCTGAGTTCATGGACTTATCCAAGGCATTTGAGATGGTGAACCATGAACTTTTAATAACAAGGTTAAGAGAAGTGGATGTTGCAACTCACACTATATTATGATTTGATTCATACTTGGAAGGTAGAGGCCTTAGCAAGTATAGGTTGCCAATGTATTGTCAGGTTATAAAACTGGAGACAAGAGGGTAGCCCAGGGCTCTGTCCTAGGCCCCCTATTGTTTACAGTCTTTATGGACTGATTTCCAGCCTGCCAGGATGAAACCTAGACAAGAGTATATGTGTACGACACAATAACATCAGCAAAAGGTACTAGTTATAGTGAGATGAGAAATAAATTACAGGACGATGTATTGCAAATGGAAGAATGGTTTAACATCTCTTAATTAAAACTGAATATAAAGAAAACTTAGACATAATTTTCAACAGTAAAATCAAGCAGGCAGTAAACCTGGAATTTGTTTCTGACTTGAAATTTTCATTGGTACACTAGAAAGAGGTAGCAGATACATACAAATATCTAGAGGTTATCATAAATAGTTCTCTGACATGTGGAACACACTGAAAATCTAGCAAAAAAAAGGGAAATTCACGAATGGGAGTATTTTGTAGGATAGCATATTTTCAGGACCCCCCCAAAAAAAAACAAGATTACACATAGCTCAGCAATTAGTATTGCCAGTAATTGATAATGGCAGCAGTGTTTACAAACATAGTCCAAGAACGTTCTTAGATAACATGGATAAGCTATATAAAAAAAATTGCTGAGCTTGTTTTAACATGCCCATTTGATACCAATTTGTGTACAGTGCTCGAGATCCTAAATTGTTCACAGCTATCAGCCACCATGAGTTAATTTGGCTATCAACTGTGTTTAAAATTTTAAATTTAAAGATACCAGTTCCACTTTAGAAAATAGTTGATGCTAGGCATCCAAATATTAAACACTTTAAATTGAGATCTTTTGACCAGTTAACATTAATTTTCCTAAGGTACAAACATCATATGGGGAAGTGACTATAGTTTATGATACAGCTAGATCATAGAATTGCTTAGATAAAATAGTTAGCAGCTATTGTTCTATCAATTTGTTTACAAAGCAGTGGAACAATCGACAATGTGTAGATATGAATGTTTCTAAAGTGGAATGTTCCATTATTGTATCAGTCTATTTGCAAATTAGAATTTTACATATTTATAATACATGGATGTGACCTAAATCCCATTATGAAAACCATCATTTATTTCCCCATATACGATATCCATGAAGGTAATATATGATGGCAGTTAAACTCAAATACCACAGCATTAAAACTCAAACACTACAACTAAAAACCTAACCAAAAACATAAAAAATCCCACACATAAAATATAAAAGACCTACCTGATTAAAACAAAAACAAATTGAAGTGACTAAGCAAAATAAGAAATACAGTCTTAGTAACTGAAAATAAATGAGCAATTAGCACAACATGTCTCATCTACAACTAATTGCCTAAGCAGTTATCACTGAAAATAATTGCTATGCAAATGAAACAAAAAATACTGCTTGTAGTAGGGGTGTGGGCATGAAAGATAGCAGTACACAGGTAATAAGGTGCAAGTGCACTTATATATATGTTTATTCATATAATAAGTAGAACAGAAGGCCATGGTTATTAGTTCTTGTCAGGATAAAGTATTTTTGCAAAAAAAAAATCCACTTGAAAAGAAAATAAGGCATATTTCCTTCTTACTTATAATGTCTGTCTGGCTCTTTAGGGCTAGAAATCTTTTTCTTGGTTGTTGTATACTCTCCTCTTGGTGAGTTTCAATCAGTTTTACCTCCTCCAATTCAGAACTCAGGCTGGAGGTGCTCCTGGTTCACACAGCTGCTTCACGCTCTCTCTAATTTTCACTATAGGGATTCCTTTTGTACATCCCAGGGGTCATGTGATCTGCCTCGTTGTGCCTCCTTAACATCATTAGTACCTTTTTATCTGTTTTGTGAAGGTATTCCCTCAGTGGGGAGAAGGACCTTGGGGTGGTTGTGGATGCCAAGATAAACAACTGTGTGCATTGTAGGAGGGCTGTGGACAAAGCAAATAAAATGCTGGGGTGCATCATCAGGGTATAACCTTGAGAAGCAGGGAGGTGCTTCTCCCTCTGTATAACTACCTGGTTAGACCACACCTTGAATACTGCATGCAGTATTGGCGTCTATACCTGAAAAAGGACATTGCAGTCCTGGAGAGGGTCCACAGCAGGGTCACCAGGATGATACAGGGTCTGGGGGAGAGGTCCTATGAGGAGACACTTGAAGAGCTCAACTTCTGCTCCCTGGTGGAGAAGAGGGATACAGGGGATATGATCAATGTTTTCAAATACCTTAAGGGGGTAAATAAGGTAAGCCCAGACAGGGTGTTCCAGCTGAGGGAGGGAGGGGCCACCATGTGGCACCAATTGATGGTGATTGGAGGGAGACTTAGGGGAATGACAAGGAGACAATACTTCACTGAGAGGGTGGTGGAACCCTGGAATGCACTTCCTGCAGAACTGGTGGATGTGGATACTGTTGGGGTGTTCAAGCAAGGCTGGGACAGGTATGGGGGAAGATGAAACTGAGTACTGCCAAAACTGGAGAAGACCTTCAGTCAGGGGTTGGGGAGTTTCATGGGGGAGGTGGAGAAGGCAGCAACAGTACCCCTAAAGGGTACTGATCTTGGGCAGACTCAAGAGACCATTGGACCTACTCTGCAGGTGCCTTAGTATGTTAATATGTTAGTATTCTCTTACGCAAACATATGAAACTTTAATACATGAACAACAGTAAAATCACACATGTGCACACATTAAAACATCTTCCCTATCACCAGTGTTATGATATTTACAGTATTTGCATACATCTTTCTATGAGGGGCAAATCTTATTTATTTATTTATTTAACCTTTGTTCACCAGGTAAGTACAATGAGCCAAGGCCCCTTGTCATGCATGACCTGGGGCCGCATTACAAACAGCAAAGATGTTTACAGGTAAGTACATTTACATAGTTATGAATACAAAAATGTAATCATAATACAGTAAGAAGTTATAAAAAAATAATTACATTGCTGTTCGCTACAAAAATGTTTCTTTAACTGCTGTTTAAAAAATGTCTTGACTATGAGCATCATGTAAAAGCCCAGCTAGGTTATTCCAGTTCTTTGCTTCCCAGACCATGAATGCACATTCACCTGTACTAGTAGAGGTGTTTGGAATTACAAATGTATTAGCACCAGTAGACCTTAATAGTCTGTCATCCTTTTTAAATGCAAACAGTGAATAAAGAGGAGAATCAATTTTCTGCCTTTGGGTGTTATCAGCAACACAATTTAGATTGTATAGACTATTGAGTTTGGGTGGTAGTCAGCCAGATTGGTCATTCAGAATATAATTATGTGTTTTAAAAAGCAATTTTAGTGCAAATCTACAAATCCCATGGAATGTGGTATGCAGTAAAGATAGTTCAGCACTGGCAAGGCTAGAAAAAAAAAAGAATTGTAATTCAACATAGGTAATAATACACTATTAGTTACAAAAAGTCTGGCTTAGGAGTCAGACAACTCTATAACTTAAATTGGGCACCCAACTTTTGGTTGGTTTGTCTAGAGACTGATTGGTTATGATCTCCTAACACCTTTGTACCTTCCCTAAACCAGCCTTCAATTATACCAAGTCTGTGGCTGACCTTCACCTTAGAAACAGCACCAGCTGCAGGTGAGTGAACCTGAATTGCTGAGGCCATGCATTGAAACAGTCTTACTTTTCACTTACATTTTAATTAACTCCTTCTCTTTTGTGTCTCAGGGGAACCAGACTATCCATTTGCTTCAAATGTGAGCTAATAGTGTGTAATAAAGCATATTAATTTGGTTCTTTTGTAGCTGTTTCTGTTAGTATTAATTTAGGCAAAACTAAAGGAAGGTTAATGTGTGTAACCTGCATGTGCACTGAACATATGTCTCTGTCTCTATATGTCAAAAGACCTAATGTAGTATATAAAATGAATGCTAATAAAGTGTCATACATGATATAATGTCATATCGGGGGCTAAGTAGCTCAGTAAACCCCCTTGCCCTTCGGACTTATGGGTTATTGGCTACATAGCATCCTCAATGACATTATATCCTCATATAAGACACTTTTCCTAGCATGAATTCTATGTAACCAGCTATGTTTAACAGGTCAACTAAATAAACAGGATTTTAGCCTATTGTCTTAACCTGTATAAAATAAATGTTGCTACTTACTACTAACTACTACAGCCAAACAGAGGGGACCCCTTGGCTTTCAGCACCATCAGCCTGAAATTAAACCTGGAAGGGGAAATACAATAGTGGATAACACTTCATCTCAGCTACAGGCAGGGTTCCATTTGCAATGTACTGGGTGGGGGTGGGTAGGGGTCTGGCAGTTTTAAGAAATAGTCTGATACAGAAGAATCCAACCTTTTGTTTCAGAATTAGGAATTTTGGCCTTCAATTTGTAAAATCCAAATTCTGAAAAGCTTGGAATTGGAGGTATCCAATTCAACAAATTGGATTCCGAGCAACACTATAAGGGACTTCCTTAATTTTACACTGTATTATTGCACTGGTCCACATCTGTCCCACATACGCACATACGAACATATGAAATTTGCCAGCAGATAAAGGCCTAGAGGTCTATCAAGTCTGCTCGAATGTGCAGCTAGCACCCCTTATTCTGCAGCTGCCCCTCCCTTTCACCCTTCCTCTTCATTAACCCTCCCCCTTGTCCTGTCCCATCCTCATTTGAAGCAGTCCACTGTCCTACTGCATACCACTTCAGGAGGTAACGCATTCCACCCAGCCACCACCCTCTCTGTAAAAAAGTGTCTCCTCATCTCCCTCCTGAACCTTCCTCGCTGCAGTCTCATATCATGGCCCCTGGTGTCCCTACCCTCCCTTACTTTGAACAGCCCCTCTGTACTTGTCTTGTTTATTCCTTTCATGTATTTAAAGGTTTCAATCATGTCACCCCTGTCTCTCCTCTCCTCCAGTGAGTACATGTTCAACTCCTTCAACCTCCTCTCATATGATAAGTCCCTCAGCCCCTTGGTCATCTTTGTCGCTCTGCGCTGCACCCCCTCCAGTATCTTAATGTCCCTCTTTAGATACGGACGCCAGTACTGCATGCAGTACTCCAGGTGTGGTCTAACTAATGACCTATACAGTGGCAGAATCACCTCCTCCTTCCTTGAGGATATACCCCTTGCAATACAACCCAGCATTTTGTTGGCCTTTTCAGCTGCCTTCCTACATTGTGCCGAGTTGTTCATTGACCCTGTAATGAGCACACCCAAGATCCTCTCCTCCTCTGTCTAGGCTAGCTGCACTCCCCAGCTGGTAACTCCTCCTTGGGTTCTTCATCCCAAAATGCAGCACCTTGCACTTTTTGGCATTAAAGCCCAGTTGCCAGGTGTCTGACCAGGTTTCAAGCTTTGCCAGATCATCCTGCAACCCTTGCCATCCCCCTAAGTCATCCACCACCGCGCCTACCTTGGTATCATCAGCAAACAGACTGATCTTGCTCTTGATGTCCCATGATATGTCTGCAATGAATATCCCAAACAACACTGGTCCCAACACCGAGCACTGTGGAACACCACTCGTCACTGCCCTTGGGTGAGAGAGCTCCCCACCCACCACCACCCTCTCTTGCCTTCCCTGAAGCCAGTTTCCTACCCATCTCACCAGCTTTGCACCCGCCCCTGTGCCTACTAACTTCCTTCCCAGCCTTCCATGTGGCACAGAGTCAAATGCCTTACTGAAGTCTAGATACAGGACATCCACTGCATGGCCCCTGTCCAGTTGCCTAGTTACCCGTCATATAACTTGACCAGGTTGGTTTGGTGGATCTCACATGAAGCCATGGTGTCTGCTGTCCCAGTAGTCCTTGGCCTGTAGAGGGCCACCAGCCTCCTTCAGGATGGTCTCCATTAGCTTACCCACGATGGATGTGAGGCTCACTGGTCTGTAGTTTCGGTTCATCCTTGGGGCCACTCTTGTGGAGGGGCATCACATGAGCCATCCTCCTGGTCCTGGAGGCACACCCTGAATGTAGTGAGGCATTAAATAGGTCTGCCAAAGGTCCCGCAAGGACCTCTGCCAGCTCCTTCAGTACCCTGGGGTGGATGCCATCTGGGCCTAGAGCCTTGTCCACCCTCAGTGCCTTCAAACCCTCTCGAACTCTGCTCTCCATGATTTCCCCATCTGTCACCACTTCCCACCCTGCTTCTGCCATTTCTCCCACCTTGTGTGTCACCCCCCTCTTCTCTTTAGTAAATACTGAGCAGAAGTACTCATTTAGTGCTTCCGCCTTATCGCACCCTGCTTCCACCCAACCCCCCTCCTTCCTAATCCTTACTATGTTGTCCTTACAGCTCCTTTTCTCCCTGATGTACTTAAAGAAGTCCTTCTCCCCCTTCTTAATGCCTTATGCCAGCCTGAGTTCCGTAGATGCTTTGGCTCCCCTTACTGCCCTTGTCACCTCCTTCGATTCTGTCAAGTACTCCTCCCTGACCTCCTCCCTCCCTGTTTTCTTGTACTTCCTAAAGGCCTTTTCCACATGGAAAAGGGTTCTGCCAGTGCCCACACAATGAAAACTTTAAAGCAGAAATTCATAATACTCTATGATACTAAAACTAAAAGAAGCTTGGCACAAATAAAAACTTTAGTTTTCACAGTGTTCTGAGCCAACATTTTCATGTTTGATGATTTTCCCCTCATTTTTCTACGTGTTGAGCCTTAGTGTACTATAAAAAAATGTGGAGAGGTAGCTTCAGGTCTACAGGCTCAGAGTTTTGTGCCCCCCCCCCACATTCCACACCAAGACCCTAGGACTCCTCTACATTCATAGAATTTCAGTGCCTCGCCCAACCCAATCCAGGCCTCCATGTTGTGCTGTACTATGACTCAGCCTCTCAACAACCTCTCCATCTTTAACTTACTGCTTCGTTGACCTCAGATCTTGCATATTCAACTCCACACCTGTAAGTTTGCCAGTAGGTCTGTTTCACGGGATGAAATGGAGGTGGGATGGATGGCAATGGCAGTGATTCAGACAGGCAAGCAAAGTACTTTATAGCAATCAGTGCCACAGCACTCATATGTAGTAGTGTGTGAGAAGTTAAAAAAGGGTCGGGCATGTTATCTGCTGCATCTACATATAGAGAGGAAGGAAGAGTTAGAATGAGAGTGAGGAAGTGGGTGGGGTTTACTGAAGGGTGTCTTATGTGATTGCAGAGTGTTTGGTAAACACTTTCTTCTTCCCCAACATCACGCCAGCTCCATCTACTCTGTATATACAGATATATCAAAATGTATCTTGTCCTGCCAATTCTAAGACCTCCCTAGTGCTGTATGGAATGCGGAATTCCGCCAACAGAATTAGAGCAGAATGACCATTCTGCCAATGAACTTTCTACCAGAATTTCACTGGTTCTTCTGCAGAATTCTGTCTACTGTGATCGTGTAATAGAACAGCAATTTTTCTGCAGAAAATTACTCCGCAACAATTTCCGTGGAAAATATTGAGACCCAAACAGCATTTTTCTGTGGAAAAGTATTCTAAAACTATTTTCTGCTGTGAAATTTCGCCATTCCATTTCTGTCGAAATTCGATGGAATTTTGAAAATTCCACAGAATTGTTTTCTACTGGAATTTGAAAATTCCACACTGCACTAGTCCTCCCATCCTGTTACATACAAGCACTGTGGCACCACTGGCAAGTCGACATAGTTACTCTGCTTGCCTGTGTGTGACCCACTGCCAGTGACAGCACATTCATTTTGCTTCGCCTCTGTTTTCTTATGTGGCCCATCAGTATGTACCCTGGTGTTGTTTTTGACTTTTTGTAGGCAGTACCTACTGTATCTGCCTACTGCATGCTTGTTCCCAGAGCAAGATAAAGAATAAAGTAATGTGCATAAACCTGGGGGTGGGGTAAATATAACAAAGCCCTCCCAGGTCTTGTAATAGGGGCCATGACAGCTGTGGTCTCCTTTGTGTCAGCCACCCCTACCATTGCCTCTGTCTCACCTTCCATAAGGCAACACCACCACCCAATCACTTTGGTATACATAGCCATCAAATACAAGGGAGATCATCTAGGACTGCACACACTAGACTTTTTGGAACTATAGGGCCCCTGAGGCACTGGCACACCTGGGTCCCTCTACATGTTCAAGGTGAGCCTGCATTGATATAGAGCCACCCCTTCCCCCGATGCAATACTCCAACTCCCCCACTTTGGTTGTGGTTAATAACAGAGCACCTCATTTTGTTTGGGGAAGCTCTCCTTCCCCACAATTAGTGTGCTCAAGCACCAATGTGGTACATACTCTCCAGCAGACTAAAATAGTCATGAAGGACCTCAAGATGCCTGCTTTGAGTGGGACCCTCTCTGAATTTCTATTTGCTCCTCTCCCCTTTTCAGTTCTCTAGGAACAGGCTGTTCTGCCTTTTTATGGCACAACCCCCCATTATGTGACAAGAGTAAGAGACTAGCAGCTGCCTCAGCAGAAGTTTGTTGAATGACTGACACAACATTCACCAGGCTATATGGTATCAGATAATGTAAAAAAACATTGTAAAGGCAGTTGATGATGGGGATTATATACATGTTCCATGTTTTGCTCACTGTGCAGTATGAATCTGGTAGTTCAGGATTCACATATAAAGAACACATCACCGTGCAGACTTCAGTAGATCTAGTGAAAAATGTCTGTGGCCAGTTTAGCAATTCTAAGGCACAGAAGCTGGTAAAAAACATTCATCAGTGGAGCCAAATTCTACTCTGCAACCTGAAACACAGTGTGGCAACAAGGTGGAATTCCACCTATTACATGATGGAACAGCTTCTAGAACAACAGAAGGTGATACACCAGTACGCCACTGAGCATGATATTGGCAAGATAGAGGTATACATCAGTCTGCATCAGTGGCACCTGATGGAAGCCCTCTACATTGTGCTGAAGCCATTTAAGGAGGCCACACAGTTGGTAATATCTGATGCAGCTGGTCTAAGCCAGGTACTCACCCTCATTGCCCTCATTACCTTGTGACTTGATCGCATGAAGGCTCAGTACAAGGAGGATCCTGTTGCTGTACATCTAGTAGAAAGGATAGGATCACATTTCTGGAATGACACAGGCATTTCAAAAATGCACAGAGCTGACCACTACATCCTGGCTACTCTCTTGGACCCGCGGTTCAAAGACACATTCAAGACGGTCTTTGATGTACACGAATGTAGTAAGGATCAGCAGTCCTATAAAGCCTGGCTTTTCCCTTTGGCCTCTGAACATAGGCAAAAAACAAGGCCAGGAACACAAGTGCAGCACAAGAAGATCGCTCATCATGCCTTACAATCCCACTGTCAGGCCAGGTAGAGAAGAGAGAAGAGGGAAGAAGGAGGCTCTCAAGGTGTTGCCACTGCTGTTGCTGAATATCACAGAAGTCACTCGTTTTGTTTCTGAGTCAGCTAAGACCTAGTGAAGCTGCTGCAGCTGCACCTCCTTGAAAGATATCTATTGTTAAAGCCCCCCCCGGGGAACAACTGTCTGGCTATGGCTTGATAAAAAAGCATGGAACATTTCTGTTTGTCATAGAGGTGCCTGAGATGCCAGCAACCAAAATGCTGCAAAAGTATCCGAGCGAGAATATGCCACTAGCAGATGAGCATCTATTGTAAAGTGAGAAGGCAATAAGGAGGGCTGGGGGATACTGGGATGGATAGGGAGAGGCATCACCAGTAAAAAACAGGAAGTTGTTATACCTCTGTACAGACAGCTGGTGAGACCCCATCTGCAGTACTGCATGCAGTTCTGGAGACCCAATCTCCACAAGGACATAGACAGGATGGAGGCAGTCCAGAAGAGGGCAACTAAAATGGTGCAGGGTCTGCAACAGAAGCCATCTGAAGAGATACTAAAGGAGCTTATTATGTATACCCCCGAGGAAAGAAGGGAGAGGGGACATGATAGAAACTTTCAAGTACCTCAAAGGAATCAACAAAGCCCAAGAGGGTAGCATCTTTTGGAAGAAGAGAAGTGCAAAAACAAGGGGGCACAATTTGAAGATAGAGAAGGGACGGCTCAGGGGCAATGTGAGGAAGTATTGTTTCACAGAGAGGGTGGTGGAATCACAGAATGGCCATCCTGAGGAGGTCATGGGTCAAAAATAGTGGGGGAATTCAAGAATGCATTGGACAGATATAAGGCAATTCTAGTGAGGGGTAGGAAGAAGTAGGCTGTTGGTTAACTAGGATCTGCAGCTTATCCAATAGGTAGGGAAATGGGCACACTAGGTGGCCAAGAGGTCATTATCTGCCATCAAAATCTGTGTTTCTATGTAGTTAGAAAAAAAGATAATTTTGCTATTTTGGCATACTTAGCTGTTGAACACATCAGCTGCCCACTTGCAAGTGCATACTCAGAGAGAAATTTCAATGCTGCAGACAATATTGTCACCAACAGGAAAACGTACTTTAGGAACCAAAATATAGAGATGCTCACTTTTTTAAAAATTAACATGCCCCTTTTTCCAAACCCTGCTTGTCATGGTTTATGAATTAGGAATCTACTACTTTCAGCTGATCTAAAGACAGAATGAGATGGATGGGGAAGGCTTCTGTGTCTGTAGTCTTTTGTTGTTGTTGTTGTTTTAAACAGTAGCCTACCCATACACTGTTGGATGCTGCACTGAGGTCTTCACCCAATCTTTTCAGTTTACTGTGTTTTGTGAATTTTAGGGTATGTCTACAAAGGCCAAATAAACACATTTTGGGGCAATGCTGTCCATGTACCCAATGCGTATAACATATATCCAAAGCATAATGGGAAGTCTTGTTCATTTGTGGCACTCTCCTAGTGGACACAAACTTTGGAACCAGAAGTCTGCACTGTGGAATGCTGAACTGCTATTTTGTGGGCATACTGTACATACCACAGATCTTGCAGACCATTTTGTTTGAGCATTGTTTGCCATGCTTTCTTGTTTACTAGCCTTGTTCATGTTTGACACTGACTGAATGGACACAATTTGTGGAACTAGTAGTGTTCAGTGTGGGTCACTGCATCATCCTGCTGTTTTGGGCACTTTATTTGCCTACTACATTATTTTATTTGATTTCCTTTCTCTCCTACCGCTCCTCTCCCAAGTCCTCCCATCCACTATTCCCTCAGTTCCAGGGATCATCATTACTTTCTCCACTCTTCACCCCTGCTCCTCTGCTGGGCAATCTGCCTTCTATTGATTTCCCTCACTCTGGAAGAACCTCCCCCCTCCACCTCTGCCTCTCCTCCTCCCTGCCTCCCTCAGACACCAGTTGAACCTCCAACCATACTCCACCTGCTCCTGTTACCCTTCCTTCTGTCACCTCCCCAGCCTTTCCTCTAACATCCTTGGCTGGGTTCCCAGCTGGGTCTCCACTACCTGCTCACTGGTTGCACATTCTCACCACCACTGCCATTTCTTCCACCACACGGTAAGGCATATTTTGTCCTCCAGTCTTTTGCCTGTGCCAGTTTATTAACTGCATATTGTGCTTTACTGTTTTACTTGCACTTGAACTAGTGTCTTATATTGAGTTGTGACTGCAGTCTCCATCTCTGTAACAATTTTATTTTTGTACCTACTCATTTTGTACCAGTCCTAATTACCAACTGCTGCTCTGTTGACTTGTTTTGTATGTTGTACTGCTGTTCCTCCTTCCTTCTATTTTCTTCATCTGCATCACATCTGGAAATCAGCCTTGATTCAGCGTGCCTCTCCCCATTACCATTTTTCAAATAATAAAATAAAATTTACTTCCATTTCCTAGTGCTTTTTAATGGTCAAACAGGTGTAAATGTGTTCACCAATAAGAGAACTTTGGCAAACTTCACCTTATTCACCATTCAAACTTTGCATGGTCAATCTTTGGGAGATTTGTACAGCACTCCATCAAACAAGCCAACAAACAAATGAGCAAACAAACAAGCAAACAAACTAATTAACCAAATTACTATCTAACCAATCAACTAACTATAGCATAATTAACCAAATAGCTGCCCCCAAAAAATGCTGGCCTGGATTAGCTGGATCTGATCTTCCTCAAATTGAGAAGCCCTATTCTCAAAGTCCTAGGAAACCCATCAATTTTATCTGTACCTAATCAACAATTATGTACAGACAACTTGGAAAACAGTGCATTTAATTCCGCTTTACAAAGAGGAACACAAGGCTAAAGTTGCAGACAAAGACATTGTCGGATATTTCCTGACATTTCTATGATATCTCCACAGAAATTCCTTGCCTGCCTGCAATACAATTTAAAGGACACCAGACAGAATCTCTTTAGAAGTATTGTGAAATATCTTTAAAGCAGCAGTGCAACAAAAAAAAGTTATTCCAAAAAGCTAATTTTCTGCTATGGATATGAAAAATATTAACAGAACTGTTGCTTTGGGTTTTCTGGATGCTTCCTGTGCTGTGTACTGTACATCTGAATTGTTGTCTGGACTCTTACGATCTTCTGGTTCTCAATACTATTTCTATGCAAAAATCAGGCGGCCATCTTTTTTTCTTGAGAAATAATTATTTAAAACTTTTATAAAATTCTTAAATGATAATAAAAACTGAAAATTTTACCACCAAAATAAACTGGAAGACATCTGGCATCGATTAAGAAGAAAAAAGGTGGGGTCAAATTTTAACCCTTTTCTGTTGCACTGCTGCTTTAAATCCAGTGGTAGTTATACAAAAGTTGACCAATATTGTGTTATGACAGAGTTGTGATAAAAAAATAAATACTGTGGTATAATGTGGCAAGACACAGTTACGGTGAAAAAAAACACTATGGTATAATGCAGCTGTGGTAAAAAAGCACATTGAAGAACATACATTTTTTTTACTGCAACTGCATTATACTGCAGGTTGCTTTTTTTTTTTTTACCAAAGATTCATCATACCATACCATACTATCAGTCACCTTTTGTATGACTACCACTGTATCTGACCAAGTCTTCGGCTGTAACTGTGAGCAAAATATCTATAGGCCAACAATCATTCATTCACAAATTGTCTCTTCTTGGCCTTCTCTCCTAGGGAACTTTTGGTCTAAGGGAACTCATCCCTGCAACACCTCTAGAGGTTTCCCGTGTCTTTATGGAACCCCAAAAGGGTGGTAGTCCATGTAGTGGGTACAGAAAAAGAGAGTATGCCAAAGTTACAATCATGGACCCGATTTTAAAAGTGGGGCACAAGGCTTACACCAAGCCTGCATCCACCAAAAGGTTTGATGTTACTGTGTCAAAGAGTTCGCAGCAACATGTGCCTAATTTTATATTGTTTGGAGCAGTCACAACGATTTCCATGATCTATAGCAGCTTGCACCAAAGCTTTGGAGCAAGCTCCATAAAAAGGGTCCCCTAATGGTGGAAAGTTAGACTGGGGGAGGGCTGGTATAACTTTGCTGTGTTCAACACAAGGGACTTTTAGAGATTTGCCATCACCTTCCTTACAAAATCGCACTTATGCCAATGTTTGATGCAAGTTGACACCTGCCTCAAACTCCTTGACACAAGTCCACTGCGTCAATCTAACCCCCTTTAAAAATTGGGCCTCATATTATTTTAGTATTCTATGTACTACCTTCCAGTCTACCTCAGTACTTTGTCTGCCAACCCTTTACTTTTCACCATCCTTTCACTTCTACTAAACCTAAACAATCCTTCCCTGTGTTGCCTAAGCATTCCTACAAAAGGAGCTCGATGGTCTGTTAAAAAGGACTTTATCCCATGGTTCAGTGGAGCAGTGGTTGACACCCTTCACACCCCCCACCATGTGGTACTAATACTGCACATGCACAAGTGCCTCACTTCATTGCTGCCACCATTCACCCATCCTTCAGCAACTTCACCTCTCTTTCTTAAATGTTGGTCCTTCTTCTTTAAAGTTTCTTTGGTCTAAGAGTACTTCATCTCTGCAACATTTCTAGGGGTGGAACACTCCTCAAGATAGTTCATCTGACATTACAGCACCCCAAAATGGTGGTAGTCTCTTTAGCAGTGACAGGGAGAGTGTATGCCAAAGTAACAGTCATGCTACACAAGCTTTCTACATACTGCCTGTCTTTCAGTGTACCTCAGCATCTTTCCTTTCAACCATCTGCTTCTCACCATCATTTCAATGCTCCTAGACCTTACCGATCTTTCTTTGTGTTGGCAAACAATTCCTATATAAGGAGTTCAAATTAGGATTGCTTGGATTTCAGATTATAAATTTTGAATCCCCTGATTCCAGGCTGTTTTTTAGAATTTGGAATTTCAGTATTTAGGGTCAAAACTCTGAATTCTGCAAAGCCCTTCTCTTTCCCTCTCATTAACCACAGTTGTTGGGGTCCAGGTTGGAGGAAGCTTGAATTTTGCAACTGTGGTGGAGACAGCAGTCCCAAGTAACTATCAGCAGGCACTGCTGACTTTCTGCTTCAGGAAGGGTTCTTCCTGATCTTATCTATTAATCCAAAAATGATTCCCCCAGCCCAAACAAATTCTGCCCTCAGACCCATTCCATAGGTGGCACTATTATCCCCCTAGTCAGACTCCAAAGACACCTCCATCATTCTTTAAATTGTTTTTTGCAAGCCCTTCTATTAAATAAAAAAAACTGTGCTCCAACCCAAGTCCCCACTGTCACACTACAACTGCACTCAATTGTTTCTTAGTTGTTGTCCCAGAGTTACCTGGAAGGGAGGTGATCACCAACATAAGCAAAGCCCTGTGGTGTAGGTGCTGCCAGATGCATGTTACATATGTGTCAACAGCACCTGCACCACAGAGCTTTGCTTAGGTAGGCCACCACTTCCCTCCCAGGTAACTCTGGGACAACACATAACTAGGAAACAACCGAGTAGCTACCTAGCAAGTACAAGTGCTAGTGCGGCAGTGAGAACTGAGGACTGAGTGCAGTTTAGTTTATTTTCTTTTTCTAACAGAACATTGGTCAGATCATCAGGGAACAGTGTGTGTCACTAAGATCTTGATGGCACATCACAGATCACACGCATATAGGAGTGTCAGTTGCATGGATATGTTAGGGTTAGAGTGGAAAACGAGTAAACTAAATGATTGTGGTGTGAGTTTGGATTTGAACTAGGGAGGCCACGGGCTATGGGTGCTACAGGACTGAATCTGGAGCCAGATATTTTTGGACTGGGAGGGGTGTTTAACTTTGGGCCAGATGTGTGAGGACAACAACAAGGAGATGGAGAAAAAAATCACCAGACTCAACAAGGGAGACCGGATAAACTGAACAGCCACTTCCCAAATCCACAGTTTCATAAGGTAAGGGGACTAAGGAGAATATGGGCTTTTGTGTTTTGTGCTGGCAACTTGGCATATTTATTTCTTGGGTCAGAGCTGAATTATGAACTGTCAATTTCCTCTCCAGTTCTGGTCTGTGCCTCAGTTGGAGGCAGAACAGAATCAGAGCTGAAATTAGTATTTCTAAAGTTCCAATTTTGTCTCAATGGCATTGTTTCATAAATCTTATAAGAGGTACAGAGTTAGAATTACAAAAGACAAAACAAGATGCAGACTAAATTAAGGTATAATGATACATTGGATAGTACACTGTACATTTATTTGTGAGTGCGCAGTTACATGTCTTATGGGAAAAATGGCCACGCATCAGTTTAAAAGGTGTTGCATGTTTCATACAGTTCCTTGATTATTGCAGTTCTGAAAGCACCCAGTTTTGGGATTTTCCTAATGTCTGGGGTCACTGAGTTCCACAGCTTAGTGAGACAATCATTGAGACCTTTGTTTCTGATTCCTCTCAAGTTGTGTCTGTGGGTCACCATTTCTGAATAATCCTCAGCATTACACATGGGTGTTTTAAGATACTCAGCTTTGTCTTGTGCCACACTACCCAAGGCATGGTGATATACCACAACAGCATATTGCTTAAATGCAAGCGGTCTAGCAATGGGATGAAACTTTTACTTTACTTGTTAGTGTTTCTGGTTCAGAGACCTGGTGGAAACTTTACCTTTCCTAGCATCACAAGCTTTGCTTCAGGGCCCTTTTTTTAATAAGAAATAGAAAATATTTTGAATTTTTAGGTTATTAAAGATGTTTATAGAAGCAACGAAGCATACAAGCACTGGGTGTGTTTACAAGTTTACCCTTCTCAGATATGCGGGCAGGGGTGGGCCCTCTCTGTTTTGCCTGTGGCGACTGATAGATTGCTTTTGCTTCAGTGGTTTTGCAGGCTACGAATAATAAAAAAAAAGATTCTCATTCCTAAGGAATGTGGATTTGTTGTTTTTAACCTGTTTCATGTTAAACCATGAGGTATCTTATCCATATGAATAGACTGTGATTAAAGACATACATTTGCTTAACAACTTGAGAAAGGGAAGCGAGTGATGTATTTATTATTCTATGGGTTTAGGTTAAAGATGTAGAATCATGAGGACTATCTTTAATTGACAGTGCAATGTAGGGCCACTGAAATGATCAGGGCATAAAGGCCAAAAGCTATGAGGAGAGGCTGGAGGCCCATAATGAGCAACTTTCTGTACTTCAGTGTGTACTTTCATAAACATTATGTTTCAGCTCTTACAGGTTCAGGAGAATACAGTATGCCTTTTTTTCATTTTCCTTTCTAGCAGAGCTATGTTAACCTCCCAAAATTTGATCTTGTGAACATGGTCCATTGAAATAAATAATGTTCACTAAAGTCTGCTTAGTTTCAAAACAGTTCAGCCTCGTTTTACTGTAAAAAAAACATTGTTGTGTTCTTAAGCTGTTCTGGGAAGTTATTTCCTTTCTGCCAGGCCATAACGAGCACACAGAACAACAAAATGGTGTTAAGTGCCCACTGTGAAGGCGACTGGTTGCAAACATTATTTATTTATTTATGTATTTACATGCAAGGGTGGAAGGGAGGTGCAGCTGCAGAATAAGGGGTGCTAACTGCACATTCGAGCAGACTTGATAGACCTCAAGGCCTTTGTCTGCTGGCAAATTTCGTATGTTCATATGTTTGTACGTAACCAGGTAAGGCCCACTAGGCACAAGTGCCTGTGTTCAGGGGACACAGAACCACTGAGGAAGTTAAATGACTTGCTCTGAGTCTCACAGTATGCAAGTGATAGGCTGTGGGAATCAAACCCAGGTCTGCTGGATGTACTGAACTCATTCACAGCTTGTTACACTAACCTCTAGGCTATACTTCCAGCCCCAGTATAGCCTAGAGGTCTGTGAGTCACCATTTCTGGATAGATCTCAGTATTACACATGTGTGTTAATCACTGACAGATCTGGATACAGTAAGAATAAATGTTAGGTACACTACTTTGGCAACTATGTCAAAACATGAAATGTTTGTATAAGTAATTTTGTAGGTCAGAAATCTGAAGACAATGGTGTAACATCCCACAGTGAAAGCTACAGGTTTCACAAATTGTGTTTGCTCATCACTGACAAATCTAGACAGACTTCTAGTTATGTCAAGGATAGTCCTGAACACAGTGTACTTGGCCAACTTTGCCTTCAGCTTAAATGTTTTCAATAATCTGTAAGGCTGACATTGAGGAAGTTTACATGTAGTCGACATCACACTATTTATTTATTTCATGTACTTTTTTTTTATTATGGGGTAAATGCACCAGACAATAATATGTCTATATTCAGTCAGAACCTGGGAGAGTACAGTTACAAGCTCAATGGAGTACAGTAAATAAATAATGCTATTAGAAGTGCTATGGTTACACAGTACAATACATAAGCAGTAACTATACAGCACAGTATGTGATCTAGGTAGCAAGAAGAGAAAGCAGCACATTACAACAAAAACAACAAAAGCATAAGGAGCACTAACAGTAAGGGTGCTTCATATAATTAAAGTAAAAGAGCAAATATTTTTCTCAGCACAGATATTGTAAGTCACACAAAAAGCAGCAATGGACCACCCAAAATTAGGAAAGAGGCTAGACCAAATGGTAGCAGTGGTCATACGAACATATTAAATTTGCCAGCAGATAAAGGCCTAGAGGTCTATCAAGTCTGCTTGAATGCGCAGCTAGCACCCCTTATTCTGCAGCTGCCCCTCCCTTCCACCATTCCCCTTCATTAACCTTCCCCCTTGCCCTGTCCCATCCTCGTTTGAAGCAGTCCATTGTTCTACTGGATACCACTTCTGCAGGTAACACATTCCACCCAGCCACCACCCTCTCTGTAAAAACTGTCTCCTCATCTCCCTCCTGAACCTTACTCCCTCCAGTCTCATATCATGGCCCCTGGTGTCCCTACCCTCCCTTACTTTGAACAGCCCCTCTGTACTTGTCTTTTTACTCCTTTCATGTATTTAAAGGTTTCAATCATGTCCCCCCTGTCCCTCCTGTCCTCCAGTGAGTACATGTTCAACTCTCGCAGCCTCCTCTCATATGATAAGTCCTCCAGCCCCTTGATCATCTTTGTCACCCTGCGCTGCACCCCCTCCAGTAACTTAATGTCCCTCTTCAGATACAAGCGCCAGTACAGCACGGAGTACTCCAGGTGTGGTCTAACTAATGACCTATACAGTGGCAGAATCACCTCCTCCCTCCACGAGGATATACCCCTTGCAATGCAACCCAGCATTTTGTTGGCCTTTGCAGCTGCCTTCCTACATTGTGCCAAGATGTTCATTGACCCTGTAATGAGCATCCCCAGATCCTTCTCCTCTGTCTGGGCTAGCTGCACTCCCCCCAGCTGGTAACTCCTTCTTGGGTTCTTCATCCCAAAATGCAGCACCTTGCACTTTTTGGCATTAAAGCCCAGTTTCCAGGTGTCTGACCAGGTTTCAAGCTTTGTCAGATCATCCTGCAACCCCTGCCATCCCCCTAGGTCAACCACCACAGCTCCTACCTTGGTATCATCAGCAAACAGACTGATCTTGCTCTTGATGTCCCATGATATGTCTGCAATGAATATCCCAAACAACACTGGTCCCAACACCGAGCCCTGTGGGACACCGCTCGTCACTACCCTTGGGTGTGAGAGCTCCCCACCCACCACCACCCTCTGTTGCCTTCCCTGAAGCCAGTTTTCTACCCATCTCACCAGCTTTGCACCCACCCGTGTGCCTACTGACTTACTTCCCAGAGTTCCATGTGGCACTGAGTCAAATGCCTTACTGAAGTCCAGATACAGGACATCCACTGCACGGCCCCTGTCAGTTGCCTAGTTACCCAGTCATAGAACTCCACCAGGTTGGTTTGGCAGGATCTGCCCCGTATGAAGCCATGGTGTCTGCTGTCCTGTAGTCCTTTGGCCTGTAGGAGGGCCACCAGCCTCTCCTTCAGGATAGTCTCCATTAGCTTACCCACGATGGATGTGAGGCTCACTGGTCTGTAGTTTCCCGGTTCATCCTTGGGGCCACTTTTGTGGACGGGCACCACATGAGCCATCCTCCAGTCCTGAGGTACACACCCCGAATATAGTGAGGCATTAAATAGGTCTGCCAAAGGTCCTGCAAGGACCTCTGTCAGCTTCTTCAGTACCCTGGCATGGATGCCATCTGGGCCTAGCACCTTGTCCGCCCTCAATGCCTTCAAACACCCTCAGTGCCTTCAAATGCTCCCGGACTCTGCCCTCCATGATTTCCCCATCTGTCACCCCTTCCCCCCGTTTCTGCCATTTCTCCCCCCTTGGATATCACCCCCCTCTTCTCTTTAGTAAATACTGAGCAGAAGTACTCATTTTGTGCTTCTGCCTTATCGCACCCTGCTTCCACCCAACCCCCCTCCTTCCTAATCCTTACTATGTGGTCCTTACAGCTCCTTTTCTCCCTGATGTTCCTAAAGAAGTCCTTCTCCCCTTCTTAATGCCTTGTGCCAGCCTGAGTTCCGTAGATGCTTTGGCTCCCCTTACTGCCCTTGTCACCTCCTTCGATTCTGTCAATTCGCCCTCCCTGTCCTCCCTCCCTGTTTTCTTGTACTTCTAAAGGCAACTCTTTTCTCCTTACCTTTTCCATGACCTCCTTGCTCAACCAGCTCAGTTTCTTAGCCCTAGTCTTCTTGCTCTGGGCCTTGCAGCAGGTTTTGGTTGCCTCCACTATCCCCAGTTTTATGAGCTCCCATCTCTGGTTAGTGTTCATACTAGACAGAATTCTGGCCAGGTACCCTTTTACTACTTCTCCCATCCTCCCAAAGTTGGCCCTCCTGAAGTCCAGCACTCTTGTGCCCGATTCCACTCCTTCCTTGCCCATATCCAATATCCAAGTTCACGAGATAATTGAAAGTGTAATAGACTCCAGCAGAGGTACAGTATATTGTTCAGTGAGACAAGAAACAAGTACATGAGTCAAAGACTAATACCTGGTGGTAAAGCTGCCTTTTGACACAGGCATGGGAGGGGGAGTGCCAGGGGGCTATCAGGAGGGACTTCCAGTAATTTAGTGCAATGTGGGAGAGACCTGAAACCCCATTTTGCACCATGCTACACTATGAAATTTACATGTACTGTATGTGTAACACAATTATTACCTGTTATTTTAGAAAATCATAAAAAATTGACTTCATTTCTCACTTCTGTTTGTTTATATTAGTACATATTTACAAGTAGAATAAACTTTAATGTGTTTTAACTAATGTATATATTACTTTACTGTTCTTTAGAAAATAGTGATCCCAGTTATCACAAAATGCCAACAACATGTAAACTGCTGATAGATGCCCGTTTACTGTATATGTAGTTGACATTCACTGACAACTATAACATAATAAATTGAGAAGAAAAGCTAGCTTTTAACATTTTTCTATAAACTCTGTTGGCAGTTATTGACAACTATCAGTTACACAGGAACCCTAGGGTGCAGCATGGTGTAGTGTAGTGTAGTGTAACATGGTGTCACTTAAATGTAATAACCTTTATAGATTAGGGTGAAACAAGCAGCTCATATGTGAAAGTCCACTAGCTGGCAAACATTTAATTTCCCACAGTACAAAGCTACAAAAATCAAGCCTTGCTCATGTTGTAAAAGACCAACAAACATAGGTTCCTCCTGTCAAAAAATGATCTCATGTTTCAAGATTAAGGTACAGGGTGGTCTTGGTCCCAAGTCCATGCTTTG
Organism: Neoceratodus forsteri; assembly: GCA_016271365.2. Taxonomy (NCBI): domain Eukaryota; kingdom Metazoa; phylum Chordata; order Ceratodontiformes; family Ceratodontidae; genus Neoceratodus; species Neoceratodus forsteri. The sequence continues at coordinate 25,025,498 of CM057454.1, forward strand.
CTCCAGGCTCCATCATCAGTAGGAAGGACCTAGGCAGCAAGTTCAGCTGAGCTGGCAGCTACCATGTAGCACTGATAGATGGTGGGGCTGCAAGCATGCTCTATTCATCTGGGAAACAGAGATTGTGGTTCTTATGCATGGACATAAAGTATCCATGATGGAAGAGAAATGAAGTGCTCAGGTACAAACCTAACTACTCCTACTGTTGGAAAGGAATGGTCTGACTCCTGTGCATACCCAAGAAAAAGAAACAATTTTCCATGAGGAACACCAAATTCTATTTGAAGATACTGACAACAGATTATGCCCAAGTGGGATCCAGAGAGAATTGCTAGGTTAAAAATTAACATACTATTTTAAGATTGGAAACTTGGACTGAGCATAATTCTGTACTATACCTTTCCCACGAAGGAGTTTGTAGAGGATTCAAAGAGCACAATAGACCAGTGTTTCATAAGTTGGGTTGAAATAAATTATACAGTAGCATTCATATTAAATTTATTATGCAACTTGTTAGCCTGTTAGCATTTAAGTTGATTAGACTTTGCATACAGACTATCTTAATCACTGATATCTGCCTGTTAACTGGTTTCTGCTGAGCTCTAAATGAGCTGCATAAATATACATTTAGTTGAAAGACACATTCTGTATCTGCAGGCAAACAATACAAATCAACTACAGTGGTGCCCAGTGCCAGATTCCTTCTGGCCTAGCCATGTCCCTCAACACCAGTGGACAATAACTGGCAAGAATAGACAAAACCATCACTACTAGTTGATAAATTATTAAGTTTCCTATCATGATTAGCTATCACTGAGGACACTGTGACAGTAATGTCATGGCATGAGTAGACAAGAAGGAACCTAACACTGGGCACCACTGCAGCTGCTAACTCATTGCAGTCTGTAAAGAAAATAGGTAGCTAACTGGTTGCAAAATACGTTTAAAATAAACTGTATTGTACCATTAAAAAAACAAATATATATTCTGTTTGTCAGTTTAAAAGCCACATTCAGCAGGTTACTAAAAGGAAAATTATCAATAGAGTTTCATGATCATGGTATCAAGGAAAGAATGATCACTACAGTATAATCAAATCATTATACTGCATTCTGGTATTGTAATCAGTTTGAGGTAAGATTTTCAACTGACAGCAGTCTAGCAGAGAAATTTGCTTCAGATATGTAATCAACTAAAGGGGTATGCTGTCTCCTTTCCTTTCTAATATGTATGTTAGCACAACACTAAAACAAATTTAGAAGAAAAAGATCTCCACTCCCCATCAATCCTTGGGACTAACTAGTCTTTGTGGATGAAATTGTTTTGTTTGAGCTTTCTCCCATAGAGTTACAAATTAAGCTTGATCAATTTTCTTCACTGTGCAATGACATTAACCAAAAACAAACATTACAAAAATCAAAGCTATGATAATGTGGTCCTCAGAAAGCGTAAATTGAAAAGTAAAAGGAAAATAAGCTGAAACAGTAAATGAAGTTACAGCAGAGTTAACCAGGATGCAATGCAGTACCTTTCTATAACTGGCATTTCATAAAATACTGCTAGACAAAAGGGGTGATTGCAATTGAGTTATACTTTTCTCTGCAGCACACTGCAGCATTTTGAAGTAATACCAAAAGGTGTTGTGTTATGTCTTAGCTGGTTCTGTTGTAAGAACATGGGGCTGAATATAGCCAACAACAGGAGTTGGCATGAACATGCATACAACAAAGCAAGAAAAATTAGGCTAACGTGCCACAGTATCATAAAATGTCATACCCAGTATGTGGGAAATAATGAGAAATGTGTCATAGATGTTATAAATGCCAAGTTGCAAACATAATTGCTTTATGACTGAGATCTGGGGTACCATTAGGCCTGTTTCCATGACCAAGTAATTAACACTCTATTTAAAAGGTGTTTGGGTTACCTAGATTGGTGCCATGAGAAACTCCAATTGTAAGAGCGGAATTGGGTGAAGTCAAAATAGCAGAAGAAGAGAAACAGCAGTTATTATCCCATTGGGCAAAAGTCACTCTAATGACTAGATCTAGGTTTCTATGAATATGCTTAGCAGAAAAGAGTAACTATCTTAACAGATGTATTTGGAGACTGTGTGGGTAGTACTATATTTATTATTAAAAACAAATTTCAAGTGCAAATGTAGAATCATAGGGTGCAAAACAGTATGGCCTAGAGGTTAAAATAACAAGCTGCAAATGAGCTTAGTACATCCAGTAGATATGTGTTTGATTCCCACAACCTCCACTTGCATACTGTGTGACACACAGCAAGTCCCTTAACCTTCCCAGTGCTCCCAGGTCATCCCTGAAAACAGGCACTTGTGCCTAGTGGGCCTTACCCAATTACCAGGTAATAAAAAAATGGCAAAAGAACAGACTGTGCTTAAACTCAAATCCAGCAATAAAGAGCTCTTCAGATATGTTAATGAGGAGAGGAAAACACTAATTTTTGTTGGGTCACTGAAGAATCAAGAAAATGGATAATATTGGATATGGAATGGTTCTGCACAGGGGATGGATCAAAAGGATACAGTGCATGACATACTGTTTGTGTGATGACACTAGTGCCTGCATGAATGCTGAAGATAGTAAACATCAACAAGGCAATGATGTCTGATGGAAAGTACCCAAAAACTCTTAAGGAACTATCCAGGGACATGTCCATCAATAATATTAAATGAGTTATTTAGGACTGCATATCTGCCTGCTGATTGGAGGGTGGCCCATACACTGCAGTATCAAGGTTTACAAAAGTCTCCAGGGCTGAGCCTGGGAACTATAGGCCAGTCAACATGAGGTCAACACAAAGAAGGATGCTTGAGACAAACATAAGACAATGAACTGTTGAACACCTAAAAAAAAATAACTTAGACATGATGACCCAGTATGGATTCTGCAAGTAGAAATCATGGCAGACCAATCTTAACTGCATTTTTGGATAATGTCACAAAGGAGACTCATTAGAGGAAACCTGTGTATGTTGTGTATCTAGACATCTGCAAAGCCTTCACCACTGTGCCATACAAGAGGCTATTTCATAAAATGGAGAACCTAAGTATAACATATTTGGTAATGCAACTTGTTACAAACTGGTTGCAAGGCAGAGCACAAGTGACTTAAATACATGATAATACATCCACATTGAAACAAGTGACCAGTCAAGTCCCACAAGGGCCTGTGCTGGAGCCAAAATTGTTTAACATATTTAAAAGTGATCTGGAGGTGGGCACCAGCAGCTGGGTTGTTAAGTTTGCTGATTATACTAAAATAAGTAGGGTTATTACATTGTAAAAGGAAGTTAATGAAATGCAGAAGGAGCTGGACATGCTCAGGAACATGGACCAAAAAATGGCAGATGAAATCCAACATTGAAAATATAAAGTGATGCATCTATGTCAGAAAAAAAAAGCAAAGTACTGCCTGATCAAAACAGGAATTACTGAAATGCAGCAAGAAAAGGACCTTGAGGTAATGATCCACAGTAACTTTAAATGTGAATCAATAGTGAAGGGCAGCAGCCAGCAGAGCAAATAAAATCATGGTGTGCATCAAGAGAAACTTCATAAGCAGATTAAAAGATATTATACTGTCCCAGCAGAGATCATGGCAGGTCACACCCCATCTTGTGTACAGCATACAGTTCTGGTCTCCATTCCTGAGGAAGGATATTGACAGAATTAAGAATCTGTAGAGAATGGACACCAAGACAGCTGAGTATTTGGGAAACATAGGCTATGAGGTCTGACAGGCAGAATGGGGACTGTTCTCCTTGGAAAAGAGGAGACACAGGGCTCACATGATTACAGGGATAACACCATCAGATGAAATGCAGTTCTACTGGATGCATGAGGATCAGAAAACAAAGGGACACTTAATGTATTTGGAAAGAAGAAGATTCAAGAGAAATATCAAAGAAAACTACAGCACTTTGCAAAACAAGTGGTGAACACTTGAAAAAGGCTTCCAGGGGGAAAGTATCACAGATCTCCAGGTAGAAGGTCATCTGGGGGCCAGTGACCATCACATGGTGTAGTTCAATTTGGCCACTAGAACTAAATCATCCAATTTCAAGGCAAAAAGATGGGACTTCAGAGTAGCTGACTTTGATAAGATGGCCAACAGAGTTAAGCTAGCCCTGGCAAGAAGAAACACAGGTTGGGGGGGTACAGGCAACGTGGGCAAGCATTAAGGATGCAATACTTGAAGTAATATCCCATTGTGTTAGGGAGAAAAGCAAGAGCAAAATAAGGAGGAAACCATTTTGGTTCTCAACACCAGTAGCAGAAAAGATCAGAGCCAAAAAGTTGGTCTTCAGGAAATATAAGGGAATGCAGTGGAATGAAGATATGGAGGAATACCAAACTTCCGTAAGGGAAGCAGAGAAGGCAGTAAGGCAGGCAAATGCCCAAACCAAGGAAACACTAGCACAAACAGTAAAAGATGGGGACAAGACTTTCTATAGATACATAAGTGAAAGGAGAAAGTCCAGAGGGGGTATTGCTAAGATCAAAGGGGATAAGGTTGAGTGTATGGAGGAGGACCAAGGAAAAACATTTATACTAAATAGATACTTCTGCTTAGTATTTACTGAGGAGAAGGTAAGGCAGGGCCCACAGCTCAGCACCATGGACACAAGTGAAGGAAGGTGTGCACAAGTCCCTTCACAAAAGAAAGGGTCCAACAAGAGCTCACTAAGCTCAGGGTGGGCAAGGCAAAAGGACCTGATGGCATACATCCCAGGGTAATAAAGGAGCTAAGGGTGGAACTAGCAGAGCCATTGGCAGAACTGTTCAGTGAGTCTCTGAGCACAGGATAGGTCCCAGAAGACTGGAGAAGGTCCTGTCAAACCAATCTCATAGATTTCTTTGACAGGATAACCAGAGTGGTGGACTAAGGTGGTGCAGTTGATGTTGCCTACCTTGACTTCAGCAAAGCTTTCGATACTGTTCCACTTGGAAGATTAATTAATAAGCTGGGTAGGCTTGGGTGGGTCAGAGGTTGGTCAACTGGGTGGCAAGCTAGCTGGTGGGCAGAAAACAGAGAGTGGTGTTAAATGGTATACTGTCAGAAGAGATGCAAGTCACAAGTGGGATACCTCAGGGATCAGTCCTGGGGCAAGTCCGCTTCAATATCTTCATCAGTGACATTGCAGATGGACTGGAGGGTACGGTTTGTCTGTTTACAGATGACATCAAGATCTGCAACAGAGTGATGATCCAGATTGGGTGGGCAGAATGAAACATAGAAACATAGAAACATAGAGGTTGACGGCAGATAAGGACCGCAAGGCCCATCCAGTCTGCCCATTTCTTTTTCTACCTTATTAATGTGCCATCAGCCTTTGCTCTGTCAGTGGCCTATCTATTCATACTCATCTGTATTGCTCCCTTATCCCCATCCCATGCCTGTTTGAAGCCCTGCACTATATTCATAGCCACCACTTCCTGAGGTAGGCCGTTCCATGCATCCACCACTCTTTCTGTGAAAAAGAATTTCCTCACATTCCCCCTTAATTGGCCTCCCTCTAATCTCATGATATGTCCTCTTGTCCTGCTATTTTTCTTATATTTAAACATGTTAGACTCTTTCATCTTGTTAATGCCCTTAAGGTGTTTGAATGTTTTGATCATATCACCTCTCTCCCTCCTTTGCTCAAGGGTATACATAGTGAGCTCCATTAATCTGTCCTGATATGTCTTCTGATGCAGTCCCTGCATCATTTTGGTTGCCCTTCTTTGGACTGCTTCAATTTGGTTAATGTCCTTGTGAAGGTGTTGCCTCCAGTACTGCACGCAGTTCTCCAGATGGGGCCTATATGAGAAGAGATCTGGAAACACTGGTAAAATGGTCTGAAAAGTGGCAACTGGGGTTTAACGCAAAGAAATGCAAGATCATGCACATAGGGAAGAGAAGCTCTGAAGCTACCTATAGGTTGGGAGGGGAGTTGCTGGCAATCACAAAAGAAGAAAGAGACTTGGGCATCATCATCACAGATTACCTGAAATCATCCAAGCAAACCGCTAAAGCAGTAGGTAAGGTTAGAAGTATGTTGAGGTGTATTAGTAGGGGTATCCAAGTTGTAAGAGGGAGGTAATAATCCCTCTTTACAAGACACTGGTTAGGCCCCATCTGAAGTACTGCATGCAGTACTGGAGGTTGCACCTGCACAAGGACATTAACAAAATGGAGGCAATCCAGAGAAGGGCAACCAAAATGGTACAGAGACTGCATCAGAAAACATATTAGGGCAGATTAATGGTGCTCAATATGTATACCCTAAAGTAAAGCAGGGAGAGGGGTGATATGATCAAAACATTTAAACATCTTAAGGGCATTAACAAGGAGAAAGAATCAAACATGTTTCGATATAAGAAAAATAGCAGGACAAGAGGGCAAAGCATGAGATTAGTGGAGGTTAATTAAGGGTTAATGAGAGGAAGTTTTTTCACAGAAAGGGTGGTGGATGCATAGAATGGCTTATGTCAGGAAGTGGTGGCTATAAATACAGTGCTGGGCTTCAGACAGGCATGGGATAGGCATAAGGGAGCAATATAGACGAGTATGAATAAATAGGCCATTGACTGAGTAAAGGCCTATGGCACATTCATAATGTGGAAAAATTGGGCAGACTGGATGGGCCTTGCAGTCCTTATCTGCCATCAACTTCTATGTTTCTATGTTCAGAACAAGTGGTGCCAGTCGACAATGTTTCTAACTGCAGTTAAACTAGATAAGTAAATTGCAGAATACAGGATGGCAAGTTATTGCCACTGAATTGGTAGGGGGGAAAAACTCCATGGATCTGTGGTGTTACTTCTTTCTATATTCATAACTATGGGCTTATAATCCATTCTGTTTTGGCAACAAGCCATAGATATACCACTCTGGAAACTTTAGTTACGCAGGTAACAAAAATTAAATAAGTACATACATTTGGATAATATCTTGCATTGGTGTAGGCACAAGAACTTAGGAAATTAATGACACATTGTAGCTCTTAGGTATTTGAAAGCAGTATTAAATAATGCACCATAAAGTATATGAAACTGGAATCAGTTGCTAAAAAGGATGGATGTGGTTCCAGGGACCATGAGGACATTAAATATATCCTACCGTTTTTTAGTTCTTACATCAAATGCCAGTCATTTTGCATTAGCTAGTTTCTGGCAAATTTGTACATGTCCAACAAGAATATGGTTTGCTGGTGCCTTAGTTCTTTCTTACCTAATGCACTTCATAGATTAGCTCAGTTTTTTTTAAAAAATAGTCAGAGATCATAAGGAAGAAAACATTTTTTTTTTAATTTGTTACCTATTTCTGTTGACAGATATAGTGAAAGTATATTGTAGTTATATTGGTAATCTCTGTTGAATAATTTTGTATTGAAAAAAGATCTTGGCTGTTCAATAACATTTTATTACTAAAAAAATAAAATACCCCAGTAAATGGGAATGAATTGTGAGATCTGAAGTTAATTGTTTTGTATATGATGTTATGTTGTGGTTGAGCAACTACTATGAAATTATATGCCTCAGTCACAGGTTTAAAATTGCATCTCCAGACCAGCAAGTTAACCAGGCTATTATCGCAGCCATTCAGCAAGTAAATACAGTTCCTGCTACAGTTTTTACTGTCCATCTGAATTAGCTATGGATTATTGTTGCAGTGAGACACCATTTGTAACTGACCTTGGGTGCTTGGCCCAGTTCCTACTTACAATAATAAAAAAGCCCCTTTGGTGTAAATCAAACATTGGTGTCTGAGTTGGTTGATTCAGGCTCAAGTGAAGAAGAAGTGACCAAGGAACTGGCTTTGAGAGTATCCCCACTAGGGAAGATGGAAAAAGATAAACTGATCATCATTACTAAAACAAGGTTTCCTAATGGCAAGTTCTACACATCTTTAGATATTTCTCCCAACTACCCTCTTGCACGTGACCTAACAGTGACTGTAAATCCTGATCCTCCCTTCACTATTTGGGTTATTCCCCAAGGTTCTTAGTTTCAAACTGGTACCTAAACAGGGTCCAGGATTGTCTATCTAACAGACACACTGAGAAGCTCAAGTGAAGGAAAACAGGGAGAGATGCACTATGTTGTGCAATATTTCAAATTTTTATGGACCATCATGGACTCTAACTTGGAGAGAGTCTTCACATGCCTTGTCCATGTTGGTGGCAAGTACCGTATGGCTTCATCCATCTGAGACTGGCTGCAGGGAATAAACATGGCACATAGACTGAGGAGTAGAAACATGTGTTGGTATTGTGATGTGCGGAGTTGAAGAAAAGTTTGAAGGAGACAGCAAGTTTTGCAAAAGAGTACAGTAGTTTGCGCCAAGACATGAATTCAGCAATGGAGATTGAGGCATAGTTCAAGGACAGAGATTACAGGAAACCATGGTGAATTTGTTTTCTTCCCTCAGGGATCAAGACCCTGCTGTATTTCATGTGTTTCATTTGCAGAGACAGACACACATGTTGCCCCAGACCAAAATACAACACTTTCAGCATGCTGATTTTATGGACTATGAGCCCAGTATTTGATGAAAACATCCTGAGGGTCCAGATGTAGAAGGTCATCACTAAATAGAAGAAGTCCTTGGAGCAGGTGACCCATGCAGAATAGGATGCACTGTTCCAGGTTGGTGTCCTGAATGATCTGGTCAAGCAGATTGAAGAGCTCCAGAGACTCAGATTATAATGGTTGTCACCAGAAAAAGCCAGTTAGTATGACCAGTGGAGACACCCAGATCATTGATCAGGTGAGCACCATGAAGGTAGCCCCATGGGTTGGAAAGTTGGTTTTGGATTACCTATCAGATTTTCTTTGCCTAGGGTACCATTGGGCAGGGTGAAACATAGAAACAGAAATTTATGGAAGAAAAACACCTGTGATTCATCCAGTTTGCCTGAGATCCTAATTTATTAGGAGTTACATGCCTATTTAGGTGAAACAACCTGCGTACTGCCCCATTAGAGATTTATGCTCCTTCTCCATCTCATGGAGGATGCCCTAGAGCAGCAGTGTGCTCAAACTGCAGCTTAGTGATAGACTGACCAGCCAGTGTTTGGAGGAGGTGAAACCTTTGGTTTTGAGGCAGACCACAAATACATCACTGGGGTCTCATGCTTACTGGATGTGAGGGAGTTTTTCACCTTGACTTTACCTGCTGAATCTTCCATCCCATCCCTGGGAAGCAGGGTGCAGATTCTGCTGAGAAATACATGAATGACTAGGAATGGGAGCCCCCTAGCTGGACCATGGGCACAGTAGTGGGAGGGGTGCCTGCAGTTGTAAGGATTGGGATATCCCTGTGATCTTTCCCTTATACATTTCTAAGTGGCACTGGTACCAGTTCCAGGTAGTGTGAGGAGTCTGGTGCTACCAGAATAGCTCTATCAACCTATTTTAGAAATGTAGTACTACATAGACTGTGAAGTGGCTATGATGACAGTGTTCAGGGTCTGGGGTCTGAACTAAGCCTAAGAGTGTACAAGTTCTGGGCTCTGAGCTATGACTACATACTGTATCAGAGTGAATATTAGATTTTGTGAAGAGACACCATGAACCAGGGTGCAAGACTGGGTGATAAAGGTGGTGTCTCAATGTTTTTCCGAGCTTGTCCTCTTCTCTCCCAAGTTCAAGGCAAAGTTGGCTCAGGTTTCAAAGGGAAAAAAAACAAAAAAAAAATGGAATACTACAGAATTCAAGAACATTTCAACATTCCAGACCATGCATAGTGTTGAGTTTTATCCATTGGTAATAATACTCATAGGTCAAATCAGATGCCAGTATGCAAATGAGACACATAACACTTCACACTATAATAGAATGAATGGGTATACCCGATTCTGAAGCAAATTGAATTAGTGAGCTTTCAATCAACACTTCTATGTATCTAAAGTGCCTCATAATACTGTACTGGTTCTATAAATTGGCAGAACCTTGGGTATTTGAGGCAGTATATCTCACTAGGGTTTGGTGTTTTCCAGGCTTGGGAGCATTGCTACAGTAACTGGCTATATCCACTATGTCTTTTATCCGTTGTGCAGGGTGTCTATTCTAGTAAGACATGTGGAGGAAAAGGAACAGGACAGCCCTCTAACCATACCATGGGTACAACAGTGGGAGTGGTGCCTGTGAGCTCTGAGGATGGAGATTCCTCTGAAGGGCAGAGTTTCGGGTTCATGCCATAGATATTTCTGAGTGGGCTGTGGTGCCAGTTCCAGGAAGTAAGGAGAACATAGTTACCAAGGTGTCCCTATGATTGATTCTGTTTTGCAGAATCAGGCAATTTGGAGGCTAAGAGAGTGTTCCACATCTCAGGTCAGAAATATCCCATCATACCAGAAAGGAATGGACACTATGATGCTTGCGTGCATGATAGGATGATATTAGTGGTATCCCAAGGTTTTGCTGTGCCTTCTTATTCTCTTTCAGGTTCAATGCAAAGTTGTTTCAGGCTGTAAAAACATAACTAATGGTGTGGCTGTACACAAGATTAGGATTCTGTTTTAGAAATAAATCACTATTTCCCCCTCGAGATATGCACTAGCCTTATAGAGGCTACTTTCCTTCCATTACTTGATTATGATGACTTGATATACATTACAGCCTCAACTTTCAGCCTAAACAAGCCGGACATCCTTTATCATTGTGCATTATGCTTCATTACCAACTGCCCCTACCATGCTCACCACTGTGACTTTTATGCAGCTGTTGGTTGGACATCTCTCACCACTAGACGTCTGCTCCATGCTGGTCTTTGGACCCTCAAGTTGCTCTTGCAGACATTACCATGCTACCTAACATCATTAATCAGCATTTCCCGCAGTCCATATTCCCTTAGGAAAGCTGACTTTGTCCTGCTCGATATACCTAGGACTCATACCACCTTTGGTAAACATGCCATTTCTTATACCCTTCCTTTCATGTCGAATCATCTCCAATCAATACTAAATTAACTAGCATTGTCTCTGTCAACTCCTTCAGAGTACTAACTGCATCTAAATAAAATATATTTGTAACTGCCACTAAGCCCCTTTTACCCCTATGTCTGTTCCTTTCTATTGTTTCTGTCGGCTCTTGTCATACTGAGTCCCTCAATCCCCAGTCTACCGTATCCCTTGATAACCTACTCTTTCCCCCTACCCTGCCCACCTTTGTTATTGTTTCCCTCTCCTAGTTCTTTACCTTATGATTAAATATTGCATTATACAAAAACAAAGTGTTTAACTGCACTGTATATTGTCAGTTCCATACTTAATTGTAACTTTGTATCCTTGAATCTTGCCACAAATTACCTTATTAGTGCACTGTATGCATTTCTGTATATTTGTTTATCAATATGACGTTTTGTATAATGTGCCATTGTATGTGTATGACCTTCAGGACCTCCTTGTGAATGAGCTTGCTCAATGGAGTTTTCCTGCAATAAACTTGAAACTTGAAACATGACCTAATGGGAGAAAGAAGATGTTTCCAAATGGACAGAGAGGAAATAAGCAGGACCCAGCCCATTACAAACAATTTGGGGAGAAGACATTCCATGACCGACTGACTGACTGTGATTCCCCTACACGGGGACTGTTTTTCTGAATGGATCCTGTTAATATGAATCTCTTCTTGTGAGAGCAATGGGAGTCTGCTAGGGCTTTGAGGGTAGGGGAGCATGCTGAAAAGGGATTAATTCAATAGCGTTTTGTATTTTTTAACATGTGGTTGCAATGAAAGATTTGTTGCACTGCTACTGTTTAAAAGGGAAAAAAGTCTTTGTACTGCAATTTCTAGGTACTGTCTATACTCCAAGTATTTCTCACCTGCACTCCTTGTCAGTGCATTATTCACTGTATATTGTCTCCATGGTTTAAAGTGTTACCTGTTTCTTAAAGGGACACTATCAACCCTTTTTACATCATGTAATTGATAGCTGAAAATCCACATTTTTATGATTGCTTTCCTTCTCTAAAATTCTTTTATGTTGCTGGTTGCTTTTTCTGCTTCCTTTTTCAGTAGAACTGAAATGCATGTGGGTGGTATAAACCCAACCTTCTTTTGTTTTAAATACTTATCTACTCTTACTGCATACTTCCTGAACATTAGCAACACCTCCAAATAGTGCAGACACTCATAAAGCAACAGTTTCTTCTCCTCCCATGGTATTATAAGTAACTAGACTGTGTTGGGGTGTTCTGAAGTCCAGGAAAGATGCAGTGAAAGTTGATCAAGGACTGTAAACAAACATGATTTGGTGTGGCAACACCAATATGGTGGGCAGTTGTTTTTCACTTTAAAAAAGAAAAAAAGAACTAGAATAAAACTATCAGCTATTTCAGTGATCTCTACAGAATATAACCAACCATAAAATGTTTTTTTTTTAAACTAGAGACACGTTAAGTCGGGGAAGTTAACAGTGTCTCTTTAAATTCATTGTAATACTGTATGTCTGTTCCTTATTATTCACTTTGCCTCGAGAGCTCATTCCTGCTTACATACTGCTTTCTTTTCACTGACTGCACTTACCAGTATATGGATCTGTCTCCCTGTACTCATCCGCTGGGTTGCATCTGGAAATGATCCTTGACTCAATCAAAAGTGAACAAGAGCTGCACTCAGAACTGAGAGCACAGTCAAATACGGAATTAGATGAGATTACAGACTCAGCACTCTCCACCATAATGCCTCAGCATACTCATCTAGTACTGTAAAATGCTTTTATTTGGTGTGATTAAGTGCATACAAATTAAAAAGACCCCTTGACAGGGTTTGCCTGATGTATTTCATACTATGCTGTGCTTTTTCAAAGGCACAGGTGCACTAGCACTCTGCTTTTAAATATTTGGCAGTTAAAGCAACATACACTCATTTCCTTTGCAGATGCTAAGGGGCCTGAACATGAACGAGCAGATCAGTGAGTGAATACAAAAATAAACCTACATCAATAAAGTATTTAAAAACAATATCACAGGATGCAGTCTGAACATGAATTTCATCATTGTATATGACTTGTCGCATTTAAAGATGATCACCTGTAATTGCGCTTTAAAAGTAAAACAAAAACAGTATTTTGTCATGTCTCCTGTGTCAGTTTTGTGGTCTTTGGGCTGTTTGGACACCATGGAGTATTACATTATCTGAAACAGTAAGAGAGGGCAGAAACGTTAGACAATCATACAAGAAATTGTGCTAGCTCAAAGTAGCCATTGAGACCTGGCCATTCCCTAACTCCCTAAAACAGCACTGAAACACAGCATGACCAGTTATCAGTGACCTCCCCCCTGAGTTGCGCTCCCCCAGAGTTGGAATATATATATATATATATATATATATATATATATATATATATGAGAGTTTGCTGTAAGTGGTTGTATTGTGTTTCTATGCTGTTTTCACGCCTCGTCATTCTTGAGTTGCTCCCCTAATGTGGAACCCCAAATGTGTATATTTACTAGCATTCTCTCCAATGTACTAGCTTGTGATAATCTTCCCCCTACTACATTTAACCTCTTCTATTCCTTCAAAGATGAACTTGTGTTATTCAGTACCCCAATGACATTTTGATATGCAGAGATGTTGCATACTGCACATTGCCATTTTGGATGGCTCTACAATGTTCCCCTACCCAAGTGCAGAATGTGCATGTTGTTTTTCCAACACAATACACGCCACACCTACATGTGTCCAAATAAATGATACCATCCATATCACATGTGATAAGGTCTTGAATAGTATGTAACTCTCCTGTCTTTGGCTTGATAAAATATTTTCCTGTGGATTCAGCTACAGGTCGGCGATGTGCCTAAACTTAGCCATGCATAGTATTTTGCGTAGAACTCAAATTTTGCATAATACTCCGCAAAGTGAAGCAAATAACTTCAGATCTTGAAGTAAAGCGAAGTTCCCAATGTTCTCTATGGACCACATTACTTCACCTTTTTTATTTTGCTCTTCAAGGTGAATTTTACAGTGATTCATGGGATGTAAGGTTACATGGGCTCTATATTGTCTTGCACAGTCTCAGTTCAGCATAGTGTGTGTAGTGAAAAGCTGGAGGCAGTTTGCTCGCAGAGCTCTGATACACAAATCATCAAACAACATTTAAAAATGCATTTTTACCACAAAATGTTGTGTCAGAATTTAGTACATCGATTGTAGTAAACCCTTGTGTGTTTATATCATCGAACGTGTATTGATTTTGTGTAAATATTAAATGTTAATTTAGTACATTCAGTCTCTGTACTGACAGACACTGTAGAAGTGTGCTTCGGGAGGGAGCAGATCTGTACTGTAGAAGGGATATTCCCAGTGAGAAAGGCAGTCTTTTCAACTGTTGTTGGCTACTGTTTTAGTGTTAGAGATGCAGTGAATTTAAGTTCTTCTGGCAAAGTGCCCTTAAAGTAGGCACTTCGCATTGGCACTTCGCTACACAGAGTGCCCCTTAGGAAAGGCTCACTTTACCTTGTGATTATTACTTTGCATTGTCATTCTGCCTTAACGTGAAGTAAGGTGGAGTGACAACAATATCGGCAGCTCCCCACACACACAGTCACCAGAATTAATGTGCATCCCAAAAGTGCTACTGTCTTGTATCCAGAAAACTCTCCAGTGCTGACGAAGTGAAATGAGAGCGTAACAAGAAATGTAAAGTCTCCCAGAATTAATGGTGCACTCAGTCATGCATGCTGTGGTCACACACAGAGTCACCAGAATTAATGTGCGTCCCCAAAATGCTAATGTCTTGCGTCCAGAAAATTCCCCTGTGCTGACAAAATGTTACTGTCTTGTGTCCAGAAATTTCCCCAGTGCTGACAAAGTGAAATGAGAGCACAACAAGAAATGTAGTCTCCCAGAATTAATGGTGCACTGCAAATGCACAGACCGATTAAGATTGCACTGCGCACTCAAGAGATGCATACATAAAAGCACAACAACACCTAACCAGTGGTCTCAAGTCACAAATTCAAATCTGGAAAGGAAAACTGGAAAAGATTCCAGTTGGGGGATTGGTGCATGACAGTAACAATCCACTACCAGCAAAGATATCACAAAGCAGTACAAAAACTTCATGCAGGTGCAGTAGATAGCAGGTTCACACTGCTGCAATCGCTCTGTGGCACAATAAAAGGTGTCTGATTTAATTGCATGCATTGCACACACAGTCACTCACACACACTACAAGTAATGCATAGCAAATTGAAAACCTTTAGTAATATAACCAAATGTTTTAAACAGACAAATTATACACTGCTGCACCACAACAATCAGCAAAAAAAGTCAAGAATTACTGAACATATTACTGTGTGTACGTTATATAGGATAGTGTATTACTTCTGATTCACAACAAAGCTATTCTCCAACTTAGTGGTTACTATGCCGACTGTTGACCTCGAGAGCGCAGCTCGAGACGTCACACAGTCGGCATAGTAACCACAGAGTTGGAGAATAGCCTTGTTGTGCAACAGGAGCAAAACACTTTTATATATAGTGTATGGTGAAAAACCTGCATTTTAAGGACAAGAAAACAGTGGTAATAAATGATAATTTCAACATCACTGCAGTGTTTACAGTAGTTTTTGTAAGGGTCACAAACCTTTCAATTCGCTGTCAGGGTGGGAATTTGAGGTTGCTATGGAGCAGTCATTCTGATAGGCAACCTTCGATTGGTTGCTGAACAGGTAGGGTGGGCTTTAAAAAAAAAAAAACATGCCAGCCTAATTCCTTGCTTAGCGAGAAGCGGTGTCTGTGAGGAGACTCTCCCATTTGTAAGTACTATTTATATATCTGGTTGATCCTGCCTTTTAATTAAATGTGAAACCATCTGGTTGATCCTGCAGTTTGTGAGTGTTGGGTGATTGTGTTGCCACCACCACCACAGTTATCTGGTTGAGCCTGCCATTCAGTCAGTTTTGTGTCACGTCTGTAGTGCAGCAGAATGAAGTCGTTCTGCTGCACTATGGACGTCACTACTGCAGCAGAACAACATTTTACAGTAAACTGATTTCAGTGGACAACAACGTTCCACCATACACTATAGCACAACTATACAAGAAAAATATAACCAAAACAGAAAGACTGCCATTTTCTCCCAGTTAATGTACCTGCACCACAAATACACCCCTCCCCCAAAGCACACTTCACAGTACACAGACTGACTGTTCTAAATTAACATTCAAAATCCACAAACAACAATAAACATTCAATTATATGAGCACAGAAGGGTTTCCTACAATTGATGCACTAAATTTTGAGCAACAAAATGACTCAAAAAGCCATTTTAAACAGCATTTAGAGGTTTTGAATCACAGAGTTCTGAGAGCAAGCTGTCTCCAGCTACCACTACACACACACTACCCAGGCCAGAACTGAGGCTGTACAGGACAATCTAGAGCCCTTATGACCTGCAATCCCATGAATCACTGCAAAATTTCATTTGGAGCTCAATTACAAGGTGAAGTGAGGCAAATTACGTTGATTTCAATGTACTTCACCTTAAAATTGGTGGAGAAGTGGTTTGGGGAAGGTGGAATAATGCAAAGTAATTGGTTTCAATGGACTTTGTGTTCCTCATTATGAAGCTAAGCACTCCGCTTCACATTGTGGTTTACGGAGTACTCCACGGATTCTGCATTACTCCATGAATCACTTCACAGAGCAAATTGGGGCCTGTTAGTCCACCACTACTTACAGTACTGTAACTCACATGCTGTACAGGAAGGAACACAAATGCCTATGGCTGTACTTCCCCGAAGAGCTGAGCCTGTATTATAAAACTCCCCAATTTAAAACTCTTATTAATGAGTACAATGGTGGTGATTGGGTGAAGCCTGGAGAGATACTACAAAACAGGCTTACAATACATGTAACTAACTAGTAAAAAAATGAATTTTGGGATTCATGATGTGATCGTGAATTGTGATTTATGACTGCATTGTGGCCATAATGATGAAGAATGTGATTCGGTGTGAGATATCCAATATGAAACTCTATGGGAACGCGAATGTCTATGGCTGTACTTCCCTGATGAGCTGCAGCACAAAACTCCCCAATTTAAAAACTCTTATTAATGAGCAGAGTGGTGGGGTGGTAAAGCCTGGAGAGATACTGCAAAACAGGAATACAGTACATCCAAGTAACTAGTAAAAAAATTAATTTTGTGATTTGTGACATGATCGTGATTTGTGAATCATAATTTGTGACTGCATTTGTGACTGCGATGAAGAAGAACATGATTCGGTGTGAGATAACCAATATGAAACTGTATGGGAACTCGAATGCCTATGGCTGTACTTCCCCGATGAGCTGTAGCAAAAAACTCCCCAATTTAAAAACTCTTATTAATGAGTACAGTGGTGGGGTGGTGAAGCCTTGAGAGATACTACAAAATAGGATTAGAATACATCCAGGTAACTAAATAATGAAAAAATTAATTTTGTGATTTGTGACATGATCGTGAATCGTGACTGCATCTGTGACCATGATGATGAAGAACGGGATTTGTATCACGAGTAACTCGTGATAATGGCCCTGACTTAAGAGCACATATTAATGAGTACAATGTTCATGCAGAGATATGCATCACATCAGTCCAGTACTCTGAAGGGAAGCCAAAGAAACAACTGTGACTTACATTACAGATGGAGATTGGGCCCTAAAGAGATGCAAATGCACAGCCAGATTAAGATTTCGCTGTGCACTGAAGAGACGCAGATGCAAAGGCACATCACCTAACCAGTGCTTTTCATCAGAAATTCAAATCTGGAAAAGAATACCTTTGCCGGTTGGGGTGGGCTGCGGAAGGGGGGCAGTGTACTGCAGTAACAGTCACTAGTACTTGTACCAGTAAAGATACCACAAAGAAGTACAAAAATCACACAGCTGCAGTGGATTGCAGGTTCACATTGCTGAAATTACTATGTGGCACAGTACTCACACACACACTAAGTAATGTGTAGCAAATTGAAAATTTTAGTAATATAACCACATATTTTAAACAAACCAAAATTATGCACTGCTGCACCACAACAATCAGCAAAAAAATTTCAAGAATTATTTAAAATATTACCGTGTGTACATTAACACAGTTATACAAGAAAAATATCACCAAAACAAAAAGAACTGTCTTTTTCTCCAAGTTAATTTACCTACACCACAGATACACCCCTCCCCCAAAGCACACATTCATTTTCTCTCAGTACACAGACTGAATGTTCTACATTAACATTTATAAGCCATACACAAACAATAAATGCTCAATGATATGAGCACAGGAAGGTTTCCTACAATCGATGAACTAAAGTTTGAGCAAAAAAAATTACTCCAAAAGGCTTTTTTAACAGCTTTTAGAAGGTTTGAATCACAGAGAGCTCTCAAAGCAGACTGTCTCCTATAGCTTCCTACACACACTACCACGAACTGAGGCTGTGCAGAACAATCTAGAGCCCATGTGACCTGAAATCCCATGAATCACTGCAAAATTCACCTTTGGAGCTTAAAAACAAGGTGAAGCAAGGCAAAGTACATTGTTTTCAATGTATTTGGCCTTAAAAATTGTCAGAATAGTGGTTTGAGAAGGCAGAGTAATGTGAAGTCATTGTTTTCAATGGACTTTGGATTACCCATTATAACGCAAAGTACTTTGCTTCACATTCCAGAGCACTCTGCAAATTTGCCTTCACTCAGTGAATCACTCCGTGGAGCGAAATGAGGCCACTTCGCTCATCTCTGTTTAGTATTTGTGTGTTCAGGCACACACAGTAATACTTCTAGTATGTTTTTATCCATTTTTGCTGTTTGCTGTGTTGCTGTGTATTTTTTCAGTCTGTTTAAAGGACTGTGTTGTAGTTTACTGAACTGTTAAAAGTTTTTGTACATTACCTTTAGTCTGTGGGTGTGCCATCAAGTCAGACACATATTATTGCACCACTGTAATAGAATGCTCTTAATTTCTTAGCCTGTCTGCAGTATTTTTTCCTGCTTCTGTCTAGCTACTGCTGTAAACAGCCCCCCCACACTGCAAAATATGGTATTGTTGTTCCACTGTAGGATTCCTGAAGACTGGTTAAGGTCTTGTTGTGCCTGTGTGGCTACATCTCGTTAGTGCTTAGTTTCTATCTGGAAGTCAATGTTGTTGTTTTTTGTTGGCTTCCCATTCACCAAAAACTGAATAAATATGACATTGCTATTAATTGTCTGTGTTCAGTCTGTTAAAATTGTTGTCACTGTACCACTATCATGTGTTTCCCCATAGTGCTGTGAATACTGTCTCTCACTGCATATTATAGCATTTAACCAAAAGAAAAAGACATAATAAAGAAACATACCTATTGCAGTATTTTTGGCATTGTACTGTCTTTTAAATTTTCTTAAATTTGTTAGCAAACCACAAAATTTAAAAAAATCAGTTTTTGCAATAAGTGTGTTTCTTTTCTTTGTGACTGTGTAATTAAAAAAAAATGCCCACAAAGACACGGTCATGTAAAGGTGTTTCTGATTGGGGCACATAAGCCACATAAGTCAGTGGGGTATAAGCTTTGGCTCTGTGGGCAGGGCATTCTGTTACATCATGTGAAATAAATAAAAAAAGAAAAAAATCCTTGAAGGGCAAAAGTACTGTGTCAAAGAGGGTTTGACTGGGCAAGGTCCCTGAATCTGTGTGGGTAGCAGCAGTGCCTGCATTATCACCTTTAGCATAGGTGGTGTGTGTGAAATAAATTCTGCGTGTGTGTCTGAAATAAAATCTGCCAGCCAGTCGTCAAGTAACATCAACTAGCCATGTAGGTAAAAGATGTGAATTAACACTGGAGGTTTATTACAGGCATGAGGAGGATGACTGTGAATGTTCCAGTAGTGGTCAGAGTACCAGTGGGTGATGCTCTGAGAATTGCTGCCAGTACCTTGTTCATGACTCACATCACACTTCATGGCGAATCATGTTCTTCATGGTCATCATTTTATTTATTTATTTTTATTTAGTTTTGTTGACCGGGTAAGTGCACTAGACAAATCCTGCCTATTTTCAGGCATGACCCGGGAAGGGGGATACAGATGAATGCCAACTGATCTTGAACCAGATTAAGCTGTTGGTGGTATTTTTAGTGAATGAGGGAAATTTGGCCAGAGCACGAACACACCATGACCACGAATCACACCACTTCAACCTTTTTTTGGTCCAACCATGTTTTTTTTTTTGAAATCTTAGGTTTCATCATGAATCAGGAGGACACCCAGTTATCATGTCTCATCAGTCAAGATCCTTGATCCAGTACAATGCTTCTGTTAGTGTTCATATTCTGTAAGATGCCCTACTAGCAGATGGACTCAAATCTTTGTCCTCACAAGCTGGCTCTATTTAATCCAGTAGATATGATCTCAGCAAGAACATTGTACAGTTCAGGGAATTGCAGCCATAGGTATTTCAAATTTTCCATGGCAATTATTTGTGGAAGCTCAGTTCCTTCCAGTTTCTGGTGCTCTAAGAAGTGCTGCCGGTACCAAGTTCATGACTTACGTCACAACTCACAAGATGAATCACATTCTTCATGGTCATCTTCACGATCACGAATCACACCACTTCAACTTTTTTTTGGTGCAACATACCAAGTAGGACAATCACATCTATGTTGGTACCCAGTCACAATGATGGTGGTGCTAAACCATCTAGGTGAAGCAGGCCATCCTGGTGGCAGCATCAAATGGTGTACCATTAAGGTTGCGGATGCAGTTATGGAAAAAGAATTTCCAAGTGAGTACAGCTCCAGCATTGAGGACTGTGAGGGCTGCTTTCCTTTTTTTTTTTTTGTTTCCCTTGTTTTTTGCAGGTGTAAAGTATTTAACAGCGGTGACATACAGGCCAGATGATCAATATAACAAAAGACAGGAACAGCTACACTGGGTACTGATACTGAATGGGGTGCTGGAATGATCTCAGAATAATTTCTTCTTCATCTGTTTGCAGGTAACATCAAGTTACTGTGGACGGGTGGTATGTTCCAATCTGAAGACAGACAACAGTTTGGATACACTGGAGACCTGGAAAGAAGACAAAAATATTAATGAAAATTGTTTTCCAATGATGCATGCAACCCCCCCCAAAAAAACAAAATACTTACCTTTCATGGGTTGACATTGTTCATACAACTGAAGTAAACAATCAGACACATGTGGAACACATGTGCAGTGGCATCATGGTTTCAACACTACAGTCATGAATTTGTGTGCCGTGACCTGAGAATGTAAAAGAAAAGAATGGAAATGAGAAATGCTTATAATTCACTCATTCACAGCAGTACTCCTGCAGAAAAAAATTAAATATTACAGTACCACATTAGATGGCGGCACATAAGTATGGCATATGAATGTGACCATGGCCAATACACCGGTGAAGGGGAAATATTCAGTATGTATGATGATGTTTCCCTGCAAAGGAACAATATGACAGACTGCTTACAACAAAAAACAAGAATCAATACAAATTAAATGGCAGTGTCTCTGAAAAAACATGACAGTGACACATACAATAACTTACCATTGTTGGTATGACTATACACACGTAGGGCAGCATGTTTCAGTCAGTGCAGAAGAAGAATTTCCCAGAACATCAAATTATAGTTCAACCCATAGTCATCTGTTGCTATCATCATTTAGCAACACACTGTACATCATCATCAGCAGCAGCAGCAGTAGCAGAAAACAGCAGGACAACAGCAGCAGTAGCAGCAGTAGCAGAAAACAGCAGCCACCAGCAAGCCATTTTCACACTTCGGACTCTTATGCAGAGTTCTGGCTATAGATGAACACTTTTAGCAGTGCATCATGAAATATTTGTGACTTTTCTGAACAGTTTTTCATGTGATTATTCTTCATCTGGACTTTTCATGAAATTAAAGCAGCAGGACAACAGCAGCAGCAACTGGCTTCACCAGGCAATGCTCTCACTTGGGACACTGTGACACATTTCTGGCCTTATTCTTCATCTGGACTTTTCATGAAATTAAAACAGCTGGGTATTCACATGAGAGGACATTTGGGGGGGGGCATGATAGGTGATTTAATGGAATTGTGATTATTGCACTGGTGTTTAACCAAATGAAAGGAAAAAAGTCATAATTCTAATCTAAATCACAGCTCTCTCAAAAGCATCACACCACCATTATACTTTCCACAATAGAAAGGCAGTTTCTAAGAGTTCTTACTTACTTTCATTTATTTTTTAAATGTCTTACAGTCTGCAAAATTGCAGATGCTGCATGCTTTCACTACAGGTAAAATTGTGGCAACGCACCACCCACTTCAATAAAAGTGAATTGCAGCATGTGTTTCTGCACCACAAATTCAAAGGAAATGAAAGCACGCAGCATCTAAAAAGTTGGTGACCATGGGAATTTTCAAAATTAAAATAAAGAAATTAATAAGAATGTTTTTTTCTATTGTGGAAACCATAATAAGGGGTGGAACATTAGTAGGAGCTGGGGATTTATAATTATGAGAATCAAGAAATCCTTGTTAATTTTATGAAAATTTTTTCAGGGGATCGTTATTCACATCGGGACACTAATACCGCATGCTAAGTGATATATACTATAAGCCGGTAACATTCAGAAGACAGGAAATTATGTGGGGGGGGGGTATTGCCATGGTAGGTGATTTTAGGGTATTTTGATTGTAGTTGTTGTCGGTATGTATACTACAAAACTGTAACACAGTAAAAAGTACCCAAAAAGTAATATAGCCTGACAATGAAAGCATCAGTGCAAGAATGCAGTAACAATTTTGACTGATACTTTTTAAGTCTATTTTACATTGCCACCTAATCTAATAACTTGTGTATATGAACAATACACTTCTTTCAACAATTTAAGTATGCAGCACTACATTTTTTTCTGAATCAGAAGTAATAAATGTAGAGCTCATTTTCATCAGCCTTGCACCAGGTTTGGATCAGTATTATTACAAGCTTTTGGACAGCAGTGATTAAAATTCAGTTCTGTTGTGACTACAATGAAGTCACAATCAGCAGACAGTGCTACATGACATAATGGAACAGTATCTGTTCAAAAATAGTTTGGAATACTGATGAAAACAAGGTCACACTAGCATTACAATGATCAATACTTTTATTTCTCATTTAAAAAAATGGAGTAATGCAGAATAGCATAAATTGTAAGAAGAAGGGTAGCATATGTGTACACAAGTTATTAGATAAGGGGCAGTGTAAAATAGAATAAAAATTATCAGTCAAAATTGTAACCGCATTCTTGCACTGATACTTTAATTGTCATGCTGTCTTATCTTTTGGCAACTGCTTAATTTGTTACATACATTTTCATATTATACATACCCACAACAACTACAATCAAAATACCATAAAGTCACATACCATGACAATCAACCACCCACCATAATTTACTATATTATGAATCTGGCCGGATTATACTGATATCATGCTACATCATTCAGCATGTGGTATGGTATGCCCACCAACAGTGACACCAATACATTGACCTACAAACCCATTGACAAAATCGACAAGTTGCTGACAGGTCACTGTGTTGGTGTGCCTGACACAAGGGCACACTGTCTCCCGGTCCTGCACCCTCTCCCTGAATCAACTCTGACTGGAGTTGATAATCCTAAGTATGAGGGGTGTGGGAGGCAGTGCCCCCTGCATGGGGTGTTCACTGGACAAGGCCCCCTGATGAAAAAATAGGACTGGGAGACAAACGGGATTTATGCCGACCACAACTTGCCGGCGACATAAATCCTGTCGATGTGATGCCGGTCGACAAAAGTGTTGTTGAACCAGCATCATCGAGCCATGCAGTATTAGTGTCCACATATGAAGAATAATCCCCTGAAAAAATTTTCAGAAAAGTAACAAGTATTTTAGGAGTTGTTACTTAATTTAGTTTATTTTTTACATGACCAAGGGTTGGCAAAATGGTGAACGCTGCGTACTTTCATTACAGGTGAAACTGTGTTGCTGCAAAACAAGCTGCAATAAAACTGTCTTGAAGAGGGCATTTTGGCACCACAATTTCAAATGAAATGAAAGCATGCAGTGTCTGCAAAGTTGCCGACCACATGACTTATTAAATCAAATAAAGTAAGAAGTAAGAACAAAAAACCAAAAAAATTTCTATTGCTGAAAGCAGAATGGGGTGGAACGGAATCATTTGGGGAAGGTGGGGAGTCAGATTTAGCATTATGAATGTCAAGAAATATAGGAATAACAAAATTAACATAAGGAAGAAAACATCAATTGAACATAAATTACTTAGTCTGTAATAAAAAAGTATTATTGCTTAAGAAAAAAAAGAAAAGCAGAGGACATTTTTTTGGGAGGTGAGGGAGACTTTATTAAATAATAATTATTTACTGGGCCTGTGGGGGCTGGGGCTGTCCACCACCTAGTGTTTTTAACAAGCTGATTATTTCTGCATTCTGAGCCCCAATCCTGTTCAGCTTCTGCACTGCACCTGCCACTACATTTTTGATGGCTTCCACCTCAGACCACAGCACAGCCAAGTCAGGCTATGTGACATGTTGTTCTGAGGGGATACACCCGTGGGGAGTTGCAGAAGCTGACACTTCTGCTGCCCTGGCCATTCATCAGTGACATCTCACATGTGGATGCTATCCCTCTTCAGCAGCTTAGGCTGCAGGAGTGGCTGGTACTTCCTGTAACTTTGCTTCCCACTCTGTATGGTGGTGCACAAAAAGGTGCGTTCGCTGACCACCCATGCCAAGTGATTGGCCTTGTGTCCCCAACATATGAGCATGTCACACAATTTGCACTTCACTAGTGTCAGATCACTGGGAGGCAAATGAAAAACTGAAAGAGCTGCAGGGAGGACAAGGCACAGGCAGTGGGGGGGGGCACCAGATAATGCTGCCTGCTGTGCTGCAGTTGGTGGAGGGGCAACAAGCTGCTGCTGCTGCTGTGGCTCCTGCTGCTGCTGATCTTCAGGCTGCTGCACAAGGCCACTTTCAACACTGGGCAGTATCTGTGCAGGAGCTGACGAGCTCAAAACAGTACCATGGTTCAGGTGAAATGGTGGCCCCAATCCACCATGCATGTGGGGCCACCGCTGCCCACCACTTTGGCCACCTCTTCCCATATTAAGTACAATTAAATGTAAATCAAAAATAAACCAAAGAAAAACTAGAATTACTAGCACTACAACTACACTAACTAAAACTA
The DNA here is from genome assembly GCA_016271365.2 of Neoceratodus forsteri. Taxonomy (NCBI): domain Eukaryota; kingdom Metazoa; phylum Chordata; order Ceratodontiformes; family Ceratodontidae; genus Neoceratodus; species Neoceratodus forsteri. The sequence continues at coordinate 25,050,718 of CM057454.1, forward strand.
AGTAACAAAAATAAACAACTTTTTTAAACTAAACTAAGCTTTCAAAGCAACTCAAACTGGCTGCAAAACTTACACAACACAATCAAAAAAACTTTAAAGCACAAAAAACACCCAAGATACTGTACAGATTTTAATGCAGAAAAGCACACTGTCCACCAACACTGCTGACAACAACTCCTTCTACAAGAGAAAGTGAAACTAGTTCACTAGCTTTCTACCTACTTACCTGCCTGCCTGCATCATTTGACCTGCAGACAGTCAGACATGTGGTCTCTGGGCTGTTTCTTACCAACATCACCTTCTCAAACTGGGCCCAATGCACTAAAGGATGAGTAATATGCATCTGATACATGTACCATGCCTGCGTACCTATGCTGCCCCAGACAGGTGCAGGGTAATTGGTATGCACTATCGCTAGCACCCATGGGGCACCTGTCTGTGACCATGCCCACATGGTGCACATGGTCATGTGGGTGGTTGAGGGTGGATCAACGGACCCAGGTAGGCATCCAATTGGTTGCCCATACCAGGTCTCTTAGTGGATCCCTTGTGCCCTTATGGAGGGCACAGGTAGTAGGAGAAAAACTGCATATAGTGGCATTACAGACACACCTATGGGAAGTTGCCCATGCTGCTGACCCAGCTCTCCCCTGCAGCCTAGTGGGCTGGGGCAGCACAGCAGTATGGTTCCCATTACCACTGCACCCAGTTGCCATCATTCATGGGAGCATGCACCAGAATACAGCAAGTCCAGGCAGGCATACCCGGCACCCCCTCTACCTGGCAGTATGTGACTTTGTACTTTCACCAGTGCAGACATCCCTGAGGGGCTTAGGAGGTGGGCATGTAAGTGCTTTGCACTGCACTTACACACCCTCAGTGAATGCCGCTGGGGGTCTGTGGGACCCCCACTGCATGGCATTCATCTGTGAGTTTGCCTATATGCATCAGATATGTGTCACATAGATAACATTCCTGTTAGTGCATAGGGACCACTGTAACTTGAAGTGAACTCAAAGTGAATAACGCAAAGTCCATTACAGGTGAATTTCGACCTTTTAATGGAAATTTCATGTAGTGCTACATGAATTAGAAGTTGTCCACCATGAGTTTATGTCACTGGCAAATATAAACTTTGCTACATCTCTAGATACAGCCCTGAAATAATAAAATTGTTTGCATTTGAAACACCCATTACTGAACCTCGGAGGCCAGGTTTCTTAGGAGCTGGTTGTTGGCTATGCACTAATTGATCTCTCAGTGTGCTTGCCTTTCAATACACCATTTTGGAGGCTTGGAAGCTAAATCCTGCAGAGTTGTATCTCTTTTTAGAACTCCCCAATGGTAGTGTATGATTTTAGCTACTTGGGTGGAGTGTACTGAATATTAGTGGGGTTTAGAATTTTCAAACTCTGGAGGAATGGAATTTTTCAGAAATTTTGAAATTCCACCAAAATTCTGCTGAATTCTGTCATAACTGGAATGGTGGAATTCTGCAGCAGGAGAATGCAGAATAGGTGTTCTGCCATTTCCACAAAATTTTATTCTGCGGATCTCAATATTTTCAATGGAAATGATTGCAGAATGATTTTCCACAGAAAAATGCTGTTCTACAGAATATAATTCCATGGATAACAGCAGGTGGAATTTCACAGAGGGATCAGCAAAATTCCAGTAGAAAGTCTGATGGCAGAATGGTCATTCTGCACTATTTCCACCTGTGGAATTCCACATTCTGCACAGCAATATTGCATATGTACAAGCAAAGTTTGCACGCTCTGTTCCTTTCTCCTTATTCTCAACATTTCATAGCATATGTCCCTATTTCTCTGTCTAGCCACTGATTCCACATCACTTACATTTTTGTGAATATCCACACTCCCTGACTTTTTCTGTTAGGTCCTGTACTCCTTTTTCAAAGTTTCCTCCTGGACTACAATTCTTGTATAATCACATGAATTGCTCTTTCAGGATATTTTGTGCTGTATGTCATGGGTGGCAACCACTTGAGGCAGGCAGGAGGGTGTTTCTCTGGGTATTTTTATGAAAGATATCTGTCTTTGTGTTGCCTTCCTTTGCCATTGTAACTTGGATGTCCAAAAATCAGATAGACTTTCACTCTGTCAAACCGGACCAGTGGTGCTGAGGGCTGAGGTGCTGGGTGCTTTACCTTGCACCATGCTGTGACCTGAGGTCAGAAGCAAGCTCAGTTTTCCAGGGGTTGGCTGAGGAGAGGAGGATTGAGTGCCCAGAGGACAGCTGTCCTCTCCTGGGGAGGTTGGGGGACAAGAGACGATGCAGCCCTGGCTCCTGTTGGTGACCAGGGGATGGTGCTTGGTAGTCCTGAGAGCATGGGGACAGCAGGGCAGACATTGGATGTGCAGCATGTGGGAGCACACACTGCACTGTCCTAGACATCATTGCAAGCTTGTGCCAAAACAAGGGAAAAATAGAGAAAAATGAATCCTCTAGTGTGCATGAGGCCTTGGCCTACTGGCGCCACACCAGATGCACCAGGATTCTCCTTCCAGTCCAGCTCACCAGGAATTTCCCAGTGTGTGGGGTAAGTACCTGCTGGGTTGAGACCTGGGTTGTGTGCAGGGGGAAGAGGTCAGGAATAGGAGTTTCAGCCGGTGGGGCACCAGAGGTCCGAGGTTGAAGGGGCACCAAAGGCAACACCCCCAGCCAAGGAGGTAGGAGCACAAAAAAGAATAAATAAAAAAAAAAATAGATAAAAAATAATTTCACTCTGTTGTACATGTAAATTACAAATGAAGGTTAGTACCATTAATGAATTCAACAAATTGACAGAGTTCATCTTTCGTACCACAAGATTCAAAATGACATCATCAATAAATCTTTTCCACAGTGCAACCTTTTAAAAAAATGGATTGGTGTTTTGAGCATAAATAATGTCTCCTGATAGCTGATGTAGAGGTTTGCAATGGGGTTGGGGGACAAAACTTGCCTCCATTGCTTTACCTTTTAGTTGCATGTAGTCTGCATTGTGTAATCTGAATACAGTACCGTGGGTTCATTTTTCAAATGGGCCTGTAGAGCAACACAAGATGCAGCAAACAGCAGCTTATGTTGAATGCCTGTGTACCAGAGATCCTGCACTCAATTCTCATACAGGAGGGGTCCCAGCGCCAAACTCCCTCAGTTTGCAGCAACCACTACTGGGCATCAAAGAAAAGGTGCACAGGAGGGGTTTGACAGAGGCTGCAGTGCCTCCCACTTGCCATGCCTTCAGGGAACTGCTAGTCCACTGCTAACACAACCCCTTGGCAGGTTCCACAGTGTAGGACTGGTGTGTGCCAGAAATGGGGGGTGGCAGGATGACACGCCAGGCATGGAGACAGTACTGACATGCCATCTGTGTCACACTTCAATGGCATTGTGTACAGTGTAATGACATCTGCAGGTAACAGTCTCCAGGTATGGAAATATGCACATGCCACCCACATACTGTATATCCAACACAACCCAGTGACAGGATGTACAATGCAATTGCCACCATCTGCAAAGTGTTGAGCTGCATATGACACTGTACCTTTCTTGATGTTCTTCCCACAGCAGTGTGTGGTTAGGCAGCGGCTTCTTTGGGCTCTGTAGATATCACCACTCTGATAATGGCAGCAGAGGAAGTTCTTCAAGTACTGTCCCTCTGTGACAGGCTTGGTCCAGCAGTACTGAGTGGCTGGGGTATCCCTGGTTGTGTGGACTGCTACCATGGCCACTGGAAAAGATATGCCCTGGTGCTGCACTGGAGGGTGCCAACAACCAGTGCACAGGCATCTACAGATTGTATACCATAGTGGCTTGTGCCACAATGTGGATCTCCCCATATCCACAGCAGGTTGTTGCTGTGCTGTGGTTTCCCCCACTCGGTGTGGATTCGTGACAAGCTTGTGCCTCAGCCCACAGTTATCCCCATGGTGCCCATGCTTGATACCCAAGGCTATCTGGCTCCGATAGCCAATATTGGTGCATCTTGCTGTTAGACCAGCTCTAGCTGATCTAAGCATAGACGGGTTTAGTAGGGTTCCAAAATCCAGTTTACGTGATAGCAGTGAGTCTGTAAGACCACTGATCACATAAAGAGTGACAAAAACGCCAGGTATCAAAAGGGCAAACCGCACCACACCGACCGTTGCAAATAGCGACAGTCACGCATTTCAAGAGAAATAAAATAATGAACGTTTTATGTGGGGGACAAGCTCCCTGCCCCCCCATGTGGGGGGCAAGCCCCCCACCCCACTCCCAGAAAAGGATTCTAAATTCCAGGGGGAGAAGACTTAGGAAAATATAGCAACTCCCCTTGGAAGCAAAATTTCTACCTGCACCGGGATCCGAACCTGGCACCACAGGGTCCAGCCAGAAGGCCAGCTTGGCAGCGCTAGGCCAAATTAATCTTTTTATCCCCTTTCTCATGAGTGTAGCATTTATCCCTCAGCGCTACACTCACTAAACTCATTTAGTACTCTTTTTCCCCACTCACTCTATATGGGAGTCATATTATTGAGTCGCTCATATTGAGCTTCTCAGTAATACTCACCCATATAGAGTGTTTCCCAAAATCCCACTTTTGGGGATGTGGCAGCTTGCATCCATCACATTCCCCCTCTGCTTCACCATATCTATGGCTTGGTGCAAGCCAGTCTGGTGCAGGTGGTCCCACAGAGGACACAGGCTTGCTTTCAGAATCTGGACTGACACAAGGTCTGGCACACTGTCCCCCTTGCATCTTTTCTTTTTGACACAAGCATCTTGCATCAGCCCTGGTCCTTTGAAAACCAGGCCCACTGAATTTCAAAACGTATTCAGAAAGTTACAACAGGAAAGAGATTGCGGGATTTGCATCTTTTGATCTTGAGATAATATAGAAAACTAAAGCTTCAGGTGCTCCTTTATAGGGTATATTTAAGTACAGAGACTCAATATCCAGAGTTGCAATATAGACCCTTCCTTAAGTTCCATTTCATTCAGAATGCTCATTATTTGTTTAGTGTCTCTGATGTATGATCGCTGTTCATAGATAAACTTTCCAATATAAACTGGGAGAGAAATTCTGTTAAGGAACCAATGCCACTCATGAAAGGGCAGCTCAGGGGGTTGTTTGAAGTTCTGCACACTTTCAGAAGGATATTCGTCACTGGTTCAAATGAAAAAGGAGTAATCAGAAACTTTATAGTTTTCTCATCTATACAGTTGTTTGAAAAAAGTTTTAAAGACAGCCTCATCAATAACAATCTGTAGGTCTTCAATAAGATAATTACTGAGATTGTTACAGAAACATCTATCTGCTAGCTACCTTAATACCTTTGCTTCACAGTCATCTAAGCTCATTCAGCTCGAGGCAGAAATTTTAAATAAGGGCAAGCATAGAACATTTCGACTCATATATATGCTCTGCGAGGGAATTAAGTAAGAGCAAAATACTACCCCTCTTGTCTGCTGGCTTCACAATAAGATATCGGTTGTTTTTCATATTTGGCAATGCTGCCTTTTCTCATTGCTCAAACTATCATGCAGTACACCCCACTTAATCAGGATGCAGTTAAATGGGACACTCTGTTTAAAGAGCTGCTGACGCCTTAAAGAAAATTAAAAAAAAACACAATGTTTAGGTCCAGTTCAGCTTGCTTTCCATATACATTCTATAGATTTCTTCTGCACATTATTTATTACTGAGGACATCTGTATAAGTATATGATTTTTATATCTCAGAGTTCATCTGCCTGTATAGCTTACTCCCTACTTCCTATCATAATCCTCAGTTGTGACATAACAATCTGTTGCCATGGGAGTAACTATGATGTTACAATCAGTGCATTATGACTTCAGGTAAGGAGAAGGCAACAGGAATAGAAAAATTCTTAAGGCACAAAGATCCTGGTTGCATGTAAATTACATCAGTAATGAATAATCGGGAGGATAAATACAGTACGAATGTGAAATACAAGCTGAACTGTGTCTAAATATTATGTTTTGATAAAGTTCTCCTAAAGGCATCGGCTGCTTTTTAAATGAGATGTTCTACTGGGATCATTTTCTTCTCCCATAGAGACCCATGTTAATTACATCCTATAATCAGGACTAGAGCACCTGATTAATGTGGATGCTGGTGTTGGCATCTATTGCCAAAACCTTTGGCATTTCAATGTCTCAAGCTGGAAGGATAAGTTTTATGGCTTATTGTACTTTCACAAAAAGGGAAAGGGAGAAATGCTGGCCTATGAATGACTAACATCATTCTCTACCATTATGTTTGTTTCTGTCATCCCTCATGTAGTCTACCTGATCCCATATTCTCTTTTTACCATATTTACTGTTCCCCTGCATGTTATGTCCTTGTTCTATTGTGTTTGTCCCCTAATTCAGTCTCTGTGCCACACATTTCTGTTTCAGTTAACAAGCAGTTTCCAAACATGACCGAGGAGGTGCTATACAGCTCCGGCCATTTAACACACTATGCACATTTCCTGCTGTCCCATCTCGTAACTTACTAACCAGGCTTATCAGCAGCAATGTTCCTGGCAGCTGAGCTATCCCACCCCCAGTGCTGCACAATGGAATCATCTCTACACCCCACCAATCTGATCCCACCAAGAGATTGTGATGTTATGACATCATAGGAGCTGGAGGCGAATCAAAGGATATAGGAGATGCTTTTGCCCAAGTTGTGTGACCACTAGGTGTCATATGGCCCAATAATTCCTATGTGAACCCTTTCGTTTGTCTTCAGCATTCTTTCCCGTGTGGGAGATTGGGTGTGTCCTTTTTTCTATCAAGGTCTAATACTAATGCTAATGCTATCTGATGAACATTGCATAAGCAACACACCTGCTTAATCTGGATGATATGAAATCTATGGAGCCATCCAGATTAAGCTGTAGTTTAGGTAAATGTTCAAACAATAGCTTAGGTCCCTCATGTATAATGCTTGAATGGTCTGTATTAGAGCACTCAACTCCCATGTGGGAGGGTGGGTGTGTTCTTTTTCCTGCTAAGATCTAATATTAATGCTATCCAATGAACATTGCATAAGCGAGTCACCCACTTGATCAGGATGATATGAAATCCATGGAGCCATCCAGATTAAGCAGTGTCTACTGTGCTGTAGTTTAGGTGCAAGTTCAAACAATGAGTTCAGGTCCCTCTTGTATAAAACTTGAAAAGTTTGTATTGCAGCACTCAGCTGAAGGAAGGTCTACTTCCTGATGAATAAAAAGTTGTCATCAAATGTTACTAATCGTTCAGCAGAGTAATTTTGCAGTCTCTGGAGTATAGTAGCCCATTTTTATTCTGTTTCAGGACAACATTAGGGTAAAGCCTCTGCAGAATATATACAAGTCTATTACAATCTCAAAATTGTTAACAGGAGCAGTCAAGGCAAAGGAGAGGCCTATATTAAGGACCTGCTGCTCAGTTTCAGTTACATTGTAGTTACATAAATGTATTACCTTTGATTGCAGTTCTAAAAGCACCTTTGCCCTTCTGTTGGTTCTACTGTTGTTGGCAATGTGGACGACTGCTTTCTTTTCTTACTGCCACCCCCCCCTTCATCCTCCTCTGCTGTTGTTGGCTGAATTGCAATTGCCCTGATATTAGTTTGGCCTGATGTTGAATTGGAGTAGTGGTCCATGATCTTCTTGCTCATCCTTTTCTAAAAAAAAAAAAACAATCTGTCTAAGCTGTCAGCATCTGTTTCACTCATGCCTGTGCCAAAGGTGAAGGAGACATGCTGACCCTTCTTCAGGATCCCCCTCTGACTTGTCCTGCCCAGCCTCAGTCCCTTCCAGGTTAATATTTGTTCCAGCTCGTGGTAATTGTTATCACATGAAATCTTCCTTTGTTTGAAGACTTTCAGGTCTTTATTGAGCTTTGCAATGAATTATTTGAGCTTAGTGTTCAGGGCTTCAAATTCTGGGTGGCTAAGGTAAGAGATAAGTGGTTCATTCTTTAGTTTTAAATCCATTACCAATAACCTGTGTATAGTTTTGTCTTCCTCCAACAGGAGTTCTATCAGCTTTACAGAAGCCTTGTGTAGAATTCACTACTTAGTCAAAAATTTCTGATTATCATTATTAAATTCTTGGTTTTTAAGCAGTCTCAGTCTTCATGGCACTTGAGACACCTTTCCTAGTTACCAATTTTCAACAAATAAAAAAATGTTATAAATGTGTGTCTCTTTACATGCTGCCCTGAACCACATGCCTAGGAACCATGAAACATAGATTGTGTTGGTGGAAAAAAAAAACAGAAGTCCATCAAGTCTGCCCAGTTCCCTGCCTAGCTTCATGATTAGCCTACTGGTGAGCTGGATGTAGAGATCTGAGAACCCTAGTGGCTTGATCGTTATCCCTTTTCTCAGGTATTCCTCCCACTTTCTGCTTGTTGGTCCCTCTATTTACTTTCCCTCATATCTACCCCACTCAAGTTTAAATTGCCACAGTCTTGACTTCAGCCACCTCTCCTGGCAGTCTTCCATCCATGCACCACCTGCTCTGTGTATAACGTCCTCATGTCTCCCCTGAATTTCCCCACACTTGCTTTCTAGTCATTATGTCCTCATGAGCAAGTCCTTACAATCTACCCTGTTGATCCTTTGCAAGAACTTGTACTGTAATGCCTAAATCATATCCTCATACTTCCTCCTGGCCTTCAACGTACATTGTACAGGTTATGGTCTGCCATTCTTTCCTTATAGAATCTCTCCTGCTGCCCCTAGATCATCTCTGTTGTCCTCTTTTTTATGGTCTTCATGTAGCCCCATTCTTCTTAAGGTGTAGACTCCAGAAATGCATGCAGTACTCTAACATTTTGCATATTTAATATTGAATGGTTCCTATTGAATATTTTGTGCCAGTATCCTGAAGAGATATTGTGATAGGTTATAATAGTTTTTATATATATATATATATATATATATATATATATATATATATATATTTATATGATTGCATATGATAGTAAGTTGATCCTAGTGCCTATGTAAACAACTTTGTTTATAGCATGTGGCAAGTGCTGGCAAAGCTTTGTGGGTATAGGGACACTTTGTGATTTGCAAAAACAAACCCTTCCACTCCACAGCCAGACTTTGCCACATTAAGTGTATAATGTGAACCAGGAGACACAGGCACTGGACACAAGGCTATTAATAGACAATTTATTGTATACCAAAGTGCTAAGGGAAAAAATGTAAGCAGTATAGCAAATTCACAGTTTGGTCTAGCAGCAAATGGGAGTACTGACACACTGAGTCCCCTGACCAGGTACGCAAAGGGCTTCTTCAAAGCAGAAGGCAGGAGCTATTAACAGAAGAGAGGGAGGAGCCTTGCATCACATGGCTGCAGTAAGACATAGGCCACACCACTCCATGACTTGGACCTCTTGATCCCTTGTATATAAATTACACAGGAAGGACAGGGAGTAGGGAATGGAGGTGGTGGTATATATCAGAAAGAGTATAACATGCATGAGGGAGGAGTTAGAAGAGGGGATGGTGGAAGTGTTGTGGGTTCAGTTAAGGTCCAGTAGAAGGAGAAAGTTGATGTGGGGGTGGTTTACAAACCATCCAACCAGGAAGAGGAAAGGGACAGAGAACTGAGTTCACAAATACGTAAAGCAGCAGGGAAAGGAGAGGTGGTAAAAAAGGGGGACTTTAACCTGGGCAAGGTCGACTGGAGTGTAGCATCCACAACATGTCCCAGGAGTCAGGTCATCCTAGAAGGGTTACAGAATGGGTTCCTGACTCAGGGTGCCACAGAATCCACCAGGAAAGCAGCAATCCTTGATCTAGTGCTCATGAATGTGGAGCATATTCATGAAATAATTGACAAGAAGCCCATGGGTGGAAGTGACCATTGCACAGTGTGGTTCAGGTTGGATATGGACAGGGAAAACATCCCCACTAAGAGTAAAATCCTGGATTTTAGGAGGTCATACTTCATAAAGATGGCCAAGGTGCTAAGGAGCACTTGGCGGGCATCAGAGTAGATATGAGGTGGACCAAAATTAGTCTGTCATGATTGATGGGACAATGGTTGCCACAGAGGAGTGTGTTAGGTTCAAATGAAAGACTTCAAGGGCTAAAACACTCAGCTCATTCAGTTTTGAGGTTGCCTAGGCAGTAAGGGCCAAGAGGTTAGCCAATAGGAAATTCAGAAAGACCTTAAGTGAGTTGGGTAGGGAGAATTACCTAAGGATGGCTAATGTGGCAAGTAAGGCAGTGCGGTTGGCTGGGCACAGAAGGAGTTGCAGATAGCTGATGGAATTAAGAAGGGGAGAAGGCCTTTTTTCACTATATAAGCAAAAAAAGGGACAAGAAGGATGGGACTATTAAGCTTCAGAAAGGGGAAGAGTGGGTGGAAGAGGAGAATAGAGGAAGGCAGAGGTTCTGAAGGAATCCTTCTGTTTCATATTAACCAGGGAGAAAGACAAACCAGTGCCTACAGGGGAGAGAAGAGGAGCAAGGGAAGGGGAGGGAGCATGGATGTGGTAGTAAGGGAGGATAGAGTGAGGGAGGGGCTGCTAGTATTGAAAGTGAACTAATCACCAGGCCTGGATGGCATATACCCAAGGATACTGAGCAAATTGGCAGAGAAGCTGGCAGGCCAATTTAATAGTTCTCTGGAGTTGGGTGTGGTAATCCACCCCAAAACAACATCAAAACCACAACCACCAAGGGAAAACTATGGGGGAAAAAATTGCTGAAATGGTGGGGTGGCTGAAACTGAGTAGAGACATGTGTATCTTGGAGGAAATAACTCACGGGGAAAAACACAAATAAACCAAAATATCAATGGTTCAGGAAGATTTTTTAAAGGAGGCTGCAAGGGATAGCGGATGGGTATATTAGGCAGATTTGCACGTTCAAGCACTCAGAAGGCATATATTACAACTGTGTATGTGGGAAACTGTGAATGAGTGTCTATCCAGTAAACCAGAGGCTTTGATTCAGTCAGTTGGAGAAAGAGAAGACAAGGGATGCAGCTTGTTGCATCTCTCCTTACCCCAAGAATGGCAGTAGTGGTTGGAAGGCAATGCCTACTCTGGACACTGTGAGCTACCAACAGTGACTTCTCCCTCTCAGTCTTTATACCTGACAAATGTTCAAAACAAATCTGATGTAACTATGCACATAACATTAGTTGGCATTGTATATTAGTGAACACATCAACACTAAATTTGAGTGACAAGTGTAATTGAGGTAGCACTAACAGGAAAATGACACAATAGAAAGACTTCAGACCCCAGCCAGTATTCTGCATTGTTCTCTAAATCTTTTCACCTAGCCAATGTTAAATATTCAATTACACTACACTACTGACTGAACTGCAACAATCTAATCTTAAATTATTAAGTGACTCCACTCTGTCAGCTGTCTTGAGGATCTAGTTATTTTTTTTTAATTACAGCTGTGTGGAAGTTACAGAGATAAAGCTTTATCTTGCTAATATTGAAACTGATCTGTTTAGGGGCAGTTTATGCGTGGGGACAGCAGGGCAGTATCCTCTCCTCTAAAAGTAGTTTTAAACCTCCTCACTCCGGGGTGGCCGTGCAGACTGATCAGAGTACAAAGGCTACAGAGTGGGTTAGTCTCAGTGGGCTACAGCTCTGATCACAGGTGTAAGTGCAGGGCTCACTCCTGGATTCATTGCATTGTGCAGCAAATCCAGTCAGTTAGACTGGTCATGTAGAAACAAATGGATTGATTCAGAAAGTTCTCTTGAATGGCACAAGGGGCTTACTGCACAAAGAATGCAAAGAATGGCCCAAGGAGTGGCTTGCACCAAAAGATGCACCAGGAGCAATTTACCAAGGTAGCCTGCATCAAACACAAGCTGCCTGCACCAAAGTGGCCTTGCACCAGCCTTGCATCACAAAATGGGCTGTGGCATGGCTATAGGGGGCTTGCAACAGAAGCCGGCTGCCATATCCCCAAAGTCAGGATTCATGAAATCCTCCTTCAAAGTACTGTTAGACCAGCCAGGCCCTGTCTAAGGGTACTTAGAAGTGTGTCTTCTGGGAGAAGACATTTGCAGCAACGTGCCGTGCTCCCCGCTAATCTTCTTTTAAATAAAATGAATGAATGTCCTTGGTGGCTAGTGGTCCCCCCCCAGCCCCGATCCCCATTTATTAAAATAAATTACATGTCCCTGGTGGCTAGCAGTCCCCCATCCCTGTTCCTCTTGTAAAATATAATACATTCTATGTCCCTAGTGGCTAGCAGTCCCCCCAGTTCTGATACCCATTTATTAAAAAATATTCACATCCCTGGTGGTCTAGCACACCCCATCCAGCCCCAACCCACATTTATTATAAGAAAAACAATGTCTTTGGTGGTCTAGCAGACCCCCCCCACTTCGGGCAGGCAGTGCCCCACCACCCCACTCCCCTCCATCCCATGAAGGCGCCAGGCACAGTCCTCTTCTTCCCGCCATGGTCAGATGTCAACTGAGCTGTTAAGGAGCATACTGTATACAGTACATACTCATTTGATTGACACTGTATACAGTACATTCCTTGACAGCTCAGTCAGTGCCTAGCCATGATGGGGAGTGGAGTGCTGTGCCGGGTGCCAGTTCGGGGATGGGGGAGCAGGGTGGTGGAACACTGCCTGCTGGGGTGGGAAGGTTGGGGGTCTAATAGACCACCAAGGATGTTGTATTTTTTATAATAAATGGAGTATTGGGGCTGGGGGTTCAATAGACTACCAGAGATATGGATTTTTCTTTTTAATAAATGGGGATTAGGGCTGGTGGCAGCTAGACCACCAGTGACATTGTTTTTCTCATAATAAATGGGGATCGAGGCTGGGGGGGGTCTGCTAGACCACCAGGGATGTGTTTTATTTTAAATAAACTGGGATCAGAGCTGGGGAGCGCTAGCCACTAGGGATGTCGGGGATGTGGAATTTATTATATATTACAAGGGGATCAGGGCTGGGGGATCTGCAAGCCACCAGGAACTGCTGCCCATGGTCCTGTTACCACATGGCCACCCCACAGCTTGTGGCACACCTTCTAGATGTGCCATTTGTTTTGCACAGTGCCAGGGTTGCTGCAAGCCATAGGACTTTGCTGCACGGACGCTACCTTGTAGGTAATCAGGTGCTGGATCCCTGGGGCACCGGTGATTAATGCAAGCTGCCTTCAGTGCAGCTTGCACTGACCTTTGTGAATCAAGCTCAAAGTGTGTGTGTATGTGCATCAAGGATAGGGATTTGGTTTTGTAGGGTCACATCCATGAATTTAGAGGAGCTGTGAGGTAAGTCGTGTACAACACCATGCTGTGAATTAGGGGTACACAACATGTGGCCCGGGGTCCACAAATGGCCCTCACAGTAGCCATTTGTATCCCCTGAGGACCTAGCAGCTTTGACTTGCAGTCTTTTTTTTAAATAAATAAATAAATGGACAAACAAATAGATAACTGTACGTTTTGATTTGTCTTATGTGTACATTTAATAATGACTTGCTGGACAGTTGTCACCTTGGGCCATTTTACAGTGGCCCTTGTCCAGTGGCCCTTGGCCCTCAGCTTTGACTCAGGTCTTCAGTCTGGCTCTTCACAAATAAAACATTGTGCACCACTGCTCTAAATCATGCACTGTCTCTTTAGTATAGTGTATAACTGAGAGTGGGACATGGAAAGATGCTCGGATCGATTGGTTACTTCATTTCAAATACAGTATGTTTCCTGGTGATTCAGAAAGTATGCATGGATCGATTGGTTACTCTGTTTCAAATATGTTTCTTGGCATGGTTCGTATTTGTCGGACTATACTTTGCTTACTTAGAGGTACCAGGACAGTTGCTTATTTTCTAACTAAAATAATTGAATAAACAGAAGTGCACATAAAAAAAAGTGTTGCATGTTGTTTGTGGATTTCTAGAAAATGGTATGGGTACTCAGATTTATTTCTGTGATGTAATCAATGTTTGGGGGCAAGCATTGCAGACTGTAGTGCTGAGGATCCTTGGCTAAGAAGGGGAGGCACCCCAGGCCTGAGGTCTTCTCTAGTAATGGTTAGTTGAAGCGGCAATAAGTCCTGGCTAAGAATCAGCATTTTTATATACAGTACACTGCTGCTGAGCTGAATCATTTCCATATATACAGTAAATATTCTTTTGTAAGCAAGTCCTTTACATTGCTGACCCCTTGTTGCACCCCAGCCAGTTATTTCTGAGTGTCATTGGGAGCTGCACGTCATCGCCATCCTTCTCCCTGCTGTCCTGTTGCAGCACTCACTGTGTCCTAGAAGACCTTCACTGTGAGTTTGCACAGCAGATGCCCAGAAAGATATAGGAATCTGGGTTTAAAGAAGTGCTGGAGTGTTGCTGTTTAATATCTTTATTCAGATGCCTTTAAAAAAAAAGATTGTGCAAGGGGTTGGGATAAGAAGGAAAACACAAACTGTTGCCCTTCCAAGTATGTTAGCAGATTATGGACTATCAGTTGCTGATCCCACCCAGCTGCTTGCTGGGCAGTGTCATGCAGATAAAAGGATCAAGCCACTCACTGATAGGAGTGGCTCACTCCTTTCAAGTACTCAAAGATTCCACCCAGCAAGAGGAGAACACTGTCATGATCACTCTTACACTGATCATTGGTCTGTCACGTCCAAGACCCTGCTGCCTGAGCTGCAATGGTCCAACAGTGACACACCTTTGAAACCCATTGTTGCAACAATATGTTTGCTTTGTGTATGCATGCAAGCAAACATAAAAAAAGGGCTGGTGTCATGCATCTCATTATTTATTTGGTCTGATAGCAGGCAGCATGTGAACTTTGTAGTTGTTCTGGGCCCACTAGGCACCAGGCCCCAAAAGAAGTTTTAACTTTCCAGATCTCACTTCTTTCTGCAGTTTTCTGTGTCCCTCTGTTCAGTTTAATAGAAAATGTAATGTTAATTATATGTGAAGTATATATTTACCACTAATGGTTACATTTGAATTTGGGAGGGATACCAGAACTACATTCTTTTCATTATACTGAACAAGGAGGCAACAGAGATCTGGATGTAGATGTTTTTTGAGCTCTTACATCTTGTTAAGAGGCTCCCTAAAATCCATACAGGAACCCTGGACTGCCATGGATGGTGCTGCCTGCCAGATAAAGGATCTGCTATGCTCATAGATAGCAAGTACCCCAGGAAGGACACTCCAAAGCTAAACTGCACTGAGGCTGCAATAATATTGGCAGTGGTTCATTAAGATAGCTCCAGTAATAATTTAATAATAGTATCCATAACATTCAGACACTTCAGCAAATGGATTCTACAGCACAATATAGCTCAGAGTGGGTACACTGACTTGTGACATGAAGCACCTCATTGCATCTCTTCTTTAACTTTTTCTCTGACTCTATTATCTTGCTTATCATGCCTTACTGATTTCGCCCTAAGCATTCAGCAAACATTTTCTGGTTAAAGTTTATTAAGTCATGGTCCTGCTCTTTGGCAGGAAAATGCAACTGGCCACAGAGCTGTTAATACTATGGTTCCCACAAGTATATATATATATGAGTGGGCCAGACAAGGTTTCTTCTGTTAGGCTGGGGTCACAGGGCATTATGAAGCAGTAGGGTACCACAGCAAATAGTCTTCTACATTGGTTATTTGTTGTCCGCAACCAGTCATAGTGTCACACAGCAATTGGGTTTCATGTAGTAAATGGTACACAATTCTTGCTCATTACTGGTTCAGGTATAGCACAGAGCTTATTCTTTTCTCCAACACAGGATCAGGGGGCCTCAGCAAACTAAATTTAGCTTTCATGCCATAGCATTCTTTCCTCCATAATCAGGATACCCTCCTGATTCCTTTACTGGGGAACTCACCCCTTCTGCACAGTAGCAAGCAGCTCCCCTGGCACAGGCGATCTGTACTTAGGATGGACCCCACAGGGGGCCTTGCTCTCAATTAAAGAGCACTATAGGGGCTTTGTCCAATCTGCCACACTACTTGTTCACTTTTGTTCCCTTCATTTAAGATGTGGTATTGACCCATTACTTACATCAGCAGCTCAACCTCCTGGAGATCTCATTCTGAATTTGGAAGAGCAACCAGAGAACAGTTCTGTAATAGACCCTTGTTGGAACACTTCAGAGAGCACCCAACTGTGTGACCCGGATCCTGGGGTGCGGGAGGGGCCCTCTCAGGCATCCTCCACCACTACAGCTCTGAAGTGCTATTGTATATCCAGTCCACTAGGACTGGCTAAGCCCTGGTACTGAATTTATTTTGGGGGGCTTAGAGGGTCTGTCAATTAAAACCAAGAAATTAGAAAGGATCAGCACTCACAAATCACTTCACTCTGTCTTAAGTCTCTACCTGATGGCCTGATGCTGCCTTTAGTTCCAACTTCAGATGACAGAAAACCATGTCAGTCTAAAATGCTTGCTTTATTTGTTCTTTCCATAACTTGCTAAATAAAAGTGCAGCTGTTTTACCATGTTGCATTAGATGTACATGTGGTCAGAGTGTACAAAATGTTTGGTGGCATTTTGGCAACTGTGCCATGTGGTATGGCTATTTTTTGCACATAGGATAAAACGGCTTCACTTTATCTAGCACTTTATGTAAAGAGAAATAAAAGGAATATTTTGCACAGACAAGTTTTTCTGTTGCCAGATGCTAGAACTGAAGGCAGCATCAGACAGAGATGTACACTGGAGTTAGTTGGCATGTGAGTGCTGACTCTTTCTAATTCCTTGGTTACTATGTTTATGACGCATGTCACCACTAAGTTTCTTCGAGTGGCTACCGTCTGTAGTTTATGGCCTGTTAATCGGACAGCTGGCCATGGGCTCATAGTTGTAACAGTTTGTTTTCAGTGGCATGGCACCTCAATCAGAGGTTGCTCCTTTCATAGGACGGTCTTAGAGGTGCTAATCCTTGAGAACTGTACAGTTGGTACAGGAGCACTTGGACTTTCTTATCCTCAATCCACTGCTAACTATCATGGAGACATCTCTCTCTCTCTCTCTCTCTCTTACACACACAGCATCTTATCAGTGAGAGAGACAGCTTACCAGCTATCACAAACATCTTTTTCTTGCTTTCTTGCCACACATTACTTCCCATATTATACATAAATGCATCATATCCACCAAATCATATCAGTACAAGATTATCTACTAACTATTGATTAATGTGAATAATATGTAAATTTTTTCTTCTCAATTACATTGAGAAGAGAGACCACAGACTCTAGCACCTCAACAGATTTTGATTTGAATAAATGTGTAATAATATTCCTTGGCTCTTACTCAAAAGAGGCCAGTATATTCCTTAAAAATGCTTTTCTATATTTGGAGTACAATGGACACAGGACTTAGATGAGTTAGATTATCAGTCCCTAATCAAGATTTACAGTCAGTAAGTAAATTTAAATAGGGTTCAGAGCCAAAATGTCTTTTATTAGTTGCTAATCAGTTACTTATTTTATATTGTGCACGAAGACCCATTTTGGTTTTTTGGATATGAATGTCCCTAATTCGTTCCCTTATCTGATTATATACTTCTCTTAATGACTTTATAAATAAATCTGTTAAACAATGCATTGGACGTACTTGACCTGCGGCCTCATGCCCAAACACCCCAAATGTGAAGTTATCCCACTATGACATACACCCTTTCATGCATTATTGCTTAAATAAAAACATTCCCTCCAGTGCTGAATAATCACATTCCCAGTTTCCCCTCCCCACCCAACTTGCCCCATTAAAATGATTTAAGTACTCTGAACCCCCATACTACCACCAATTGGCACGCAGCACCCTCCTCTCCCTCCTTCTCACCAAAAGAATAAAGGATGCAGACTGGATAGTCGACTATAAAAAAGAAAACTGGCCCTCACAGTGGTGACCAACCATCATCACTGATTCACACAGAATGAATAACCTGATGGTGCTAATGAGCTAGTAGTAAGAGCTGATTGGTCTGTGTGGTCAGCCAAGCAGTTCAGACCAGGGTTGATGGAGATGGGAAATGGGAAACACAATTATTCAGCACCAAGTGGGGGAAGGAAAAGGGAGATAGGTGCTACAAGGGTGGGAATGTGTAGGTGACACATGGATTTGAAATGGTGGTGTAGGGGTGGGTCTGTGCTGCATGAGAGCTGTGTTTTTTTAATTAATGGAAATGACAAAACACAGGACTTCAGCATGCATAGCAGATATGAAGTCAGGAACTTTACCTCACTACACGTACTGTACCTCAGCTGTGTCAATGAAGTATAAATTCACAACAGTCCTAGCCCCATACCACTGCCAACAGCACTACCTGATGAAACAAGATAATTGAGGGTAAATCCACTGACACTGTTCCCAATGGAGGGAAAGATTTGTCTCCCTGGAGAATGGTAAATGTTGGTAATAGTACAAGGGGTCAGGTGTGCCTTGGCAGCTTGTGAGGGAGGCAGGTGCTGAAGACTTGAAGAGGGCATAAAGCGAAAGTTAAACGAAGAAAACAATTGTCAGTGCTGAATGTTTACTTGCATGCTGTTGTACTGGGTCAAGCTTGTACATTATAAGGAATATCAGAAGGATATCAGTCAGAAAAATGCAGAATTACTGTCCCAAGAGATAAATGCTGGGTGGAACTGATCAGCTCAGCTCTCTCAGACTGTGGACAGGCCTCTTCATCTGGCCTGTGTGAAGCCCATAAGAGCTGTAACACCCGTACAATGTTAGTAGTTCACCCAGTTCATCCCAGATAGGGTGTCCTCTGTTAGGACTGAAATCACTCCAACTGGGCTGGGACAGCTCAGCAGTGGAAAGTCTGGGGGTCATGGATGCAGTCAGGGGTCCTGGGAGGAGTATCAGTAAGTGGTGAGGAAAGAGGTATATGAGGTAACACTGGAGCTGAGGCCAAAAGTTTCCAGCCTGGCTCCAGGTCTGACGTGACTACTGATGGGTTGCATCAGACATCTGGGCCTGGTGTTCACTGAGATTATCTGATGCTCCTTATCAGAGGGTTACTTTTCAGTGGTGCTTAGCTGCACACTGATTAAGCCTGTTCTGAAGAAACCAACTCTGGACCAGGAAGTCTTGGCAAGTTACTGTCTGGTCTCTAACCTTCCCTTTCTGGAAAAAGGTGATTGAGAGGGTTATTGCCCTGCAGCTTGAAGCACACTTGCAGCCTTTGACATTGTTGAGCCTCTCCAGTCAGGATTTAGGTCAAGGCATAGCACAGAAACTGCACTTGTCTGGGTAACTATCTGCTCAGGGCAAGAGATAGGGGCATCAGCCAATTTTTTATCATCCTCCAACATCTCTCATCAGCATTTGATACTGTGGATCATGGGCTTCTGTTGGATAAGCTTAGGGAGTATGCAGGGTTCACTGGCAAGATCATCAGCTGGTTTGAGTCCTGTCTCAGAGACAGAACCCAGAAGGTGGTGTTAGGGAGATTTTTCTCATGCCTGGTGGTTCTGTCCTGTGGCATATACTAGGGCTCTGTACTGTCATACATGTTGTTTGCAGTCTATATGCTGCCCCTGGGTAAGGTCATTAGGAAATATTGGCTTGGGTTTCAGTGCTCTGAAGATGATACCCAGCTCTATATATCCTTTGCACCCAGGACACCAGAAGTGGTGGACTTCTTAAACAGATGCCTGGCCATGATCAGGACTGAATATCATTGAGCTCTCTGATGCTTAACTGAGAAAAACATGAAGTCCTAGTGATTGAGTCGGGCAGTAGGGGGGGGGGATTGATGGCTGCTGGAGGAGAAACTGGACTTTGGCTTGGTCCCTCAAGGCTTTTAGCTGCCACTAAGCTGAAAAATCTAGGTGTTACTCTGGAAAGGGGCTGACCATGGAGGCTCAAGTGTCAGCAGTAGTCCAGAATGACTTTTTCCATCTTCAGAATATAAGCCAGATTAGGTCCTTTATCCCACCTCATGACCTGACCACACTAGTACATGCATTTTTGACCTTGAAACCCGACTATTGTAATGCTCATTACCATGGGGTCAGAGGAGGTACGGTACAACACCTGCAGCAGCTCAGTTACTAACAGGCCTTTCAAGACTGTGCCACATTTCACCAGTGATGCATGATGAGAGTAATAGTAAATGGAGTCCACTTTGAAGAAAGGGGGGTTACTAGTGGGGTACCACAGGGTTCAGTATTAGGACCGGTCCTCTTCAATGTCTTTATAAGCGACATTGCAGAGGGACTGGAAGGAAAAGTATGTCTCTTTGCAGATGACACAAAGATCTGCAACAGAGTTGATGCACAAGGTGGGATAGAAAGGATGAAAAGGGACTTGGCAAGGTTAGAGGAATGGTCAACTGTATGGCAGTTTAGATTCAATGCTAAGAAGTGCAAGGTAATGCACCTGGGAAACAAAAACCCAGGGGAAGAATACACAATGGGGGCTGAGATACTAACAACAACAAAAATGGAAAGGGACCTGGGGGTAGTCATATCAGATGACCTAAAGGTGGGCAAGCAATGTGAGAGGGCAGCAAGGAGGGCTGGGGATACTGGGATGCATAGGGAGAGGCATCACCAGTAGAAAACAGGAAGTTATTATCCCTCTGTACAGACAGCTGGTGAGATTCCATCTGGAGTACTGTGTGCAGTTCTGGAGACCCAGTCTTCGCAAAGACATAGACAGGATGGAAGCTGTCCAGAGGAGGGCAACTAAAATGGTGCAGGGTCTGCACCAGAAGACATATGAAGAGAGACTTAAGGAGCTTAATATGTATAGCCTCGAGGAAAGGAAGGACAGAGGGGACATGATAGAAACTTTCAAGTACCTCAAGGGAATCAATAAAGTCCAAGAGGGCAGCATCTTTTAAAAAAAGAGGTGTGCAAGAACAAGGGGGCACAATTTGAAGATAGAGGGGGCAGCTCAGAGGTAATTTAAGGAAGTATTTTTTCACAGAGAGGATTGTGGATGCATGGAACGGCCTTCCAGAGGAGGTCGTGGAGTCAAAAACAGTGGTGGAATTTAAGCATGCATGGGACAGTCATAAGGCAATTCTAGGGGTTGGGGGTAGAAAGAAGTAGGCTGTTGGTTAACTAGGATCTGCTGGTTAACTAGGATCTGCAGCTTATCCAGTAGGCAGGGAAATGGGCAGACTGGGTGGGCCAAGCGGTCCTTATCTGCCGTCAAATTCTATGTTTCTATGTTTCTGGCTGCCAGTCAAATGGTGTATCTCTTTTAAACTGAATCTTCTGACCTATAAGGCCCTACAAGGACTAGGCCCAGGCTAGCTAGTTGAACTCCTGCATCCTTATACAGTATGTCCTCTCTCCTGCTCCGCTTTGCTACAGGGGGCCTCCTGGTAATATGAAGGATGAGGCAGAAGATGTCAGAGGACCAGGCATTCAAAGTGGCAGGCCTGGTCCTCTTGAACTCACTGCCCAGTAGGTTGAGGGTGGTCCCCTCAGTAGAGGCCTTTAAGAGGGGCCTGAAAACTTACTTATTTCAGCAGACATTTGGGTTGGTCTCTTAACATCTGAAACCTCGTTTAGCTATTTATTTATTGTTTAGCAATTTTTTTTATTATGTATTTAAACATCTTACAGTTTTATTTCTGTTTAAAATTAGGCCCTACTGTACGTAATGGCACCCTGAGCCTCCAGGGAAGGGTGCCACAAATAAATAAATAAATATTACTACTACTATACATTTTTACTATAGATTTGTCCAAGATAGACCCATGACAGTAGAGGTGAGATGTGATGTCTAATTTTTAGTGGGTTTCAGCCTTTATAATATCTTTTTTTTTTTTCAGAACAGATCATCTTAGATGCAGCATCTCCTTTTCAATGGGATTCTTTTGTAGGGTTCTGTTTTTAAACAGTATTGCAATACTGAATATTTACTCAGGATAATCCAGCTGAAATGCAATATGTTATTTTCAGTGAGGTCCTGCTTTGACATATTTTTATACAGTATTTACAAAGGATAACACAGCTTAGATGCTATCTTGTTTTCAGTGGGATCCTGCTTTTTCCAGTTTTTCACTGTATTTACCCAGGATAGTGCAGTCAAGATGCAATATCTTGTTATTGATGGGCCCTGCTTTTTCCCCATTTTTATAATGCATTTACGGATAGCTCAACTGAAAAGCAAGGTACATTTTCAGAGGTGTCCAGTTTTAACAATATGATTTTCCCAGGATAGAGCAGCATAGATGAATAGTTTGGGGAGGGGGGTAATGCTGCATTGGGGTTCTGCTTTTATATATTTTTTCAATATATTAACCATGATAGACCAGATGAGCTGCAATATTTCATTTTCAGTGGTGTCCTACATTTACACATTTTTAAATTGTGTTTACCCAGGACTGGCAAGCTGAGAGGGAATATTTAAGTGTCTGTGGGCTTCCATAATTTGATCCCAAATTTCCAACAGTTTTTTATGACTTTATGACATTATTTTTGCAGTTAATCTTTTTATTGGATCTGCTTAAACATAACATAGTACAGCACGAAAGGTATTATACAGATTGAGATATTATGGTATAATATATAATAAAAAATAACATGATGAAAGTATTATGTATTACCAATATTATAACAATGCTATATATTATACTGATTTTTTCGTATAGTATGTTGATATTTGACCGTACTACATGAAGCTAAAGGTATGAAATGGTAAAAGGAAAAAAGTTTTCCCAATAGTATCCGCAAACATTATACAACAAAGGTGGAAGGAGCTGCAAATATGTAGTAGTGAGAAATCGTATCTAGAACCGTGTCTAGAAAGAGAAAAAAAAAAAAAAAAGATTATTATATGTATATGTTCTTTAAGACTGAAGAAAATTCAAATAGCTCTGCCAGCAAAGGTAATATTCATTGAGTCTGTCAGTAGTTAGATAAGAAATTCTCTCAAGAGAGGAGATGCGAGTTAGATGATTTAAAATATCAGTCAAAGTAGGGGTTAAATGAGATTTCCAGCGCATTAAGATCAGTCTTTTAACTTGCATGAACAAAATCTGAAGCCATGTGTGCTGATGTTTTGTTAAGCTTATATTGCTGTCTACTTTATGACATTATGATCAAGACAGATGGAATTTTTGAAATCCAATCTGAAAGGTGATTTTACAGTTCAATTATGAAAATATGTTCCAGAGGAGATATACCTGTCATGTTTATGAGGTGGAATAACAAAAGGGATATGTTGAAAATTAGGAGCACAAATCTGCAAAAATAAAGCTATGAGTAAATGCTGGAAGCATTCACTGTTTCTTCATAACTTAGTTGTGTTTTTTTGTGACATTTTGGCCACAAATTTTCAATAGAATTTTTATGACCTCATTTTGATCAAGACAGGTATTTTTTTTTTAAATCCTGCCCAAAAGGTAGTTTCCCATACGGACCTCAAAAACATGTTTCAAAGGGGATTTGAAAAATAACAGCTATCATGTTCATCAGGTGGGGAGGGCAGGGGGCCATGTGCTCATTTGGGGGCAAAATCTGCAAAAACCCAAAGTTTTAAGTAAACATTGAGAAAGTGCAAAGTTTCTTCAAAACTGCTTTTTGACCTTTTGAACCCAAATTTTCAACACTGTCTTCTTATTACCCTACCTTATGATCATAATAGATGGAATTCTTTTAATCTTCTTTGAAAGGCAACTTTGTAAAGCACATGCAAAAACATGTTTAGGAGATTTGAAAAAGTGCACCTGACATGCTCACGAGCTGCGGTAACAAGAGGGTTAGGTGTAAAATCAGTGGCCACAATTTGCACATATCACAATGTTGTGAGTAATTGTTGAAAAAAAATGTGACATTTCTTCATAATTTTGTTGTTTTGTGACATTTTTATCCAAACATTTTCAATGCAGACTTTTCATTATAACCCCTTCTTTCAGAATATGACAGGTGTCATTTATAAAATGCTGACTGAAATGTCATTTTGCTCCACAAGTTTGAAAATACATTTTGGCCAGGATTTGAAAAATGACACCTGTCACATACATTAGGTGGTTTGAAAAAAAAAATACTATGTTTCAAATTTGAGGTCAAAATATTGAAAACTACGAAACTATGAGTTACCATTGAAAGATTTCAACATACTTTCATAATTTTTTTAAATATTTTTTTACCTCAGATTTTCCACATAGTCTTCATAGGACTCCACCTTATGAACCCGGTAGGTGACAATTTTCAAATCCTGCCCAAAAGGGGATTTTGCAGAGCAAATGCAAAAGCACCATTTGAGCCAGATTTGAAATATTTTACCTATCTTGTTATGAGATGGAGTCCCAAATCGGCCATGTTGAAAATTTGGGGGAAATATTAAAAAATTATCAAGTTATGAGTACAAGTTCAAAAAGAATTGAATTACATTGCTACAGTTACCTGATTTCTTCAGTTCCCAGTAAGGCATTGAAGAGTGAAAATGTGTCTCTGATCCAGACAGGTCTCGTAACAATAGGTTAGAATAACAATTTGTATTATGGGCACTCAACTATGCCTCTAGCCTTACATCACAACATTTGCCTACATCAAATATAAAGTATGACAGGCTCAAATCTTATTGTATCACCTATTGCAGATAAGTTTTAGGATAACAGTAAATCATTTTTTGTCACACCCAAATGTTATATGGAGAAAAAATAGATTTTATTTATTCCTGTACAAATCTTTTAATTACTACTAATTGACATAAAAACAAAACATTGTAAACACCACGAAAAGCAATGCTGACATAAAAGAATAAAGGTTTTAGAAAATCAAATAAAACAAATATTTTAGAAAATAAGCAAAACAACCATGGAATGAGCAAGGTTTAACACAATAAATGGTATTAGCTGTATCATATGACTTTAGCATGCTTTGTATTTAGCATAATCTTTTTGCATAAAAACTTGCAAACTCCTTATATTAGTGCCTTGGATTATAGTTTGATAGAGAACTTATTGTAATACTTTGTATCATGCACAATGTTTATATTTTAAATTAAACTCAAGCTTAATGTATACAGTATGTATCCAAGATTTTATATTTGAAAAGTTAAGTTTACCATGTTACTTCTCCAGCTAAGCCAAATTAAAATATTATGAAAACCAGTTAAAATAATACTTAGACATTTGGCCATAGGTAGGGCTTGTCTTTCTTCCTTTTAACTTTAAAATCTTGGTGAGTTCCTATTCTTCTGGATGATAAAATTTTTTTTTTAAAGTGGTTGAGCCTTGATGTAGTCTCTGTTTCACTCCAAACACTCTCAAACCCTGGACTTTGACCTCCTTTGGCATTAAAACAGCAGTGCAAGCTTGGTCCGCCTGGTTTAGATATCAATGGGCATCTCAAGTCCTTTTTCCTGGTTTTGGTGGGAAGCTCAAACAGTAAGATAACAAACAACACAGTTCCACAACACAGCAGCAGATCCTTTTACCATCTCAGTTTGAAGTAGACTGGGGTGGATTTCCCAGTGTTTTGTTTTATTATTTGTGGTCTAGAGTGACATCATTACCAGTTTTGATTGGTCCTTGTAGATGAGGTATTGTACAGTAGGTGTTTGTCTCCACCCTTTTCACGGACTGCCCCTTGCTTAAGGTCTTTCAACTCAAAAAGAGTTTTTTGTTTAAAACCATTTTTCTCACTTGCATTCAGATGCAATTAAATATAGGCTTGGGACTTACATTTTTAGATTCAGCTTAAAATCTGGAGTATTTAGGTATTAAATATGACAGGTTTCTTATCAGGGTAAAGTCCATAATTTAATAAAGTCTTTCATAGAATCTGTTTTTGCAGATTTCTTAAAAATATTTGCATGTGCATAATTTATATTTCTTGCAGTTTAAAAGGATATATTTTTTTAGATAGAACTTTAAGAAGTTACTAAAAAGGCACACAATCTTTTTTCAAAGCTAGCTTCTTTGTCTCTTCAGCTGACCACATAGTACATAATTTATGTTTTGACAGTCCTTTCTCCGAAAGGGTTTCAAGTATAATTTTCAGAAGTGGCATAACTTATTCTGTACTAAGCAAGTTTATAAAAGTTACATTTCTGAATGTCTCATGCTATGCCCATTTAGGAGAGTACCAATATTACTAGGTAAACTCTTGCAGTATTGCCATAAAACATTTTAATGAATGGTTCCACTTTCAGAACTCTTACATTAATAAACGTTAGGTCTTTAGGAGGTAACCATACAGGTTTTCAAATGCTGTTTCCATTATCTCTGTGAGAACTTCATTTTTGTTGCAAAACAGATAATCAAATAACTCACCATCTTTTTAATTTACAAATCCCAGATTTAGCCAGTTAAGAGGTCCAGATACTCTTATTGTCCTATGTAAGTCTCAGCTAGAAAGCACCTTGCATTTTTAATTACAGCCAAAAGCCTTTTTCCCATAATAAAAACATACTGCCGTTTTAACTCAAGGTATCTCTCCATGCCAGCTTTAAGCCAGCACAGAGACTAGCTGTAATTTGCTACCTGTCAAACCCATTATGATTATCTCTGAGCAGCATCTTAGAATTAAACCTAACTTTGCACCAGCTATTTTAAGAGGCCAGCTTTGGGGTAGACCTTTATTTAAATGCAAAGTTTTAACTAGACATTTTTTTTCCTCAAGTTTGAAAACTGCTCAGATATGCATTTTTCCTTTTTCAGTTTTTAAAGTTCTTATCATCAGTTTTTTCTTGCTTGAAGCCCATGTGAACAAGGATGATGACCAGATGTCCTAGTATGATCTCCCAATTACCTTAATTAATAAGTAAGCATTCATAAGGTATAGCAAATAGTAATTAAAATAATACAACAATAATAATAAAATATTTTTATAACTAAGTTTTGTTGCCACATTTTCTCCCTTTTGATATAAAAATGCACCCAATAATGCATTTAATAATTCAAAACTGTAATTTTACTGTATGGGTTTATAGTTAAGCATTATAGGGAAAAAGTAACATGGAACACAAAGTTGCATCAACATGTGGTAACTTATGACATTATCAGCACATGACATTATTACAGCTGACATTATTGGATGGGATATCACTAAATGACATTATTGGAGATATACCTTTGGGCATAAAAATATGAACAGTATTACATGAATAAACATGATTACAACGATGTACACTTTTTAACTGCTTTTAACAATTTTTTACACTGTTTTAAACATTTTACAAATACAGCAAATTAACTCTTTTAACTTTAAAGATGAGTATTACAACTAACATTTTAACTTCACTCTTGTTTTTGATCACTATTTTTAGTTTTACTTAAAATATTTTGCACTGTTTTGTTCCACTCACCATGTTGCGTAGCTGATTAATATGAACCCATTTAGGTATCACTTTTTTAGTGTTTTTCTTTTTGAGTTTAATTTGGTACACTACAGGTGAGACTTTATTTGTGATCAAAAAAGGTCCTTGCCAGCTTGGAAGGAACTTTTTGACCTTAGTTTTATCCTTATGTAGTTAAATTAAAACTTATTTTTTTTACAATTTAATACTCTTTTGGATTAGTTTTTCAGTCATAATATGACTTAGAAGCCTTAATACTTTTTTTAAGTTTTTTTGAGAAATTGCTAAGATTTTTTGCAAGTGCTGCTTTAAATTGGTTACATATTTAAGTGCTGTATTAGCACATGCTGAATTTCAATTTCCTGTGGTATATGGGAGATGTAAGGGCAACACCATTTTTTTTGTCATTATTTCAAAAGGAGATACACCTGTAGACTTACCCAGTGTAGCCCATATGGCCATTAATAGTAGTGGTCATTTTAGATCCCTATTTTTTCCTGATGAACTGAGATATTTATTTAGTATTTATGCAATAGGTGTGGAACCAAAAGCAATTGCATAAATCCATTTATTTCAACATATGTGGGATAAATCTAACCACCCTAGATTTATCCCACATATGTGGGATAAATGCAAACTGTCAATCAAAGCTTTTTTGTTCACTTTTTTGACAAACAAATGTGAATAACTTTAAAACAAAAAAAATGACAGCATAGTACTGTGAGCACAAAAAATGTTCAGGGCAAAAATATCTACAAAATGAGTGGTGTTTCATTTATAGATATCTTTTAGTTTTTTTTATAATTAGCAAAAAACAGCACAAAATTCAATTTTCTTTTCACTTTTCAGACAAACAAATGTAAATAACTTTAAAACAAAAAAGGTAGCATGATACTGTGACCATGAAATTTGTTCAGCAAGAAGTCCTCTACAAAATGAGTGGTGTTTCATTTAATAGCAACCACCCCACTAGGCGGACATACACTAGGAAAGTTAACCGAAAGTCCCAGAAAGTCCCAGAAATTATCATTTTAAAAAAAGAAGATAAACAGTCAAAACCAAATGTTCCTGCACTGATAAGAAGCATCCTTATTGCATAAATGAAATATACAATGGTGAGCTGTCAGATAAATGATTTATCTACACTTGTGCTGTTTGATCTCGGACACCTCACTCGTGGCTTATGCCACTCATGAAGTTACCCGAGGTCAAACAGCACTTGTGTAGATAAATCATTTATCTGACAGCTCACCATTGTATATCCCTTATATATACAATTGTTTGATTAGCATGTTCCACCTGTCCAGATGCATCTGCTAGATCATTTTTACTTTTGTCTGGTTCTTGCATTTTTGAATGCCCATTTACCTTTTTTCAATAAACAACCAAATTATGTTTTTGAACTAACTGATTTGTAGCTAAGATAAGTTTTGCATGCATTACTTTACTGCCTCTTGAATTGATCATACCCTTTATCTTTTAACCTGGCTAATGTGTATGGAAGTTATGCCTAACATACTCAGAATTAGTACAAATTACAATGTCTTGTAAATTATGTTGTACTGGAGTTTGTACCACTATGTAGGTAGCTGCCAATTTTGCATATTGGTTAGACTTGGGACCAAGCTTGTATTTGATAGGAGAACATGGTATATTGTTATGCCATACCACTCCTACACCTGAATACCAGCCTTTACATTGCTTGAATAAATAATAATCAACATATACTCTAGGAAAATTTTCACACACATTTTTATCATAGTGGTGGTGACTATAATGTTTTGGTATCATATCCAGTTTAAGAGATTGGTCAGGATTTTGTACTGGATGTTTGTCTACAATACAATCACACATTTTTAGATCTGCCAACCCTTGAGCTACTGTATTTCATTTTTTTCCTTTTTAGCATATTTGATTTTTAAGGGTAGGCTCTGGAGTGCTATGGTCCAGGCCACAATTTTGTTTCTAGATATGTTACCATCCTTAAAGAGCTAGTGTACTGCCTGTAAATGGCCTGAAATTAATTGTAACTTTCAGATGTAGTCAGCTATCACTTCTTATATCTTAAGTCTTTTTTCTTTTCTGTTTGCTAATTAAGATATTTTCCACCTGGCAGTACTGGGATGATGTGTGGAGCAGCACTCTCTCTGGAGGAAAAGAAAAGTCAGTTCTGTTCCTCCCACTACATCAACACTGAGACCACACTGACTATGATATCACTAGTAACCAATGAAAACCATTTTTCACTGCCAGGTTTCACTTTCACATGAAGCAGCAGGGACTGACTCTCCCTGGTTACTTGTGATGTCACAGTTTCCTGCATTTTGATTGGTAGTTTGTGAAAGTCACTGCTCAGACTGCAAGGATTGTGGTGCCTCAAGGTGTTTTGTCTCATTTCTGACGATGTAGTGGGAGGAACAGAACTGACTTTTTTTTCCCCGCAAGATAGAGTGCTACTCCACACATCACCCCAGTACTGTCAGGTGGAAAATCTTTTAATTAGCAAACAGAAAATAAAAAAAAATACTTCAGATACAAGAAGTGATAGCTGGCTACATCTCAAAATTACTATTAATTCCAAGCAGTACACTAGCTCTTTAAGTTTCTGGCTCCCCAGAAATGTAATAGGTTGGTCACAGGTTTCTACAACAACTTTTTTTTAACACAGATGTAGTTTTTGACCCATTACACTGCCCATACATTGGAAAAATAATGCCTTTTCACACTTTGAAAACTTTTTTCCACATTATTTAAAGTTTTACTCACATAAGCAATAATGCAGTTATCTGAATTATGTTTTGATAATACACTTTACTGATGCTGCTGCCAAAGAACCCTGTTTTTAAATAAAAATCCTTATTTATCTGTGGGTAAGAAAGACATGGTGCTTGACTCAGACTATTTTTTAAAGCTTGCATGGCTTTTTTTTTCCACCACACCCAGGGTTCTGCCTTTTTCAGTAGCCTGGTTAGGGGATTAGCAATTTTAGCATAGTCCTGGATAAACTGTCTTGAGTAGTTACAAATTTTAAGGAAGCTGCATAACTTTTTTTTTATCATTTGTCTCCCTACTGCCGGCTTGTATCTTTTCAGGATGGTGTTCCCAGCCCCATCCCCCAGTGTCCACCAGCCAATGCTGACCTGACCCCAGGGCTTACCCCCCTGGCAGGGTCAGTGGGGGTCCAGGACTTCCCCACCGAGGACCAGATTTAGTTGGCCAGTGCCGTGGCTAGCCGGGGCCGGAGCCTGTGAGACACCCTGTGCCATCCTGCATGGCAGTGTTCTTTTTCTCCTGTTCTCACAGGAGTTGGGACCATGCAATGATGTCAGCGGAGGGGAGCGCACACACATCCACACATGCTCCCTGCAGACGTCTGTCCCAACTCCTCCCCTACTTGTGGTACGGTGCCCTGTCCTCCAGCCTCCACCGGGGGTGAACAAGCACTGACCACCAGGATCACCCCTCCCCATAGAAGGAGAGCAGTCCATCAGATGCTCAATCCTTCTCCTCTCCTGCTGACCCCCAATGGCCCATGCTCATTCCTGAACATGAGTCACCAGCATAGCATGAGGTAAGGCACCAGCACCTCAGCCCTCAGTGCCACCAGGCCGGTTCTGCATTACTTTTTAAAGTTTTGGGAGGACCAATTTTTTGGACTGCCTCAACTTTAGTGTGCTGAAGATGCAGTTCATTAGGCCCAACTTATGCCTAAGATGGTTTACTTTATTTTTGAACCACTGCCCCTTTGGCAAGGATAACTTGGCACCAGCATTTTTTTAGCTGGTTTAACAGATAGGTTACTTTTGCTAGGTGTTTTTAAAATCACGGCTTTTGATTAGTACATTATCCATGTAAATCAGATTTCCTCTGCTTTCAGCATCAGGCATGGCCTAATGCAGAAAGATGTTAAAATCTGTGGGTGAATTTAAGTGCACCAAGGACACTTGTTTTATGTGTATTGCCTCCTCCTAAAGGTAAAAGTCAATTTATATTGATCCTTTGGATCTACCTTTAAAGGGACACTGTCAACTCCCTTAGGTCTCAAAGTGTCCCTAGTTTAAAAAACACATTTTATGATTGCCAGTATTCTGTAAAGATTGCTGATGTAGCTGGTAGCTTGATTCTGACTCTTATTTACTTTAGAAAAGTAAAAAAACAGACTGCCCAACATACTGGTGTTATCACACCAAAATAGGTTTGTTTACATTCCTTGATCAGCTCCAAATACATATTTCCTGGACTTGGGAATGCCCACAACACAGTCTAGCCCCTCATGATGCAGTGGGAGTTTAAGAGGCTACTGCCTTATGAGTGACTGCACTGTTTGGGTGTGTTTCTAATGCTCATGAAGCATGCAGTGAGAACAGATCCAGGATTGTAAACAAAACAAGGTTGTTTATAAATATACATTGCCATGCATTTCAGTTCTAGTAAACAAGGAGACAGACAAAACGAACAGCAACATCAATGAATTTTAGAGAAGGTAAACAATCATAAAATATGGGGTTTCAACTAGAAATAATATGATGAAAAACAGGTTGACAGTGTCCCTTTAATGTTCAGAATCCATTTACTATGTCTAGAGTAGTGAAATATTTTGCATCCTCAGCTTTGGCCAGACTTTGGTCCAAATATGTTATGGGCCAATGAAATAAAGGTATGCATTGGTTTAACTTTAATAGTGATCCTTCACTTTTCTTAAGGTTTTTATGCAAGCCAAATGGGGGAATTATAAACAGAGTTTCCTTCCTTAATAATTTATCACTTTATTAAGGTAGCTAGTATTTTTTGTACATGTTTGTAAGATGCTAGTGGTATTTTGTACTTGCACACGTAAACTGGACCTTTACGAGGGTCGGTAGGCACCCTGGTAACATGGAGGTCAGTTATCCCACAATCGTGAGCATCTTTTGTAAACATGCCTGAGAACTGAAGGAACATTTTATGAACCTTTTTATTTTTGCTTTAGTTTTACAATTATAGTCTTGTTTAATATGTTCTTTAAAATCAGGGAAAGGTAGATGTTCACCTACTTTTAATTTATCTTGTATTATCTTAGAAACATTTTTAGTATCAATCACATGTACTTATTTAAATTTCTCTGCTTTATTAACCATAGTGGACAGTACAAAATAATTATTTTTGACTTTATATGCATGTATTTGTTTCTTATCTGCTGGATAAATTCCTTGTAAAATAATTAAACCATTTGGTATAGACCTAATTTCTTTATATCTGTCTCATTTTTTTTAATAATGCCCTCTGGTAGCTCTCCAATAACTGGAACAACTAATTCTAAA
This sequence comes from Neoceratodus forsteri, assembly GCA_016271365.2. Taxonomy (NCBI): domain Eukaryota; kingdom Metazoa; phylum Chordata; order Ceratodontiformes; family Ceratodontidae; genus Neoceratodus; species Neoceratodus forsteri. The sequence continues at coordinate 25,083,258 of CM057454.1, forward strand.
TCATGAAAGGATTCCCCATTGCTACCCCTAACTTACAGTTAGGTTTTATAGTGATAGACTTTACAGTTGGGTTTTGTACCAAGCTGTGCATTACCCTGATGCTCATGTCCAAGCAAGGTGTGAACTGGATTTTTAAACCAGTATTATTAAGCTGCTTGTCAAGCACAAATAGTGCAGTTTGGTCAGGCACCTTTTGGCCTTTTTTTTTACATTAACCCTAAGAGAGAATTTTTTTCCATTACCACATGGCATACTTGAGAAATAGTTTGTCCAGCCCTCAAGACCTGTGGTGTTACTTTTATTGGGTAAGAGCCTCCCCCCCAATTGTGACCAAAGAACATTATTGGCCAGGTTAGCATACACACCCAGTCATACAAGGATGTCTAACCCAAGGTACATGGGAGGTTTTAGGCCTTCTATTACTTTTACTGGGTGTTGCATTTTTTCCCCCTATTTGGAGGTTTAAATCACACATACCAATGCTTTTAAAGCTGTTTTTCTGGTATGGAACATTTTTCAACCACCTTTGTTTCTTTACGTATGTTGAACTAGGCCTCCACCTTTTTAACACCTTGTAAAACAGTTTACTGATTAGACAGTACTCATACGCTAAGCATAACACAGAATTTGCAGTTTGCAAATTCCCTGGTTTGATGGGCACCTTTAATTAAGCAATAAGGTATGACCACGGGTTAGATTAACAGTCTGTTAATCACCCCCTAGGGGTGTAATGTGGCACAAGGCGCAGCCGAGTGCCATACTGCCTCTAGGGGGTGATTAACTGACTGTTAATCTAACTCCTGGGAGTGCCTTATTGCTATTATAAAAATGTTTTCCAAAAGAAAAGTGTTAAAAGTATCCTTTTTGATGTTTTTCTCATTTAGAGGGAGATTTTTAATAAAATAGTTCTTTAACCAGTAGTTTAAGAATGCTGGTTCAAAATCAGAATGCATCATTCCACACATTCAGCTGTGCTAGAGGATGGAATGCTGACAGGAAGAATCTATGTGCCATGGTGATCAGGCTGTACATGACAGTATAACATGGATTAATGTAAGGCTGTTGGAATCCTAACAGCCAATCAGATTTCAGCATTTCTGAGAGCCTTTTTATAATTTGCTTTACTTTGACCTTATATTGCAGAGAAAGGACCTGTGATTTAGTGACATTTTTATCTACCATTTTTAGAGGGATTTGGGTGCTTAGAATCCAAAGCCCCAGTGTCAGATGCAGGATGGGTCTCTGAGATAACAGTGTTTACTTTTTTTGTGAAGAAAGTAAGGTCTTTTGCATTAACCTCAGACTTTACCACATCATGCTTTGACAGACAAACCATGTGAGCTCTACTTTTCCATGGAGTCAAATGTTTAGAATAACCCAGTACAGAAACATTAGGTACATCAGAACGCATAAAATTTAGTTTAATTGTTGCATCACCTTTCTCAATATAACATGATTCTAATTGTTTAGCAAACTTAAGACTTTTCCCAAACGGAATGGGCCTGTTTATCTATGACCACAAGATTTCATAAAAGTAGTTAATGACAGGCTGAAACCTCTTTAGAAGTACATTTTTATGTTTGCCATGTGCACTTGCATGCAACAAGCAAACCTCTTCCTCTAATAGTTATACTGTCCCTTCAATGCAAAGCAGTGTTTAATGGGCAAGTCTGTAGTAGACCAATTATCAGCCAGTCTAATTATGGCAGAGTTTTAGCTTGGTGGGTGGAAACTGCATGGATTTCAAAACAAAACAGCTGATCCAATCATGAGTGTGTTGTTCTTTTGCTGTAGCTCTACAGTATGCTGACCTCTCCTTATCAGCCAGGCTTAGGAATTCAAAACATCCAGCAGAGCCCTGTGTTGTTTCAGACACCAGCTGTTAAAAGTAATGTGTGTGTGTGTGTGTGTGTGTGTGTGTGTGTGTGTGTGTGTGTCTTTCTTTCTCTCTTTCTCTTTTGGCAAATGGTATTTACTCACTTAGTAAAGATGATTATCCCTTCAACCTTTCTGTTTTTACGTGCCTCAGTAACATCCATGCTATATATTTATATTTATAACAGCATTTATGCACTTCAAGCTGTGAGAGTCATTTTTTATGTTTTTTTTTGTTTACAATGGAAGTTTGAAGTGGACTGTTCATTTAAAACATATCATGCTGTTAGATTTTCTTTTGGGATAGTCAAAAATATTTTTAAGAGCCATGAGGACTTGTACTAGAAAAGGTAACATTTCAGTAAGCACATCAGTTGGCACAGCAAAAATGTCTTTGGGGCTAATGGATTTTCCAAGTCACTAGCCCTGCTGGTTAGTGGCTACAAAACTTAAAGAGCTTGTGGAGTCAAAGCAGTCAGACAGGAAAATGATACAATTTTTAAGAAGTAGTCAGTTGTAGCTTTTCATTTCTGAAGCATTTTCTTCTTTTTTCTTTTGTTCATTAGAAAGTCTTCCGTGTGATAATATTGTGCTGGATGGGTGGAACAGCTTCTAGCCTGTCAACTGACTTATCTATCTGTATCACCCCCACTAGTTCATTAGCATGGTGATCTCACTGAAAGTGACATCATAAGTGAATGACCTGGCAGTCGATGAATGGCTGTTCTTAAGCAGCAGTGATGTCACAGTCGGTGAGGTAATTGCTGTCTGCTAATGATGTAGTGGGGGAGAGTAGAGCTAGATTTGTCAGCTGCCAGGCTAAAAGCTGTTTCACATATCACACCTACTGTACTAACATCAGGTAAACAATCTTTTAATTAAACAAAGGGAAAAGGTAAAGTACCTAAGATATAAAAGATAATGGCTAGCTGCTTTTAAAATCTAATATTAGTTTTAGGCAGTACACCAGCTCTTTAATTTCAGCCCCTGCATGGATCAGTTTAAGTCAGGATTTCTCTTTTTTTATACTATTTTTTTTCCCCTAGCTGGCAGTTCTCTGCCACCTGGTCCCCAGATACATCAGCCCTCCATACCACTTGATAAGAGACCGCTGTAACCTGTACAGTGGACCCCCTTATGGGGATCATGACAGGTCATAGAAAAGAGTATATATATATCTATATATATATATATATAATATATAGATATATATATATCTATCTATATATCTATATATATATATATATATATATATATATATATATATATATATATATATATAGATAGTATATATATCTATATATCTATATATATATATATATATATATATACACATACATACACATACAGAGAACAGTGTACTCCAAATTCCTGTCATGTTGGTTGTGCTGTCCATTTCTGTGCCAGCATCTTGGTGAACACATGTTGTGATGTAGGAATCAGTATGACAAGCTGATGTTTTGTTGTTTCATGTTGTCGATAGAGTGCATCTGGTATGCACAATGAAGTTATGTGTTTGTTGTTTGTTTTTGTTCCTGTTAATTTTCTGAATTGTCCCCATGCACAATGATTTTGTGTTTGTTGTTTTGTTCCTTTTAATTTTCTGAATTGTCCCTTACCAGACAGCCCTGGCATACAAAGGCACCTACCCGCCAGCCAGTGTTCACCAAGGTTCCTCACTTAATACGAGGCAGTCATGTTTCCCCAACTCCCATTGGGTATGACTAAACAGAAGCTTGTGAAATTAGGGTGAGAATGTAGTAAAAACAAAAATTGTGAAAACAGCAATTTCATAAGGACATGACAGATGCACGTGACTTTTGTTGCATCACATGTTATATATACTCCTTGTGTTTGTTGGTTTTGCTTTTGTGTGTAGTTTAACAGCATGTTTACTTCTTCTCCATTACCCTACTTCTTTGTTTTTATTGGGGCTCCTGCAATCATTATGCTATCATGGACACAGCACTAGAATATTTATGTTGCCGCTAGGTGAATGCTATATTGTCCGAGTTTACATATGAATATTAAAAACTGCCAGCAGAAAAAAGACATCATGGTCTATTGAGTCTGCTTGAGTGTGCAGCTCAGTTACTTCATTGGAGCTGCCCCCTCTCAACTCCACCCTCAGTTACCTCTCACCTTCCCATTCTGCTCTCCTAACCTCTTCCCAGTAGAGCCACCTTCAGTCCTAATCCTCTTCATCACCTTATCCCACCCCCCACCTTGAAACTGGCCACTGTCTTTGTTGTCACCACCTCCTCCCATAGCTGATTCCACTGCTTCACCATCCTTTCAGTGAAAAAGTGCTTCATTTCCTTCTTGAATCTAGTCCCCACCAATTTAAAGTTATGTCCCCTTTTTATACCCTCCTTTCTTAAGCTAAAGGTACCCTCCGTACCAACCCTGTTTATGCCCTTAAGGTACTTGAAGGTTTTGATCATATCCATCTCTCCCTTCTGTCTCCCAGGGTGTATATGTTTAGTTACCTCAGCCTCTCCTCACATGTTTGTTTATGTACAAAACATCCTGGGCCAAGTAAAGAAACTTAACATAGGCTGTGTCTAACTCCCCCAATCCCCCATCCGTATCTCTCCCCTCCTTTATTTCCTCTTTGTCTAGCCCCTCCTTGACTTGGTGTTATGTGGAGATTTCAATGTCAGTTGGTTGGGATCAGGAGCTGGTACCACTCATACCTCTACATCTGAAGACCACATATCTCAATTAATAACTGAACCCACCAGGCTCAATATTAATCTGGCAACCACTCCCTTTTAGACTGGGTTCTAACCAATAGTCTGGTAGGGGAGAATAAATAGAATTAAAAAAATCCCATCTCAGGCTGATCCATGCAGGGGTCAGATTAGGTTTTGTAGCTACTAGCCAGAAGGGTACTGAATTGTAAAATCCATGAGCCTCACAGACTTTTCTACTGGCCCAGCTGATCTACTCATTGAAATATTACCTTTTCTAGTACAAGCCCTCCTGGCTACTTAAAAAGATTTTTCACTATCCAAAAGAAAATCTAACAGCATTTGGCTAGTGGACTGGTGCCACTTTCGACCCTGTCCATGAACATCCACATGTGGTCACACAGTTGACAGTACAGGAATGGAGAGCCAGGACCACCCTCCCTGTAAGTACATGTACACACACACAATGGCAAACATCTGGCATTGATAAATGCTTGTTAATTAAGAAATTATCTCCAGTCCTATTAGTGATATACACTGGGTGGTTGAATTTCATTTTGCAAACCTTAATTTTCATGATATCATAGTAATGTGTCAGCAGAAAAGGACCATCTTGGCCCATCCAGTCTGCCCATCCCCCCCACTTGTCACTGGTGCACAAGGAGCCTATCCTCTTTCCTCTAGCCAACCCCATATGTCTATCCCATACTCTCTTGAATACCTCCACTGTTTCAACACCTACCACCTCCTCAGGTAATCTGTTCCAGGGTTCAACCACTCTATCAGTGAAATTACACCCCCTTACATTACTTTTAAATCTTCCTCCTTCCAATCTTAAAGTATGACCTCTTGTTTTAACTCTGACCTTCCTTTTAAATAGACTTCCTTCCCTCACTTTATTTATTCCCTTCATGTACTTGAATGTCTCTATCATGTACCCTCTCTCTTATCTAAATTCCAGCAGATACAGATTTAATTCTCTCAATCTTGTCTCATATGGTTTCCCTTGTGTACCCTGAATCATCTTGGTTGCCCTTCTCTGAACCTTTTCTATTATATCTATGTCTTTTCTTAAATGAGGCCTCCAGAACTGTACCCTGTACTCCAAGTGTGGTCTAACTAAGGTTTTTATAATGGCATCAGCACATCCCTTTTCCTACTACAGTGAAGCCCCATGTAAGTGCACATTGGATAAGTGCACATCCTGGTTTACTGCACAGAAAACCAATATCCCAATTTTTTTCCTGTATTCTCAATGTTAATTTGTCCTGATAAGTGCACCGCACATAAGTGCACATTTTGGATAAATGCACATTTTTCATTGTGAAAATGTAACATTTTTAGGCTTAGAATCTGTATAACTGCACACTGACCTGGATGATTACTTAATTGAATGCTCAATTGCTCACTTAGAAACCGGACCTACAGTACTGTAAATGACCACTTGACTGATTTTTAGTGCTGGCTTATATAAACTGCTCAGAGCAGAGCACACAGAGCTAAGCAGTGCTCGGTTCAGCATTACGACAGGGATAAAATAAGAAAAAATACAGTTACCCTGGAGCAGAAAATCACTGTACTGAATAAGTTGTCACAGCCTGATGTTAAACGTGCTGACCTGGCAAAAGAGTACAGTGTAGATGTTTCTACAATTTCCAGTATTTATGCTTCTCAAGAAAAACTGCTGGCAGAGTGGGAGAGTGGTGAGATGCTTGGGCGAAAGAGGAAAAGAACGGGAAAAAGTGACACAGTTGAAACTGCACTGCTCAGGTGGTTCACTGCAAGCCATTCTGTGGATGCACCTATTAATTGCCCAATTTTGATGCAAAAAGCTCAGCAACTAGCTGACATTATGGAGGTGCCATTTACGCCCACGAATGGGTGGTTGTATAGATGGAAAGAGAGAAATGGCATAATCTATAAATGGTGTCACGGAGAAAAAAAAGATGCTGACGCAGAGTCTGCTGATAACTGGATAAAGAACATACTCCCACAAATTTTGTCAGACTACAGCACTCAAGTCATATTTAATTGCAATGAGACTGGCCTGTACTTTCGGGCTATGCCAGAAGACACCTTAGCTTTTAAACAAGATGCAGCACCTGTTGGAAAAAAGGCAACAGAGCGCATATCTGTGCTGCTGTGTGCAAACATGTCAGGCACTGAAAAACTGAAGCCTGTTGTCAGAGGGAAGTCAAGGGAGCCTCGTTGCTTCAATGGTGTAGAAGTCAATGCACTACCTGTGGTTTACAAAGCCAACTTGAATTCATGGATGACAGCTGAGATTTTTACTCCTTTGGCTCCACAGTGTAAACTGTCAAATGAGAAGGTGTCACCGCAGAATCATTATGCTGCTTGACAACTGTAGTGCTCACCTGAATGTGCCTTTGTCCCACATTAAACTGGTCTTTCGTCCTCTGAACATCTGAAATCTAGTCCATGGATATGGGCATTATCTGGAATGTCAAGTACTTGCACAGGAAAAAGGTAAGCTGTGATACATTGTGAAACACCTCATTGCACTTCAAGCACTGTGTTCACACTAAGCTTCAATTTCTTATTTCTTATTTATTTCTTGTAGATCATTAAAAAATTGCTGGTGTGTATTGAGTCAGGCTCCACTTCAGCAGGCGCTAACACAGTGTCTGAACTGGCTAAGAAAATCAATGTACTGGATGCCATACAAATGCTAGACTTTGCCTGGACATTGGTTGCTGTAACAACAATAATCAACTGCTGCAGGAAGGCTGGGTTCTCAGCATCCACGTCAGATGCCGAGGTAGAGCAGGATGACGCTGTGTCTGAGACTGATCTTCCGCTCGGTATGTCGACCAGGGAATTTCTCGAGCATGCGGACATCATTGCAGGATTGCAGACCGAGGGTGCTCTTGATGAGCAGGAACTCTGTAACGACGTCAGGGGGATATAGTTTGCTGACCCGGAGGATGATGATGAGAATAATTCTGATGATGAGCCAGTGACTGCATCAGCCACTGTCACAGTGATAGAAACTGTGAGGCATTTTGTTTTAAACAAAGAAAAAAGTGATTTTGCTTTGTTATTTCAGTTTGACAGTTATGTTAACAGTTTGACAATCCAGTCTACAAAACAAAAAAAATTACCAATTTTTTTACACAATAATATGATTGCTTTTTTGCTTGATTGCTTGTTTACTTGTTAACTTTTAATTGTTTTTATATGACTGCACCTGTTTAATTTAATAAAGTGCATACCACAGTACACAGTTGAACGTTTGAGTGGAAAATCGTTTTGTCTGGATAAATACACAGCCCACCTAAGTGCACAAAAATGTCATATCTCAAAGGTGTGCACTTAAGCGGGCTGCACAGTAGTCATGCCCCTTCTTATGCAAGCCATCATTCTATTAACTTTGACAACTGCCTTACTACATTGATCACTTACCCTAAGGTTGTTTGATATTATAATCCCCAGACCCTTTTCCTGTTCTGATTGCTTTATCTAATCTCCCCCCCAGTGAGTACTTGGCCAGTCCATTTTTTACACCCTATATGCATCACTGCCCACTTCTTTGAATGGAACTTCAGCTGCCATGTTTCTGACCATTTCTCTAGTATACACAAATCCATCCTCATGGCTTCAAACCCTCCTTCAATGTCAACCATTTTCCAGAACTTTGCATCATCTGCTACCAGACACATTTTCTCTTCAATTCCCTCTGATATATCACTAATATATATGTTAAAAAGGATTGGGCCTAGCACAGACCCTTGAGGAATCCCGCTCGTAACCTTCCTTACCCCAGAATATACACCATTTACCACCACCCTCTGACTTCTATCCTTCAGCCAGTTTTCTACCCATCTAGTTATTTTCTGTCCAACCCCCAGCTCTCTGTCTTATTTACCAGCCTGCAGTGAGGGACAGGACTAAAGGCCTTACTGATGTTCAGGTAGGCAACATCAACTGCCCCTCCTTGATCAACCACCTTCATTACCCCATCCAAAAATTCTATCAGATTTGTTTGGCAAGATCTCTCCCTAGTGTAATTTAAATAGCAATTTTAGCCACACTTTACCTAGAGTCTGTAGAGTCCCTCTCCAATAATCTATGACTTATAAGCCAGAAGAGAGGGTATTTAATACCTTGGCATTACACACCGCATTAGGTAGCTTATTAGAGAAGTTTTTGGATATTAGGGTCACTTCTGCTTCTGAGTCCACTAAAGCTTTATCACTTAAACTGTTTTTAATGTTTCTGTTAAAGTGAAACCTGTTAGCCTCCCCTTTAGGAATTAAATTGCCTAAGTAGAATTTGTTTTCTTTTTACCCCTGGCAATATGGCAAGTCCACAGTGACACAGAACATTGTTTGCAGCAGTAACTTTGGATACCTCTAGGGAGAGGTTTGATTTGGAGCTAACATTTTTATTTTCCTTTGGCGTGCACTCATTTTTAAATTTCATAGCAGTTTTGATACCATTATCAGCAGCTGCAGTTTTATTTACCTGGGCAGCATTAGGGGATAAAGAAGGCACTAGTTAGTTGTTATTATCGGTACTGGTCCCACCTGTACTGGATGTCACTGAGGAGCTTTGCACAGGGGTCAGAATAGAAGGGAGTACATGGGGAGAATATGGTGCATTACTTTGCAGAAGTGGCCTGAACTCCCCCATTTGTTTTTCAGTTTGCTGCTTCATAGGTTAATAGGTTCATAGATTTTATTCAAGTCTGTGTAGCTGAAACAGCCACATAATGACTTGCCACTAACAATGGATGTATTCTAATTTCCTATCCTCCATATATGTGTATAACTGGAACTTGAAAGATGTTATACTCGGTGCACTTATTACCAACTCTGGCAATGAATTCCGTAAGTCAACAATTCTTTTGGAGGTTTTATATAATTCTCTCTTCAGCTGGTAAGGATGTGTACAAGTGCTTCTGATGGACATTTCCTTTCTGTAAAGTCTAGATGTTTCCCAGAGCAACTCATCTTTAAATGCCTTACAGACATAGATCAGATCTCCCCTCAGCTTACGATATTCCATAGAGTACAGCCCTAGCTTTTCCAACCTATCCTTATAGGAACACCCCCTAGTACTTCTGACTTTCCTAGTGAGTCTCCACTGTACTCTGTCCCCTGCAATTGAACACTCAGTGTCCTGTGGGGTACTTAGAGGAGCGTTGTACTGTAGAACTGGTCTCACCAATGAACAGTAAAGTGGAATCAGCAACTTCTCCTCTCTACTTCTTACATTTCTTAGAATGTTACTCAAGAGTCTATTGGCCCTTTTAACACATTCTTTGTTATGTTTGCAAAAACATAGAGTTTCCATCATCCATACCCCAAAATCGTTTTCGCTATCAGTTGTATCCAGTGTAGTATCATTGAATTTATATGTTGCCCTTTGGTTGCTGCCCCCAAGGTGCACTACCTTACACTTTGTAGTATTAAACACAAGCTTATTCCCAACTGCCCAAATTTCAATCTTCTATAATTGTGACTGAAAATTTTGAATAGAGGCCTCATTATTCACTATGGCTCCAACTTTAGCATCGTCTGTGTATTTACACAGCCAAGCACCTTTTTGCACCTGCATTGTTGATACAAATACTCTGAATAAAACTGGCCCCAAGACTGACCCCTGAGGCACTCCCCTGTCCACCAACCTAATACGACCATTGACCTTGAATGCCCACCCACTGCCTTCATTTGGCTAAGCAGGCTGTAATTCGTTTTTATCAGGCCACTATCTATTCCCAACGCCTTCATGGTAGTTTTCAAAAATATTGTGTGCTACAGAATTGAAAGCCTTGGAATAATCAAGATGTACAACGTCCACTGGAAATCCATTATCGAGAGCCTGACTTACAGATTCAAAGTAGCAAAGTTTGTTACACACGACCTTCCCTCCACAAACCAATGCTGTGTCACATCTACCTGCACCAGCTCTTGTATGTTACGTTCTATTTGTTTAAATTTCTCCATAATTTTTCCTATTACTGTCATTATACAAATGGGTCAATAGTTTTGTACCTTAGTCTTATCCCCATTTTATGTTGGCATGCTTGCGCAGCCAACATCTTGGGACAGTGCAGCTTTGGAGGCACGGTCGCTGTTGGGTGAATGCAGGGCATGCATCAGTAGGTGCATCCTGCATTCCCCAATCAGCCTGCATGCCGGCGCCACACCATGCATACATAATGTGGCGAGCATATCTAAGAAAAGGTCTGCTGCAATCCGAGCAAAACTCATCAGACAAAGCGGTCCTTTTCTTGCCGTGCTCTCCACCATTATGTACATGGCAGCACACTGGCCACTGAACTGCCAACTTCGTGGGTACCCAATCCCCCAGTCAGCTGCTCCCTGTAAATGTGCTGATGGGGGAGCCCACTCCCCATTGGCATAAAGCATCCCCCCCAGTTTGTGATATGCCGAGGGGGGTGCCCAATCCCCCTCAGCTCTTACCCCGCCCACCTTTTCCTTGTGTGCTGACGGGGGAGCCCCCCAAATTATTTAATGCTAGGGAGGTGCCCAGTCCCCATCAACTCTGCACCCCCCATCTTTGTGTGCTGACGGGGGTGCCCAATCCCCGTCATCATAAATCCCCCCTGTGTTGTTTGCTGACAAGGGTGCCCAATCCCCCGTCGGCTACAGACATCCCCCCAAACAGTATGGTGGAACACTTGGAGCCCACCCCAGCATGCCAAATCCCCTGGAAAAAAAACTGTCCCTGGTATGTTTTTCTTTTTGGACCTGTAAAGGAAAATGGTCCTCGTAGTCTCGTGCCCCTCCCTCACCTGCACCCACCCACTCGCAACCTGCCTCCCACACCCCTCACCCCACACTTACCTCCAGAGTCTGTCACGACGATCTTCGGTGGACCGGGAACACATCTGCACTCTTCAAAGCCAACCGTGAACTGAGGAAATGCTGGTAAGCCGTATAATGTAATAAATAGGATTTTTACAACTTTAGTACATATCTCAGGCATTTTTTCAAATTTTGTCCCCAAATTTTCAACATGGAGTTTTTGGGACCCCTTCTCATGAATTCTTGCACTGTCATGGCATTATTCGGTCCTGAAAGGTGATTTCACAGTCACTGTGTGGAATCACCTTTCAGGACCGTGTAACGAAATGACAGTGCCACTGTTCATGAGGGGGGCTCTCAAAAACCCTAAGTTGCAAATTTGGTGGGAAAAATCCAAAACATGACTGTTTTATGAGCGTGCATAGCAACTATGCAACGGACTTGTAAGTTAGCGAATTCACAATATTTTCATGCCAGATTCTCAACATTGCATTTTAACACACCTTCTTGTGAACCGTACAGCTGTCATTTTTCACATCCTGGCCGAAATGTGTTTTGGCACTTCTGACACAGAATAGCGTGACCATGGTGCAAAATCAGTGTTTGGGAAACATTACAAAAATGACAGTGACACTGTTCATGAGCAGAGATCCTAAAATGCCTGTGTTGAAAATTTGGTGACAATACTCCATAAAATAACTGTTTTACGAGTGTGCATAGCAACTGTGCAATGCATGCTTGTAAGTTAGCTCATTCACACTATTTTCATGCCAGATTCTCATCATTGTCATTTTACCACACCTTCTTGTGAACTGTACAGCTGTCATTTTTCACATCCTTGCCGAAATGTGTTTTAACACTTCCGGCGCAGAATAGCACGTTTGCTGTGCAAAATCAGTGTTTGGGACACATTACAAAAATGACAGTGATACTGTTCATGAGCAGAGGTCCTAAAATGTCTGTGTTAAAAATTTGGTGACAATACTCCATAAAATGACTGTTTTACGAGCGTGTGCAGCAACTGCGCAATGCACGCTTGTAAGTTAGTACATTCACAATATTTTCACACCAGATTCTCAAAATTAGCATTTTACTACACCTTCTTGTGAACCGTACAGCTGTCATTTTTCACATCCTTGCCAAAATGTATTTTCGTGCTTTGGCGCAGAATGGCACGTTCGCTGTGCGAAATCAGTGTTGGGGACACATTACAAAAATGACAGTGACACTGTTCATGAGCAGAGGTCCTAAAATGTCTGTGTTGACAATCTGGTGACAATACTCCATAACATGACTGTGTTATGAGCGTGCATTGCTCAGTTTGCACACACGCTCGTATGTTCTCAAACTTCTAATATTTTCACTCCAGATTTTCAACAGTGCCATTGTTCTGCATCTCCTAATGAACAGTATAGCTGTCATTTTTCACATACTGACCAAAATCTGTTTTCGCAGTTTGGCGCAGAATAACGTGGTCACTGTGGAAAGTCCGTGTTCGAGACACATGATGAAAATCACAGTGACACTGTTCATTAGCAGATGCCCTAAAATGCCTATGTTGAAAATTTTGGAACAAAAGTCAATAAAATGAGTGTTTTATGAGCGTGCATTGCACAGTTTGCACGCACACTCATGACTTTGTGAATTTGTAATAGTTTCACTCCAGCTGTTCATCACTAGCATTTTTCCATACCTCCTTATGAACTCTACAGCTGCCTGAAATGTGTTTTCGCATGTCTGGCACAGAATTGTATGGCCGCTGTGCGAAATCAGTTTTCAGGACAATTTGAGGAAATGATGGTGACACTATTCATGAACAGAGCTCCTAAAATGCCTATGTTGAAAATTTGGTGCCGAAACTCCATACAATGACTGTGTTGCAATAGTGCATTGCGCAGTTTCCACGCACCCTTGTAACTTTGTCAATCTGCAATATTTTCATGCTACATTTTCACCACTGGCATTTGTGCACATCTCCTTATCAACAGTCCAGCTGCCATTTTTCACAGCCTGCCCAAAACGTGTTTCCGCAGTTGTGGTGCACAATGGCGTGCTCGCTGTGCAAAATCACCTTTTGGGACACATTCACAAAATCACAGCACTATGCGTCTCTAGCTCCACCACTCCCACTGCCAATGCCAGCGCAACAACATTCGGCATTGACAAATGCTTGTTTTAATATTGGGGTAATATTAGCTTGCTTCCATTCATCCAGGACCTCATCTGATGCCAAGGACACATTCAAGAGGGCTGATAAAGGTCCTGCAAGTTCCTCTGCCATTTCATTCAAGAGGTATGGATGAATCCCATCAGGTCCTAAGGACTTATGCTTATCTAATTTCTTTAATTTATCAAAAACTTCCTTTATGTTAATTTCTTTCTGCAGTCTTGGTCTAGTGGGTAATTGTTTATTGTCATTGATGGCCGAGTCACCTTTGTCACATGGGATCATCTCTGCAAAATAGTCACTAAATTTCTCTGCCATCTCTAACGGGTCTTCTATTATTTTACTACCCTTCACCAACTTTACAATATGCTTTTGTCCATACCTTAGACTACCTATGTAACTATAAAATTATTTATAGTTATCCTTTGTAGCTGTTGCCAGTCCCAGTTCAGCTTGAACCTTAGCCTTTTGTATGGCTTGTTTACTTAGTTTAAGCCTTATAGAGTATGCTTCCTTATTTCTTTGGGTTGGATTTTTTCTGAGTTTTTTATAAGCCCGATTTTTCCTTTTAATTTTTCTTTGGACTTTATTGTTCATCCATCTTGGAATTCTTCCAACTCTGTTGAATTTTTTTTACTTCCAGTACATGTTTCTCAACACAGCCATTAATCTTATCAACAATAAGAGCCCCTACTTCACCTAGTGTCTTACCATTAAAGTCCTTTTCCCATTCCCAGTCTTTTTAGTCTATTTATATACCAGGTATGTTAACCTTTTTTATAGTTCCTAAATTTTGTGCTACCTGTTTGTCTATTTATTTTTTCATGTATCTCAAAAGTGATCATATTGTAGTCACTAGCCTCTAATGGTTGAATGACTTCCATATTTTCTATCTTATCTTCCATATTACTAATGGCTGTCCAACATGCTACTACCCCTAGTATTTTCTCTAACATGCTGTACCATATTATTTCCTATACAGAGTTCTAAAAAGCTATTTCCCCAGTATCCAAGGCCCTTTTCTGTATTCCAGGCAAACTTTGGTAAGTTGAAATCCCCCATTAGTATAACTTGTCCTTTATAATCCTTATTCTCTAATATTTCAAAGAATAAATTATTTTCAGTTTTATCTAGGCTAGGAGAACAATAACAGAGGCCTATGGTAGTACTTCTATTAGCACCCAGAACCTTCACCCATAGTTGTTCTACTTCCGTATCATGACTATCATTTCTATTAATTCCTGGGATTTTAAATAGGATGAAACATACAATGACACTCCTCCTCCTTTCTTACCTTTCCTAGTTATTTGAAAATAATCATACTCTTCAATGTAATCAACCCAGTCTTCTGGTTTTAGCCATGTTTCTGTTATTCCGCATATATCTATTTTTTCATCATGTAGCAACAGTTTCAACTCATCCATTTTTGGTTTCAGGCTTTGTGCATTTCCCAAGGGTACTTTTATACTACCTTTGTCCTTGAATCTAGTTTGCTAGTTAACCTGCAATAAGTTGGCTGATTAACCCCTCCCCCCTTGGTGTTTAGTTTAAATATCACCACACATATTTCACAAACTGCAGCCCCAGTTCCCTACTCCCCTTCTTAGCGAAGTGTAGAACATCTTTACAAAACAAGCTATAATCAGTACTAAACATTTCCCAAGTTCTAATACATTGTGGCATACAGTGCCTCAGTCCTCACCCCACCCCTTCAGTTTCTCTTTTATGTTTTTCTGTATTTGCTTTTTAATTATGTTATCCAGGCTGGGGGAACTTGACGCCTCTATTACCTTTATAGTCATTATAGTGCCCCCTATAATAACCTTTATGGTAATTATAGTATTTTATTCCATACACTTGGCCATGCCCTCTATCAGGATCATATATTTTATAGGAGGGACCCTGGTTTTGATATGGCTGAGGTTGTGGGAATTGTTCCCTCGGCACCTCTGAGGACTTTGGTAGAACTGTGGCTCAGGAATAGGTTGGAACCACAACAGGGGAAGGTTGGGCAAGGCTGGTTGGTTGGACCACCACTACGGGGTCAGGTATAGTCTTGCTGATCCACAGCTTTTCCTGGTGGAGTATTGTTGCCCTTTTCCTTTTTTTGCCTTTTGTTTTTGGGACAAGGTACCTCACCCCCCTTACATAGCCAAAATATTCAAGGTAGTTACCTCAGACTCTTGGACTTAAGGAGTGGGGCTTTCCCTTTTTTGCAGAGGGGAGTCATTATGTCTTTCAGAGTCCCAGATGTGTTTTGCCTGCTTTGCAATCCAATGGACATAAGCTTGAGTGCTAATTGTGTCTAATTGAAGAGGGTAAACCTTGATAATATGCATCTTGGAAGTAATCCAAGTCACTGTCTGAATGATCTTCTGCTCCAAGGTACACATCCTTTTAGTTTACAATAATATTTTCTTGGACTTTGATCAATACCAGACTGCATCTGGTAGGCAGCATGCCTGCTGCCCCCTTTAGTGTGATATTTACTAAACTCCTTTTTTAAGAATTTGTACAGCCCATCTGGTTTATTCCTACTGTCTCTTTGCATTCTTGACCACTCAGCTTGAGGGCCATTGACAGTCCACCTGATTACAAGACTTTGCTCTCCCCCTTCAGTTATGGACAATGATTTAAAGCACTCTTTTAATTTTCTAATGTGCTGCTCAATGCCCCCCTTTGCAGTTTTAGAATTGTACCTATCTCCAATCAACTTTAGGGCTTGTGTAGCAGTCTTTGATGTTAAATACCACTTCTCCTTCTCAGACACCTTTTTATTTCTTTTGGACCTATCAGGTGACTCATTTTTTTACCTTCTGTTTACTCCCCTGAGGCCCCAGCAGGCAGATTCCTCTGCTCCTGCTGGCTGCCTTCTTTCCACCTCAGCTCCCTCCGCTACCCTGGGCCCCATTTCCTCCAAGGATTTTCCTCCATGGCGGGGTGAGAAGGGGGAAGTCCACCCCCCACCCAGTACACAATCCAGATTGGGGCAATCATGGCAGTCTGGAGATGGAGCAGGATGCTGGGCTGCCAGAAGAGCATCACGCAGACTGCAGTATCCCCTCCTTTTTCCATTTTCTGGTCCCATCCCCTTGTGGCTGTGAGTACACATGTGTGGAAGCACACACATGTCATGTAGCCATGTTCTTGCCTCCCAGTCTCTGACGCTACCCTTGACCTCCACCAGAGGTAGCCAAGGAGTTGGATGACTTCCTCTCCTGCCCCAGGAGAGAAGAGCTGTTATCAGGTGCTCGATCCCCTCCCTCCCCTGCTGAGCCCCAGAAACCTGAAGTCGCTCTCAATCCCAGGTAACCGGCATGGTGTGAGATGTGGCGTCCAGTGCCTCAACCCTCAGCACCACCAGGCAGGCTACAGGGGACTCATTTTTGGAACTAGGACTTTTCTTTTGTTTAGTTTTATGTCTCATTTTATGCTTATTATGTGATTTCTCTGCCGAATAGGTATATTCCTTTTCAGGGGAGGAGTTATCAAGGCCTGATTCCTCAGGTGCTCTTGGTCTTACCTGATTTTTACTTTTGGACCTGGTGTCTCCTGGTTGGGCCTTTAAATCTTTACCTTTTCCTGATTTAATAAGCTCCTTTTTCAAAAGGGTACAATGCTCCCTTAATTGCTTATCTTTTAGCTCATTTGGTATAGCTTCTAATCTAATATTTTCTACCAGCGCATCTGGTTTATTTGATGCATTTTATCAATCTTTTTAGTGGGCTGATTTCTTTATTTACATGTATTATCACTCTCTCTGCTATCCCTATGTCTTCTTGCTCTGATACATCTTCAGCATTAGATGTCACCGGAGAGTACTTCTGATGTCTTTCTTTCAATTCTTTGTACTTTTTGTCTAGTTTTTCATGGTACTTGCTAGCACAGTTATAGTCATGCTGTATTTTTTTTCTTATCTAAATCATAATATAACCTGTATTGCTTAGACCCACCTAGTTCTTCTTGCTAAGCTGCACAGGCCTGATCTTTTTTTGTAACCATTTTTCTAGTAGTTCAATCTGACCTATTAACCTGATACATCCTTTACACGTGACAACTTTGTCCTCACTGCTATGGTGTTGGCGAAGAAGTGTGACCATCTCAGTTTTAATACCATTTGCATTTAAGTTTTCTTCTGACATGGCTTCGTAACAATAATCACTTACTTCAACAATAATAATACCCTTTGAACAACAATCAAGTATCAATAACCTTTTTTCACAACAAAACAGTTTATTTTTTTATCATTTAACATTTTTTGTCACCCCGGACAGCTCCCTTCTAACCGACCCCCCTCCAGCCCCATCATCCGGCATTACTGGGGCTTACCTTATTCCTGGCCTGGGAGCGGAGCCTGCGGGGAGTTTGTTGCTATCCTGTCACTGGCCTTTTCCTCCATTTTTACCCCAGGTGTCCAAAGAGCGGGTATACATGCATGTGGAGGCACGCATTAGTCCCAAGGTGCCAATAATGGCTCCTTTCCTCCCACCCCAGGCCTAGCCCCTTGCACCTCCCTGGAGAGGAGAACTTGCCTGTTGGCAGCTCCATCCAGGTCCGCCCTCCCTCTGCTGACCTCCGATGACCTGTGCTTGTTCCTGAACCAGGGTTACAAGCATGCCACGAGGTAAGGTGTCCAGTGCCTCAGCCCTCAGCAGCACCGGGCCGGCACAACACAACAGTTTAAATAGTTAAATAACCAAATATTTTGTATGCTGCTTCCAAGGCCTTTTGTTGCTTGCAGTAATACTGAGTCAGACAATTACTCCTTTCTGTCTTTTTTCACTTTTATGTAGGGTTTACTACTGCTCATTGAAAAGCAAAAACAGAAAAAAAAGATTATTTATGTCATTCAGTAACTTTGCAAATAATAATAATTTATTTCTCATACACACTAGGGTGTGGACTGTTATTCACTAAACAATAATCCCGGATGATCGCACAAAATGTTGTAACAGAATACCAATTTTTATTATGCGCACTCTACTATGCCTCTAGCCTTACATCAAAAAATTTGCCTAAATCATATAAACAATAAGACTGGCTCAAATCTTATTGTATTACCTATTGCAGATAAGTTCTAGGATAATGGTAAATTTTTGTCACACCCAAATGTGATCTACAGAAAAAAATTATTTTATTTATTCCTGTACAAATCTTCTAGTTACTACTAATTTTCATAAATATGTAACACTGTAAATGCCATGAAAAGCAATGTAAAGATAAAAGGATAAAGGTTTCAGAAAATCAAATAAAACAAATCATATAATTCAGAAAATAAGCAAAACAACAAGGGAATAAGCAAGGTTTAACACAATAAATGGTATTAGCTGTATACTATGCTTTTAGCATGCTTTAGTAACAGTATGATGGTAAAAGATGGTCGCCAGGCTGGGCGAATCGTTGCTGCTTTTCTAAAGAAGTTTTGATTTTATTTTTTATTCATTTTAAGTTAGGATTTGAGTTTTATATTTTGTTTTGTTTTATTTGGTCCTGGTTTTGGCGCTAATGCGCTAAGCATTATTGTTTGATCGTTGCTGGATACTGAGTCTACCGGTTTGCCGGTTTGCCGGACCGCGAGAGAAGCCAGTTGGCTCTTTCTTTTACAGACTTCAGTGGTCCTGTTTTGGTTCCCTTTGACTACGCTGCGAGGCGAGTGTGATACCTGAGGAAAGAGCATATTTTATGGTACTACAAGTTTTACGGGAGGCTGTATGTGGGAATAGCGTCCTGGGGAGAAATTAGGAGACTGGATGGACATTCGTAGTTTATTAGTACCCTTCTGTGTTCGACTTCATTTCACCCCCTTGTTTTGGGCATAGGAGGGGTCTCGGAAATGTCAAGACTTACCATCCGTTTTGAGTTTCTGGAGAGAGTCGCTAGCATTCTCCCCCACAGACTGAGGTGGGGACTTTGTGACTTTGCTTCCTGGTTCTTCGTGGAGAAGCGTTTTTGGTCGTGTGGAAGGTGAGGAGTGTTGGTTAGCCCTGAAGTGCTTTTGGAGGAGCTCTGGATGCAGTGAATGCTGACAAGAGGAGATGGAGGATCTTTGGATCAGGGCTCTGTTGGAGACTGTGAGCCCTCTGAGTTTTGAAATCTGCAGGTGGACACTGTTGCCTTTTGTCTGCTCTAGCTGGTGCTCTCCTGGGTTTTGCTACTCCACAGGGGTTGGGGTATTTTCCAGTTGGGGAACTGAGTGGGGTACCTCGCCCCCTTGGACCATGGAAAGGTCTGCAGTAGTGGCTCTTCTCATGGTCCTTTAGTGTAAGTGGCACTAATTGCCCAGGGGGGGCACTTGGCTGGGAGTAAACGGGATTGGAGTATGTTTGATCCTCCGTGGACATAAACTTGCTTGGATCTTTGAACTTGCTGTACCTCCTCTTTGGACTAATTCTCCTCTTGGGTTTATGCGGCTGCCTTTTCCCTGGACTTGGATCGTTTTTTGGACCTATGTGGAATTTTGGTCTTATTTGAGAAGCTGCTGATTCCTGTCTCCTTTTGACTCTGTTTTGGACACTCAGGAGGTGAGAGGACCCTGGGTCCAAAATTTGTTGCTTATTTAATTATTTGTTTTACTTGTTTGATTTGATAGTGTGTGTCTTTCTCCTGGCAGGGAGAAAGACTAATTTTATTTCTCCCCTGTCGTGAGAGAACTGGGGGGGAGTTTAAAATTTGTATGTTTTATATTGATGTGGCAGTGAGAGTGCCTCTTGCCCTCGCTTCCCGGTGGTGAGAGACTGGGGGGAGGGATTTATACACATTTATTTTTTGAGTATTTTATTGTAATTTATAGATTTAATTTTGTTTATTAGTTAGTATGGATTGTTAGTTTAGGATAGTTTAAATATTTTGGGAGGTGGGTTTGTTTTGTTATTGTTTAATTTATTAAGCAGCATCATGTGCTGGCCTCTTTTCCCCACGGTGGTGCATTAGTCTTCCTCCTCTCTTATTGCCCTCCACCCCTTTTGTACTCCTCCCTTACAGTTTGATGTTTATCAGTGTTGTAGAACATTGGGGATCGCTCGTGGGAGAGTGAGGGGGCAGGGGTGCGCGAACAGGGAAGGATGAACGAGCGGGGCCATCTTGTTGGGGTGAAATGGAATCCAGATCGGGGTCCACCTTATCTGGTCTCCATACCCATGGGCACTACTGATTTCAGTAGGCAGATAGGCCTGACAACCTCCGAGGTTTGTTCAACTCGGGCAGTGTTATGCAATGCCAGGTCTGTTAGGAATAAAACTGCTATTATTGCCGACCTTATTGGTTCGGTCAACCTGGCTTGCATCACCGAGACCTGGCTGGATGAAAATTCTGGCCCTATAGTGGAGGCCATGATTCCGGCCGGGTACTCGGTGATACACCACCCGAGATTGGACTGCAGGGCCGGGGGGGGTTGCAGTCTGTTTTAAGACTGATTTGGGCCTCTCGAATGTGGCAGTGGGTGAGGCTGAGTCCTTTGAGTGCACAGTTGTTACAGGTGTAGGCGTTCAAATCGTTCTCATCTACCGTCCACCCGGAGATGGGAAACGCTTCTTACAGGAAGTGGCAGACTTCCTCGTCGACATGTCATTTGAGTCATCCAGATTGATGGTGCTGGGTGACTTCAACGCCTAGGTTGACGACGAACTCTCACAATTTGGTAAACACTTCCTCCAATTAATGTCTTCTTTGGGCCTTACACAGGTAGTTTCCACTGCTACACATAAATCTGGACACTCTCTCGACTTAGTTTTCCTTCTAGGGATTGATTCATCTGACATGGGGGTGGAACCAGTCGTTTGGTCTGACCACCACATCGTGAGGTTCAATTTTTGCACCCCCCAAAGAAGGTCATCCCCTGTGGAGATGGTCAGGTACCGCCCATTATGGAATGTTACTTCACAAGGCCTAGCGGCGGTCCTTGACCTATCATCCCCCGTGTTGGTGGGCAGTAGCCCAGAGGCACTGGTGTCGGCCTATAATGAGGCCATCACGGTTGCCCTGGATTCTATTGCTCCTATTCGTGAGTGCCCTCTTTCCCATTACCCCAGGGCCCCTTGGTTTGATGGGACTCTGAGGGAGATGTGGAGGCAAGGGCGAAGGTTAGAGTGCTGCTGGCACAAGTCTGCCCTTGATGCCGACCAACTTAGATTGATTGAACATTATACCAGCTATCAATCTGCAATCACCCATAAGAAGGCAGAATTCCTGTCCAGGGAGATTGCAGTTGCTCAGAATCGACCGGCTCAGCTGTTCTGAACTGTAGATAGACTGTGCAACCCAACCTGTCTGCAAGTTCGGAAAGCCTTTTCGCAAATAGAGTGCGATGAGCTTGCTCGATACTTTGCAACTAAGGTGGCTGACATCAGGGCGGACTTGTGTCCAGCAACCTCTAAGGGTGATGTAGGAGGAGTGTGTGAGAACACAGGGCCTCAATTCTCCTGGAGTTCCTTTTGTCAACCTGAGTTCGTGGATATTATGAGGATCATCCATAGTGTGCGCCCTACAAGCTGCGGCTTGGATCCTGGACCGACTACCCTAATTTTGGGTTGTGTAGATATCATTGGTCCAGTTTTGGTGCAAATAGTCTGGTGCTCCTTGGAGTCAGGTGAGTTTCCTAGCTCCCTGAAAGAGGCAGTGGTGACACCTCTCTTGAAGAAAGCTTCCTTGGACCCAGACTGTTTTTCTAACTACAGGCCCATCTCTAACCTTCCCTTTATTGGGAAGGTTATTGAAAAGGTCATAACTGCCCAATTGGATGACCATTTAACCATCCATAGTATCTACAAATCCTTCCAGTCTGGTTTCCATAAAAGACACAGCACCGAGACTGCAGTGGTTCGGGTGCTAAATGATCTTCTGAGGGCGAGGGATCAAAAGAGACGTTCCATCTTGGTTCTCCTTGATCTCTCTTCAGCTTTTGACACTGTGGATCACATGGTGTTGCTAGCACACCTGAGGCAAATCTGTGGAATGTCTGGAACCGTTCTTAAATGGTTCACTTCATTCCTTATTGGGAGATCACAAAGAGTTGTGTCGGGAATTTTTTCCTCCGGCCCAGTCTCTTTGTTGTGTGGAGTGCCTCAGGGTTCTGTGCTGTCACCCATGTTATTTGCAGTGTATATGCTGCCCCTCGGAAACATTATAAAATGGTATAGGATGAGGTTTCACTGCTATGCAGATGATAGCCAGCTATACCTGTCTTTCACACCCGACCAGAATGGAGCTCTCTCAGTGTTTAATAACTGTCTAGGGGAAATCCAAGACTGGATGGATTCTAGTTGGTTAAAGTTGAACTCGGAGAAAACTGAGGTTTTGGTTGTGGACCCGGGTGGCCAGATTGAGAGGTCGTGTACTGGCGCGCCTTCTGAAATTCTTCTTGGCGGTGTGTTACTACCAGCCTCTGAACGGGTGCGCAACCTTGGGGTGATCCTTGATGATAGGCTGACTTTTCACTCTCAGGTGTCGGCCGTCATCAGGACTTCCTTTTACCATCTTAGGAATATTGCCAGGGTTAAGCACCTTGTTCTGTCTGACTCCTTGTCAACATTGGTCCACGCCTTTGTGTCCTCGTGCCTAGACTACTGCAATGCCCTTTACTTTGGGCTCTCTGGGGTTGAAATCCGCCACCTACAGCTTGTGCAGAACGCAGCAGCCCGGGGTTTGACTGGGACAAGTAGGTCCTGTCATATTACCCCAGTGCTGCATGAACTGCACTGGCTTTCAGTACGGTGGCGGATCACCTTTAAAGTCATTTTATTGACTTTTAAAGCCCTTCACGATCAGGGTCCATCCTATCTGAAAGGCCTACTGGTTCCTTACTGCCACGGCCGATCACTCCGCTTGGCTGACATGGGGTTGTTGGAGATTCCAAGAATGAGTTTAAAATCTTCTGGCAGCAGAGCATTTTCTCATGCTGCACCCACTCTTTGGAATTCTCTACCATGCCGGTTACAGGAATGCACCTCCGTGGAGATATCTAAGAAAGAACTGAAAACATATTTATGGAGAATGGCCTTCTTAGATAGTTAATGTGAATTGTAATATGTTTGGAATTTTATTGTAATTTACTATGTTTTTATGATGTATTTTTATAATGTTTGTAGTGTTTGATGGTTTTGTATTGAAATTTGAAGTTATGACTAATTTGTTCAGCACCTTGATATATCGAAAGGCGCTATATAAATAAAATTAATATTATTATTATTTGTATCTAGCATAACCTTCTTGCATAAGAACTTGCAAACTCCTTACAATAGTGTATTGGATTATAGTTCTATACATAATTTATTTCAATACTTTATAGCATGCAAAAAAGTTTATCTTTTAAATTAAACTCAAGCTTAACCTATGTACCCAAGATTTTGTATTTGAAAAGTTAAGTTTACCATGTTACCGCCCCAGCTAAGCCAAATTAAAATATTATGAAAACCAGTTAAAATAATACTAAGACATTTGGTCATATGTAGGGCTTGGATTTCTTCCTTTTAACTTTAAAATCCTGGTGAGTTCCTCTTCTTCTGGATGATAAAACTTTTTTTTAGTGATTGAGCCTCGTTGTAGTCTCTGTTTTACTCTACACACTCTGAAGCCCTGGACTTTGACCTCTTCTGGCATCAAAACTGCAGTGCAAGCTTGCTCTGCCTGGTCTAGACATCAATGGGCATCTCAAGTCCTTTGTCCTGGATTTTGGCTGAAAGTTCAAACAGTAAGATACCAAACAGCAAAGTTCTACAACACAGCATCAGAACCTTCTACCATCTCAGTTGAAAGCAGACTGGGACGAATCTCCCAGTGTTTCGTTTTATTATTTCTGGTTCAGAGTGACATCATCACCAGTTTTGATTGGTCCTTGCAGATGAGGTAGGTGTGGATCTCCATCCTTTTCAGGAACTGCCCCTTGCTTATGTCTTTCGACTCAAGACAAGTTTTCTGTTTTAAATCATTTTTCTGTCTTGCATCCAGATGCAATTAAATACAGGTTTAGTCTTATATTTTTAGATTCAGCTTAAAATCTTGAGTATTTAGATATCAAACATGACAGGCTTATGCCCAGTATAAAGTCCATAATTTATTAAGTCTTTCATATAATCTATATTCTTGTAGATTTCTTAAAAACATTTGCACATGCATAATCTACACTCTTCAGTTCAAAAGGATATAATTTTTTTCAGGTAGCACTTTAAGAAGTTACTAAAAAGGCAGTTCTTTTTTCAAATATAGTTCCTTTGTCTCTTGAGCTGACCACATGGTACATAACTCATGTTTTGACAACCCTTCCTCCAAAAGGGATTGAAGCAGAATTTTTGGAAGTGGCATAACATACATTCTTTACTAGGCAAGTTTATAAAAGTTACATTTTTGAAAGTCTCATGCTGTGCCCTTTTACAGAGTATCAGTATTACTAGGTTATCTCTTGCAGTATTGTCAAAAAAACGTTATGATGAATAGTTCCACTTTCAGAACTCTTGCATTAATAAACATTAGGTCTTTAGGAGGTAACCATACAAGGTTTCAGATGTTGTTTCCATTATCTCTGTGAGAATTTCATTTTTGATGCAAAACAGACAATCAAATAACTCACCATCTTTTTAAGTCACATGTCCCAGATTTAGCCATGTGAGAGGTCCAAATAATCTTATTTTCCCATATAAGTCTCAGGAAGAAAGCATTCTGAATTTCCCAATTACAGCCAAAAGTCTTTTTCTCATAGTAAATACATAATGCAGTTTTAACTCAAGGTATCTGCCCATGCCAGTTTCAAGCCAGCACAGAGTCCAGCTGTAATTCATTACCTGTCAAGTCCATTCAGTTTCAGTTTATTATTTATACCGGATAGGCATGTGAGCAAAATAGCTTGTTTTCACAAGTGTCCAGTTTAAGACATACATATAAAAAGCATTATATTGCAAAACAAAAGTACAATACAGAATGACAATCAAACAATTAACATTTGGTAAAAAAACAAAATATGAGTACAAAACCATAACCCGTAAAGAAAATAAACTGATCAAATGATCAGGAGCAATTGCTGAGGTAGGAAATGGTGCAGCTGATTGCCATAGTATACAAAATAATCACAGAACAGTTAAACCTGCTATAGGGGAGAGAGCTAAAAGCAGAAAAACAGGAAGATGGAGAAGTACACAAGGTGGGAGTGTCAGGGCAGGGGACTCCTGCAAGTGGATGACTGGGACTGGTGCTTCCTTAGGTTATACTTAAAGGAGGTGGTAGAGGGACACTGTATGAGAGCAGGGGGAGACTGTTGAAGAGCTCTGCGCCCTTGTAGGAGAGGATGTTTTGGCTTTGGGCTGTACAGCAGAAAGTGATGGAGAAGGAGAGGATGGAGGACCATCTAGTGGTCCTAGAGTGGGCAGTATTAGGGAAGAGGGATCCAACACTGTCAGGAAGGAGTCCCAAGGACAGTTTGTAAATGAAGGAGACAATTTTTTTATTCAGTCTGTCCTCATGGGAGGGCCAGTTAGATAGTCTGTATAGGTTGCAGTGATGGGTTAGTCTAGGGATGCCAAAAGAGAAACAGATAATGTTGTGGTAGGTGCTCCTGTGCCTGTCAAACTTTTTCTGTGAAAGGGGTAGGAAGTAGACCAGGGCTCCATAGTCAATTAGAGGGAGTAGGAAGCTGCAGGCTAGGAGAATCTTGGATTCTTTGGTAAGGAAAGGTTTCACACTGTAAAGCATGCCAAGCCTCTGGTGAGCTTTCTTGATTGTCTGATTGATGTGATATTCAAAGTAGAGGTGGAAGTCGATGCCAAAGTATTTGAATTCATAAACTCTCTTTGTAGGTTCCCTGTCATCATGCAGGGTGAAATCAAAGACTAGCAGTTTCCTGGAGCTGGAGAAGATGGTGTGCCAACACAAGGTCGACACCATCACAGCAAATACCAGCACAGTGACAGAAATCAACTGTCTGTGGTGAGTCGCTGTGCTGGTGCGCAGAAGACACTGGCAGTGCATTTCACAGTGTAGCCCCCCCCCATCCAACTCTGACTAGGAGTTAGAATCTTAGAGACCGGGGGGTGTGGGGGCAGAGCCCCCCAAATGGGGGGTTCAGGGGCACAGCCCCCAATTGAAAGCACCGACATCCCAAAAGCTACAATGCCGACAGTCAGCATGGTAGCTGTCCCTGTGGGGGATGTTGGTGCTAGCACTGCTGAAATGCTATAGTAAAACTGGAGAAGACCATGGCCTTAGTTTTTTTAGCATTAAGCACAAGTCTTTTAGATGAGAACTAAGAGTGGAGACTATGGAAGTAAAGCTGAAGCTTGCCAAGTAGGGAAGAGGGGTCTTTTTCCTTGCAAAAGAGGGCAGCATAATTGGCATACAGAATTAGCTCAGTGTTAGAGCAGATTTGAGGAAGAGAGTTTACCACAAGGGAGAAAAGAAGGGAACCAAGGATGGCGCAATGGGGTACTCCAATTTTTATGAGGCAGGAGTTGAAAAGGACTCCATTAATAATAGTCTGATGCAATCTGAGGCTAGTGTAGCTACAGACACAGTTAATGATGTCAGGAGAGAAATGAAGATCAGCTAAGGTGGAGAGTAGGACATCATGGTCAATGAGGTTGAATGCTTCCGTGAGGTCCACAAAAAACAAACCAGTATAGAGGCCTTCATCGTTGGCTTTATTGATGTAATTGGTAAATTTTATAAGTGTAGTCTCGGTGTTATGGCTGGCCCTGAACCCTTGTTGTGCCTTGGAATGCAAGTTATATGTTGAGAGAAAATCAATGGCTTGTTTATGGATGATTTTTTCAATGATTTTGGATAAGGGCGCCAAGAGGGAGATAGTTCAGTAGTTGGTGACTCTGTCTTTAGGACCAGATTTATGCAGTGGTTTGATGGTGCATTTCCATTTAAGAAGGAAAGATCTGGTGCAGAGAGAAAGTGGTTGAATACGTTGAATAAGTCCATGATGATTATCTCTGAGCAGCAGCTCAAACCAAAACCTAACTTTGCACCAGGTCTGTTAAGAGGTCAGTTCTGGGGTAGACCTTAATTTGAATGGGGAATTTTAACTAGGCATTTCTTTCTCTAGTTTGAAAACTGCTCAGACAGGCATCTTTCCTCTTTCAGTTCTTAAAGTTCATATAAGCAGTTTTTCCTTGCTTGAAGTCCATGGACCTGATTCTGGAAAGGTTATGCCAGGCGTAACAGCACTTGTGCCAAGTAGAATGGTGCAAGTAGCAACTTACGCCAGCAGTTGCGACTTGCACTATTCTACAAAGTGGCCTGTGACATGTCGCAGGCCACTTGCACCGAACAGCTGTTACGCTGGCAGTTGTGCCATAAATCCCCTGTGACATGGTGCTAGGGGGTTTACGACAGCAGTTGCACCCCATTCCAGAAAGGCAACGACAAAGACCCCAGTGACGGAATTCTACAAGAACCCCTGGAGGAGAACTGGCAACATACTTTACACCTGCATATAGCTGGTGTAACTTACATCCGTCCTCTGAGGGTCCTGTAGAACCTGGTCCATGTGCCCCCCATGCCCAGATCACCCCTGTTGTTGCTCCACAGGGCATCACACATGATTCCCCCCTGATCCCAGTACTGTACATGCCCCCCATACAATAATGGCCCCGCAGTGCTGCCCATGCCAACTGCCCCCATGCATATGTTAAATGCCCTGCAGGGCTGCCTCCACACCCAGCACCCTAAATCCCCATTGTAAAATGTCCCACAGGGCAGCACTGTCATCCCCACCCATGCCCGACTCCCGAAAGTAGCTGGCCGCAAATGAGGCAAGTAACCTGACAAGCCCTGGTAGTCTAGTGGCTCCCCACCCTCCCCACTCCAGCCATGCCAGCTCACCCAGCACCCACCCACTCATCCTCAGCTGGCAACTGGCACAGCCCACCTCTCACCTCCACAGCCAGCCACCGACTGAATTATGTAGAGCACTACTGGAAAGATGTCGGTTGGCGACTCAGCTGGCGACTTGGGTGTCGGGGCACGGGTGGCAGTGCTGCCCTGCAAGGTATTTTGCAACGGGGATTCAGGGTGCTGGGGTGTGGTCAACCCCGCAGGGCTCTGTTTGCACACTTGGGGCTGGGGTGGGAAGCCCTCACGGGCTCTGCTTGCACACCCCGGGCTGGGAGCCCTGTGGGGCATTACCTACACAGGGATTCAGGGGCAGGGAGCAAGCAGCACTGCAGGCCTCTACGTGGTACACCTGGGGGCAGTTGATGTGGGCAGCCCTGTGGGTGCCTGTTGAGGCTAGCTGAGCATGGGGGGCACCTGTTGCTAAGCAGAAGCCAGTAAACATGCTCGCCATAGGTGCGCCCCGCAGTTCAGCGTGACGGCTGCATGTCGAAGTCATAGGACTTAGCTGCAAAGACCCTGCCCCATCTAGAATAGGTCACAGGGTCAATGTCGCAGTTGCAGGTAGCACAAGTTGCGTTTGGCAGCAACTTGCAGCACCCTTCTAGAACTGAGCCCCTTGTGAACTAGGATGATGACCAGATGTCCTAGTATGACCTCCCAGTTACCTTAATTAATAATTAAGCATTCATAAAGTATATAAAATAGTAATTAAAATAATATAAAAATTATATTGATAATAAAATATTTATATAACTAAGTTTTATTCCCACAGAAGATTATGGTGTTAGACCCAGTAGGTAAGTAAGGGGTGGAAGAGGGTGATGTGGTGGGTGCTGAGTGGGGGTCCAGTGGGTGGAGGGTATCGGCGTCAGAGGATGGTGGCAGCAACAGATATCGATAGAATATTTTCTTTTTAAAGGGTTTAAAACAAATTAAAAAAAGACATTAGGCATGCTTTTATTTATTTCAGGAACTGACACTTGAAATTGGGCATGTCACTGTTGATTAGATCTTTAATGGGTACAGGAAGCAATGGGGAAGTGGGAGGGATATAGGAAGCAATAAGGAGGTGGAAGAGATACTTGACAGAGAGTGGGATATTGAAACAGGCATGGGAAGGATACTTGGTAGAGGCTGGGATATTGAAACAAACAGGGTGCAGGACCTCAGCTGCTTGTCAGATGCTGTGTGGAGGGGCAGAAAGGACAAGCAGCATGGAAACAGTATGTAATGATGCTGCTCAGCTGCTTGCTGGGTGGCTTCATGCAGATTAAAGAATTGAGGTGCTCTCTCATAGTAGTGCTATGGTCTACTCAACTACAAGAAGTTTCCACCCTGTAAGCACTGACCAGTGTCATTATCAGCCTGGCTGGTCATTGATCTGTTGCTGCTTAGCCCACTGTAGCTTGAGCTGCATTGAACTTGACAGTGATATACCTCTGCAATGCCATTCCTTGTAACAAAATGTTTGCTGTGAAGACACATACATGCAAACATAAAAAAGCAGTGGCCTATGTTAACTTTAGAATATCCTGCAAATTGTGGATTTCACTTTTGTTGCACAGGTAATGACTCATATTTTTGTCACCATAACTGTCAGAATTGTGTTTAACTCCACAAGCATCCGACAGATACTGTGTTCAGCATGAGTGTCATCACATCTTTCACAGGTATACATGCAGTATGTTTATTTTTGGCATAGGCATCATTGCCTTTTGGTTTATTATTACACGCTGCCTCCTAAAAACAATACCGATGCCAGCCCAAGCTTCTTCAGCCCCCCATGTCAACAAACATTTGACACTAAACAGAGGGTGCCAGCATCACCTCCATGCCTGCCACCACCAGTACTTGATGATACACACACACATCGTGGTCCCCACTTTATTGAAACCACTAGGCCCATTTTCTTTCATGCACCCATCATCACGCAAACATATTAAAGCCCCATATCCAAAACTATAGCACAGGTCTAATCAAGTTAGCATCTGCACTAACCTGTGTTAGTGCCAGCACTCTGGGTGGGACCACAATCAGAGGATCCCAAAGACTGCCCAAACCCAGCAGCACAATTACTCTAAACATACCACTGTGCTATGTAGATAATAGAGTCCCTCGTGCATTTCAGCACAGTGGTATATTGAAATGGATATTTTCTTTCATTTCCTTTTTTGTCTTTGTAGAAGTTTCAGACAAGCCATCTTTCAGTACACCCACCCCAATACACACAACCCCCTACCCTCCACCACAGCACACGTTACACCCACCAATAAACACACTAAGTAATTCATACAGGATACATTTTGCTAGAGTTGCAATTCAATAGTCAGAAGATCATAATATTTATTGTATTGTATTAGTGGATGGATCATGCTTGCAGGGGCTGAAATTTTCATTAATAGATGATCCTCAAGTGATCTCTCAATGGATGCATGTTGTGCCAACCCCCAACTGTGCCAAACTCTGGGTGCACCAAGGATCCTGTGCTACATTTTGGTACAACAGACGTCCCTTAGCCAAAGTACCCAGATTTGCCACAGGTAGAGTGGTGCGCCACACATGTGGCGCATGGGATGGGTTTGACAGAGGGTGCAATCATCCCCTCCTGCCCATCACAAAGCCAGTCCCTTGAGTACTATGTTGGGGGTAGGGAATCCCAAATCCCGACTGGTACAAGTACAGTGGTTCTGTAGTAGTGCCATAGTTGGCTATATGTGACAAGATACTATGTGGCAGGGTACCATGGTGGCACGAGGCAGCAGTACCCTGGACAGTCACACAGACTTGCAGACAGTGTACACCCTAGTGTGCAGTCACCAACCCTGTCCTGGACTACCTGCTCCTATCATACCCTGCTAGCTGTCAAGCATCTTTCAAAATCTCTGAAAACCATAGACTGTCCCTGGATGCAGGGTATGTAGTGCAGTTGTATGACAGAAAATGTACCCACTGGCAGCTCTGACATGCCCCTAATGCACCACTTTCTGCATACTGGCATAGTGCAGATACAGATGCAGTAGTACTAATGGTAGGTTAGTTAGGCACCCCTATAGGCGAGGGCCATAAATGTGATAGGGATACAGAATGATAAACTAAAGGCTACTACATATCCTGGAGTGGGGAGGCTCCATCCCTGGCACTGTACCATACCGGGTTGGAAACATCTCAGTGACATGTCGGGTGGGTTGCATAGTGTACAACACCCATGTATCTTAAGGTGACAGTCCCCAACAGTCTTACAGCATGAATGCATGGATCTGCCTGTACCCTCCAGTGCAGTTGACCCCTGACAGGAAGATCCATACAGACACCCTGAAAAACTATCAGGGACTGTTACCTTAAGATACATGGGTGCTGTACAGTATGCAACCCACCCAGCATGTCACTGAGACATGTATAATACAGTACAGTATGGTGGCATGGATGATGCCG
Source organism: Neoceratodus forsteri (assembly GCA_016271365.2). Lineage (NCBI taxonomy): Eukaryota > Metazoa > Chordata > Ceratodontiformes > Ceratodontidae > Neoceratodus > Neoceratodus forsteri. The sequence goes on from CM057454.1 coordinate 25,115,042, forward strand.
CCCCCCCCTCCTGATATACAGTAGCCTTTAGTTTGTCATTCTGTATCACAGTCACATTTATGGCACTTGCCTATAGGGTGCCTTACCAACCTGTTGTTAGTACTATAACACCTGTATATGCACTATGCCAGCACACACAGAGAGACGTGCATCAGGGGTATATCAGTGTCGCCAGTGGGTATGTCTCCTGTCATACAGCTTCATCCCACACCATGCATCCTGGGACAGTCTAATGGTTTTAGGAGATTTTGAAAAATGCTTGACAGCTGGCAGGTTATGATAGCAGCAGGTTGTCTGGAACAGGGTGGGTGACTGCACATTAGAGCATATACTGTCTGTGAGTCTGTGTGACTATCTAGGGCAATGCTGCCCAGTGCCACCATAGTACCCTGCCACATGGAAGCTTTTCACAAACAGCCGAATACAGCACTATTACAGGACCACTGTACCTGTACTGGTCAGGATTCAGGGTTCCCTCCATCTTACCTCACACAGTCCCAACTTGCTGTAAAAGGATACTAGACCAGCTCATGGTTCGTCTAACCACAGCCAGGACTTGTGGCCATGGCAGGGCTTTCAAAATCCTGATTTAGGGGATGCAGTAGCCCTGCCAAGCAAGCCCCCTTCTGACATGGCGCACTACCACTTTGGGCTTAGGGGTGGCACAGGGCTAGTTTGTTGCAGGGCCTCCTGTCTTCAACACAGCTTGCATTAGAAAATTGGAATTGAAACAACTTTTGATGCAAGGTGCCACTTGCATCAATTCCGTTTGAAGCAGGCATCTTCCACAAAATGCAGGGCTTTGAAAATTAGGCCAAAGGTATACAGCCAGTCTGATAAATATGATATTTTAAGCACAGGCAAGCTATGTAGACATAACAGCTTTTACAACATTATGTATTACATTAAAACCCCGCTTATCTGAACCCTGCTTTTCCAAAACTCTCAGTTATCCGAAACTGAGTCCTGTCCCCCATGTGTAACCTGCATTTCTGCCTGTAGTTGAAGTAAGCTGAGTGACAATTAAATTGCGATTAACACTTGATTAAAGCACGCAGTTAGTACCTTGTTTAGCACCACGTCAGACTAACCATCCCCATCCAGCTGCTAAAGTCCCCTGTTGTTAACCTCTCTTCACTCTCACCTGTTAATGCCACTCAATCTCGATCTCACAAACTAAGCTGTGCAGTGAGTCTTTTCTCTGAATGTTGTAAAAATGTAGCAGTGTAAGCAATCAATAAAGCACTGGCTGTGCACTCTTGATAGGTAGAGGAGACACCAGGAAGCAGGTGGATGCTGCTTATTATTGTGGGAGTGTTTCTGAGGAGGGCAATGGCAGAAGAAAGGTGTTGATTACTTTTAAAGCCTCTGCTTCAAGGCCAACTGACCACCACAGTATGAGTAGGCAGCTTTGAGGGAATGCGGCATTCAGAAAGTCAGAGGGTGGAACTGGTAGGAGGCAATCTTTTAACCCATTGTTGTTTTCCATGCTTACCTAGACAGTTTTTGTGCTTCCCTAATCCCTAGACAGTTCCCAGAATAGAGTTGATTGTGAAGGTGCAGGAGGATGCATCTTTTTCCCTACTACTGAAAATTAAAACAAAACGGTTATCGGCGATAACTTATCGCTGTTTCACAAACTAGGAACAATTTGTATTGGTCATCTCATTCGATTATTTGCAGCTCTCATCTACATGTACTAAGGTTTGCTGCCGGTCCCGCTCCGTGTGTTGGATTTTAGTGTGAACCATCACCACCTCGCTTGTCCGAAACCCTGTTAATCTGAATGTTTTTAATGTCCCCCAAGACATTTGGATATATGGGGTTACACTGTATTTTTAAAAGGCTGGGGGGGGTGCTAAGATAAAAAATAAAAATCTCCCCTCACAAAAATCCAGTTAGTGTGCTTCCCTCCCTCAGTCTTTCTTGTTTTCAAAGTCAGACGCAGAATGCAAACCTAAACTAAACACATATTTAACAAATAATCCCTTACATACATTATTCCTTGCTCCTGTCTTGTGGCTGGGTTGAGGGGTACTGAGAGTCAGGAAAGTTGAGCTGTCATTACAGTTTATCAGACGACTGTACCTGGGATCCATCCTTATGTCATGCTGTGAAAATTCATGTGAGCATACAGAAATGTAGGGATGATATCTCACTTTATTTGCCCATTACACAGTTACCCACAGCCACCCCTCCTGTGTGTACATGCCAGCTTTTTTCTGTCAAAACATTCAAAACTAACAGCCATCACTTCCCCCAAGCACATGCACACAGTTCCAAATAGGAAACAACCAAACAACAGGCTCAGATAAGTAGATATTATGTAAATTCCACCAGAAATATGCTGGCATTTCTGAAATCACAGAATATGCTGTTCCACAGAATATTACAGATGAGTATGAATAGATAGGCCAATGACAGAGCAAAGGCTGATTGCACATTTAAAAGGTAGAAAAAGAAATGGGCAGACTGGATGGGCCTTGCGGTCCTTATCTGCCGTCAACTTCTATGTTTCTGTGTTTCTGTATTATTCCATGGATCTCAACATGTTCTGTAGAAATGGTTGCAGAATGATTTTCCATGGAATGATTACTGTTCTGCTGAATATTATTACACAGATCACAGCAGGCAAAATTCTGTAGAAGAACCAGTGAAATTCTGGTGGAAATTCTGCTGGCAGAGTGGTCATTCTGCACTAATTTTGCCGGCAGAATTCTGCATTCCACACAGGACGACGTATAATCAGCTGTGAGACTCAGTGTGGACTTGAATATGTAAAATATCAGGGACATTACACTGGGAGGTGTTACAATAAAGGGAGGGCATACATTAAAGAACAAAAACAATTTCAAATGTGGAGGACAATCAGCAGTGAGAATTGTGCCTGATCAGATGTTTTTGGAAAGCGCCGGTACATGAAAACGCAAATTATTTTACAACTGTAAAAAAAAAATGTTTTAGCACAATACTTTGATTAAGGAGCTATAATGTGGATGACATGCTGTCCCTCAATTTAAAATGTATAACTTCTGTGACGACAGCATTGTTGTTGCACTGGCTTAAATTCAATCAATTTTTTTATTAATTTTGCTCTCCCTCTCATTTTGAAGGTGAGTGAACAGTTATAGCAGTTAATAATGGTATACATGTATATTACGCTTTTTCTCTATTTGCATTGTTAATATCTATATCTACATCTATCTATCTATCTATCTATCTATCTATCTATCTATCTATCTATCTATTCATTACAAAAAAACTTTGTTAATGCATCAGTTATGGTTGATAGCACAGCGACAAAAGTATGGAAATGTGAAGTTATGGTTACCCCCATCACACCACCCCCAGCCCCTCCACCCCCCACGCACCAACAGATGTCAGGGTGTGCCATGGGGTCGTCATGTCAAACTCTCACCCCATTCCATGTGTAAGCAAGCTGACAAGCTACAGTATAGGAGAATGGGGTGAGAGTTAGGACTGATGACCCCTTGGAAGACAGCAGAGAAGCAAGGGAAAGCAAGAGAGCAGCAGCTGAAAACAGGACTTGCCCAGACTTGCCCACCCAAAAAGTCTTTAAATTCTGACAGAGCTAGCAAACTAGGAAGACCACAGAGATGGGAGAAGGGCTCAGACTAGGGCACCTGTTCTGTCTCTCTCTTAGAGACACTGCTGCCAATGTTCCAAACTCTGCTGGAAGCTGCACACTCCTCCCATCTCGGCGGCGACTTCGGTGCTCGTTCTGGGTGCAGTTGAAAGTCTCGGGGGAGCTTCCCAGAACCTCTGCATTGGCAGCACTTGCAAGGAGCATTGCAGGCTGAACTAATTTTTTTTTTACTCCCATAGGTGGGGAAGCACAGAATCTCTAGTCTTGGCGAGGGGTTAAAGGGCTGTCATCAAGCGGTGACATCCACCAGATTGCCCAATCAGGAAATTTCACTGAAAGAGCACCAAGCACATCAAAGGACAAGGGGATTCAAATTGAGATCCCCTGTCCACCATGCTTGAGAAGGGCTCAGACTAGGAGACACTGCTGCCAATGCTCTGAACTCTGATGAAAGCTGCACACTCCTATCATGTCGGCGGTGACTACGGCGCTCATTCTGGGGGCAGTTGAAAGTCTCAGGGGAGTGGCCCAGAACCTCTGCATTGTCGGCGCTTGTGAGGAGCATTGCAGGGTGAACTGATTGTTTGTTTTTTTTACTCCCATGGGTGGGGAAGCACAAAATTGCCCACCCTTCCTCCCCCATTCCTACCCTCCCCCAACCCATCTACTGGTATACACTACCAGCACTGCCCATCTCCATGACAAGAAGGGGAACTTGTAGCATTACTATTTCCATCTCATAAAACTCCAACATTTCCTTTGATCCTACTCCCGGGTGCATCTTAATTTTGTTTTGCTCATCCTCGATTCCAGCCTAATAGAACAAAAACGTCTTTACAGGGACAAAACAAATAAGAAACAAAAATAAAAGCTGCTACTCTCTCGGGTACAACACCTTCCTGTGACACTCACGATTGCACAGTACCACACCTCTCCATCACCAACACTTCCTGCCCCAGGGCAGATAGAGGATCTATTTAAAAAAATCCCTTTCCTTTCATCCACACCTCTTTCAAAGGAGGGGCATCAGTCCACTAATCCTGCAAAATACAAGAACACAAAAAGCTGATATATTTGTTTGCCTGTTTTTTTTCTCTTTCATCCACACTTCAGCCCTCAAAGAAAATGAGTGTCATAAATTGCCAGTGTTGCAGCTTTTCCTTCTAGAAGGCATGTATACTGGCACTAGGGTACTGTCCAACATGCTGGACAATAGAGGAACTAAGAAACCTGCTCACAGAGGCCTGGAACCACATAGCATATCTCCATCTCCTCTTAAGGAACAGCCAACCCACTGGCCCCTATTCACCACACCACCTCCACCAGGAAAGTAGCCCACACCATCATCGGGCATCTGGTACTGGAGAATGTCAGGTGGTAAAGAAGGAGCAGCGGCAGGTTCCATAGGTCTCAGCAGCAGTCTCCAAATCAGGATACATGCATCCCAACATCAAACAGATTTGCCCATTTGGCCAGTGCAATTAACAAGGGGGGCAAACCTAGTCCAGTTAATCAACATACAAGTTCAAAACAAAAAGTAAGCACTGGAGACACCCCAAAGGAGCAAAACATCAGGTAAAATAGGAAAATTGTTATCATTAGGGATTCCATGATTTGAGAAGTGGAATCCCACTTAACTCAGGACCCTGATACTCAAGTAACTACCAGGTGCCTACCCGGGGCATCTGCAAAAGAGAGATACTGACCATATTGACCGTTTCATATGCAGAGAAGGAAAGTGCACTGGCATTTTCATCCACCTAGGCACAAATAACCTGGTAAACCAGTCAACTGAGGAGACCAAAAACCATTTATCTCATCTAGGGGAAACATTATCATCACAATTGCTGATCATAGCCTTCTCAGAGGTCCTACCAGTATGGGACATATGAGGCAGCATGCAGGAAATTTGCAAAGAGGAAATCAGGGAACTAATCATTTGGCTCCAAAACTTGTGCCTGGAAAAAGGGTATCTCTTCATTGGGAACTGGAGGGACTTCTGGGACAGGAGACTCTTCCATTATGATGGCCTGCACCTGACCAAAGGTGTTAGAGCTCTAGGGCAGACATTCGACAACCTCATGGACTATTTAAACTAGGCACTGGAGAAAGGGTAGAAACACAAACATAATTCACTACCCCTCCCCATAAATTTGCCCTATCAGAAGGGACAAACAAAGAATGGAGAAAGAAATGGGATAGGTTGTGTTCAGGGAACAATACTGAAAAAGGCTCAATATTGTGGGGAGTGACCATGCCACGGTCTGGTTCTGCCTGGACCTAGGAGGGGTAGAAGGCTGCACAAAGACGGAGGTAACTGACTTCACGGGGGGTGGATTTTAAGGAAATAGGAAGGATCCTTAAGGAGCATTTGGATGTGATTGGGTCAGACATGGTCGCTGACAGTAGGTGGGAAATCATCAGGAGAGGGGTGCAGGATGCTGCCAGCACCTGTGTAAGAGTAAGACAAAAATGCGATAGGGCCCAAAAACCCTGCTGGTGGACCAGGGAGTTCCAGGAAGTGGTGAGGGGAAAGAAGGCAGCCTATAGGCAATTCAAGTGCTCAAGGAGTGAAAGGGATTGAGGTGAGTACAAGCTGATGGCTAGAAGGGCCACTAGGGTGGTGAGGGTGGCTAAAGCAAGGAAGGAGCAGAACCTGGCCAGGGAAATTAGGAGAGGGAACAAGGGGTTCTTTAGATACATTGGGGAAAAACGAAGGGTGAAAGGGCAGATTGGCAGGATTAAAACAGGGGAGAGATGGGCACAAGACCCGGGGGAGCAGGCTGGGATACTAAATGAGTACTTCACCTCAGTTTTCACCAAGGAAAATGGGGGGGCTGCATCATACATGGGAGGAGACAGTGATACTGAGGAGGTGGGGACCCTTACTGATCGGTGGGTCTGGGAAGAGTGGGAGGCATCACTGGCAGGAGGGGGGAATGCTAATCAGGGGAACGAGGTGGCAGAGGTGGAAATCACAACAGAGAGAGTGAGGGAAGCCCTCAGGTCCCTTAAGATGGAGAAAGCACTGGGGTCAGATAAATTACATCCCAGACTGCTGAAGGAACTGGTGGATGTCCTGGCGAAACCCCTGGTGAAACTTTTCACCATCTCTCTCTGAGGACAGAGAGGGTGCCCCAGGACTGGAAGGTGGTTCATATAGTGCCTATCCACAAGGGGGAATCAAGGGAGGTGGCAGGGAACTACAGGCCCATCAGCCTGACATCGGTGGTGGGCAAGGTGATGAAGGGCATTGTCAAGGAGGGGCTAGGGTGGGACCTGGAAAAGTCAGGGTGCCTGGATGATAGACAGCATGGATTCATCCTGGGGAAATCATGTCAGACAAACCTTGTGGAGTTCTATGACTGGGTGATGAGTGCCTTGGGCGTAGGTAGACCAGTGGATCTCCTCTTTCTGGACTTCAGCAAGGCATTTGACTCTGTTCCTCATGGTGGCCTGTTGGATATGCTGGGAGAAATGGGGGTGGGGAACCAGATGATCAGATGGATAGGCAATTGGCTCCAGGACCAGACCCAGAGGGTTGTAGTTGGCGGGATAGTCTCATCCCCAAGGAGGGTCATTAGTGGGGTCCCGGAGGGATCAGTCCTTGGGCCCCTCCTGTTCAACACCTACATCTCTGACATAAGGACAGATACCAGGAGTGAGATGAGTCTCTTTGCAGATGACTCAAAACTGGGGGCGGTGGTGGATGGGGAGGAGAGGAGGGGAGGGTGGCTCTACAGGGGCAACTGGAGGCTCTGGAAAGATGGTCTAGAAAGTGGAAGCTGAGGTTCAATGCAGGGAAATGCAAGGTACTGCACCTGGGGGTCAGAAACCTGGGCCAAGTGTACACCCTGGGGGGGGAGTGCTACATGTCTCGATGACTGAGGGGGACCTGGGGGTGGTGGTGGATGTCAAGATAAACAACTCGGAGACTTGTAGGAGGGCAGCGGCCAAGGCCAACAGGATGCTGGGATGCATCGCTAGGGGGATCACCTCCAGAAGGAGGGAAGTGATACTTCCTCTGTATAACTGCTTGGTGAGGCCGCACCTCAAGTACTGCATGCAGTTTTGGAATCTACACTTAAAGAGGGGCAGTGAACTCCTGGAGAGGGTCCAGAGGAGGGCAACCAAAATGATTTGGGGCTTGGGGGACAGGACCTATGGGGAGAGGCTCAAATGAGCTAAATATGTACACATTGGAAGAGAGAAGGGACCAGGGGGACATGATAGAGGTCTTCAGGTACATGAAGGAGGTAAATAGGGGAGGAGCAGTCAGGGTGCTTCAAAGGAAGGAGGGGGCAACTAGAGGGCATGGGTGCAAGCTGGAGGGAGATTCAGGGGAGAAAGAAGGAGGTGCTACTTCACTGAGAGGGTGGTGGAGCCATGGAATGCGCTGCCCAGGGGGCTGGTGGAGACAGAGACAGTGGAAGGGTTCAAGAGGGGGTGGGACAGGTACAGGGGAAAGGTTCTGGAAGCAAAATCCAGTGCAGCGAGAATATCCAGAACTGGGAAGGGAGAAGCCAGAGAGGGTGAGGGGGGCAGCAAGGTCAGTTCCCAGGGTGGGGGCTGACCAAACGAGCAGACACGAAAGACCATTAGGCCTATTCTGCTGGCATTTTAGTATGTTAGTATTGCAACAGGGCTCCAAAAGGGGGGAAACCAGGCCTAGAAAGCCATGTACAGAAATGCACTTAGCCTAGCAAACAAAATGGCTAACCTTACACCTATTGTTGCACAGGCTGATCCAGACTGGGTCGCTATCATAGAGACTTGGTTTAAGGACAACCATGACTGGGAGGTAACTATTCTGGGTTAGAAAATGGGCATGTCAAATCTTCTCTTCTGATTGGCCAGTTCCCTACCCAGAGCCCTGGTCTATGTGACAGTAGATCCCAGATCAGGAAAAGTGCCAAATGCAACTGGACTAATTACTGAAATGATGGGGCCACTTAGAATTTTCAAAGCTGACGTGCCACCATTGTTTTCTCTTGCTTAGTGGGCGAGTTGGTAGCCTGTCATCCCCCCACCCATTCAGACTTATTTTCATTTAAATAAATGACTACAACAGCAGCCACACATTTTTAAAATATAAGATACAAGAAGTTGCCAGTCCAATTCACATTACCTAATCGGTGGTTTTTAAAAGGGCAGCGCGTGCCTCTCAGTAGCAGCTGAACTCACAAATGCTACGTGCCTGCGCTGCTTGCCGTTCAACTGCTATCTCCCAAAAACAAATTAAAAACTACCAGAAAAGCTTTGTTACACCCCACTGCCTCCACAAAATCTGAACAAACTTACCAGCAATCAGCCACTGTAACGTTAAACAGCATGAAATGTTTTGCGATTGTTCGCACCATAGTTCGTTTTTTCTGCAGTACACAGTAGTGCTTCTTAAGAAACTGCTCTGCCTCTCAACTCATTTCCCCATTTTGCCCTTTTGCAGATAACCCCCATACTTTACCAAGCCAGCAACTTTAAGCCTTGTGTGTGAGTATTGGGGGGAGTGGGTAACCATGACAGGCAGCTCCAATAGAACAAAGTCCTAAACAGCACAGCATTCAAATGCAGGCAGAGGAACCATTTTCTTACAAATGAAATCAAACACTAAGAGTTTCAACAGATAAACATAATTTTTTTTTGCAAACATATAATACAGTTGCCCATTTTCTAAGCGCAATAATACCCTCCAGGGTGGGCGGTATTGTGTTATACCGGACCTTCCTGGGGCTAGAAGGCCCTCTGCCTGCGGCATCAGGCATCATTATGCCCCTTGGAGGTCCGGTATAGCACAATACCGCCCACCTTGTTGGGTATTATTGCTTACATACTGCCTTTTCCGAAGGTACAGGCCTAGAAGAAAAGGTGGTGGGGTAGCAATGTATGTTAGGGAGGAAATAAAAGCTGCCATGGCCCAGACATTCACAATGAAGCCAAGGCTCTTTGGGTTACTCTCAAAGCCAGAACAGGTGCAGTTACTAGAAAAGGAGTATTGTACAAACCCCCAGAAATCAGTTTGTAGGGGGACAAGAAGATACTAGAATCCATTTACAATATGAGTATTAAGAGGGATGTAGTATTGGTGGTCAACTTCAATTTACCAGACATAAATTGGGGAAACCATTCCACTGCTACAACAAGAAGCAAAGACTTCCTTGACACTCTGCACTTATCAAGCCTAAGACATCTTGTCAAGGAACTCACAAGGGGGGAAGCCATCCTTGACCTGTTACTCACCAACAGTGACATCATATCAAGGGTAGAAGTTGAGTGCAACCTAGGATCTAGCAACGACCAGATGGTGTGATTCCAGGTTAAAATTAAAGAAGAAATCAAGCACTCTAAAACTAAAATCTTGGACTTCAGACGCACAGATTTTGATAAAATGAGGGAAAAGCTCAGACTTAACCTGGCTAAATTAACATGGACAGAGGGAGTAGATAAATATTGGGCATCTCTAAAGGAAACTATCATCGAAGCATAAAAACAATGTATGAAATGTGTGAGTAAAGCCAAGAAGAGAAGAAAACCCCTATGATTATCCAAAGAAGTGGCCGCCAAGGTCAGGGAGAAATTGATGGCCTTCAAAAGATACAAGCAAACAGGATGTGAAAAAGACAAAGACACATACAAGAAGAAACTGAAGGAAGCAGAAAAGCAAATCAGGGTGGCTAAGGCACAAACAGAAGAAAGGATCACCTCAGAGGTCAAAATGGGAGACAAGACCTTCTTTAGATATATGAAGGAGAAAATGAAAACCAGTACAGGTATAGTCAGACTTAAATGGGAAGATGGGGAATGCACAGAGGATGACAAGGACAAAGCAGAAATCCTTAGCAGATACCTTTGCTAAGTATTTACTAAGGAAGAAGAAGGTTGTGGTCCCACCTTGACAGAAAAAAGTGCTGACAGCAGCAATATGAATTTGGCAACTTTCACATGGGATAGTGTCCTGAAGGAGCTAGAAAAATTTGGGTTGACAAGGCCATGGGTCCTGATGAAATACACCTCAGGTTACTCAAGGATCTTAGGGAAGACCTGGCTGCACAGCTGACTGAGCTGTTCAACCTCTTGCTTGAGGTCAGGGAAGTTCCTGCAGACTGAAGGAAGGCCACAGTTGTCTCCCTTCAGAAAAATGGCAGTAGGGAAACTGCTGGCAATTACCATCCAGTAAGGCTGACCTCAAATGTTGGCAAATGATGGAAACTCTAATTAAGGAACAAATTATATCCTTTCTCAGAGAAAATGGTATAATGGATCCAAGACAGCATGGCTTCACCACAGGAAGATCATGCCAGACAAACCTAATAGATTTCTTCAATTGGGTAACAAAGACAGTAGATCAGGACAACGCTGAGGATGTAATATACCTAGACTTCAACAAAGCCTTTGAATCAATCCCACATAGAAGACTATTGAACAAACTTGCCAGTACAGGAGCTGGGCATAAAGTGGTAAACTTGGTACGGAGCTGGCTTAGTGGAAGGACACAGAGGGTTCTGGTAAATGGCCAACTATCAGAGGAGAGAGAGGTAACTAGTGGTGTGCCACAGGGATCTGTGCTGGGGCCTGTCTTCTTCAATATTTTTATTAGTGACATATATGTGGGCCTAGAAGGCAAGATGTGTCTATTCGCAGATGACGCAAAGATATGTAATAGGGTAGACACTCCGGCGGGAGTGGAAAGGATGAGAGCTGATCTTCAAAGACTAGAAAGGTGGACAGAAACTTGGCAATTAAATTTCAATGCCAAAGAGTGCAAGCTCATGCACCTAGAGAGGAAAATCCTTGTGAGGAATACCTCCTGTGTGGAGTGGAATTGGAAGCCACAAAGCAGGAAAGGGATCTGGGGGTGATTATAACAGGTGACCTGAAAACATCCAAGCAGTGTGAAAAAGCAGTGTTAAAGGCAAACAGTATGTTAAGCTGCATAGGAAAAGGAATTACAAGTAGAAAGAGGGAGGTGATTATGCCACTGTACAGATCAATGGTAAGGCCTCACCTGGAGTACAGTGTGCAGTTCTGGAGACCTCACCTCAGAAAGGACATAGACAGACTGGATACAGTGCAAATGAGAGCTACAAAAATGATATTTGGACTTCACAACAAGACATATGAGGAACATCTGCATGACCTAAACATGTAGCTGTAACCTGATCAGTTCTTTCATTAGTCGATTACAGGACTGTAATTTATGGCACCACAGACCAAACAGCCCTACATTGCATTAGCCTAGCTCTCAAGCAAAGCTTGCCGACTGGTCACAGGCAGTGATAGATTAACCCACACATGTGTGCTCTACAGGCTTGCAGACTGGCTAACCTTTGAATGGAGACTTAAGTACCACACTTGCTTCCAAGCCAAAAAAATACTTATGAATCTTACACCCAAGGGCCTCCATCTCCTCATCCAGCCAGCCCCTCACAGGAGGGCAACTAGGCACCCTGTAAGCACCTCCCTCCCTCCTAGTCCCCCACTGGAGGACCTCATTAGGGCAAAGGTCTTTCTGTTATCATGCTCCCTTTTGGCTTAACAACCTATTACCCTCCGTTTCCCTGGCCCCTAGTCTTGGCCAATTTAAAACTGGTATCAAGAACCTTCTTCTTGACTCAGTGGCCTGTGGCTGTAACTAACATACCTCTCCCTTGTCTGAATATGATAAATGACTAGCTTATCCCCTGACTACATCCCCAGGCCTACAACCTAGCTGTATATAAACCTCAACTTAGGGCTCTGTAAATGACCCTCCGAATCTGTAACCTGGCTTGTCTCACTACAGTGACCCAGGGTCCTCTATGATCCTAGAGATGGTAACCAACCATTGTAAATACACTGTACTGTGACCTATGTATAATATGTTTAAATGTAATGTTTGTGCTTTTGTACTGACGTGGAGCCTTTGCAAAGGAGTCTATGACTCAAAGGATTGTAATTCCAATTTTCAGTAAATAAATAAATAAAATGTACTCCCTCGAGCAATGCAGAGAAAGGAGGGACATGATCAAACTTTCAAGTACTTGAAGGGAATAAACAAGGTCTAGGTTCAATACCTATTTCAAATCAAGAATCATGCAAGAACGAGGGGGCATGGCATGAAGCTGGAAGGAGGCAAGTTTAGGAGTAACACAAGAAAGTTCTTCTTTACCGTGAGGGTGGTGGATACTTGGAATGGCCTTTCACCAGAGGTTGTGGTGACTAGGTCAGTCAGATCATTCAGGAAGGCATGGGATAGGCACAAAGGTATTATAACACTGAATAATAGTTAAGGGAGGGGGCTGGGTTTATGGGCAGACTAGATTGACCATGTGGTCCCCTTCTGATGTCACTTTCTATGTTTCTATGGCACACTCTGATGTCTGTTGGTGTGGCACACTCTGATGTCTGTTGGTGTGTACAGGGTGTGGGTTGGGGGAGGGGTGATAGGAGGGAAACCCTAAATCACATTTCCATACTTTTGTCACTGTGCTATCAACCTTAACTGATTCATTAACAAAGTTTTTTGCAATGAATTTCCCTTCTTTTTGAGAAGGTGTAATGTAACTAGTAACTGGCATGTGTCTGTGGGAGTGCGGGCCCTCCGGGTCCTGTGATCCCTTCACGTTGCCCATTTTTTGTGTAATGGTATGCGTCTGTGGGAGGGCGGTCCCTCTGTTCCTTGTGCTCTCACTTACACGTAAGCACGGAGCCATACAGCAGCCACACAGTACTGAAAAGGAACCCTTGTAACATTTATTTGGCAATATCTCAGTAACCATAGCAACTATGAAAATACATTCAGCTGCAGTTGTAATCTATGACTTCAAAACTTCCTCGTAAGCTTAGTCCACCTAAAGGTGGACTATGATAAGGGCAGCAAAAAATCCATATCTCGAATCATTTTCGAAATAAGGGCGCTGAAAGGCACCATGGGTGCCTCAATGTTATCCTATAGGAAATTTCTCAACTTTGGAACACTGTAACTATGGACCCATTGAATGTTTTGGGACTAAACCACCACAAGACACATCTGTGGGACCAAGGCATGCCACCCTGCAAATTTCAGCCCAGAATCACAATCCACCTTGGCACAATGATGTGACAAAGAAAACAACACATGGGACAATGTTTTCTGAAAACAAAAATGTTTTAGCGACACCCCTATACCTTATAATGAAATGTTTTCATGCACAAAAACATGTTTTTGTGAAAGTTTCCGAAGTGCACATATAAATTTTCCCATAGGCTAAAATGGGACATTGTTTTTGTGAAAATAAAAATGTTTTCGCAACACCCCATCCCTAGAGGTGGGCGAAGTGGCCAAAATTTACTCCACAAAGCAATTCGCAGAGTATTGCGAAATCCATGAAGTAATCCACAAGGTAAAGCGGAATACTTTGCGTCATAATGAGGAATCCGAAGTCCATTGATGACAATGACTTTGCGTTACTCCGCCTTCCCTCAACCACTTCTGCACCAGTTTTAATGTGAAGTACTTAGAAATCAATGTACTTCGCATCACTTCTCCTTGTTATTGAGCTCCAAGGCGAATTTTGCAGTGATTCATGGGATTGCAGGTCACATGGGTTCTAGATTGTTCTGCACAGCCTCATTTCTGTGTAGTGTGTGTGTAGCAGTAGATGGAGACAGTTTCCTCTCAGAGCTCTGCGATTCAAATCCTCTAAAAGCTGTTAAAAAAGCCTTTTTGAGCCATTTTTTTTGCTCAGAATTTAGTACATCGATTGTAGGAAACCTGTGCTCATATCATCAAGTGTTTATTGTTTGTGTGTGGATTTTGAATGTTAATTTAGAACATTAAGCCTGTGTACTGACAGACACTTGAAGTGTGCTTTGGGAGAGGGGCGTATCTGTGGTGGAGGTAGGTTAAAACTGGGAGAAAAAAGGCAGTCTGTTTTGATTATATTTTTCTTGTATAACTGTGTTAATACACGCACAGTAATATTTTCAGTAATTCTTGACATTTTTTTTGCTGATTGTTATGGTGCAGCAGTGCATAATTTCAGTTTGTTTAAAAGATTTGGTTATATTACTGACATTTTCAATTTGCTACGCATTACTTGTAGTGTGTGTATGAGTTTGTGTGCATCGCGTGCCATCAAATCAGACACATTTTATTGTGCCACAGAGTAATTGCAGCAGTGTGAACCTGCTATCCACTGCACCTGCATGATTTAGTACTGCTTTGTGGTATCTTGGTTTTGGACTGTTACTGCAGTGCACTGCCCCCCCCCCAACCAGCAAAAGGTATTCTTTTCCAGATTGTATTGTGACTTGTGAGCACTGGTTAAGCTGTTGTTGTGACTTTGCATCTGCATCTCTTCTTGATTGTGCAGTGCAGTCTTAATCTGTCTGTGCTTTTGCATCTGTTTAGTGCCCAATCCCCATCTGCAAGCCACATTTGTTGGTTTTTTTTGGCTTCACATCCACTGGCTCAGACTGAAAGTTCAGAAATCTAAATTTGTTTAGAATTTTCTTTGTGATCCCCCAAAATGCCTGCAAAGAGACATGCAAGCAAAGCTGTTTCTGGTCATGGCCCATAAGGACATTGTACCCCTCCAACACAAACTCCAGAATGGTTTCACCTCAGTTGAAAGCTGGTTTAGCAAGCATAAACTGCTACGAAACTATAAAAAAAACAAGTCTATGCTTTTCTGCAGCACACACAACAAATACAAGCTGCAACCTTTAACCATCACAAACTGCCATGGAGCCGTCCTAGAGCAGGTTCACGTATTTAAATATCTTGGGATCACTTTAGACAGTCACCTCTCTTATGGAACCCTCATTGACAGTGTTGCCAAAGCTGCAAATACCCGACTTGGTCTCCTCTACAGGCAAAGACAGCACCTTACACCAGATGTCTTAAGGGTCGCGGTTCAGAGCTCCGTTGTCTCAATTATAGACTATGGACTGATCATTTACAGCTCTGCCTCACAAACGGCTCTCAGGCGCATGTCCATGATGCTCAACAAAGCCTGCCAGCTCATAACTGGCTCCCACTGACTCACACATATGTGTGACTTATATGCACAATCCGGCTGGCTTCAACTCTCAAACCGCATAAAATACCAGACCTGCACTATGGCAAAGAAAATCACCTTGGGTCTTGCACCACCTGGAGTCCAAGCTCTCCTTTGCCCTAGCAGCAAGCTTAGATCCAGAAGATTCTCTGCAAACCAACACATTCAGGTTCCTCGCTGCCATACTTCCCAAGGTCAAAGATCCTTTGCCTATAGGGCCCCCAGCTGGATGAATATGCTCAGCAGTGACCTCTTATCTGTGCCAATGCTTGGATCATTCAAATCCAAACTCTGCCTATACCTCACTGCCTCCAGCACCTGTGACTGGCCCACTTAATGGGCTACCTCCCCCCACTCCCTACTGCCTCCTTAGCCCACCTCCCCCCTTTCTTAGCTGCCTCTCTAGTTCACTCCTTGCACTTCTGCTACTCCCTGCCCCCCCTTTTCTTTTCTTTCTTACTTCTCTCTCATTTTTTTTTTACTCCAGCACTTCTATCTGTATTACGACAATGCCTCAGGCTGCACCCTCAGTTAGATCCTCCCCCATTGCTCTTTTCTCTTACTACTGCTGTTCTGTGCTGTATCGCTTGTTAGCCTGAATGTACATGACCACATATTTGTACTTGGTGTTATGCTATTTACCTGCCTATGTAACTGAATGTATTGTCTACTCTGTATTGTACCTACTTTGACATGAAACCTTTGTAAAAGAGCCTTGGCTCAATGGTACTTGTAATCCTAGAATAAATAAATAAATAAAAAAATAAAATGGCTCTTCTGCCAGTGGCAAGATTGTCCATGGACATGGTAGTACACAGAAGTGCATAGCTGATGTCAGTAAAGGGATTTTTCCATCAGTGTTTTTTACAGTGCAATCTGTAGCTTCTCTCATAGTTGGAGGAGATGGTATTGTCAGGAGGTCTAAACCTCACTTCTTAGGCTCTTGGCAATAATGGGCATGCAAGGAATCACAGACACGTTGCATAAGAGTAATAAACTTGTTTATTACTACCAAAAGGATAATCACAGTTGCCCTAAGCAGTTCTTACCATTATGAACTGGGAGCCAGTGCTAAGCATTCCTTATACCTCAAGGATTCTCCATGTCTTTTGGGGTCTCCGAGGTAGAAGACGTAATGTCTTACATTATATACCTACAATAATTACCATGGTAACTGTAAGACAGAAACATTTCTAGTTACAGAGGTGAGCCATATTGGCAAAATTAGAAGTGGCTCCTCAGTCCAAGATAACATTATACAATTATGTAGTAGTCATCACTTTGTAAAGACAAAGGAGTACAGTTATACATGTAGTAGTGTAATAATACAAATTATCAGAAGATGGCAATGCCGACTCAAATATCATAATCATTACAAGGACACAGGTGTCCTAACATCTTGTAAGCAAGAAATGCATATGTGTATTAAAAAGTAAAGTGTATAACAATAATATGCATACATATCCTGACACCTACTCTAATACGGTACATGCCCTTAGCCCTATATGTTAGTATAACATATACCTAAATGCTAGCTGTCTATGGTGTACCTCTGGGGGTACCAATAAGGGTGCAGGGATCTCGTGTAACAGTGTTGTCCCAGCTGGTGGTGCTAGTGCAGTTTCTGCTAGCATGAGTATTTCTGCATCAAGTTCCACTTCTGACCAATTAACCATTTCAAAAAATATAGTTGAATCGGAAGCTGTGACTGGCAGTGTAAATGATGTCATACTCCCATGGTAGTTGAACATGATTCTGAACCTGGCAACGATAACTCACAATGTCACATGTCTTCCATCACTGTTGAGGTCATGCCTTTGCCATCCAATGATTCAAAGTGTGGCACAAAAATATCAGGTGATGAAGATGATGATGATGCTGTGGTTGGAATATGTTCTCCACATGACAGCATCCAAGCTGAAAATGTGGATGTGGATGATGTTGTTGAATATGATAATGATGTCAGTGACCCCTGTTGGTAACTGGAGAAAAAGAAAGTCAAGGTGACTGTGTCTGGGTCTGTTGGCGTTAAATCCCCCTCTCCTCAAAAAAGTTGTGATTTAGTGATGATGACCCAGTAATAATCATAGGTAGTTGTGGTGATCAGTTGGAGTCCAAGTGTGTCCAGCCTGAAAAATCATGTAGCACACCCCCAATTTCAGGGGTTAAAAAAGCGGAGTCCATTAAGCAGTATCAGGGACATGTTAAAAGTAGTGGTTCACAATTCCTTGTTTGGGATTTTTTTGTTCAAGATGCAAATGATGAGTCAGTTGCAGTCTGCCAGCTTTGCCATGCATGTGTGAGTCGAGGTAAAAAGGGGCGTCATCTGGGCATGGGGGGCCAGCATACACATCTTAAGAACAGACACGTGGCACTGTAGTCCTGGCACCAGATGGCAGCTAATGCCATAGTGGGGTGGTCACCCTTGTCATCAACTTTACTGAGCATGTTATCCCCTTCCATGAGTGTAAGACCCAGTAGGAATGTCTGCAGTAGTGATGAAATAACACCAGAGGATTACTACAGGCATGATGAGGGGGAGGATTATGATTTAGAAATCTTGTCAAGTGGTGGTCGGAGTAGCAGTGGTGGTGGTGGTAGTCAATGCAATATGTCTAGTGCAAGTGGTATATCAACCCCTGTACATAAAACAGGGAAAATAACTTAATTTGTGGACTTGTTACCTGTGCACCCCTCTTCATCACATGTCCACACCCCACCCCTGGCCATTCGCAGAGCTGAGACATTTGTCACACCCCATGAAAAACATGTAAGTCAGCCCACATTGGAGAGTGTTTTTGCCCATAACCTCCTGCCTGCCTGCCTGCCTGAAGCATATGACCTACACTATGTAAGCCATGAGATGTGTGTGGGCTGCCTGTGAATTCTCACTCTGCCGTAAAGTGGAATAAGGCAGAGTGCACAACTCAAAGTCATAATTACAATGTGAAGTGATGAAGTGAGGGTTTAAAGTGGGCACTCTTCATAGAGGAACACTAACATGAAGTGACCACTTTGCAACCACTTCGCTGCTGGAATTTTACTTCACTGCATCTCTGCCTATACCTTATAATAAAATGTTTTTCTGCACAAAAAAATGTTTTTGTGAAAGTTTTCACAGTGCACATAAAAATGTTCCCATAGGCTAAAATGGGACATGGAAAACTTGCATAACTTATGAACGGATTAATATTTTTTCACCAAATCTTCAAAAGGCACCACTTTGGCCTAGGCCACATATACACGTATGCACATTTGAATCCAAACAGATGCATCTTTCAGTCTGTTAAGCCTGATGAAAAAATGCACAAAAGTTGAAGATTTTTCACATTTTTGAAACTCTGCAGTTCTGCAACCATATATCCAACTAAAACTTTCCATATATGCAGATCTATGGTTGGACGCCATGCATGCAAACTTTCAGGTGAATCAGACAAACGGTTGCAAAGTTATTAAAGTGCAGACTTTGGGATTTAACACAGAAGTGGCCCACCAACCCAAATTATAGCTGCACTACCATGCAGCAATAATGTATATCTACATACAGTATATTATAGGGGCATGGTTGCACCCCTATAGTTAGGGTTGACTAGGCACTTCAATGTTAAACTCAAAAGTTTGCACTTTAATAACTTTGCAACCACTAAATGGATTTGCATGAAATTTGGTATGAACCTTACTGAAGGGTAGATCTCTCAATCTAACAAGTTTCATTCTAGTCAGATATGTGGTCTCTGAGTTATGGAGAGGTGAAAAAACATGTTTTTACCCATTGATTTTGCTGGGATTTTTCTTTGAACTTGCCTACAGCCCAGAGGGTTTGTTTGTTTGGTATGAAATTTTCAGGACAGAAATGGACTACCCCACAGATGTGTCTTTTGCTAGTCTGGTGAAAAAACAATAAGCCGTTTTTAAGTTATTGCAATTTAAAAATGTATTGTATTTATTTTTATTTATTGCATATTCTGAAAATGCCTTTGAGTCCAAGACTCATTTACAAAGGCTCCACGTCACATAAAGTAAAACATTACAGCAGTGATCATGAATTTAAAAGCAGGATTCATACAGGCTAATTACAGGGAGTACAATATAAGGCTAGCAGTCAGATCCTAAGGCATATTAGGATAGGTCTAAGTAGCTTAGATTAAAGGCTCTAGATTTAGAGTTGTACAGGTAACTGTGATAGGTGCAGAAAGAAAAAAGGGGGAGGGAGAGAGCAAAGCCAGCCAGAGGCCCTTGTCAGGGGGGAGGAGACGGGGTGGGGTCAGAGACAGTCGCAGGGGTTGGAGGACTGGAGATGGCCTCTGAGAAAGGTTTCGAAGGGGCCAATTCTGTTTTCACTAGTGAGTGCGCTGGGCAGGCTGTTCACCCATGAGGGGGCCCTGTAGCTGAAGGACCTTTGGAATTGGGAGGTTTAACACCTTGGGACTGATAGGAGCTGCTTTCCTGAGCTATGGGTGTTTCTAGGAGTCAGGGCTGGTTGGATTATAGAGGTGAGGCCAGATGGGGAGAGTCTCAGGGCAATCTTTTTGGCCATGAGGCATGTGTGGAACCAGATTCTATTGTTGAGGTTCAACCAGTTGGTGGAATTATATAGGGAGCATGTATGGGTGAGCCGATCACAGTCACGTACGAGGCGGCATGCTTTGTTCAAGGAGTGACAGAGTCTGCCTAGATCAGAGGTGTTTGCAGCTCCATAGATAAGAATACCATAGTCAAGAAAAGAGAGGATAGAGGAGGAGACAGCAAGCCTAAGAGCTTCAGGTGTCAGATAGTGTTTGAAGCGATAGAGAATTCTGAGTCGGACATTCAGGGTGATGGACAGATTATGGATGTGCTGGTGGAAGTTAAGAGATGGGTCTAGGCTAAGGCCCTTATATTTAAAGGTATCCACTTGCTCGATGGGGGTCCAATTGGCAGTTAAAATTTGGGATCAGAGCACCTTCCAGGAGTTCAGAGGGTGTGAGAAGAACATGACTTTAATCTTCTTGTAGTTTAGAATAAGACGATGCGTGTGGAACCATGTTTCAGCATCAGAGAAGGAGGACTGGAGGGAATTGTGGAGTTGAGTGGGGTCTGGATTGGAGGAATGTAAGACCGCATCATCCACATACATTAATAGATTGCCAGAGCAGGATGAAGGTAGTGAGTTGAGGAAGAGACTGAACAGGAGAGGGACAAGGATGGACCCCTGCAGAACACCAGCACAGACAGGCAATCTGCTAGATAAGGTGGTGCCAATTTTGACTTATTGGAACTGGTCCGATAGGTAGTCAGTGAACCAGCCAAGAACATCCTGAGAGAAGCCGGTGTTGGAGAGTGTGTTTAGTAGGAGGGAGTAGTTGACCGTGTCAAATGCCTCAGAGAGGTCTACAAAGACCACACCCATGATGTGTCCTCTGTCTAAGGCAGAGTGTACATGCGTGATGTACTCCAGGAGGGCTGTTGTGGTACTGTGCCCTTGGCAATAGCCATGTTGCTGTTTACTGAGTAGGTCATGATTGTTAAAGTGGTCAGTGAGCTGGTCAGAGACAATACATTCAAGCACCTTCGATGGGGGAAGGATTGAGATGGGGCGGTAGTTGTTGGTGGAGGTACGATCTCCGCATTTAAATATGGGGTAATGGAGGCAGATTTCCACTGTGAGGAAAATTTCCCTTGGCAGAGGGAGCAGTTGAGAATGTGGGTGAGGGAGTGGAGAACCTCATGAAGAGTGAGCCGGAGGAGCCTCAGGTCTAAGGAGTCACTACTGTAATGGGCATTGCTTAGGGCTTTTTCTAGGTAAGATCTGGCAGTCGCTGTGGAGACACATTGAAAGCGTAAAGGAGGGGTGGCAGGAGAGGTTTGGAGGTAGGAGGGAGTGGGTGGGTGTAAGAAGTTAGGAGGGAGTATATGGCAGAGATTAGTGAAAGCATGTTTAAAAGCTTTGGCAATAAGAGAAGGGTCAGAAGACAGGCACCCATCGACCACTATCTGATTAGGGGTAGGATTATGATCCTTGCCACAGACACCCTTTATATTTTTCCAGAAATTGCTCCCTGATCCCCATGCAGAGGTTAGGAAGGATTCATAATACCCTGCTTTTGCTTGTCGTAGGGCCCAGGTGCAATCGTTCCGGGCCTCTCTGTATCTTTGCCTATCGGATGGCAGGCCATACTCATTGGAGAGGTGCCATAGAGAGTCTCAGGTCCATATCAGTGCCAGTAGGTGGCTCGTGATCCAGGGCGCAAGGTTGTCTTTGACCACCCTTTTAGTGAGTGGGGCAAGAGTCACAGACAGCATTGAAGGTATGAATGAAAAGTTCAAGGGCACAGTCAGGGTCAAGGGTATTCGTTATGACGGGCCAATCCAGTGAGTGAAGGTGAGCTTTCAGGAGATCAAATTTGCCAAGTCCAATCTTGCGCTGTAGTATTATTTTGGGTGGGTTCTTTGGAGCTTTGCAGGACCAGGAGCAAAGTACTGGGGAGTGGTCTCTCAGAGCATTTGGTAGCATGGTAGTGCTAGTGATCTTGTGGGAGCAGTTGATAAAGACCAGGTCCAGTAGGGAGGAAGACCCAGTGCGCTGGTTCAGGTGTGTGGGGGTGGGAACCACTTGAGTCAGGTCCTGGGCAGTTGCGGTGTCAATGTGCGGGGTGGCAGTCCTAGTTAACCAGCTGATATTAAAATCGTCAAGTGCAATTATTTCATTATGTGATGGGAGGGAGGCAAGGTATGACAAGACAGAGTGGAAGGCTACATTCTGATTCATGGGGGGAATGTATACTGCTGTGAGGAGAAGGGGGATTTGAGAGCATCCCAGGGTAAGTTTGAGTGTAAGGGCTTGAGCTCCAGGTATCAGCAGAGAGGGAGGAGTATTTGACCGTGCAGAGTATCCTTAATGTATATGGCGCAGCATCCCATTCTTTTACCCTGTTGGTCGGCCAGGTAGAGGTTGTACCCAGGAAGCGTTACCATTGAGTCTGGGATTTGAGGGGAGAGACAGGTTTCACCCACTGCAATGATGTCCAGGTGATGTTGTAGGACCCATCCCTGGTAGGAATCCCAATTTTTTAATAAGCTGCAGATGTTAATGGTGGCAATACATAGACCGGTGGTGGGGTGGCGTATGTATGTGGAGGTAGCCATCGGGCTAAGGTTAGGATGGATATTGCCTGACATAAGGAGGAGAAGAAGGAGGGACCTGAGGAAGGAATGCAGGGCTGACTTTTTGATATAGTGAGTTTTGCATGTGAGGGACCCATGTGTGCTTGAGTAAGTTAGAATGGGGAGGGTAAGTAAGTGGGGAGTAGCCAGGAAGAGAGGTAGTGGCAAGGGGAAGGGGGTCTGAGATTCCAGGTTAGGTGGCAGGTGGGGGCTGAAGGTGTATCTGGGACAGTGGTCATGACTGCTGATCATAGAGAAAGTGGGCAGGAAGTTGACTCCTTCCGGAGAGGAGGATGGCATCAGAGCATTGAGGCTGCCTAGACAAAAGAGCCTCATCTGGGATGTTAGATGGACATGAGGGGAGAGCTGCAATGCAGAGAAGCAGATGTCAGGTTGATACTCGGGAGAAAATGGAGAGGGGAGGATCAGCATGGGGAACAGCTGAGCGGTCAGAGTTAGCAGTAGCAGGAGCATAGTAATATAAGTAAAGGAGGAAGTCTGGTGAGAATTCTGCAGGAGTGAGAGTTGAGCTGCCTCTAGTGTCAAACTGGGATAGGCTTCTAATGGAGAAACAGGCTGATTGGCTCAGCAGTCCTGTAAAAGACTGTGCTGACCAAGGGTGGTGGCGGGGAAGGTTGGGAGCCAATGTAACGCATCAGCGGGGACAAACTCTGCTTGTCCTGTGAGGTTTTGAGCTGGCGAATTCTCCAGTATGCGTACCGTACCTCATATGGTGCTTTTTTTGGGGGGAGGGGAGAGTGTCTGCCTGCACCCTCTTGACCTCCATGGTTGGACCCTCACCGGATCCTGAGACCTACAGGGAGCATCTATCTGCTATGGTGGTTTTTCAGGGGGTTGGGGAGGGCACCTGCTTTCACCCTCATGACCTCCATGGCTGGACCCTCGCCGGATCTTGGGACCTACAGGTAGCAGCTATCCGCTATGGTGTTTTTTTGGGGGGGTGGGGGAGAGCAACTGTTTGCACCCTCATGACCTCCAGGGCTGGACCCTCACTGGATCCTGAGACCTACAGGGAGCAGCTATCTGCTATGGTGGTTTTTCAGGGGGTTGGGGAGGGCACCTGCTTGCACCCTCATGACCTCCATGGCTGGACCCTCGCTGGATCCTGGGACCTACAGTTAGCAGCTATCTCCTATGGTGTTTTTTTGTGGGGTGGGGGAGGGCGCCTGCTTGCACCCTCATGAGCTCTGTGGCTGGACCATTGCCGGATCCTGGGACCTACAGGGAGCAGCTATCTGCTTTGGTGGTTTTTCAGGAGGTTGGGGAGGGCACCTGCTTGCACCCTCACAACCTGCGTGGCTAGACACTTGCCAGATCCTGGGACCTATAGGGAGCAGCTATCTGCTATGGTGTTTTTTTGGGGGGTGGGAGAGGGCACCTGCTTGCACCCTCATGAGCTCCGTGGCTGGACCTTCACCGGATCATGGGACCTACAGGGAGCAGCTATCTGTGGAAACAAGAGACGCAGGTGAGAAATTTATACAGAGGAGGAAGTCCAAGGGGGAGGGGATGCAGACTGATCATTTCTGAGCATTCTCAGTAGGCACTTCAATATAGCTGTATGATAAGAAAGAGGAATCCTGCATTGTATGACATAATTCCTCTTTTGTATGGCAGCCATCTTGTTTTCAGTTTTGCCTGAAAATTTCAGAATTAGAAACCTCCCAAAATGATATTCTGGGGAGGAACCAACACATGTATCTTGCTTATTGGGACCCCCGGTGCATTCTGCACTTTACTGCTAGGAAAATGCCCTTAGAATGTGTTTTATTTAACATTTAAATTATTTGGTTGTATCAGCATCCTACAAAGTAGGATCTTAGTTCATATGATGAGATACGAACAAGGATCCTACTTCGTGAGTCATACGAAGTAGGATCTTCGTTCGTATCTCATCATACAAACTAAGATTCTACTTCGTATCACTCCAATACAAACATAAACTTTAAATGTAGATATCTCAGCCATTTTTGGTATTTTCTCACCAATTTTCAACATAGGCATTTTGAGACCCCACCTCATGAACACTGGCACTGTCATTTCATTACTCGGTCCCGGAAGGTGATTTTGTGGTCACTGCATGGAATAACTTTTTGGGACTGATTAACAAAATGGCAGTCCCAGTGTTCATGAGGGGATGTCCCAAAACGCTCATGTTGAAAATGTGGTGCAAAAAATCCTAAAAACGCCCATGTTACAAGCGTGTGTTGCGCAGTTTCTATGCATGCTCATAACTTCACGAATTTTTAATATTTTCAGTCCAGATTTTCAACATTTCCATTTTTTCACACCTCCTCATGAACAGTACAGCTGTCATTTCTCACATCCTGCCCAAAATGTGTTTTTGCACCTGTGGGCAGAATGGCACAGTCACTGTGCAAAATCAGCTTTCAGGATGTATTAACAAAATTGCAGTGCCGGTGTTCATGAGGGGATTTCCCAAAAAGCCCATGTTGAATATTTGGTTAAGAAATTCCCATAAATGGCCTCGTTACGAGTGTGCATTGTGCAGTTTCAATGTGCTCTTTTAACTTTGCCAATTTTTTATATTTTCCCTCCTGATTTTCAACATTACCCTTTTCCAAGCCTCCTCATGAGCAGTATACAGCTGTCATTTCTCACATCCTGCCCAAAACATGATTTCACACCTGTGGCACAAAATGGCACATTTGCTGTGCAAATTCAACTTTCAGGACAGATTCATGAAATTACAGTGACATTGTTCATGAGGTGGGGTCCCCAAATGATCATGTTGAAAATAGTGTAAATAAAACCCTGAAAATTCCTGAGTCATGTGCGTCTGTTGAATTGTGGTGCCCGTGGCACATTTTGGCACCCTTACCTCGAAAACAATTCAAGATACTGATTTTTTGCTCACCACAGATAAGCACCCATGGAGGTTTCAAAGTTATGATTACAACCGCAGTGGAATTTTTTCCATAGTTGCCATGGTTACTGAGATATTGCCAAATTAATGTTACAAGGGTTACTTTCCATGACTATAGGGCTGCAGTATGTCCGTACTTATGTGTAAGTGGGAGCGCAGGGCCCAGTGCTGGGCCCTGTGCTCCCACTTATGCATATCATTATGCAACAATGGGTAGTGTGAGAGGAGCGCAAGTCCCAGAGGGCTCTCACTCCCACAACCACATACCAGTTTTACTACACTTTCTCAAAAAGAAGGGAAATTCATTGCAAAAAACATCATTAATGCATCAGTTAGGGTTGAAAATTAAAGCATGAAAAGCTGTGAAATTCGATATTAGGGTTACCAACCCTACCACCCCACCTCCACCCCCCCAACATCCACACACCAACAGGCGTTGTGGTGTGCCTTGGGATCGTTGGGCCTAACTCTCACCCTATTCCATGTGTAAACCAGATGAGATGGTACAGTATAGAAGGATGGGGTAAGAGTAAGGCCCACAGACCCCAAGGCACACCTCGATGCCTGTTGGTGTGTGGAAGGTGGGGGGTGGGGTGATAGGGTTAGTGACCCTAACATCGAATTTCCCAGCTTTTTATGCTTTAATTTTCAACCCTAACTGATGCATTAATGACTTTTTTTGCAATTAATATATATATATATATATATATAGAGAGAGAGAGAGAGAGAGAGAGAGAGAGAGAGAGAGGATAATGCCTGAGTAACAGTGGTTAACCAAAATGTAATCACCTCAAGTAGTTGCCAGGACAGCTAAGTAACCTTGAGAGTGCAGCTGGAGAGGTTTACAGTTGTCATGGAAACTCCGAGAGGTGATTGCATTTGTGGTGACTGCTGTTACTCAAGCATTGTATTTTATAGTGTACGGAGAAATTAGCCACTGTGGGAAAAAAATACAGGTTTTTTTCAATGTGCTTTTGTTCTCTTGCTCGGCTATGACTGCCTCCTGGTTTGAATGTTGAGCAACTGAAGTGCTTAAATTAGCCATTGTGAACTATACTGCACCAGGTCTGCAAATATCTGAATGGAATGTGTGTTTTGAATGAATGTCCAATCAGCAGATCACTTTTCCTTTCCAAGAATGTTGACATGTGGTGACATTCTATCCTATGATACCATCATTATGACATAGTTAAGCTAGGTTTACAGCATACTGATTTCAGAACGATGGGATCATCAGGTTATAAAATGATTGAAAACAGGGGTTAATAGACACTGTCCATACATTATGTATATATATATATAATAGTGGCACGGTAGGGCCACTATAGTTAGGGTTGAGTACCCCATTTAAGGTGAAATCTGAAATTTTGTACCTTAATAACTTTGCCACCATATGACGGATTTGCCTGAACTCCCCAAATACATATTTTTTAAATTTTTATAAAAAGTAGTGTCGCAAAGTACTTTCGCAAATGTGACACTTTCATGATTTTTTTTTCGCGAAAGTGTCATGATTTGCGAAAGTAATTTGCGACACTATACCCAAAACAATAGGAAATATTTGCCACCCTGCTGCAAAACAACAGTTTGGTCTTTTGGGCTGAAATTTGCAGGGAAGAAAGCCAACATCTGACAGATGTGCCTTTTGGTAGTTTGGTGCCAAAATATTACTGGGCTGCAAAGTTACAGCACTCCAAAGTTGGCAGTTTTTCCCGTAGGCTAACATTACGGTGTCCGCTGTGCCTTTCGGGTCCCGTATCTCGAAAACAGTTCGAGATATGGACTTTTCATCGCAAAGATTCTTAGTCCCCCACTGGATGGGGGGCTAATTACAAAACTAGCCTGGAAAGTCGTAAATAATATGAGATTCTAATTTTTTCTCTACATCATACGGTTCCTGAGATATAAGCAATTTAGTATTCCAAGTGCTCATTTTCTAATCAGAGGGCCATTATTATGCCCACATTCTTTGTATTCACTGTACTTCTGAATCCACCTATTTGGGACACAAAGCGTGTGTGTTTGCGTTACTGTTACCATTAGCGTTTCTGTTTCCATTTCTGCTTGCATCACCGTTACTGTTTGCATTACCATTTACATTTGCATCAACGTGTGTGTTACCATTTGCAGTTGCGTTTGTGGTTGCATTTGCATTTTTGTTTGCATTACTGTTTCCTTTTGTGTCACCACTGGTATTACCGTTACCATTTGCATTTGCATTTCTGTTACCATTAGTGTTTGTGTTTTTCTTGGAAATTAAGTGAGATGCAGACTTTTCACTACTGTTGGATCACATCGCCTTTGTGCTGTGATCTCAGAAAAGAGGCGAGATACAGACATTTCACTACTGCTGGCTCACATCAAGTTTCCACCATTATCTCAGAAATGAAGCGAGATACAGACTTTTCATTATTGTTGCCTTACATCAGCTTACTGTTACCATTTCTGTTTGCGTTACCATTTGCATTTACATTTCCGTTACCATTTGTGTTTCTATTTATGTTTACGTCATCGTTACTGTTGCTGTTAGCGTTAGTGGTTACATTACCACTACCATTACTGTTGCATTTCACGTTTTCATTTGCGTCACTGTTACCATTACTGATTGTATTTGCGATACCATTTGCATTACCACTTACATCTGCATTTCCGTTTGCATTACCGTAACAGTTACCGCTTGCATTTGCATTCACATTTATGTTGGTGTTACAGTTACCATTAGCATTTGCATTTCACTCACCATTACCACTACTGTTAGTTTCTGTTACAGTTCTTATGCAGACATGGGCAGCATGGTGGGCTCCATGCTCCCACCACCGCATTCCATTCACTATTTATATTGCACATTCTCAAAAAGAAGGGAAATTTATGGCAAAAACCTCAGTTTAATGCATCACTTAGGGTTCTTCCACAGTGACAAAAGTGAGGAAATTCAGTGTTAGTGTTACCACTCCTTGCACCTCACGCCCACCCCACTCCCACCAACAGGCATCAGGGTGTGCATTGGGGTCATTGGGCCTAACTCTCACCCCATTCTCCTATACTGCACCACCTCAGCTTATTTACACATGGAATAGGGTGAGAGTTAGGGCCAATGACCCCAACGCACACCCCGATGCATGTCGGTGGGGGCAGGGTGGGTGTGGGGTGCAAGAGGTAGTAACCCTAACACCGAATTTCCTTGCTTTTGTCACTGTAGAAGAACCCTAACTGATGCATTAAACTGAGTTTTTTGCCATAAAAATAAAATATATATATATATATATATATATATATTAAATTACACCAGCATAGTTAGGGTTGAGTGCAAACTTCTATGTTAAAGCCACATTTTTGAGCTTTAATAACATGGGAACTGTTCAATGGATTTGCATAAAATGTGGCATGCATAGTTTCTCGGGGTAGGTCTCTTGACATGGCATATTTCATGTGAATCTATTTTGTGGTTTCTGAGATACAGAGTGTCAAAAATAACTAAATATACAATTTGTTTGCCATTTCTTTGTACACCTATATCTCAGAAACGGTTTTACGTTGTGGTCTGACATTTTCAGGAAAGAAAGCCTTTGCCTCACAGATGTGTCTTTTGAAGGTTTGGTGAAAAAGTATTAATCCATTCAAAAGGTATTACATTTTCAATTTTCCCATTATTTTCTATGGGAAAAGTTAGATGTTACACAAGAAAATACTTTTGTTTTCACAGGAGGTGCTGCATTTTTGCACGTAGGATCACATAGAGCATAGTTTGTTTTCATAGACCTCTGCTGTGTTCACTGGAGCAACTGTCATTTTGCATGTAGGGTCACAGAGAGTCTACTGTATTTTCACAGAGCTTTGTTCTGACCGCCATCTTGTTATCCCTTTAGCCTGAGACACAAAATAAAGAAAACATGTAAAAATGAATGAAATAGAAAAAAAAATGAACATCAGAACTTAGCTAAATGGGACCCATTGAGCTACATTCTGATGTTTATTTTTTACAATTATGACCAGATACACTTTTTCAGGACACTCAAAATTCCTAGTGCTGAGGTTAGCAAGAGAGCTGCTTCTGCTCTGTTCTCTGTATGAGAACAGAGGGATTTTCTTGACTTTGCAGTTGCAACTGGAACTCGTGCTGCTGGCTGCATTCTAAAGTGTGAGCTGCTGTTTCCCTGGTGTGCTGGTGCCCCCCAGGAATGCTGTGTGAAAATACAGGCCCCTACAATACTGTATGATAGTGTGTACAACTATTGTAGCTATTGTATTGTAGTTGCACCCCTCTTATGTTTTGTTGGTGTCTGGTGGCACCCCCACCCTCCAATTCTCATTAATATTTTTTAATTTTATTTATTAATATAATCTGATAGTGGGATGCCCACCCCAGTGTCAGATGCTGCTCCCAATCCCTTCACTTATTGCTTTCCAACATCAGGGGGCCCAATCCTCATGACAGGAATGGAAGCCCCCCCCAGCAGTGTGGGATACTGGGGAGCCCACTCCCAGTGTCTCGAAACAATTATTTAATTTTTTCCTGTAAACAAGAAAATTGTCCCTGACATCTTTTGTTTTTTGTCACTAAAAAGAAGAAAATTGTCCCTTGTCATTCCTGCTCTCCCAGTCCCTTCACTTATTGTTTCCCAACATTGGGGGGCCCAGTCCCCATGTTGGTAATGGAAGCCCCCTAGCAATGTGGAACACTGGGAAGCCCACTCCCAGTGTCTCCAAATAATTATAAAATGTTGTCCTATAAACAAGAAAACCATCCCCAATGTTTTTGGTTTTTTGTCCCTGAAAAAAAGAAAATGGTCCCTCGGCATCCCAGCCATCCCCCTCCCCAATCCTGACCATCCCACTTAGCAGCTACCACCCCACACCTCCCCTTACTCCATACTTACCTCTGAAGGTCATCCACTGTCATCTTCTGTGGACCGGGACATGTCTGCAGTCTTCAAAGCTAAACCACAAACTGAGGAATCAAGGTAAGTGCTGTATAATATATTGCTATGGGATTTTCAACATATGTTCATAACTTTGTCATTTTTAGGTATTTTTTCACCATATTTTCAACATGGCTTTTTTGGGACTCCATCTCATGAACACAGTGACTGTCATTTTGTTAATCAGGTCTGGAACTGCATGACATCAACTTTTCAGACTGAGTAATGAAATAACAGTGCCAGTGTTCATGAGGTGGTGTCCCAAAAAGCTCATGTTGAAAATTTGGTGAAAAAATTCCTCAAAATGGCTGCATTATGAGCGTTTATTGAAATGTTTCTATGCACGTGCATAACTTTGGTCATTTTTAATATTTTGACTCCAAATTTTCAACATAGCCATTTTTTCACAACACCTCATGAACAGTACAGTTGTCGTTTTTCACATCCTACCTGAAATGTGTTTTTGCACCTGCAGCGTGGAATGGCATTTTTCTATGGCTTTGAACATTTTTACCTCTGGGATTTATGAGGAGAGGTCATAAGAAGATTATGTTCAAAATTTGGAATCAAAATATTAAAAATTGCCAAAGTTATGACCATCCATTGCAATTTTGGTACACCTGCTTGTAACTTCAGTCATTTTTCAGATCCTGCCCAAAATGTGTTTTCACACCTGTGGCATGGAATGGCATTGCAGTTGTACAGAATTATGATTTGGTAGGGATTTGAAAATTTTCTTTATGGGTACATGTGCTGGGGTAATAAGATGGCTATGAGAAGAACTTGGTCATGCATCTACAGAGGGATGGGTGTTCAGGGTCTGAAGGACCCTGTGCTCCAACAGTAAAATAAGGAAATTCACAGAACATGGGAGTGCAGGGTCCAAAGGATCCTGCAGTCCCACTGTAACATAAGGACCATTATGGAGGGTGGGAGCACAGGGCCCAAAGGGTCCTGCACTCTGACAGGCAAATAAGGATACAAGAAAACCATCAGAAAAAGTAAGGAAATCCATTGCAAAAAAACTCATTAATGCATTAGTTGATGTTGTTAGCAAGGGGACAAAAGTAGGGAAATATATCTTTAGGGTTTCCAACCCTAATGACCCACCCCCAGCCTCCGGACACCTACAGGCATTGGGGGTGTGCCTTGTGGTCATCAGCCCTAATGCTCACCCCATTCTCCTATATTGTATGTACCTCAGCTTATTTACTTATGGAACGGGGTGAGCAATAGGGCTGACAACCCCAAGGCACACCCTGATGCCTGTCAGTGTCTGCAGGGTGGGGGTGGATTGTTAGGATTGGAATCCCTAGTACCATATTTCACTACTTTGTTGCTTTACTACAGTAACAACCCTAACTGATGCATTAATGAAGTTTTTGTTTGCAAAGAAGATAGATAGATAGAGAGACAGACAAAGAGATACATAATTTCTTGAAATGTAAGGAAATTTATAGCACAAAACTACATTAATGCTTATTAGAGATAGATAGATAGATAGATAGATAGATAGATAGATAGATAGATAGATAGATAGATATGTAGATGTATAGATAACAATCTTTATTTTTTTGACAGGAGAACATTTTTGGGACTGTGAAGCCCTGTTTTACAAAGTTATCTTGTTTAGTAAATGGTTATATTGGAGTCGTATGTAAAGCATATGACAGTTCCACATGTATTAGAAAAACATGCAGACAAAACATGTTAGACACAATAGTTAGCCTAAACTGACAGGAACCTAGCAGCTGTTAAAATAAGCAAGCTAATATGGATAGATATGAAGCCCTTTTTAACAAAGTTGTTCTATTTAAGCAATCAATTAACTGGAAAAATAGTGTTTTTAGGGTTGCTACTGCTACTGCACAAAATGCAAATTGCACAAAAGTTAGAAATAAACTATTAGGATTGCATGTTCTATTGGGTTGTTATGTTTAACTCCCACCTACCCTACCATGTTCCCAAACTACATGACCCAAGGATAGTCTGCAGGTACAGAGCCATACATCAAGGTATGGTACCACATACAGTGTCAGAATAGTAACATTTGTATATGGCAACTCTAGTCTCTTCTCCCTCCCTTGCCCTCATGACTGTTGGGCAAAGTGCATGTCCAGAGTCATGACACATAGGTCTGGTGTTTCATACACATTGTAGATATGTAATTATAGTACTTTGGAGTGCATGTCTGTAGATATTTACAACCATTATAACATGTGCCTTACATGGCACATAGTATTGTACACAATCCACAAAGCATCAGAATTGTTGCAAATTTGAAGCTACTATACACATTGCATAGTTCTGAATTGCTTTCTTAAGACACATACTTAAGTTAGAAACAGTCAAAGCAAGATATATATTTTGGAGCATGTATAGAATTGTATGCAGGATGTTGTGGTAGCTGAATAAACAAACTATCAGGGCAGCCTTGTAGAATGGTGCTAGACCTGTAGTTTTGCCTTATGGCACCACGCTGATGGAAGAAATCAGTCTGTGAGTGCGGGGCCGGGGTTAGTAAAGCTATTAGATTTCAATATGTGTTAGCTAACTAAATATTTTAGTGGCCATCATTTTCTAGGGCTAATAAATTCCTTCATTGGCAGGTACCCAGTTGGCTAGTAAGCATCAAAATGTGATAGCAAAAATAACTTTTTTACTAACCATTGGCCTTCTGCCTAATTGGTTTGTCCCACCCTAGTCACTAGGATAGGGCAGGGGTAGGGGGAGGGGTAGAGATTGGGGTTGCTATATACCAATTTTACTATGCTGGCCCTGTATGAGGTACCATACCATTGGTGTATGTCTTTGGACCTGTAGACTGTCCTTGGGTCATGAAGGTAGGGAACAAGCTAGGGTGGGTGGGAGTTGAACATAAGAACCCTAATAGCACATTTCCAGATCTAGTGGGCAATGTATTTGCAACCATAATAATTCATTTCCAAACTTTTTGCAGTTTGTTTATTTGTGTGGTGGCAACCCTAATGAGCGTTAATGTAGATTTTTGCCATAAAGATATATATATATATAAAATAGTGGAACAGTAGAGCCACTATAGTTATGGTTGAGTACCCCAGTTAAGGTTAAATCTGAAATTTGGCAGCTTAATAACATTACCACCATATGACGGATTTGCCTGAAATTTGGAATGCATTGTCTGGTACCATATATCTTTGGATCTGACAGGTTTTGTTATGGTCAGATGTACAGTTACAGAGCTATAGAGCACCAACAAATGCATAAATTACATATTTTTGCACATTCTTTGCTCGTGCCTACAGCCCGCATGGTTTACATGACAGGTCCAAACCTTTCAGGGAACATGCATCCGGGGTCCCCGATGAGCTTTTTAAAGTTTAAAAATTTTAAATGGTTCAAAAGTTACTCAAAAAAGACTTTTCCCATTATAGTCTATGGGAAAAATTAACAAAATATGCGAAAGTGTCGCAAATGCACTTTTTACTTTCACAAATGACCCTTGTGGTGTTGCAAATTGGCCATCTTGTTTTCAGTTGGTGGTCACATAAAAGCTTGCCCTTTAAATTTGGTACCCTCTAGGGATGCAATTCTTGTTGTGTTTACCAAGTTGAGCCCTGAGGATGCTAGCCATATCTTTTATTGGAGTAAAACACCCCAGGAATATGTTTTTTTAATTTTTGTAAACAGTAGTGTCGCAAAGTACTTTCTAATATGCAATACTTCTGTGATTTTTTATTTGTGTGAAAGTGTCGTGATTTGCAAAAGTACTTTGTGACACTATGGCCAAAACAATAGGGAATCTTTGCCACCCTGCTGCAAAAGAAAGGTACAGTAGCTTCTTGTTGTTTTTACATTGTTTCTTGTGGATTTTACTTGGTAGGAGGTTATTCTTTCTACTTCTAAGAGGCTAGCAGGGTATTGTTTTGGGGCTGTTGAAATTTTGAAAACTGTTTTGGTGGCTATAAGTGGGCTCATTCATTTGATGTTTCACTGTGTAGCAGGCTGCATTTGTGGAGGCCTATTTCTTCTGAGTTAAAACCTATTTGGTGTGATTTAACTGGGGCTGTTTCTTTGAATCAGAGACCTATATCTTCTAATTTCAAGCCTATTTTGAGGTGTTGTTGGTGAAGCTGTTAGAATTGGAGACCTGTTTCTTTTGGTAGCAAACCTATTTGGGGGGCTTTGAGTAGAATTGTGATTCATTTTTGCTGGCTTCACTAGCTGCAAAGGTTAGTGCATAGTGAGGGAAGGGTGCTAATGGCCTGACCAGGGGCCTCAGCTACCTGATTGCTTCTGGAAGACTTGGATTGGACCCAACCTCACCCCACCCACCCCTGGTCCATGATTTTCTTTATACCATGGGTTCTGACATCACTTCCTCAAACGGGCAAAGGATATACACCTGTCATAACAGAAGCAGACATCCAGGAAAGGAACAGCAGCGAGTGAAGAGGTGACTGCTATCTCAGTGGAAGGGAAGTAACTGCAAATCTAGGAGCTTTCATTGTTACTTCTTTGCATTGCTATTGCATTGTGGAAAGGAGGAATAGGAGTTTCAAGAAGGTTGTGCAATTGCTACTTAAAGTCTCTTTTGAGTTTGGATAGAAAGGTTAGGAATATAAAAAGCAGTTGCTCAATCTATCTAAACGTGTACAACAAAGGGGGTAAGGGAAATTAAGAAAAGAATGTTTTGCACTGATAGAGG
The DNA here is from genome assembly GCA_016271365.2 of Neoceratodus forsteri. Classification (NCBI taxonomy): domain Eukaryota; kingdom Metazoa; phylum Chordata; order Ceratodontiformes; family Ceratodontidae; genus Neoceratodus; species Neoceratodus forsteri. The sequence goes on from CM057454.1 coordinate 25,150,323, forward strand.
GGGGAGAGGGGAGACTTGGGGGAGTGTCTGGTATCTGCATCTGGAAGGGTGGGGGTCACTGGTGGGCAACAACAGTAATGGGTAGGGTGGTAGGCTGCAACAACTGCGGTGCACCAATCTTTTTAAAAATTGCCTGGAGCGTGGTAGGATGTTTAGTGTGCAACCACATAGAGAAACTCAGAAAAGAGATTGAGGGTCTGCAGGAGGAACTAAGACAGGCAAGGCAGACTGGGGGTGGGTTTAGCCCAATACTGGAGGGAGGAAGAATGGGAGATGAGGGAGGGTGATTTAAGCCAACAGTGGTGAGGAGAAGGTCAGAAGAAGGGAAGCAGGGACAAGGGGGCCCAGGCCAGGAGAACGATTGCCAGGGAAACCAGATCAGGAGACAAAAGACAAATGGAAGGAGGAGATAGGGACTTGTGAGGGGAGGTGAAGAAGTGGCAAAAGTCATGGAGTAGAAAGGAGAGAACAGGTTACTATGAAGAGAGAGGGAGGGAGGGGGCATTTGTGAAGGGTCTTCAGAAAATAGTTTTGCACTGCTAGAGAGGAAGAAGGTGGAGTAGGGAAATGATGAAATTAGAGGAATAATTGGTAAATGCCTGAGCCAAACCGGAGTTGGGGAAGTTCTGCTGGGAGAATTGCAACAGGGGCAAAAGGGGGAAATAATGTGCAGAAGGAAGAAGAGGAGCCAGAAATGAGAGAGGGAGATGAATGGAAGCAAGCAGGGAGTAAGAGTGGTGGAATCTTAGTGCTGGGGACTCAATACTAAGAGGAGTCAGGTGGGATAGCAAGGGGGAGAGTCATAGTAGCATTTTGGTGGAGGCCATGCCAGGAATGACAGCGGAAAGGGTGGGTCAATCTGTTCTGAAATATGCTAGAGGGGGTAGGGACAAGCCTCATTTAATTATACATCTTGGGACGAATGACCTGGCTGACAAGCCAGTAGATATAGTCCAGAGGAGGTTTGAGGAACTATGACAGTTATGTGAGGGGGCAGGAAGATCAATAACTTTTTCAGAGATACTTCCAGTGCCCAAGGCAAGCACAACAAGAAAGCTGAGAATAGAGGAATTTAACGGATGGCTAAGAAACTGGTGTTATGCTAAAGGGTATGGGCTATTGGGGGTTGGGGAGGGACCTGGGAGGACAGTAGTCTCTATGCCAAGGACAGACTATACTTGAGTGAGGAGGGAAAGAAAGTGTTGAAACAGAGGATGGAGGAGTACATAGAGGAAGTAGGGAATTTAAAATAGGTGCTGGGGGTGGCAATTGGACAAGAGACATGCAGAGACCACAGGTTGGGAAACCATATGAGCTTACCCCCCATAACAGTGACAAAAGACAAATGGCAAGTACTATTGGTGATGCTAGTAAAGGAGGGCAGGATTGGAGAGGGAAGGGTGGAAGGTGGTTACCCTTAATGCTAGGAGCCTTGGGAGGAAAACTGCAGAGTTACAGGTGCTCATGGCAGAGAGAGAGGTGGACATTGCAGCCATCACAGAAACATGGGCCACCCAATGCAATGACTGGGACCTGTCTGTACCAGGGTACAGGTTATTTCATAGGGACAGGGTGATTGGGAAAGGAGGGAGTGTGGCACTATATGTGAAGGAAGGACTGAAGTGTGTAAGGGAGGAAGGGGAGAGGGTAGTATGGAGTCAATCTGGATGAAAATCCAGGATTCCAAGAATAGGATTCTTAGAATGAGAGTGGTGTACAAGCCACCATCTCAGATGGAGGAGTTAGACAGGGAACTAGTGGGACAAATCAGGAGGACCTGCGAGAAGGGTAGTGTGGAGATTGTGGGGGACTTCAACATGCCAGGAGTGGACTGGAGTACCCCAACAACCAGGAACAGAAGGGAGCAGGTACTGCTGGATGCCTTCCAGGACAACTTCCTGCTGCAAATGGTCAGTGAACCAACCAGGTTAGGGAATATCCTTGACCTTGTGCTGGCAAATGGGGACTTTGTGAGATAACACAGTGGAGGAACTGCTGTCAGGGGTGACCACCACTCAGTATGGCTCACATTGGATATGGGCAAGGAAGGAGTGGAATCTGGCACAAGAAGGCTGGACTTCAGGAGGGCCGACTTTGGGAGGATGGGGAAGTGGTAAAGGAACCTGGCCAGAATTCAATCTAGTATGGACACTAACCAGAGGTGGGAGCTCATGAAGCTGGGGATAGTGGAGGCAACCAAAACCTGCTGCAAGGCCCAGAGCAAGAAGGCTAGGGCTAAGAAACCGATCTGGCTGAGCAAGGAGGTCATGGAAAAGGTAAGGAGGAAAAGAGCTGCCTTTAGGAAGTACAAGAAAACAGGGAGAGGGAGGACAGGAGAAGTACCTGCGGAATCGAGAGGAGTGACATGGGCAGTGAGGGCAAAGGCATCACAGGAACTCAGGCTGGCACAAGGCATTAAGAAGGGGAGAAGGACTTCTTTAGGTATATCAGGGAGAAAAGGGCTGTAAGGACCACATAGTAAGGATTAGGAAGGAGGGGTTCGGTGGAAGCAGGGTGAGATAAAGCAGAAGCACTAAATGAGTACTTCTGCTCAGTATTTACTAAAGAAAGAGGGGGGTGACACCCAAGGGGAGAGAAATGGCAGAAACAGGGGGGTGACAGAGGGGGAAATCATGGAGGGCAGAGTTTGAAGGCACTGAGAGTGGATAAGGCGCCAGGCCTAGATGGCATCCACCCCAGGGCACTGAATGAGCTGGCAGAGGTCCTTGCATGACCTTTGGCTGACCTATTTAATGCCTCACTACATTCGGGGTGTGTACCTCAGGACTGGAGGATGACTCATGTGGTGCCGCTCCACAAGAGTGGCCCCAAGGATGAACCGGGAAACTACAGACCAGTGTGTCTCACATCCATCATGGGTAAGCTAATGGAGACTATCCTGAAGGAAAGGCTGGTGGCCCTACTAGAGGCCAAAGGACTACAGGACAGCAGACAGCATGGCTTCATATGGGGCAGATCCTGCCAAACCAACCTGATGGAGTTCTATGACTGGGTAACTAGGCAACTGGACAGGGGACATGCAGAGGATGTCCTGTATCTGGACTTCAGTAAGGCATTCAACTCAGTGCCACATGGAAGGCTGGAAAGTAAGTTAGTAGGCACAGGGGCGGGTGCAAAGCTGGTGAGATGGGTAGGGAACTGGCTTCAGGGAAGGTAACAGAGGGTGGTGGTGGGTGGGGAGCTCTCACACCCAAGGATAGTGATGAATGGTGTTCCACAGGGCTCAGTGTTGTGACCAGTGTTGTTTGGGATATTTATTGCAGACATATCATTGGACATCAAGAGCAAGATCAGTCTGTTTGCTGATGACACCAAGGTAGGAGCAGTGGTGGATGACGTAGGGGGGTGGCAGGGGTTGCAGGATGATCTGGCAAAGCTTGAAACCTGGTCAGGCACCTGGCAACTGGGGTTTAATGCCAAAATGTGCAAGATGCTGCATTTTGGGATGAAGAACCCAAGGAGGAGCTACCAGCTGGGGGAGTGCAGCTAGCCCAGACAGAGGGAGGAGAAGGATCAGGGGTGCTCATTAGGGTCAATGAACAACCCAGCACAATGTGTAGAAGGCAGCTGCAAAGGCCAGCAAATGCTGGGTTTTATTGCAAGGGTATATCCTCGAGGAGGAGGAGGTGATTTTGCCACTGTATAGGTCATTAGTTAGACCGCACCTGAGTACTGCATGCAGTACTGGCACCGAATCTGAAGAGGGACATTAAGTTACTGGAGGGGTGCAGTGCAGGGTGACAAAGATGATCAAGGGGCAGGGGACTTATCATACAGAGGAGGCTAGAGAGTTGAACATGTACTCACTGGAGGAGAAGATGGATGGGGGGACATGATTGAAACCTTAAGTACATGAAAAGAATAAACAAGACAGGTACAGAGGGGCTGTTCAAAGTAAGGGAGGAGGGACACAAGGGGCCATGATATGAGACTGGAGGAGGAAGGTTCAAGAGGAGATGAGGAACACTTTTTACAGAGAGGGTGGTGGCTGGGTGGAATGCTTTACCTGCAGAAGTAGTATCCAGTAGAACAGTGGACTGCTTCAAAGGGATGGGACAGGACAGGGAAGGGTAAGGGGTGGAAGGAGGGCAGCTGCAGGAATAAGGGCTGCTAGCTGCACACTCTAGCAGACTTGCTAGACCTCTAGGCCTTTATCTGCTGGCAAATTTTGTATGCATGTTCATATGTTTGGTCTTTTGGGCTGAAATTTGGAAGGAAGAAAGCCAAGATGCCACATATGTGCCTTTTGGTAGTTAGGTGACAAAATATTAGAGGCTGCAAAGTTACGACACTCCAAAATTGATAATTCTTTCCATAGGCTAACATTACAGGGTCCTGCGTGCCTTTTGGCTCCTGTATGTAGGAAATGGTTCAAGATACAGACTTTTAGCCAGAAGAAGGCTTAGTACCCCATTAGGGGGCTAAGTGCAAAACTAATTTTTTCTACGTCGTATGGTTCCTGAGATATAAGGAATTTAGCATTCTAAGTGCTCATTTTCTGCTCCTAGGGCCATTATTATGCATACATCTTTGTATTCAATGGTTTGAATGAAACTTTTTGGGAAAAAAGGTGAATTCGCGTTACTGTTAACATTTCCACTTGCATTTCTGTTACCATTTGTGTATAGCATTTCTGTTTACATCACTGTGTGCATTAACCTTTGCATTTCCATTTGTGTTACTGTTACGTTTACGTTTCCATTACCATTTTTGTTTGCATTGTTTTCGTCACCATGTGCATTACCATTTCGTTTGCGTACATACTTGCATTGCATTTCTGTTTGTGTTACTGTTTCCTTTAGCGTCATCATTGGTGTTACCGTAACTGTTTGTGTGTTCGTTACCTTTAAGGTTTCCGTTGGCCTTAGCGTTTGCATTTTTGGTAGTGTTTCCATTGTCGAGTTACGTTACTGTTTTCTTCTGCGTTACCGTTGATGTAAATGTTTGCGTTTCTGTTACCGTTTGCATTTTTGTTACCGTTTTCATTACCGTTTGCATTTTTGTTGCAATTAGTGCTTGCGTTACCATTTGCATTACCATTTCTGTTTTCATTTACATTTGCACTTGTGTTTCTCTTACCATTTGTGTTATTTCTGTTTGCTTCACCATGTGCATTACTGTTTGTGCTTGTGTTTGTGTTACCATTAGCATTACTATTTTCTTTAACCTCACTGTTGCCATCACCATTTGTGTTAACATTATGGTTTGTGTTTTTGCTTTTGCATAGTGCAGAGGAAAACATTATGTTTTTGCTATTTTTCTGCACTGTGTTCCATGATGCATAGTGCAGCCAGTGTGTGGTTGACTGTTCTGAAACTGGCCATGTAGAAAGACCTGTGTTCAAGGAATATGCCGTTTTATTTGGGAAAAACTGTTTATTTCCTCAGCGTTATTGCCATTTGAAGTTGCCCCCCCTCCAAGTTTACAGATGTTTTGGCCAAAAGGTCCATCATTTTACCACATTTCTGGCTGCGATTTCTGACATTTTGTGGTGGAAGACTTCTTAAAGGTGCAGAAATGTAAACATTTAATATCTCTGTACTGGTTTGGTCTTTTCACGTGAAATGTGGACGATGTTGAGTGGATGTCCTGGAGATGTGAATAATTCTGTTTACGTATTGGAAAAATAATTTGCTGCAGAGATACTGTGTGACGCAGTTAACATTTTGCTCATAGTGTTCTGCATGGTGCTACTGGCTTGAAATTTATACTGTAGGCAGCCCTAGTGATACGGTGGTACCTTGCAGTGGTTTGTGTGTAAAACATTAACAGGTGTGGAATTATGCCACTCCGACGAATGAAAATTTGGTTCATTATGCTTCAATAACTGTTGAACCGTGTGTCCGATTTGCCTGGAATTTAGAATGTACAAAAATGTAGCTGGTACATCAGAATCATGATTACTCTCAGGGCATGACCTGCAACCAGGAATCAGGCAATTTCTACAAAGTTCTGCCACCAAAACTACAGATTTGGCCAATGGGCCAGGAGCTATAAATACTTCATTTGGAGGTTTGCCATTTAAGCAATTGCATGGCCTGCAGGGTTTTGGGTTTAACTGTTCTGTGTGTTTTAAAGTGTGCCATCACAAGCCAACTAGCTGTAGTGTCACTGGGCCTGCACAGTTCCAATGGCTGGGTGCTCAGTGATGCATAGGGAACTTCTTTCAGGGTTTAAGAACTGGTTCAAGTGGGTAGCACCCCCGCCCCATACAGGTTGCTGGTAATACTAAAAGGTTTACAGTCTTACTTGCTACTGTCTTATCTTGCTTGTCAGGGAGCGGGCACTGCTACTGTTACCATTACTATCACCATTACTGTTACTGCTACTTGTTTTTATGGCTGAGCCTAGTCAGGCACTTAATTTGATCCTGCAACAAGAGTTAACGAGTTTCTGCCTAAAACAGTTATGCTTGTCATTCCCCATCTCTTGTGAATATCTCACAGGAAATATTTCATTGAATGTTATACATTTTGCCCTGTTAACATATTATTAGTGGTAAGATATTAATTTCTTTTGCTGAATTGAAGGTTGCACTGTGATTTTTCATGTGTAGGAGGGCACGTTAAGGGGTGAGGATGTATTTCATCCCAAGGGGTTGTATACGCTCAGACACCAAGGTGAATTAAATTTTACTCTGTGTGGAGGCCCCATGCTAAACATAAAAGATCTGGATTTGAACCCCACAATCAGGAAAATCATAGAACCTCTCAACCTTGTTTGAGCCCACATGGCAGGGTTTGTTACTGCAACATCAAGGTGACCCGTCACATACATATATCAAAAAGTCTAAATGAGCAATAGTAGCCTATTGCAACTAAATTACCAACATAAACACCTTGATTGAATCTGAAACTATGCAAAAAAAAAAGCCACAGCAGCCAAAAGAAAACAACCTCCATTAGGAAAAAAATAACCAATTTAGACTCAAACTTGAAACTCCTGTACCACAAACATCTGGCAGTGTACTGAAGAAATAGCATCTTCAACCACTTATAACAAGGCATAATTCACAAAAGCTGACTAAATACGTGTCCTGTCAGGTTTTCCTCATCCAAGGGATTGACATCTGGAACTGGGATTTGTGTGACAAATGACTGGGCTGCCTTAGGCTCTGTGAAAAGATACTGTATCTCTTCTTTTCAGCTGGGACATTCAGGCACGCTGGAAATAAAAATCGTGCTTGCACAAAAAGATAGTTTTTTTTTTTCCATGTCTTGCAACACTTGCATTTTTTTCATTTGTTTGTGCATTGTCATCAGGGTTTAAAGAAGCACTGGAGCCATCTCACTGCAATCTGCCCATGGCTCTAGCAACATGCAATGCTAAAATTCTGGTTTCAGGGCTGGATAAAGTGTGCATCACTATATGTTTCTGAAGAATACTTGCACTGTTCCCCTGACCCTGTATCAGGACAGCAACTGCATGGGTCAAATGAACGTTAGTATTAACAAGCCAGACTGTAAATAAATGCCAACAAAAAGCTGGCATTCAATCCTTGTTTTAAGAAAGAATGCTAATAAACTGAGTTGATAAGCAAATGATTTGATTGTTGTTTTGGCAAGTAGTGCGAAGTTTGTATCTCAAGGTGTGACAGCCAAGTGCTGTATTATAGGTTTGGTGCTGCTGCAGTTCCACAGCATTTACTTTAGAATGCATTGAATTTGAGCCTCTATTTCAGTCAATGTTCTTTCAATATCTGAAAGTCTCTTATTGAGTCACCAGTTTTAGTGTCCTGTTTCTGCAGTGACCCTAAAATCGTCTGTGTAGGTTAAGCACCAGGAGTGCCATCATGTTCATGAGGCCCAATTGCTGAGATGAGCGGAAGCTGATTATGAGGATTAAAAATATGTTTGCACTCCTTGTTGCTGATTTTTATCTGTTCTCTTTCCACCCATTTTATATCAGGTAGTCACACACTCACCAGTAAGGAGTAACATCCAAAATAAAAATACACAGAAAATACTTTCAAATCAAAAGTTGAATATGAAAATTGAGCTGTGCAGAAAAAAAATTTTCCCCTTTTGTCTGCCCAACAGTACCCCTTCCCTGAGTGTTACTGTAAACCGAAATCATTATTTGTTAGCTGCACACAAAGGGTATGCTAGAACTAAATCATTTAAAGATGTTCCATTGTTCTGCAAAAAGGAAACATTTTGACAACTCAAGTGACCATTTTAACAACTTAAGTGACCTATTTGTAACCATTAAAATGTTTGCAAAATGTAAACATTCTCTTTTTTCTTTTTTACATGTTATGCTTCTTGATGGTCTTTCCTTTTTTTCTCCAATAATAGCTTTTTTCCCCAGTCCCCTCACTGGGTCAGTGCCTTTTCTCCACTGATTTCACCAAGAGCTTCTCCTCCATGACGGGGCTCCAAGGGCTAGGTGCCAGTGTAGAGATGTTGTGAATTCATAATTCACTGGCAAAGCTGCTGTGAAGTGATGAAATGTTGTACTTTGCAAAGCCTTGGAAATTTCAACTCAGCACCAAACTTGCCAGTGTTTTTTTATTTTAAATGTTTAAAATAACAAAGAAATCCACTGCCCCACCTTAAGTTATTGTCAGACACCACCTTCCACCACACTAGATGGCTTCAAACAATTTCTCCTCACTTCTTTGCTCGCTGGGCCCCCACCTAACTCCTCCCCCATGTACCCTGCAGAATTTTTTAGAAGCCATAAAACACCAGCATTTGCCCTTCCCCCCAGGCAAAAGGAAGTCCTCCACCTTCCCTACCCATCCCTGTAAAATAGTCACTGAAACCCCCCACCCTTTAACAGCCTCTTGCTAATACACTACCCTTTTCTCCTCAACATCCCCCAAATCCCAGTTTTGCTGGTTTCAGATACCTGTAAATAAGAAAATCATTCCCTAGTGAAGTGAGAGTCTAGCTCTTTAGTGTTTGCAATTGGAATGCATGGTGACTGACATTTATACCGGTAGTAATACCGATTGATTGGTTATCAGATATTACTACTAGGATAGATGTCACTCACCATTCATTCCAATTTAGACACTGAAGAGCAAGCAGGCTCACTCTGCCACTAGAGAAGGTGTGGCACTATATGTGAAGGAAGGACTGAAGTGTGTAAGGGACGAAGGGGAGGAGGGTAGTACAGAGTCACTTTGGATGCAAATCCAGGATTCCAAGAATAGGATTCTTAGAATGGGAGTGGTGTACAGGACACCATCTCAGATGGAGGAGTTAGACAGGGAACTAGCAGAACAGATTAGGAGGACCTGCGAGAAGGGTAGTGTGGTGATTGTGGGGGACTTCAACATGCCAGGAGTGGACTGCAGTACCCCAACAACCAGGAACAGCAGGGAGGAGGTACTGCTGGATGCCTTCCAGGACAGCTTCCTGCTGCAAATGGTCAGTGAACCAACCAGGTTAGGAAATACCCTTGACCTTGTGCTGGCAAATGGGGACTTTGTGAGAGAACTTACAGTAGAGGAACCGTTGTCAGGGAGTGACCACCACTCAGTATGGCTCACATTGGATATGGGCAAGGAAGGAGTGGAATCGGGCACAAGAGAGCTGGACTTCAGGAGGGTCGACTTTGGGAGGATGGGAGAAGTGGTAAAAGGGTACCTGGCCAGAATTCAATCTAGTATGAACACTAACCAGAGGTGGGAGCTCATAAAGCTGGGGATAGTGGAGGCAACCAAAACCTGCTGCAAGGCCTAGAGCAAGAAGGCTAGGGCTAAGAAACCGAGCTGGTTGAGCAAGGAGGTCATGGAAAAGGTAAAGAGAAAAGAGCTTCCTTTAGGAAGTACAAGAAAACAGGGAGGGAGGACAGGGAGGAGTACTTGACAGAATTGAAGGAGGTAACAAAGGCAGTAAGAGGCCAAAGCATCCTCAGAACTCAGGCTGGCACAAGGCATTAGAAGGAGAAGGACTTCTTTAGGTACATCAGGGAGAAAAGGAGCTGTAAGGACCACATAGTAAGGATTAGGAAGGGGGGTTGGGTGGAAGCAGGGTGCAATAAGGCAGAAGCACTAAATGAGTACTTCGGCTCAGTATTTACTAAAGAGAAGAGGGGGGTGACACCCAAGGGGGAAAAATGGCAGCAACAGGGAGGGAAGGGGTGACAAATGGAGAAATCATGGAGTGAAGAGTTTGGGAGGGTTTGAAGGCACTGAGGGTGGACAAGGCACCAGGCCCAGATGGCATCCACCCCAGAGTACTGAAGGAGCTGGCAGAGGTCTTTGCAGGACCTTTGGCAGACCTATTTAATGCCTCACTATATTTGGGGTGTGTACATCAGGACTGGAGGATGGCTCATGTGGTGCCCCTCTACAAGAGTGGCCCCAAGGATGAACTGGGAAACTACAAACCAGTGAGCCTCACATCCATCATGGGTAAGCTAATGGAGACTATCCTGAAAGAGAGGCTGGTGGCCCTCCTAGAGGCCAAAGGACTACAGGACAGCAGACAGCATGGCTTCATATGGGGCAGATCCTGCCAAACCAACCTGATGGAGTTCTATGACTGGGTAACTAGGCAACTGGACAGGGGACATGCAGTGGATGTCCTGTATCTGGACTTCAGTAAGGCATTTGACTCAGTGCAGCATGGAAGGCTGGGAAGTAAGTTAGTAGGCACAGGGGTGGGTGCAAAGCTGGTGAGATGGGTAGGAAACTGGCTTCAGGGAAGGCAACAGAGGGTGGTGGTGGGTGGGGGAGCTCTCACACCCAAGGGTAGTGACGAGTGGTGTTCCACAGGGCTCGGTGTTGGGACCAGTGTTGTTTGGGATATTCATTGCAGACATATCATTGGACATCAAGAGCAAGATCAGTCTGTTTGCTGATGATACCAAGGTAGGAGCAGTGGTGGATGACCTAGGGGGATGGTAGGGGTTGCAGGATGATCTGGCAAAGCTTGAAATCTTTTCAGACACCTGGCAATTGGGGTTTAATGCCAAAAAGTGCAAGGTGCTGCATTTTGGGATGAAGAACCCAAGGAAGAGTTACCAGCTGGGGGTAGTGCAGCTAGTCCAGACAGAGGATGAGAAGGATCTGGGGGTGCTCATTACAGGGTCAATGAACAACTCAGCATAATGTAGGAAGGCATCTGCAAAGGCCAACAAAATTCTGGGTTGTATGCAAGGGGTATATCCTCGAGGAGGGAGGAGGGGATTCTGCCACTGTATAGGTCATTAGTTAGACCGCACCTGGAGTACTGCATGCAGTACTGGTGCCCGTATCTGAAGAGGGACATTAAGTTACTGGAGGGGGTGCAGTGCAGGGTGACAAATTTGATCAAGGGGCTAGGGGACTTATCATACGAGAGGAGGTTGAGGAAGTTGAACATGTACACACTGGAGGACAGGAGGGACAGGGGGGACATGATTGAAACCTTTAAATACATGAAAGGAATAAACAAGACAGGTACAAAGGGGCTGTTCAAAGTAAGGGAGGAGAGGGACACCAGGGGCCATGATATGAGACTGGAGGGAGGAAGGTTCAGGAGGGGAGATGAGGAGACACTTTTTTACAGAGAGGGTGGTGGCTGGGTGGAATGCGTTACCTGCAGAAGGGGTATCCAGTAGAACAATGGACTGCTTCAAAAGGGGATGGGACAGGACAAGGGGGAGGGTTAATGAAGGGGAAGGGGAATGGTGGAAGGGAGGGGCAGCTGCAGAATAAGGGGTGCTGGCTGCACATTCGAGCAGACTTGATAGACCTCTAGGCCTTTATCTGCTGGCAAATTTCGTATGTTCGTATATTCTTTACTAGTATAATAGTTTCCTGACGTAGACCTGCTACAGTGTCCTATTAGTCAGCCAAGGGACTTGATGTAATTTCATTGCCTATTTCTATGATGTTATCTATGCTACTGCATCTCAAGGCTGATTGCACTGTACTTTGCTACAGCATACCTACTTTAACCCTGCAGTCAATCAAGGATCTTAATGTAACTTCTCTGTTTTCCACAATACACATTATAGTGTATACAAGAGCATTGTTTTATATAGAATTCCATCCTTTTCAAAATGCTGTTGTACCACAGTTCAAAGGTCATCAAATGTGATTGTACCCTTCTGTGATAGAACAGCATTCTAGAACCTCTAGAGGCTGCACAAGTAAGTTTCACTGTGAAAGAGAAAAAAACACAATGGGCACATTTCACATAATACTATACACTATAAACACTACAGGATGAACAACTTTGTGCCTAAGCAGTGTGTTCAGCCACCTTCGGTTCTGATTCCCATGTTCCTCTCGAGCTTCCCTCTTGAGGTTAGAGGGAATCAGAACCCCTCTGTGGCAGAACACACTGGTTGTGTATAGTTCTCATCCAGTATTCTCTATGTATTACTTTTGGCTTTGCATTGTATCTGTATTTAAAAGTACATATGCCTCCTCTATTCTCCCACTGGAAACTCTTCGCACTACTTCTACCATGGGTAGTAAAGCTTTCTCTATCTCTTCCCCTTCCCTCTGGAATAGACTTCCTCTGTCCATCCGATTATCCCCCTCCCTTCAGTCTTTTAAGGCAAACTTAACCGTGTGGCTCCTTTCCAAGGCTGCTTGTACTTGTAGCTGTTCCCAGGTGGTACCAGGCCTGTATCCTGACATAGCACCTATTCATGCCTCACCTCACCTCCAGTGCTCCTATCCTCTTGCACTGTTCTGGTCCTCTGTTCAATCTGGTTATGACTACCTGTTTTATTCTGAACTGTTAGCAGGCTCTGCAACTTAAGTTGCATTGCTGCCTATGACTTGTGCCTATACCATTCTTGGTGATAGACTGAACTTTTATTTTAACTGTATTTATTTTCTTGGCTCCCCTGTGACTGTATGTACATTGCATGTAATACTTTACCATAATCACCATGTTAAGCCTTTTATATTGCATAGACACTTAATGTATATCACTACACCAGTATGTACTGATTTCTCTGAAATATTTGTACTTCATAATTTGACCTCATACCAAGTGTATTCGGCAGTCCTGTTTTGTTCTAATTGTATCTCTGTATTGTATTGATGTTTGTTGTGTTTGCCACCCTGGTGGCCCAGGTTGCAACTGAAAACGGTCCTCTGGATCAGTTTGCTCACCCAGTTATCAAAGACATAAATAAATAAATACATACATACATAAATAAATACATAAATACATAAATAAATAAATAATATAAATAAAGTAAATAAATATGTGATTGTATTCTTCCCTATGACCACCTCCCCCCCACCCCGTTGCAACTGGAAATGAGGCTGCTGGGCTCTGCTTCTTTACCTCATGAAACATGTTTAAAAATCTAAATAAATAAACAGACCTGAAACTGGGATTTGGGTGCTCTGGGGAGGAGGGGTATGAATTCACAAGACGATTGGAACTGAGTGGGCTTTCACTGTTAATTAAAAACAGGTATGGGGACAGGGAAGTTCGGGAACTTGGTTTTGATAAATGGGGAGAAAGAGATTTTACATTTGTGAACTTGAACCGTTAACTTTGTAGAATACAGGGAGGGAGGGAGGATGAGGGAAGTATGGGCCCAGCATGGGGATGGGTGTGGAATATTTTAAATACTAGATGGCATAGTTGGGGGGAGGTGTTGTCACTAATCCAGAGGTTGTTTTTTTAATGATTTTCATCATTTAAAAAAGTGAAGGTTGTATTAGATCAGGGAACTTTACAAAGCTTCGCAAAGGGGAAGTTTCCCATTTTGCATGCACTTCACTATCAAAGAAAGAAGTCACAGCATGTCTATTATTGTGCACTTTGCAGGCTTGTTTATATGGTCACAGAAGCAGATTAAGATTTTGCACTACACAGCAGCATATATACTGTCTGAGCTTGGCATGCCTAGACAATGTGAAGCATGACAGAATGTTGTAATTCTGCTTCAGTTTTTCATGTAATGGTATTTGAACTCCATTGTCTTCTACAAGGAAGAATGGCTAAAGATCAAGGAGGATCTGTGCTTCCAAAGGTGTTGTGATGTGAGTATCAAGACACAGGTTTTTTGCATTTCAGTGCTACTAGCAGAGGAGCATAGAAGACCATGACTCTACAATATGAGTGACATGACAATACATTTATTAGCATAGACTATAGTAATATAAAAAACGTTTAATACTTTGTTTATTTTTATTTATGTGAAAGGAAAACATGATTTCTGAATGAACTTGTGTGAAGTCAAGGAGATAATAATAAATAGCACTATGTATAGGTCACCAGCTTATGCATGCTCATGGTGCACAGATGACTGTGGGTATTGGTTGGTGGCCTGTTGTTCGTAATGAACATAAGGCAAGTCATGAAGATGATAAATTGCTCTATGTATAATACCTCAAGGCAGGCAAGCAATTGCCCATGACTACAGCGCAGACCACCACCTCCTATGGTGAAGAATACCAATTCTACTATACCATCTCTGTGCAGTGTGCAGGCAGGGAAGAAAGTGGTTTCACTTACATGCCACAGTGATATATTTATTTTATTTATTAATTTCAAATTTGATAACCTGGAAAGGCACACTGAGCCAAGGCTTGTTTCCAGGTGTGACCTGGGGGAATGGGGAAGGGAGTAAAAATATGTAAGGCTATTACAGGACATCTGAAGTGCATATGCAAAATACAGTGGCAGTACAAAATATATGATAAGGACAACATGACTCATGATAGAGGGAGGAGAACAATGATGAAGTGAATGTGGTAATATTTTAGGTTTCCTTAACCACTCTGTAGTTACAGTGTAACTATACTGTAACTGCATTGCAATGGCAATGTACTTACAGGCAACAAACATGTAGCTACCTTTGTTTCATGTATTTAATGATTACCTACCATCTAGTTACATTGAATGTCTTCATATTGCTTCCTACTCTTAATCTATAGGGTTTTCATTTTAATTATCATCCTCTCCTCTGGCCCTCCTCCCTTCACCAATGTCTTTCTGTGCACTTCCCTGCTAGCCTTGAATGGCCATGTCAGCATCTCCTATGCCTTGGCTAGACGCACCTCAGTGACTGAACACACACACAAGAACCCATACGAAAAAGAGCCCACTTCTACCTGATAAATGCTCAAGAAAATGTTTCTAATTCTCCTTTTCTGTTAAGGCAATGTCGAACTGAATTCAGGTCTCCCAACTCAAATCACTTCTCCATCGGAGTTTGCAGCTGCTCTGGGATGAAACTGATGATGGTCAATATTCTAAGCCTGTTCAAAAAACTTGATCATCTTCAAGTTTGGGCAGCCCACACTGACCCAGAACTGATTATAATTACCGAGTCATGGCTAAAAAAGACCAACACTGATCTGCAAATTACTATACCAGACTTCAAGCTCTTTATAGCTGATAGGGATTCGAGGGGGGTGGTTGTATATGCCAAATCAAAATTTGATGTTAGCAGCATTTCCTGTAAAACTAAGCCCAAGTAATACAAGATTGACTCACTTAAACTTCACCTTCCATCCTCAGAGTTCATCACAATCATTGGTGGCTATAGACCCCCGTCAGGAGGCCCAGAAATTCTTAACGTGTTGAAATCCATAACTTTGGCTGCTAACATGGAAACAATAATCTTAGGGGACTTCAATATGGATTGGCTCACTGCTAAATCCCACTCCCTAAAAGTCATCTGTGATGAGCTGGGTCTTACACAGATGGTAACTGAACCAAAAAGAATCAATGCTTCTAACTCTGCCAACAGCTCACTCTTACATGTCATCTTAACTTCGCATCCCCATAAAATCTCACATTCTGCAGTTTTCCATAATGACATGAGCAACCACAGTATCATTGTATGTACAAGATTCCAATCTAAAATCCAGCAGCACCCTAAATTCAGAATCAAACGCTCATTCCATAAATTCAACTCAGCAAACTTCCTAACCAATCTAGCTACGATTAGGTGGCAAGACCTATATCTTGCCAAATCTGCTAATGCCACTGTCTCTGTCCTAAATGACAACCTCACCACCCTAATTAACAAGCATGCTCCTCTTATTAAAATGAGGTGCGGAAAACTCATCCGTGGTTCACCAAGAGCTCAAATCTGCACTTACCAATAGAGACAAGCTATGGGCTAGGGCCAGGCACACAAAGAACCCGCAGACTGGCAGGCATTTAGAACTGCCAGAAATGCCTGTGTTAAAAGTATATGTGCTACTAAAGCAAACTTCTACATCTCCACTCTGGAGCAGGACAAAGGAACTCCCCAAAATCTGGAAGACACTGAGATCCATTGAAGGCCATCCTGCTGCTTCCTCCTTCCCACCAAGATTCTGGCCAAGGACGGGATGGTTGAAAATAAACTGTGAATCAAAGAACTTAACCTCACTTTGCCACTGCCAGGTGGCATCTCACTTCTCCCCATATGCTAGCTGAGTGAATAGCAACACTAGCCCAGATTCTACACATGCTCCTCCACCTCACCCCTTCCAGTTGTGCATGTTTAGCTACAAAGAAGTCAAAGACATAATTCTTAGCCTTGACACCAAGAAAAGTGCAGGTGACGATGGCCTTGAATCATTTTTCATGGTTAGCTATGCCCAGCTCACAGGCACCCTCCTTCACATCTTCAACCTCTCTATTAGTACAGCCACTGTTCTATCCTGCTGGAAATCTGCCCATGTTCTTCCTCTCTTCAAATCAGGAGATCCTTGTGACTTAAACAACTACCGTCCTATCTCTATCTTGCCCATTCTCTCCAAAGTGCTGGAAAAACTTATATACAACCAACTAAAAAATCACCTTGAAGCACACTCACTCCTAAACCTGGCCCAATCTGGCTTCAGGTTGAAGCACAGTACAATCTCAGCCTTGGCTAAAGTCTCTAATGACTGGATCCATGCTATGGACACCAAGAAGGTTACTGGTGCAGTCTTTCTAGACCTCAGTAAGGCCTTGACACTGTAGACCATCACCTCCTAATCACCTGTCTTGCCTACATAGGTGCCACCTACTTACCTTACAGTGGTTTAACAGTTATCTCACGGGAAGGATACAAAAAGTCAAAGCCGATGGCCAATATCTGCCCCCATTCCAATTGCCAGAGGAGTCCCTCAAGGCTCCATTCTAGGACCAATCCTTTTTTCCCTGCACATCAACAACCTTGACTCCCACATAAAGAACTCTAGCATACATTTCTTTGTGGATGATACGGTTTTGTACGCATCAGGCTCGTCCTTAACTAAAGTCAGGGAAGCACTCCAAGCTGACTTTATCCGGTTAGAAAGCAACCATATCAATGCCAAGCTTCTCTTAAATGCAAAAAAAAACAAGACAATGATTTTCTTGAGACTTGCCTTGTCTGGTGCCCTACCTACCCCACCTAAAAACTTCATAGTTACCTCCCTAGGTGGACCCTAGGAAGTCGTACCTAAATTTAAATATCTAGGTATGTGGATAGACAACAAGCTTTCCTTCAATGACCACATTGAGGATTTATCAAAGAGGCTTAAAGCACGCTTGGGTTTCTTCTTTAGAAATAGGACCATCTTTTTCTCAGAACCAAAAAGACTTGTCCAAGCAACATTCCTTCCTTGCTTGACTAATGGAGACATTATCTTTATCTCCTCCCAACCTTGAGCCTATCTAAACTGGACGTACTCTATCACCATGCTCTTCACTTCATTACTAACTCTGCGTACAGGACCCACCACTGTGATCTTTATGCAGAAGTTGGGTGGACCTCTCTTGCCACCAGACGCCTCCTGCATGCTGGCATTTGGACCCTCAAATTACTACTCCACAAACTGCCTGTCTATTTAACGTCTCTCATACACATCTCGCATAGCGTCTACTCCCTAAGGAAATCTGACCTTATCCTACTAGATGTTTCCAGGACACGTACCACAGCTGGCCAAAGAGCTGTCTCATATGCCCTCCCAAACATTTGGAACCAACTACAAGTCATGCTGAAGTTAACCAGCATCGTATCAATTAACTCCTACAAAACACTAGCTATCTCTAAATTAAAAGACATATGTAGGTGCTACTAGGCCCCCAACGCCAAGTCAACTTCCTAGGTACCAACTGGCCTCACTTATTAAGCTGAAATGTGTTGCATAATTTAGGACAAGGTTAAAGCTGGAATGTACTGCATATATAGCATAAGGACTTCTATTGTGTATACCTCTTGTATTATATATTTTTTCTTTGTTGTTCTACATTTTATATTTCCTGTCTATGTAATTGTGAACTGTATGTGTATGTGCCTCAGGACCTCCTTGTGAATGAGCTTGCTCAACGGAGTCTTTCCTGCAATAAACTTGAAGTTGAAACTGAAAGTCCAAACAAGGGTATGCCTGGTGACACACAATACAGGGCCAGTGCTAGCTACAGAATGCTGGTCAGCCCTAAAACAAAGCAGAACCAAGGAAAGTTGCAGCACCCAAGATGGATAGGTAGCATTAGAATTAAAACTTTAATTGTAAACTCACAATCATTACTACAAGCATCTTAGAGCAGTCTGCTCCAGATGTGTAAATGCATATTTTGAGCAGTATATGAAAAATGACAGCTGTACTGTTCATAAGGAGGTGTAAAAAAAATGCCAATGTTGAAAATCTGGAGTGAAAATATTACAGATTCATGAAGTTATGAGCGTGCATGGAAACTGCACAATGCATGCTCATAACACAGTCATTTTATGGACTTTCATCACCAAATTTTCAACATAGGCATTTTAGGACCTCTGCTCATGAACAGTGTAACCATGATTTTCTTAATTTGTCCCGAACACTGATTTCCCACAGCGACCACGCTATTCTGCACCGGAAGTGCGAAAACACATTTCGGTCGGGATGTGAAAAATGACAGCTGAACTGTTCATAAGGAAGTGTGGAAAATGCCAATGTTGAAAATCTGGAGTGAAAATATTACTGATTAGTGAAGTTATGAGCGTGTGTGGAAACTGCACAACACACACTCGTAAAACAGTCATTTTTGGGATTTGTTTTACCAATTTTACAACATAGGCTTTTTGAGAGCCCACCTCAAGAACACTGGCACTACTGTTTCATTAATCTGTCCCAAAAGGTGATTCCATGCAGTGACCATGAAATCACCTTTGGGACTGAATAACGCCATGACATTGACTGAATTTATGAGGAGGGGTCCCAATAAACCCATTTTGAAAATATGGTGCCAAAATTCTCAAAATGCCTGAGATATGCACCAAAGTTGAAAAACCCTATTTATGCCATTATACAGCTTACGCATTTCTTCAGTTCATGGTCAGCTTTGAAGAGTGCAGATGTGTTCCGGTCCACGAAGATCGTGGCACTGGGCTCCAGAGGTAAGTATGGGGTGAGGGGTGTGGAGAGGTAGGGCACGCAGTAGGTGGGTGCAGGTTGGGGAAGGGAAGGCGACTGGCATGGGACCATTTCCTTTCTTTCAGGGAGAAAAAAAAAGGCGTTTGGGAAGTTTTTTTTCAGGCATGCTTTCAGCACAATGGGGTGGGCTCCCAGTGTGCCACCTGCCTTTTGGGGTTGGAGGATTTAAGCCAATAGGGATTGGCCCCCCATTGGCAAAGAATGACTGTTTGGGGGCATGATGCAGAGTGGGATTGGGACCCCCTCGGCACACAACAAATGGGGAGGGGGTTACATTATGCTGATGGGGAGTGGGGTCCCTGTCAGCAAATGAACTGAGCCGGGGCATGCCGATCGGGATTGGCCACCCCATCTCCTTTCATGGGGCTGTGAGGGTGGCAGCATGCCACCGCCATGTTTACAAAAAATGTTACACTAGCAGGTACCGCCTGCAATGACGGGTTATTCCCTCATTGCAGTGGAATGGCTGATGCTGCAATGACAAGGCAGCCCTCACTGCAGCAGTGAAATTGTTTCCAACTTGGTGGCACTTTGGAAACCAATGTCTACCAGCACAGTGTGCCTGCATTGGTCCACCAATTGCCAAGCCCTAAATGAAGTGCCGCCATTGGCTGCCACAGTGCCACACCTCCACAACCCACTTTCCTAAGTTGCCACATAATGCTTCTTGCACATGCGCATAAGCAAACATAAAAGGAAATGTTAGTAGGAGTTGCTAAGCTGGACAATCCTCTATATGGCTGCAAGGCATCAGTGTAAAATGACCCCATATATATATTGAGCTAAATTCCAAGGTAATCTATTCAGAGGTTTTAGTTCAAGGCAACCAATATCCTTGAGAAGTAGAACTCCTTAAACTGGTGAAAAGTGGACCTGAAAAAAGAAGACAGAGAGAAAAAGGAGGTTAAAAGTCAATAATCCATACATACAAAGTCATTTCATTTTTTTCATTTTTAAATCTTTACATTTTTCAATATTTCGTACTCATTTTCTAAGAAAGGTTTTAAGGTCCTATTGATTGTTTAGGCCATTTGGTTTAACACTGTTCATGTTGTATATCCATTTGCTCTCCTTTTGTAGGAGTAGGTTACTTCTATCTTTCCCCATCTTAGGTGATGGGACCACTCTGTCCCCATAAATTTAAAGCCACCTAGGCTTGAGGCATGTTGTGAAATGAAATGGGAACCAACTGGAGTTGCTTTACTGCCATTTAAAACAGAGCGTACATGCTCCTGAATTCTCTGTTTTAATGGATGTACTGTGTTGCCAATATATATATATATATATATATGTATATAAGGCCACAATCACACCACAGAATGTAAACAACATATGGTGTATCACATGTTATGATTTCTTTGATTTCTACTTTATCACCATATTTAGGGTGAACAAAGCTATTACTACTCTATGCGTATTTACAAATGTTACATTTGTAACATTTGTGAAATCCATTGTTTTTTAGGTAATCATGTGCTTTTGTTTGTGGTACTACCCCTAAATCTGTTGTGTATCAGTTTCTCTTTTAGGCTTTGTGCTTTACTGAATGATACCCTGGGGTTGACACCTACTGCCATACCAACCTGAGTATCACTGAGCAAAATAGGCCAGTTTTTATGGAATAGATTGTCTATTTTACCTGAAACTGAATTATACTTAGTAATAAAGGTGCATGGTATTTTTTTCTTTGTATGTTTCTCTTTTGGTTTAAGGAGACTACTTCTAGAAATTCTACTCACCCTCTCTTTAGTTTTAGTTAGGAGATCCCAAATCATACCCTCTGTCCTTTAATCTATCAATAAGTTATGTTGCCTGTTGCTCAAATATCCCATCTGTGTTGCAGGAGGCAGTATAGTTTAGTGGTTAAGGGCAATAAGCTGCAAGCCTGGAGACCTGAGTTTGAATCCCACAGCCCCCACTTGCCTACTTTGTGATCCTGAACAAGTCACTTAACTTTCTTGTGCTCCCAGGTCACACCTGGAATCAAGCTATGGCTTAGTGTGCCTTATCTGTTTAACCCCCCCCATTTCTCCTTAGCCTTAGTAGGTGGCCATAGGGGAGTGAATTTTTGAGACTAGGGGTGTGAGCACTGGAGGCATGTAAAAGGGAGTTGGTAGCAGTGGGTTTGTGGAAGCATCTAGTTCCAGTTTCAAAGTTACTGTCCATTGAGAGTGTTAAATCTAAGAAATCCAATGACTGCTTGCTAGCGTTATACTGTAGGTGAACTTAAGATTTAAATCATTACAGTTCAGCCAATCTATGAAACTCTGTATGATATTAGCATCACTTTTCTAGATACAAAATGCATCATCTATAAAATGGTACCAGTGCTTGATATTTCCATAACAGGGGTTTGATTCAGGGTTCAAAATGATAGTGTGTTCCCATTGGCCAAGAAACAAGTTGGTATAGCTGGGGCCATGGCCCTACCTAGTCGTGCCCACACCTCTGCAAGTAAAGTTGCTTTTTCAAACTCAGAATACTTATGTTTTGAAATAAAGTCTAACTCTGTAAAATAAAGTCCTTAGGTATGTTAACATCTGCATTATATTCATCCAAAAGTAACTGATTCCTGATATTTCCTGGCTATGTCTAATTGATGTCAATGGGATTCAATGTCAGTCCCTAACCAAGTAAGGTTAACATCCCATTTCAAGTTCTCAAGTTTTACCAGTAAGTCAGTACTATCTTTTATATGAGATTCCAGATCTAACACACTAACTTGTAGAAAAAAATCTATAAAGTTGCCCAGATTTTCAGTGATCGAACCTGAGTAGAGACTATAGGTCTCCCTAGCAGTTTGGTTCTGTGCTTATGAAATTTGGGTGAAGCATCAAAACCAGGTACAACTGGGTTTTCTTGCCAGATGTACTGGTATTCTGTCTCTGCAGTATCACCCCTATTGACCACTTCAGACAGTAAAGTACATAGTTCCTTTCTAAATATTGTGGTAGGATCATAGTTAAGTCTACAATAAGTGTGTTCATTATTCAATAAGGAAAGGGCCATTTCTCTATAATACTCATTGGTGAGAATTACAATATTGCCACAGTTGTCAGGAGGTTTGATGACTATGGAGCTGTTCTTGGTTAAATCATCCAAAGCTCTGCATTCGTGCGAATGGAGCCTACAAGCATATCACTTTAGCTTGAAAGGGGTTTCCATGGAACACATTTTTAGTAGTTTTCAGTGTATCCTTCCATAACACTTCAAATCCCTATGGCAGTTAAAAATGCTCCCTTCTTTTTTTTAGAATGATGGACACAGAACTCCAAGCTGCTTTTCTCTGACAGCTAATGTGCATACCTTCCAAACAAATCTAAATATCTTTAAAACTATTCAAGGTGCACAAAAACAACCATCTGAAAGTTATTCAGGGCAAAAGGACATTTCACATGAGGGTAATCACTAATTGGAATTCTTAATATTTTGTAAAATATGGTCTTCCAAACAACTTCATTTCTTTTCTCTCTGAGTGAACACAGTAGGAGTCCTGCCAAGCAAATGTAAATATCTCAGAAAGTATACAAGTTACCAAACACAAACAACATGAAAGTTGTTCTGGACAAAATCACCTTTCAAATGAGGGTAGTCACTAATCTGAGCTCGTTAGATTTTTTTAAATATAGCTATCTGAAAGGTGAAAATTGTGAAGAAAAATCAAAATTCAGATAATCAGATAGCCATAGTTTAAAAAATATAATTAGTGCAGCTTAATGAATAGGCTCATTGGAAAGGTATTTTTGTCCTGAACAGCTTTCATACTGAGGGTTTATGTGTAATGTGTATACTTTTAGACATATTTACATTTGTTTGGCATAACTCCTATGAAAAATGAAAATTAAAGTAATCAGATGGCCGTAGTTTAAAACATATAATTAGTGAAGCTTAATGAATAGGCTCATTTGAGAGGTCTCTTTGTTCTGAACAATTTTCATACAGTTTTTTTTTTATCTCTAACTTGTAAGCTTTTAGAGATATTTACATTTGTTAAGCATAACTCCTATTGCACTTCTAAACAGCCATAGTTTTACAAAGTACTATGCTTTTTAAGTGAAATTCTAAACCAGAACACCATGTTTATCTCTTGTAATGCTTAATTTAAAGTGGACAGGAATTGATTACTTATGTGCAGCTATCTAAAATGTCTCTGTTTTCATAGTTTACATTTATACCTCTAAAGGATCCCTGTTTAACTGTGCATGAATAAAAGCTGAAGTTGACAGTTGTGTTTTGGATTGTTTTCTTGGTATGTACAACATTCTGTGCAGTTCCTTTCATGGAATCAATAATTTAGAGTTCTGATTATATCACTTCATGGTTTCAGAACTGTGGGCACTGTACTGAGAAGTTCCTGCTAACATTTCTTAAACCATGAAGCCACAGAAAAACTTTTTGCTGTGTTGGTCCTTGTAACACAAGATTCATAGAAACAGATGATTTGATACCTTTTGTTGGACCTACAGAGTTGTTACAAAAAAAAAGGTGCTTTTAGCTTTTGGATTACACAGAATCCTTCATCAGAAAACACTGACAGTTGTTTTAGAAAACATACAAAAAAAATCAGATGAAAAGTTGTTAAGGACCCCTATTGATTAAACTGCATTCAAAAAAACAACGTACCCATATAAAGACAGCAAAAGTTCCATCAAAGAAAGCTATCCCAAGGTTAAATGACACTGACTTGAAAGTTCATTCCCTGAGTAAAGATATAAACCAAATGAAGCTTTGTTTTAAAACCCTTTGTGTGTGTCTGTGCTAGCTTTAGTAAATGACAATGATTAAAAATCACAAGGAAAAATAATGTTAAAAGTCTTATACATATGAAAATGTCTATGTGTTGAGTAAAACATAGGTTAGAAGACAACCAACCTGCCTTAGTGTAAATTAAGCATTCACCAGCTGTTTCACACAGTGGTGTCAATTAGATTTTACACAGTGTACTGTTCAGATACATTTTTCTTAACCTTTGTGTACAAAAAGTCCATGTTACACAAGAATAGTCAAACTTATACTGTCTTAAACATGATATATCTGCAATTCTGTAACAAATGACTAGTGTATAAGGGATATACAATGATGAGCTGTCAGATAAATGATTTATCTGCACAAGTGTTGTTTGACCTTGGGTAAGCTCATGAGTGGTGTAAGCCACGAGTGAGATGTCCGAGGTCAAACAGCGCAAGTGTAGATAAATCATTTATCTGACTGCTTGCTATTGTATTTCATTTATGCATTGGGGATGCTTTCTGTCAGTGCAGGGGCATTTGCTTTTGATTGTTTATCTTATTTTTTGCTTATGTTTGTCAAAAAAATGAACAAATAATTGCATTTACTGCTCTTTTTTGTCAATTGTCAAAAAACTATAAATGAAATACCACTCATTTTGTAGATAATTTTGTGCCAAAAAACATTCATGGTCGCATCACTATAGTTTCATTTCTCATTTTAAAGTTATTTGCATTTGAATATAGTTAGTACTTGTACTGAGGCTGAACATTCTAAATGAGTTCTGGAGTGATTGTGACATATCTACTGTGGCCCAGATATTCAAAAGGGTTGCGCCAGGTGCAAGTCATGGGGGATCAGTGCACCTGCATGCTAATGGCATGCAAATGGGGCCGTAATGAGATGCAAATGGCCCTTTGTGCGCCTTTGCATAAATTATGGCCCCATTTGCATGTCCCCTGCTTGAATATCGTGAGGTGCTGTGCATGGCGCAATGGCACTTGCATCAGTGCATCTCCATGCTCACTCTGGCCACTTGCGCTGGTGCAGTGCCATTGCAGCCATGCACAGTGGTATTAGGGCGCGATATTCAAAGCTGCTGCACCATAGCACAGCTCCATTGAATATCATCTCAGGCCACACCCCTGCGCAACAAAGTTGAGCTGTGCCCAGGCTTGCACCACAGCCTGGCACAGTTTGAATATCCGCCTATGTGTATAAATCTGTGATGATGTGTCTACTATGTGTATAAATGTAAAATTTCACATTTATCACATAGTAGCTCAGATTTATCACATAGGATTTATGTCCATGCCTACTGCATAAATGAGTTTATTCAAAACCCAAACCTAACAAAGACCCCTTTGTAATTGAGATACTGCTATCCTAATATGTCCATGTAAAATGTGTCCATATGTACTTAATCTGCTGTTGTATTAAATAACAGTTCTATAAATCTAAAACCAAAACAAAACACAACTGACAGTTTCAGCTTTTATTCAGGCACAGTTAAATAGTGATCGTTTAGATGTGGAATATAATTTATGAACATAGAGACATTTCAAACACCTGCCGTAAGCAATCAGTTCCTGTTCCTTTAACTCATTCAGACCCATTGTGTGTTTAGAACATTGGAGGCAATATTATGTATCTATGGCTGCCACTGTATGTCTGATGCAACACCCATAATCATGGTCCTCACTTGAAGAAATGAAAGGGTGGCGGGAGGCCATAAATGACTCCTTGTTTTGTGTTTAAGGGGTCAGGTTTTTTT
This sequence comes from Neoceratodus forsteri, assembly GCA_016271365.2. Lineage (NCBI taxonomy): Eukaryota > Metazoa > Chordata > Ceratodontiformes > Ceratodontidae > Neoceratodus > Neoceratodus forsteri. The sequence goes on from CM057454.1 coordinate 25,176,143, forward strand.
TTTTACAGCAAAAACAAAGAAAGTGGTCATTTCTAAAATGTGCAGACAAGCATGGATACTACTTTTTCGAGCATGCCATCACCGGTAGCTACCACTTGAAGACTGCTACTACCCCCACCTAATATAATCAGAGGAAAACCAGAAGTAGTCTGCCAGCACTGAGATCAACATGGTTAAGGCACATTCACCAGAAATCACTGCTTAGAAAACAATAAGAAAGTGACTGTGATGACAAGCAAATCTGAGACCAGATCTCTAGTTTGTTACTAGTCTCCTCCATAGTCTGATTTTTACGGCTATGTGGGCAAGCTCCACAGATGTTATACCATCATCAGATTTGTATAAGAGCACTGTGGAAGCACATAACTGGACCGCTGTTTGATGTTCTGCCACAGTGCTGCAGCATAGTTTTCCAGCATTTCTGTTCATGCAGCCCTTCCCTCTCTTGAGATTCAGCATAAGCATTTCCACTTCCCTACACTACTTTTCATTTCTACAACTGCAGAAATGACAGTCGCCATGTGCAATATGGTGGCACTGACTTATAGTGTGCATGCACGAGTATTATGAATATGTATGTAACCCCCACACCACCTTTGGCTAGCTGGCACCCCTCTTAAAATAACTACTGCCAACTACATGGCATACAATTTTCTTTTGGCAGAACTACACTCATGGTACCACCCCTAACACTGGAGTGTATACCAGGCTTATTATCTAGAGGATGGGGGTGGGGATACATACTAAAATGAACCTTTTATTTATAACCAGGTCCAGGGAGAGATGCAAGGCATGTGCTATATCTAACTGCTGAGGGGCCCCAATAACATTCACACTAGAAGCAACAAGCAGAATGTCCAGAGCAGTAACTGGATTTTGCAGCATGGCTTTATTTACAAATGTTACTTAAAGCAAGGCTGGTACCCCAAAGGTTTGTCATTGCAATACAGGCACACTCTATTTTGCAGGACACTTTGTTAGGCAGTACTGTTTTCCACAAAATCATCTCTATCTTTCTTTCAAAGTGTAAATCTGTGGGATGTACCACACACTGTAAACATTGTCCACACATTCCATTTCCAAAGTGTATATCTGTGGATGTGCCACAAACTTTAAAATCCTCCTGGTCCATGGTCTTTGCCCAGAGAACAGTGGTGCCCATCCACCACCACTTAGCCCTACCTGAAACTCCAGATGGCATTCCTCTCACCCTTTACCCCAAACAACCTCTGCCATTCCTTTAGGGTTACACCAAATGAGTCTCCAATCCCAATAAATGACTAAAGACTCCTAACTTTAATTTTAAATTCAGCACAGCTGTGGTGAAAGGGGTCCTGACCAGTGTGATTTAGCATTCTCCAGGGCATACACACCTCAGACAACTTCTTCAGAGAACAGTTTCAAATCCTGTACTCACAGAAACAACAAAAGGCACCTTTCTTTCTCTGGTAGCTATCAGATTCTACTCATTCTTCTTCCTTAAGGAAGCTGAGAACTTCAGGAACTTCAGGGGATTGCTCCTTGGATCCACAAGAATTGCATTCCCTCTCACTCCCCCTGGAGTGAAACTAAAGGGTCCTGCAGGCAAACTGAAGATTTTACCAAACTAAGGTGAGAAGTATGAGGGCTCCCTTTGACAAGGCCCCAGTGGTAGTCCTCCTGCCACTCTGACTGCCACACTTGAAATTACTGATGAACATTCTAAGCTCCCCAAGATCAGCTGACTCTAAAATGGTTATACTGCTGTGAGAGTTCTAAATGATATAATCATCCTTCTCTCAGGCTAGCTGAGTAAACAATGATGTCATTATGTAGACAACTGCTAATGAGCTCCCCACTAGCTGCCTTTTCCTACCTGCCTAAGACTAGTACTAATGGGATTCTAGTAACCTGAGGGGACTGAGTTGTTAAATGTAGTTATGTCAGTACCATCATGTTGCGCAAGGCTTACTCCAGTGCAAACTGTGCATGTACAACTATCACATGCACAGTACCGCAATGCTGTGAGTATTATGGCTGACTCGGTGCAGCAAAAGCACCATATTCTTTTCACCAGTCTTACTGCTCCTAAAAATTTTCCACAGCCGTATTAGTTCTGACCAGATTTTGTTTTTAGTCAAGTTTTTATGTGCTGGTGTCTTACTATCTTTAATAATTTCTCTAGTCTGCTGACAAATGGCTTTCTCAAATGTGGTATTGGCATTATTATAGATCCTGGGGCAAAATGTAGATTTGACCTTAAATTTACTTTTTCTCAGAGCTGCTAATTTATTACCTGCTGAAAGAATACCCACAATGTTTGAGGCATAGGAGGTCAAAAGATCATCAGTTTCAGCATTTTCTTGTAGTTGCTTTACAGCAGCTAAGACAGCTAAATACATGTCCTCATCAGTGTCTATGTCCTAAGCACCAATATCTATATGCTGCCTTACAGAATCGAGGTTAGATAATCTAACATTCAGTCCATCATATATGTTAGGCTGCAGCTCATTTTCATAATCCAAGGGTGGTATAGCAGCTGACCATGCATTAATAATAAAGTTAATGTCCTCCGAATCACAACAGTCTGATTTTCCTCTGTTGAAAAATCCATTATGTTATCAGTGTTTTCTCCTGCTGTAGAATGTAAAGTCTCAGTTTGATTTTCTAAAAACTTTAGATCCACAAATATGTTAGACTCATTAATGGATGGCATAGGAATGAAGTTAAACCCTTTTGAAGCAGTGCTGTGTGAAACAGGCTTAGGTAATGTCTGTAAGATTCATGATTTGTAGATTATGTCTTTTTCCTGGCTCTTAAGGAGTGCTCATTGTTTGTTAGCGTCTTCCTCCTCTCCATCCCAATTTCCTTTTTCTGCTTGTTTTGGTGATCTGCTTGCAGATTTGTCTTTCCTAAAAAAGACCTTGAGTCTCTTGATTATCTTGTTTTTTTTTTGTGTCACTGGTAGCTTTGTCAGACAATATTCTGTATCTCTTGTGTTTGTTCCCTCCACTGGACTGACTTTAAAATCAGACTCTTGATCTACCATGGCTGGTTGATTGTTTACAGGACCAATTGGTAATTTTCCCTTTATAATGTATGGGGAGCATTTATTATGCACTGTAATCTATCCTTTTTTTTTATCTTGTGATCTCATCGGTCTGAAATCAAAGCTGTACACCTTTCTTGCCTACATCAGACAGGTGAGATTACAAGATAGAGCAGAAGTCACCAAGAGCATTCTTTTATCAGAACAGTGCTCGCGTTATCATGCTCCCACTTTCAAACTGCATTTCCGTTGTGGCAGATTTTAGTAGTGAACCTGTGTCTCCCAAAATCTAATTTTTTTGCCCATTCTGTAGGTTCCTTACTTGTGGCTGAAATAGAGCTCCTGTGATCTCCGAAGTTGATTCCCACAAGGCCTCAGAGAATGTTGAAGATGTTTTCTTATAGTCATGGATCACGTGAATGCGTTTGGCCAACCACATTGTTTACCTATGAACTTCATTCACTTGAATGTTTTTGTTGATTGAAATAAGTTGAAAAAAGTTATTTACAGTTATGCACTTAACACATTTTCTTGTAATGGCAGTGCTTATTGTGAAAATAAACAGTCTTTTTATTGTCATACATGAGGCTGCATTTCTGACAAAAGATAAGGGGTACAAATTTTTTTCCAAATGCTGTAAGCAGGGACTAGGCATACATTTGTTCAGGTCACATGGTAACTCTGGACACTATAAAAAGACAATGCCTGAACGCTCATGTTGATAACCAAGGTGCAATCACCTCTTGCAGCTGCCATGATGACCTTAAACTTCTCTAGCTGCACTCTCAAGGTTTACAAGGGTTCGACATGAACGGCTTGATGTAATTATGCCTTGGTTATCAACAGAACCTGAGGCATTATCCTTATATTATAGTCACCTTAATCTCTCAGCAGCTTTCAGTTTTTCCTTTCCATGACCTCATCCTTGTGTTTAGATAATTTATTCTGTAATTGAAAATCAAATTCAAAATATTGTAGGTGTGCCCTGAAGGTTAATACTTTGTCTTTAGTGTTTTGAGTTAACCAATCAGTTCCATGTACTTGCAAGTTTCATGTTTAATTATTGACTAGTAAAAATCTTGGAACAATCACAGGCAGCTTTCACCCATTTGTTCTTTATATTTAAAGTCCTCAATTCCACTTGACGGTGAATCTGTTATTCATAGTCCTCAAAGTGCCTGACCCCTGGACAGATATTCTTCCAGAGCTGAAATGTTAAAGGCAATTTAAATTTCTTTTAATAGCAGTCTCTCAAGTTCATGAAATGAAATTTTAATGGAATTAGTGTCAGAGTAAGTTGTACCAGTTTTTACCTCTTTAAATTGAAGTCTTTTTGTCTCTCACTCTTTTCTCCGTAGTTCAAAGTCAGTATTACCAGAGTTACCAGTACCTCTTGAAGGACTCACTTGGCTCATAGTAACTGGTAAGATTTTAATATTTCAGACAGTCAGGTAGGCAATCAAATGTAGACTAGACTTGCAGCAACTTGTAAACTGTTTACTGTACCACCTAGCTACGATGTTGCACGTGTAGTCAGTGGTGCAAGAATGGCTCCAAACAGAAAGTTTAAACAAGGGTGTGCCTGTAACACACAATTCAGGACTGGTGCTTATACAAAGGTGGCCAGTCATAAAACAAACCAGAAACAAGGAAAGTACTGTAGCAGCAACGAGATCTATAGGTAAAATTAGAATTCAAACTTTAATTGTAAACTCACAATCATTGCAACAAGTGTCTTACAGCAGTCTGCTGTACAAAAATTAAATTATGATTGTTATGCTAACACTGAAACTTAAATGAATGACATATCTGGTTTTGATAACAGACAAATGGCTGCACTTTCTGCATTATTTTCTATTGTTTAATTAAACAATTGTTTGCAACTGTTACTTTTGTTATTTAAATTTGATGACTTCACTGTAGCCTCATCCCTGATGAAGACTCTGGTTTGAGTCAAAGTGCTGGGGTTACCACTGCACAGCAGACTGCTGTATGATGCTTGTAGAAATGATTGTGAGTTTACAATTAAAGTTGTAATTCTGTTGCTACAGTATATTGAAACTGACACTTAAAATAAAGTGTGACTGTGAATATGTTGTTTTCTGAACCAGTCATCTATTTTTTGTTAATTTTAGGGTAATTATTATTGAGTTATTATTTTTTTCTTAAAAGTGGCTTTACTTATATGCCAGGAAAATGTAATGATATGATATATGATATATGATATATGAGCAGGAAATATAATCTGCTATGATATGCTGTAAGTGAACATAGAAACAGAACCATAGAAACAGAAATCTGATGACAGAAAAGGACCTCCAGGCCCATCCATTCTGCCCATTAAACCCAGTCCCATAGATAACCCTAGACCCAACCCTTTGCTCCCACCCCCTGTCCCCCCCAATGAAGACTCTAGTCCGTGTTCTTTTTCCAGGTTCCTCCCCTCCTCCTGCTTTTGGTTATTCCCATGTGTTTATCCCATGACCTCTTATATTCACCTACCATTTTGGCCCCACCAGTTCTGCTGGTAGTCCATTCCAGAGGGACACCACCATTTCTCCGTGAAGTAGTAATCTCTCCTATTCCATCTGAACTTTCCTGCCTCCAACTTCAAATTGTACCTTTAGTTTTGTACTTGTTTTCCTACAAAGATGCTCCTTCCATCACCTTGTAAATCCCTTCAAATATTAAATGCCTCAATGATGTCCTCCCTCCCCTCCTAATTTCAGGAGATACAGATCAAGCTCTTCCAGCCACTCCTTGTAGGGCTTCCATTGCATGTCAGGCACTATTTTGGTTGGCCTCCTCTGGACTCTTTCCACTCTTTAGATATCCTTACCTAGCTGAAGTCTCCAGAACTTGTGCCCATATTCAGGGTGGGGTCTCACCAAAAACTTGTAGAAGGGCATTAACACCTCCCTTCTCCTGCTTCTTATACCCCTCCCTATGCACTCCAGCATTCAAGTTGACTTACCTATCATTTTATTGTCTGGTTAGCCACCTTTGGAACATCTGAAGTGATAATTCCTGGATTCCTGCTCCTGTTCTGTTACTATAACTTCTTCTTCCCCCAGTGTGTACATGGTCTGTGGGGTTTTGTGACTAATGTGCATTATTCTGCTCCTCTTTGCATTAAATCCTAATTGCCAAATTTCTGACCACCCCTTCAGTTTTCTTAGGTCCTCCCTCATTGTGTCCACCCTACTGCAAATCTTTGTATCATCCATAAATAAGCACACCTTCCCATTCAGTCCCTCCACAATATCAGTGATGTATATTTTTTTTTTAGTCTTTGGTAACTGGGTAAGGCCCACTGGGCACAAGTGCCTGTTTTCAGGAGCACCCTGGGAGCACTGTGGAGGTTAAGTGATTTGCTCAGAGTCACACAGTATGCAAGTGGAGGTTGTGGGAATCAAACCCAGGTCTGCTGGATGTACCAAGCTCATTCACAGCTCATTATTCTAACCTCTAGGCTATGCTGCCAGTTCCTGGGAATGGGCCCTAAAACTGACCTCTGAGCACCCCACTTGTCACCCTTTCCTCCCTGGAATGCCCCTCATTTACTACCACCCTCTGGCATTTGCCACTAAGCCAGCTCTCCACCTGTTTAGTTATTTTTGGCCCCACCCATAAACTACCCAGCTTGCTCACCAGCCTCCTATGAGGAACAGTGTCAAAGGCCTTGCTGATGTCCAGATAGGCCATGTCCACCGTCCCTCCCTGATTAATTTCCTTCATCACCCAACTGAAAAACTCAATCAGGTTTGTCTGGCATGACCTCCCCTCCATGAACCCATGCTGTCTGTCATCTTGGAGACCATTGGCGGTAAGGTAACTGACAATTCTCTCCTTTAGGAGTGACTCCATGATCTTACCCACCACTGAGGTAAGGCTGACCAGACAATAATTGCCTGCCTCCTCCATGTTGCCACTCTTGTGGAGCAGCACCACATCTGCCCTTCTCCAGTCACCTGGAACCATCTCCATGTCTAGTGACAGATTAAACAGTTCAGTTAATTGTGCTGTCAGTTCCTCCCTAAGCTCCCAGAGCACTCTAAGATGTAGGGCATCTGGATCCATTGCCTCGTACAGCCTCAACTTGCACAATTCTTCCAGTACCCTGTCTTCTTTGAACAGGCTAGAGTCCACTTCCCTGCCCTTCCTGTCCCTCCCGTGCAACTCTGCATACATACATACATACATATGAACATCATGATCTATTGAGTCATAGCCTTCTCTCTTTTAGTAGGCATGATTGAAGGTTGGTGGGGGTGAGTTCAAGAGAGACATGCGGAAGTTTTACTTCACAGAAAGAATGGAAAAACTGGAACAGTTTGCAGGTGAAAGTGGTGGGAGCAGCAACCTTAAACAGGTTTAAACATGTCTGGGGCAGGACATGGGGACTCATCCCTGTAGTCTCTATCGGGGCAACACATCACTGAGGGCAAGGGGGTGAGGGGAAGAGGGAGGCAACCCATATGTACAGTTGGTCAGTGGGTGAGTAGCATAGCATGGGCAGACTTGATGGATACCTCGATTTCATGCTGCCATCATATTCTATCTTTCTATGACTTAAATGCCACTCATGCCATTTTAAACCTCAGACAAGTACAACACCACTGTATGCTGGGTGTCATCACAGTATTGAAAGCTGATAAAAGTGAAATGTGTTTTGATATAGTGCCAGTATAATGTTAATAAACCTTCATCCCGCTCAGTGAAATAGCATGAAGTGATTTACTTTCCTTGTGTATGTGGGAGGAAAATTGAATTTTCAGTCAGAATGTGCTAACAATCCATAATTCTGTAACTGCATGTCAAACCATGGTATATAAAACAAACTGCTATATTCTTCTGATTCTTTATGCATTAAGTGCTATGGCTGATGGCCAGTTATGGAACTACAACATACCCTAAGGTTAATCTACAGTACTTAGATACTTTTCAAATAAGCAAGTCATTTTTACTCTGCTAAGGATTTCAGGATTCCTGCAACTTTAATCTATTTCCACTACCACAAGCATTTTACATGGTTATTTTAGTAAATACATTTATTTTAAATGTATTATTCCCATAAACATGAAATCAGAATATCTCAAGAACTAATTTTTCAAATTATATCACAACTCTGAGTAACTTGAAACTGCAGTAAGTACTTGTGCTAAACAAATATTAAACTATGAAAGCAGTGTTAAGGTGTGTTTGACTAATCTGAAAAAAGAGATCCTGCAAATTATAGTATTTTAATAATATACAATATTTATAAGGGTAATGCAGCATCACTATACAGTAGTTAGGCTGGCCTAAGCATGTATTGCAAAAGCAAACCCCCGGTTTTCAGCCTCTCAGAACTCAACTTCTTTTTGACACAGGGACCAGAAAACTGGCATTCACACATTTTTCAGCAGAATCTCCATACCTTGAATATATGGCAGTATTTGGATTGGCAGTTTTGAAGTTGGAAAGTGTGTGAAAATATAAAAATTATGAATTTTAAGATACTTTATTTGGTTACCAATGATTAAAACTGGCCCAGTCCGAAGCCTGAAAGTTTCAGTTTTATCAGATTCTGTCCCAAGGCAGTTGCCATTGGTGTTTTGGGAACAACAGCTTTTAAAAGAAGGCGTTATCAACAGAATAAAGTGTTGGCAGCTGTAGATGCAAGCATAATCTGAAACAAGCATTTGTCAATGCCGAACGTTCACTTGCAAGTATTTGCAGTGGTATTTGGCACTTGGACATGGCTTAAGAAAATCAGTGACAAAGAAGTACAAGCATTTGTCAATGCCGAATGTTGCTTGCTTCTATGTGCTGTTTAGGTATTTGGAAGTCATTGGAGTGCAAATATTGAAACTTCACGAACTTACGAGCGTGCGTAGGAACTGCGCAACGCACGCATGTAAAACAGTCATTTTTAGGAATTTTTTCACCAAATTTTCAACATAGCCATTTTAAGACCTCTGCTCATGAACAGTGTCACTGTGATTTTCTTAATGTGTCCCATACATTGATTTTGCACACCGACTGCGCCATTGTGCGCGACATGGGCGGAAACACATTTTGGGCAGGATGTGAAAAATGACAGCTGTACTGCTCATAAGGAGGTGTGGTAAAATGGCAATGTTGAAAATCTGGAGTGAAAATATTGAAAATTTGCAAATGTACGAGCATGTGTATGAACTGCGCAACGCATGCTCGTAAAACAGTCATTTTTAGGAATGTTTTCACCAAATTTTCAACACAGCCATTTTAAGACCTCTGCTCATGAACAGTGTCACTGTGATTTTCTTAATGTGTCCCATACATTGATTTCGCACACCGACTGCGCCATTGTGCGCTACATGGGCAGAAACACGTTTTGGGTGAGATGTGAAAAATAACAGCTGTACTACTCATAAGAAGGTGTGGTAAAATGGCAATGTTGAAAATCTGGAGTGAAAATATTGAAAAATTGAAGAACTCACGAGCAGTGTAGGAATCGTGCACGCACGCCAGAAATAGTTTGATTAGCTCACCTTTTTTGGAGCCCTTCTATGAATGATAATCACAATCATGTAGATAGTTCAGGCCTGAAGGGCGGCTCTGCTTGTGATTGTGAAATCGCCCTTCGGCCTGAATAACACCATGACAATGACATCACTCATGAGAAGGGGTCCCAAAACCCCATGTTGAAAATTTGGTGCAAAATTCAAAAATGCCTGAGATATGCAATAAAGTTGAAAACCCCATCTAGCCCATTATACAGCTTACCGCATTTCTCAGTTCGAAGGGTCGGCTTTGAAGAGTGCAGACATGTTCCCGGGTCCACCAAGATCATCGCCAAGATCCGGGAGGTAAGTATGGGGTGAGGGGATGTGGGGAGGCTGGTGTGCAGTGGGTGGGTGCAGGTTGTGGAGGGGCCTGGGAGAAGCTGTGGGATCGCTTTTCAATTTACAGGTTTTACAAAAAAAAAACAGACGACGTGGACCTTTGCCACACTGGGGTGGGCTTCCAGCGTGGCAGAAGGATGGCTGGGTGTGCCGTGGAGCCGGCGGGATTGGGCACCCCGTCAGCAGACGACATGGGATGGGATGTTTGCCCACGCTGGGGTGGGCTCCCAGCGTGGCAGAGATGGCTGGGGGCCTGGAGCCGGCGGGGTTGGGCACCCCATCAGCAGATGACGTGACATTGCCACGCTGGGGTGGGCTCCCAGCGGCAGCAAACGATTTGGTGGCGTGACGCTGGTGTTGTGTATGACAGCGGTGGTTTTTGAAGAGAAGACCACCACTGTCATCCACAGCACCCATCCGATTGGTGCAGGACTGCCACGCCTGCTCAATGGAGCAGGGATTGCAGGGAGGGCACACCTCAAAGTGTCCATTCTCCCAAGACGTTCCTTGCGCATGCGCGCAAGCGAACGTAAAAACTATATATATATATATATATATATATACCTGTATATCATTTGTTCATAAGGAGTTTTCACATGCTGCAATGAAATTGTGGTCAAACTCATGCCACAGCTAAAACTCTGTATGCACATCAACACCAGGAGATAACAATAATTTGTCAATGTCGAATGTTAGCCTTTTTCGTGCCTTGTCCTTGTACACAGTTTTACTATGTGTTTACCCAGATAGACCAGAAGGCACGCGATATCTCATTATTAGTTCTATCCTGCTTTTACATATTTTTAAATGGTATTTACCCAGGATAGCCAGCTGAAAGCTAATATCTAATTTTTACTGGATACCCACATTTTTACCTCAAATTTCCAACAGTATTTTCATGACCTCATGTTTACAACAATAAAGTTATGAGTAAACATTGGAACAATGCAACATTTCTTAATAACGTAGTTAGTTTTTTTTCACATTTTGAGCCCAAAGTTTCAACATAGTCTTATTATGATCACTCTTTGTGAGCATGATGGTGTCATTATAAAATAATAATAATAATATCTTTATTTTTAAGGTGCCTTTCAGAAAATCAAGGCGCCATACATGATAAGATCAAACAAATTAAATAAAACATTTAAAACCAAGCAAACATCAATATACTAATACAGGCCAACTAATCACTTCCATAAGCCTGGTGCCATAAATAAGTATTTAAGGCTGATTTAAAACTTTCACAGTTGTGCACTCCAGTAACCAATGAGGTGAATTTCCACAATGTAGGAGCCATGAGCGTAAAGTTTTGGCTCCCAAATATTTCACACACCTTAGGTATCTCTAACAAGTCCTCTCCAGCTGAGTGAAGCGATCACCAGGGCAGTAGGGAACCCATAGCTCCCATTCAGATAGTCTGGAGGCCCCAGTCCATGTAGGACCTTAAAAGTCAACAAGCCAACTGAAGGTGATCCGACATCGAACTGGCAGCCAGTGCAATTGCACAGCACTGGTGTAATATGACTCGACCGAGATGATCCCATCAAGCTGGGCTGCTGCATTCTGCACCAGCTGCAGGCTGCGGATTTCAACCTCTGAAAGCCCTAGGTATAGGTTGTTGCAGTAATCTAAGCGAGAGGACACAAAGGCATGAACCAAGACAGAAAGGTTGCTGGACGGAACCAGATGCTTAATCCTGGAGATATTCCTTAGATGATAAAGGAGGATTTGATGACAGCCAACATCTGCAATTGTGGGGTCAGCCCTTCATCAAAAATCACCCCAGGTTTCGCCCCTGGTTATAGGTTGGGAGAAGGACTCCTCCAGAAACAATCCAGAGGTTGGACCCACACCCAGACCTCCTGTACAGTGACCAGGATCCACAACCATCTCCTCAGTCTTATCCAAGTTCAAATTCAGGCAACTCATATCCATCCACTCCAGTATTTCTTTGAGGCAGTTTTTAAAGACTGAGAGAACATTACCCTGGTCAGGCGTAAAAGACAGGTAGAACTGGGCATCATTGGCAAAACAATGAAACCTCAGCCCATACCTTCTTACAATGTCTCCGAGGGGTAGCATGTACACCGCAAACAACATGGGTGACAAAACTGAACCCTGAGGGACCCCACAAAGCAGAGACATTGGATCTGAAGAAAATACTCCAGATACCACTCTCTGAGTTCTTCCAGTGAGGAACGATGTATACCACCTGAGGACAGATCCAGTTATTCTACAGATGTACCTTAGATGGCTAAGTAAAAATCCATGGTCCACGGTGTCAAATGCTGATGATAAACCCAGAAGAACCAAGATGGAGCAGTTCTTCTGATCTCTCGCCATCAGGAGATCATTAAGCACCCGAACCAGTGCTGTCTCGGTACTATGTCTCTTCCAAAAACTGGACTGGAGGGGCTCATAGATGTCATGGATGGTTAAATGGTCCTCCAGTTGTGCTGCCACTACTTTCTCAATCACCTTCCCTAAAAAAGGTAGGTTTGAGATCGGTCTGTAGTTGGCATGGCAGTTTGGATCTAAAGTAGCTTTCTTCAAGAGTGGTATCCCTACCGCCTCTTTCAGAGAGTTAGGAAACTTCCCAAATTCCAGGGATCACTAAACTATCTGTGCTAGGTATCAACAGATAACATCAAGATAACCCAATATCAGGGAAGTTGGTCCAGGATCCATACTACAGCATGTAGGGTGCACATCCTGGATGATCTGCATGACATTCAGGAAGTTAGGGTGGCTGAAGGTACTCTCCAGGAAAACTGAGGGACAGTGACTGCATGCTGATCACAAGCAACACCCAAAGAATGCGCTGGTTGGAGCCCTGTCCTGATGTCGGCCACCTTATCAGCAAAGAAACGAACAAGCTCATCACACTCTATTTACGAAAATGCTTTCCGAACCTGGAGACAGGCTGGGTTACACAGTCTGTCCACAGCACAGAATAGCTGGGCTGGTCGGTTCTGGGCTGCCACGATCTCCCTGGACAGGAACTCTGCCTTCTTATGAGTGATTGTGGATTGATAGACTTGATAATGGTCTATCAATCTAAGGCAGTTGGCATCAAGGGCAGATTTCTGCCAGCCACGTTCTCGCCTTCGTCCTTGTCGACGCATCTCCCTCAAAACCCCATCAAACCATGGGGATCGAGGGTGAAGGGAAAGGGGACAAACTTGGACTGGAGCAATCATATCCAGAGCCTCCGAAATGGCCTTATTAAAAGCCAGCACAAGGGCCTCTGGGTCACTGCTTGCTACAGAGAGGGACGATAGGTCAAGTGCTGCAGATCGGCTCTGAGAACTTATGTCTCGTAAATATTGACTGAAACATTATTTTTTACTACAAATGTGAAAACACATTTTGGCTAGGATTTTAATAATGATAGCTCTCATGCTAATGAGGTGGTGTGAAAAATGGCTATGTTGAAAATTTGGGTCAAAACATTGAAAATTACCAAAATTACAAGAGTGAACTGAAAAATGTTAAAATAAGCTCATAACTTTGTTTTGTTTTTTTTTAAATATTTTTACCCAAACCTCTCAACATAGCCTTCTTATGACACCACCTCAGAAGATGGGTGGAGAATATTTTTAAATCCTGGCTAAAAAGTGATTTCGCACCACAATTACGAAAACACATTTTGACCAGGACTGAAAAAATGACAGCTGTCTTGTTCATGAGGTGGTGTGAAAAAATGTCTATCCTGACAATTTGGGTCAAAATATTGAAAATTATCAAAGTCATGTTTGTGTGTTGAAAATGCCATTGTATGCTCATAGCTTTATGTTTTTGTAATGTTTTACCCCAGATTTTCATGCTAGCCTTCTTTTGACCCCATCTCATGAATAAGCGCAGAAAATGTTAAAATCCTGCCTGAAAGGTGAGTTCATGCAGTGATCAAGAATTCACCTTTTGGAACAGATCTGCATAATTTCATTGCAATTATTCTTGAGGTGGGGTCTCAAAAAGCCATGTTGAAAATTGGGAAACATATTCAAAAATAAGCAAGTTACAAGTACAAGTTCAAAACCCATTTAATACATTGGACTGCATACCTGATTTCTCAGTTTTCAGTATGCCATTGAAGAGGAAGATGTGTCTCCAGTCAAGAGAGGATTATGGCATTGGAACTTCAGTAGGTTTGTTTGTTTGTTTGCTAAAACTTTATTTTTATACAGGAACAAATGATTAGTGCCGTAGGCACTGTTTTCAATCAAGGTCCCATGTAATAAATCCATAAAAATACAACAACTACAATTAACATACATACACAACAGTATTAAACATACATAACAATGTCAACCAAAACATATACATGCAGTTTGCAAATATTCAAACAATTTGTCTTTAAAACAGAGCAGGCTAGTAATATTTTTTTAGGTGTTTAGGCAAGTTATTCCATGAAATAGCTAATCTATTTTGCAATTTCAAATCCCCTATTTTACTACAATATTTATGTGTTGGAATTCTATTTACTGAATTCCTTATAAAAAAAATGTGATTTTCTGAAAATTGAAACTCGACATACTTAGCTAAAGGATGATTATTTTTCCCATATATAATCTTATGACAATTTACTAACCACGTATAATTTCTTTGAGCATTGGGATGTAGCCAATTCAGTTGATTATATACTGTACATTGATGTATTTTATATTCTCCTTTAATAATGAACTTTCCCAATCTATAAACACTTTGATTAACTTCTTTAATACTCTCTGGAAGAGTTCATATAAATCAATGCTCCATATTCCAGTACGAATCAGCATTTGTTTAACAAGTTTCTCTCTGTCTTCTTTAGGCAAAACTCCAGATACTCTCCTAAAAGTTCACAATCTTTGGTTTACTTTTTTAAATGTATATCAATGTGATCTTCAAAAGTCATATAAGAATCTATATATAATCCCAGGTACCTATACCCTTTTTATTTCTCAATTTGTATACCATTGGATAAGTGGATATGTAACTGTGGCTCAGCTTTCAACCCATGCCCCAAACAAAACATCATACACTGTTTGTTTTTTTCCATTAAGTAGGAGACCAGAGTCTCCCATCCACCACTCCAACTGAATTAAGTCATTCTGCAACTGTTATTGCAGAATTTCTGCATTCTCTGCCAAAATCAATAAAACCATATCATCTGCATAAAGTCTTGCCTCTCCATATTTAATTGTTTGTACTACATTGTTAACATAGACATTAAACATCAGCTGGCCAAGTGTCGATCCCTGAGAAACTCCATGGTTTATTTCCTTGAGGCTCGACACTGAAGTACTGTTGATGACACACTGCCAACATTTTGCCAGATATGATGCAATCCATTGTAATGGTCCCTCTTCCACCACTACCAACCAGAGTCTTTCTAATAATTTTCTATGCTGAACCAGATCAAAAGCTTTACTAAGGTCCACAAACGCTGCCCCAGTGCTTCTTCCCTGATCCAGTGATGTCACTACTTGGTTATGGAAGTCTAACATGGTAGTGTTGGTGGACTTTCCTGTCTAAATCCATGTTGTTTATCTGTGATAATTGCATTTAATTCCATGTAATGACTACATTGAGTATGAACATTATGATCCAAAATTTGGAAAGTATAGGAAGTATAGTGATTGGTCTATAATTAGATGGTACGGTACTATCTCTTCCTTTATAGATCTGTATCACTCTTCCCATTTCCATACATTTGGGACTGTTGAACTGCTGAGACTCCAATTTAAGCAACAGGTAATTATTGGTGCAAAAACATCTGCACCTACCTTAAGGAATCTTGCCTCAATTCCATCTAAACCACCTTACTTACATTCAAATTTTAGAGCTGTATTTGTGCTTCTTTTATGTTTAAAGGTCTAAAACTAAACTCAGATACATATTGTTTTACCTTTTTAGTTTTCAGTTCTTCAATCAATTCCATTACAGATATACCCACTGTGTGTTCTTTCGGTAAGGAAATATTCAAATCAGGGAGTTCAAGGAAATAAGAATTTAATATGGTTGCCATTTTTGTTGAATCTTCAATTATACTCCCTTCTTATAACAAGCTTTTCACCTGTATATTTTTATCAGCATGATTTAAATCAGAAATATACTTCCAGAACATTTTCTGATCTTTTACCTTTTCCAGTTAGTCAAGTGATATTTCTCTTCACAATCCTAATATTTGTTTTACATTTATTTCTCCCGGTTTTAAAACTTTCCCAATCCTCTAAGTTCTTTGATTTCATGGCTTGTCACCATACTCTATTTCTAATTCAAATTTCAGCCCAAAAGTCCTAAACATTTTATTGTTATGAAGTGGCAAAGAAACTGTTTTTTGGCATTGTTTACCCATGGAACTTTCATAAAAGTTCCACAGACCTTCACAAAAGAACTGCAGACTTTCACGAAAGTACCATTGGTTTACATGTGGGACTTTTGAGAAAGTTCCGTGGACTTTCCCGAAAATCCCACATGTAAACCAGTGGTACTTCTGCTAAAGTACCCTGTACTTATGCAAAAGTTTTGTGGTGCACGTATATTTTTCCCATAGGCTATAATGGGAAATGTAAAAGTTTTATCACTTTTGAAAGGATTAATATTTTTTTTTACCAAACCTTCAAAAGCCACTTCAGTGACCTATTCCCCATTTACCCTGAAAATCTCAGACAGACAAACTGTTCAGGCTGTAGAGACGAGCAATGAATATGTCAAAAAGTGAGGGTGTTTCACCCTTTTTCACACTCAGCATCTCTACAACCACAATTCTGACTGGAACAAAACTTTCTCGATCAGAGATCTACAGTATGCTATCTGACCAAACATGCAACATTTCAGGCAAATCAGTCTAGGTGCCACTATACATAGATACATGACAGTGTCAGCAGATAAGGGCCTATGGCCCACCAGTCTGCCCATTTGAGCTTGTAAGTTCAGTTTATGTTTTCCTAGAAGTCTGTTGCCCCTTACCCTGACCTCAGAATTCCTTTATGTCTATCCATGCATTCTTAAATCCGTGATTGTTTCAGCCCCACCACTTCCTCTGGCAGGGTGTTCCACTTGTCCACCAACCGTTCTGTGAAGAAATTCTTCCTCATGTTTCCTTTGAATTGTCCTCCCTCAACTTCATCCCATGCCCTCTAGTCCTGGAACATCTTTTTCACTTAAAATAGTGTATTCCTGCACCCTGTTCTCCTGTGAGATACTTGTATGTCTCTATCATATCCCCTCTCTCCTCCTCTCCTCCAGGAGTACATGTTCAGTTCCTTCAACCTGTCTTCATAGGACTTGTGATGCAATCCATGCACCATCTTTGTTGCCCTCCTCTGAACCTTCTCTACCCTGTCTATGTCCTTATGCTTGGTATGGTCTCCAGAACTGTACACTGTACTCAAGGTGGGGCCTCACTAGTGTCTTGTATAGTGGATGTGACCCTCCTTTTCCTGCTGGTGATGCCCCTGCCTATACATCCCAGCATCCTATTTGCTTTACCTGCTGCCTTGTCACACTGTTTCCCTACCTTGAGGTCATCAGAGATGATAACCCCAAGATTCCTTTCCTGCTCAGTGCATGCTATATCCTCACCCCCAACTGATATATTGTGCCAGGGTTTTTGCCCTATATGCATTATCTTGCACTTCTTTGCATTGAATTTCAACTGCCAAACCCTGACCATTCTTCAAGTTTCTGCAGGTCCTTCTCATTCTGTCTGCACCCTCTGGTGTGTCTACTCTGTTACAGAGCTTTGTGTCATCAGCAAACAGTGAAATTCTGCCTTCTAGGTCCTGTGCAATGTCACTGCTGAAGATGTTGAATAGGACCGGTCCCAGCACTGATCCCTGTGGTACCCCACTGGTCACTCTTCCCTCTGTGGAGTGACAGCCATTTACCACCACCCTCTGTGTCCTGCCACCCAGCCAGTTACCTACCCACCACACTACTGTCTTGCCCACACCCATATTCCCCAGTTTGTGTAATAGTCTTCTATGTGGCACAGTGTCAAAGGCCTTGCTGAAGTCCAGATAGGCCATGTCCACTGCCCTCCCTGATCCACCTCTCTAGTCACCCAGTCAAAATTCAATGAGGTTGGTCTGACATGACTCCCCTGGTGAAACCATGCTGCCTTGGGTCCTGTAGTCCATTGACAACCAGATGTTTCACCAATCTCTCCTTCAGTAGTGCTTCATGATCTTCCCCACTACCGGAGGTGAGGCTGACTGGTCTGTAGTTCCCTGCTTCCTCTTTGTTCCGCTTTTGTATAAGGGACTACATCTGCTGTTCTCAGTCTTTGGGTACTCCCTGTTTCCAGTGATCGGCTAAACAGGATAGCCAGAGGTTCAGCCACCACCTCTCTTAGTTATTTAAGGACCCTAGGGTGCACCCCATCTGGCCCCATTGCTTTATCAACTCTTATTACTTCCAGTTCCTTCAGGACTCTTTCTTGTGTAAAGGGACTTGTGTCCATTTCTGCACCATTCTCACCCCTTGTACTCCTTCAGACCCATTACCTCCTCTTCCTCAGTAAGACTGAGCAGAAATACCTGTTCAATATGTCAGCTTACTGTTGTCATCCTCCACGCGCCCCCATCCTCCCCCTTCAGTCTCACTATCCCTCCTTTGACTTTCTTTTTTTTTCACTTATGTACCTGTAAAAGGTTTTGTCCCTCTACCCACTGATTTTGCAATGTGTTCTTCTGTCTGAGCTTTGGCTTCCCTTACTGACCTCCCTGCCTCCCTTTGCTTCTCCTGGTACTTCTCCCTATCCCCTTCTGCCTGTGTCTTTTGTATTGCCTGAATGCAATCTTTTGGCTTTCACTTTCTTTGCTACCTCTTTGGAAAACCATAATGGTCTCCTCTTCCTTTTCCTTTTGCTAACTTGCTAATGCATAATTATGTTGTTCTTGTAATCCCCATTTTAAATACTGCCCACTGTTCCTCAACCCCTGATTCCTGTCCCATTCCCCTTAATGCCTCTTTCTAGTATCTCCCCATTTTCCCAAAGTCTGCCCCCACTAAAATCCAGGATACATGTTTTTGTGTGGTTTGGTTCTGCTCTTTCTGTGATTTCAAACCAAAATGACTGGTGGCCACTGTTCCCTAGGTGCTCCCCCACTGTTACCCCCGTCACACTGTCCCTGTTTGTGAGCACAAGGTCCAGCATTGCCTTCTGCCGAGTTGGTTCCATGACCAGTTGCTTGAGGAAGGCACCCTGAAGGGAGTCCAGGATAAATCTGCTCCTAGTTGATGCTGCTGGGATGCTCCATTCCACGTCTGGAATATTGAAGTCTCCAACCAGTACTACCTCACCCTTGTCAGCCATCCTTTGGATGGCTAGCATCAGCTCCCTATCTGTTTCTTCCTCCTGGGCTGGTGGTCTATAGACCACACCTGTGCGGATGGCTGTTCCCATTTTCCTTTCCAGCTGAACCCACAGTATCTCTCCCCCATTTTGTTCCTCCTGGATCTCTGTGGCCCTTATGTCATTTTTCACATACAGTGCCACTCCTCCTCCCTTCCTGCCTGCTCTGTCTCTTCTGAATATGTTGTAGCCAGGTATGGCCATCTCCCAGTCATGGTTGTCATTACACCAGGTTTCAGTGATGGCCACAATGTCCAGGTCTGACTGCACCATGACAGCCTCCAGATCTTCCATCTTGTTGCTAAGGCTCCTGGCATTTGCACACATGGCTTTCCATGATTTGACCTCCCTAGACTGTTTCACTGTTCTACTCCAGCCCCTTCCTTGGTTGTCCTTTATCCCTGGTTCTCCTTGCTGTCTGAATTCTGCTGAATTTTGACCCTTTTCTGCCTATCCACCTCTTGGGCACTAATCTCCATCTTTTGCGCACTGCTTTGCAGAGATAGCCACTGCTCTGGTTCATTGGTTCCACTGCTAGCTGTGGGGAGTGAGCAAGTAGGTACCCTCCTTGCTGGCCTGCCACCCCCCTTTGCTAGTTTAAATGCTTGTCAATGTAGCATTTAAACTTATCATTGAGTGCTTGGATTCCCCTCCAGGATGGATGCAGGCCGTCAGGCTTGAACAAACCTCCATCCCTCCAGGTGGGTCCCCAGTCACCAATGAATCCAAACCCTTCCTCACAGCACCAGTTCTTCAACCATGAGTTAAAGTTCCTGGTGCATGCACTCTATGTCTCCTTGCCTCTCTGAGTAGTACTTCTGAGAAAGTGACAGAAGTAGCTACTTGTGAGACCCTCCCCAATTTCTAAACTCTTCCTGAACTTCCTTTGGCTCCCCATTTGCCAGGTCATTAGTAACTAGGTGGATAATGACATCCAGCTCACCCTCCCGTCTTGCCTTCCCAGTGATCCCCAGGATCTTCCTTCCATCCCTCCATGCCATGGCACCTGGTAGGCACCTCACCTCCCTATCCTCCCCCTCCTGTGTTCCTAGCTGGATCCCTCTTATGATGGTGTCCTCCACCAGGATTCGCATCCTCCTCCTCTGGGGTCCACTGCTTTCCCCGCTGAGGTCACCTCCTTGGCTAACCTCCACATCCTTTCCTTCCACTTCTCTGAGTACCTCTATTTGGTTGTCCTCATTTGCCAGTGTGGCATATGAGTTCTTGAGTGGAATAGGATCTGTGATGTGCCTCTGCCTGACCGCTCTAACCCTCCCTTAGCCCACTGTCATCCAAGTGCTCCTCGTTCTCGGCATCCTTTGAGTCAGTTGCATTGGACTGGGTGGTCTCTGTATAGGGGTGATGGTACTCCTGACCCAGTTTACTTCCGCTCTGAGTCTGGCTACTCATCCTGCAGTCAGAGATGCATGCAGATGAGGGCAGCACCTCAGTGTCCAGAAGGTCTGCCTGAATATGGCTGCCCCACAGCCACTGCATTGCACCACTCCCACATTATGCTGCAATTTCTTACCATTTGTCTGCTACTGAAGCTTCCTAGTTCCCTTTTTATTAATTTACTGTCCTAAAATCCTGCCACTGATCCTCAGATAATTTTCTTAAAAAAAAAGAAACTAATAAATAAATAAATAAGTCAAAACACTTGTGCTGAGGGTGGGCTTCTTCCCTTATGCCTCCTACTTCACACCCTTATTATACCTCTGTGTTTAGCTCCTGTCAATCAGATTTAACAGGGCATATAATTAAGAGTTGGGGAAGGAGGGGCGAAATTTGCAGCAATTAAAGACAGCACAGAATTACACCACCACTATGTTTTAAATTTTCAACAGCCAAAACAATTATAAGTAAAGACAACAAAGAAGTACAGTGTCACTAAAAGCCCATAATCTAAGTTTAAAAGAAAAATAGCAATTACCAGTTACTCTAAAGCACTGAATTGAATATGTTTCTTTCCTCCCTTCAACTTCTGGCTTCTTCTGAGTTCCACTATAGTTAGGGTTGAGTACCCCATTTAAGGTTAAAGTGTGAAAAACTGCAGCTTAATAACTTTGCCACCATATGATGGATTTGCCCAAAATTTGGCATGCATGGAGTGGTACCATAGATCTCTGGATCTGCCAAGTTTCGTAATGGTCAAATATACAGTTGTGACCGGTCTGAAAACTTCAGTGAACATGTGGTCAGGGTCCCCAATGTGAAAAAATATTAAACGGTTCAAAAGTTATTAAAAAAACAAGTTTCCCATTATGAACAATGAGAAAAATTAACAAAAAGTTCGACAGTGTCACAAATGCAGTTTTTAGAGTCGCAAATGACCCCTGTAGTGTCACAAATCTGCCATTTTGTTTTCAGTTACTGGTCATAGAAATGCTTGGCATTTAAAATTGGGACCCTCTAGGGATGTAATTCTTTTTGTGTTCACCTAGTCGAGCCCTGAGGATGTCAGCCATGTCTTTTTTTTTTGGGGGGGGGTTAAACACCTCAGAAATATGTTTTTAAAATGTTTGTAAACTGTAGTGTCACAAAGTAGTGTTGCACTTTTGACATTTTCATGATTTTTTTTGCGAAAGTGTAGTGATTTGCAAAACTACTTTGTGACACTATCCCTAAAAGAATAGGAAATCTTTGCCACCCTGCTGCAAAAGAACAGTTTGGTCTTTTGGGCTGAAATTTGGAGGGAAGACAGCCAAGATCCCACAGATGTGCCTTTTGTGACAAAATATTACAGGGCTGCAAAGTTACGGTACTCCAAAGTTGATGATTTTTCCCATAGGATAACATTACGGCATCCGCCGCACCTTTCGGTGCCTGTATCTCAGAAAAGTTTCGAGAAACAGACTTTTTGTCAGAAAAATGCTTAGCCCCCTACTATAGGGCTAAGTACAAAACTAGCCAGGAAAGTCATAAATTACATGAAATTTTAATTTTTTTTCTACGTTGTAGAGTTCCTGAGATATAAGTAATTTAGTATTCCAAGTGTTCATTTTCTGCTCTGAGGCCCATTATTATGCATACATTCTTTGTATTCCCTGTGTTTCTCTGTGCAGCTTTTGGGGAAAAAAAGGCTGTGCATTTTAGTTACTGCTACAGTTAGCGTTTCCACTTGTGTTTCCTTTACCATTTGTGTTAGCATTCCTATCTATGCCACCGTGTGCGTTAACCTTTGCGTTTTCATTTTCGCTTGCGTTTGCATTACTGTTAACATTTGTGTTTCCATTACTGTTTTTGTTTGCATTTCCTTTTGTGTCATCATGTGCATTTCCACTTGCATTTGTGTACGTGCTTCCGTTTGTGTTTCTGTTTGTGTTTCCTTTGGCGTTATTGTTGCTGTTACCATAAGTGTCTGCATTTCCAATTGCGTTACTGTGACCATGCATGTTATGGTTTGCATTTCTATATGCACTTGCATTTGCATTTCTGTTTTCATTAATGTTTGTGCTTGCGTTTCTATTACCGTTTGCGTCATCATTTACATTTGTGTCTGTCACCATGTGCATTAGCGTTTGCGCTTGCATTTGTGTTGCCATTACTTCACTATTGATAGTGCACATTCTCAAAAAGAAGGGACATTCATGGCAAAAAACTCTGTTTAATGCATGAGTTAGGGTTGTTCCATGGCGATAAAAGTGAGCAAATTTGATGTTAGGGTTCCAACCCCCCTTGCACCCCACCCTACCCTGCCCCCATGAACAGGCATGGGGCATGCGTTGGGGTCATTGGTCCTAACTCTCACCCCATTCTCTTATAATGCACCACCTCAGATTGTTTACACATGGGATTGGGTGAGAGTTAGGACCGACGACCCCAATGCACACCCCGTTGCCTGTTGGTGGGGGTGGGGTCGGGGTATGGTGCAAGAAGAATGGAACCCTAACATCGAATTTCCTTGCTTTTGTCGCTGTGGAACCCTAACTGATGCATTAAATGGAGTTTTTTTGCCATGAATTTATATATATATATACTATATATATATATATATATATATATAGTATATATATTTATTCCTAGATACAACAGTTGTCTGTGTTTCAGTCCCTTGATGTTAACTTTAAATCAAAATCACAGTTTCAATGTAGACTACCTCAAAACCAAGAAATCTTGACTGAAACCTTAACAAAATATTACATTTCTCATTACTTCATTTAAAATCCAAAATCAGTGTTCATAAGTCCATCTTTTCAAAAAGTTAAGAATTCTTCATCTGAATCAGTTGGAAAATCTGATAAGTCTTGCTCCACATCTGAGGTACTGATCTGTCAAATATACTGCCAGTTGATAAACCTCAAACAAATTGCCTTACCATTCTGGGCAGGGGCAACAGGAAGAAATGAGCACCAGTCTCAAGAATGCCTTGATGATGTTCTGTGCCCTTACTGAGTCTTGTCATGGAAGTTCAGAACAAATAATATTTTATACTCAAGAATGTTTGTAATTCATGCAAGTTTTACAATTAAGTCCCATTCCTGTCAAATGTGTTTGTTGCTAGTCTAGTTTGTTTTACAGTTCCTGTAGGTTCTTATGTCTTCGTCCTGACTTAGAAAACTTTACCCATCAAATGGGGATTGTCCCGGATTCCCCCCTTTTCCCTCACAAAAACACAGAGACCATTGCTTGTTGTTGTGCTCAGATTGGCAATTAATTTACTTAAATCCATCAATCCATAATTCATTTTCCATTTCTTTATTGTCATATATCCATAATTTTCATTTATTTCCATCCATATATCACTTTTTGATTATCCATCCCCCAGGCAAAAACCTGGTGCCTTTTCTGTTAGGTAACAGGTGAAAACCCGAGACTGCTTTCTCCTTCATCTTCTTCTTCCTCTTGTGTTTCTCCTTTTTCTTCCCCTCCTGCCCCCCTGCATCCACCTTGGCAGTCCATAGCCTTATTATATCATCTGCCCCAACTTCTTGGCAGACTTCAAGAATTTCCACCTGCCATCCACCTTTGGCAGTCCATAACCATCTTATCCCCTGCCATCCACCTTTGGCAGTCTATAACCTTATTTTCTGCCATCCACCTTTGGCAGTCCATACCATATTATCATATTCTGCCATTCACCTTTGGCAGTCCACCGTCCTAGTGGACACATCTGTCCTCCACCATGACAGACTCTCATCAGCCCCAAATTGACTGTACTTTCTGTCTTACCTTTCCTTCTAGGGTGGGTGGGAGGATCAAAACTCCAGCAAAAGTGACTGGAGGCTCCCTTGTGCTGTCCCTATGTACCTCCCTACCCTCCCTTCTGCTGCCTGGCCATTGTTCTGCCTCTTGCTCCTCCCTTTCCTATCCCTCCCTTCCGAGCACAACCATTCCTTACAGGAGGGAAGGGATACACCAGGACAACAAGGTCTGCCCCTTAAAGGGCAAACTCCATTGTCCCGGATTCCCACCTTTTCCCTCACAAAAACACAGAGACCATTGCTTGTTGTTGTGCTCAGATTGGCAATTAATTTATTTAAATCCATCAATCCATAATTCATTTTCTATTTCTTTATTGTCATATATCCATAATTTTCATTTATTTCCATCCATATATCACTTTCTGATTATCCATCCCCAGGAAAACCTGGTTGCCTTCTTTCTTCTCCTTTTTCTGTTAGGTAACGGTGAAAACCGAGATCGCTTTCTCCTTCATCTTCTTCTTCCTCTTGTGTTACTCCTTTTTCTTTCCCCATCTCCCCCTTTTTCCCCACTCAGCCAGTCTCCAGCTTCGTTGGATGACTAGCTTCCCTCCAACTTAGGTATCCCTCTCCCCTACCTTTGTTTTTTTTTTTTATCTGTTTGTCCGTCTTCTCCATTCTTCTATGAAACCCATTGTTTCTGCATTGAACATATCTACTGCTATATCTGACAGGTGTACCCCTTCTGATCTGTAGAATTCATCCACCCATTCTTCGACTCCGTGCAGTATCACCTGTCCTACCATCTGCCTTATCAGTGTCCCCACTCGTCCATTCATCTTCCTCCTGGCCCTCTCCACTGCCCTGTGGCTGTGTTCCTGTCTCCATACCCTTCTTGGCATTATATCTGACCATGCAAGGCATACCTGAGGCCACCACTGTCTTATTGCAGCTAAGTCCCTCTTAATCTGAAAATATATGTGCACCCATGGTCTGCCTGCAAGGTCGTTGCCCCCTAGGTGTATAATGATTAGGTCTGGACTGGGCTGATGTCCTTGAGCTCTTTCAAAGCAGGAGAGGCTGTGCCCATCTCATCCCCCGTAAGCCATGCCATACCAACCTACACTGCCTTGCATCCTGGTATAACTGCTTCCCCCCAGCTTTCGTCTCTGCTCTCTTACCAGCCCAGTAAATATAGGAATGGCTGCAGATCCAGACTTCTGTGTTTCTCCCTCTCCTCTGGGGTGCAACAAAAACAAAATTAGTTAATTTACATGTACTCTCCATAGCCTCCCTGCCTTATCCCCCCACCTTATTATTATATGTAGATTTATATTCCCCTCTCCCCTTTTTTTTTTTTATGTCAGAGCTCTGATGTATCTTTTATAACTGGCTGACCACCAGCGACCTTTCTCCAAGATGCCTTCCACGGGTTCACCCCTTGCCGCCCACTGTGAGGCAGCCCCAATCCGTAGGGAATGGGATGAGTAATTAGCTGGGTTCTCACCCAAAAACTCCATTGCCTTTTTCAACACAGCCGTAATTTGATAGCCAGTGACCCTTTTCCATCCCCTCGTATGAAAAGCTTCCCTCGCCCTGGTTACCTGCCCTGCAGCTGAGCCCCACAGGGCTCCGTATTGGCATATCACGATCTCTGATCGCCCTCTTAGTGTTATCATGCAACCTTGCCCTCTTTGGTCAGCCTTAGACCATCTTAGCTTGGTCCATATTTCCATTGTCCCCCAACTCACATCTTCCCATTCCACCACCTTCCTCGTCATTTTTTCCATGGCCTCACCACCACCTTTCACCCTCATAGCCCCTGCTGAAACATTATCACATAAATCGTGTGAAATAGCTGGGCCTCACCCTTGATTTGCATATTGCCGGGAGCACCTCTTTTAGCTTTATTAGCCACTGCTCCCCTATAGGCCTCCTATTGTCCCCTGTCCCTCTTCTTAACCTACCCCAGCCCTGCATCATCCTTCTGATGAACATTGCCTTTGTTTGGTCCTTCCATCCTTTCAGGCTGCAGATCACACTGATCCCTGCCAGATAAACCCCCATTGTGGCATGAGCCATCCCTTTCTGCCATTGTTCCACCGTGAACATTCCCAACTGTTCTTCAGATAGTCGCCCACTTACCTCCATCTGGTGTTCTGCCCTGAATGTTTGAAAAACCCACCAAGCCCCATCATAGGCCCTCAGAGTCCGGGGTGCCCATGAGCTATGAAGCAACAGTTCTGCTCCTTCCTGCCAATGTCCCAGATGTCCGCTGGTATGGACGTTTTTTGTTCTTCTGCTGCTGGTGCCAGCTTCCGGAAATGGTCCAGCTGCAGACGGGAAAGGCTGTCAACCAGGGTATTGTGTACCCCTTCTATATGTTTTGCTCTGAAAGACATGTTCAGCTGCAGAGCCCTTAAAACTAACTGTCGTACTACCTGCAGGACTGTGTCCGACCTGGCTCCCTTATTGTTCAGTACCTCCACCACCACTCTATTGTCACACCAAAATGTCACCTTCTGATCCCGTAATTCCTCCCCCCAAACCAGAGTGCATGCCCATATGGGCATGATCTCCAGAAGTGTTATATCTTTTACTTTCCCATCCCTCACCCAACTGGCTGGCCAGGGTTCTGCAAACCACCTGCCTCTCAGGTAACCCCCCATGCCCAGTCCCCCGGCTGCATTCGTGTATAAGTCCAGGCCGGTGTTGTACAGCCACTCCTCCTGCCAAAATGAACACCCATTATAATCTTTCAAGAATTTCTCCCATACGCTAAAATCCTCCCTGATGCTGCAAGTCAGGTTAACCCAGTGATGTGGCTTTTTGACCCCAGCTGTTGCCCTGGCCAACCTCCTGGTGAATGCCCTTCCTGGCCCAACAGCCCTGCATGCAAAATTCAGGTGCCCTAGTATCTGCTGAACTAATTTCAGTTGAACCCTCTTCTTGCTGGCATGTACCCCGATTAGCTCCTTCAACCTCTTTACTTTTTTGTCCAGTAACCTAAATACTTCTTTTGTGGCATCAATCTGTATCCCAAGGAATTCCATAACCTTGCTGGGCCCCTCTGGTTTTTCTGGTGTCAGTGGGACTCCTAATTCCCAGCACAATTCCTTAAACTTACCCAGCATCATCTGTGTCTCCTCTTTGCCTTTCCCAATGAGGAGAAAATCATCCAGGTAATGGATGACTGACTTGTAACCTGTTTCCTCTTGGAATATCCACTACAAACATGTGCTGAACACCTCAAATGTTGCACATGCTGTGGAGCACCCCATTGTCATCGCTTTGTCGAAGTAATACCGCCCATCATTTTTAAAACCCAAAAGATCCCAGTCTTCCCTCCTGACTGGAAGCAGTCTGAAGGCAGACTCAATGTCTGTTTTTGCCATCCATGCATCCTCTGTGGCCCGGATTATCAGGACCGCATCTTCAAGTGTTGCGTAAGTCACCCTACTATGCTCCTCCCTAATATAGTCATTTACAGAGTCACCTGCTGGATAAGACAAATGATGTATCACCCGGTATTCCCCTTCCTGTTTCTTAGGTACCAAACCCAAGGGCGATATCCGCATGTTTTCCAATGGGGGGTCGTCAAATGGGCCCTCCACCCTACCTGCTGCTTTTCCTTTCTCAATCTTCTGCCTTAACATTTCCTCTTTTCCCTTTACAGACCCCAGGTTGCTTGCCTCCCTTGCCTGCCTGGGTCCTTTAGACTGCAATGAAAACCCTGTGTCAAAACCACCTAAAATCATATCCCTCATGCTCATGCCTGGGTATCTGTCCAGGTGAACTGTCAAGGCCGTTATGTTGATGGGGTTCTGGCCATCCCAAATTGTGCCTTGTTCGCCACCTTGGACCCTCCCTTTCTGCCTGTCCATCTTCCTTTGCTTCCAATGTTTTTTGACCCCCTACTCCCATGCCCTCTGCCCCTCCTCTGTTGTTCCACGTTTGTCCTCAAAAACCCTGGCCATCCCAAAAACTGTTGGCCTAATCCTTGCCACCCATACCTTGTGTTCCTTGTATACCTGTTGTTCTGCACTTGCTAGCCAAGTGCCCCCCTCCACATTTTGCACAGGCATGCCAAAAATGACACTGAGGCCACGAGCAGAAAGCCCTGTTATATGCCCAGCAACATCTCAGAGGCATAGCCCTGTTTCTACCCCACCCTCCATCGGGTGTGGACTGATCTGTTACATAATCCATCCATAAATCTATTTGCTTGGTATCCCATCTTGCATCCCCAAATGTTGCCATTCGCTGCCGAAAATATTCGTCGTAGTATATCCATCCCAACCCGCCTTTTGCTTTAGCTCTCCGTATTATCAATGAATAAGTAATAAGCGGGATACCCAGCTCTGGCCTCCTTTCCACAGCTATGGCTGAAAAGATTGCAAAACCTAAGAACCACCCATCCCAGGTCTTCCCTTTTGTGAATTTGTCTTCCTCTTTCTTTTCTAATAACACTATGGCAGCTGCCATCTCACTTTTACCTATGATCTCTGCCTTCGGATTTTTCCGCCGCCTCCCGGCTCACCAGAGCAAATATATCCACATATTCCCCCCTCCATATTTTTTCTTTTGTGGCAACGGGCACGTGCTCACCTATCCTCATCCCCGGTGCCCCCACCTCTCTTGTACCTTGTCCCTCTCTTTCCTCTCCATTTTCCATATCTCCTGGCACCTCTTTTCTTGCCTTAATCTCTGCCAGGGCTGATTCCATCTGCCCCAGCCCACCCGTCCCCAGTGCTGCCACTATTTGACCTATATACTCTTTTATACTATCTCCTACTGTATTGGTCGCATTACCTGTGATCTTATCCTGTCTGGGGTGTCTGGAGGTCTCCAAAGCTCCCCTTGCTTCTTCTTGTGGGTGAGGAGAAAGAGGAGGGTGAGCTACCAGGATCTGTGGGTCGGACCTCCCGCTCCGAGTTTTTGGTCCCGGTTCCACGGGGACCCCCTTTGATCTGGAGTGGGTTCCGGTGCTGGTGGGTCACACAGCTGCATGGGTATGGGCTCGGCAGCCTTGGCAGGCCCTGCTGCCCTCGGCGCTACCCTAGAGGGACTACGTCGCCCCCCAGGTGACCTCTTCCCTTTGCCACCTTTTTCCCCATCAGCTTTTCTCTTGCCCCAGGCTTCCCCGGGTCCTCCCCCTCCACCAGCTCCTACATTTTGTTTGCTTTTTCAGCAAGCTCGATTATAGCCTTTTAAGCCTCTCCCTTCAACGGCCTGCTCTTCTTGGGTGCCATGTCTGCTCTGCACTGTGCTCTGTGAAAACAACTACAGAAAATGAAAACATGGTTACTTGTGCCTCAATGCTTCCCTCTACTTTTTTTTTTGTTTAGCCCTGGTTCCGCCATCCGTGCCGACCCTTACCAGTGAGGTGCACCCTGCCCCTTAAAAACCTGTTTTATCTGTATGACCTGGGATTACAGGAAAGCTAAGTGACATGCCCAGGGTCATACAGTATGCATTGGGAGCTATGGAATCCAAATCCTGGGTCTGTCTACCGGATGTCACCGGGTTTCAGCTTAGACCCTCAACCCCTGAGTTACCCGGCCTCGGCCTCAGTGCCTGGCCTCGGGGTGCCATGCTGTATCTGCCCTCTTCTGCCCTTAAAAACATGGGTCCTGTGCCCCCAGAGCCCACTTCCCCACAAGCTCTCGTTGACCCCTTAATGTATGCCACCTTCTTTTTTTTTTATAGCCCCGAGTAACTTGCTGTCCATATTCCCATTCTTCCCTCTGTCTTCACACGAATATACATACTTTTTTTTTTTTAGATTGCCACCTGCCAATGTGGTAATGCCTTTAATAGCACTTACCTGCATAACTAAGTCCCTAACAACAATAAGATCCCCCCTGTGGGCGATGTCATGGGTTGAGGGACAATGTAAATCCATAAATTGCGGTGATTAACTTTCCCATCCGAACTTTCAAACTAGCCAGACGTGACTGAATAGGACCCCATGTGGGATGGCCTCATCGACAAATCCCCACTCGGCTTCGTGATATGGTGCGTCTCTCATGATCACCCACAGCCCTACAGGGCCCCTTCCAGCCAGCCTCCACGTGTTCTCCCTTTTCTCACCCACAATCAAAGCCTGCCCAGTGTCCTACCCACTGCCCAAATCACAAGCTTTACCATCCCCTTGTACCCTGCCACGTCCCGCCCCGGGTCTCCTGCTCCTTCCCTTCTATACCAATAATCCCGTATCCCACGCCTTTTGAAATGCAAAACCCTCCACCAAGGCTGAACTGCAGCCTCCGGGCCTCCTCGATCATCCCATGTGGCGTGCAAACGCCGTCCCAGCCTCAGGACTCTCCCCGCATGGCATGCTGCCCACGCACCTCCTGTTCATCTCTGCCAGCCTTCAACAAACCACCTCACGGCACACACCATCCTTCTCCATATGAATTAAGCACCACAGCTCTCCCCCTTTTGCTCCCGACCTCATGTGATGCCACGCCAATGGGTCGCTCACTCCAACGCCATTCCCTGGCCTTCCCAGGCACCTCTTCTTCTTTCCAATGTGCTTCTCCTCAGGCCTAACAGCGGCAAGCTGCTAACGAAAGGGGGAAAACCATAGCACACCCAGCCATTAGCAACCCAGGTTCTTCCACCCCACGAGGCCTACACTGCCTCCACAGGCCCACATGGCCCAGATCTTCCTGTTCTTTGCCAAACCAACGCCGTGCACCATGCCTACCCACGTGGCCTCCAGTCCTGGTTCTGACTCCTTCCTTCTTGGCCATTCCTGGGCCTGCTAATCCCCGCTGACCAGCATTTTTTTTTTTAAACAATTGCAAATTACCCTTCACACAAACATATTCTACTTTCTGTGCTGCCTAAAATGACTCTCCGCTGATACTTCCTTCTTGTAAAGGAGTTTTCATCAGAACCTGTTCCACCCTGTCTGCTAGCATTCACTTCTTTTCCACTAAATGCTACACATTTCTTTTCTTCTCCCCCTTTCTCTTCTTTTTTTAATTCAGTATATCTGAAATAATCAATTGTTGCCTCCTTCCTCTTTCAGCTGTGAAACCAACCTCAAAATTAATGCCAAATCTGACGTGCTGCAGTTGATCAAATCAAAACTCCAGCAAAAGTGGCTGAGGCTCCTTTGTGCTGTCTCTTATGTACCTCCTACACCCTCCCTTCCTGCTGCCTGGCCATTGTTCTGGCTCTTGGCTCCTCCCCTTCCCTATCCCCTCCCCTTCTGAGCACAACCATTCCTTACAGGAGGGAAGGGGTACACCAGGACAACATGGTCTGCCCCTTAAAGGGCAAACTCCATTATCAAGAGGCAGAACAAGTTAAAAGTAGAAGCTAAAATATCCTTAACAAGTTCTTGAATAAAGGGAACTCAGAATTCAGGCTTTAGAGTATACCGACAACGCTATAATTTTGGAAATATAATTAATTTTCAGTTTGTATCAGCATACACGTGATATTTACATTTTCTTTAACCACGCCTTGCCCTTAGGCTTCCTAGGCAAGAAATTTCCGCTCATGTTTCTGCAACTGCACCAGATGTTCTTTCAATAATTGTTTTTGTATCAACCACTTTTTAAGAGCTGACTTTATTTTATTCTGAAGACAATTCATTTTAAAGTTCAGTGCTTCAAGTTAGCTGTCATCACAATTAGCCATTCAGTAATCATGTCAATTGACCTGCCAAGGGAATTGAAGGTATCTTATTTTTCTACTGTTGAGGGAAGATACCCATGCTGATGGTAAGGCTCTAGGAGCTGAGGTATATGTTGCAGCCATAGGCTTTGTTTTGATAGTGCAGTCAGGCTTTCATCCCTACTTCTGCTCTCTGGGCATATTTTCTTGAATCCTCTAGTCAAGAGGTCTGGATTTCAGAACAACTATTTCATTGTAAGTAGTTACCTAATGCTCCCTGCCTCTACCATCAAAGTTCATCATGGAAATGTAGGAAAAGTAAGTTTATAGCCATAGAATGACAAAAACGCAGAGAGCTATGGTGCAAGACTGAATGCATTTCAGCCATCTTGGAGCAATCAAAATGTGTTGGGAGGAGGACAAACAACCAGTCAAGCATATCACCCCTGACCAGGCCACCACAGTACTCACTGTGTGACTGGAAAAAAACAACGTAGGTGGCTAACCACCAGAATACAAAATCCTGGGTATAGCCACCAGATGTCACACTCAGTATAACATCTGTTAGTGACTTTCCCCAGGATTTTGTTCTTGCCAGCCACTTCAGTTAGTTAGTTTTTTGGGTCACACAGGGAGGACTGTGATGGTGGGCTAGGGTGTGGTTTGCTTGCTTGGTTGTCTTTCCTTCTTAAAGAACATATTTAATTATGAAGTCTATCCTATAATAAACCAGAACTAGATGATGAGTCAGGCAGGATAGACTCATCAGATTTAGAATACTGAGTTGGCTAGTGAAAGGGGGCAACTGCAGGGGTAGGGAGCAGGGGCAAATGCAGCAGGGATGTGTGACTGGGGACATTGCAGCAGGGAGGGGCATCTCTAGAGATTTGAATTTATGTGGTGAGGCAATGCATGTTGCAGTATTCCATGGAGTGGACTACATCCCTTGAATGTCTTTGGGCACTACTACTAGTCATTTTTAACAGTCAATAACTTAAGATAAGAGGAAGAGAAACATGGATGGAGGAAGAGGGAAGTATTTTTTACAAGGGGTCCTTGCTGGTCTAGCTTTTTAGTCCCTGTTGTACTGGGTTAGGAGATATTGTATGTTAGCTGGAATCAGAATCAGAATCTGAAATTCTGATTCTAGTTCCAGTTCTATTTCTGATTTTAACTGACATTGGAACAGAATCGGAGTATGGATTTATGATATTCCAATAAACTGAAAAGGAATTGATTCCACAATACTGTATCTGAGTACTCCTAATGACAATATAGAGGACAATGTCTTGGTAGGCATACACAACAAGCCTGTGTCTGCATAAAGAGAGTTCTATGGCAAGCAGGTACCTCAAGAGTGAAGCTCAAGAGGTTCACTGGTTGTCACAGAAAACTTGAGATGAAGACAAAGGCTTGTCTATGTATAGATGCCCATATATTATCTTTTAAAGTGTGTGGGCATCCATGCTCATTTCAGACAATCCATTCCCTTTCAGTGAACTAGGGTTGGGGAGAAGAACTTCAGGGTTGGTGGTGGGCTCAAATTTCTGATTCACTGTGCTGCAGCCTTTCCATAAGTCCAAGTTTTTAAAAAGAAAGCAGTTTCCAGCTCGACTGGAAAGAGAAAAACAGCTACGTGGCAAAATTCTAAGTTGTGCTGCAGTAGTGGCATCAATATAGCAGCACAACAACATAATTATGTCACTATTACAGCACAACAGTCATGTTCCAAGCAAGTAATTCCATGCATAACAGGGTTCCACCATACAGTATAATACTTTCCTGCCATTGTCATTCCTCATGTTCCATTCTCATGTTCTCACTACTTGAGATGTTCCATTCTCCTTGCAACCCTGAAACATGCTTCTCTCCTAACCACTGCATTTCTCTTTTCTCCCCTTAAGGATGCTGAACCCACCAGACCTTAAGAAAACCCCAAATGCCCTCCTCCAACTGCCATGCCCATTGGCACTGAGCAGAACCCCCCCCCCCACCGAAAAAAAATAACTAAAGTTCTGTCTTAAATTTGTACATTTTTAGTTGGGAATCAGAGAAAATGCCATAAAGACTGTTTTTTTTCCAGTTTTTAAAGTAATTTGAATAAAGTAGGTTTAGACTGTAGCTGGTTAAAATGTGCAACATTGCTTGAAAATCATCAAAGTAGGGTTTACTTTAAGTATATCAACAATAATATCATTATCATATGATAGCATTTAGCAAGATTGAAAAGTATTAAGAGTTCATAAGAGTTTATTTACATGTAATGTTGATGGGCATGGACCATGAATAGACACCTACGGAAACAAACACTTACTGATAGGAACTCAAGATTTGTATAGCCATTTTAAGTTAATAATTATGTTCTACAAGAGATAGTTATTAATTCTTCATACAGGGTCAAACCAAACCCCACTGTCTTCCATTTCATGATCAACAATGTCAAATAAGACAACCTCAGCACAAAAGCACAGAGAAAAGGGGTACCCGAAAAGGGTATTGGCCACACAGCTAGCTTTCAAAGAATTTCTGAAACACACATACCCCAATAACGAAGTGTCATGGGATGTATATGCAAATCACCATGCATATATAGTTGGTTCTTTTTTAAGCAGGAGTGGATGGTAAAAATGTCCTATCGTGCAATTTGGAAAGGCTACTTATGAGTCCTCTGTTCTCAGCTTTGCAGATTATGTGAAAGGTCATTTGGAATCATGCACTCATGCTTAAAGCAGAGCCTTTCTAAATATTCATGGTGATTTGCATCTACATTCCATGATGCTTCGCATTATTGAGGTATTTGTGTTTTTGTATTTAAGTGTCCAATAAGTTAAATAAGTCATTATAATGTAACCCCTCACCCCTGCCTTTTTAGCAAAATGACAGGTGGCATGCTGTTGAAGCTGACAGCAGTACCTGGTGGGGACCTTGGTTCGGGGAGGATGAGGTTACTCGGCACAGGGGACCTAGGTTTGGCTACTCTGTACAGGAGCACCCAAGTAAATCTGAACACAAGAAGCAATAACTGTAATGTCCAGAACCAGGAATGGGATTCTTCAGTGTGGCTTTTATTCACTTCCAAGCTGAACAAACAAAGCATAGATGGACCCCCACAGGGCTACATTTCCTGGTAATGCAGATTAGAGACAACAGAACACTTTATCACTATTTCCAGCCCTCAGGCTCTAAACCCACCAGGCACACAGCCTGGACTTGCATGCAGCTTTGGGTACACAGCACAACTTGTACACTCTTGGGTTTTCCCCACTGGCCCGGCTCCCTCGCCGGCCACTTGATCCACGGTCCATTGGAAGAATGAACCAATTATCCTGTTCACGGTCCATTGGAAGAATGAACCAATTATCCCATTCATGGTCCATTGGAGGAATGAAACAATTATCCTGTTGTGGCTCCCCAAACCACACTAGAGTCTTTGACTCCTAGAGAGAATTTTCCTTATAATCTCACATCTGGGTACTTCACCCATCACTGGCCAAGTGCCTGAGGCAAGGTAGAAAACCACAGAAGAAATCCGTAGAGGTGGACCTGGTCACTAAAGATGGGGGGCCACCCACCTCCAGCTCCCACAGCCCATACCCGGCCATTTCTCTGGAAACTGAACAATTCCTTTACTGAACTTTCAAATGTAGATTTTGGGTGAGCGTCTGTCACATCTCCTCTACATATCATTTGCATCCCAACAAGATCTGGACTTGAACCTACTTTTACTTTGCTTAGCCCATTACTCTAGGCTTCCCAATATTTAGTAGTTCAATCCTCGCATTGTCACACAAGTCCCAAGGTGAAAAACATAGGCCCTTTTAGCAAGATCAGACACTCACCCTCACGTTGCAGGTGCCCCACAGGTGACTCACAAATCTTCTTGTTCTCCAAAATAAACACTGGAACACATAGGCAGCTTTTCCTTCACAAGCAGAACTAGGGGGTAGCCCCAGGAATCTGCAGGGAACCCTTTCCTGCCCCCCCGAGGGAGGGGGCACTGAGACCCAAAAACAGCAGTCTTCACCACTTCAGTTATCTTCTGTGTCTCTCTTTAAGGTGGAGAGACACACACCTTATTTACTTAAAAGTAGCCCTCTGTCAGGGCTGAGGCTCCTAGAGCC
Organism: Neoceratodus forsteri; assembly: GCA_016271365.2. Taxonomy (NCBI): domain Eukaryota; kingdom Metazoa; phylum Chordata; order Ceratodontiformes; family Ceratodontidae; genus Neoceratodus; species Neoceratodus forsteri. Next base: position 25,212,277 of record CM057454.1, read on the forward strand.
TTCACTGAGCTGCTTTCTCAGCAAGCTCCCAACTTCACACTCACTCACTGAAGACTCACTTCAAAAAACCTCCCAACATTCTAACCAACTCCCTTTGCTGCAGATTCCAATGTGGCTCATGCAGCTGCGATAGTTCTATTGGTGATGTCATCTGTCAGTCTCAGCTGAGACTGAGAACAGAGTGAGACAGTGTGAAACCCATTTAACTGGAGTTTCACAAGCTACCTTCCCTGCCTACCACTAGGTCTTACTGGGATTCTAGTAACCCCGGGTAACAAGGGGGTTACAATAATATCAACTGCAATCGGTAAGGATGAAGGCAAACCATTTTTGATGTTGGTATAATTTAATGATTCCAGGTTTCCTTCTTTCAGTCACAGTAAACCATCTGATATGATGCAGAACTGTTTCCTTCAAAAAAACAGATTACCAAAATGTATTACTTTTTTTATTGCTACAGGGCATGCTTTACATTTTTCTCCTTCTGTGTTGACACTGTCTGTTTCTAAGTTCCCTGGACATTCTCTGATATCATTTTACACAGTTCTGTAGTGTTAACTAATCAGTGTAGAAACATGAAAACAGACATCACAATGTATAGGAAACACAGGAAAACAAAACTGTAATCTTAACTTATTCAGATTGCAGCAGTCATTTTGAATACGGTTAAGCATAGATTGTTTTGACTTGTATATGTGCTCCAGGAGGGAATGGATTAAAAAGTCCCATAGAACTATTGATCACATTAAAAACTGTAATTGTTATTTTCTGAATCAAAAACAGCAAACACATTTAAGAATAGTGGTGTTTCTCTACTCCTCTTTCAGATTTAATCATTATGAACAAAACAAAGTATGTTGAAGTTGAGAGGAAAGGCTTAGAGGTTATGGATTAGATCATGAGTCATTAGAGTGGAAAGTGTATTGCAAAAAATGCAGCTATCATCTATGATGTCTTAGAAATAGTTTATTAGTAGTTAATACTGTACCAATACTTTTCAAAGAGTCTGATAACGTGGGCTGATATAATACTTGATGTAGAATGTGGAAGACTCAATTTTTACCCTTATTAAGTTCATGATAAAATATAGAATGAAGATAAACTTTAATATATTGAATAAACATAGAATATTGTATAAAAACTTTTAGCAGAAGAAAAAGTGTTTTATCAAAGATGTCTTTAGGAGATTATGTTGCAAATTGTACAGGAACATGATGTCAAAGGTTTTTGGAAACTATTGACAATAGTGGTCGACTACGGGCTTGTTATATACAGTGCGGCCTCCACTTTGGCACTAAAGAGAATTATCCTGACTCTCAATAAATCCTGTAGGCTCCTCCTTGGTGTTCCCTACCTAACCCATACTTGTGACCTATACTTCAGCAAAGGCTGGCTCAACCTGGATAGTAGAATTAGTTACCAGCTCAGTCTCCTAGCCAAAAAGGCTACTCTCATCATGACCCCCACCCCTGTGGTTCAGAATATGATTACACCTTTGGTACCGGCTCGCCCGACACAAGACACTCTCGCTAACTCATTCAAGGTACCATTTTGCCACACCTCCCTAGGCCAGAGGTCATTTGTATGCTGAGCCCCTCACCTACTTAACTCCCTTCCAGGTGAGCTACTTGTTGAAACTAGAATTGATCCTTTCAAATCGATGCTCTGCACCCACCTTGCCAAATGAGGTGTACCTGTCCTACATAATGCCTGTATTATGTCAAGATCCTGCCCCAACTCTTCCTTGCACTTCGTATGTCACCTATGTGCCCTCTCTGCACTATCTCAGTTCAATCTACTATCTCTACTCTCTTTAATTCCTTTATCTTCTCTATCTTCCCCATCTCTCCTACCTGCCCTTTCCATGTCTGCTCAACCAACTCTTCCATTCTACTATCTCTGTCCCCTTGCTCTAGCTCCATCCCATCCACCTACTCAAGCCTTAAACCTTTGTCTCCCCCTACTACCTATCCCCACCTCTCGCATCAACAATGGTACTCAGCCCTGCCTACTCCCTACTCCACCCACAATTTTGCCAACTACTTGCTATGGGGAACCCTCTGCCTCCTGTGTCACAAATCAATCATCCTGAGCTTTCTGTACTTTCATCTACAACCAAAGTCATGCCATAATCCTGCTTTCATGTTTGTTGCTACTTTTGAAACCTGTTGTAACCCATTTTTGTACCAGTACATACCCAGCAAATGCCTAAATCTCTTTCTTCAAGACTGTACCACTTATGTTATTTGTTGTGTTACCTTTCAATGTAACTTGATTGTACCTCATGAATGCTTATTGTATGCTTGACGTGGAACCATCACAAATGAGCTATCAGCTCAAAGGTTGTAATCTGAGACTTGAATAAATAAATAAATAGATATCAATCAGACTGAGATTGAGGTGCACATTGAATCCTTTATTTGGAAAACATACCATAAAGAAATATTTATTAAAGCTCAATAGATTAAATTGAGCCAAATGGATTTCCTTGGACACGGACTGCAAGATGACTTAATTGGATTGCATAAGGACAATTGCTTAATGCTATTTCAACTACTGAAAAATAATAAGGTTCCTGGTTTTGGCCATAATTCAGTGGATATGTTTACAAAATTAACTGCGATTCGAGAGGTGTGGTGTTGTCTGATTTTTGTAATGCATGTATAGCTCAAAACATTACCGATTCAGGTGAGAGAATCAGATTATACCAATTAATGAGAAAAGATTCATAAGAAAGGGAGAAGGATGATCCAAGGATGTACTGTACAAGCCTGATAGACTTGGTTTAGATGGCAGCTAAAGTGTTTTCAAAAACCATCTTAGAGTTTTCACTGGACATTCAGGTGTTACTATATGGCAAACATCATCATTTATTCATTCTGACAGTGGCTTTGGACTGAGAACATGGAAGCCAGTCTTATTCATATGAAGGATGGGTTCCTTTATTTGTTACTGGAAAAAAAACACTTCTGGGGGCATGAGGGTAAGGAGGTGGGTTCTAGAGGGTTTACCCTGCACTGTGGGTAAATTTGGAGACCGGCAATGGCACCACAATCCACACAGGGGTTGTATACAGACCCCCTTCTCAAGGGGAGGAAATGGACAAGGAAATGATAGAAAGTATACTTAGAATGGCAGAAAAAGGGGAGATATTGCTGATGGGTGATCTGAATATGCCAGATGTTAACTGGAGTGCAGTTGCAGCAGCCACTTCGAAGAGTGGGGTTATTCTAGATGCCCTACAGGGGGCATGCCTTAGACAACTAGTATTGGAGCCCACTCAAGAGGGAGCAATCTTAGACCTGGTTCTCTCAAATGGAGATGAAGAGAGGATCACAGATGTAGAAGTGGGTAGCTATCTGGGAACTAGCGACCATCAAACAGTGTGGTTCACAATAAACACAGCAATAGAGTCAAGCCATACAAAGGCAGAAGTACTGGACTTTAGGAAGGCTGACTTTGCCAAAATGGGTGAGTGCCTAAGGAATGCACTAGCAAATGGGCAGGAAGGAGGGGTGGAAGAACAATGGGGAATAATAAAAACTGCCATCACAGAGGTAACAAGCCTTTGTGTGAAGCAAATAAACAAAACAAAACGATGTAAGAAACCACTATGGTTCTCAAAGGAAGTGGCAGTGAAGGTTCAAGAGAAAAAGAAAGCATTCAGGAAGTACAGGGAATCACAGAAGGAGCAGGACAGAGAACTGTATCAGTTAAAGCAAAAAGCTGGGAAGGCAGTCAGAACAGCAAAGGCCCAAACCGAGGAAAGATAGCCAACTCTGTTAAGAAGGGGATAAAACCTTTTATAGGTACATCAGGGAGTGAAGGAAGACCAAGGAGGGATAGTGAGGCTTAATAAAGGGAGGGAGGGAGGGTGGGCAGAGGTGACTGTGAAAAGGCAGCGATACTAAACAAATATTTTTGCTCAGTATTTACAAAGGAAGAGGGGGAGGTACCTAAAACAAACAGTAGAAATACCCTGGATACAGAAGTTGATACCAGCCCATTTACAGAAGAAAGGGTTCTGAAAGAACTCTTAAAACTGAAGGTGGACAAAGCAATGGGGCCTGATGGGATTCATCCCAGAATTCTAAAAGAACTAAGGGTAAAACTAGTGACACCACTGACTACCCTCTTTAACAAATCATGGGAGGATGGGGTGGTACCTGAGGACTGGAGGAGGGCAGATGTGATTCCCCTTCACAAAAGTGGGAGCAAGGCAGAAGCAGGAAACTACAGACCTGTTAGTTTAACCTCAGTGGTAGGGAAAATGATGGAATCACTTCTGAAGGAAAGAATTGTCGAGTATCTAGAGGCAAGAGGGGCACAGGACCCTAGGCAACATGGATTCACAGCAGGAAGGTCATGCCAGACAAATCTGATAGATTTCTTTGACTGGGTGTCCAAAGTAGTACATCAGGGAGGGGCTGTGGACATGGCCTACCTAGACTTTAGCAAGGCATTTGACACAGTCCCACACAAAAGATTAATATGCAAGTTAGCCAGCCTGGGAGTGGGTCCCAAGATGACAGCCTGGGTAAAGAATTGGCTGGAGAATAGGACACAGAGCAATAGTAAATGGAGTCCACTGAAGAAGAGGGGTTACTAGTGGGGTACCATAAGGTTCAGTAATGAGGACCGGTCGTCCTTCAATGTCTTTATAAGCAACATTGCAGAGGGACTGGAAGGAAAGTATGTCTCTTTGCAGATGACACAAAGATCTGCAACAGAGTTGATGCACAAGGCGGGTGGAAAGGATGAGAAGGGACTTGGCAAGGTTAGAGGAATGGTCAAATGTATGTCAGCTTAGATTCAATGCTAAGAAGTGCAAGGTAATGCACCTGGGAAACATAAATCCAGGGGAAGAGTACACAATGGGGGGTGAGATACTAACAACAACAAAAATGGAAAGGGACCTGGGGGTACTCATATCAGATGACCTAAAGGTGGGCAAGCAATGTGAGAGAGCAGCAAGGAGGGCTGGGGGGATACTGGGATGCATAGGGAGAGGCATCACCAGTAGAAAACAGGAAGTTATTATACCTCTGTTCAGACAGCTGGTCAGACCCCATCTGGAGTACTGCGTGCAGTTCTGGAGACCCAATCTCCACAAAGACATAGACAGGATGGAAGCTGTCCAGAGGAGGGCAACTAAAATGGTGCAGGGTCTGCACCGGAAGACATATGAAGAGAGGCTTAGGAGCTTAATATGTATAGCCTCGGGAGGAAAGGAGGGAGAGGGGGGACAGGACAGAAACTTTCTAGTACCTCAAGGGAATCAACAAAGTCCATGAGGGTAGCATCTTTCAAAAAGAGGTGTGCAAGAACAAGAGGGCACAATTTGAAGATGGGGGGGCGGCTCAGAGGTAATTTAAGAAAGTATTTTTCACAGAGGGTTGTGGATGCATGGAACGGCCTTCTGGAGGAGGCTGTGGAGTCAAAAACAGTGGTGGAATTCAAGCATTCATGGGACAGTCATAAGGCAATTCTAGGGGTTGGGGGTAGGAAGAAATAGGCTGCTGGTTAACTAGGATCTGCAGCTTATCCATTAGGTAGGGAAATGGGCAGACTGGGTGGGCCAAGCGGTCCTTATCTGCCATCAAATTCTATGTTTCTATGTTTCTATGTTTCTATGGTGCTTTGGTGGGGGGTTAAAAAATAAAAATACAGTGACAGTTATACATTGCAAATTGTTACAGGATTCAATGGAACTAATCAGAAAAAAATCCAGAAAAGCATTCTGGAGCACTGTTGTCATTCTGACTGAATTCTGCATGTGGAATTCCTCATTCCACACAGCTTTAGTTTTAGACAGACTGAGATTACTTTTTTTTTTATTGGATCATTTTTTCTGTGCCTCCACAGATCAGACAGGGGATACAACCCCTCCCTCAGAGAGGTACGTACCTCTGGCCCCACTCACCGCTCCTGCTTGCCCCCTGAATTTCCCCCATGACCCCCCCATTGTGCAGCCAGGAGTGAGAAGTCCAAGCTAGCTGCCCCCCCCCCAGAACACAGCAATCCAGAATTGGGTCGGCTGCACAAAAGTGATCAGGGTCATCACAGGTCCTGGCAGGTCCTGTTGTTTTCCTCCATGATTTTACTGCATCCTACATCCTTGCAATGGGCAGGGTGATTGCCTCCACCTCCTTGGAGGTGTCCAGTCACCCTGGGCATCGGCCCCAACCCCTTTTGTGCTTGCATCTGCACTGACACCCAGCCACCGCTGGGTGTCAGTCGACAGCACACAGTGTCAACCCCCCTCCCCGAGGAAGGAAAGCAGTCCTCCAGATGCTTAATCCTCCCCCCCAAATAACCAGATTCTGTTCCCAAACCTGGGTCACCAGCGTGGCATGAGGTGTTGCATCCAGCGCCTCAACCCTCAGTGCCACCAGGCTGGCACTGTGATTACTTTTGTTTGACTATTAATTTAAGGGGACCCCTCAGCTGCCCATACACTGTTGCATAATACTGTGCTTTCATCCTTTGGACCTACCTAAGATCTCAAATAACAAGGATGATCATAGTATCATAGTAATCACAAAGCATTATTTAGACTTTCATCCTCATTAGCTTGCCATAAGTATGAAGCAAAATAATCTCTAACCTTAACTTTGCTGAATGCATCCAGTCTTTTTTTAAATAAATCTAAGGTTGGACTGTTGACGATCTCTTGTGGGAAGGAGTTCCAATAAGGGACCACTCGACTAAACCAATATTTTCTTTTTAGTAACTTTCACCTCTGTTGTTTTAACTGTTTACAGTGAGTTCTAGTGTTGTGGGTTTTTTCGTATAATTCTAGTCCCAGGTCTACTCTAAGATTATTGTCTTGAAATGATTTATAAACCAAGATCATGTCTCCCCTCCATCTTCTGTATGCTAGAGAATACCAATTCAAATACTGCAATCTAGCTCCATATGGCTTATTTCTCAGTCCCGCTGTTGATCTCATTGCCCTTCACTGCACTCTCTTCAGTCTTTCTATCTCTCCTCTTGTATGAGGAGATCAGACTTGAGAACAGTACTCCAACTGGGTTCTCACCATTGACCCATACAAGGGGATCAAGTCCTCCCTACTTCTGCTAGATGTGTGTCTCAGAATACAGTGTAGGGCTCTATTTACATGTTTTATGGTCTGGTCACAATGGGAAGTAAAAGTAACGTCATTACATATTATGACACCCAAATCTCTTTCTTCCGTAGCATGCATTAGTTGTTTGTTATTAATAATATAATTTAATTCCAAGTTCTTTTTGCCCTTATGTAGGACTATGCATTTGTCTTCATTTAATTTAAGCTTATGCTCTGTTGTCCATTTCTCAATATATGTGATAGTTTCCTGAAGTCTAATGTGGTCCAGATTTGAGTCTATCACTGCCCCCATGATCATAGGAACAGCTGAGAAGCAAATACCTGATGTTTAATAAAAGAGTTGTGGAACCCAGAAACAATTTACAATACGCAATCTTTACGTGAGATTGTAGAATGAAGATGGGAAAGTCTACCCTAAATGAATACCAGTGCAACAAAGAGAATAAAACATATACTTATGAACACTATTGTATATCACTTACATTATTTTAGCCAGGAAGTATTCAGAACAGCAAGACAGATTAACCTTTGTACTATTGTCCCATGCAGTGGATGAGAAGTGGAAAGCTGCACTTCAAACTTCATGGGAAGAGCATTACATTATTTTTAAAAATAATCAAATGGGTTTTTCAACTTACAATAAAACACTATTTAATATAAATGTATATACTCCATGAGGTTACCAATATTTATGAGCATTACCTCCAGCATTACCTCCAGGATTAGTACCACTTTAATTAGTACCACTTTACTCTGACTTTCCTGACCTAATTCAGCAATCTTTCTTTTTTGCTCAGTTGCACATTGTTGAATCAGGTTAGTAGGGTTATTTATTTATTTGATAATTGTGTAAGTACACTGGACCAAAGGTCCATTTACAGCCACATCATGGGCCATTATAAAGGGACAAGCACAAGAAAGTTTGGACACAGTGAGATAAACTGATTGTAGGGCTTGAGACAGTACCAGTTGTTTAACAGTTGAGGCATTACTACAAAGCCCAAATCAAGAGGCACATTGAAAGTAAGAATCTGATATTATATAAGAGCATCATCTCTATTTGATTAAATGGCATCTAGCAGAGAAATTGCACTTGGCTGAAGCTCCATACACACCCTCCTCAGACAGTTAAAAATGAAGAAGTATAGAAAATGCATCACAACATTATCTGTTTTTTTTTGGCAATGACTCTTGTTTGATAGTTCTGATCATTTTAACAAAATTAAGGTCACCCAGCTTATTTTCTCCTTTCTCAGACCACTACCCTGGCTCTTCTGTGTGCGGCACCTCTCGGCAGAAAACAAACTGCAACTGACTTAGTATTTCAGATCAGTGTCTCACTCACCAGGCAGAAATAAATTAAAATACTGTCTAACTCAAGGGCACATCCACCTGGGGGGATGAGGGGGACACATCTGCCTCAATTTTTTAAGCAGTCATTCATGTCCCCCACAACATTTTGGCAGCTGTATTTAAATCAGTCGGAACAGATACAGATACAATTTTCTTCCTCCCTCCCCAAAGAAGCAGAAAAAAGCACTACACAGTAAATAGCCGTAAAACACTGGAGCTATTAAGTTTCACCCGTATGGCTCCCAGCACCAGCTAGATTATCTATCAATGCTCACAAGGCCATCAAAGCTGTGGTCTTTGCTGGGAATGTGTGAATTATGTGAGTGTCAGTGTGTGGTGCTTTTGCAGAGCAGTTAAGTTCATCTATCTGACACCAATACCAGCAGCTGGTTTGAATTTAAAGGGAGAGAGAGGGGATATTCTTATATAACGTATATGTAAGTCAATCCAGGCATCAGCCAAATCTATTGACCCACCTCCTGCTTAACCCATCAGTCACTGAATGTGCATAGTCACCCTGCCATTGATTCTCCAAACACATCACCAGCTGCTCCAGGGAGAAGGAATACCTTTGGAAGAGTCCTCTGCATACCTCTCAACCTCTCAGCATTAAAACTCATAGCACAGGCCTTCAAAAATAATAGCAAAAGGCCAGAATGTGTAGCACTTTCTTATTTTAAGCCATAATATGTCTACAGATAGTGGCCCCCTTAAAGGTAGTGATAAGGAATGTTTCTATCAATTTAGTTCAATGATTTCATAGTTTATTTGTCCAGAAATAGCTCTAACATTATGAGGAACATCAGTAATTCTATACAGAGCAAGGGTAAATTTGAGTGTGAAAATCATAGCACTATGCACAATTCATAGCAGTTGAGCGGTGTGGTCCTCTGCCACCTCTGACCTGCCTGACGGCAACATGAACTGAAACACCAGCCAGGACTGAATCCACTAGTGTTAGTTATGACTATGAGACTGTTCACTCTATTTACAGTGTTCTGTTGTTTTGGTAATGTATAATTTTGCTCCTGACAGCAACAAATTAGATAAATCAGGTCTCCTGCTTGAGCTGTGCAGCTTTTATTTATTTCTCTTTCATGTCTTTTTTTTATATTTATAAATCAAGGCCATTTTTGACTCCATGGCGTTCAATTATAGGAATGTGTAATACACACAAAGACAATGTTATATGCACTGTTAGTTCATGTTGTGAGAATATATGATCACTCCACTATCTTTACTAGTTATAGTTTGCATGAAAACTGGATTACAGATGATTGACTGTAAATTTATTTATTTATTTATTTTTTTTATTTATTAAATTCTTGGATTACAAATACCTTTGAGCAGAAACTGCTCATTTACAAAGGTTCCACGTCAAAGGATGAGGGTCAACATACATACAGAGGTAGTAAAAGAATGCACAATAAACAACCAAAACAACTAAAAGAAAAAATAAAGATACTCAGTTATAACATACTTTGAGATAATATTCATATAATGAGAAGCCTGAGTAGGCAGCTGACTGTGGTAACAATCAGAGACAGAGGACACCATAGGCAGTTAGTATTGCAGGCGTGCGACCAGGAGAGGAAGTTGGCAGGCTAATGGGCCACTGTCCAATGGTGGTGGAAAATGTCTTGTACCAATGCAGATGTGAAGCAGGAAAGGAGTCACAAGGAAGGCCCAGTGCCAGAGGGAATGAGACTGGGAAAGGGCGGGCTGTGAGACATGAGTGAGCTGGGAGGTGTTTAGAGAGATCTCTGTTCAGAGAAGCAGTCACATTGAGTAGTAGAGGTGAGGTAAAGTTTGAGATTCCTTCTGAAGGGTCCAAGTGTAGTAGAGGAAAGTGCTTCTTTATTGTGGGAATTGAACCATTGAGCGGCTCTATAGATAAAGGACCACTGACCCATGGAGGTACGACATCTGGGAACCTGAAAGGTTAGAGATTGGGCACCATGTGTTTGTTGAGTACCACTGTAGGTAGTAAGGAGTGAGCTAACACCAGGTGGCATGAGACCAAGGAGAATCTTTTTGGTAAGTAAGCAGGTCTGGTATTGTATTCTGCTGTGTAAGAGTAGCCAGCTGGCCTGTGCATAGAGGTCACAGGTGTGAGTTTGCCTGGTTGCACCTATTAGTAGTCTACAGGCTTTATTGAGAGCAACTGAGATCCTACGGAGGGCACTTGTTGAGGCAGAGCCATAGATGGCAAGGCCGTAGTCAATGATAGAGGTGACAGAGCTGTAGATGGCTAGTTTAGGGGCATCCACAGGCATACAGTGCTTGTGTCTGAGTAGTAGTCCAATCCGTATATTGGCGGTCTTGGCAACAGCGTCAATATGCCGAGTGTAGGAGAGGATACTATCCAGGGTAATACCAAGGTACTTGAACTCCTTGACATGTTCGAGTGGGTTACCAGCATAGTTCTTGATGGTGAGGGACAGAGAGTTGTGCCTGCTCTGTCGGTTACAGAAGGACATGGCTTTAGTCTTGCTGTGGTTCAGGACAAGTTTATGAGAATTGAACCAGTCTTCAATGTGCTTGAAGTCGAGCTGCAGCTGGGATTCAAGGACTGTAATGTCATGGTGGCTGGAAAACAGGACTGCATCATCCACGTATAGTAAAACTTTTTGGTGGCAGGCACTGGGGAGATTGTTGATGAAGAAGGAGAAGAGTAGAGGGCCCAGAATAGACCCCTGGGGGACTCCAGAGTGGACCGGTTTTTCATCCAAAGAGACCCCTGCAATCCTTACACCTTGGGTCCGATTATCAAGGTAGCTGGTGAACCATGGAAGGGCATCACTGGAGATCCCAATGGAGGACAGTTGCTTGAGCAGTAGGGGGTGGTTAACTGTGTTGAATGCCTTGGTAAGGTCTATAAATACTGCCCTCCACAATTCCCTTTGTCAAGCGTGGCATGGATGAAGGTTGTAAATTCCAGTAGTGCAGTGGTGGTGCTGTGCCCTTTTCGAAGCCATGCTGCTCTGGGCACTGTACATTGTACTTATCCAGGAATTCAACTAGTTGGTCCGACACTATTCGCTCCAGCACTTTAGATAGTGGGGAAGGAGTGAGATAGGTCTGTAATTGGAGTGCAGTGTCCTACCTCCGCTTTTGTGAACCAGTGTGACAGTGGCTTTCTTCCAGAGAGAGGGGAAATGGCCCAATCTAAGCAAAAGATTGAAGATCTTTGTAAGTGGTTCTAAGATTTCATCGAGGACTTGTACCAGCAGTTTCAGGTCAAGGGAGTCACCACTGTACCCTTGTTTGCCGATTTAATTTAAATACACAGTGAGTTTGTTGGAATAATGAATCTCATAACTTATCTCATAACTCTTGGAAATGATCGTGTTAGGAGATTTCGATATCAATTGTTTCTCTCTCGACACAAGCCCTTTCAAAGATGCAGTTTCAGCAGTTCACCTCACCCAGCTAGTCAAGTCCCCAACTAGCATCAGCTATAAAACTGGGACCGGTATCTTACTGGACTGGGTGCTCTCTAACCACCCTGATCACATAACGAACACAACCATACTCCCAGATGCCTTCAGTGACCACTCCCCCAGTCTTAATTCACTAGGTAAACAAATTCTCTAAACCACCCGCTAGAACAATTACCACCAGGGTACTCATCCGTGGGCATCTTGAATCACTAAAAGCTGACCTGTGTAATCAGGACTGGTCAATGGTTTACACAACTAACAATGCTTACATTTCCCTCGACTAATTAATTCTTCAGTTCAATGCTATATGTGATAGGCACGCCCCCCCCATAAAAAGCATAAAATCAAAGGCCACTGAAATCCCTGGTTTTCTCCAGACCTCCTTGAGCTTCTGAATGCCAGGGACCACCTATGGCACAGGTCTAGTTCCCTGTGTAACCAGGCCAACATCTAGAGGTAAAAAAGTGTCTAGAAACAACTGCATGAGAGCTATTCATGCAGCTAAAATTCAATATTATAAGGAAGTGCTCTCTCTGACCTGGAATGATGACAGAAAATTTTGGACTAACCTTAAAGAGGTCACTGGGAGAGACCTCAGATCTGCTTCTACCATGCTTAACATTGATGGTGTACCCTCACTCAACCCCAAACTTATTACTAATACTTTTAATAATGCCTTCACGGACCTGAGTGGTGTCCTGCCACCTGGTTACTTCTCTCACCCACTCACAAGTGACTACTCTAGGAAAGAGACTCTGAACCCTTCTCATCCTCCTTCCTATGTCAAAACCCTCTCAGCCCATGAAGCCAGGAATGACCTACTCAAGGTATTAGGGAAATCAAGATTTAGTGATGACATCCTAGATCTTAAGTTTCTAGCCCTTACGCTGGATGAAATTCTATCACCTATAACACATATTATTAACATGTCACTAAGATACTCTCAATTTCCTCAGAAATGGAAATCTGCCACTGTGACCTCAGTCTGGGGATCACACAATTACTGGGAACTACAGCCCTATCTCTATCCTGCCCCTACTCTTGAAAGCTCTTGAGCGTATAGTGGCTGACCAACTGGTTGAATACTTAGAAAAATATTAGCTACAATGCCTGCAACAACACAGGTTCAGAAAGGGTCATAGTACCACTACCACCCTTCTAGAGTTCACAGGCTTTATTCACCAATCCTTAGATCAAGGACACCTGGTCAGTGCTGCTTTCATTAATTTAACCAAAGCTTTCAACACAGTGAATCATGCCTTCCTGGTCGAACAGCTTACCACCATTGGCCTAGCTCGTGACAGCATAACCTGGTTTGAAAGTTACCTGCACAACCGTACACAGCAGGTGAAGATTGGTAACACTATCTCGGATAGCAGACCTGTCTCATCTGGAGTTCCTCAAGGGTCCATCTCTGGCCCTCTTTTATTTAGCATTTTCCTCAACAACCTTCCTTACTCCTGTCAGGGTCACATCCTTTTATATGCTGATGATGCTGTCCTGTTTACCAGTGATCCAGACCCTAAGGTTCTTGAATCTAGGCTACAGAGTAATTTCGTAGTTGTAGAAGGATGGTTCCATAAGCACAAGTTAATTATGAATTAAAAGAAGACTAAAACTATGCTGTTCTCCAGCTCCCAAAAAAGGCACAGAACTTACCCTCTTTTTATCACCAATGAAGAGGGCTCTCCCCTGGAGCTAGTTCAGCTCTTTAAATATCTAGGGATTACTGTTGACAGTACGATGACCTATGCCTATCACATTGACAGCATTGCTAAAGCTGTTAACACCCGCATTGGGCTACTTTATAGGCATAAGCAATGTTTGACCCCAGAGGCTCTTAACCTGGCCATTCAAAGCTCTCTTGTCTCACTTATTGGTTATGTCTTACCAATCTATGGATCAGCTACTAAAACAACTCTTCACCACATCATAGTTGCACTCAACAAAGCATGCCAGCTCCTTACTGGCTCAGCCCATCTGTCCCATACCTGTGACATGTACGCTCAGGCTAACTGGCTCCAATTCAAAGGTAGACTCATATACCAAACATGTTTACTGTCCAAAAAGTAAGCTTAGGCAAAATGCCCCCAGGAGTGCAAGAGCTTATTACACCCACTGTCAACCATCATTGTACCAGAAGCTCTACTGGCCAGATTTTTAATACACCCCGCTGTCATGCTTCTCTTGGACAAAAGTCCTTTGCCTACCATGCCCCACTATGGATGAACTCACTGCACCATGACATCACTTCAGCATCAACCTTGGGTTCCTTCAAGGTTAAACTTAAGCAACTGCTAGTTGCTGATGCCAGTTGTGACTGCTTCCAATAACCTTTATTCTTGTGACCAGCACTTATTCTAACCTTATGCTGTCCTGACCTTATGTGTAACTATTCTCAGCATGTAAATAACTGTTTTAAGTTGCTAATCATTCTCCTTCACATTTCCTCTTGATCCCTTCCACTCTTTCCCCTCACCCCTCTATGGCTTTCCCCAATTCCCCTTCCCCCCGTTATATCTCCTAAGCTCCCCTGCTCACTTTAAAATGCTTTGTCCCATACCTTCTCACCTCTGACGAGGCCCCTGGGCTGAGGCCATCCATTTCCTTGTTGATTATTAGATAATAGACTGAGTCTGTTCTCATTTTCCTGTAAAGGGTTGTTTCATAAGACCCCACCCCCTCTAATATGACCCTTTGAATTCCAGGCTTTAATCAAATATGCACCATGGCATACATTGTACAATGCCACATGTATTGGAACTTCTCTAGTTATACACTCTTGTAATGTCTTGTATAATTCCTTGTTTTGTTTGTTCTCCATCTCATACTTCCCCAATATATATTGTTCGTCTGACATGGAACCTATGAAATGATCTTGTTCTCAAAGGTGTCATCTGAAATTTCAATAAATAAATAAATAAAATAAATAACATACATTTAGTTGCATACAAAATGAACACTACATAAATTTAATATGATTAGATTATGGACTAGATCTTCTGGGATTCAATATAATCCACTTTTGCTAATCTTTGCATAGTTTTGTTAATATTGCTTTATAATTTGCTAAGCTTAGTGCAGGAACAGTCTTTTTTTTTTTTTTTTACCAGAAGAGACACACTATGCTGAAGCTTTTTTACAGGTGCGACCTGGGAGCACAAGGAAGTTAAGTGACTTGCTTAGGGTCAAACAGTATGCAAGTGGGGGCTGTGGGATTCAAACCCATGTCTCTAGGTTTGCAGCTCAGAGCCTTAAACCACTGCACTATACAGTTCAAACCAAATCAAGAAATCTGATAGTTCAATAACAGACACCTTCTTTAAATTATAGGTATCATAAGTACAGTATCTGTGGCTTAAATTCATGTTTTTTTTTTCTAATTCAACACACTGTTCTGGGTTCTGTAGTGCTGAGTGAGAAAAGGTCTTCTAGCAAATAAATGCCTCAGTGACTAGAAAGTGCCTTGGAGTTTACAAACCCCAGAACTCTTAGAACTGTGTAGCAACCCCCCCAAAAAAAAAAAACTGGGCAGGTGCTAGGCTAGCAGTTAACCAGCGTATTGTCTACTGACATTGAAACTGGTTGCTAACTTTTAGTGATGGAGTAGCTTTTGGGACATTCCAACAATGATAGAATTATAAATGATTCATTCTTGCACATGTCCATGACCTCTATACTTTTCTTTGTCCCTGTGCTGATCCCTCATTGTGAGTGTCCATGAATTCTCTTCTCCTAGTTTTGGAATTGGTTTTACTTAGTATTGCACTGTTATTCTTCATTGTGCATGTCCATGACTTCTGTATTCTTCTTTTTATGGCTGTGGGCAGAGCCTACAGCCATCTCGCTGTCTGTAGCTGGAAAAATGGAGTACCGTGGAATACAATTTTGGAGTTTTCAATGTATCCTTCCACAACTATACATCACTATGCCAGTTGAAATAAAATACTCCCTTATTTCTGTTGAGAATGTTGGAGACAGCACTCTAAGCTGCTAAGATAGCCATTAGGAAACTGAAACAGCTTGTTAAGTATTGGTTGCCTATTAAACTGGATATTTGTTTACCCCCTTCGAAATGCAACAACTTGCACATTTAAATACTTACCATTTAAACATTTTCTTGCAACTAGCTTCAGTTGGGCAGGTATTTTCTTTCAAGAAACATTCGTACCTCATAAATGTCACCCTTTCCCAGCAATGAATCTAAAAAGATGTACACTGTCTTTTTAATCTCTTAAGACACTATCTGAGAAGCACTGTCTCATACATATGCCAGGTCTTCTGCAAACTATCCAGGCTAAATATATAGCAATCAGCAGGCATTTTGAAATATGTTTTTTGGGAAAAAAATAGATTGCGCTACAGCAAACACACACACATACACACACACACACACACACTGTAAACACCATCCTCGTGGTCACAACATTCAAAATAAATATTGCAATCTAATGTTATAAAACAATAAAGAAATGGTTTATGTCAGTGAACACAGTGAAGTTCAGTTTACAGTAGATTTCCTTTAAATATTTCTTATCCTATATTTTGTATCCTGGATCACGTAAGGGAGATGCTACATCTCATTGTCATAGGATCTCCATTTTACACAGTTTTGCACTGGATTTACGCAGGATGTCCCAGATTAGATGCAATATCCTGTTTTCAGTGGGGTCATGATTTTACCATTTTTATAATGTGTTTATTCAGGGTAGCCTAGTCCAGATGTAAAATATTGTTTTCAGTGTGTTCTGATTGTATGCAATGCAGCACAATATTGTGCAGATGTAGAGCCCCACTGAAAATAGGATGCCATGTCTTCTATGAACTATCCAGGCTAAACATTTAATAATCAGCAGGCATATTCTATGAAAACACATTGTAAAAATGTATAAACGGAAGACCACATTGAAATTGCCTCTCAGCAGATCTGCATTGTGCACATTCATTAGAAATAAAGGGTAAAAGCATCCCAAAAGCTCTCCACAGCCATATCTACTCTGACCAGAGTTTGTTTGATGTGCTGTGAGTCCTTGTCATATGTATTTTATTCTTTTTTATTCTTTTTGTAACCGGGCAAGGCTCACTAGGCAGATGTGCCTGTTTTCTGGGGCAACCCTGGAGCACTGGGGAGGTTAAGTGACTTACTCAGTGTCAAGCAGTATGCAGTCAGTGTATGTGGGAATCAGACCCAGGCCTTCAGGATGTACCTGACTCATTCACAGCTCATTACTCTCTGATCACAGTAAAAGTGGACTACAGCTGCTGGGCATCCAGTTTTTTCCTTTTGTGGGAGGCTCCATTGGCTGATAACTTGGGGCCCGGTTGTTACTATAGTTTTTAACCATCGCTCCCTGCCAACTATCCCTAGTATTGACATGGGGGACCCTGAGTATTAATTTATGAAAGTGTCACCCCTTCCACTCATGTACTCCTTCACCTTTGGTCTCCTCACTGTCCTTAGCATCCCCTGGTTTACTGGTGTCGGTGTTCCTCCTGTGGGAAAACCCTGGGTCACTTGTACCCAGCCTGAGGAGTCAGACTTCACATTCTCCAAACTTAGAGCTGGAGGCAGATGCCCCCCAGGGTTCTCTGCAGTCTTGACCTTAGGCGCTTCCTGTGCCCTGCTCTTGTGGTCAAGCGATATGGCCACAAGCTGCCTGCCAGAGATCGCTCCCCTCCCTTAAGGCATCTCCTTTGGCTTCTATTGGTGTCCCTAGCACTCGTGGGTGACATTGGGCTTAACCCTGGTCCACCTTGCCAAGCTTCCCCCTCAGCTGTGGGCTGGTCGGCTGTCAAAGGGCTGAAAATAGATCCTCTCAATATTCGTAGCCTCCTGCCCAACTTAGCAGAACTTCTTGCTTGGGTCATCTACCACAGACCTGACATCCTTGGCATAACTGAAACTTGGCTTAAACCCTCCACTCCAAATTCCGTGTGTGCCCTTCCTGACTATGACCTCATCAGGCTTGATCATCCAGGAAAAAAGAGGGGGGGGGTGGCATCTTAGTCTATTACAGGAGCCACCTCAACCTGTCAGTTTTACCCTGTCAACAGCCATTGCAGTCCTCCTGTGAGTTACTACACACGGTACTGTTGCTTGGGATGACCAAAAAGATACATATTATATTTACTTACAATCCTCCCATGGGGGGCCTAGAGGGGTTGTCCATCCTTCTTGACACAGTTGGTGCTGTGACCCGGCATAATGAGTTAATGATCATGGGTGATCTTAAACTTAACTGGCTTGGTAGTAACACTAAAACATTTGAGCCGCTGCTTTCTCGTCTCTCCTTGTCGCAACTCATCAAGGATCCTACCAGGTGCTCTCCCATTGGTGGAGTGAGCTCTCTTCTGGACTGGGTCCTGACAAACAGACCGGAGAGGATCAGCTCATCAGGCATCTTTCCTGACTCCATCTCTGACCACTCCCCCGTGTACTGTGTGTGGAAGATCCCTTCCCTGAAAATTCCACATAAGATCATTCAGGTCAGAGACTACTCCGGGTTTGATCTTGGCTCCTTCCAAGATGGTCTCCAGCACACTGACTGATCTGTAGTATGGAATGCCCAGGACTCCTCATCTGCTGTCAGTCACTTCCTCAGCACTTTCAGGGCTCTGCAGGATAAGCATGCCCCCCTCATCAGATGGAGGGTCAGGGGTCAGCTTCAAAGTGGCTACATGGGAGCCTTTTAGCCCTTATTAAGTCTAGAGATAAGTGCTGGGCAAAATTCAGGGCCACGGCGGATCAGGCTGTATTTCAGCAGTACAGGAGAATCAGAAATGAGTGCAAGAAAGCAATAAGGGCTACTAAAAGTGAGTTCTGCAAAACCATACTGCTGAGCTCAGCTAGGGACCCCAGGAGGTTCTGAAGGAACATTGAAAACATAGTTCGTGGTTCCTTGAGTGGTGAGACCTCTGATATGATTATTGATGGTGTTAGCTGCAACAACTCGCTAACCATCGCAAATGCTTTTAACCTGTATTTCTCTGACCTGTCTGCTTTCTCCTCGTCATTCCCCCCGGCTGGAGGTGATAATGGTGAATAGGTCCTTGCCCCTCCACCACCCTGCCCACCCTTTCATTTTAAGCCTGTGATGGTGCAAAAGGTGCAGAGATTGCTCTCGGGCCTCTCCCCTTTCTCAAGTGTTGGCCATGATGGGTTGGAACTGAAGCTCTTCTGTCTTGGTGCTTATAGGATTGCCCCCCAGTGGCCCATATTTTCAACCTGTCCCTGTCATCTAGGGTTATCACAGACATATGGAAGGTCACCAGGGTGGTCCCTATCCTTAAACAGGGGAACCCTAAACTGATTAAAAACTACCATCCAATAGCCATTTTGTCAGCGGTCAGCAAACTTCTTGAGAAAGTTGTGGCAAGGCAACTCTCGGAGTATTTGCAGTCACATGACCTATTGTCACCTGTGCAGCATGGCTTTCAGAAAGGGCATTGCACATCCTCTGTCCTTGTCACTGTCTCATCCTGGATCAGGGCGGCTATGGACCAGGGCAAACTCTCTGGGGCTATCTTTATAAATCTCTCCAAGGCCTTTGATCTTGTTGATCATGCCATGCTCTACACTCAGCTTAGATCCTATGATCTATCACCTGGAGTGCTCCGTTGGTTCTCCAACTATCTACATGGCAGAAAGCAGCTTGTCAAATATGGCAAGGAGCTCTCTGGCTCTACTTCTGTAACCATGGGTGTCCCACAAGGCTCTGTCCTGGGGCCCCCTTGCTTTTCTCCATTTTTGTAAACAATATCCCCGCTGCCTCTGTCCACTGTAAGCCAATCCTCTATGCAAATGACCTGGTCATCCTCACTCACTCCCTGGACATAGGGGTCATTAATCGCCACCTGAGTGAAGACTTAGGGAACATTCAGTCCTGGATCTCGTTCCATAAGTTGGTTCTTAATCTTAAAAAAAAACAGGCCATACTCTTTGGGTCCCAGGCCAAGATTAAGGCCTCTCCTGCTCTGTTATGCATTACTGGTACTGACAGTGTTCCGATCCCTGTTACTGACAACTTGAAATACCTTGGGGTGACACTTGGCCCACAGCTTGACCTTGGCCTCCATATTCAGAATGTATGTAAGACTGTCAACTGCAAACTGGGTCTGGCCTACAGAGCAAAGAGCAACCTTACTCCTGCTGCCTGTCTTGCTCTTGCCAGAGGTGTGTTCCTCCCTTCGCTTTGCTATGGGCTCCTTTTGTTTGCCCGCTCCTCCAAAGCTCACCTTTCTAAGTGGTCTACTGCCTGCAATAATATCTGCCACTTTGCTCTGGCTGTCCCTTGTCTCACCCATCATTGTGACCTTTATAGCAAGCTGAACTGGCTCTCCCCCTCAAATCACATAGATTTTGTCCTGTGGTGTTTCACCGGCAAGGTCCTTGGCACTGGTACCCCTCTGGAGCTGGTGTAATTCCTTGTCCTGGCAGCCTCCTCATCCTATTCCCTCAGGTCTCTGGGTCCCACCATCCTTAAGATACCTGCTACCTGGACTCTGATTGGGGATAGAGATTTTGCTGCGTGTGTTCCCAGACTGTGGAACTCATTCCCTGCCCCGGATCACCCTCCCACTCACAGGTGTGCCTTCGATTCTCCCTATGGAACCACCTCAAACTCTCTTCGGCCTGTGGTTGTCCCAAACCCCCATGATCTATCCTGATCCTTCATAGCACTCTTTTCTCTTGGTTGTGTTCTGGACAAGTATGGGTTGTTTGTTGGGTATATTATGTACCATAAAGGAGTGTTGCTCTAACTGAGACTCCACTTCCTGGGGCCTTTAAGTTGTAAATAGTGTTGTATCTGCTGCATCTCAACTTGTACCTATTGTACTGCTCTTAGTTTCTACATGTGTTATTCTGTTGTGTATGTACTGTACAAAATTATGCCTTACCTGACCTGTAAGCTGTTTTAATCTGTATCATGTTGTCCTATGTCTTAAATCTGTAATTCCTGTACTCTCCCGGGTCATACCTGAAAATAAGCAATTGTCTTGTCTAGTGTACTTACCTGGTCAACAAAAGCTAAATAAATAAACTCTAACCTCTAGGCTATACTGCCAGCCCCAATCTGTCCTCAGTTTCTCCATATCCCTATAACAGTTGTACTATTTTTGTAATATATTGCACTTTTTGTTTTAGTTGCTGCTGTGCTGACTATGGCTCCTCACTGTGTGTGTCTGCAACTTGCTGTTATTTTAAATTATCATTTTTGTAAAATAGACAGTAACTTTGTGACTCACAAGACTTTTCTCATTTTATCCTTTGTACTGCAACAAATTAATTATACAATTAATGAAGTCTTCTCTGTGCTACATAGCCAGTGGCATAGGTGTTGGCACAAATGGTTTGGTAGAGCCATGTCCCTCCCCTCCCCCAACCTTTTAGCCATAGTTGCACCCCTGCTCTAACTAAATTACATCAGTCTCTCTTATTGATAAGGAATGGATAAGATGGAAACTAATTCACAACAACCTAGCACTAGTGATGCTGTATTTGACAGGAACCTGGTATAAAGCACATTTGTGGAGACAGAAATAACAGATGAAAGAATAACTGAAAAAATGTCAATGAGGCCAGTAACAACAGAGCATTTTGACATCCTCATGTCAGAAATAGCTGCCATAAAAATTTCTTAATGTCACCCTCTGCAGGGGTTCAAGGAATTTCAAAAGGCAGTTATGAACCAAATAACAAGAATAAGTGATGCAGAGACAAGATTAAGCAGTACAGAGATAGAGCTACTGTAGTAAAGAAGCAGAAGAAAGGTTAAATAACAGTAGGAAAGTAATAAGAATTGAAGCCAAGCTGGAAGACTTGGTAAGTAGAAACAGAAGAAATAACCTTGCAATCTGTGGTCTTAGAGAAGGGAGAGAGATGGCTGCTCCAATAACTTTCACCAACAGAGTGACTTCTTTTAAACTTAGCGGGCCTCCACCTAATTCACATACTGTAATTACACCATTGAAACAGCCCACATATCTCTAAAATAAAGCCAGTCCCACAGAAAGGCCAAAATCATTTGTGTTTACTCTCAAACTTGCAACATAAGATCTTCATACAGGATCTCTGTGTCACAGGCACGTTATCAAATATGAGGGCTGTAAGCTGAAAATCTTTAATGACCTACATGTCAAAGTCATTGAAAAATGAAATTATTTCTTCTCTGCAAAACAATAACCGAGGAAAGCAGGTCTAAAATATGTTTGATTTTACCTACTGATTTTCATTTCTGGAGTGACTCCAGTGTTAGAAAGTACAACAGCTTTTATGAGGCAAAATGTTGACTGAGGAGGGACTTACCTCATTATGTTTCCTTGCGCCTGCGCAAGAAACAACATGTGGTTGCTTCAGAGAATGACATTTCAGAGGTGTGTCAGGGACTAGTCCAATGTAGAGCAATCTACAGTGGGCTCATCTCTGACAGACCAATGACCAGCGAAGCTTAGTGTGACAGTGGTCAGAATTTCACAGCCGGAAGCATCCTGTAGTTAAAAGAAATGAAGCGATCCAATGAGAGCACTTCACTCCTTTCATTTGCATAAAGCCAGCACTACATCACTGCATGGGAGGGCTGAAGCCAGAGATTCAACATGCTCCCCATTCTTTCCATTTCCACTGCTGCCTTTTGTGCCCCACCATTTTCCCTGTATCTGTGCTCCCTTACTTTTTTTTGTTGTCTGCCTGTCTTTCTTCCTGCAAAGTGTTTGTCCAGTAAGCAGCTGGTGTTACCACCACAGTGCGTGGGACTGTCTGTTTTTTTTTGGTCCAGATCTGGCAGTTACACAGAGAAGCCCCCCATCCCCTCCTCCCTCAGTTTGCATACAATTCCCCATCACCACCACCCACACCACCCTCAGTTTGCACCCAAATCCCCACCCCACCCCTACCCCACACCACATTTTGACCTGCCATAATTTTTTTTTGCTTTAAACAAACTGCAATGATTGGAACCAGTGCAACCCACCCACCTGTCAACATGGCTGGACACCAAGTTTGAAGGCTGTTGCTCCCCCACCTCATAGGTAGCAGCCCCCCACACCTGACTGTAAATGAAAAGTGAAGGCAACCATCACAGCCCGCCCTCCTCCACAGCCAGCTGCCTTCTACTAAATGAAGCCACTCACACATGAACTTACTTGCTTGCATAATTGCCCCCTCCCCCAGGTAGCAGCCCCCTGCACTCGAATGTAAATTAAAGACAGATGGCACAGCCCGTCCTCATCCATGGCTGGCTGCCTTCTACTAAATGAAGCCACATGCATGATTGCTTGCATAATTGCCCCCACCCTTGTAGGTAGCAGCCCCGCATCCCACGCCCTACTGTAAATTAAAGGCAACTGGCACAGCCTGTCCTTCTCCATGGCAACTGCTTTCATCTGAATGAAGCCACTCACATGTGTGCACTTGCATAATGCCCTCCCATAACTGCCCCTGCACCTGACTGTAAATTAAAAGAGAAAGCAACTGGCGCTGTCTGCCCTCCTCCACAGCCAGCTGCCTTCCACTGAATGGATCCAGTCCCTTCATCTTACTGAGCTGGGCTACTATAGTTGCCAATGGCTCTTGCACAAGTTGCTTCTGTTGCTGATCCCTGGAGCTGTCTTGGGAGTGTGTTTTTAACTCTGGCCTGTATTGCTGTGGACTGGGTGAGTGTCTGGTAATAAGCTTGGTTCCACGAGCTACCAAATCAGTCTGGGCTTCTGCTGTAGTTTCATAGATTTTTTTGTCCCTTGGGATACTGTATCTATCATCTGGCTCGGAAGGGGGTATGGAACTTCAGTTTATGTTGCCGTAACATCTGTAGAATATATTCCCTCCATCTCTGCACAGTGGAGTATATTGTGTACCATTTCCTTATTCATCTGTCTGTTTAAATGCATGAGGATGGAGTAGAACCAGGCTGAGTGTGATCGTGGTTTAGGACCTAGCACTTTGTACATTTGTTCAATGTCCAAACTGCCATCTGATCTCACAGCAAGAGCAGTGTGGAGCCAAGCATCTATAAAATCTTTAATATTTGTACCCTCTGAATCCTCAGGTATGCTATATATTCTGATATTTTTCTTCTGGCATTTTCTGCATCTTCCTGCCTGTCTATGATATTAGCCTGGGTCTGGGCCAGTTGTAACAAAATACTTTCTATCAGCTCCATGTGGTTGGTCCCTGTGTTGGCTCATCTTTCAGTATTGGCTACTCTGACTTCTAATTCCTCTAGGTCAGTGTGGACTTTCTAAAAGGAGTTCCAGAATTCAACTCTGAATTCTTTCAGTTCAGCTAGTAATGCATCCATCATCTTGCCTTTTCTTACTGGTCAGGGCATTCCCTGGGCTGTGTGTTAAGCCCCCAGTACTCCAGGCTGTGCAGAGTCTGACATTTCTGCTCTGGATCTGTCGGCATCAGTCACCAGCACCTCAAATTTGTTTCTTTCTGGCTTCATTAGTGATATTCTTGCCTTGCCTGTACTGTTTTTGGTTAAGTTTGCTGTCAATTTCAGGATTTTAGAGAGGATTCTACAGATCAATAGCAGGAGCTCCAAAGTCCCACATCCATCTATGAGGTGACATCACTGAAAGTCCTATTTAGTTTTGTTTTGTTTTTTAACTAAGTACACTAGACAAGTTCTGGACTGATTGATCACCGTAGGAGATGAAGGACATGGGCACCTTTAGGTATGTGAACAAAATACAAAAACAGATGAACTTTGAGCACTTGATCTATGCTGGAGGACACTGGTGCAAGCAAAGTTCATTTGTACAGGCTGAAAATCACTAGCCCAAGAACCACATTAGCTCAGCTGATAAACAGTTCATTATGGTACTTTCAGACTCACTAGCTATATCTTTCTCCCATGTACAGACTCCTATGGCTGCCAGCTCTGTGGCAGCAGCCATCAGAAACCAGTAAAACCCTTCCTGCAGAGCTGGCTCTTTGGCACTTAGTGGTGTGGGACCACTGTGGCATACTATTTCATAGCCCAGGATGTCTGGAGCTGTAGCCACAGGAAGGGCTCAGAGCATCTGTCGTCTCTCATCCCAGGGTGGGTATTTTAGCTGTTCCACTCTTGGAGTGACACCTGGAGGCAGCATGATGTAACACCATTGGTGACATAGGCCATCATGTGCAAGCGGGTGAGAGTGTTCAAGAGAGGGAGGTGGGAGGGCTAAGGGCAGAATATAAAACCAAAAACTTTCTTCACTGATGGCAACATGGTGGGGATAGCTGGCTGCTGATGATGCCCTTGCAGTATGTGGTTGAGCTGTCCCCTCCTTCAGTGTTGGAACTAGTGTTTTGATCCATTCTTGCCCTCACAAGTAATTGATGCCTGCTCCACTGAAATGGAGGGTCCCCACCTTGGGGATAGGCTGAGGTCGTATGGTTGTGCTTGAGGTTGGTACCTGTATTGGAGGTGGGTTCTAGTCCAAGTAGCAGAGTCTCAGGTGGGAAGCTTCTGAGGACACAAACAGAAGTTAGAAAACTAAGAAGGAATAAAATAGAGTAACAAAAAAAAGAAGTAACACTTCCCCACTCCCAGCAATTCATACTTTGCACATAGTCTCTGATGGCTCTCTTTTCACTTTGTTATCAAATGAGTATGGATGACCCAATTACCTTCATGGGCAACACTTTGCATGGAGATTCCCTGTCCCTGTCTGCACTGCAGCTTTGGCCTTCTGAGACTCCTCTTCGGATGCTATTTCTCCAACAGGTGCAACTGCTAGTTTGTAGTACTGAGTGGTGTCCTTAGTCTTAGGGTAACCTTTCATTACAGGAAGACCAACAGGGCTGGCAATATGCTCACTGAACCCTCAGTGGTTGAACCGCACTCACTGCAAACCCCTCTCCCCTTCCTGGGTTGGCAATCTGGCACACAGGCCACAGGCACCATCCTAGGTTTAGGGTTCCCTCACCAATATGTTCAAAGAAATGCATTTTCTTACCTTACAGGTGCTGCCTCAAACTGGGTATTTGCTGCACCATCTTCTAGGTTGCTCAATGGTCTCCACACACAGCCTCTGGGATCATCTCCTCTGTTAGGATGACTACAATGGTTCTTTGGAGAAACCATCTACAGGCCTGAAAGTCATCAAAAAGAACATCTTGAGAGGATACCTCAGATAGTTTCTACACCCTCCTGGTGGCACTGTTATATGTCCCAAACCACAGACCAACCCCAGAAACCTCCAGCAGTTTTCAGAAGGTTAGCATACATCTGGGATACCTGAGGTCTGCCTTTGTAGTTTTCATGGCTCCAGCAATGTTTCTCCTCCCTTTTGCTGTAGCAGGAGTCTCAGATCTCTTTCCACCCCCAGGTGTTGAGAGGAGCATGGCACCCTTGTCTCCAGGTAGGAGCACACAGCAGGATCCTCTGTGCCTCAGGCCCAAGTCCTACAGCCACCCACATGGTGAAGCACAGTTTGTTCCCACACCTCTAGGCATCCATGATCCTTCACCCTGCTGGTAATGCCTATAGCTTCTCTCAGTGAAACCCATGATCAAAGCAACCTAATTCATCCCTTGCTGGTGACTGGGACACTGTACCTGACATGGGCGTCTAGGACTGGATGCCCTTCCCCACCTTACTCCTCTTACCTTGAAACTCCCTCAAGAACCTCTGGTACCATGAGTGTTTGTACCATATTTATATAATACTCAAGATCCTGCCACACCAGCTTGCCCAAGAGACTGTTGCCAAAGCACCATCCCTTTTTTTGCCACCCCTAGTAACAAACACCTGCTTTTACTGGAAGGAGGGAGTTGTTACATATTTATAGCAGAAACAAACTGCATGCTAGTCTTTTGTATGAAGGTTATATTTTTATGTTTTCTAAAAAAGATTAAGCTATTTGTAATTTTTTTTTATGTTTCTGTGCTTTGTATAAAGCTGGTTTTTCTATGCTAGTAAGTGCATACACGAGTGCCTTCATTCAGAGGAAGGCAGCAGGCCATGGAGGAGGGCGGGCTGTGCCGGTTGGCATTTCTTTTAACTTACGGTTGAACAAGTCATGTCACCTTTCTGTACCTGTCCCCCCCCCCAGTTGTAAAACTGCTCAGAAGCATGCCCCCAAAGCTAAAATAATCTTGCATCTCCTGTTTGGCTATCCTGGGTAAATAAATAAAAAAAAGTCACAGTTTCTTTCCATCTTATTTTCCCCATATTTTTCAAGCCTTTGGTCTGTACTGTGGACTTCCATCTTTAGTTTACCTTTCCTGCTGCCCACTGAGGTAACAAGCTCTGTCCAGGTGCCCACTATTCCTGCCATCATTAATCCAGACAGTGAATATCTCAAATTACTCTCTGAGCTTGTCCTATGGCTGCCCAACTCTTCCTGTTGGACATCTATGTTTTTTGTTTTGTCTTTAAGCCTCTTTCATGACTAGTTGGCATGCTACTGTATTACATCATCTATGATGTGATACTTAGGAATATTTTATAAGTATTCCACATACACATAGTCTCTTATGGGCACAAAGGGGCATCTAATCAGATTTCTGATTGCCACTATGGGCTTGTTAGGTTTGGAACTTGGCACCATTTGGGAGGCTTGATGCTGGTGCAAGCAGTGCATGTATGAAGCTTACCAAAGCCTTTGCTAATACAGGAAGTGTGTGTGTGTGTGTGTGTGTGTGTGTGTGTGTGTGTGTGTGTGTGTGTGTGTGTGTGTGTGTGTGTGTGTTGGTGGAGTCTCCTTATTCACAAACATATATGCAAATGTGGTAACTTTCTTTTAAGTACCTTTTTTGTAAGAAACATGTTTTTTAAATGTTATTTTACTTAACTGCTAGACAATTGACTACATAATGTAAGTTGACATTTTTTTTTACTTTCTTTATCTCCTCATGCCTGGCTGTCCTTCTTCATTTCTGCAGCCCCCCCCAAAACCCAATCACACACCATCTACAGGACTTGTCTTTGACCTTGCATGACTCTTTGGAGCTCCCCACGGTGGTGGGGCTCGAGGGGATACCCCAGCTGCATTCCAGAAGCCACACTAGGTCCGAGTCTGCTTTGAGCCCAGCAAGCACTGAGGAGTCTGCAAAGAGCCATAAAATAGGCACAGAATACAGAGTTGTGCCATTGATGAAAGCTGCCTGAACAATAAACGTTCATTGACTCAACTTTGAGGAACATTCATGAACATCTTTCAAAGTTCACTAAATGTTCTGCAGCTCAGTTCATGAACAATTCATCACCACAATGTTCAAGTTGCTAAACCTGTCATAGGCCATGATCCACTGAGACAAAACTCAGTTTACATAAAGTTAATAATTTGCACATCAGAATGCACCACTTGCTTTATTGATAAAAATAATCACAAAATCAGTTTAGGAGTAGAATAGATCATGTTTTGCACATTCTACTTAATAACTGAGCAAACAAAAGGAATATCATTTAAACTCACCTCATCATACTTATTTGTGTATTTATTTATTTATTTTGATACCCGGGGAGATAACTGGAACATCTTAAAAGGGAATGGTCAGCAGTAAAAGCACCACAGACAAATTTGCACATTGTATGCAAAACCATTTTTATGCTGATTGCGCGCATACGCAAGAAACATCTGGCAGCTTTCTCCACAAGCAGGTTGTGGAGGAGTGGCACTGTTGTGTCCAATGCCCCCACAGCCTGCAAAGGCTTGTCCCACTTCCCCCAATGTCATGGCATGCTGCTGCTGACACTAGTTCAGCCAGCATGCCACAACCTTCTAAAAAAGTAGCCGCTGCAATCAGAGGCCACCCTGTCACTGCAGTGTCAGCCATCCGCTGCAATGAGGGAGTGACCCATCATTACAGGGCGGGATGGAAAAACCCTGATATTGTTTGTGAACATGGCGGCGGCTTGCCGCAGTGTTCTCAAACAATATAACCCCCCTTCCACCATATTTAGTTGCCGATGGGGCCCCAATCCCATCGGCTTCCAGTGGCCCAACACTGATTGTGTTGATGGGGAGCCCACTCCCCCATTGGCATTATGTCAACCCCCCATTATTGTGCTGACGTAAGCCCATTCCTGTCGGCATAATGTGAACCCCTTTAGTTGTGTGCTGAAGCGATGCCCAACTCTGTCGGCTACTGGCCCCCCAAAAAGAAGCAGTCGGGTGGCACGCTGGGAGCCCATCCCAGAGTGCCCAATGCCCCTGTGAAGAAAAACACTGTCCTGCAATTTTTATTTTTTTTTTAAACCTGTGAAATCAGAAAACTGTCCCTCGCAGTCTCCCTGGCCCCCCTCCCACCACCCACACCCACCCACCGCGCATCCTGCCTCCCTACACCCCCTCATCTCATACTTGCCTCTGGAATCTGGCACAATGATCTTTGGTGGACCAGGAACACGTCTGCACTCTTCAAAACCAACTGCGAACTGAGGAAATGCCGATAAGCTGTATAATGGAATAAATGGGTTTTTTTCAACATTAATGCATATCTCAGTCATTTTTTTGAATTTTGGCACCACATTTTCAACATGGGGTTTTTAGGACCCCTCCTCATGAGTTCTCAAACTGTCATGGAGTTAGTCGGCCCCGAAAGGTGATTTCGCGGTCACTCAACGGAATCACCGTTCGGTGCTGATTAATGAAACGACAGTGCCAGTGTTCATGAGGTGGACTCTAAAAAAGTCTGTGTTACAAATCTGGTGGAAAAAATAAAAATAATTACTATTTTACATGTGTGCATTGCGCAGTTGCTACGCATGCTCGTAAATTCATGAATTTGCAATATTTTCATGCCAGATTTTCAACATTGACATTTTTTTCACACCTCCTTGTGAAATGTATAGCCGTCATTGTTCACATCCTGGTGGAAATGTGTTTTCACAGTTCCGGCACAGAATAGCGTGGTTGCTGTGGGAAATCAGTGTTCGGGACACATTAAGAAAATGACAGTGACACTCTTAATAAGTAGAGGTCCTAAAATGACTATGCTGAAAATTTGGTAACGATACTGTATAAAATGACTGTGTTACGAGCGTGCGTTGAGCAGTTTGCATGCACGCTAGTAGCTTCGAGAATTTATATTTTCACTCCAGATTTTCAACATTGCCATTTTCCCACACCTACTTATGAACAGTACAGCTGTCATTTTTCCCATCCTGGCTGAAATGTGTTTTCGCACTTCTAGCACAGAATAGAGCAGTCGCTGTGTGGGAAATCACTGTCTGGGACAGGTTAAGAAAATGACAGTGATACTGTTCATGAGCAGAGGTCCTAAAATGCCTACGTTGTAAATCTGGTGATGATAGCCCATCAAATGACTGTGTTACAAGTGTGCATTGCACACTTTCCACACACCCTTGTAACTTCACAAATTTGTAATATTGTCACGCCAGATTTTCAACAGTGGCATTTTTTCACACCTCCTTATGAGCAGTACAGCTGTCATTTTTCACATCCTAACCGAAATGTGTTTTCACAGTTCCGGCACAGAATAACGCAGTCGCTGTGGGAAATCACTGTTCAGGACAGATTAAGAAAATGATAGTGGCACTGTTCATGAGCAGAGGTCCTAAAATGCCTATGTTAAAAATTTGGTGACAAAACTCCATAACATGACTGTGTTACAAGTGTGCATTGAACTGTTTCCACGCACCCTTGTACTTCGCAATTTTGTAATATTTTCATGCCACATTTTCAACAGTGGCATTTTTCCACACCTCCTTCTGAACAGTACAACTGCCATTTTCCACATCCTGGCTAAAATATGTTTTTGCACTCCTGCCGGAGAATAGCACGGTCGCTGTGGGAAATCGCTGTTTGGGACAGATTAAGATCGAACAACTGAGAGGGGGGAGTGACTGAGCTCAACTGAGCTCTGTCGGGACTGCTGAAGAATTATTTTTGGGCAGAAAAAGGCCCCAATGCAAGAGCCCAGTACAAAAGGACAGCCTGCAGCACTGGGAGAAGCAGAATGAGAGAGCAAGTGACTATGGGGGAGTGAGCGAACTCACCGGAGCACTGTCAGAACTGCCCAGTACAAAAGGCCAACCTGCAGCGGTGGGAAAAACAGTATGAGCAAGTGAGACAGGGAGACTGAGTGAGCTCAACGGAGCTATATCAGGACTGCTGCGGATTTCTTTTTGGGCAAAAAAAGGCACCAATGCAGGCAGGAGCCCTGTACAAAAGGGACGCTTGCAGCGCCCGGACAAACAGAATGAGCACGTGAGAAAAGGAGACTGAGCGACCTCAGCGGAGCTCTGTAGGGATAGCTGCAGATTTTTCTGTGGACAGACAAAGGTGCCAAAGCAGTCAGGAGCCCCATACACAAGCGCAGCCTGTAGTGCCAAGAGAAACAGAATGATCAAGTGACATAACGGTAGTGAGTGAGCTCAACGGAGCTCTATTGTGACTGCTATGGATTTCTTTTTGAGCAGAAAATGTGGCAACACAGGCAGAAGCCCAGTACAAAAGGCCAGCTTGCAGCACCGGCCGAAACAGAATGTGTGAGTGAGAGAGCTCAATGGAGCTGTGTCGGGACTGCTTCAGATTTCTTTCTGGGCAGAACGAGCCAACAATGCAGGCAGGAGCCCAGTACAAAAGGGCAGCCTGCAGCGGCAGGAGACACATGATGAGCTAGTGAGGAAGGGGGAGTGAGTAAGTTCAACAGCGCTCTTTTGGGACTGCTGCAGATTTGTTTGTGGGCAGAAAAAGCCAGCAATGCACACAGGGGCACAGTACAAATGGGCAGCCTGCAGTGGGGGGGGGACCAGAATGAGCAAGTGAGAGAGGGGGAGTGAGCAAGCTCAACGGAGCTCTATTGTAACTGCTGCAAATTTCTTTGTGGGCAGAAGAAGGTGGCAACGCAGGCAGGAGCCCAATGGAAAAGGGCAGCCTGCAAAGCCAGCATAAATGGAATGAGCGAGTGAGAGAAGGGGAGTGAGCGAGCTCAACGGAGCTTTGTCAGGACTGCTGCAGATTTCTTTGAAGGCAGACAAAGGCACCAACAGAGGTAGGAGCCCAGTATAAAAGGGCAGCCTACAGCACCAGGAGAAACAAAATGAGTGAGTGACACAGGGGGAGTGAGCAAGCTCAACGGAGCTTTGTCGGGACTGCTGCAGATTTCTTTGAAGGCAGACAAAGGCACCAACAGAGGCAGGAGCCCAGTATAAAAGGGCAGCCTACAGCGCCAGGAGAAACAAAATGAGTGAGTGACACAGGGGGAGTGAGCGACCTCAACGGAGCTCTGTCGGGACAGCTGTGGATTTCTTTGTGGGCAGAAAAAGGTGCCAACGCAGGCAGGAGCCCAGTACAAAAGGGCAGCCTGCAGCTCTGGGAGAAACACAGTGAGTGAGTGAGTGAGGGGGGGGAGTGAGCGAGCTCAATGGAGCTCTAACGTGACTGCTGCAGATTTCTTTGTTGGCAGAAAAAGGTGGCAATGCAGGCAGGAGCCAGGTACAAAAGGCCAGCCTGCAGCACCAGCAGAAACGGAATGAGCGAGTGAGAGAGGGGTAGTAAGCAGGCTCAACAGACCTGTGTCAGGACTGCTGCAGATTTCTTTGTGGGCAGAAAAAGCCACCAACAGAGGCAGGAGCCCAGTACAAAAGGGCAGCCTGCAGCGCCAGGAGAAACAAAATGAGTGAGTGAGAGAGGGGGAGAGAACCACCTCAATGGAGCTCTGTTGGGACAGCTGCAGATTTCTTAGTGGGCAGAACAAGGTGCCAAAGCAGGCAGGAGCCCAGTACAAAATAGCAGCCTGCAACAGCAGAAAAAACAAACTGAGCGAGTGACAGAGGGCCAGTGAGAGTGCTCAACAGACCAACGTAATCAACATTCGGCATTGACAAAAGCTTGTTTTACTTACCATTTACTGCAATATACTGTAGTACATTGTATTAGGCTGACTCTGCCGACTTTCAAGCTGACATCTGCTGTAGCCCAAAGTCCCAGAATCCCTGCAGCTGATGTCAGAACTGTACTACAGCAGTGGGATATTCAACAGCTTGCAGTGCATGTCAGAGCTTTTATAAGCGCAGATCAAATGTTAGCCCATCCTGTTGTTACAGTAAATTAATGACTAATTCTAAAATGCATGGTAAAGGAAAATTATTTAGAAAATCTTAAGCTTGTGAAAATAATTCAGTGGTTAACTTAATTGCTTAGTTGATGAGAAGAAAAAAACAACTAAGGAGTACACTGGTCTGATTCTGTGCCTAGGGCAAAACGTGTTTTAAGAATATGGCCCTTGATGTTTAAAATATGATTGCTTTGTAAATTGCGCCTTAGTATAACACTGGTGCATTTCTGCTTACTAAAAATCATTGTTGAGCTTTGCCCAGGAAAATCCCCTGGATGAGTTTACATTGATATTTGTTATTATACAGTGGCAAAGACATTTGCTGTCCTCTGATTGGCCAGTACTGTATGTGCCTGGAACAGTGCTGTTATTACACAATAACATCACTGTATGAAGTTCAGACACATACATGACTGCATGACAGGCTGTGAAATCATGCTTCCCCTCAAGAAGTCATTTGCCCATCAGAGCCACGCTGTAAACTTCAGCCCCTCCTCCCTGACTCGTTAGGATGTGCTTTTAAAACATAAAACCTAAACCTCCCCCACTTACCACGTCACACACTACCCCTAAAACAGAAAACCTGCCTATTTTTTTTTTTTCTTTATTTTAACAGTGTAGACGAGACTGGCTACAGCTCTGCAAAACTGCAAGTTATACCCACTGCTGCTGCTCTGTGCAGCTCAGTCATTGACATTTCTCATACACTTCAGGGATGCTCAAGTTCAGCTTCCCACTGTTGAACAACATTTTGAACTTTATAAAAATATAATTTTAAATTAAAATAAAAGTGACACTAACAGATGGATCTCCCTTCTCCCAGTCGCAAATGAGAATGTATCAGCACATGGCACTACAATTAACAGCCTGAACAAGAAACAAACCCAATTTAAAATGGGAAAAAAATAAAACAAATGACAAAAACTCTTCCCTTCAAGCACCGTCCACTGCTATGTGGAAGCCAACAGCCAACAGCCAGGAAGGGCAGAGGGGAAACTAATAAGATGTAGCACAACAGAAAGCTTCAGGACTCAGCAGGCAAGATAAGTTTGCAACAGCACCACCTTGTAGTGGAAGAAATATTCCAGACTTTTTTTAAAAAACATACACCTACTTCCACAAAAATCAAAGAAAAGATGGATAAAAATGTATTTTTTCTTTCTTTTTTTAATAAATTAACAAACAAGCCATTGTATAACAGCAATTATACAATAGAGTATGGATATCCTGTAACCTCATTGGTCAAAACACATCACATGACCATGATAAATCCTCCAGTATAACCACTGTAAAAGATTTATATCACTATAAAAACAAAAAAAGGGGAGTCACATGATGCAGTGCTCTTGCTAGCTGTGCTCCCGGTGAGCTCTGCCTAAACCCTGTCCATACTTACGTTTCTCTGGTCATCGTTGGTGTATCGGCGCTTACAGAAGTAATATTTGGTGATCGGAACTACCGAGGAAACCGGTGGGGATACAGATGGAAGAGGAAATGCCAAAAGCAGCAGTTAAGCATACCCCTCCAGCAACCCCCGAAAAGGCCCTCGAAGAAGCTCTGGCCTCGCCTCTACAACCAGCCCAGCCCACGCAATCAAAGTAGTGAAGGGGAGGAACTACTAACAGTGGTAAAGTTCCTTGAAGAATTCAGACCATTCAAAGCAGAGATGGTTGAAATGGCTATTGCAATTAAAAATGTTACCTCTACCCTGGAAGACCTGAATAGAAAAATATCGGATAATGAAGCACGAGTTAGGTCGTTGGAAAATCGTGCCGACAAGGCTGATCCTGAGATGGTTAAAATAAATCAGCGTTATCGCCAGTTTGGATTTGAAGGTTGAAGATCTCGAGGGCAGAAGTCGAAGGAAAAATGTGGTGGTGATAGGACTGCCCGAAAAGGAAGAAGGTAGTGACCCAGTGAAATTCTTTCAGAAATTCGTCAAGAGGATTGCAGGGCCCTCACCTTATGGTCCTTGTTATAATATTGAAAGGGCGCATCGAGCCCTCCGTCCGATCCCACGGCAAGGGTTGCCTCCTCGTGTTTTTATGGCT
The DNA here is from genome assembly GCA_016271365.2 of Neoceratodus forsteri. Lineage (NCBI taxonomy): Eukaryota > Metazoa > Chordata > Ceratodontiformes > Ceratodontidae > Neoceratodus > Neoceratodus forsteri. The sequence continues at coordinate 25,247,232 of CM057454.1, forward strand.
AAGTTTTTAAATTACCAAGAGAGGCAGATTTTTCTCCAGAAAGTCAAGGAAACCAAGGTTCTGCAATGGGAGGGGGCAAACTTAAGAATCACCCAGGACTTTCCATTATCGGTTCGGCAGCATAGAGCGGCCTTTCACCCGTTTGTCTCGAAGATTATTGCAGCTGGGATTAAGTTTAGAATGGCATATCCTGCGGTGTTGCAAGTCTATGTCTCAGATTCGTGGCAAAAATTCGAGGATCCAGACAAGGCATCTACGGCACTTCAGCTTGTGCTTCCTGCCCTCTTTGAAGCTAAGTGAAGGTTCATCTTCCCTGGGCGATCTGTTTATTGTGTTGGTCATTTAAATTTGGTGAGCTCTTCCCTGTAAATGATTTGACATCTTACAATGACGAGGCAGGCTGCATTGTATAAAGGGTACTGAGAGATTATACGCCTGTCCCCCCCAGATAATAGTGATTTTTCTCAAGTGTGCATCTGTCTGCACAAAAGCAGCTTCATCCTTGCTATTTAAAGTGACGGTTACCTGTGTCCTCTATACGCTCCGACAGGACTTTGTTTTATCTGGGCACCCCAAGGCATGTAATGTCCCTCATCGGATGGTCCTGGGTTTTAGAATGCTCATCTCTAAACAATTCGTGGCAGAGCTACGCCTGTTGATGAAACAGTTGCAGGGGTTTTGGGAATTTCAAGGGGAGTTCAAGAGACCCGAAATAATGGCAGATATGGATGTGTCCAAATGCACACCGTAGAGCCGGCTGGCGTTATAAATGTCTGCAGTGTATGGCACGGACTAAGTGCTCCCCAGGAAGGGATGCAACAATGGATCAGATAGAGGGACTGATGGCGCTTTGGAGGGACACGGAGTTTCACTAAGCCTATACTGTTTCCAGGAGGGCATTAGTAATAATGCTTGCTATTCTAATTGGTGTTTTTTTTTTTTTTTTTTAGAATTTAACGTAGCTTATAGTGGGTTAGTAGCCATTGTTCTCTAGGCTTAAGAGGGCTTGGATTTGGTTTGAGGTTTTCTGGGAGAGGAAGTTGGGGTTAATAATCTCCCTAGGGACATATTAGCGATCATTGGGCTATTAGGAGTTATGTGTAGGTTGATAGAAAATACATTGTTGTTGGATGTTTCTCTTTGCAGTTAAATCTAGTGTTGGGCATTGTTTCAGATGAAGGAATGGACGGAGGGGGCAGGGAGGGGGAGTATACAGTGATGCGAGCTGCCATCATGGACCATGAAGATGAGGGAGGAGAGAGGGTGGATAAGAGGGTGTTGAGATTAGGGGGATATATTACTTTTGGGTATTTCTTGGGGGGGTTTATTGGGGGGGGGACAAGTCTCCAAGATCGAGGACAGAGAGTACCGGATAGGTAGGACCCTAATATTGCTTGAGGGGGATATGCAGGATAATGGTGTCATATGGGACGATTAAATTTGCAAGCTGGAATGTTAAGGGAGCACGACAGAAACCCAAACAGTACAGGATATTGAAGCACCTAGAGGTGGTGAAGGCAGATATAGTGTTCCTGCAGGAAACACATTTGCTCCAGACGGAATGTAATTCCATGAGGTGTTTACAAATGGGGACTGTTTTCTCTTCACAAGGTAGTACGCAAAGCCGAGGGGTTATGGTGCTTATACGTAGGTCCGTTCCCTTTGTTCCCCTTCAGGTTATTCAGGATGAGGAGGGTAGATATGTTCTGGTCAGGGGAAGGTTACAAAATTTGGAACTGCTCCTTGGTTCGGTTTATGGTCCCAATACTGAGTCCCAAAGGTTTTTTGTTAAGCTTCTGGAAGCCTTGACCCCATTTGTACAGATCCCTATGATTCTGGGTGGTGATCTAAATCTGGTTTTAGACCCTTTAATGGACAGAACCAGGAAGACGATTTTGGCCTTCTCACCAGCCCAGAGGGCCGTAGGAGAATTAGTGGATCAGCTTGGTCTTGCGGACGTCTGGAGAATTGTCCACCCGAAAGCCAGGGAATACACGTTCACCTCCCAAGTTCACGGTACAGCATCCCGCATAGACTACATATTACTTTCTCATACTCTTCTTCCGGGTGTGCTAGATGCTGTAATTATGTCTGGACCCATGTCTGACCATGCAGTGGTGGTGGCGTTAGTTTCCTTCTCTTCCCTTCCTAAGAAGGGCAGTAGGTGGAGGATAAACAATCAGATGCTGCGCAACCCCAAAACAGTAGAGTTTATTTCAGCACAAATAGAATTTATAGCTAATAACATGAAAGATAATATCAGTCCTGATATGTTATGGGGAGCGCTCAAAGCCTTTATACGAGGTCTATTAATTGGTCAGGCTACTAAAAGGAAAAAGGAGAGGATGCAAATCCTGTCCGAGTTGTTAACTCGAATAAGAAGTGGTGAAGCTAAGTTGACCTCACAGTCTTCAGAAGGGGAAAAGCTCGAGCTGGTTAAACTGAGAGACCTTTATCTAAAACTACTTGGGGAGCAAGCGGAGTTGGCGTTTAATTAAGACTAAGGCTAATTATCTGGATCAGGGAGAAAAGGTGGGTAGGCTCCTCGCCAGATGCATTAAACAGTTGGAATCCTCTCGTATAATTTCGGGGATTCAATCCAAGAGAGATGGGCAAGTGAAAACTATGCCTGGGGAGATAGTGCAGGAATTTAGACAATACTTTGAATCCCTGTATAGCAAAATGGAGAATCCTCCCACTGAGAGGGACATACTTGCCTTTTTGGAGGGATTGGATCTCCCCTCACTGACGGAATCTCAACAAGTGCAACTGGTGACTGATATCACCCAAAATGAGATTGAGCTGATTATTCAGGGTCTCCTGTTGGACAAAACGCCGGGGGCCTGATGGGTTCTCGTCAAACTTTTATAAAACATTTTCCAAACAACTATCCCCTTTACTTCTTATGCTATTTAGGCATATTTTGGGTCATCAAACACGGGACCACTCCCTGTTTGAAGCACTTATTGTTTTAATACCAAAGCAAGACAAACCCCCTGAACTCCCTGCTAGCTACAGACCTATTTCCCTTCTTAACTACGATGTTAAAATTCTAGCCAAACTGCTGGCGGAACGCATAAGTCGGGTACTACCCGGCCTTGTCGGCCCGGAACAGGTTGGTTTCATGAAGGACAGATCCTCTGCTGATCACCTTAGAACTTTGGCTCACGCCTTCTCGGTGTCCGAAGGGAGTAGCTCCGCCATGGCTCTGCTTTCTTTGGATGCCGAGAAGGCTTTTGATAGGGTCCATTGGGGGTTCCTGTTAACCACAATGGGAAAATTTGGGTTTCCAGATCCATTCTTAAAATGGATAGGCTCCCTGTACGCCAACCCCACAGCAAGAGTCAGTTGCAACAGGGCCACTTCAGACTCTTTTAATCTTCACGTAGGTACTAGACAGGGTTGCCCTTTGTCACCTCTTCTTTTCAATTTATACTTGGAACCCCTCATAAGAACAATAATGCACGAACAGGGAATTAATGGCATTAGAATTCTCGATCATACCTTGAAAATAACAGAATATGCAGATGATCTTTTGGTCTATATCTCCAATACGAGAATGTCTATTCCAGTCCTCTTGGAGGTGATTCGGGAATTTAGCAGATTGGCCAATTATAGATTAAATTTAGATAAATCCGTGATATTCCCGCTAAATGATAGATTTTTTAAACAGGAAATCACTGAGTTTGGTTTGACTTGGAAATCAGACTCCATTAAATACCTCGGTCTTAACCTAACAAGGAACAGGTTTAAGATACGTCAATTAAACCTGGACCCCTTGGTGCGTACTATTGAATTAGATTTGGAAGGATGGGCTAGGCTTCCGATATCATTATGGGGGAGGATTAATTTAGTTAAAATGAATGTTTTTCCCCGGTTGTTTTACCCTCTCAGTATGTTAAATTTCTGGTTACCACTTTCTTGGTTTAGGAAACTGCATAGTATTATTGCTAATTTCGTATGGGGTTATAAGAAATCCCGAATGGCTTATCATAGGCTGGCTGCTCCCAAATCATTGGGCAGTTTGAGACTGCCACATTTTGCCCTCTATTTTTGGGCTAGCCATGCTAGTAAATCCTTAGGTGGGTGAAGGGTATGGATGTCTCATTACAACAATCATATACGCCTTTATGGCTACAAATTGAGCTGGCCCTTATTCAGAAGCAAGGGTTGAAACCCGAGGCCTTGCTCTATCTTTCTCCAAACTCCTGCCCCTCTTGCATAATTCCCCAGTTGGGATCTCGGTGAGAATTCATATGCAACTTTGTGGCTTCATCAAATATGACTGTCTTAGGGATTGGAAGCAGCCTGTTTGGGGTAACCCGCATTTTCTAATTGATAGTAAGATCCTCAACCCCACATGGTTGGCCCTGCCCGATTCATGTTGTGTGAAAGATTTTCTTACACCTGATGGAATAGTACTCTCTTCCCCTGAGATCCTGAGTAAATTTGAGATGTCCACCACCGCAGTCTTTAAAGTATACCAGCTTAGGCACCTTTTGCTTAGTAAGATGGGTAAGAGGAATTCAGTGTGTCCAAAAGTAGACTTCTATGATACATTAGGGCCATTGGTAGGCCTATCACATGCCATTTCAAAAGTATATACAGTATTATTTGAGTGGGCTTACTCTCAAAATCCGGTCCAAGGCTCATATTGGGCCTCAAAGTTTCCTAATGTGGAACTCGACTGGAAGGCTCTATGGCTGAGTTGTCATAGATTTCTTCTACAAGATTGTTTAAGATTGGTCCAGTTTAAATTTCTTCGTAATATTTACTATTCTCTGCAAAAGTTGGTTAGATTAAACATAGCCACAAATAATATGTGCAGTAGGTGCCAATCTGGGATCGGGGATTTGATGCATATTTTCTGGAACTGTCCAAAGATAATCCCGTTATGGACAGAGATCAAAAGGAAATTGAACCCTTTGTTGGGGCTGGGGGACCTTTTTACTCCTGAAATATGCTTGTTGGGAGATGTTTCTATTCCTGTAAAGAGCAGAAGGTTCCACATAGTCTTGATTATGCCACTCTAAGAAAATCGTCCTCAGACACTGGAAGGACGCTGTCGTGATCAGTTACACAGAATGGTGGGAGGAATTGCTTGCCAGTTTGAGGGTTGAGAATGATAGCTATCTTCCAGAATAAGCTCCTAAGTTTGATAGGATCTGGGGCCCTTCTATACTATTTACTCATTATAATGGCTCATAGCTTACCTACTGATAGTTGGTACGTAATCTTGTTAGACTTGTGCTGGGGTGGTAATGGGGGGGTGGGGGTGGGGTGTGGGGGAGGGTCTTTACAGGTTGTTACAGGGACTGTGTTAACCTACATGTTAATATAAATATGTATGCATTTGTACATGTATGTAATTAATGTTGTTGGATTTTATCTCTGTAACTAAAAATGGACTAAAAACCCTAATGGAAAAAAAAAACAAACAAAAAAAACAAGTTGAACATTATATAATAGCAATATACTATGATAGAGAGTGGGTATATGGGTGTATTTACCACTTCTGGTGTGGTTAAGTCACTCGGTTGCGCCTTGTGACCAAACCACACTAGGTGTGGTAAATCCACCAATATACCCACTCTCTTTCATGGTATATTGCTTAATAAGACACTGCAGGGATGTGTGTTATTGTGTAATATTGTCACACTTCGGGTATTGAATGCATTTAGCCTATAGCCTCATGGTTCATCCACCCATGGTGTGATGTTATTACACAATAACACACACTCTGTCATGCCTTATTCCATAAATACAGCCTCTGGAACCACTCCTATGATTGTAAGAGTGGCATCATTCACTTTCTTAGGGTATGAGATTCTGGTACCCATAGAATGCAAATAAGGGCACTCTTACAATCATAACAGTGGCTTACATGGGGATATTAATATAATTATTAATCATGGTTCATAATACTATAGTAACATTTAAAAAAATCCTCCTCTAAATGTGCCCAATCCCATTCACAGGGAACCTATGTGTGAGACACTCTACACAGAATTATAGTGCCTCATATGCTGGGACAGAAATGTTGTAATTGGTCAAGGGCTCCTTTCATCTATAAGCAAGCAATAACACATGACGAGGTGTGGGTTATCGCCTGATAAGAGCACGCGCGGGGTGTAGTAAGGGTCTTATGCCATTGGGCGTGCTCTTATCAGGTGATAAACCACACCTCAGAGTGTGTTATTGTGCTTACAAAATGGGCTTTGGTAAAGAAGTTTATTACAAAAAAAAAATCAGATAAGGGTATATAAGAAAAATTAAAGAAATATGATTTTATTTGAAAAAAATAGTCCCTCTTTATGTGTTGCAATAGAGGATTTGTATTGTAGTGGTGACTGGTGTTTGTCTGTATTTCTACTGTCCACAGAAACACAGATCGGCACAGAAACCAGAAACACCCAAAAGCAAGTTTCTTTTGTTTTAATATTCATTACTTTGAAAACGGAGTTGTAGTTATGTGCAGCAAGCAGGCTGACTGAGAACGAGCATGTCCCTCAACAACAGCCATAGACGGCCCTTTCCTGGTTCCAGTTTCAGAAACAACAAGTTATTTATTTAAAAAGAAAACTCATTGTAGTTTTATTTTAGTAGAACGTGTTGACCGTTTTTTATAGATTTCAACTCTGAGTGAGCGTGTCCGTCAAGAACCACCATACATGACCATTTCCTGGTTCCGGTTTGAGAAACCACACGTTATTTATTTAAAAAAGGAAATTCTGTTTAGTTTTCTTTTACAAAGAATGTGATGCCCATTTTTGTAGATTTAGAGTCTGAGTGGACCGGGGGGCGGGGGGTGCTGTTGCCTTGGTACAGCATCATGACTGTAGAAGGTGAGGAATGCATCAGGGAATGTAACTATAGGTGGCAGAGTTGCAGATTGGGGGGAAATTGCAGGCATCACAGAAACGTGCTGGGAAACTAAAATTAAGTCGAGACTGACAGTTTTTATGTACTGGTTAACAGTCTTTATGTGGGAAAATGATGTAATTGCTGAGAAAGTTTAGCATTGCTGCTGTGCCATGAGAGGAGACAGGTTCCTGCTGCTGCTTCTGTGAGCTCTGCCAGTCAGCATTTCTGTTTACTGTTGGCAGAGCTCAGTGATTCATTTTCGTTATGGGGCGTCTTGGTGGGCAATAGTCCCAGTTGTCTACTATATCATCTGATAAGGACACAGCTCAGATGATGTAGTAGCTAACCAGAGACTTGGATTTCATAAGCCCATTTTATAATGATTATTAACGAATGTTCATGAACAGAAATGTACCATCTAATATTCAGGCACAATTCACAAATATTTATGAAACATTTGATGTGCTTTCATGGCTGTTTCTGAGTGCAATTCATGAACTATTTTACTTTTACTTGTAATTCAACTAACACAATACACCCCTGTCACATAACACCATGCAAGGAAACATTCAACATTGGCAAATGCTTGTTTGTTTAATAATTTTGACTTTACTAATATATCTGCCAGAAGTCATAGGAAATAAACTCAAAAATGACTCTTCAGTTCATGAATACTGAGGTAAAACTCTGGTTCCAGCTTCTCGTTAGGTCCTAAACCTATATTTATTATAAAATGTTTTCTGGCTGTCTCACTTCCTTGATGGTTTCACTAGTCACTATGAACACTCCTGATGAAAAGTCCTAAATAATAACAATTCCATTTCATTTTTGTGCATTCTCACAGAAATTTCACATGCAGCATGAAACACCAGAACTGGAGGGGCAATGCAAAAAGCCTCATTACACTACTTCTGGGCCTGCCCTATTGGGAGAGGTGTAGACCGGTTGCATCAGAGATGGCTGTTTTCAAGAAAAAAAGGTGACTTTATGGTACTGAAGAGATGGATAGTCACTAGCCCCTTAATTTACTACCATGCTTTACTAAGACTTACTCTTGCACAGCATTTCAGGCTGGGGAATAGTGGTAAAGCCACTTAGGACATATATCTGTCATCTCAAAAATGAAACAGTAAGCACATTTTTTTCAGTCTTGTTTCTATAGAAAAATAATTATCTGGGTTTGTGGGTTCTGGGCTGCCACTGGGGACTGAAGGGCTGGAAATTAAATCAGTAAGACTGGAACTGTGGAAGTCAGTAACCACTTTATTAGAAATAAATCTGTTGGAAGGGGTGGATATGGGGTTAAGTGTTTTTGTAAGTTTTGCTGTTGTTATTGCTGTGTTTTAGTTTGTTATTGTTAATTGTTGGTGTTGTTATTGTTTTCTCTTACAAATTTTAATAAAGTTTAGTTAATTGCAAAAAAAAGAAATCTTTTGGAAAACTAAGTTGTATGGTCTAACAGAAACATTTAACTTTCTGCCATTTTGGATTATCACTGAGCTGTGTACAGTTTGAAATGGGCAGAAAAGGACCGCTTGGCCTACCTAGTCTGCCCAAATGTCCCCTGACTATTCTGTATCCTCAGACCCTAAATGAAAGGCTTGCCTGTAGTTCCATGTCCAAGCAGCCAGCCACTCCTACTTCCTGAGCTATATAAGCAGTTTCTCTAAGCCTCACTGTGAAGCATTTTGTCTTTGCAGCCAAAGGCTCTGCCAGTTTGTCCTCTGAGCTGGTTGGGCCTCCCTGGCTGGGGTATGACCCCCGCTTGTCTCTGCAGGGCTTCTGTGTTTATTTTCCTGCCTTTGGTTTGCATTTTGCCTTCGGCTGTATGTGCTTCCTTCTTTTTTTGGGGGGGAGGCTTTTCTCAGCTCCTAGATTGCTGCTATTCAGAGCTCATACTGCTAGTTTTCAGTTACTCACATCTCTCAAATTACTTGCACTGCAACTGCAAACCTGATTTGTGTGTGTTCAGCTCAACTTGCTGTTCCATGGCATACTGTATTACTTTCACCTGACTCAGTTTTACAACCCAGCTCTACAGCTCACTCATGCTTGTTCTAATTACCACATTGAAGCAGTATTTTTGCACTGCCTGGTGACAGTGCTTTAAGAGCATTATGCCTCCTTTTATTTATTGCAGTTACAACTCAGCGTATTCATCTGTTGTCACTACTGCTGCACATGCCTAATTTCTTCTTGCTACTGCTTGTTTACGCCCCTTGCTATTGTACATTGTGTTACTCAGAGGTTAGCTGATGCTCCTGCTCCTGCTGAGGCTATTAAATTAGCTTTATATCTGCATGTGGTTCTCGGCCCTTCCATCACTTCCTTGTTTGTCCTATGGCGGGGACTGGGAGGTGTTTGGGGGGGTCATGGCCTCTGTGGCTAATTATTTCTGTTCTCAATCCTGTCTTCACCACCAAAAATCCTCAGAGTTTGTCACCTAATTTGGTTTTGAACTGTCTGGCTGGCTTGCCCCAATTCAGTGCTGTTTATTTCTATACAGTATATTATGCAGGTCCACCTATCACTACTACTGCTTACTGACCTATCAGGTCCACACTTGCTTACGCAACCATTGCTCCTTGCTTACGCTAACCATTGCTTCATGCCTGCTGCCATCCCCTCGGCTTTAGCCTGGGATTCTGCTGCACTCAATCTGCATTCGACCTTGCAAGGTCTCAGCACTCAATGCTCATTACAATCTCAGCAAGCTGTGCTTATTCAGCTCACCAGCTTTTCAGCTTTCAATCAATTTCTGGGGCATGCCAGCCATTCTATTTTGGAGCAGGGTTCCTGTAGCCAATGGACTTGCTCTGCTTTAGTCTGCATCTCAAGCGTGTCCAACTTGGGGCGGTATCCTTCTCACCTGGCTTGGCTTTAGCTGTCTGCTACATGACAGCAGCTCCTGGTGTAGAATTTAAGACTAGCAGTGAAGGGTGGTTACGATAATCTCCTTTGGCTCTAGCGTTCTGCTACATAGTGTTTCCCTAGCGAGGTGCCTTCACTGCATCCTCCCTATGACTGTTTCTGGTTCAACTGGTTTGATTAAGAGCGGGTAGGCCAGGTGAGTGCCACAGCAGTTGTTGCTCTCATCCTGCACCTTGGATGCATGTATTATTGCAGAGTTTTGTCACAACCTTCCACGGCATTCTCGCTAGAGAGTTTGAGTGAGATCCTTTCTCCAAATTGGAATATTTTCCACCTCCCTTTAATTGGGTTTTCCAAATTGCAGCTGCAGGGCCATTACTAAATAAACTATCCCAAGCTTGGAGGGAAGGTGAACTAGGCCTTGGATCCCCAGAGATTTCCTTCTCATAGGGCTTTTTTTCTATCCTCCATTGCCTCAGGTCATAACACTTAGTTAGCTTAGTTGTTTCCTCTAGTTTCTTTAGGTAGGTTCCGTTGCTGGATGGAAGGGGAGGATATCCTGCTGTTCCCTCTCTCCTTAGGGGATCCCCTACTCTCAAAGCAAACCATCAGTATCATACTACGCAGACTTGGGCAGTCATTACGACAACTGAGCATCTCATTGTCTTATCAAACTGCCTATACCTCTCTACTACTACATTACAGTTACTACTCCTATGTCTCAGTTACTGCTTGCTCATATGCTTCATGTTGCCTCCTTTTTGGGGATGATACTACATTTTTTGGGGGGGTTCCTAAGCTACCTTTAGCCATGGGAACCGTCCTGTTGCACCTCTAGGGGTGGAACCCTCTCCGAGAGTTCCTTGCCTTCATACTCCTACAGGGTGGTAATTCCTCTGTGTGAATGGCCAAAACCAGACTAACACAGTTGCACAAGCATAACAGTATACTGGCTGCATAGGCCAGTGAAATGAAAGGCTTGGCTGTAGTTTGGTGGTCAAACAGACAGCCACTCCCACTTCCTGAGCTATATAAGCAGTCCCTCTAAGCCTCAGTGTGAAGCATTTTTCCTTTGCCCCGCCACCCTTCCCTCCTCCGGCGGCAGCACTCTTTCCTTAGGGGGATTCCTAAGGTACCTTTAGACATGGGAACTGTCCTGTTGCACTTCAAGGGATGGAACCCTCTCTGAGGGTTCCTTACCTTCGTACCCCTACAAGGTGGTAATTACTCTGGAATGGAGATTGTGAACAGACAAAACCAAACTAACACAGTTGCACAATCATAACACTATACTGGCTGCATAGGCCAGAGTACTGATCTCTGGCAAGCCTCCCCTTCCCTGACTCTGTTCTACTATACTGCAAAAAATAATATATTGAGAAGCTTAAACATCTTTTTTCACTACCTAAAACTCCTAAATTTTACTTATCTCTAGAGTTTGTTTTTTCTCATTCATTAAGAAAAAAATGGTTTATATCAAGCCAAATTATCTTGCTTTATCTTGACAAGAAAAACAATGTTATTCTGGTATGTATTTCCCATTTTAATGATTTTTAATCTCAGTGATTAAAGATCTTATGCTTCAGCTTCATGGCATCATCCAAATTTCGGACTACAATACTAGTTTTTGGAGTTTTATTTTTTCTCTCAATCTAGTTTTAGAAGTTATTGGATGCAAGCTTTTTGCAACTTAAAATCTCACTTTTTATTCAGTCCACCTGTGTATTTGTGAAGCCTGCACTCTTACCTTGTTGTCATCTCAGCCCCCCTCTCGCATAAGCACCCGAGATTTGACAGCATTTAACTACCCCTTTGCAGGTTTTTAACCCCCATGCCATGTTTGCCACCCTACATTGCATGCTATTATCCTGCTTTGCCCTTGAAGGCTTTCAGCCCACTTCTCCACCCACTGTAAGCTTTTTAAGCCACCTCCATTGAGGGATCCTTACTGATTATTAGCACCCCTTACAGAATTTTAGCCCTCTTGCCCCTCTGCAGACTTGTGCCCCACTCCACTTTGAACATTATTAGCCCCTTCCGCTTGTGCATTATTAATCCACCTAACATATTACAAGCCTATGGCCCTTGCTGGTTTATTGCCCCCTCCACTTGGAGGGTATTAAACCCCTCCTCTTTACAGGTTACTAGACCACTCCCAATCACAGTCTATTGCCCCCTCCTGTTTACAGGTTATTGGCCCTCTCCCTCTTGCAAGTTATTAGCCCCCTGTCCCTTGCAGGTTATTTATTAAAGACATTTTGATACCCAGGTGAGTCCACTGAGACCAAGGGTCCATTTTTCAGGTGCAACCCGGAATTAGTTACAATCAGTGCTAACAGGCAGTTCATGTCATAGCAATTTACATAATATATAAGTGAAGGCATCACAGAAGGCATAGGATTACAGACCAGTACACAAAATAATTAGTTACAGGCATTAGTTACACTTTAGCAGTACTTTAGACAGAGCAATGCTGTGAGAACAAGCATTTGTCAATGCCGAATGTTTGCTTACTGGCATTGGCAGTGGTAGTGTAGAAGTTACAGAGCTGCGTAATAGGAATGGCAGTGAAGTATTGAACTGAAGCCAACCCCACCACCACCCTGCAGAGATTGACAGGCATTGGGGTGTGCATTTGGGTCATCAGGCATAACGGCCACGCCATTTCACCACACCCCACTCTGCAGAGACTGACAAGTGTGACGTGTTCCTTGGGGTCTTTGGCTTTATGCGCAACCCATTTATTAGGAAATATGATGAGATGGGTGCGATATAGGAGAATGGGTGAAGTTTGGGGTCAAGAGCCCAAGGCATACCCTCGATGCCTCTCAGTGACTGCAGGGTGTGGAATGGTACGAGCATCACAGGCAAGAATCCCAAGTCACACCCTGATTCCTGTCATTCCTCATAGGGTTGGGCGATTTAGCTGAAAAGCCTAATACCTCAGGCATCTGCTGGTATTTTAACTCCAAAGTTTCAACATGTTTGGTTTGTGACCCCACCTCATGAACAGGGGAATATCAGTTTGGTAGCCGAAGCTGCTTATGCACAGTGACTACGCATTTACCACCACAGGTGCAAAATATTCCAAACAGGCTGTGAAAATGACAGCTGTACTCTTTCATGGGGAGGTGTAAAATGGCTATGTTGCAAATGTGCAGTAAAATATTTTAAAAAGGTGAAGTCATGAAGCGTACATAGAAACTGTGCAACGACACCGTTATATAAGTAGGTTGGGATATTTTATAGCAGATTGTCAACTCAGGCATTTTGGTGCTTCCGATCATGAACAGTGTCACTGTGATTTTCTTTATCTGTGCCGAACAATGATTTCCCACAGCGACCACGATCTCTGCACTGAAAGTGTGAAACACACTTCGCCATGTTGTGAAAAATGCCAGCTGTACTGTTCATAAGGAAGTGTTGAAAATGCCACTAGTGAAAATCTGACTGAAAATATTACAAAGTCATGAAGTAACGAGGATGCGTGGAAACTGCACAATGCTCACTCGTAACACAGTCATTTTATGGACTTTGTCACCAAATTTTCAACATAGCCATTTTAAGACCTCTGCTCATGAACAGTGTAACTGTGAGTTTCTTAATCTGTCCTAAAATTGATTCAGACACCAACAGCACCATTGTGCGCTACATGTGCGATAACACATTTTGGGAGACATATGAAAAATTGCAGCTGGACTGTTCATAAGGAAGTTTAATAAAATGGACATGTTGAAAATCTAGAGTGAAAATATTAAATCTGCAAACTTATGAACATGCATAGGAACTGTGCAACGACGTCATTAAAGTAATTTTAGGCATTTTTTCACCAAGTTTTCAACATAGCCATTTTAAGATCTCTGCTCGTGACCAGTGTCACTGTGGTTTTGTTAATGTGTCCCATACATTGAGTTTGCACACCGACTGCACCATTGTGCACTACATGGGCGGAAACACGCTTTGGGCAGGATGTGAAAATGACAGCTGTACTGCTCATAAGGAGGTGTGGAAAAATGGCAATGTTGAAAATCTGGAGTGGAAATATTGAAAATTCGCGAAACCCACGAAAGGCATGGGGAACCGTGCAACGACACTGTGAAAACGGTCATTTTAGGAATTTCTGTCACCAAATTTGCAATATTGCCATTTTAAGATCTCTGCTCATGAACAGTGACACTGTGATTTTCTTAATGTGTCCCATACACTGAGTTCCAAGACAACGACCGCGCCCATTGTGCGCTATATGGGCGGAAACACGCTTTGGGTGAGATGTGAAAATGACAGCTGTACTACTCAAAAGGTGTGGAAAATGGCAATGTTGAAAATCTGGAGTGGAAATATTGAAAATTCGCAAACCTATGAGCGTGCGTAGGAACTGCGCAACGCACGCTCGTAAAACAGTCATTTTTAGGAATTTTTTCACCAAATTTTCAACATAGCCATTTCAAGACCTCTGCTCATGAATGGTGTCACTGTGATTTTCTTAATTTGTCCCGTACATTGATTTCGCACACCGACTGCGCCATTCTGCGCTACAAGGGTGGAAACACATTTTGGGTGAGATGTTAAAAATGACAGCCATACTACTCATAAGACAGTGTGGTGAAATGGCAATGTTGAAAATCTGGAGGAAAATATTGAAATTTCGTGAACTTATGAGCCTGCGTAGGAACTGCGCAACGCACGCTCGTTAAACAGTCATTTTTTGGAATTTTGGCACCAAATTTTCAACATGGGGGTTTTGGGCCCCCTTCTCATGAATGATGTCACTGTCATGGCGGTATTCAGTCCTGAAGGGTGATTTCGCAGTCACTGCACAGTCACTGCGCGAAATCACCCTTCGAGCCCGAATAACTCCATGACAGTGACATCATTCATGAGAAGGGGTCCCAAAAACCCCATGTTGAAAATTTGGTGCAAAAATTCCCAAAAATGCCTGAGATATGCATTAAAGTTGAACCCCCTATCTAGCCCATTATACAGCTTACCGGCATTTCCTCAGTTCGCGGTCGGCTTTGAAGAGTGCAGACGTGTTCCCCGTCCAGCTGGCGATTGCCGCGCCGAGCTCCGGAGGTAAGTATGGGGGGTGAGGGGGTGTGGGAGGCTGGGTGCGAGGGTGGTGCGGTTGTGGGAGGGGCTTCGAGACGCTGGCCATGGGACCGCTTTTGTTTTACAGGGAAAACAAAAGACATCAGTGGGATCGCTTTGCCACACTGGGGTGGGCTCCCAGCGTGGCACCAGGACTTGAGTGCCAGCCAACGGGGATTGGGCACCCCGCCGGCAAAAATTAAAAACAAACGCTGGGACCGCTTGCCACGCTGGGGTGGTCTCCAGCGCTGGCACAAGGACTTTGGGAGGGGGCGCGTTCAGCCAACGGGGATTGGGCACCCCATCGGCAACAAGATGGATTGCCACGCTGGGTGGGCTCAGCGTGGCATCAACTACTGGGGACCGAGATGATGCAGCTGAGTCGACGGGATTGGGCACCCGTCGGCTATGCCGCTGCGTGCAGGGGCGACACCTGTGGCTGGGGAGCTGCCGGAGCAGCTTATCGCTGCTCACCTGCTGTAGCTCCCCTTTCAGCTGAGTGTTACTGCATTTTGAAGCGTGTCATAGACAGCTCCAAAATGCATTGGCTTACAGGGTCATACTACAGTTAATAGTGCCTGAATTGGAGGAGGAGGTGACACACCTCTGAAATCTCCAATGAAGGCACTATGTTTCTTGCACATGCGTGCAAGCAAACATAATAAGACAATGTATAGCGAGGTACACAGGGTTACATATAGTTATAGATACACATCAATGATAGCAGCTTCAATGGCTTATTAGACCCAACCCTTCCCATTGGTGGTTATTACCCCGCCATCTCCTGCAGGTAATTAGCCCCCCCTTTGCAGGTTATTAGCTCCCATTACCCAGTTTAGGCTTTTAGGTTTTAACTCCCTGCACCTCCCTTTTTGCAGGATTTTGGTTCACCCTCCTTCAATAGATTTAAAGTACAACACCTGTCCTCATATCACAGTACCCCCAAAACCAAAACCCCTGATTATGCTTTTTTTTGTTTGTTTTATATTGTATTTTTCTGCCCTCCTCAAAACTGGCAGGTGGCTCTGGCCCCCTCTCAGAGGATTTGTCTTCAGAGCCCAGCTGCCCTCAATCCAGCTCTTCTCCAGAAGTTCCCCATCAGATTACCCCCATGGTGGAGCTGGAGGGAGGAGTGGCAGCTCCCCCCCCAGACACAACCCAGAATCTGGGTTAAGCCAGGATCGGGGACATGGCCAAGCCATCACAGAGCCTGCCAGTTCCATTTTCCAGTTTTCTCCCCACCTCCTCTCCCTCGCGGCATGAGCAAGTGCATGTAGAGGCACGCACACGCCACGTACCAGCACTTCTGTACCTCCCCGACTCCAGTACTGCCCTCTAGCCTCCACTAGGGGGCAGCCAAAGAGTGGAACAACAACCCTTCCCTCCCCAGGAGAGGAGAGCAGTCCATCGGATGCTCAATCCTCTCTCTCCCCTCCTGACTCCCGACAATCTGAGGTCACTCCCAAGAACCAGCATGGCATGAGGTGGGGCGTCCAGTGCCTCAACCCTCAGCACAATCAGGCCAGCTTGATTAGGCTTTTAAGACAAAGAAATATTTTTTAATTACCTTTGTCACCTTATCTGTGATACAATGTAGCAGCTATAAGGACCTAATATCAGTGCCACATAGCTCATTATTCTCCTTTTTTACTGATGGCAAAGTATTGTGTGTATATGAAATCACTGGCTTGCCTTGCCAGGATTTTCTGTAGTATTTAAGGGCTTTATTCAGTGCAGCTGTCTGCACTATTTTTTTTACTCTGTCCCCTTGCAGTCTGGCAGTCTCCTATGCAGATGCTACTAGCATCTTTTCCAGCTTCTGTCTGAGCATCTGTTGCAAGCATAGCAGTATGCATCTTTTTCATGAATGTGCCTCATAGAATTATGAAAGTATGGATATGCCAATCCTACGGAGATACTTTAAATGAAAGAAACTGAAGGAGTGTCCAGACAACACTATATGTGCTATAATGTGCTATTTGATTTAAAAAAAAGGTATGAATATGCTGGGGGGGTCTGTTTTAAATTAGCTAGTGTAAAAGAGATACTATGCTCTGTAGAGCAGTTTCTGCTTTTTTGTATTGACAGTTTAAAATGGAGACATGGTATGACTCTGTTTTAAATTAGCTAAAAAAGAAATACCATGCTCAGTTTAAATTAGCTAATGTAAAACAAATACCGTGCTCAGGGGAAGAGCTTCTTCGGTTTTGCATCCACAGTTAAAAATGGAGATATGGAATCATAACCAAGAGGGATGTCCCATGAAATTGTGAATGGGAATCAGCGTACCTGGAGGAGGGAAGGAGAAGATTTAATGGACCCCATATTCAGATCTGGGCACAATCACGGTGCAGTCATTTGTGCTATCATTGCACACAACTGGCTCTGAGTAATGTTCAAATGGATAGCACTCACTGACAGAGCAACACTATCTGACTGAATATCTGGCCATGTCAGTGCAGAGTTAAGTGGATCTGTGCTGCACTGAAATGGACCAGGGCTGCATATGGCCCACAGGAGACAGTGCTGCCCTAAATGAGATAGTACCTAGTCTCCTGTGGGCCATATCCAGCATGAGCATGCAAATTAGCTAAGTGGGCATGCAGGGCACTAAGGGGCCATCTGCACGTCTATTATGGGCTCATTTGCATGCAGGACAGTAGCCCCATCATGCCCATTCCTTTTTAAAACAATAAACCCAGATGGTATAGTGGCTCTCCTATCCCAAATTTCCCAGTTTTAAACATATTGGTATTTTCCAGTGGCATAGTAGTTCTCCCCACTACCAAAGTGCCCTGTTTCAAATATAGCAGTATTCCTTGGTGGCATAATGCTTCCCCACTCATTGATCACCCAGTTTCCAGCATATCGGTATTCCTTGGTGGCATAATCCTTCTCCACTCATTGATCACCCAGATTCCAACATATCAGCATTCCTTGGTGGCATAGTTGTTCCCCTCCCCCACCCCTTAATCCCCCTGTTTCCAACATAACAGTATTCCTTGGTAGCAGAGTGGCCCCCCCCCCCAACCGATCACCCAATTTCTAACATAGCAGTATTTCCTGGTGGCATAGTGGCTCCTGATTACTCAGTTTCCAACAAGCCATCTTTTTCTTCCTCTGGTATCCGAAAGGCAGCGAACACACCCCTCCCACCCAGGTACCTACAGTGTGGTTCACCACCACCCCATGTCACACACCTGGTTGATCTGCTCACAATTTCAGACCCAGTATGACGCACACCACAACATGGTTTGACAGGGAGCTGTACCAGGATGTCTGAGTTGTACATAGCATTGGACAATGGACATTATTGCCTTGAGCATGGCCCTCACCTGTACAGAGCTTGAGCAATGACACTTAACTGGTTCCCACACTTTTTATCTTGATTGCTGAGCATGAACTCCTGAAGATGGCAGCACCATTGCAGTTAGGGACTGGGTTCCTAGAGTGGGTTGGAGGGTACTGGGTTTACTGTTCTTCAGGGGAAGGCTGCCATCTTGGTTAGTTCATTGGGGGAGACTCTAATTGTAACATGTCCTAGTACAGAATGACTGGTGAACAATTGTGTGCAGGGACAGCACTGCAGCAAATCATTTTATCTGAAGAACTGGAGTGTCAGTTTTCTGCTCTGTACTTGTCATGTGCAATAAATCCCTAGTTTGCAGTGTGGGATGTATGTCATCTATAATAGTACTCAGTTTTTGCCAGCCTGAGTAGAAAGCACAATCAGGTCTTTCACATAACAACTCAGTGGAGTGCCTTTCTGCTGTTTAGCCTTGAAAATTGCACCTTGGATTTAAACATGTCCGTGTATGACTAACATTTACTCAGTTTTTACCTTTCAGACTGGAGAGATGGCGCTCTGAAGGAAGAGAAACACTTGGGATGAAAGTTAGATATGTAATCTTTAACTCATTTGTTGTACAAATACGTCTTCTTCCTTTTAGATACCTTGTTCACCTATTTTGAACACCTGGGGACACATATTCAAAACTTTGCAACGCAAGCAAAGTGAGTATGCCTACATAGTGTGGGTTTTGCACCAGAATCACATATTCACAGAAGTACTCTGTGCATGCTAAAGCCTATAGTGCACTATGCAAAGACAATATATGCAGCGTGCAAAGGCATGGGCAGAGCTATGGATACCAGTACAGTGTCATATTCAGAATGTTAGCGCTGCACAACAGGGTCAGTGTAGGTCACTTAATGCTGTGCAATTATCAACCATAAAAAGCCCGACTTAAGTGCAAGCAAACCACAGAGGTGGGTGGAGACATGGCAGCCATTAATCCAAGATGGCATTCAGGGAGCACACCTACTGTACATGTTACCAGAGACTGTACAGCGTGAGGAAAGGGCAGATGCCCATCCAGGGCCCATAAGTAGGGAGCAGAAGCATTATGCTACATACAGACAGCAATGTCCGTGAGTCATATTCGAAGTCCTCAGTGACAAATGCCTCATCTGCCAGTACAGACTGAACAGACCCAAGATCAGGCAACTAAATGAGCCCTGTATGTCCAACTCCAGACAGACACCCAGTGCAGCCATGCATTCTCAGTGGAACTGAAGGTGATGGCTACAATGTGTTTCCTGGCCACAGGAACTTTTCAGACATCAGTTGGAAACACCACTGGTATCTCACAGTCAGCCACCTCCTGCCTGTTGGGACAGTTCCTATATGCACTACTGGAACACACTTGCACATTATTATATTCCCTAGCACCCTGGCAGACCACAATACAACCATGCAGCAGTTCAATCAAGTTGTGCACTTACCAGCTGCACTTGGTGCAATTGACTGCACCCATGTTGCCATCTGGACACCCACCAGTGACGGAGTGGAAGCCTACCTTAATAGGAAAGGATTTTCTGGGTGGTGTGTGATGCAACAGGGCACATCACCAATGTACTGCATGGTACCCCAGCAGTGCCCATGACACCTTCATATGTCACAATTCCATACTGAGCCAGAGGTTTGAAGGTGGGGATATCCCTAGTAGCCAATGCATCGGAGATAACACTCCACAGGCCCTTCCACCACTAAATCCTGGGTATGTTAGGTTCAGTGGGCAGACAGAATGGACCACTGGGTGTTGGGTATCATCACTGTGTAAGTGCCTATGTTGTTATGCCCTTTACCTTCACAGGAGCTAGTGCCTATCCTCAGTGCCCCTGGCTCTTCACACTTGTCCTCCACCCTGCATCCATAGCAGAGGACAGGTACAATGTGGCACACACTGTGACATGCAACATCACAGAGCATTTCTTTGGCATGCTCAAGATGCAGTTCTGGTGCCTGGACCATTCAGGTGGTTCCTTACAGTATACCCCTCACAAAGCCTGTGCCATATTCCTAGCATGTTGTATAATACACAAAACGGTGCTCAACAGTGGAATATACCTGCTGGCCACGGCGGTACAGAGTGCATCAGATATGGAGCCAGAGGAGCAGGGGGTACCGGAGCAGCTCGACAGGCATGATCTGAGAATGGCCAGGAGGGCACAGGAGTACAGATCCCCCATAATACATGACATCTATGGACCTGGCAGGTGAGTACAGACCATGCAGGACACTGTTGTATAGTTCAATGATGTATTATGATACAGACAGGGCACCACAACTACAAACACCATCACCAGTCAACAACAAAAATGACAGCATCAACAATGCAAGAAGTACAGTCTGCTTGGCAAGGGGGTAACATGGTGGGTGTAAGACAAAAGGCCATGCTACTAGGCAAGGGGGAGTGCCAATAGGGAACACAGATGGTGTTGTCCATTGGTGCCTGTGGTCCTGAGGGGTGCCAGTACAGATTCATGCCAACTAGGCCAGGGCATTGGTGCATGCCACTACTGGCTCACTGTCATGGGGGTGGCATATGGGGTCACACAAACATAAGCCATGTGGGAGGGCATGAGTGAGGTCTACAGGAATACCCACCAGCCAGGCTGGGTGGAGACAGTATGCCAAACCAGCCATGCTGGGGTCGGACTGCCATGGCCTTGACACATGGCAGCTGTAGGTGTGGCAGGGGACTGTGAGGGTAGTGGGGTACCCTGGTGGTGGAGAGTGGCCATGCACTACCTACATCTGTCCCTAACACCACCTCAGGCATGGACCATCTGCCTGTGGAGCCCCCTGTATGGTGGGGTGTGGACTGCAACCACAGTATGGGGGATGCCTGTGACAACAGTTTCACCTGCCCCTGATATGGGTCCTCAGGGTACTGCCTCAGTGCATAGTCAGGTCATAAGCTGGTGTGCACTGTGTCCTCATGATCTGGGTGTCCCAGACATATTGGCATTCCTGTCCCAGCATCCTGTGATGTTGGTGTACATTGCAATTTCTGTTGTTGGTTGGCACTAATCACACTGAAGAGGCCAGGAATATGTCTGGCCCTTGCAGTGCCTGCCACCATGGCTGTGGCCTCATGCACAGCATCACATAGATCCTGTAGGACAGCCACATGCACAGCCTGTCATGACTCTGCCTGCTGCTTGGCCCACTGCATGTCTTCATGCAGCATTTAGTGGAGGCATGCCATGTCCTTATACAGCATGTGATGGAGGTGTCAGCTTCTGCTACTCTACAGTCTGTGCTCCATGGCAGCCTTCAACAGCTGACTCATCTCTGATGCATTCCACTGCTGCCAAGGACTGTCCAGTGGGACAGAGTTGGGTTGTACCTGCACCTGTTGTACGAGCTGGGGACACGCCATGGTAGGTGTGGTTGCTCAAGATGGGTGCAAAGAGCTGGTTGTGTCTGGCCCATTGCAATGGGTCGGAGGTGACAGGGCCATAGGTGTGCCACCTGAGCCATCATGTGGAGGTGCAATGGTGGTGTGCCCAGCTGTGTCATTTGGGGCTGGTAGGATGATGGTCATGGTAGTGGTGGTGGGTCCTGGGTGGCTCAGCAATGGATGTGCCAGGGACAAAGAAGAGTGCCATCTGTGTGGCTGCTGGGCCACATGGTGACTGACTAGTCCTCAGTGGGGTGGAAGCTGGCAGGGGGAGTATCACCTGTCTCAGTTTAAGGCTGACCCCGCCTGCTCTAAGCTCTCAGTGTAGGTCTCTTTGTCATCCTTTTCCAGGGTTTCCTTGCTGCTATTCTCTGGATGGTATGAACAGGTGGGTGGCAGGCATGGTACATGCCAGGATGGTCTCAAAGCATCCTCCTTTTTGTCTGACCCCATGGACTGAGCTGCAGGGAGATGACAGGGGAATTAGTCAGACCCACAGCAGACAGAGCACTGTACAGGCAGAGGGGGCATTCATGCCCTGGTTACGTTGCCATGCACCAACTTGGTGTGTCCATTGAAGTGTCCATACCCCACAAGGATATGCATAAACCTATGCCAAGGAACACACCCACCATCACCACGGGGGACAAGGCACTATGCCAGTGCCACCACATCCCATCCCCAATGTGCACACACACCACACACTTGACATACACTCTGCACCATGGTATACACACCACACCATCAGTGGCCAGTCACCCAGCTCCAGTAAGCACACACCCCACCACCAGTGACAACACACTCATCACTAGTGCACACACACCTCAGGTGACCCAGGCACACTCCACCACCCTAGGGTGCACACAGTCCAGCCCCAGAGAGCAGACAGGCAGCACCACATGGCAAACTGGCATGGGCATGTGCTCAGTTGTCCACAGTGTGTGTGTCGGAGACACATTACCATGCACTGCCCAGCCATGGCTGTACCATGCACTCACACTCATACATAACCACATAAACAAATCCTGCCTAGATGGCCTTGCTCAAGCAGTCACCCACATGGCTGGGTGAGTCTGACCTATCTTTCATAACCACGACCCAGCAAACCAGTTACCTCAATGAACCATAGTGTGGATGCCATGGCCTTCTCTGGAGGATCCTGGGATGAGGTGGCTCCCCCTTCCCAATAAGCCCCGCCTGAGGCATTCATCCCCCCAGCACTTCATCACCATGACCTCTTTCATGTGCCTCTCCAGGTCCCAAAACTGCTTCTTCACCACCTCCACAGGCCTATTCTGCCTGCTGACGACATTCACCTCCTCCACGATCTCATCATAGGCCCACAGGACATGGGCATTGATGCTCTTATAGCAGGACATGACCTCCTCCCTGGTCTTGTAGGCCTGTGCCAGTACCTGCAGCTCTTTCGTGCTAAAGCTGTAGGCCTTCAGTCTGTCACTATTATACATAGAACCTGCAAGAACAGGGGGCATGACATGGGTGACTAGGGAGTACAGACAGTGCCCTGCAGCTACACCAAAAACAGCCTGCCCACCCACTACAGAGCATACCTGATAAGCATCCCAGACATGCATGTTCTGCCACAGCTCTAGGCCAACTGACATGGGCCCTTCCATGCATGTGGCCAGCACTGGTGATGGCCACAGATGGCCTGAGGTGGATAGTGGCTGAGGCTCACATACCACGGGGCCACCCTCATGGCCATATATCTGAGTGTTAGAGGAGAGATCTGTGATATGGCCACATCACGCCGATGGGGAAGTGCACCACCACACTGGGGTGCCATATACCTACAATACAGCTGCACACACTGGACACACAGGGAACACTGTGTGTGTGTCCTAGGGCCTCCATCCATCTCACCCCAGCATCCAGCTAGCAGGACTACCGCCGGCAGCATGCATTCCCACATACACTGGTAAAGGATAGATGATGCTCCCACAAGATAGGTGATGTGTAGATGATGGGGGGGGGGGCAAGGTACCCCCAATGCAGCAGTGTCAATGTTACAGGGCTCACACACTTGCACAGTACATACTGTACAGTACAGGGCATATACCAGGAGCTGATGGACAAGGGGGGGGGGCATGAGGGTGCAGAGCAAACATGGAAACATTAGTCACGATTTCAATCACTGCACAACATGGAAGGCTCTGGAACATTGCAGACCCAGGCCCAGTGATGCAAAAGCACTGCACCCATGTTGTTGCTTGAAAAACCCTACAAGACAGTGGCACATGTGCCATGGTATCCCTCACCGCATACACACTGGAAAGGGCCACTTGCCAGCCCTGTCACCCCATTATCCCCTGTAAGGCTATGGGGCTGGTTGTCCACACCTTGGCTCCAGGGACCTGTGCAGTCATGATGCACTTTAGGATGGCAACCCCCAGTTGGTACATACAGTAGCTGCAGTGCTACCAGGTGTCCTGTATGGTACAGGTCATCTGCAGTGTCCACATGGACAGCTTCCCCACACAACTGTCCTGATAATCTGAGACAGTTGGGAGCATTGGGTAGTTGAGGACTACTTGTCTACACCATGCACACAGGCACAGTGCTCTGAGGTAGAGGGTCAGTTCTGGAACATTCCAGGCGTTCTGGGCTATGCTCATACTTTCCTACTGTCCCTGAATGTCTGGATGCCCATGATGTTGCCTCCAACTGTTCCTGTGGCCCACATAAGAACTGTGTGTTTGAGACAGAACAGTGGGGTTCATACAGACAACCTACTGTCCACCATGGCAGCTACAGACACAATATGCCATGCCCTACAACTGTCCCACTGGTCAAGGGACAGTGCCACATTATGTCACATAAGGCCCCTGGTCCACATTGCTGAATATGTCCCCCACACAATGTTACCATTTTAAGGTAGCCACACACAGGACAGCATGTGACATCATATTATAGCTGTAGTACACAGCAATGGGAACATAAATTCACACAGGAAAGTGTGTTCTGAGCTTCCTAGATAAACATGTGCTGCAGTGTCCCACATGTTATCTCAGCATTTCACAGTGTGACAGCCAATGTGCCACAGTTGGGGGTGGGATGGTTGAGTGGTATGCTCTAGATGCCTACTGCTCAAAGCTTGCCACAGGACCAGTACCAAGGTTCAGATGCATCCCTGTGTGTGTGTTTGGGTCCCTGATTTCATGACACCTTCTCCCTGCTTTATAAGACAACCATTTTAGAGGTCAACACCCACATGTGGCATCCATGCAGCTGCCCTGGGTATTCTATCCAGTCGGACGTGATGGTGCTCCTGGCGTATGGTATGCAATGATCACAGTATGCCACAGATCCATGGGGGCCACCTGTTCCATGGTCCATAAGGGGTGCAGCATGGCTGCGGTGGGTCCAGCCATGCACAGGACTATGTGTGGGCACATGACGTGTCATCCAGGTCCATCCCATGCCCCTGTGGTATGTGTCTGGTGCACCACGCACACCTATATAGTCAATGCCTGCACAGGGTCTGCGGCTACCATGTGGTGTCAGCGGCACCAGGCCAGCAGGTAGCGGCCACATGTGGACTACCTCAGCAGTCCCTGGACAGTACCATGTGCCCCCCCATCTGTTGTGTACCTGGCCACCTTCACCACTCCGACAGCCAAAGTTTGCTGAGCTCTGGTGGACGTCCATTCACCCTTTCCATCTCTGTGGGCAGCAGACAATGGCCCACTGTATATTATGGCAGGAGTCTACCGATACGTACATCCCTTGGGCCCCCAATTTGGTGTCCAGGGGGCACCACTGACAACACCCCAGGTGGGGACCCTCCACCCTAGTCTAACCTTGGTAGCAGCCACTACCTAGGGCAGCATGCATTGTGGATGTCCCACCCCATGGGGGGGCTGTACTGTATGTGTGTGCACCTTTCTGCTGGTGTGTGAATATCTCTGCCCAGGTCTCTGGTGCCCAGCAGGCCTCCCCACCCCATCCCTGTGCATGGCATTTGTCGTGGCTGGGCCATGATGTGGGCAGATGCAAGGGTCTGGGAGATGCTGTCTAAAGGATGGGGTATTGTATATCACTGAGGGTAACAGACTGTACCTCTCTTTTCCTACCCTACTGTTCTAAATGCACAGCCTGCTCCAGTCCAGGTGGATAAGACATGAAGCCAGAGGTGCAGTGGGGAACCTGTGATCCATTAACAGGCCATTTTGGGGCCCAGTGTAGACTACCACATGGGAGGCAATCTGATAGGTAGACCACAATGTGTGCAGCGCCCAGGGTTACATATGTAAAGGCAAGGAGCTAGCATGGGTTGTGTGGTGGTAGCCATGGCCCACTGCTGTCAGTGGTGGCGGGCCTCTCCCCCCATTGTGTCCCCATGGTTATATGGGAGTCTAACATCAAAGAGTTGGAAATAACCTTAAACAAAATCTATAGGTACATACTCATGGTCCCACAGCAAAGTCCATCAGTAATATTCAAAACTGAACTAGGCCAATGTTCTATATCAACTTTGGCCTTGGAAAGAAGGATACTGTTTATTCTTAAGCTATTTACAATGCATGAGTAAATGCTATGCTTGCTTGGAAGAAGAGATAGAATATACATCAAAAGGTTTTATATCTTCCAGCATACAATTGATCAGGAAGGTCATTTTTCCAGCAGGATTAGGTCATCTGTGCTGGGAAATTTTCATAAAACCATGGGCAATAATCTCTGCTCAGGTTAAAACTAGACTGAGGGACATTGAACATAACATCACTTTAAGTCATCTTAAATTGTTCAGATATTATAAATCATTTAAAAAAGAAAGAGGACTACAGTTCTATCTGAAATATACTTCCTGTCCTAAGGCTAGGAGATTGTTAACCAGATTTAGGCTGGAGCTATTTAATTCTAACTATATTGCCCATAGGCAGGGCCAATCTGGTGCTCCTTCCCCCCCTTTTGCAAGTGCAGATACCACATAATTGATGGTTTAAAACATGTGGTTTTACTCTGCCCCTTGTACAAAGATCCCAGGACTTGATGACTTAGTGAGGTGGTCTCAGTCTCTCTCCTGAACAAATCATAAATTATTTGTTCACCACAAAGGATGGAAAAGTGTTATACAAACTGTCAAGGTTTTTGGAAATGACTCATTTGTAACCACCTAGTGTGGATGCCTTTATGCAGCAAAATCACAACATCCTGATATATTGTGAGAGCTTAATTGATATAATCTTCATGTTTTTATTTTTATTACTCTATTTATTGTACCTGTTGTATTTATTGTCTCTTTGATTGTAATGGCTTTTAAGTCGAACAATAAAAGCTTTGATACTGATATGGAAGTCTAGCAGCATGTGTCTTGTCACCACCACATAGGATCTCAGGGAGGTGGGACACCAAAAAGTGTGTGTGGTGGCATGGGGCCAGTGTCATTAGGGAATGTGGTGCCCTGGATGTGAAGCCGCAGCCACCTGTGCACCCATGTCGCTGGGTCCTGGCACATTGGGTGCCAGTACCTAGTGTCCATGGTGGTCACTGCCATGGGGGTAGGGGCACAGGAAAACAAAGACAGGGGCTATGGTTAGGCCCCAATCATGGTCCCCTGCTCAGCCTGGAACCAGGGATGTTGGTACCCCCAGGGTCCCCATCCCATTATGCCTGGCATGATTCAATGAATCCTTGGTGGCACACATACACAGTATGTTGACAGTGCCACTGTCCACCAACATGTGTCCCTGTGTGTGTCACAGTGGTAGGAGTGAAACTGTAGGGTATGCCCCCAGGGACGTGTGTGCATGCCATGCCACATCTTTGTGACAAGCATGCTGTATCTGTACCTGCCCCATGCCATCCTAAGGCCCTAGTTGTGCAGCTAGGGTACTGTGTGCCACTGGATGGCTGCCACAGGGGATGGTGGCAGAGCACACTGGCCACAATGGGGTGGCGGACTCCTACTGTCCTGCTCTCAGAACCATAGCCACAGGGTACAGCAGTGGTAGGCTGCTGTCCATGTGCAATTGGTACAGTGCCATGGTCACTCATGTGCCCTGGAAGCCTGCCATGGTGTGTCCCCTGTGCCACTGGCTTCTCCGGTGCCACATGTGATCTGCAATATACCCCAGTGATGCCACACCAATCTGTCATACTAGCATGGGGTGGCAGTCACAGGGGCCAGGCATGCATGCATGCCTCAAACCTCAGCCTTGGTGGTGTCAATGATGCACTGTGCCAACTCAGTTATGGTGACTCAATGCATATGGCACCACTGGCCACACATCAGCCATGGAAGTGGCATGCAGCCAGTGCCTGGGACCTGTAATGGGGGATTTCCCATGATACTTGTAAGGTACACCTGCACAGTGACTACAAACCCAGAGGGTTGATCAGTGGGACTGGGCTCAGAGTGCCATGATGTCACACGTGGGTAGCATCCAGAAGTGGAGGTTGGTATTGTGAGAAGGCAAGATGGTAGGTGGTGGAGTGTAAGGGTTGCTAATGGGGAGAGTAATATTGAGGTGGTGAGGACCAAGAGCCACTCTAGGGCAAAATGAAACCAAGGGAGAGGCCAGACTTGTTTGGTTCCCATACCCAGGGCTCCCACCAGACCAAGTGAGCAGGTAGCTGTAAGGCCAGCACTCTATGCCAGTCCCCTTTGGGCAGTGCTTTTCAATGCAAGATCGATCAGAAACAAGACTTAATTATAGTGGACTTGGTTTTCTCAGTACACTGACTTTCATCACAGAGACCTGGTTGGAGGATGACCCAGTTTTGGAGGCATCTGTCCTGGATGGATTCTCTGTTGTGCACTTTCCAAGGAAGGATCACAGGGGTAGGGATGCGGTCATCTGTTTTAGATCTGAGCTGAACTTTTCAGTGCACCCAGTGGGTTCTACGTCATCATTTGAATATGTGGCTGTATGTGGGGGTTCAGGTGCTGGCTGCAGAATCATTCTGGTGTACCGACCTCTGAGACACAAGAGAGAATTTCTGCAAAACGTCACAGACTTTGGTGGTTGGTTCTGGGTGACTTCAGTGCTTAGATTGATGATGAACTCTCACAATTTGGACAAGACGTCCTCCAGATACCTGTATATAAGCTATTTATGCTGGAACCTACAGACACAGTCATGTCTTGGACTTAGTATTCTCACTGGGGCTTAAGGGAAGTGATCTTGAGATTGACCTGGTTGTTTGGTCAGATCAGTGCTCTGTAATGTTTTCTTTTGGGGTGCCCCTCCCCCCGGGTAATCCTTCCCCTGTGGGGATGGTCCACTACCACCATTTGAAGGGGTTGTCCCCAGCAGAGCATCAGGTGGTATTGGATCTCTTGGATGTGAGGATTACTTGTGGGGCAGGTTTGAGTGAAGCAGTAGCAACTTATAACAAGGTTGTTGCTTTGGCACTCAACTCTGTCACCAGTGTTCCTAGGTGACCCTGGTCTTCTCTGCTGTCTGGGAGGAGTTCAGGCCAGTGGTGGTGTCTGAAGTGACTGGGTTAATCTCAGAGCTGAAGCACACACACTGTGAACTGGACCCAGCTCCAACGCATTTCTTAATGGGATGCGCCGAGGTTGTCGATTGGTGTTTGCCGGGATTGCCAAGTGCTTGATGGTGGAAAGGGTATTCCCAGTGGCTTTGAAAGAAGCGCTGTTGAGGCCCCTTCTTAAGAAACATTCCCTCAACCCTGACATCCTGGAGAATTAACATCCAATCTCCAACCTGCCATTTTTGGGTAAGGTTGTTGAGAATTTGGTGGCACAGCCGCTGGAGGACCACCTTGTGTCCTTTGACAGCTACAAGTCATTTCAGTTGGGTTTTTGGGCTAGACACAGCACAGAAACAGCTCTAGTTAGGGTGTATAATGATCTGCTTAGGGCTAGAGATAGAGGAGACAGGTCAGTTCTTGTGTTCCTCGACCTCTCATCAGCGTTTGACACTGTGGACCATGTTGTGCTTCTTGATTGGCTCTGTGAGTTTTGTGGACTTGCCAGTATGTCATCAGATGGTTTGAGTCCTATCTCTCTGAGACGGTGCAGCAGGTAGTGATGGGGAATTTCTCCTCGTCCCCAATGCCCCTGTCATGTGGAATACCACAGGACTCAATCTTGTCGCCAATGCTGTTTGCAGTGTACATGCTGCCCCTGGGTGATCTAATTCGGCAATACAGCATTACGTTTCACTGCTATACGGACGATACCCAGCTGTATTTGTCATTTGCACCCAGAACTTTCAGGGCTGTTGACATGCTTAACAACTGTCTGATTAAAATCAATGATTGGATGGCTTACAGCTGGCTGAGACTTAACCCAGATAAGACAGAGATGCAGGTGATAGAATCAGGTACTGTAGCGGGTATGAAGGGTTGTTTTCTGAAGTGAACACAGGGCTTTTCCTAAGGTCTGCTCCATTGGTGGCTTCCCCAAGGGTACATTATCTAGGTGTGATTCTGGACTGCAAGCTGACCTTTGAAGATCAGGCATCGTCTGTAGTGAAGAGTGTTTTTTACCACCTTCAGAACATTGTCTGAATCAAGACCCTTGTTCCGCCTGAGGATCTGCCAAGCCTGGTACATGCCTTTGTAACCTCCAGGCTCGATTACTGTAACACTCTATACTTTAGGGTAATGGGAGGAACCCTCAGCAGGCTGCAGCTGGTAAGAACACTGGCACAGCTGCTGACAGGCCAATCCAGGTCCTGTCATGTGACCCCGGTCCTGTGTGCTCTGCACTGGGTGCCAGTCAGGTGGAAAGTCCTTTTCAAGGTGAGCTTGCTCACCTGTAAGACCTTATATGGACTGGGTCCTGGCTACCTGTCAGAGCTCTTGCTACGTGTGACCTCTGCTCACTCCCTTTGCTCCTCTTCGAGAGGCCTCCTGGACGTTCCCAGGGTTCTGCTCAAGACTTCGGGTGACAGGGCTTTTAGTGTCTCTGGGCTGACCCTGTGGAACTTGCTTCCATCCACTGCCCAGGACACCACCTTTGATTAGTGTTTTCAAACTAAGGATGAAGGCCCATCTCTTTAGCCTGGTCTTTACGGAGTGAACTTCCAGACCTGTCATTTTAGTTAGCAGTTACAATTCTTATAGAAGCTGTCTTTCAGAGGTTATCATTTTGGAATTTTATAGTGTTTTTATCTGTTTTTTTGTTATGTTTGTTAGGCGCCCCAGGCCTCAGGGATTGGGTGCCCTAGAAATAAAATTTGCCTTACAGTGCCTTCTCACTCGAGATCTCTGTGGTTTGATGGAGAACTCAGGGAGATGAAGATCAGGGGTCAAAGGCTGGAGCACTGTTGGTGTAAATCTGGATCTGAGGAACAGACTGAGTTTGAGAACTCACTATGGTGAGTACCAAGAGCAATTTCCCATATGAAGGCAGTATTCTTGACAGAGGAGATTGCTTCAGGACAGAATACACCATCTCAGCTCTTTTAGACTGTGGATAGGCTATTCCATCCTACCTGTCTGCAGCTGAAAAGAACAGTTTCAGTAGCCTAAGTGCAAGGAGTTGCTTGTTTCTTCTTGCACAGTGTGCTCAATCAGATCTGGGATTTCACAAATGAGGTTACAACAGCCATACAGTGATTGGATGGTTGACACCAGGAGCAATCCTCCTGCCTGTAGCAAGTTTAGGTAAATAGAGGTGCAGGAGGTTTGTGAGGTAATCTCAAAGTTGTGGCACACTTGTTGCAAACTGGACCTGGGTCTGACTCATCTCTTGGTGGGCTTCAAAGGATCTCTATGTCCAGTGTTTGCTTAGACTGTGCAGTGCTCTCTCGGAGGGGTCCTTCCCTAGAATCTTGCAAGAAGGTGAAGCCTCTTCTAAAGAAACCATCTCTGGGCCCAGACTGCTTGTCAAATCGTAGACCAGTGTCTAACCTTCCCTTCTTGGGAAAGGTTATTGAGAAAATAGTGGCTCTACAGCTCAAAGTATATCTCACAACCTTCGATATCTATAAGTCTCTAGTTAGGATTTAAGTCTAGACACAGTACAGAGACTGTGTTGGTCAGGGTGCTTAATGACCTTGTCAGGACTAGAGATAGAGGGGAATGGTCAATTCTTGTCCTCCTCAATTTTTCCTCAGCATTTGGCACTGTGGGCCATGGTATGTTATTGGATCACCTTAGGGAGCTATGTCATCTCAACTGTACTGTCATCAACTGGTTTGAGTCCTTTCTCATAGGTAGGATGAAGAGGGTACTGATGGGGTATTTCTCCTCACTCCTGAAGCCCCTATTGTTTGGAGTTCCTCAGGGCTTGATCCTCTCACCTATGCTGTTCGTGGCATACATGCTTCCCCAGGGAGAGATCATCATACAGTACAGTGTGGGGTTTCACTGCTATGCGGATGACACCCAGCTGTAATTGTTATTTGCACCCAGGACACATGATGTGGTTGAGTTGCTGAATTTATGTCTGGCTAAGATCCATGACAGGATGTCATCTAGCTGGCTGAAGCTCATGCCAGTCAAGCTGGAGATGCTGGTAACTGAGCCTAGTGATCGGTGTGGTGCGGAGATAGTAGAGAAGGTGACTGGTGTGACGCTTGGAACCTCTCCACTTGCTGCCTCTGCTAAGGTGAAGAATCTGGGGATCATTCTGGATGATAGACTGACACTCAAGGCTCAGGTGTCATCTGTTGTCTGGAGTGGCTTTTACCATTTTAGGAACATCACCTGGATTAAAACCTTAATCCTCTCCAATGACTTGCCTTCACTAGTACATGCTTCTGTGACCTCCAGAATCAACTACTGAAGTTCTCTTTACCTTGGGGTAAATGAAGGGGTCTGCATCACCTGCAGCTAGTGCAGAATGCAGGGGCCAAGTTGTTGATGGGCCTTCAAAGGTCCTGGCATATGACCCCCATCCTGCATGGCCTGCACTGGCAGCTGGTGAGGTGGAGAATCACCTTCATGGTCAGTTTACTGACCTATAAAGCCCTATACGTACTGAGTCCTGGCTACCTAAGTAACCTCCCTACAACACCTAGCACCCTCTCAACTCTACCAAGCTGGGCCTTTTAGTGGTTTCCAGGGCACAGCTTAAATCATCTGGGGACTGAGCATTTGAAGTTTCAGGATTGGCCCTGTGGAACTTTGTCCCAAGATCTTTGAGGGAGGGACTCTCACTGAAGGCCTTTAAAAGGGGCCTGAGGGCACACCAGGGAGGTCTTTGGATAATAGCTAAGGATCCCTTAAACAAGCTGTGGAGTAGATTAACATTAGACTGTAAATTAATATTTACTTATTTTATGAATTTGTATTTTATTTTTTTACCTTAGGTAGTGTTGTAAACACCTGTGTTTTTGGAATTATATTATATTGCACTGTCCTAACTTTGTACAGTGCCCTAAAGGGATATGCACTTAACAAATAAAGTTTTATTTGTTTATGAACTATGGGGGACCCATGTGAAGAGGTCCAGGCATCTCTGTGCCCATGTCTACTTGGTTACACTGTACCTACACTGCACTGGCACTATCTGTGATATCAGCCACGTTCAGCCTCACCGCAGTGTACACTGGTGTCCAGCTGACTGGTGCATGGTGGGTTCTGTGGCCTCCCCACATACCTCACTGCATACCTTATGAGCACCATGGGCCTGCAAAGAGTGCAATTGGCCATTTCTACCCATGTGCAGCTTTATATGCCCTGTGTATGTGCTTGTGCCCCTTCCTGCTAGTGACCTGGGGACCTGGGAAAGGTCATGGCTGTCTGTGTCTGACACACCTGGGGTTGCCAGGGGCTGTCTGATCAGCAGATGCAAGGTGTATGGCCACCCCAACATGCTCTCAGGACAGGACTCCCCAGGTGGCATGGTGGCAAATGTTCTAGCTTGAGTTACAGGGTTGCTTTTCAATGGGTGAGACATGCATCCACATCCTATATGTGCACAGCTGGCTGATTATCTTTTCTATCTGTCTATAGGTATGCAATGGAGTCAGGACCAGCACTAGCAGACTGAAGAGTATGAAAGCTGGGATGATCTCCTGTGGTGCATCTTGAGGCAGCAGCATCTCATGTTACGGTGGCTGGGGACAATTTGCGAGGCTATGCAAGCAGTGTTGACAGTGGCCCAAAGATTGGAACTGGCCATGCATCCTGAAAACACCCCCCACCTCCACCAGCACCATGAATCTGCCTTGAACACAGCTCCCCCTTTTGCTGCCCCCAGTTGGACCTTCCCTACTCCATGTTGATTCCCACCACTGTCAACCCTCCCCATTACCCCCTTTTACTGACTTGTTGTGTTTGGTAAATAAACTTTATTTTTGTTATTGACAATGCTGTGTTTTGTGTTTGTCCTTGGTGCTCCCTCTACTACCGACAGCCACCCCTGTTGTGCTGCCTCTTAACCACTGCCCTGCACAGGGACACACAATTGTGTGGCCTCTTCGTGGGCCACACGGTTCCATGTCCTCTGTGCAGTGCTGCTCCACTTAAGTACGCTGTGCATGCTATACCCATTTGTGCTGTACCATGGCCACCCTGTATTCAGACAGCATAGCACCCAGTGCTATGCCTCTGAATATAATGAGTTGTGGGCCAGTGATAAGAGCAAACAGTGGTGCAATGCACAGTTTGTGCCCAGGCAAACATTTGAATATATGAACCAATTCCTTAGAAGTTTTACTCTAACCTTTTTTGAGATGCATTCATTAAGATGCTGAAGACACCACAAAAGAAAATACAGACCATAAGGCAAGTGTCACATTTTCCTTTTGTTATTTCTGTTTCACTTCCTATTTCTGTTTCATTTCTCTTGTATTTTTCACCACTTTTGCATTAAAGAGCAGGTAGTCACCTTACAGTGCTGGCTTTAAAATTTTGTGTTGTTTATGTATAATAAAGCTTCTCACTGAACCTCTTTTTTGGTGGTCTTTAGTTACATTGCTGCAGCCTTTCAATGTTTCACTATGTTGCAGAGTATGCGGAAGACTGAATGAGAGAAAAAAATCCTGCCTGCCCTAATGCGAGGTAAAGCCCCCCCAGTCTGTGTGATGTCAATAACAGAAAACAGAATCTGGCTGCATGCACTGATCTTCAATGCGGCTGCACAGCATATGAGTGTTCAAAATAAGTACTCAATATTTCAAGTACAAAGATAGTGTTACGAGTGCAACAGCTGATCATTGACTGGAACCATGGTTTCAGACATTTTTGCATCTTTATTAGAGACAGCAGAGTGATCACTCACAATTAGCATAGTGATTTTACTGACTTCTTAGAGGTACTTTTAGTCTCCATTTAAATGACTATCTCAAGTCTTGTCTTATGTGAAGATTGTGTGAGGGAGCAGCACTGTGCTTTTTTAGTGTAGTCATCTAGCAAGAGTCAGAAATCAGAGATGGACAGTGTGCTGTAATACGCACAGTAACATACAAAGTGTATTATAATAGAAATGCATATGGAGTCATTAACAAATCTCACAAAAGTAAAAACAAAAATACCTCTAATTGCTGGAGACTATTCACTGTGACATTATGTATCTGAGCCATCCTAACTCCTCGAAGAGTTTAAACACATAAAAACTTATATAGCCAATGACACAGTCTAATGAAGCACTCAAAATATTACTTGTTGCACACATTCAAGTAGGCTATATTGGTGAGGGAAACTTATTTTTAAGCAGCTTCAATAATTTTGTATGATCCCAGAGGGAAGTGAAGTGTTCAAACAGTCACTATATGGTGTTATTTCAGTGTTACAGTAGCAGTGTACACTTCCTGCACACTTCATTTCATAATGCAGTCCATCAGTGTTTAATCAGTGCATCTTCAGGTCTCTTTTGGTGTACATGCAGTGCTGATACAGTGTGTGCGAATTATGTTAATTAGCACTGTAATCACACTGCAAAAGAACTGCAATTAGCAGTGTTTTCAACACTGCCTGAAGCAGTGTTCTGTCAGCAACACTGCCTTAAGCAGTTTTGCACTGCTTTTTCAGTGTGTGCGAATTATGTTAATTAGCACTGTAATCACACTGCAAAAGTACTGCAATTAGCAGTGTTTTCAACACTGCCTGAAGCAGTGTTGCATTGCTTTTTCAGTGTGTGCGAATTATGTTAATTAGCACTGTACTCACACTGCAAAAGTACTGCAATTAGCAGTGTTTTCAACACTGCCTGAAGCAGTGTTGCATTGCTTTTTCAGTGTGTGCGAATTATGTTAATTAGCACTGCATCAACACCTGTAGTGCACTTCAGTGTGCAGTGTGATTTTGGTAGCACTCCTGTCAGCAGTGTTGTACTTCTGTTTCAGTGTATTAAGCTACATTAAAGATGGCGTTGCATAAAATTCAACAAAAACAAAACAGTATTCATCTGCAAGTATCTGCAACCTCAGCAGAGGAAGCTTTGTTTAAGGGTTCCTGAGTGAGAAAGTCGTCTGTGAATTCCAAAGAAGATGGAGATCTTGGGGGCTATGTCTATAGGAGGTACTAAAGTCTGTTACCCCATGTTTGACTCAAAGTCACAAGGAAGGGGGTGGACATTTAGGTAAAGGAATGACCAACAATCATTCTGGTTTGCAGAAAATGGTATGGGAGCCTCCCTGATATTCAGGTCCTCACCAGTATTTCCAGGTTTATCTTCAAAAGGAGAAGAGAGCATCTTCGGACTGGGAGCACATGCACGGTGTGGAAAATTATTTTCGCTATCAAGGGGCTGCTCGAGTGAAGTGTGTATGTGTGTGTGTGTGTGTGTGTGTGCGCACGTGCACGTGTCTGTGTGTGTATCTCTCTCTATATATATTTCTATATATCTCTATCTATCTCTATAATGGGATTATCAAATCACATTGAACAAACACCATTAGGTGACTGTGCGTATATCGTAGTGCAACCACACACTTGCACTTTTACTCCCCTCCAAAACAATTTTGCCATTTTATAAGATAGATAACCCACTGTGTGGTGTGTGGAAGCACAGTGATATACATACGGCTCGGGTGGTTGATGCACTCGGCCTGCGGCCTTATGTGCAACAACACACACCAAGGTGTGTGTACATCACAGCGTGACTGCACACCCTACAGTGGGTTATAACACACACACACACACACACACAGACACACACACACACAGACAGTACTTGTTGCAAAACAAAAACACTACATCAATGCAGGCATTAGAATGCAAAGCACACAAAGCAAGAAAATGAAAAACAGGGTTTGAGCCTGATGAGTCTTGGCAAATTGATTGTGTGGTGTTCCCTGGAGTTCCCATCCTTGATGCCCATCCCATACCCCCCACCAGCCCATAGTCTCCTTTCTAAAGCACAAGGTACAGCTTCAACCCAGTGCCTCCCATAGCAGCCATTCGTACATGTAAAACAAGAACAGCAATGGGCTCACAAAGGACTTGCAGCTCGTTATGAACTATTATATGACAAACACTGTAGGGTAAACAAAAAAACAATACTTATCTGATACACATGGTCAGTGTCCTCCTACTCCCAGTCAATGTCCTGTCAGACCTGTAGATATAAAAGGGAAGATGGGTCAGTATGAAAAATAAAAATACTGATCAGCTGGGTCAGTTGGGAAGGCTCTATAGAGGTTAAAGTTAAAAAAGTGGGTTGGGGGGGAGATACCAGACCTGTACCACACCATCAACCTGGCTTTTAGAATGGACTCGGTCACTCAGGGGATGTCATGGTTGGGGGAGAGAGGAGGAGGACTCCTTGCTCGTACCCCTAGAACTGATCTTTTTTGGGGGTAGGTCGTCATGTTGCTCCACACATCAACCAACACAGGGTAGGATAAAGACACCAAGGAACAGCTGTTCAAGGCAGTGGATCCCCCCCTCCCTTTTCCCAATCTGCCTGTAGAATACATAGGAACACAGGTATGTGATGGCAGAAAGGGACCGCAAGCCCACCTAGTCTGCCCAGATATCCACTAGGCCTTTCTGTAGTCCCCCCCATGACAGTTGCCCTCTGTGCTTATCCCACGCCCTCGTAAACCCTTCCACCATTTCTCTCAGCAGCCCATTCCAGTTGTCCACCACCCTCTCAGTGAAGAAGTACTTCCTAATCCTTCCTCTAAGTCCCCCCCCCAACCGATTTGGAATTTCCAACTGCCATCCATTGCAGTATAGCACACCGCAGCAGGCCAACTGTGACCATCTCTAGGCAAATATACGCAGACACAACCAGTCCCAGAACTTCCTGCAGCTGGCAACATGCAATAGAAGTTCCAATAGCCTGCAGTGCACATTTGAGCCTACACAATCTCTTATCAGATGTTTTCCACTTCTGCTCTTCTCCAGGGGATAAGTCAGTCTGTGACAGAACTTAGCTCAGGGAGTTCAGTGGGGCCAGTAAACCAAAGCTGAGAGCATATATAAACTCTTAACATGCACTGTAGGACAATCTCCCACCGCAAAGAACTCCAGGATCTGCTGCAAATGAAGCTGTCAGTGCAGAATCCAGCAAAACCAGTCTTCATAATCCACTACACTACAGCACACAGCAGGCAAACCAAAATGTTTCCACATGCAAAGTGCACATTGGCACCAGACCCACACTTATGTGGGACCCTTGACACAAGCCAGCCGGTAGATATTGTGGTAAGGAGGGACAAACCCTTTTACATGCAGGTACATCAGGGAGAAAAGGAAGGCAAGGGGAGATATTGAGTGTCTGAAAAGGGTGGATGGAGGGAGGGTAAAAGATGACCACAAAAAGCAGAAATACTGAACAAATACTTCTGTTCGGTTTTTACAAAGGAAGGGGCAGGAAGTGGGCCAGCATTAATAAGGATGGAGAGATCATAGAAAAAGGACACCGCTCCCTTTGCAAAAGAAAGGATCCTCATGGAACTGGCAGCAATAAGGCTATGGGCCAGATAGATGCATCCCTGGACACTGAGGGAGCTAAAGGAGGTGTTAGTAGGACCTCCGACTACCCTGTTCACCCTATCTTTGTAAACTGGTGACATGCCCCTGGATTGGAGAAGGACTGATGTGGTCCCACTATACAAAAGTGTTAACAGGGAGGATGCAGTAACTCCATACTGGTCAGCCTGACCACAACAGTGGGAAAAGTAATGAAAATACTGCTGAAGGAAACAATAGTGGAGCACCTGGTTGTCAATGGTCTATAGGGGAAGTGGGGGGAAGGGAACATTGTTTAACCAGGAGTAGCACCTAATCTGAAGCTTGTTTCTAGATGCAACCTGGAGCACAAAGAAGTTAAGTAACTTGCTCAGAATCACACAGTATGCACTTAGACGGCTGCTGGATTCAAACCCAGATCTCCAGATCTGTAGCTCAGAGCCTTTACCCAATGTGCTTTACTGTCTCCAGGACCCAAGGCAGTTTGGTTTTATGTGAGATAGGTTGTGCCCGACAAACTTAACTGAGTTTTTTGACTAGGTAACAAGGAAAGTGGATGGAGGAGGATGTGGCCTACCCAGATTTCAGCAATGCCTTTGACACTCTGCCACACAGAAGGCTGGTAAATGAGCTGGAAGGCTTAGGGGTGGAACAGAAAATAACAAGGTGGGTGGAGAACTGGTTCAAAGACAGAAGCCAGAGGATGGTGGTAAGGCAAATGGGGTGCATTCCAGGGTGGCAGTGGTGTGCCCCAGGGGTTGGTGCTGGGATCCATCCTTTTTTAATATCTATAGCAATGATTAGCCCAGTTCCAATCAGGGGAGGAGAGCTGTTCTTTCCAGACCGGGGCTTGTCGCTGGAAGTGGTCTGGGCAGGCATTCTGGGGCTACATCGGCAGTGGGAAAAGATGGGATCACATTGGTGATCAACAAGGAAGCTCTTGCTGGCGGGAGACAGGCAATGCATACTGGGTCCACATCAGCCACAACTTTGCAAGCCGGCGACTCAGGAAGGAGCGGCCAATCAGTGAATAGGGCGCAAACGTTGACTGTGTGACTGGGCCATAAAAGGCAAATAGTCCAGTCACAATCGGAGGAGGAGGAGGAGAGCTGTTCTTTGTTCCACACCACCTACCCTGGCCCAGACCTTTATTAAATGGTTTGTGAGGGCGGAGCCTTGGAGGAGGACAAGTCTAGACTGGGCGAACTGGAACACTAGGAAGCTGGATTGTTATTGATTGGGGGAAAAGGGTCCTGTACACTGTGCTGCTTGGGCAACACTGACTACTACTAGGAAGGGGCATAATGAAGCAGACTGTGTAAATGACTGTGTATGCCAACTACATCTGAGGAGTAGGCAAACTTGTGTGAATTGATTACTGCTAGGTCTCTGAGCTAGCTAGTGTTGTGATGGGCTAATTTTGCTTGTGAACAGTCTACTGCAGGCTCAGAAAACTGCTACTGTCAAGAAAGGGGAAATGCTGTAACGGAGGGGCAAACTGCTTGGGTTTTAGTGCAACACTGACTGAATTATTTCTGTTAGAGGGCCGGACTGCTCACATAAATGAGGTAGACTTGGGGGTGGCTAAAGCTGGCACCTTCGAGTTGAGTGATTGGTGTACAGGGCGTGGGGCTAATATATAAATTGGGCAAGGAGGTTCAGAGGGTGTCCAGTGTGTTTTCAGTTGGCAGGTCTTAGGGAGGAAGTAGAGGGGATCAGAAGGCAGCTGGAAGGTGGGAGGGGTGGGGAGGAAAGGTGTGGAAAGGACCTCATGAGAGTACACGAGGCCAATATGGCATAACCCAGGGAACAGGTAGACAAGGATCATATGGTTACTCATGAGGGGTGGGGCACGAAACAAGCAATGTATGGAAATCACTTCATAGGGAGGTGGCTGACCAGAAGGAGGGGGGACAGGAGAGAGCAGGTCGGGGGCAAGCATCACACTTACTAATCTATTTGCCTTGCTGTATACGGGAGATGAGGTAGAGAGGCTGGCGGGAGGAGGCTAGCAGGCAGACAGAGAGGGTTTGGTCAGTAAGCTGGGGGAGATGGGGCAGGAGAGAGAGCCAGATCCACAGAAGGGAAGGGGGGGAAGAAACATTAGCCTAGCCTGGCCTGGGATGGAGGTGGGGAGGAAGGGGGAGTGCAGAGTGAAGCCAGGGTGGGAGGAGGGAGGACTAGGGCTGGGCAAGCATCCAGGTTAGGGAAGTCAACCAAGGATAAGGAATATTCTAGATAGACCAGTTTCAGAGCAGGAGAAATCAGATGAGGTGGAGAGGAGGGAGGAAGATGGGGGTAGGGAGAAACACAGCAGATGGGGTGAAGGATGCAGAACTTGAAGGGGGGGGAGGCAAGGAGGCAAGCAGTAGAAGGGAGCCTGGGTGGGGGATCTGAGGATACTAGCCCAGAAAGAGTCCACGGAGATCTGGGTGGGGGGCAATCTGTGCCACCCAGGAGGTTGGGGGGCAAGGGAGCAAGCTGGGAGCTACAGGTAGAAGAATGAGCATGGTAGGGCAAGCACATGCTTATAATCCCCAGGCTGAGGGAGACAAGACAAGTAAGCTGGGGGTTGATGACAGAAGGAAGAGCCTGGATGGAATCTAACAGGCCAGTAAAGTGGGGGGTGGAGAAGGTGATCCTGTTGGGTGACTCCATGACCTGGGGCATCCAGTGGGAGGGGCAGGGGAGTGAAAAGTGCAGTCAAGGCTAGATGTATCCCAGGCCTAACTATACAGAAGGCCAAATTCCAGCTATACTCGATAGCATTGGAATGTGGGTAATCCCCAGATGAAACATCTGGGAACAAATGACTTACAGGGGAACAGTGAACTAGAAATCCAGGCAAGATTCCAAGAACTGGCCAGGGTTTACCACTCTATAGAAGCGCAATCTCCTTCTTTGAGATTCTGCCAGTACCTAGGGTGTCCAGGGAGGCCAAACATAAACTTAGAGGTGTGAACCAGTGGCTCAGGGACTGGCGCAGGGCAGAAGGGTATGGGCTGGTGAGGGACTGGAGGATACATGGGAGGACAAGGGGTTATATGCCAGGGATAGGCTACACCTCAACTTTGAGGGGAGGGAGATCTTGAAACTAAATCTTGCTGGATTCATAGTCGAGAGGTGGAGTTTACACTTGTAAAGGGGGGGTTAAGTAAAACAGTGGCTCCAAGAGGGCTGCTTGAGGGTCCAGGTCCAGGGCAAGAAAAGAAGGCAGGTAACTGCGATCTAAATCCATCCAGAGCTGCGCAAGAAAGGGCATCTAGGGACTGCTCAGGGTCGAGATGACTGGAGAAGGGAGAGGGTCAGGATGGAGGACAGCCCTGATCATGTTAGAGCATGGGCAACAAATGCCCAAGCCCAGGTGATGCTGGTTGAGGGATCAGTGATGCGGCAGCAATTACTGAGACATAGGCCACTCAGAAAAATGACTGGGACCTAAATTTGGTGGGCTACAAAATATTCAGGAAGGATAGAGGAGAGGAAGAGGGGGGTGTAGCGCTGATAGTCAAAAATGACATAGCGTTAGTGGGTGGAGAAGGCTGTAGAGGAGGTGGATGAGATCTGTAACCCTACAAAAGAAGTAGGTAAAAGATTGAAAATAGGGGTGGTGTACAGAACCTAATGATGGAAGAAGAGGCTCTGAGGACACAAACTAGCTGAGAACATCAAGGGGCACTGTGACCGTGGGAAAGGTATGGTGGTGATCATGGGTGACCTTAATATGCTGGGGACAGACTGGGACACTATGGCATCCTCTGTGGCCAGGGAACAGAGACTGATGAATATGTTCCAATATGCCTTCCTGCTCCAGCAGGTGGGGGAACCTACTAGGGAGGAGCGGATACTGGATTGTGTCCTAGCAGACAGTGACCAGATAAAGGGCCTGGAGGTGTGCAGCCCACTGGCAGGTGGTGATCACACTACAGTTTGGTTTCTGCTGTATCTTGGGGGGGAGGATAACCATTCTAATCAAGGTGCAGTAGTGGACTTCAGGGAACAGACTTTGTGGGCATGGGTAGGATTCTCTACAGGGGAGCTTGGATGAAGATTAGGCCAGACATGGATGCTGGCAGCTTGTGGGAGACCATTAAGAAGGGGTGCAGGAGACTACTAACCCTGTATAAAGGTAAGGAGGCATGGTAGAGCCAACAAGCTGTGTTGGTGGACTGGGAGGTGCAGGAGGTGGTGTGAGGATAAAAAGGCTTCATGCACGTTTTAAGCACCTAGGGGGATAGGGAGAAGGGTATGAGTTGATGGTCTGGAAGGGTCACTATAGGGTGAGGGAGCTAAGGTGGAGAGAGAGCAAAACCTGGCTAGGATATCCGAAGGGGGGAAAGGGATTCTATATACACAAGGGAGAAGAGAAAAGGGAAGGCACGGATCAGCATGATTAGGGACTGAGGAGGGATGGACTCAGAGGTAGGGGAAATCAGGCAGAGGTGCTAAATGAGCACTTGCCTTGATATTTACGGAGGGAGGTAGGGATCCCTCCAGCCCAATGGGAAGGAAGGGAGTCAAGCAGAGTTGAGAGGTCAGATGGAGTTGAGAGGTCTGTTAGAAGTTAAAGTACAGGTTGGGCCAAGTCTAGAAGAGGATGGGTGGTTAAATGAGGGGGTGGGCTGAGGAGGGAGGAAGAAATCATGGTGGAAAGGGAGAAGGAGGCCTTCCGGACACTTGGGGTAAAACTGATAAGGCACCGGACCAGACTGGCTGCATCCGAAAAAGAATGGCTCTATGAGCTAGCAGCACTCTAACACCTCTGCT
Source organism: Neoceratodus forsteri (assembly GCA_016271365.2). NCBI lineage: Eukaryota > Metazoa > Chordata > Ceratodontiformes > Ceratodontidae > Neoceratodus > Neoceratodus forsteri. Next base: position 25,290,374 of record CM057454.1, read on the forward strand.
GATAGGATGGGTGCTTCTAAGACCGAGGGTGGCCAAGTGCAGTGCCTATCCACCAATGGGGGTCTAAAGAGATGGGGAATTATGTTTGTCAGCCCAACGCCTGTGGTGGCTAAAGTAATGGAGGGCATTAGTCAAGGCGCGATAGGCTCAGGAGGCAGCTGGAAGGTTGGGGCAACTGGATGACAAACATTATGATTTCCATCCTGGGAGATCGTGGTTAGATCAACCCCATAGATTAAGCAGATCAGACTTGACCTGGATGTAGATCGGAGGGACGCCCTATCTCGGATTTCAGGTAAGGCTTTTGACTGCACCCCAAAATGGGCTGCCATGCCAGCTGGGGGTGGGAGGACATGCTCAGATGGGTAGAAAATTGGCTAACAGGGCAACATGAGGGTAGTAGTGGTAGTCTCCTCCTCCTCCACTAAGTTTACCAGTGGGGTCCCCATGGTTCGGGTACTGTGGGCCACTCCTGTTCAATGCCTATGTCTTTGATATGGGGAGGGTGGTTAAGAGTAGGATGAGTCTCTTTATGGATTACTTAAAACTGGGAGCATTGGTGATTTGGAGACGAAGGAGAGAGACAGTCCAGAGGACCTTGATTCTATTCACTTTGCCCATCACTGTGCTGCACTGGTTCTCTGCCTTCTGTGTTATCTGGAAATGGCAACCCCAGATCTCTGTCCTGGCTGGAGTTTCCTACCCCCGTGAAAATGGTTTGTAGGTTGTATCCTCCAGGGGAGGTGGTCAGGAGGGGTGCTGCATCCCGAGGGTCAGAAACTCCGGCCATGTGTGCACCTGGGGTGCTGTACTGCAAGCCACAAATGAGTAAGTGGGATCTAGGAGTGGTGGTAGACGCCAAAATGAACAATACTAAAAATTGCAGAAGAACTGTGGCCAAAGCAAACCGGATACTGCATAACCAGGGGGATTACATCCAGGAAGAGGGAGGTGATCCTCCTTCTGTATAATGCCTTGGTCAGACCACATCTCGAGTACTGCATGCAGTTCTGGAGACCTCATCTAAGGATGACGCAACACTGCTGGAGAGTGTCCAGAGGAGGGCAACCAGGATGCTTCAGAGCATGGGAGGAAGGCCCTATGAGGAAAGGCTGGAAGAGCTGGGCTGTACTCGCTGGAGGAGAGGAGAGACTGGGGACATGATCGAGTCTTCAAATATGTAAAATGAATAAACTGGGGCGGTGCCAAAGAGATGACCCAGACTAAAGTAGCAGGAACAACCAGGTGACATGAGGAAGCTAGAGAAGGAAACTTAGAGGGGATGCAGGAGACATCTTACTTCATTGAGAGTGGTGGTGGAGCCCTGGAATGCACTGTCCAGGAATCTGGTGAAGAAAATGGTGGAGGTTTGAAGAGGGAAATGGGAGTGGTTCAAGGGTAAACTGAAGAAGAGGATGACCTCTTTGGGCTGGGTGGGAAAGAAAGAACCCATTAGGAGGCTGGCTATCGAAAGCAGACACAACAGACCATCCGCCTATTCTGATGGCTTTTAGTATGTTAGATAGAGGAGGAACTGCAGGAAGGTGTGCCTATTTGTAGATGATTCAAGATCTGCAATAGGGGTAGACACCCTGTAGGGGAGGTGGAGGCAGTGAGGAGGCCCAAAGATTCTGGGGAGGTGGTCGAAACTTGGCTGAAATTTAATGTCAAAAAGTGAACAGTAATGCACATGGGGTGTAATAACCCGCAAACCATTTTCACACGGGGAGGGTAAGTAAACTCAGCAGGACAGAGATCTGGGATTATAATTTCAGATAACCTGAAGGCGGAGAACCAGTGTGGCACAGTGGTGGGCAAAGTGAAAGAATGCTGTGTGCATAATGGAGGGTATAAAATAGAAAAGGGAGTGTTGATGCACCTTTTATAAATCCATGGTGAGGGCCTCACCTTGAGTATGGGGTTTAGTTCTGAGGTCTCACTTCACAAGGATATAAGACATGATTGAAAGGGTGTCAGACAAGGGCAACCAAGATGGTGCATGCTATGCATAGGCAGCCCTATGAGGAGAGGTGGAGGGAACCTGATCTGTACCCACTGGAGACTAGTGTTTATTTGCAAGGAAAATAAGTGCTAGAACTAGGGATTCATAAACCAAGATTAGAAGAAGTAAGGTTTAGGGGCAATGTGAGGGGCATTACATCACTGAGAAGGTGGTGGAGTCCAGGACCGACTACCAGAAGAGGTGGTGTGCGCAAAATGGTGAAAGGATTCATGGGGTATGGACAGACACCGGGAGCTGACCAGTGGGAGAGTGAGGTGTCTTTGACAAAGATGATGATTGGGGTGGGGTATGGGGCAGCCCGACCGGCTAAAATGGTCCTTTCTGGTCACCAGATTTCTCGGATTCTAAGGCAGTTAATGTCATGGACTTACCGTTCCATCAGGAGTAGGGGTAGTCTAGAGGGTGTCCTTGGTTTTGGGCATTCTGGTAGGACCTGAAAGGGAAGAAACAGAGAAGGTTGAAGGGCAAACGGTCGGAGGTGCTAGGGAGGAGAGATTAGAGTGTTAGAATTAAACAAAGATATTTATCTGATTGGTATGTTCACTATACCTGTAGAAATAAAGGTAAAAACTAGATCAGTATGTGAAGTTATAGTAGCAAGAGTAGATACTAAAATGGTATATAGCACAGGAGTAACGAAGAGAAGTTTCAGAGGAAAAGACAAACTAGGCCAAAGTAAGGAAACTAGAGTTGGAATAAAATTGGAGACAGCTAAGAACAGAGAATGAGTGGTATTTGGGACTCGGCAAACCTCCCCTTAGCGCCCTAGGTGACTGGTAGGTAGCACAATAAATTTGCAAGTAGTCCAGATGGGCAGGTGGAATGCATTTGCTAGTGGCCTTTATTTTATTTAAAAAATGGACACTGGTGGTTCAGGGTCTTGAGTTGTCCCAGGAGGCCAGTGGTTTGAAAGGTATAGCTCTTGGTGATATAATGGGTCACTCTCACGGACAGTGGCAATTTTTTTTTATTATCTTCCCTGAACCCAATGTGTGTGTGTGTGGGGTGATGTCCTGGCCCAGACTGTATGTAGCAGAGCGGAGGCTGTTCAGAAAACTGCTGACCAGAAATGCTGTGGCTGGTGATAGGCAGACAGTTTAGTGCTACTTGAACTACGGTGACAGTAATGGCAGGTAATTTTCAACTGCCAATCCAAGAAGAAGGGCAACTAAAACAGGAAGGGTCTGTACCAGTAGCTTCATAAAAAAGAGATGAAAGGAATATGTATGCCCTTGAGGAAAAGGATCAGAGACAGGACAGAAAATCACACCTCATAAAGGAATCAACAAAGTCCAAAAAGAGTAGCATATTTCAGAAAAAGAGATGTGCAAGAACAAGAGGACAAATTTGAAGATAGAGGAGACTGCTCAGGGGCAACATGAGGAAGTATTTTTTCACAGAGAGGGTGGTGAAAACATGGAATGGCCTTCCTAAGGAGGTTGTGGGGTCAAAAATAGTGGGGGACTTCAAGAATACATGGGACAGACATGAACCAATTCTACTGGTGGGTAGGAGGAAGTCAGCTGTTGGATAACTAGAATCTGCAAGCCATCCACTAGGTTGGGAAATGGGCCACTGAGTGGGCCAAGCAGTCCTTATCTTCTCATCAAGGTCTATGTGTCTATGATTCAGCCCACAGAGCTCATGGCTGTAACCTGCTCCATGTGTGGGAATGAAGATGGATATTTTTGGGAGGGGAAGAGATTGGAGCAACATGTCTCTCTCTACTCCATCAGCCACAAAGTGGCATGTGAAGAGCCCCCACGGAAGAGGGATTCTGAGGCAGCTGGGCAGGTGTGTTATTTTTAGCTAGTTTCTGGCATGGTGCAGATCAGGTGTTCTGAGGCCTGTAGAGCTATACATTTAGCCAGACATGGATGCTGCGCTGTGGGGACCATTAAGAAGGGGTGCAGGAGACTACTAACCCTTGTATAGGTAAGAGGCATGGTAGAGCCAAAAGTTGCGGGGACCAGGGAGGTGCAGGAGGTTGAGGATAAAAGGCTGCCATATGTTTTAAGCACTCTAGGGGGATAGGAGAAGGGTATGAGTTGATGGTTGAAGGTCACCACAGGTGAGGGGGCCAAGGTGAGAGAGCAAAACCTGGCGAACTGAAGGGGAAGGATCTATATACACAAGGGAAGAGAAAGGGAAGGTATGGATCAGCATGGATTAGGACTGAGGAGGATGGACTCAGAGGTGGGGAAATTGTGGCAGAGGTGCTAAATGAGCACTTTGTTTGATATTTACGGAGGGAGGTAGGGATCCCTCAATGGGAAGGAAGGGAGTCAGCAGAGTGAGAGGTCAGATGGATGAGAGGTCTGAAAGAAGTTATTGGTTGTGCCAAGTCTAGAATAGGATGGTGGTTAACGAGGGTGGGCTGGGAGGAGGAGGAAGAATCACAGAAAGGGAGAAGGAGGCCGACACTAAAACTGATAAGGCACCGGGACCAGACTGGTTGCATCCGAGGTTATGAAGGAATTGCCATGAGCTAGCAGCACTCAACACCTCTGCTGACAGGATGGGTGCTTCAAGACTGGAGGTGGCTCGCAGTGCCTATCCATCAATGGGGGTCTAAAGAGGAGATGAATTACAAGTTTGTCACCAACGCTTGTGGTGCAAAAGTAATGAGGGCATTATCATGATAGGCTCAGAGGCGGCTGGTTGGCAACTGAGACAAACATTATGAGCCCATCCTGTGAGATCGTGTTGGTCAACCCCATAGATTATGACTGGGACTTGGACCGCATATATCGTGAGGACGTCTATACCGATTTTAGTAAGGTTGATTCGCATTTCAAATGGCTGCTATTAAAGTTGGGGGTGGGAGGACATGTTCAGATGGGTAGAAAACACAGGCAATACAGAGGTGGTAGTGGGTAGTTCTCCTCCTGCCTGGTTTACCAGTGGGTCCTTTATGTGGTATGGGCTACCCCAATGCCTATGTCTTTGATATGGGAGGTGGTTAAGAGGATGAGTCTTCGGATTACTAAAACTGGGACATTGGGGATTTGAGACGGTGAGAGACAGTCCAGGGACCTGATTCTATTCACTTTGCTCACCACTGTGCTGCACTGGTTCTTGCCTCAGTTATCTGAAATTATAACCCCAGATCTGTCCCGTTGAGTTTCCACCTGTGGTAAGATGGTTTGCAGGTTACCCAGGGAGGGTCAAGGTGGGGGTGCTGCATCCCAGGGCTGAACCCGCCATATGCACCTGGGGTGTCATACTGTGCCACAATGAGTAAGGGATCTAGGAGTGGTGGTATCGCCAAATGAACAACACTAAAATTGCAGAACTGTGGCCAAAGCAAACCGATACTGCATAACCAGGGGATTACATCCAGAAGAGGTGGTGATCCTCCTCTGTATAAGCCTTGGTCAGACCACATCTCTAGGTACTGCATGCAGTTCTGAGACCTCATCTATGATGACGAACACTGCTGAGTGTCCAGAGGAGGGCAACCAGGATGTTTTCATGGGAGGAAGGCCCTATGAGGAAAGGCGAAGAGTTGGGCTACTGGAGGGAGAGAGAGACTGGGGACATGATCGAGTCTCAATATGTAAAGGAATAAACTGGGGTGTGCAAAGAGATGTTCAGACTGAAGAAGGGGAACAACCTGGTGACATGAGGAAGCTAGAAGGACATAGAGGGATGCAGAGACCTTACTATTGAGAGGTGGTGGAGTCTTGAATGTACTGTCCAGGAATCTGTGGAGGAGGGCAGGAGGGCTTGAAGAGGGAATGGACAGGTTCAAGGTAAACTGAAGAAGAGGATGATCTTCTGCTGGGTGGGAAAGAAAGAACCATTAGAGGTTGCTATTTCGAGACACAACAGACCATCCGCCTATTCTGATGGCTTTAGTATGTTAGATACAGAGGAGGAACTGCAGGAAGTGTGCCTATTTGTAGATGATTCAAGATCTGCAATAGGTAGACACCTTGTAGGGGGGGTGAGGCAGTGAGGGAGCCTAAAGATCTTGAGAGGTGGTCGAAATTGCAGCTGAAATTTATGTCAAAAGTGAACAGTAATGCATATGGGTGTACAACCAAACCATTTTCACACGGGGAGGGTATGAAACTCAGCAGGATGATCTGGGGATTATACTCAGATAACCTGAATGGAGAACCAGTGCAGCACAGTGGTGGGCAAAGGAAAAGAATGCTGTGTGCTACGAGGGTATAAACAGAAAGGGAGGTGCTGATGCACTTATGAATCCATGGTGAGGCCTCACCTGGATGGGGTTAGTTCTGAGGTCTACAAGGATATAAGACATTGAAAGGTTCAGACAGGGCAACCAAGATGGTGCATGCTATGCATAGGCAGCCCTATGAGGAGAGGTGAGGAACTGATTTAATGGAGACAGTGTTTATTTGCGGAAAATAAGTGCTAGAATTGATCATAACCAAGATTGAAGGCGGGTTAGGGGTCGTGAGGGGGCATACATCACTGAGAAGGTAGAGTCCAGGAATTGACTACCAAAGAGGTGGAGTGAAAATGTGAAAGGATTCGGGCAGACACCAGGAGCTGACCAGTGCAGAGTGAGGTGTCTTTGACAAAGATGATGGTTGGGGTAAGGGGCTGGGTCTGGCCAAATGGTCCTTCCACCAGATTTTATGATTCTAAGGCATGTCATTAGGATCCACTGTTCCACGAGTAGGAGTTAGAGTTGGTCCTTTTTTTTGGGCATTCTGGTAGACCTAGCGGGAAGAACAGAAGGTTGAAGGACAAACGTCTGAGGTGCTAGAGGTGAGATTAGAGGTTAGAATTAAACAAAGATATTATCTGATTGTATGTTTGCTATACCTGTAGAAATAAAGGTAAAATAGATTAGTGGGGGAAGTTATAGTAGAAGAGTAGAGGCAAAAATGGTATATTGTAGGAGTAAGGAAGAGAAGTCAGAGGAAAGACAACCAGCTAAAGTATGAAACCAGAGTTGGAATAAAATGAGACAGCTAAGAACAGAGAATAGTGGTATTTGGGATCGTAAACCTCCTTAGTTTCCCTAGTTTGCTGTGGTCAATAAATTAAGAAGTAGTCCAGATGGGCAGGTGGGAATGCATTTGGGCTAGTTTCCCTATATTATTAAAAATGGACACGTGGTTCAGGAGTTGTCCCAGATGTCAGTGGTTTGGAAGGTAGTTTCTGGATATAATGGGTCACCTCACGGACAGGCAATTTTTTTTTTATTACTTCCTGAACCTAATGTGTGGGGGTATGTCTGGTTCAATGTAGTAGTGACAGGAGGCTGTTCAGAAACTGTTGGTCTGTAGTTGTGTGTTGATAGGCAGACAGCTAGTGTATTGAACTAAGGTACAGTACGGCATTATAACCTATAAAGAAGGCACTAAACAGTGAATCTCAAGTTTACATACAAAAGAGATGAGTTGAATATGTATGCCCTTGAGGAAAAGGACTGGGGAGATAGACAGAAAATTTCACATCTCAAAGGAATCAACAGTCCAAAAGAGTATATTTCAAAAAGAGATGGCAAGAACAAGAGGACAAATTTGAAGATAGAGGAGACTGTTCAGGGCAACATGAGGGTATTTTTCACAGAGGGTGGTGAAATATGAATGGCCTTCCTAGGGAGGTTGGGGTCAAATAGTGGGGACTTCAAGAATACATGGACAGATGAACCAATTACTGTGGTGGAGGAAGTCAGCTGTTGGATAATTAGAATTGCAGTTATCCACTAGGTTGGGAAATGGCCGATTGAGGCCAAGGTCCTTATCTTCCATCACTATGTGTCTATGATTAGCCCAGAGTTCAGGCTGTATCCTGCTCCATGTGGGAATGAAGATGGATATTTTTGGAGGGGAAGATTAGAGCAATATGTTTCTACCCATCAGCCACAAGTGGTATGTGAAGAGCCCTCATGGAAGAGGAGGAGGGTGGGCAGCCAGCAGTAGGTGGCAGGAGCTCAGCTGCCGCCAGGCAGATGTGGTGCCCTGAGGCCTGTAGAGGGACTGAGAGTAATGCACAAGATAGGGACCAAAGGAAAATCCATATGTAGCTGAAGGGCATGCCTGAATTTGACTAAAGTAGCTGTGGGTGGAGGCATCAGGGGAATCAGTGGTTCCTGATGGACCATGAAAGGCAAGTACTGTATACAATAGAGTCGACAGCAGCTAATGTCAGTACCAGGGCTAACAAAAGGATTTGGGGAGAAAATACAACATGGGTCCAGACAGTTCACAATTAAAACACAGAGCGCTTAAAGAGAAAGAGCCCGATGGGTTATAAATATTATAAATTTATAATAGAGGACATAATGAGGTGATAAACCATTTTATCCGAGTATGTACGTATATGCAGAATCTTACATTTACACATATAGGTATTATTATGGTCCTCTTATCGCATGGTGGACTGCGCCACACCCATCCCCGCCCCGGTTTGACACTGCTTACTGGTATCTTGCTTTTGGTTTTGTTTCTTCCAGGTTGACCGCCCTCAGCCACGCCCACGTGCTATTTGTCATCTTTCTCCCTGCTCTTCCCCTATCATACAGTGATCATCTGTTTCGTTTTAACATTTTTTTTTTGCTTTTCTCCAGACCTTTTTAACTGGTTGCTCCAAGTTGTCGACTTCTCTGTGATTCTGTTGTCGGTCTCCACACCTCTCAATATCAAAAACAGAATTTTTACACTGCTTCCTCAAACCTGATAAGCCTTCGCCTTACTCTTCCACTGTGGTTTCTCACTTCGCCACAACTGCCACCAGAGCCCCTCAGCACATAGAAACTGTCAGATTATTTTCTTGAACTGCTTGCTCGAAACCCCACTGCTGATGAGCCCTCACTCTAGGTCACACTTCTGCTGTGGTTTAGGACCTCGCTACAACTGCAACCAGAGGCTCCTGTGAAGTCCTTCTGCAAACTCTCAATGGTCTCTTGTGGCCCATATGGCCTCCTCTTCCCCTGCTTATTTTACTGAGATTTCTGTGTCTATATACCACCATGTTTTAAGCCCCCACCACATTTCACTCCTGACTTCCAACATTAGTAATGTCTGTCTGTTCCCAGGTGTTCACTGCCCTTTCAGTGAAGTAGTAATCTCTCATCCATCTTACCCTCACCATTAGCTTCATCATGTCCCATGGTCCTTTTTCCCATTTGAAGGAGCCTCCAGCACCCTGTTCATCCTTGTAAAGTACTGTGGGTCTCCATCATGTCCCCTCTTCAGGGTTTATATGTTGAGATCCCAGTTCCTCACAGGGCTTTTGCCACAGCCCATGTACAATTTTAGTTGCCCTTATACTGCCTAGCACCCTATGGTTTTCTATGGTGCAGCCTCCAACCTGGACACATGTGACTTTAGTTCTGTCCACACTACCCCTGTAATGCTACAGAGCCCAAACCATTACCGCAATATTTACGCTTACACCTGTAACGCACAGGTTGAGTTAGAATCAAGTTGTTGGAAACCACATGAGGGTTTTGAACAACTGATATGAAACTGGTTACGCCGTAACGTTAGTTGGGCATAGGTGGATCGGTGGCACTGGTCCCCAGCAGCACGAGCTGCATTGTGGATCGTTACCGTAACGGTCATCCGGGTTCAAGTGTGGAGTGGTGGTGCCGGTCCCCGAAATGGACACAGCGGCAGTGTGGACACACTGTACCACTCCACGGCTGTAATGGTTTCTATCTGTTACGGGTCTGAGAGGCAGTGTGGATGGGCCTTAGTTGGATCTCACTCATAAGGGATTACTGCAACACCACCACCTCCCTTCCTCCTCCTGCTGAAGATACCCTCCCTATGCAGCCCTCCCAGCATCCTCTAGCCCTACCCATCGCTTTGTCATGCAGCCCAGCAACTTTAAGAGACTTACCGGTAAGGTAACTGAGTCGCCCCTGCACCATATCCTTTATTGGTGCCTTTGGCTTCCAGAGGAATTCCCAAAGAAGTTAATATGTCCTCAAATTTTTAAGCCAAGTACAAGTTCTGTCCTTCATAAAATATACAAACCAGGTCCTAAGAACTTCCCAGTTGCTTGCTGCCACCCCAGCTCCGGCCTCCCACACTCTCTAGCATGATGATGAGATGCCAGGAGAGCACAGGTGCTCTGCTTTGTTCAGGTGCGGGCGAAGCTTTTCATTGATTTTCAATGATCGGCACCACCCAGCACGAAACGGTGGCATCAGTCAAGTCAAGGTCCTCTTGTTAGTTTGAAAGTGCCCACATTTTATTGCCAGTTAGCCACTATATAGTTTAAAAAATCAACAGAAATGCTGCCGCCCATTACATATAATGGAGATGCGCCCCACGCCTACTGGCATCCGTCATCCTGCTAGTGAGCAAGGGGGTGGGAGCTAAAAGTAGCAGAAAACAAAACAAAACAGAAGTCCTGGGACCCAGTTTGTATATTTTATGAGGGACAGAACTTTTTAATGGCTTATAAATTAGGGACATATTAACTTCCTTGTCTTGGTGGCAAGGCACCGAAGGGTATGGGTAGGGCAATATCTTGGCAAGTTTCTTTAAGATCATACTAACCTCAAGGTCTCCGCTTTAGTGATAATCAGTATCAACCTTATAAAGCAGCTCCTGGTTTCCTATGCCCTAGGTGCACATTCCTGCACTTTGTCATTGAACCCCAACTGCCCCAATCTTGACCACTTAGTTTCTCCAAGAGGCATGTGTATCCTCTCCCTTCTTAATGCCCACCCTAAAATTTTGGTATTGTCTACAAAGTCATTCCCTTTTTGCCAGTTTTTCTGCAATGTCACTTATGAAGACACTGAAGAGGATCTGCACCAGAACTGAGCTGAGCTGCTCACTGTCCTGTCACTGTATATGCTCATTAACCATCACCCTCTGACACCCAACCCCCATCCCCCAACTACTACTCCGTTGCTTTCAACCTGCATTTTGGTTGCCCCCTCTTCGTTCAGCTGCTACCACAACACCATCACTCTGGCATCTGCCAGACTTGTTCCACACAGAATGAATCCAATGGAGCAGCTGCTAGGTAGTCAGGATACGTTTATATGTTCTTCCATTCCCTAGGACATAAGCGTAAGTGATGCACAAACACATGCACAGACATGTGTGGACAGCACCAGTCAAGGTCTTCCCACCCATGGGCTGCTTCCCACCTACACTGCCCACTTGTGGTCACTCAGTTGGCAGTACTACAGCTGAGCTGGCTGTCCTCCTTCCCCAGAAGAGATTCTTGTATAACAGTTGATCCTCCTCCTCCCTCCCAGCGCCTGACACACAAACTCATATTCCTGAACTAAGGCTTCCTCCTCACTGTAGGTCATAGGCGTTACCAGTTAAGCTGTAAGGCACATGTTAATCCAGTTTCTAATTAATTTTACCACTTTGGATCCCTCCTAGGCTGATCAATCCTTTAGCCTCACCTCCCAAATTGTCAACCACCCTCCTCTGCTAGATCACCCTTCCAGGCACAAGACTATTCTCCATGCAGTTGGACAAACCCTTCTAGCCCCAGCTCACATAATGAGCACTGAGCCAGAGCACCACAAGGGCCCGGGTCAGCCGCCACCCAGCCAGCCACCCTCCTTACATCTGGACCAGCCTCCAACCACATTCTATACAACTCCATGTAGCTGGAGCACCACCCCAAACCTCCACTCTAAACAGACTATTATATCTGAAGCTGTCCTCCCAAGCCCTGGACCAGCATTCCCCCATGTAACCACTCAATCAACCCACAGCTAGATCCACCGAAGCCCTGCACTCAGCCTCACCATCCAACCACCCACCCTGCAGCTAGACCTCACTTCCAACCTTGAACTAGCCCCCACCCCACCCCCACCAGCTACCCTCCTACTGCTTGGCTCATTCTTTCATGCCCTGACTAGCCTCCCAGCAGACAATCCTCCCAGCTAGACCCTGTCTATTCACACCCACAGACCAGCCTCCTCCACTCTGCAGGTTGAGTAACCTCCCAGAGCTGGACACCCTTTCCAAAAGCTGGACACACCCACTGTCCACAGCAGAACCTCCTACACCTAGCCCTCAATCACCTTTTCAACCATGGATCCCATACTTCATCGTAGTATTTAAAAAAAAAAATTATGTGACACTAACATATTGCATTTGCAGTGTCAGTGGCTCAGCAGGTAGCACACTCGCCTCCGAGGCTGGGAGATCAGAAGGCAGTGGTTTCTATTCCCACACCAGGCACTTATGTTAATATCCTAATACTGATGCGCTAGTAGCATGAGGGGATGCACCCTGAGGCACTGTCTTTCAGATGAGACGTTAAACCGAGGTCCCATCTGCCTGTTCTGGTGGTAGTTCAGGTAGATGTTAAAGATCCCATGGCACTTCTCGAAAAAGCAGGGAAATTTTCCAGTGCCCTTACATATTCCACCCTCCAATTCACTAAAATTACCACCAACAGCTTAATCTGGTTCAAAGTCAGTTGGCTTTCATCTGTATGCCTCTCTCTCCGGTCGGTGCTCTGAAAATAGGCAAGAATCTGTCTAGTGCACTTAGCCAGTCAACAAAACTAAATAAAATAAACATAAAATATAAATGAATGCAGTCTTCAGCAAAAGAAGAAAAAATACACTGATCCCCAGATTACAAAATGGATTAACATATGCAACTGTTAAAGAAATATTAAACGAAAAAATTCCCCACAAACACACTCAAATATCTGGTAAATATTCTTCCTTTAGGTAACCCAGATTCTCAAATTAAAAAGTTGTAATCTTTTCTATGCATTCTTGAAATTTGCTCAGGTATTCTGCTGTTGTCATTTTCCTCGCCCCACCACCACCAACACTACTTTAAAGTAACTAAATCATCAAAAATTCCACAACAATAAGTAATCTAGAGGCACAATGCATCCAAACACTTTATGGGGTTGATTGAAAATAAATGTATTTCAAAGTTTAGCCAAGAGTTCAGGGAAGAGAAAATGTTTTCAAGATGAAATATTGAAAAATGAAACCTGCACAGCATTTCCATTTTCTTGAAAAACAAACACCTGAGTGATAATTCACTGTATTTAACATTTTAGGAGTTAAAAAGATGTACTTTTTAAACATAAGCTCTTACCTTGACATGTAAATCTTAGCTGTAGGAAACCTCAGATGTTCAAAAATGGAGACCACAGAGCACTCGTGCAGTTTCATCATGGACACAGACAGGAAGAGTGCTGGGAAATGTAGGCCTCTGACTGAGTAGACTTATGGTAGATGAAGGTTAGAATAGACTTTTAATAAAGAGACACTGCCAACTTGTTTTGCACCATATTATTTCCAGGTAAAAACCCACATTTTATTATTGCTTACCTTCTGTAAAATTCATTGGTGTTGCTGGTTGTTTTATCTGTCTCCTTGCTTAGTAGAACTGAAATGCACAGTAATGTACCCAGCCTTGATTGGCTAATTTAACTTAAAACTACTCTGCTGACTGTAATCTTCATTCATGATTCAGTTGTATTAAAAAAATGTACTTTTAAGAGCATTGCAGACTATTTCTATCCCTCATTTAGCAATAACTTACTCTTGAACAACTAGTCTGCTGAAATACTTATTGAATTTAGTATTCTTAGCAGTTGTATTTTTGAATGATGATTAAAGATTATTAAAATGACTAAAATTAGTCTTGAAGGCAAATTAATGAATGCTTTAATACTAAATTTAGTATTTGACTTCAGTGAGGATTCTCAAGCATAGCCCTTTGGGCCTGTACCTCCCATGACCACTCACATCTTGAACACCCCTGCCCAGATGACCACCCAGCTGGACAACCATATCAACATCCCAATAGACCCCTCCCAAGTTGTGTACCTTGCCTGCCGCTTAGTCCATATCTACAAGCCCCAAACCAGCCTCTCCCCATCAACTATAACCCACCCTGTAGCTGGCTGCTTCAGGCCATCCTTCCTACCTCAGACATGATCCCCTGCAGATGGAACCCTCCAGACCTGCCTCCCACCTCAGTAGACCACCTCCCTGCAGCTGGACCAACCTCCCAGTCTCACCAAACAAAGCACCCTCCTTAGAGCTGGACCAGCCCTCTAGATGACAACTCTTTCTGCAGCTGGACCCACCCACACTCACCCGTCTTGCCCAGATACCAGTTGCCCATCCCACCACTGACCACTCTGTTTGCACATAGAAAACCCTGCCCTGCTAGGTACCCTTTTATAATCCCAATGCTTATTAGTCTGACATGCTGCATCCCACACACAACAACCCAACAGCCTCAGCAGCCCAACACACAGTGGTCTGACCTAGGACAGCGCCTGACACACTGTCAGGCCAGAGGAGGTTGGTATGTTGTGCAGCTGTTGAGTGGATTTTCCACAAACACATGAAGCACCCAATCCCAACCTATGCCACCCATACCAGGACCTGAGACACTACTGAACAGCACGGACAAGGTGAAAACACCCACCCCCCTATGTGGTGCACCCTCCGAGGACACACTGACCTGATCACGGACCCCCTGGTAAGGATAACTGTCTCACCATCCATGAGACAGGGATGAAACAAATAGCTGTGCATGCCCCAGTGTGTTGACCAGCCATCTCAGGCAGCATGGCGGATTGTCCATGCATCCCTGTATGCATGATTATTTCAGCTGACAGCCAGCCAGCTGGGCATGCATGAAGGAATTGGAATACCATGCCTGTTGGTTGGTGCATGCATGACACTACAGGCACACAGCAGAGCGGCACAGCGAGAGCATGGATAGCTACACCAGGAAATGGTCCACAGCAACACCACATGTGGATGCCAGGACACAGAACAGCATGCCATCACACCAATCGGTGCAATGTGCGCATGTGGCCATGTCATGCTAGCCCCCTATGGGCCTGCAGTAACCACACAGAAAAAAATCTGGAGGTGTTTGGGGAAGGGCCTGTGCCACAGGAGCCCACTGTGGCATGAAGGCTGCCAGGTGTGTTTTGGGGGGTTCCACAAGGGCCCATTGTGGGAATGCTGTTACCACACAGTTGCACAGCTGGAAGGATAGGTGGGCACTCTCACAGCTTCAGACCTGTGCGACATGCGACACACAGTGCAGATGTGGCAGTGTGCAGTGGGCTGCTTGGCGATACCCAGCAGTGTTGTGATGAGACATCACCACCAGGTTGGGGTGCATGTTAAATGTGGGGGTGAAACTTTATTCAACAGTAGGGGGCCACAGTGGCAACCTGGTGGCTGTGCATGATGTGTACTGTGAGTTTACAACTGTCAGGTGCCAAGTCACCATGGAAACCCTACAGGGTGGTGTTTGGGTGCCATGCCACAGAGGAACTTCAGCAGCTTGCTCTTGTCCTTGATGCTACTACCATCCTTATCCACTCCTCATGGCTCTTTTGGTGGTAGTCCATGGCAGTCCACAACAAATGCCTTCCCTGTGACATAGGTCCATTGCTGTTCTCCTGTGGAGTTCTGCTAGCATTGTCATGACCCCTACATGCACCTTCCCGTGCAAGGCATGGAGATGGCAGTGCCAGGTCTCGACATTGCTTTGGGTCCACGGCATACTTCGCTCATTGAGATCTGCAATCAACCACAGCTGAGTGGGAACATGGGGTCATATCTCCTGGGCACCTTGGTCACCCTACTGTACAGCCATATCCTGCCCAGCACATGTGTCTGCTCGAAACAATAGAAGAGTGTGGTGGCATTGGGTGGAATGGTTGACTTCAGGAGGCTGAATGTTGCTGGAATGTCCTGTTCCAGGAGATGGGCGAGGGCCACGAGTTCATGGATCTTCAGGCTGAAGTCTGGGTCACTTCTGTATTGTGGGTGCAAGGCCAAAGCTCTGGACCTTCCGCCACACAATCGGCCCAAAGTGGAACAGGTGTCCCTTGTTTATGGTTTGTGGAAATTCTGTCTTACAGGCATTGATCACAGCCTGCTCAAAGTCAGTGATGATTCTAGGTGCTTTGAGGGTGCAGGACTATATATTGGCATATTTATTCAGCTCCTGGAACAAGGTGCAGTAACATTGCAGGCTCTTTGTCGTCATCAGTGTATACATCAATGACATAATGAGGTTGTTAGGGCCCATCCCCATGGGTGCATGGATGGTGTACAATGAGTGAACAGGTGTGGCACAGTCTTGAATGTACCATCCATCATCCAGAAGGGTGCCTGTGCTAGGTCCCTGATGTTGTCCTCTGTGGTGAGTAGAAGGACCTGGTGGGTGGTGCTGCCAGTGATCCCTGCTGTACCATGGCCATCCAGTCACCGTCTGTAGCTGCTTGGGGATAGTGAGGTCAGCCAGTCACTGGTTCTGGTTAGAGGTCCTTGCAGTGGGTCCTGTTCACAATCTGCAGCAGGGCCCTCTTGCTTGGCAACTGTTGCCACAGCTCAGTGGTCATTGCAGCTGCTTCACCTGCAGTAGCTATGCGGGCTAGCCACGGTGCTGTGTGCCTTCTACTTGATTCCTGCCAACACCTGTGCTGGTAGAGCATCTGTCACCTCCAGAGCATGACTGTGCTCATTCTTTTTCTTTAGGTGGTGCTGGCCATCCTGGAGCAGTGTGATGGCCTGGCCGAGGCAGGACTTGGACTTATGGTGCTGGTAGCAACATTACACTGTCTCATGCTGTCCTGATGGTGTTGAGGGTTGGGTGCTGGATGTCATACCTTGTGTCACGCCAGTGACCCAGATTCAGGATTGAGCCTGGGCCGTCGGGGGTCGGCAGGGGAGGACTGGGATTGAACATCCACAGACTGCTTTCTCAGTCCTGGGGTGGGCTGGGGAATTTCACTGTGCTGTAGCAGCCCCCTGGGGATGCTCAGCAGCACTACTAGTGTCAGTGACATTAGATGGGGAGCAAGGCAGATGTTGGTACATTGCTTCTGGATGTCATTGCACATCCGTGCTACTAGGGTCAATAGAAGGAAAATGGCTGGGCATGACATTTCAGTTTGATGGCTGTGCTCTGAGCCACCCAGAGGACTTTGGTGGAGTCCTGTTGAGGAGGGTCTGGGGCTGTCCTGGCTGGTAGAGGCAGGGGGGAGCTCTCCAGCAAGATGGCATGATGGCCGTCCCTGATCCTCCTGGGTGCAGTTTGAGCTACCCAGCTCTCCAGGTGGGTGGAGCTGGTTGCTGGATGCCCCAAGCAGGAGTGTGCTCAGCTAGGTGAGAAAATATGATATGTTAAAAAAACAGTACACTGTCTCATTGCAGGTCCATTCATGGACCAGGAGAAAGCCATTCACATTTAGCTTGGACTTTCCCTTCCTGAATGGTACCACCTCACAGATTGTCCATGTTGTTGGGGTTGCAGTTGAGCACCCTGGCCCCTCCATGGCTTCCATGCTGTCCTCCATTGTGCCAAGACACTGTGCAACATGACCGGCTTTGGTTCCAGCTCAGGCATTCGGGTGTGATTGCACTTCGTTTGTACATCACACTCCGTGGGCCACACCTGAGGCAGCTGCTACTTGTCTGTGGGTGGTTTGTACCAGTACTGTAGTGCCACTGTCTGCCCACAGTCCCAGTGCTTCAAAGCTGTGCTATGCACCATGATCATATTCAAGTTCTGTGTCCACAGTGTCCTGTGCCCCTATCAGCTACTGTGCTACAGCGGGGCTATGCTCCATGGTACACTTCCCTGCTGTCCAGCATGCAGGGATGCAGGGATGCCTGTGTGTTGTGCACTCTGCCTTCAAGTCAGTGTCCACCTACCTAAGCTGGCCTTTGCACCCCCCAGCATTGGCATCCGTAGTTCCCATGCATGCCTTCATGAGTCCATGTCTGTCCGCTGCCCCCATGCATCATTTTCTGATGCCTACCTGTTCTCTATGTTCTCTTCAGCTGTAGTTCCCTGACCTGAGACTTCTCTGGTAAATGATCTATTGTAGCCCTCACTGTGCTCTTTCCTATGAGGTTTGCATTTTCTGCCCCTCTGCCAGTTTGTTTGTCAGAGTTTCAGTTCATCTGCTTTGTTTACTGACCACTCTCCCTGCATCTGAAATAGGCCCTGCCCAGCCAACCACTCTCCCTGCAGCTGAACCACCCTTTTGGCCCCTGGAGAAACCTTCCCCAAGGAAAGCACTGTCCATGGACCATTTCACAGTTACAAGGAGGGAGGAAGAGGCCCCCAGCTGAGTAGGAAGCAACTGCTGGTGGGGAACTTAATTAGGGGATAGACTTGTGAGCAGGGTGGGGTAAAGGAGAGGGAGGTGGAACACCTGAGAGGTACTTTGGCTTGGAGGGATGAGAGCAGATACAGTGGATCATTAGGCAGCAGGAGATGAGAGGGAGCTAGATGTCATTGTCCACCTAAGGGACAAAATGACCTAGCAAGTGATGGGGTAGGGGTAGTAGGGAAATTTCAGGGATGGGGAGGGTCCTCAAGCATGCATGGTGGCTTTTTGCCAAAAGGTTGCCTATATACATCTTGGGAGAAGATAGGACTTTCCACATGGCTTTCAACAGTTGGTTAAAGGCATGGTGCAGGGTGGGGCTCAGTACTAGGAGTGGGCCTCTTCAGTGTCTTCATAAGTGAAATTGCAGAAGAACTGAATGGGAAGGTAAGTCTTTTTGCAGATTCCACAAAAAACTGTTATAGGGTTGACACTCAGGAGGGTGTGGAGAAGGTTTCACTCATGCTGGTGTGACAGCCATGTTGCTGATAACGATTACAGCACAGGCCACATTACAGCACCAGGTAAAATGTATCCTGGGAGTTACACCACCAAAGAGCCCTCCTGGGAAACAGTCTCCATTGGGCCCCCTTCCCTAATTATCCCACAGGTCCAGGTTCTTAATTTACCTGTTCTCCACTCCTACCCCATCCTACAATCACCCCACAGATATACAATAGATTGTTACTATCCCTGATGTTCAGTGGTTCCCATTTATTTATTTATTCATTCATTTACCGAGTAAGTGCACTGGTCCGAGAACCATTTTCAGGCATGACCTGGGCCATTGAGGATGGCACAGGAATAAAATTAAGTACAAAGGAGGCTGGGACAAGGCATACAATAGACAGTAATAAAAATATACAAGATATTTATATGAGGATATATATAAACTTGCAGCGCAATGGATAAATAACATTTATGACAATAGCAGGCACAGTAGTAGCCAAGTTGTAATACAAATTAGGCATGATCTGAGATGAGTAAAGGAAAAAGTGCATCATGGCAGTGTAGGTATGGACCAAGAAGGAAAGGAGGAAGGAAGTAGAGGCATGAAAATAAGTTGGGAGGGCAGGAGCAAGTAGTGGAGGACAGAAAGTGAGATCAAAAGAGAGAGTGGAAGAGTCCTGGAGAGTCAGTGGTGCTAAGTGGAGTGGGCAGGTTGTTCCAAAGGAAAGGGGCTTCAGATGAGAATGCACATTTACCCATACGGTGGAGACTAGGGGGCACTCAAGCATGGGGCCAGCAGTGAGGCAGAGCTCTAGAACAAACACTTTTGGCCAAAGGAGGTGGGATTTCGGAGAGGTAGCTCGGTTTTGGATGGCCTTATTGACTGTGCTGGCCAGGAGATAGGTCTGTTGGGCTGATGGGGGAAGCCAACCCAGGGTCTGATAGAGTGAGCAGTGGTGTGTTGAGTGAAAGTCCTTGCCCTCTGTATATCCAAAGTCCCCACCATGACCCAGTTAGTTCTTACAGCAAATACTAACCCCTGGTCCCCAGCCTCACTATATATTTGACACCCTTCCACATTTGGCACAGACCATCCTCTCAACTCCTTGATCAGGCACAAAATGGATGATAGTTCACAATCATGTGCTAACTGTACACAGCTGTTTATACAATAGGCACATGAGAGCAAAACTGGCGTTCTGTCCTCAGTTGGTCACAGAGGTTAGCAGAGTGTCTGTGCCAATTGCCACTGTGAGGAGAATGCATAAACATATGGTGGGGGCCATGAATGATGCAGGTGGTGAGACTGAGTGGGCAGGTAGTTATTGGCAGTTTCCAATGTATGGAATGGACAGCAGCACCACTGAACACCAAGGGAAGTGTGATATTACTGATGGTGGGAGCTCAAAGGGGCAGTGGTAGGAGGCAGAGGTGATACTACCTGGTTTAGGGAGGCAACATCTTTTAGAGCCATTTACCAACTGGTCAGAGACTCACTAATTATGTTATTCAAGATATCATTTTGTGATCCTACCCTGTCTTTGGGGTGCAAAGTGTTGTTTGAGAGTCACTTACCCATTTAGCGATCGCAAATGCTCTTTGAATGTTCTGGTCTATGTGAACAATAAAAATCCATTACCAGTAAGATAAAGACAAGTGAACAAACACAAATATGGAACTGAGAGCTGTTCTCCATGAGGTTGATAATGTAATTTATCTTATCAATCCGTTAGAGTACAGAGTATGATGAGATTAATACTGGTACCACTGTGCTACTACACGAGTCTAGGGTTGCTGTGAGAGGTACCAAATACTGAAATGTCAAAATAACACAGTACCATTGTGCTACCAGTGTACCAGTATTTGTGGGAGCCGACAAAAACCTCAAAATTTCATGATACCATTGTATTACCAATGTATGTGTGAGAGACAGAGAAAATGGTAAAAAAAATGCCATAGGGATACCATTCTGCCAGTGCACTACCAATGCACAGAGAAAAATCTATATATCACCTACCACTGTGATACCAGAGTACCACTGGGTAGTACTATTGTGGATTTTTCAGCTGACCACAGTACTGCCATTGCTATACCACTATAATGCCATTGTGACAAATTCAGTAAGGGTAACCAGATTGCTGAGACAATGCAGTGCTAAAGAAGTGTGATAGAAATTATAAAGTATTGCCAGTACTATTGCAATGTGCAGCAAAAATTTGTGAAGGAAATACAGTGCTAAAGAAGTGTGCATGAAAATCTAATAATTATTTGCAGTGCTCTTACAGTCTGCATCAAAAAATAAGAAAGACTGAGCAGTGCTACTGCAGTGTGCAGCAAAAAATTAGCAAAGGAAATACAGTGCTAAAGAAGTGTGCATGAAAATCTAAATTATTTGCAGTGTTCTTACAGTGTGCATCAAAACATAAGAAATATTGAGCAGTGGTACAACAGTGTAGCAGAAAGTCAGTGCAGTGTATTAACAGTGCACTGATGAAAAGCAGTGCTTTGTCAGTTTGGACTGAAACAACACTGAAATAAGACTGAAGATGGAAGTGTACACTCCACTTCCCTCTGGGATGTATCAACCTGATCAATCATCTCCTCTACACTGACAGTCTGCTTGAACTAGAACACAGCGCTGCTCCCTCACAGGACCTTCACATATGATGAGACTTAAGACAGTCATATAAATGGTGTCTAAAAGTAACTGTAAGTACTAAGTTAAACAGCTGCTAAACTCATAAAATCCCTCAGCTAATTGTGAGTGATCACTCTACAGTCTGAACTCCAGCCACAAAAATGTCTGACACTGTGGTTTAAGTCAGCGATCAGCTGTTGCACTCATAACACTTTCTCTTGCACATCAAGTAGGAAGAGAGAGCTCTGACACTGACAAACAGCTGATTGCTTGTCTTGCTGCCTGTTTAGAATGCACATGCCCAAGTACAATCAGCATAAGTGCATACTGTCACATAAGCTGTGCTCAAGTCTGTTTTCTGTAATTGCTGTCACACAAAGATGGATTTCACTGCACATCAGGGCAGGCAGACTTTTTTTCCTGGTGGTCAGATTTCTGCATACTCGGCAGCATGGTGAGACATTGAAAGGCTGCCATAATGAAAACACAAACCAAGAAACAAGATCTGCACTCCTCTGCAAAATGATCATGAGAAAACCCTGGATAGACAGTGAACAATGTATTTTATTTCCAATGGTACAGCATCAACATAACAGTTGTAACAGTGTTTCAACAATCACAGTGAATAATGACCGCTTTCTCGTGTTCTAGTAAACACTCCCCTGCGCTTTAACCAACTACTCTGTCCTCATTAATATGAAAATACAGACTAACACACAAAAGAGGGTTAGTGAGCAACTTTATTGTACATGAACAAAACTAAACTTTAAAACCAATACTGTTCTGTGACCACTTGCTCTTTAACCTACGACTCCACCTCTGTGGCCATAGTACCTGGACTGCAAAATTAACCACTGTGGAGGGGTTGCTACTCTAATGATGTCTTTACAGAGTACACAGTGAGCTACTTCTGATCTGGGATCATAGTGCTATCATGCAGTATCCATTTCTGGATATTACCATTGTTTGAGAAGGTTACCACCTCTGCTCTCTCCCTTGCTACCTGTCCTAGTGCATGGAATCCTACCGTCACATCCTCAGTGCTCCCCCTGCTCAGATTGTTTATGCTCACGTGCACTATTAGATCCAGCTTTCCACCCCCCCATCACATGAGTTCTACCACCTTGAATGGGAGTCTGTCCTCTGTCAACCCTGGGAAGCAGTTCACCACTTCTTGTCCATCTGGTGTTAGATCTACTTTCCTCCTTGCGCTCATCACTATAGAATCACCCATTGTAAGTATCTTCATCTTACCCTCTTTGGGGTTATCATCTGACCATGATCGTTCTTCATCAGACAGTGCCTACTTCTGGCATCCTGGACCCATTCTCCCCTGAGATGCTCACTAGGGTCTCCTCTGTCCACAAATGTTGCATACCTGTTTCTAGTGCAAAGCCCAGATTCCATAGCCTTCCCAATTTCCCTCTCCCCACCACCACTGATGACCCACTAGCTATGGCCTTTGTAGTGCTTGTGGCAGCTGCATCCCATGAGGCCCATTTGCTTCCGTCATCTAGAGGCATATTTCAACCCTTGCTGCCTCCAGCTCTGCCCCCATGGCTTGGAATCTTCTATAATTCAAGCAGTGACTAAGCTCCCAGAGCAGTCTCAGCAATCTCCAGGTCACCACTGTCCAGCACCACCCTCATTCCTTCCACATCCCACCACATTGTTCCCCCTACCAGTGATGGAGCTAGCCATCCTGTGGGTCCTGCGGCCACAGGACCCTTCTTGGCACTGTGCACTGCTACAATAATTTAACCCCTCACACATAAGAAAAAGTTACTTGAAGTTCACTTTGCATTGAGTTCTATTTAATTCAGGTATTAAGGAGTTAAACTGTAATTAGCAAGGATATGTATGTTCTATGTCCAGCCAGTTGTAACAGTCTGGGCTAACTCCAACTCAAACAGGAAAGATTTACTGTCATCCACTTTCAGATAAATATGTAGAGTGCTGAGCTAGTGCATGCCAGCTGACAGTCTGTAGCAACAAAGAAAGAAGAGCCTGCTGTTTTGTTCCTTCAACACAGTCCTTAGCCTCTGGTCCAGTGCATCCAGTCCATAGGTCCATACTCTTGAGTCACTGTTGAGCTTTACTACTTCCCATCTCATGCTGCATCCACCTAGCTGGTCTCCATTACTAGACTTATTACTGGGCTGAGGAAACAAAAGTAAGTTTTTTTGTTTTGTTTTTTGATTATTAGAGAGCCAGGGAAGACAAGAGTTATAAGTGGCATGGATAATGGGGGGGCATATATAGTTGGACTGGCAGTATAGCCTGGAGGTTAGAGTAACAAGCTACTGTATGACCTGGGTTTGAATCCCACAACCTTCACTTGCATACTGTATGACTCTAAGCAAGCCACTTAATCTCCATTGTTCTCCCAGGTTCCTTCTGAAAACAGGCAGTTGTGTCTAACAGGCCTTATCTGGCTACCAAAGAACAAAAAAAAATACTTTCTAACATGTGCTTCAGTGAACTAGACAGATTAAATAATGTGTTTGAGAAGCAGTGCTGTGGTGTGCAATGCCACTGGGTGTATCAGCAATGTGTGCGCAACACAACCTGGGAGTACATACGATGCCTTCATATGACACCAGTCCACCTTTTGCCACTGATTTGAGACTGGGAACATACCCAGCAACCATCTAGTAGGTGGGTGGGGCATGCAGAAATGTCCATGTATGGGTCACCATGGTGCAACCAATGAAGGGAGAGGAAGCAGGTTTGTGAAGATCATAATAGAGAATGCACAGGGAGACATGCACAGTTGGGACAATGGAGGGGGGACACCAATTGAACCACTCACACAAGGGGAATAGTACAGCAGAACAGCAAAGCATGGGAGGTGGGATGCAGTGCAATAGCTGGCATGAGTGGCAGGGCACAACACACCACATGCAGCCATACATGGGTGACCACTGAGCATTGGTGGGCCGACAATAGCAATGGGAACATGTGCGGGCAGCCATGGCTGTGAGCACACGCAGGTACAGGCAGATGTGTGCAGCCAGGGTAGGCCGTAGCAGTCAAGAGGGGGATGTAGCCTGCTAGGGAAAGTCATCACAGGGACCGAGTTGGACAGTTGGCAGACACACCAGTGTGCCATGGTGCAGGGGGAAGGGCACAATGCACAGGTAAGTAGTGGTGTAATGGACTGCTCTTGCTCCCCACAGGTGATGCAGCATACCCCTCTGACCCTGGCTACTAACACCCTTCCACTGACGTGGCACAGAGGTGGAAGAGCAGTACAACGAGGTGCACATCGCTACCCATGCCATCATCGTGTGTGTCTTTGGCATGCTGAAGATGCGCTTCCGGTGCCCTACAATATAGCCCAGAGAAGGCCTGTGGCATATTCCTGGCCTGTTATATTCTGCACAGCATGGCCATTGACTGTGAAATAGTTGTCCAGGCCGAGGAGAGTGACAGTTCTGGGGAGGAGGAGGATGAGGAGGGGGATGAGGATGCAGCAGTCCAGGGGCAGTGTGATGGACCACCACTGGCACGACGAGATCCAAGAATGGTCACCAAGTCTTGGTGGCACAGGGACACCATCGTCGAGGAGCACTATGGGGTCCACAGGTGGGTAATACACAGCTAGCACCACCCCCCACACACACACACACACACAAACACCCACAAACGCACCACAGGGCACTCTGCAATGACACTGCTGCAGTGTAGCACGCCTGTAAGGGTGACAATGCTGCACACACATGCATGAATGCACAGCAGGATCCACATGTCCAGGAGGCACAGCGTATGTGCTGAGGATGGCATGGATCAGTGTACTGCTGCTGGCACACATACACAGCAGATACAGGACCGCACTCATCATGCCCATGCCACACAGCACAACATTGGTGCACCCAGATAAGAATGTAGCACCGCATAGGTGACCCACACAGACAACACACTGTGACAGGCACATGCCACCCATGCCACCCCAGGTACAGGTAGTCAGGTGAGTGGGCTGCAAAGGGTGCAGGTGACAGGGGTTATGTGAGCTGTCACCCAGGTGTCAGTAGGAGGCACCACAGCTGCCATGGATATGTAGGAAGCCATGCCCATGACCAGTGGTCACTGATGCAGTGCCACTGGCCAGAGTGGAGGTACCCAACACCCCTGGAGGGGTACTGCAGTGAGACTGCGGATGGGTGCTCACTGATGTGTTGGCCCCATGATCCATGTCAGATACAGGGTTAATGGGGATGGAGAGGTGTGGTGATGGTATCAGCAACAATAGATCCACCTGACTCCACTGCCTGGGCATGCGTGAGGCACACCTGTTGGTTTGACTGGAGATCCAGTGACCACGTGTTGCACTGGTTGCACAAACCACCTCGGCAGCATTCACAATACAGTCCAGAGCTGTGGTCATGTGCACCTACAGTAGGCAAGCCTCTGCCAACATCTGGGCACACCATGCAGCTGTTGACTTGTGTTCAATAGCCAGCAGGGTCTGAATGCCCCTGAGCTCCGCCCATAGGGATGCCTGTCCCTCCATGGTGGCCCACAGGAGGCATGTGTGTAGCCCTCAGTCTCATCAGCAGGTGGAGGCTGAAGGGGATGGTGCTGACAGGCAGGTGGTGTGCCAGCCTGCTGCTGCTGCTCATCCACTGTAGGTCGCAGTATGGGTAGGGATTGGGCTTGTGAAACTGTTGTGCATCTAGGGACAGCTACATCATGGGCCTCCACCACCAACAGCAGAACCACAGCACCCTGCTGACCTGTGCTGGTGGTCCATGCCACCACAGCAGCACCAGGCACAGAGCCCACAGCAACCACTACCATGGGTGGCTGTGCAGGCCCTGTGGGCGTGCCAGGGGCAGCAGGACCACCAACGCCTGCTGGTGCCACCTCTACATGCACCTGTGTGTCATGCGTGAGTGGCTCAGTAGGTTGCACACTCACCTCTGAGGCCAGGATATCAGAGGGCTGTGGGTTCAGTTCCACATCTGGCACTTGACACTGTAGTGCAGCATGAGAGGGGTGCTGTGCTTCTGAGGTGCCATCTTTCAGATGAGACATTAAACCGAGGTCCCATCTGCCTGGATTGGTGGTAGTTCAGGTGGATGTTAAAGATCCCATAGCACTTATCGAAAAGAGTAGGGGAATTTTTTATTGGAAATTAGGACTTCATAACAAAACAATACAAAGAAAGCAAGCAGTATCAATCATAAACAAATAGCATAAATCATTACCCAGTCAAAACGGGGGAAAAAATGAAAAGAAACTAAGGCTAACAAAACAGATTTATACCAGGTATCACAATTAGCCCAGAAATGTGCAACCTTTTCCCTACTATAATGCAATAGATCTGTTTGTACTATATCCTGTAAGGACTTCTTTATGCTTGCTAATAAGTCAAAAGGAAGGCACTATAGCACAGTGGTTTAAGGCTCTGAGCTGCAAATCTGGTGACATCCAGCAGACCAGACCTGGGTTTGAATCCCACAGCACTTGCATACTGTGTGACCCTGAGCAAGTCACTTAACTTCCTTGTGCTCCCAGGTCTCTCCTGTAAACAAGCTCTCATCTTAGTGTGTTACTCCTGGTTAAACAACTAAATAAAAAAAAATAAATAAATATGCGTGACCCATTTTTGTTGAAGAACCCCAAACATGTAACTTGCCATAAATGATAACGAATCACAACCAAAATTACATACATGTTCTCAGGATTATATTTCTGGCATAAAATCTGATTCCCACCATACATCATTTCTGGATATGTTAACAACAAAAATTCAGGTTCCCCCCAGGTTGCACTCAAATAGTCCCAGAAGTTCACCACATATACACATTCTTTAAACAAATGAATTTGTTACTCTAAAATTCGAGTACAGGAATCCCGTGGACAATATCTACCTTCTAACTGCTTACGCTTATGATTACCTCTTACACTGAGTCTACCAAAATTCCCTTACCACAAACTATCCCACAGTTTAGAAGGTATTCGTGGATTACGCAAATGTCTTACCACTTGTATCTGTTGTACAGAAGTACACATAGGGAATTCTACAATGGCCTGACAAACATTAGCCAAAATTTTACGATATATAGCCTTCCTATCCAGTATCAGAAGATCTTGAGGACAAAGCCTCCATTGTACAGCCAACTTAAAACTTTCAATACCATAATCTGGTAAAGGGGTTCCTTTTCCAAGCCACCTGGTACTACCATTGTCCAAAAACTGCCTGTTTGGAGTAATCCAATCCAGAACCAAGGGACGCCACAGGTTAGATCCAGGCTTAAAGGCTAAACCAAAATTATAACTAAAGAACACACTAAAATAAAAGGCTATCGGAATGACCATTCCAATATTACTGTCTACTGTGGGTCTATAAGTGATACCCCTCCTGATCGGGTTCAACCATGAGCCCCAAAAAGCATGAAAAAAGATACACAACAATTTAGTGAATAACCTCTGAGGTGGTGGAAAGACATAACTAAGGTACAAAAAACTAGGTAAAAGCAAAGTTTTGATCAAAACCACTCTTTTTCTTTTACCAATTAATTTATTCTGCCAACCCTGACCCAGACACTCAGCTTTCCCAGCTTGTAACATCCAGTTAGAATATACCATATCTTGACCCCCAAATTTCAACCCAAGAATTGTCAGAGCTTCTCCTGTAATCCTGAAACCCCCTATAAAACCTGATGGTGGAATAGAGGTGTTTCCCAAGGGAATACCGAGACTTTTATCCCAATTAATCTTGAAATCTGACACTGCTGCATATTGCCTCAAGACAGTACAAAGGGCCTCCTTCTTAGTCTGAATCCCTAACGTAAGTACCATATCATCCGCAAATGACATAGTCTTAACTAAAAAACCAGTACGGGGAGCTAATATACCCTGTATGTCATGATTTTTATGTATGAGCCAAAGAAGGATGTCTTTACAAAAAACATACAAAAGGGGGCTAAGAAGACAGCACTGTTGCACCCCTCTCCTTACCATAACCGTCTTACCATACCACCCACTTATTTTAGGGTACAAAGAAATCACGTGATACAGAGCTTTAACCCAGGAAACAAAAATTACAGGTAGACCAAATGCAGTCCAAACTGCAAATAAAAACGGATGCAAAACCATATTGAAAGCTTTTTCTTGATCCACACCCACCACCCACCCAGAAACCTGTTGAGAATGGGCCTGCTGAAACAACTCACTAAGCACTATTAAGTTGTCTTTTATCTGTCTTACCGGAACTGCACATGTCTGTTCAGGACTAATTAAATAATCAGAAATGTTATTCAATCTATTCAGCAAGATTCTGGCCACAGTCTTCCTATCAGTGTTAAGGAGACTCAGCGGTCTCCAATTTCCTATTTCATTCCGAGCTCCCTTTTTATGAATCAATACTAAAACCGCTTCCTGCATAGAAGCAGTAAAACTAGAGGAGTGCAACATGTGATTATAAAGAATAACCAAAGCCGGAGCCAAGTCCTCAAGAAAATGTTTATAAAATCCTGCCCTCAACCCATCCAAACCAGGGGCAGCATCAGAATTCAGTTGTTTGATAGCTTGCCTGACTTCTTCTTCAGTGACAATTGCTATCAACATTAGTATGTCCGCTAGTTGAACTTGAGATAGCTGCAAAGCTTGTAAGAGCTCTGTCAGGTCCCCACTAATTGCTTGATTCTCAGACAGGGTTCTGAACCTATCCTTTCCTATAGACAGAATTCTTGCAGGGGAAGAAACACACTGTCCAGAAGAGGAAAACAATTCAGAAATAATTATATGCTTAACCTGATCCTGACAACTCTTATAGGGATCTATTGAAGGTTTCCTAACCTGTTTACCAAATCTGGCCTCCTGTTCTAAAGATTTAGCACAATTATACTGAAGAGACATCATCCTCTTCTTAACAGTTTGAATCTGTGAGCCATAATCCTGGCCAATAGTTTCTGTTAATGAGATCAAGAGCTGTAAATGATGATGCAGTGCCAGATACTATAAATAATCCAACCTACTCCGAGATGCAGCTAACGATTGAAACAGAACTTTCCATTCCTTTTTAGAATCCTCCCACCAGTCTGAAATATCATCATAACAGTCACTAACCCACAATCTAGCTATCCAATGACTGTGCCAAGCTTTCTGCATTTTAGGATTTTGCAATAAAGCATTATTCAGTCTCCACCCACTTTTTCTACATCTTGTAGTTTCTTTCCATGAGATTTTGGAGTGCAACAGAACATGGTCTGAAAATTCCACACCCTAGTAGAAGAATCCAAAACCTGTAATACGTTTGAAACAAAAATAAAATCAATCCAGGTTTTAAGCCTACCCTTGAAAAAGATGTATCCTCCTATAGGATGAATTCTGCGATAGGTGTCCTGTAAACCTGCAGTTTGCAGAATTCGATTAAGAGCACTGGTATCACAAAAAAGTTTAGATGTTTGCAACCCCCTATCTGATTGTTGTAAGCCACAATTAAAATCCCCCACCCAAATCACTAGTCTAGAGGTATGCAAATATTGTTGTATATCACTAAACAAGGCAACTCTAGAAGCCCTAGTCTGAGGGACATAAATTGCTACCAAACGAAATAATTCACCTACATAAGTAATATCAAGTAACAAAGCCCTCCCGGGATGTACCTCTACTAACCTAGTAACCTTGATAGCAGAATTAGTAAAAAGAATTCCAATCCCATCACAGGTATCGGTTGCAATTGACCAAAATGAAGCTCCCAGTGGCCAGGCTCTCGATGCAGCCTGCAATTCTGCATGAGAGTTAAATCTAGTGTCCATTAAGCAAATAACATCACAGGCAACTGTTTAGAGTGAAAATAATGTGCTAGTCAACTTTTCCCCCTTTAATATTATTAACATTAATAACAGTAACAGAGAGGGCATCCATGAGGAAAGAGAAAAGCAGAAAACTAACATTTAATAACCAAAACCTATGTAATCCTAACTTTCCTACACTGCCTGGTCTGTTTAGCTATGGAATCTGTACCCCCTTTGTCCTCAGTATCAGTGTTGGGTAACAGGGAGGAGGTATCAGTACCTTCATCATCCGACTCCGTATCCGTTGGGTCAGGGTTTAGAAAGGCAAATTTATTTCCATGTGCCTGATCAACAGAAAGCCCCTCTTTGTCCTGTCCCTCCAAAACCGATGAAGTCTTTACTTTCCTCCCTAACCGAGGCCTTTTGTCGATACAGTTTTAAAGCCTGAGTCTTCCTGTGGGGGAGGCATGTCAGGCACTACATTAGGGTCTTCTGTAGAGGAAACAGAAGATTAACTGGAACTGCAGGCTCAACCTGCAGTTCCATATCATCATCCATAGAAAGGGGAAGGGATATATCCACCCTACTTTCATGAGGTGCGCCCTCAGACAACTCCGAAACCTCCCTAGCAATAGTAATCATTCCATCCTTAAGACCCAAGTCAGTAATCTTTTTAGCCTGATGGTACTGTGCCATATTAATGATACCTTCATGGGAAGGACAATCATCCCTATTATGGGAAGCCCAGGGGCAGGAACCATAGGCATGTCCAGATTTTTCGCAAAGATTACAGCGAAAAAGATTAAGACACTTTTCAGACCCATGCCCAAACTTAAAACAATAACTACATTTAATTGTATCACACGTTGAACTGAGGTGGGCCCAAGATCAAATTTAAAACAGGACCTAGGCTGACCGACATAAAATATAGCACCCCTATCCCTACCTAGATAAAAAGAACTGGGTAAATGCATAGTGCCAGAATTTGTTACAAACAGTTTAACTCATATCCTCCAACCACCATCCCAGATCTGCTCACTATCTAAAGTAGGGGAGGAGGTACCTAAAACCTCACATTGCTTATGAAGCCAAAATAAAATATCCTCAACATTAATTCCTTTGTTTTTAAACATAACAGTAATAACCCTAATTGTACGTTTCGTACATGGAATTACCTGGAAGGGTGTCCAAAGGGGAGTATTCATACATGCATTATACCGTGTCCAAAATCTATCCAAACTAGATATATTTTTAAAACTAACATCAAAGTTAGAATTACCAACATTGATAAGGGCAAACATTTCAGAAGAGAAGAACTTCATTGAGCCCTTCAACAGTGTACGAGCAATATATACCCTATCAGGGGCCTCCTGTAACCCCCTTTTATACAAAATATGTATAGGATTACAACATGGAGCAGGTTCCTTCCTATTCTGGAATAGATCCAAAAGCTTAAAAGGGGCTTCTTGGTTGTCTCCAGACAACTGATGAACAACCTCAGGAGGAGGGCCTATCCTAATGGTATTCTCCACTACCCCAGTTCCCAAGACCTCAGCCTTATATAATACATCCCCTAAATCAGAAACCTGAGAACCCATAGCTACACTATCAGCAACCTTGGTCACATCAATAACCTCAGAGGGCACCACAGTAGCATGAGTACTAGAGTTAAGTACAGCTGTAATAGTAGAATTATCAGACAAGTCCTCACCCCGGGGTAAAACAGTGGAGCTCAAAGATGCAGTGTTGGTGGCCACTTTACTTGTTGCTTTCTCCAACATGAGTAGATAAGAGTGATCCTGCGAATCTGGAAACCAAGTTCCTCCATCTGCCAGCTCCCAATCAGCTTCATGGAGCACCCACTAAGGAGACCAAGACGGCCTCCTGGCAATTCAGTTAGATGCTGAGCTGAGTCCTGAGAACAACCTGGAAGTAGAGTGTTCCCATCCAAAACCTTACTCCATCCCGGTAGAGTTTTTTGAGCTGGACAAACAAATTCTGTGGGAGGAGGTGTAGAGCAGACAGGCACTGAAGAGTCAACAACTTCTAAAGGTGGAAGTGCAGAGTGCTGCGAGGAAGGATCAGGAATCACTAAGTCTACAGGCTTTGGGTACACGGATGAAACACTGTTCAAACTGCCAGCCTGAACGACATTAACCAAGTCTGAAGCAGTGGAAGGTAAGGGTGCAGGCAAAAGCACCACTTCGTCAACGTTAGCAGGGACAAGGGAACTCAGCACAGTTACGTCTGTACGTAAAGGAGCTAGCTCAGGCTCGATAGGGAGATCTGCCAGTTTGCATTCCAACTTCCGTATTTCTAAAAGTAACAGATTTTTTTCTTGACAAAGCCGTAGTGGTTTTACTCACTATCCCTTTTTGTAGTTTCAACATGCTGTGTAACAGACGCTGTGCTGGAATCGTGTAGCATAGCTGGGACCGGGTCCAACAACTCAGCTCCAGAAGCAGCTGATTCATACTCTGCTGTAACAATATCCAAGTCAGTAGCCTCTTGTAAGATAGGAACAGGAGAGGAGGCTGTCTCCCCTGCACCATCAACATCCATCCTGTCCAGAGGTTCAGCAACACTGACCATCCTGTCTCAGATGACCAAGGGCTCCCCCTACTGGAAAGAGCAGGGGAATTTCCCCGGTGCCCTGGCCAAATTTCCCTCATTCAATAAAAATATAACCAACAGCTTAATCTCGTTCACTGTCAGTTGGCATTCATCTGTATCCTCCTCCCCGGGTCGTGCCTGAATATAGGCAGGATTTGTCTAGTGCACTTACCTGGTCAACAAAAACTAAATAAATAAATGTGCTCCATTGTTGGCCATGTCCCCCCAAGGTTGTTTGACGTCTGAATCATCATCAGCATCATTGTACGCTCTTTGTGTACCAGATGCCAGCACCAGTAGGGCATCAGCAATGCTCACTGTGTCCCCTGGGTCATCATCATCAGCCGTACCCAGAAACCTCTCCAGCCATGGCACCACTTCTTGAGGGGTTGGAAGGCCCTGGCACCACTGGTGATGTGTCTTGGGCAGCTGTGGTGTTTGACTGGCCCAGAACAGCATCATCCCCAGGCCTGGCTGCTGTCCAGTGCAATGGACCGGCATTATCCTCTGCAATGCCACTCTGCAGTGCACTAGACATGGCAGCACCTGTGAGGTGTGATAGAGCTGTAACAGAAAGAAGGGATACATGGTTACAAACATGTGTGACAGTAATCTTCAGACAGGCGTGTACAGGTGGTCATGCACATGTGCCTGTAGAGCGCCTGACATGCCATGCGGCTGACAGTCAACAATGGTTCTGCTGATGCAGCCAGGCACTGGCTACATCTGGGCAGGCCCAGTGCTTGTAGATGCCCCCTTGTACATGTGTGGGACTGGGACAACACCCTGGCCACCACCCACAGGGATGACAGCAATGGTGTGCAGCGGAACACCTCGCCACAGGATTCCCCCCCCCCAGCACATGCCCGGCCTGGCAAGCAACTGTGCATGATGGTCCACAGATGGGGTGTACACAACCATGGTTGGTACACACAGGCACATGGTCAGATAGTCACACACAGTGGGGCTATCAGGGCACACATGGCACACACAAAGACAGGCACATGTCTTGGGCTTGTATACTCACAGTGCTGCAATGGACTGCCACCCATCTGGAAGCCCCTCCAGGAACACCCTGCACAGCTGCCCAGCCCATGCTGGCCACCAGCAGCTCCTCTGTGGATGTAGGGCACACACCTGTCTGCGGCCCACCCCCTGTCTCACTCAGGGAGGCCTCGATGTGCACCACCTTCTCCTTGGCTCGCCTCTTCTCGTCATTCAGTTGCTTTCTGCACTCCAGGGATGTCCTGTTAAACTTCCTGACAGTGTTGAAATGCCATGGCACAGCCTCCCAGCCCTCATCCTGCAGCTGTTGGCTGCCACCCCTGCCAGCCAGGATGTCCTTGCACAGCAGGTATGCCTTGATTAGCGCCCTGTCCTCATCACTGATGAAGTTGGGAAGTCTGCATCTAGCAGCTGTGTCCTTTCCAGACATATTGGTTTCTGTTGGGGTGAATATGCACCCATTAGCACATGATAGTCAGCTCCATATGTGGGCAGGCATGATGTCTGGCTGCTGCAGGGTCATAGCACCCTGTCTGCATACCACACATCCGCCTGCCATGCATATCTGGAACAGGTTCTGGGACTGTCAGGGACAACTGGTCATTGGCAGGATCAGTTCTGTAGCAGTGGTACAACCAACAACACACATGTCATCAGTGTGTGGTCCCATGCTACACCACACACCAGTAATGGACCCCCCCCCACAAGACAGATCTAGTTTGAACAGTGTGACACTGTGGGGAACCACCTGGATGTGCCTGTTGAACAGGAACAGGCATGGACCATGGCTATATATTCTAGGCCTCGCACTGGCAATTTGTGCTGCCACACTGCCTTTGGAAGAATGTAAACAGACCTACCTTCAAGGATGCAGTTCCTCTTGGTCACCTGAGCTCTGTGAAGGTGCATTCAGGAGCAGTTATTGCTCAAGGCATACAAATGAGACTGGGAGCATCTGTAATGAGGTGTTAATCAGGTGAGATGCTCCAGAATCTGACAATGAGCTGATTTTGAAGCAATGCCTGTGAATTGCATAATTGTCCCCAGCTCATCCCAATCAGCAGAGTGCATCTGCTGGGTTGAGGGCTTCCCCATATGGTACAATTCCAGCACATGCACATGGGAAGTAGGGCATTTTCTGACCACAGCGCAACTGTCACAATGCATTGCCATGCATGCGCGATGCCAGGTTAGTGGCTCGATAGGTGTAGCGCAAACAGTGCAGTAATACTGACTGCACTATTGCATCTGGCTGCGCATACACATCTACTTGTGCAATGACTGCAGTGCCACCTGTCACATTGTGTGCATGTATCACACAGTAGCGTGCCATTGAGCACCTGTGGATCACAGCGCAACACCAGCATTGTGCACGGTGACACTGCACTGTGAGTGGCATTGCTTGCCACTCACAATATGGCAGATTGTGAGGAGTACACATGTGCTACCGGGTCGTGACCCATGACCCTATGTTCCCGTCCATGCGTGGCACTGTGCAAATGTGCAGTGACACACTATTGGTGGTAATTGCACATTGACATGTCATGTGTGGTGCATCGTACGATGGCCAATCACGCATGTGGCGCAAATGTACCATTGCACACCAGCAGCATGATCTGTGCACACTGAACCTGGTAACACTGAGAGGGATCATGCCACATGCACAGTGGACAGGCCCAAGGGCCATGAACTGGGGTGAGGTGGAGCTCCTCAATGTTGTGACACTGGTGCTGCAGGTTGAGGGACAGCTCTTTGGGTCTGATGACCTCACTGAGCCACACTCTGCGGTGTGGGCCAGGATTTCTGTGTAGCTGGTGCACGGGGCAGGGATTGCCTGCAATAGCAAGCAATGCAGACATCATTATGGTGATCTGCACTGCAGGGACCTGGACAGGCTGAGGTGCCTACAGGACCATGCACTCAGGGGTGCGGTGCCACTCCCAGGTAATTCACAATATAACACATGTACACAGGCAGCATAGGGTATGTTGGGGGGCTGGCACACTGCACACCACTACACACACACACACGTGTGGACCGCAGCCCACAAACAGCATGGGCAGTGCCTGCATGACCACAGAGAGAAGGCATGTGCGGCATGGTGCATGGGGGGGCAGGGCCATTGTGGTGTGTATGGTGTGGCATGGCCTTTGACTTGGCATATGTCCAACTGCACACATGGTGGGCACATGTAAGGGTGCTGTGTGTGGATGCATGCGGCCAGGGGCGCAATCACTGGGGCACTGTGTGGGTATTGCCATCACTATATGCTGGCAGTGGTGTTACTGGGTGGAGAGGGTGTCAGGCTTGTCACACCGCCAGTGTCCTCAGGGTGTTCTCTGCTTTTGTTCCTCTCACAGGGCCAGCAGACAGGTGGAGGGCTGTGGCTGTAGTGGAGGCCAGGCGCAATAGTTCCGGTGTCGGTGCTCGTGGACAGTGACATGCTGGTACAGGTGAGTGTCTATCTTGTGCATCCTTTGTGTGTTTGGGGGGTGCCCTCAGCTGGCCATTGCCAGTTCCTTTTGCATGTCCATGTACTGTTGGTTGCATGCACACATGGGGTGTGGGCATGGAGGAGTGTGCTTGGACTACAGTGCACCTGGCCCCTGTGTGTACATCCACTGTGTGCGCCTATCATGCACACCGTGGGCACCGTGTGGTGCTCCAGCAGTGTCCAGACAGGGCCTGCACACTTGTACTGCCTGCTTGCCTGCTGGCATGTGCACATGCTATGTGGGGCATGGCTACATGCCCCTCTGCGCAACCCCCTGCATACACATGTGGCCCATGTGCTTCCTCAGTAACATTGCACAGTCACAGTGTGGCACTGTGTGCCAGCCTGTTGCTGGTGTGTGGTGTGCCTGGTGGACTGTTGGCCATTTGCATGGTAGATGCCTCCAACCCTCTCACATGGTGGGTGGGGGGGTGCCAGTGTGGAACATGGCACTTAGTACCTGTTGTCTATGTCCCACACTGTAGGTTCAAGAGGTGTACAGCCACATGTCCCCATTCATCTGCTGCATCAGGGAGTACTGCAGCTAGCAGGGATCCAGCTCCCGGGGTCATCACGGAGGATGCTACAGCCACTCAACAAGCGTCAGGAACAGCTGCTACAGGCACTGACTATACTGGTCAGAGTGATGGGTGCCAGGGTTGTAGTCATGGGTGCCATGCTGAGCCACATCCCAAACATTAGGGACGTGGACATTTTTGTATAGCCCCTACCTGTTTTGCCTCACATTCCTTGCCCATCCACATTGTTTGTTGCTGTACCCTGTTTCCACGCACACATACACCTTTACCCTCCTGCATACCATTGTTGCACTTGTACAGATCCCCCACCCTCACCTTCCCTGTTCCTACCACCAGTTGTTATTGTAAATAGTTTGATGTGTTCCATTGCTGTTACTAAACCATTTTCTATTGCAACCAGTGTCTGTGGTCATTCACTGTACATTGTGCATGTTGTCTGTCTTTGCCTGCTGCTGTCTGTTGTCCTTTTGTTGCCATACACACGTGTACACCTGTGTTACTGTGCACACATGCATCCTGGCCCCCTGACATGGTGGCCTCACTGTGTGCCCTCCTTGATGCCTGTGGCATGTGAGTGGGCATTGTGTCATGCTGCCTTTCTCAGTGCCCCTGTTAAGTGTGTGGTGCATGTGGGCTGCATCTGTTGCACTGGTGCCCTGTTGTTGTGCAGCTCTGCATGTGATCCACATTGGTTGTGAGCTTATTACACCTCTGTGGTGTGTGGCAGTCGGCCTGTCTGCCATTGTGCCTGTTCAACTGTGTGCCCCTGAATGGCAACTCTTTTCTCCACACCACTGGATTCTGGTGCAGGAGATTGTGTCCTGGTGACACATTCATGCTGCATGGTGCCCCTCAGCAGCTGTGGCACACCTTGACAGGCACTTCTGGGCATGTCATATGTGCCTGTTGGGCCCCTGTGTGGGGTGTGTCATATGCTTCTATGTGTTTTTCTGTGTGCTCTGTCTGTTCACCTCTTCTGCTGTGGCCACTTTCAGGCCCTTTGGCACTCTGGTCAGTCCCTGCTGGTGTGTTCCCCTGCATTCTTTGTGCCACTGCGGTTTCCCCGTTGCACCTTTGTGCCTTGCTTACTTGCTCCATATTCACTGTTGTGCTGCCTTGGGTACTTTGGCACATCCCTGTTGCTCTGGGGCATCTCACATTGCACCATGCCGCATCTGTGTGATTCACAGTAGGGATGTGTACAGTGCATCTTGCAGTGCATCCTTCTGTAAATTGCATTGTCTGGGGTCAGCGTATCCCAGTTGCACTGGCACATCTCATTTGCACCCAGCGCATCTGCTTTGTGAATCCTGCCCAAGATGTTTTCATGCAGAGTGGTTAGTAAGATGCTTTTCTGTTGAGATGTGGCTGTCGGACATAATTAGTTTTTTTTTACAATTGTACTAGTTTTGTTGATTCCTAGTGGCTGATTCTTAAACCAGGTGGCTGCTGACCTGTATAGTTTTTGATTTGTATTTATGGACAGAAGAAATGGGGCATCTTGGTACAGAGTACGGATTCTCTAACTCAGACAACTTATGTACCTTTGTGGATACAAACTGAGTTAGCTCTTATTAGGAAACATGGTCTCATCCCGGAGGCCTTGCTTTATCTTAGCCCAAAATTACTCCCCCCTCCCCTTAGAAAATCCCCGATAGGGGTCTCTGTGAGGACCCACGCACAGCTTTGTAGCTTTTTAAAATATGATCACCTCAGGGATTGGTCACAACCTATCAGGGGCAACCTGCGTT
The DNA here is from genome assembly GCA_016271365.2 of Neoceratodus forsteri. Classification (NCBI taxonomy): domain Eukaryota; kingdom Metazoa; phylum Chordata; order Ceratodontiformes; family Ceratodontidae; genus Neoceratodus; species Neoceratodus forsteri. The sequence goes on from CM057454.1 coordinate 25,328,738, forward strand.
TCCTAATTGATAATAAGCCTCTTAGTCCCACTTGGTTGGCCCTACCTGATAAGTGTTGTTTAAAAGACCTCCCTAAGATGATGGAAAGCGCCTTCCCTTGGGCCGGAGATCCTGCATAAATTTAAATTGCCATCACGGGATTTTTAAAGTGTATCAGCTTCAGCACCTTTTACTTAGAAAGATAGGTATGAGTCCAATTCAGACCCTGAGAGTAGAATTTTTATGAGACCCTGGGGCCTCTGGTGGGCCTTTCTCATGCGGTTTCCAAGGTATACAGTGTATTATTTAACTGGGCCTATTCCCAAAATCTGGCTCCGTGCTTCTACTGGGCCTCGGTGTTTCCCAAGGAAGAACTTAATTGGACAGCCCTTTGGCAAAATTGCCACAAATTTATCCTGCAGGACCAGCTGAGACTTATACAGTTTAAAATTCTCCATAACATTTACTATTCCCCACAGAAGTTAGCAAGTTTAAAAGTGGTGGTGGATCCTATATGTAATAGGTGCCATTCGGGAGATGGGGATCTGATGCATATTTTCTGGAACTGTCTGAAGATAGTCCCGCTTTGGACAGTCATTAAAAATAGAGTGGATCCATTACTGAGCCTGGAGGACCTTTTCACTCCTGAAATATGCCTGCTGGGGGATGTATCTCGCATTTCGGTTAGGAATAGGAAGTTCCAAATGGCTCTAATCTCGGCCACCCTAAAAAAGGTTGTTCTTAGACACTGGAAAGACTCTGTCATGATCAGTTACACTGAAAGGCTGGAGGAATTACTTTCTGACCTGAGGATTGAAAGGATGATAGCCGTCCTTCAAACAAACTCCCTAGGTTTGATAAGATCTGGGGTCCTTCTATGTTACTTACTCATTGTAGGGTATATAGGTTGCCCTCTGATTGAGAGAACATGTTAATTTGTCTTGTGCTGGGGGGTAGGGGTGAGGGATGGGGAGAGGGTGGGGTTCGTTTTTCCTGATTTTTTGTTCCTTTTGGGGGGTTATTGCAGAGGATGGATCCTGTTATTAGTTGTAACACGCATGAATGTGTACCCTTATGTTTGTACCTGTGTTTCCTGGAGGAATTCTCTGTAATTAAAACTGGAATAAAGATTTAATGGAAAAAAAAAAAAAGAAATGTGGCATCTTCTTGTAGGCAGGTTGCTGGTCTCTGGTTTCTGTATGTTTTGTAGTTGGTGACAGGACATTTAAACTCATTGTTTAGGTTGCTGTATACTCATGGCTTGATCCAGAGTATGTCTTTTGGGTTTTGTCCGGTTCTTGTTTTTGTATATCGTCCTCGGCTATGCACCAGATATTCTGTCTTGTTTGTGTCTTTCTTGAGTGTGGCATCACCCTATTTGAAGTCCCTGACTTCGGTGTCTCCTCTCAGACCAAAGAATGTTGTACAGATAAACCACATAGTGTTAAGTACTGCTTGTTTAGAAAATGGACCTACCTTTTTGGTACAGGTTCTGTATTATTTCTTCAGTCAGCTCATTCTCTGCATGCTCTCTACAACCTTTGCCTTGATCTTTCAGGTACTTTGTTTTGCAGATAGCACTTGCCTTATCTTTTCAAGAATCAGATATGTAGATAGTGAAGCTGGGTAGTTTTTTGCTGTTAGGTGCCTTTCTATACTCTGCAAATGGAGTGTTAATGGCTCGTATGGGGTATTGTCCTTTTTTCTGGCATCAATGAAGTATTTTGATAGTATGGTATTTAACTCATTGGGCAGTATTTCCTTGAAGCTCCATTGTTCACTGTATTTGCCCTCTAGATAGCTTGATAACATTGACACATCAGTTGTTGTTTTTTTTATGTGTTACTGTTTTTGCTGCCATTTACAAAAGCATCTATTTCTATCATTGTTAGATCATTCATAGTGCTTCTTTTATCCAGCTGTGGTATTTCATTATTTTCAGAAGTTATTTCCACTGTCTCCTCTTCTAATGTGGGGTCATCCTGTGTGAAGGCTGTCAATAGCTTGTCACATTCTACTTCAAAACTGATATTGCTCTCACTCATTTTTATTCCTTGCTTTTACTCTTTTGCTCGATGCTGCTGTGGGTTGATTTTATTGTGAGCTACTTATTTCCTTCTCGATGGTTGGTGTCTTACTGGAAGCTCGCCGAATGTTGCTGTTTGTTCGTGAAGAGAGGTCTTGTGCTGATGTACTGTCATCAGTGAGAAGACAGATGGCAGCTGAGTAGCTTTTGCTTGGTGAACACAGGCCTCATGAAGCTTGCATGTAGCCAATGGGAAATATTTGACCAGGTTTGGTTACGTGCAGCATCTGCCTCTTGTGGACCTACTGTTAGGATAAATGACCTACGGTGAGGATAAACACAATATCCTCACTGTGGGTTTGACCATTTACAAATACTGGTAATATTTGCCATTTTTTATCCTCACAGGCATTGCATAAATATGTATATGTAATAGATAACCCACTCTGAGGTGTGCGGTCGCGCTCTGATATACGCATGCCTTGGTGTGCATTGTTACGCATCAGGCCGAGTGCCTCAACCACCCAAAGCGTGTGTATATCAGCGCATGACCACACACCTCAGAGTGGATTATCTATTTTATAAAATGGCAAAATTGTTTTGGAAGGGGGTAAAAGGGCAGGTGTGCGGTCGCTTCTGTTATACGCACGGTCACGTGATGCTCATCATCAAATAAAAGAGCAGCAATTTCCCTACCCATTTTATTAATATATATGTGTGTACTGAAGACAGGATATTGTATCAAGAAATTTTGGTTGCAGATAAAGTAATCCCAGGGACTGCTAAATTATATTCAGATACTCTAGCATGAGAAAAAAAGGTTTCTGCCAGATCATCTGGGCAGAACCCCTGTTTTGTTCTATGTTTATGCATGTTGAACCAGGAGCGATATTAGTCACAAAAAATCTATCGTTAGATGAAGGTATATTGTGTAAACAAACAAAATTATAGTATTAATAAACAACTGAATAAAGGAAGCATCCACGTGAATGTTGCTGTAACTTCATTTTCATTAAGTACAAAAAAGGTGTGTATTACAGAATAATCTTTCATTTGATGTTGCATTAGGCAGCATTAGTGATTTTAATATGAATAAAATGACTAAAATGAACTTCCTTGTGGCCCACCACAGCCATTGCATCAAGTGCACAGTAAGGAAACAGTCCACAAGCATTAGTTCATCCAATAGCCAGGCCCCTCCTGCTCCACCATTATATTTGGCTCCACCCTTTTACTCCTGCCACAGGACCATTCTTAAAATCCTGGATTCACCCTCGCCCCCTGCATTCCTGCATATTGATTTGATTACTAGTGACACAGAACATATTTTACTGCATGGCATCTCCTCAGAAACAGTAACCTTTTTAAATGACTTTGTGGCAGTACCCCAGCTAGGATTTTACCAGGATACCATTATTAGTGTTGTTACCTGTCTAGTCTTAGACCAGATAATCCATATTTTAGGGTCCTCATCCAGATATCCAGTTTTTCTTAAATGTAATCTGGTTTTGGGCAGTTTTGAGTCCTCGTAAAATTGACTATATCAAATCATTCACTGTTTTGGCTGCATGTTCAGGTTGCAAAGGAGCTCTGATGCCATGCAGACCTTTGTTTGTAAAACCAGTCAGTCTAAGAGGTGTTAAGTATGGCCATTAAGATCATTAAGATCATTAGCAATAAATCAACCTAATCTTTTCTATTCTGAATATTTAAGTATGGTGTTTTACTGCTGTGATGGAAAACTGGTTTTATACCTTTATATGCACTCCTGCGTTACTTTTTGTTTGTCCTGTAATCTGATATGTTTCAGCTCCATCTTTGTTTAATTATCTGTTTTTTTATTGCTTTTGTTACTATATGGATTCCTTCTCACCTGAGTTCTCAGCAGCTACTGCTCTCATTTTACATACTACCTGGACATTCCATGATTCACTGAATTGTTACAGCTATTCAGATGAAGAGCATGAATGGTGTACATACGAACATGCAAATTTGCCAGCAGAAACAGGTCATCCCCATCCCCAGCGTTAGCGCAGCGTGCTTCTGGACTTATTACTTTGCAACTGTTTGCTGCTGCATACACAGAGCACCATTTTGCTACAATAAGCATTTGAGTGCTATTATAGATGCAGACATTTAAGATACTTTATTACAAGCCATGCAGAGGTCAGTGTATCTGTTCCATCCCAGCAGATATTGTTTGAGGGGCGCATGGCTCAAAATGCAAATTGAGAATGCAGAGGCGAACTCAGAAACAACATTTACATGGGAATGCACAGAAAGCCTTAACACTAAAAGAAACAAGGTGAAACAGAAACTGAGACCGAATAAGGAACCACACTCTGAGGAGAGTGATATAAAACATTTCTTTGGAAAACTTGAGAAACTACTGAAAACAGAACTGGATACAACATATGATATCATAACTCTTGAGCAATATTTGGAAAAAAGCTTGGCACCATGAGGCCTCCGTATAACTATTTTACCATCATGTGGTCTAGATGTATTTTATTTCAAAGTGCTCTGGATAGCTGCCATCTTGCTATGCTCCAAAATGTTCACTGAGCTATTGATTAAATTTGACATTAAGAAATATGAAGAATTGACCATTGACAGAGGAGGCCAAAAGAGAAGTGCTGAGATATAAAGATAATAGCTAATTCAAAGAGTTTGACTCCTCTATGAAAACTAGATTAGAGAAATATGAGGTGGATTTGGTTATAAAAAATGCAAAAAAAAAAACTAAAGAGAAACCAGGAGGATTTTAAGAATAGCAGAATCCTATCTTGGAAAAAATATGATCACAGTAGAAGTAGAAGTCAGGGGCATTCAAGAGTAGAATTTTCCAACGGAAATCAGACTGATTCCCAAAATCAACCTGATAAGGGTCCTTTTTTAGGAAGAACACCTCAGGGAACAAACGAGGGAGAAGGAGGCAGAAGACAAGGAGAGGCAAAAGGGGGCAGAGGAGAACTGGTGGAGAAGAGGCAAACCAGAAGAAACAGGGGAAAGGGGAGAGGCAGGAGGTACAAATAATTAATGTGTCTAAAAGAGAACTTAAAACAACAGAATATTGCTTGCTGAAGTGTGGCCTCTCCTTTGTACCCACCCCTTATTTGAACAAATTCTAAGTGCAGGTGGACATCTTTAAACTTTTGTGCAAAATCAAACTTTGTGCTTTCTTCAGTCAACATTAAGGTGCTGGGTCATCATATGTGAAAATGTTTTTTTTTTGGATGTCCTGGTTAACATATTGCAGGAGGCAGAACCTGTTCTCCCCGATATACAGAACATACAATCAGCAGAGCATCAGACTGAGGTTATTGATTACCTGATTAATGCTATAGACCTCTATGAAACTGAGACAGCTCGGGGAGGGTCAGGTGAGAACCAAGAAGACTTTACATTTACACAAAAAAGACATAAGCTATTTAAACCTTGTTCAGAATTTATGCCTGTTGTATTAAATCCAGCTATTGTAACGTTTGAAAAAGTAGCACTTAAACCGGTAAATTACATTTTTGATGGAGCAGGGTAACCTAGGCACAATAATCTTAACACTGATGAAAGATTTGCACTAAAGGCATTATTGGATTGTAATGACATCATCATCAATGCAGCATACAAGGGGGGGCAATGTAGTAATTTTGGATAAAGAGCACTATACAAGGATTGCGATGGAGTTATTAAATGTTAATGACAATTGCACTAAACTCCCTGGTAATCCCCTTAAAATAGAGTTACATCATTTATTACAGCATGGTGTAGAGAACGGTTCTATCACTGAACAGGAATGTAAATATCTTTGGAATGAACACCCCATCATCCCCAGGGTTTACATTTTACCTAAGGTGCACAAAAACTTGCATAACCCACCAGGTAGGCCCATCATCTTGAGGATGGGGTCTTTAACAGAGAAACTGAGCAAATTTGTAGATTTTTTCCTACAAAATAGCTTGGTTAAACTTAACTCCTATACCAGAGACACCTCACATGTCTTAAATAAGATTCAAAAGACAGACTGGGAACAAGATTTTATCTGGCTTGCTATTGATGCAGACCGTCTCTACACCAGGATTAGACACACAGATAGTTTGTCAGCTTGCAAATATTTTCTTGAGAAGGACATGGATACTAAGCAAATACCGATAGAATTTATTTTAAATACAATGCAAACAAATGTCACTCCAAGGTTTTTTATCACTAGAGTGCTGTCTTGGCATACTGAGACATTTTACAATTTATGTGACAAGAACTCTCTGGCTGTAGAGAATTCTTGATAACCTTTGCCCTTCTGAGGCTCCTCAGTTAAAGGCATACTGGTGTTAATTAGCTTCTCTGATGTAATCTTCTGTTATGTTTTAAATGTATATGTTAAACCAATGAGAATTATTTCTGTTTTTTCAATATAATCTGGTGTTAATAGTATGGGATATTTGAAAAACTGCCACAAAGTTTCTGAAGAACCTGGTTGGTTTGAAAGCTAGAGCACTTTGTACTTTTCTGTAACATCCATGTTAATCCAATAAAAGGTATCAAATCATTTGTTTCTGGATCTGTTTTTAAATGCAATGGAATTTGTTCTGACATGTAATTATTTTGAATTTTCAGGAGAAATTTGTTTACAGAAATGTGGCACCGCCATGGGTGCTTCAATGACACAATCCTATGTGAACCTGTTCCTGGGCTTGGCAGCAGAGAATTATGTATTTAACAAAGAAAAAAATACCTTCCTTCCCAGGATCAAGTTCTGGACACATTTTACTGATGATATTTTATGCCTATGGCAAGGTGATGTGCAAGAAATTGATGTATTTGTTGAGTGACTTAATGCTAATGACTTTAACCTTACCTTTACTTACAAAGCAGATAGTAATAGCATTGAATTTCTTGACCTTAACTTGAAAAGACCATTGGTATCAAACACAGGAATTCAAACTAAGTGTCACAGGAAAAACACTGCCAGTAATTCTCTACTTAGAGCTGACAGTGCACATCCTGTACATTTAAAGGAATCTATACCATATGATCAGTTTTTAAGATTAAGGAGAAACTGTTCAGATGACAAAGATTTTTTTGAACAATCTGAGGAGCTCAGTACAAAATTTCTACAGAGTTGGTATGATGTTTCTGTGATAATGCTAGAAAAAAGGCCTCAGAGAAGAGAAGGGAGGAGGTTTTGAACACAAATAAAAAAGAAACTGCATTGGACTTTGGTCCTATTATATTTGTGACAGAGTTCAACAATTGGGCAGGCCAAATAGGGAATATGGTCTATCGCAACTGGCATTTATTTCACACAGATAGCACTCAGGGAGAGGTTGTAGGCCTTAGCCCTAGGAGTACTTTCTCTAGGGGTCCAAGTCTCAAGGATAAACTCACCTATAGCAGCATACCACCAACTAATAGAGCTGGCATCTTGCTGAATATGAAACCAAAGGGCATGTACAAGTGCCAAAGATGCATTGCATGTAAATACTGCAATGCTGGGAGGGAATTTGTACACCCTGGTAGCCACATGAGATATGACCTTAGAGAGTTTATCAACTGGTACACTACTTTTGTTGTTTACATTTTGTGGTGTTCCTGCAATATTATTTATATAGGCAGAACAACAAGAGCCCTGAAATTGAGAATGCAGAAATACGTGAGAAATATCATTAACAAAAGGTTAGATACTCCAGTAGGGCTGAACTTTGAATGATACCATGGTGGTGATCCTGTAAACTTTAAGTTCATGGGTATTGATTGGCATTATTATGATATGCATTATGGCAGGGATAGAGCAAATTAACTCCTATAAAACAGAGAAAATGGATCTACATACTCCAGAGTGCTAAACTAGATGGCTTGAATGACCAGTGCAAGCCCTTTTTGAAAAAATTAGTTATTTTCATGTAGCTAATATAATGCTAACAGATTTGTGAAGTGTGATATTCATTTATAATATTTGAATCTTACTGTATAGCCAAATTCTAAAAACCCTTTTCTTCTTTTTATTTTTGCCCCAGGTTTGCTTGTATGGAGTTCTTGCACTTCTGTAGATCCCCTTTGAATGAGAGAGAAAAAAAATAAGAAAAAAAACATAGGGTGATCATAAACAAGCAACACTTCTGTACAAGAGTAACCCCTCTTTTTACTGCACTATTTATCCCTATCCACTTTTCTTGATAAAATATTTTTTATTCCTTTCCTGTACTCTCCATACCCCATTCCCCTTCCCCCAACTCACCTCTTTGCTCTCCCCCCCCCCACACACACAACATATATAAAGGTGTTTCTGACTTTTAGTGTTATTAATATATTCAAGTTTCAGGATTTTCAAAATTTTAATATGATGTACTGGAATGCTTTGAAATGAATTGAAAGTTGTAAACATTTATAATAACATGAATGAATCAAAGGTGTTTTGTACAGCTTGTTTGTACTAATTTTATATGTATGTAAATGTATTTATGTTTCACTATGCTTGCACATTGGGCATTTTGTGATGATGTCACACTGTTCTGTATATATAATGAAGTCATGATGTTCCCTTGACACCCCCCAACGAAGGTCTAACTGCCAAAGTGCAGGGTTCTTTTGTGTGGCTTGTTTTGTCATCATTAAAACTGCACTAGCAGTAAATATTTTCTGTTGGCATATATTTGTCTGGAGTGCTGTTTTTGTTGTTGTTTTTTTTTTTTGTACTGTACAGCCCTATAAGCCATGTGATAATGTTTTATCTCAGCTTCAAAAATATGTTCAATGCTTTTGATGTCCATAGAGCCGAATGGCAACAACTTCTTTTTTCATTTATTTTGTATCCTGAGCATCTGGAATATCTGTTTATTATGGTTTTTACTTCTATTAAATTATTAGATGGATTTTCAGGTAATAGTATAATGTAATCTGCATATGCTTTAAGCCTGTGCATTTCTTTCTCCATCTGTATTCCCATTATCCTGCCATTGGATCTTATTTCATTTAACAAAATGTCTAAAGAAAGAACAAATAAGATGGAAGCTGGGGGAATCTTGCCTTATTCCTCACTCCATGACCAGTTTTTTAGATAGGTATTACTTACTTTGATTTGAAATCTAGGATTCCTATTCTTTAATTTAATCTTTAATATAGTAATTCTTTAGTAGAGAAAAAAACAACACATATGTTGTAGGTGATACCTTTTATTGGACTAACAAAATTAATTTTAAGACTAGCTTTCAAGAGATAAAACTTTCTTCCTCAGGTCAAAGTGAAAACAGCTGAGCAGTATGACAGATATAAAGACTGAATGTGGATTCAAAACATAGACTAGCAGTTTACAGATCAAAGCATTGCAGTCAATTTGCACCTCTTACAAACAGGAAGACTCATTTTGATCTGTAAACTGCTAGTCTAGGTTTTTAATCCACATCCAACCTTTATATCTGTCATACTGCTCAGGTGTTTTCACTTTGACCTGAGGAAGAGAGTTTTTATCTCTCGAAAGCTAGTCTTAAAAATAATTTTGTTAGTCCAATAAAAGGTATCACATGCAACATATTTGTTGTTTTTTTTTCTACATTGTTGATTGGACTAACATGGCTACCACATTTCTTTTTTTTACAAACATTTGTAATTCTTTAGGAAGAAAAATCATGTACTGCCATTTGATCTTATTGAAAACGTTTGCCTTACCCAATGATAGGAAAGCAGCTTCCTTTTTACTCGTTTACAAATATTCAATTAAATATTGTATTTTATGTATAGGTGAAAATATGGCCTTTCATATAATATTCCCCCATTATAATGAATTATTTGTTCTAAGTATGGCAACGTTTTATTATCTAATAATTTAGCAACAATTTTGCAATCATATTAAAGCACTAATACAGATCTATAATTATCTGTCTTCTGATGATCCTTTTTAGTTTTAGAAATTAATGAATATATGCCAATTTAAAAGCAGAGGGAATAGATTGGCACTGCTGTCTCTGTTTGAATAATTTACTTAACAGTGGAATTAAAATGTCTTGAACCTGTATATAAAATTCTATATTAAGTCCAACTTCCCTTCAAAATTTACTCTTCTTCATTTGACATATATTATTATGTATATCCAGCTCTTGGAAGGGAGCTCTCATTACCTTTAGTTCTGCATTCAAGAATGGATACTCTTTAATAAACTGATCACGATACTGCAAATTGTCCTTTGTTGGGGAATACTCTGATTTACAGATGGATTTATAATACATGTAAAAGCAATCAAATATCCTATCATTGTCTGAATGTATGTCCCCTTTAGTGTTCAATATTGATGTATTTTCTCTTTTTATGTTTACTTGTGCATGTGCAAGAAATGTTTTGTAACACTAAAGGAGATTTTGGAGATGTGTCACTGCCGATCCCATTGCAATTCTAACTGGAAGGGGCTCAGCAGTCAAGACCAATTACCACACACTGTGTTCTTGACAGCACTCGCTGCTTGCTGGGCAGAAACTTTGTGTACTTGAAAGGACCAAAGCTGCTCCAATCAGAGGGTACTTCAATCCTTTCATTTGCATGAAGCCGGTCAGCAAGCAGCTGATTTGATTTCAATAAGAGGAGCCTGAGATCTCTCTCTCTCTCTCTCTCTCTCTCTCTCCTCCCCCCATCCCCTTCAGGTCTCACACATGCCCATGATTTTTTTTTAAATGTAAGTGTAGTGGGGTACCCACCCTCCCTACAGCTTCTTTCTCCTCATCCCCTCCAGGTTGCTCATCCACCCACTCCCTTTTCCCATCTTTTTAAAGATTGTTTTTAAATGTAAGTGGAGTGTGGTGCTGACCCCTGCTATCACTTCTTTCCCCAAGCCTGTATGTCAAAGAACTAATATGTAAATCAGCAGAGGTGTGCAAGTCTAGGATGGCTGGAGTCTCTTTCAAGTCCAATACCATACTTTGGCTCTACTCTATGATACATCCTTAAGCAATCAAGAGCCACGCCTTCTGTTATCAGCACAAATATGATTTTCTTTAGCCTGAGATCAGTTACTGCAGTGGTGTGACCCTATAACTTGTGATGGGCATACAGTGCATTCACATTGCTGCCAGATCCATTGGCACAACTCCCATTTTATTTATTTAATTAAATTTGTTTTATTGAATTTTCAAAAGATGATACACAAACACCAAACAATACCAACACAGGATATATAAAAAGAGGAAAAAACTGTTCAGACAGTATACAGACAAGTACTCATAAACAGAGTTAAAACTCCACATAACTCCCCAAAACAAACACACCTTTCCCCCAGTAACAATTAACCCCTACTCCACTGAGACCTAATAGCAAAATGGTGTCAAAACTAGAAATCCAATAGTGCATAAACCAAAAGTATTAAGAGTGTGATGTGTGTTTGAGTCTGAGGTTTCCTGTAAAGAAACCAGGGAAATAATAATCCAGAAATCCAGAAATCCGCTTTCACAGTCATTGAAACTGTCAAACAACAAATTGTCCAATACATAATGAACAGGGCATACAGACTGTTAAATGGTTAATAAGGCATACAGTACAAAGATTCCCATCATTTTTGAAAGATGAAGTGGCGACCAGACATGTCAGTAATCATCTTCTCTGTATTTAAAATATTGAGAATTTCTCTATGCCACTCCTCTCTGGTTGGAATCGAAGTGTGTAGCCAGTGCCGCAAAATAACTAATTTGGTGGCTGCAGAGAATAAAGCAATATATCCCTTCCTGGGTCCACTAATGCAACCATAGTAAACCCCCAATAAGCACATTTCTGGGGTGACCCAGAAAGGGATCCAAGGAGTTATGAATCTCCTGGCAAAAATACTGTATCTTTCCACATTGCCATACATTATTGTAAAGGGTATCCACAGACAATACATTTCATACAAAGGTTTGAGGATGCCCTACCCATATAATGCCATTTACTGGGGGTAAAGTAGAAATAATGCATAACATAAAATTGCCAAAAACATAGCCTGTCCTGTTTGACAAAGGAATAAAGATCTTTTCATATCCTACTCCAATTTGCCTCTTCTAAAGAGAGATCCAGAGTGGAATCCCAATGCAAGCATCCAATATAGACTATTCTTGGATCCCAGTTTTGAAGGGCATTATATATATATATATATATCTATATATATATATATATATATATATATATAGATAGATATATATATATATTGGAAATGAGATGGGGTGAGCTAGCCATAGTAATACATTGAGTAAAATTTACACTTGCCTTGGTTGACAAAGGAGGAAAGCGCATATGCCTAGTAACACAATTCCTTAGTTGTATCAGTTTGCAGCTGTCTGACAGTGGAATCTGATGAGGCTGCTGAATCTGTTGAAGAGAGAAAAAAGTCTCTTCAGACAGAAAATCAGAAACCTTAAGCTGAGGTAAACCTGTCTAAGTTTAAGAGCAAAGCATCCTGCCTGCAATCTGGAAATTTGGGTTGTCAAAAAAGTGTTAGCCAAGATTTTTACATGGGTCAAACTGAAATAGCCATTGTAGTTGTTTATGGGCCTTCAACAACCATAACTCTTGGGCTCGATGCAGAACAACAGGCACTTTAGTAATAGGAATATAAAGTAAAGAAATAGGAGTTAGACCAGCTGCCAAACATAAATGCTGTTCAATCCAGAGTCATTGTGGGACATAATCCGATTGTCCCATGAACCCCACCCAGGAATAAAGGATGCTATGCTTATTTTCTTTTGGTTGTTCATTGACAATATTTATTTGGCACAAAGGGTATTTACATTCATAATGTTACCACTTGAAATTCCATATAACAGTTCATTTTTACATTTTCTTGTTTCTGGCCTCTTTTTTCTTCTTGTTCCTCCATCTTGCATTTCTGAGCCCGGACACTGTGAATCCGCCCCCCTTCCTCCAGACCAGAACCAAGTCGGTTCCACCTACCTGGGCCTTTGCCCTCCAGGCCTGGACACTTCTGAATCTGGCGCCTGGACTTATCCCCCTTCCCACGTTATCCACAGCTGGGTTCCTTGTCCCCAGCCTGTGTATCCTCCCTTCCCCCACCCTCTTTTCTTTCTTCCATTTCTTAGTAATTTTTCCTGGGCATCATTGCCCCCTTCCAAGGGGACTATGACCCATCCCCCTGGGCCTGTAGCTGCCGCCCCACAGCAAACAATCTTTCTCCCCCCTACCCCGGGGCCCCTAGGGCAATCAACTTGCCCTCTCTCCTATCCTTGTGCCAACCATGCCTTCCCCAGCACCTTCCTTAATGGGTGGGTGGGTAGGAAAATGCCAGCAAAAGAGGTTGTGCTGCCTGTCCGGACACTTCTGAATCCGGCACCTGGACCTATCCCCCTCCCTGCTTTAACTATGTCTGGGTTCCTTATCCCCAGCCCATGTATCCTACCCCCTTCCCCTTTCCTGCACCCCCCAATCCCCCTTTTCTTTCTTCCCTATCTTAGTCATTTCTCCTTGGCATCATTGCCCCCTCCCCAGGAGACTATGATGCAATCCCCTGGGTCTGTAGCTGCTGCCCCACAGCAAACCATTTTTTCCCGGCCTCTACCTCTGGGCCCCTAGGGCACTCAATTTGCCCTCCTCCTAACCTTGTGCCAACCATGTCTTCCCCGCGCCTTCCTTAAAGGGTGGGTGGGAAAATCCCAGCAAAAGAGCTTGTGCAGCCTCTGTCCAGGCCTGATATACCCCTGTATCACCCCTGCTCAGGGCCCTTGTGGCTCCACCCCCCAGCCAATCCCTGGGGCTCTGGCATCACCTGTCATATTACACCTTCCCTGCTTGGATGATGTCACTATCTCCACCTCCCATTTTTTCTGATCCTTCTCTCCCCCTTCCCCCCACCCCTCCCCCTTCTTGTTCATTCCTGGTAGGGGTCACCCGACAACCTGGCCTGCCTTTTAGTGGCAAGCCCTATTGTCCCATGAACCCCACCCAGGAATAAAGGATGCTATGCTTATTTTCTTTTGGTTGCTCGTTGGCTATATTTATTAGGCACAAAGGGTACTTACATTCATAATGTCAGCACTTGAAATTCCACATAATAGTTAATTTTTACATTTTCTTGTTTCTGGCCTCTTCCTTCTTTGGTTCCTTCATCTTGCATTTCTGGGCCTGGACACTGTAAATCCAGCCCCCTTCCTCCAGACCAGAACCAGGTCGGTTCCACCTACCCGGGCTTTTGCCCTCCAGGCCTGGACACTTCTGAATCTGGCACCTGGACCTATCCCCCTCCCCTCTTTATCCACTTCTGGTTTCCTTGTCCCCAGCCTGTGAATCCTCCTCCCCTTTCCTTCCCCCACTCCTCTTTCTTTCTTCCACTGCCCTCCTCCTGCTTGTGATGGATGGAGGGAATCCCATGTTGAGGGCTAGCATCTTAACCTTTTTTGGCTATTTCACCCACTAGCTCCCCAGTTGACCTCAGGAATAGACACATACCAAATTCTGACAAATGCACCCCATCATACCTGAGCGCCGCAACCTGGTCAAAGGAAATGTCCTTGTGTTGCAGGTGCATGCTCTCCCATTTCTAATACTGCCCTTGCTACCCTCCTATTCAGACATGTTCTGACTTTCTCAATCAGCCAGATGTCCTTGACCTCCCTCCATTCCACCAGGAGGTGATGTCGGACCAGCCGACTGTCACCCTCAGCCCTGACCCTTTAATCTTTAGAAGTCCCCCAGGATGTTCTGCTCCAATTCCCCCCATGGCAGGCCCCCCAAGCCATTGTTCCCAAGTGTATGATAATGTGGTCTGGCATGCCCCACTGCACCCTTAGCTTGCCAATAGCGGCAGAAGCTGCGCCCACCTCATACTCCTAATGCCCTTCCATAGCGCCCTGATGTGCTCAGTATTGTATCACAACTCTGCTCCTCTGGAAGTGGCAACCTCCCACCTTTTTGTCCTATAGATGAAGGAGTGCCCCACTATTCAAAGTTTCCTCTTGGAACCTGCCATAGAGACAAGATAAACAGTGTGAGTCGCTGTTATAAACCCTGACATATATATTGTAGCATCGGGACTTCCACTGACCAACCTTCTTTACCTCTTCCGCTTCAGCCCCTTTTCTGCTGCTTCTGTGGCTTGAGTCACTGTTATAAACCCTGACATACCTCTTGTAGCAGGCTATACTTCCAGCACCCAACTTTCTTTACCTCTTCTACTACAGATCCTTTTTCTGCTGTCTCTGTGGCTTGAGTCACTGTTATAAACCCTGACATGCCTCTTGTAGCAGCTGGATTTCTAGTGCCCAACCTTCTTTACCTCTTCCACTGCAGCCTCTTTTTCTGCTACCACTGTGGCTTGAGTCATTGTTATAAATGTTGACATACCTCTTGTAGCAGCTGGGCTTCCAGTGCCCAAAATTCTTTACCTCTTCCACTGCAGTCCCTTTTTCTGCTGCCTCTGTGGCTGCCCCACTCCTAAAGGAATGTAAGGCAAATTCACTTGGGTCCTCCCCAATAAAAAGTCATGGCCTCCTTGAGTACTGCCCCCAACGGATGTCCGGTGAACTGGGAGCCATCCCCCTGCCAGTAAAAGCCCCCCAGCCCTCTCTCTGATGCTCATGTATGTGTCCAGAGCCCCCACTGCACAATTGATGGACTGTGAATGCCTTACCAATGACACCTTGGTCCCCTTCTCCCTTTGGTCTGCTTTGGACCAGGCCAGGTTAATGACCACTCTATCCGGCCCCCACTAGACGTCCTTGTGCTGCAAAGCTTGTATAGCAGCTGTTTTCTAGGGGGCCACCCCTTCCCCCACCTGGAAGGCCCCTGCTGCCATGACCACAGAGAAAGCCCTAAACAGCACCACCTCTTGGGCCCAGGTGCACCTCTGCTGTGTTACCCCCAGTACTTTTCCAGCAACTGCTCTCCAATGGGATGCCTCTCCTCCATCTTGGCAATCTGTCCCCTCTGCCAGCCTACAACCATTCTTCTTACTGACCTGCTGGCTGCTACGTTGGGCCAACCCCTGTCTTGGCATACTCAACTGATGCCAGCCAGGTGTACCACTACTGTGGCATGGGCCAGCCCTTCTTCCCACTTCTCCACTATAAACCTCCTTACCTGCTCATCCCATGCCGGTTCATCCCTGTCCCACCCATGCTTCCCCTGAATTCCTGGACTCTCGCCCACCCTGCTTCATAGGCCTTCGATGTGCTGGCTGCCCGCGACCCCAGTACAGTGCCCTGGCTGTGTCCTTCCAGCCTTCCATAACCATCCTTTTCAAATTATTAAGCCTCTTCCAGATTTAGAATTTGAAAACCTTCCTGCACCCTCAAGGTGCTCATGTTGAAATTGCCATGCTTCCACAGTTAGGAGTGGAGATTCCCTAGCCCCCACATCTCCAGGATGAGTACTTTAGCATCCCCTCTAATTCAGCTACCAACAGATCAAAGGCATTGCATCCTGTCCTACCTGTCCCACAACCATGTCTCTCCTTCAGCTTACCTCAGCCCCAAGGGCCTTCACCATTACCCAGCCACGTTAGCCCCGCCAACCTAGGAATAGAGGGGACACATATTCTCCTGTGCCTGGTAGATTGGCTGCTAAAAGACAGATCACAGGTCTTGACGTGACCAGCAACCATCTCCTTACCACGGGACTGTGGCCAGGTCACTGAAACATTGCTATATTGTTGGGGCTGGCACCCCAAAGAGGGGTTGGAGATGCTCTGTGCTGGATACCAATCCCTTCTGGTCCATAATGCCGCTGGACTTATGACATCCTTCCACATCCTCTACAGCTGGTCCAGCTGGCCCTAAGCCCCTAAAGTGTTCCTCTCTGTTTTGCTCATGTTAAACCAACCCTCTTATGAAAATGCTTGCTCTCCCTAGTTACCTAGTACCTGACCTGTCTTAGATCCCCCCAGCTGTAACTTTAATTGGCTGCAACATCAGCCCATCACTTCTCAAAATGATCTACCTGGGTGCCAACCTTCCAGGTGGGGATAAATCTAATACCCGCAACAACACCAGTAAGTGATCTCTACATAACTGGACTTTCCCAAATCTATGCTGGAGCAAATCCAAACTGTCTGGTCAGCCCTCACACCCTTCCTGATATTGGTTCTGTTGACTTACCTGGCTGAGAGCTTGGTAAGTCTGACTACCCTCTGACCCCTATGATAGCTATAATATCAGATTGTTGCTTAACACAATACAAGTAAAATGTGATATTGATATTGTCACTTTATTTATTTATTTTTAAATGGAATTACCACCTTTGAACTAAAGGTCAACTGACCAAGGATCCTCAGCACACGGGGATATCGAGTACATGGATAGTGGAGAAAACAGAAGCAGTTAGTAGGCCTTGTCAGTCCCTTTATGGCCCCTAGGTTTAGTCATGTTCCTCTATGTCCATCCGGGAAATCCCAGCTATTCAAATCCAACATGTAGCCTTCGGTTTTACCCAATTCACCACCAGCTGTCTTGAACGGCTGAATTAATAATAATAATCATCTTTTATTTATATAGCGCAACTCGAAACATCAAAGCACTTTCCATCAAAATATTGAACAAATCACATGAATACATCAGACTTTCAGTTAAAATTTTCCTAGATATATCAGCTTTACCTAATTACATCGACATCAATTTAAAATTCTCAAAAACATCCTATATTAAAAAGGTTGTCTGAAGATTAAGCAGTCTGCCACCAACCATAACAGTAAATTTCTTTATGACTCACCCCCTTGGTTTTGTTTTAACGACTTCCAGAAGAAAGGTTAACTCACCCATGTTTTACCGGAGAAAGCTATCCAGGATGCATTCAAGTGTAAGCCCTCTTCCTGGAAGGAGCTGGTAGTTCCTGCTGTCCATTTTAGCTCTGAGTATTTTCCCAAGTTACGTTAGTACCCACACCCCTCCTAGGATTCCTCTAATGTTGCAGGTGATCATATCCTAACAACAGCTGGCCCATATCTCAGCATTATTTCACTAACTAAGAAGTTATGGTACCCCCGTGCTGGATCGGCCTTATTACAGCATTCTCATTAAACCCACCCATCCAGAAATGGCCGCCACCACATGGCCTTTATCAAAATTGGTGGCTGCCACATGGCCCCATGCTCGACCCACCCAAAATTATCCCACCCCCTGTCACCACAGTATGGCATTAAGGAAGCATTGCAGCGTACCCCCTTGTGTTCTTTTTATTTCAACATATTTCTCACCTTTATTCAATAGCATGCTGATCTATACATTAGCCCTCCTATGTCACCGTACCTCTCCCCAAGAGGAATCAAAGAGCCCTTCCTATCATGTTATTTTATTACTGATGTGTGTATCCATATATAAATAATGGTTGCCACACTGCCTGTACAAAATGGCACTGCAATGTGTCCTGAATCAAAATGGTGGCTGCACCACGGCTGATCTTCTGACCCTTCTGCTGCATTCCCACAAAAAAAAATCCCCATTTTGGTCTGCTGTGCTGTTCTCCACATCAAACAGATGGATTTTGGTGCCAAATACAACCCCTCCACCCCTCCATGCCTGCTACATGCCCCCGCTCCTGGCCTGGTGGACCTGCTCCTGTGTCATGCGCAATGCCTCTACCATGAGGTATGCCCCCCTTTGCACCTTTGCTCTGGGCCTGTTCTGTTAGGTCCCAAATTGCCCGCATGTGCTTGCCACCCCTCACATAGCCATGCAACACCGCCATCCAACACAAAAACAACCCCATTCGTCTGGAAATGACTGGGGGCGTCCATGCCCTCTCCTTTCTTTTTTAAACCAAAAACACACTAATGCAGTGCCCTGATCCACTTATGCTGACTGCTGTGCCATATGCCTGCAAGGGATGCACTCCCCTCATTCTGGCCTGCTCCTGCAGGCCCAACTTTTACACCGCCAGTAGGCCCCGGTAACGAGACACCTCTACCCTGGTGCCCGACCTTCAGCTGCCCCATTAACCTTTGCCCTTCCACACACTCTGTACAGCTGCAAATGCCTTGTCTAACAACCCCCTTGCAGCAAATGCTGCTCTTCCAACTTGCATACCTGGCTTTGTTCAAAGAAAGAAGTCCCCCCCAAGGCGTCAAGAGGATCACTGGTAATCCGGACACAATGAAGCAATCTACCCCTGTTGTCTGCTGACTTCCACTCATTCCCACAGACACAGTCAAGCTTTCTCCCCATACCCCCACCTAAGCATGGTAAGAAGAAAAAAAATGTTATCCGTCTTCTGCCTGGTTGCCATGGACCACGTGGCCTCCGGGCGTGCATGTCACTGAGTCAGGCCGAGCAAGTCATCACCAGACTTTTCCACCAAATCAGCTGTCTCACCACCAATCAACAACCAACTGAACGTGCATCGCAATGCCTGCCCTCAGTGCATCGCCACATAAATGCATTGGGAAGCACCACTCCCCCTGCGCTCTACTGCAAAACAACAATTTTTAGGCCAATAGATGAAATACCCTTCAATTACAATGAAAGCACACTTCTTTAGTGTTGGCTACCTCATCCTCCCTGCAGCTTAAAAGCACCACCATGCATATGCTGCTACCACAAAGCTTCCAAGCACTACCCCCTGAGAGCAGGCCCTTGCAATGAGACCTGTCTGCTTGCCCCACTGAAAATGCTGAACACTGTAATGCCCAGCGACAGAAAACACAACACCCCAAAGATCCTGCCTTCTTGTGGCTGTTTCTTGTTTCTCTCTGCTTCTATTATTTTTTTTCAGACCTGAAACAGATCAGCATGTCCAGTGGAAGGAAAAATACAAATGATCCTTCACTGCAAATACCTCTGAATGACCTTTCTGTAAGAAAATCCCCCCCCCCCAAGGATTAAACCCACAACTTTCCCAGACAAAATTCCTACACAGCTGAGCCACAAATAATCACAGCTTTCTTCCAGCTAAACATTATGCACTTGGAACAAACAACCCAAACAACATGCCTTCCTGTACCCTTTGTTTCTTTCAGGTCCCAGGCCTACTTCTCAGCACCAAACATCTTGTCCAAAGCATAAAAAAACCTTTGAGCTCACATTCAGGCTCACCCACACCCTACAGCAAACCACATTAAAGATCATTCCAAGTACAGGTTTAACATCATCTTATTCTATGCTTCCATTAAATGTAAGCAATGAGAGGCCAAAAACACACAAACTGCTCTGGGCCAAGTCACCTGGGCCACATGACCAGGAGGCCTAGTAGTTCTTTGTGCCTTACCTGCTGCTTGCCAACAATGTACTGAGTTCGACTGAAGAAAATCCCAGCAAAAGAGGTTGTGCTGTCTCCGTGCTGGCCTGATATACCCCTGTATCACCCCTGCTCAGGCCCATTGTGGCTCCATTCCCCAGCCAATCCCTGGGCTCTGACATTGCCTGTCATATTACATCTTCCCTGCTTGGATGATGTCACTAGCTCCTTCCCCCTTTTTTCTGATCTTTTCCCCTCCCCACCCCTCCCCTTCTTGTTCATTCATGGTAGGGGTCACCAGACATCCTGGCCTGCCTTTCAATGGCAAACCCCATTATAAGAGCTCTTGGGTAAAACCCCATAAAAATATTTACTAGCTTATGAAGCTAAGTAGAACAAGTGACAATTAGGTAAATGAAGGCTCCCCATTTCCTCAGAAAAAGTAAGTTTAAAGTAAGCCCTACGCTGAGCCTCTCCTTTCCATAAGAAGGTAGACAAAATAGATTGTAAGGTTTTAAACCAAGCTAAGGGAAGATGTATATTCAGCATTTGTATGGGGTAGAGTAAACGAGGCAAAATATTCATTTTGATACTATTTATTCGATCCCATAACATAAGAGGTAAGGACTTCCACCTAGCATGATTCTGGGTAATTTAACTAAGCAGGGGATCAAAATTCATAGCCTTTAATTTACAGTAGATAAAAAAAAACAGGATAAATGAACACCCAAGTAAGTCACTTGTGACAGGGACAAATGAAGTCTCAAAATTCAGAACCTGGCATTTAGAAACCTGTGTGTTCAGAGAAAAACACTAGATTTGTTAATGTTTAACGTCTAACCAGTAAAACCACCAAAAAAAGTTACTCTAGTCAGAACTTCAGGGAGTGGATCCTGTGGATTTAAAGCATGAAGTACAATATCATCCTTATAAGTCAATAGTTTGAATTCAATGTCACCCAGCTGAATACCACGTATTAAAGGCATCACCTTAATTTTCAGTTAAAGGGTTCCAAATACAAATTACACAAAAACAGAGAGGGGGCAGCCTTGGAGAATTCCCCCTGGCTAAGTGAATGGGTTCTGAATATAAATCATTACCAGGAATATGAACTGTCGGATAGGATTAGTATACAAAATTTGAATGTACCATATGAAAAAGGATGGAATATCAAAACAATGTAAGACAAGGAAAAGATAGGGCCAATCAGTTCAGTTTTTCAGATATTAATTATACTGGAATAGCATGTGAGCAAAAGTTGCCCATTTTCATAAGTGTCCAGTTTTGGACAAACAAATCATAAGAGCTACAGTGCACAGCAGAAGTACAGTACAGAAGGACAGTCACCGGATATCAATTGGTTGCAAAAACAAATACAAATACAGATCAATAAAAGATTAACAATAGATCAAACAATCAGAGTCAAGTGCCTTCATTGGATATAGTGCTACAGTATATTGAGACGAAGTATGCAAATATTCAAAGACCAGGTAAACCTGCTACTGGAGAATAGGGGCACCATCATGCTATATTAGAAGGTGAGAAAGAGAAGTACCCAGGGTGGTACAATCAGGACTAAAGACAACTGCATGTGGAGGCCTGGAATAGGTGCTTCTTTAAGTTGTACTTAAAGGAAGAGGTAGAGGGACACTGGATGAGAGCGAGGGGGGAGATTGTTGAAGAGTCTGGTGCCCTTGTAGGAGAGGGTGTTTTGGCCTTGAGTGGTGCGGCAGAAAGGGATGGAGAAGGAGAGGATGGAGGATGGAGGACTGTCTAGTGGTCCTGGAGTGGGCTGACTTAGGGGAGAGGAATGTGATGCTGTCAGGAAGGAGTCCTAAGGAAAGTTTGTGAAGAAATGTGTCAATTTTGCTATTGAGTCTGTCCTGGGGAGGGCAATTAGTGAGTCTCTAAAGGTCACAGTGGTGGATTGACTCTATCAAAAACTTTTTCAGCATGCCGGAAAACCAGGGCCACTGCTGGCCCTAGTTCACTGGACACCAAATAAAGTGCAGCACCATTCTTGAATGATCACTAGATATAAAGCTTACTTGCTCCGGAATTATTAAACCAGATCATAGCTTCTATAGCCTGTGAGCCAAGATCCAAGCAAACATCTTCATATCGACATTCATCAAAGAAATATAATGGTAATGACCAATAAGAGTGGGGGGTTTATCTGGTATGGGGATAAGACAAATAATAGCCAGTGTCAGAGAGGGATCAGATATCCCCTGCTTGTACATTTGAGTAAAGATGTCCTTAAGAGGTCCTAGTATTTCACTTTGAAAGTATTTATAAAATTTCACTGGGAAGCTATCTGGCCTGGAGCTTTCCCAATGGAAAGCACTGGCATCACCTGCTCAACCTCCAAGACCCGAATAGGCCCTCCAGAAGAGCCTGCTGAGCTTCGAATAAATGAGGAAGTAGGAGATCCCACAAAAAGGCCTCCAGCAAATCGCTAGCATTCTGGGATGACTGATAGGTGTATATAGGCATTGATAAAAAAGCTGGAAGCAGGTCGCTGTTCAGTGGGAATCTGTTACTATGGGAGAGTGCTCTGAATCACAAATCACAGCAATATTTTGGCAAGCTTCCATTGGCTATGGTGGAGTGCGATAAGGTGGCCAACCTTCTCTCCCGATCCAGATAGCATACCCTAGTCCTAAAAATGGCCAGTTTGGCTTTTTCATTGCTTAATTTAATATTTCACCCTCAAGGCATTAAGCCATTTCCAAAAACTCTTGGTAGAGGTAGAACTGTGCCGTTTCTCAATGTCCCAAATTTCACCTAAAAGGGAAACTCAGGCCTGGTCCTGCTGCTTTTTCTGAATAGTGGCCAATTGGATCAATTCACCACAAATGTAACATTTAATCACATCCCATAATATGTTGGCCCAGTTAACAGAGTAAGAATTATCTAACAAAAAATTAGCAATACTTTCCCTAAGCTTCTGAACTGTTTTGGAATCCCTTGAAAGTTGGGGGTTAAACCGCCAAGAGCGATCTAACTCCAATGGCAAACCAAATCAATTTGCAAAAGGATGGGTGAATGATCTGATAAAATCCTGGCCATAATGTCACTGCAATAAATATAAGAAAAGACCTCTTGAAGCACTAGAAAATGATCAATGTGAAAAAAAAAGCATGAGGACCCGAGTAAAAAGTATATGAATGCTCTGTTGGGTGTAAAAGGTGCCAGGTATCCAACAGTCCCAGCTCATCCATGAGTTCCCTTACAGCCCACTGACCAGGGGATAGCCATGAGAGAAGCCTGGTCTATCCAGATCTGGATACAGGACCAGGTTCCAGTCCCTGGCTAAAATGATGATTAAATAGGTATAGAGTGCCAATTTAGCTAGAGAGATAGATATGTATTTATTTATTTATTTATTTTTTATTTAGTTTTTGTTGACCGGGTAAGTGCACTAGGCAAATCCTGCCTATTTTCAGGCATGACTCGGGGGAAGGGGATACAGATGAATGCCAACTTACCTTGAACCAGATTAAGCTGTTGGTGGTATTTTTTAGTGAATGAGGGAAATTTGGCCAGGACACCAAGGAAATTCCCCTACTCTGTAGGGTGGAGTTTCCATTTGCCGACAGCATGGAGGAGTCAGTTGGAGTTCTGACTGACTGTGATGCTGACCTTTTGATTTCCTTTCCTCCAACGATACCCGATACAGCTACTTCCAGGAATATGCACACAGATACTGACCGCTCTGCAGTACAATCGCCACAGCAAGATGTACCGGATCCTGGCGCTATTATTCTGGGCTCTTCTCACAGTGCAACGGATGTCCATGTTTCTCTCTGTGCTACTCCGACTGGTCTGCCGGAACGAAGTTCTCAGTGCGCGGCGGGAGTAACACCATTCCTTCCCCCAGAACTTTCCGGTTCTACCTCACAGCAAGACGGTGTGTCTCATGACCTGCAACCTGAGCCTGATTCGTGTTCCACACTTGATCCTCTTGCTCCTTCAGGGCTTGCTGCACCTAGCCTTTCAACTGTTCCCGTTTCCAAGGCTCCCACTACTACGGAACTGTTGTGCTCACGTTTTGGCTTGCAACCGGGAAAGGATGTTTCGGGGACTTCCTGGTCTGCTTCGGACGCCTTATCTAGCGCAGGGTGGACTCAGTCATCGACGGGGACCTGGATACCAGATCCTACTTGGAATGAAGCCACACACAGTGTTTTATTCACCCCCAACAGGCCTGCTACGAGTCTGAGCTCCAACGAGGTACCACATCTTAATAAAGTGACCCTTAAAGACTCTGTTGTAGTAAAACCTACTTCTGCCACTTCTGTACATTCCTGGGGGGGACATGATGGATGCTGTTGATCAAGGGTTTAGTCAGGCACCACGAGTGGATACTGATATGCCTCTTATCTCTTTGCATATGCCACCGGTGGCCCCCCCCCAAGGTCCATCAACCTCTGAGAGTATTTCATCTCAAGAACCTACTGTTTCCCCCTCCCTTACTCTATTAGACTCCGGACCTGGCAACACTCCCTTCTTGGAGGATCCTAAACCAGGCACGTCTACAACATTAACCCCTACTCTAGATAAAAACCCTACCACACAGATATCTGGCCGACCTGCAATACTTTCTGACCTTTTTAAAAATAAGCTTGAACCAGTACCCCGTAGGAATGCGGGTTCGTCTTCATTATAGGGGGGTGGGCTTCCTGAGTTTCCTGATCGATACTATGTAGCTCAGACCCTTCTCAAAGGCATGCTACATTTTCCAGCCTCTGACATATATGCCCTGATACATATTTCAGGAGAGGAAACCTTTGATGTCAGTTTTAAAACCTCCGCTGGGTTGGACCGTTTCTGGCATTTGTATACCTTGCAGAAAAATGATCCCATTTGGACCCCTTTTTCTGTTGTACCTTTGTCTAAGCCTACGATTCGGACCATGACCATTATGTTCAGGAATGAAGGTGTTAGCGTCAGTGATATTTATCATTGGTTGCAAAATCACTGTAACGTCCTTTCCCCTCCTGAAGCTATCCTGGACGATGACGGTCTATGGACTGGTGGCTGGAGGTTTCGGGTGAAATTGTTTCAGGTTAATTCAGAAGTTGTACACCTACCCAACAGTTTTTTTCTTGGTAAAGACAGGGGGGTTTGTTTCTATGAGGCCAACCTAGAGCCTGTTCTAAATGTGGTGCTACCACACATTTAAGTAGTACATGCAATTTGCTTAAATGTAGTTTCTGTGGGGGATATGGACATCCGAGCATGTCTTGCATGAATGTGTTTAAATGTAACTTGTGTAATGAAACAGGACATGCTTATCACCAATGTCCATGGGCCAGTAGAAATAGGTCTGAAGGTTGGAACTCTGATACCTTAGTTCAAAAAGCGCAAGCTAAGGCACAAGAACATGTTTTTCCCCTGACCACTGTCTCCGACCCTCCCCTTGCCCCACCTCTGAACATCCTATTTCAGTTCCACTTTCGTCTTTGGGACACCAAGCCCCTCTACCACAACAGGACCAGGTTACCCATTTGAAGGTCTTCAATGACCCCCCTCTGAGCCCTTGCCTGCCATGCCTTCCTCTTCTGCTACTGTTGATAAGGAAAGTTTTCAGACTGCCAGGTGAGTTACTAGGGCTGCTGCCCGAAGTCACTAGACCTCCTGATATCCCTGTCCAATACCTTTGATTGCCTGAAAGGAGATAGGAAGGATTCAGACGGGGATTCTGATGTGTCTGTAGTACCCTCTGATGTTGATACCCCTGCTATTAAACCTCCTGATGTCTCCAGAAAGAAACTGGCGAAAACAAAGAAGGGTGGGAAAAAATGGAAAAACATGACAGTAACTGACGGAAGTGGCTAACATGGACTTTGCCAATGGATCTTCGTATTGCTTCTCTTAATGTATGCAGCCTTAAAGGCTTTAAGAAGAGAATGGGTTTTTTGCATTATGCGAACTCCCTTACCCTGGCAATTCTATTATTGCAGGAAACTCATGTTTCGAATTTATATGATATACAACAACTGAAACGTGAATGGTACAAAGGCCCCTCTTATTGGACGTTTGGGGTTGATTCAGCGGATGGTATAGCTATTCTCTTCTATTCCTCCCAATTTTCAATTACCCGCATTGTTGATATACTCCCAGGTAGAGCACTCATCATAGATTTTACCAAGCACACTTTACCCTTTCGGGTTATAGTTATTTATAGTCCACAAACTAAAGCTGCTCGTATAGCTTTGCTGGATTTAATCAAGCCATTTTTATGTACACGCAAGCACATTTTTTGGGGTGGAGACTTTAACTGTTCCATTGACATAAAAGACAGGATTTCCTCAGGAAAGAAAGTCTACTGTGATTCCCTAGCTCTATCCACTTTGATAAAAAATGCCGGTTTGATAGATGCATACCGTTCTCTACACTCGGATGCAGGATATACATATTACAGATCAGTATATCATACCAGAATAGATTATTTTTTTGTTTCCCATCACTGTACCCCATGTTATATTTCTATAATCCCAAATGGGATTTCAGATCATTGTCTTCTGATTGGTCACTTTTCCATTGGTTCCCCTAATGTATCCATATTGCACCGCTCCCTATGGAAATTGAATAATTCCTTATTTGCCCCAGAATCTGTCCAATCTCATTTGCACGCTCTTTTCCAAGCACGAATTTCAGTTATAATTTGTTATGATTCTATGTGGGAATGGTGGAACGACACGAAGACAGATTTGGCAATTTATTTCAAGACTTTAGGTAAAAAAACTGCCAGGGAAGGTTGCCTTACATATCTAATGTATCGCAATCAGCTATATAAACTAATGTCTCTTCAATCCACATCCTCAGTAGATTATTCATCACAAATATCCAGGATAAAAGCCTGTATGTTCTCTCACCAATATGATAGTGCTCGGTCACTGGATTACATTATGAAAACTAGTACTTCAACTTCTCCATCTGCTGATCCTTTTTTTGCTTTTAAAGACAGACTTCATTCAACTGTCATGAATGGTTTAAAAGATACTCACGGTGCTGTATTGACCTCTATCCCTGAGATGTTATCAGTTACGTCCGATTATTTACAGATCCATTTTTGTACTGTTCCTAACTGCCCTACAGATATATCCCCCCTTCTGTCAACCCAGTTCCCTCAGCTTCCTAAACATTGCATTCCTAACCTACTCAACCATATTTCACAGGAAGAGGTTGCCAATGCTATTTCCCGTTTACAGGTAAAGGTTTCCCCTGGGTCAGATGGTCTCACACATGAATTCTATAAAATGTTTCAAGGACATTTACTAGAAATTTTAACTCAGGTCTTTAATTACATTCTAGATAAAATGGATGCAACATCTGGTTTTGGTTTATCTGTCCTGAAATTCCTATACAAAAAAGGAGATATAACCTCCCTGGCAAATTGGAGGCTACTACATCTCCTAAATACAGATTATAAGATTTTTTCTAAAATTCTTTGTTCTCGGTTACGACTGGTTGCACCAGATTTGATTGATACTGCTCAAACCTAGCTATACCTGGTAGAACCATTCACACAAATCTCTTTGTTATCATAAAATTTTTGAAAAAAATACATGATAAGATATCTGGTTATCTTTTGTTTGGATCAATCGACGTTCAATTCGGTACATCATAATTTCTTATTACACATATTATCACTATATAGTATCCCTGACGGTTCATATCTTGGATTTCAAACATGCTATCATTGGCATTTTTCTTTCCAATGATAAATGGATTTCGAGGCCCTACCCTTTTACAGCGAGTTGGACTCCGTCAAGGCTGCCCTTTTAGTCCATTGTTATATGTTTTTGCCCTAGATCCCATCATTCGGCAGATACAATGGAATCCAGACATTATAGGTATTACTCCTCAACCCAGTTCATTACCTATTAAAATCTCTGCTTATGCAGATGACGTAGTCTTATTTTGTTCCAACCTTTCCTCGAGTGATAAAGCTATTCAGACATTTCAATCTTTCACATTAATATCTGGAGGTAAGCTAAATCTTGAGAAAAGTGTATGTATCCTCTTACATTACATCACGACAGATACAAAAATAGTACATGGTATTAGGGTCTGTACTACCCCCCAGAAAATCCTAGGGATATGATTTAACACATCAAATGATTCTACCTATGACTGGGAAAAACACTTAACTCTAGGTGATAACAAGGTACGTCTTTGGAAAACATAGAGGCTAAGTAAGAAGAAGAGGGTTATGGTGGTAAAAAAATTTCTATCCCCGATTTTTTTATTTTTAAGTCATGTTTTTTGTCCACCTAAACATTTGGAAACTCGGTTGTTTAGTCTTTTTTTTCAAATGCTATGGGGCAGTCGCATAAACCCTGTTAGAGACATGTTACATATTTACCCCCAAATCAGGGTGGTTTGGGAATGATAAACCCTCTATTTTTCTTTCTTTCCTTTTTTCTACATCATATTTCGCAAAGTCATACCTACACATTAACTATTTGTGATTCTTGGGTGTCGAAAGCGATAGATTCTTTAATGTTAGCCTGGACTGACCTTCCACCCATAGCTTCTCGCATACCTACCACTCCATCCTATGTTATTGATAGTTTCTGTATCCTACAATCCTGGAAAGTGAATAAATCCTCTATTTTAGGCCTAACTAGGAAACAGTTGTACATCTATTTTCTACACCTCGATGAACCAATATTAAGATTTCCACTATGCTCTCCATCCCACATGACATCTGCACTTAATATACTCAAAGATAAAAGAATCCCAGCTCATATGTGAGATGTCTCCTGGTTATGCTGTCATGGTAAACTACAAGTTCGTGGTAATTTAAAACACAAATCAGCACAAGAGAGATATTGTCCCAAACCATCCTGCATCAATATTGAAGAATCTATGGAACATTTTTTCTTTTCCTGTACAGATGCCCTTTTATTTTGGAAAACCTTAGCAAATAAGTGGAAATGGCCTTTTCTAAGCAGGATCACATATTCAACCCTTATTTTAGGAGTTTTTTCTGGGTTTTGGGATACATTCCACCCTAGTACATTGAGGGTATTATTCGCAGCCTGTAAATAATATATGTGGCAAGCTAGATGTAAATATGTCTTACAACAGGTGCTGTCTTGTCCACTGGTTATTATTCAATATATTGAATCCACACTTTTGAGCCTCCAAGACACGGAATCAAAATATCTCTCTCCTACCCAATTTGCATCTTACTGGGCTGGTATTACCTTTTTGACTTGATTAGCTCTGCATAACTTTTGATTGTGACTGAGGTTGTTTTTTTTTTTCCCCTCACCTATATTGTACTATATTTCATGATTTTTCACTGTATCAGTGTACGCTTGTATATTGTCTACTTGTTTTTCTGTTTCATGTACTTGATGTTATGTACTTTTCAATAAAAAATTCCCCTACTCTTTTCGATAAGTGCCATGGGATCTTTAACATCCACCTGAACTACCATCAATCCAGGCAGATGGGACCTCAATTTAACATCTCATCCGGAAGACGGCACCTCAGAAGTGCAGCACCCCTCTCATGCTGCACTACAGTGTCAGTACTGGGATATTAATCCAGGTGCCAGATGTGGGAACTGAACCCACAGACCTCTGATCTCCCGGCCTCACAGGCGAGTGTGCTACCTATTGAGCCACTGACATTGACGTATAGATAGATAGATAGATAGACAGATAGATAGATAGATAGAAAGATAGATTTTTATTTTGATAGCTCCCTATCCTAGAGGCTCAGGGTGCTGAACAATAAAAACATTAAATACAGAATTAAAAAGAAAACAACAGCAATTGCATTCCAGATTAGCAGTCCTGGCAATTAAAATAATACAAAACCCATCTATCTATCACTCGATAGCAATCATAAAAAAACTGCTATTAAAGGCCTTATTAAACAAATAGAAACATAGAAACATAGACTTTGACGGCAGATAAGGACCACTAGGCCCATCTAGTCTGCCCATTTCCCTACCTACAGGATAGGCCGCAGATCCTAGTTAACCAACAGCCTATTTCTTCCTACCCCCCCACAAAAATTGCCTTATGTCTGTCCCATGCATTCTTGAATTCTCCCACAGTTTTAGACCCCACAACCTCCTCAGGAAGGCTGTTCCATGCATCCACTACCATCTCTGTGAAATAATACTTCCTCACATTGCCCCTGAACCACCCTCCTTCTATCTTTAAATTGTGTCCCCTTGTTCTTGCAAGTCTCTTTTTCTGAAAGATGCTACCCTCTTGGACTGTGTTGATTCCACTGAGGTACTTAAAAGTTTCTATCATGTCCCCTCTCCCTTCTTTCCTCAAGGGTATACATATTAAGCTCCTTTAGTCTCTCCTCATCTGGCTTCTCTTGCAGACTCTGCACCATTTTAGTTGCCCTCCTCTGGACTGCCTCTATCCTGTCTATGTCCTTGCGGAGATGGGGTCTCCAGAACTGGACACAGTACTCCAGATGGGGTCTCACCAACTGTCTGTACAGAGGGATAACAACTTCCTGTTTTCTGCTGATGATGCCTCTCCCTATACATCCCAGTATACCCCCAGCCCTCCCTACTGCCTTCTCACATTGCTTGCTAACCTTAAGGTCATCTGATATGATTACCCCCAGGTCCCTTTCCTTTTTTGTTGTTGTTACTACCTCCCCACCCATTGTGTATTCTTCCCCTGGGTTCTTGTTTCCCAGGTGCATTATTTTGCACTTCTTTGCATTGAATCCTAGCTGCCATACTTCTGACCATTCCTCCAACCTTGCCAAGTCCCTTTTCATCCTTTCCATGCCTCCTTGTGTATCAACCCTGTTGCAGATCTTTGTGTCATCTGCAAAGGCATCTCCTTCAGTCCCTCTGCAATGTCACTGATGAAGACATTAAAAGGACTGGACTATCTGAACCTCGTTACCCACTAGTAACCCCCTTTCTTCTCAGTGGACTCCATTACAATTACCTTCTGTGTCCTGTTGTCCAGCCAATGTTTGTACAGGCTACCACCCTGGGTCCCACTCCCAGGCTGGTTAATTTGACTATTAATCTTTTGTGTGGGACTGTGTCAAATGCTTTGCTAAAAGTCTAGGTAGGCCATGTCCACAGCCCTCCCTGGTCTACTACTTTGGTCACCCAGTCAAAGAAATCTATTAGATTTGTCTGACATGACCTTCCCGCTGTGAACCCATGCTGCCTTGGGTCCTGTGCTCCACTGGCCTCCAGGTACTCAACTATTCTTTCCTTCAGAAGTGACTCCATCACTTTCTCTACCACAGAGGTCAGACTGACAGGTCTGTAGTTTCCTGCCTCTGTCATGGTCCCACTTTTGTGAAAGGGAATCACATCCGCCTTCCTCCAGTCCTCGGATACTACACCATCCTCCCATGATTTATTAAAAAGAGTCGCCAGTGGTTTCACTAGTTCCTCCCTCAATTCTTTTAGAATTCTGGGGTGAATTCCATCAGGCCCCATTGCTTTGTCCACCTTCAGTTTTAGGAGTTCTTGCAGAACCCTTTCTTCTGTGAAAGGACTGGGATCGACCCCCCCTATCAAGAGTGCTTCTGTTAATTGGATTAGGCACTTTCCTCCTCTTTTGTGAATACTGAGCAGAAATATTCGTTCAGTATTCCTGCTTTTCACTGTCCCCTCTGCCCACCCACCATTCATTCTATTCAGCCTCACTATCCCTCTCTTTGTCTTTCGCTTGCTGATGTACCTAAAATGTTTTATCCCCCTTCTTAACTGAGTTGGCTATCTTTTCCTCAGTTTGGGCCTTTATTCTGACTTCCCTCCTGCTTCCTTCTGCCTTAACTGGTACAGCTCTCTGTCCTGCTCCTTCTGTATTTCCTTATACTTCCGAATGCTATCTTTTTCTTCCTGACTTTCACAGCCACCTCTTTTGAGAACCATAGTGGCTTTTCTTTCATTTTGATTTGTTTATTTGCTTCACACAAGGCTTGTTGCCTCTGTGATGGCAGTTTGATAATTCCCATTGTTGCTCCACACCTCCTTCTAGCCTGTTTGCTAGTGCTTTCTGAGGCACTCTCCCATCTTGCCAAAGTCAGCCCTCCTAAAGTCCAGTACCCTCACTTTGTATGGCTTGACTCTGTAGCTGAGTTTAATGTGAACCACACTGTTTAATGGTCACTTGTCCCAGATGGCAACCCACTTCTAGATCTGAGATCCTCTCACTGCCCCGTTTGAGATGCTGAGCTCTAAGATTGCTCCCTCACGAGTGGGTTCCAAAACTAGCTGTCTAATGCCTGCCACCTGTAGGGCATCAAGAATTTCCCTGCTCTTGGATGTGGCTGCAGCAAATGTGCTCCAGTTAACATCTGGCATATTCAGGTCTCCCATCAACAGTATCTTCCCTTTCTCTGCCATTCTAAGAATGCCTTCTATCATATCCTTGTCCACTTCTTCCACCTGACATGGGGGTCTGTACACAACCCCTGTGTGGATTGTGGTGCCCTTTCCAGTCTCCAAGGTGACCCACAGTGCCTCCTCTCCTCCCTGTTTACTCTTTTGTTCAGTTGCTTTTATCTCTTCCTTTACATAGAAAGCTACTCCTCCCCCTCTTCTCCCCTGCCTGTCTCTCCTGTAGGTTATGTACCCTGGTATGTTAACATCCCAGTCATGGTTCTCTGTGTACCATGTTTCTGTGACTGCTATGATATCCAGGCATCCCTCTTCCATTAAGGCCATCAGCTCAGGGAGCTTGTTGCCCAGACTACGGGCATTGGTACTCATTACCCTCCATTTCCTGATGGCCTTGCTCCCTTTTTCCCCATCCCTGTCCTTCTTGCCTTTGTCACTTTCTCCATTTACCCCTGCCCTTCTCCCTATCGACACCTCTATGTTGGTGTTTGCTGCACTTACTACCGTGATTTTTGGGGGCTGGATTTTCCTGCTCCTTTCCAGTGCCTCTCCCCTTGGCTAGTTTAAAAGCTTGCCAATGAAGCATTTAAACCTATCACCTAGGATCCTGGCTCCCCTCCCAGACAGATGCAGCCCATCATGTCAGTATAGGCTTGCATCACTCCAGGTGGACCCCCAGTCCCCAATGAAGCCAAATCCCTGAGCTCCACACCAGTTTTTAAACCACTGATTGAATCCCATGGTGCAGAACACCCTAGCCTCTCCTATGCCATAGATGGGTAACACCTCCGAGAAGGCTACCGTGCGTGCTACTTGACTAAGGCCCCTTCCCAATTCCACAAACTCTTCCTGCACTTCTCTAACCCCTTTCTTAGCCAAGTCATTTGTCCCTAGGTGGACAATGACATCCAGCTCCCTCCCCGTGCAGCTGCTCCGGAAATCCTGAGGATTCGCTCCCTGTCCCTCCAAGCCATGGCGCCTGGCAGGCACCTTACCTCCCTCTCCCCTTCCTCCCCCAGTCCTACCTTCCTAACAATGGATTCCCCCACCAGGAGTTGTTTCCTTCCCTGCAGGGTCCCCTGCCACCCTCCTGTGGGTCTCCTTTGTGGAGGTTCCCAGCATCCTCCTTGGTCTCCTCTGTGGGTGCCTCCATAGAGAAACCACACTTTGCCAGAATGGCATAGGAATTCTGGAGAGGTACAACTGGAGGGATGTGCCTCTATTCCACCACCCTCACCCTCCTGAGCCCACTGTGGTCCAACATCCTCTTTCTTGGCAACCTCTGAGGCAATGGCAGTGGCACTGGTGGTCCCTGGATGAAAGAGGAGGTCCCACAAATCCTGGCCAACTCAGCCTGGAGATGAGCAACCTCCTCCTCAGCCCAGAGAGGTGCCTGCAGATGGAACAACACCACATCCTCCAGAACCTCTCCCGGAAGACTGCTGCTCCACAGCCACTGCACTGCACCACTCCAAACGTGTCTTATTTCTGGCCCCTTAACTGTTTGCAATCCTTACTCTTTCCTCTGTTTTTATTTTCTCTCTCTCCTTACTTTCTGCCTGTGTGCCCTTTAGGCTACTGATTGTCCTGTTCTGAGACAAGAATATCCTATATTTCTCAGTAGACCAGTTACTTGCTCAGAGGCAGTCCTCCAGCAGCTAGAGGGGGCCGGAGAGCTACTCTTGCCCTTCTAGGATGGTGGGTCCTTGGTGGTTCAGTGATCACTCACATCCTGCCCCTAAACAGGAAGTTCCTGTTGTCAGTCAAATCCTGTGCCTATAAAAATAGAACTAGCTTTGGGTGGGGGGAAGGAGGATAATATAGTCCCAGCTGAGAAGTTCAGTCACACAGCAGTCCTTTCTCCTGGTGTCTTCTGCCAAGCTATTAGCTGAAACTTTCTAAGGCAGTCTTTAAATGTAGCTTCCTTCTGGCTAAGCCACTCCCCCTGCTTACCAGATCTTTCTACAAGTAATTTAAACCTCACAGCAGTTAAGTCCTTTC
Source organism: Neoceratodus forsteri (assembly GCA_016271365.2). Classification (NCBI taxonomy): domain Eukaryota; kingdom Metazoa; phylum Chordata; order Ceratodontiformes; family Ceratodontidae; genus Neoceratodus; species Neoceratodus forsteri. The sequence goes on from CM057454.1 coordinate 25,363,234, forward strand.
AGTCACCTGAGATTTACACCTAGATAACTCTTTAGATACCCATTCAGTTCAGTTAACCCAAACACACACTTTTTTTTTTGTATGTTAGGTTTTTTACCCTAAATTAAAGGTCCAAATACAAAAGTTCTTCTACTTTAGTCCCAGCAGAGAAGTTCAGTCACACAGCAGTCCATGCTCCTGGTGTCTTCTGCCAAGCTATTCAACATATAACAAATAGGTCTTCAAGCCCCATTTAAAGGATTCCACTGAGGGAGCCTCCCTTAATCAGCCAGGTAACAAACTCCACAGGACTGGTGTGGCAACTGAAAAGGCCCTTTCTCCTGAGTGCTGCAACCTAGCCCTGGGGATTATAAGGAGGCTACCCTTGGCGGAACAGAAAGAGCGACTTGGGCAATGAGGAACCAGAAGGTCTTGCAGGTACAATTCACAGGGCAAATTAGTAAAAAAAAGTCAGGGTATCTTGATTAGGACCATGCTTCCCATTTCGGCTAATTGAGCCAAACCTTTGCTCTGCTCTGGCTAGACTCTAGTTAAAATTTTCATGGCTTGCTTACCTATCTCTACAAATCAGTCAGTGATGTGGATTTATGCATTAACAAGGTGAAAGAGTCTAACATGTTTCAATATAAGAAAATTATCAGGACAAGAGGACACAGCATGAGATTAGAGGGAGGCCAATTAAGGGGTAATGTGAGGAAGTTCTTTTTCACAGAAAGGGTGTTGAATGCATGGAAAGGTCTACCTCAGGAAGTGGTGGATATGGATACAGTGCAGGGCTTCAGACAGGCATGGGATAGGCATAAGGGAGCAATACAGATGAGTATGAATAGATAGGCCATTGACAGAGCAAAGGCCAATGGCACATTCATATGGTAGAAAAAATAGGCAGACTGGATGGCCCTTGTGGTCCTTATCTGCCATCAACTTCTATGTTTTTATGTGCATATATTATTCTAATTATAATATATTATCTATACAGCGACACTAACTTTAGCTTTGTCATTTCCAGATTCCCGGACTAGTACTATAGGGAATGCACGTTCCACACCGCCACCAAGAAGGAGGCTGGCAGCAGGTGATTCCTTGCACAAGCAGAGGTCAAAAACTTTCCTACAGCTGCAAGCTCTGTGCAGCAGGAGGACATTAAATGCTGGGCTAATTCTTTGTTGATTGCGCAGTGCAATAATTTTGGTAAGCAGGTGGGACTCAATACTTTAGGACACACACACACACACACACACACAGACACACACACACAGACACACACACACACACATACACAACACACACAATCACAGAGTCTCCCAATCACACGGAAGCATATCTCTAAAAAAACAAAGGGAATTTTGATGGATGACAATGATGTAAATGATGACATCACTTGCCTTTCAATCAAATCTTTGCCCTCTGCAAATAAAAATGCTATTTCTATAAACATAGGACAGAGCAGTGAATCATTCAGCAGCCTCTTGGAGGATTAAATATGTGTATTTTTTTGTTTTGTTTTTATCGGTTGCAGATTGCACTGAGCAAAAATGAATTCATCCCATGTCACATTTTTGCACTGGTTACAGATTCTTTATATATTATATGGTTAGGGCTTATAATGAATAGAAAGCCGTGGCTTTCAAAATCTTGTTGTAGGACAGTTCAAAGGTCAAAAAAGTTGTTGTACTATCGGTCTGACATCACATCGATAGTACAACAACTTTTTTTCCCTGCCCTGCCACCTGATTGGCTTACTTAATTATGCTCTGAGAAGAAAAAAATGTGAAACATGGTGGCGCAATTAAGTGAGCGCCGGTTGGGGGACCCTTGTCTTCTTGACACGGAGAGCCTCACAAGGCTCTGTGTCACTAAAGTGAATCGCTGTTTTTTTTTAATTTTTAAACTAAGTGGTGCCGAGCTAGCGGGAAGGGATGAAGCCGACCTGAGAGCGGAATGAGTCAGAGTGGGAGCTGCATAACAATACAAAGGTAACCGTCAACTTGGGGAAAAAATGAAAAAAGACACACAAGCCAGGAACCATATACTATAAAAAATAGTGGATGGTTAACCATCCACAACTATGGCTGTGTTTCCATCTCGGTTGTTGAAGACATCATGGAGACCTCACAAGCTTCGCTCTTGAGGTCTCCATGATGTCATCAACAACCTCGATGGAAACATAGCTTTGTTGTGGATAGTCACCCATCCACTATTCTATATGTTGTCTTTAAATTGTGTTAACATGGCTAGAGTACTTTTTTGTTTTCCATTTTGTTTGTAACTACAAGGTGATTACCAGCACTCATGTACATGCTAAGTGAATCACAAAGGAGGCAAACTGGATCACAGCAGGAGCTGTGTAGAACAACAAGCTATTTTCTATATTGAGACAAAGTGGATACAAGGGGATCCTATTTTGCAAACCAAGAGGACATTAATAATTAAAGAAAGCCTGAAAGTTGAAGGCGGCATAAGTAAAGAAAAAACTATTCACATAAAATATACAGATTTTGTATATGCCTGTGATAACAAAACCAAAGAAGTTCCACTTGCTTGAGAAAAATGACATTATAGGTTTATGTGTTAAATGGCTTGGGATACGTGCTCCCTGCCAGGAACCCCACCTTGCACTTTCAGGCAGGATTTCTACCTGCATTTTCTCAAATATTCAAAAATATATACTTCTCAGGCATTAACCGCCTGCAGAAAATTAAATCTGCTTTGATTTTATTCGACGGCGGTTAAAATCTATAATTTCACATTAAGGGATGTATAGATATACAAAGCTGACTTCCTTTGTGGCATTTTTATACATCACCTTAACTTTTTTTTTTAAAACGTATGCAAGATTTAGCACCACCATGCAGCTTTCCAACCTACTGAAGCAGAAAGTGAAGAAACGTTCTGTGCTTGAAAGAACCGAAGCCACTCCAATCAGATGGGTCTTCAGTCTTTTCATTTGCATGAAGCCAGTCAGTAAGCAGCTGATCAGCATTCAATAAGAGGAGACTGAGAGATTTCTCCCCCATTGTCCTCCTGCTCTCTTTCCAGCCTGCTCGGCCTGTTTTAAAATGTAAGTGGAGCAGGGTACATTCTCCCACTTTGGCTTCTTTCTCCCCAGCCCCGCCAGGTCACTAGACTGCCTGCCCCCTTCCCTTATTTATAGGGATTTTTAAAAAGTAAGTTTAGCAGGGTGCCCACCCCTGCTACTGCTTCTTTCTCCCCATCCTCTCCAGGTCACTTGTCCACCTGCTCCCTTCCCATAGTAATAAAAAATTGAAAAAAGCAGGGTGCACACATCTGGTACCACTTTTCTTGACCTCCCTCCACTACAGGTTGCCACCCCTGTTCCCCAAGAAGCCCAGCAGAATGTATATGAAATAAAGAAAACCATTCCTCAGTGTTTTTCTTTTTACCTGTAAAATAGAAAACAGTCCCTTGCCAATCTGCCTTCCCCCCACACACATCAACCTCACAATCCACCTAACCTCCCACTCAGCACCCACCAACCCACACACCCTCACTCTCCTGAACAGGTCACAGGGCAAAGATCCACTCTCTGATCAGAGACATGTCTTGTTGCTGGAACCACCGACTGAAATATGAGAAACTAAGGTAAGAGTGGTTCAATGTATTTCAATGGGTTTTTGAACTTTGATGCATGTCTTTGTCATATTTGCATATTTGGGCCCCAAATTCTCAATATGGACATCTTGATAACCCACCTCTGGACCAATGGTGGTGGAATTATGCAAATCAGACCCAAAAGGTGATTTTGTCACATTGCAAAATCACCTTTGGGTGGGATTTGAAGATTTACACCACCCTTGTTTATAAGGTGGGGTCATAATAAGGCTATGTTGAAAATACGTGATCAAAATATGTAAAACTGGCAATGTTATTTGAATATATTGAAATATTTCTATGCTCCCTCATATCTTCAGTAATTTTAAACATTATGATCCAAAATTTTCAACGTAGCTATTTTTTCCACACCACCTTATGAATGTGACAGATGTTATTTTTCAAATCCTGACCAAGAAGAGTTTTCACACCTGTGGTTTGGAATGACATTTCAGTGGCACAGAATGAAGTTTAGGTGAGGATTTGAAAATGTTCACCTATTGGGTTCATGACATGGGGTAATAAAAAGTATATGTTGATAATGTAGTGTACAAATATAGTAAAATGTCTAGGTTATGACTGAATGTTACAGTATTTCAACGTTCACTCATAACTTCACTAATTTTCAATATATTTTCACACCAAGCTTTCAACATAGCCATTTTTCCACACCACCTAATAAAAGCGATGCCTTATTTTTTAAATCCTGGATGAAATGTGTTTTCGCACCTATGGTGTGAAATAACATTCCATTCAATATACTATAAATGGTACACATCATGTTTATAAGGCAAATCATAAAGTAAGTATCTTGAAAAGTTGGGGTCAAAATAAAAAAAAAAACTACTTGTTTTAACAAGCTTTGTGGGTAATGCCACTCTTCGCCCCAAAGGCCTTGCTTTGTGATCTCATGCTGGTGAGATGGTTCAGGGGGTGAGCTCAGTGATCCAGTCAGATGGGGTGAGGGTGGGGGAATGGTGCTGTTATGTGACACCCCCTCAGCCAGGGAATGGAAGGTGCAGGGTTGTCTGCATGGGCCCAGGTACCATATAGTGAAGACAACTGTCCTCTTGGCATAGGGCTGTGCACCTGGTTCCATATTAAAATCGCAACCACATAATAACGCCGTAAAAAACGGAGAATTCAAAATGGCGACTGTCAACTGTCAACTTTGTGCTCAAGCATAATAGCACTGCACATGTAGCTAAAGCATAAAAATAGCATCTAGTGATGCACATGAATGTCTTACTTTATTAAGTGTCCAAAATATCAGAAGCAGTGTTTAAAAGAATCCTCTTGGTCCATGTCTTGTTTTCTCAATGACCACTTCCTTGTACCCATAATTCAATGCTCCCTCTCCCATACATAAACCTTTTAAAGGAACACTTCTGATCACATACAGCATAGCATAACCATGGAATTCGATTTGTTGACAAGCCAGACAGGTAAGACCTTAGCAGTGTGCTGTGGGTATCCCTACAGGAAAGGTAAAGAAAAGGGCGAGAAGATATACTGGCATTGTGCAGACTCTCATAAGTTTAGCTGCCTTGCCAGAATGCACACTGCTGGGAACAAAGTTCTTGCTCAAGTGAAGGAACACACACACACGTTCCTGATGCTGGTGATGTGGGAGCATGCAAGGTGATGGCCAATGTCAGAGAAAGAGCAAGGTCCAGTGTAGATTCCACCATGCAGGTACTTATGCAGTGCACTATGTCTGCACCTGAGGCTGTCACTGGGCATCTCCCTGCTGTGCCACTCATGAAAAGGTTGTCCAGCAAGCCCTGCATCCGTTGAGGATCTAGAAATACCAGAAGAGTTCAGAAATATTTTGGCAGGACAGTCATTCCTACTGTTTGACAGTGAAAAGGAAAAGGACAGACTGGTAGTCTTTGCAACAGCTGATAATTTAAAAATGTTGCAGGACAGTAGTGACTGGCTACTTGATGGCACTTTTAAATCATGCCCATTACTGTTTGATCAGTTGTACACTGTGCATTGCATAAAAGCAGGGCAAGTAATAAGTGCAGTGTATGTGCTGATGTCCAGCAGATCAACTGCAGCATACAACAGGTTGTTCACACAGCTTAATGCATTGTGTCCCTCCTTAAGATCTGAAACAGCGTTAATGGACTTCAAGAAGTCCTCCTGGTGTGCTTTCCCTGACAGTGAAATTCATGACTGCTTCTTTCATTTTGCTCAAGCAATCTGGTGCAATATTTAAAAGCACCCAGTAGGGCAAAAGAAGTATTGTTCTGACGCAGATTTCCCTTTGCACTTGAGAATGTTGCTATTTCTGGCATTTATCCCTACTGAAGATGTGGTTCATACCTTTGATGCATTGCTGGAGTGGAAGTTCTTTTCTAACAGTGCAGACTTATTAAAGCCACTACTTGAGTACTGTGAATCCACGTGGGTTGGTAAACACAGGGAATGTCAGGAAGATGAACTGCATCATTCCCATCACAACAATGGAAATATGATACCACCACGAGGGGGCTGGCAAGAACTAACAATGCTGTTGAGGGGTGGCACCGAGGATTTAACTGTCACATCGCAGCCTGTCACCCCAGTATTTGGAAACTTATCCAGTGCCTAAAGGAAGAACAGTGACTAACAAAAATTAAAATTGAGCAAATAGTTTCTGGGGCTGCAGCTGTATCCAAAAAAAAAGAAAGTACAAGGACATGAATGAAAGGGTGTGCTCAACTGTCAATGAATACTCACACAGGAGTAGGTATGACTATCTCTGAGGACTTGCCTACAATTTCCAGTTCCAAGTCTGAAACAGGAAAGAGTGAATCAATTCCCACTGAATCTTAATTCATTAATAAAGGATTAAGTGCTGACCAGCACTGAATTGCAGCAAAGTCAAAAGTCGTTACTTTGACATCCTGGTTGTTGCTATGGCTGTTCTATGGGTGTCAAGACTGTCTGGTTGCCATGGTTGTAGGGAGTTATTATGCGGTATGCTGCGACTTCTGCACCAGGGCAAGGGCCATATTGAGGAGCTAAATGTCTATTGCTGTAATCAGGATGGGAATCAGGTCTGTTGTTTGCATTGTCTGTTGCTTTTGCTTTGAGAGGTTTCAGGAGGAATACTCTACATGTGTAATCACGTGTGTAATCGCTAAATTGTAAGTCGCAATATTTGTTGACCGAATGGCAGTTGCAGTCGCTTTTATGGCGTATGCGCTAATATGTTTGTGCACCCATCTTGCATTCACAGTTTTTAGTCGCCGTTTTTTTCAGTAGTGATTTTAAAGTCACACTTATCACAGGACACCATGCACCTCTTCACCCAAGGATGGCAGAATGCCTTCTGCATTGGCTGACAGATGCACTATTTGCTCTGTGCGTCAGTATCTACAGGTAAATGGGAATGCAGGGACCACAGGGTCCTGCAGTTATGCAATCCACCAGACAGCCCCATGAATTCCTCATGTCTGTCACTGTACATAACTGTAAGTCCCTTGAGTGGAGTCTTTCCTTGGTGCAGGGCATTTGCATCTGTGCACTATCAGTACCAAACACCTGCACAGCACATATGTACGTCCGACTGCAGACATTTGGCATTGAAAAATGTTTGTTTCTTCTTGAGCTTTCACTTGTTTAGTGAGAAGTCTGCCCTGTATCTCACTTTGTATTTGCCATGTTCTTTTTTGATCTGTAGTAACTTGTTTTAATCTGAAAACTTTGTGTACTTCTTATCTTTTTTAAGGCTGTCATATTCATTCTGTTTTTCACTATTCCCAGATCTTACTGTAGCTCCCTTTCTAACCTTTTAAGCATCTCCTGTATTTCTATTATTTTAATTTTTCTCTGTTTATTTTTCCATGAAGCAAAGTTAATAATTTCCCCACGTGTCTTTAAATGCATCCCATACTTTAATAGTATTGTTACCTTCACAGTCATTATTATTCCCAAATTATTTTATAGCCTTTGCAATCTTTGCAATTCTTTCCTTGAACTGTTTGTCCTTTAACCAGTCATTGCTGACTTTCCAAAGTCTTGGTTTGTTTAAGATTGTATTAAAGTTGAACAGAAATGGGGTTATGATCAGACAATGAATTCTCTAAAAGAGGAAATGCAAGTGTTTTCCAGCATTCAGGTCTTAGACCACAGAATACAGTCTAATCTATCTGAGGTTCTATGCTTCCTTGATTGGTGTATATAATCAGCAGAATATATATGCTGAGCTCTTCAGACATCAACAGGTAAATTCATTTCTTTAAATTTATTAAGAATTTTGACTTCATATCTATCCCAGATTGAAAATCTTGATGCTTCATCTAATGCGCTCCCTTGTGTACAATTCATGCCTCCTCCTAGAATCATAAATTCACTATCCCAATCAAGTAACATTTTGTTTATATTTGCAAAAAAACCTGCACAATTCTTAAAAGGGGCATACACTGAACCTAGTATTAAAGGAACAGATCAGCTTTATGTAGTAAAATTCTCACCTCTGTAGCCATTTTAATTTCCATAACTTTCCCTTTAAAATGTGTTTTTTTTTAAATCATAACTCATTTATTATTTTTTTATTTGTGGGGGAACAAAATACTTGTTTAATCCAGGGTCTTTCAACTTTTGTGCCTCAATAGTGCTTTAATATGTTTCCTGCAGAAAAAAAACAGAAATATCACTATTTTTATGCATATAGTAATATTGCTCTTTTAATTGGGGTGAATATTCTATTAACATTTAGGGTTGCACTTCGCACTTCTCCTAGTCTTAAACACTTTTGCACCTACCACGGTTTCGCTGTATTTTCTTTTTTCAGTGTTGCCCCTTCTTCTCCCTGCTTTTTGCCCTATACAATTTGTCCTTCTTCATTGCTGAGTTCCTCCCCCCACACCAATATCATAACTGTTTCCTGTAGTCTCTCCCTCTCTCCAATGGTTAGATTCCACTAGTCTTCCTGTGGATGCTCCTGCAGTTATGTCACACTCCTACTCTCTGATACTCATATGATGGGATGGTTGTATGTGAGGTTGCTTTATATCATGTTGACCTACTGCTAGTTCCCTATCATCATGTGGTCAGTCTTTGTCTCCTCTGGTCACAGTGCTGTCAACAAGATGGTGCTGCTCTAGGAAACAAATGACATTGCAATCAAAAGGCTACACATCCCCAACTATCTAAATGTTCTTATAGTGTATGGTAGAATGCTGTTACGCATGGAAATCCATGCATGGAACAGCATTGTTGTGCTGCACTTAGTATGTCACGATGTTGTTGTGCTGCACTGAGTACATCACTAGTGTAGCATAACAACATCAAATGTGGTCATGCAGGTGCAATTGAGCAGGCCGCGTGGTCAGAAAGTAAGTGGTGCGATGGAACAGACCGAAACAGTTGCTGAAGTAAGCCTTCTTTTTCTCAGAGACCTGTTTGGGGGATCAAGTAGTGCTGCTTATGGTTGACCATGCACTATAAAAGACTGTGTATGAGCAACCATACACAAACAAGGCAGTTGTACAATCTGGAGGTTTCTGTGGTAACAGACCTGTCGAGCTTTGCTCTCGCAGTCTCCGTTTGCCATGGAAACTTCTCAATCATACAACTGCCTTGTTGTGTATGATTGCTCATGCACAATCCTCTACATTTTAATTCTTTGATAACTGAGTAATGCCCACTGGCTACAAAGCCTGTTTACAGGAGTGACCTGGGAGCACTTGGGAAGTTAAGTGACTTGCTCTGAGTCACTCTGCATGTTAGTGGAGGAATGTGGTAATCAAATCCAGGTCTTCTGCATGTACCAAGCTTGCTCACAGTTTGTTATGCTAACCTCTAATCTATGCCATCTCCTCCCTGCTAAGTGCCACTGACTCTATTCTCTCTTGGATGGATTGGGAGCACATCACAGCAGCTTTTTTTCATTCATTTGACCAAAGCTTTTGATTCTGTGGCCCATCCACTGCTCCTGGATAAGTTGAGTTCTGCTGGTCTGTCAGCCACTGCTACCAATTGGTTTTGTTCCTACCTCTCTGGCCATCAGTAGTCAGTACAGGTAGGTGGTGTACTGTCTCCTCCACTCCTAATCCAGTCTGTGGTCCCACAGCACTCCATCCTGAGTCTTATTCCTCTTCTATCTTTCTCACTGACCTACCTTCTGCCTGTGCCAACTCACAAATTCACATGTGTGCAGAACTCACAGTTCTCTACATCTTAGGTCCATCAACTGTGGCTGTGGAAGTCTCACTCCAGCAGACTATCACAGTGTCCTGCACTGGTTCTAGTCCCACCAGCTCCAGATCAACACTACAAAAACTGTTCATGACCTTTGGAACCAGACAGAAACTGGCCAGGCTCCCCCCCTTCCTTCATTCTCCAGCCTGGATGGTTCTGCCCTTGAAGTGGTTCCTTTCTTCAAGTACCTTGGTGTATGGCTAGATACTAAGCTTGACTTCTCTGCCCACATTGATGCTATCCATGCCACACTCATCCACAAGTTCAGTTCCAATTACCATAAAAAATGCTCCCTGTTTCCACAGGTCCACCAGAAGCTGGTTACCAAAATGTTGCTCCCAGCATTTGACTATACAGATGTGGCCTGCTGTACTGCCACCACCACTTTTCTTGTCAGACTGGACATCCTTTGTAATGCCTTCTATTGTTTTGCTACTAACTCTCCCCCTATATTCACTACTCCTCCCTTTACTGCTCCCACTTCATTTTCTCACTTCCCTATCTTCGCCAGTCTCACTGTTTCTCCATTATCTCCAAATAATGTTTTGGTTTACCACCTTGTACCTAGCTGGACTCATGTCATCCATTCCCTCTGCCTCATACTCCCTCTGCTCCAGAGATCCTTGAACCTTCTCCCTTCCCCACCTTCACTCCTCTGCTTGGTGGTCAGCCATCATCTGTGGCCTTCCCACCCTTTGGGACCTTCTGCCCTCCTGTCTCCATCTGTCACCCTCCCCTGCTTCCCTTAAACACCATCTTAAACATCTTCCTTCCCACTCCTGCTCCTTTCAAACTTCTTCCTTACCAGCCCCTGGCGCTCCTTCCTCCTCAGCTATGGTTCTCCTCATGGGGTCAGCTTATGTCCCAACTGCTGTTGCACTGAATTGTTCAGCCTGTTGTTATCAATTCAGTGGGCTGTGTTAATACTCATAGCTTCAACCTCTGTGACCCATTTTGTTATTTGCCCTTGTATCATGTTGTACTGTTCATTGTTTGCACTATACTTTGTAAAATGATTATTTATTTATTTATTTTTTGTTTTTATTGACCGGGTAAATGCATTAGACAAATCCTGCCTATTTTCAGGCACGACCCGGGGGAGGGGGATACAGATGATTGCCAACTGACCATGAACCAGATTAAGCTGTTGGTGGTATTTTTAGTGAATGAGGGAAATTTGGCCAGGACACCGGGGAAATTCCCTTACTCTTTTCAATAAATGCCATGGGATCTTTAACATCCACCTGAAATACCACAAATCCAGGCAGATGGGGCCTCGGTTTAATGTCTCATCTGAAAGACGGCACCTCAGAAGTGCAGCACCCCTCGCATTCCACACTACAGTGTCAGTACTGGGATATTATCCCAAGTTCAAGTTCAAGTTTATTGAAGGAAAACTCCATTGAGCAAGCTCATTCACAAGGAGGTCCTGTGACATAAACACTTAAAGTACAAACATAGATAGGTAATAACAGTATATACATGAAATGCACGTTACATGATAAAGGCTGGATATACATACAAGGATACCACATAAGGTGACCACAGGTGGTAAACATTAATATGAGACAGGGAAGTGACTTACAGGTTGTATACTGATAAATGAAACATGATGACTGGTGTGTGCAATACATATATTTTGGCAGCTAGAACAAACAACAGACTACAACTGATATGGGGGGGAGGAGTGATTTGATAGAGTAGCGGTGGAGCGTAAACATAGATAAAGCCAGGAGTAGAAGGGGAAGGGAAAGCAGTTAATATGACAAAGCAATTATACCTTACCAGTGGATAAATATGGCACACATGGGGAAGGAAGAGACTTAATGACAGTTACAGGTGTCTTTTATTTTGCTGAACTTAGCGATTTGTAGAAGTTTATTGAAACTGTGCTAGTTAGTTTCATGCGGTTTGTAGTTGGTTCCAAATGGAGGAAGGGCATATGCAATAGTACGTTTACCAAAGGAGGTCTGCGTCCTTGGTATGTCAAGCATAATAAAGTCAGATTTTCTTAACGAGTATGCACTATGTGAGATACTAATAAGGGAAGAGAGATAGCTTGGCAATTTCTGCAGGAGCAGTTTAAGAGTCCATAGCCCAGCATGGAGCAGGTGTCTAGTAGTAAGGGATGTCCAACCAACAGCTGCATATAAGTCACAGTGGTGCGAATGGTAAGGGGAGTTGGTAATGAACCATAACGCATGGTGATAAAGGATGTCCAGTTTACTTAGATTTGCAAGAGTGGTGGAGGAATAGATTACATCGCCATAGTTGAGTAGGGGGAGAAAAGTGGCCTGTACAAGCTTGTTTCGAGTTTCAAGGGGGAAAAGGGGCCTGTTTCTTTAGAAGAAACCTAACCTTGCTTTTAACCTTCTAGAGACATCTTTGACGTGGTCATTGAAAGATAATTTATTGTCGATCCAGATACCCAGATATTTAAATTTGGTTACAACTTCCAGAGGCTCGTTTAGCATGGTGACAATGAAGTCTTGGGCAAGGGTATTGGGGGGGCCTGTGACAGCACTGCGGGAGAATATCATCGCTTTAGTCTTCTTAGCATTGAGCAGAAGCTTTGCCTTTATTAGATTATGCTCAAGTTGTGCGAAGTCCACTTGAAGCACTCCCTTGACTTCAGATAACGATGAGCCAGAAGTATACAACACAGTATCATCTGCAAAAAAGTGCAGATTGGACATAGATATGTTAGCATCTAAGTCATTAATGTACAAAGAAAACAAGATAGGGCCTAAGATGGATCCTTGGGGGACTCCTCTTGCAACTGGCAAGGCAGCAGAAAAAAAGTCTTCCACCTTTACTTTTTGGAATCTTCCAGTTAGATAGCTAGAGAACCACTGGGTGGTATGGTATGTGGCACCCAACTTTGCAAGGCAATTGACTAATAGTTTGTGATCAACAGTATCAAAAGCTTTGCTGAGGTCCAAAAAGACTGCGCCAGTTACCTTCTTAGCATCTATAGCAGAGATCCAATCATTGGTTACTTTTGCTAGTGCAGTGATTGTGCTATGATTAGCCTGGAAGCCGGATTGAGCTGGGTTAATGAGAGAGAAGGTATCCAAGTGAGATTTTAACTGAATGTGGATCAGTTTTTCTAGAACTTTAGAAAGGATAGGCAATATGGAGATAGGCCTATAGTTGTTTACATCGCATGGGTCACCAGATTTAAATAGAGGAAGGATATGTGCTGATTTCCAGCAGGACGGCATAGTAGCAGAAGTAATGGAAAGATTGAAGTTGTGGAGAATTGGGGCAGTGAGATGGGCGTAGCCTGACCTTAGGAAAAAGGGTTCCAAGCCATCGTCCCCTGCACTTTTTTTGGTGTCTAAGTTAAGAAGAGAATCTTCTACTTCTTTATAAGTTATCTCACGCAGTTGGAAGGGGCTGGGTGCAGGACTAGATGTAGGGGGAGGGGTATGCTGGCTCACCGCAGCACCAGCATAAGGTGACGAGTCAAAAGCTAATCCAGCTGTGGCAAAGTGGGAGTTAAGTTCCTCCAGGATTAGGGACTTGTTTTCCACAATCTTGCCACTTGCAACTTTCTTTGTTGGGACAGAGGGGGCCATGGGCCGTCCTTCTATAGCTTTGATAGTCTTCCATATTTTATGAGGGTTACCTTTAGCTTGTTCGAGAGTAGAAATATAATAGTTAGCTTTAGCAGAGCGAAGTTTTTTCACACAGTTATTCCTGGCTGTTCTAAAGGCCTGCCAATCCAAAGATTCTTTGGAATGTCTAGCTTTAACCCAGAGCTTATCTCGAGCTGTAAGGGCTGCCTTGAGATCCGAGGTGAACCAGGGGTTGGAATTGTTCCGTACCCTTACTTTGATGAAAGGGGCATGCTTATTTATTATTGTAGTGAGTTTGTCATTAAGGATGTAAGCTGCCTTGTTGACATCTTTGGCTAGGTAGAGATCTTGCCATCTGATCATGCTCAGGTCAGATAGGAAGTTTACTGCACTGAATTTGCGAAAGGATCTTTTTGTTATAAAGATGGGTTGCAGCAGTGCCTTAATTTGAGATCTTATGCAAGCAACAATTCCATGATCGCTCATGTCGCTGTGAAACACTGCCGAATGAGATATTTTGTGTGGATGGGTGGTTAGTACCACATCTAGAATGGAACTGTTGGCAGTATTTAGAGTGTTGTTCCTAGTGGGTTCACTGACTAATTGCCCAAGACCTAGCTCGTCACAAAGGGATTTGATGCTGTGTGATTTAGGTGACAGCCAGTCCATATTTAGATCTCCTAGAAATATTGTTTCAGTTTTTGCATCTACGAACATGGATTTCAAAAGATTAAGGACTTCTTCATCACCAGACGGGGGTCTATAGCCACCTAGGATAGTGATACATTCCGAGGAGGGGAGAAGAAGGCTCAGCAAAACTAACTCAAATTCCTTGGCTAGAGATTTGCAACTAATATTGGTGACCGAGCACTTAGATTTGGTGTAGATAACCACACCCCCGCCTCTAGACTCTCTATCTGCTCTAAATACATTGTAGCCCTTCAGTGATATTTGTTGATCAGTGTTCATCTTTTTTTAACCACGACTCAGTAATTATGATAAGGTCAGGGTTAACGTGTGCAACACAGGCTTGCAGCTGTACAAGTTTTTAGGCAGGCTTAAAATGTTGACCATCATCATTTTGAGACCTGTGGCCTCAACAAAATCGATAGGCGAGGTAAGTTGTGGGGGCAGGGTTGAGCTCCACATTTCTGAGCAGAGAAGAAGCAGAAGTATAACTTTCTTTAAGGAGCTTATAAGAATGGAGACTGCTTTTTTATTTCTTCGCGGCAACCCATATCGTGCTGCGCAAGAGGCGGCACCACTGTAATGACAGTTGATCGTGATCAATGTAAGTGCTTGAATAGACATAGGTGAGGACAGTAGCAAGGGGGTGAAGGCTAACTGGGGGGAATAGGCTAAAAGGGGAGAGGAGAATGACATAGTGTCTGCACGGTAGACCGTTATAACATTAGGTATTGATAAGGTACATCAGAGAACTGAATTGCATTGAGGTACTTCAAATTGCACTGTATTGCTGAGAACTGTGCACCTTAGGAGCAATAAAAACACAATAAGGAGAGCCATGGTCCCAGATTGAGTGGTCTCGTGATTTGTATTAGTGAAATATTTTCTAGGCAAGTAATTTGCCCACCTAGGTACTCACTTAAAACCTAGATGAGAAAATACAGCAGAAAGGGGAACAAGGAGAGCAGGAGCAGCTTAGTTAGTGGCGGAGCTCAAGAGATATTTACACAGGGCAGTCTTATTGGCCACACTCAGATACCAATCATAGGTTGGCAGCAGTCGAAACTAGGCCAATGAAGCAGTAATATGATACAGGAGGTGGATCATGAGTGTATTTAAAGAAGGCCTGGGAGAGGGGGGTGGTGGGGGTGGGAGAAAATTTCAGGTCAGAGCGAGAGCTGAGAAGTCAGAATTAAGAAGGGAACACTGTAATATGCTATAGAGAAGGTGCCCCAATCAGAGCAAAGCAGACAAGCGGGCGTATCAATCACAATCCCCCTATGGCAGTGCTGCACCAATCAAGGGTGCCCAGGCGTGCTGGCTCCTGCAGAGGATTCTATCGGTATCTATCGGTATGACAGTGCAGCATAGGTAATAATAGGGTGCTCAGCCTCTATCTGACTTGAGTTTGAAGGGTGGATGGCAGACACTGAGGGCTTCCTGTTTTCAGCTGCAGAGCTGTCGCACAGGCAGTTTTAAGGAAGTTGTCAGCCTGTTGAGTGAAGCTTAGCGGAACCTCAACTACAACCACCCCTTGTAGCAGCAGCAGGAAAGAAGTAGAATGATAATGCAGGCCATATTGCCCACAAATGAGTACAGTGATTTATGTAGAAGACCAAGAATCCCTCTAGTGGCAGGTCTGTATAACCTGCTAATGGAAAGGTAGTTAGACTTATCGGCGCCAAGGCAGAGTGCTTGGATGGGGGGGGTGCTGCAGGAAGAGCAGTCAGACAGAAGAGGTGTAAGCACTTTAAAACAGTAGTAGAAATTACAATCCAGCTAATACAGTTGAAAAACCTTCTAATTACACAGTTGAAATGTGCTTAGTTCTATCGAAAATCTAACAAAGTGCCAGGTGTCTATAGCAGGGGAAAAGTCCTGGCCAATCAGAGTGGGTTTACTGGAAGCACCCGTGTTCCGATTGGCTTCGCTGTCCCATACCTTCCAAGGAGCTGCAGGCGGGTGTCCTGGTCTTGGTCGGTGGCTGTCTGGGAGCCGGCCGACCGTGGGGGAGCTGAAGCAGCCCTGTTCAAGGGCAGGCAGCTGGGGAGAAGAAAACAGAGCAGGTCTTATATAACATAGAGGTTAAAGTGGGTTAGATTTGAGCAGTTTAGTAAGACAAAAGGTAGTTAGACTTATCGGCGCCAAGGCAGAGTGCTTGGATGGGGGGTGCTGCAGGAAAAGCAGTCAGACAGAAGAGGTGTAAGCACTTTAAAACAGTAGTAGAAATTACAATCCAGCTAATACAGTTGAAAAACTTGTGCCAGATGTGGGAACTGAACCCACAGCCCTCTGATCTCCCAGCCTCAGAAGCGAGTGTCCTACCTACCTACTGAGCCACTGACTCTGCTAATATATACTACTGCATATATAATATATACTATTATATACTACTGTGTATGAATTATTGTATTCCTCTTTCCCTTTCCCCAGGTCACACCTGGAAATTAATCTTGGCTTGGAGTGCCCTTCCTGGGTACACATTTTCAAATAAATGAATACTGCTAGTCCAATTTGGAAGAGTATGTCTGTGTGTGTGTGTGTAGGGGGTGTTCACACAACAAGGGAATCTGAGAGTGTTGGTAGCCATCATCTAGATGAATGGCTGGCAGGTTTCCCCATTTTCCTTCTGTGACCTCTGTCCACCATCCTCCTCATGGTGGTGCATAGACTCACTGGGCAGGATTCATAAAGCTCTTGAAGGTCCTACAGCTGTGGGAAAAACCTGACACAAGTGGGTTGCCACTTGTGGATCTTCAGTTATCCAACAGCTGTGGGAACTCACAAAGGTGGAGCAAGATTACAACTGGCTCCATGAGTTATGACAGCTTGCAGATGGCGTTGCCGTGGAAGTCCCCGCAGCTGTAGAAAACTGTTATGGATTGTGGGACCCTGCATAACATCTCCTCAGCTATGGGAGACTGTGAATACTAATCTCTGCAGCTGCGGAGATTTTGGTCTCCAACTGAAGTTGTGGTGTGGGACTAGTCCCAAAATGCTTCATGAAACCTGCCCATTGTCTGTAAGCACCCAGACAGCAACTCTTACTCTCATGGGGGAATAAGCTCCCCAGTCCACCACCGGAAGGTGTTGGCTTGACTGCAAAATGCTCCACCAACTCTCCCAGATTGCCAGGACCTCAGTCTCTTCTGATACCAGGTCACTTGCACAGCAACATGGCATGCTGTCACTTGGCCATTGGAAGGTCATCACTTTCTGAGTTTTTGACATTTGCAAGATGGTTGGCATTCATAATATCTTTTTTAGTTTAATAGCCTTCAGGGGGTCCCAAAAGCTTGATTAATGAGGGTTACCCAGCAGCCCAGCAGCAATATGCTCCACTGTCACTCTGGGAACCTGAGTTTGGTAAATGACTCGGGAGGCAGGAAACTGAGCCAGTAGCTGGGAGAGGTGCTTGTTGGCCATCCACGCTTACAGTACCTCTCACATAAATATCTAACTGGTTATTTCAACAAATGTAAAAATTATTCACTCTTTACTTCATATCCTTTGTGTTTTCCTGAACATATTTTATTTTCTTCACTAGGTAATACTCAGGAACTGAAGGATGCACAGCATGATTTCTTATGTAGTACAGGCAAGTACAATTAGTTCCATATTGTCAGGCTAAATTTCAAAATAGTGACAGCATTTGTTAAAGTCATGGTTTAATTATAAAGGTTATGGATGACTTTGGCCATATCATAATGGTACAATAATAACTGGAGAGCATTTTTTTTTCTATGTGCTCAACCAGTTATTATTTCCCATAATAACCAGCTGGTTATTACAGGTGACGCACACTGCCTTTGACACCAATAGTGCAAACCCATTATCACAGCTGCACAGCTGCTGTCTCTGTCATTTCCACTGCAGCTGTGAGAATCGCCACACTCGCCATTATAAACCACAGTTAAAATCTATAACTAACAGAAAACATTTTAGTTCAGTGATAAACTTCCACAAAACAATAACTGAAACCAGAAAAGGGTGTTAAGAAGTATTGTATATCTCAATTCTGCTGTGAAATAGTGATAGTCTTACAGTAAAAAGTATAATCCACTACAGAGTGAAAACTGCAAAGTTTATACAGTTTCTGGTTGGAACAAATTGCTTCACAAGAGATTATAAAACTAATGCATGGGTGGGAGTGTACTCAGATTTAATATACACCCTCAGTGTATGATGCTTCGCTCTCAGGGTTTATGGAGCATTATACACCTCAGGTGTGTATTAAATTTTCATAATACACTCCAGCTCATGCATTATTCTTTATATGGTATCTAATGTAATAATCCCCATCTGTTACTCCTTAAATGTGTAAGATATCCTGGCTAGCTGATGTAAAAGATCTCCTAGGTCTTACTTGCTGGTGGTTTGAAATGAGTCTTGAAACACAAACTGACACAGTGATAGGCAATCAAAACTGGACAGCCTTCAACATATCAGTGCTTTTGTGTGTTAAGCCTTGTTCTCAATCCACCTGCTACCAGGCCTATTGAATGACCACATGGTATTCCCCTGACAGCCGTTTCTATTTTAGCTTCTTCAGCTTGTACCAGCCTGTGCTGTTTTCAATTGTATCTCACATGGTAGTGGAAGGGCCCACAGTACTAGTTCATCTTGTTTTTTGATAAATGTACTTTTTATTTAGAACAATTCACTTGCTTCTGGATTACCTGAACACACGTATTTGGGTGTATTCTTATTTATGACCTTGACTGCCTAAACAGAAACTCTTGTTTCTTCATTATAAAGTCTCTTTTAAGACATTTGATAGTTTTCATACTTGAATTAAGCCAAACCATATCTTGATTTGCATTAAAAAGTCTTAATTTAAGATTTTGTGGACTTATTTCAGTATGTTTGAGAACTCTTGTTTTTAGTTCCTCAGTCATATTTTTAGATAATTTAAGCAAACTAAGATTTTCTTTAAGACTTTTTTCTTATTTCCCCAAGCCTAAGAACTCTTGTTTTTAGTTCCCAAAACTTATTGTAAGACTTATAATCTTGTTTTAAGCAAACTAAGATATTTTTATGCTCTAGAACTCAAATCATATTCTTTTTTTAAGTCTTAGATAATTATCTTATCCAACTGGCAGATAATTGTGCTTATTTTAAGGATAAAATCACCTGTATTTATCCCACACATGCTTGAAACCCTCCACCATTCTAACCTTCAACAAGTCAGCTAGCAGTCAGTTCCATGCATCCACCACCCTTTCAGTGAAGACATTTTTCCTCACAACTTTCCTCAATTTCCCTCTTTCCAGCTTAATCACATGCCCTCTAGTCCTGAAACTTATTTTCATTTTGAAAAGGCTCCCCTCCTGCACCCTGTTCACCCCGTGAGGTACTTGTAGGTCTCGATCATGTTGCCTCTTGCCCTCCTGTCTTCAAGGTTGTGCATGTTGAGATCTCTCAGTCTCTCCTTGTAGAGCTTCCCTTGCAACCCTTGCACCATTTTGGCTGTGCTCCTCCATCTCCCTCTCCCCTTTCTATGTCTTTTTAAGGTGCAGTCTCTAAGGCAAGGTAATTTTTAATTTCTTTGGCACTCTATTCAAAGGCTCAGAGTGCCGTACAATTAAAACAACACAACATAGTTTTTTTAACAAATACATAAATACAATTAAAAAGCATACAGTCATAATGAAAGTATTTGTCTAGGTAGGCATGTCAAAACAATAGGCTTCTACAATGTGGGCAGATCTCACTATCTCTGGCAAGGAGTTCCAGAGAAGAGAGGGCAGCAACCCCAAATGCCTTGTCCTCAGATTGTTTAGGAAGGAGTCAGGGACAGAGCTTAGGCCCACATCGGAGGATCAAAGGGGGTGTGTAGGTGTGTAGGACATCAGAAAGTCTTTCATGTAACTTGGTCCCAAACCATGTAGGGCCTTGAATGTTAACAAGCATATCTTGAAGATGATACACTACCACACAGGCAGCCAGTGCAGACCATGCACCACCGGCATGATGTTATCCCTTTGAGATGTTCCCAGCATCAGCCAAGCCACAACATTTGGACCAGCTGCAAGCATAGCATCAATCCTCCAGGTAACTCTAGGTAGACAACATTGCAATAATCTAATCTGGAGGTAACAAAGGCATGGACCACCATCACCAGGTCAGCTGGCACTAGATATGGTTTGACATGAGCAATTTTACAAGATGGTAGAAACTGTTCCTGATTACTACTAACACCTGTTCTTCTAGTGTCAACTTGCAGTTCAGAATGACACCCAGATTCTTCAACGCATCCACAGCTTAAAGTGACTGGCTATATACAGATGACAATACCAGGCCACAACTTGTTATTGCTGACCCATGCCAGCCTGGACTGTTAATCATAATGTTTGTCTTGCTGGAGTTGAGACACAGCCAGCTGGAAGACATCCAGTTGCTGATTTACTGTAGACACCACCCAAGCACAGAAACAGCATGCAACCTATCAGGGGTGCAAGACAGACAGAGCTGAGTAGCATTTGCCTAGCAGTGAAGCTCTACTTCATGCTGTCTGATGATCTCACTAAAAGGCATCATGTACATGGCAAACAGCATAAGTGCCAAGCTGAAGCTTTATGGAACTCTGCAGGATACCACAGCCACTCCAGAGATATAATTACATAGAGCTTTCTACTGCAAGGTCCTGGTAATGTATGACTCAAACAAGCACAAAACTGTGCTGGAGAGTCACACATAAATCCTTAGGCAGTCAACACATCATGATCCACTATGTCAAATGTCGATGAGAGCTCAAGAAAGACCAAGATGGAACAAAGTCCCTGGTCTCATGCCATGAGAATATCATGCATCTCCCTGAGGAGGGCCATCTCAGTACTGTGACAAGGCCAAAAGCCCAACTGGAATAGCTCATAAATGTCATATAGCTCCAGGTGAGTCTTTAGTTGTGCCACCACTACCTTTTCAATTAACTTACCCAGAAAGGGAAGGTTTGAAACAGGCCTGTAATTTCACCAGACCATTAGGGTCCAACGATCATTTCTTCAGGAGGGTCTTCACCACCACCCTTTTCAGAGCTAGTGGGCATACACCCTCCCTTTAGGAACACCCAAATATCTTGGCATATACTGGCCCCAGGGTTTCAAGGCTACCAACAAGGAACCAAGTAAGCCCAGGATCCAGCACAGAGTAAGTAGAGTGCAAACATGAGATCATCCAGATCACTTCCTTTTCGACAACTGGCTGGATCTCAGTCCAGGATGACAGATTGTTATTGCCCCTCACTCTCCAGATATTGCCAGCCCATAACAGACCACTTGAGGGAATTGCAGTCCAAAAGGAGGCCACCTTGTCAAGGATGAAATGGCTAAACTCCTCACATCTATCTGTACAAGTATTGTTTGGACCACAAGCAGGCAGGATTTAAGAGTCTGTCTATGGTGTGAAGGAGCTTAGCTTGCTGATTCTTACTTGGAGCAATAGTCTTTGACAGGAACTTTGTCTTTCAAAGAAATCGCCATCTGATTTGTTTCCCCAGCTTTCTTTATGCCCCCGATCTCTGGCTTACCTGAACTCTCTCCAGCGTGATCTCATGGTGTGACCTGTTGCTGCATACCTGAAGCCTCCAGTCTTTACTCTTCGACATGGGCCTGTCTTCCTCTGCATCTCCTAGTCACCTGACCCCCCTGCTCTGAGCTCCCGGGGTGGGACCACCGATTCCTCCTGGCACTCCATCTGGAATCTAATGAAGCAACCAGGGAGTTGGAGGAAGTGCAGGAGGCGGAGATGGAAGGCCAAGCATTGGGCATGGGGGCTGACCACTGGACCTGCCATCACCTAATGGGTGCCAGGGTTTTTCCTTGTTTTGTCCCCTCATTGACCAGGCACTGCAATGTGCACCAGCACAGTGCATGTGTGCTTTTGTGCATGCCCACAGGAACCCAAACTGCCATGTCTTTGACCACTCCACTAGTTTGCCAGGTCCCTGAACATTTTCTCCATCCCTTCCTGAGTATCCATGCTATTGCAGATGTTGGTGTCAAATGCAAAAAGGCAGTTCTTTCCCTCCAGTTCTTCTGCAATGCCACCAGTGAAGATATTGAAGAGGACTGGTCCATTTGAGTAGCAAGCCCTGTGGTACCCTATTGGTCACTCTCCCATCCTTTGAGTTTGTGCCATTAACCACCACCATCTGTTTCCTATCAGTTATCTAGTTACAAATGAAATCTATCAATTTGAACCCCACATCTAAGATGGTCACCTTGTTAATTAACCTTCTGAGTAGCAAAGTGTCAAAGGCTTTGCTAAAGTCCAGAAAGGCTACATCCACTGCCCTCCCCTGATCTTTTTCCCAGGTCACCCAACTAAAGAAATCTTTCAGATTTGTCTGGCATGACCTTCCCTCCATTAATCTGTGATGTATGTGGTCCTGCAGCCCATTGGATTCTAGATGCTCAACCAACCTTTCTTCCAGTTGGATTTCCATCAGTTTCTCCACCAATCGGCAGGCTAGGTGTTTG
Source organism: Neoceratodus forsteri (assembly GCA_016271365.2). NCBI lineage: Eukaryota > Metazoa > Chordata > Ceratodontiformes > Ceratodontidae > Neoceratodus > Neoceratodus forsteri. Next base: position 25,385,789 of record CM057454.1, read on the forward strand.
GGGCAGGTAAAGATTCTGAAAGGACAGGGGTAATGATCCTAATAACTAAGATCCTAAAATACAAAATGAGCAATTTAAGTTTTGATGTGGGTGAATATTGCTATCTGAAGAATTAAATGGGTCACAAATTTGTCTAGTGAATTCTGTATATATGGCCCATACTGTATATATGGCCTTGCGTATTCTGTGCTTTTAATTTTATTAGCATACCAAATAAAAAACAGAGGCTAAATCAATGTCCCAGCGTAGTGAGGATGTATGGGCCATGGTAGGTGTTCAAGCCATGTTAATATTTTGCAAAAGAGTGGTTCTTATGGTAATACAAGGGCACCTTCTGTATTGTAATTTTGCATTCATTTCAGTGCACACATTTTAACTATGTAATACAGTTTAAATAGTGAATTCACTTCAGTTAAAATATTATACATGTTTGTTTCCAGTTATAGGCAACCAGCATAATCTATTGAAACTAAAACAGAAAGGAATGAAGATATACACCTAAATAAATTCCAACTTTCTGAATGAATCACAAGGCAAAATGTATTGTTAACATTTTTTCATAAAGATAGAAACATAGAAACATAGACTTTGATGGCAGATAAGGACTGCTTGGCCCATCTAGTCTGCCCATTTCCCTACCTACAGGAAAGGCCACAGATCCTAGTTAACCAACAGCCTAGTTCTTCCTACCCCTCACAAGAATTGCCTTATGTCTGTTCCATGCATTCTTGAATTCTCCCACAGCTTTAGACCCCACAACCTCCTCAGGAAGGCTGTTCCATGCATCCACTACCCTCCCTGTGAAATAATACTTCCTCACATTGCCCCTGAACTGCTCCCCTTCTATCTTTAAATTATGTCCCCTTGTTCTTGCACGTCTCTTTTTCTGAAAGATGCTACCCTCTTGGACTTTGCTGATTCCACTGAGGTACTTAAAAGTTTCTATCATGTCCCCCCTCTTCCTTCTTTCCTCAAGGGTATACATATTAAGCTCCTTTAGTCTCTCCTCATATGGCATCTCTTGCAGACCCTGCACCATTTTAGTTGCCCTCCTCTGGACTGCCTCTATCCTGTCTATGTCCTTGCGGAAATGGGGTCTCCAGAACTGGATGCAGTACTCCAGATGGGATCTCACCAACTGTCTGTACAGAGGGATAACAACTTCCTGTTTTCTGCTGATGATGCCTCTCCCTATACATCCCAGTATACCCCCAGCCCTCCCTACTGCCTTCTCACATTGCTTGCTAACCTTAAGGTCATCTGATATGATTACCCCCAGGTCCCTTTCCTTTTTTGTTGTTGTTACTACCTCCCCACCCATTGTGTATTCTTCCCCTGGGTTCTTGTTTCCCAGGTGCATTATTTTGCACTTCTTTGCATTGAATCCTAGCTGCCATACTTCTGACCATTCCTCCAACCTTGCCAAGTCCCTTTTCATCCTTTCCACGCCTCCTTGTGTATCAACCCTGTTGCAGATCTTTGTGTCATCTGCAAAAAGGCATACTTTTCCTTCCAGTCCCTCTGCAATGTCACTGATGAAGACATTAAAAAGGACTGGACCCAATACTGAACCCTGTAGTACCCCACTAGTAACCCCTCTTTCTTCAGAGTGGACTCCATTTACAATTACCTTCTGTGTCCTGTTGTGCAGCCACTGTTTTACCCAGGCTACCACCCTGGCACCTCCCCAGGCTGGTTAATTTGACTATTAATCTTTTGTGTGGGACTGTGTCAAATGCCCTGCTAAAGTCTAGGTAGCCATGTCCACAGCCCTCCCTGGTCTACTACTTTGGTCACCCAGTCAAAGAAATCTATTAGATTCATCTGACATGACCTTCCCGCTGTGAACCCATGCTGCCTTGGGTCCTGTGCCCCACTGGCCTCTAGGTACTCAACTATTCTTTCCTTCAGAAGTGATTCCATCACTTTCCCTACCACAGAGGTCAGACTGACAGGTCTGTAGTTTCTTGTCTGTGTCTTGGTCCCACTTTTGTGAAAGGGAATCACATCTGCCTTCCTCCAGTCCTCGGGTACCACACCATCCTCCCATGATTTATTAAAAAGAGTAGCCAGTGGTTTCACTAGTTCCTCCCTTAATTCTTTTAGAATTCTGGGGTGAATTCCATCAGGACCCATTGCTTTGTCCACCTTCTGTTTTAGGAGTTCTTGCAGAACCCTTTCTTCTGTGAAAGGACTGGGATCAACCCCCCTATCAAGAGTGCTTCTGTTAATTGGATTAGGCACCTCCCCCTCCTCTTTTGTGAAAATTGAGCAGAAATATTCATTTAGTATCCCTGCTTTTTCACTGTCCTCCTCTGCCCACCCAACGTTCATTCTATTCAGCCTCACTATCCCTCCCTTTGTCTTTCTACGCTTGCTGATGTACCTATAAAAGGTTTTATCTTCCTTCTTAACTGAGTTGGCTATCTTTTCCTCAGTTTGGGCCTTTGCTTTTCTGACTTGTCTCCCTGCTTCCTTCTGCCTTAACTGGTACAGTTCTCTGTCCTGCTCCTTCTGTGTTTCCTTATACTTCCAGAATGCTATCTTTTTCTTCCTGACTTTCACAGCCACCTCTTTTGAGAACCATAGTGGCTTTTCTTTCATTTGATTTGTTTATTTGCTTCACACAAAGGCTTGTTGCCTCTGTGATGGCAGTTTTGATGATTCCCCATTGTTGCTCCACCTCCTTCTAGCCTGTTTGCTAGTGCTTTTCTGAGGCACTCTCCCATCTTGCCAAAGTCAGCCCTCCTAAAGTCCAATACCGTCACTTTTGTATGGCTTGACTCTGTAGCTGAGTTTAATGTGAACCACACTGTTTGATGGTCACTTGTCCCCAGATGGCAACCCACTTCTAGATCTGAGATCCTCTCACTGCCCCCGTTTGAGAGTATGAGGTCTAAGATTGCTCCCTCATGAGTGGGTTCCGAAACTAGCTGTCTGAGGCCTGCCACCTGTAGGGCATCAAGAATGGCCCTGCTCTTGGATGTGGCTGCAGCAAATGTGCTCCATTTAACATCTGGCATATTCAGGTCTCCCATCAACAGTATCTCTCTATTCTCTGCCATTCTAAGAATGCCTTCTATCATAACCTTGTCCATTCCCCCCCCCGACATGGGGGTCTGTACACAACCCCTGTGCGGATTGTGGTGCCCTTTCTAGTCTCCAAGGTGACCCACAGTGCCTCCTCTCCTCCCTGTTCAGTTGCTTTTATCCCTTCCTTTACATAGAGAGCTACTCCTCCCCTCTTCTCCCCTGCCTGTCTCTCCTGTAGGTTATGTACCCTGGTATGTTAACATCCCAGTCATGGTTCTCTGTGTACCATGTTTCTGTGACTGCTACGATATCCAGGCATCCCTCTTCCATCAAGGCCACCAGCTCAGGGGCTTGTTGCCCACACTACGAGCATTGGTACTCATTACCTCCATTTCCTGATGGCCTTACTCCTTTTGCCCCATCCCTGTCCTTCTTGCCTTTGTCACTTTCTCCATTTACCCATGCCCTTCTCCCTATCGACACCTCTATGTTGCTGTTTGCCACACTTACTACCATGATTGTTTTGGGGGGGCTAGGATTTTCCTGCTCCTTTCCAGTGCCTCCCCCCTTGGCTAGTTTAAATGCTTGCCAATGAAGCATTTAAACCTATCAACTAGGATCCTGGTTCCCCTCCCGGACAGATGCAGCCCATCATGCCAGTATAGGCTTGCATCACTCCAGGTGGACCCCCCAGTCCCCAAATCCCTGAGCTCCACACTACTTTTTCAACCACTGATTGATTCCCAAGGTGTGGAACACCCTAGCCCCTCCTATGCCACAGATGGGCAGCACCTCCGAGAACGTTACCGTGCATGCTACTTGACTAAGGCCCCTCCCCAATTCCACAAACTCTTCCTGCACTTCTCTAATCCCTTTCTTAGCCAGGTTATTTGTCCCTAGGTGGACAATGACATCCTTCTCCCTCCCCTGTGCAGCTGATTGGGCAATCCTGAGGATTCACTCCCTGTCCCTTCAAGCCATGGCGCCAGGCAGGCACCTTACCTCCCTCTCCCCTTACTCCCCAGTTCTACCTTCCTAACAATGGAGTCCCCCACCTGGAGTTGTTTCTTTCCCCTGCAGGGTCCCCTGCCATGCTCCTGTGGGTCTCCTTTGTGGAGGTTCCCAGCATCCTCCTTGGTCTCCACTGCGGGTGCCTCCATAGAGGAACCACACTTTGCCAGAATGGCATAGGAATTGTGGAGAGGTACAACTGGAGGGATGTGCCTCTGTTCCACCGCCCTCATGCTCCTTGAGCCTACTGAGGTCCAACCACTCCTTTTTCTTGGCAACCTCTGAGGCAATGGCAGTGGCACTGGTGGTCCCGGGATGGAAGAGGAGGTCCCACAAATCCTGGCCAACTCAGCCTGGAGATGAGCAACCTCCTCCCTCAGCCCAGAGAGGTGCCTGCAGATGGGACAACACCACATCCTCCAGAATGTCTCACGGAAGACTGCTGCTCCACACCCACTGCACTGCACCACTCCAATCGTGTCTTATCTCGGGCCCCTTAACTGTTTGCAATCCTTACTCTTTCCTCTGTTTTTTTTTCTCTCTCTCTTCTTACTTTCTGCCTGTGTGCCCTTTAAGCTCCTGATTGTCCTGTTCTGTGACAAGAACATCCTATATTTCTCAGTAGACCCCTTACTTGCTCAGAGGCAGACCTCCAGCAGCTAGAGGGGGCTGGAGAGCTACTCTTGCCCTTCTAGGATGGTGGGTCTTTGGTGGTTCTGTGATCTCTCACTTCCTACTCCCAAACAGGAAGTTCCTGTTGTCAGTCAAATCCTGTGCCTATAAAAATAGAACTAGCTTTGGATGGGGGGGTGGAAGGGAGGGAAGGAGGGCTATATAGTCCCAGCAGAGAAGTCCAGTCACACAGCAGTCCTTTCTCCTGGTGTCTTCTGCCAAGCTATTAGCAGAATCTTTCTAAGGCAGTCTTTAAATGTAGCTTCCTTCTAGCTAAGCCACTCCCCCTACTTACTAGATCTTTCTACAAGTAATTTAAACCTCACAGCTATTAAGTCCTTTCAATCACCTGAGATTTACACCTAGATAACTGTTCACATAACCATTCAGTTCAGTTAACTCAGACAAACACACACTTTTTTTGTTTTGTTTGTTAGTTTTTTTACCCTAAATTAAAGGTCCAAGTATAAAAGTTCTTCTTCTTTAGTCCCAGCAGAGAAGTCCAGTCACACAGCAGTCCTTCTCCTGGTGTCTTCTGCCAAGCTATTAGCAGAATCTTTCTAAGGCAGTCTTTAAATGTAGCTTCCTTCTAGCTAAGCCACTCCCCCTACTTACTAGATCTTTCTACAGTAATTTAAACCTCACAGCTATTAAGTCCTTTCAATCACCTGAGATTTACACCTAGATAACTGATCAGATAACCATTCAGTTCAGTTAACTCAGACAAACACACACTTTTTTTTTGTTTTGTTTGTTAGTGTTTTTTACCCTAAATTAAAGGACCAAGTACAAAAGTTCTTCTTCTTTAGTCCCAGCAGAGAAGTCCAGTCACACAGCAGTCCTTTCTCCTGGTGTCTTCTGTTTATTTCTAGAAGTCCCCTGAAAAACCGTAAAGATGAAATACTGTGACTAGAATTAAATAAAGGCTTAAGAATGTTGCTGTTTCTAATGTTTTTTTTTCAAAGTGCTGTGAGAGCGACCACAGTTCCACACAAAATATAGGACAATACTTTGATCGCCTGCTGCACTTATTGGACATTTAAAGAAAAATTGCCAGAATTTAAGAAAATGTGGGATGAACTTCTAGGTTATCTAAGTGAGGATGAAGGGTTTATCTCTCAGTACTCTCATCTAAAACAGATGTTTATTTTCCACTTTCTGATGTCAAACAACTCAGATTGGATTTGCAGTGGTTTTCTGTAGTGTTCCACATTGTTAATGATTAATTAATACATATGGGTAATGAGCATTCCTACTAGACATAATGGTATAGCCCAAAGCTGTAGAACAGCATACTGGAGTTCATACTGGAAGAATAGGAAAGTCAAGAAGTCAATGCCCATGTAAAATTTCTCCACAATTCAGTGGCGGTAACAAAAGTCACCAGCTTCTTTGAAATATTTATCCAATCTATTCTTAAAAATACTCAAATTCTCAGCTTCCACTACTTCTTGAGGTAGCCTATTCCACATTGTAATTGCCCTACACTTAAAACCATTCCTTCTTAATTCTGTCCTACACATATTTTCCCTCAATTGCCTATCATGCCCTCTCAATTGATAAGATTTTTCCTTAATCTCTAATCCCAACTCTGTTTTGACATCATCCTCTCTTAGTCCTTTGTACAAAAACAATAAGTCCACCCTAGCCCTCCTATTACTCATGGACCATAACTCCAGTTTCTCCAATCTATCCTCATATTTCAACCTCTCACAACCTGATATCAATCTGGTGAAAGATCGCTGTTTTGGCATTCCAACAATTTAACATCCTTCACAAGGAAGGGACTCCATACAGTGGAACAATAATCCAGAATGGACCTGACCATAGTCCTATACAGCAGCATCAACACCTCCCTACATCTAGAATGGAACCCCCTTCTTATACTATTTACCAAGTACATGGCTTTATTTGAGGTATTTCTACTATGAACACCACTTTTTAAATCACTGTGAATGTAGACCCCCAAGTCCTTATCACATGTTGAGACCTTAAGCTTAAAACCCTGCATATAATAGTTGAAAAGGGAATTGGCAAGGTTGGAGGAATGGTCAGACTTATGGCAACTTAGATTCAATGCAAAGAAGTGTAAAGTAATGCACCTGGGAAATAAAAATCCAGGAGAGGAGTACACAATAGCAGGGGAGGTACTAACGACAACAATAATGGAAAGGGATCTGGATGTAGTCATATCAGATGACCTAAAGGTGGGTAAGCAATGTGAGAAGTCAGTAAGAAGAGCCGGGGGGTAGTGGGATGCATAGGGAGGGGCATCACAAGTAGAAAAAGGGAAGTGGTTATCCCTCTATACAGACAGTTGGTGAGACCCTATCTGGAGTACTGCGTGCAGTTTTGGAGACCTTATCTACGCAAGGACATAGACAGGATTGAAGCAGTCCAGAGGAGGGCAACTAAAATGGTGCAGGGTCTACATCAGAAACCATATGAAGAGAGACTGAGAGAGCTTAATATGTATACCCTTGATGAAAGGAGGGATGGGGACATGATAGAAACTTTTAAGTACCTCAAGGGAATCAACAAAGTCCAGGAGGGTAGCATCTTTCAGAAAAAGAGATGTGTAAGAACAAGGGGGCACACTTTAAAGTTAGAGGGGGGACGGCACAGGGGTAATGTGAGGAAATTCTTTTTAATGGAGAGAGTGGTGGATGCATGGAACTGCCTTCCTGGAGAGGTTGTGGGGTCTAAAACAGTGGAGTAATTCAAACATGCATGGGACTGACATAAGGCAATTATAGTGGGAGGTTGCAGAAAGTAGGCGGTTGGTTAACTAGAATCTGCAGCTTATCCACTAGGTAGGGAAATGGGCAGACTGGGTGGGCCAAGTGGTCCTTATCTGCTGTCAAAGTCTATGTTTCTATGTTTCTATGATTCTGTTGTATATTATGCCTACCGAAATGCATTATAATGCACTTGTCTTTATTAGAATTCATTCTATTTGTCTCTGCCCATTCTGAAATCTCAATTAAGTCCCTTCCAAAGGACAATCTGTCTTCAAACATATCTACTCCCCATTTTTACATCATTGGTAAATTTTATTAACTTATTCTTGCTACAGTATGTATACCCAGGTCACTTATAAAAATGCCAAACAACAATGGTCCCAGCACTGACCCATGGGTCACACCACTCCCCACCCTCAGTGATTCAGAAAGATAACCCTTTATCCTTACTTGTTGCTTCCTGTTCCTCAGTCACTGTTCCACCCATCTCACAATAGTATGGTCAATTTCCATACCAATTAGTTTTTCAATGATTTTACAATGTGGGACTGTATCAAAAGCCTGGCTGAAATCAAGCATTACCATATCCACACTCCTTCCCCCATCCACCCACTTACTAAGTTCATAGAAGGTAATCAAGTTAGTCTCACATGATCTGCCATGCACAAATCCATGCTGATTTTTATCTATGTGTCTCTTTCTTATCATAATATCCATTATGGCTTCATTAAGGATACCCTCAACAATCTTCCCTACCACAGAGGTCAGCCTCACTGACCGATAGTTCACTGCCTCACACTTTCTCTCCTTCTTATATATAAGCATCACATATACCAACCTCTACTCCTCAGACATCACACCCTCCACTAAAGATTTTTTCCCCAACAGGGTAATCACTGGTACTAACTCATCCCCTAACTTTTTCAGCAAGTACGGATGAATCCCATCCAGTCCTGCTGCCTTGTCCACTCTTAACCTCATGATTCTTTTCAATACCTTCTCCTCTATTATTATTACTTTTGGATCTGTTTGGCCCCTACCCAGGCTACTAATATCTATCAAGTCATCATGATTTTTATATACAGCACTGAAGCATTTGCTGAATTCATTCACCATTTCCTTTGGATCAGATGTCACAACCCCATTCCTATTCAATGGCCAAACCATACTACTTCCTCCCCTTCAGCTATTTAGATAAGCATAAAAACTTTTATTGTTTTTACTCATTGCTAATCTAAATTCAAGTTGTTTCTTGGATTTTTTAATTTCATTCTTAAGTTTCCTTAATATCTTCTTATACCTATCTCTATAGACTGGTATCTTGTTTTTCTTCATCTTCTGAAACATCACTCTTTTTTCCTACAAAGTCTGACTATAGTTCTAGTTAGCCACTGTGGCTTTTTACCCTTGTAATTATAAGCCTTCCTTTGTGAAATATAAATTTATTTAATCTCATTCATTTTCTGTAAGAAAAACTACGACTATTTATTTATATCCTGATGCTTCATCATAACCCCCCCCCCCACCCAGTCTATACTATTCAGTCATCCTCTCATGGCCCCATAATCACTCTTTTTATAAAGATACTGAATTGTGCTACCTTTTACCAGATTGGTTGCCCAATCTATCAAGAATACTATACAGTTGTGATCACTTGTACCTACCTGTGGCTGAATGGTAATCTGTTTAATAATCTCGGGCATATTTGTAAAAATGACATCTAATATATTTTCTCCACTAGTAGCTTCATGAATACATTGTTGGACACTCGCCACCATTAATTCTGCCTGAAACCTACAGGCTATATTATTTCCTGAATGTTTTTTTTCCCCACTCAATTCCAGGCATATGCAAATCCCCCATTAACACTACATCAGTGTTTTCTGCCAAGTTGACAGTATAATCCAGAAAGGATTCAGTCTCCTCTAAGCTAGTATCAGGTGCTCCATAAAACACTGAAACCCTACATTTGTTTCCTTTAAAGGGATAGTAAACATTGCAGGGGGTCATGAAATTGTGAAAGCCCATAAACAGATCTTTAAAATGAGGTATTGGGTTTACTTGTAGGTGTCAGGAGTCCTGAGTTACAAATGCCTAAATCATCTGTACATCAAAACATGGCAGCAGCCATTTCATTGAATCATGAGACCAACAGTGATGTCACTGAGGGGCAAGCTATAATTAACAACATGCAGCTTGCCCCTTAGTGACATCACTTCCTGTTTTAAAATGGCTGCTACCTTGTTCTGATTTACAGATTAAGTAGATAGTCATAGCTCAGGACTCCTGACACCTACAAGGAAGTTCAGTGCCTCATTTGAAATATCTGTTCATGGGCTTTCACAATTTGAGTGACCCCTGCAATGTTTATTGTCCCTTTAATACTGAGGAGTTCAATAGTTACAATTTCAATACTTCCTAACTCAACACTTTCCTCTATGCTCCTAATTTCTAATCCTTCCCTAATAAAGAGAGCCACCCCCTCCCTTTCTGCCTACCCTGTTTTTACTAATCAATCTGTAACCAGATATATGTTGAACCAATGAGTTGTCATTACTCCACCAGGTTTCAGCTACCCCAACCTTATCCACTTCACTACTTCTCATTACTGTTTCCAATTCTGACATACTAGATTCATTCAAACTTCTGACATTACAAAACATAGCCTTTAAGGATGATACCCCATTTGTTTTTCCCTTATTAGAAATATTTGTCCCTTCCTACCCATTGTTGTCCCCTTCCCAACTAGTTTAAACAGTTTTCAATCTCCTGTCTCAACCTCATACCCAAGAACCTACTTCCCTTAAAATTCAAATGCAGCCCATCCCTACAATATAAATCATTCTTATAGTTAAGTGTCCCCCAGTGTCTAATAAATCGATGACCATTTGTTGCAGACCATTTATTCAACCATTCATTAGTCAAGGCTATCATTTCTCTCTTATACACAGATGCCCTCGGTTCTGGTAATATTTCTGATATCACTATCTCACATCCCTTATCCACCAATTTCTCCACCAAGTTTATATAATCCTTCTGCATCTCAGGCAAGGTCTTTCACACAATATCATTAATACCCACTTGAATCACTGCCAGGGGATGCTGTCCTGCTGCACTAAATATATTATCAGCCATGCTGTGCAAATCCATTACACCTGCCCCAGAAAAACTGCTAACCATTCTACATAGATACATAGATACATAGACAGTGTCGGCAGATAAGGGCCTATGGCCCACCTAGTCTGCCCATTTGAGCTTGTAAGTTCAGTTTGTTTTCCTAGAAGTCTATTTCCCCTTACCCCTGACCTCTAGAATTCCTTTATGTCTATCCCATGCATTCTTAAATCCCGTGATTGTTTCAGCTCCCACCACTTCCTCTGGCAGGTGTTCCACTTGTCCACCACCCGCTCTGTGAAGAAATTCTTTCTCATGTTTCCTCTGAATCGTCCCTCCTCCAACTTCATCCCATGCCTCTAGTCCTGAAACATCTTTTTCGCTTAAAAATAGTGTTTTCCTGCACCTGTTCCTCCCTGTAAGATACTTGTATGTCTCTATCATATCCCCTCTCTCCTCCTCTCCTCCAGGAGTACATGTTCAGTTCCTTCAACCTGTCTTCATAGGACTTGTGATGCAACCCATGCACAATCTTTGTTGCCCTCCTCTGAACCTTCTCTACCCTGTCTATGTCCTTACGTAGGTATGGTCTCCAGAACTGTACACTGTACTCCAGGTGGGGCCTCACTAGTGTCTTGTATAGCGGAATTATGACCTCCTTTTCCTGCTGGTGATGCCCTGCCTATACATCCCAGCATCCTATTTGCTTTACCTGATGCCTTGTCACACTGTTTCCTACCTTGAGGTCATCAGAGATGACAACCCCAAGATCCCTTTCCTGCTTGGTGCTATATATCCTCACCCCCAACTGATATATTGTGCCAGGGTTTTTGTGCCCCATATGCATTATCTTGCACTTCTTTGCATTGAATTTCAACTGCCAAACCCTTGACCATTCTTCAAGTTTCTGCAGGTCCCTTCTCATTCTGTCTACACCCTCTGGTGTGTCTACTCTGTTACAGAGCTTTGTGTCATCAGCGAACAGTGAAATTCTGCCTTCTAGATCCTGTGCATTGTCACTGATGAAGATGTTGAATAGGACCGGTCCCAGCACTGATCCCTGTGGTACCCACTGGTCACTCTTCCTCTGTGGAGTGACAGCCATTTACCACCACCTCTGTGTCCTGCCACCCAGCCAGTTACCTACCCACCACACTACTGTCCTGCCCACACCCATATTCCCCAGTTTGTGTAATAGTCTTCTATGTGGCACAGTGTCAAAGGCCTTGCTGAAGTCCAGATAGGCCATGTCCACTGCCCTCCCTGATCCACCTCCTAGTCACCCAGTCAAAAATTCAATGAGGTTGGTCTGACATGACCTCCCTGGTGAAACCATGCTGCCTTGGGTCCTGTAGTCCATTGACAACCAGATGTTCCACCAATCTCTCCTTCAGTAGTGCTTCCATGATCTTTCCCACTACCGAGGTGAGGCTGACTGGTCTGTAGTTCCCTGCTTCCTCTTTGTTCCCACTTTTGTATAAGGGACTACATCTACTGTCCTCCAGTCTTTGGGTACCTCCCTGTTTCCAGTGATTGGCTAAACAGGATAGCCAGAGGTTCAGCCACCACCTCTCTTAGTTCTTTAAGGACCCTGGGGTGCACCCATCTGGCTCCATTGCTTTATCAGCTCTTATTACTTCCAGTTCCTTCAGGACCCTTTCTCGTGTAAAGGGACTTGTGTCCATTCTGCACCATTCTCACCCCTTGTACTCCCTTCAGACCCATTACCCCCTCTTCCTTAGTAAAGACTGAGCAGAAATACCTGTTCAATATGTCAGCTTTACTGTTGTCATCCTCCCCGGCTTCCATCCTCCCCCTTCAGTCTCACTATCCCTCCCTTTGTCCTTCTTTTTTCACTTATGTACCTGTAAAAGGTTTTGTCCCCTTTAACCACTGATTTTGCAATGTGTTCTTCTGTCTGAGCTTTGGCTTCCCTTACTGACTTCCCTGGCTCCCTTTGTTTCTCCTGGTACTTCTCCCTATCCCCTTCTGCCTGTGTCTTTTTGTATTGCCTGAATGCAATCTTTTTGGCTTTCACTTTCTTTGCTACCTCTTTGGAAAACCATAATGGTCTCCTCTTCCTTTTCCTCTTGCTAACCTGCTTAATGCATAATTCTGTTGTTCTTGTAATCCCCATTTTAAATACTGCCCACTGTTCCTCAACACCTGATTCCTGTCCCATTCCTCTTAATGCCTCTTTCAAGTATCTCCCCATTTTCCCAAAGTCTGCCCCCTAAAATCCAGGATCGTGTTTTGTGTGGTTTGGTTCTGCTCTTTCTGTGATTTCAAACCACAATGACTGGTGGTCACCGTTTCCCGTCCCCACTGTTACCCCCATCACACTGTCCCTGTTTGTGAGCACAAGGTCCAGTATTGCCTTCTGCCGAGTTGGTTCCATGACCAGTTGCTTGAGGAAGGCACTCTGAAGGGAGTCCAGGATAAATCTGCTCCAGTGATGCTGCTGTGATGCTCCAGTCCACGCCTGGTATATTGAAGTCTCCAACCAGTACCTCACTCCTTGTCTGCCATCCTTTGGATGGCTAGCATCAACTCCCTATCTGTTTCTTCCTCCTGGGCTGGTGGTCTATAGACCACACCTGTGTGGATGACTGGCCCCATTTTCCTTTCCAGCTTAACCCACAGTATCTCTCCCCCATTTTGTTCCTCCTGGATCTGTGTGGCCCTTATGTCATTTTTCACATACAGTGCCACTCCTCCTCCCTTCCTGCCTGCTCTGTCTCTTCTGAATATGTTGTAGCCAGGTATGGCCATCTCCCAGTCATGGTTATCATTACACCAGGTTTCAGTGATGGCCACAATGTCCAGGTCTGACTGTACCATGACAGCCTCCAGATCTTCCATCTTGTTGCTAAGGCTCCTGGCATTTGCACATGGCTTTCATGATTTGACCTCCCAGACTGCTTCACTGTTCTACTCCAGCCCCTTCCTTGGTTGTCATTTATCCCTGGTTCTCCTTGCTGTCTGCCCTTCTGCTGAATTTTGCCCTTTTCTGCTTATCCACCTTTTGGACACTAATCTCCATCTTTTGCACACTGCTTTGCAGAGATAGCCACTCCTCTGGTTCACTGGTTCCATTACTAGCTGTGGGGGTGAGCAAGTAGGTACAGGTCCTTGCTGGCCTGCCACCTTTGCTAGTTTAAATGCTTGTCATGTAGCATTTAAACTTATCATTGAGTGCTTGATTCCTCCAGGATGGATGCAGGCCGTCAGGCTTGAATCAACCTCCATCCCTCCAGATGGTTCCCAGTCACCAATGAATCCAAACCCTTCCTCACAGCACCAGTTCTTCAACCATGAGTTAAAGTTCCTGGTGCATGCACTCCTATGCTCTCCTTGCCTCTCACAGGTAGTACTTCTGAGAAAGTGACAGAAGTAGCTACTTGCTTGAGACCCTCCCAGTTTCCTAAACTCTTCCTGAACTTCCTTTGGCTCCCCATTTGCCAAGTCATTAGTACCTAGGTGGATAATGACATCCAGCTCACCCTCCTGTCTTGCCTTCCCAGTGATCCCCAGTATCTTCCTTCCCATCCCTCCACGCCGTGGCACCTGGTAGGCACCTCACCTCCTGTCCTCCCCTCCTGTGTTCCTAGCTGGATCCCTCTTATGATGGAGTCCCCACCAGGATTCACTTCCTCCTCCTCTGGGGTCCACTGCTTTCCCCACTGAGGTCACCTCCTTGCCTAACCTCCACATCCTTTCCTTCCACTTCCCTGGGTACCTCTATTTGTTGTCCTCATTTGCCAGTGTGGCATATGAGTTCTTGAGAGGAATAGGATCTGGGATGTGCCTCTGCCTGACTGCTCTAACCTCCCTGAGCCCACTGTCATCCAAGTGCTCCTCGTTCTCGGCATCCTTTGAGGCAGCTGCATTGGTCTGGGTGGTTCCTGGACAGGGTGATGGTACTCCTGACCCAGTTTACTTCGCTCTGAGTCTGGCTACCTCATCCCGCAGTCCCGAGAGATGCATGCAGATGAGGCAGCACCTCAGTGTCCAGAAGGTCTGCCTGAATATGGCTGCCCCACAGCCTGCATTGCACCACTCCCCACATTATACTGCAATTCCACTACTTATCTGCTACTGAAGTTTCTTGTTCTCTCTTTATTTATTTACAGTACTAAAATCCTGTAACTGATCCTCAGATATATATTTTTTAAGGAAAAGAAACCAATAAATAAATAAATGAGTCAAAACACTTGTCGTGCTGAGGGTGGTCTTCTTCCCTTATGCCCCTCCTACTTCACCTCTTACTATACCCTGTGTTTAGCTCCTGTCAATCATATTTATCAGGGCATATAATTAAGAGTTGGGGAAGGGGTGGGGGCGAAAATTTGCAGCAATTAAAGACAGCACAGAATTACACCACCACTATTTTTTAAATTTTCAACAGCCCAAAACAATTATAAGTAAAGACAACACAGAAAGAAAGTATAGTGTCACTACAAGCCTACAATCTAAGTTTAAAAGAAAAATACCAGTTACCAGTTACTCTGAAGCACTGAATTGAATATGTTTCCTTCCTTCACCTTCTGGCTTCTTCTGAGAAGATGAACTTCTGTTTGCTGCTTTAACTGTGACTAAGCCCCACCTCCAGTTATCACGTAGCTGAGGTCAGAGGCCAGACAATTAACACCCTTCACCCAGCTACAGGACAGTCAGACAAGCCAAGATAAAATTTGCAGCAATTAAAGGCAGCACAGAATTACACCACCACTATTTTTTTAAATTTTCAACAGCCCAAAAACAGTTATAAGTATAAGTTATTTTCTTTGTCATTCTTACAAAGATATTGATCCATAAATTTTATGACAGAGTCACCTATTACAATGACCTGTCTCACATTATGTTTCCCAACCTCTCCAGTTTCTCCTGGATCTAAATTACAATCCACCTTTGTCATATTTGACTAATTCGAGTCACCCAGTATATTAAAACTATTTCCCACTGGTATTCCCTCAAGGACCCCAACTCCACCTTCCCTATTATTCATGGAGCCTTGTCCTTCCCTCATTTCATCTTCCACATTATCTCATGATAGAGTCATTTCTTGTTCACCTCTTAAATGTCCTGGGATGGGTTTGAAAGGGCTTACCCCCCTCGCTTTCTTTTTACTTTACTTTTCACACTCCATCCCTCCGATTACTGCCTCCATCCTCCTCATTTGTCTTTCTTTTCCCCTGACCAGTCACTAAACCATTCCCCTTCCTTAAAGCCTCATTTATATTCAAACTAGACAAGATCTTTAACCTTGCGGTTAGCTCCATCTGGCTCTTCTGTAATGCTTCCAAACATTCAGTAACCCTTAATAAATTATTGCATAATTCTTTATTTGATTTACATTTCTTGCATTCATAACTAGTGTAGTTAACCGGGCAGACTGGATGGGCCATGCGGTCCTTATCTGCCGTCAACTTCTATGTTTCTATGTTTCTATGTTTAACCCCCAATTAAGCCACTATAAACATGGAACAACTATTACAGCACATCATCAAATCCCCTTCTGATGTTAACAATGATGGTATGACATTTTGTGTATTTATTTCTTCTGACCCCATTTTGCACCCTTGGTTTGCCTGCTTTTAAACACGGTCAGGACCCGGAAGTAACGGGGGTCTCGCACTCATTCTTTCCTAATTCCAAGCACCTGCCCACAGACTTGTAGTAGCATTTAACAGCACCGACTCCTGTTTATCCCCACTTAAAAGCATCCTAAAAACAGACAGGAATCCCACTCTTATAGTTCTTCTTTACTTTCTGTACCCTCTGCCCTGCCAGACAGAGGGTTTTCAGTTTTGTGTAGTGGTACTCCAGGGAGTTCTCAGATTTAAACACGACTTACTCCATGAACAGCATACTTTTCAGCCACAGCCCCCCTGTCTCACCACTTTTGGCAGTCTCACAGTTCAGCTAGTGACTTCTAAGGTGCTGCTTGCATGAGCACCTGCTTTTAAACACTAGCAGGACCCAGAAGTAATGGGGGGTTGAACTCAATCTCCCCTAATTCCAAGCACCTGCCCACAGACTTGTAGTAGCACTTAACATCACTGACTCCTGTTTATCCCCACGTAAAAGCATCCTAAAAACAGACAAGAATCCCACTCCTATAGTTCTTCTTTACTTTCTGTACCCTCTGCTCTAGCACATAGAGGGTTTTGAGATTTGTGTAGCGGTACTCTAGGGAGTTCTCAGATTTCAACACCAGTTACCCCACGAACAGCACACTTTTCAGCCACAGCCCCCCGTCTCACTGCTTTTGGTGGTCTTACAGTTCAGACAGTGTCTTCTAACATTGAATGTTAGGCACATGAACAGTCCACACAACAAGGGCTCTCTAGTCTTTGTTGCACTACTGAGGGGTAAACAACACAGAAGATTCTTTCTGAAGAAGATGTTATCAATGTTCTAATTTTATTCTCAGGATTGCACAACTGTCAAGCAGTTTGTGGCAACCTGGTCACAAACAGCATCTCCAAATTTAGAAATCATCCCTGTTAGGCTGTGGCTTTCAAACTGGCTATTCTAAAACTTCCCCATTTCCACTGCCTTACTGCATGGACTGAGGACCACTTGCCACTATATTGGTAGGGTGTTGTTCAGGTCTCTGTTTTTTCCTCAAGGTGCCTCAGATAAGTAATTTAAATTTTTTTTTGTGGAGGTTTTTTTTTTTTAATAGTTAAGGGAAGGTGTTTTTTCCACTTACTAACACTTCTCTTCTGGAACAACAGACTCCCACCATGGGACCTCAGTGTAGTGCTTGTGACTTTGCTTTTGATGTGTTTTATTGAAAGACTTGGGTTGTGCTTTAGTTTTGGTTTGACTGCAGCACCGTCACAAAATGTTTACTTCTTTTGCTTGCATTTTTTCTTCTGGTTGACCTTCTGATCTTCATATAGCACTTAAAAATGCTGTGTTTGTTCATTATGCTGCTCAAAAGTGCTCTGCTTGTTTTTCACACTGCAGAAAGTGTTTTCTTTTTGCCCTTTTGAGACATGGGGAAGCAGCCATTGCAGGCAGTTAGCTAGTACTGTCTCATGTCTCCTCAACTGCCAGGCAGATTCTCACTTCTTCCCTCTTCCAATGTTCATGCCCTTGGAACTGGCTGTGCTCCTAATGATGTGACGACATCACACATTTAGGTGTGATGTCATTCCCTTCACATGCCAGAGTGTGTGTTCCCAGTGCTTTCACTGTCCTGGGCAACGTCAATGGAGAAAGTTGTGAGCTCTGCATGTCAGAAGCAAGATGGGTTGTCATAACCGCCAACTCCCATTGTTCCAGGCCATTAGGCCCCTGGAAGAGACCTGGTTAGCCGGGGTCATAGGAAGTAGGAAGGGGGAAGGCAGGGGAAGGGGTTGGTGAGGTCAGATGAAGGGTTGGACCTAAAGCGGGCATTAGGTGACATCAGGCCTGGGTGGGGGGAAGGGGCCAATAGAAGGAAAAAGGGGGCAGGGGAACAGGCGGATCAAAGGAGGGCTCAAGAGGGCCTGCACAGAGGGGCTCTGTCACTTTTTGCTAGGTTGCAGCAATTTAAAAGGCAAGCTAGCACATCGGTTTGGGAGTTCCTTGGGAGAGCAGGTAAAAAAAACGTTTTAAAATGAAATTTCTCAGAGTGTTGGTAGCTAGATGGTAGATTAGCTCTGGAAGGTAGAGGTAAGCCATGAGAGCAAAACGGCTGGAAAAATGCAGATAAAGGGCATTTGATTGAAGTAGGGTAGTATGGCTGAGCAGTCGAAATGCTTAATTAAGACTTCAAGAGTCTGGGTCAAATCCCACTGTTGTCAAAAGGCAGTCATAGGACAAACTAGGGCAGCTGCATGGCCAGCTGAGCTCGGGGGTAATTCTTGTAGTGGTTGAAGGAGTAGCCCATTTTGTAGATGCTTCTGTGAGTGTATGGGGTACTATTTGTTGCTCGCAAAGAGAAGGTAAGGAACCAGCTGTGGGCTGTGGCAGAAAGGAGGGTAGGCGGTCACACAACGAGAGAGAACTGGGAGTTACGGTACAGCTTGGGGGCACTGCAAGAGTGAGAAGAGCATTGTTGGGGGTAGCACTTGAAGGGGAGCCAGTAGAAGGTAGACAGCAGCGTTGCAGGGAGAAGCGACTTCTGGCACAACAAGAGAAAGAGTAGCAAGGGGAATGGGATGGCGAAAAATTAGAGAAATGGGGAGAGAGAGCGGGGCAAGGAGAATCGATGCCACATTGTCACTGACCATGTGGGAGCAGGCGAGCCAATGGAGAACAAGGGAACAAGGAGGCCTGCAGGTCAGGGCCTTCAGGAATGGGATGCGACAAAGCGTGGAGCAGGGTGAGATCAGCTGGGGGGGGCCCGGGCGGCTGAGATACAAAAGAAAAGGTTTTGGGGCAAAAATTAAAAGTTTTGTTTTCCCTTCTCTCCTTTTAGTTATGTTTTTCTTGAGCACAGACACAGAAGGGAGAACAAAGGACATGATGGCACAGGTGGGGGAAGGGGGACCAGGGGGTTCCCCTCGTGACATTGGATAGCAGGATGAATATAGACATGCTTCCTAAGGCTTTGGGAGGTTTTATCAGTTGGGGACATCAGATAAATCATGCAATTTAGGCCAAATTCACGGTTGGAAATTCCCCTGTTTTGGTTATTAAAAAAAAGCAATTATTGGTTTTCTTGCAGATGGTATCTCCACTGAAAAGATAGCATACTCAAGAAAGGAAATAGTTTTATGATTGGAGGAGCTTTTACAGGTTTTGTTAACACAATGGCCACAGCCTGGCCCTCCTTACCTGTGGCAGGGAGCAATGGCTTTTTTTGTCATAAACAACAAGTCGCCACATTGGGGGGGGCATGCAAAAAAAAATATATATATATAATTAAACAAGATAAATGGGGAAGATTCAAGTCCACACCTTTCATGCCAGAAAAAGGTGGCACAGGCAGGGGCAGAGGGAATTTACTTAGGTGTGAGCCATGGAATGCAATTAATAGTGTGATTTTTGTTGATAGCAGGTGAAGAGACACAGAATGAAAACATGTGGATCCAGGTCAATGAAGGCAGACACCATGAAAATGATTATGGACCTGGTGGACAGGGCTCACAAAGTCCTGGATACAGTGGAGGACACAGAGAGGGGGGAGGTGATGCCAAGAAAGGAGAGAACGAGAAAAAAGGGGCAGGATGAGGCAGGTGGGAAAGGGAAGGGAACTGGGGCACTGGTACCAAAGCGCCCGAGAACAAGATCTCCCAGACGGCAGCTGACAACCCCAGTGATCCCTGACCCAACACTGGATCCCAGCTCAGAGGTGTCTGTGCCTGAACCCGAGCCCAATTCAAGACAGGAGGTCAGGCCACACCTGGGGTTGGTGCTCAACAGTTCTGCACCTGAGCCAGCCCAGCCAGGGACATCACAACCAAGAGGGGGGACAACCAGACCAGGGCATGGGGGTCACCCGCAGGCCCCAGCTGTTAGACCACAACTTGGAGAGAAGCTGGGACACAGGACAGGATATGGCCTGGGAAAGGAACCACCCAGAGAAACAGGTACAGTCTTGACCTTAGAAAGCAGTATGAAGGAATACGTGGAACAATTGTTGTTGGACATTGGGGGGGTGGTATTAAGAAATTGCAGACTGTTTTGGGTGATTTGGAAAAAAGCAATGAGTGGAAGCAGACAGATGGGGATGCCAAGGAAAAGACAGAACAGAAGAAGGGGGGGATGGATAGGGGACCACTTACCTATGGCAACAAAAGAAAAGATTTGGAAGGGAGAATTTGTCGATATTTTTGCTTTGATAGACAAGAAAACAGTGGAGCTATACGAGGAGAAAGAGGGTTTTAGCAAGAAAGAATTAGCAGCAGCGGTGGTACTGGTTAGAAAAGGGGAAGAGCCAAAAGGGCCCACATACAAAGGGAAAACATGGGAGGCATGGACCCTGGGCTTACATATTATAGCGCCATTGCACAGGAGAAGAGGCCAGAATTGGGGATACCTCTGCTAGCTTACCTCGTTGATTATCAGAAATTCTTACAAGACGATGGGGGTACTAATTGGTCACAGTACAATGAGAAGTTCAGGACCAGGTTGGCAAATTATGGGGGAAGACTGGTCGATGGGATTCCAGGCACAACGACCTATGGTGGGAGACCATGACGGTGGCTGGGGCAGCTCAGGGAGAGTGGCAGAAGGGGGGTGTGCGATATCAAAAATGTTGTTGGGGGTACAACAGGGCCCACTGCTCATTCCCACACTGCAGGTTCAGACACGCCTGTTCAAAGGGCGGAGGGGGCACACCCATCTTCACGGTGTAGATCACATGGTGAGGCTAACTCAGGTAGGGGACAGGGAAGCTATTCCTTTTGGGGAGGCCAGAGAGGGGCACATGGGGATAACATGGGAAGAGGAAAAGGGTTTATGGGGGGAGAGGTTACCAAGGAGGGAAGTAGAAGCAGCTGCTTTCCTCTGGAAAGACCCCTATCAGAGGCGATGTAGTGGAACGATGAATGAAGGGGTACCCGGAGGAGAAGGCCGGAAGGGAATTGATAGAGGGTTTTCGGAATGGTTTTAGCTTGCATTACCGGGGGGGAAGGATTTGGAACACAGGCAAAAAATTTGAATTCAACGAAAGGGAAGGAGGAACTGCTAAAAAGAAAGATTTACAAGGAGAAGGAGGCAGGTAGGGTAGAAGGCCCATGCCAGGAGCCTCCCTTCCCACACTTAGGGGTCTCTCCATTGGGCCTAGTGCCCAAAAAGCAGGCAGGGGAATATAGGGTGATACACCACCTGTCTTATCCAGAAAAGGAGTCAGTCAACAACTTTATATTTGAGGAGAATAGTAAGGTGTCCTATGGGACTCTCGAGGATGCCGTGGACATCATCAGGGCAAGATGTACAGCATGGCTGGGAAAGACCGACATAGAGTCAGCTTTCCGGCTGCTACTGGTATGCAGGGAGGACTGGAACTTGCTGGGATTCCAGATCAATGGGGAGTACTACTTTGACAAAGCCATGCCAATGGGGTGTTCGGTGGCATGCTCCACGTTTGAAAAATTCAGCACATGGCTGCAATGGGTATTCAGGGAGATATGGGCATGATACCATAGTTCACTGCCTGGACAACTTTCTCTTTATAGGTGAAGGAAAAAAGGGGGTGCAGGGGATGCTGGATAATTTCCAAGAGCTGTGTGTTGAAGTGGGAGTCCCCTTAGCACGGGAAAAGACAGAAGGGCCCACCAGGTGTTTGGAATTCTTGGGTATAGAAGTCAGGCAGAGTGGGGGGACTTCTGCTTGCTGAGCCAGAAGGTAGTCAAGTTAAGGAGAATGTTGTCAGAAGTGGGAAAAAGAAAGAGGGTACCGCTGATCGTGAGCTAGCAATTAATGGGGCATTTGAATTTCACCTGCAGGGCGATTGGGCCAGGACTGCAAGTTTATCGACGTCTGGCTCGAGCTATGTCGGGGGGTTAAAACCATTGGGTTAGCTTAGGGAGGGAGATCAAGGATAATCTCAAAGTTTGGGAGGAATTCTTAAGTACTTACAACAGGATAGCCATTTGGCAGGATGAATGGCTATACAACACATATCTGGAGCTTTACACAGACGCTTCAGGAGGGCATGGAGTGGGTGCCTACTTCCAAGGAAAATGGATAGCAGAAGCCTGGCCGCAGGAGTGGAAGGAGAGAGGTTTGATGAAGGAGATTACATTCCTGGAAATATCTCCGATTTGGGCAGTAACAAAGATGTGGGGAAAATGGTTGCAGAACCAGAAGGTCACATTTTGGTATGACAACAGGGCGGTGGTAGACATGCTAAACAACAGAGTGTCCAAATCAAGGTTGGTACTCCAGGTGCTACAGCAGTTAGTGCTACAAGGGTTGATGCTCAATATGAGTTTTAGGGCTAGGCACATTGCAGGGGAGAAGAATGCCATAGCTGACAGCCTCTCCCGATTACAGATGGAGAGGTTTCAGATGCTGGCTCCCAATGCAGATCCGAAGGGAGAGAAGATCCCAGAGGAGCTATGGGAGATTGGTTGGATGGAGCAGCATACCTTTTTCGAAGCTCATGGGTGGACAACACTCTGAAGACTTACGAGAGCTCGTGGAGAGTCTTCCAAGCTTTCAGAGCACACCAGGCCATGGAGGTAAGTGGGGCAGTCATGGAGGAACAGGTGGAGAGGTTTGTGGTGGCTAGCTGGCAGGAAGGGCTAGCCTGCACCACCATGGGGGTGCACCTAGCAGAAATCGGGTGGGTATGCCAGATGAGGGGTTGGGGAGAACCCTGCAAAAGCACCCTAATAAGGAGAATGATGATGGGATGACAGAGGGTAAGAGGGAGAGGGAGGGATAAGAGGGAGCCAGTCTCAGAGCAATTGCTGGAAAGGATTATGGCAACATTGCTGGAGATTTATTACTCCCTGTATGAAGGGGTGTTATTCAAGGCATTGTTTGCAGTGCTACATAGGAGAGCATTCCGAGTGTCACAAATAGTGGGGCCAGTATCACCCTCTACAGGGAAAGGCTTACAAGTAGAGGACATTCTTTGGGAAAGGGGGAGTCTATCCCTCAAGATAACAAGCTTAAAGATGGACCAGATGGGAAGGGGATGTAGAATAAGATTCAAGCCCAATGGAACCCCATGCCTTTGCCCCTGCCAGCTGATTCAAGAATACCAAGGAATTAGACCAAAAGGGGGAGGTTGTTTTTTATACATGAGGGTGGAAAGGGGGTAAGAGGGAGCCATGTCTTGGGGGTTTTGAAGTGGAGCATTAAAAAATTGGGGGAGAACCCAGACAGGTTCTCATCACATTCCTTTTTGATTGGGCAGCATTGGAGGCGGTGGCAATGAGCATGATCAGGAAGGACATAAAAGCCATAGGGCGATGGTCATCAGATTGCTATAAAAAATACATCAGAAATGCTGTATATTAACCTTGTCAAATTTTCTTTCTCCCCTACAGAACAGATGGACCGGGGGGGGGGGATTAAAAAAAAAAGCAGAGTATAGATGTATTGTAGAGGTTTTTGTCTCTCATTTTTCATTGTGTGTTATAGATACGCAGCACAGGAAGGACATCTGGATGGTGGGACAATCACACATTTATTGAGCGGAGAGGGAGGCGGTGCACAGGCCAGGCGGGAAGCAGCTGAGTTTTGACCACAAGGCAATACGGATCACTTGGAAAGAAATATGAGGAATGTGATGGGGGCAGCTCCTTCCCATACTGCTAGAGATGAGGAGGATCAATAAGGACCCTGACCTCCTTATAATACATCTGGGTGGTAATGACCTAGGACACAGCCCATGGTTAGATATCTTGAACAACATACAGAGGGATGTCAGGGTAATGACAACATGGTGGCCGAAGGTAGCAATTATGTGGTCCAAGATGATATTACGTAGGGTATGGAGATCAGCTAGACATCCTAAGGACTTAGAAGGGGCGAGAAGGTGTATGAACAGTAGGGTAGGGAGGCTCATGTTAGTGTACGGGTGAGCTGCCATTAGACATGAAGAGGTGGAGGAAAGGATACCCGGGCTATACCGGGTGGACGGGGTGCACTTATCCCATCTGGGGAAACACATTTTTATCACCGAGCTGGGCAGGGGAATAGACCGGTGGTTCAAAGGCTGAGGTTATAGGTCAAAAAGAAAAGGGGGAAGCTTGCCATCCAATGCAAGCTGGAGGCAAGCTAGTGGAAGATAGGAAGAGAATATTTGACAAGGAAAAGAGAGGAATAAATGGAGGTGGGGTTAGGGGAGAAACAAGAAATGGGAACAAAATCAGAAAAAGGTGAAGGGGTATGGACACCCCGGTAAGTGGACAAGAAGGAGGGGGCAGGAATTGGACCTGCCCAGAAAGACAAGAACTATAAGACCAGCTCGGGTTTACACCCGGAAGAAGGAGTGAAACAACACCCCCTCAGGTTTGATGCCTGGGGGAGAAACTAGAGATTGAATTAAAACACAACGAGAGAAAAAGGAAAGACAATGACCATTTGATTGGAATTGAATTTGAATGAAAATTATGGATAAAAATCAGGATGTTAAGGAACTCAATATTGTAAAAGTGTACTGTATATGGTGGAGTAATAAAAGGTTTTGCCAACTGAGCAGCCAAATCTACAACATTGAGTGTGTGTCTCTCTCTTCTTTGGGGAATGGGATCTGGAACAAGACTGATTGTCATAAAAGGCAACCCCCATTGTTCCAGGCCATTGGGCCCTGGAAGAGACCTGGTTAGCAGGGTCATAGGAAGTAGGGGAGGGCAGGGAGGGGCTGTTGAGGTTAGACAAAGGTTTGGACCTAAGGCGGGTATTAGCTGACATCAGGCCTGGGAGGGGGAGGGGGGCCAATAGGAGAAAAAGGGGGACAGGGGAATAGGTGGAGCAAAGGAGGGCTTTAGAGGGCCTGCACAGATGGGCTCTGCCACTTTTTGCTAGGTTGCAGCAGTTTGAAAGCCCATCTGCCACCCTGTGGAAGGGGAAGAAGGGAAGCAGGCAAGAAGGTAGGAAGAGAATATTTGACAAGAAAAAGGGAGAAATAAACAGAGGGGGAGTTTAGGGGAGAAACAAGAAATGGGAACAAAATCAGAAAAAGGTGAAGGGGTATGGACACCCTAGTAAGTGAACAAGAAAGGGGGAGCAGGAATTGAACTTGCTCAGAAAGAAGAGAACTATAAGACCAGCTCAGGTTTACACCTGGGAGAAGGAGTGGAACAACACCCCTCAGGTTTGATTCCTGGGGGAGAAACAAGAGATTGAATTAAAACACAACGAGAGGAAAAGGAAAGACAATGACCATTTGAATGGAATTGAATTTGAATGAAAATTATGGACAAAAATGAGGATGTTAAGGAACTCAATATTGTATAAGTGTACTGTATATGGTGGAGTAATAAAAGGCTTTGCCGACTGAGCAGCCAAATCTACAATATTGCATGCGTGTCTCTTCTTTGGGGAATGGGATCTGGAACAAGTTTATTTATAAAACCTGTGCTTCATACCTTCAGCTGGAAGTAATTTTCTCAGGCAGCTCTGCAATTGTCCTACTAGTGGGGGGCCCACAGAAACAGTTTTTGAGTTAAATGGGGTCATACATTGTGTGATGATGGGGCCAGAGCTCGATCCTCCAGTGGAGAGTCAATCCTTTATGTACAGTAGGAGCATAAAAGAACTAAAGCTAGGACAGGCCATAACAGAGCATCCGATGGGTAATTAGTACTTATACTGTGTACATATTTAGTGTTGATCTGAATTCTCATCTTGTTCATGCCTTCCAGAAAGGAATAGGAGGGATCAGGGCAGTAATCTCTCCCTATTGGCATAGGCATATAAAAGGGCTTTGTTAGGATTTTCGTAGTATATTTTGGGGAATTCTGCATTTCATTTCATTTATTTGTTAACTGGGTAAGAGCACTGGGTAAATAAATACCCCTTTTCAGGCCCTACCCGAATACAAACAACAACAAAGATATAACATGTCCACATACAATATAGATACAAATCAACATGATACAAATAACACTTACAGTATTTGAATACTAATAAATACATTTACAAACATCTTTACAAGACAAATATTCTTTCAATCTAGATTTAAGCACATGTAATGACATATTGGTTTGTAAACTGCAGGAAAGGTTATTCCAAAAAACAGGAGCAGCAATGGAAAAAGAATGCAAACCCTTTTTTAGATTTGCAAAGAGACAATACAAGAAGTAAATTCTTGTCAAGTCAGTGTCACCATGGCTGACAAGAGACCAGTGGTATTCAAATGATGTAAGACCTGCAGGAGGGTGATGTGATCTGCACCTTTAGGCTGTTGTCCTAACTGTGTAAACTAATCTAACATGTTGATTTTGGTCCCCCTCCTCTCAAACCCCTGAGCTGGAGGGAGGGTGCACCTAGCACTGGCAAGCTGAGTTGCACAAATACTTTATACTGTATTGCTCTTAAATGAGCTACTGAGTCCTAATGTCCCACAGAATATCCCTCTAACACACCCAAACCTAAGGCAGGCCCCTCAGGTCATGGTAGATCCCATACAGACACATCCAAGTGTACCAGAGCAGGATAAAACTGTTCACACAGATCTGCAGGTAGACCTCAACCTTGACTATATAGAGGGTCAAGATGATGATCCTGGGGGCTATGAGGAAAATCCTGACATGGATGTGCTTTATGATGAGGACCAGATTCCCGATCCCTCCCATGTTTGATACAAAATGTTGTGTCATACCTCACATCTGGGGCTTGTAGGACCTTACAATTTAATGAGATGCAGGCTTTTGAGCTTCTGGATGTGAATTCAATACTGTCTATTTCCTCCTCTGAACCAAAGTGTTTTTGTCTAATTTTGTGAACTGCGAGAAATGGGCAAGTGGGATATCCCTCTCCTAGCAGATAAGGCTGTGCATAATTCTGGGCAGCACACTACCATTCCTATTGAAGGGTCACTGACCCTAACTCATGCGTACAATAAGTGAGTCGATGCCATGTGCAGGTAGGTTTTACCTTGAGTGGCATAAACCTCTGCACCTCCTATGCATCTTTTGTTGTTTCTGGAGCCCTGAATGCATGGATGATGGCTCTGGGTGGTTTTGTTGTCTCCAGACCATGTAGTGGCAAACATCATACAGCTAGTAGCCATGGATTCTGTTTTTGGAGAGGCAGCCACAATGGACAATTTATGAGTATCATCCTGCTCCGCTTATCATTTCATGTCAGCCACATGAGGTGTATGACTCACGCACTGGATTACAGAACATGTGTCAAAGGCAAAACCATTTTAATGCTTCCTTTGAGGAAGGACTGTTATTTGGATCTGGTTTGGATGACATCTTAGGAGATATCCAGGACAAGAGGGGACAGCTTTCAGTGTCAGAACAGCCTCAGAAAGCAAGTCTGCCAAGGGGTCGAGGAGGTGGCTGCCATTGGCAATCTCAAGGTGTTTGTCATCCTTTTCAGACTTTGGCAATCAAAGGAATAAGGAAGCCTATTATTTATTTAGTTAGTTAGTTTTTGTTGACTGGGGAAGGAGGGCTAGACAATTCTGCCTGTTTTCAGCCTCGTCCTGGGGGAAGGAAGAAGATACAGTACCGATGGTAACCAACTGAAACTGAACCAGAATAAGCTGCAGGTGGTATTTCTAGTGAATGGGGGAAATTTGGCCAGCACCAAGGAAATTCTCCTACTTCCTGTGGACAGGATGGAGGGACCCATTTTGGAGCCGGACACAGAAGGAGGAAGTGCTGATGTGGCAGGAGAGCAGGCCTCCTCTTCTGACCACATAAACCTAGGGTCTATAGAAAGACAAATGCTTCAGCAAGAATTTCAAACTCCTAACATGATGGTGGAAAAACAGGATTGGCAAGGAAATGACCCTGGTATGGACATTAACATGGAATCTGACTCAGAGGTATGTAGTGCAATGGACTTGACTGTAGACTCAGATGAAGCTGTCAATATAAGGAAACAAATACAAATGGAACAATTGTTATTTTTTAAACAGAAAAAAGATCTGCAACAGAAACTGGGTAGAGTACAACAAGCACAGATTACTGTTGAAGCTGATAATTTGTCTTCTGATAATCAGCATCTAGTTTGTGTAGCTGATGGGAGAACTCAAGCCTCATCAATGACTGTCCCAAATACAGAGAACCTGCTTAGTGAAAAAGCGACAGACAGTGAAGGTAGGGGGTGCTGTGTCACTCCGGTCAGCAGAATGTCCAACAGTGCTAAGATGGAAGACAGAGGAGAAGGAGGTTATGGAGAACAGCTCCCTGCAAGTACAAGAGATATTTTTTCAAGTACTATGGACATAGAGGCGATATCTGTCCCAATGGAAAAAGTGGCTATAACAAGTGCATTGGCCAGGGGAAATTCACAGACACGGGGGGTTTTGAGACCCATGCTTATGGAGACAGAAAAAAGCATTTCTGGGTTGAGTTCCCATGAGACAAGCAGCTGGCACAAGTAAGCTGCTTACCAAGATTCTGGAAGGTACCGAAGGTACTCAAGAGAGTACTATTACAGATCATGGTGAGATGATGGAAGATTCTTCAGCCAAGGATCCAGACAGAGTGACAAATGCGGGGATGTGGTTGCCAGAGAGGGCTCTTGCTGCAGCAGGTTGGTCCCTTACTCTAGATGGAGCTCATTGGCTTCCTGGGGATGCTCCAATGGCAGTACAAATAATGGCTTTGGCTTCTCAGCCAACTGCGGATGTTTCCAATATCAACACTGGGGAAATGATTACTCAGCCTGATGCGGGTGTATCACAGTGGGATGAGCAGTCTTTGGGAGAAACTACAGCGTGGCATTTTAAAGCAGCCACAGTGATAGAAAACTCTACACAAGGTACTGTTATATTTTCTGATGCTGGTGTAAATGCTGCTAATATGAATGCTACCAGGGTAAATATACCAATTGCTACAGATGCAGATACTAGGCCAGAGTCAAATGCGATTAGTTGCCCTGGGCCACCAAAGCCTATAGTACAACCAATAGACACTAGGGATGGCCAAGAGGTTCCCTCTACGTCATGGGCTGACCAGACAACAGCAGAAGAGCCAGATGCTAGAGGAGTAGAGGGTCAGAAGCCCAATCCAAATCATGCTCTCCCTCTTCCCCCTCAACCCCAGCAAAACCCCAGAAGAAGGATGGCAGACCTATTTGCAAATTTAGGAAAACCTCGATCTAGAAGAAATGCCGTAAACATTAAATACAAGGGAGGCCTGAAATCTTCACCTGATAGAGTGTATGTGGCACAAAAACTGTTAAAAGAATCGATGCAATTCCAGGCAATAGACATTTTTGCTTTGATCCACATATCAGGAGATACCATTTTCGATATAAGCTTTAACATGCCAGTCCATCTTGAAAAATTTTGGGCAAAGTTTTCTTATCTGAAACAAACTCCTGTGTGGGCTCCCTTTGTGGCCATTCCTCTGACAAGGCCATCAGTGAAATTCATAACCATATTATTCCGAAATGAGAATGTGCATGTCTCGGACTTCTTATACTGGGAGAAGCAGCGAGCAGATGTTATGGATAGACCGGCTCCGATTATTGATAGTGAAAGTATATGGACTGGAGGTTGGAAGATCAAAGTAAAGTTATGGATGGTGGAGGAAGGCCCTGTGCATCTTCCTAGTTGCTTTTACTTAGGATTGGATAGAGGTTTTTGTTTTTATCCAGGCCAGCCCAAAACATGCCACAGATGTGGGTACTTCTCACATCTCAGCAATGCATGTGAGGCACTCATTTGCAGTTTTTGTCAACAAATGTGACATCCTAGCAACCAGTGTCAAGCCCTTCCAAAATGCAACTTATGCGACAATTATGGACACTTATTTCTACAATGCCCTTGGGCAGTGCATAACAAGGGCTCCTTTTGGGATCAAGACATCATAGTGCATGCAGCCCAGGAGAAACAGTCGGGTCAACAACAATACTTAAGCTCTGAAAAGGAGCCTGAAGCAACAGTGGACCGGCCTGAAATTTCTCAGCAAGTGATAGTAGGAGTTACTACCAATCACTCTACTCAGGGCCAGCAGCCCGAAGAGGACATAACTATCCAGCAGGCTACAGCGGAAATTGCAGATGAGCAGGCAGGGCCTTCTACTGTGGTAAACCAGCCTGGGGATATGCCACCCCCACCCCACCCCCCTTTGGAGGAGTGCTTCCAACCTGTGACAGGGAAGAGAAGATCTGCCAGAAATATCCCTAAATCAAAGCTACCCCGAACAGAATTCATTGTGGATTCCAACAAATATACAGCTTTGAAAGATCCAGTAGAGGAAGAGGAAGATTCTGAAGCCTCTTCGGTTGCCTCATCTCAAAAAGAAACCTTAGACATGGAAGAAGAGGTGGAGGAGAGGCCTAGAGTATGAAAATGAACCAGGATTCAGGAACCATCCTGAATACCTCCTTCCCCCTCTGTTAAGTCTTAATGCCCGGTTCTGCTGAAGATTGTATTATGGTCCATTCTTTAAATGTCAATAGAATAACAAATTACAAACGCAGGTGTATCACTTTTCAGGCTCTACAGGACACGCAGGCGGATATCTGCCTTTTGCAAGATGTCAAACTTCACTCAGAGGCAGATATTTATCAAGCAAAAAAAGCATGGGTTGGGGGTTCATCTCTCTGGTCCTTGGGGGAAGAGGTGTTCTCAGGTGTAGGTATATTATTTAAAGGCTTTATTCAACTGTCTAAAATAATAGAGATAGTGCCGGGGAGAGCATTATTTATTGATATTACCTACCAGGCACAGGATCTATGGGTTGGGGTGGTGTATGCACCACAAACCAAGAAAGCTAGGGTGCAGTTGTTCACATCCCTCCTACCTTATTTACATACCCATCGTAAACTCATTTTAGGGGGTGATTTCAATTGCCCATTGGATTTAAAAGACAAGACCGGGATCACGTCTAAGATGTACTGTGATACCAATATGTTAAAACAAATCCTAAACACAGCAGAATTATGGGATACCTATAGAACCATACATAACACAGGGGGACACACATATTATAGGGCTTCATTGTCCTCCAGGATTGATTATGTATTTGTCTAAACAGTGGTCAATATAGTCTGCAGCTACCTTTCCTCAGCCTCATCAGACCACTTTAGTTTGCAGATAAGTTTGGGTCAGTTGCATAGGAATAAGATAGGACCTGGTTATTGGCACTTGAATAACACTCTTTTAACTGACCCCGAAATAGTACATAAGGTAAAAGAACATCTCTTGGCCAGAGCTACATTGGTGGCCTTGTATGATTCAGTTGCTGACTGGTGGATGGACACGAAAGTGTTCCTCTGTCAGTCATTTCAGAAATGGGGAAGGCAGAAAGGGAAATCTGCTTATTTTTCATACATGAAGCTCAGAAAGCATCTTTATCAACTAATTACTGCACAGAACATAGACCATATAGACCATTTCATGCAGATTCAGGCTATAAAAAAAGACATGCAAACCTATTTGTACTCAAAATCAAAATCCTTGCAGATGGAACAATCTGCAGGGACTCAAGGTACAAAGGCATCATTAGATATATTTAAGGATTGCCAATCACAGGTGGGGAGAAAGATTTGGGATGCAGTTAAAGATAAAACAGGTGTGGTACACTCTGATTTTCACAAGATCATGGAAGTAGTACAGACACATTTACATTCCTCGTTTGGAACCCCACTCTAGACTGAGGATAATTTGGGACCGTTTTTAACGGATTTTGGAAGTCCAACACTTGATCCAAGTGAAACTTCGAAATTGACAACCCTGATATCTGAGGAGGAAATTTGTACAGCTATGAAAAAGTTAAAACCCAACACGGCCCCAGGACCTGATGGATTAGGCCCCAAATTCTATACAACATTTCATGATACCCTTATCCCCCTATTGGTAGAAGCATTTAATGATATTATATGTAACTTGGATATGCCCGACTCTATGGGAAAAGCTTTATTGATCCTTTTATATAAAAAGGGGGATAGGTTGGATGTGAAGAATTGGAGGCCCATTTCATTATTGAATGTGGATTTTAAACTGCTTTCAATTATTCTAAGTAACCGTCTTAGTGGGGTAGCTAAATTAGTTATTTCATACTCTCAAAATTGTGCAGTCCCAGGACGTACTATAAAGGATAATTTGATTTGCCCAAGAGAGTTTTTTTCACGAGGACATTTGGGGTTACTACAGGGTATGCGGTTACATTAGACCAAGAAAAGGCTTTTGATCAGGTGTTGCATAATATACTGTTTCAGATCTTAGCCTTTTATGGTATCCCCCAGCAGTTTATTACATGTTTACAGTTACTGTATAGCTCAGCACACTTGCACTTGCTCCTGAATGGTACAGTTGGTCACTGAATACAGCTTAGGAGAGGGGTATGGCATGGGTGCCCATTGAGCCCTCTGCTGTACATCTTTATATTGATGTTTTGGTGAAACACTTTGAGTATTCTGGGCAAATTGTAGGCATGAGACTCTCTCCATGTACTTTGCCTATCAAGGTACTGGTGTATACAGATGATCTCTGCCTCTTCTTAAATGCACAAGTGGAAGGAGAGATAGCACATAAGGCATTGATTGATTATTCAGTGGCAACAGGAGCTAGCATTAATTTTCATGAAAGAAAAGCTCTGACAGTTGGTTCAGTAGCACTTACAGACCAAATCTGTGGAGTGCCTTTAACTCATGAAGTAGTCATTCTTGGCATTAAATTTGGTCCTAGGGAAATGGAGAAAGTAAATTGGAAATCTAAATTAACATTATGTGATGCATGGCTTAGGGCATGGCAAGGCCTACAAGTTACTAAACTTAAAAGAGTGTATCTGATAAAAGCTTTTATAATTCCACTTCTGTTATTTGTGGGATCTATATTCCCTTTACCTGACACATTGGATTCTAGGTTGTATAGTGTATTTATTAGGGTTATTTAGGGGAGTTGGTTGAACCCGATTAAAGGGAACATAACATACAGATCCATTGCACAGGGTGGCATAGGGATGATCCACCCATTGGCATTTTTTCACTCCATTTTCTGGTATGAGAACTTACTCCCCAGTCTCAAACAAGGGATACAGATCTGGATGACCTGGGGACAGGAATGACTGAAAATGATTCTGCCAATCTGGTCCCTCAATAAATGGACCCTTAAGTTACAGAATACAGGTATCCATACTTACATGGGTTTTGCTTTACAAAAAATCTGAAATTGGATGATTGTCATAACAGACTTATCATCCCTTTCATGACAGTTGATGTACCAACAAGTAGTGCTAACATATTTCGCAGAACCATTCTCCTTTCCAACAGGAACTCCACAGGAGGTGGAGGTTACAACATGACAGTTAATGGATGTTAGAGTCCCCAAGTTTTTATGGGACACTACATGGTTGGCGTGTCATGGAAGACTGGGGGTAAGAAATAACCACAAACACAAGAACGTAGAAGAGAGGTATTGCCTTAGAGACACATGCAACATGATCCTGGAATCACAAAAAGCACCTTTTTTCTGAATGTCCTTTTGTGGTTTCCTTTTGGAATTTATTACGCTTATGATTCAGGATCAAACATTTTAACTATGACATATGAGGTTTTAGTTTTAGGTATATATAATGGTCCCTGGAAGAAATACACTGTTAGTACCCTTAGGTTGATATGTGGGATTTTGAAATATCACATTTGGCAAGCTAGATGCCATTGGGTACTACAAAAACAGTACATCTCTCAGCAAGAGCTTGTTAGAATTATATTAGGACAAGCTAGACACAGCTACGAGCTACATAAAAAACTGAAACATGATCAGCAGATAGATGTGTTATGGAAACACTGTTTGGGGTGGATAAAATAGGAAGAAAAAAAGAAAAAAGGGGAAACTGGATAGTCATACACTAGGAAGAACTAAAGGTCGGGGGTCCAAGCCCAATTGGTCCTTGGAGTCTGTAATATGGAGTCTACAGATCGGGAACTTCACATATTAAAGAGGCTTTGTCTCAAATAGATAAAATTGAGAAGGTTAGAAAACTAGTGGTTTAGATTGATAAAATTTATACAAACTTATAGTCTAGTTAGAGATAATTTGTAGAGAAATTAGCCCCCCTGAATAGTCTTAGATATTTCAAAAAAATTACTGCCCCCTAGTATTGTTCGATTTTCTCACAATACAAAACTTCCCCTACTCTAGCTGTAGGGGGAACCGCTGGTAATTTTGCAAGATGGTCAGTCTTTTTTTATTTCCAATTGTTTAACAAGGTGAGACACACTAAGCGGAAAGCTTGTTTACAGGTGCAACCTGGGAGCACAGGGAAGTTAAGTTACTTGCTCAGGGTCACACAGTCTGCAAGTGGGGGCTGTGGGATTCAAACCCAGATCTCCAGACTTGCAGCTCAGAGCCTTAAACCACTGCACTATATACAGATGGCCAGTCTTGGTGAGGATTCAGAGAGAATGGACATTGAGGAGGCCATGGGTCAGGTCTCACCCCCTACCTTGACTCTGCTGGAGACCAAAGATATTTTTGATGCAAACAGTATGAGAGAAATACAGAATAGCACGGAGATGATAACGGCAGCTGCTGAATCTGCAGAGACACAAACAGGGTCTACAACTGAAACAGTAAAAATAACTCCTTCTAACATAAAAACTGATGCAATTGATTTACAAAAACTAATATGGGCTGAAGAAGAAAGATTTTGTGCCAGACAGTTTGAATTAAAAGAAGCACTAAACAGGATTTGAACCACAAAGCAAAAAGAAAAAAGGGCCTTCTTGATAATGGAACCATGGTCTCAAGTAATAGCATAGTTACCGAAGTGAGAACCAGTAATTCAATTTCAACACAGTTCCAAGCTAAAATAAACATGGACACAACAATTTTCCAAAGTGATGTAAATGACCAAAGCAAAGCTACAGTTTTCACGTTTGCAGCCACCGCAATGTTGGAAATAAAAACAGAAACAAAATTTCATGGAACAAAGCACCTGGACCCAGTGCGAAACACCCTAAACACTATACAAAAAGGTCTACTCCTAAAGGAAAATCCTTGGACAATGGACCCAGCCATCCTTGTGGCATGCTGGAAAAACACACAAGACAGCAACAAAACAACAGCTGACCATGCCCTGCTAGTCTCACATGAAGCAGACACAGCACACATGGAAACGATCTTTACTGAATGGATAACACTGCAGGCAGGAACAAAAAGTATGGAAACAGATACCTCAACCACTGGAGTAGCAGAATCACCAGCCCAGAACAAAGAACGAATCACAATCTCACATTGAAGCACTGGGGCTGTATCAGGAATGGCACTAACTGGAGCACCAGAGGAAAAATCCTTGGACAACACTGAGTGGTGAGTAGCAAGAGCACAAAAAGTGGCAGGATGGGTAACATCCCCTGAATCGGGAGCATGGGTGTTGGGTCCAAAACTAATCAAAGTATGCACAGCAAACAGATTTTCAACATCAATAAATACAGGTACAGAAGCTTTAAATAATATGGCATACTCTAATGATTTCCAAGCAAATAATACAGAAAAGGTTGTATCACAGTTAGCTTTGCCTGACAGACTTTTGTTAAGACAAAATCCTGTTTTAAATATAACTCATGATATAAACCATCAAGTACCTCAAGCAGCTGCATTTGAGGAAGCAATAAAGCAAAACACAACCACGGATACTAATGAAAATCCATCTTCACATCCTATAGAACACTCCAGGGTGAATAATCAACCAGCTCCTACTACAGCTCCAGATGCACCACTGAATGTTATTAATTGAACAAATCAACGTCCATATGCCTCATTATTTCAAAACCCAATTCTCCCTGTTAAAAATAATGCTGTCCATCTCATGTATAATGGGGGTATGGATACATTACCGGACACACTATTTGTAGCAAAAAATACTTCTGAAGGACTCCATGCATTTCTTTGCTAATGAAATATACGCATTGATTCATGTGTCAGGAGAAACCACTTTTGACATTAGTTTTAAGCTAAATAAAGGGCTACAGAGATTTGGGGCAAAATTTCATGAACTCAAACACACTTCTTTGTGGACTCCTTTTGAGGCTATTCCTCTCATGAAACCGGCTTACAAAAAAATCACAGTTCTATTTCAGAATCGGGGGGAAGTGTAACTGTCCTCACATACTGGTTGAAGCAAAGATGTACTGTTCTGGGGAACCCAGAAGCCATATTTGATACGAAACAGATTTGGACCAGTGACTGGAAAATTAGAGTGATGCTGAAATCTATGGATACAGGACTGCACCATTTACTTAATTGTTTTTTCCTGGATAGGGATGGGGAGGTGTTCTGTTTTATACAGGCCAACCTAAGGCCAGCTATCAGTGTGGCTCTATGGGCCACTTTAGTACTATATGCGATCAGGTGAAATATAATCTCAGCCAGGAACTGGAACACACTAGTGGGAAATGTATAAATGAACAACAATGTAACTTGCGTGATAGGAAATGTCACACTTATTAGACCTGTAAATGGGCAGCCCATAAACAGGTGGATCCCACAGATGAGGAAGAACAATGTCTGTTGAGCACAGTAGCACAAAAAGCCATGTTCCCCATAGTACCCTCTTCACTTATCAATCCCACAGTCTCTGAGGTTTGGAGTTCTGATAGCCACAACCTAAACCACATGACACCATTACAACAGAAGTCCCCAATGGAAATTGTTCCCACAAGAGAGGCTGAGAAGGTAGAACAACCCCCCCCCAAGCCCACTTCTACAGGCAGTGAGTCTCCTACAGCTGAAAACAATGCAGTGCCCACCCCCCAAACAGGTATAGGGAAAAAGAAATAAAGTAACAAAGCATAGTCAAGCACGGAGATAACTGGCTTCTAAAATGCCCAAAACATAAGAAGTTCCTTTGACTAACAGATATGATGCATTACACACTGCACTTGAGGTCTCAGATGCAGACTCAGAGGACTCCATTCTGTGGTCGTCACCACCAGATCCAGCAACAGACATAGAAATTAGTGACCCTGCCTCTCAGAACTGAAACACACACAAAGAGTATGATCAAAGTATAGCAGCACTGAGAAAACCTGGAAGATCTTAAAGACAGAAATTGAAACCATCTTAAAGGTTGATCTTCAGTGTGGGACGTATACCTGAAACCACACATGGAACCTGCCCTTTCACTTAGCACTGTTAATGTTAACAGTATTAAGAGTAGTAGAAAAAACAGGCAGTTTTTATTCATTTACAGTCCAGCTCCACAGACATTTTTTTTTATATTCAAGATATGAGGCTACATACAATCTTTTAAATTCAAGAGGTGACTAGACTTGGTATACTGGCCCTTCCTTTTGGTCAGTAGGGACATAAACTTACAAGGGGTGCGTATTCTTTTTAAAAAACATTAAATTTCAGCTAATTAAACTAATTGATTTAAGTCCAGGTAAAGCATTATCCTGGACACCAAAATACATAATAAGTATTATAGATTCATCAACATCTATGCACCACAATCTAAGGCAGAAAGGATTACCCTATTTCAGGTAACGCAACCATACCTTTACTTGGAACAGTTTGTAATATTAGGAGGTGATTTTAATGGTGGATTAGCATTACATGACAGGAGTCAGCAGACCACAACAAGGAACATTTACTGTGACATGTCTACTTTGAAACAAATAATACAGGATGCCAATTTAAAAGATGCATAATACATAACTACTGGTAGACCGGATCCCACTTTTCAGAAAAGTAGATTGGCAACTCATATAGATTTTTTTCTTCTTAATCTATTCTGTAACCATAGCCTCAGTATACCTCAAAGAAGTGGAATTTTCAGACAATAAGCTACTAGGCCTTAATTTGGGTGATACCCCTCTAATAACAAATGGACCTAGATTCTGGAAACTCAGTTCATCACTACTATCAGATCAACATCTTGTACAAAATATTCACTATTTTTTACCTCTAAAAAAGACAGTCTTTGAGATGTATGACACATCTGCTCATTGGTGGGAAGATGTTAAAAAAGATTTACAAATTTTCTTAAAATGTAACAGTAAGATATATCTAGACAAGGAATATATTACATTACCTGCAAAACAGACAGTTGCAGAATTTTCAGACATTAGCCAGAACCCCTACACACAATTTCACTGAACAAATACAGAACATTAGATATCAGATGATACAATACCATCTGAAACAGCATGACTATCAGCAAAAACAACAGGTTTATGGCATGCAAGGCACAGAAAACATTTTCTGTCCCTTTTTGAGTTGCAAAGAATTAATTAAACATAGACAGATGGATTCCCTACAAGAGAAGGATAATATTGTATATATAGATAATCAAAATATCATATGTATCGTTCCTTACTCACCATGCTACAAAGCTATTTTCAGGTCAGTCTGGTGACCTATCAAATGCTACACAGTTTTATAAGAATTTTGATCTTCCCACTTGTCCTTTGCAGATTCCAGAAACTATGGCTAATGATATAACACCACAGGAAGTTGAAATGGCTATTCATTCCTTAAAAACTAAATATGCGCCTGGGAAGGATGGACTTAACACCAGAATTGTATCAGATTCTAGGTACTGCTCTAGAACCTGAAGTTGCAAAAGTGTATACTTGCATGCTTCAAGATGCTACTATACCCCTGCAAATGTCAGAAAGATTGTTAATTTTTCTTCACAAAAAAGGAGATTAGAAAGACCTGAAGAACTTGAGGCCCATTAGTCTCCTAAATATAGATTTTAAGATTGTGATGAACATTTTAAACACAAGATTACAACAAAGCAGCTAGTTTCTTAATTTCCCTAGCACAATCCTGTTCGATACCAGAATGTAAAATGTTGAATAAGCTTATTCCAATAAGAGAAATAATAGAACTAGATAACAAAGAAGGGGTAGCAAGAATACTGTTTTCCTTAGACCAACAACAAGCTTTTGATGCGGTAAATCATGAATACTTGTAGCACCTACTACAACATTATGGTATTCCAAAAATATTTATAGGCTGGCTAAAATGCTTATATCAAGCAGCCACTGTTACCCCATTAATTAATGGATGGCATGGCCCAATGGTACCTAGAAAAAAAGGGTTTCAACAGGGATGCCCAATGAGCCCCAGCTGTATGCATTTAGTATAGATCCTTTGTTGAGAACTCAGAACTCCTCACACACAATATTAAGGATACAAATTGGATAGATCACTGCCCCACACATAGCCATGGCATATGCAGATGACTTAGTTATTATAGTCAAGAATAAAACTTCACAAGAAAAAGTTTTAAACATTTGTGAAGAATATGATATATTTTCAGGGATTACATTAAACATTCAAAAATGTATAGGACGGCAGTTTAGAAATACAGAACAGAAGTTGCCAAACAGAGCAAGTATACAAATCAGTGATGAACCCACTACAATACCAGTAATAAAATGTGGTTCTAGTCCTTTTGATTTGCTTAATTGGGAGTCTAAGATGGAAAAAGGGCAACAATCAGTTCAGCAATGCAACACATGGCAAATGAGTAAAACCAAAAGAGTGTATTTGATTAAAACTTTCTTCATTCCAGTACTTCTCCATTTAAGTTTGTTGTTTCCCCCCTCCAATATCATTGGAAACCACAGTCAATCAATCAATCAATTTGTATTCATATACTAGAAGGTATGTGAGCAAAAATGCCCATTTTCACAAACGTCCAGTGTTGGAACAAATAGGTAAAAGGTTACAAAGTACAAAGATACATTGAATGTGTCCAGGGTTGGAGGTGATAAATATGCTAAAACAATGCATAATATAGACAATAGGGATTACAGTGGTAAAAGCACAAATCCAACTGGTACATTCTGTTGTCCAAAATACATGCAATTGCATTTACAGTGGTGCAGAGGTAAAAGCACAAATCAAATAGGTACATTCAGTTGTACATAATATTCACAGGGGTATATAATGTAAAAGAGGAAACACAAGGGCAAAAAGGAGAGCAGAAGTGTAAACAGTTGTGGTGCAGTGGTTGGAATCTGTGAGGGGCTGCCCCACTGAGGTGGAAAGATGATAAATAGGTGAAGAGTAGTAAAATTCATGTCAGAGATGATTCCCAGAGGAGAGAGTTGGAGACCAGGGAGGCAAGTAGTATCTGAAAGGGGAGGGCCTAGTATAGAGCCTGAGGTTAAGATGTCGAAAGGTGGATTAAAGTGCATGTAAGGTAGCAAAATAAACCACAGGATTTATTGAGAGGGCAGAGGAGGTGGCCTATCCGGGCAACGGCAAGTGGACGAAAAGAGGATGTGCTCTTTGAGGGATGTGTTGAAAGAGTAGGAGGAACTGCAGGCCTGGATTTCCAGAGGCAGTTTGCTGTAAAGCTTAGTGTCCCTGTAGGAGATAGAGTTTTGGTCCTACTCAGTCCTGTAAAAAGAGATGTCGAAAACCAGACTGGAGGAACCTCTGGTTGACCGACCAGGTGCTGCATGTGGGAAAAGGGAGTTGATACTAGGAGGTGAGGATATTGAGGTAAATCTTGTGCAGGAAGGAAAGCATTTTTAGATGAAATCTCCCTTCTAGAGATGGCCAGCCAAGGGAAGAGTAAAGGGTACAGTGGTATGTTCTCCTGGGGGGACCAGTGATGAAGAGAGCAATGCTGTTGTATGTGGTCAAGAGTTTGGAATAGAGCAGTGATGAGGAAGCCAGAGAGAAGATAAGGGATCCATAGTAAATGAAAGGCAGGAGTGGAGAGATAGCCTGGCAGAGTCTGGAGGCTGGGATGAGGAATTTTCTAATCCTATGAAGAAGATCGAGCCTGACATGAACCTTTTTGATGAGGTAACTAATGTGGAGATTGAAGGAGAATTGAGTGTCCAGGTGGAGACCCAGGTATTTGAAATCTGAGACTTGTTCGATGAGTATTCCAGAGTTGTCAAAAAGTTTGAGGTTGGAGAAAGGGGCTTTCCTTTGCCCGAGAAGACCATGAATTTAGTCTTCTTGGAAATGAGGACCAGGCCATTCCTGGAGAACCAGGAATGCAGTTTCCTGAAGTCAGCCAGCAGATTATGTAACACAGTGGTGGGGTTACTGTCACTGCAATAGAGAGCATCATCATCATCATCGGTGCATAGGACAAGTTGTGTAGAGTGGCAATAGAGGGGAGGTTGCTGATAAAAAGTGAGAAAAGAAAAGGACCAAGGATATTATTAAGTATATTCTTCCAGACAGTAAAGGGAAGTAGATTGAACACCCTAAAAAGAAATATTTTGTATTTACCTGTGAAACAGGGTGGTCTTCACATGGTAAATTCACTAGTATTCTATTATAGTATCTGTATAATGACTAACATAAGACCCTTATTATTACTCTCTGGAAGAATATGGTCCCCTTTGTATAGTGTAACCTGTGGTAATTGGTTAATAAGTTGGCAGAATGGGAATTTAAGAATAATCAGTAGACAACATAAAGCTCCACAATACTTGTGAGAGATCTTTGTTAAACTAAAATCATTAAAAATCACCAGTCAGATGGTCCTTACCAAAACAAGGAAACTGATTTACAAGCTGGTATTAGCCACTAACTGCCATGAAATGGTAGTCGTCCCAGCTTGCCCACCCTGTTCCCTTTCAAACCTACTGGTATTACTTAACAATAGGAGGATTCCATATAAAATGAAAGATATACACTGGTTATGCTGTCATGAAAAGCTAAATATTAAAGCTAATCAAAAGCACACACAGGAACAAGAAAGACTCTGTTCGAGACATAATTGCATACAGCAATTAGAAACTATGCATCATCTATTTTTTAAATGGAGTTATATTATAGGATTTGGGGAATTAGTAGTGAATCACTGGCAGGAGACAGTGTTTATATGAATAAACTTTGCCATCTTAATTTGTGGGGATTTGAAAGGAATATGGACTAAGTGGAGTGAGTGCAATGAACTTAATATTTAGTATCATAAAGTGGTACATGTGGAATCCCAGATGTCTTTTTACACTTCAGCAAAAGGACATTTCCCACTAAGAATTATTACAAAAAAATCACTCATGAATTGAAAAATATTTATTACAAAGAAGCTAAAAAGGTTGATAGCACTGCGTTAAATAAACAATAGAGAAATCTACCTTGAATAACAGATAAAGATGCATCTATTACTTAAATAATTTTACAGCAATAGTTAAGAGTACTGCTTAATCATTTGTTTAAAAACGTGTCTTTCCTTTAAGGTTCTCTAGGTCTGTTCTTCTAAAGGACATCACCTAGTACTTTGCAGAATTAACAAAGTCGATATGGAGTATACGAAATATAAATATGAGATTTTTGTCTTTCTTCTTTCAGTTTGCATTTGATGTAATTACTGTTGATTTCTTTGCGTTATTTTCAATAAAAAACAAATTTCCCTAATCTCTCCAACAGGGGAGGGGCTGTGGTTGTTCTGGACTAGGATCCAGGATGACCACTCCCATTGAGCATCAAGAGAGGATTGATGTACAGGAGGTCAGTGAGCAGATCCCCTTCCTCACCTCACCAGTGATAGAGATCAACCAATGTTTTGATGTCAAAGGATCACTGGAGGATGACAAGAAAATTGAAGTGGAACATACTATGGAAATCAATATGGATACAACTGAG
Organism: Neoceratodus forsteri; assembly: GCA_016271365.2. Lineage (NCBI taxonomy): Eukaryota > Metazoa > Chordata > Ceratodontiformes > Ceratodontidae > Neoceratodus > Neoceratodus forsteri. Next base: position 25,428,470 of record CM057454.1, read on the forward strand.
CAGCTGACTGCAGAACAAAATGAAATGTTACCTCAAAGCACTTTTCCTTCAGAATGAACCCAAAGCACAGACCCAGCAAATCTGCAAGCTCTATATTGGCAGAAGAACAGGGCTTCAACAAATGGAAAAAGGAGCTTACAGAGGTGATCACTAACCTGCAAGAACAACCTGACTTTAATCTCCACCAATGCCCTCTAGTGACACAGGCCCAGATGTCAGCCACTGATGCAGCAACTTCAAAGGGAACTGCCGCTGATGAGACTGCAGCACCACTGTCAATACAGCAGTCTGTGATAGCAATGAATACTTTCATCTTCAATATAGGTACATCAGATCTGGATGTATTTCTTTTTTCAGGTACTGTGCAGGATGGGGCTTCTTTGGGAATGGAATTTACAGGCACCCTTTAGCCTGTCCTAAGACGAGTCCCACCCCAAACAATAACTAATACTGGCATCCAAACCTGGATAGTAGAAACAGCTCTCCTCGCAGCAGGTTGGTAAAAATCTACAGAAACAGAGCAGTGGGTTCCAGGATCCTCGCTGATCTGAATGCCAGCACAGAAGAGTAAAAATCACCCTGGTATATTACCCAGTATGGAATTAAATACATCCACTAACTTACAGAGTGCCAACAATTCTGACAATGAAATGGAATGTATAAATACTGGACATATTATTGCCACATTGTCACCACTAGCAATTCCTACAGGTTTACAGTTGGACACAAAATCTAATTTTGACTTTCCCTTGGGGAAATGGCATTGGACCCCTCCCCCCCCCACTGCCAAGACAAAGTGTCACACTTGCTAGTCAGGACCAAGGAACAACTGTTCTTAATGACTGCTTTGAAACTACACATGATCTAGCTTCTGGATCTACGCTCTGTATTCCAGACCCCGATATCCCCTCAGCAAAGGAAAATAAAACAAACCCAAGATCCTATGCATTACTCTTCCACAATCCTATTTACCCAACTAAAAGGCACAATGCAGTCTGATTGCACTATAAAGGAGGAATGGAGAATATACCTGATAGACCTTTTGTGGCAAGAACCTGATTGAAAGACTCCATGACATTTTTTGTCACTGAGATATTTGCACTCCTTCATGTTTCAGGAGAAACCACCTTTGACATCAGCTTTAAGCAGAACAGTTGCCTACAGAGATTCTGGAACAAATATCAAGAACTGAAACACTCCTCCTTATGGTACCCCTTTGAGGCAGTTAAACTCACCAAATCTGCCTTTAAAACTATCACTGTACTTTTTAAGATTGAAGGGGTTAGCGTAACCGATTTAATTAACTGGCTTAAACAATGTTGCACCATCTCAGGGAACCCAGAAGCTATTTTTGACACTGAAAATATATTGACGGGGATGGAGGGTGAAGGTAGTGTTAAAATCAACAGGTACAGGACTGCAGCATTTGCCCAACTGTTTCTTTCTTGGCCTTGGCAGGGACAGAGGAGTATTATTTTATGCAGACCAGCCTAAAGCATGCTACAGGTGTGGATCTACTGGAAATTTGAGAAGTCTCTGTGATAAATTGAAGTGCACTTTGTGTAATGAACTAGACCACACTAGTGCCCATTGTAGAAAAGAGCAACTTTGTAACCTGTGTGATATGAAAGGCCACTCATACCAGAGCTGCCTCTCGGACACACATAATCAGGCTGATCACACTGATAGCATGGAACAGAGATTACTGTACTTGTGGCCTTATAATAGAGAGTTAAAACAACACCTGTACCCCACAAAACAAGCACTGCACCTAGTACTCACATTGAGATACCAGAGCAGACAGAACTTGCGTCATGTCCCACACCTGTAACAATTGAGGAAACACTGGATCTACCCCACACAGAAGTTCACATCGATAAGCCAGATGATACCCCATTAACACAAGCTTCTACTTCTACTGACTCAAGAGGTATGTCATTCTCCCCCACCCCACCAAAGGAACAAAACAAAAGATGGATGGTTACCAGATGTCATCAAAACTGGACACAACCTGTTCCAAAGGTGCCAAAAAGAGCAGTACTTTCTCTCATGAATAGATTTGAAACCATACAAAACACCTTATAAATCTCTGATATTGAATTAGATGATTCAACCCTTTGGTATTCCTGGACTGATTTAGGATGAGATCCCAAAGAAGTGCCCCCCCCCCATATACCCAAGAGACCTGTAGAGAAATCTAAAACAAACCAATAGTGAAACAAAAATAAGTAGGATCATCTAGAAGTCAAAGGAAAAAAACACCTTAACTGGCCATGTCTTAGTGACTTTTCCATGTTTTCTTACCCACCAATGGAGCCTTCTTTATCACTTTATACTATCAATGTAAACAGCATAAAAAGCAATAAAAAACAAAAACAGCTGTTTTTTCCCACCTCATCTCACCAAATGCAGGCTTATATTTCCTCCAAGATACCAGACTACATACAATTCCAGAATTATCTGAGGTCACAACAGCCTGGTATATAGGCCCATCGTACTGGTCCATCGGTCCAGACACATGTTCAGTGGTAGGCATTTTATTTAACAGCATAGACATACATGTCATTAAACTTATAGACTTGGCTCAAGGAAGGGCACTGATTTTAGATACAGAAATACAGAACACCTCATTTTGGTTTATAAATATATATGCAGCACAGACAAAAACTGAAATAATAGCATTATTCCAATTACATAATTCAGCCATATTTATTTCTGCACAAAACATTATACTAGGATGAGATTTTAATTGTTGTCTGTCTCTATTAGACAGAGGGAAATTTGCCAAAACTAGGAAAATTTATTGTGATATGTCTTTTCTTGCTAATATAATCCAGTCTTCAAATCTGAAGGATGCTTATCATGCATTAACAGGAAAACCTGACCCTACCTTCCATAAAGGGAACTTACTGTAACTACCAGGATTGACTTATTTTTTATAACACAAACCTTAAATATTCTTTCAGCTACAATAATAGCAGCAGCATTTTCCAGACCACAACATACAGTAATCTAGTTACAACAAGTAAGTATCATTAAACCAGCAAATAGGCCTAGAACATAGAAATGTAATTCATCTCTGGTGTCTCATACTGATATATAGCAGAACATTATATATTTCATAGCAGCCAGAAAATATGTTTTTATGTTTTATGATGACTCTTTACTTTGTTGGGAAGACACTAAATCAGACTTACAAGCACCATTGAAATCATTCACTAAATTGCATAGAAATAGCAAATATTTTCAATATTTACTGAATAGAAAACTTCAAAAACTGATCACATTATCTCAAACTTCAGGACAGGACTTCATGACTCAGATAAAAATTATCAAACAAAATATGACACAATTTCATAAACAAAAAGCAAGTGGATTAAAGCAGCAACAACTTTTTGGCACACAAAGAAAAAAAAGGGAAAACATGTCCATGTGACAGTTGCAATGATAGAATACAGCAAAAACATATACTGTAGATGGATTATTAGATTGCCAAAATGAATTACAAACAAACAAACATAAAGGATGTTTTGATATCATTACAAATCACGCCTTCCTCCTATTTCAGGAAAATCAGACTAATATGACACACATAGCACATTTTTTGATAGCTTTTCACTCCCTTCCTGCCCTGCAGAAATCACATCATTACTAACTGTGGACATCAAACCTTCAGAAGTAGAAACAGCAATATCATCTCTTAAAACCGATAAGGCTCCAGAAAGAGTTCTATGTGATACTGGTGAGCGCTGAACGGTGACCCACGTTATCGCAACGTCAGGGCTGTAAAAATTTTTTTGCCACCCTGACATCCTCGGCGCATGGAGAAACGGAGCCGGGGACTTGGTTCTATTGATTTCTGTGAGGGCTGTGCCCCACACCACCCCACATGGGGGCTTTGCACCCACATACCCCTACTTAGGGATTCTCAACTCCAGCGGGATGCATGTTGGGGGGCCCAAAGGCAAAAAAAAAAATGGTTTCAGGCCAGGTGTAACAAATATGCAGTAGCACCTGGACCCAGACCTGAACCCGTTACCCCACGCACCACAAGCGGAGGCCAACCCTCGACACCACGGGGCAGCTCGGCAGCCAACTGCAGTGCCACCCCCTACATCCCCTCCGCCCCCTCCCAGGCCATGCTCACTGTGCTTGCTCCCTCCTCCCATGTGTGTGTACATATAGCAACATCCTGTCGCTGCAGTCGCCCACCCCACCACATCCAGTCACCCTCCCCCCAATCACCAGTTGGGCTTTCACCCGCATTGCGTCTCCATTTTGGATGGTGCCTTAATTCAGGCACCGATGTCACAGGCTACCCCAGGAAGTGATGGCCTTACTGTAGAACTTTATACATTTTTAGGAAAGGAACTTACAACTGAACTAGCACTAGACTTCACACAACTCCTAATTATCCAATCTATACCATTAAACATGACTGAAGGACTTTTGATATATTTATATAAGTAAGGTGATATGCATAATATTCATAACTGGAGACCAATCAGTTTATTAAATACTGATTTGAGACTCTGAACAAAATCTTCAATTCCAGGCTATTATAAGTAGAACCATATCTCATCACACCAGCTCAGTCTTGCTCAATACCTAATAGAACCATCACAAATCATTTAATTTTGCTATGTAAAACCATAGAAAGAAGCAATAATGACAACCTGATAGGTTTGATATTGTCACTTGATCAAAAAAGCCTTCAATTCAGTTAACCACAACTTTTTTGTGGTATGTTCGTGAAAAATATGGAATACCTCTAGAATTTATTAAATGTATTCAATGCATCTATACAACAGCCACTATGACTCCGATAACCAATGGCTGGAGGGGACCACTGACACCAGTCAAGAGAGGGGTTGGACAGGGGTGCACCCCGACCCACTTTCTCTATGTTTTTAGCATAGACTCCGTTTTACAGGCATTAAACTCCTCCCCTATGCTACAGCCCTTACAAAGCAAAGATGTTATCATAACTTAAAAAGCCATGGCTTACGCTAATGATTTATGCATACTAGTGAAGGATAGACCTTCAGCTGACATTATGGATTTGCATAGAATATGGCCTATTTTCAGGAGCCTCTTTAATTATTGATAAGTGTACAGGGAGACAGCTAGTAAAGAATAGACCTTTGGTACAAGAGATTGCAGGAATACACATCACAGAAGAACCTATTCAAATTCTAGGCATAAAATATGGATCAGACTGCCTAAATGCTTTAAACTGGGAACCAAAATTGACACAAGGTAAAAACCTGGTAGCACAGTGGAATAAATAGCAAATGAGTATGAAAAAGTGAGTTTTTCTTTTAAAAACCTAATTCCATGATTTCTATATATTAGTTACATATTTCCTCCCACCAAAATCATTGGAAAATACTTTACTAAGTATATTTTTTCAGGCAGTATGGGGATCAGGTTGAATCCTGTCAAAAGAAACATTACTTACAGTACCTCCCTGTTAAACAGTGAGGACTCTGTATGGTTAACTCAACTGTCTTTTTTACAGCATATTTTTCCTAACAAACATAAAACCATTATTATTTCACGCAAGAAGTGCTGAAGCACTTTATTGTTTTTTACTTGTTAAACTTGGTTCAAACAATGGGATACAGGGTCTCTTAGAGTACTGAGACACTCAGCAGTGATACCCACTTATATCAGGGAAACAGTTTTAAAGCTGAAAATTTGGAACATAATCAATCATATGATTTTATTCAAATCTAGAAAACACCTATATAATCAGATATTAGACACATTATAAAGAGCCCATAACTTTTCCCTCTTGCCCCCTCCATATCTTTCCTATTTAAAAGATTTACTTATTGACACTAGAATACCCCCTAAAATGTGGGATGTCTACTGGTTATGTTGCCATGGAAAACTAAACATTAAAGCAAACCAAAAACGTAAGCAAATAGAACAAGGAATGTGCAGCAGACCCACATGTCATCAACAACTAGAAGCCACTATCCACTTATTTTTTTTCCCTGTACATATATATATATATATATCTGATTTTTGGAAATTTATTGCAGATAAGTGGACTGAACCAAGTTTCGCCTTAGTTAAAAATGACATGATAATGTATGGTTATTACACTGGAGTGTGGAGGAAATGGAACACAAGCACACTTCACTTAGTATTTCTTGTGATTAAATGGTACATCTGGATCGCTAGATGCCTCTATGCACTTAAACAGAAACAAATCTCACATATTGCATTGTTATGTAAAACAACAAATGAATTACAACGTATATATTATGCTGAAGCTAAGCAAGTTACCAGATGTTTTTTAAATAAGGCATGGAGGAACATGCCATGGGTAACGAATTCTAATACACTAATCACTTAAGACTCATTGCTAAATTTATTAATTGCTTTGATTTTCTTGACAATATAACACTGACTGACTTTTCTTCCTTTATTTTGTGTATTTCTTTACGATTGTTTTTTTTTTAAATAACAGACCAAAATGGTTTCTCTTTTTTTATATTTGTAAAATTTTGTGATGAATGCTTTGTTGTATGATTTTCTTCCTAGTAAACTCCCTAACTTTTTTTGAGAAGTGCCATGGAATCTTAATGTCCACCAGAACAGGCAGATGGGACCTCGGTGTTACATCTCTTCTGAAATATGACACCTCAGGAGTGCAGTATCCTCCTCCTCATGATGCACTACAGTATCACTATTGGGATTTTTACCCCAAGTCCCTGGTGTAGAACTTGAACCCACAACCTTCTGCTCTTTCAGCCTTGAGTGTGCAACCTGCTGAGCCACTGACATGTATTTCATGGTGACAGTAACAAAGGATCATTTGTCCACAAGTGCAATGAGGGTGCAGGATGGAGATGAGGTAACTCACAATGAAGGTAAGAGGGTCCATCTTTTCCTTCCTTCCATTGGAAGGCTGTAGAATGTTTATTTGAGATGGAGTCAAATGACATCAGATGCATAGGTACTAAAGATACTAGCACTAGGTTACGCAATAGAATTTGCCATAGTACCCACAAATAGTTCTTTACTGCAATTCCCTATGCCAAAAGACCCAGTGAGGACACAAGCAGTGTTTTGAAATTTGGATAATCTCATACAGACTGAGATAGTTGTTACAGTACCCCCCCCCCCCATGAGGAAGGGTGGGGATTCTACTACATTGTTTATTTTTTAGTTCCCAAGCAGTCTGGGTGTTTTCAGACCAATTCTGGATCTGAAGCACCTAAACGAGTTTGTCCGCCACATGACCTTCAAGATGGAATCGCTGCAGTCAATCATAAGTGTTGTTCCAGAGTAAAGGGGATCGTTATGTTTGATATTATTGTACAGTTTGGGGGGCCACTAGACTAACAGGGAAACGGGGTGTGATATTTTTTATATCATTGTACAGTTCGGGGGGGACACTAGACTACCATGGATGTCAGCGTGGCTCAGTTGGTAGCACATCCGCCTCTAAACCAGAAGGTCGTGGGTTCTCGTCCCACACCGGGATTGGACTTGCACCTAAAAATCGCTGGCATTCGAGTGCAGTATTGGGGGGTGCTGTACTGCTGGGGTGTGCCGTCCTTCAGATGAGACGTTAAACTGAGGTCCCTTTTACCCATCCTGGTGTTGTCCTGGTGGGTGTCCAGGTGGAAGTAAAAGAACCCAGGACACTCTTTGCAAAGAGTAGGGAACATTCCGGTGTCCTGGCCAACATTCCCCTTCCCATAAAACCGGTTCATGCAATTATCCAGGCTGTGTGTGGGTGATGATGTGCAATATGGCCGCCACCACACATTCAGTCACTTCACTACCAGTCTAGCATTGCTTGTAAAGCACTTTGGATGTATGAAAAGCGCTATATAAATGCTGATTCTTCTTCTTCTTCTACCAGGGAAATGGGGAACATTGTTATTGTACTAATGTACAGTTTGTGGGGGCACTAGACTACCAGCGAAATGGGCATCCTTTATTATTTTATGGTTGGGGGGGCACTGGACTACCAGGGCAGCTGACTTCCACGTTTGTGGCGGGCAACCCAGGAGTTGGGCATGGGAGGGGGGTGCACTTGCGACCTCGGCAGCTGGTTGAAACATGCTAGCAAATCGCCCAATGTGCGCTACCTTACACATATGTCGCACATCACAGGAGCTTTACTAGGAGACCCTGCCCTTCTAGAATAGGGCGAGGGTCACTGCTGCAGTGTGGGTGGTGTAAAGCTGCATTCGGCGGCAACTTGTGCCACCCTTCTAGAATCGAGCCCTATATGTGGAACAAATGGCAGACAGAAGTGAAATTGCCACTTTGTAAATGAGAATTACTGGTATCATCACTGTAGGCACCTACAAAAGAAAAGAAAAACATGAACATCATTTCATTTCATTTCCTATCCTTCAAAAAATGTCTCATTTCAATTTGTTCATTCAGTCCTTGCCTCTTAGTGCTTCAAGTGTATACATCCAATACATCTCTTGCTTACTTAGCAAACCCTCCCTGTCACCACCTCTCGGGCCTAAGGTAACATGTTCTATGCCGATAAATTTTAAAACATGTTCAGTCTTATTCTCAGCATTAGACATGAGTACTGCCCAAGCATATTCAAAGTTTTTGTTGATATTTGCCCTCATATGCTCCCCCACTCTTTCTTTAAATTTCCTTTTGGTTTGACCTACATAGTAGGAACCACATGTGCAAGTACTCAAATAAATTACAAAGGACTTATCACATGTAATGAGATTTTGAATGTTATACATCCTGCCATAAGATGGACCTATGAACATGCCACATTCTTTAACACCCTTGCAATATTTGTAGTGGCCACATTTTTTGCACCCTTTTGGAGGGGTTAACCAATTCCTAGTTTTTTCTACTTCCCTCCGGTGTGCTGGATGAACTAACATGCCCCTTAAATTGCTTGCCCACCTGTATGACATCCTGGGGGCTGTTTCTTTTAGCCGTGGGGTCTGCATTTAGAGCATGCCAATGTTTGTACACCGTGGGCTGGATTTTCAAAGGGCCCTTAGAGCTACACAAGCTGCATTAAACAACCTGCTTGAATCAGATCTTGGTGCACCAAATACAGTGCATCATATTTTGCAAGAAAAGTGGTCTGTATGACAAAGTCCCCCAAAGTGACACAAGAGGTCCACTGCATTAACACATTGGTGTAAGGGATGGGAATGACGCAAGCTGCACCAAAATAAATGGTGCAAATTGAGTCAAAAATGGTGCATGTCAAGTCAGAAAAATGACTCAAGGAACAAAAATGATGCAAACTGAGTACAAAAATGGTGCAAACTGAGTGCAAAAACTGTGCAAACTGAGTACAAAATGGTGCAAACTGATTAAAATGATGCAAACTGAGTAAAAATGGTACAAACCGAGTAAAAATGGTGCAAACTGATTACAAATGGTGCAAACCAAGTAAAAATGGTGCAAGCTGGGTCAAACAAATGACACAAAGGATGAGAATCATGCAAGCTAAGTAAACAAAACGGCAGATGAAATGGCCAAAACTAAGCCCCCGAAATGTTGTAAACTAGTCCTGCAGGAGAGTACTGGCCCTTAATATTAGCATAGTCAGGTCTGACCACCTGCTTTGGGCCTCTTTATATGGTCTAGCGTCCCTTAGATCAGCTGTGGCTGATCAAGCAGCTGATGGTACTTAGACATGTTTGGTGCCAGTGGTGCAGCTTTGAAATTCCCACAGGTGAGATTTTGCACCATTTTTGTGGCGCAAGATGGCTTACATCATTGTGCTGCCATTTGTATGGTGCAAGGCTGACTCAGCCACCTTTGACGCTGAGCAGACTACCTTTGACGTGGTGCTTCTTTGAAAATTGGGTCTGGCACAGTGCTTGATGCTAGACTCCCTTGAGCCACTATAGTTTGGCGCACATCCCTTGTGTCATACTTGGGACTTTGAAATCTGGCTGCATATCTTTAAGTCTACCAGATCTGACACAATAGATACTGACAAAGTTTATCTGAGAATCATTATCAATTTTTTCAGTGCCTTCACTTTTCTAGCTAGGAGGGTCTGTCTTGCTCTATCCTCTGCTGCCTTTTTGGCTTTGTTGATACAAGTCTCCGAGTATCCACTCTCAATAAACCTCTGCATCAGATCCCTATATTCTGTCTGCACAACCCGAGTCACTACAGTTTCATTTAACACATATAAATTTAAGGTTTACATACAGCACAGATAGAAAAGAAATATGCTTCTTGGACTTGAAAATAATTGCTAAAGGTGGTTAGAGCATAGCAATGGCCTTATATAGAAAACCTATGGACTGCAATACATTATATTATATGTACTGTGTAGATAGGATATATATTCAGATAGGGTTGCAGGAAGTAGGCTGTTGGTTAACTAGAATCTGCAGCTTATCCAATAGGTAGGGAAATGGGCAGACTGGGTGGGCCAAGTGGTCCTTATCTGCTGTCAAAGTCTATGTTTCTATGTTTGTATGTTTGTATGTTTCTATAAACTGACCTCTAGGTATGTTCTCCATGGTGTGGCGGGGGTGACAGCTACTAGCAAGAAGTAAAGTATTGTGGTCTGTAGGTTTTCTATATAAGGCCGTTGCTATGCTCCCACCACCTTTAACAATTATTTTCAAGTCCAAGAAGCAGATTTCTTTTCCATCTGTGCTGCATGTAAATCTTAAATTTGCATTTGTACTGTGTAGATAGGATATAAATTCAGACAGCTCTTCCTCACTCCCCTGCCACACCATGAAGACATCATCAATAAAGCCTTTCCAGGTAACAATGTTCTGTCAGTACTTATTGGCATGTTTGTTCGAGATTACCCCCTCCTCCCAATGTCCCAGATAAAGGTTGACATAATTGGGTGCCAAACGTGTACCCATAGCTATTCCCTTCTGTTGGTGATAAAATTGTTTCCCAAAACAAAAGTAATTACCATCCAGGACAAAACTGGTCATCTCAGTTACAAATTCAGTGTATGGTTTAGCATCGGGGCCCCTTTTATTTAAATAGTAATCTAAAGCCCTAAGTCCATCCTCATGGGGGATGTTAGACTATAATGAATAAATATCCATTGTTATAAAAATGTCATCATTCTCTATAAAAATGTCATTAAGCTTGTTTAACATGTCCCTTGTATTAGAAATGTATGATGGTAATACTGTGACTAAGTTCTATATAAAATCATTCACATATTTGACCAATGGTTCAGTCACAGTACCAATCCCTGATATAATAGGTCTACCAGGTGTGTTGCAGAGGGTTTTATGAATTTTGGGGAGTGTATAAATTTGAGCTTTAAGAGGAAACTCAGTAATCAGGAAATCTCTTTCTTTGCCATTGATAAGCCCCTCACCTTGGGCCCATCTCACAAACCTATCAATTTTTTGTTTCATTTAAAAAATGGGATCCTGTCCACTGGCAAATAAAATTCTCTGTTTACTAACTGTATTTGTACTTTCTTGGTGTCGTCATATATATTCTGAATGACCACACTGACCATACGCCCTCCTTATCAGCTGGTTTTATGACTACTGTGTACCCTTGTTGTTTTAAAGATTTTCAATGGCTTCTCTCTCTTCAGCTGTAACATTAAAGAAAGTGGGTACAAAATCATCCTTTTTTAACAGTTCTAGATCATGCTCACATAATTTCTGAAAAAATATTACTGCTGGAACTGAAGGTGGGCAAAATGTATTAGGTTTTTTTCTAGATATAATGCTAGGCCCCTCATTAATAGTAGCATTGTTAGCAGATACTTCCCTTAAGGCATCTAACACTTCCTTAGTAGTGGTGGGCGAAGTGGGCTCAATCTTCTCCACAAAGTGATTCATGGAGCAAATGCGGATTCACGGAGTGCTCCGCAATGCGAAGCGGAGTACTTCGCATTATAATGAGGAACGCGAAGTGCATTGAAAACAGCTACTTTGCATTTCTCCACCTCCACTGGTCACTTCTCTTTCAATTTTTAAGGTGAAGTACATTAGTGGCAGTTCACTTCATCTCACTTCACCTTGTTTTTGAGCTCCGAAGGAGGATTCTGCAGTGATTCATGGGAGTTCAGGTCACATGGGCTCTATACTGATCTGCACAGCCTCAGTTTGAGGTAGTATGAGTAGGAAGGAGACAGTGTGCTCTGATAGCTGTCTGTAGGAATCTTTAAAAGCTGTTCAAAAGCATTTTTGCTTTTGGGGGATCCAACTGTAGTTCATCGATTGTGGAAACCCTCCTGTGCTCACATCATTGAGCGCTTTTGTTTGTGTTTGAATTTGAATGTAAATTTACAACATTAATGTGTGTGGTGAAAGACAGTGAAGTGTGCTGTGGGGGAGTGGCGATCTGTGTAGGTAGATTTAAGTTGGAGAACTAGTGATTTCTTTGTGTTTTGGCAACATTTTTGTTATATAACTGACTGTGTTACTGTACACATAGTAAAATTGTCAGTGATAGTACAAATGTTCTTGCTGCTTGTTGTGTGAATGTGGTGCAGCATTTCATAAGGTCAGGTTGTTTAAATTACACATTTACATTACGTGGCACTGAGAACACTGAACCTTTGCATTTGCATCGCATTCCTCATTCAGCATTGTCACAAAGTGTTCTGTGTTAAATGTACGTGTGTGTGCATCAAATATAATACACCTTTTAAAATTTGTGACACGATCAGTAGTGCAACTAACACAGCAGTGTGAACCTGCTATCCACTGCAGCTGCCTGATTTTGTACTGTGATCGTGTTCTCTGTTCTTAGTGTTGCTGCTTGTAGTGCCGTAAAAATCAGCACTGTCTGTATTCAGTGCCCCCCCATGTTAAAAAGATATTTTTTACCAGACTGGATTGTTTTTGTGACCCCATCAGCACCACTGGTTACTGAAGTTGTTTTAATTCCATAACAGTGTCACAACACAGTAGTCCCCTTATCTGTTGCTGAAGCCACAGTTGTTCATTTTGCTTCACATCCAGCTAGCGATAGTAGTGAGTAGTGACCCTCCAGTCAGAAAGTGAACGTATCAAAATCTGAATTTGGTAATAATATTGTGGTTGATCCCCTAAAATTCCTGCAAAGAGACGTGCAAGTAAAGCTGTTTCTGGTCATGGCAATGTTGGCAGTAAGAGGGTCTGTGGGCGTGGTAGTGGTACGTGGACGGAGAAGTGCATTGGTGATGTGAGGAAAGGTATTTCTCCTGCAATGTTTTTTACAGCCCAATCAGTAGCTTCACTGATAGTTGGAGGAGATTATGTTTTCCCAGCCAGTGGTGTTAGTGTAACTGGTGTTAGTGGTGGTGCAGGTAGTATTAGCATTGTTGTGTCAAGTTCTAATTCCAACCAGTGTACCGTATCCAAACATATTGAGTGTGAAACAGTGCAAGTGAGTGACAGCGTAGATGATATCATACTCCCAGTAACATCCCATTAAATGAGCCTGATTCTGATTATCATGTCAACGACAGCATACAATGTGATATTCCATCCACCGTGGCACTTAACGTCACTCATTTTCCATGCAACAGTGATTCACAGTGTGGTGAAAAAATATTATGTGATGGTGGTGTAGATGCTGATGATGAATGTGATGATGCTGATGATGATGATGTTGCTGTTGCTGTTGTTGCAACATGCAGTCCACGTGTTAGCATCCAAGCAGAAGATGTGGATGTGTGTGACAGTGACGTTGATGAATATGATGATGATTTAATTGACCCCAGTTGGGAACCGGAGAAAAAGAAACTGAAAGTGTCTGTGTCTGAAATTTCTGAATCTGTTTGCAGGAATCCCCGTAAAAACTTGTGATGTACCGGTTTTAGTGGATGATGATGATGATGATGACGACCCAGTACTCAATATGATAGGTAGTCGTGGTGGTAGGTTGCAGTCCAGGTGTGCAGTGCCAGAAACATCAAGTGCCCCCCCCACTTCAGTGCTTAAAATAACAGACTTAAATAAGCCACATCATCATGGACATGTTAAAAGCAGAGCATCACACTCCCTTGTTTGGGATTTTTTTGTTCAAGATGCAAATGTTGATTCAGTTGCAATCTGCCAGGTTTGCCATGTGCGTGTGAGTCGAGGTAAAAAGGGGAGCCATCTTGGGACAGGAGCACAGCATACACATTTTAAGAATGTGCACTTGGCTCTGTGGACCCAGCACAAGCTAGCAGCTAATACCAGACTTAGGTGTTCACCTGTATCATCGGCGGCAACCATAGCCAGCATGTTATCTCCTTCCATGACTGTTAAGCCCAGTAGGAAATTAAAAGTGTGCAGTAGTGTGGCAATAAGAGCAGAAGATTACTACAGGCATGATGATGATGAGGTGGAGGACCATAATGACTTTGAAATGTTGTCCAGTGCTCGTGAGAGTGGCAGTTTTGTGGTGGTGGTGGTGGTGAATGCAGTATGTCTAATGCAAGTGGTACACCAACCCCGGTTGACAAATCTGGAAAAATAACATCATTTCTGGGTTTGTCATCATCACCTGTGTTACTGTCTTCATCAAATGACCACATTCCACCCCCTGCCAATGCCATTCATCACAGAGCACAACCATTTGTGACCAGCACACACCCTGTAAAACGTTTAAGTCAGCCCACGTTATTGTCCCAGTTTTTGTGCATAAGCTGAAGTACCCCTCCAATCATACAGTGTCACATGAACTTAATGCTGCTGTAGCAGAAATGCTGGCAATTGATCTTCTGCCCTTCTTCTTTATGGAGAATTCTGGGCTCTGGCAGTTTGCTGCCCATGCCTGTACAAAATGGAATGTCCCATCCAGGACATACTTTTCTACCCGTGCTGTTCCTGAATTGTTCAGCACTGTCTCAGACTCAGTAAGACATGCCCTTCAACATTCCTCCTCTCCATTCATCCATTTAAGTATGGGTATGTGGAGAAGTGGCAAAACAGCAGGGAGTTCATATCTGTGTATAACTGCACACTGGGTGCAGGTGCCGGGGGTTGTTTGTGATGCTAGTAGTGTGAATAATCAGTGGAGGAAGGTGGATTGTCACGGTAGCAATCTTCCTGGAATTCGCCAGCATGCAACAATAGCTATGTGCAGTGTGACCTGTTCACACACTGGTGAGAACATGTTGGACTTGGTACTGACTGAAATTGACAGATGGCTAAACCCTCTGTCCCTGAGAGCTGGGTTCATAACAAGTGACAATGGGTCAAATGTGGTGAAATGCATCAGAAATGGTGTTCTTTTTCGTGTTCCATGCATGGCCCACTGTTTAAGTTTTGTGGTTCAGGAGTTTCTGCAGCACCCTGTCATAAAGGAAATGCTGACCATTGCATGATGTATCTGCTCTCACTTTTCAAGATCTGGAAAGGCTCATGACCAACTGCGGCAGTTGCAGATATAAAACACCCTGCCTTAGCACCGCTTGAAGCTGGAAGTTGTCACCTGATGGAACTCCATGTTATACATGGCAGAGAGGTTGTAAGAACAATACAAAGCCATCACAAAATATCTTGTTATGCACACTAGCTGTGACAGTTCTGGGGCCTCCATGTCTATGACGACCGAACAGTGGCGCCTCATGGACTCTGTAATAACAAGTTTGTAGCCTTTTGAACATGCCACACAGGCAGTGAGTGATGAGTCTGCCTCCATTAGCCAATCAATTCCACTGCTGCAGGTGCTGAGGCAGACATTGGTGAATGTACAGCATAGCCTTGATGTTGCCGGAGATGGTGGTAGCAGTGTGTTGCTGCAACACATGCTGACAGTATTCGACCAGAATCGTCACATTGTGAGCATTCAGTGTAGTGACAACTTTGCCATGGCAACAATGCTGGACCCACGATACAAATGTGGAATTACATCAGTACCAGAGGGAGGGCCTGAACAGGTAAAAAATATCAGTGGTTAACTGGTTTGCTTGGTTCATGGGGCACAGAAGTCATGTGCCAAGGTTTGCAAACCTCAGCAGCATAATCCAGCTGAAGGTGTAGCTGGAGGACCAGCAAGCATATCATGCAAAGGTAAGGGGACTGTAGTTCCTGGTGGTTTGTCATCCAAAGTGGTTGGCGTCAACCCGCTTTGGAAGGCTTTGTCCCAAGTGGGTATTTGTGACATCAATGATTCCGGGGAACAGGCTGATGCATCAACAAACAGACTTAGTGTGGCACAGAGAATGGTTGAGTGATATTTGTCTGAAAACTGGCATCTGACAATAAGTGAAGATCCTCTTTTGTACTGGAGTGGAAAAGTCAGTGACTGGCCAGAGCTGACTGCAGTGGCACTGAAGTACCTCACATGCCCACCCTCCAGTGTAAGTGTTGAGAGGGTATTCAGCTCAGCAGGTGCAATAGCCAGGGATTGTCAGACAAACCTGTCTCCTGCAAATGTTAGTTTGCTAACATTCATTAAAATGAATGAGAGGCACATACCAGCACAGACTGCGACCTCGGTATTCATACCCTGGCCTAGTCATGGTGGTCTTGCTGATGTGGAAATGGAGCATCCTGGTGGCACTGGCAGTGGCTGCCTGAAACGGCCCACCACTGATGTAGATGATTACACAATGGAAAAAGAATTTCTCAGTGGTCAGACTTCAGACATCGATGATTGTGAGTGCAGTTTTCTTTTTGAGGATGATGATGTGGTTAATGTTGGCAGGTTTTAACTGCAGTATTTAAAAGGCGGTGTGCCCCCCCACCCCGGACCGCCACCACCACCGGGACTGATGTTATCCAAGTCTGCTGCCACCATGAGTCTTTCTGCCCCCTATGGACCACCACCACCACTGGGACTGATGTTATCCAAGTCTGTTGACACCATGAGTCTGTCTGCCCACCCCAGACCACCACCACCGGGACTGATCCAAAAACGTTCATCAACATGATCAGGCACACCCCTTCCCGACCTGAGCTTGGGCACACATGCAACATGCAGAAGTCGTTTCATTCCATAACCATGACCATCATTAAGAACCGGACTCCAGAAGAATGCTGATGAAATCTGTGAAGAAATAAAAAAATAACAAACCATTACAGACAAAACTGAAAATATGACCCCCCCCAAAAGAAAAGAAATACTTACCTTCATGTGCTTGAGAGTTATCCAGTTCCATTTAAGTGCAAAAAATTCTCATTGAGCACTGGACGGTGCACAGTAACAGTTCGGAGACGGAGTCACCTGTGTGTGATGCAGAACAATAGCATGAATACATGTCAAGTTCAACCCCCCTCATCATCACCTACAAAATACATAACTATATATCTATATATATATATATATATATATATATAGATATATATATATATATATATATATATATATATATATATATATATATATATATATATCTACTCACCAAGGCTACTATTACTGTACATCCAAAGGGCACCTTTCAATCCAATTGAGATGATCACATTTCACTTCTCTGCACACATGGAGGATGCATTCTGGGCCTGCAGAAAAAAATCTGGGGACTCTGTGCCACTGCTGTGCGCATGACTGAGTGTGCCATAAATGCTGGGGGACTTTGTATGTGCTGAAACAGTCTCATTTCACTGTGTTACCACTTGTCAATTTTCTGGACACATGAAGGATGCATTCTGGGACTGCAGAAAAAATCTGGGGACTGTGTGCCACTGTTGTGTGCATGACTGAGTGCGCCATAAATTCTGGGGGACTTTGTACATCCTGAAACACTCTCATTTCACTGTGTTACCACTTGTCAATTTTCTGGACGCAAGATAGATGCCTTTTGTGGATGCAGAAAAATGAGGCACGAAAACAGCGCACATACACAAAACACACAGACACTTAACAGAAGGAAGGGGCCCCAGAATACAAAGTGTAACGTATACTGAAGACAACAAAAAAAGGGCATAATTACATACAAGGGTCAGAGATGGTGGAGGAACACATTTTATGGCACAGCAAGGAAGGTGGTGGGGGGACATGGTGTGAGAAAACTAAACTAATGTGGGATCCTATGGTGATCCAGCAGCAGTTCCAGCATGGACATAATTTGAAGCTGATGTCCCTCTATGTCATCCAGCCGCTACTCCACAGCACTCATTCTCTCACTGTTCTCCTCAACAGCACTCCAGAGAACTGCCAAGTCAGACAGTGTTACACAAACTTCTCTGACAGCCACTCCTTTGACAGGCTGACCTACTGGTGGTGGTGGTGGGGGGGTGCTGGTGGAGCAATAGGTGCTGCTGTGGCCCTCCTCTTCTTAGGGATGCCACGCCCGCTATGCACTGCAGCACCCTTTGCCACAGAATGGCCAGCAGGTGCAGACATGGTCCGTTCTGTGGCAGCCTGCCACTCCAACTAGTGGTGATTAAGCATATGGGTGCGCTGGCCCCCAGTCCCCAGGAGACTCCCCCGGGGGCCACGGCGCACCTTCACTACACATAGGCGACACTTCTGCTGTCCCCCCAACACAGTCAAAAAACTGCCAAACAATGGAGGTGCGGGGAGGACCAGGCACAGGCAGGGAGGGCCAGATGAACTGGCAGTAGACTGCTCACACTGCTCAACAGTTCTGATGGTGGGATCCACACCTGGGTCTGGGGGAACAGGCACATCCTGCTCCAAAGGACCTTATGCTGGACTTGGTGGTGGTGGTGGTGGTTGTTGAACTGCCTCAGAGTCAGGAGGCGGTGCTGGTCCTGCTTCCAGGGGTTGGACACTCAGAAGTTTAAAGTGGTCCAACACAAATGGGCACCCATGCCCCCCACACATGCGCACGGTACGACAACATGCACTACCACGCTCTCCCAGAGCTGCCCCCACCCCAGACATTCCCTCACCCTGTTCCATCTCTGGACACAAGCACAACACACACAGTCACACACACACAGACAAACAACTAAGTAGGTAAGAAAAATAAAATTTACAGAAAGAATAAATGAAGTAAAAAACAGTACAGAAAAGACAAAAAAATGTAGCTTTTAAAAAAGCTGTTGGTTTAAGTATTAAATTTTAACTCTCTCTGCAATCAAAAAACATTCCTCTCTCTAGTACACACACATTCCTCTCTCTCAGTCTGCACAGAAGAAAGTGAAACTGTCTGTGTGACTCACTTCCTGCCTGGCTAGAGAGTATGTGACTTACAGTACTGTAAGCCATGTGATCTGTGGGGGGCTGCCAAGTCTGAAACACCAAGTGGATCACTTAGAATCATAATTAGGAATGCGAAGTCCATTAAAAACAATGACTTCACCGTACTTCACGTTCTCATTATGCCAATGCGAAGTGATAATGACAAGGCGAAGTGAGCACTTTGTATTGCCCACTCTACGTAGCGGAGTGGCAACGTGAAGTGCCCACCTCGCATGCACTTCGCCAGCGAATTTTAAATGCACTGCATCTCTATTCCTTAGTAGGTATGGTGATTAAATTAACCCCATCTTCAATGTCATCTATATCTATGTTAGAAATACTCTCATTGGTACTTATCATACTCACATTCTCAGGTGCAGAGGTGCCTCCCAGTTTTGCATTATTAAAAAAGCACCTGAGATTTAAAGTCCTGCATAAACGTGCTGTTTCCAAGGTAGTTTGAAAGAAATCTATGTCCACTGTTGGAACGAAAGACAGTCTCTTACTGAGAACAATTTCCTCAATTTTACTGAAATTATAGTCAGAAAGATTAACAATGTTGTTGTTCTGGACTCCCTCAGAAATATTCAAATTAATTAACTCTGATGTTGCTGATATCTCCTCTTCACTTGACCTCCCTGGTGTGTTTGATCTCCTACACCCTAACCTTGTTCTTCTCCTGGCGGTTGGTACCTCCCCTTCCTTTTCCCCTTCTGGGATAGTTTGTTTCTTTCTCTAAAAAAGTACTGGAAAGCAGAAGAATCAGTGATGCAGCTGGTATCAAAAGCATTGGCTGTACTAGTTGTAGGAATTTCTTCAGAGGAAGCTGTGTGCTTCAAAATCAATTTTTTCTTAAACCTCACTTTAGGCGTGTTGTTACCTTTTTCG
Organism: Neoceratodus forsteri; assembly: GCA_016271365.2. Lineage (NCBI taxonomy): Eukaryota > Metazoa > Chordata > Ceratodontiformes > Ceratodontidae > Neoceratodus > Neoceratodus forsteri. The sequence goes on from CM057454.1 coordinate 25,448,405, forward strand.
TTATTATTGGACCATCTATTTTTTCTGTAATTCTTAGGACAGGAAAAAATATTTTCCCTCACATAATCATTCTCATCATGTTTAAACTTCCATTTTTTAGTAGCAATAATAGTCTTCTTTTGAAAGGACATGTTAGTTCATTCAGCACACCAGAGGGAAGTAGAAAAACCTAGGAATTGGTTTCCCCTTCCAAAAAGGTGCAAAAAATGTTGCCACTGCAAATATTACAAGGATGTTAAAGAATGTGGCATGTTCATAGGTCCATCAAATGGCAGGATGTGTAACATTCAAAACCTCATTACATGTGATATGTCCTTTGTAATTTATTTGCGTACTTGCACATGTGGTTCCTACTATGTAGGTAATATAAAACCAAAAGGAAATTTAGAGAAAGAGTGGGGGAGCACATGAGGGCAAATATCAACAAAAACTTTGAATATGCTTGGGCAGTACTCATGTCTAATGCTGAGAATAAGACTGAACATGTTTTAAAATTTATCGGCATAGAACATGTTGCCTTAGGCCCGAGAGGTGGTGACAGCGATGATTTGCTAAGTGAGCAAGGAATGTATTGGATTTACTTTTGTAGGTGCCTACAGTGATGATACCAGTAATTCTCATTTAAAAATAGCAATTTCACCTCTGTCTGCTGTTTTTCCACATACAGTATTTTACACCACTCTCTCTATAAGTAAGTACATATAGTGAACTTTTGTTTAAAATCATGCTTGTATTAAACATTTCCCTCTGTCTTAAACTGCCCCAGGGCCTGGTAACTTTTAAATGTTTTTGGTCTATGATTGCCTCCCATTCATAGGTTATAGCCTTTTCCACTGGGGTTTTCTTCCCCTTCCCCCCCAGGCTACTAAGTTCCTTAAAAGGCTTGTTGTATTTTTTTTGCAAATGTCAACTAGTCCAAACTTTCAACTCTTTGTCGCCTCTCTTTTTTTGCCTTTGATATATTTGTCTTGAAATTAAGGACTGTGGCCCCAGTTAATTGTCCTTAGATGCACATTCAAATACAATAATGTGCTAGCAAATATATACAAATAAGGGCATTTTGAAAGGAGTCGTTTAATGTTGTGTACCTTTAGCATATTGTTAATTAAACTATGGAATATTTCAGCACTATTGGTACTTTATTTTTAAATAAATTGAAATATTTTCCACAAGTACTGCTCCAGTCACTTTAAACATTTATTCATTAATTGTGATCATGTGATTGATCTGTGGTGCTATAAATTTGGTAGAACCTCTAGGGTGCACTATTTTTCAGAAAGCCTCTTGCAGGTAAAACATCAGAACGCACATTACTCCACACCCTGCGTGGTGTTTGAGTGACTGCTGGTCTGCAAAAAATTAAAAAACAACTGTTTTTCAGGACTTCAAAGTCAGTTATTTTGTTTTTTTTATATTTGTGTTGTGCTGAGGAGAGTGTTGTAACTGTTCTTGCTATAATGTCATCATTGTTTACTCAGCACGCCTAGAGAAGGAGGATTATGTCATTTAGAACTCTCACAGCAGCATAACCATTTTAGAGTCAGCTGCTCTTGGGGAGCTTAGAGTGTTCCTCAGTAAGTTCAAGTGTGGCACTTAGACTGGCAGGAGGTCTACTATTGGGGCTCTATCTAAGGGAGCCTTGGTATTTCTCACCCTAGTTTGGTAAAATCTTCAGTTTGCCTACAGGACTCTATTGTTCACTCCAGGGAGACTGAGAGAGAATGCAGTTCTGGTGGATCCAAGGGGCAATCCACTGAAGTTCCTGAAGTTCACAGCTACCTTAAGGAAGAACAATGAGTAGAATCTGACAGCTACCAGAGAAATAAAGGTGCCTTTTGTTCTTTCCATGACTAACAGGAAGGAACAACTAATCTGTGACTACAGAATTAGAGACTATTCTCTGAAGGAGTTGTCTAAGGTGTGTGTGTGTGCCCTAGACAGGGCTAGATCACACCAGTCAGGACCCCTCTCAACACAACTGTGCTGGATTTAAAGTTAAAGTTAGGAGTCATTAGCAATTCATTGGGGACTGGAGACTTATTTAGGAGTAACCCTAAAGGAATGGCAGAGGCTGTTTGGGGCAAAGGGTGAGGAACACCATCTGGAGTTTCAGGCAGGACTAAGTGTTTTGTGGATGGGTACCAGTGTTCCCTGGGCAATGACCATGTGCCAGGAGGATTTTAAACTGTGTGGAACATCCCACCAACATACACTTTGGAAATGGAAATGTGTGGAAAATGTTTAAAGTGTGTTGCAAATCCAACAGATATACACTTTGGAAGAAATATATAGATTTTTTTTGTGGAAAACAGTACTGCCTAGCAGAGTGTTTGGCAAAAGAGAGTGTGCCTGTATTGCAGTGATAAACATTTTGGGGGACCACTCTTGCTGTAAGTAACATGTGTAAATAAAGCCATACTGCAAAATCCCAGTTGCTGCTTTAGACATTCCGCTTATTGCTTCTGGTGTGAATGTTATTGGGGCTCCTCAGCAGTTAGGTCTAGCATATGCCTCACATCCTCTCCCCTGGAAACATAGAAACATAGAAGTTGATGGCAGATAAGGACCGCAAGGCCCATCCAGTCTGCCCATTTCTTTTTCTACCTTATAAATGTGCCATCGGCCTTTGCTCTGTCAGTGACCTATCTATTCATAGTCATTTGTATTGCTCCCTTATGCCTATCCCATGCCTGTTTGAAGCCCTGCACTGTATTCATAGCCACCACTTCTTGTGGTAAGCCATTCCATGCATCCACCACCCTTTCTGTGAAAAAGAATTTCCTCACATTCCCTCTTAATCGGCCTCCCTCTAATCTCATGCTGTGTCCTCTTGTCCTGCTATTTTTCTTATATTTAAACATGTTAGACTCTTTCACCTTGTTTATGCCCTTAAGGTGTTTGAATGCCTCGATCATATCACCTCTCTCCCTCCTTTGCTCAAGGGTATACATATTGAGCTCCGTTAATCTGTCCTCATATGTCTTCTGATGCAGTCCCTGCACCATTTTGTTGCCCTTCTCTGGACTGCCTCAATTTGGTTAATGTCCTTGTGAAGGTGTGGCCTCCAATACTGCACGCAGTACTCAGATGGGGCCTAACCAATGTCTTGTACAGAGGGATTATTACCTCCTCTTACGACTTGTGATACTCCTACTAATACACCCAACACCCCCTAGCCTTACCTACTGCTTTAGAGGTCTGCTTGGATGATTTTAGGTCATCAGTGATGATGATGCCCAAGTCTCTTTTCTTCCTTTGTGACTGCTAGCAACTCCCTCCCAGCCTATAAGTGGCTTCAGGGTTTCTCTTCCTATGTGCATGATTTTGCACTTCTTTGCATTAAATCCCAGTTGCCACTTTTCTGACCATTCTGCTAGTTTATCTAGATCTCTTCTCATTCTGCCCACCCCATCTGGCTCATCTACTCTGTTGCAGATCTTGGTGTCATCTGCAAACAGACAAGCCTTACCCTCTAGTCCATCTGCAAGGTCACTATGAAGATGTTGAATAGGACTGGCCCCAGGACTGATCCCTGAGGTACCCCACTTGTGACTTGCATCTCTTCTGACTGTATACCATTTACCACCACTCTCTGTTTTCTGCCAGTCAACCAGTTTGCCACCCAGTTGACCAACTTCTGACCCACCCCGAGCCTACCCAGCTTATTTATCAATCTTCTATGTGGAACAGTGTCAAAAGCTTTGCTGAAGTCAAGGTAGGCGACATCAACTGCTCCCCCTTGGTCCACCACTCTGGTTACCCAGTCAAAGAAATCTATGAGATTAGTTCGACAAGACCTTCCTTTTGTAAACCCATGCTGTCTTGGATCCTGTGCCCCTATAGATTCCAGGTGTTGCACTATCCTTTCCTTAAGGAGTGCCTCCATAATCTTGCCCACTACTGAGGTAAGACTGACCGGTCTATAGTTCCCGCCTCCTCCCTGCTACCACTCTTGTGGAGCGGATCACATGAAGCCCTTCTCCAGTCTTCTGGGACCTCTCCTGTGCTCAGAGACTCACTAAACAATTCTGCTAATGGCTCTGCTAGTTCCTCCTTTAGCTCCTTAGTACCCTGGGATGTATGCCATCAGGTCCCATTGCCTTATCCACTCTGAGCTTAGAAGCTCTTGTGGACCCTTTCTTTGTGAAGGAGTAGTGCTCACCTCCCTCCCCCTGTGTCCATGTGCTGAGCTGTGGGCCCTGCCCTACCTTCTTCAGTAAATACTGAGCAAAAGTATCTATTTAGGATAGATGCCTTTACAGGTTCTTCCTCCTCACATGCTCCCTTTTCTCCATTAAGCTTAGCAATACCCCCTCTGGACTTTCTCCTTTCACTAATGTATCTATAGAAAGTCTTGTCACCTTCTTTTACTGTTCGTGCTAGTGTTTCCTCAGTTTGGGACTTTGCCTGCCTTACTGCCTTACCTGCTTCCCTTAGGGCAGTTTGGTATGCCTCCCTATCTTCATCCCGCTGTGTTCCCTTATATTTCCTGACATGGTTATAAATAAAAAGGTCCATTTTAGTATGTACTCCCATTCCCCATCCTCTTGATAATGAGCCTGGTATACACTCCAGCACTAGGGGTGGCACCATGAGTTTGGCTCTGCCAAAATAAATTTGTATGCCATGTAGTTGCCAGTAGTTCTTTTAAGGGGCATGCCAGGTAGCCAAAGGTGGTGTGGGTGTTACATACATATGCACAATACTCATGCATGGACAGTTTAAATCTGTACCACCATGTTGCACATGTCGGCCGTCACGTCCACACTCACAGAAAGGAACAGTAGTGTGCCAGGAAGTGGGTATATTTATGTGGCCTGCAGAGAGAAAGGGCTGCATAAACAGAATCACTAGAAATTATGCTGGAGCACTGGGGCAGAACATCAGACAGCGGTCCGGTTACGTGCGTCCACAGTGCTCTTTTACAAATCTGATGATGGCATAACTTCATGGAGCTTGGCCTACACAACCATAAAAATCAGACTCAGGAGGAAACTATTAACAAACTAGAGATCTGGTCTCAGATTTGCTCATCATCACAGTCACTTTCTCATTCTTTTCTAAGCAGTAATTTCTGGTAAATATGTCTTAACCATATTGATCTCAGTGCTGGTAGACTACTTCTGGTTTTCCCCTGATTGTATTAGGAGAAGGTAGTAGCAGTCTTGAAGTGATTGCTGCCAGTGATGGCATGCTCTGAAAAAAGTGGTCTCCATGCATGTCTGCACATTTTAGAAATGACCCCTTAAGTTAAAGGGGACAGGAATTGATTACTTATGTGCAGCTGTTATGTCTCTTTTTATAAATTATATTCATACCTCTAAAGGATCTCTATTTTAACTTTTAATAAAAGCTGAAGCTGTCAGTTGTGTTTTGTTTTGGTTTTAGATTTATAGAACTGTTATTTAATACAACAGCAGATTAGGTACGTTTTGTTACATGTTGATACATGGACATATTAGGATAACAGTATCTCAAGTACAAGGGGGTCTGTGTTAGGTTTGGGTTTTGAATGTACACATACACTAGTCACTTGTTACAGAATTGCAGATATATCATGTTTAAGACAGTATACGTTTGACTATTCATAAGTAATATGAAGTTATTGTACACAGAGTTGAAGAAAAATGTATCTGAACAGTACACTGTGTAAAATTTGATTGACACCACTGTGTGAAACAGTTAGTGAATGCTTAACTTACAGTAGGGCAGGTTGTCTTTCAACCTATTTTTTACTTAACACATATATATATATATATTTTCATATTTATAAGACTTTTAACATTATTTACTATGTATTGCTGAAAGAGCTACTGATACCTCAAAGAAAACTTTGAAAAACATAATAATTAGGTAAAATTCTGCTTGTATTCCATATATTGTATATTCTAGATTTCTCCTCCCCATTATTTATTACTGAGAAAATGTGCATAAATACATGATTTATCCCTTGCAGTTAATTTAAAATTAATCTGCCTCATAGCTTACTCCGTACTTCAAGCCATAAAGAGGGTTTGCCCAAAACTAAAAGGGGCAGACCACCTTGTCCCAAGGCCCAGACAGATTCAGTGGAAGCTCTGGGGAAGGGAAGGAAGGGGGGGGGGAAGAGAAGGGAGGGATGAGATGAGGTCAGTGAAAGCAGAAAGGGGTGGTGGCCAGTGAGGTCACAGAATGGGCAAGGAAGGGGAGGTGTATGAAGGGTAAGCTGGCAGCCAGGGATTGGTAGAGCCGATCAAGGGGAGGGGCCAGGATGGCTCCTGATAAGAGGTTACACAAGGACTGGAGCTCACAAATTGCTCCAAGGAAATTTTGTCCTGGAGGCACATCAGTTCTCAGCATATTATTGTAAGAAGCCAGTTGGCAAATTAGTTAGACGAGATATTCTGAGTTACCATATGAATTGGTTGATTAAGAGAAGGGCAAGTAAAAGATAAAGAGAGTGATATGGATATGGAGACGTCAGAAGAGACAGAGAGACATGAGTGAATTCAGGAACCACTGTGAGCCAGGTAAGGTACAGGGTCTGAAGAAAAGCCTGACAGCCGAGAGGGAGATGCGAGTGGCTGGAGCCGCAGCAGTAGCAACAAGCAGTTCGCTTTGGTGCCTGTTCATTTGTTTGGTTTTTAAGGTTGTGGGGGTGGAGATGGGGGGAGTGTAGAGGAATGTCACAAGAGCTGCGATCACCAGGAGGAGGATGCTCGATATGTGTGGAATGCGGAGGCATGGGAGTGTGTTCGGGGGGGGGGATTGAAATGCTGGAAGCAGACAAGAGCACTTTTTTTATTGTTGCAGGGGGAGCAGGGGAGCCGTAGAGGTCTCAATGTGAAGGCAGCAAGGGAGGGGGGTGACATACTAGCAGACAGCTCACTGGATCTTGCAGCTCTGACTGGCTGAAGAAGGGAAGGTAGAGCTTGGGGCTCTGGTGGTTAGTGATGAGCCGACCAGAAAAGGTCTTAGTTTTGTTATTCCTGGAAGGGGAAAAGTGAGATTTGTTAGCAACAGGATGAAAATGCAGCGGGGGAGATTCAAAAGAAATGAGGAACACTGGAGAGCAAGCCCAGCCTAGACTGCAGTCGTGGATGGCGTCTGATGTCATCGCCACATGGTGCAGGGATGGGCGAGTCCAGAAAGGCCACAAGCACTGCTGGGCAGTGGTAACACCGGATTTCCATTTTTATGCAGCTGGGGACACAGATTAACATGGGATGCAGGGAAAATCCCTTTAATCAAAAGGAGACGGAGAACAGGCTGGCCTGGACACACCGCGTGGTATGGCATCTGACATCATAGCCACGCTGTGCTGGGTTAGGGGAAGGGCACAGGAAGCAGAGGGGTGAAGAAAAAAGCAAATCCAGAGCACTGAAAGCAAGGAAGGTGTACTAGTACTGGACAGGAGGGGCCAAAATTGGGGAGGGAGATGTGAGACACAGGAATGAATAGGTGGCAGGGCACATGGGGGGGGGGAGGTCTGACACAAGAGGCCTGATTGAAAGGAGCAGACTCAGCAAACAGAGCATGGGACCTGAGCGAGGAAAAAGGGGGGGATCGGACAAGGGGAGAAGGAGGCCCTGCTGGTGGAAGAAGACACTCTGCTAAGGGGACAAAGGAGTGTTTTTACAGGCATAAAAAAAAGTTTTTATGGATATAAGGTATGACGGTGATGTGTTTTGTTTTCCTATTAGTTTGGCAGTTTAAAAGGATGGCGCCAAGATGGACAAAAGCAAGCAAGGAAGAGTGCTATTGAGTAGTAGTGGAATTGGTGGAGAAGGCTAACTGACTCCTGGAGGTAGTGGACCCAGAGGAGGGCAAACAAGGCACAAAGAGGAAGTAGAAACAGGGGAAGGACAACAGGATGCCAAAGTGGCCGTGGGCATCTGAGCCACGGTCTTCGGTCCCGGCACCAACACCGACAGTTCCTCAAGGTCCAGCCCCACTTAACCCAGTACCCAAGCCTAACCTGGTTCCCAGTCAGGTTCCTGCACCAGTGCCAGAACCCTTTAATCCCACGGCCCTGTTGCTGGTGCCAGAGCCGTTACCACCTCTCCAGACTCCCATACCGACACCAGTCCTACCAGGAGTGCCTCATCCGGGGCCCAGCATCCCTCAACCAAGCACAACAGGTAACTCGGTGGTGACGATCAAGAGTAGTGTGAAGGAGTACGTGCAGCAGATGCTCAGAAGTATGGGTGAGAATGGAATTGGACAATTAGAGAAAGCATTGGGGGAAATAAAAGGATTAGGGAAGGACGGGGAACTGGGGTAGTGACAGGGTGGTCGCAATGGGGAATGAGGTAGGGGCACCAGGAGTCAGGCTAGTGGACCATGTGCCAGAAGCTATGAAAGAAAAGATATGGAAAGGTGAATATGCTGACATTTTCGCACTAGCGAACGTGGACAACATGGATAAGTATGAGGAGAAGGATAGTTTTGAAAAGAAGGATATGGCAGCTGCAGTGGTTTTGTTGGGGAAAAGGGAAGAGGACAAGTCAATGAGGGGGAAAACATGGGACAACTGGTCCACAGGCTTTATATATTTCATTGCCATTGCCATAGAAAAAAGGCCAGAGCTGGCGACTCAGTTGCTGACGTACTCTCTTATGATAAAAAATGCTTACAAAAAGGGGGTAACAGCTGGATGAGGTATGATGAGAAAGTTTAGGAAGCGGATGGTGCATTTTGAGGATTTAAAATGGGATGCACGACAGATAGATACATGGTTGGAAATTTATACAGGCCCCACAGAGAAGGAGGCGGAGGAAGACAAGAGAGAAGGGGTAGTGGCAAAGGCCTGCCTGGGCTACAATCGGGCTTTCTGTTCATGGCCAAACTGCAGGTTCTGACATGTCTGTTCCAAGTGTAGGGGGCATCACCCAGTGATGAAGTGCCATTTCAGTTAGGAAAAAAGCCCAGGGGTTTGGAACAGGGGTACCAGCATCCCTTTCGAGCTGGCTGGGGGTTCAGGGTCAGCAGTGGGGAGGGAAACAGAGGCCATACAAATGGGGGGTAGGGACACTCCGCAATAAGCCAGCCACTGTGACAGGCAAGGGTCCAGGGGCCATTTACAGGATGGCATGGATGCCTATCAGAGCTACGGTGATGGAAAAATGGTTGGATGGCTACCTGATCCGAAGGGCAACAGAACAATTGTGGACAGGCTTCTGCGAAAAGTTTAGTCTAAAGTTTCAGGGGGTGAGGAAGAGTGCGAGGGCCAAAAACCTCAAGTCCACGCAGGGAACGGGCTTACTGTTGGTAAGGAAAATTCAAAAGGAGGTAGCAGCAGGATGGGTGGAAGGACCATTTGAAGCCCCCCCACTGCACAACTTATGGGTCTCTCCTTTGGGTTTGCCCCAAAAAGCAGCCAGGGGAATATTGGGTGATACACCGCCTGTCATACCCAGAAGGGGATTCAGTTAATGATGCCATAAGGGAGGAGGACAGCAAGGTGAACTATGCCACCTTGGAGGAGGCAGTGTGGCTCATTAGGAGCAAGAGGGCAGCATAGATGGCCAAGACAGACATAGAATCTGCTTTCAGACTGTTGCCAGTGCAGGAGGCTGACTGGGACCTGCTAGGTTTCCAGGTGAAAGTAGCCTATTACTTCGACAAGGCCATGCCAATGGGATGCTCAATAGCATGCGCCACGTTTGAGATGTTTAGTACATGACTGCAGTGGGTGTACCAGAAGCGATTCGGATAAAGAACGGTAGTACATTACCTTGATGACTTTCTGTTCATTGGAGAGGGAGGCAGGAGACGGAAAGGATGTTAGGTGATTTCAAGGTATTATGTCAGGAATTGGGGGTGCTGTTAGCGGCCGATAAAACTGAGGGACCACTACAGGAGATAGAGTTTTTGGGACTAGAAAATTGGACACGGTGAGGGAGTTGCACCAGTTACCAGAGTAGAAGGTTAAAAGGCTCCAAGGCTTGCTAAACCAGGACAGGCAGAGGAGGAGAGTGCAGCTCCAGGAGGCACAGTGGTTGTTGGGGCATTTGAACTTCGCATGCAGAGCCATTGCCCTGGGGTGCACGTCTACACGGCGTTTAGCCTGACTAATGTGAGGGAAGAAGCAGCCCCATCACTGGGTTGACATTAATAAGGGGACCAGGGAGGATTTGAAGGTTTGGGAGCATTTCCTATGGGCGTACAATGGGCAGACATTTTGGCAAGATGAGTGGATATAAAACACAGACCTACAGTTGTATACAGATGCTGCTGGGGGAGTGGGCATGGGGGGTTATTTTTAAGGTAAGAGGTTTGCAGAACCATGGCCCGAGGAGTTGGTAAGGAGAATGTGATGCAGGATATCACGTTTCTTGAACTATTCCCCATTTGGGTGGCGATGTTAGTATGGGGGGGAGCTGAGGAACAGGCAGGTCATGTTCTGGAGTGATAATCAGTCAGTGGTAGAGGTACTGAACAGAAAAAAGACCAAGTCTGAGAGAGCAATGATGGTTTTGAGAAGGATGGTATGTTTGGGTTTGACCCTGAACATGTCGTTCAGGGCTAAGCACACTGATGGTGTGGAAAATGTGATAGCTGATTGCCTCTCCCACTTGCAGATGGACATGTTCCGTACTGTCGCACCTGGAGCAGAGGTCAAGGCAACGGCCATCCCAATGTATGCATGGATGATTGGATTGGGGGAGCTGAATTATTGTTCCGAAACTCCTGGGCCCCTAGGACCCTTAGAGCGTATGAGACCTCATGGAGGGCATTTCAAAAATTTCGGGAACAATACAGTGGACAGGTATGTGGGACTGTAATGCAGGAGCAAGTTGCTAGATTTATAGTGGGGGGTTGGCAGCAGGGCATGGCACAAGCCACTATGGGGGTACACCTGGTGGCCATAGGGCAAATATGCACCTTAAAAGGTTGGGGGGACCCCACAAAGAGTAACCTGATTCATAGGATGATGCAGTGTTGGGCGCGAGGGGCAGACAAGAAACAGGATGCCAGGAAACCAATAGCTAAAAGCCTATTGGCAAGATTGGGTGGTGTATTACACCACATAACCAGCTCAAAGAGCGAGGCAGTTTGTTTCATGCCCTGTATCTGATGGTCTCCAATGGGAGGACACAGAATGGGGTGCAGGTGAAGTGGTGGTAAGGGTAAGGCAGTCAAAGATGGACCAAGGGACAGGGGGCCAGAATAATGCTGAAAAGGCATAGCAACATGGCCATCTGCCCGGTGGTGGCATTGTACGTGTACACAGCTGGGCGGCCGACCGGGGTCCACCTTGTTCATACATGGTAATGGGAAGCCAATCATGGGATATCAAGTGACGGAGGTGTTGTGCAAGGGCCTCAGTTTTGGGGGAGAGCCACTGGAAGGTTAATCTTCACATTATATCAGGATTGGAGCAGCCTCATTGATGGCCACACTGGGGGGCACAGCAAGTGCAATTATGGAAAAGGGAAGATTGAGGTCTGACTGTTATAAAAAATACATATGCAAAATCCAGCATTAACACTGTTCCCTTTTGTCTCCCTTAGCAGGTATGACAGAGGAGGGAGGGAAGAGGGTGCCAGAGAGGAGGGAGGAAGAACAGCATCACTAATATAGTATGTTTTTGTACACAGGCAAAAGCAAGAGACTAGAGGCATGGATTTGTGGCCATTCATTTATCCACTGGGCGGGAAAGTGGGCAGCCAAGAGACAAGGGGGAAAACAGCTATACCTGAATAGTGATACCATCTGAGTAAGGTGGAAGGGGCAGAGAGGGATGAAGTGGGCACAGCTATTACCAGAGCTGAGGGAGGTCAGAACAGCACATGGGAAACCAGACCTCATCATCATACACTTGGGTGGCAATGACCTGGGAACTCGGCCATGGTTGGACATATTTTATCACATAAAAGAAGATGTGCAGACAAGTAAACAATGGGGGCCGGAGGTGACACTGGCCTGGTCAGACATCACATCAAGGAGGGTGTGGCATGGAGAAGAGAGCCCTAAGGACATGGACAGGTCCAGGAAGTGAATGAATGTGCATGTGGGTAGACAATTTGAGGCCCCGGGGGACTGGTAGTTCACCATATGATTCAGGAACAGGTGGATGAATACTTCCGAAGAGATCGTGTACATCTCATAGAACTAGGATTAGCCTTATTTAACCAGGAAATGGCGAACACTATTGAGGTTTGGATGAGACAAAGGCTATAAAGATAGAAGGAGGCGAAATAGATCAGGCAAAGGGGTGGGCTAAAAGGGGGAAGTTCACTGTCCATCCCAAGCTGGAGGTGGACTAATGGAAAAAGGGGAGTAGGGCAGGAAAGAAAAGAGGATTTAAAGGGGATACATGAAAAAGGGTGTAGGGTGAGAAGATGGAAGCAGGGGTATGGTGTGAGTGCTCGTACCCATTGACAACAGAAGAGAAAGGGTCTGTACCCCCCCCATGATGTATGTCTGGGGGGGGCCAAAGGAAGGAAGGAGATTTGAACAAAAAGTGAAGTATGTGCCTATAGATGTACATGTATTATGAATATGAGTTATGTTATGTTTGAAAGGACAAAGAAAGTGATCATTTAATGTAATAAGAAATTTAAATATTAATAAACTAATTGCCAAACTGAGCAACCACAAGGAATCTTGTCAACATCTTTATTGGAGGGGATGTAGGGACAAAGAGGGTTTGCCCAAACTGAAAGGGGCAGACCACCTTGTCCCAAGGCCCAGACAGGTTCAGTGGAAGTTCTGGGGAAGGGAAGGGGAAGGGGGGTTAGAAGGGAGGGATGAGATGAGGTCAGTGAAAGCAGAAAGGGGTGGTTGCCAGTGAGGTCACGGAATGGGCAAGGAAGGGGAGGTGTAGGAAGGGTGAGCTGGCAGCCAGGGATTGGTAGAACCAATCAAGGGGAAGGGCCAGGATGGTCCTGATAAGGGTCTGCACAAGGACTGGAGCTCACAAATTGCTCCAAGGAAATTCCCACCCACCCTCCCTATAAGAAGTAGCCAGGAGAAGGAGCACTGTGGTCGGTGTAGCACAGGGCAGCACTGTGGCAGGTAAAGCATAGCAGCAGGATGCTACAGTTGGACTGCCGAAGGTGGACAGCAGGGAGGTGAGATAAAAGGGAAAAGGGGAGTAGGGCAAGAAAGAAAATAGGATTTAAAGGTGATACATGAAAAAGGGCGCAGGATGAGAAGATAGAAGCAGGGGTATGGTGTGCATGCTCGTACCCATTGACAACAGAAGAGGAAGAGTCTGTGCCCCCCATGATGTACATCGTGGGGGCAGAAGGAGAGAAGGAAGGAAGGAGATTTGAACAAAATGTGATTTTAACGCCTACAGATGTACATGAATTATGAATATGAGTTATGTTATGTTTGAAAGGACAAAGAGAGTGATCATTTAATGTAATATGAAATTTAAATATTAGTAAACTAATTGCCGAACTGAGCAACCACACGGAATCTTGTCAGTGTCTTTATTGGAGGGGATCTGGGGACAATCCTCTGTTGTGATATCACAATCTGTTGCCATGAGAGTAACTGTGATGTCTCAAGCAGTGCATTATGACCTCAGGTAGGGACACAGCAACAGAAATAGATGAAATCTCCAGGAGCAAAATGTCTGTTTTCATGCAAATGACCACAGCAATAAATAATGGGGAGGAGGAATAAAGAACTAATGTGAAATACAAGCTGAACTTTATCTAAATATTATGCTTTGTTAAAGTTCTTTTGAAGGTGCCAGTTACTCTTTAGGCTTATTTTTCCTTGTGTTTTTAATCATTGTCATTTACTAATGCTAGCACAGACACACACAGAGGATTTGAAAATGAAACTTTAGTGGATTTATAGCTTGTGTCAGGGAGTGAATTTTCAAGTCAGTGAAATTTGACCTTAAGATAGCTTTCTTTTGATGGAACTAATCCAATATTGGCGAAGTAATCTGCAGAGCTGAGGCAGTTTAGAAGTATAGGAGTTATGCTAAAGAAATGTAAATATCTCTAAATGTATACAACTTACAGATAATAAACCTGTATGAAACTTGTTCAGTCTTTAATAAGACTGTATTATTTATTAGGTCTTTCTCCCCTCTACCATATTGTTTTATTTGGTTATCCATTCCTTCCCCCTCCCCCCAGTTTTCTTTTTCTCCCCCTCATTATGTAATTTAGTCCTGGATCTTATAGTTATTTATGGATTCACTGCTTTTGTATATAATGTTAAATAGATTGGTGGGATATACTACTGCATTTAGGACCTAGTAAGAATAGAATGCTGTTTGATTTTAACCAATCCGGTGTGTTAATACTGATGATGTCATGATGATGTATTTTCAAATTTTGTATATAACTGCCTTGCACTATGTGATGAATTAGCATTTGAGAAAGGAGGCAGTTTCATCCGAAACACGTCAGGTTATAAGTGTGTTTTTTATGTCTTAAATTAAAAGTTTTTGTATTTTAAAACCTGTGCCCTTGTTTATTTTAGAGGTTGGTGTGTGTAGGACTTTTTGGATGTGTATTTTACTATAAGTCTATTGTACCACTGTTCCTTGTGTGAACTCCAGTTTGTTGTTAGTTGTACTATATAATGTATTGTTCTATATAAAATGTTATTTTTGAGATAATGTCTAAACTGATGGCATCTTTTTTAACCCAAACAACCTAACTCTTGACAACGAAGACAGTACCAGTTTGCTTGTGACATAGAAGAAAAGAAGACTAATGAGAAATAATAAAAGTCAACAGTAAAGGTTGTGGACCATGCATATACCATATGAAAAAAGTGACTGGTGGGTAGTGTACAGGATTTTCATATTAAGCAATCTGAGAGGAGTTCTGACATTGAAACAATGAAAGGAAATCAGACAGACCCACTGACAATTAGTCCAGTAAAACTGCAAAAAAAAGTATTTATTCAAGTGAATGAAAAAGGAGCCAACAACAGTAGTGTAATGCCTGACTACACTACTGGTCTTGGTCCTGCAACTTTTGTTCACTAGAATAAATAATGTTTTGTTTCAACTTTACTGAATAACTGACTTATCAGCACTGGGTTCAACTGTTTTTGTTTCAATTTTGATCTCCAGGTTGTACCAGAACACCCTGTGGCTTTGCAGAACAGCACAGCCAATACCATTGTTTCCATTTGAGCTCTGAAGTTGACCGTGACTTCTTGGCACTGTACTTTTCAACAAATCACATTATGAATACAGATGAGAAGGCAGCTGTGTTTTTCACTGTATTTGTGCAAAACACTTCACAAAGTCCATATGGACTTGGTATTATTTTTTTCCAGATCTGAAAGGCTTTTACACACCCCAAACCAACAAACTGATAAATGAGAATGTAATACTTGGATTCAGCTTTAAAGTGAACCATTTGCATAGTTTTGTATATGGCACAGTGCAAGGCGATACTTACAAGTTGAAATAATTGTTGATGTGTTTTCATTATGACCAGCCATTCAAAAGCTACTTACAATGTATTTCAGCAGTTTTATTTATTGTCAGTGGCTGGATGTATAAACTGGTTTATTGCACATATCTCTATGAAATGACTACTGCTTTGCAGACAAAAAATTGCTTTCTAGTTCTAGGTACCACCTTTGCAGCAATAAATAGCTGTATTTTGCTAAATAACAATTTTCATATGCAAAAACAAGGCATAAAAGCCAAAAGCTAGTTTCTCCAGTAAAATACTGTAGCTATATAGAGAATAATGGATAGGTTAGTGTATGTTATAAAATTTTTTCACACACCCCAGGTGTGTGATAACCCATAAACCTCAAGAGCGAAGCTGAGAGGTTTATGTGGTCATTACACACCGAGGGTATGTGAAAAAATCCATAACATCATACTTACCTATCTTTTATTTTTTGTAATTGCTGGTGTGGAGGTTGAAATGGTATTTCTAGCAGCTTGAATTAAAAAGACATTTTTTAGCTAGTGTGCAGTTTTATTTTTTAAGAAATTGAACTATAAATTAATAAAACAGTTGAAAATACAGCAGTGGAAATACTTTTTGTGAAACAATGGAATGCAACAGTTTTAACATCTTTTCTTTGGGGAATGTCATATAAACCTAATTTTGGGTTATTATGAAGTGTCATATCAACCTGCTTTTGGGTTATTATTGCCTTTGGAGCATAATATCCTGAAATCCAGTTGATATGCATTTTTAACAAAACAGTAATCCAGTTGATATTTATGGTCACCAGTAATTATAGTGATTTACATAAAAAGTTCCATTGTGGAAAATGATGCGCAGAGCATTTGTGGATTACATTTTTCCTCCAAGTAAAGGATGTTGAGTTGTAAATAATTAATATGCAAAGGTGGTATTCTAGTTAAGAAAAATAAGAGATGGTTAATCCTCCTGTGATATTTGTGGCCAAGAATGGCTCTATAGTAGAAGACCAAGTTCAAATCTGTTCTAGAAGACTCATGAATGTCATACAGCATATAAATGACTACAAAACTCAAATAATCATTTCAAAATAGTGTTCCGGTGATGCAGTATGCAATCTGCAGCAAACATATAGCATGAGAGTAAACTAACTCTTAGAAAACTGGGCCATATTTGTGAGAATGGATGCAGGTTGTGGGCCCACAGCCTTTTTGAAAATGATTTGTGACAGACGAAATGTATTTTGTGAGTCCATAAATTCCTTTGAAAATGATGCTTCAGGTAAGTATCTGATGTAAACCATTTGGCTCTATTTTTTCCAGCCGCTGTCACTTTTATTAGCTATGGAAATTTAAGAAATTGTAAGACTGCTCTTCAGATATCAAGTACTGTTGGTAACAAGGAATTTAAAATGTTATCTTTGTTTTCCATCATGATTTACTTTATGCATTTTTCTTACAAGCATAGTCAATGTGAAGTGGCACAATAGTGGTAAGTACAGTAGTGTGTTCACTATTATACTGCATTCGAGACTGAGGCTTCAGCTGGAACACAAGGCTCTCTTCCAGCTCAGTTTGAGTGTACCATAGAGGTAACAAAATTCCTGGAGAGGTAGGATAAAAGCATTAACTAAAATAGTATGATCTCAGGTTGATCCCTGGGTGGCCCTTATGCAAAAATGTAAAGCAATTCATATGCCAGTCACCACTCCTGGAGCACAGAAATGTTGACTCAAGACATCAGTAAGGGAGACAAAGGGATTATGTAGTAGACCAGGGAGGGGCTGTGGACATGGCCTACCTAGACTTTAGCAAGGCATTTGACACAGTCCCACACAAAAGATTAATAGTCAAATTAACCAGCCTGGGAGTGGGTCCCAGGGTGGTAGCCTGGGTAAAACATTGGCTGCACAACAGGACACAGAAGGTAATTGTAAATGGAGTCCACTCTGAAGAAAGAGAGGTTACTAGTGGGTACCGCGAGGGGTCAGTGATAGGTCCAGTCCTTTTAATGTCTTTATCAGTGACATTGCAGAGGGACTGGAAGGAAAAGTATGCCTTTTGCAGATGACACAAGATCTGCAACAGGGTTGATACACAAGAAGGCGTGGAAAGGATGAAAAGGGACTTGGCAAGGTTGGAGGAATGGTCAGAAGTATGGCAGCCAGGATTCAATGCAAAGAAGTGCAAAATAATGCACCTGGGAAACAAGAACCAGGGAAGAATACACAATGGGTGGGGAGGTAGCAACAACAGCAAAGGAAAGGGACCTGGGGTAATCATATCAGATGACCTAAGGTTAGCAAGCAATGTGAGAGCAGTAGGGAGGGCTGGGGGTATACTGGGATGTATAGGGAGAGGCATCAGCAGCAGAAAACAGGAAGTTGTTATCCCTCTGTACAGACAGTTGGTGAGACCCCATCTGGAGTACTGTGTCCAGTTCTGGAGACCCCATCTCAGCAAGGACATAGACAAGATAGAGGTAGTCCAGAGGAGGGCAACTAAATTGGTGCAGGGTCTGCAAGAGAAGCCGTATGAGGAGAGACTAAAGGAGCTTAATATGTATACCCTTGAGGAAAGAAGGGAGAGGGGGGACATGATAGAAACTTTTAAGTACCTCAGTGGAATCAACAAAGTCCAAGAGGGTAGCATCTTTCAGAAAAAGAGACTTGCAAGAACAAGGGGACACAATTTAAAGATAGAAGGAGGGCGGTTCAGGGGCAATGTGAGGAAGTATTATTTCACAGAAAGGGTAGTGGATGCATGGAACAGCCTTCCTGAGGAGGTTGTGGGGTCTAAAACTGTGGGAGAATTCAAGAATGCATGGGACAGACATAAGGCAATTCTTGTGGGGGGTAGGAATAAATAGGCTGTTGGTTAACTAGGATCTACGGCCTATCCTGTAGGTAGGGAAATGGGCAGACTAGATGGGCTAAGCGGTCCTTATCTGCCATCAAAGTCTATGTTTCTATGTGAACGCATAGTGCTCACCAAGCAGAGGGTGGGTGAAAGTCACCTATTCTCATTGCAGGACAATAAATACTCTGAGTCACTTGAGTGCATAAAACCACAAAGCATAGTCCCTAGGTAGACAGTAGGAGGAGAGTTAAAAACATGCTGTGGAGAGGATTAACATTACTTGTTTAAGATTGTTTTCCCCTTTGTTTCTCCTCTCCCCAGCTCAATTGTCAAAGCAACAATGACTGCAGCCTTTAACCTGCTGGGAGGGTGAACGAGCAGTTGCCTTTTCATCTGACATACACATTACCCCTTGTCTAGATAGCAGGAGGTGCTCAAATGCCATCTATGAAATAGGTGATGGAATCCTACCAATCTGATTGGCCATGAGCATCATTAATTGATCAGTAATCAGTAATCAGAGCACAACCAGACTCCTCAGATTTCTGGACAGAGTTTCAATTAGACATGCCAGGGTTTTTGTTGTTGTTGTTTTTTTTTTATTATTATTATTGTTTAAGATAAATAACACCCATCAGGGGGTCTGGTTGGACTTGATATAGGGACACATCTGGCTGTTGAAAACATGAGGTGCACTAATGCACTGGAAGTGTCTATCCTGAATATCTCAGCATAACACCATGGCACATGTTTTTCCTTTTCTTGTGAAAAGTTTTGAGGCACTCGGGGAATCATAATAAATCAATCAGGAGTCTTAAATATCAATGCAAATTTAGTTTGCTCTCCATTGAATGCTGCCTGGCTGCCCTGGTGCTTTGAACATCAAGGTCATCATCAGGGAGGCATAAGGGTTGCACCCTCCATTCACAGGAGTTGAGTACAGTATCTTACCTCTGTGACATGCTCAGCTCCCAGCTGACCTCAACATAGGATTCCTGGAAAACAATCATTTTGAAAAAAGTGTTTTATTGATATATTTCTCTTTGCTTAAAAATCTCAAGTTGTGTGCATTTACTCCATTTAGAGATTTGTTTTGCTCTCTGCAGTATTCCTCTCTTAGTAATAACTTTTGCAGCTTCTACATAAGTGGTTTTCATTATGCTTTAAAGAAAACTTACTCTCTAATATATGGACAGTCTGACACCAGCTTTCAAATGATCCTCTAGACGCATGGTAAGAAAGAAATCAACCATAGCAAAGGTCTTCAGTCATGCTGACAGATAACAATATTGTTCTAATTCAAAACTGTCAAAAGAAAAAAATCAGACACCTTTTAAAAATAAAAGTGAGGTATTGCATATCATAAAACACAGAAAGTTGTGATGTGGTTGTCATTTAGCTTCCAAACAAATTTTCTTTGAAAAAAGCAAGTTTTCAATTGCATTGCCTGTATTAAAATGCAATTAAGTTTCATTATTTTTTATGAGGCACAGCATTTTAATCTTGTGTAATTAGGTATAATTGCCATGCTTTGTACAGCTGCACACCATGACAGCAGTAATGGTATGACTTATACCCAGCAAAAACACAAGGAAGATCAAGACACTATGAAAATAACTCTGGAACAAGCTACTGAAATAATAAAAAGGGCGACACCATGACTGAGCATCACAGGTAATTGCACTACTACCTTTAATAGCACAGCAAGAGGGCATTCTGTTCTCTTCAATTTATTTTCTGAATAATAAGTTTGACTATATTGGAAACTAATAGTCAATCCGGTAATTATGCTGATAATAATAATTTCTATGCAAGTATTGTGTTTAGAATACCATGAACTATTTTACACATGTCAAAAAAAATAAATCTGAATTGTAAGGTGATTTGGATTTCCATTGCATTTACAGCACTTTCAGGTATGCTCTTTTCCCTGGATACTGGTGAAGGCCAACATACTGTCAGTGGCATGGAATAATGCTTCATATCCTTTTGCATGAAGGATAACACAAAATAGGTTGCTTTTAAATAGAACCACAATACTTTGCAATTGTCCTGGGAAAGATATAGCATTGCAGTACTTTGTAATAACTTATTTTATATTTAAGCAGCTTTAAAGACTCATTTGTTGGCAACTTGGACAATTCTAAAGACTGAGGGGCAAAACATAATAAACATGGGTCATGCAAAGATATGTGGCAGTGACAAAAAGTAAGAGACTTTAATGGACAATGCAGAATTTTTTAATTTATTTAGATTTTTTGGTTAGGAAAACCTGCTGCGAAAAATCTTATTTCTAGATGTGCCTGATTGAAGATGTTGGGTAAAACAGGGATGTGGGATGAACAAGGTAGGGTTTACAAAACAGTAACAATTCAACAAAATATAATGTACAGACAAGGGTTTCATGTCTGCATGATGCAGTTTGCAGACTGTAACTTTCTTGAAACAATGTACATGACAATACAGATATGCATATACTGTACATTGTCCTACTATGGTAAACATACAATATGAACAGGCATGGGGCGGGGGCATGTTACAGTGTCCAGACAAAATGCATAAATCAATGTGTTTGAACTATAAAGATATAGTAAGTATATTGCTAAGTTTACTATAGTGAGGAGCAGAAGCTAATATTGGGCACTCAGAGAATGGAGTATGTCAGTGTGAGTAGAGATGGGCAAAGTTGGCAAAATTTGATCCGCAAATTAATCTGCATATTTTGCAGAATTTGGGAAATGATCTGTGAAGTTTCTCTGCAAAGTATGGCATTTCAACTGTGAAGTGTGGAATTTCATGAGTGAAATTCTACACTTCGTGGGTTCAATTCTACATTTCGTGGTGAAAACTTCACACTTTGTGGTGAAACTTTGTGATTCTGGTGAAGTCAAAGTTGCTGACGTCTGAGAAAAGTTTGTGAACCTCCGTGAATGCAATTTTTCACCACTTTGTGGCAACTTTGCCAGCAAAATAAAACTTCACCACATCTCTAAGTGAGTGCCTGAGGGATGTTAGCAAGAGCACAGAGGAATGCACTGTGCTACTCCAACCCAGAATACAAATGAGCCATGCAGGCACACAAGACAAGACTGAACACTTATCAGTTGGTCAGGAGACACAAACACTATTATTAAATTAATTTGTAAAGGGCAGAGGAAGAAAAGAAGATTATAGCTGTGGGGAGAGACTATTCTGTATAGAATAATACAATAAATAACCTTTGACTGTCAGGAACCAGATTGTTAGGATACTGAGCAGCTCTTGTGACATCACAAAATGATGAAAGCGAAACTCCTTCGGTACTGTGATGACATTAAAACTTTGAGGTTTCTTATTAACCAATTTCTTAACATAGTTTTTTTTTCATTCATTATTTTTCATGATACATGATTTGCCCCTTTGGAAAACACAGACACTTTTTTGAGGCCATTAACATTGTCTGAGAAGAGCATGCTGCCAATGTCAAGAGGTACCTAGCAGGGCAGTTCTCCACGTTCACAAGGGGATGATGAAAACAGAGAATACTGAATGGGAAACCATGCTAAACCAGTGTGTTCTGTCACAGAGAGGTTCTGATTCCCTGTGACCTCGAGAGTGAAGCTTGAGAGGTCCTTGGGAATCAGAGCCCCAAGCTGGCAAACACACTGGTTGGGCATAGGGTTGCCCATCCAGTATTTTTATAGTGTATGGTGCTCCTTTGAATAGTTATACTTTTTATACTGTATATAGAACATTTCTAAATCTAATTTTGGGACTTAGGGTTAGTTGCTATGGTGAGTTGTGTGGTTGCTAGGGATTAGATATCCCTATGTTAGTAGCACACACTCCCATTGGTTAACTATTGGGTTTGGGTGGGGTTTTCATAAAAAAACATGGTGGCTGCATCACTCCATTAGTGAGTGGAGGATTGGTATCTATTTTCATGTGTTTAAAAAAATGGCTGGTTGATCCTGCATTTAGTTTTTTTTACATGAAGGAATATATTTGGTTGATCCTGCATATGTGTTAAGGTATCTGGTTAAGCCTGCATTTGCAGGTCTGCTCAAGTTTCTATGCTGTCACAGGGTCAGGTCCATTGATTTGATTCAAAGCACAGCTTGAGATTTTTCTTAAGAATGAGTAGATTGTTATTCTGCACATGGGCTGAACAGTGTTCTATGATCTTTTTATCTGTGGCTGAACAGCATTTCAGCATGGATAAAAAATGACTAGGAACAATGTTCCACCATACACTATGAAGGTGATTGCTCATAGTCAGTTCTTCAAGTTCCCAAGAGAATAATGAAGGCATTTTCCCTAAGTTTTAAATGTATAGAAAATGTCTGGTTCATGCAAAGTTTTTGTGGTGCCTATAACCTGTTGTGTCCCAGCAAGTTACGGTTTTTATATTCCTCTACAAATTTCAGTAAAAGCATCAAGCTTTTTTAAGGTGAGGGATTGTCTTCTGGTATTGTTTTTTAAAAGCACTGTGGAACTTTTGTGAGTGAGAGCTCCAGGTAATTCTTTTTTAACTTAAACAGTTGTGCGGTGTCCATCATTACATTATTACACATTTGGTGTCCACTAGAGATGTTGTGAAGTTTTACATTGCTGTTGAAGTTCTGGCAAAGTTACCAAATTTGCCTTCACGAAGCAATTTGCACATTTTTCCTAAATTTGAAAATTTGCCTAGTGACTTCGCTGGTAACTTTGCCGTTAAGGCAGTTGGGTGAAGTCTGTTTAAACAAGGCTACTGGTGCTAGGTTACATGGGAAAAGCTCCTGCAGGTCACATGCTACTATGTAGTGCCTTATTCTTAGTTTCACTTTGTAGTCTGAATTAGTGGAGGCGGTCAGATTAATATTTTAACGTCTTTCTGAGTAAGGCGAAGGCCTTTTGTCCTGTGTGAGGTTGAGGAGTCACCACCAGTGAGGATAAGGACTGTGAACAATAGTGAAAGTGACTTGCCATCATAGCACACAAAGTCAGGCCCTGCTGGAGCTGAGGTCTGACTGCTGGTTGGAGGGTCAGCTTGAGGGCTGGCTAGCGGGTTGGCTGGTAATGGCATTTATGCTGCATCAGTGTGAAGGCTATGGCTGATGTTATCTGTGGCTCTGGAGGACCCAAGCAAGCCAGAGGAGGAGAAAGCGGAGGTAGTGCTGTGTCTTGCTGCCTGGAGCAAGCATGCTTTACCTAGCAGGTAATGGCATTTATGTTTCATCAGTATGGAGGTGGTGGTTCATGCTGTGTGTGGCTCTGGAGGATCCAAGCAGGCCAGAGGAGGAGGAGGAGGAGGAGGAGGAGGAGGAGTTGGTGTGTCTTGTTGGCTGGAGCAGGCATTGTCTCTAGGAATCGCATTCTGGTGGTGGAGGCAGGTAATCAATTGGAAACAGCAGCACAACAATTGGGGAACAGTAAAATGACTGAAAATAAAATAATTGTGACTCATAATGCAAAGAATTCTATTAATGAGGAGGAAAGGAGGGAAATAACATGGCTTTTTTGTGCCCCGCACACCATTTTTATTAGAATATCAGTCAACTTTTGGACCTGCTTATGCCCACCTTCAATTATTGAGGCCAGCACACGTTTTTAATATGGATCCAGCATGGTGGCAATCCCAAAATATTCAGACTGCAGAATGCTAGAATTATGTGCATTGCAGTCTAAGACATGCACCATGTGTTCCCTGAAAGCAAAACTTCCACTATCACCACCTGCATCCAACACTTGCTGTACATCCAGTGTCTGCCTCATCACATATAGTAATGGAATGACCTAACTGATACAGGCAGTGTCCTCAGTCACTGCTTGTGTTACATGTTCCAATGGCTGGAGAACCATGATCAGGCCATCCATTTGTCACCATTGGTCTGCTGTCAGAGACATGGATACTCCGGCACTGTCATAGCTTGAATGTAGCAGCAGATATTCAAATATGGCTTTATATTGCTCATACAAGCCTTCAATCATATGCAGTCTCGAGTTTCATCTGGTGTTGACATCTGGCTTCATACAGTGCTGAGGCAGTTTGTTTTGTATCTGCAAATGCCGGAGGTGGTCATGGGCCTTTCTGGATTTGGCAAAGTGGACATGGATGAGACGAGCCACATTCAACATGGATTTGATATCAGGATGTGTTAGAAACTCCTGCACAGTGAGATTAACACAGTGTGCATGGCATGGCACCCTGACAACCCCCTCATCACTGATGCCTTTCACAACATTTGAGCCATTATTGCTTGCAATGAAACCTGCTTCAGTGAATTGGGTAAAGCCACTCATCAGTCTTCTGTGAGGAGCACTTCCAGCATTTTTTGACCTGTGCATGATCCACTAATACTCTTCACTGTCAGCATGGCATGCTGTTGAACACCCAGAGTGTTGCTACCACCACAGTTGGGCTTAGTGCAATTTTTCCCATGCCCAGAGTCAAATACTACCCCAGATACCTATGCCCATTGTGCTGTAATGCACAAATATGAGCTACCAGCTGTTTGGTCACTGGTCCACATATCCATACTCAGATGTATGTATGGTGATGCTGA
Organism: Neoceratodus forsteri; assembly: GCA_016271365.2. NCBI lineage: Eukaryota > Metazoa > Chordata > Ceratodontiformes > Ceratodontidae > Neoceratodus > Neoceratodus forsteri. Next base: position 25,473,146 of record CM057454.1, read on the forward strand.
ATGCTTCATGGCATGGTTTATCATTTGTGACACTGTTCCATATAGTTTAGAAATGCCATATCTAGAAAAGTATATTCTTGATGGAATCTACCATTTGGGACAGGCATGGGCCATCAACCTTCGTAATCCAACACTCTCAACAAAAGATAATGGCAATAGCTCAATTGCCAGGATTATCAGCTGTTGATGCATTTAGTTCATGTGAAATAGTGTGATTGAGATGGAATTTGGACTAATGCTCAAACATGCTATGCTGCGTAAGTTGCACCTTTCATGGGGTTGGGCTACCAAACAGCTGGACTCATCATGGCCACATCATTGGTGGGGTAGTATTTGACTCCTGGGGATTCATATGTGCTGCTGCATGAATGAAAACAATGATGGGGTGGTCTGCAATGGCATTACTGTGCTTTTCTGCTTCTAGATGTTACTACTCAGCCTGCCCCTGCTGCTATGCCCACTACTAGGCAGACCCACAGGATCATCATCCTCTCTGTAGTCCTCTTCACTCTGCCCTTCCTCCACCTAGGCTATTGCCCTGCTACTTCTTCATGACTTGGGTAAAAATGATGATGAAGGACATTAACACCCTGCACTGGCTTCCTTCTGATGTTGACACCAGTGTAGCAGGTGCTTGGTTTTTAGGTGTGTGTGTATATATGTGTGTGTGTGTGTGTGTGTGTGTGTGTGTGTGTGTGTGTGTTCCTACCAGTGCTTAGTTGACTGCCCTTTTTCTCCCTACTAACTTGAGCTTGACACAGCTGGCAGATAGTGACTCTATCTTAAACTAAATCAAGTATATAAAAATCCCAAACTAGGGATTTCATTCCGCTTGATTTATCATGGCAGTGAGAGTGGGACAGTTGAGGGGAAGGGGAGGAAATTTGTGTTTTTTGGGATGATTTATTATGTTTGATATTACTGTTGGGTGGGCTTTGGTAGCTGGATGACTGCAAACTCCATCTCCTGTATCATCTGCAGCACCACCCTTATTCTTTTTCTCTTCCATCTCCCATAGTGGAATCCAACAAATCATCATCAGCACAGCCACAGGCGCCCTCCTTCACATCTCTGACCTCCTCATCATCATCACCGTCTCCAGGCTTTCCATTCCTCTAAGCATCAGGAGTCTGAGTGTGATGCACATTTTTCAGCTATCTCTTCTCAAGCACTGACTCAAGCTACAGGTTATCAGGCTCAGTGCCACCACCACAATCAGCCACGGGGACATCAACAACCTCTTTCTTGACCACTGTGCCTTGTTTACTGCTGCTCCTCTTGTCACCTCCCACATCCCCTACCAGCATGAACGCCACAGAGAAAAGTTTGGCGACACTAATGCCACTGCTGCCAACTACTCCTTTGTTATTACCAGCCCTGGAGCCCATAGAACATGTTGCCACAGATAGTTTTTTCAACTGCAGCACTATTTTGCCCCACAGAACTTGAACAGTTCTTTGCTGCCTCCCGGCACTTTTCCATTTGCTTGAGCATCTCTTCCCAGTCATTATTACATGCTTTGTAAGTTGATTAGGGATAAGAAATGACAAAATGTAAATAAATCCTGTAGTACAAATAAATACCAGTAGCAGATTACACCTCCCCCTAGGAAATCATGAATCAGCAGTTTGATCTGAAAAAAATACTATACTGAGGTAATAGTATCTAGGAAAATCAACCCCAAAAGTATTTTTTTTTCTTTTTTTTTTTAAACACCACAAGGATTAATAAAATAGCATGACACACATTACAGGGGTACCAGGGTAAACAAATTATTAGCTATCAGCAGCATCAGACAACACCTCCCCTAGAGAATCAGAAATCAGCAGTGTGATCTGAAAAAAGTCCACTAAAACTAAACATTTTTTTTCCTTTTTTAAAACATCACAGGAATTAAAACCACAGGGGTAATAGGGGTAATTTAATATTAAGTATGACAAAAAGTGGCAGAACACCTTTACCTTAAGGAAAATATAACTAAAAAATAATTAAAACTGCCACAGAAAGACAAAATACTTCACTTAAGCACACCAAACTAAACCAGAGAAATAACAAGCATTTTTCAATGTCGAATGTTGTCTTGCTGACATTGGCATCAGTAGAGCAGGAGTTGAACAGATGCATAATAGGAATGGCAGTGAAGTATGAAAGTGATGTCAAATCCCACATCACCCTATAGAGACTGACAGGCACTGAGGTGTGCCTTTGGGCATCGGCCATAACATTAATGGCAGTTCAGCTCACCCTACCCTGCAGTGTGACAAATATCACATTGTGTCTTGGGGTCCTCGGGCCTTGCGCTAACCCCATTCGGCCATAATACTCATGGCATTTTACCTCACTCAATCCTGCAGACACCGACAAGTGCTGAGGTGTGCCTTGGGGTGTTTGACTTTACAGTCACCCTGTTTCATAAGGATATACACTGAAATGGGTGCAGTATAGGAGAATGGGGTGAACTGTGAGGGCCGAAGAGTCCAAGGCACACCTCAATGCCTGTCAGTGGCTTGAAGGTGGGGGGGCATGGCATAAGCATGACAGCCAGCAATGCAAAGATGCCTGTCAGTCTGCACAGGGTGGGACATTATGGTTAGAAACCCTAATGCCCCAGCCATTTGTTGGTATTTGCACTACAAATTTGCAACATGGCATTTTTGTGACCCCCCACCTCAAGAAAGTGTTTGGGACCTCTGCTCATGAATAGTGGCACTGTGATTTTGTTAATCTGTCCCAAACGTTGATTTCTCACAACGACCACGCCATTCTGCGCCAGATGTGAGAAAACACCATTCAGGCAGGATGTGAAAACTTACAGCTGTACGATTCATAGGTAGGTGTGAAGAGATTGCAGTGTTGAAAATCTTGAGTGAAAATACTAAAAATACTCGAATTTATGAGCATACTAGAAACTGAGTAATGCACACTCGTAACACAGTCATTTAGTGGAATTATTTCACCAAATTTTCAACATAGGCATTTTGGGACCTCTGCTCATGAACACTGTCACTATGATTTTCTTCATCTGTCCTGATTGCTGGTTTCCCACAGCAACCATGCCACAGTGCACCACTTGTGTGAAAACACATTTCGGGTAGGATCTGAAAAATTACAGCTGTACTGTTCATAAGGACATGTTCAAAATTGACAATGTTGAAAATGTTGAGTGAAAATATTACACATTGTCGAAGTTACGAGTGCACATGGAAACTGCGTAATGCACGCTTGTAACATAGTCATTTTATGGACTTTTGTCACCATATTTTCAACATAGGCATTTTAGGACATCCGCTCATGAACAGTGCAGCTGTGACTTTCATAATCTGTCCCGACCACTGATTTACCACAGCGACCATGCTGTTCTGCGCTGGTACTGCGAAAACACATTTCGGCCAGGATATGAAAAATGACAGCTGCACTGTTTATGAGGAGGTGTGAAAAAATGGCAATGTTGAAAATCTGGAGTGAAAATATTACAGATTGGTGAAGTTACAAGTGCACGTGAAAACTGTGCAAAGCACACTCATAACACAGTCATTTTTTTTAATTTTTTCACCAAATTTGCAACATAGGCTTTTTGGGAGGCCCCCTCACCCGGAAAGGTGATTCTGCACAGTGACTGCAAAATCACTTTTGGGACCGAATAACACCATGACAGTGACTGAATTCATGAGGAGGGGTCCCAAAAACCCCATGTTGAAAATGTGGTGCCAAGATTCCTCAAAATTCCTGAGATATGCACCAAAGTTTAAAACAAAACCTATTTTTGCCATTATACAGCTTACCGGCCTTTTTTCAGTTTGCGGTCAGCTTTGAAGAGTGCAGATGTGTTCTTGGTCCCTCTGGACGATGATCGCGCTGGGCTTCTGAGGTAAATATGGGGTGGGGGGTGGGGAGGCAGGGTGCACACAGAGTGGGCACGGGTTGAGGGAGGGGCCACCAGACTCAACGAGGGACTGTTTTCTGGTTTACAGGTAAAAAAAAATAAAAATCATCACAGGACTTTTTTTTCTTTACAGCTCCCAGCATGCCAGCTGAGTATTTTTTTGGGGGGGCTGTAGCCGATGGGGGATTGAGCACCCCCACTGGCCATACAGAGTTGGGGGGGTTGCATCAACCAAGAGGGATTGGGCACCCCTCGGCACACAAGAAATTGGGGGGGTACATTATGCTGATGGGGATTGGGCACCCCCATCGGCAAATTAATTTAAAAGGGAGCATGCCGACAGGGGGATTGGGCACCCCTGTCAGCTTTCAGAGGGATTATGGAAGGCAGTGGCTACCCCTCAGCTTCTGTGGGGACTTTGAGAAGCTGACAGGAAGCTGCCGCCATGTTGCTGGAGGGGACACCAGACGAGGCAAGCAGTAATTGGCTGCTGCAATCAGGGACCACCTGGTGGCACTCCCTGATTGCAATGGCTAATTTCTTTCAAGGTGGTGGCACATTTTCTGAACTGCTGTCATAGAAAGGGTGCTATGCCATTGGCACCACAGAGCCCAGCCACAAAAAGAAGTGGCACCATTGACTGCAGCAGGACCACACCTCCGAAATCCACTTCTCCACTGAAGCAACCACAATATGTTGTCTGCACTGCATGCGCAAGACAACATAAAAATGAGAAATTATTTACTACAGATTAAAAATAATGAACAAGAAATAGTGAGAAAACCAAAATATAACACAAATTTCTTGCTCAGTCAAAAAAGCTCTGGATCATTCTGGGCTGCCTTGCTCTACACCTACCCTCCCACACCCCAGTACTTCACAGACAGATGAAAAAAGAGACCACTACTTTAAAGTAAATAATCGGCAATAAAATAAACAAGAAAGAACAGAAATCTAGCAGCACAAGGCCCTTTTGAAACATTTATGAGCAATTTGCACTCAAAAAGCTCAATTTAAATGGTATTCTAACTTTTTTCTCTCAGACAAGCACACAAGACATCTATCCTACTCTGCCTTCAGAAGATTGCACTGAAGATGGCCTGCTCATGGCATACAACTAATTTCAGCAACATGTGACCTCCAAACACATAATACATTATGTCATCCCACACCAGGCACTTGCGTTAAATCCCAGTACTGACACTGTAGTGCAGCATGAGGGGGGTGCTGCACTCCTGAGATGGCATCTTTCAGATGAGACATTAAACCAAGATCCCATCTGCATGTTCAGTTGGATGTTAAAGATTCCCATGGCATGTCTCGAAAAGAGCCGGAGCATTTTTATTAGTATGTACAACAAAACAAACATAGACAGCATACAGATATCTTACAGAGCTAATGTCATACCATTCTTAAGCACAAGTACATATTTAACATTGCATGAAACCATTGCATTTTCCAAGTCGGACTTCCTATGATAACGTACAGTGGATCTAGCTGTCTGGTACCTGATAGTTAGATTTACAATATATCCTGAGATTCACATCAAGTCCATAGTTCCTACAAATAAAAGAATGAAAATAAGAAACATGGTAAAGGACCACCCACTATGGTACAAGCTAGACTTTTACATGATATAACCACAGTATTAGACAAGTAGTACATTTCAGTACACTTTTTCCATCTTTTTTCCACATTGGGGCAGGGAGTGTAGACTGGTCATAGAAAATCTGTTTTTGCTGTTCTTTCCCTATCTGTATGAGAACCATTAATAATACATATTTACATCTCATCTGCCATAGTTAGAATTAATATATGTGAAAAGGAGCCTCAGTGATCCTTCCTCTATATCATGCAAGGTACTCATGTAGCCTGTAACAACCTGTTCATACATAGGCTTATTCCATATCCTATTCTGCCATCTATTGGCTAATAATTGCCAAAATGAAGTTATGTATGTACTGTACAGTCTAGCAAAAAATGTACCAAGGTTCCTTCCTATTGGTGACACTCAAGTCGAGGACACATCCGGTCTTACTAGGATTACAAGTACCTTTGAGCCAGAGAACAAATACAATACAAGTTACAGAAATAGGAACAAAATGATAAATAGATTGGCATATTAGGTTACAATGGTAGATCAATACAATAGCTAGAATAAGTAGAATGTCTACATGGGAACACAGAGTAACAGAGGGATATGTAGGAGGGAGGGTGGAAGATGAAGGTAAACGTGAGGAGCGAGGTTGGAGAGGGCAGGAATTGCAGCCAAAGGGCATGGCCATCAACTGGGAGCAGGCTGAAACTAGTCAACAAAAAGGGAAAGATCACTGAGGGCTCAGAAGAGGTGGGGGGTGAAGGGGGGAAGAGTCAGGAGTGGTGAAAAGAAAGGAGAAATAAAAAAGTAACAGAGGAAAAGGAGGAGGTGGAGATGTGGTAGGTGATAGTTGGAGGGAACAAAAATGAGAGGGCTAAGGAGATTATATGTAGCATTCACAGAAGCTAGAGTTAGTAAGGTGGAGGTGGAGTTTATGTTTGAATGAGCCAAGGGTGGTAGTGGAGGAGATGTCAGGATCGAGCGCATTTAACCAGCTAGGCACTCTGAAGACAAAGGATCTTTGGCCCTGAGAGGTGCGATGGTGGAGAAACTGAAGAAGCTGGAATTCAGAGCCCCTGGTGTTACGTGGCTTTAGTCTAGAACTAACAGTGCTTGGACTTCCGGCAGAGCGAGGCCCCTGGTTACTTTCTTTACTATAATGCAGGTTTGGTATTTTATGTGATTTGAAGGTTGAAGCCAGTCAGATCGGGTATACAGGTCACATGTATGAGTGAGACGATGAGCACCAGAGATGAGCCTGCAGGCCTTGTTAAGTGATGTTGAAATTCATCTCAGGGCAGTGGCAGAGGCAGAGCCATAGATTATAAGACCATAATCAATGATGGAGACCACCGAGCTTTGGATGGCAATCTCCAGTGTTTCTGCAGTAAGGTGTTGTTTATGTTGGTAAAGTAGGCCTAGGCACATATTTGCTGATTTGACAACATTGTCTATGTGTGCCCCACAGGAGAGATTTGAGTCCAGGGATAACCCTAGGTATTTGAATGACTGCACTTGCTCAAGGGTGTTGCCATTGCTGGTAGAGATAGCTAGGGGGTGAGATCTATGCCTGTTTTGAGAGCTGTTAAAGAGCATTACTTTGTTTTTTTATGACTGAGGACAAGCTTATGATGAATGAACCAGTTTTCCACTGCAGCAAAGCCTTGCTGAAGATTGGTCTGCAGGAGCACAGGGTCCTTGTGGGAGGGGAAGATAACAGCATCTTCAGCATAGAGGATAATCTGTTCAGTGCAAGATTTTGGGAGCGTGTTAAGAAAAAGGCTGAAGAGTAACGGACTCAGGATGGATCCCTGAGGGACTCCAGATTGGACCGTTCTGAGGTCCAAGAGTGTCCTAGCAATTTTGACTCATTGAGATCTGTTTTGCAGATAGCTGTTGAACCATTAGACAGTGTCAGGAGAGAGTCCTAAATGCTGGAGTTGTTGGATAAGCAGACAATGGTGGACTGTGTCAAAGGCCTTGGTCAGATCTATAAATACTGCCCCAGTTAAGTGACCCATTTCCAATGTGCCATGCAGTGCTCCAGTGAATTCCAGTAATGCAGAGGAGGTGTTATGACCTATTCTGAAGCTATGTTGTTGTGGGCATAAGAGATGGTGTTTGTCCAGGTAGTCCGTGAATTGGTTGGATACTATGCATTCTAGTGCCTTGAAGAGAGGTGGTAGTATCGAAATTGGTCGATAGTTCACATGGCAGGTCAACATGGCAGGTCTTATCCCCGCTTTTGTGGACTGGAGTAACTGCAGCCACCTTCCATTTGTCAGGGAACTGACCAGTGCTAAGGGAGAGATTGAGAATGTGTGTTAATAGGACTAGAAACTCATCCATAGTGAGGGTTAGGAGTTTTAGATCCAGCTAGTCTCCACTTGATCTTGACTTTGAAATTGCTTTGGTGATGTGTGTTCGGGCATCATGCAGGTTAATTTCTTTGAAGTGGAAGGGTGGGAGAGTGGTAGGAGGATCATTGGGGATAGCATGGGTAGTGTCAAGGCAAAAATCCAGGGCAGGGACACTGCTGAGATCAGTAAATGCATCATTAAAGGTGTTCGCAATGATCAGAGGATCCAGGGTGATGGCCTCATCAACCTTTAGCATGGTTGAGGAGGATTTAGTTTGTTTCCCTGTAACATCTTTGATATTCTTCCAGAAATCCGATCCCTTTCTCCAGGAGTTTGAGAAAGCTTCTTTGTAGTAGGCATTTTTTAGTAGTCATATGGATTTAGTGCAGTTATTGAGGGCACATTTGTAGTTCTGTACGTCATGCTGGGCGCCAGAGTCTCTAGCCAGGGCCCAAAGGTGGTCCCGAGCCTTTAGCTGGGCAATTAGCTCCCCAGTTAGCCACGGGTTGTAGAGTGCTTTGACTTTTCATTTTTTAAATGGGGCATAGGTGCCGCATTGAAGGAGGAGATAAAGAGGTCAAGAGCTTTGTTAACATCTGTTGAGAGGAAAATGGGAGACCAATCAAACTGACTGAGGTAGGATTTAAGGTGTCTCAGCTGTCCACATGGGAGCACTCTGCTAGTGATGACTTTGGGTGGGGGCTTATGGAATTTATTTGACCATTCACATATAATGGGTGAGTAGTCGCTTAGTGAGTCAGGAAGGACAGAGGTGCTGGCGATATGAAAGGGATGACTAGTAAGGACCCAGTCCAGTAAGGTACTAGTGCCTGTTTTATAGTTCTTTCTGGTGGTGGAGAAAACCTTTTGTGAGAGGTTAGCTGATGATATGGCATCCCGAGATATAGCAGCATCTGATGAGAGCCAAGTAATATCGAAATCACCTAGTGTATTGTTTCCGCACCTACTGGTTGGGATTTGATGAAGTCCAGATCAGTTGTGAGGTTCTTCCCTTGGTCTTTGGGGGAATGTAGACTGTGATTACTGTGAGGGTTTTGTTGTGTGCTCCTAAAAGTAGCTTAATAGGTAAGATCTGAGCAGTGGAGTCACAGAGAGAAGTAGAGATGGGGCAACCTATGAGATAGTCCTTGGTGTAGATTGCACAACCTCCACCTCTTTTGGACATGCGGTCCAGTCTGTAGACATTATATCCTGGCAGTGCAATTGTTGAGTTTGGGATTTTTGGTGACAGTCATGTTCCAACAATTGCTAGAAAATCAGGTCTGTACTGGTTTACAAAGACTTGGATGGCGTCAAGCTTAGGGATCAGGATACAGATGTTAATAGTGGTGATGGTCAGGCCCCCAGTAGATTTTGTACAGCCAGCATTGGTGGCAGTAGAAGGGCCTGGGTTAGGGTGCACATCTCCTGATATCAGAAGGAGAAGGAGGAGGATCTTCAGGGTTCACAGATGGAGTTTCTTGCAGGTGAGATTATGTATTAGTGGTTTGTTATTACTGGTCTGGCATCGCAGGTGCTTGCCCCAGATCAACATCATACATGATGAGGGATATAGGAGTGACCATTGCCTGTATCTGTGGGAGATGCGGTGCAGCCAATTAATGGTGTCAGATGTCCTTGAGGGACAGTGGTGCTCACAGTGTGAGGTACCTAGGTGGCGATATTGGGTGTATAGCTGGTAGATGGGAGGGATAGGGGAGGCAGGCTCCAGGGAGGTAGGAAAGGTGAAATAGTGAGGCGAGGATAGTAAGAGAAAGCAGCGTATTGATGGAGGTAGACATGATTAGAGAGAGAGATTTCAAGTGTGGCTGTGTAAAGCCCAGAATGCAAGAGAAAGTGTTGAAATGACGGGGGGGGGAGGTATAGAGGAGAAAAGAGGGTGCAGTCAGGATGACTACAGCCTAGGAGGGACCAATGGGATTGAGGCAGGGAAGGAACAGAGAGAGAGGAAAGGCAGAGCTAGGGTCTATTTAATAAAGGCAGGCAGTGGGGGAGGGCGGTGGGTGAACATTTAGGCAGCAGACAGATGAGGTCCAGGGCACTGTGCCAAGCAGTTCAAATCTCCAGGAGCTGAAACCAGTCAGGGAGAGACAGAGTGCTGAATCTGCCTATAATTTCAGGCACCATCCACCAACTGGGTTCACGGCTAGCAAGCTGGACTGCAGCTGCTTTCCTGAAGCATACCTGGAATCTTGCTCTAGAGGGCAGGCTGGGGTGCACCCTGTGGCTGGCTGTGCTCAGCACCAGACCACTAGTGCAGAAGATGGAGTCCCCCTCAGGGAATCCTGGAATCTTGCTCTTGAGGGCAGGCTGGGGTGCACCCTGTGGCTGGCTGTGCTCAGCACCAGACCGCTAGTGCAGAAGATGGAGTCCCCCTCAGGGAATCCTGAAGAGAAAAGAAGAGAGGGGAGAAATCAGCATATATGTACCAATAGAACAAAGGCTTCAGAGTTTGGGAGGCAGGCTAAGGAAGGAGACAAAAGAATTCTATAACAAGGTGAGAAATTAAGGGTGCTAAGTTAGCCAGAGAGGGAGAGAATGGCTATGGGAGTGGCTGGTAATAAGCACCAGCAGCATCACCAGTATACAGAGGAAAAGGCTAGTGGGGTTGGGGGGGCAGATGGGAGAAACAGCAATTCAGCAGTTAGACAAAGCAGTTTTTAACTTCAAACTTTGTTAATACTTAAATAGCTTAAGGCAGTTGAAATACTCCAAAAATGCTATAGTTTCCTACTCTTAACTATTCAAAAGAGGGGTTGTAGTTCCCTACACTAATGATTCAAATTCAACATTGGGCACAAAGACACATCACAGATTTAGTTACAGAGGTTAGGAAAAAAGAAATTTAGGCATCAGACAGATGAGCTCCAGGGGACTGTGCCAAGCAGTTCAAATCTCCAGGAGCTGAAGCCAGTCAGGGAGAGATGGAGTGCTGAATCTGCCTATAATTTCAGGCACCATCCACCAACTGGGTTCATGGCTAGCAAACTGGACTGGAGCTGCTTTCTTGAAGTGTACCTGGAATCTTGCTCTTGAGGGCAGGCTGGGGTGTACCCTGTGGCTGGCTGCTCTCAGCACCAGACCGCTAGTGCAGAAGATGGAGTCCCCCTCAGGGAATCCTGGAATCTTGCTCTTGAGGGCAGGCTGGGGTGCACCCTGCAGCTGGCTGCACCAGCACCAGACCACTATCCTGATTTCCCTTTACCCCCAGTCGACCATGTATGCACAGCCACACTACATCCCACATTCTTGGAGGAGTCCTATTGTCCATTAAATATTGTTCAATCCTAGTTAATGCTCCCTGGCTTATATTTTTGTATTCTATCTGGCTGGCATAAGCCTGTATTTGTATGGTCATATACAGTGTGTGCCTTTGAGGAACTAAAACCTGAATTTTCTGTAATTTCCATTGTCTGTTCTTCCCTATCAGTAAGGTTATATAAGGTGGAAATAGTTGTGATTTCTTAAGAGCTGTGTAGAATTGGGACCAAAGTCCTAGCATCGAAACCATCCAGCTCAGGGCTAGGGTTTTCCAGGGTTGTGATCCTGAAGCTGTGTAAATCACCAAAGTTGTATGCATAAATATACTATACAAATAACTAATCTGGTTGATTAAATTTAACCCTCCATCTTTATAAGATCTGTACAGCACTTCTCATTTGATTGGGTTCAAACGGCTACCCCATACCATTTGGAAAATTAGGCTATAAAGCCGTACATCAAAGTGTGTTGGGGGAAGGTAGACAGCACCTTAAAACGGTGAAAATGGCAATAGGAATGTTTTAATGAGTAGGACTTTCTTTTGTTTCATTTGTTGCCATGATCTCCACCTCTGAACTTTTATATTACATTGTTGTACCTTTACTTCCCAGTTACTTTCTATCACATGCCCACTTCTAAAAGTTACTCCAAGTATAGTTATGTCATCTGTTGATATCTTAATACTTTTTATGTCTTCTATAGGTGTGGTAGTGTCACTAATAATTTAACTCCTTATTTTATTCTTGTTAATAGTGATGCCTGAGATTAATGCAAAATCCTGTATAACTTCCACTGCTTTTTCAGCTGCCTCTATATCTGGCAAAAAGAGGCAAACATCATCTGAGTATGCTATTATTTTATTCACAGGGCCAAGATGATGTAGATATATACTTTGAATGTCATGGGCTTGTTGTATCATACAGCGTACTAGGTCTATATATAGGACTGTACAGCAAGGTTATGGACACCCCTGTCTTATTCCCTAGTTCATTTTCACTGGTGGCCCGAGGTACCCATTAATCAATGATTTTGTGGCTGCTATGTGATATATTTCCATTATTCATCATATAAAAGTATCTGGTAATCCATATTTAATCAATACCTTGTTCAAATAATAATGTGATATTTTATTAAAAGCCTGATCTTGATCTAGGCTTAATATATATCTGTCCATCTTCTGCATATCTCCTAAGGCAACAATTTCTCTTATCAATAAAAGATTGTCCTGACTATGTCTCCCTTGAACTGAGCATGTTTGTCCTGGTTCAATAAGTTGTGGCGCCACCCTTGCTAGCCTTTTAGTCAAAATTTTCATTAAAATCTTTAGATCGGTGTTCATCATACTCAGTGGTCTCCAGTTTTGTAAACTGTTCCTATCTTGTTTTTTATAAATTAATATCTGGATGGATAGCCCCAGCTGAGGAGCCATGTCCCCTTCAGTTAACATACTATTAAACATGACTTTGATTATGTCTGTTAACTCATACTTCAATACTTTATAAAATTCCGGTGGGAGATCATCCGGACCTGGGGTTGTATTATGGTTTAGGGTTTTAATAGCCTCCTCAATTTCAAGTGCAGTTATAGGACTAATTAAATGTATACCATCTTCTGGTGTGACATTCGGGGTATCTAAGTTCTGAAAAAATGTATCTTGAGCTGTCTCTTCAAGGCCAGGGCCTTGATAAAGGGCAGTAAGGTGATGTACTACAGTGTCTAGAATTTTCCCTCTGGTAGTTGCCACCATATTCTGTGGTGTATATAATGTGTCCATTATTCTCTGCTCTCTGTGTGTTTTGCAGCTGTTATACATATTCCCTACTCCTGTTCTTACCGTGGTGGCTATCCTATGTTCATATAACAGAGAGGATGCCCTACTATATTGCAGTTTTTCCATTTCTTCCTTTAAAGTGTGTATTTGTGAGCCATATTCCTGGTACCCCTCATTCACACTACTAAGGATTCTATAATACTGTGCCCTGTGTGTCAGATATCTTTTATAAGTACTGGTTGATAGTATCGCTGCATTGTTCTGTAAAAGATGTCTAATATCATTCTTGATTCCTACCCACCAGCTACTGAGGTTATCCTCCAAGCATGCTATATATTTTCTAGCTTCTAATAGGTCTTGTATTTGTAGTTTATTATCTTGTGATGTTAAAAGGTTCTTATTAAATTTCCACTATCCCTTCCCTAGCATCAAATTTTCATTCTGACTCACAGTAATGTGTACCATAAGATGGTCCACGTTTTCCACAGGTACAACATGTGCATTGTTAACTGTTAAGGAGGTTGAAGTAAAAACAATCCATTCTCATAGCTTAAGATCATCTATAGAATGTATACCCTCCTGTCACATGTACAGCTCTATATGTATCTACCAGCCTCCTTCTTTCAAGACTTTATACAGGGTATTTGAATCACAATATGTTTCCCTTTCACTTCTGAATCAGCATTGATACAGGTGAAATCACCTGCCCAAATCAGTTTCCTGGTAGTCATTAGATATGGTTTAATTGAGTTGAACAAGTCAACCCTGTCTTTCTTGGTCTGAGGAGCATACATATTAACAACCCTCCACACCTTATTGTTGAAGGTAAAGTCAAGAAACAGGGCCCTACCTGGTAAAACATCAACCAGTTTTGTCACAGTATAGGCATAACTTTTAAAGAGAAACCAAACACCATAACAATGTTCCAGACCCATGGAGTAGAATGATGGGCCCTAGACCCACGCCTGTGTTGATGCAGCAACCTCCGATGTGGAGTGTAGCCATGTGTTTTGTAGGAAACATATATCAACATCACGGTCTTTAACAATGGAAAAAGGAACTGCCTTTCTTCTATTGTCTTTTATGCTGTTGGTGTTTAACATGGCTAATTTAAGACGTTAAGGAGCTCTCATGAAGAAATCTCAAGTAGTGATGGTTAGGATGTCATCCTGTATCTCCAGTTTTACTCAGTTGATTACTCCGCCGAGTTCTGCATCCTAGTTGCTTTTTCTTTTGCTGGGCTTCTTTTACTTTAAGTGGTAAAGAGTCTCCTACAGAATCCGTGGACAACTCTTGCTGTGACCAGATGGTGGTGGAGTGTTCAGAATCAGTGTCATGATCAGTCTCTGATAGTTGTAACACCTCATATTTATTACTAATCAGTATAGTTTGAGATATGTTATCCACTGGCTGCTGTTTCTTACCAGAGGGGTGTATTTGTGTGACTGTTTTAAAAGACTCCGGGGGACTCATAACATTAGCATCCTCCGTCCTCTGTTCCGGAACCTCAGACCTCTCTTTCCTGCTGAGGTTCTACAATCATTAGTTGATCTTGGTCTTGTGGCTGAACAGTGTCAGTCTGGTTATCTCTGTGGTCCATGTCTTCACCTACGGGGGGCTGTGAGGCTACAGTACAGGTCACATTAAGCTGTCTCACTAATGAGCTGGTTTAGCATTGTTTTTTATAGTTGGCAATGCCGTGGCAACTCATATTGCATTGTTTTTCAATGCTTACCAAGCTCAAGAGCAATGTTTGTAAAATGTTTTTGCAACTCATTTGGAAGCCACCTGCAGTCCACTCATAATGCTATGCAGAACTGCATTTTAACTCTTAAGAAACAATTTGTGCAGCGCTTTATGCTGGATCCAGCAACACTTATGCAACTCAGTTAGAAATGCTAGAACAACTCATTGAAGGAACAGTTTAATGAGACTTGTACTGTACATTATCTTCAGCAGGTCCATGCTCTTGTTGGTTTTCATTGGTGTGATGCTCATGAGCTTTCCTTGCTGCTCTTTGGGTGTTGATACTGCCTTTTTGTGCATTCATAAGAATAATGTCCTGATCAGGTCTGTCTTGCCTGTTATGTGTGGCCATGGACAAGATATGCATGCGTGTCCAGTTTTCTCTCACAAGTTACATTTCACCTGATTTATACACAGGGAGCTATGGTGTCCATATTCCAAGCAGAAGTTACATTTTATCCAGTTACAGGCACATGCATAAGTGATCCACATTTGAAGCATGTCCTGGGCTGGGCAAGTGCTGTACCCCATAAGGGGTAATTTTCAATTTAATTCTGTGTTTCCACCCTTCAGCCCAGATATGTTCTTCATCCAAGATAGGGTGGGGCTGGCCTAGTACATTGCATCTCTGGGTCAGCCATTGGGAATGACATGCATATTAATGCCTTCATTACGAAGCAGTAGGGTAACGTTTTTTATTGCTGGTTTGGTTAAAGGGATAGCCTTGAAGGGTAGCCACAATGCTGAGTACTTTATTTTTTCATAGGCAGTCTGGAATCTATCCAGCCCCATCAGAGTTTTAAAGTTAATAGCAAAGTTATTATCTCCAGCAGCATGTATGAGAGCAAGAATCTCATTGCAAAAAATCTGAGAGATTCCTTTATTAAAGTTCTGCCCACATAAATCCTACCTGGTGGTATGTCAAGCCCCCCTTGGTAGTGTAAACAGACTGCACTTTTTCTTTGCACTGGCAATACTGTTTGAAAATTCCTGTCTCTTTGTCTGAAGCCAGCACACACTCTAGACAACCTTCGTTCATCAGTATTCCCTGTCCCTTGTTCTTGTTCCATCCTATCCCCCCCATGTGGGGTCTGTTATGTCATCAGCTGGATGATTCTCTGGGAGGAGCTATACATGACATCCTCAGCCCTCAAATCTGTGTCAAAGTCAGTTATGTGGGGGATATTGTTATTAGTACTAGGTTCATGACTAGGTGTTTGAGAATCTATACTTGGTCTAGGCTGAGTTTCTGGTATGGGTAACCCTACCCCATCTGTGACCCAAATCCCCTTCCTTATTCTGTTTCCAGCCCACATTAGTTAAGGTTTTAATAATAGTCCATGGGGCAGGGTAGTGGGCCTGCTTTGTAGTACAGGGTTCCATGGGACAACCAGAATGGAGGCTAGGTAAGCCATGCATATCAACAATTTTACTGTTCAAGAAAGAATTCTCAGTTTGTGCACTTACCGCAGTTTACGGTTCTAGAGGCATTTGACAGCAATTTCCTGGCTCAGGCTACACAGTCTATATGGGTATTGGCTGCTGTGTTGGTGGCATCTTTGATGCTGCTGCATCATCTCAGGCCTCAGCTGTTTTGACAGGGGCCAGTGAAGCAATTTCCACAATTACTGGGGCTGAATCAGTCTTCTCCTTGGTAACATTTTCCAAATGTAATGTTTTTGCTGATGCTGTTTGCAGTCACCTCCGTTGCTTCTCCGTTAGTTGTGCCAAAAACACTTCTTCATCGCAGGATTCATTTGACTCAGTTTCTCTTCCAATTTCTATCATAGTAACCTCCTTCTGGGATGCAATTGATTCAGGTTCCTCAATCTCCAGTGCTGGACCTGCAGGAGCAAAGATCAGCTCCCCTGCAGGTACACCAGCTGATTCTGCTCTCTCTAGCCATTCGTCTGCCATAGTAATGGACTCCACAGCACTGCTACAGAACAGTAGGGGAATTTTTATTATGACATAAAGAAAATATACATATCAAAAGTGTTACTTCACACAAATCATGAAATCATAATATACAGAACATAAACATTCCATTTTTCTTAAACGAAAAACAGGATTGTAAAACAGGAAAATAAAAGACACTTTAAACAACCAAAAATTATACAAAAAAAAACAGAAAATCAAAAAAAAATAAGTATTTCAGTCATACATCCCCTAATTGGTTTCATAAAGCAAGTATGTGGAATCCAAAAGAAAATGTTTTTTAACTGGTAAACCCCTAACCATAGGGTAGGGGAAACTGGCATTTGCATTTGAGTGTTTGGGGAATTTAAACCCTTAAAAGTTTCAACCAGAAAGCATCTAATACACATCATAAAGGAATTTTATCTATTTCCTTTATGCATCCGTAATTTCAGATCAAAGAAATTTAAATATAAGCTCCGGGCATCTGTGTAATATAAACCCCTCCTCTCCACCAAATTTGTAGGGAATGTAATGTGATGCTTCCATAAGGTAAAATACACTAAATGAAACCAAAGCAGTGTTTGGTCACTCAGAACAATCAGATAAACCAAAACAGTATATAGCTTAAAAAAAACTGTGCCTAGTTTCACGTACACCGAAACATCTGATTTACTCAACTCAAATCTTGTATTCTGGGAGCCCCACTCCCCTCTTTAAGTGAAGTAGGGGGTCTGTTTCTTTCAAACTAACCCAAATGAAATCCATTTTTTATTAACTTGTGAAACTATGTAAACCAGAACCCAGGTTTAAATAAAGTGATGCATCCCAGAGTCTTCCTTATCTCAAGTCCCCCAAACAATGCTTCCCTTAACCCGGTTTAACCTTCCTTTGCCTCTTATTGCCTCCACTGTTAACTCAGCCAATCTATAGAACTCCAATGTGTTTGAAATATATTAGGAGAAACCATAGTAGAGTCTTAAGCTTTCTGATTTTTAACCGAGTTCTTGATCATATAAAACAGCTTGTCTGAGGTAAAGTGTAGTTGTTGTATTGTCAGTCTGCAATGAACATACCATATATGGAATTTGAAACATACTAGAAACAACCACATTGTTGTTCTGTCATGTTTGGTCCAGAGGAAAGGTAAGATTCCTAGACATAATATTTCCAATGTCATATTATAAAAGGGTGATATAGGCCACTTTTGTCTAAGGGTCTGCCCAAATCCTTGAACAAAGGGACATTCCAGAAATAAATGTTCCATTGTTTCTACCTCATTGGGATACATGTCTCTAGGAAAATACCTATCTGCCATGTGTTTGTGCCTCATATTTCCTCTCATGTTTAATCTCCCATACAAGGAAAGCCATAAAAAATCCTATAAATAATGTGGGATCCGGGAGAATTCCAATATTTTACCTATTACTATCTTATCTTGTGGGGAATATTTGTCAAAATGAGCAGTATCCTGAAAATATTTCTGAATTATGAAACCATATTGTTTCTTTCTACTGTAACTAGTTATGTGTTCTTTTGCTAGGCCCCATAACTTTATTTTCCCAAAACATACCTTAAAAGTCTCAGGGATATGCTATAACAACTTTTGCCTTGGTATGTTTGTGTGTGCAGGCCATGCAGAATAAATAGTGCCTAAAGAGTCAAGTACCCAAGATATCAAGAAGTTAGAACTTTGGGTTAATAAAGGTTTTAAATTAGAGTAGACAAACATAGTGAAGAAAAACACTATGGGTTGTATCATTTTTAAACCTCCATTCTTCTTGTCCCTGAGTAAAAAGCATTGCTTGATTGGGTTAAGCCTGCTGCCCAAATACGTGAGAAAAAACAGCTGTACATTTTGGTTTCCAATTGAGGAGGTAGACAGAAGACTATACTTGAATATAGAAATCCAGGGAGCAAAAAGGTCTTCACCATCTGCCCTTTTTAATTTTGATAACCTCCATTTGTTCCATAGACCCACTTTATCTTGTGCTACTTATAGCTTGGAATTCCAATTCTGGAGGACCAACTCCCCTGCACTGAATAACAGGCCTAGAACGGTACATGGCTCTCGAGCAGCTGGAATTCCTATAATTTGGTTTTCCAGAATACCATCATTCCTTATTGGAATGCATTTACATTTTACAAAATTAATTTGTGCCCCTGTATGTTGCATAAAACCTTGTAAGACCTGTCCTAGTTCTTTTGCTGATGGTAAATCCCCCACTATAAAACATATATCATCTGCATATGCAATACACTTTATTTATGAGTCTGCACTAGAAAAAGAAACTCCGTGGATATCCATTGTGTCACTTACCCGATGTATTAAGGGGTCTAACATAAATATGTACAGAAGTAGGCTCAGAGGGAAGTCCTGTCTGTCTCCCCTTTTAATACTACATTTCTGTCAGATACTCGTGGTTTACTTTGTCAAATGCTTTGGCCTGATCAAGGCTGATGAGTAAGCCAGTGAGTTCCCATAGTCTCCCCTGTGTAGTATTTCCCTAAGCAGAATAAGTCTGTCCATTTTTTTCCATTCTGGTATTGAACAGGTCTGTGAGGAATGAATCAATGAAGAGGCACATAGTAATAATCTGTTGCTAAGTAATTCAGTAAGGAGTTTAAAATCTGCATTAAGTAAGGTGATTTGACACCAGTTATGTAGATCTGCTCTATCTCCTTTTTTGAACATAAGAAGTACTAAGCCTTCTGTTATACTGTCTGGTAATATCCCTGAATCTGGTATTTCTTGTAAAACTGCTGTAAATTACTATAATAACACACTGAAAATAGGTTTGTATAGCTCATAAGTGATCCCATCCTTTCCAGGAGAGGTACCAAATTTTGTTTGTGAGAACGCTGTTGAGACCTCAAGGGGTGTAATGGAAGAGATCAACATATCATTATTGGATTGTGAGGCCTGAGGTAAGATTCTATTTTTTTACCGTATTTTATGTGTTTCTGGGGAAGATTCTATCGGGCAGAAGAGTGTGTTTATATGCCTATCTATGGCCTGCATAATATCTGACTTCGATGTACACAACTTCTCTTGCTGGTCTCGTATATGTGTCATGTGTTTTTGGTGTCTTTGCTGGGTGCAGAACTGGTATGGATTCAAGAAATCTTTGCTGCCCTGCGACCCAAACCTTTGTTTTTTATCTACGGATTTCAATCTATTATATTGAATATCATTTAGGTGTTTTCTTACCCTTTCTAGTTCTGGAAGAAACTTCCTATTGCCCTGAGCTGTTTGGGAAAGTAGATCTTGACACTGCTCCCTATACTCTTGATAAGTACTGTATCTGTTTTTTATTTCCCATTAACTTTCCCTATTGTTTGAAAATCATTTTTGATATCCTTTTTTATATCCTCCCACCACTCTCGGGATGTATCTTACAGACATGTAACTGATTTTCTTACTCTAAGGAGAGAGACAAAACCCTCTTCCACACTCGGGATAGATAATAATTCCAAATTCAACCTCCAGTACCCTGGACCCAGATGCATTGTTTCATGACTAGACATATTAACTTCTATGATGGCATGGTCTGATGGTGCCACCAGCTGTGTTTTAGTGTTTATAACCCCCAAAGATTCCGATAGGAACCAGAATTCTATTCTGTTGGCTTGAGTGCCATGGAAAAAGGTCTTCCTAAGTGTTCCAGATAATGCCAGCACATCTATTAGACCAGTCTGAGAGAGGAGGTCATTAAGACAGTTTGCATCACAATACAGCTGTTGTGTTTTCAAACCTCTATCTGTCAGGTATCGGCTACAGTTAAATTCTGCCCCCCCCAGGAAGACATATTTAGATGTAAATAAATATGACTGCACCACTCTAAACACTTCTATTCTTGTGGCTTTAGCTTGTGGTGCATACACATTTACTGTATAAAACGACATGGAGACCACAGAGAACCATGTCCAGCATTAGCACTTGACCAAGTACTATGTCCAAAATTTGTACAAAATGTGCTGATGGATTGTTAACACATATTCCCACCCCCACTGCATGTTTCTTCACCTATTGACCAGTAAGTGACTCCCCATCTCCAACCCACTGAAGCCTGCTCCATCTCTGTCCTAGTGTGTAAACGGGTATCCTGTAAGAATACCACATCTTGAAGCCCGTTTTCAAATAATGAATACATCAATAGCCTCTTTCTGTCTGACTGGATGTTATTTACATTTAAAGATGCAACAGTGATATTATATATACCAGTCATTAACTTAATGAAAAGAAACAGTTTACTTCTCATCGTGAACCCTTCTAATAAACTAAACTAAAATAAACAACACTATTTTTTCTTCACCCATTTCCTTGAACCCAATTGAGATTTTTTTTTAACTGTATCTGAGTCTTCCAAAGGTTGTTCTGCATCAGATACCCCGTCAGGCTAGGAGGACTGGACCAATGTAGAGTCAGATTCTGTCCCTGCATCTGGTTCTTCCTCCTGTAACACCGTGTATGAATTTTGCAAGGGGAGTTGGGGTGATTACAAAGATTTTTTGGCAGTGTTTCTGTTCCTCAGACTCCTACATCTGTTAGAAACCACTGTGTAGGCCTCTTCTGGTTGTAGAGGTGGGAGCATAGATCTAGTAGTTGTGGCCGGTACCTCCGCTGGGGTGCTTGGTGCTTCACGGATGGGGTCATCTGTGGGTCTACTGCTGGCTTGGTTGCCCTGTACTCATTCCATAGAAGATGGCCCTAATTGTCCTGCCAGGACTGTGGCCTAGTTCCGTCCAAGGGTGGGTGGGGGCTTTTGTTGTTGAGCAGCTTTAACAGCTGTGTTTATGTAGAAGTCTTGAATACAAAAATCTCCATTAGTATTACTGTGGGCTGCCCATGGGCACTTTGTAAAAGAGTGACTTTCTTGACACAGTGAGCATTTAGCAGGATCATGGCAGTCAGATATTAGGTGCCCCAAATCACCACATTGAGCACATTTTAAAGTGTTGCATGTTCTACTGAGGTGTCTGCCTGAGCCACACTTGTAACAGTGGCAAGGTTGTCCCACATAGAAAATAAAGTCTTTATCTTGGCCTAGATAAAAGCAACTGGGGAGGTGTTGTAATCCCTCAACTGTTTGTGTCAAGTTTATTTTATAACTCCAGCCCCCATTCCAGAAACCCTTTGAATCTAGGATGGGCTCATGATCACCTTGAATCTTACATTTTTTCTCAAGCCAGTATGAAATGTCCACTACGTTCACCCCTTCATTCCTGAAAAGGACTGTAATTACTTTAAAGGATTGTTTTGTGAGGGGGTATGGCCTGGAAATGGGACCATGCTGAGTTTGTTTTCAACAGAGCATATTTCATCCAGAATCTGTTTGGGATATCTAGAGTTCTAAAACTGACATTATAAGTATTGTCACCTGGTGTATGAATTAAGGCATAGACCTCACCTGGGAAAACCCTAACATTTGTTTGATTAGAACTTTGCCAACATGAAAACAGTCAGGTGTAATGTCAGTAGGCCCCATGTATCTCAGCCTTACAGTGTTTCTTCGTTTTGCCAGGGATACAGGTTTATGAAATAAACTTGCGTATGTAGTTGCTGGTTCTGTTAGGGTAGGCTGATCTACCTTTCTAATCAGGGCAGGAACTTGGTCATCCTCCATATGTGGGGGTAAGAGGTCCTTCCTCACAATGAGGACATCATAAATTGCTTCCTGGGATAATGCTTCTACTGGTGAATATGAAATGGGACTTGCCAATGCTGGGTCTGACTATCCATTTCCATGCTCTAGTAGAGCTACTATAATGTGCTGTTGTGGAGTAATGTTACCCAGAGTCTCTTCCAGATTTAGGGGGTTCTGTCCCTTCTTTGGTGACAACTGTTCTTGTTGCAGTGAAGCTGAGCCTGTATGATTTTTTGGTACAATGTTTCCCTTTTCCACTACCCCAAATACCCCTGGAATTGATATAGTAGGGTCAGCTACCCACTGATCAGTCTTAGTTTGTATCCAGCCTGCTCCTTCAAGGGCTATTTTTGGGGACCACTGCAACTGAAAGTCCCTGCTTGTGGGTTTGGGGTGTGGGGCATGGATATCTCAGCTTCAGTCCTGTTTGGGGCTGCACCTATAAATACTTTTGATACCATACCTGGAGTCACTGAGGGTGAATCTACCTCAGGGTGTTTCCTTTTCTTTAGATCCTCTTCTGCTTGTATCTGGGTCAGTCTGAAGTCTTCAGCCGCTTTTTCTAAAATTCTCCTTTTTTCTTCCAGCAGATTACTTGGTTCCATGGTAGAATCCGTGCTTTCTTTCAACATGCTCTCCAGTTGGTAATCCATTTTAGATAGGCCCTCTGATGTCATTTGTCTACCAGTGTGTACAACAGTGTTGGATGTCGGTCCAGGCTGTGAGGGATTAGGTATGCTCCGCTGGCCACCGCCTGGGTGCATCCGAGCCTTGCCATTCCCCTCGCTGTAAGCTTGCTGTGGGCATGCGATTGCCCAGCCTCCTCCACTGTCTTCCTCCATCTGGGTCAACACTCTCTCGACTTCACATTGCCACCTGTTGAAAAGAGGAAAAGGGGGTTTTATTAAACTGAAAAGTAAACCATAAACACAATGTGATACAACTCCCAAAAACAATTACAAAACATGGGAAAACATAAAAAAAAGTATTATGTATACATTAAAGAAACAGTTTTTAAATGGTCACAAAAGTACAAATCCTAAACCTCCATTAACAGGAGTAGGGAAAATCAACATAACTTGGAAAGTAAAACACATTCGAACTCGTGATACAGCTCACAAGCTAAATCTAAATTTAAAGGAAAGGAAACACAGTCAGTATAACCTATATTTATAAGTAATTACAGTATATATTATTAAATTAAAGGCACCTTAAGGTATACCAAAAGTCACAACCAAGCCACAGAGTCCCATCTGGATTTAAATAAAGGTGATGAAACATTATGCAGATCATGAAGTTAAAAATGATTCATAGCAGTATCCACCAAATGGAACAATTCTTCTGTAGAAAAGAGACATTGCTGAATAGTGAGCCGGCAATGGACAAACCAAATATAAAATTTAAAACACACAAGAAATAACCACATAGTAACCCTATCATGTTTAGTCCACAAAAAGGGTAAAATACCTACACGTAATGGTTCTGTGGTTAACTGAAAAAAAGGAGATGTTGGCCACTTAGATTGGACAGTGCTCCAAAATTCTGTAATAAATGGGCATTCAAAAAATAAATGTTCCATGGTCTCAATTATATGGGAGCAAGTTTCTCTTGGACAATATCGTTCCGAAATCTGTTTATGTTTCAAATTTCCTCTAACATTAAGTTTTCCATAAAGGGACAACCACAACACATCCCACATATTACGGGGTATCCGAGGGGAAGTCAGCATATTACCAATTGCCAAATGTTGATGTGGAGCATAAATATCAAATGGGGCTATATCTTGAAAATATCGCTGTATTATAAATGCATACAATTCCTTTCTGGAAAATTGGATAAAGGAACCTTTGGAAATTGCCCATAATTTTATTTTCCCAAAACATACGCTCATAGTGGGAGAAAGAGCAGCTATAGACTGTTGTCTAGGGATTGGTGCATTCTCTGGCCAAATAGATACCATCTCTCCCATTGAATCCTGAAGCCATGGTGTCCAAAATTTGGGAATTCTATTAATTATAGGCTGTAGATTTGTATACAGAAACATAGTAACAAAAAACAAAATAACAGGTTGAATCATATTTAAACCTCCCTGGTTACAATCTCGTAGAAGTAAACTATGTTTTATAGGGTTTAATCTGCTACCCCAAATGCATGAAAAAAAACAACTATAAATCTGTGTTTCCAGACTCAAGGGGAGACTAAAAACTGATCTTAAATCTAAAAACTGGGTAACAAAAAGGTTTTAACCATCAAAACCCGCTTTAATTTGGATAACAGCCACTTACTCCATATGTCTACCTTAGCTTGGGCTTCCTGTAATTTAATTTTCCAATTGATATAATCCAAATCACCCACTCCAAAATGCATGCCAAGAATCAAACAGGTTTTCTGTACAACTGTAATACCTATTACATGCGCAACTGAGATATCTAAAACGTGAAGGGGTATACAGTTACACTTATTATAATTTATAACAGCACCTGTACATAAAGAAAATGCATGTAAAACTATTTCTAAGCAATGTGCAGAAGGGATGTCACTAATAATAAAACAAATATCATCTGCATATGCTGTACATTTAATTTCAGGGTCACTACTAGAAAATGAAACACTATGTATATCAGAAGAAGTGTGTACAGTTCTAATTAATGGGTCCAATGTAAATAAGTACAAAAGTGCACTTAAGGGACAACCTTGATGCACACCCCTTAAAACTGGAAACTTTTTACCCAACCGACCATTACAGTAAGCTTGGGCTGTAGCCTGAGCATAACACGTCCGTAACCATTGTACAAAGATGCATGGAATACCATAGGATTTCAAGCAGTCCCATAAATATGTATGCCTCACATTATCAAAATCCTTAGCCTGATCCATACTAAATATTAAACCTGTGAGTTCCCCAGTTGCTTCTTTTTGCATAATTTCGCAGAGAAGGGTCAAATTGTCAGTAATGTGCCTATCAGGAACTGAACAAGTTTGGGAAGGATGTAATAAAAATTCAGCATGTACTAATAGTCGGTTGTTCAAAATTTTTGTCAAAATTTTAAAATCCATGTTCAACAATGTAAGAGGTCTCGAATTCGACAAGTCTTCTCCATCCCCTTTTTTATATAAAAAAAACACCAAACCATCATACATACTAGAAGGCAAAATTCCCATAAGTAAAGCATCATTCAACATCATAGTAAATTCTGATAATAAAATAGAAAAAATCATTTTGTATAACTCATATGGAAGCCCATCCAAGTCTGAGGCTGTGCGAGACTTCGTTTGAGAGAAGGCAGTGGTGACTTCCAAATGGGTGATGTCTGAAACCAACATCTGTTTATCATAAACAGATAATTGGGGCAACACACACTAAGCCAACCAAAGGACATGTGAAACCACAGGCATTTCAGGTGGACTAAATAAATATTGTATATGGGACTCCACAGCCAAAAGAATATCATTTGTTTTTGTGCATCTCTGCCCATATTGATTTCTAACTATTGACATGTATTTTTGCTGCCTCTGATAAGCAAAAAAATGAGAAGCATCCATAAAGGCTTTATCCCCTTGAGTTCCAAATCGTCTTTCAGTCTCCAAGCATTTAGCCCGATCAGATTGTATTTTGTTCAATCATTCTTGGAGTGTATGTAAAGTGGAGAGAATAGAAACATCCCCTTGTACTGCTCGAAAGTGTGCTTCTAGAAATTGTGCCCTAAGAAGGGCACATTCATCGGTTTTATATTTAACCATTAATTTTACCAATACATGAAAAATAAAGTCGGACATCCTGTTTAGTATCTATCCACCAATCTCGAGAACAATCGTAGAGGCATAAAACTGATTTCCTAGCTTTTAATAAAGCCAGAAAACCATCCTCAACCATAGGAATAAGCAGTAGGTAGGTCATTAAGACAATGAGCATGACAAAAAATTTTGTTTGTGAGAAGGCCACGATCTTTCTGATATCTACTGCAATTAAAGTCTCCACCCAGAAAAATATGTTGTGATGTAAATAAATATGGCAAAATTAATTTTAAGAGGCCAACTCTGTCAAATTTCGTCTGTGGGGCATACACATTTATGAAACATCCCCGTAATCCATTCACTTCTAAATCTAACATCAAAACACACCCAGGATAGAGATCTACCAGGTGAATTAATTTAGCCGTTGGAGTATTTACAGCAATACCAACGCCACTGCATAATACATCAGCCAGGGACCAATATGTAATTCCTCACCTCCAACCAACCGTTGCCGTCTTCACATCTTCCCTGGAATATAAAAGGGTATCCTGGAGGAATAGCACATCATAAGCTTCATTTTCAAACAAAGAATAAATCAACAACCTCTTTCTCTCTGACTGAATACTGTTAACATTCAGAGAGGCCACAGAAAGATTATAAAACATAGACATATACAGAAAATGAAAAAAGAAAATAAATACAATGCAAAAATATCCAAATGAACATAACACTTTTCTTAAACAAGCCAACCTAAAAAACATCATCATTTTTTTTGTGTAGATTTCCTCATCCCTAACTTAGTCCTTTTTTTTTCCCAGTATCCAGTTGCCCCAAGGGCTGGTCAACATCAGAGGCACCTTCTGGTTGAGATGAGAGAGGGCCAGTAGGGTAGACTCGGTTCCACCGTCATCCAGAAGTACCTGGTAGTTGTTTTGTAAAACCAAGGGTTCAATATGTGACACAGGTTTCTCCACACCCCAAGAACGTAAGACTACAGTGCCTAGTGGAAACCACCGAAGTCCTTCAGGAGGCATAGGTGGGGGCATAGGATCTACTGATATAGGGGTTACAACAGTGGATGCTACAGGAGGCAAAGAGGCGGCACAGGAGCTGAGTTCACAACAGGCATATCAGCTTCAGTAAAATTGTACCCGGGCTGCTCCGTACCGAAACATTTGTGGTCTCAATTCAACAGGGGAGGGAAGGCTGTTGTCTCAATGCAGCCTTAACTGCAGTATTAATATAAAAATCCTGTATACAAAAATCCCCATTAGATTTATTTTGGGCTGCAAAAGGGCAGTCAATGAAAGCATGAGCATCCTCACAAAGAGAACATTTCACTGGGTGATGACAATCAGTAAAAACATGTCCCCTTTCACCATACTGCACACACTTCACAATATCACAGGTCCTACTAAGGTGCCTAGGAGAACCATATTTGTAACAATGCCGTGATTGGCATGGGTAGAATATAAAACCTTTATCCCTACTCAGGTAAAAACAACTCGGCAAATGCTGTAAGCCATCCTCTGTCTGTAGTAAATTAATTTTATACCTCCACCCTCCATTCCAAAACCCCTCAGAATCCAATATAGGCTCAGAGTTACCCTGGAGCATACATTTGTGTTCTAACCAATATGTAATGTCTTCAACATGTACCTCCTCATTCCTAAATAATACAGTTATAACTTTAAAGGATTGTTTTGTCAGTGGAATCACCTGAAAATGAGACCAAGCAGGGTTAGTTTTAAGTAAAGCATATTTCATCCAAAATCTATTTAATAAATCAGGGGTGTGAAAGATAATATCATACGTGTTGTCCCCAGGGGAGTGAATAAGAGCATAAACTTCAACCGGAGAGAAAAACACAATAACTGTTTAATCAAAACTTTGCCAACATAAAATCGGTCAGGCATATCTTCGGTAGTTCCCAAAAACCTTAAGCGAACTGCATTCCGTCGTTTAGCCAGTGTCACTGGTTTCTTAAATAGACTAGCAAATGTAGCAGGAGGCACTAGCAAACCATTAGGTTCTTCATTATGTTCAACAATCAACCCAGCCATCCTCATACTGTCTCCTGTAGCCTGAGTCATCGTAAGGTGCTAATCATTAATGGGGGAGAAAGAAATTAAGCCATCAACGAGAACAGAGTCCTGAGATGCAATGTTTGTATTCTGTAAGGGATCAGGGTTAACCACTTTTGAGGTGGCTCCAGAGGCAGGAAGCACTGTTTCCTGTACCAAAACATCAGTGGGCAGGGGATCTTGTTGAAAGGAAAACTCCTCCAAAGGAGTATCTGCAGATGCTGATGACTCTCCCACCCCAGGAACCCCCGGAATCGGGATCTCAGGGTCAGCGACCCAAACGCCAGTTTCAGACCTTATCCAGCCTGCCTGCTGTAAAGCCCGCTGAGGGGACTATGTATCTCCCGAAGAAGACGTCTGGGCTGGGGGCAAATCCTTGCTTTGTGTATTAGAATAACTTAACACTTTATTAGTATACACTGAGGCCCGAGGGAATCCAATCGGGCCGCTATGCTTTTCTTCCTCCACGGAAAGCTGAGCTTGCCGGTAGTCTGCTAGAGTGAGCTCCAAAACCTGATGCTTGGTTTCTAGTTGCGTAGCAACAACCAAAGAGGAAGACGCTGACTGGTCCTGAGGCACCATAGAAAGAACATCCTCTGATAGACTCAAAACTGGATTCACAAGCTCCGCCTGATAAACTGGGCCCTCACCCATTTCTTCATTACCGATGACTCCTGCACAGTGAAACGGGGATGCCTGCTGCGAGGGTATAGGTACAATAAGCTGGCTATCTCGTGAATGCATTCCAGCCGTACCTTCCCCCTCGCAAACTGATTCTTGCAAATGCACAGCAACCATCCAACCTCCACTGCTGTCAGCTGCCATCTTGTTCCCACAGGAAAAGGGTTCCCCTGCTCACAGGAAGCAAGAGTAGGGGAATTTCCCTGGTGTCCTGGCCAAATTTCCTCTAATGCACTAAAAATACCACCAACAGCTTAATCTAGCTCAAGGTCAGTTGGCATTCATCTGTATCCCCCTCCCCCCAGTCATGCCTGAAAATAGATAGAATTTGTCTAGTGCACTTACCTGTTCAACAAAAACTAAATAAATAAATAAACATTGCAACCTTCGCCTTTGTACCAAACTTTAATGGCAAAGTTCTAACTTCACATTTCACAAAGTTATCACGGCACTGCACGTCTGAACTTCACAATGTGAATTACCTTCCTAAAACAAAGTGAATTTGTGAATTCATTCATGAAGTTAAGTTTTCCAACTTTGCACATAACTAGTGTCCACTGTTACATGCGCAATGTTGAAGGTGCTTGTTCTTAAGTCTCTATCATGGAGTTATCTCACAACATGGTTCCGGTTTCACTCTTGGGGTCACAGTGTCTTAAAATGCTTAGCAAAGTATAGTCAAGTCAAGTCAAGCCAAGTTGCTTTTTTTAACACAAACAGTTGTTTGGTGTCCATTGTTACATGTGCAACAGTGTGGTGTCCATTGTTACATGCACAGTGTTAAAGGTGCTTTTTCTCGAGTCTCTGCTAGAGAGTTATCTAACAATATGGGCCCTTTTTTCACTCTTGGGTCTCTGTGCCTTGAAAAATCTTATTTAATTTAATTTAATCTACTGTGGATCTGAAAAATTGACCCTCATGCCACACTTTGGTAACCCTTTTTCATCAATATACCCATTTGTTTCTTTAGTACACATGGTCTCGGGCTTTAACTTTCATAGTCCCAGATATATAATCCTCCTTACAGCTTCCTAGAAAATTAAAATACTGTATATTTGGCATTCAAAATTATATGGTATCTGTCAAATGGAATGCAGTTTAGAGTCTATGAAGCATGAAGATATACTACAGTGTTGCTTAACCATGCTTTCAATTTTAGACTTAACCCTCTCTGACAGAGGTGACCTTATCATAGTGCCAATGTAACAGGGGACAGGTCTTCGAGATTAATATGTGTGTGGTAAAAGAATAAGTTGTGATTAAATGAATGATGAGCCAGGATTAGGGCTGAGAATAAATGGGTCTCTTGCTCAGCTATGTAACCAGCTCCTATAGTACGAATATTAACATTATACTTCAGTTTGACAAGAAAAGTTGAAGCACGGCTCCTGAGCTTACTTGATAATTACATTATAAAGTATTTGGCTGTAAACTATATCTCAAATTAATAAAAGGGCTTAGAACACAATAAGTCAGCAGGTTCTAAAAGAAGGAAAAACTGGGGAGGTTCCTGTTTCAGTTTTCCCACATCACCCCCTCCCATTTTGGTTCAGGTTTTGGATTCATGACACTAGCCCTGTATAGTATCTTATGTAACTTTCACACAGCAAAGCAGAACATTAAAATATGATTTGTCAGGTTTATATGAATGACATAATTTCACAACCAAAAATGTAAGTACCTGCTATCACTCTGCATAAAGAATATGTAGGGCAACAGAGGCAGTAGGGTGTTATGAATACTCAAGTGTTCAGATTTGGTACATACTCATACAGATATTTGATTGATCAGATATTTGTGTATTTATCATTTATTTTCTGAAGCAAATGGTGTTTTACTGCAACCTACTGTATCATGTGACCAGGGATAGTTTTTTTGGACAACACCCACTCACTGAGTCACCTTCCAACTCTGTTTCCCCACCCCAGACACATACCAATAGATTGAAGTCCCCAACTAGCAGCACTTCACCCTTACTTGCCATCCTGATAGTGCCTTTCCCAAGTTCACTATTCAATTTCTCTCCCTGTGCTGGAGGTCTATTTAGCACCCCTTGCATGGATGGCAGCTCCAGTACCTTTCTTCAGGAATAGTCTCAGCACCTCCAGCCTTCTCTAGCCTCTGGGTACCCCTGTACTTCTGTGGCCTTGATTCCTTCCCTCACTCTTAACTCTTAGTTATCTCAGTGTCAGGAGCTACCCCTGTATATCTAGAGCAGGATAGATTACAGCTATTGTTAAAGTTGAACATATCTGCAACATTTCAGCCAGATGTGTGGCAGTTTACATATAATTTTTGTTACAAGTTACTAATAGCACAGTAGATTAAAATAATGGTGAGGCAGTATAGCACAGTGGTTTAAGGCTCTGAGCTGCAAACCTGGAGACCTATGTTTGAATCCAACAGCCTCCACTTGTGTACTGCGTGACCCTGAGCAAGTCACTTAACTTCATTGGGCTCCCAGGTCGCACCTGTAAACAAGCTTCAGCTTAGTGTGACTGCTGGCTAAAAAACCAAAAACAAAACAAACAAAAGGTTGAACTTGACCTAGCAATTATGACCAGCTGCAGTTATAGCTTAATTTTGAATCAGATCTTTAAAAAAATAGACTTACAAAAGCTATGTACTAGCTTTAAAAGCTAAACATACTACAGATGCAATTTTCTCTCATGCCCAAATTGTATACAATAGAAAATTGCATCTGCTGCAGACATAGGATTTGAAAATCCCCAGCTCCAAGTGTCTGTAACCTGTGAACAACTGTTTACACTTGGGACCAAAATTCATGAAATTTAAGCTTGTGAAAGCAACCTGTATTTAAATGTGACTGCTCCAGCTCCCTAGCATGAGCAAACAAAGAGATTGCTCACATGACAGGATATGAGGGTGAGGATATAATCAGATTGTTTGTATAGGTAATGGGGTAATAAGAGTGCTACTGCTACAGGAGTAGGGGTCTTAATGCAAAGGGGAATTTGTACCTCCTCTTAACCATCAGGAAAAAGTAGATTGCTTGTGAATCTCCACAGGATGATAAGAACAGATCCATATAGGGTGCAGTAGTAAGATAGATTGTTGAGGAAACGATGGTCAACAGACCTAACTTGACACTTGCTGAATAAAATTCCATAATATGCCACTGTACAGTAAGTCATTCAGGACCAGTAGGTCTCATGCAAAATCTTGGTATTCAGTTGCACAAGAGTGAACTTTTATTTACGTGCCAAGACTCCAAATGGTCTAGCAAAAGACATCCATTTTGGACTGTTGCATAAAGCCACCACCACTACCACCACCACCACTACTATCACCACCACCACTGGCCACCTCTACTACCATGCCAAGTGAAGAGGAGGAGGGTGGGCAATATCCTCTGGGTTGTTTCCCTTGTCTAAGGTTAAACTGATGGTTCTCCTAAG
Organism: Neoceratodus forsteri; assembly: GCA_016271365.2. Classification (NCBI taxonomy): domain Eukaryota; kingdom Metazoa; phylum Chordata; order Ceratodontiformes; family Ceratodontidae; genus Neoceratodus; species Neoceratodus forsteri. Next base: position 25,505,269 of record CM057454.1, read on the forward strand.
CCACACAGGAGGCTAATAAAGAAATGCAGCAACCTGTGGGTGAGGGATAAGGTGGTAAGCTACTGTAGGTGTCAAATTGGCTGAAGGGTAGGAGGCAGACAGTGGTGGTAAATGGAAGTCAATTGGGGAATGGAGGAGGGACCAATGGAGCAACACAGGAATCAGTACTGGTCCTGTCCTCATCAGTGTCTTCATAAGTGACATAGAAACACAGAATCTGATGGCAGATAAAGACTGCTTGTCCCATTCAGTCTGCCTTCTTTTCCTACCTACATTCTCACCACAGACGCTACTTGACTTACAGCTCTTTCTCCCTCCCCTCTTCCTTTCCAATACCTTTGTGCCTATTCCATGCATTTCTGAACCAGACCTCTGTTTTCTCCCCACCACCTCCTCAGGAAGGCTGTTCCAGGAATCCACCACTCTTTCTGTGAAGAGGTACTTCCTCATATTTCTCCTGAATCTGCTGCTTTCCAGCTTCATAGCATGTCCCCTTGTTCTTGAGCACCTTTTGTTTGAAAAATACTTCCCTTCTGTATTTTATTTACCTCTATGAGGTATTTAAATGTATGTGTCATATCCCCCTTCCTTATGTCTTGCAAGGTGTACATATTGAGATAATTTAGTCTCTCTTAGTAGTGCTTTTGATGTAGTCCCTGTAGTATTTTAGTTGCCGTCCTCTGGACTGCCTCCACTCTGTCTATATCCTTCCATAAATGTGGTCTCCAAAACTGGACACAGTACTGAGGGTGGAGTCTTACCAGTGATCTCTACAGGGGCAACACCACCTCCCGCTTTCTGCTGGTGATACTCCTTCCTATGCACCCCACCATCCCACTAGCTTTCCCAATGGACTTGTTGCACTGCCTGGCCACCTTTACATCATCTAATATGATTACCCTAGGACTCCTTCCTTCTTGGCTGTCATCAACTCCACTGCACCCATATTGTACTCTGTGCCCTGGTTTCTGCGTCCTAAGTGCATTATTTTGTACTTTTCTTCATTGAAATCCAACTGCCATACCCTTAACCATTCCCTGAGTTTTCTCAGGTCTCTGCTCATCCTTTACTCACACACAGCCTGGAGTGTCCAATCTGTTGCAGATATTGGTGTCATCTGTGAAGAGGCAGGCCTTTCCTTCCAGCTACTCTGCAATATTACTTATAGACATTAAAGAAGACTGGTCCCTGCACTGATCCCTGAGGTACTCCACTGATCACCTTCTCTTCCTCAGAGTGAACTCTGTTTACCACCACTGTTGGTTACCTATCCCCTAACCAATTTCCTACCCTGTTTACCACCTTTTTTACTCACCCCTAAGCTACCTTGCTTGCTTCCTAGCCTTCTATGTGGAATGCATCTGCATTTTCCTTGTCTCCCTCTGTAAAGTTCCCCCCTTCAATTTTTAGCCATACAAGCCCTCCCTTGGACTTCCACTTTTTGTTTACATACATACAAAATGTCTTGTCCTCTTTTGATACTGCCTGGTCTATTCTATGTTTAGTTTGTGCCTTTGTGCTCCTTGCTGTTTTCCCTGTTTCCCTCCATTTCCCAACATGCACTTTCCTATCCTCCTCTTTCTGAGTCTCTTTGTATTTTCTGAATGCACTCCTTGTAGTCTTTACCTTTCCCATCACCTCTTTTCAGAATCATAGTGGCTTCTTTTATCTCTTGCTTTTGCTAACTTGCTTGATACAGAGGTTTATTGCTTTCACTATGCCCCTTTTTAGCTTGGTCCTCTATTCCCACACCCCTAGTCATCTCCCCCCCAAACCAGGTCATCCCTGAGGCACTCATCCATTGTAAAATGCACCCTTCTAAAGTCCAGGACTCTCACTCATGTGTGATTTAATTCTGCAGCCGTCCTTATACTAATCCACACTGTATGGTGATCACTGGTGCCCAAGTGGCATCCCACCATAGCATCTGCAACACTGTGTCAGCTACTGAGACCCAAGTCCAGTATTTACCCATCATGGGTGTCTCACTAACTAGTTGCCTGAGGGTGCCCCCAACAAGAGTAGTAGTAGTAGTAAAAAGTTTATTTCTGTTATCAGAAACAGGATAAAACCCAATTTAGCATCAGCTAATTTACAATGGGGTCCTACTGTACAGAAGAAATATCAGTTTCATTTTTAAGTACATACAGATGCAAACACTATACATACATAAAAACATAGTACATATACAACCAAAGAAACAAAGCGAAAAAAAAGGAAAACAAGATAATAATTACAACAATAAACCATGTATGTAAACATCTCAAGTGCAGCAGATCTTTAAAGACATTGCTTCCTTTACAAGCCATGATTTTATTGCATTCCAAGATATTTTATTTGTACTTGACCTCAGATGGCCTGGTAATAAATTCCACAATTTGGACCTTCATATAGATAACAATGTTGGCCCTTCACTGTTCTCATAAGGGTACCCAATTTTACTTCCTCTTCAGATCTCAAACCTACCTTAGCATTCCATTCCTCCAGAAACTCCACTAGATATCCTGAAGCTTTTTTACAGTAACAGCGATAAATTAACCATTGCACATGCATATTTCGCCATTCTGTCAAGGATATCCAATTTAAGTTCCTGTAAAGAGTGCAATGATGTGTTTTCTGAGGTGCATCCAAGACAAAATGCGCATATCTATTATAGATGACATCAAGGTTTTCTAAATTACTCCTAACTGCCCCTCTATATATGATATCTCCATAATCGATATGCGGAATTATCATTGAATTAACTATCCTTAACCTAGCATCAAATGAAAGACAACTTCTATGCTTATACAATACCCCCAACTTTTTACACAATTTTTGTGTCAAGCTATCAACATGAGAATCCCAGCTACAATGAGAGTCCAACCATACTCCCAAATATTTATAACGATCCACATAGGTCAGACTATGCCCATCAAGTGTCTTAATATCCAGCTCCACAGGTACTTTTTTATTTGAAAACAACATTACCTGTGACTTCTGTGAATTCAAACCAAACCATGTTCTGAAAATAGATTTGTAATGTATTAAAACATTTCTGCAATTTATCCTGTATATATCCCACAGATTTCCCTTCAAGGTACAAAATTGTATCATCTGCATACAAATGGTGCCGGACATCATTCATTAGATGTCCAACACCATTTGTATATATATTAAATAGAATGGGTCCTAGCACTGACCCCTGAGGAACACCAGAATTAACATCTAGATAGCCAGACACAAAGTTACTACCTAACCTAACCCTTTGTTGTCTACCATCCAGGTAGCCATGGAACCAATTCTGGGCTTCCTGGCTGAGGCCTACAGATCCCAATTCTTCCATCAATACCTGATGTCCCAAGGTATAGAAGGCCTTTGATAAATCAATATAAATTGCTCCAACCAGAAAGCCCCTATCCATGGCCACCTGGATGTCCGTCACAACCTTAACAAGTGCAGTAGTGGTACTATGTTGAGCCCTAAAACCGACTGATATTTATTATATTTTTCATTTTTTCAAGATAGCTATTTAATTGAGAAACCACAATTTTTTTCAAACACTTTAGAAGTAACTAGAGCAATGATATTGGTCTATAATTCGCATATCATTTCTCACCCTCCCTTAAACACTGGTATCACTTCTGCCTGTTTCTGACTAATGGGTAAGTACCGTCTTCAGTGAGAGGTTAAAATGTCAGTCAATATTGGTGCTATTACTGGGCAGCAATTTTAACAAAAAAGATGGAATCCCATCTGAACCTTGGGCCTTATTTATATTTATTTTTAATAATTCCAATAGACTTGACTTGGAATAATATTTTGAAAACAGAATAATAAACCATTTTTATCTTTCTTTTCTTGATTTCTCATTTGCTTAATTATACCAGGAAGGGGACGTGCATTAATCTGAGAAGACCCTATATCAACAAACATTTTATTCAGCATAACAGCTGCCCCATCTGAAAGTTTTACTGAGCCATTTTCTGCCATAAATTCATTTGGCAGTTCTGAGGTCTTATTTCCTTGTAATTTTTTAACCATATTCCAAAAATCCCTAGGTTTTTTAAACTGGTCAGTTGCCATTCCAGAAAGATAGAAATCTGATTTAGCTTTCCTTATTTGTGCAATATACAGATTACGTGCTGCTCGATATTTTTCCCAAAGCACTCTCTCATTTTTTTTCTTTGCCAATCTCCATGCAACATCCCTTTTCTTATGATAAACTCTTAGCTTTGCAGTATACCAAAAGGAATTTTTTTGTTTAACTTTTCTACTTTGGATAGGTGCAAAAATATCACATACAGATATAAATTCACCACAAAAATATGACCAGACACTATCTATATCAGGAATCAAAGTTAAACAAGACCAGTTTCTTGATTCCCATTCAACCATAAAGGATGTGTAGTCCAAGTTCTTAAAACTACGATAGTATTTAATTTGAGGAACAGTCAGTTGCTTAGCTGTTTTCCTAACACAAAAAGTTATCTGATGGTCACTAAATGAATCTGGAAGCACTCCAGCCACTGAATATTTAGTAGGATCAGAAGTAAATATCAGATCCAAAATAGTGGAGGAATTAGGAGTTTTAGCATTTAGTCTTGTAGCTGTGGCAATCAACTGAGACAAACCCAGTATTGTTTTTAAATCCATTATTTTGCTGGTGGGTAGCAGCCTCATCCAATCTATATTCATGTCCCCCATAATCATAAGCTCATGACTTTCCCTATAGGGAAGCAAAAAATCCTGAAGAACAAGAAACTGTTGGTCATCTCCACTAGGGGGAAGGTAACAACCCACCAGCAACAATGGTCTACAATAAGGGATTTTTATCTCCAGGACTACCTTTTCCATGCCTGATGTACTAGCACAATTTAGATTCTTAATTTCCAAAGCTACAGTACCATAGACCAAAACGCCCCGGCCCTTTTCCCACGATCATGCCTCCATAATTGGTAACCAGGTACCTGTATTTCACCATCCTGTATCTTTTTATTTAGCCAGGATTCAGTTATTACTATAATATCTGGTTTAAATTCCAGGATCCGTTCCCTCATCATATCAAATTTTGGAAAGAAACTCCTAGCATTCAACTGAACAAATGAAAGTTTATTACTTTGTAAAATATCAGCTGTGTACATATTCTCATTACCTGGCCCCTGATTTGAACAGATATTGGCTGGACCTGGATTCAAATGGATATTTCTGACATCAATAAGCTCAAAGCTATAAGAATTTTTAATTTTGCAACCATTCCATACTGCTTTAAAAGAAGTCTTCGAACCATAAGGCAAAAATAATGCCTATAATTTGCCTCACGGTTCAATTTCCATTTACCTATCAAAACAGCCAGTCTGCAAGATATAGAGCTTTGTATTTGAATTAGCAACTGAGCAATCGGCCTAATCTTTGTTCCCAAAAAAATTAAGGGTAGTGTTTGAGTGTCCCCACATTGCATAACAATCAGATTTCCTAATTGGACTCCAGTCACATTTCCATATTTAAAATTTGTATTTCCAAACATGGAAAAAAGGGAAAAAATACTAATCATAAAGCATACTACCATCAGAACATTAGTAAATATTTTACCCATTTGCAAAGTATGTATCCAAATAACTAGAAAATAGAAACAAAATAAAACAAATTATACAGTAGGTATATTTAGAGACAGCAAGACAAACTCTTGCTATCACTGGAATCTATATGTTTTCCCCAAGTAGCAATAATTACCCAATCTTCTATTAAAATACAGGATTGTTCAATAAAGGCAATTTTGGAACATTACAAGAGACTTTTAAACTATCACAAAATAAAGATAAAAAATGGCCCTTTACACACCAGTCCAAATGTTCTTCTGTTTGCTCTCTTAATTTCAGTTTTCTTCTACGGTGGCGCTGCTGCGCCGCTCATGCTAACGCCAGCGCCGTGGACAGCGTGAGTCTCTTATGAACTGCCCCTTCTCCTCCGTGATGCTGCTAGCCTCCTCCGGTTCTTCACTTGCCACATATTTGAAAAACTCTGATTACTGGGAGCAGGAAGTAGGGAGATGAACCACACGGGGGGAGCACAAGAGGTTCAGGATGTCCCTTCTTCTAGCTGAAGCCATAGCTGGAAGGCTCTAATCTACATCTGTTAGACTGAAGTCCCCCACCAGCAGCACCTCCTCCTTTCCTTTTGTTTTGCCAGCAACTTCTAACAGTACCTTATCTAACTCCTCTCCCTGTGCCAGAGGTCTCTAGATCATGCTGGTACAAATAGTGGCTTCATTCTCTGTCTCCAGGGTGACCCACAGTACCCCTGCCCCTTCCTGGATTCCCTGTATTTTCATTGCTTTTATACTTTCTTTCCCTCACATAAAGCACCATACCCCTCCTTTCCTTCCCACCCTGTCTTTCCTGAACAAACTATAGTCTGGCATTTGTAACATTCTGGTGCCCTAGACAAATGGACTTAGATGCAGCACATCAGTTCAGTGGCCATCTTTATTCATATAACAGATACGTGTCACACACTACTGGACACAGATGAAGGAATGCCCACTGGGCATGATAGGAATTATATATACTGTGGAAGTCCAAATAACTATATTAAGGGACTACAGTCCTAATGGCATTTCCTGTACTTTTTGCTACCATTCGTGCATCTATTTGTATATACTACATTCCTCTCCTTAGACAGAAACTAGTCTAAAATAAGTCAGTGGCATTTTGTACCCTCTGGGCCAAAGTAGACTATCCAGTTCCCAGAAACATGTTTGGCAAATTATTCTGTCCCTCTCTTAAAACTTGCCACTAATGAAGTAACAGTAGAGGTAAATAATCCAGTTGCACAGAGGCACAGGTTCAGTGCATGAGTTAAAGGTCAAGTCTTTGTGGTGCTCTTCGTCGCCTCATGGGGTATCTCTGGGCTGGACCTCTGACAGTGAAACAGGCATTTTTAAATTATTCGGCACAGGCCTCAGTGGAATTCCATTGGTAGAAGCAAAGTCCTCTGTGACACCTTCATCATCTGGAGTGACATCTTCAGCTGAATGAGCTGGAATCTTTGAATGTAACAGGAGATCCACATGCATATGAACAAGTCGATGTCCCACATCAATGGCATAGGTCAGAGGTCCACATGTCTCAATCACCACCCAGGAATCTAAGAAACCTTGGGATGTCTACTATCTCAAACCATCACCCTGTCCCCAGGATGGAAAATCTGTACTGGCTTGGGTGATTTGTAATGACTCTTTTGCTGTTGCAGCTGATGTTTTGTGACAGTATCAGCCAAATCTGTCTTGAACAATGTGAAATGGGTATGAGGTTGACGTTTAAGAACAGTTCAGCAGGTTTTTGCTCTGTGACTGTGGGAGGAGTGTTTCTATAAGATAACAGGAAACGTGCCAGCCTTTGAGTTGTAGGTACTATATTGACTGTGAATCTTGTTTGGCACATACATTTTTGAATTTTTGTACAGCTCATTCAGCTGCACTATTGTATTGGATGTTGGACGATAAGGTGGAGTCAAAATATGTTGAACCCCATTCTGCTTTAAGAACAGTTTAAAGTCTTGTAAAGAAAACTGGGGACAGTTATCTGACTCTAATTCCCATAGTAGTTCATATAAGTCAAAAAGTTGTCTCAGAAGATTTACAGACATTTTATTGGTTGTGAGTGGTCTGGGAAGCACTTCCACGTATTTAGAGTGGCCATTAATTTCTACTAAGGCCTTTTTTTGTCCACTTTGGCATAGTCAACATGGATGTGCTCCCACTGTGTGGTAGCCCAAGACCAGAGATGCAAGGGTGCATTTTCAGGATGGTTGTGAACAGCCACACAGGGTGCACATTGGCTGACAAGATGCTGGATATCTTGATCTAGTCCTGATGACCATAGGTATCCTCTGACCAATGTCTTCATCTGAGATATTCTGGGATGACTTATGTAAGTGGGAAAGTAACCTTTTGTGGAACTTTGGAAGTATCACTATTCAAACTCCCCACAGACTGTAGCCTCGCTGTGTGGACAACTGGTCCTTCTTGTCCAGGAAAGGTCAGAGAGTCTGGTCTCCTGTGAAGTTGGGCCAACCATTGAGGGTAAGATCTAGGACTTGAGAGATAAAAGGGTCTTGTCTTTTGTCCTCTGTGAAATCCTGTGAAGCAGCAATGGGTAATTCCTCAAGATGTGAAAGCTGAACTACTGCCTGATTGCCTTCCTTCTCTGTAGTGTCTTTGCATGGCAGTCTTGATAATGAATATGCATTGGCATGATCCTGAGAACATCTGTATTTGATGACATAAGCCAACAAAAGCAGGGTCCATCACTGCATACTGAGTACTGCGAGAGTTGGTATTGTGGCCTTTAGCCCCAGAATTGCCAGTAGAGTCTTGTGATCTTTAGCAGAGTGAAATTACATCTGCACAGGTACTTATGGAACTTCTTGGCACTGTTAATTATGATCATGGCTTCCTTCTCAATCTGAGCATAATTCCTTTTGCATGGTGACAAGGTTCTTGAAGCAAAACCAATTGGATGTTCCTCCCCAGAAGATAACACACGAGACATTCTGACCCCCACTACATATGGGGATGCATTACCCACCAGTCTCAGAGGTTTGGCTGGATCGTAATGTGCCAACACCTTGCTCTTCAATAGAGGTTGCTTGCAAGCCTGGAATGCTTCCTCACACTGTGGTGACCAATTCCATTTAGCTCCTTTCTGCAGCAAATCATATAGTGGTTGCAGAAATATGGACAAATGGGCTAGGAACCACCCATAGGAGTTCAAGATGTCTAAGAATGATTTAAACTCTGTCACATTTGTTAGCTCAGGTGCCTTGACTAGTTTCTACCTTGTTCTCTGTTGGGTGTCGGCCTTGGGCACTGATCCAGTAGCTGAGGTACTTAAAAGAATTTTGTAGAAATTGACAAATGGCTAGTTTCACTTTTAGTCCACACTACTCCAGTCTTTACAGGACTTGGTCCAGGACTGTAAGATGCTCTTCCACTGTGGGTGCTGTTACCAAGCTATGATACATAAAACAGACTACACAGTCCAGTTCGTGCATTATCTGGTCCATTATGTTCCATAAAATTGTTGACACTGTGGAAACTCTGTAGGCCAAGCTATGATATTGGTAAAGTCCCTGTTGGGTGTTGATGGTTAGATACAGTTCTAACTCTGGCTCCAATTCCAATTGCTCCAACTTGCTGAAGAACATTTCACCTGCTAGTGTGGCAAACAAGTTCTCTGCACTGGGTAATGGGTATGGATCTGGCTCTGCCTCTACCTAATGGTTCATTGTAACCTTGTAATCACCACACAACCTCACTGCTTTGTCTTGCTTTGGTACCACAACAATCGGGGCAGCACAGACACTCCTCTTTACTCATGACACTATACCATGGCTTTCGAGATGGTCCAGTTCCTTCTCTACCACTTCCCTTAAGGCATAGGGTTCTGGTTGAGGCTTGTGGAAAACTGGAGCAGCTCCCTATTGCACTTAGACCTTCATCTTGAAATCATAGATTGTGCTGTAGCCATCCTGGAAAAAGGGACCATGTTTGTCCAGGATGCTCCTCAGTGCATATCATGGTGCCTTGGTCACAGTGTTGAGGCTGAAGATCTTTTCACAGTTTAACTTAATCTTCCTGAGGCAGTTTCTTCCTAGTAATGCAGGTCTGTATCCTTGAACTACCACCAGAGGCAAGGTTCACATTCCTCACTCATAGGTGACTGGTACTTGAAACTCCACTAGCACAGGGATGCAGTCCACAGTGAAAGATGAGACTTGCATATGCAATGGTTAGAAAGCAGAAAGAATGCCAGCACAAAGATTCGCACTTACTTTTCAGTGATATTTATTCCAAGATTTTGGTGGAAAGCAGCAACAAACTCCTGACTGGTTTCACCTTTCTAGGCTTTTTCAGAGGGATGAAGGGGGACCAACACTTTAAAATACTGCGCAACCAATCACAATCGAGTGACATCATATTCCAAATTGATAGCATATTTTAAAGTGACGTGTAAATAAAGTGCATATTAATGACAAAAGTTGTTAAATTTGCTAAAGTGCTGGGTTGCTAACAGTGCCTACAGTAACAAAAACATTTTTTGTTAAGTTTCTGTTAAAAACAGTAGTTAAATATTAAAGCATCATAAAGGTCCCAGTTTACCGTTTTTTCTATATATATCTCTATCTTTATGAATTCCAAAGACCATTTAAATCACAATATTCTTTCAGCATTCACTATTTGATACCTATGGTCCTTTTCTATCTTAATGCTTCATAAAATTGGCATTTCTGTTTTTTCTTGTTAATCAATAGCAGTATTTTATACGCATATATATTTATGTATATATGTAATCAAGCAGAGTTTTTTCTTTCTTAATAAAGATGCTGAGAATCATAGGGATCCCTGGGCCATCACTTGAGGCTTGAGGTGGAAGTATGACACCTACCTCTGGTCCGCCTGTACCGTCATCTCAGTGCCAGGGAAAAATAAGCCTTCCTGGGGACCTAAAACATGAAGGAAAAGGAAAAACGTATTTGATGAGAGAAGTGTTTAAGATATGATATAGCAGAAAGAGTAAAAGAAAAAGTGGAACAAACATTATTTGGTTGTAATTTGTGACTCAATCCCTTACATTAAGCAGAGTCTAAAACTAATACTATACATGTACACTTTATATCATGAATTCCTTAACTTTTCCTATCTTTCCTTTTCTTCAGAAGTGGCATAATGTCTAATCTATCATTTAGACCAGGTTGATAATACACTCCTAGTTGAAAAATCCATAATGCTTCACTGCATAGCAGCAAATCATCCAGAAATCCTCCTATTTTACCCAAATAAACTTTTTCAATGCTTTGAAAACTAAAAGTGTGGTCCTCATTATTTGTGTTTTCCAATATGTGAGCTGCAAGTACATTTCTAGGATCAGCATTTTCTATTGGTCTAATATGTTCTCTGCCTCTAACTTTCAGTTGCAATGATTGCAATGGTCATTGCTGCAGTTTTTCTCTGTAGACATGCTCTCGCACAAGAGATACTGATGCTCCAGTGTCAAGCTACATGCTAGTTGGTTGTCCCGCCAAATGGATCAGTAGGCAGATTTCCTCACCACTGGCTTACGTTGCATAACTCATGAACTGCGGCAATGTCTCATCTTATGTTTTGGTTGTTGGAGTGGCATATGTGACATACTGTGACAAAAATGGCATGTGCTTTGCTGATGGTTAGATGCACATCTGTTATACAGTTGTTTTGACCTTGTGGAAGTTCCCTGTGGTGCCAGTTTCCAAAATGTTTGAGTTTTCTGATGAACTGGTGGTGGACCACTCCGTGATGCGCAATGTCCCTTGGGTCCTAGTGTATGGGTGACCTTGTGACCCCCACTCATTTGTGGTTCAGAACATCCCATTAATGTCCTGGAGCCTTTTTGGGTGAGCTCCATATGAAGTGCAATGTTACAGGCTGGCTTGAAGTTATGTCTGCTTCTGACAAAAGTCATTTACGATTGGCTTCCCCTCTCAGACCACAGACAAATCAGTCCTGCAGGCCCTCATCCAGGGACTGGCCAAATACACAGGGGCATGCCAGATGCTTTAATGCATTGATGTAGCCAGCAACAGGTCTCTCCCCTCCTCTTGGTTTTGATGATGAAAAGTGCAATGTTTGCAATAATAAGAGGGTGGGGTGTGAAATGCCATGCAAGTATTTCTGTGACCTGCAAATATGTCAAGATTAAGATGTTATCTGGTGCAGTTGGATTCCAGAGAAGGGCATAAATCTATGGTGACAAAACTGCTAGGAAAACATTTTCCCTGTTGTCATCTTTGATTTTTTTTTCTGCCTTCAGTCAGCATTGAAAATGTTCCAAGTATAAATCAAACTTTTCCTTTGATTTGTGAATTCCGGAACACATCCAATTTGTGCCATGTCAGTAGGAATTCTGATGAGCTTTCTATGCTCAGGTGTGCTAGTCCACATGGAACTGGACTGATTTGTCTGCAAATATGTGGTTCAGACACTAGATTGTGATGTTGTGCTGCTGTGTACTGTGTACACTACAAATTACAATGTTATCTTATGGGAAACAAAGCAAAATTTTAAACTGCAGAACTCCAGGGCAATGTAACCTGTTTTCACCAAACCAGCAAAAGGCACATCTGTGGGGCAAGCTCTTTGTACCCTGGAAATTTCAGACCAAAATTCCAAACCATTTCCACAGTGTACAGTGACAAAGAAACAGCTATGATAGAATTCATTGAATTCATTTTTCACAAATTGCGAAATAGGATCCTTTTTCACATTTCCTTTTTCACAATTTCCAGAAAAAGAAAAATCCTTTTTCGCAAATTGTGAAACAGGATCTTGTTTCAAGTTTCTTTTTTTGCAATTTGCGTAAAAGGATTTCAGCATGTCCAAAAAATATATTTCCAGGTATTTTATAAAAAAAACTAAAAGCAGAATCAGATAGAATGAGTCCCAATTAATAGAACATGTGTTGGTTACTTGTGAAAACATAATTTTTTTCAGTTATTTAATTTTGTTTTTCTCGCAAACAGGAAAACAAGATTGTGATGGCATGAAAAAGATTTCACATTTCCGGCACAGGATGACCAGTTTGCAAGAAAGGATTATCCATTTGCAAAAACGGATTCTTTTTTGAGTGGGACATCTAACTGGAGAGTGAAATTCCCATTGAAAATAATGGAAAATTTTAAAATGTAATAATTTTGGAATGGATTAATATTTTTTCACCAAACATTCAAAAGTCACATCTGTGACCCAATACATTTCTACCCTTAAAATTTCAAACCAAAAGCGCCAAGCCATTTTTGTGCTTCAGTGTGACAAAATAATGAAGAAAAATATAATTTTCAAATTGTTTCACACTCTGAATCTCCGCACCCACACATTTGACTGGACGAAACTTGGCACATTAAGAGATCCTTGGTCCCTGATGGTGCATGTACAAATTCATGTACATTAGTTGAATGGTTGCAAAGTTATTAAAGTGCAAAATTTTGAGTTTAACATAGAAGAGACTGATCAGCCCTAACTATAGGGGTTCAACCTTGTCCCTATAATACTACCGTAATCCCCCTGCAGGGTGTGTAGATATTGTGCACTGTGAGGGCTTTAAGGTCCTTCATTAGTTAAGCATTCTGGCCTCTGCCCACTGGAGGGGACTCCATGGATTAGAGGCCACCAAAGGTGCAAGGGACAATAAATTTGGGGTTTGGCACAAAAGTGGGAGCCCCTCCATGGGTGAGTATGGTGGCAGTTGGGAGTGTGGTGAACATGGGCAACTGCCTGTTTACCATTACAGTCTAGCATTTCCATTGGTGACTGGGTGGCAGAGGCAGTGTGGTGAGTGGATGTGGTGGTGGCCATTACTTTAGTGGGGGACTGCTCCATATGAAGTGTGTACAAGCTTTTTTCTCCCTTCTGTGATATGCAGCAGGAACCTGCCAGAGATGGGCAGGCAGTGTGAGAGGGGAGAGCGGTGTTGAACCTATGGAGAAATATAGAAACATAGAATTTGATGGCAGATAAGGATTGATTGGCCCACCTAGTCTGCCCATTTCCCTACCTAATGGATAAGCTGTAAATCCTAGTCAACCAACATCCTACTTTCTCCTACCCCCCACTAGAATTGCTTTATGTCTCTCCCATGTATTCTTGAATTCCCTCACTATTTTTGACTCCATGACCTCCTCAGGAAGGCTGTTCCATGCATCCCAAACCCTCTCAGTGAAAAAATACTTCCTCACATTACCTCTGAGCCATCCCCCCTCTATCTTCAAATTGTGGTCCTTTGTTCTTGCACATCTCTTTTTCTGAAAGATGCTACCTTCTTGGACTTTTGTTGATTCCCTTGAGGTACTTGAAAATTTCTATCATGTCCCGATCTCCCTCCTTTCCTTGAGGGTATACATATTAAGCTCCTTTAGTCTTTCTTCATATGTCTTCTGGTGCAGACCCTGCACCATTTTGGTTGTCCTGTTCTGGACAGCCTCCACCCTGTCTATGTCTTTGCAGTGATGGGTATCCAGAACTGCACACAGTACTCCAGATGGGGTCTCACCAACTGTCTGTACAGAGATATAACAACTTCCTGTTTTCTAGTGAAGATGCCTTTCCCTATGCATCCCAGTATCCACCCAGCCTTCCTTACTGCCTTCTCAGATTGCTTGCCCACCTTTATGTTATCTGATATAACAACCCCCAGATCCCTTTCCATTTTTGTTGTTGTCAGTATCTCACCCCCATTGTGTACTCTTTCCCTGTGATTTTGTTTCCCAAGTGCATTACTTTGCACTTTTTTGCATTGAATCTAAGCTGACATACATTTGACCATTCCTTCAACTTTCCCAAGTCCCTTCTCATCCTTTACACCCCACCTTGTGTATCAACCCTGTTGCAGATCTTTGTGTCATCTACAAAAAGACATACTTTTCCTTCCAGTCCCTCTACAATGTCACTTATAAAGACATTAAAAAGGACTGGACCAAGTACTGAACCCTGCGGTACTCCACTAGTAACCCCCATTTCTTCACTGTGGAATCCGTTTATTGTTATCCTCTGCATCCTGTTCTCCAGCCAATGTTTTACCCAGGCTACCACCCTGTGACCCACTCCCAATTTGTCTATTAATCTTTTGTGTAGGACTGTGTCAAATTTCTTGCTAAAGTCTAGGTAGGCCATCTCCACCTCCCTTCCCTGGTCTACTACTTTGGAGGCCAGACAGTTCAAGAAGGCCAGTGCAGAGGGGGAAGTGACATGAAACCCAGTATTATGCAGAGAGTGCCTGTCCTGGTGCATTATTGCCAACCTGGTTGTGGCAGCTCCAGGGACACTGAGGGAATCTGTCCAAGTCCTGAGAGAGGGAGCTCATCAAGAAACAAGGAGGGACAACTCAGTTGTAGCCATGGGGTGGAGACATCTGCCCTGTGTCTAGAGGGGGGAGTCACCTGCCTGAGTCCTGTGTTTATCGTGCCACTGAAGAAGGGAAGGAGAGATGTAGCCCTGAGATATAGTGGCTACTTCCCTCAATCTGCCTCATTTACTTTGAGTGTACTCAGAACCAGAAGAGGGAGAAATCTCAGATGTTAGCTGCCGCTTGTACTGTTGGTCACTCGGGCCGAAACCCATGCTGCCTAGCAATGTTAGTGGCCATCTCAGCCCAGGGGACAAATGACTGCAATATTTGGTGGGGGCCAGAGTGGCCACAATTAACCACCATTTACTTCAAACAGAAAGACCCCTGTGGTCAGAAACTGAAAACTTTGAAATGGCACAATGAAGTTGTCTTTTTATTAATTATAATGGGAATCCCCGTTTTGAAACTGTAACTATTGTGGACCTTCAATTATTAAATCTTTGATATGCCCTTTGCTTAATCCAAGTGTTTCATTGCATCCCAGCACCAAAGAATGGCACCCCTTCCAGCCACGGACCTGTCATTGCAGCTAGTTCTGGTAAGAACTGTGTAAATGAACTTTAACTGTGTTTCTGCTGCTGTGGGCATCCTTCCTTTATTGTAAGATCAGGCATATCCCTAGACCATGAGGATGGGGGGTGGGCTTACACTACAGTACAGACATATCCCAGTCATGGTTCTCAGTGTGCCATGACATGATAATGGCCATTATATCCATGCTGGCCACTGCTATGATGACCTCTAGGTCTGAAATCTTTTATTTCCTAGACTTCTAGCATTCGCACATGTTGGCATCCAGATTTTGTTAGCACTCTGCTTGTTACCCCTTCTCCTTTTTACCCCCACCTTCCCCCATCTCTTTTTAATGTTTATGTTCTCCTCCCTCTCTGTTTCTATTACGCTAATTCCTTTATTAACTTTTATCCTGGGGGGTTCCTCTCCCTTTGGATCTCCCTACTCTCTTCTTCAGTCTGTGGTGGGGGGGAGTTTCTGTTTCCCTGAGTCCTTCTATCTCCCTTCTCTGCTAGTTTAAATGGTCATGGAAGTAAAATTTAAACTATCCACTGAGGACTGCAGTTCTCCTCCAGGGTGGATGCAGGCCATCTCCTCTGTATAGGCCCTAATCCTCCAAGGTTGGTCCCCAGTCCCCAATGTAACTGAACCCCTCCTCTCTGCACCATTCCTTCAGCCATGAACTGAAGGTCCTGGTGAAGAGAACCATCTCCTCCCTCCTGACATAGACAGGCAGCACCTCAGCATTTCACCTGTCTAAGACCACCCCCAGTTCCCTTCACTCTCCCTGCGCTATGCCAGCCCTGACCTCAGCGAGATCATTTCTCCCAAGGTGAACAATGACATCCAGTTCCCTCTTCCTTCATGTTGCCCTAGGAATCCCTATTGTATGTTTCCCAGCCCTCCAGGCTGTAGCCCCTCGTAGGCACCTGACCATGCTCTCTGCCCCTCCTTCCTACTCCCAAATCTACCCCCAATGTAGTCAACCACCAGAAGTTGCTTCTTCTTCCTCTGAGATTCTCTTTCACCCTTCTTGAGGTCTCCACTGCAGTGAAACATAGAAACATAGAAACATAGACTTAGACGGCAGGTAAGGACCGCTTGGCCCATCTAGTCTGCCCATTTCCCTATCTACAGGATAGGCCACAGATCCTAGTTAACCAACAGCCTATTTCTTCCTACCAAACACAAGAATTGCCTTATTTCTGTCCCATGCATACTTGAATTCTCCCACAGTTTTAGACCCCACAACCTCCTCAGAAAGGCTGTTCCATGCATCCACTACCCTCTCTATGAAATAATACTTCCTCACATTGCCCCTGAACTGCCCCCCCATCTTTAAATTGTGTCCCATTGTTCTTGCATGTCTCTTTTTCTGAAAGATGCTACCCTCTTGGACTTTGCTGATTCCACTGAGGTACTTAAAAGTTTCTATCATGCCCCCCCCTTCTTTCCACAAGGGTATACATATTATGCTTCTTTAGTCTCTTCTCATAAGGCTTCTCTTGCAGACCCTGCACCATTTTAGTTGCCCTCCTCTGGACTGCCTCTATCCTGTCTATGTCCTTATGGAGATGGGGTCTCCAGAACTGGACACAGTACTCCAGATGGGTCTCACCAACTGTCTGTACAGAGGGATAACAACTTCCTGTTTTCTGCTGCTGATGCCTCTCCCTATGCATCCCAGTATACCCCCTGCCCTCCCTGCTGCCTTCTCACATTGCTTACTAACCTTAAGGCCATCAGATATGATTACCCCCAGGACCCTTTCCTTTTTTGTTGTTGTTACTACCTCCCCCCCAATTGTGTATTCTTCCCCTGGGTTCTTGTTTCCCATGTGCATTATTTTGCACTTCTTTGCATTGACTCCTAGCTGCCATACTTCTGACCAGTCCTCCAACCTTGCCAAGTCCCTTCTCATCCTTTCCACGCCCCCTCGTGTATCAACCCTGTTGCAGATCTTTGTGTCATCTGCAAAGAGGCATACTTTTCCTTCCACTCCCTCTGCAATGTCACTTATGAAGACATTAAAAAGGACTGGACCCAATACTGAACCCTGCGGTACCCCACTAGTAACCCCTCTTTCTTCAGAGAGGACTCCATTTACAATTACCTTCTGTGTCCAGTTATCCAGCCAATGTTTTACCCAGGCTACCACCCTGGGACCCACTCCCAGGCTGCTTAATTTGACTATTAATCTTTTGTGTGGGACTGTGTCAAATGGCTTGCTAAAGTCTAGGTAGGCCATGTCCACAGCCCCTCCCTGGTCTACTACTTTTGTCACCCAGTCAAAGAAATCTATTAGATTTGACTGACATGACCTTCCTGCTGTGAACCCATGCTGCCTTGGGTCCTGTGCCTCACTGGCCACTAGGTACTCAACTATTCTTTCCTTCAGAGGTGACTTCATTACTTTCCCTACCACAGAGGTCAAACTGACAGGTCTGTAGTTTCCTGCTTCTGTCTTGCTCCCACTTTTGTGAAGGGGAATCACACCCACCTTCCTCAAGTCCTTGGGTACCACACCATCCTCCCATGATTTATTAAAAAGAGTAGCAAGTGGTTTCACTAGTTCCCCCTTTAATTCTTTTAGAATTCTGAGGTGAATTCCATCAGGCCCCATTTCTTTGTCCACCTTCAGTTTTAGGAGTTCTTGCAGAACCCTTTCTTCTGTGAAAGGAATGGGATTGACCCCCCCTATCAAGAGTGCTTCTGTTAATTGGATTAGGCACTTCCCCCTCCTCTTTTGTGAATACTGAGCAGAAATATTCGTTCAGTATCCCTGCTTTTTCACTGTCCCCCTCTGCTTACCCACCATTCATTCTATTCATCCTCACTATCCCTCCCTTTGTCTTTCTATGCTCGCTGATGTACCTATAAAAGGTTTTATCCTCCTTCTTAACCTAGTTGGCTATCTTTTCCTCAGTTTGGGCCTTTGCTATTCTGACTTCCCTTCCTGCTTCCTTCTGCCTTAACTGGTACAGCTCTCTGTCCTGCTCCTTCTGTGTTTCCTTATACTTCTGGAATGCTAGCTTTTTCTTCCTGACTTTCACAGCCACCTCTTTTGAGAACCATAGTGGCTTTTTCTTTCATTTTGATTTGTTTATTTGCTTCACACAAAGGATTGTTGCCTCTGTGATGGCAGTTTGATAATTCCCATTGTTGCTCCACACCTCCTTCTAGCCTGTTTGCTAGTGCTTTTCTGAGGCACTCTCCCATCTTGCCAAAGTCAGTCCTCCTGAAGTCCAGTACCCTCACCTTTGTATGGCTTGACTCTGTAGCTGAGTTTAACATGAACCACACTGTTTGATGGTCACTTATTCCCAGATGGCAACCCACTTCTAGATTTGAGATCCTCTCACTGCCCCCGTTTGAGAGTACGAGGTCTAAGATTGCTCCCTAATGAGTGGGTTCCAAAAACTAGCTGTCTGAGGCCTGCCACCTGTACGGCATCAAGAATGGCCCTGCTCTTGGATGTGGCTGCAGCAAATGTGCTCCAATTAACATCTGGCATATTCAGGTCTCCCATCATCAGTATCTCCCTTTCTCTGCCATTCTAAGAATGCCTTCTATCATATTCTTGTCCGTTACCTCCCCCGAAATGGGGGTCTGTACACAACCCCTGTGTGGATTGTGGTGCCCTTTCCAGTCTCCAAGGTGACCCACAGTGCCTCCTCTCCTCCCTGCTTACTCTTTTGTTCAGTTGCTTTTATCCCTTCCTTTACATAGAGAGCTACTCCTCCCCCTCTTCTGCCCTGCCTGTCTCTCCTGTAGGTTATTTACCCTGGTATGTTAACATCCCAGTCATGGTTCTCTGTGTACCATGTTTCTGTGACTGCTACAATATCCAGGCATCCCTCTTCCTTCAAGACCACCAGCACGGGGAGCTTGTTGCCCAGACTATGGGCATTGGTACTCATTACCCTCAATTTCCTGACTGCCTTACTCCTTTTTGCCCCATCCCTGTCCTTCTTACCTTTGTCACTTTCTCCATTTACCCCTGTCCTTCTCCCTATCGACAGCTCTATGTTGGTGTTTACTGCACTTACTACAGTTATATTTTGGGAGGGACAAGTATTTCCCTGATCCTTTCCAGTGCCTCCCACCTTGGCTAGTTTAAGTGCTTGCCAATGAAGCATTTAAACCTATCACCTGGGATCCTAGTTCCCCTCCTGGACAGATGCAGCCCATCATGCCAGTATAGGCTTGCATCACTCCAGGTGGACCCCCAGTCCCCAATGAAGCCAAAATAACTGAGCTCTGCACCAGTTTTTCAACCACTGATTGAATCCCATGCTGCTGAACACCCTAGCCTCTCCTACGCCAAAGATGGGCAGCACCTCCGAGAAGGTTTCCATGCATGCTACTTGTCTAAGGCCCCTCCCCAATTCCACAAACTCTTCCTGCACTTCTCTAATCCCTTTCTTAGCCAGGTCATTTGTTCCTAGGTGGACAATGACATCTAGCTCCCTCCTCTGTGCAGCTGATCCAGCAATCTGGAGGATTTGCTCCCTGTCCCCCCAAGCCATGGTGCCAGGCAGGCACCTTACCTCCCTCTCCCCTTCCTCCCCCAGTTCTACCTTCCTAACAATGGAATCCCCCACCAGGAGTTGTTACCTTCCCCTGCGGGGTCCTCTGCCACCCTCCTTTGGGTCTCCTTTGTGGAAGTTCCCAGCATCCTCCTTAGTCTCCACTGCGGGTGCCTCCATAGAGGAATCACACTTTGCCACAATGGCATAGGAATTGTGGAGAGGTATAACTGGAGGGATGTGCCTCTGTTCCACCACCCTCACCCTCCCTGAACCCACTGTGGTCCAACTGCTCCTCTTTCTTGGCAACCTCTGTGGCAACAGCAGTGGCACTGGTGGTCCCTGGATGGAAGAGGAGGTCCCACAAATCCTGGCCAACTCAGCCTGGAGATGAGCAACCTCCTCCCTCAGCCTGGAGAGGTGCCTGCAGATGGGACAACACCACATCCTCCAGAACGTCTCCAGGAAGACTGCTGCTCCACAGCCACTGCACCATTCCCATCATGTCTTATTTCTGGCCCCTTAGCTGTTTGCAATCCTTACTCTTTCCTCTGTGTTTTTTTCTCTCTCTCCTTACTTTCTGCCTTTGTGCCCTTTAAGCTCCTGATTGTCCTGTTCTGAGAGAAGAATATCCTATATTTCTCAGTAGACCCCTTACTTACTCAGAGGCAGACCTCCAGCAGCTAGAGGGGGCCAGAGAGCTACTCTTGCCCTTCTAGGACGGTGGGTCTTTGGTGGCTCTGTGATCACTCACTTCCTGCTCCCAAACAGGAAGTTCCTGTTGTCAGTCAAATCCTGTGCCTATAAAAGTAGAACTAGCTTTGGGTGGGAGGGTGGAGGGGAAGGAAGGAGGGCAATGTAGCCCAGCAGAGAAGTCCAGTCACACAGCAGTCCTTTCTCCTGGTGTATTCTGCCAAGCTACTACCAGAATCTTTCTAAGGCAGTATTTAAATATAGCTTCCTTCTAGCTAAGCCATTCCCCCTACTTACTAGATCTTTCTACAAATAATTTAAACATCACAGCTATCATGTCCTTTCAATCACCTGAGATTTACACCTAGATAACTGTTCAGATAACCATTCAGTTCAGTTAACTCGGACAAACACACACTATTTTTTTGTTTGTTAGTTTTTTTTACCCTAAATTAAAGGTCCAAATACAAGAGTTCTACTTCTTTAGTCCCAGCAGAGAAGTCCAGTCACAGAGCAGTCCTTTCTCCTGGTGTCTTCTGCAAACCTACTACGAGAATCTTTCTAAGGCAGTCTTTAAATGTAGCTTCCTTCTAGCAAAGCCACTCCCCCTACTTACTAGATATTTCTACAAGTAATTTAGCCTCACAGCTATCATGTCCTTTCAATCACCTGAAATTTACACCTAGATAATTGTTCAGATAACCATTAAGTTCAGTTAACTCAGACACACACTTTTTTTTTGTTTGTTAGGTTTTTTTTTAACCTAAATTAAAGCTCCAAGTACAAGAGTTCTACTTCTTTAGTCCCAGCAGAGAAGTCCAGTCACACAGCAGTCCTTTCTCCTGTTGTCTTCTGCCAACCTACTTCCAGAATCTTTCTAAGGCAGTTTTAAATATAGCTTCCTTCTAGCCTAGCCACTCCCCCTACTTATTCGAACTTTCTACAAGTAATTTAATCCTCACAGCTATCAAGTCCTTTCAATCACCTGAGATTTACACCTAGATAACTGTTCAGATAACCATTCAGTTCAGTTAACTCAAACACACACTTTTTTTTTGTTTGTTAGTTCTTTTTACCCTAAATTAAAGGTCCAAGTACAAGAGTTCTACTTCTTTAGTCCCAGCAGAGAAGTCCAGTCACACAGCAGTCCTTTCTCCTGGTGTTTTCTGCCAAGCTACTACCAGAATATTTCTAAGGCAGTGTGCCCCCTCATTCTCCCTGGCCACTACCATGGGTGTCTCCTCCTGGCAGTCCTGCCATGCCAGAGCAGCATAGAAATTCTGTAGTGATGCTTGTTGAGGAATGCACCTCCAACCTGCCCCCCCAGCCTTTTAGAGCCCACCACCTCCACTTTTCCTGAGCACACCACAGTTCAGCCATTCCTCATCACTGGCATTCTCTGAGGTAATGGTGTTAGACCTGATGGCCTTTGTGTGGGGAAGAAGGTCCACCAAATCCTAGCCAACTTGTTCTGGAAACTAGTGCCCTCTTCCCTAAATCCAGAGAAGTGCCTGCAGATGGTGCAACACTGCAGCCCCCAGAAGATCTCTCTGAAAACTACTTCCCCACAGCCACTGCACAGCACCAGTCCCAGCATTCCCAATTCATATTCTCCCTGTGTTTCCCTGTTATACCCCTTTGCACACCTATCCTAGATGGGGTTTTGCTCCTATTCCTAATTTTGGCCTATTCCTTTTCTTTCACCCATCCATTTTGTACCCTTTACCCCTGATTGGGTATTACTAGATTAGCCCCTTTTGATGTTTGTTATTCTCCTGGTACACCTAACCTAGATAGAATGCCACTCCTATTCCCAGTTTAGGTATACCTTTTACCTTCCTCCCTTCCCAGCAATGAATGCAACAGCAGGAGTGAAGAGGTGTCTTACTTAATCAAGCATGCTAAGTCTCTGCTTATCCGCTTTCTCCTACTGATGCCTGATGATGCCTAAGATGCCAGTCTTTCACCTGTTTCACTCCTTCTTAGTCTCCATCACTCTCTGGGACATGAACATGTGTGAGGACATATTAGGAGTGGTTGATTTTATGCAGCTCTCCCTGCTTCCTGCAGCCACATATTTGGATGGAGCTGGTCGTGTGACCACCTGACTCCAACCTTGAAAATCATCCCCTGTAGTACTTCCTTCCTGCCTCAAGTGACCTTGGGTAGAGGAAGTACTAAAATCATCCCCAACTTTTCAAAACCTAAAAGAGTGAAGTCAGCAATAAAGTAAGTGAATGTACAGTGTGCTCTATTAGTCACACTAGCAGGCTGACACTGTCCCACTGTATCCAAAGTGCACTAAAGACTGAGAAAACAGCAGCTTGTATGCAGATTTTCCTGCCATGATTGGTTGGAGGGGTCACATGTGACTCCTGACTCCAACCTTGAGAACTGTCCCCTGTGGTACTTCCTTCCTGCCTTAAGTGACTTCGGACAGAAGATGTGCTAAGAACAGCCCCAAAGTTGCAGCATCAGAAAAAGTGAAGTCAGTAGTAAAGTAAATGAAAGTACAACTCTTTCTCAGTGTGCTTTACTGGTTGCACCAACAATCTGGTGCCATCTGTCTGTATTCAAAGCATGTACCAAACATTGCTGAGGAACTGGAAGGGAAGATGTGTCTCTTCCCAGAGGACACAAAAGTCTACACCAGGGTGGACACCCAGGAAGAGGTGAAGAGAACACAAAGGGATCTGGGGAAACTACAGCAGTGGAGTGAGGTGTAGCAAATGGGTTTCAATGTCAAAAAGTGTAGTGTCATGCACCTGGGGTGGGGAAACCCAGGAGCTATGTATAAGATGGGAGGAGGTACTTATATTCACCAAGCAAGAGAGGAACCTTAGGAAACTCATATCTGATGATCTCAAGGTGGCAGGGCAATGCAACAAGGCAGTAGGTAAGACTACTGGGATGCTGGGGTGCATAGTGAAGGGGATTTCTAGCCGAAGAAGCTAGGTGGTGTTGCCATTGTATCACTCTCTAGGGAGGCTCCACCTACAGTACTATGTCCAAGTCTGGTGGCAACACCTCCACAAGGACATTAAAAGGGTGGAAGCGGTCCAGAGGAAGGATTCCAAAATGATGCAGGGATTCCTCTAAAAACCATATGAGGAGAGTCTGCGTGAGTTCAACATGTACTCCATGGAGGAGAGGACAGTGAGACCGGACATGATTGAGACATATAAGTACCTCATAGGAGTAAACTAGATGCAAGAGGGTAGTCTCTTTCAGTTGAGGAATAGCACTAGAACGAGGGGCATCCAATGAAGCTTGGTGAGTGTGAAATTAAGAGGGATGTGATGAAATCCTTCTTCATAGAAAGGGTGGTGGATGCCTGGTACAGCCTGCCAGAAGAAGTGGTGAGGTGAAGACAGTGGGGATCCTTGAACATGCGTGGGATAGGTACATGTGCATAATAAACAGAGAAAATTGAGGAGATGGGGGACACTGGTGACCAAATAGGGTCCAGGGTATAGTAATAGGCAGGGAAAATAGGGCAGAGTCTACCAGCCCTTTTCTGCTGATAAATTCTGTTTCTGTTTCTTTGTTTCATCTTGCAAGGAGCCACCCACTCTATAATTAAACAGTCCCAGGTGTGGCTCCCCCCAACACCATAGATTGATTGATAAATAGATAGATAGATAGATAGATAGATAGATAGATAGATAGATAGATAGACAGACTGATAGGCAGACAGAGAGATAGGAACTTTATTTATAAAGTGCTCCTCCCCAGAGGCTCAGAATGCTATACACATATTTAAAACACATCTTCAATAAATTAAAAAAACTTCACTGCAACACCCTGCAGAGTAATTAACAGTATTTAAAATCTGTCACATATGGCATAAAACATGACAGTCAGTATTCCAAATCTTAAGCAAGATTAAATAAAAAAGTGTTAACCCTTTTTTAAAGGTTTCCACTGAGGAAGCCTCCCTTAAATAGACTGGTATTGAATTCCACATGACTGGAATGTCAATGGTGTCAATGGAGAATGCATGATCTCCAGACTGCTGCAACCTAGCCCTGGGAACCACCAGGAGGCAACTGTCAGAGGAATGAAGTGCAGAAGCTGGGCTGTGAGGAACCAGGAGGTTTTGTACATAGTCTGGTTCCCAACTGTGTAGGGCTTTATAGGTCAGTACTCTGACCTTGAAGGCAATCCTCCAGCTTATCGGCAGCCAGTGTAGTCTGTAGAGAACTGGTGTGACATGATTGCATCTCGAAACCCCAGTCAACAGCCTGTCCAATGCATTCTGCACCAGCTGCAGATGGCAGAGATTACCTCCAGATAGCCCAAGGTACAGAGCATTGCAGTAATCCAATTTAGACATAACAAAGGTATGTACTAGAATGGCAAGGTCATCAGCTGGTATCAGGGCCCGGATCTGGGCAATGTTCTTAAGATAGTAAAAGGCCCTTGAATGACAGCTGACACCTGAGTATCAGTATCAGGCTGTCATCCTAGACCATGCTTAGATCCTGATCCAAGCACAGGAGAGCTCAAGGGACAACTCCCAGTATTAGACCAGAATTATTCCCCAACCCTCCCCATCTCATCGACTACCAGGATCCACTACCAGTACCTCTGTCTTTTCCATGTTGAGTCATAGCCAGTTCTGAGCTATTCTGTTCTGGATCTCTTCTAGGCAAGTGATAAGCACGAGGCTGTTATCTTGTTTCTGGTGCACAGGACAGGTATAGCTGGGTATCATCAGCATAACAATACAAATCCAGTCCATACCATCATGATAACATCTCTAAGTACAGGCATGTACACCGTGAACACCAGGGGCAAGAGGACTGACCCTTGTGGGAACTCCACAATGTAGGGGCATTGGGTTACATGAGGATAACCTCATCTTCACCCATTGCATTCTACCCGTGAGGTAGGACCTAAACCAGCTGATGACATTGTCACTTAGTTCACACAAGTTCCGCAGTCGGTCCAGTAACACCTGATGGTCCATGATGTCAAACGCTGCAGAGAGATCCAAGAGAACAAGAATGGTACACTCTCCCTTATCTTTTGCTATCAGGAGATTGTTCAGTACCTTCCCCAGGGCAGTCTCCATGCTATTCCCAGATATCAACCCAGAGTGGAAATACCCAAAAGTGGCAGCGGAGGTGAGACGGGTCTTGAGCTGGATGGCCACCACTTTTTCTAAAAACTTCCATAAAAATGGGAGGTTTGAGACTGCAATGTAGTTGCTGAGACACTCTGGGTCCATTGAGGGTTTCTTCAGAAGGGGTCTTACCAAGGCCTCTTTCAAGGCCATAAGAAAATCCTCACTCCCCAAGGAGCACCAGACGATCTCAGCAACCACAGGTTCAGTTAGGCCAATGCAACCCACCAAACAGAAGATAGACCTGAGTCTAGGTTGCAAAAGGGTGGTCGCAGCCTCAAGATTATCTCAACTACTTCATCCACTCCTACTAGATCAAACTCACCCTACACAAGGGATGGGGCTGGCATGTCACTGGTCCAATCCTGCAAGATCTTTGGGTAGCACTGGAGGAGATCTCAGCCCTGAAAGTGGACACTTTGGAGGTATGGCCCACCAAGGTGCATCTATATATCTCTCTGTGCCACCCCAGTGTAACTGCCTTTGCCATGCTACCTGCACCACTACAGTGGAGTCCACTTACCTCCTGATTACTCCTTCTTTAACACACCATTCATGTGTCCTCTTCTTCCCATGGTCCTAGTGGTCACATACCTGTTGCAGGATATCCCATCATGTTTTTCCTCCCTTGGCCCTGAGGACAAATGGAACCACTCATTGGTTGATCAGAAAAGAGATTTTGACATTACACCAAACTATACACAGTTCATCCCAGCATGGCAACTCAGGAATAATATTATACTTTAGCATTAAACCACTTGCTTCACTCAAGGTAGGTATTAGCTGTTGTGATTGCAGTTTAAATTCCATACCAATTCTTAGTAATAAACCTGGACACAGGACATGATACTTTATCATAAATATTTCTTTTCAGAACTTCAACATTTACAGTATTTAAAGGGTTCACACACATGGATTTTCAGTGGAGGAGTACTCAATCTGAGTACCAAATGATACCCTACAGAAGGACAGTCATAATCAGTAGTAGCAATCAACATCATTCAGCATAGATTACCATTTCTGTACATGTCCCAGACATGAAGTCATGGAACCCAAATGCCTGGCAGCAGCTATATTTAACATATTTACAAGTTGTCCTTGTGCCACGGATCAGGGAATTGTAATTCAAGGAATGTCCCCTTGCAGCCACAAACAGGACAGGGAACCTGGTGTATACCTGGCATTGTCAGTTATAGCTATCACTCAGTGTATCTGGCAGAGGTATACCCTGCTAGAGTAAACAAGGGGTCCAATTCGGATCTAGAAAATTGAGGTAGACACTTTATCATCCACTGCATCTACCCTGTGCCTCCTGAGGATTCACTGTCCAATGACAAGGTGGTCTAAGCTGGAGACATATCAGCACTCACCACATCTGTCACTTCTCTCTTGGGTTAAGATAATCAATTCCTCTATTGGCTCTGAATCTTCTGTGATATTCAATGTTCATTCAGGCCACTGGCCTCTGCCATAACAAGTTTCTTGTCAATTGTCTTCATGTTGCTGGAACAATGAGACAGTTGATCTGGGAACCATCAGGCAGACCTCCTGGAGGGTGGACCACCAACAGGCCCCTGCTGATCCCAATCCTGGACTCTGGTCAGGGACCAAGCCTCCAGAAACCCATACCAAAGGGAGCCAGTGTCACCCTGGACCCAGGACACAACCACCATCCTGGGCTCGCAGGCCTCCTCTGGCTGGTTGCAGCCAGACAAGTGCACCCGACGGTGCTAGGAACCAGAGATCTGGAAGTTAAACTGATCACCAAGATGAACTAACAGAACAGAACTACTTTGGGCAGGACTGGAGCCCCATTATATATGCCCCTAGTTAGCTGGAAAAACACGCAGAAAGACACTCTGATAATGAGGCACCATCTGTGCAGAGCACAGAGAAAACCTTTGTCACCAAACACAGCATTGCAGTACAGCAGAAAAACATTATTATCTTCCTGGTGATGCGGTCCACGACAGGAGTATGATAGAGTACTCTGTACCAGGAGCTTCATCCAATGGTTGAAGGTGGTGCAAAGTGGAGGGTTCAACTACATTGGGGTTTTGGGGTCTCACCTGGAGGATAAGGGCCTATACAGGGTGATGGCCTGCATACATATTGGAGGGAACATCAGTCCTCGGTGAAGATTTAAATGTTGCATTGATGAGCATTTAAACTAGCTGAGGGAGTGGCAGAAGGATGCAGGAGACATACCCCCCCACAAGCTTAATAATTCAGTAGGGAGAACCTTAAGAGAGAGAAAACCCTAAGGGTACCAAACAGCAATAAGAAACACTAATGGTATTACTGTATGAAGAAAGGTAGGAATGAGAGAAGAGTGGGTAAGGGGTGAAGACAAAAGGGTAATTGTGAGGTTAACAAGCAGGGATTTAGCAGAATCTGGAAGGCCATGTGTGCAAATGCTCAAAGTAAGGGAAATAAAATCTCAGACCTAGAGGCAATTATGGCAGCGGCTGACTGAGATATGGTGCAGTGGAAACCATGACTGGGATATAACCACCCCAGGCTGTACTCTGTTCAGAAAAGATAGGATGGGAAAGAAAGGTACAGGTGTCCCTCTTTATGTGAGGGATACCATAAAGGCAACAGAGATTCAGGGAATACAAGGAGGGGTGGAGGTACAGTGGGTCACCCTAGAAATGGGGAATGGATCTGCAGTTCACACTGGCATGATCTACAGACCTCCTGCATGGGGGGGGGGTTGTAAAAGGATCTGGTGGAAGCCATTCAAAAGATAGCAAATAAGGGTGAGGTGCTGATGGTAGAGGACCTCAATCTGCCAGATATAGATTGGTGCATCCCAGCCACAGCTGCAGCAAGGAGCAGGGCCATCCTGGACTCTTTGCAGGAGGCTTTCCTCAGGCAACTAGTAAAATAGCCCACTTGTGAGGGGGCAGTACTGGACCTTGTACTGTACTCATCAAGGTGGACAGTGTTGTGGATGTCACAGTGGGTGGCCATATGGGGTCCAGTGATCACCGTACAGCGTGGCTCTATATATGCACGGTGGGAGAATCAAGCCACACAAAGGCAAGGGTCCTGGACTTCAAAAGGGCAAATTTTAAAAAGATGGGGGAATGCCTCAGGAAGCCCTGGCAGGGGAGGACTTGCATGGAGTGGAGGAAAGAGTGGGCAAAATTAAAAAGAGGGATAGTGAGGCAACAAACCTCTGAGTCAGACTTATAAGCAAAAGCAAGAAGAAAAAGACTTCTATTGTTCTCAAAGAAGTGGTCAGGAAAGTGAGGGCAAAAGTTAGCTTTCCGAGGTATAAGGAGACACAGAGGGAGGTGGATAGGGAGGAGTATCAGGGAAAACAAAAGGAGGCAGGAAAACCAATTAGGAGCGTAAAGGCACAAACAGAGCAGAAAATAGCCCAGACAGTAAAGAAAGGGGACATGACATTTTTCAGTTATGTAAGTAAAAAGAGAAAGACTACAGGAGGGATAGTAAGGCTTAGGAGGGAAGGGGATAGGTGTCTGTGGGGAGCAGGAACAAGTGGACATCCTGAACAAATACTTTGTTCAGTGTTCACAGAGGAAGGGAAGGTGAGACCTAAGATAAGTGGCAAGTGCGCCGAAGGTGGAGGAGGTGGATGCTAGTCCATTTACAGAGAGTGAGACATGAAGGAACTCTCAAATCTGATGAACAAGGCGTAGATCAGATAGGGTACATCCAAGGATGCTGAGGGAGTTCAGAGAGGTGCTAATCTGTATCTCTGGCAGCCTGTTCAACCACTCACTGGAGACAGTGGTGGTTCAGAAAACTGGACTAGGGCAGATGTAGTCCCACTCCAGAAAAGTAGGATCAGGGAAAAGGTTGGCAGTACAGGCCAGTCAGCATGGCTTCGGTAGTGGGAAATTAATGGATCACTCTTCAAAGAAAGGATGGTGGGATATCGTGAGTCAATGACACAAGACCCTAGTCAGCATTTTTTTCCTGGTGGTCTATTGCCACTTCACCCCCCTACTCCTGCATTATGTCCCCATTCCAAACTTCAAGTGGTTAATTGGACATAGCCCCTCCTCTCCTTCATGGTAGGCAGTCACTGAGCTGTCAGTGAATGAACACGTGCTTGTACAAGCACACACTCATTCACTGACAGCTCAGTGGGCTGCCTGCTGTGGAGGAGAGACGAGGGTTGTGCTGGTTGCCCACTTGGGTTTGGGATGGGGGATCAGGGTGGTGGGACATTGCCTGTATGGGTAGGGGGTGAGGGTGCGCTAGACCACCATTGAGTACCATTTTAATTCATGGACTGAGGATTGGGGATAGGGAGGGGGTTCACTACACCACCAGATGCTTCAATGCATTGATGTAGCCAGCAACGGGTATCTCCTCCTCTTGGTTTTGATGATGAAAAGTGCAATGTTTGCAATAATAAGAGGATGGGGTGTGAAATGCCATGCATGTATTTCTGTGACTTGCAAATATGTCAGGATTAAGATGTCATCTGGTGCAGTTGGATTCCAGAGAATGGCATAAATCTGTGGTGACAAAACTGCTAGTAAAACATTTTCCCTGTTGTAATCTTTGATTTTTTTTTTCTGCCTTCAGTCAGCATTGAAAATGTTCCAAGTATAAATCAAACTTTTCCTTTGATTTGTGAATTCTGGTACACATCCAATTTGTGCCATGTCAGTAGGAATTCTGATGAGCTTTCTATGCTCGGGTGTGCTATTCCACATGGAACTGGACTGATTTGTCTGCAATTATGCGGTTCAGACACTAGATCGTAATGTTGTGCTGCTGTGTACTGTGTACACTACAAATTACAATGTTATCCTATGGGAAGCAAAGCAACATTTTTAAACTGCAGAACTCCAGGGCAATGTAATCTGTTTTCACCAAACCAGCAAAAGGCACATCTGTGGGGCAAGCTCTTTGTACCCTGGAAATTTCAGAGCAAAATTCCAAACCGTTTCCTCAGTGTACAGTGACAAAGAAACAGCTATGATTGAATTCATTTTT
This sequence comes from Neoceratodus forsteri, assembly GCA_016271365.2. Classification (NCBI taxonomy): domain Eukaryota; kingdom Metazoa; phylum Chordata; order Ceratodontiformes; family Ceratodontidae; genus Neoceratodus; species Neoceratodus forsteri. The sequence goes on from CM057454.1 coordinate 25,536,033, forward strand.
CACGAATTGCGAAATAGGATCCTTTCTCACATTTCCTTTTTCACAATTTCCAGAAAAAGAAAAATCCTTTTTCGCAAATTGTGAAACAGGATCTTGTTTCAAGTTTCTATTTTTGCAATTTGCGTAAAAGGATTTCAGCATGTCCAAAAAATATATTTCCAGGTATTTTATAAAAAAAAATAAAAGCAGAATCTGATAGAACGAGTCCCAATTATTAGAACATGTGTTGGTTACTTGTGAAAACATCATTTTTTCAGTTATTTAATTTTGTTTTTCTCGCAAACAGGAAAACAAGATTGTGATGGCATGAAAAAAGATTTCACATTTCCGACACAGGATGACCAGTTTGCAAAAAAGGATTATCCATTTGCAAAAATGGAACCTTTTTTGGGTGGGACATCTAACTGTAGAGTGAAATTCCCATTGAAAATAATGGAACATTTTAAAATGTAATAATTTTGGAATGGATTAATATTTTTTCACCAAACATTCAAAAGTCACACCTGTGACCCAATACATTTCTACCCTAAAATTTCAAACCAAAAGCACCAAGCCATTTTTGTGCATCAGTGTAACAAAATAATGAAAAAAAATATAATTTTCAAATAGTTTCACACTCGAATCTCCGCACCCCACACTTGACTGAAAGAACTTGGCACATTAAGAGATCCTTGGTCCCTGATGGTGCATGTACAAATTCATGTACATTAGTTGAATGGTTGCAAAGTTATTAAAGTGCAACATTTTGAGTTTAACATAGACGTGACTGATCAGCCCTAACTATAGGGGGTGCAACCTTGTCCCTATAATACCACTGTAATCCCCCCGCAGGGTGTGTGTGGATATCGTACACTGTGAGGGCTTTAGGGTCCTTCATTAATTAAGCATTCTGGCCTCTGCCCACTGGAGAGGACTCCATGACTTAGAGGTCACCAAAGGTGCAAGGGACGATAAATTTGGGGTTTTGGCACAAAAGTGGGAGCCCCTCCATGGGTGAGTATGGTGGCAGTTGGAAGTGGTGAACAGGGGCGACTTCCTGTTTGCCATTACAGTCTAGCATTTCCATGGGTGGCTGGGTGGCAGAGGCAGTGTGGTGAGTGGACGTGGTGGTGGTCACTACTTTAGTGGGGGACTGCTCCAGATGAAGTGTGTACAAGCTTTTCTCCCTTACCAGATATGCAGCGGGAACCTGCCAGAGATAGGCAGGCAGTGTGAGAGGGGAGGCGGTGTTGAACCTGTGAGAAATATAGAAACATAGAATTTGATGGCAGATAAGGATTGATTGGCCCACCTGGTCTTGCCCATTTCCTACCTAATGGATAAGCTGTAAATCTAGTCAACCAACATCCTACTTCTCCTACCCCCACTAGAATTGCCTTATGTCTGTCCCACGATTCTTGAACTCCCCACTATTTTTGACTCCACGACCTCCTCAGGAAGGCTTTCCATGCATCCCAAACCCTCTGTGAAAAATACTTCCTCACATTACCTCTGAGCCATCCCCCCTCTATCTTCTAAATTGTGGTCCTTTGTTCTGCATCTCTTTTTCTGAAAGATGCTACCTTCTTGGACTTTTGTTGATTCCTTTGAGGTACTTGAAAGTTTCTATCATGTCCCCCCTCCCTCCTTTCCTTGAGGGTATACATATTATACTCTTTAGTCTTTCTTCATATGTCTTCTGGTGCAGACCCTGCACTATTTTGGTAGTCCTCTTCTGGACAGCCTCCACCTTGTCTATGTCTTTGCAGTGATGGGTATCCAGAACTGCACACCGTACTCTAGATGGGGTCTCACCAACTGTCTGTACAGAGGTATAACAACTTCCTGTTTTCTAATGGTGATGCCTCTCCCTATGCATCCCAGTATCCACCCAGCCTTCCTTACTGCCTTCTCAGATTGCTTGCCTACCTTTATGTTATCTGATATAACTACCCCCAGATCCTTTTCCATTTTTGTTGTTGTCAGTATCTCACCCCCATTGTGTACTCTTCCCCTGGGATTTTGTTTCCCAAGTGCATTACTTTGCACTTTTTTGCATTGAATCTAAGCTGACATATATTTGACCATTCCTTCAACCTTCCCAAGTCCCTTCTCATCCTTTACACCCCACCTTGTGTATCAACGCTGTTGCAGATCTTTGTGTCATCTACAAAAATACATTCTTTTCCTTCCAGTCCCTCTACAATGTCACTTATAAAGACATTAAAAAGGACTGGACCAAGTACTGAACCCTGCGGTACCCCACTGTTAACCCCCATTTCTTCACTGTGGAATCCGTTTATTGTTATCCTCTGCATCCTGTTGTCCAGCCAATGTTTTACCCAGGCTACCACCCTGTGACCCACTCCCAATTTGTTTGTTAATCTTTTGTGCAGGACTGTGTCAAATTCCTTGATAAAGTCTAGGCAGGCCATGTACACCTCCCCTTCCTGGTCTACTACTTTGGAGGCCAGACAGTTCAGGAAGGCCAGTACAGAGGGGAAAGTGACATGAAACCCAGTATTATGCAGAGAGTGCCTGTCCTGGTGCATTATTGCCAACCTGGTTGAGGCAGCTCCAGGAACACTGAGGGAATCTGTCCAAGTCCTGAGAGAGGGAGCTCTTTGAGAAACAAGGAGGGACATCTCAGTTGTAGCCATGGGGTGGAGACGTCTGCCCTGTGTCTAGAGGGGGGAGTCACCTGCCTGAGTCCTGTGTTTATCATGCCTCTAAAGGAAGGAAGGAGAGATGTAGCCGGGAGATGCAGTGGCAACTTCCCTCAATCTGCCTCGTTTACTTTGAGTGTACTCAGAACCAGAAAAGGGAGAAATGTCAGATGTTAGCTGCTGCTTGTACTCTTGGTCACTCGGCCCAAAACCAATGCTGCCTAGTAATGTTAGTGGCCATCTCAGCCCAGGGGACAAATGACTGCAATATTTGGTGGGGGCCAGAGTGGCCACAATTAACCACCATTTACTTCATATAGAAAGACCCCTGTGGTCAAAAACTGAAAACTTTGAAATGGCACAATGAAGTTATCTTTTTATTAATTATAATGGGAACCCCTGTTTTGAAACTGTAACTATTGTGGACCTTCAATTATTAAATCTTTGATATGTCCTTTGCTTAACCCAAGTGTTTCATTGCATCCCAGCACCAAAGAATGGCACCCCTTCCAGCCACGGACCTGTCATTGCAGTCAGTTCTGGTAAGAACTGTGTAAATGAACTTTAACTGTGTTTCTGCTGCTGTGGGCATCCTTTCCTTATTGTAAGATCAGGCATATCCCTAGACCATGAGGATGGGGGGTGGGCTTACACTACAGTACAGACATGTCCCAGTCATGGTTCTCAGTGTGATGACATGATAATGGCCATTATATCCAGGCTGGCCACTGCTATGATGACCTCTAGGTCTGAAATCTTTATTTCCTAGACTTCTAGCATTTGCATGTTGGCATCCAGATTTTGTTTGCACTCTGCTTGTTATCCCTTCTCCTTTTTGGCCCCTCCTTCCCCCCTCTCTTTTTAATGTTTATGTTCTCCTCCCTCTCTATTTCTATCACCCTACTTCCTTTATAAATTTTTATCCTGGGGGGTTCCTCTCCCTTTGGATCTCCCTACTCTCTTTTTCAGTCTGTGGTGGTGGTGGGGGTGTTCTGCTTCCCTGATTCCTTCTATCTCCCTTCTCTGCTAGCTTAAATGGTCATGGAAGTAAAATTTAAACTATCCACTGAGGACTGCAGTTCACCTCCAGGGTGGATGCAGACCATCTCCTCTGTACAGGCCCTCATCCTCCAAGGTTGATCCCCAGTCCCCAATGTAACTGAACCCCTACTCTCTGCACCATTCCATCAGCCATGAACTGAAGGTCCTGGTGCAGAGAACCATCTCCTCCCTCCTGTCATAGACAGGCAGCACCTCAGCATTTCACCTGTCTAAGACCACCCCCAGTTCCCTACACTCTCCTTGCACTTGCCCAGCCCTGACCTCAGCGAGATCATTTCTCCCTAGGTGGACAATGAAATTCAGTTCCCACTACCTTCATGTTGCCCTCGGAATCCCTAGCATATGTTTCCCAGCCCTCCAGGCTGTAGCCCCATGAAGGCACCTGACCTTCCTCTCTGACCCCCCTTCCTACTCCCAAATCTACCCCCAATTTAGTCAACCACCAGAAGTTGCTTCTTCTTCCTCTGAGATTCTCTTTCACCCTTCTTGAGGTCTCCACTGCAGTGAAACATAGAAACATAAACTTTGATGGCAGGTAAGGACCGCTTGGCCCATCTAGTCTGCCCATTTCCCTACCTACAGGATAAGCCACAGATCCTAGTTAAGCAACAGCCTATTTCTTCCTGCCCAACACAAGAATTGCCTTATGTCTGTCCCATGCATTCTTGAATTCTCCCACAGTTTTATACCACACAACCTCCTCAGGAAGTCTGTTCCATGCATCCACTACCCTCTCTTTGAAATAATACTTCCTCACATTGCCCCTGAACTGCCCCCCCATCTTTAAATTGTGTCCCCTTGTTTTTGCACAACTCTTTTTCTAAAAGATGCTACCCTCTTGGACTTTGTTGATTCGACTGAGGTACTTAAAAGTTTCTATCATGTCCCCCCTCTCCCTTCTTTCCTCAAGGGTATACATATTAAGCTCCTTTAGTCTCTTCTCATATGGCTTCTCTTGCAGACCCTGCACCGTTTTAGTTGCCCTCCTCTGGACTGCCTCTATCCTGTCTATGTCCTTGCGGAGATGGGGTCTTCAGAACTGGATGCAAGTACTCAGATGGGGACTCACCAACTGTCTGTACAGAGGATAACAACTTCCTGTTTTCTGCTGCTGATGCCACTCCCTATGCATCCCAGTATACCCCCTGCCCTCTGCTGCCTTCTCACATTGCTTGCTAACCTTAAGGCCATCTGATATGATTACCCCAGGACCCTTTCCTTTTTGTAGTTGTTACTACCCCCTATTGTGTATTCTTCCCTGGGTTCTTGTTTCCAGGGCATTATGTTGCACTTTTTATTGAACCTAGCTGCCATTTCTGACCCAGTCTTCTAACCTTGCCAAGTCCCTTCTCATCTTTCCATGCCTCCTTGTATCAATGCTGTTGCAGATCTTTGTGTCATCTGCTAAGAGCATACTTTTCTTCAGTCCCTCTGCAATGTCACTTTTGAAGACATTAAAAGGACTGGACCCAATACTGAACCCTGCAGTACCCCACTAGTAACCCATCTTTTCTTCAGAGTGGACTCCATTTACAATTACCTTCTGTGTCCAGTTGTCCAGCCAATGTTTTACAGGCTACCACCCTGGGACCCACTCCCAGGCTGTTAATTTGACTATTAATCTTTTTGTGTGGGACTGTGTCAAATGCCTTGCTAAAGTCTAGGTAGGCCATGTCCACAGCCCCTTCCTGGTCTACTACTTTGGTCACCCAGTCAAAGAAATCTATTAGATTTGTCTGACATGACCTTCCTGCTGTGAACCCATGCTGCCTTGGGTCCTGTGCCCCACTGGCCTCTAGGTACTCAACTATTATTTCCTTCGGAAGTGACTTCATTACTTTCCCCACCACAGAGGTCATACTGACAAGTCTGTAGTTTCCTGCCTCTGTCTTGCTCCCACTTTTGTGAAGGGGAATTACATCCGCCTTCCTCCAGTCCTTGGGTACCACATCATCTCCCATTTATTAAAAGAGTAGCCAGTAGTTTCCCTAGTTCCCCTTAATTCTTTTTAGAATTCTGGGGTGAATCCATAAGGCCCCATTGCTTTGTCCACCTTCAGTTTTAGGAGTTCTTGCTAGAACCCTTTTTCTGTGAAAGGAATGGATTGACCCCTATCAAGAGTGCTGTTAATTGATTAGGCACTTCCCACTCCTCTTTTGTGAATACTGAGCAGAAATATTCATTCAGCATCCCTGCTTTTCACTGTCCCCTCTGCCCACCCACCGTTCATTCTATTCAGCCTCACTATCCCTCCCTCTGTCTTTCTCACTCGCTGATGTACCTATAAATGGTTTATCCCCTTCTTAACTGAGTTGGCTATCTTTTCCTCAGTTTGGGCCTTTTGCTATTCTGACTTCCCTTCCTGCTTCTTTCTGCCTTAACTGGCACAGTTCTCTGTCCTGCTCCTTCTGTGTTTTTACCTACTTCTGAAATGCTAGCTTTTTCTTCCTGACTTTCACAGCCACCTCTTTTGAGAACCATAGTGGCTTTTTCTTTAATTTTGATTTGTTTATTTGCTTCACACAAAGGCTTGTTGCCTCTGTGATGGCAGTTTTGATGATTCCCCATTGTTGCTCCACACCTCATTCTTGCCTGTTTGCTAGTGCTTTTCTGAGGCACTCTCCCATCTTGTCAAAGTCAGCCATCCTGAAGTCCAGTACCCTCACCTTTGCATGGCTTGACTCTGTAGTTGAGTTTATCGTGAACCACACTGTTTAATGGTCACTTATTCCCAGATGGCAACCCACTTCTAGATCTGAGATCCTCTCACTGCCGCCATTTGAGAGTACGAGATCTAAGATTGCTCTCTCATGAGTGGGTTCCAACATGAGCTGTCTGAGGCCTGCCACCTGTAGGACATCAAAAATGGCCCTGCTCTAGGATGTGGCTGCAGCAAATGAGCTCCAGTTAACATCTGGCATATTCAGGTCTCCCATCAACAGTACCTCCTCTTTCTCTGCTATTCTAAGAATGCCTTCTATCATATCCTTGTCCATTCCCTCCCCCTGACATGGGGGTCTGTACACAACCCTGTGCAGATTGTGGTGCCCTTTCCAGTCTCCAAGGTGACCCACAGTGCCTCCTCTCCTCCCTGTTTACTCTTTTGTTCTGTAGCTTTTTTCCCTTCCTTTACATAGAGAGCTACTCCTCCCCCTCTTCTCCCCGCCTGTCTCTCCTGTAGGTTATGTACTCTGGTATGTTAACATTCCAGTCATGGTTCTCTGTGTACCATGTTTCTGTGACTGCTACATTATCCAGGCATCCTCTTCCATCAGGGCCACCAGCACGGGGAGCTTGTTGCCCAGACCATGGGCATTGGCACTCATTACCCTCAATTTCCTGACTGCCTTACTCCTTTTTGCCTCATCCCTGTCCTTCTTACCTTTGTCACTTTCTCCATTTACCCCTGTACTTCTCCCTATCAACACCTCTATGTTCGTGTTTACCACACTTACTACCACTATTTTTTGGAGAGGGCAAGGATTTCCCTGCTTCTTTCCAGTGCCTCCACCCCTGGCTAGTTTAAATGCTTGCCAATGAAGCATTTAAACCTATCACCTAGGATCCTGGTTCCCCTCCTGGACAGATGCTGCCCATCATGCCAGTATAGGCTTGCATCACTCCATGTGGACCCCCAGTCCCCAATGAAGCCAAATCCCTGAGCTCCACACCAGTTTTTCAACCACTGATTGAGTCCCATGGTGTGGAACACCCTAGTCTTTCCTACACCATAGATGGGCAGCACCTTCGAGAAGGTTACTGTGTGTGCTTCTTGTCTAAGGCCCCTCCCCAATTCCACAAACTCTTCCTGCACTTCTCTAATCCCTTTCTTAGCCAGGTCATTTGTCCCTAGGTGGACAATGACATCCAGCTCCCTTCCCTGTGCAGCTGCTCCAGCAATCCTGAGGAATCGCTCCCTGTCCATCCAAGCCATGGCACCAGGCAGGCACCTTACTTCCCTCTCCCCTTCCTCCCCCAGTTCTACCTTCCTAACAATAGAGTACCCCACCAGGAGTTGTTTCCTTCCCCTGTGGGGTCCTCTGCCACCCTCCTGTGGGTCTCCTTTGAGGAGATTCCCAGCATCCTCCATGGTCTCCACTGCGGGTGCCTCCATAGAGGAACCACACATTGCCAGAATGGCATAGGAATTGTGGAGAGGTACAACTGGAAAGATGTGCTTCTGTTCCACCACCCTCACCCTCCCTGAGCCTACTGTGGTCCAACCATTCCTCTTTCTTGGCAACCTCAGAGGCAATGACAGTGGCACTGGTGGTCCCTGGATGGAAGAGGTGGTCCCACAAATCCTGGCCAACTCAGCCTGGAGATGAGCAACCTCATCTCTCAGCCCAGAGAGGTGCCTACAGATGGGACAACACTGCATCCTCCAGAACGTCTCCCGGAAGACTGCTGCTCCACAGCCACTGCACTGGACCACTCCCATCATGTCTTATTTCTGGCCATTTAACTGTTTGCAATCCTTACTCTTTCTTCTGTGTTTTTTTTCTCTCTCGCTCTCCTTACTTTCTGCCTGTGTGCCCTTTAAGCTCCTGATTGTCCTGTTCTGAGAGAAGAATATCCTGTATTTCTCAGTAGACCCCTTTCTTGCTCAGAGACAGACCTCCAGCAGCTAGAGGGGGCCAGAGAGCTACTCTTGCCCTTCTAGGATGGTGGGACTTTAGTGGCTCTGTGATCACTCACTTCCTGCTCCCAAACAGGAAGTTCCTGTTGTCAGTCAAATCCTGTGCCTATAAAAGTAGAACTAACTTTGGGTGGGAGAGTGGAGGGGAAGGAAGGAGGGCAATATAGCCCCAGCAGAGAAGTCCAGTCACACAGCAGTCCTTTCTCCTGGTGTCTTCTGTCAACCTACTGCCAGAATCTTTCTAAGGCAGTCTGTAAATATAGCTTCCTTCTATCTAAGCCACTCCCCCTACTTACTAGATCTTTCTATAAGTAATTTAAACCTCACAGCTATCAAGTCCTTTCAATCACCTGAGATTTACACCTAGATAACTGTTCAGATAACCATTCAGTTCAGTTAACTCAGACAAACACACACTTTTTTTTAATTAGTTTTTTTACCCTAAATTAAAGGTCAAGTACAAGAGTTCTACTTCTTTAGTCCCAGCAGGGAAGTCCAGTCACACAGCAGTCCTTTCTCCTGGTGTATTCTGCCAACCTACTACCAGAATCTTTCTAAGGCAGTCTTTAAATATAGCTTCCTTCAATCTAAGCCACTACCCCTACTTACTGGATCTTTCTACAAGTAATTTAAACCTCACAGCTATCAAGTCCTTTCAATCACCTGAGATTTACACATAGATAACTGTTCAGATAACTATTCAGATCAGTTAACTCAAACACACACTTTGTTTTTGTTATTTTTTTTTACCCTAAATTAAAGGTCCAAGTACAAGAGTTCTACTTCTTTAGTCCCAGCAGAGAAGTCCAGTCACACAGCAGTCCTTTCTCCAGGTGTCTTCTGCCAAGCTACAACCAGAATCTTTCTAAGGCAGTGTGTCCCCTCATTCTCCCTGGTCACTACCATGGATGCCTCCTCCTGACAGTCCTGCCATGCCAGAGCAGCACAGAAATTCTGTAGTGGTACTTGTTGAGGAATTCACCTCCAACCTCCCCCCCAGCCTTTTAGAGCCCACCACCTCCACTTTTCCTGAGCACACCACAGTTCAGCCATTTCTCATCCCTGACATTTTCTGAGGTAATGGTGTTAGACCTGATGGCCTTTGTGTGGGGGAGAAGGTCCCCCAAATTCTAGCCAACTCATTCTGGAAACTAGTGCCCTCTTCCCTAAATTCAGAAAAGTGCATGCAGATGGCACAGCACCATAGGCCCCAGAAGATCTCTCTGAAAACTACTTCCCCACAGCCACTGCACAGCACCAGTCCCAGCATACCTAATTCATACTCTCCCTGTGTCTCCCTGTTATACCCCTTTGTACACCTACCCTAGATGGGGTTTTGCTCCTATTCCTAATTTTGGCCTATCCCTTTTCTTTCACCCATCCATTTTGTACCCTTTACCCCAATTGGGTATTACTAGACTAGCCCCTTTTGCTGTTTGTTATTCTCCTGGTACACCTAACCTAGATAGAATGTCACTCCTATTCCCAGTTTAGGCATACCTTTCACCTTCCTCCCTTCCCAGCAATGAATGCAACAGCAGGAGTGAAGAGGTGTCTTACTTAATCAAGCATGCTAAGTTTCTGCTTCTCCGCTTTCTCCTGAGGATGCCTAAGATGCCAGTCTTTCACCTGTTTCACTCCTTCTTTGTCTCCATCACTCACTGGGACATGAACATGTGTGAGGACATATTAGGAGTGGTTGATTTTATGCAGCTCTCTCTTTTTCCTAGAGCCACAAATTTGGATGGAGCTGGTCATGTGACCACCTGACTCCAACCTTGAAAACAATCCCCTGTAGTACTTCCTTCCTGCCTCAAGTGACCTTGGGTAGAGGAAGTACTAAAATCATCCCCAACTTTTCAAAACCTAAAAGAGTGAAGTCAGCAATAAAGTAAGTGAATGTACAGTGTGCTCTATTAGTCGCACTAGCAGGCTGACACTGTCCCACTGTATCCAAAGTGCACTAAAGACTGAGAAGACAGCAGCTTGTATGCAGCTGTATCTGCCATGATTGGTTGGAGGAGGTCACATATGACTCCTGACTTCGACCTTGAGAACTGTCCCCTGTAGTACTTCCTTCCTGCCTTAAGTGACTTCGGACAGAGGATGTGCTAAGAACAGCCCCAAAGTTCCAGCATCAGAAAAAGTGAGGTCAGTAGTAAAGTAAATGAAAGTACAACTCTTTCTCAGTGTGCTCTACTGGTTGCACCAACAGTCTGGTGTGATCTGTCTGTCTTCAAAGCACATACCAAACATTGCTGAGGAACTGGAAGGGAAGATGTGTCTCTTTGCAGAGGACACAAAAGTCTACAACAAGGTGGATGCCCAGAAATAGGTGGAGAGAACACAAATGGAACTGGGGAAACTACAGGAGTGGTGTGAGGTGTAACAGCTGGGTTACAATGTCAAAAAGTGTAGTGTCATACACCTGGGGTGGGGAAACCCAGGAGCTATGTATAAGATGGGAGGAGGTACTTACATTCACCAAGCAAGTGAGGGACCTTAGGGTAATCATATCTGATGATCTCAAGGTGGCAGGGCAATGCAACAAGGCAGTAGGTAAGGTTACTGGGATGCTGGGGTGCATAGTGAAGGGAATTTCTAGCAGAAGAAGCTAGGTGGTGTTGCCATTGTATCACTCACTAGGGAGACCCCACCTACAGTACTATGTCCAAGTCTGCTGGAAACACCTCCACAAGGACATTGAAAGGGTGGAAGTGGTCCAGAGGCAGGATTCCAAAATGATGCAGAGATTCCACCAAAAACCATATGAGGAGAGTCTGTGTGAGCTCAACATGTACTCCCTGGAGGAGAGGACAGTGAGAGGGGACATGATTGAGACCTATAAGTACCTCATAGGAGTTAACTAGATGCAAGAGGGCAGTCTCTTTCAGTTGAGGAATAGCACTAGAATGAGGGGCATACAGTGAAGCTTGGTGAGTGTGAAATTAAGTGGGATGTGATGAAATCCTTCTTCATAGAAAGGGTGGTGGATGTCTGGTACAGCCTGCCAGAAGAGGTTGTGAGGTGAAGACAGTGGGAATCTTTGAGCACGTGTGGGATAGGTACATGTGCATAATAAACAGAGAAAATGGAGGAGGTGGGGACACTGGTGACCAAATAGGGTATAGGGTACAGTAATAGGCAGGGAAAAGTAGAGCAGAGTCTACCAGCCCTTTTCTGCTGATAAATTCTGTTGCTGTTTCTTTGTTTCATCTTGCAAGGAGCCACCCACTCTATAATTAAACAGTCCCAGGTGTGGCTCCCCCCACCACACCATAGATAGATAGATAGATAGATAGATAGATAGATAGATAGATAGATAGATAGATAGACAGACAGACAGACAGACAGACAGACAGATAAATAGATAGATAGATAGATAGATAGATAGATAGATAGATAGATAGATAGATAGATAGATAGATAGATAGATAGTTAGATAGATAGATAGATAGACAGACAGATAGAGAGATAGGAACTTTATTTATAAAGTGCTCCTCCCCAGAGGATCAGAGCACTATACACTTATTTAAAACACATCTTCAATAAATTAAAACAAACTTTACTGCAACACCCTGCAGAGTAATTAACAGTATTTAAAATCTGTCACATATGGCATAAACATGACAGTCAGTATTCCAAATCTGATGAAAGATTAAATAAAAAAAGTGTTATCCTTTTTTAAAGGTTTCCACCGAGGGCGCCTCCCTTAAATAGACTAGTATTGAATTCCACATGACTGGAGTGTCAATGGAGAAAGCACGATCTCCAGACTGCTGCAACCTAGCCCTGGGAACCACTAGGAGGCAACTGTCAGAGGAATGAGGAGCAGAAGCTGGGCTGTGAGGAACCAGGAGGTTTTGCACATAGTCTGGTACCCAACTGTGTAGGGCTTTATAGGTCAGTAATCTGACCTTGAAGGCAATCCTCCAGCTTATTGGCAGCCAGTGTAGTCTGTGGAGAACTGGTGTGACATGATTGAATCTTGAAACCCCAGTCAACAGCCTGTCCACTGCATTCTGCACCAGCTGCAGATGGCAGAGATTACCTCCAGATAGCCCAAGGTACAGAGCATTGCAGTAATCCAGTTTAGACATAACAAAGGTATGTACTAGAATGGCAAGGTCATCAGCTGGTATCAGGGCCCGGATCTGGGCAATGTTCTTAAGATAGTAAAAGGCCCTTTGAATGACAGCTGACACCTGAGTATCAAGTATCAGGCTGTCATCCTAGACCATGCCCAGATCCCTGATCCAAGCACAGGAGAGCTCAAGGGAACAACTCCCAGTATTAGACCAGAATTATTCCCCAACCCTCCCCCATCTCATCGACTACCAGGATCCACTACCAGTACCTCTGTCTTTTCCATGTTGAGTCATAGCCAGTTCTGAGCCATACTGTTCTGGATCTCATCTAGGCAAGTGTTAAGCACGGAGGCTGTTATCTGGTTTCCAGGTGCACAGGACGGGTATAGCTGGGTATCATCAGCATAACAATACAAATCCAGTCCATACCATCTGATAACATCTCCTAATGGCAGCATGTACACCGTGAACACCAGAGGCAAGAGGACTGACCCTTGTGGAACTCCACAATGTAGGGGCATTGGGCTACATGAGGATAACCTCATCTTCACCCATTGCATTCTACCCGTGAGGTAGGACCTAAACCAGCTGATGACATTGTCACTTAGTTCACACAAGTTCCGCAGTCGGTCCAGTAACACCTGATGGTCCATGATGTCAAACGCTGCAGAGAGATCCAAGAGAACAAGAATGGTACACTCTCCATTATCTCTCACTATCAGGAGATTATTCAGTACCTTCCCTAGGGCAGTCTCTATGCTATTCCCAGATTTATACCCATACTGGAAATACTCAAAAGTGGCAGCGGAGGTGAGACAGGTCTTGAGCTAGATGTCCACCACATTTTCTAAAAACTTCCATAAAAATGGGAGGTTTGAGACTGGTCTGTAGTTGCTGAGACACTCGGGGTCCATTGAGGGTTTCTTCAGAAGGGGTCTTACCAAGGCCTCTTTCAAGGCCATAAGAAAAACGTCACTCCCCAAGGAGCACCAGATGATCTCAGCAACCACAGGTTCAATTAGGCCAACGCAACCCACCAAACATCAGGCGGGCCTGAGTCTAGGTCGCAATAGGGTGGTCGCAGCCTCATGATTATCTCAACTACTTCATCCACTCCTACTAGATCAAACTCACCCCACACAAGGGGAGGGGCTGGCATGTCACTGGTCCAATCCTGCAAGATCTTTGGGTATCGCTGGAGGAGATCTCAGCCCTGATAGTGGACACTATGGAGGTATGGCCCACCAAGGTGCATCTATATATCTCTCTGTGCCACCCCAGTGTAACTGCCTTTGCCATGCTACCTGCACCACTACAGGGGAGTCCACTTACATCCTGATTACTCCTTCTTTAACACACCATTCATGTGTCCTCTTCTTCCCATGGTCCTAGTGGTCACATACCTGTTGCAGGACATCCCATCATGTTTTTCCTCCCTTGGCCCTGAGAACAAATGGAATCACTCATTGGTTGATTAGAAAAGAGATTTTGACATTACACCAAACTATACACAGTTCATCCCAGCATGGCAACTCAGGAATAATATTATACTTTAGCATTAAAACCACTTGCTTCACCAAAGGTGGCATTAGCTGTTGTGATTGCAGTTTAAATTCCGTACCAATTCTTAGTAATAAACCTGGACACAGGACATGACACTTTATCATAAATATTTCTTTTCAGAACTTCAACATTTACAGTATTTAAAGGGTTCACACACATGGATTTTCAGTGGAGGAGTACTCAATCTGAGTACCAAATGATACCCTACAGAAGGACAGTCATAATCAGTAGTAGCAGTCAACATCATTCAGCAAAGATTACCATTTCTGTAAATGTCCCAGACATGAAGTCATGGAATCCAAATGCCAGGCAGCAGCTATATTTAACATATTTACAGGTTGTCCTTGTGCCAAGGATCAGGGAATTGTAATTCAAGGAATGTCCCCTTGCAGCCACAAACAGGAAAGGGGACCTGGTGTATACCTGGCATTGTCAGTCATAGCTATCACTCAGTGTATCTGGCAGAGGTATACCCTGCTAGAGTATTCAAGGGGTCCAATTTGGATCTAGAAAATTGAGGTAGACACTTTATCATCCACTGCATCTATCCTGCGCCTCCTGAGGATTCACTGTCCAATGACAAGGTGGTCAAAGCTAGAGACTTACAAGCACTCACCACATCTGTCACTTCTCTCTTGGGTTAAGATAAACAGTTCCTCTATTGGTTCTGAATCTTCTGTAACACTCATTGTTCATTCAGGCCACTGGCCTCTGCAATAACAAGTTTCTTGTCAATTGTCTTCATGTTGCTGGAACAATGAGACAGTTGATCTGGGAACCATCAGGCAGACCTCCTGGAGGGTGGACCACCAACAGGCCCCAGCTGATCCCAATCCTGGACTCTGGTCGGGGACCGAGCCTCCAAAAACCCATACCAAAGGAAGTCAGTGCCACCTTGGACCCAGGACACAGCAACCATCTTGGGCTCACATGCCTCCTCTGGCTGGTTGCAGCCAGACAAGTGCACCCGGAGATGCTAGGACCCAGAGATCTGGAAGTTAAACTGATCACCAAGATGAACTAACAGAACAGAACTACTTTGGGCAGGACTGGAGCCCCATTATATATGCCCCTAGTTAGCTGGAAAAACACTCAGAAAGACACTCTGATAATGAGCACCATCTGTGCAGAGCACAGGAGGAAAACCTTCTGTCACTAAACACAGCATTGCAGTACACAGGAAAAACATTATTATCTTCCTGAAGTGATGCCGGTCCACGACAGGGAGTAGGATAGAGTACTCTGTACCAGGAGCTTCATCCAATGGTTGAAGGAGTGGTGTAAAGTGGAGGGGTTCAACTACATTGGGGACTGGGGTCTCACCTGGAGGGATAAGGGCCTATACAGGGGTGATGGCCTGCATACATATTGGAGGGGAACATCAGTCCTCAGTGGATGATTTAAATGTTACATTGATGAGCATTTAAACTAGCCGAGGGGAGTGGCAGAAGGAAGCAAGGAGACATACCCCCTCACAAGCTGAATAATTCAGTAGGGAGAACCTTAAGAGAGAGAAAACCCTAAGGGTACCAAACAGCAATAAGAAACATTAATGGTATTACTGTATGAAGAAAGGTAGGAATGAAAGAAGAGTGGGTAAGGGGAGAAGACAAAAGGGTAATTGTGAGGTTAACAAGCAGGGTGGTAGCAGAATCTGGAAGGCCATGTGTGCAAATGCTCAAAGTATGGGAAATAAAATCTCAGACCTAGAGGCAATTACGGCAGAGGCTGACTGAGTTATGGTGCAATGGAAACCATGACTTGGATATAGCCATCCCAGGCTGTACTCTGTTCAGAAATGATAGGATGGGAAAGAAAGGTACAGGTGTGGCTCTTTATGTGAGGGATACCATAAAGGCAACAGAGATTCAGGGAATACAAGGAGGGGTGGAGGTACAGTGGGTCACCCTAGAAATGGGGAATGGATCTGCAGTTCACACTGAAATGATCTACAGACCTCCAGCATGGGGGGTTGAAAAAGGATCTGGTGGAAGCCATCTAAAATATAGCAAATAAGGGTGAGGTGCTGCTTGTAGAGGACCTCAATCTGCCAGTTATAGATTGGTACATCCCAGCCACAGCTGCAGCAAGGAGCAGGGCCATCCTGGACTCCCTGCAGGAGGCTTTCCTTAGGCAGCTAGTAAAAGAGCTCACTTGTGAGGGGGCAATACTGGACCTTGTACTGTACTCATCAAGGGGGACAGTGTTGTGGATGTCACAGTGGGTGGCCACATGGGGTCCAGTGATCACCGTACAGTGTGGCTCAATATATGCATGGTGGCAGAATCAAGCCACACAAAGGCAAGGGTTCTGGACTTCAAAAGGGCCAATTTTAAAAAGATGGGGGAATGCCTCAGGGAAGCCCTGGCTGAAGGGAGGGGGACTTGCGTGGAGTAGAGGAAAAGTGGGCAAAATTAAAAGAGGGGCTAGTGAAGGCAACAAACCTCTGAGTCAGACTTGTAAGCAAAAGCAAGAAGAAAAAGAGACTTCTATTGTTCTCAAAGAAAGTGGTCAGGAAAGTAAGGGCACAAAAAGTTAGCTTTCCAAAGGTATAAAGAGACACAGAGGGATGTGGATAGGGAGGTGTATCAGGAAAAACAAAAGGAGGCAGGAAAAGCAATTAGGAGCGTAAAGGCACAAACAGAGAAGAAAATAGCCCAGACAGTAAAGAAAGGGGACAAGACATTTTTCAGTTATGTAAGTAAAAAGTGAAAGACTACAGGAGTGATAGTAAGGCTTAGGAGGGAAGGGGGTAGTGTCTGTAGGGGGACCAGGAACAAGTGGACATCCTGAACAAATACTTTTGTTCCGTGTTCACAGAGGAAGGGGAAGGTGAGGGACCAAAGATAAGTGGCAAGTGCATCGAAGGAAGGGAGGGAGGTAGATACTAGTCCATTTACAGAGGAGTGAGACATGAAGGAACTCTCAAATCTGAAAGTGAACAAGGCACTGGGGCCAGATGGGGTACATCCAAGGATGCTGAGGGAGTTCAGAGAGGTGCTAACTGCATCTCTGACAGCCCTGTTCAACCACTCACTGGAGACAGTGGTGGTTCCAGAAAACTGGACGAGGGCAGATGTAGTCCCACTCCAGAAAAGTAGGATCAGGGAAAAGGTTGGCAATTACAGGCCAGTCAGCATGGCTTCAGTAGTGGGGAAATTAATGGAATCACTCTTCAAAGAAAGGATGGTGGGATATCGTGAGTCCAATGGCTTACAAGACCCTAGTCAGCATTTTATTCCCTGGTGGTCTATTGCACCACCACCACCCCCCCCACTCCTGCAATTAATGTCTCCCCATCCCAAACTCAAGTGGTTAACTGACATAGCCCTCCTTTCTCCTTCATGGTAGGCAGTCCACTGAGCTGTCAGTGAATGAACACGTGCTTGTACAAGCACACACTCATTCACTGACAGCTCAGTGGGCTGCCTGCTGTGGAGGAGAGACGAGGGTTGTGCTGGTTGCCCACTTGGGTTTGGGATGGGGGATCAGGGTGGTGGGACATTGCCTGTATGGGTAGGGATGAGGGTGCACTAGACCACCATGGAATACCATTTTAATTCATGGCCTGGGGATTGGGGATAGGGAGGGGGTTCACTAGACCACCAGGGAGAATTTTTTTTTTTTTACTATATGGCAGGTGATTTGGATGGGGATGGGGGTTATACTGGTCACTTGGGCATAATGTCCTAGACTGGTTAGGTGGCTGATTGGGTGAGGGGAGGGACTGCTAGCCACCAGGGATTCCAGAGTTTTTTTTTTTAATAGGAGGGTGATTGGGTGGGGGAGGGACTGCTAGCCACCAGGGATCTATTATTTTTATTTTGGGCAGGTCTGAGAGGGTGGCGGCATTGGACAGCAGGTAATTTTTTTTTTCTTCCACCTATATGTGAGTGCAACAGGGTAACATTTCACCAAAAACCTTCAGAAGTTTTCCAGTTCACCACAGGCAGAAGTTCGGACACTTCTGCAAAGGTTGTAAAAGTTTGCAAAAGTTCCGCTAAGATGGAAAATACAACTTTTGCACACCTCTAAGAAATACCTTTAAATACCTCACTGGG
Source organism: Neoceratodus forsteri (assembly GCA_016271365.2). NCBI lineage: Eukaryota > Metazoa > Chordata > Ceratodontiformes > Ceratodontidae > Neoceratodus > Neoceratodus forsteri. Next base: position 25,554,091 of record CM057454.1, read on the forward strand.
GTTAATACGGTACAGAATGACAGTATTTTTCAGAAGAAAGGGTGATCAAGAACAAGGGGACATGCTATGATGCGAGAGGGGGGTAGATTCCGGGGAGATTTGAGGAAGTACTTCTTCACAGAAAGAGTGGCGGATTCATTGAACAGCCTCCCAGTGGAGGTAGTGGGGGCCAAAAAAGAAGCAGAATTAAAGAAGACATGGGATAGGCATAAGTGAACCTTAGCAGAACCTTGGTGAAAAGGAAAGGGGATGTAAAGATGGAGATCAGTTGGGTTTGCAGTGTAACAGTAGGTAGGGTAAATGAGTGGACTAGGTGAATCAAGCGTTCCTTATCTGCTGTCAAATTCTGTTTCTATTTGGAAATACAAGCTATAACTTTATTTCCTTAAGGCAAAAAAACCTTTTAGCAAAACTTAATTCATTAAGGTTAATTCGTAACCCCTATCTACAATAGACAGGTTACACAGCTTTTTCTTTTGCTAGCCCAGCCTTCAGCTGATGCTCCTAAACAAAGAAGACTAGGCTTATACGAGTGTCTTTACTGTCAGGATAATTTAAGACAGCTAGCAAATTAAAGATCAGTTTCCCAGAAGATAAGAAATTAACCAATATTAAAGAGATTTAGTTAAGAAAAGAGGTGGCCTTAGGCAAACATGGTCCTAATATTAAGAATATAAACAAAAAAGCGCCTGAGAAGAAATAACTAAAATAATTAATTCAGTTCACAGGTCAGCAGGTTGACTGTGTAGAATGCCTGTACAACATGGTAATGCTTGTGCTAATATGGAAGATGGTACATGGCTGAACACATATGTGGCCTCTTGTGGTCTCTGTTCCTGAGAAACTACCACCCTTTCATGGTACAATGGCGCAAAACCCCCTAGAGGTGCCACAAGAGTGCAGTTCCTTTGGCTGAAGGTACCTTAGGAAAGGCAAAGCAAAACAATTTTATTTCCATAACACCCTTTCCCGAAGGCACAGGGTGCTTTTACAATAAATACAATAAAAGCTTCATAACCATTAGTATAGCAACAGGCAGCAAGCAATTAAATCATAAATACAGTGGAGCCCTCTTATAACGGACACCATTATAGTAGACACCCACTTATAATGGATGATTCCACCTTTATGTTATGTCTATAATGTTAAATATCACATTTATGCTATACCCTGCAACACCTGTATAGCAGATACCGTGAGCTCCTCTGTACCCCTGTTACATGCTGCAAACTGTCTGCCAAGTGTCACCTGGTTATTCAGCTGGTTTGTCTGGCACTGTACAGACATCACTCACCTCACTTGATACCTGATATCTGGCACCTTACTCCAGGGGATTACTCTTGATCCCCCAATCAGCACAGGTTCTGTAAAGCAAATTTTTACCAGCCACATTTACTGCTCAGTTACCTGATCCCCCCAATCAGCACAGGTACTGTACAGCAAAATCTTTCCAATCATGTTTACTGTTCAGTTCCCAATCAGCTGCAGATAGCAGTTCCCCACACCCTTGGTTGGTAAAGGAGGGGACGTGTTCTGATTTTAACTCCTGTGTGTGCACTGAGGTAAAAGAGATTCATATTTTAAGACTTTAGAATATAGCGGACACCCTTTATAATGGACAAAACTTGCTCACACAAATGTGTCCATTATAAGAGGATTCCATTGTATCAGCAATAATTTAAAAAGTCAGGGAAAGACTTCAGCAAAAAGACAAGTTTTTAGATTAGTCATAAAGGCCATTGCTGTGCAAGCAGATCTGATATGTTGTGGCAAAGGATTCCACAAACTAGGTGCCACAACACAAAATGCTCTGTTGCCAGATTGTTTCAACCTTGATACAGGGACAGACAGCAAGCCCACACTGGAAGAGCAGAGGGAATTAATTTGGTGGTAGGGAACTAGGAGGTTGTTTAAGTAGTGGTGGGCGAAGTGGGCTCAATTAACTCAGGGAAGTAATTCGTGGAGTGAAGGCAAATTCATAGAGTACTCCGCAACGTGAAGTGGAGTAATTTGTATTATAATGGGAAACGCGAAGTCCATTAAAAACTATGACTTTGTATTACACCACCTTCCCAGACCACTACTCCACCAATTTTAAAGGCAAAGTGCATTGAAAACAATGTACTTCACCTCACTTCACCTTGTTTTTGAGCTCCAAAGGCAAATTTTGTAGTGATTCATGGAATTTCAGGTCACATGGGCTCTATGTTGTTCTGCACAGCCTCAGTTAGGGGTAGTGTATGTAGGAAGCTGTAGGAGACAGTCTGCTGTATGAGCTCTCTGTGAGTCAAACCTTCTAAAATCTGTTAAAAAAGCCTTTTTGAGTAATATTTTGTTTGCTCAAACTTTAGTTCATCAACTGTAGGAAACCCTCCTGTGCTCATATCATTGAGCATTTATTGTTTGTGTTTGGATTTTGAATGTTAATGTACAACATTCAGCCTGTGTACTGAGAGACAGTGGAAGTGTGCTTTGGGGGAGGGGAGAGGAGGGGCGTATCTGTGGTGTAGGTAGATTTAAGTTGGAGAAATAGGGAGTTTGTTTTTTGGTTATATTTTTGATATATAACTGACTGTGTTAATGTACACAGTAATATTATCAATTATTGTTGACATTTTTTTGCTGATTGTGTGTTGTGTGGATCTGGTGCAGCAGTTCATAATTTCAGGTTGTTTAAAATACAAGGTATATTACTGAAGATTTCAATTTGCTATGCATTACTTGTAGACAAACGTGTGTGTGTGTGTGTGTGTGTGTGTGTGTGTCTGCGCGCGCGTGCGGTGCGTGACATCAAATAATACACCTTTTATTGTGCCACAATGTAATTGCAGGTGCAGCAGTGCGAATCTGCTATCCACTGCCATTGTGGTATCTTTTCTTTGTTTTGCTGCATGCACTGCCATAAAAATCTGCAGTCAGTGCCACCCCCCACCGGCAAAATGATTTTTTTTCCAGATTGGATTGTTTTGTGACTTCAGCACCACTTGTTAGTTAAGGTGCTGTTGAACTTGTGACTTTGCATCTGTATCTGTTGCTGAAACCACAGTTGTTTTCTTGGCTTCACATCCAGCGTCTCTCCACTCAGAGTGAACGTTACAAAATCTAAATTTATTTAGAATATTATTGTTGATCCCCCAAAATGCCTGCAAAGAGATCTGCAAGCAAAGCTGTTTCTCGCCATGGCACTGCTGCCAGTGGTAAGATTGTCTGTGGGCATGGTAGGACGCAGATGCAGAAGTGCATTGCTGATGTGTGGAAAGGTATTTCTCCTGCAATGTTTTTTACAGCTCAATCAGTAGCTTCACTCATAGTTGGAGGAGATGATGTTGTCCCAGCTGGTATTGTTAGTGCAGTTGCTGGCAGTGGTATGAGTACTGCTGCCTCAAGTACCACTTCTAACCAGTTTACCATGTCCAAAAATATAGTGGATTGTGAAGTAGTGCAAGTGAGTGGCAGTGTAAATGATGTCATACTTCCCAGTAACATCCTTATAACTGAACATGAGGATTCTGATCATAATGTCAACGATAGCACACAATGTAACATTTCTTCCACCGCAGTTTAGGTCATGCATTTGCCATGCAGTGATAACACAGTGTGGTGAAAAAATATCAAGTGATGGTGGTGTCGATGATGATGAATCTGATGATGATGATGTTGCTGTGGTTGCAATATGCAGTCCACATGCCAGCATCCAAGCAGAAGATGTGGATGTGGGCGATGTTGATGAATATGATGATGATGTAAGTGACTTCAGTTGGGAACCAGAGAAAAAGAAATTCAAGGTGGCTATGTTGGGTCTGTTTGCATTAATCCCCCCCTGTAAAAAGTTGTGATTTACCAGTTTCAGTTGATGGTGATGATGATGATGATGATGATGATGATGATGATGATGATGATGACCCAGTAATAATAATAGGTAGTCGAGGTGGTCAGTTGCAGTCCAAGTGTGTCCTGCCCAAAAAATCACGTAGCACATCCCCGACTTCCTGGCTTAAAAAAACAGAGTCCAATAAGCAGCATCAGTGACATGTTAAAATTAAATCATCACAATCCCTTGTTTGGGTTTTTTTGTGCAAGATGCAAATGATGAGTCAGTTGCAATCTGCCAGGTTTGCCATGCACGTGTGAGTCAAGGTAAAAAGGGGAGCCATCTGAGCACAGGAGGACAGCATATGCATCTTAAGAACAGGCACATGGCACTGTGGACCCAGTACAAGCTGGCAGCTAATACCACAGTGGGGCGTTCACCCTTGTCATCAACCATAACAAGCATGTTATCCCCTTCCATGACTGTTAAAACAAGTAGAAAATTAAATGTGTGCAGTAGTGATGAAATAAGAGCAGAGGATTACTACAGGCATGATGAGGTGGAGGAGCATAATGATTTTGAAATGTTGTCCAGTGCTGGTGAGAGTAGCAGTTTTGGTGGTGGTGGTGGTGAATGCAATATGTCTAGTGCAAGTGGTACATCAGTCCTGGTTGGTAAATCTGGCAAAATAACTGCATTTGTGGTTTTTTATCATCACCTGTGCAACCATCTTCATCAAACATCCACACTTCACCCCCTGCCATTCACAAAGCAAAACCATTTATCATCACACCCCATGTAAAACATTTAAGTCAGCCCACGTTACAGAGTGTTTTTGCGCATAAGCTGAAGTACCCACCCAATCATACAGTGTCACGTTAACTTAATGCTGCTGTAGCTGAAATGCTGGCAATTGATCTTTTGCTCTTCTCCTTTGTGGAAAATTCTGGGTTCCGGTGGTTTGCTGCACGTGCCTGTCCAAAATGGAAAGTCCCATCCAGGACATACTTTTCGACCGGTGCTGTCCCCGAGTTGTACTGTACTGTGTCCGATGTAAGACATGCCCTTCAGCATTCCTCCTCTTCAGTAATCCATTTAAGTATGGATACATGGTCAAGTGGCAAAACAGCGGGGAGTTCATATTTGTGTATAACTACACGTTGGACGCAGGTACCAGGTGTTATTTGTGCTGTTGGTACTGTGAATAATCAGTGCAGTAAGGTAGAGTGTCATGGTAGCAATCTTCCAGGAATTTGACAGCATGCAGTAATTGCTATGTGCAATGTGACCTGTTCACACACTGGAGAAAACATGTTGGACTTGGAACTGACGGAAATTGGCAAGTGGCTGAACCCCCTGTCCCTGAGAGCTGGGTTCATAGCAAGTGACAATTGGTCAAATGTGGTGAAATGCATCACAAATGGTGGCTTTGTTTGTGTTCCATGCATGGCCCACTGTTTAAATCTTGTGATTCAGGTGTTTCTGCAGCACCCTGATGTGAAGGAAATGCTGACAGTTGCACGCCATATCTGTTCTCACTTTTCACAATCTGCAAAGGCCTGTGACCAACTTCAGCAGTTGCAGATCTGAAACAGCCTCCCCCAGCACCTCTTGAAGCTGGAAGTTGTAACCCGGTGGAACTCCACTTTATACATGGCAGAAAGGTTGTATGAACAATACAAAGCAACCTCAGAATATCCTGTCATGTACACTAGCCATGACAGTTCTGGGGCCCCTATGTCTATGACGACTGAACAGTGGCACCTCATGGACTCTGTAATAGCAATTTTGCCACCTTTTGAACATGCCACACAGGCAGTGAGTGGTGAGTCTGCCTCCATTAACCAATCAATTCCACTGCTGGTGCTGAGGTAGACATTGGTGAATTTACAGCATAGCCTTGATGTTGCTGGAGACAGTGCTATTAGTGTGTTGCTGAAACACATGCTGACAGTATTCGACCAGAATCATCACATCTTGAGCATTCATTGTAGTGACAACTTTGCAATAGCAACAATGCTGGACCCATGATACAAAGATGGAATTGCCTCAGTAATAGAGGGAGGTGCCTGAATAGGTAAAAATTTCAGTGGGCAACTGGTGCGCTTAGTTCATGGAGCACAACAGTCATGTGCCAAGGTCAGCAAACCTCAGCAGCATAATCAGACTGAAGGTGCACCTGAAGGAGCATCAAGCATATCCTGTAAGGGGAAGGGGATTGCAGTTCCAGGTGGTCTGTAATCCAAAGCGGTTGGTGTCAACCCACTTTGGGAGGCTTTGTCCCAAGTGGGGATTTGTGACATAAATGATTCCAGAAAACAGGATGATACATCAACCACTGGACTTAGTGCAGCACAGAGAATGGTAGAGTCATATTTGTCTGAAAACAGGCATCTGTCAATAACTGATTATCCTCTTTTATACTAGAGTGGAAAGGTCAGTGAATGGCTAGAGCTTACTGCAGTGGCACTGAAGTACCTGACATGCCCACCCTCCAGTGTAAGTGTCGAGGGAGTATTCAGCTCAGCAGGTGCATTTGGGATCGTCATACAAACCTCTCTTCTGAAAATGTCAGTTTGCTAACATTCATAAAAATGAATGAGAGGCACACACCAGCTAAGACTTCAACCTCAGTATTCCTACCACAGCCTAGTCATGGTTTTGGTGATATAGAAATGGACCATCCTGGTGGCAGTGGCAGTGGCAGCATGAAATAGCCTACCACTGACGTAGATGATGACACAATGGAGAAACAATTTCACAGTGGTCAGACTTCAGACATAGATGACTGTGATGGCAGTTTTCTTTATGAGGAAGATGATGATGAGTTTAATGTTGGCAGGTTTTAATGTAAGTTTTTAAAAGGCTGTCACATTTGTTGTATAATACATGTTTTCTTTTTCATAAGGTTAATGAGTGTCCCGCTTAGAGTGACTCAAATTCCATCTTTCACATCACATTTGTAACAGAAAGCACAATATATCCCGGCCCCTGTACCACCACCATAAGACCACTGTTAGCCACTGCCACCAGAGGGAATGACTTTCTGTGCCCCCCTAGGCCACCACCAGAAGACACTATTAGCCACTGCCATCACAGGGAATAACTTTGTGTGCCCCCCTGGGCCACCACCATAAGACCGCTGTTAGCCACTGCCACCACAGGGAATGACTTTGTGTGCCTCCCTTGACCACCACCATAAGACTGCTGAGAGCCACTACCACCAGAGGGAATGACTTTCTGTGCCCACCTGGACCACCACCAGAAGACTGCTGTTATCCACTGCCACCACCACCAGATGCAGGAAGATGTCAGAGGGAATGTCACCATGTGCCCATAGCTATGACCACCAGCACCCACCACCAGTGTCATTCCAACAGTGTTTTTCCATTACATTGACCATGCCAAGGCAGAGGGAGTCGAACAGGAGACCACTTCCATCAGCCACTGGCACAAGGCTTCTTACTATTAAAACTATAAAGTGAGCATGTGTACTAATGTTTTTTATGCTATTCAATTTCCTTTACCTGTGTGTTTCGTTTTCTGTTGCTTTTCTGAGCTGCAATGGTCAAACACATACACTAAACTTATTTTGTTTTTTTACTGGTTAACAACAAATGACTCTTCTTCGCTGGAAGTTGGTATCAATGGTACAGCAACAGTACTGTGCACAGGAGCCTATGGAATATCCATTTCCAATCCATACTGCTAAGCATATATATTTTATTTCATCTGTAACTTTTTTTTTTAATAAGAGTGCAACAAATCTGACTGAGGAATGGGATTCACAAACTAGGTGACGTGTATGTCACAAAAAATATTTCTGCAACATATCATGCACTGTATTCCAAATTTCCAGCTGTGCAGCCATGACAGCGTTGAAAAGTTGGACCCAAGTTGTGTTACTTGACAAGATGTAGTTTTGAAATGCAAATTGAGTTGAGATGCAGGGACACTGGCACAGTGTCTTTGTTACACAGCCTGGTACTAAATTAAGTTGTGATCTGCTGATTGCAGTGGGACAGCATGTGCTAATCCAGATACCCGTGGAACAGCCATGGCTTAAACATAATGTGTTACTGCTGCAATCAAGTTGTAATAAGTCCTTCATTTCTTTTTTTTAGGAAAATTCCAGTAGTTTTGTTGTGTCATAATTGCCTTATCCAAAGAAGTTCTTCAACATCGGGCCCCCCCCCCGAGTCTGGGGCAGACATGCAACACGCAGAAGTTGTTTCAATCGATTACCATGACCATCATCACCAACCAGACTCGAGAAAGATGCAGATGAAATCTTTGAAGAAGTAACCAAATAAAAACCATTAATGAGACCTACCTGCAAATATGCTCCCCCCCAAACAAAATATGTACCTTCATTGGCTTGAGAGTATTTCATTTCCAATTTCAACACAAACATTTCTCATCAAGCACTGGAATGTGCACCAACAGTATCTGTGATCTGTTATACGATACAAAACAATACAATGAGAACATGTCTAAATATGTCAAACCCCTACCTAGAAAATACTAATATATATATATATATATATATCTCAACTCACCAAGGCTACTATTAGTGTACACACAAAGGTCACCCTTCCATCTGGCTGAGGTGATTGCATCGCATTTTCGGGAATCACAGCACACTTTGGACCAGCAACAGTTCTCTCATGGTCATCATTTCTGATGGAACACTGAATGGATTCATGTCATGTTATCCCTCCTTCACACAGTTTGGCAAGACACTGTGTATCATAAGTACATCATCATCATCATCACAGAGTATGTAAACTTTCTGGACACAAGACAGATGCATTTTGGAGATGCAGAAAAATTCTGGGCACTCTGTGTGACAACTGCGTGCATGAGTGACTGCGCAATAAATTCTGGGGACTATGCATGTGGTGTAATGCTCCCATTTCACTTCCTCAGCACTTGGCAATTTTCTGGACACAAGACAGATGCATTTTGGGGATGCAGAAAAATTCTGGGGACTCTGTGTGACCACTAATGTGTAGCTGTTCCTCCCTAAGCTGTGTTCTGGTGTTCCCTGGTCTGCAAAATGAAGGATTCCATCTACAAAGGAGCCAGAGTGAGAGTCTGAGTGCTTCCAGAACTGTTTATTGACTTTTGCTGTAGCAGCTAAAGAACTGAAGCTATGAGGGAATCTGGGGGAGTGACTGCTGAGATCACTGAAAGGGGTGGGAACTTTTGTTTAAATCCCTGCGCTGCTCACTTTGAAATGTACTAATGTGTAGCTGTTCCTCCTTAAGCTGTGTTCCCTGGTGTTCCCTGGTCTGCAAAATGAAGGATTCCATCTACAAAGGAGCCAGAGTGAGAGTCTGAGTGCTTCCAGAACTGTTTATTGACTTTTGCTGTAGCAGCTAAAGAACTGAAGCTATGAGGGAATCTGGGGGAGTGACTGCTGCGGTCACTGAAAGGGCGGAACTTTGTTTAAATCCACGAGCTGCTCACTAGCACGAGCGTAGCATGAGCGATAGTGAGTGGTGCGAGCGCCACTCCTCCACAGAAATTGTTGGATTAGAGTAAGAAAGGGAGGTTAACTGTGTTTTAATTAAAGTATATTAAAGTACTTATTTATAGTGCTTAGTTTAATATTGGGGGTACTTAATAACTTAAATTACTGGTTGTTTGGTTTATTTGTTTATATTATATGTAGAACAGATATTCATGTTAAATTATTTGGAAATTTATTGTATAAACTGAAATTGTAGTTAGGATAGAGTTTATTTTAATTTTGCTGTAGTAGTATATGATATTAGGAGCATTTATACATAATTTTGCTGTATGGTGTTAATTCTGTGTATGATTCTGAAAATGTTGTTGTTTCAGCTAGGGATTATGTGTCTGATGGGTGGTTATATGTCTCCCCCTGTTCCAAAGGGTACTCTAATAATGATTGCTCACTGATTTTTTGAAGTGATTGGTTGCAGGGGATACACTGAGTATAATTACTAGGGGGAATCAATTAAGCAATCATATAATTTGTTCAGGTATATTGACTGATTATCTTGAATCTGATTTAACTAAGTGGATTTGGATATACAAAGGTTTATTGGTAGGTTGGGGACAAAATACAGTTTACCCGGACCATTTTACAGTTAATTATAATAAGAAAACATCCTTGAAAATACAGTTATATAAAGTCTGTAAAATGGTAGTAATGATTAGTTTGATTGTAAGTGGGGATATTCATCCAAATCCAGGACCTTATACTAATTTGGAATCGGTAAATTTTAACTCTAGTGAAGTATTGAATTCTGATTTAACAGCTGATATCTTAAAAAAGGATGGGATGTGTGTAGTTCATATTAATATCTGTAGTTTATTAAGAAAAAATTGACCACTTAAGGGAATGGACTATTAAATATAGCCCTGAAGCAATTATTATTACAGAATGTTGGTTGTCTGATAAGATCCCTGACAATATGGTGTATATATATGGTTATAATTTATGGAGGAAAGATCGAACAAATGGGGGGGTGGAGTCATTATTTATGCACTTAGTTCTTTGGATGTATCTGTGGCTAACTGCCAACAGGATTGGGTTGGTTCTGAAGTTCTTTCATTATTATTTAACTTACCGTTTAATAAACCTTTAATGTTATTGGGTATGTATCATCCCCCAAAAGCTAGCATTGAGGTGTTCCAAGTTCTGCAGGATTTTTTGGGTGATTATTTAAATAGATGTGAGATTATGTTAATTGGGGATATGAACGTAGATTGGAAAACTGTAGATGGTAATCAAAGTAGTGTTGAGATGAGTAATATTCTGGGTATGACTCAGTTAATTACAGAGGTAACTAGAGTTAATAAAAAACAACCACTTTCCTCCAGAATATTAGATCTATTATTTACTACGGACCCAGACAGGTATGTTGCTAGTGGTGTTCTTCCAGATTCTTTCTTGGACCACCAGATGATATATGCTATTAGAAATCAAAAAAAATTAAGGAGATCAGTAAAAACAGTTCATTATAGATCATTCAAACATTTTGATTATATAAATTTTATGTTAGAGTTGGATGAATTTAATTGGGGAAGGCTGGATTTAGTTCCTACAGTTGCTGATGCCTGGATGTTATTTCAGGAGGATTTCTTGACAATTTGTAATAGGCATGCCCCACCCAAAATTAGGAAAATAAAGTTTGATAATGCTCCTTGGTACAATTCCTACCTATTTAAAATTAAGAAACAGCGGGATAGGGCATGGAAGGTGGCTAAATCTACAAAAATGGACGGTGACTGGGTGAAGTATAAACAGATGTGGAATTATTATAATTGTGAACTTAAGAGGGTTAAAAATGATTATTACAATAGGGAACTAAATTCTAATCTGACTGATGATCCAAGGAAATTTTGTCAAGTTTTAAAAAGGTGAAAGGGGATCAACAAGTGGATTACCCTGAGAAGTTTGAAATTGGGAAAGTTGAAGTCCCTGTGGGCCCACGGGTTGTGGATGGTTTTAATGAACACTTCACAACTATGGGCACAAAAGCCTTATTACAAGGTAAGACTAGTTTCTCCCCTTTAAATTCTCAAAATAAAGCTACTGAAGTTGTCCCTTTAAAGGACAAGGAGTTTGAGTTTGAACTAATATCTCCATTAGAAACACAAAATGCATTATTCAAAATTAATGTTAGAAAGGCTGGTGGTTTGGATGAGATCCCTAATATTCTATTGAAATATGCTGCCCCGGTCATCTCATATCCCTTGACTAATATTTTCAATATGTCCCTTACATGTGGGGAAATTCCTGAAATGTGGAAAACGGCCAAAGTTATTCCTGTTTTTAAAAATGGATCTAGGTCTGTAATGGAGAATTATAGGCCTATATCATTATTACCAATAGTAGCTAAGGTGTTTGAAAAATTGATAGCTAAACAATTACAGACCTATTTGCAAAATGGTAAGCTGATTAGTAAGCTTCAATCTGGCTTCAGGTCCATGCATGGCACAACTTCTGCTTTGTTAAAGGTTACTGGGGATATTGTGGGTGCTCTGGACAGGGGGATGTCGGTGGGGGCAATTTTTGTAGATATATCTAGGGCGTTTGATACCCTGGACCATGACATCCTCCTGTCCAGACTACCTGCTTTGGGTGTTTCGTTGAAGGTGATTGGGTGGTTGGATGCTTACTTAATTGGTAGGAAACAAATGGTTTCAATAAATGGGTGGGAATCTGGTTTTAGGGAGATAATTTCTGGGGTACCCCAAGGACCCATTTTAGGTCCAATATTATTTAATTTATATATGAATAATGTTGTTCTAACTAATCCTGATGTACAGTGTCATCTGTATGCAGATGGCACTATTATCTATGTGAAGGGATTATCATTAATGCAGATAGAACTTACTCTTCAAAAAAGCATTTAATGAGCTTCAGTTATTTTATAGTGAATCCAAACTTGCCCTTAACTCAAAATAATCTCCGTTATTATTGTTCTCTAGGGAAAATAAAGAGATCTATTCTGATTTGGGTTTGAGTATAGTGACTGTGGATAACATTGCTAACAAGTGCAGTGTTATAGATATTTAGGGATGTATTTGGACAGATCATTGAGCTGGACTTTTCGTACAGATTTTACAATTAAAAAAGTTAGTAGACATTTGGGTGCACTTTATAGAATTAGAAATTGTATGGATGTCTATGTAAGGAAACAAGTAGCCATGGCTACATTGATTCCTCTGTTGGACTATGGGGATATTATTTACATAGGGGCAACTTTAACCCAGTTAGCTAAAATAGACATTTTTTTTCAATAAGATAGCTAGGTTTATTTTGGACGTGCCTAAGAGAACCCATAGAAGAGAGTTATATCAGTCTTTGAACTGGATGAGTCCTCATGATAGAAGGATATTTCATGTCTTGACATATATGGTCAATTCAGTTAGGGGTGAAGTACCGGAATATATTACTGATGAATTTCAGGTTAGGATAATCAGGGGAGGGTTACGCTCTGCTGAGGGTATGGAATATGTTTTGCCCAGAAAAAGGATGTATTTGGGTCCCAATATATGGAATTCATTGCCAACCCACTTGAGGCCAATTAGCTCTAGTCCTAATTTAGGAGAAATAAAAAGTTGGTTTAAATCTGAAGTTAATAAAAGGTTAAATGTTGAGTAATTATGTATGTTATGCTCCAAAATATGTTATATAGTTGCACTTTATGAATGGGAAATGTGTGATGCATATGTTGTTTATTTGTATGGATGTTAGTATTACTGTAAATTATTTATTGTGGTGTTATTTTAAGTATTGTTGTTTGTTATTTTGTGATATATTTTTTTATGATGCTGTTAATATGAATGCGTGCATTAAGGACCTCACTGGAAATGAGCTTGTTTCAGTTGAGCTTCCTATTCTTTTGCTTGTCAATTGAATAAAATGTTTTACTACTTACTACTACTGTGTGCATGAGTGACTGTGCAATAAATTCTGGGGGACTTTGCATGTGGTGTAACACTCCCATTTCACTTCCTCAGCACTTGGCAATTTTCTACACCCAAGACAGATGCATTTTGGGGATGCAGAAAAATTCTGGGGACTGTGTGATCACTGCGCACATGAGTGACTGCGCAATAAATTCTGGGGGGCTTTGCATGTGGTGTAACGCTCTCATTTCATTTCCTCAGCACTTGGCAATTGTCTGGACACAAGACAGATATATTTTGAGTGTTGTGATTGTGAACACATAATGTCATACTTAAATTATAAATTAAAGCAGCAGTGCAACAATGTGCTGAAAATTTTGACCTACTGTATACTTTTTTATACTATTTTACATTGCCAGCCACTAGTTACCTCCTGACTTGTATGATACCATTCTTTTCCCAATTTGTGTCTGCTTTACTACTTTTTCTCATGTTTAAAAAAAAAAAGGAGCACGACTTTTAATATGACTCTGACCAGATTTTCATCACTATTTGCAGCTATTTTTGAATAAATATTGTTCTGTGATGTCAGAAAACACTGCCTGCAGCATAATTGTTAATTTTACAGCAGAAGTAATGTATAACAACTGATGGAGAAAACAGTGGAAAATAGTAACGAAGACCTGGTCCACACAGTATGAAAAGAAGTGCTCCTTTTATTATTTCAGACATGAAAAAAAGTACTAAAGCAGACTGAAATACTGGAAAGAATGGTGTCATACAAGTCAGGATGTAAGTAAAGTGGCAATGTAAAATAGCATAAAAAGTATAGGTCACAATTTTCAACAGATTATTGCACTGCTGATTTAAAGAGTTTCACCAAGTTACATAGTTATGGTATTGCACCCAATATATGGGTGCCTAACCTCCAGGGGAATCTTTGTTGCTCTACATGTCCTTACATAGTGCAATACATTTCTGGCAAAAACGTTCATAATTTTGGTACACCGGGTCTAGGAGGACTTCCCGTTCTGAAGAGCAGCCCAAGTTCCGCCCCCCTGCTTAGCAACATTACGACATGATGCCAGGAAGAGCGCGGGGGCATGCTCCATTATACTGAATGGCGGTCTGCTTTCTGAATTTTGTTTTTCCATTCAAACTTTATTAACAGCTTTTCCACAATACGGGAGGTAGACATGAAAAAATTTTACAACAAGGGAAGCCTATACAGTATCTACTACCTCCTCCCACCCCCACCCCTTACAGCAGCATCCTGAAGTGCTATTAAGTCTAGGTTCTATTACATCTGCTATGGTTGGTCTAAGACATACAATTGTCAACAACATTCTTGTTCAGTCCCACAGTAATTAGAGTGTGAAAGGGATACCAGATACGCTTATAAGCTCACTGTCTATTAAAGAGACTCGCTATAGCTTTTTCGGTACAGAGATTAGCAAGGATCTCATGAACCCATTCTTGATAGGATGGAGCGACGTTATCTTTCCAATGTCTAAGTATGACTTTTTTAGCTGATAATGTTATCATAGCCATGTGAAACCTCCGAACTTTAGTATCAATAAGGGACAAATCTCCCAACAGGTAAATTTCCGGGATGAAACTATCATGCAGCCCTAGTAAGGGGCCTAATTTAGCTTTGATTGTAGTCCATAATGGGACAATTTTGGGACATGACCAGAATATATGTAAAAGTGTACCCTCCTCCTGAGAACATCTGGTGCACCACCCAGATTCCAGAAGCCCCCATTTCACTAACTTAACTGGAGTGTAATACAGGTTGTGCAAAATGTGATATAGCATCAAACGTAGTCTGTCTTGTGACACGTACGTATGACAATATCGCCATAATACAGACCAGTCCAAGTTATGTTGGGGAAAGGTAGAGGCCCAATATTCTGTTGGGCCGGATGTGCCACCATACCGCCACTGAAACAGGGTTTGATATACCTTTGAAACTACCCTGGAGGGTCCTAGTAGGGAGGAGAGCTCAGTTATGAAAGAAAAACCTGAAGGTCTAGGAGGTATACTACCCAGTGAGGTAGCAAGGAGATGTCTTAGTTGTAGTACCTTGAAATAATGGGCCTCTGGAATATTAAATTTCTGGATAATGTTACTTACCTGGAGCCACGTGCCCTTATCATCCATGAAAGTAGATACTTTTCCTTCCCCCTAGCTGGAGGAGCCACGTAGGAGGAATCTGCTGCTTGTTAATAATGAAGGATGGGGAGTTCCATATAGATTGGGACAAATCTAGGTGTGGGTTGTATCGCAAGAAGGAACACAGTCGTGCATGCACTTTTAGGGAATTCCTAAGGACTACACATTTATGGGTATCTTGCAAGGAGGAGAGCTTGACGTAAAACAGAGTTAAGGGGTCCAATTTCATAGACTGGATAAAGTCTAGTTCTATGTTAAGCCAAGCTGGCCTCAAGTCTTGTGGTCCCGCGGGTGCACCCACTTAAGGCATTTTGATAAATGGCTAGCCCAATAATAGATAGCAAGATGAGGAATACGCATCCCTCCTTCCAGTTTTGGGGCAGCCAGCTTGTGATATGCCTATCTAGAGTGCTTTTTAGACCAGATAAACTTAGAAAAATGTTTGTGCACTTTCTGGAACCAGGATAGTGAAATGAACAAGTTTAAATTAGATAAAGGATAAAAAAGACCAGGAAATACGTTCATTTTAATTATATTGATCCAGCCCCATAGTAAAATAGGGAGCTTCGACCATCTATCAAGATCTTGGATAATCACCTGGAGAAGAGGCTCCAGGTTTTCCTTGAACCACATAGATGGATTACGGGTGAGTCTAATGCCCAAGTATTTAAGAGACCTGGGTGATCATAGCAGCCCAAAAGGGGAAAGCTCTTGCTTAAAAACTTTATGGTTAAGGGGGAAAATAGATGATTTGTTAGTGTTCAATTTATAATTCAAAAAGGAACTAAATTTCATAATCTCATTTAGCATGGCCGGAATCAATGTAACAGGGTGGGACAAATGAAGAAGAAGATCATCAGCATGTGCCGTAATCTTCACCACACTGTTACGTAGAAGGTAGAAGGCGGAAAGGTTTCGAGAATGCCCCATTACCAGAGACCCTGGCTGAGGGAGTCTGATAAAGGGCCTGTATCCAGTCTATGAATATGGAGGGAAAAGCAAATGCTTTAAGTGTCTGAAATAGGAAATTCCAATTCACTCGGTCAAATGCCTTCTCGGCATCCAGGGACACCAGAACAGTTGGAAAATTGGCATCTCTGGACTCCAAGAAGACATGCGAAAGAGTGCATAGATGGTCCGACGATGATCGTCCCTTCATGAATCCCACCTGTGAAATCCCACCAAGTCCAGGAGAACTAAAGTAATCCTATCCGCCAGTATCTTTGATAATATTTTGATATCTTGATTCAGAAGAGATATGGGCCTATAGCTCTGTACTAACTTGGGATCTTTACCAGGCTTAGGGAGGAGAACTATCAAAGCTTTGAACATATGAGAGTCTGCTACCACACCAGAGAGAATATGAAGGAATACCTGGTGTAATACCGGTGCCAGTTGTTCTAGGAAGACCTTGTAGAATAAAGAGGAAAATCCCTGAATTTTTTTTATATTATAATGGTCAGTTTGTGGTGAAACATGGGCATGTTTCAACTAACAAGAGCCTTGTTAGTGGAAACATGCCCACGTTTCACCACAAACTTACCATTATAACATAAAGAAACATTTGGAAAGCTGCCGGCCATTCAGTATAATGAATGCGGGGGCAGAACTTGGGAGGGTCTTCAGAACAGGAAGTCCTCCAGGACGTGGTTTACCAAAATTACAAGCATTTTTGCCAGAAAAGTATTGTACTATGTAAGGACATGTGGAGCAAGAAAGATTCCCCTGGAGGTAAGGCACCCATATAGCGGGTGCAATACTGTAACTTGGTGAATCTCTTTACTGTCTATTTCAAAAAATAAATATTTCTGGAGCCTCAGTAATGTTTACTTTGTGTCAGGACTCGTGATTTAAAGTGTTTCGCTAAAAGCAAGACTGAGCAGTGCAAGCATGTTGTGCTAAACTGCACCCCCCCTTAATCCCCCCATGCCACTGCTTCAAGTACCTCCCTGCTAGCCTGGGGGTAAGCTTGTTTGGCTGCCCTCTCTGGGATCCATGCCTAGTATTAATCCACTTGCCACCCTCCCTACCTAGTTTAAATCCACCTTCATAACTATGTATTTCCCCTACCCTCTGCTTTAATACCTCCTTCCCCTCCTTGCTCAAATGTAGCCTATCCCCTGCATGAAGTTCATTGTTGTCCCAGAGACTGCCCCAGCCCTCTACCAACCCATATCCTCTGGAATGACACAATTCACTCAGCCAGGTGTTGAACTCCCCCAATCCATACCTTCCTCACCATGCTACCGCAGAGTACTGGGAGTACCTCTGAGAAGGCCACTGATTCCCACAGTTCCCCACACAGTCTGCCCAGATCCTTGAACCTCTCCCTCACTACTTCCACTGTCTCCCCTGCCAGGTCATTCATACCCACGTGCATCACGAGATGCGGTTTCCTCCTACCCCTCCTTGCACACTTAAGAATTGACTGCCCTGCCCTGCCTGCAGTTAAGCCAGGTATGGCTTCCACCCAGATGCGACTATGTCATTCCCCCTTGCTGCCCCATCTTATCCCTTTCAGTATTGAATCCCCCATCACTAATACCCCCCTTTTCAACCCTTGTCCCACCCTCCACCCTTTTACCTAGGTGATTACTGCTAGATTCCACCTCAGCTGAAACCTCCCCCTTCCTCCTATGGATCCCCCTCCACCCCAGACCTATTTCCGCTCTCCCTCAATACTCTCTCCCAAGTCCTCCTCATTTACTCCTGCTCTCTTCTTCTTCCATCCTTCCAGCTGTGCCCCTTCCCCTTATCACTCCCACCATCCTCCGCTAGACTCATGTCACCCGTGCCATCCTCTTGCTTTCCCTTTCTTACCCCATCCTGGAGATCCCTCACCTCCCCCTCTTCCTCCAGTGTTACCAGCACTGTAAACCTATTACCTGTCCTCTCTGCTGTGCTGGGTGTGGGCTTCTCCCTCCTGTCCCTACCCCCCTCTCGTGCTTTGCCACACATTTGCATTGCCCCTGCCCCCTTCCCCATCCCATCCCCTGAACCATTGTTGCACCCATGTGGTATCCTCCTGTCACTCTCTGCCACAGAAACTCTCCCTCCAATCACCTCAACTCTCTACCAAGACACTGCACTTCATCCTTGATTCTCCTCATCCTGTCACAGATCGGACACCCTTCTAGCTTCCACAATACGTTCATCCAGATTGCCACCCCACATCCATTGTAGCACACTATTCTATCCCTGTAGGCCCCTCTAGCATTTTGCAGCCCCCTGTACCTCCCTCCTCTGCTGTCCCCGTTGTCCCCCGCTAATGCCTCCCCATCCCCTAGTGTGTCCTTCCCTGCCTCCCTCTATTTTCTCACCTAGGCATCCCCTTAATTTCTGAAATACTCTCAAGAATGTAATCCTTCTTATCTAGTGCATCCCAAATAAACCCATGCCCTGCCTCTGGCCAAGATCATAGACCTTAGTACATCTCAATCGAGTATCTTCTACAACTGAGTTACCCCCTAACTCAATAGTTACAAATCCCACCAAATGTCATACATCAATCACTTTAAGTTCCCCTTAGAATACAGAACCCAAACAGCTTTCACACTTCTGAAGTGTCAAATCCAGTCATAGTGCCCCAACCTTATAACAGAACTACCAAAAATTGAAAAGTCACAGTACCTTAGTACAGTAGCAGTTCCCTTCCAGCTGGATGTGCCCATACCTTCCAGGTCACCCAGGGACTCGCCTTCCAATGAGCTCCTCCCTCCTGCCCCTTCTGATAGGCTCTCTTCACCACCAGGAGTGATTTACCTCTATTTAATAAAGGAGGTGGTGAGGGTGGGTGGGGGAGAAAAGCAACTACAGCTCCTTTCCCTGTGTGTCTGCTTTCACTGGAACTGGGCTCTGCTTTTTAAGGCCAGGTCGCACACTCAAATCAGCCACCTCACAGCTGATTGACTCGTCCCGGAGCCCTGCTGATTGGCATGCCAACGATGCCTCCCTGGAGCTGAGTTCTTGTCCACAAGCATGGCTTCTTCCTCCAGTCTCCTCCTGGTCCCTCCTTTGGTCCCTGAGGCTGCCAATATGGTCCCCTCCACAAGTGACAATGACCGCGAATGATTCCAGCTCAAATGAGCCCCTGAGACACACTACAGCTCCTTTCCCTGTGTGTCTGCTCTCCCTGCCACTGGAATCTGCCTTATAAGGCCCAGTCATACACTCGAATTGGCCACTTCACAGCTGATTGGCTCCTCCCAGAGCCCTGCTGATTGGCATGCTGACGATGCCTCCCTAGAGCTGAGTGTTTATCCTACAGCATGGCTCCTTCCTCTGGTCTCCTCCTGGTCCCTCCTTTGGTCCCCAAGGCCACTGATACAGCCCCCTTCCTCAAGCGGCAATGGCCATGGATGATTCCTGCTTAGACGAGCCCCCAAGACACATTACAGCTCCTTTCCCTGTGTGTCATTGAGTGTGAGCCCAGTAGTTATGGGGCATGAGCTCAGTGGTTGTTGGGGCATGAGCCAAGAAGTTGTTGGGGGCATGAACCCAGTGATGACTGGGGCATGATCCTAATGGTCAGTGGGTCATGAGCCTAGTGGTCATTCAGACATTCACCTGATTGTTAGGGCAACAGTCTTCCATAAGAGAGAGCAGGAATACTATGGAGATGAGTATACAGGAGTCCTGAGCAATTTCTAATGGTTGGAGAACAATGCAAGTTATGTTCATGAGGTGGCAGCTGCAATACAGAAGTTCAGCTACATGTCAGGTCCACAGGAGAGATGGACATTCAGTGATTACTAGAGCAGTTTTGATGGTGAACAGGTATGAGCAGCTGCAGTGGCAAGTAAGGAACATGTGCTGGACTCAGGTGATGCAAAAATAAGCCCCTAGATGATAGGAAGTAAGGTCCCTATGCAGATAAATGCTGAAAAAGGCCTGCTTGTAGGAGCAGGCAAAAGGGAGTAAGCATCTGACAAAGGATGGCCAGGGTGCTGAAGCTGGCAGGAAGGAGAGGAAGCAATTTCCAGGAACATTCCTATAGGGCTAGAAGCTGCAGGTGCCGGCCTGAAAAAGGGGATGAAGGTCCAGTTAGGTAGGAAGTGCTGCATGCTACACACTGTGGGGGTTCAGAGAGGGCTCAAATGGAGAGAAAGTGAGGACTACTGGTGATGGATACGCACCAGTCCAGGGTCAAGATGTGTGATGGATCCAAGCAGTATGCACAGCAGTGTGGAATAAAGGAAACCAAGGGGATTTCAGAGAGCAAACAAAGGTGAGAGAGAAGTATCAGAACTAAACACCAAGAGATGGTCAACAGCATGAATGGCCATGAAGGAAAGCTGAGCAGCAGGGGATACCCCAGAGCTTCCACCATGTGGCAAAGGGAGAACAAGGTGGGCAAGTAGGCAGGTACAAATAGAGAGAGTGGATGGAAAAGACAGCAGTCACACAGCTGCAGCCAGAAAAGAAATAGGCATCACCAGGGGTGTGGCAAGGTTGCTCACTGTCACACCAAACCCAAGGCAATAGCCTGCAATTTCATCTAACAGTACTGAAAACAGTAAAAGAAACTAGTAAATGGAAAAATCTGTTAGCAGATGCAAAGAACATAAAGTTCTAAAACAAAACCTAAAACAGATCAAGGCCCACACAAATAAACCTCTTTCAAGCTTAATTTTCTTAACTGTAGAAATGTATCAGTGCAGTGGTAGGACTGCCACTCATGACACTGGTAACCTGGGTTCAGAAAAGATTGTTGAATGCTGGAGGGCTGGTAGAGGGAGGAAGCCTGAGCTTCCCAGAGGATGCTTCTCTCTTCCAGGGAGAGTGGTAACCTGATGCCACCATGTTAACATCACCCTGGGTACCACACGTGGGGCTCCAGACTGAGACAGCTGTGGGATGGGAGATGCATGCCTCAACTTTGTGCACCTCCTTTGCATTCTTGCACAGCCATGTTCATTCTGGGTCCCAGAGGAGGGAATAAAGCGTGGCATCCCCTAACCAAACAAGATGAAGTGACTCCTGGCACCCTTGGTCACTGTTTCTTTCACTCATCCAGCACAATGGGTAACACCACTGGCTTTCAGTTACCGAAGGGAGGGGCACCTTGAAGGCGCCACTGCAGTGGGCAAGCTGTAGATGTTAATGTGGAGCCTCTAGGGTGCAGAGCTGGTGACAAGGATGGGAAGAAGTCTGAAAGTAGGTCACAGAATGGGGCCAGTTTGGTGACCAGGGTAGAAAAAGAAATTAAGAAAAAAAAAAGATCAGGGATATTTATGATCCCAGTTTAGAAAGTATTAATGGTGTGACGTGTGTGGGGGGGGGACATTCCTGGAACTGTTTGATGCTTTTCTAGCTGTTTTGACAAGCTATGCCACTGAAGTACAGTTTAACCCTATTACAAATGTTGATGGTCAATTTCTGTACTTAAAATATCTTCATTTTATTATATTGACTGGTTGTGCATATGTTTCAACCTCATTTTGTAATAACAAACTACACGAAAAAAAAATTATTCATCTCACCACAGCTAACCTTCATACTTGTCACAGTGAACATGAACTGTGTCACCTGCATTGCATTTCTTGTTTCTTTCCGGTTTCTCTGTATAGTACTATATTTACAAATTTTTTTTTTAATCAACATCTTAACATTGCACTTTTGGACACATCTAATAAATGATGTGATCTTTGGGATGTATTGATTGTTTTAGAAAAACACATCTTTATAATAGATTTTAGCCCTTTCCCTTCCATTTCCCCACCCATTTTCAAATTTTTCCCTCAAACTAAAGAAGCAATATTGCAGCAGGTATACTGCTATAGTAAAGAACACAAGAAATGCAGCGCTACACAATGGTTCCAAAAAAGAAATTTATTGCAAGGCTTCCAACGTGGACAGTATCCCCGGTGCTTCGTGGTAACAATACCTCTTCATCAGGGGGCGGAGTCACAGACTTAGGGGCTACACTTAAATATCATAGTGTGGCTGTGATGTATGCAGAAGCAAATGTGTCACCAAGTGAATACATTTACCAATAAAATCAAAAAGTTTATATAAATCCACAAAATGGATGTTCCCATTAATTGTAAAGTGTGACCATACCTAGAACATTAAAGATTTTGGATCAGCAGCATATAAGTGTTATTAATATAATTTTCCAAAACCTGAATAAATTATACATACGGTGATGCCCATAGAAACAAAATCTTGTCTGAGATGATAGGGCTGCAGCTGAGAAATGTGGGGTAAAAATATTGAAAATTACCAAAGTTATGAACCTGTGTTAGCAAAAATGTAAAGTAGGCTCATAAATTTGTTGATTTGTAATATTTGTACACCACATTTTCAACATTGCTGTTGTTATGACCCTGCCTCATGAAGAAGGGCAGAGCAAATGTTCAATTCCTGCCTGAAAGGTGATTTTGCACAGGGACTGTGAAATCAACTTTCGGGACGCAAAAACACATTTTGTGTAGGAGTTGAAAAAAGATTGCTGTCACATTCATGAGGTGCTGTAAAGAAATGGCTATGTTGAAAATTTGGGGTACAAATATTCAATATTACCAAACTTATGATCCTGTGTTTGCAAAATTCAACATAGCCTCATTTTTTTTGTTTTTAAATATTTTTATAGCAGATTTAAAACATAGCCTTCTTATGACCCCAACTCATGACCGGTGGCAGAGAACATTTTCAACTCTTGCCTGAAAGGTGATTTCGTACAGGAACCACAAAATCACCTTTGGAGTTGTAAAAAAAGGATTTTGGGACAGCTGCCACATTTATGAGTTGCTGTAAAGATATGGCTATGTTGCAAATTTTGGGTAAAAATATTGAAAATTACTGAAGTAATTACCAAAGAGCCTGCTTTCGCAAATGTCAGTGTAGGCTCATCGGCTATAGCTTTGTTGTTTTTTTAATATTTTTACACCAAATTTAGAACACAGCCTTCTTAAAAACCCACCTAAAGAACAATGGCAGAGAAAATGTTCAGCTCCTGCCCAAAAGGTGATTTCATGCAATGACCTCAAAATCACCTTTTGGGACAGATTTACCTAACGTCACTTGCAGTGTTCATGAGGTGGTGTCCCAAAATAGGCATGTTGAAAATTTGGGCCAAAAATATGAATAAATGCCCAAGTTATGCAACTAAGTTCAACACACCATTGAAATAAATTGAAATGCATACCTGTTTCTTCAGTTTGTGGTCCGGCTTTGAAGAGTGAAGGCATGTCTGCGGTCCAGAGAGGATTACAGTGTTGGACCGCTGATTGATAAGTAGGGTTGGGGGTGGGGTGGTGGGTGCTGAGTTGGAGGGTCACGTCGAGAGTCTTGGCTACAAAATACTTCTATGGATAGTTTTCTTTTACAGGTATGAAAAAAAAAGACTGAGAATTTCTGCACTAGAGTTGGGCACAACAGTGTCACTATTATGTTTGTGGAGGGGGTATTGGGTGCTGAGAGGGATGAATAGGTGGGGGGTTATGGAAAAAAACTCGGGAGTCCTTGATTATGACACTGGGGATTGGGCACCCCTGTGTCACTTTTAAGTTTCTGGGTGTGAGGGTGGTGGGTGCTGAAAGGATGGTTGGGTGGGGGGATATCTGTATATCAGGGGGTTTGTCAGGAACAATTATGAAGTGAGGCCACCAGTAAGTTCTGGTGACTTCACTTTGAAGCCACTAGGATCTGGGGCTTCAGAACCACTGGCCAGAAGAGCTCCAGTCATCATGGTAGTTGGAAAAGTAAATGTAATGTGTTATCCAGTAAATACTGTAGAAGGCATACACTGGGGAATACATCATATGGCTATTTGTTGTTCCGAGTTTAACAGTACAGTATATCACTCTTGTCATGCTGCCATTGTTAGCATTATTATAACACCACTTCATGTGTGTCTCTAGGTGGCTTGGTTTACTTGCTGTACTATATTTAGTACTGTCAGATTCCTATAACTGTTTATTTATTTATTGCAATGTTTCACCAGGAAAACACACTGAGCAACAGGTTGCTCATCTCCCGATGCATCCTGGGGGGAAGGGGTACAGAGGATGAACAGACAGATATACAAGGTGCTCCAAGGCATTAGTTACATTCAGTGAACATACAGCTGGTAATTGGAATACATCCACAGTGCATACAATAACCAGTTCCATTACAAAGAACATGCAGCTGGCAATTTGCAGTAGGCAATTTAGAATATTAGGGAGGGGAGCATGAGTGCAACCCTGGCATTTAACACATACTCATACTAGAGTGTTATAGTAGTAGGGAATAACTATGGTATGGATAGAACAGGTTAAATTACAGAACAGGTGTCTGTAACATAAGATACTTAGTTGCAGTAACTAACAAGAGCATGTGGGATACCTGAATTAATAAGTGCCATGGAGAGATGGGAGGGTTGGGCTTTTATGTAACATATTCAGTGGGAAAAGGCAAGGCTTGGGGAATTTGGCCAGAGTACAGAGGAGAAAAGATTCCACAGGAAGGTAAACAAGTGCAATGGGTGAGAGGGGGAGGAAGGTGGGAGCTGGAAGGTGAAGGAAGGGCAGCAGAATGATAAAGAATGGATGGATTCACAGTGGGGCAAACTGTTTTCGTAGCCTGGGTGTTCTTATGGGAAATAAGGCATGCAATGCATCTTGGAGTAGGGGTGAGAGTCAGGAGTGTGAAGCTGTCAAGGGTGGTGGCTCCTCCTAATCACATGCCCCAGACTAGGTGAAGTTGAGGATGGCAATGGAGAAAACAAAAGCCCTCTTAGAAAGGAGTCTGATGACAGATGGGAGCATCTGTCTTAAAACACCTGATTTCCAATTCTAACTTGACTGTTATCTGTTTCACAGTCTCAGGCTTCCTTCTCAGTTGAGGGCTTATAAAAGTGCTAGTGACAAGGACAGGCTTGTCAGCAGGACAGGCAGTTTGTCAGGAGGGCAGCCAGTAGTTGGTAACAGAAGGAGTCAACAACTAAGAGACAGAGACTGGCGACCCCAGCATTTGGGGGGAGGGGCTGGTAACAGAAGGATAAAGAATGGAGGGATTCACAGTGGGGCAGCAACAAATAATGCCTAAAAATTCCAGTAGGTCTGATTTATAATTACAGGTCAGTAAAACCATCTGCAGCCACTGTGCTTTTTGCTGGACTCAAATGAGCGCACTCGGTGGACACACAAGAAGGGAGGGTGTTCTGCAGGCACAGAGGGAATGGTGTTCAACCAAAGAGCTGCTGCACTGTCAGGCAAAAAATAGTGCATTGCCAATTGAGACAAGGAGCAGAGTGCTACGAGGACTCCATGGAAGCTGAGATGACCATTCTCTGTGTCCAGCATGTTGTTCGGTTACAAGGAATGCAAGGAATGTGGGATTCCTTTTTCCATAGCAAGAGGTCTGCAAGGCTATGCCCACTTCAGCCCTAAAAAGGGTCTGTATATAGTTGATACATAATAGTGCAGTTGGACCTGCCTCTGTGATCACAATGTTGCACATTCATTTTAGACTTTCCACAAACTGATTTAAGGGTGATCGCCAATAAGTATATATGCTGCCTCCAAGTGTAAGGACAAGTAGTGTAAATAGAGGAATCACAAATATAATTTTGCAAACATGTAATATGATTAACTAAATTCAAATCCTATAATAGGAATAAATAGAATTACCATGTAGTATGACCAGTTGCTTAAGGAGATAATGCCCGCAATGTAAACAAATTTCCAAAAGGAAGAATTCACAGTGCTGGAAAAGTGCATACGACAGTGGATAAAGAAGTGTCACGAAATGATCACTTAACTAAGCACTCTTTTAATCATTTACTATTGCACTAGTGTATAGATAAATTACTATATAATACACAGGGTGAACTCCAATTGTAAATATAGCCACAGTGGGAAGGGAGGAGCCGGAAGGGTTGGGGAAATGGGGTGGGGGGAGTGGAATGGAGAAACCAAAGGGTGTAAAAACAGATGGTAAAGGAATGAACAAAAACTCAATAGTATATGCTTCTTTTGTCAAATATAAAAATGTTATTTCATACCTTAGAAACAGGACAGTGCATACATTGAAATCAATATACAATGTACAAAATGTCAGCTCATCATAAATAAATGCTTAGGTCCAATTCCTTATTTAGACCTTGTATATGTATTAAGTCCAGTGTGAAAATCCACCTGGATTCTTCTTGCAGCAATGTTTGTACTCTATCTCTCTCTCTCTCCACATTGATATAGTAGTTGTGAAAAATTTTAATGGGAGACTTCTCGTAAATATTACATGACTTGTGATATACTATGTGGGTATTTATGCAGCATGCCTCTCTCTGTAGTGGTTTTAATTTAGGGATGAAGGTAATTTCTTCCCAGGTCCATCATGTGAGTGAAGATGGCAAGTGGTTGAATCAGTAAGGCACAAGAGTGCCAGAGTCATGCTTCCTGCTGCCAACCTTTATCTCCTGTATTGCTCACTATCCCAATACTGTAGCTTACTGTCAGTGGAGCAACCATGGCATGCACACCAGGTGGGCCTGTGCACTTGAGTCAGACAACATCAAGCAGCACAAGCCACTCCTTAACATGTCATCCCTCAGCTGTCAGCAAGCCCTAATTTTGCATGGTAAACAAATAAGATTAGAAGGGTGTCTTGTTTTCCCCAACATTGCAATGCCACCACTTTTGGCATATATGTATTGAGCCTTAGATGGCAACTGAATAAAAGTCATTTTTGATATGACTATTGTTAAATGTTTCCATCCTTGCAAGATAGTAAAGTCTTCCTAATAGACTTAAGGCCTGTCTTCTAGGGTAATGATGTCTTCTTGTGCTTAACTTGCTATGCACACTTGCACAAAAGTCTAAAAATGGGACCTGGAATTGTCCTCCAAAGCATTTTTTTTTTGGTGGGGGATGACAGGTCCTTCAAGCTGCAATCATGTGACTACATCACATTAAAGAAAGTCTAATCATAATGTATCTCTTCTTTTGAGCACACATTATACTTAATTATTTTAATTACTAAGGGCCTGATCCACAAAATAGTTTCTCCCATACTGTGCCTGTGTCAAAAATGTTTTCTGAATCTAGCACTAAGACTTTTGGGGCTAGATATTGAAAAAATGTGCAAAAGTGGAGCACAATGGGCTATGCTGCACTTGTGCCCAATCTGGGGGTCACTGTATTCAGTCAGAGAGTGAGCTGGTGATTGCCGACTGAATATCAGCCCATGTCAGCACAGTGCTAAGTCAGTTTGCACTGTCCTGACATGGACCTGGGCTGCAGCCAGCCCATAGGGATCTGCACCCCTAGAGCAGATAGCGCTGTGAACTGAGGTGTGATATTTAGCCACAAAATGTAAATGAGGCCATTAGGTAAACAAGGCACTAAGGGACTGTTAGCATAGCCATTATGGCCCATTTGCATTGGCAATGGTGGTCTGGTTGTGCCTGACTTTATGTCATCCCTGGTGGCTAGAAGCCTCTCCCCCCTCCCCATGCATCCATCCCATAAATGTGTAGCCCTTGCCCTGGTGTCTAGAGGAACCCCTATCCTCTGACCACCTAGCTCAGGACTTTGCAAATATACCTTGGTGTCCAGTGGCACCCCCACCCTCCAGTTTCCCCTCCTGGTACTGCAGATGTAATCCCTGGTGTCTAGTGGGACCCCACCCCCTAGGCACCCATCCAGTATATGTGAGAGCCACCTTTGCTGTCTAGTGGTGCCCAACATCCCCCAGCCACCCATCTGGTAGATATTCAGGCTGTCCCTGGTGTCCAGTGGCATCCACCACCCTTTAACCACCCATCCTGGTATGGCAGATGTAGTCCCTGGTGTCTAGTGGCATCCCTACCCCTGGTCATCCACCCCATGTAGTTCCAGGTCATCACTGGTGTCTAGCATCACCCCCACTGAACCCCCCAAATGCCCATCCCCTAGATGTATGCCTTGGTGTCTAGTGCTACCCAGTCATCCACCGTACACTGATCCTGGTAACACCATTGATGCACTGCTGTCTAATGGCACCCCCACCTGCTGGTCACCAAACCAGATGATGCCTGTGATGTCATGATGGCTAATGGACCCCCCCACCCACTGAGAACCCATCCTGGTACTACAGCATTGGTCCTAGTGGCTAGTGGAACCCCACCCCAACTCCAGCCTCCTGGCCTGTGTACAGTAGTTCCCTACCTCCCTGGTTTCCAGTGCAATCCTCCCTGAACTTCTGGTCCTGTTACAGTACTTGGGCCTATCCCTTTTGTCCAGTGGTACTACCCCATAAACATTGGTCACCACACAGACCGGAACACAGTGGCGGGTCTTGGGGTGCTGACCCACACCAACACACCACTTGAGCCAACCCCTATGTACCTGTGCTGAGGGGCCATGTGGTCTTGAGATGACACTGGAGTATTAGCTGCCTCTCATCTCCATGGCCAGCCACCATGGATCGTTAGTGAGCGCACATATAGTATACTGTATGCTCTATGTGTGCTCACTGTCAATCCATAAGGTGGCCGGCCATGCAGGTGAGAGGAGGGCTGTGCTGGTTGTCATCTCAGACCCCACACACACTATCCCACCAGCACATGTATGGGGGGACTGGCTGGGTGGTGTGCTGGGTGTGGGTGGGGGGATGGGGGGCCTGTGGAACCACCACTTAGTTCTGGTCAGTGTGGTGACCAGCAGTGAAGGGGGTACCACTGGATGTCAAGAATTGTCTTGGATACCTGAGCCAGAAGTTCAGGGGAGATTCCACTGGACACCAGGGAGGCAGGAAACTAAATGGGCTGGGAGGTCAGAACATGGATGTGTTCTGCTAATCACCAGGCTCTCTGCAGTAGCAGTAAGATGGGATGGGTGATCAGTGGGTGTGGGATCCACTAGCCACCAGGATATTGCTGCATTAATGGATGCATGATTGGCAGGTGAGGGGTGTCACTAGATACCAGGGACACCTTTCTCATATCCAGGATAGGTGACTGGTGTGTGTGTGTGTGGGGGGTGCTGGATACCAGGGACAACTTGACTCTCCATGGGACAGGTGCCTGGGTAGTGAGAGGTGCCACTGCACACCATGACATCATTCTGATAGGGGACAGGTGCCCATAAGATGGGGGACCCCTGTAGCCACCAGGGTTATTGTGTACACACTGGTCTGGGTGCTCATAGGGAGGGGGTGCCACTACTCAACGGGGTGTCATCTGCTTGTCATGGGATGGACAGTCAGGGGTGGGTGGTTGTAGTACAGCCATTCCATCATCAGGAGTTTCTGCCCAGGTAAGACAAAGTTTTCAGTGGCGATAAATTGTGCCTCTTTGGGTGCCACTGACAGATGCCACAAACCTTTGACATTGCCACTGTACCTGTATGAAGGGGATCCCCTCATCTGCATGGGCATAGCATTATGTTAGTGCTCATGCACTAATGAGTTTTGCCTGCAGTGCAGGGGTCTCTGAACATACACCCCACCCTCAAATTGGGTGCAAAACTCAGTTAGCATGGGCAAATACCACTTAGTGCCTAACCTAACTTTTGAATATCTGGACCCTTAGGTTTTATTCTTCCTAATGTCTCTATTTACTACTTTTCCACATCACATGAGTTAAGCATAGGCTTGTGTATGCTAGGAGGAAGGAGGAAAGGTAATTTCACACCTGGTACAATAGTTTTTTTTTACTCCAAAGATGCATCCACCAGCCCAGGCACCCTTTCTGATGTTTTCTAGTCACCAGTTTTTTCTTTTTATATCCTGCTTGAGCACTTACTGTACTATAGTTGGTACTGTTCTTACGACAGCTGATCAAAGAGGATGGAGATATCCATTACTTGCGCATAGATGTGTTGGCAGATGTGTCATAGAAAAATAGAATTTGATGGCAGATAAGGACTACTTGGTCCATCCAGTCTGCCCATTTCTCCCTACCTACACTATTACTGCAGGCTGTACCCAATCTACAGCCCCCCCCCCTTGAAGTTAGAGAATAATCAAGCATGAAATGCCCATTCAGATTTTACAAAATGCTGTTTGTATTAAATGCTAACCAGATATTATCTGTCCATTTTTGTATTGTAAGTTCTCAAAGCTACACTAAAATAGGGAAACAACACTTGAAAATGATCACTGGATGCTTCAGAACCAATAAATCTAGAGCAGAGGCTTAACTAGAGGACAATATTTTAGTTTTAGTTCTAAGTGGTCCTGAAGACAAGATAGGCCAGTGTAAGATCCACAAACCACTATGCAGTAGTCACCATAGTAAGGTAAGTTTCAGATTGCTTAAGTGTACTAATAGGGTTACTAAAATCATCAAGATAAAGTGCTTGAATAAAGCAAATTTTGCTGACATGACACTAAATTTGAAGGTATGGAAACAGGAGGAAGTTTTTCAAGGAAAATCACTGAAAGAAATGTGGGACATCTTACACACTAAGCTAATAGAACAGGTAAGGCAATGTGTCCCAGAAAAAGCAAAATACAATAACTCAGGAAAAACACCAGGCTAGTCGAATAACAAAATGAATAGCTAAAAAAATGGAAGAAGGACTATAAAATGGCTAAAAACGGGACTGCAAAATAGTTATGGGAATTGTATCATCAATCAGAGAATGCAAGAAGGAAAAAAGAAAGGGTAAGAGAAGTAAGAAATCAATCTAGTAACTAAAATAAAAGACAATTATAAAGCATTTTATAGTCATGTCAACTCTAAAAGAAATATGAACACTAAGGTAGACCCTTTTATGATGGAAGGAAAGATTGTGAGTAAAGGGAAGGAAATGGTGAATAACCTAAACATATTCTTTTGTAGTGTCTTTAGAGAGAAAGAAATAAGAAACAAAGTAGTTATTGGCAATATCAACAGTCGCAAAATGTATAGGGAAATGATTAAGGGAAGGCTTAAAACTACAAACCCTAGTAAAGCACTGGGGCAGGATGGGATAGATCCAAGAACAACTGGGGGAACTGGCAAATGAATTATCAGGACCGTTAACATATATATTACAGAAATCATTGAGTTTTGTGAAGTTGTGAAAACCTGGTGAGGAGCTGCTGTGATTCCACTCTTTAAGAAAGGAGCAAGATCTGACTTAAGAAATAATAGACCAGTGACCTTGACTTCTGTCATGGGGAAAATACTGGAGGGAATAATACAAAAAGAAATAAAAAACGTTATTATTGTACATGGCCTAAAGGATGCAGCTCAACATGAATTTAGAAAGGGGATATAATGTTAAACAAACTTAATACAGTTTTTTTTGACACCATACAGTGAGTAGAGCATTGAGTAATGGCTTACCTATTCAGTAGATGGGACTGTTCTAGATTACTCGAAGGCACTTGATACCATGCCCCATACAGAACTTATCCTGAAACTGAAAGACCTTTTTTTTATCATTTTTTGGTGAGGAGGTAAGATCCACTAGGCACAACTGCCTGTTTTTAAGGGTGCCCTGGAGCACTGAGAAGGTTAGGTGACTTGCTTAGAGTCAAACGGTATGCAAGTGGAGGTTGTGGGAATCAAACCCTTGCCTCCTAGACATACCAAGCTCATTCACAGCTCATTACTCTATACTCTAGGCTATACTTAAGTATAAAGAGCAGTATAGTTAGTTGGGTAGACTCATGACTCAGTGAAAGAATACAGATGTAGTTCAGTCTGGACAAAAGTGATGAGTGGGATACTGCAGGGATCTGTTTGGGTCTGACCTTATTTAATGTATATGTTGCATCCATGCAGTGTAAAGAGGGTGACTGGCTAATTAAGTGGCATCAATAAATAGACAAAACAAGAACTTCAAAACTTCAAGATATGGACATCCAGTAATAAATTAGAATTTAATGTTAAAAAAATGTGCTGTTTTGCACTTGAGGAATAAAAAGATGATGACTAAGTATGAATTGTTGGATTATGAAATGAAAGTAACTACAGTAGAAAGAGATCTATGAGTACTGGTAAGAAAAGATTTAAACTTTAAAAGACATACTAGAGAGGAGACTAAAAAGTGTTACAGGACAATGGACAGCATACATAGCAATGTAGAAAGCAGATAAAAAAGGGTGCTAATGCCTCACTATGGTGCTCTGATGAGGTCCCAGTTGAAGTACTGCAGCCCATTTGACCACACATGAAGAGGGAAATAAAACTGCTGAGGGTGTACAGAGAAAGGCAGCTAAAATGGTGACAGGTCTGAAAGATCTCACATATGATAAAAGTCTGGTTTGGGTGGATATGTACACACTAAAGCACAAGAGATTAAGGGGCTAGTGGACCTTTGCATTATCTTTAGAGCATTTTAGAATAAAGATTTGTGGAATTGTCTGGATCTGAAATTAAAACAGTAGTAACACTCTGGATACAGAAGTTGATACCAGCCCATTTACAGAAGAAAGGGTTCTGAAAGAACTCTTAAAACTGAAGGTGGACAAAGCAATGGGGCCTGATGGGATTCATCCCAGAATTCTAAAAGAACTAAGGGTAGAACTAGTGACACCACTGACTACCCTCTTTAACAAATCATGGGAGGATGGGGTGGTACCTGAGGACTGGAGGAGGGCAGATGTGATTCCCCTTCACAAAAGTGGGAGCAAGGCAGAAGCAGGAAACTATAGACCTGTTAGTTTAACCTCAGTGATAGGAAAATGATGGAATCACTTAAAGGAAATAATTGTCACGTATCTAGAGGCCAGAGGCTGGACCCTAGCAGCATGGATTCACAGCGGAAGGTCATGCCAGACGAATCTGATAGATTTCTTTGACTGGGTGACCAAAGTAGTAGATCAGGGAGGGGCTGTGGACATGGCCTACCTAGACTTTAGCAAGGCATTTGACAGAGTCCCACATAAAAGATTAATATATAAGTTAGCCAGCCTGGGAGGCGGGTCCCAAGATGACAGCCTGGGTAAGAATTGGCTGGAGAATAGGACACAGAGAGTAATAGTAAATGGGTCCACTCAGAAGAAAGGAGGGTTACTAGCGGGGTACCGTGGGTTCAGATAGGACCAGTCCTCTTCAATGTCTTTATAGCGACATTGCAGAAGGACTGGAAGGAAAAGTATGTCTCTTGCAGATGACACTAAGATCTGCAACAGAGTTGATGCACAGGGTGGGGTGGAAAGGATGAGAAGGACTTGGCAAGGTTAGAGGAATGGTCAAATGTATGGCAGCTTAGATTCAATGCTAAGAAGTGCAAGGTAATGCACCTGGGAAACAAAACCCAGGGAAGAGTACACAATGGGGGTGAGATATTAACAACAACAAAAATGGAAAGGGACCTGGGGGTAGTCATATCAGATGACCTAAAGGTGGGCAAGCAATGTGAGAAGGCAGCAAGGAGGGCTGGGGGATACTGGGATGCATAGGGAGAGGCATCACCAGTAGAAAACAGGAAGTTATTATCCCTCTGTACAGACAGCTGGTGAGACCCCATCTGGAGTACTGTGTGCAGTTCTGGAGACCCATTCTCCAAAAGACATAGACAGGATGGAAGCTGTCAGAGGAGGGAACTAAAATGGTGCAGGGTCTGCACGGAGGACTATGAAGAGAGACTTAAGGAGCTTAATATGTATAGCCTCGAGGAAAGGAGGAGAGGGGACATGATAAAACTTTCAAGTACCTCAAGGAATCAACAAAGTCCAAGAGGTAGCATCTTTCAAAAAGAGGTGTGCAAGAACAAGAGGCACAATTTGAAGATAGAGGCGGCTCAGAGGTAATTTAAGAAGTATTTTTTCACAGAGAGGGTTGTGGATGCATGGAATGGCCTTCGAGGAGGAGGTTGTGGAGTCAAAATCAGTGGTGGAATTCAAGCATGCATGGGATAGTCATAAGGCAATTCTGGGGGGTGGGGGTAGGAAGAAGTAGGCTGCTGGTTAACTAGGATCTGCAGCTTATCCAGTAGGTAGGGAAATGGGCAGACTGGGTGGGCCAAGCGGTCCTTATCTGCCGTCAAATTCTATGTTTCTATGTTTCTGTGTAGTCCATATGGCACCAGAACTCCTGGCCATCAATTAAAAAGTGAACTGTATAAAACAAAAAGAAGAGGAACATGGATTAATCAAAGGAGGGTATCCATATGGAATAAGCTTCCTAGAGCCATCAATGAAACTAACAGCTTAGACATCTTTAAGAGGGCTGTGGACCATTTCTGCAGTGAAAAAAACATTAGGCTATTACCATTGAAAACTGGTGTGCCATAAATGGACAAATTGCCTGCAAGGCTTGTAAAATCCCATGGAACTTCTGGTGTAATGGACTTCAGGAAGGCAGGTAGGTAAAATCATACAAATATAGATGTGGAAAACGTTGGCAGATAAAGGCTGATCAGTACATCCAGTCTGCTTAAAGCTTCCTAGTGACGAGACTGAACCTGTCAGTCCTCTCTACTGCCACTCCCTTCCATAACTGTCCCCACAATTATCAATCATTGTTATTATATACAGTTACAAAGCTCAGACCGTCCTTATAATAAAGAAGTTATTTCATTACAGTAGTAATGCAAAAAACAAAAGATTACAGAAGGAGAAAAAAAATACACAAAATATTACATTTTACAAGTGCAATATTACTGTAGGTAGAAAACATTCTGAACTTCTGAAACTGAGTACAACTTGTAGCATTTTTAGTGATGCTTTTATAGTGTGTCTAAGGGTCATTAATTCTTCCATTATTTTCACTATCAGCTTTTATTGTATTTGAAACTTTCCTCAAAAAGAGATTGGCTGCTGTATAAAAAAAAAGATCAGATAAAAGAGGACAAAAATGAATCCAAACAGGAGGACAGATTCATGCTGGATGATGCATTACACCCTTGAGGAAATAAAAATAGTATTACAGGGAGACAGAACACAACAGGAGGGTTCTACCCCCCCCCCTACACACACACAACAGATGCATATTTCCTAAATGTATATGTGCTTCATAAAACTTCAAGTGAAATGTATCTTCAAAAGCAGCAGGCATCAGCCATAGGCAAAATTTAACAGCTGGTCACTGTACAACATACTGTGGAGGGTGGGGAAACTCTGGCAGGCACATTTGTCCCCACGAATTCCTGAAAACCTTGAAACCTATTTATAGAGTATAACTCATTTCTCTAATTATGCTTGGTGTGCAGTAAAGACTCATTTGTTTTGAGCTCCTACCATTAGCCAATTATGGCAGGAGTGGAAACAAATGATTCTATATTGCTCTGTGAGCAGCTTCCCATGACCACTTCCATTCCCATATTGCAAATCATGCAGCTGCTTCATTTACATGAGACGGTTTATTGCAATCGTCAGTGTGCTTGGTCATATTTTAATACATAATCTTCTCAGTTGATGTTTAGGGGTCATCACTTCATCCATTTGTTTCCCCTCTCTCAGCTTTCGTTGCATTTAAAACATTTCTCAAAGGTGCTGTAGCAGTTCTGGCTTGTTAGCATTTTAGAATACAGTTTCATCATGATTTTGTAATTGCAAAAGGCTTATTTCCATGACTTTACTTAGTAGTGGTATTTCAAGGTAATCTCTCTAGAACCCACAGTCAGTATTCTTGTAGTAGTCACAGTCAGTTTGGGCTACTGGTGCCTCATTATATGGAACAGTATCCAACTGAAGTATTAAAGAACAATGATAGTTTACTAAACCTTCCCTAGTAATGAGCTTCCTACATCATGAATGCGATCTGATTATTAATAAACAGTCCAGAATGGTTCATGGTTTCTGCTCTGACACAAATGTATGCTGTTCTGAAGCAGCAGTCTTGTGAGTCTTACAAAGTTCTGATAAAGGATCTGCACTCTCAAACAGAGAAAAAGATAACATTTCCAGTATGAACTCATATCATTGTCTTGCTCCTTTTGTTTGGGTTTAGGCCTACCCATGTGCACCCAAGATATTTGACAATAGCCAGTTCCTTAGAAGAATGAGCTTCAGCCATGAAGAATGTAAGCATCTTTGAACGTTGCTCTATTGAATATTATTAAAAGCTCATATGTGGAATTAATACATGAAAAGGGAGACTGCTTGCTGAATTCATGGTGGGAAAAACTATTAGGTTCTCTGCTTGCCAGTGTGAATGCTTTACTCAAACATTTCATGAGTCATGGTACTGTGGATCAATGCACATCAGCAGCACTGCATACTGTGGATAAGTATTATTACTAGGGAACTCAGATTAGCATATTTTCTTTCTAATACCTGGGGGGGAGATAACATTTAGAACCTTAATTGCTTTCAAAAGAGTAGCGTTGCATCCACTGGTATGTTTGGCCGAGTCCTGAGGATTACTATTTACTGGTGGTCTTGCATGCTAACAGTTGCTTTATGTTTTCTGCAGATTTCATCATGGGTATACATGCTGATTGGTGTACCAAGGAACAGTTGAATGGCATTAGTTTAAATGGTTAATAACCCCCTTTTGTAAATAATAATATGAGCTAATTTATTCTTTTTTAAATGTATTCTTTATTTCAATTAGCTATGTTGCTTCAAGTGCTGAGTTTTCACTATGGCCCCCACACATGTATATTCACCGGGAGTGCTTCAATCCAGATTTATTTTGTTTAGCCCAGATCCCCTGAGTCTCCCCCTACTGGTAGGACCTTAATGACTGACTTGTATTCTGCCATCAACCATGGAACATCCATACCCAGCAGTGAAGGAAAGAAAGGGAGGGGAAGGGAGTTGGGCTTTCAGTGATAGCTGTTGTAATTGTTTTCCCCAGTTATGGCCCTCCCATTTCCTTTGCTAATTATCAGTGGGAACCTCATGGCTCCATTCTGTAGGCAGGGTTGGACAACACTAGATGATCACCCATGGCATCTAGACCACTTCTACTTCCCAACCCAAGAAGGTGCTCATATAGCAAAGAGCATAGCTCCCTCCTCTTGAGATTAGCATGCAAGCCTCTGCATTCTAAAACCCAATGGCACAGGGCAGGAGAGTTGAACCTGAGACTCAAGTCTGGGTCTGCAAAATAGTGGAGTTATGTTCTGGTACCATGGGGTTAGGCTAATAAGATTATTTTTGCATTTGTCATACTCCTCTGAAGTACCCCTTCCTCAGAAACTCCTAGGTCAGGACTCCCACATACTCACAGTGTTGACACCCCCCCCCCATACTACATGAGTCTTTGTTAGCTGAATGAAGTCTCAATAAAAATAGAAACAATAATAAGGTAAATGCTAGATGAAAAAGGAAAAGAGCCATAATGTTTACCTCCTGCCATCCATTCTGTTGCAGTATTCAACATTATGAGAAACAGTTGTATCTATTGCTTAAAGAAAGAGCAACCAGTAAAGGTTGACTACCCAAAAAGATCTTACAATGTGGAAAAAGAGCATAATGTATACAAAAAAATCAGCCATACAACAATATGATATTTAAAAGTGGAAAGCCAATAACTTGCGGTAGATGAACAATACACACAGATAAATGTGTGATACAGTATATTAATAAGAACATAGAAAACACTGGTTTGGTAGAAGTTTGAACCACCCATAAAGACTTGCCCCTTTTGCTAATCCAAAGCCAGTGCCCATTTTCTCTGCATGAATGGAAAAAATGGCTAACACATTTTCATTCAGTTTCACACAATAAATGCTTATGACCTGGCACCCTAAACTGTGGTTTTATTAATTTGGGAGGAGGGGTAGTAATCACCAGTACTGTCTTAGTTAACATAGCCAATTACATTTTGAATTTGTAACTTGAATATTTTCTAGGGACTTTATGACAAGAAAAAAATAATTTGCCTCTCCTTAGGTGGCCAAGGCTAGCCTTTTGGCTACCCTCTCTCCATCCCAATCTTCCCCTGCCTACCTCCTAGTAAGCCCAGGGCCTTCGACGTACATTCACTCCATCAACATATCCAAGAGGGCTGGCCATGCAGTGTTCAGTAATCTGATCATATGTTCCAGGCCAATAAAAATATTGCAATAACTGACGTAGGATACAATCTCTACCAGAATGAGTCCCAATTGTTACAGTATTTCATATGCTAAATGTAGCAGATTGGTCTACTTTCTCTTTAGTTTGAGGAGGAACACACACTCTGTACAATATTCCACTTTCCATCTGTATAGCTGAATTCCCATCTTCCTGTTTTACCCACTGTGACTTAAACATTGCATTAAAGCTATTGTACGCTGCTCAGGGCCCTTTTGGGGGGCATCTCAAAAATACTCTGGGAGGGCTGGCCTTAGTTCTTTATGTCAAATGCTCTGGGTAACTAAAGTTAAATTACACAGTGCCTCCCCTGGGGTACTCCCTGTGAAATACCTGCTAACACTCAGGATATGATCCCCTTATGAATTAATAAATACCTTGGTGCACACTGCCCCTCCCCCAATGCAGTGATACAATAACCCAATCTAAATGCAATAACATCCTTTGAGCAAAATGCATGGAAACAGAAGATCTCTTTAGAGGAGTTGATAAGGATAAGGGAAGTGGCAAGTACTGCAGAATAAACCACAAACAATATTACACAGTATCATCTCTACTCATACCGGTATCACCACTGGCAATTCCACAGTATTCCCAGCTAGCTGGTGCACTGAACTTGATTCTTCCCAGAGGCAGTAGGCAGCTCTCTGATGCAAAGTCTTGGTCATTTTGCATTCAGAGCCAGCCAACTCCCAGTTAATCAGTCCTGAATTTGACCAAATACAAAACATAAATTACAGTTTAAGGTAGTTAAGGTAGGTAGGTAGGTAAGGTGAGACCCAGTCATGTCATGATCAACACTTCCATAATTGAAGCAACAGAAGACTTGACACAGATTGGCTCAATTACAAACATGGAAATTGATGATGCCCAAACTACTTCCAGTGCCCCTAAACACATCTTTATAATGGGGGATTCCATCATAAAATGCACAGACTGCTACACTACAAAAGATAAAAAAAGATAGTGTCATCAGCAACTGTTTTCCTGGAGCAGGATTTGAGGACCTTAACGCCATGATACCAGACATCATTAAAGATGCTCCTTGATGCTTCAAATTCCATTTTTTCTGATGCTCTTGAAAAAGTTTTCAAGGTTGTTTTCTGGCTCAAGTACTTTCTTAAATATATGGAAGGATTATTAGAATAATGATTTATCCTATTATGTCATGTCCAGCTGATAAGGGTATACATGATGGGCACGAGTGTGATATTGAAAATATTTTCACTCCTTTAGAGTGACCTCTGAATATTCATGATTAGCAAAGCCATGAGTGAGTATCCAGAGGTAACTGTACAGGAGTGAAAATATTTTCCATATTATACAAGTGCACATCACATTTCCATTGTATACAATAGGGGCACGATAACTGGAGAAAACTCTGGTTATCACTCTCTGGTGATGTTAGTAGAGTGTGATATCTCATGGTGGTGGTTTTATGCTAAAATAAAGAATGGCATATCATCTCATCCCTATTGTATAAGAATATTTATACAACAGGGGTGAGGTGAATTCTTAGAGGGTAAAATCGCATATTTTCCATAGTGTGATATAAATCTGCCAGCAGGTATGCACAGTGATAATATTTGCCATTTATACACACAAGTGCTTACCTCACTCACTGTTATTATCACTGTGCTGATGTCTTCAGGCAAGCTACACTTTGTAGCTAAGTATCAGAACTACTTTCACAGAATAATCAATACTTTAAAATCTCGCCTCTAACACTAGCAGGTGTCTGACCCTTCCTGATGATTATCTCATGCTGTAGAAAACAGTAGCACAGAACAAGAAGTGCAACCTTATGTCATCATGTCTGACCGTGGCTGAGACTAAAAAACAAACAGAATCACCTGCAAGAAAGGAAGACCTCCAAAGCACAGCAATGATCTTCCAAAGAAGAAAAACACCAGTGGAAAAAATTGTTCTTAAATATACATGTATTGTCCATCCACCCGTTGATATTAACTGCACCATGAAGTCTACGCAGTAACAATCATGAAATAGACTCCCCACATAAAAATACAATGAAATAAATAAATCCTGTATTCTGAAAATGAAAAATAAAACCAAAACTTCCCACTGGATGCCAGTTTCCTGGAACAACATAAGTCCCACCACCAACCAAGAGAAGAGCCAATCCACAAGCACGCCTCACACACGCAACACATAAGCAACCAATCAACACTCCAGAACACAATCCATTCATAAATTCAACCAATGCCAGCACTTATCACACAGCCATTGCCAAATGAAAACTCCATTCAGAAAAGCCGAATAACACCTATGGAGCATAACTACAAACCAAAATAACACCCAGCACACAAAAAATATCAAAACAAAACACAGCAAACAGCAGAAATATAGAATGCAGAAATACAGAAACCTCTATTGTATAAGTTGAACACATGATGGGCAGGAGTGGAATATGGAAACTATCTAAATTCATGAACAGTGACCTCGGGATATCTTCACTCATGGCTCAGTTACGCTCTACCACTCGTGAGTATCCCAAGGTCACCATTCACTCATTTAGTTATTTTCCATATTCCAGTCCTGCCCATCATGTATCCCCTATATACAGGATAGCAGCAAGGATTTTATGTTTAAGTCCTTGCCATTCTGCATGTACAGTACAACCTTGATTAACTGACCTCTGGTTAAGCAAATCTCTGAATTAACCAAACCTGGGTAGTGTTCCCTACATTTCTCCATAGATTCACCCAATTTGCTGTTTCATTGTTGACAAAAACCGTAGAATGCAAATGATCAAAACTAAAGTGGTCTTTTTTGTAATTAGTGTGCTAACCATGTTCAGCTGGCAGTACAAACACATATTAATTAGTGGCACTTAACCGGTACTTAAGGTACCTAAGGTGCTAACACAGCATTCCATTCAAAATTCATACTTGCCTGCAGTTCGCTGAGCTGAACAATGGGTGACAAGAAAAGAAAGAGATGTGTCCTGGATATTGCCCAAAAGATTTGCATTCTGAACTGACTAGACAGTGGGGAGAAGGCCATTGTTGTTTCCAAGCAATTTGGCATTAGGAAATCCACTGTATCTGACCTTCACAAGGCAAGAGACAAGTTTAGGGCATATGCGGTTATGATGGAAAATGCATCTGGTGCTGACAAATGTAAGACCATGAAGATCTGCCAGGATGAGCAGCTCAGCAAGTCTTTGAATCTCTGGTTCATATAAAACAGAGTCAGAGCATTTTTATCTTTTTAACCTTTTTTTCATTTCTGCTGTTTGAATTAAAATTAATTTTATAAAGAAATAAACAAATGTTTACTTAAAACCTCTTAGTTTGTTACCTCTATGTGACTGCAAAGCCCCAGCGTACTTTCCAGATGTAAATAAATGGAACCTCAGTTATCCTAACCTCTCGCTTATCCAAACAAACCCTTTGTCTCCAGTTTGGTTCAGACAATCAAGGTTCTACTCTACTCGTGAATTTTTTGAATACCATTCTTGCAAGTTTTATTTTTTATTGGGATGTTTCAATAATTTTTATCCTGCATCAACCACCTCTGAAACTGCAATTGTGAGAGCAGATATAACAAAAAGAATGATGGTAACCCCAGTATTTCTTTCTATTTCTGTATTCATAACCATATTCTACATCTATCAAAAATGTTTTATGAAAATGACATGGGTTTGAAATGGTTGTATAAAAACATATACATATTTCCCCCTTTTGGGGGGGGGGGAGACATCAGTTCAAGAAGGTGTCATAGTACTGGTAATTTATTCTTTATGTTTGCATTTGTGGAAAAAATGAAGCCAGCATCATGACAAATGATGTGTCCTTGTTTCACTTTTTCTTCTACATTCATGTTGACATCTAAAATATTTATGTTATAACCACATAGACTGATTTGACCCCTTCTTGATTTTTTCCATAAAGAGAGATTAAGTCTCACCAGTGTAACTTAAGAGCCAGCATGGCAACCCATGTTTTTTGATGTGGATGTTAAATGTTTAGATCATCATCATGTATTGGGCAAAATATTATGATTTTGGCATGAGGTTGCTGAAACACCATGGAACGTCCTTAAGAGTAATAAAGAAAACAAATAGCAGTGGTCCACACAGGAACAAACAACATAGACAAAATAAAAGTAATAATAATAATAATAATAATAATTTTATTTATAAGGCACCTTTCAATTGCCAAGGCACTGTACATAAATACAGATTAAAACAATACCAAGCATTAAAAAATACAGCTTTGTCAAAACAATTTTTACAATCCTTTTTCTAAAAATGCAGTTTTCCATAAAAAAGTCTTCAAACTTCTCTTAAAGGCCTCCACAGAAGTGCATTCCTGCAACCGACAGGGTAGAGAATTCCAAAGGGTGGGGGCCACATAAGCAAAGGCCCGAGCACCGGAAGATTTCAAATTCACCCTTGGAACCTCTAACAACCCCTCATCGGTCAAGCTGAGTGATCGATTAGGGTGATAGGGAACCAGAAGTTCTTTCAGATAGACTGGTCCCAGATTGTGTAGAGCTTTAAAAGTCAGCAATCCAACTTTAAAGGAGATCCGCCACCAAATTGGCAGCCAGTGCAGGTCGTGCAGCACCGGAGTAATGTGACAGGACCTACTTGAACCTGTCAAAAGCTGGGCTGCAGCATTCTGCACTAGCTGCAGGCGATGAATTTCAACCCCAGAAAGCCCTAGGTAGAGGGAGTTGCAATAATCCAAGCACAAGGACAAGAAGGCATGGACTATTGTTGGCAGGTCGGCAGACGGAACAAGATGCCGGATCCTGGCTATGTTCTTAAGATGATAAAAGGAAGTCTTGATGACTGCCGACACCTGCAAATGTAGTGTCAGCCCGTCATCAAGAACTACCCCCAGGTTCTGCACCTGTTCAGAGGTCGGGAGAGAAATGCCTCCAAGAAAAATTCCGGAAGACACACCATCACCCAACCCCCCTATCTGTCGACCTGGGTCCACAACCAGTACCTTAGTCTTATCTGAGTTCAACCTCAGCCAGCTAGAATTCATCCACTCCTGGATTTCTTTTAGACAGCTATTAAAGACCGAGAGAGCTCAAAATGGTGGTGGAAGAAATAATTAACAACTTTTAATCTATTTATACTGTACCTTATTAAAGAAAAACAACTGTGAAGAAATATTGTCAGAGATCCTCCCTGGACCAAGAGCAAACTATAAAATGGCCAGAAAGATTGTAAGGTTAAACAATTGGCTATGACAATGGTGTCTTGTGAAGGGAATTAGGG
Source organism: Neoceratodus forsteri (assembly GCA_016271365.2). Lineage (NCBI taxonomy): Eukaryota > Metazoa > Chordata > Ceratodontiformes > Ceratodontidae > Neoceratodus > Neoceratodus forsteri. The sequence continues at coordinate 25,597,596 of CM057454.1, forward strand.
ACATTAAACTTGGGAAATCTTTAGCGGAAAAACTAATTATTACTGCAGAGATAGATTGCACTTAATTAGGAAAGGTAGTAGGTTACTTGGAGAAGCAATTAAACACTACATAAATGCATGTCCTTTAAACTAGAAAGTATGAGAGAGGGGAATCTCACCTGGAAACAAACAAATCCAATCAAATCAAAGAACATACTCTACTAAAAAAATTCCTTGCTCTAAAAAACAGTAAAATAATAAATATAAAACATACAAAATACAAAACTTTATTAGTTAATGCAAGAATTCTAGAAACAATAAAGAGAAGCTTGAAGTTATTTTCCACAATGAAAATATATATTTATGTAAAATAACAGAGACATGGTGGAAAGAAAATGACTAGGATACGAATATAGTAGGCTACAATCTTTTTCATAAAGACAGAAAGCAATAAAAAGGAGGTGGAGTAGCGTCGTATGTCAAGAATACTATCAAGCTAAAGAAGTGATTATCTAAAACAGTATGGACATTGAGCAATTATGGGTTAAAATATCTGTAAATAACAAACCTATCAAAAATAAGGGTTTGTTACAGGGCACCAAATCTACAACTTGAATACAATATAAAATTCATGGACACCATAGAAAATCAGGGGAAAGATATTAAAAACTTTGCGCTGAGAGCAACCCGTTTGTGCCAAGATTGTGCCCCATTTGCGTGGATCCTCTATATTCCAAAGACCAAATAACGCCAGCGCAACAGTTTAGTGCCAGTGCTAATAGATAATGTATGCACGGGGCAAAGTGAGGGGCTGAGACATAAATATGGGCACAATGGTATATTCAGTACCACAGCGCTGCATGTGTGTTAACGTGACATGCAGCGCAGCACAAGTTACCACTCAAAAAAAAGCAGTCTTAACCTTGGGCGAAACAAAGAGGAGGGTGTGGACACAGAAGCAACAGGCAACCTGGCTGTATGCAACAACAGCATCATGGTGTACCTGATGGCTGCAATCATTGAAGAGGATGGGAGGGAAGAAGGCCCCCTGGGCCACTCCATAGACCAAGAAGGAGAAATGCTGCAAACAGAATATACAGGCTCTGAGTGTCCTTTGAAACACTCATAGATGACTATCTTGTCTGCTGGTAGAGGCAGCTCTGAGAGCTCCTGCATGAGCAGCTGCAGTCCACCACCCAGCACAGCCATGCCATGTCAGTAGAGGAAACTGTGACAGCTACGATGTGTTTACTAGCCACTGGGATCTTCCAGACACCAGTTGAGGACACCATTGGCATGTCACGGTCTGCCACTTAGTGCCTCCTGGCCCAATTCCTAGATGCCTTGCCTCCACATTCTGGTGAATTTATTGTATTTCCCAGCACAGAAGTTGAGCACAGAGAAACAATGCAGCAATTCTATTGGGTTGCACACCTACCAGCATTAACTGATGCCATTGACTGCACCCACATTGCCATCTGAGCACTCCCTGATGCAGTGGGAGGCACCTTCCTGAACAGGAAGGGGTATCACTCCATCAATTGCCAGGTGGTGTGTGATGCAACTGGGTGCATCATCAATATCCTAGCATGGTTAGAGATGTTGCAAAGTAAAACTTTGCCCGCAAATTTCATGTTAAGTGCCAAAAATTCACATTTTGTGAAATTCATATATTTCATGCTGACGGGATGAAATTCGTTAGTGAAATGTTGCACTCTGTGACAAAATTCATGCAATTCCTGGAGCGAATTTCACGGACTTCGCACATCTCTAAACAGGGTGGTTATTTCAGTTCCTGTTATCACGCCTAAGTAACTGAATTCTGTTTCATAATTGACACCCTTTGCACAGTCCAGGGCATGGCATATATCTCCTAGCATCATTCCAGCTCGGCTAGACTGTTCCATGTGTGCCTGTTTTTCTAGTAACCAGCTACTGTGATTGTGTTGTACTGAAAAAACTTCTCTCACCTTGGTGGTCATAGGTGTCTTGAGATGAGGTTTAAAGGAACTGGAACTGAGTTAGTTTCCCCCAGGGCTACTTCTTACTTCATTGCCTGTAAGTTCTAGAACCAAGGACTGCTGTACTGCCACTATTGTGGCTCTCCAGCACTCTGTTGCATGGGGCAATGGTACTGTCTGAAGGTGAAGTGGGATGGCCCTCTACGTCATCTCCTCCAGCCACACTATAGTTCATCTGCTCCAGATGCACTCTGTTTGGTCTTTCATCACATTTTCAGCTGAACCTGGGCTCCCACATTGTCTCTTGCCTGACTTCCCTTTGAACTTGTAGCTCACTGGCTGCATTCATGCTCCTCAAACGGCTCCATTTGAGGATGAGAAACTTTTAGAATAACTTGTATTGCCTTTTCCCAATCACTGTGGACTGGTCTTTGTTCTGTTTAGCGTGCCCCCTTGATAGAGGTGTTACTATTGCATTTGTGCTGGTTCTATTTTACTATCCATTTTCTTTCACAGGTTCAGTATTAAGAGAACCATGTTGGGACTCCAGTATACAATGTGAAACTTTCATCACATTACCAGACCGAGCCATAGGCTGTCTCTAACCCCTACCCCATAACTGATTGGATGTAGCTCTGGGGAGATCAGCCTTAGCTCCCATCTCAACCCCCTGCCCACCCCTGGTCAGTTCTGATGACTACTGTCTCTGCCCTTGATCTTGATCCAAGAACTGTTGCTGCCATCTTCCCATCCATTCCTCCTTACCTCCCTCCCCGGCCCGCACACTTGTCCTGTTTCTATAGCTGGCCAGCATGCCATGACCCTCTGACCTGTGGTTGTCTGCCTTGGCACATGTCCATTTGTGAAACAAGGCTCACTGGATGGGTAGACGTAGTCAGGTGGCCTTTCAGCATAGTTGCATGAACCACAGTAATAGACTCTGAGCATCTCCATGTTGTTCCCTCCCTCTAGGAGCCCTGGTCTAGGGTTAGCCAGGAGAAATGAGTTTTTTTAATGCTTGCACAACTGTATCACATATTGGCCAAAGTGACAAATGTGCCCTCTCACTCAATGCCCATAACCACTGGACATTCAGAGCAACAGCCTACTGTAGCACTAAGATAAATAATTCCAATGAAATCATTGGAGTCTAGTGGCCCCGACCCCCTACTGATCACTTGGTCCCAAGTTATAAAAAATAATTCCAATGAAATACCTGGTGTCTAGTGGACCCCCACCCCCACTGTCCACCCCATCAGGTAGTGGGCATCTATCCCAACCCCCAGCCCTGAGCGGGTACCAGCTCAGCCCTCCACTATTCACCACAGCTGGCCACCCGACTGACACTGGAATGAATGAGCGCATACTTGTGCATGCATGCACCCATTCATTACAGTGTCAGTCAGGCGATCAGCTGTGGTGGAGACTGGAGGGCTGTGTTGGTCACCCTTTCAGTGTTTTGGTGGCGGGATTGGGGTGGGAGCCCACTACCTGATGGGGTGGGAGGTGGGGGTCCACTAGATGCCAGGGATTTCATTGGAATTATTATTTTTTTAACTTGGGACCGGCAATCAGCAGGGGGTGGGGGGTCCACCGGACACCAGGGATTTCACTAGAATTATCATGTTTTGACTTGGGACCGGTGATCAGTGGGGATCTGCTAGAAACCAGGGATTTCATTGGAATTATTTTTTTTAATTTGGGACCAGCAAACAGTAGATGGGGGAACAAAAGACACCAGGAATTTTACAAAAATTATTTTACCTTGGGGCGGGGGAAGGGGCGCTAGTAGAGAAGTTTTTGCTGAGAAGTGTGGAATTCCACACTTCAAAGCAAATCTGCATTCTGCAGATTGGAGAATTGAGTGCAAATCATGAAATATTTTGAGGAGCGAATTTTAGGGACTTTATACATCTCTAAGCATGGTACACCAGCAGTGCCCATGATGCCTTCCTCTGGCACCAGTCACAGTTGTGCCAGGCATTTCAGGGTAGCCAAATACCCAGTGGACATCTTGTCGGTGAGAAACTGCAGCAGGCACAGTCACAATCCCTCTACAGTGGTGAGACAGTGCTACAATACAGCACACACGAGGTATAGATGGGAGAATGGGGAGGTGAGGGTATACAGGTACACAGGACGACCAACACAGTGTGGGCTGCCAAGTAGACAGGATGAGTGACACAGTAAACAACTGCTAACATGTTAATATTTCCTACAGGGGACAATGCCTATCCCTGGCTCCTTATCCCAGTTCTTCGGAAAGCAAATGTTGCTGAGAAGACATACAATGAGGCACACAGCACAACACGGAACATCATTTAGTGTGTCTTTGTCATGCTCAAAATGCTTTTCTGATGCCTGGACCTGTCAGGTGGTGCCCTACCATATACCCCCTCAGAAAGCATGTCATATATTCCTAGCCTGTTGAATGTTACACAACATGGTGTTCAACCATGGAATATGCCTGCCAGAACCTGAGGAACATGCCAACAGTGACAGGGAGCCAGAGATGCATGGGATAGTGGAGCAGCTACATAGGTATGACTTATGCATGGCCAGGAAGTCCCAGTAACATTGCTAGAACATCACTGGAACAGACAGGAATGGGCAGGTGAGTGAAAACAACATGGACAACAGACATGCTTGCAATAGTGTATTTACATAATATGTACAAAGAAACTGTGATAGGGTGCACTCAACAAAACAAAGAAAACAGAAGGATGCCACAGTGGTGATACAGGGATAGGGATGAGGTGTGGCATGTACTACAGGGTGCATGGGAAGGGTGCAATTGAGAAAAGGGAATGTAAGGTGCAGCACATACCTCAGATAGGCTCCTAACTATCCTGCTGCATAATAGTCTGTATTACTGTATATGAATGTCTTAGTTGTCTAACTACTCAGTTGTAACTTTACTGCCTAACTGCAACTGGCACTTGTACAACTGAAACTGGCACTTATTCATAAATGTGTATGCTTCCTCTGTTTGTAATTCTGTTTGTAATTTTTGCTACCTATGTCCCAGGGTCACACCTGGAAATGAGTCTTGTCTCAGTGTGCTTTTCCCAGTTAACAAATTTTAAATAAAATAAAAATGCAGGTAAATAAAAATCCTTGCTTGCTCCCGCCACTGGTCTAAACAGAAGCTCTACCACAAGACCATGTCAGTGGGGTCGTGTGGGAGCTGTAGGGCGAAGTTTGAGGGGATGGTGACACCCTGGGAAGGCTATGCTCACATCTCAGGCTGGATGATGCCAAGGCCATGCATCGCCCAGTGGTACAGGGAGTGCCCATGGATGATGCTGTTGTAGCAGTGTTGGCTGATCCCAACCTGCCACTCTATGCTGATGATGCACACCAGGGGGACAGTACCTGTATGCTAACAGCATGTGCCAGTCTTGTGTTGCTGCCTTGCCAGCCCAACCTCCCTCACCATGGCAGTGAGCTCCCTTACAGCCCCAGTGAGGTCACCAAACAACTGGTGGAGGGCATCCAGAAAACATGCCTCATGCTTCTCGGCACACTGTTCTACGTGCAGGAGGTCGGCATGCAGGGTATCCCAGAGGTGGGCAAATTCCTGCCACATTTCCCTCCAGAATGAGAGCAGCTCCCTTTGTGCTGTGGGCTGGGAGTCCACCACAGACTAGAGGAGCTGCTAGGCCTCTGAGCAATCCTTTCTCGGGGGGGGGGCATGGTCACCTGGGGCAGTGGGTGACTGTGGGTTAGAACGACATGCGGGGGTGTGTGTGCCCGACACCCTGTGTGGATGTTTCTGGCAGTGCCTCACTGGCTGTGGTGCAATGCATGTTGTGAGAGTGGTTAGGTGGGGCAACATGATGGCTGGCTACAGACACCTGTGGTGTGGAATATGTGGCATGGTAGCTGGTGGGTGTAGTGGTCACAGCTGTGGCAATGGTGGAGGGGGTGGTGTTGATGGTGGTGACAGTGAAGGTAGTAGAAACATGACCCTCCAGGGACCCTGCCAGCACAGATGGCATTATGTGCCTGGCAGGTGACTGTGCAGTGGCAGTGATGGCCACATTGGTATCCACCCCTGCCTGGTTAGGAGCGTCAATGGACACCTCTGATGGTGAGAACACCACCACTGCAGTAATGGCAGATAAACAGTTGCCAGGGGAATTTAGGTGTTCTTGTCAGTGTCAAACAGGTCATCAGATAAGGTGTCCAAGGACTTCCCTTCCTCTTCATGTGCCACCTGCTGCTGGACACTTGATGTGGACAGCCCAGTGTCCTCCTCCAGGTCAACCTCATCGGCAGTGCCATCTCCCTGTGCTGTGGACAGAGAACACTGTCAATGTGTTGCACGGTACACAGTGGTTCTGTACCAGTGCAAGCACATGCATACCCCCATACTGGCACAAAGCAGGGGACTACAGTCTATACACCAACACATCCAGGGTGCACGCACACCTATGGGTGGAATGTGGCTCCTACAGGCATGCCCACACCTAACACCAATGTATCCCACACACCCCACACATGTGAAGACCACCACCCACAAGGATGGCATAGGTAACGCACCTAGTGACACATGTGGCAGCATGCAACATCGCATGTGGAAGGAACACCTGCTGCTGTGATACACACTATGTGCATAGGCACTGGGCATCTGTGTGCAGAGTATAACATGACTGTGTTAGTGTGGCACATGCTGCAAGGCTGTTAGTGCTGTGCACATAGCAGCAGACAGTGCCATACTACACTCAGGCCATCTCAATGCACACATGTCTGCTCTGGCCAGGGCAGCATTATGCCACAACACAAGCAGAGACTGTATGTGTACCCATGCATACCCATGCACACCATGCTGGTACACGGCCATGTACTTACATGCCCCATGGGATGCAGCTTGTGTCTCACACCCACCACCATCAATGCAGTCCTAAGGGTTGACACCACCACCTCTACTGCAGGGTTGACAGGTTTGACAACCCTCTGCTGGCCGTGGCCCACCACCAGTACCGAGCAGTGCATGGTGGCTTGCTGCCAGGTCATCCTTTGCATGTCACTGTAGATCATGCCACAGTTTGTGGATGGCATCCATTGTGGGTCCCCTGCCTCCAATATCATTAACCTCTGCCATGATCTCTCCCCATGTGATGTGAACTGCAGCATCAGTCATCTTGTAGCACCACATGCTGTGTTCCCTTGTCTTGTAGGCATCAGCCAGGGCCTTCATCTCCTACCTAGAGAATCTGTAGCTTCAGAGGAATTCACGGCCACCAAAGGAAACTGTACTGGGATGGAAATGATCCAGTGATCAGTGGCTGTGTGTGTGTGTGTGTGTGTGTGTGTGAGATTCCCCACAACACAAGGGCCACATCATGGCATTGGTTGTGGCCATTTGCCACAGGGATGTAGGATTTTGGGCCACACCTTCTGCTGTTCCTGCCCATCAATGGCCCCCGAATGTCCATCTGTGGGTAGCGGCCACATTATGGTGTTTATGTTCCAGATACAAACCAGCAGCAGCCTGCATTTTGCAGGTTGCAACAGGTCCTGTGTTGTGTCATTACACCAACAGGTGTGGGGTGTGTGTTTAATGCAGGAACCTGTGGTGATGGCCAAGTGCACCCTGTGTCCAGGGTGATGCACAGCACAGCATGGGGTACTCATCCACATGATGGTGTCATACAGATGTGCCATGTAAATAGTATGCCTGTGTTGTGTGTTGTGACTGTCCTCCCCCCCCCAAGGAATGTACAGCATACCTGTAGATGACTACCTGAAAGAGCTCCTGATTCCTTATCACCCTGAGTGACCACTTCACTTGGCCAATGAGGGGTTGCTAGAGATTCCGAGGGTGACTTTAAAATCTGCAGGAGCCCAGGCATTTATGTTCGTGGCCCCGACCCTCTGGAATTCTCTACTCTGTTGGATTAGGGAGTGCACGACCGTGGGGTGACTCAAACAGGCCCTAAAAACATTCCTGTGGAATAAGGCATACAGTGAAGATGTTGGCTGACATGTTTTTATTTATTGAATGAGATGATGTTTTTATATGTTTTAATTGCTCTGATTGTTATGCGCCTTGGTTTTGAAAAGCGCACTATAGATAAAGAATTATTATTATTATTATCTGTATGTGTGTCACAATGTGCCACTCCAGTGCCACTGCCACAGTGTATACATGTGCTAGGACAGTATAACAGTGCAGTGCAACATTAGTCTACACCTGCTAGCTGGACCTGGTGCATATGTGACAGCATCATTCAGCAGTACCTGACACAATACATTTCACATTCGTGCACCATCCAGTACTGTTGCTACAGGTCATTGTAGCAGAATTCACACACTGTTGCAGATCACGATAGCAGTGAATGACCTGAAGAACACCTACCTGTTCCTGTGGAACTTGTATCCTGGACATGTTGAGGCCTACTGTGTAAAGCGCAGATGGCAGCCTACTGCTTGCTATTCCAGTCAGCTGTGCAGGTGGTGCTGTGTCCCCATTGAAATAGCTTGAGCTAGTCACACATGGTAATGCATACAAATTAGGCCATAATGATATATTAATGTGGTGGTTTGCATTCAGACTGCCTAAGCAGGCTCATTTGCATAGCACCTCTGAACACTGCAGTCAATAGCACCGGGCAAACTTGCTTGTGCCAGGCAAATGATTAGCGCCACAGCACAGTACTGACTGGCTTGCATGGTTCAAAATTCATTTGCACCATTCATAAGACATACACGTGGTAATGTCATCACTGGGAAGGTCATACAAGGGTTGTGCATGCTCAGTTAGACCATTCTGCATTAGCGTGGCACTGTAGTATTTTACGTGGCTCTGTCCTTTGCTAGCACTGTGCTAAGTTACGTGCATTTCCAATTGTGTTCCTGACAGCATTCCATGCAAATTGGTGTCAGGGTGTTGCCTCTCCCAGTGCAAGTACAACTATGGTGGACAGGAGAAGGCTCAGGGCAGTGGTTCAGAGGGACCAGAGGTGGAGGGAGCTGGAGATGGCCAGCATGGTTCAGCTAGTTCAGGCCAGGGAGCACCTGCTCTTTGGAGAGGTGCACGAGGGGGATAGGCCTTGGCATGAGGTGTGGATATCTGTTGCGCGACACCTCATTGCTCACACAGGCATACAACCCACTGGGAAGCAGTGCAGGCACCATTACATGGACCTGAAGCACAGAGAGCTGCAGAGGCTGGATGGGATCTGGTTCATGGTGTGTGATGGCATGGCACTGTGCCTGCACCAGGTAAGTGGACATGTTTCTCATAGTCCAGCTTTATGCATGTCAAAGGGTGTGGGCAGGCAAGTAGATAGTACACATGTGGATACATATGTGTAGGACAGGTCAATGCACACATGCCTGTCATGCTGCAGGGTCATTCTCATGCATTGCTGTGTGTACAGCATTATGGGTACAGTGGTGCCCATGTGTGGCTCAACAGTGCCTGTGTTTGCAGTTGTACATGTGATGTGCACAGTGGTATCTTGTGACAGGTATCAGTGTGCACTATCATTGGTAGTGTAGCGCATGTTGCACATGTGCACATATATGTCACAATGGTTGTGCAGTTGGATGGTGTGTGTACCACTCCAGCATGTCTGGCCACACCTGTGTACATTGACATGGTCTGCTGTGGTGGGCCTGTTGGCCACACACTGTCCAGATGTGTGTCTAGGTTGCAGACAGACTGCTGCTTGTGTTCCTGGCATGGTGAATATGGACCCTTCCTGCAGGTGGACATGGTGCATACTGTGTGACTGGGCCAGGACTGTTGCTGACCACTGCCACATATGTCGATAACATCTGCCTGGTGTGGGCGAACAATCACCTGTGAGTGACGGATAGCTGCTAATTCACATTCCCTGAGCTCACTGAGGTGTGCTCATGTGCTCCATGGGCCATGTTACATAGGGCCCTGCTGTGTCCAGTGGTCAGCTGAGACACATGTCTGTCTCAGTACTGGGCACTGTAGTGACACTGTCTGTGTGGGGTGTGCTGGCCACAGCTGTGCCACTGTATCCCCCGACTACCATGGTCATACAGTCATGCACGACTTGTGGGCTCATCGGTGGGCCACCACTGGTACATATTGAGAGTGTGGCATAGGCCATGAAGGGGGGGTACAGTCGGTTCACAGGTGTGGCCCATCCATGCTGTGCATTGAGGGTATACTGTCAGGTATGCCATTCAGTTGTCTGTCACCCACAGGACATATGTGCTGAGTGCATACAAATGTGTACACATCTGTCCCACTGTTGTCTGTCCTTTGCTTCTCTAGTTATTATCAGATGGGCTAGCATGTGTGCTGTACATGGACTACTAAAGTACAATGTACCGACATTGCACAGGTGTCCCATACGCCATATGCTGGGTGGAAAGGGACACAGTGCACTGTTTGACAGTTGCGCACAGTGTAACCAGCAAAGTGTGGAGAGGGGATTATTGATGTCCATGATGGTACTGACATTGTTCTCTTTCCTTCACTCTGCAGACCACACTGCCAGAGGACAGCAATGAGGGCACAGCCGAGGAACTGTGGCTCATGGCCAGCAGGCCAGGTACAGCAGTAATGGGCCAGGATGCCACACGTGAATAGGCTCCTTTATGGTTTACATATGTTGCATTCCTTGCTGGGTGGGGCATGTATGGTACCCCTTGACAGCAGTGTCACCACTATATGTGTTTGCCCTGTGTCATGTCACTGGTCCCAGGGGCACATGGCCCTGGGGTATCCAGGCTGCTGTGCTGCTGGGCATGGCATCACGCAAACCTACTGAAGTCGATGAAACAATGCACCTGGCCAGTGCTTCCACTGGCCACACAGTCTGTGGGCCTGTGATGTGCACGTACATGTCAGCTCACAGTCCTACACTGCTGCAACATGGTGTGTTATGCATGCCCGGAACATGCAGTGCTTGTTCTCTGCATGTAGCACTCCCCTACATGGGCAGACATCCTTCTTGATGCTGCTGTCCTGCATCTGCACTCTGAGGGGATGCATGTTAGGCATTCAGTAGCCAGTCCCACAAATGTGGCTGTGACATGCTGCCATGGACATGTATGCCTCCTTGCACTTTACGTATTGGACTGCACATGGTGGTCTACGGTCCAACATGGGCATGTACATTTGCCACCACTAGTCTGTGTGTGACGCACTGTTCTCCCACTGTGTTCACTTTGTGTGCTATGCATTGCTCATCTGCTACCATTCTACAGTTGTTGTATACTGTTGATTGTGGCTGTCTCCTCCTGTGGGTTGTGTTGTACTACACCCAGACATATGCCATAGGTATGTGTACAGTGTACACATTGTATGGCAGCTTTGTGGTCTTCATGACTGTGTCATGCTGGGTGGGTATATTGTATGATTCCCATGATTGTGTGTATGCCCACAGCATGCATCATTCACATGCCATGCAATGGCTTGGCCATAGACTATTCAGATGTGTGCTCATGGTGGTGTGGCCATGTGTGCGGCATCAGAGTCAGCTATGCATACGGCTCACGTTGCACTGCTGTTCCACTGTATCACCATGTCAAGGTTGTGCTGCACACTGTGACCACTAACTCAGCATCTGACCAAGGAGTGTTGTTGCTACTGCTGTATAGCTCAATGGTCTGTCATCCCCTAGGGTACTGTGTCTGATACACATCCACACAGCACACGTGACATGGACAGTGGCTGTGGCAGTCCAGAGGCACTTGTGCTGTGTCCACTTCACAGCTCTGTGGTTCTTGTCCTCAGGCCATATTATATACTGACCCTGTGGATAGGGGCTGCGGGGTTTATAATTGTGTTTTTGCAATGCTTCATAGGGCTACATTGTGTTCCAGTGGGCAGCATTTTCACAGACAGTATGATGCCCCAGTATATTTGTTCATGCTATGGGGCTGACTGGGGGTTACTACAGGGTGGCTGTGTGGCAGTACTATGTCTCAGGCAGCATTGGGAATGCATGGGGTGGCATCCTATTGGTAGTGTTGGGGGAAGTGGCCATATCGGCCTTCACATCTGTGTGGGTTGGGCATGCAGGTACCATGGAGTCAGGGGATGCTGCATACTGGCATATGTCCAGTGGTATCCATGCCATTTCCATTTTTGGGTATATGGGCATTCTAGTTGGGACAATCTGTCCTACTATGGAGTCATTTTCTGGGCTATACGTTGCTCCATAATGTCAGCTTACTATGTTTACATGAGCATCTTGACTCCCTTAGGTATGCGTCACACATCAGTGTGGACACGATGGCAGGAGTAGACTGAAGGCTGGGATGACCTCCTTTGGTGCCTTGTACACCATACGCATGTCATCATGGAGTGGCAGGAGCAGTTGGTGCACCTGGGGGAATGGACTGTGCAGCTACCGGTGGAGTTGGTGAGGGACTGTCAGCCATCCATGGCCTCATGGTAGCCACCACTATACCAATATTAATTACCCCATCCCAGTTTTCACCCACCCAGTTTTCACCCACTCCCTTGTTGTTGTTTGATGCTTTTTATATATTTGCAATGTACATTGTTTCTGTTGTTTTTCTGATAATATATTTTAGACTGCTGTGATCCGGTGTACTGTGTCTTTATTTATGTATAAATCTATCTAATCGCAAGGGTCTGAGGGCTTGATCTGGATAGCCCTCCTCAGTCCCTCGCTGCAGGCCAACGAAACCTATCTCATCGCAAGGTACAGGACATGGAGATTCACACTGCGCACTAGTTTTTTCAGAATTTCAGATTTTAAATCCTGGCATCTTTTTCAGGCACATCTTTATAGAAATCAGGGAGCTCCTTGTTTAATTTCCTGCCTGCTTGATTTTTTGCTGAGCAAAATAGATTTATTTTACTGACCCTGTATTGTGGCTTTTTAAGTGAATATCCCAATTTTTATATAAATACTGTATATGGGGTTCCTCCCTGATTTGTTAATGGTGCTGTAGTGCAGCAGCTCAGCTCTGCTTGTCTCTCTCTCCCCCTTAGTCACTGCTCCCAATATCTCTAACCCCTTCCCCTGTATTTTCTCTGCTTCTAGCTTACTCTTTTCCCTTATTTAATGCTTTCCCAGTTGTTCTCTCTCCATTCTAGGGTCTGAGGGCTTGATCTGGATAACCCTCCCCAGCCCTTCACTGCACGCTGCCAAAATCTGTCTCATTGCAAGGTTTGGGACATGGAGACTAGTCATTTAGGATTTTAAATCCTGGCACCTTTTCAGGCACAGTTTTATAGAAGTCAGGAAGCTCCTTGTTTAAGCTCCTGCCTGCTTGATTTTTTCGCCCACCCACCCATCCCACCTCCTCCTTTATTAAATATGCCTAGGCTCCACCCCTGCTCTTCTCTGATTGGCTAATAGGGCAATTGGGGTGGGTCTAACAACTAATCGTGAATTTGGTGTTCATTGATAGTTACATCCCACTACGATAGCAAGTTTGCTACATTTTCCTATACAATTTCTACAAGTAGGAGCTTGTAACTATGGCTTCACCAAGGAACTGCTTAGGTGCTTTCAGATCTACTGTTGGACTGTACCTATTTTTGCTTCCTCTGTATGCTCTGGTGGCTATAATACCAGACAGCACCCAAATACACAATGTGTATAATGATTCCTTTCAATACTCTAATCTCCTGGCATATGACAGACTTCACAGTACTGCTACTTGGGCCCTTAAATTCATCTGCCCTGTCAGACTTGGGTACTACATTAGCTGTGTCACACTTTCTGATCTAAATAAGTGCAGGTATCCCATTCAGTCGTTCCTTGTTACTTGGATTAACAAAATTCGCATATCCCTTTCTGGTGATGTTGAGCCCAATCCGGGTCCAACTGATGCGGAAAATCCCATCACTTTCCCACAGTGGTTTATATCGAGGGGCCTAAAAATCACCAAAATTAATATTAGAAGTATTTCCTCTAATGTCCCTGATCCTGAAGCATGGGTTAAACTGTATTCCCCAGATATCCTTGGTCTCACCGAAACTTGGCTTAAGCTGGATATTCCTGATTCTCTGCTTAAATTAACAGGATACAACTTAGTTAGATTTGATCATCTCTCCTCACGAAGGGGTGGTAGGGTTGCTTTCTACTCTAGAGATAACCTCAAGGTCTCAGTACTATTTTACAGAATGCACACCTCCTGCGAAACACTTCATGTGGAACTGACTCTTGGTGGGGAAAAGAAATGAAACCTAGTCTGTGTCTATAATCCTCCAAAGGGGGTGCTAACTGGCCTGGATGGAATCATTGACCACCTGTCTTCTCTAAATGGGATTAAAGAAATTATATTACTCAGTGATTTTAACCGCGACTGGTCTAGTAGTAACTCTGGTGTATATACAACACTCTTGCAAAACTTCACCTTTCCCAGCTGGTTACTGGACCTACCCATATCTCTACCAGCAGTTCACACCAATCAACATTGGACTGGATTGTCACTAATTGTGTCAATAGAATTCTAAAAGTTGGTACCTTGCCTGACTCAATCAGTGACCACTTACCCACTTACTGTGTCTGGAATGCCAGCTGTCCTAAGCCACTTCCTAAGATTATACAGTTCTGGGATTTTTCAAAATTAAATATTGCAGCACTTCTATCGGAAGTAAGATGTGTTGATTGGTCCCCATTATACCAGACAACTAATGTTGATAGAGCTCTTAATTACTTACTATCAAATCTTCTCCCTCTCCAAAACAAGTATGTGCCTCTCAAAAGAAGGAGAATTAGAGGCGCTAAAACTAGATGGTTGCATAAGAATCTCCTCTCAGCTATGAGGAGTAGAGATAAAGCATGGGTTGCTGCCAAAAAGTCTAACAAACCTGATGACTGGTCTAAGTACTGATCCATGAGAAAAACATGTAAGAAAGACATCCGAGCAGCAAAAACTGCATACTGTGGTATGCTTCTTCAAAAATCCTGTGGTGATGCTAGGGGTTTCTGGAACCGTGTTAAAAGTTTTTTAAGGAAAGGCCCATCCCCGCCTCTGACTGAAATGGCTGTAAATAATTCTAACTGCAATAACACAAAGCATGATTGCTACTTCATTTAATGTCCACTTCTCTGATCTCTCAGATTTCCTGGTTAACTCTGTATTACTCTCTGAGGAAATCATAAACCCTGCTGAATCTTTATCGACCCAGTTTAGTATTAAACTAGTCTCGACTATTGATGTGTTAAGGCTTATGAGAGCCATTCCTGAACATGGCTTTCCGGGGTCCGATGGACTATTACCTAAGTTCCTCATAGTTATTGCTGCTGACGTTGCAGCCCCTGTTGCAAGAATACTCAACTTATCTATTATCACCAGGACAGTGTCATCCATCTGGAAAATTGCACGTGTTGTGCCAGTGCATAAGAAAGGAGATACTAGAACAATGAGTAATTACAGACCAATTGCCATCCTATCTGCCTTGGATAAAATCCTGGAGAAGGCAGTGTCTTCTCAGGTCACAGAGTATCTGCATAAAAACAATCTATTATCCCCAGCCCAGCATGGTTTAGGTTTGGCCACAGCACAACTATGGCACTATTACAATTTACTAGTGATGTGCTGCTTAACATGGACAAAGGAAAACTCACTGGGGCCATTTTTATTGACCTCACAAAGGCCTTTCACTTGGTTGATCACTCTCTTCTGCTGTCCAAACTATCCTCTCTTGGTTTCACAAATTCTGCCACGCCCTGGTTTGGCAGTTACCTTCTGGATAGGCAACAATTTGTTCAAATAAGGAACATCACATCCAATCTTGTCTCCACCTCAGTTGGTGTTCCCCAGGGTTCTATTCTCAGTCCCCTCCTTTTCTGTCTCTTTATAAATAATCCTCCCCCATCCAGATCTACTTCCGTCTCTTTTTTATGTGAGCGATGTAGTTATCTACTCTGCACGCTAATGACATTTGGCGATTCTCCTCCTTCAATCTGATTTTGACTGCTTCTGGCTTGGCTAAAACAAAATAAGCCCCTACTTAACACCAGTAAAATGGTATCAATGCTCTTTGGGACTTCTCCTAGGCTAAAAGTTTATCATATGGGACTTTCCCTTCATGGACCTGATGGCATAATCCTGGATACAGTCACATCCTTCAGATACCTCAGTATGACACTTGACCCCTCACTGGACTTTAATCTTCATGTTGCAGCCACTTGTAAGACAGTGAACAGTAAACTTGGCCTGGCTTACAAGGTAAGATCTTCCCTAAATTCGACAGCCAGGCTGGCCATTGCTCAGGGAATTCTTCGACCTTGCCTCAACTATGGCTCTGTAGTCTACCTTAATGCTAGCAAGCAGGTAATCCAGAAATGAAGCACTTGTTATAATAGTATCTGCCACTTCGCCCTAGCGGCTCCTAAACTAACACATCGCTGTTAGCTCTATTCTTCTCTCAATTGGCTCACTCCATCCTCCTATCGTCTGTACACTGCTGGTTGTCTGGTCGATAAATTAACCCAGACTAGTACTCCAAGGTCCCTTGTAACTCTACTAAATAAACCTGACTTGCTTTATACTCTGAGATCTACTGAAAACTCTTCCTTTGTTACACCAAGATGTCTCAACAAAAAGGGTGAACTTGCATTTGCCGTATCTGGTCTCAGAATGTGGAACACACTACTACTCTATGTTAAACAATTGGCTACTCATCGAGCCTTTCAAAAAAGTTTAAGAACTCACCTTATGAGCTCAGGTCTCTACTCCTGCTCTACCTCTTGCTTGTCTCCACTCGCTTGCACTAAAACCACTGATCCTGCACCTTGAGAGTAGGACTTCCTCTCAGCACTTATGTACCCCCAGTGTTTGCTGTATCTGTATTTCTTTGATTAATTATACTGTTTTTTAAATTCTAAAAAAAGTATATGTAACTGTGATTACTGTTCATTCTCATGCTATGTATATTCTACTTGTTGGTCCTGAATGTACAATGTATTAGAAATTGTCATGTTTAACTGTATTGTCCTTCCTACTAGAAGTTTTGTATTCTGTTGTTGACACTATGTGTCTGCTGCTTCTGATGTGTAACCCTCCCGGGTCATGCCTGAAAATAGGCAAAATCATTTGTCTAGTGCACCTACCTGGTTAACAAAAACAAAATAAATAAAAAATGTAGCTTATGTTGCCCAGGTAAGCTCACTAGACAGTAACTTCCTATTTTCTGGAACAACCCGGGAAGTTTCAATGACAAATATACAAACAATATGACATAGAGAGGATAGACAGGCAGTACTCAGAAGCCATGACTACAGTGTTGCAGCCTTACTTCAGTGGGAGGGCTTTTGACATTGTATGACAGTATACAGTACATGAGCAATGGGGTAAGACAGGGGACAGTCACTTAGTACACAATACTTGCTTAGGTTACAGTGTGTTGCCAAATATTGGGATCACTCCTCTTAGTTCTAGGTAGTGGTTACCTCTGGACAGTTTCCGTGGTTTGCAGTATTGCTCCTACTGGCTGCCTGCATCACTGTGGTGGGTGACATCCTTGACTATCCCATGGCATAGGGTACCCCAATGATCCTCCTGCAGTGTTTTTGCCTGTGCATCTGCATGTGCAGTGTTCTGGCCATGGTGGGTTTGTGCTCCTGTAGGCAGTCACATTCTGTTCACCATGTGTCCACAGTATCTCCTGTGTGTGTGCCAGCCACCTTCTGGGTTGTGGCTGTCCATAGCCATGGTATGATCCCTGTTCTTTGGGCACCCCCTTCACACTGCATGGCTGAGTGGCCTTGGCATGCCGGGATGTCTATGGCTTTCCCCTTGTTGCTGCAACTTCCATCCCCCTGTGACTGCCTGCTGTGTGTCCTTTAGTGTGCTGTTCCCTGCTGTGTGTCAGGGTGCCTCATCTTCTTCACCTGTGCACAGTGAGCACAGGTTTGGGTCAGACTGGCACAGCAGCAGAGATATTTCTTTGTGTGGGACCCTTCCCCACTGTCCCATCTATGCTCATTTTCTATACTACACATCCAACATGTGTAGCTACATGTTGGATTACATTTCTTGACATTGCCTTTGGTGTGTCTGTTGCTATGTTTCAGGTCTTCCACTGTTGTATGTTCATAATGTCTGTTTCCTGGTCTCCTTCTGTGCTTGAGACTCCAGTGGCCATGTGATTCACCTGTGCCAGCCTCCACCTTTGTGTGCACTGTGCTTCTATTGCCGTTTGCACTGTTGCAATATTCAGAGTTGTCTTCTTTGCCAGACTGTCTTTGCACTGCACTCACAGCCATGTTTGCTCACCTTCATTTGCCCACTATATTCAGCAGTGTGTGCCCCATGGCTATTCCTTTGAATAATGCATGCAATTGGATGTGGGCTAATTTTGCCCACCAAGCAGTGTAAATTTTGCCCACTAGCAAAGTTTTGAATATTGGGCCCCAAATCTTAAAATGAGGAATCATCCTCATAAATGATTTTAATCTACCTCACATCAACTGGGAAAAGATAACTGGTTTGGGTTCACTAGAAAACAAGTTCATGGATATAACAATAGAAAATTATTTTGAACATATAGCACAACAAAAAACGAGGGGTCAAAATATACTGGACTTAATCCTGACTAATTTGGAATAGATTATAATAGAATGTAAAGTGACTGAACCACTGACAGAGAGCGATAACAGTATGGTTTTATTTACCATCCTAAACCGTAAAGAGAGAGAGATCAAAGCATATTAAAACGATCAAATGCTATAATAAAGCAGATTATAGAAAAATAAAGCTACATTTTAAAAATTGGGACTAGGGACAGGACATGCAAGGACAAACATTTGTGAGACAATGGAACATATTAAAACATCACATAGACTACTGTAACAAATGTTTTATTCCTTAAGTAAATCAATGTAATAAACTTAGAAAAATCCCAAACTGGTATAATAAAAAAATCAAAAGACTACTCAACAAAGGAAAAAAAGCATACAATAAATACAAAAAGTCTCCTAATTTAAACAAATGAGCAAAATACAAGGACCTGGCAAAGAAATGTAAAAGAGAGACTAAACAGGCCAAAAGGATTCAGGAAATTAAATTAGCCAACATAGCAGGAGACAACAAAAAAGCCTTTTTTAATTATGTTGGAAATCTCAAAGGTAACCAGAAGAATATAGGTCCCATAAAGGTAGGATCAACACTAATCAAGGAAGAAGGTGAAATGGCATCAGTATTTAATGATCACTTCACCATTCTGTATACCAGAATAAAACCAGCAATAGAAACATAAATATAAGTTACTATCAACAATTCAGTTTTGACCCCAATGATAACAGAGGACACTGTGGGGAGTAAACTACATAAACTAAAAATGAACAAATCAGCAGGACCCAATATGGTTTACCCGAGATTCCTATGGGAACTGGCAGATGAACTGGCAGGGACGATTTCATGTCTCTTAAATGCATTACGACAAGAAGAGGAAGTACTACATTAATGGCAAACAGCAAATGTAACGCCTATCTTAAACAAAGTCTAGTAGAGCCAATAGGGCTGTGAAAAGCTACCAAATTACCAAAGTTATTTTCTTGTTGATGCGATATAGTGCTGTTTAGTCACAGCCATCAAAAACTGGCATGCTACTAATTCAGTCCTCTTGAATTTATTTAGTCAGAGTACATGCTGCTGCTGTGTGTGTGTGTGTGTGTGTGTGTGAGTGTGCCCATAGGAATTAGCTCACAGACTGCAGCTACACTGTCTGTAATCTGACACTGTAGTCTGACTTTCAGAGGTTCAGTAAATTCTAGACAACGTATAATGAGTTAACCCCCTAGGTTGCTGAAAGAAATAGAATAAATCTATTAGATTGAACTGGACAGATGATAGGAACAGCAGTTTAAAAAGTGTTTTTTTGTTAATATCCTGAGAAGTTTTGAGGTACAATACAGTAGCATCCTCCCTCCTTTCAGATGCCTTTAACATAGAGCAGCAAATAGCAAAATTCAGAGGGGGAGAGCACTATTTTGCAGCTGTCCTAAAAGGGAGTTCCACGATCAGCCGTTTTAGAACTACAATCTGATCCCAATAGTGCTGTAGGCTCCGCCCACAGCCCTAAAAAGGGCTCCAAGCACAATGTTGCAAATTATAGACCAATTAGCCTGACATCAATTTTAAGTAAAATCGTGGAAGAATTTATTAAGGAGCTAATTAACAAACATGTGTATGGCAACAGACAAGATGACATTACCCAACATGGCTCTAGACCCAGTAGATCATGTCTCACAAATTTATTGCTCCTCTTTGAGAACATAAGCTGTGCATTAGATAGTGGACTCCTAGTGAAGGTGATCTATTTGGATTTTGAAAAGGCATTTGACCTTGTCCCCCATCATGAGTTAATAAATAGAATGATAGAAATGAATTTCCATCAAAGTGTAATTAATTGGACAGCATCATGGTTATCTAACAGAAAGAAGCAGGTTATGATCAGAGGTTTCCATTCAGAGTAGAGAAGTATCACAAGTGGAGTGCCACAGCTTGGTCTTACACTTTTTTTTTTTTACTTTGTATTTCTTACACCTTACTACCCCTTCCCTCCACTCATTCAGACTTCCCACACACACACATCTCTACTGTCAGAGTCTGCCCCTAGAGTACCTGGTCACACTGCCCTGGACCCATGATGCCCAGTTAACCCTCGGTGGGGTGAGGAGGAACTCTCCCTTGAACCTCCCCAGCAACTGTTCTGCAGTGGATCCTGCACAACGGAGTCTGCCCCAACCAACCACGAGTGTGTGCAGCGAGGAGTTGTCACCTTGGAGTGACAGAAGGTTGTTTCCTTTGTTCATCCCCTGATGTTGATGTGCAATGAGGAGCTAAGAGCATGGAGACATGCTGAGACGTGCCTTCTACTCTGCC
Organism: Neoceratodus forsteri; assembly: GCA_016271365.2. Lineage (NCBI taxonomy): Eukaryota > Metazoa > Chordata > Ceratodontiformes > Ceratodontidae > Neoceratodus > Neoceratodus forsteri. The sequence goes on from CM057454.1 coordinate 25,618,349, forward strand.
TCTCTGCTGACGTCTGCCCGTCCCCTTCTACTGCTATCTCCATGTACCACACCTTTCACTTGACACCCCGTGGCGGTATCACAGGAGTTTGCAGGTGGCCCCCCCGAGAAGGAGAGAGCAGACGTTGGGCACTCCATCCTTCTCCTCCCTGGCCGACCCTCAGTGATCCGTGCTCATTCTCGAACATGGGTCGCCGGCATGGTACGAGGTAAGGGGTGCAGCACCTAAGCCCTCAGCACCACCGGACACTTTTTAATGTTTTCATATCATCAATGCAAACCTCAACAATGAGTTATAGGAGGACTGGGAAGGAAGGGGACAGGGAGGAGTATGCAAGATGGTCCAAGGAGGTGACCAGAAAAGTAGGAGAAGCCAAGGCCCAGAGGGAGCTTAGATTGGTGCAGGGAATTAATGGGGGAAGAAAGACTTTTTCAGATACATCAGGGAGAAAAGGAAGTGCAAGGAGACAATGAGGGGATAAAAAATGGTGGGGAGAGGATAGAAAAGGGGAAGGAATAGGCAGAAGCACTGAATGAATACTTTTGCTCTGTGTTCATGGAAGAAAAGGGGGGACCACTACCACCATGGGCTGGGAGGGTAGGGATGGGGGGAGAGGAGGTGACAGATCACAGAATTGAGGGAGGTAGAGTCCTAGAGGGACTGAGGGCACTAAGGGTTAAACAAGGCACCAGGGCCAGATGGTATCCACCCCAGGGTGCTGAGGGAGATGGCGGAGGTGTTGGTGTAGACACTGGTGGATCTGTACAGCACTTCACTGGAGCTGAGATGTGTGTCACTGGAGTGGAGGATGGCACACGTAGTGCCATTACACAAGAGCGGACCAAGGGATGAACTGGGTAATTATCATCCGTAAGTCTCACCTCCTTGGTGAGCAAACTCATGAAAATGATACTAAAAGAAAGACTAGTATCATACCTGGAGGACAACGGCTTCCAGGACATGAGGCAGCATGGGTTCATTTCAGGGAAGTCTTGTCAAACCAACCTGATGCAATATTATGACTGGGTGACAGGTGAGCTGGATAAGGGTCATGCGGTGGATGTTCTTTACTTGGACTTCAGCAAGGCCTTCGATTTGGTGCCTCATGGATGTCTTGGGGGAAGCTAAGTGGTGTAGGGGTAGGGGTAAAAATGACAAACTGGATTGGGGAGGGATGGAAGCAACTCAGTTAAAAAGGGGGATGAAACCTTTTTTAGGTACATCAGGAGCGAAGGAGACTAAAGGAGGGATAATGAGGCTTAATAAAGGGGGGGGTGGGCAGAGGGTGACGGTGAAAAGGCAGAGATACTAAACAAATATTTTTGCTCAGTATTTACAAATGAAGAGGGGGAGGTACCTAAAACAAACAATAGAAACACTCTGGATACAGAAGTTGATACCAGCTCATTTACAGAAGAAAGGGTTCTGAAAGAACTCTTAAAACTGAAGGTGGACAAAGCAATGGGGCCTGATGGGATTCATCCCAGAATTCTAAAAGAACTAAGGGTAGAACTAGTGACACCACTGACTACCCTATTTAACAAATCATGGGAGGATGGGGTGGTACCTGAAGACTGGAGGAGGGCAGATGTGATTCCCCTTCACAAAAGTGGGAGCAGGGCAGAAGCAGGAAACTACAGACCTGTTAGTTTAACCTCAGTGATAGGGAAAATGATGGAATCACTTCTGAAGGAAAGAATTGTCAAGTACCTAGAGCCCAGGGGGCACAGGACCCAAGGCAGCATGGATTCACAGCAGGAAGGTCCTGCCAGACAGATCTAATAGATTTCTTTGACTGGGTGACCAAAATAGTAGATCAGGGAGGGGCTGTGGACATGGCCTATCTAGATTTTAGCAAGGCATTTGACTCAGTCCCACACAAAAGATTAATATACAAGTTAGCCAGCCTGGGAGCGGGTCTCAAGATGATAGCCTGGGTAAAGAATTGGATGGAGAATAGGACACAGAGGGTAATAGTAAATGGAATCCACTCTGAAGAAAGTGGGGTTACTAGTGGGGTACCGCAGGGTTCAGTATTAGGACCGGTCCTCTTCAATGTCTTTATAAGCAACATTACAGAGGGACTGGAAGGAAAAGTATGTCTCTTTGCAGATGACACAAAGATCTGCAACAGAGTTGATGCACAAGATGGGGTGGAAAGGATGAGAAGGGACTTGGTAAGGTTAGAGAAATGGTCAAATGTATGGCAGCTTAGATTCAATGCTAAGAAGTACAAGGTAATGCACCTGGGAAACAAAAACCCAGGGGAAGAGTACACAATGGGGGGTGAGATACTAACAACAACAAAAATGGAAAGGGACCTGGGGGTAGTCATATCAGATGACTTAAACATGGGCAAGCAATGTGAGAGGGCAGTAAGGAGGGCTGAGGGATACTGGGATGCATAGGGAGAGGCATCACCAGTAGAAAACAGGAAGTTGTTATCCCTCTGTACAGACAGCTGGTGAGACCCCATCTGGAGTACTGTGTGCAGTTCTGGAGACCCAATCTCCGCAAGGACAGACAAGATGGAAGCTGTCCAGAGGAGGGCAACTAAAATGGTGCAGGGTCTGCACCAGAAGACATATGGAGAGACACTAAAGGAGCTTAATATGTATAGCCTCGAGGAAAGGAGGGAGAGGGGGGACATGATAGAAACTTTCAAGTACCTCAAGGGAATCAACAAAGTCCAAGAGGGTAGCATCTTTCAAAAAAAGAGGTGTGCAAGAACAAGAGGGCACAATTTGAAGATGGGGGGCAACTCAGAGGTAATGTAAGGAAGTATTTTTTCACAGAGAGGGTTGTGGATGCATGGATCGGCCTTCCGGAGGAGGCTGTGGAGTCAAAAACAGTGGTTGAATTCAAGCATGCATGGGACAGTCATAAGGCAATTCTAGGGGGTTGGGGTAGAAAGAAGTAGGCTGCTGGTTAACTAGGATCTGCAGCTTATCCATTAGGTAGGGAAATGGGCAAACTGGGTGGGCCAAGTGGTCCTTATCTGCCATCAAATTCTATGTTTCTATGTTTCTATGGATTACAAGCTGGCTTAGTGGGAGGCTGCAATGGATGGTGGTGGGAGTGGAGCTCTCAACTCTAAAGCCAGTGACGAGCAGGGTGTCACAGGGCTCTGTGCTGGGACCAGTATTATTTGGGCTCTTCATATCAGACATTGTGCACGGGGTGGTGAGCAATGTAAGTCTGTTCGCAGACAACACCAAAATGGGAGCTATGGTGGATTGAGGGGAGGGATGGAAGCAGCTACAGGGGGACCTAAGCAAGCTAGAGGAGTGTTCAGAGAGGTGACAGCTGGGGTTCAATGCAAAGAAGTGTAAGGTTATGCACTTCAGGGTGAAGAACCCAAGGGGGGGATTAAGATGGAGATCACTGAGGAGAAGGACCTAGAGGTAGCAGGGACCATGAACAACACTGCCCAGTGCAAGACAGGGGCTGCAAAAGCAAACAAAATGCTGGGGTGCATAGTGAGGTTTTTTTTATCCAGGTGAAAAAAGGTGATCCTGCCCCTCTATAGGTTGCTGGTAAGGCTGCACTTGGAGTATTGTGTGCAGTTTTGGATGCCATACCTGAGGCGTGATATCAGGCTACTGGAGGGGGTGCAGGGGAGGGCAACGAAAATGATATGTGGAATGGAAGGGAGATACTATGAGAGCAGACTGAGAGACCTGAATATGTACAGTCTGGAGAATAGATGAGATAAGGGGGACATGATACAGACATTCAAGTATCAATAAGGATGGGGCAGATGGGGCCTAATCTATGGAGGGGGGGTGGACTCCAGGGAGCACAGTCTAAGAACAGAGGGGGGAAGATTTAGGAGGGAAATGAGGAGACACTATTTCATGGAGAGGGTGGTAGCAAAATGGAATACACTACCAGAATGGGTGGTAGCATGTAAATCTGTGTACAGCTTTAAAAGGGCATGGGACAGGGAACAGGGGAGAGTGAGGGTGAGGGTGGTGGGGGTAGGCGGCGGTAGGATGACAAAGGGGAGGAGGTGGGGCAGCTGCCAACTAGGGGTGCTAGCTGCACATTCGAGCAGACTTAGATAGACCAGGTGGTCTGTTTCTGCTGGCACATTTGTATGTTCATAACAAATTTGTGATTGTGTAAGTTTGCCAATGACAGTAAACTGGGAGCTATAGTCAGAAATAAACAAGATGCTATGTTGCTACAACAGGATTTACTAACACTAGACAACTTGGCAAAAACTCACAATTTGTGGTTTAATAGAAATAAGTGCAAGGTCATGCACTTTGGCTGGAAAAACACAAAAGCAAAATACATATTAAATAAAAAGCAATTATATATCACAGAGATGGAAAAAGATCTGGAAATTATGGAGACAAATACTCTTACCTTCGATTGTCACACCAAAGAAATAGTTAAAAAATGTAATAAAATACTAGGTTGTATTTTCAAACACATAAAAAGTAGAGATTCAAGTATTATTATGCCTCTGTATACAGATATGGTTAGGCCACACCTTGAATACGGTGTCCCTTTCTGGTCACCACAGAACATAACCAACATCAAACATATAGTGGAAGTCCAGTGAAAAGCAACCAGAAGCATTTTTATTTAAAATGTAAAACCTATGAAGAAAGACTGGAAACGCTTGGTCTCTATTCTCTTGAATATTGACATATGAGAGGAGATCTTTGTTTAATTTGTAAAGCTTTCCAAGATAAGGTACTCTGGGAATTTATGGGATTAACTGAGAAAAATATGTTAATTTAAGAAACTCTAGGTTTCATAGTATGCAGTTTAGAGGTAAGATAGCCAATACAAGGGAAAGATGCTGATGGATTAATCAAAGAGTAATCAGCACTTGGAACTCACTTCCAGCAAATGTTGTGTGTAGTGAAACAATAGATAGTTTTAAAACTTCCCTGAATACATACTTAGGCAGTATGAACACTAGGAAATTCCACTGATACATGCCAAGTCGTATTTGACCATAGCTAACTGACTCGTTTACCTATCTATGACATCTATGACATTTATTTATTTATTTATTTATTTAACAGACTTTAGGATTACAACCTTTGAGTCAGGGACTCATTTACAAAGGCTCCACATCAGAAAAACAAACATAAACACTTAATACATATAGACATAGAATGACAGCTAAAGGTTACAGTTTTTTTTAGTTACACAATATTGCAGAATCAAGATTAGCTATACATTGCATTGAACGTGTTACCGAGAGCTGTATTTTGCAATTTACAAGACAACTATAAGTTTGCTAATAGAGGGAGGGAGTAACAGGTTAGATATTTACAGCGTAGTAGAGAATTAGACAGATATCTTGTGAGTGTAGCCAAAGGAGATATTATTAATAGGTAATGTTTGGTAGCCCTATCAGTAGGAGCTCAGTGGCGGGGTGGTCCTGTAAGATGATGGATAGATGACCCAGCACTAGCTGGTACATTGGCAGCGCCGTGAAGTGAGAATGTGCTTTTTGAGGGCAGACTTGAAAGGTCCTAATTTGGAGATGACGGAGACATCAGAGGGGAGTTCATTGTACCAGGCTGGGGCCCTGTGTGGGAATGACCTTTGGGCTAAGGAGGTTCTAACCCTCAGTATGGACCACACCTGGCAGTTGGCAGAGTGGGTGTTCACCGACGTGTAGGAGGATAGGAGAGAGGCAGAAACCCCCAAGGGGGTAAGCTCAGGTGTACTTTCTTTGTGAGGAGACATGTTTGATAAAACAGCCTTTCATCAGCTGTCCCGTTGGCACTGAGGGTTGGGGCACTGGATGCCACAGCTCGCACCATGCCGGCAACCGGGTTTGGGAGTGAACTCGGGCATCTGGGGGTTGATGGGAGGGAGACAGGCTGGAGCGTCAGACGACAGCTCGCCTTCTCAGGTGGAGGGAGGGTTCTTCAACCCGGCAAGCGGTGACCCCTGGCGGAGGCTGGGGGTGTGACTGCAAGCTGGGGTCCCAGGTGCTTGATTGGTAAAAGGCGTAGGTCAGCGACCAATCTGCCACAGGGACTACTCCTTTGAGGAAGGATGGGGAGGGACGTTGCTGATGTTGGCGCTCATGACTTGACATATGGGCCCGCAATGTCCCACAGAAAAGCAGAAACACCCTCACTGGAGCCAGGAAGATGAAGCGCCAAGCCTGGGGTCTCAATGTGCCGGTGCCTGCCTGCAGCCTCTGGACCCTGACACATGTAAGATTCGGGGATCAGGCCCTACCCTGACCCCACCTGGGGGTATCTGAGGCAGGATGGAGGGACCAGGACTAGCAGGTAAGGCATTGCCAGAGACAGGCTTGATTGGTGACTCCCAATGGTGCAGCTCCAGTAGGGATGGCAGGCAGGGATAAATAGAAAGCACAAAAAAAAATAGCCTTTCATCCAGGGTGAAGAGATTTGCCAGGGCATATAGGGTACAGGTATGGATACACTTGTCTGTCCCGGAGAGGAGTCTGCATGCTTTGTTTATGGCAAGGTGGATTTTGTTAAGGGCTGTGTGGTCAGCAGCTGAGTAGATAGTGAGCCCGTAATCAACTAGGGAGAGGACTGAGGAGGTGACAGCCAGATTAAGGGCTTCCAGAGGTAGGCAATCCTTGCGCCGATACAATAGTTCTATACGGACATTTATGGCCAATGATAGAGTGTCAATGTGTGAATGGAAGGAGAGGCAGGAATGAAATGTAAGGACTAAGTATTTATATGTATTGACCTGTTCTAAAGGAAGGAGAGATTGGGAGAGGATTGTTAGCTGTGCATTCTTGGGCTTATTCTGTCGGTGGGCAAAGAGCATGGTCTTTGTCTTTTTTACATTGGCCACACGTTTTTGTTCTATGAACCAGTTTTCAATCTGGTTAAATGCATGTTGGAGGGAGAACTTCAATACTGTCGGATCTGGGTGGAGGTAAAAAGAACCTAAAAGACATAAGAAAGGACATAAAACAGTATCACAGGAAGTACAGTAGTAGCAAGTGCTCAGCTCTTGTGAAACAAGGAGAAGAACTGTGAGCCCAACAGTGTGCCTTGGGGGATGCCTTCAGCGGTGCCACACATATTAGACAGTGAGTTCCCAAAGAGAGAAGACTGAAAGAGATGGAAAAAAGACCTGGCAAAGTCAGGAGAAAATTGCAATGATAAAAGAAAGGAAAAATAAAACCAGATCATATATGATTTTGAGACTGGCCACACTGGTACTGTACATAAGAAAGCACCATGTTTATTGCAAGCATCATTGCGATCATGCCTGAAGCTTCAGTTGTTCCCTTGACCCTTTTTAATAATAACTGCTATACTGTGTTGACAACCCAGATTTGGCCCTATGCACAAGCAGGGGTCAAATGCAGGGTTTGTGCATACACAGCCTACACTGCTCCACAACATGTCACACTAAGACCTGGACTTGCAACTAGTGCTTATGGACAGTGGCTGTCCCCTTACATGAGCACAGATCACTATACAGAGGAAGGGCTGGCCAGAGGATGGTGAATAGAGGCTGACTGAACACCACTAGATTCCCTGTTTCCTGTGAGCAGGGGAACTGATGAGACACAACAGTCTGCAGCCTGGTGTGAAGCATCCCCATAGAGGATGGTGATTTTAATAAAAAAAAAGTTCTGTCCAGTAGTGCTTTAGTTGTAAATCACTCGCATTCATTCACATCTCAGTGGGCTGCAGGTCTGTATCCCATGTACAAGGCAACCATGATTGAGGGCTTTCACAAAGGGTGACTCAATCACAATGCTTTTGCATAGAGCTACCTGGCAGAGAGGGCGACTGGATAGGGGGTTCGGCTAATATAGCAACAGGAAGTCGCAATGTATACATACGCACAGGACGGGAGACCACACTGTGCGATGGGCCAAAAAGGAGGGAGGGTGTGTGGGGTGTAGTGCGGTGGTGGGCAGCTGAGCTGGCTATATGGCATGGTGGGTTGGTGGCATGCTGGGGTTGGGAGGGTGCCGGGTTCGGTTCTGGGCACCCTCGTCTTTGAGCCTGGTTGGACTTTTTTTTTTTTTTTTTTTACTTTTGCACCACCCCCCACATGCACCACCCTGGAGTTGAGAATCCTTTAGTAGAGGGGTGCAGGGGGTGCAGCCCCCCACATCAAAAATGGAACACCTACATCTCAGATGCTATCTTGCTCTTTGCCATGAGTCTACATTGCTGAAATTCATTTTCAGCTATGTAGACTTGCCCAAATGACGATCATTATTATGAGGTCACCATCATCACGTGGAACCCTGCAGATCATGGAGGATAGTGAAGGGCTGTGCCGGTGGCCCACTCCATTTCAGGATGGGGGGAAAGGGGTGAGACACTGTACCTGCCAGGGTGGGGGGCCACTAGACCACCATGGAATAAGTGAAAAAAAACACTACATAGTGGGGATCAGGCTGGAAGTTGATTCACTAGGCTATCAGGGAAAAATATTTTTTAATATATGAGGGATAGTGATGGGGGGTTACATGTCTATTAACTACTGCTGGACATTGGGGGTGATCAGGTGGGGGAAGGGACTGGCCGGTACCAGGTGATTGTGCTGCACCCGAAACAGTGCAGAAGAAACAGCACTACAGAAAGCACTAATCCTCCTACAGCGACAGGGGTTGGTTAGCGTACAAGGAAAATGCATTACCTCTGTCCCTGTATGTCACATGAGGAAGTGAGAATGACACTGCCAGGGTGGTGCCTGGTTGAGACGCTCCCGTGGTGGAGTGGCTAGGGTGCCAGCATCTGGTGGCATTGAGGACCTGGGTGTGTGGTTCGATTTACTCCAGGTCCCATGCTGTTGCAGCTTTTTTTGGGGGGAAGGGAATTTTCCCACCTCCAAAGTTTTTCCCCCATCTCCTAAGTCCATACCCCCTCAGAGTTAGTTATTTTACTTCCCGGGATGCCCCCCACATTGAAATACAATTTCTGTAGTTTTTCAAGGTTACTGTTGTGGTTGGCATTATTTGCCAACACTGTTTATGCGCACCCTATTATTTGTGCTGCATTCTGCTATGTTCTATTTTGGGTGCAGCATTATGACCCCATGCCCTGTTAGCCACCAGGGTTGTGTGTTTTTTACAATACCTTCAGGTGGGCAGGTGATTGGGTGGGGGGAGGGACTGCTAGCCACCAGGGATGTGTTTTCTTACGCTACACACTGGCGCGGGCAGGTGATCGGTCGGAGGGGGGACTGTTAGCCACCAGCCATACAAAAACAAGGATACTGGACTTTAGAAGGGCTGACTTTGGCAAAATGGGTGAATACCTGAGGAATGCACTAGTAAATGGCCAAAAAAGAGGGGTGGAAGAACAATTGAGAAAAATCAAAACTGCTATCATAGATGTAACAAGCCTTTGTGTGAAACAAAAGAGGTAGCAGGGAAGGTTAAGGAGAAAAAGGCTGCATTCAAAAAGTATAAGGAATCACAGAAGGAGCACGACAGAGAACTTTATCAATTAAAGCAGAAAGAAGTGGGGAAGGCAGTCAGAATAGCAAAGGCCCAAACCGAGGAAAAAATAGCCAACTCAGTTAAGAAGGGGGATAAAACCTTTTATAGGTACATTAGGGAGCATAGAAAGGTTAAGGGAGGAATAGTGAAGATTAATAAAGGAGAGAGGAGTGGGCAGAGGGAGACCAGTGAAAAGACAGAGATACTGAATGAATACTTTGCTCAGTATTCACAAAAGAAGATGAGGAGAAGTTACCTAAACCAGACAATAGAAGCACTCTGGGTGGGGGTTGACACCAGTCCATTTACAGAAGAAAGAGTCCTGAAAGAACTCCTAAAACTCAAGGTGGACAAAGCAATGGGGCCTGATGGGATTCACCCCAGAATCCTAAAAGAACTAAGGGAGGACCTAGTGACACCACTGACCACACTTTTTAACAAATCATGGGAGGATGGGGTGGTATCTGAGGACTGGAGGAGGGCAGATGTGATTCCCCTTCACAAACGTGGGAGCAAGGCAGAAGCAGGAAACTACAGACCTGTAAATTTGACCTCAGTGGTAAGGAAAATGATGGAATCATTTCTGAAAGGAAGAATTGTTGAATACCTAGAGGCCAGCGGGACACAGGACCCAAAGCAGCATGGATTTACAGCAGGAAGGTCATGTCAGATGAATCTAATTGATTTCTTTGACTGGGTGACCAAAGTAATAGACCAGGGAGGGGCTGTGGATATGGCCTACCTAGACTTTAGCAATGCATTTGACACAGTCCCGCACAAAAGACTAATAATCAAGTTAGCCAGCCTGCAAGTGGGTTCCTGGGTGATAGTCTGGGTTGCAAACTGTCTATACAACAGGACACAGAAGGTAATAGTGAATGGGACACATTCCGAAGAAAGGGGGGTTACTAGTGGAGTACCTCAGGGCTCAGTACAGGGTCCAGTCCTCTTTAACATCTTTATAGGTGACATTGCAGAGGGTCTGGAAGGAAAGGTATGCCTCTTTGCCGATGACACAAAGCTCTGTAACAGAGTTGATACACAAGGGGGGGGTAGAAAGGATGAGAAGGGACTTGGCAAAGTTGAAGGAATGGTCAGACATATGGCAACTTAGATTCAATGCAAAGAAGTGCAAAGTAATGCACCTGGGAAACAAAACCCAGGAGAAGAGTACACAATAGCAGCGGAGGTACTAACAACAACAAAAACTGAAAGGGACTTGGGGGTAGTCATATCAGATGACCTAAAGGTGGGTAAGCAATATGAGAAGTCAGTAAAGAGAGCCAGGGGGATACTGGGATGCATAGGAAGGGGCATCACAAGTAGAAAAAGGTAAGTGGTTATCCCTCTGTACAGACAGTTGGTGAGACCCCATCTGGAATACTGTGTGCAGTTTTGGAGATCCCATCTATGCAAGGACATAGACAGGATGGAAGCAGTCCAGAGGAGGGCAACTAAAATGGTGCAGGGTCTGCATCAGAAACCATATGAAGAGAAACTGAGAGAGCTTAATATGTATACCCTTGATGAAAGGAGGGACAAGGAGCACATGATAGAAACTTTCAAGTACCTCAAGGGAATCAACAAAGTCCAGGAGGGTAGCATCTTTCAGCAAAAGAGATGTGTAAGAAAAAGGGGACACAATTTAAAGATAGAGGGGGGACAGCTCAGGGGTAATGTGAGGAAATTTTTTTTTCATGGAGAGAGTGATGGATGCATGGAACCACCTTCCTGGGGAGGTTGTTGGGTCTAAAACAGCAGGGGAATTCAAACATGCATGGGACAGACATAAGGCAATTGTAGTGGGGGGTTGCAGGAAGTAGGCTGTTGGTTAACTAGAATCCACAGCTTATCCAATAGGAAGGGAAATGGGCAGACTGTGTGGGCCAAGTGGTCCTTATCTGCCATCAAAGTCTATGTTTCTGTGTTAGGGTTGTGTTTTTTTTTACAATCCGCATCAGGCGGGTGCCTAACCTGGGTAAATGGAGCTTGTCTGTAACCCTAATAAGTTGATCAAGTTAACTTTAATGCAACTAGGTGGAGTCAGTATTTTTTTGTGAAAACTCATTGTTAATTCTTTATCTCTAACCACGTCATAATGATGAGTATCAGCCACAGAAAGGGAGGTGTAGTTATCACGTCTGTCAGCATTAATAAATAACAGAGAGGGGGATATATAACCAGTTTTTGCTTTCAGAGGAAATCCAAAGACAGGAAGCCACAAAGCAAGGGAGCAGCACAGGTTTTCATGTAGTACTTGGCATTTTCTTTTTAAGACAGCAGGTTCAGTCTCACAAAATCTAGTACTGTACCTTTAAAACTATTTTTAATCTTTCATGCACCCAGAGTATACGAAATGCTTGATCATCTCCATGATATCAGTTGGGATTTTGCCAGATCAAAGAAGCCACAGCATGATGGACTGCAGATACAGAAGTTGTAGAAAGTGCTGTAATCACAGCTGTTTTTCAGACTTCCGTATTCTTTATTTTATTTTTTATTTATTTAACAAATCGGAAAGACCTTTGAGCCAAGGGCTCTTTTACAGAGGTTCCACGTCAAGTCACAAGAATAGCAAATTACAATGGTTTCAGTAAGTAGTACAACATAAGGAAAGTAATTACATAAACAAAAGAACAATATGGCAAGACAGATATTGTGTCAAGTGCAGCCAGTGGCCTTGCCTGAAGAGGGGTGAAAAGGCTTACAAGGAGAGAAACTACAGGGGGTGAATTGGGGGGTGGAAGGAGCAAAAAGAGCAAGGAGGGAGATTTCACAATGAAGCTTCAGCAGGAAAGACCCATGGGGAGGGGGTAGAGGGAAAGAACAAGGTGAGGAAACAGAGGAGAAAGGGGGAAAGTGGGTGATGAGGGGTAAGGGAAGGGGGGATGAGGTAGGATGAAAAGAGGGCAGGAATGGGAAAGGGATAAGGGAAGAAGTGCTGTGAGTGGAATAGCGCAGCAGCAGCATAGGGCTATATAGAGTCAAATGATGAAAGATGGAGGTCCTAGTGCATTTAGCTGTCAGCAGAGATTAGGTATAGCAGTCACAAGATGCTCTGGAAACTAGGAATTGATGCAGCTTCTGCTTAAATGGTCCCAAGGTTGCAGTCATCTCAATCTCAGGAGGAAGGGAATTAAATAAATTAGCAGCTCTAACAGCAATGGATTGTTGTCGGAACAAGGTTCGCTAGCGAGGGACAGTAAAAGTTTGGCTCACAGAACTTCGTATCATCTGAGTGCCCCGGAAGGGACTGAAAAGCTAAAGGTAACCTGGTGAAAGGAGACCAAAATCTGCCTTCTTAGCCAGAAGACATGCTTGATATTCAATGCAAGCTTGGAGTTGAAGCCAGTTTGCTTGTTTGTAAAGGTCACAATGTTAAAATATTAATATTAATACTAGGACTGAATGATATGAGTTTTAGGCATCCCTGAAAAATATAACAGTCTAACTCTTATAGAACTTATAAAGGAGGTGTTAGTGCCTACAGTGGAGTTACTATAAGATATTAAACTAACCATTCTAAAAGCATACAGCAACACTTTAAAATTTGGGGGGAAATCAAATGTAGGGAACACTTTAAAAAACATTTATGTGGGACCATCAGGCAGGTGATCGGGTGGGGGTAGTGACCGCTAGCCACAAGGGTTGTGTTTTTTTTACAATACACATCAGGTGGGATGGTGATTGGATTGGAGGAGGGACCACTAGCCACCAGGGTATGTTTCTTTTACAATATGCATTGGGTGGGTGGGTGATCGGGTGGGGAGAGAGCTGCCAGCCACTGGGGGGCTATTAACAATAACAACAGGTAAAGCATGGGGACAAATCAATGCATAAATGTTCAGAAGTTTTCCAATTCGCTACATGCGGAAGTTCAGAAATTTAATGTATAAGTTGCCAAATTCCTCGAAAGTTCTGCTATAGCATAAATGGAACTTTCACATACCTCTGGTATGAAGGGCTGACAGGTTATGTCTTGGGTCATCCATTTGACCACAACATACCAATGCAGAACAGACTGGTTGGCTCCCCTGGAGGAAGGCCCCTAGTAAATGCTGGAAGGAGTACACAGTCGAGTCAGATTGATGAGGGACATGGTCCTATGGCCAGTTAAGGAGGTGTACCATATAAGGAAACTATGACCTACTCATGTAAGGGTCAGGTTAGAGCCTGTGGGGATATGCAGGCAGTGACAGCACCTACCTGGACATTACCCCAAGCTAATGTACATCATTTCACCTTTGTAATTACTTTTAGACTCCCCCGAGTCAACAGCTTTCAAAATTGGGCTCAAAGTGAAAGCACCCTCCTGTTCTGCCTCCAGGATGCAGGATGCGTGTACCAGCAAGCAGAGCCAGGATGGCATGTAGACATCCTATATATAATAGATAGTAAATAGATGAAAATATACTTACCTTCATTCTGTTTTTTCTCTTCCTCTGTTTCCCTTGGCTTCACCCTAGGTTGGCCATCTGGCGGTGATTTATTTTTCTGTTTATTTTTCTTCTTTGTCTTTCTCCCAACCACGCACCCACCCCTGGACAGTATTAGGTTTGATCTGTCAGACCCCAGGGAAGTGGGCTAGCAGCCAGTTTGTAATGCATAGTGACCTCTCTACTGGGAGGTCAAATGTAAATAAAAGGTGCCCATGTTGCGAGACATCTCAGAATGGCATCCTAGAAAACAAAGGGTTGTTTTCTTATTGATTGTATCCCTGCCTGCCTTTATTTTAGCAGAAGGAATACTGGAAGGGACAGCTCAGCTCAGCAACTTGGAGCTTGCTGTTTAATAGGGGCTTGCTGAGGGACCACAGAAGCTCTCAACACAAGAACACTTTCAAAATATTTTATACATTTTCCTCCTGCACCATGTTGGAGCAGAGTGTTGGGTGAGCAGGAGAGAAAGCATACAAGGAGCCCAGCACTCCTAGCTGGTAGACAGCCAGTTATGCAAGAGTCTTGGGTCAGCAAGGAAAATGCTAGAAGGCCTGGTGCTGCCTATCCAAATCTGAGGCGCCCCGTCCACATGAAACTCATTGCTGCCTGGCAGTGTAGAAAGTCGGTAGGCCAAGTCAGTTAAATGTGTATAAAAATGAATGTTTAAAATCATAGTAAGCACAAGTACATCTAGTGTGTTTATCTTAAATGTAGGCTTTTAAATGCCTGTTGTGTGATATAATATTCTGTAGGGCTGTGCGAATACCTTTTTTTGAATATTTGGCTGAATATTCGGTATTCAGGGCCAGCACGACCAAATATTCAGACGAATATTCGTATTCGTCAAAAAAATATTACCCCCTTCCCCCCAACCTCAGAGAGCACCCAAAACCCCCTTCCCCAAAGTTCCCCAACCACTATTATAATATTAAAAAAAAATAAAAGGCAGCCAATTCTTTTGGGGGCAGCTGGCACAACCCCACCCACCTCCATGGCCCGCCGGCAGTTTTCATTACTAAATTAAAAGTTAACAGCCCTCCCCGTGGTCCTCCTCCACTCATACACACACACACACACATATATGTCTCCAGGTAGCCAGCAGCAGCTCCCACCTCCCCCAACACCCTGCCTGCACCTAAACAAGACATAAATGTAAGAAAAAGGCAGCCGGTGCAGCCCACCCTCCTTCACAGCCCGCTGCCTTCTTGTGAATGAAACCATGCCTGCTTGCTCTTATATAGAGAATGAGCTGATCATGTGATCAGTTTATTCTCTATATAAGCACAAGCAGGCACGGTTTCATTCACAAGAAGGCAGCCGGCTATGGAGATGAGCCAGCCACGCCGGCTGCCTTTTTCTTACATTTATATATCTTGTTTAGGTGCAGGAAGGGTGTGGGGGGGGGTGGGGGTCGCTAACGGGAGGTGAAGGAGGACCATAGGGAGGATTGTTAACTTTTAATTTAGTAATGAAAACTGGCGGCTGGCCATGGAGGTGGATGGGGTTGTGCCGGCCACCCCAAAAAGAATTTGCTGCCTTTTTTTGGTTTTTAATATTATAATAGCGGTTGGGGAACTTGGGGGGAGGGGTTTTGGGTGCTATCTGAGGGTGGGTGAAGGAGGGTTATATTATTACCCAAATACAGACGAATAGTGTGCTATTCATTATTTGGATTCCGAATAACTAATAGCTCATTATTTGTGGTATTTGGGAAATTATATTCGTTATTCGCACAGCTCTAATATCCTGTCCTGAGTGTCCTCTCTATTTGTACGTAATAAAGTAGAAACCTTACCTTAAAGGGAGCCGTTCTTCTTAGAAGCCAGTCAGTCATGTAATGAGGCATTTTATAACTGTGTGTTGCAAGTGAGGCAGATCATGTGACCCAGAGGGGAGGAGTATATAAATCATCTGGAACTGAAGCTTATCCAGCTGTCCAGTGTTGGAATTACTGTATACTTCCAGAGGTACCAGGGCCCTAAAATGTTTGTATCAGTAACCAGCAGTGGCTGTTTCAAAACAGTGCTTAACACACACCAGTGGGTCAGATGGAAGGCACACTGCACTAAACACTACTCTTTAGTTTTGTGTAGCCCATGTTTTCTTAGTACAAATAAGTATGCAGTGTAAAGCCTTGTGTTACATAGTTTTTAATGCATTTTCTAAGCACTATAGCTCAGATATTCAGACTGCACCAGGCAGTGGCACAAGCTTGGGCGCAGCGCAACTGGGATGCACTGGCGCCAGGGACAGGTGATATTCAAAGATGATGTGCCATGGTGCAGCACCATTGAATATGGCACGCACTGTGCATGGCGCAGTGGCACTGCACCGGCACAAGCCACAGATAGGGAGCACAGGAATATGCCAGCACAAGTGCAGTTGCACTAAGCACAGCACCCACGATATTCAGCATGGGGCATGCAAATGAGGCCATAAAATATGCAAAGCACAAATGGGTCATTTGCATGTCATTATGGCTCCATTTGCATGCCTTGCTCAGGGTAGCCTGACAACTTGCGCCTGGCGCCCTGCACAGCATGATGTGTGCAGTGGGGATCCCGGGGCAACCTCCACCCTGTAGCAGAACACACAATCCCTGGTAGTCTAGTGGCCCCCCATCCCCGATTCCGCAATAACTGTAAGAAAAGACACTCCCTGGTGGGCTAATGGTCCCCCCTCCCACCTGATTCCCCGAGATATGTACAAATGACCATCCCTGGTGGTTTAGTGGAACCCCCCACCCACTGCCTCGATCGTGGTAAGATCCCGTAATACACTTCCCTGGTGATCTAGTGGCATCCCTTCCCCTCCCACCCACACAGACCCCCATGCCCACACCGCTCCTCCCCACGTCATTGGCAGGTGGCTGCAACCCTCCCGCATACTGCCCATCCGCCCGTGGAATGACAGGTACAGTATGGGTTGTAAGCCCATTTGTCCCCAGTGTGGACCAATGGGCTTGCAGGGCATACTGCGCTAGACAGTCCCAAATATGTGAATGATTTCATTCACATATTTGGGACTGTCTAGTACAGTATGCCCTGCAAGTCCATTAGCCCTCACTGGCACCAATGGGCTTACAGCCCATACTGTACCTGCTGTCATTCGGGCAGGCAGCCGGGTGGCATGCAGGTGGTTGCAGCTGCCCGCCAATGACGGGAGCGGGTTGGCAAGGTCTCTGTGGGTGGAGGGTGGGGGTGCCACTGGATCACCAGGGAAGTGTATTACAGGGTCTTATCATGATCACAGCAACGGGCGGTGGGGTTCCACTGGATCTCCAGGGACGGTCATTAGTGCATTTATTGGGGAATCAGGTGGGAGGGGGGACCACTAGACCACCAGGATGGTCATTTTGTACAGTTATCGGGGAATTGGGGACTCAGAGGGGCTAAAATAGACTACCAGGGAGATGACTATCTGTCATCTACTGGCGATCGGGGACTCGAGTGGAAGGGGGGTCCACTAGCCCACCAGGGTGTGTTCACATGTACAGTTCATGACACTGGAAGGAAGGGGAATACCACTAGACTGCCAGGGGACTGTGGATACTTGTGGAGGGTGTGCTGGTTGGGCAGGTAGCCACCCACGGCTAGCGACTGCTGTGTTGTGCCCTGCAATTCAGCAGCCCACCTGTGGGTGGCTGGGATTTGTTCTCACATTTCACAGGCTCAACTTTGACCCCCCATGTGGTGCAATGCCAGCATATGTGCCGCACATCCCGGGCTGAATATCGGGATGTGCCGCATATGCATGGGCAAGCCCCCTGTATCTGCATTGCATATGATTACATTGTGCCCCAGTGCATCAGGATTTGCATTGCACCAAGCAGCCTTCTCAATATCCCACCGGGGCACAATGCGGGGCTGCACTGGCACAACTCTGTTTCTCCAGACACAACCCCTTTGAATATCCGGGCCTATATATCTAAGCATGACATAACTGGGAAAGGCACACAGAGCCAAAGCTCATTTCTAAGTGCGATCTGGGAGAGGGAAACAACAGGGTTCCAAACCAAAAGAAAAAAGCTACAATGCACACTTATTCATTTATATATTTACTTATTTATTTATTTGAGGGTGGGGAGGTGGTGCAGAATAGTGTAATCTAACAAGGTGCAATAAATATGAAACAAAAACAACTGTAGAATAAGCAAATACCAGGTGCAGAGAAATGTGGTTACACCATCGGATGGCACCTGTCCAAGTGCACTGATCATTAGGGCACCAGGGATTCAAGTTCAAATCCTGCTTTTAATCCAGGGGGCTGTTTCCCCCACACCCTCCTTGCCTCCCCAACTATAGATTCTAACTTCAGAGGGAGCGTACCTCAGGGTCAGGGTGGCGATTCAGGGATTTTGGTGCCCTATTGACGGGCAGAGTCGGACCAACACGCGGATGGCCGGAAAGGGAGAAATACACTACAATAAGGTGCATGAAGTTAAATAAATTTGCAAATGTACAAAAGCAATGCACATATAGAGAAGGAACAATTCTGTAAATTGTTTAGGGTGGATGGGGGGACAACTACACAGTGCAAATGCGGGGCAGGAGAGAACCATGTCTGGAGGGTGGTGGTCAGCAGCTTCTGACATGATAAATTATACCAAGATAAATCAAAGGAAATGCAGTTGCAGATTGAGTAACATGTACTATACAGCAGCACATACCTACTGCATTTAAATTACACAGCTAAGTGAATCAGCACAGCAGCAGAACTGTCATTTCAGTGTTTCTCTCTGTACAGCTCTCATCATACTTAAGCAATAAGGCACAACAGGTCATTGTCTGCACTACATTTACCCTACGGTCAGGGGTATTATAAAGCACGTTGCAAAGGAAAATGGACTCAGAGGCAACTTTAAAAAAAAACAAAGACTCTAAATGTTTTCAAACCCACAACATTTATAATAAAGTGTTGCTAAATAATGCAAAATAGTCCCTCCACAGATGTTTTTCACCTGTCAGTCACCTGTCTTTCTTCATATTAAGTACACTGTGTGATTGTTCACCATGGAATAGAAGAATTCAAAGCTCTGCATTATTTCAGTAGTAGAATGACCCCCCCACACACACTCACAGAAAGGTGACATGGAATACATGAATTAAAAATTCTTCAGAGTTCCAATAGGGTACACACAAAGACAGACACACACAAAGTACTCAGGTGGAACCACATCCTTCATTTTATCAGTTGCCTGGTAAGGAGCAAGGAGTTCTCAATAGAGTTGCTCAGATATTGCTTTTGTGGATCCTACCACTATCTGTCAGACAGTGCTGGTATCCTACTTTGGATCCTACCAGAAATCCACCCAAAGAGAGGTGTAGGATCCAGGGTCAGATAGTGATGGATCCGTTAGGTTACATGGTTAGGATCCTGGGTCAGATAGTGATGCATCCTGGTTAGGATCCATGTATCCTAGTTAGGATACAGGGATCCTAGGTTACATAGTTAGAATCCTGGGTCAGATAGTGATGGATCCTAATTAGGATCCAGGGATCCTAGGTTACATGGTTAGGATCCTGGGTCAGATAGTGATGGATCCTAGTTAGGCTCCAGGGATCCTAGGTTACATGGTTAGGATCCTGGGTCAGATAGTGATGCATCCTAGTTAGGATCCATGTATCCTAGTTAGGCTCCAGGGATCCTAGGTTACATGGTTAGGATCCTGGGTCAGATAGTGATGCATCCTAGTTAGGATCCATGTATCCTAGTTAGGATACAGGGATCCTAGGTTACATAGTTAGAATCCTGGGTCAGATAGTGATGGATGCTAGTTAGGATCCAGGGATCCTAGGTTACATAGTTAGGATCCAGGGTCAGATAGTGATGCATCCTAGTTAGTATTCAGGGATCCTAGGTTACATGGTTATGATCCAGGGTCAGATAGTGATGGATCCTAGATCAGATCCAGGGATCCTAGGTCAGATAGTTAGGATCTGAGCTGGATCCTAGAGGGGAGGATCCATGGTCAGATAGTACTACTATCCTACCATAGCAACTATCTGGCCAAATGGGACGTATCTGTTGGTATTCTAATTTCTAGGATACTATCTGAGCAACACTAGTTCTCTGTACAACTGATGGGGATAGGAGTGGGATTTTTCATGGTCATCAAAGAAACACCAGCATAAATGACAAACATCTGTGATAAACACAGTTTATCTTATCTTGTCTGTCTGCTATTCCCTTAAAACTGCCCCACCATACCGCCTATAATCATGGTGACACTTCTGTAAATGAGTACAACCATTCCATAATGAGAGCCAGTTTCTGAAAGGAAAGTGGGTGGGGGCTGGGGGGGCAATGGGAATGTTCAACAAACATTACACAGCAACACTTGTAGCCAATCAGCATCACAAATTCTCCCTTTCCATTTTCTAAAACAAGTGCATTATCCTGTCATCTTGGAAAAAAAGATCATCCCTCTGCTTAGATCTTGGCGGGGGGGGGGGGTCTGATTTTCAAAGGGCCTGGTGTGGCCCTTTGACTAAGTACCCATGTGCAACTTGTTGATGCAGAGAAAAACCTCACACAACTGAAAATGTAATTTTCAGCATTTTGTTTGTGTATTGGTTGGGTTGTCTCTTTTTGCCCAGATATAGTATGCCAAAAAGTGCTATTTTTAGTACTACCAGATGTAGCATTTTTACACAGCCAGGTAAAATAAATCTGTGCAAGCTGCTCTAAATTGTAGAAAGGTTACAAAAAAAAAACAGTCTTTTTGAACACTGTGTGCATGACAAATTGCAGGTCTAGAAGGATACCCACGCTTATGCAGCTTTGTATGAGCACATGCACACAGTAATTCAGTTTTTGAAAATCTGGCCCAAGGTTGATTATTGTGCTGTACCTGTATCTTCAATGTACTTTGTTTGGGTAGCTCCAATTATCCTTTCACTTCCAAAGAACACTAAATGCATCATATAAAAGTTCTAAAAAATAGTAGCCAACCTTCACAGGCCCATCAAAAGTGAAGTAATAGAACATTAGGAGAGTAGTTCTAACATTAAAATGAATTCTTTTGCATTTCTACTACTGACATTCCATGATCTACCTGCAAGTTTTCCTACAGTCTCTGGTTCCCACAAGCAGGTAGCTAGAGTACACATACTAGATCAGCAAATGTTTGCCTCCTTTCACAGGACAAACAGGAATACTGTCTTTCTGCAAAAAAGGTATCCTTCTGACACACAGCAACAGTTCAGACTTTCTACCTTCAATGTTGAAAACCAGTGGCAGTTTTCATGGCAAGCTTCTAACAGTGCTGTTATCTCTTTGATAGCTAATCTGAGACCCATCCAGCTCAAAGAGCCATCATTCTCTTCCCCTCCTCCTAACATAGAAACATAGAAACATAGACTTTGATGGCAGATAAAGACCGCTTGGCCCATCTAGTCTACCCATTTCCCTACCTACAGGATAGGCTGCAGATGCTAGTTAACCAACAGCTTATTTCTTCCTACCCCCCACAAGAATTGCCTTATACCTGTCCCATGCATTCTTGAATTCTCCCACAGTTTTAGACTCCACAACCTCCTCAGGAAGGCTGTTCCATGCATCCGCTACCCTCTCTGTGAAAAAATACTTCCTCACATTGCCCCTGAACTGCCCTCCTTCCATCTTTAAATTGTGTCCCCTTGTTCTTGCAAGTCTCTTTTTCTGAAAGATGCTACCCTCTTGGACTTTGTTGATTCCACTGAGGTACTTAAAAGTTTCTATCATGTCCCCCCTCTTCCTTCTTTCCTCAAGGGTATGCATATTAAGCTCCTTTAGTCTCTTCTCATATGGCTCTTGCAGACCCTGCACCATTTTAGTTGCCCTCCTCTGACTACCTCTATCCTGTCTATGTCCCTTGCGGAGATGGGGTCTCCAGAAGTGGACACAGTACTCCAGATGGGGTCTCACCAACTGTCTGTAAAGAGGGATAACAACTTCCTGTTTTCTGCTACTGATGCCTCTCCCTATACATCCCAGTATACCCCCAGCCCTCCCTACTGCCTTCTCACATTGCTTGCTAACCTTAAGGTCATCTGATATGATTACCCCCAGGTCCCTTTCCTTTTTTGTTGTTGTTACTACCTCCCCACCCATTGTGTATTCTTCCCTGGGTTCTTGTTTCCCAGGTGCATTATTTTGCACTTCTTGCATTGAACTAGCTGCCATACTTCTGACCATTCCTCCAACCTTGCCAAGTCCCTTTTCATCCATTCCACGCCTTCTTGTGTATCAACCCTGTACAGATCTTTGTGTCATCTGCAAAAGGCATATTTTTCCTTCCAGTCCTCTGCAATGTCACTGATGAAGACATTAAAAGGACTGGACCCAACACTGAACCCTCGCGTACTCTCACTAGTAACCCCTTTCTTCCAGAGTGGACCCATTTACAATTATCTTCTGTGTCCTGTTGTGCAGCCAATGTTTTACCCAGGCTACCACCCTGGGACCCACTCCCAGGCTGGTTAATTTGACTATTAATCTTTTGTGGGACTGTGTCAAATGCCTTGCTAAAGTCTAGGTAGGCCATGTCCACAGCCCTCCCTGGTCTACTACTTTGGTCACCCAGTCAGAGAAATCTATTAGATCTGCCTGACATGGTCTTCCTGCCTGAACCCATGCTGCCTTGGGTCCTGTGCTCCACTGGCCTCTAAGTACTCAACTATTCTTTCCTTCAGAAGTGACTCCATCACTTTCCCTACCACAGAGGTCAGACTGACAGGTCTGTAGTTTCCTGCCTCTGTCTTGGTCCCACTTTTGTGAAGGGGAATCACATCCACCTTCCTCCAGTCCTGGGGTACCACACCATCCTCCCATGATTTATTAAAAAGAGTAGCCAGTGGTTTCACTAGTTTCTCCCTTAATTCTTTAGAATTCTGGGGTGAATTCCATCAGGACCCACTGCTTTGTCCACCTTCAGTTTTAAGAGTTATTGCAGAACCCTTTCTTCTGTGAAAGGACTGGGATTGACCCCCCTACCAAGAGTACTTCTGTTAATTGGATTAGGCACTTCCCCCTCCTCTTTTGTGAATACTGAGCAGAAATATTCATTCAGTATCCCTGCTTTTTCACTGTCCTCCTCTGCCCACCCACCGTTCATTCTATTCAGCCTCACTATCCCTCCCTTTGTCTTTCTCATCCGCTGATGTACCTATAAAAGGTTTTATCCCCTTCTTAACTGAGTTGGCTATCTTTCCTCAGTTTGGGCCTTTTCTATTCTGACTTCCTCCCTGCTTCCTTCTGCCTTAACTAGTACAGCTCTCTGTCCTGCTCCTTATGTGTTTCCTTATACTTCGGAATGCTATCTTTTCTTCCTGACTTTCACAGCCACCTCTTTGAGAACCATAGTGGCTTTTTCTTTCATTTTGATTTATTTATTTGCTTACAAAAGGCTTGTTGCTCTGTGATGGCAGTTTTGATGATTCCCCATTGTTGCTCCACACCTCCTTCTAGCCTGTTTGCTAGTGCTTTTTGAGGCACTCTCCCATCTTGCCAAAAGTCAGCCCTCCTAAAGTCCAGTACCCTCACTTTGTATGGCTTGACTCTGTAGCTGAGTTTAACGTGAACCACACTGTTTGATGGTCACTTGTCCCCAGATGGCAACCCACTTCTAGATCTGAGATCCTCTCGCTGCCCCCGCTTGAGAGTATGAGGTCTAAGATTGCTCCCTCACGAGTGGGTTCCGAAACTAGCTGTCTAATGCCTGCCAGCTGTAGGGCATCAAGAATGGCCCTGTTCTTGGATGTGGCTGCAGCAAATGTGCTCTACTTAACATCTGGCATATTCAGTTCTCCCATCAACAGTATCTCCCCTTTCTCTGCCATTCTAAGAATGCCTTCTATCATATCCTTGTCCATTCCCTCCCCCTGACATGGGGGTCTGTACACAACCCCTGTGCAGATTGTGGTGCCCTTTCCAGTCTCCAAGGTGACCCACAGTGCCTCCTATCCTCCCTGTTTACTCTATTGTTCAGTTGCTTTTATCCCTTCCTTTACATAGAGATCTACTCCTCCCCCCTCTTCTCTCCTGCCTGTCTCTCCTGTAGGTTATGTATCCTGGTATGTTAACATCCCAGTCATGGTTCTCTGTGTACCATGTTTCTGTGACTGCTACGATATCCAGGCATCCCTCTTCCATCAAGTCCACCAGCTCAGGGAGCTTGTTGCCCAGACTATGGGCATTGGTACTATACCTCCATTTCCTGATGGCCTTACTCCCTTTTGCCCCATCCCTGTCCTTCTTGCCTTTGTCACTTTCTCCATTTACCCATGCCCTTCTCCCTATCGACATCTCTATGTTGGTGTTTGCCACAATTACTACCGTGATTATTTGGGTGGGCTAGGATTTCCCTGCTCCTCTCCAGTGCCTCCCCCCTTGGCTAGTTTAAAAGCTTGCCAATGAAGCATTTAAACCTATCACCTAGGATCCTGGTTCCCCTCCTGGACAGATGCAGCCCATCATGCCAGTATAGGCTTGCAACACTCTAGGTGGAGCCCCAGTCCCCAATGAAGCCGAATCCCTGAGCTCCACACCAGTTTTTCAACCACTGATTGAATCCCATGGTGCGGAACACCCTAGCCTCTCCTATGCCATAGATGGACAGCACCTCCGAGAAGGTTACCGTGCATGCTACTTGACTATGGCCCCTCCCCAATTCCACAAACTCTTCCTACACTTCTCTAATCCCTTTCTTAGCCAGGTCATTTGTCCCTAGGTGGACAATGACATCCAGCTCCCTTCCCTGTGCAGCTGCTCCGGCAATCCTGAGGATTCACTCCCTGTCCCTCCAAGCCATGGTGCCAGGCAGGCACCTTACCTCCCTCTCCCCTTCCTCCCCCAGTTCTACCTTCCTAACAATGGAGTCCCCCAGCAGGAGTTGTTTCCTTCCCCTGCAGGGTCCCCTGCCATCCTCCTGTGGGTCTCCTTTGTGGAGGTTCCCAGCATCCTCCTTGGTCTCCACTGTGGGTGCCTCCATAGAGAAACCACACTTTGCCAGAATGGCATAGGAATTATGGCGAGGTATGCCATTCTGGCAAAGTGTGATTCCTTTATGGAAGAGTCGACTGAAAGTGGACCAAGGGACATGATATCATATTCCAGTCTGATGGTACTGAAAATAAGCCCTTTTAATTAACTGCACCTGTGACATTCTGCCTTTAAAATAATGAACCCAGTCTGTTCTCAGACAGAAGGAGTGTCTGTGTTATCTCTGGTAATGGTGCCAGCTCTAGAGAATGCTTAATGATGCATTGAACTGTTTTAAGGACCTTAACCTATTAGAGTCTTGCTTCCCATGGCAGTAATAGCCTTGCATAGATTCCTGTCTCAAAAGTTGCTCTTTTTGGATGGCCTGGTGGTGCTGATGGCTGAGGTGTGGGATGCCTTACCTCTCGAAATGCCGGCAACCCATGTTCAAGAGCAAGCATGGGTCGCCGGGGGTTGGCAGGGGTGGAGAGGGATGGAGCATCCATAGGACTGCTTTCCTTCTCTAGGGAAGGGGATCAGCAGCTGTCAGTGCCCATTCATCCCCTGGGGGAGGCTGGGGGACAGGACATATCACAGCAATTCTCAGGGAGGAGCTGGGGATGACACCTGGAGGGAGCGCATGTGGACGCATGCATGCTCAACTCTACCTGGTGTCATTGTACATCCCCAGGTCTAGGGGCAAGAAAAAAATTTGAAAAAATGGCACCCTGATCTTGGCTTTATGGCCATCCACACGTTCGCAGGCTCTGCTTCTCCCGGGCTGGATCTGTACCGGGTGGGGAGTTGGGGGCTCCCTGCCAACCCCGCTGCAGTGTGTAAGCTGCAGGGGTTTCTGGGGGCAGCTGAAGCACAGTAGAGAGAGACAGCAGCTGGAATCCCTCCAAGATGTGGGGACAATTGGGATAAATGATCAGGTAGAAAGAATAAAGTAATAGCCAAAAAAAAAAAGTTGCTCTTTTTAGGTCTGAGGGGGTTAACCTGCAAGTTCCTAGTGAAGGAAGAGGTACCAGGGTTAAAACCCCTGCCATAGTGCACAGATTTATTTTTCACAGTTACCAGGGCTCCATGATTAATTACCGGGGCTCAGCCCTGGGAGGCCCTGGCTTAATTCCAGCAGTGCAGCTGTCTCTGGTCTGAGTAAGGATCCAGGGAAAGACCTCAATCTTAATGAATGGTCTGCAACTCTAAGAGAAACAGGTTTCAAGCTGGAACCAAGTTGATAGTGCTGGGGGGGGGGTTCTGCTGATTTACCTGGTTAGTCTGGTTAATCTGATCAGCTCTTACAAAGAACTGCCTGACTAGTCTGTAAAATGGTCTCAAATACCTTTTTTAAGAAACATTGGCATTGTTGAATAAGACAGCACTGGTTGTGTGTTAAGCCTGGCACGTGATGTCTGTTTTCCTTTTATTTATTTTGTTTTTGTTGACTGGGAAGGGAGGACTAGGACATTTTGCCTATTTTCAGTCTCATTCTGGCAGTGTTGGGATATAGATGGAAACTGACAGTGAACAAGACTAAGCTGTTAGTGGTATTTTAATGAATGGGGGAAATCTGGCCAGGACACTGGGGAAATTCCCCTATTTTTGTTCTGTAGGGGTAATTTTGGATCCACTATTGGATCATTTGGATGTATGGCTTCAGAGGAAATGGTTGAGTTTCAGCAGCAGTCATCTGCAGTGGTGGAGTTTACCCAGGATGGAGTTATTTTGGAGGATGAAGATCTTTTTATTTCTACAGCATCGGTTGTTTTAATGGAGAGTCCTGTGGATGATCTTACAGGGAGCTGTGATGCTTCCGATGATTCGGACATGGATTTTAGCAGCGCTCATATGGAGACATCACAGCAGGATATCGGTATGGCTTCAGCTCAATTAGAGTTGGTTCTGGAGGAAAAGCTTCTGAAGGTGCAGGAATTACTGGAGGAGGAGGACGAGAAGCGGCTGGAGAGGAGACAGAAAAGAGTGGTTCAGGCCAGGGAGAATTCAGCACCTGTCGAGATCCCTATGGAACCAGGACCAAGTGGAGTGTTGCCCACAGGGTCTGTTTTGGCTGTAGGACCAGAACATGACCCCGGGTCAGTGCAAGAGGCTCCACAGCTTTCTGAGGCAGATGCAGTGGTGCACTCTTTTGGACTGGTGGGCAGAGCACAGCAGCAAGCCAACTGGTCTCTGGAGCAAGCTCTTGTGTTGACCGAATGGATTCAGGCAGCTGGTGGTAAATGGAATCTGGACCCAAATTGGGAGGTCTTCACACTGGAAGATGCCACCTGGGAGATGCAGCCTAGTCCCTTGTCACCTTTGCATGGTAATGTAGACACTGCTTCTGATTGTTCATTGGTGTCTGTAGCAGATCATGTCCTTGTGGGTGGAAGTGTGACTCGCGGGGGGGTGATGATATGGGTGCTTTTCCACCCTTCCCCATCGCTGACTCGGAAGAAGCTGCTGTATGGGGGTTTGGTCCAAGTGAGGCCCAGATAGACTCCCAGGACAGGCCTCTGGACTATGCATCCTCAGGGGCTAATGAGGCTGGTAGTTCCACTATGCAGTAGTTGGTTTCTGGGGGTACAGCTGCTGGTGACCCAAGGGAACAGTGGGAGCAGAGGCCTGTGAATGTGAGCTCTATAAATTCAGGTTCTAGACTGTATTTGGATGCCATGGCTGGTGGCAATATATCTTTTCAAAATGGCCTGCCTAGGTCTGGGTCAGATGGGGCTACTGATCTACCTCCCCCCCTCGAGGTACCTCCAGAAAGGCAAGTTGTTCATCTTTTGTAGAACCTATGCCCAGACGTAACACTGTGCATCTTAGGTATAAAGGGGGTTTAGAAATATTTCTGGACAGGCTATATGTGGGCAGGCAGTTGCTCAATGATTCCATGAGATTTGTTGCATCTGAAATCTATGCGCTCATTCATGTCTCTGGAGAGGATGTATTTTATATGAGTTTTAGGTCAATGGAGGGCCTTGATCATTTCTGGCTTAAGTACAACCAATTGAAGTTTTCCCCTCTTTGGGTTTCCTTCATGGCTATTCCATTAACCACACCTACCATAAAAATGATAATGATCATGTTCAGAAATGAAAATGTTCATGTGGGAGATAAAGCTCATTGGTTAAATCCAATGGGGTGATGTGCTGGGTGCCCCCAAGACAATCATTGATTTGGAGTTGCTCTGGACTGGGGGTTGGCATTTTAAGGTAAAACTCAGGCATACTGAAGAAGGCCTTCTCCATATCTCCAATAGTTTCTTTTTGGTTTTGGGAGAGACCAAGGAGTATGTTTCTACCTGGGGCAACCCAAGGCCTGCTATCAGTGTGGGTCTCAAACCCACCTATCAAAAATGACTGTGATACAATTCATTGTGGTCTTTGTGTAGAGCATGGACACAGCAACTCTAAATGCTGCAACTATGTGCTGTGTAACCTCTATGAGGACTATGGGCACATGTTCTAGAATTGCCCTTGGGCAGCCAGGAACAATAGCAGGAATACCACTCTAGATGATCTCATTAAAAAAGTGCAGCAGGCAGAGGTGACCCTCACCCTCTGAACCCCTGCTTCAAATACTGTTTCAGAAGTTCCTCCATTACCCAACCCCTCCATTCCTAGGGTTTCGTCCATTGTTATTGTGAATCAGGACTCTGTTGTGTCTTCTGCCAAGGCAGTCTCTGCTAAGTCCATAGCAGGTGCCTTGAGCCCTCGTGAGTTAGCTCCTGAGGCTCTGGAGATGGTTTTATCTGTGGCTGTGGATACTCCTTTACTGGAAGTAGTGGAGCAGAAGAATGGATCAAACATGCCCCCCCACCCAGTGCCCCTGGGAGGCCTTCAGTCTTTGACAGGAGATGCAGTTTACAGAGTCAGAAAAGTGTGGATTCTGTTATGGAAACATCTATTCCATTTGAGATTCTGAGTACGCCTTCTGGTGATGAGTGTGGTGGTGTGGACAGAGGTTCTGATGTTGCTTCAGTACTCTTGACTCAACTGGATCCAGTGGCTATGGAAGTGGAGAAATCAGGGATGGGGTGAAAAAGAAAAAAAAGAAGAATGATTGATTATTATGTGTCTTTCTTCCCCTTGTTTTCAGTAATTAATCAAGGTGCTCTTTTCTTTAGCTTCAGCTGTTGTCTGTAGCATACTTAATGGTTCAAAACAAAATGCTGTATTTACACAATTAAGAGACTTAATGTGTGAAGTTATTTTTGTTCAGGAAACCTGGTTTAATTCTGGTGCCATGGTAAGTATGGCCCAATTGGCCTGGGTTTGGGGGCCTTCTTACTGGTCCTTTGGGCCTGATAGGGCAGATGGGGTTGGGATTTTATTTTCTGGCTTTCAGTTTCAGTTTCAGAAAATTGTTGATCTTCAACTGGGAAGGGCATTAATTATTGATAGGATATGGCACCATCAGCCCAGCCATTTTATAGTGGTGTATGGTCCTCGGATGAAGGCGGAGAGAGTCCAGCTTTGGAGGGATATTCAGCCTTTTCTGGCAACTGCTAGAAATGTGTTTTTTGGGGGGGATTTTAAATGCTTTTTGTATATTGAAGATCGAAGGCAGGTAGGACAAAAGGTTTACTGCAATTCTTCTGCCCTTTTGCAATGTGTTGAAACTGCAGAACTGACTGACTGTTTTAGTTTGGCTCAACCCCCAGTTCTGTTTACTTATGTAAGGGGTCCTCTCAGTAGTAAGATAGATTATGTTTTTGTGACAAAGAAAATTCAGGTGGTTAAAACACAAGTTATTCCTACTGAATTTTCTGGCCAACTTATGGTTAAAACTATAGTTTGTACTGAGACGTGTGTTGCACAACCGTCTAACTGTTCGAAAATGAATACCTCTTGCTTGCAGGATGCTGCAGTGCAGTGGTGTCATGCCCATAGTGCACAAGGGGGCATGTGCCCCCCCAATATAGCTGCCCAAACTAGTAAAAAAATACATATCATTGTATTTTATTTTCCAGAAAATCCCAATGTCCAAAACTATATAAGCTTTTTATGAAGTCGTTGATGGTGGGGGTGGGGATCTGCTTACTGCTAGCTGGCTGGGGTGTAAGAAGTGATTGGTGGTCCATGATGACATTCTATCTAGTTTCCACCAATCACTTCTTCTGGTTATGCAGTCTGGCTGTCTCCAAGGAGCTCTCCAATCCATGATGAAGCCGATGCGGGGCACAGTGTGCATTTCCAGGCACCATCTTCACTGTGCAGTGAGATAGGCAGTGGCGATGACCGCACTGTTGTAGTGTATGTGCCGCCACACCACCATCCCTTCCCAGGAGAAGAGTAGAAGCAGTTCCAGTAGCAAGAGGGGGTGGGTGAGTCTAAGTGTCTTCATTCCCAGGGCTGGGTGGATTTGTAAAAGTGCTCTGTTCATGGAGGTCATTGTGTAAGAGTAGAGGGACCAGGCGAAGTATGTGAGATAAGCGTCATTCTTCATTGCTGTGTGTCCATTGTCCACCAACTTGACTAGCCAGTGCCAGACCACAGCTGAGGAGTTCTGTGCTTGATGGACTGAGGATAGGCAGCAGCTCAGCTCCTGCATGTATGCAGCCCCACTGGGAAAGTAGTGGTGCTACAGTCCTGAGACTCAGAGCAGCGGGGAGTAAAGTATTCCCACCCGAGCAAAGTAGCGAACTTTGCGAAACTGATTAGTCAGAAGCAGGGCTCAGCTATTGGGGGCCGGGCAGTGGGGCAAGCACCCCCCCCCATACTTCTGACTGTAAAGCAGTATAACTTTGAATGGGTGGGCCTGCGACAAACAACAGAACTGGTGAGAGAACTGCAGGGCGCGGTTCTAACAAAGTTCTGTTTAAGTTACTGCAGTAATAAGGCTGCCTCACACTTCTCTCATCAGTCTCTTCAGTTACCTGTAAAACTGTCAAAGGCAGCTATAATTAGAAAACAACACAGCTCACTGTCACGCAAAGAAGTGTGAAGTGCCTCCGATTAACCTCTCAGGCAGTAGAAACTCATTAACTTGTTTACGTGTGGGGACTAGACTGAGTAATGTCAGGACAACAACCTTTGACTTCACACAAGGGGAGGATGGAAAGAATAAGAAGGGACTTGGCAAGGTTGGATGAATGGTCAAAAGTATGGCAGCTTGGAGTCAATGCAAGGAAGTGCAAAGTAATATACCTGGGAAACAAAAACCCAGGGAAAGAGTACACAATGGCGGGGGGGGTTACAACAAAAAAAATGGAAAAGGACCTGGGGGTAGTCATAACAGATTACCTAAAGGTAAGCAAGCAATGTGAGAAGGCAGTAAGGGGGGCTGAGGGCATACTGGGATGCATAAGGAGAGGCATCCCTAGTAGAAAACAGGAAGCTGTCATCCCTCTGTACAGACAGTTGGTGAGACCCAATCTGGAGTACTGTTTGCAGTTCTGGAGACCCCATCTCCACTAGGACATAGACAGGATGGAGGCAGTCCAGAGAAGGACAACTAAAATGGTGCAGAGTTTGCACCAGAAGCCATATGAAGAGACACTAAAGGAGCTTAATATGTATACCCTTGAGGAAAGGAGGGAGAGAGGGGACATGATAGAAACTTTCAAGTACCTCAAGGGAATCAACAAAGTCCAAGACGGTAGTATCTTTCAGAAAAAGAGATGTGCAAGAACAAGGGGGCACAATCTGAAGATAGACGAGGGCAGCTCAGTGATGACGTGAGGAAGTATTTTTTCACAGAGAGGGTGGTAGATGCAAGGAATGGCCTTCCTGAGGAAGTTGTGGGGTCAAAAATAGTGGGGGAATTCAAAAATGCACTGACAGACACAAGGCAATTCTGGTGGGAGGTAGGAAGAAGTAGGCTGTTGTTAACTAGGATCTGCAGCTTATCAAACAGGTACGGAAATGGGCAGACTGGGTGGGCCAAGTGGTCCTTATCTGCCATCAAAGTCAATGTTTCTATGTACTAATGACCCTGCTGATAAGTAACATCCCAGCTTTTTAGGATTACTTTTTTCTGTCATTCTTCTTGTGGTTCAGGTATTGGGTTTCAGTCAGGGTGCAGCAGTGCTTTTTTGTTTGTGGGTTTCGGCAATAGGCAGCCTTTGTATTACACAGTGTTCAGGACTGCATGTAATTATTGCTTTTTCTTTGCACATGCCTGCTGTGGTACATGGCAGGTCACACACAGGTTTAATGTGTGAAAGCCTGACTGCACCAACAACAGTGAATGCATGAAGTGCCATGATGCCACCTGAGGCAAGGGGTGATCTTACCCCTTCATTCCAAGGCCAGTGCTAATATCCTCCAGCTGTACTAGTTGGGTTGCAGTTTCAGCAAGGTTACAAGTTGATATGGAAATTGTGGGGGTATGCTTGGTGGGCGCTTGTAGCTGTCCTGTCCCCTACCATCCTGGGTGTCAGAGAGAGAGAGAGAGAGACAGAAGTTTTTATTTTAAGCAGAATTATTAAAGTCAGATCAGAGCCTGGAGCAAGCCGAAACTATCAGCTTATTTACTTTTTATTTAATTCACAGTGAGTCAAGTTTCTAAAATGTATTGATTGAAGTTGTAATATCTGAATAAAATTCAGTGCAAGAATAAGTCAGGAGTTGTCACTGAAAGGTGGTAGGAGGAGGGTAGTATACTTCCTGTCTCAGTCCCCCAATGCTGGCATGTTTTAGTGGAATAATCAAATATCAGTTACATATAAAATAATGTCATTTCAAATAATTGTTTTCCTACTTACACTTTTTGTCCTTTGCAGTCTACACACCCCACGCTTAGGGGCATTTTGAAATTGGGTCAGCTATGTTCCTTCTCTACAGACAGTCATTTATTCAAGTACTCTTTTAGTAGTGCTGCAGAATGAATCTGTGAGGGAGTGTGCCCTGGAAAGTTTAAAATTAATTTACTGTGTATTTCTCCCTTGTCATCATCACCAAGTTAATAAGTTATGGCTTCTCTTTATTTTGTATCTTTCATAGTAACCAATCAATAAAAATGTTTTTTTTCACTGTTTTAAAATATCTTTTTATTCACTCTACTTCCCTTGTAATTCAAATATTTTAAGGCCCCTTGTTAAAGTTATAAAGGATAAGAAAGTTATTTGTACAGTTGCCTGTGATCTTGAGTAACCTGACAAGTGGTTAAGCCATGGGTGAGAGTTACGAGTGGTCACAAGCAACTGTACAAATAACTTTATTATCCCACAGGCACCCCTTGCATATTTGATTTATACAACAGGATTTTTTTTTGGGGGGGGCAGTTTTGTTATATTTTCTTTTTTCCTTGAGTTCCTTCCTCTGTTTTTCTGTGCCTGGTTGCTGTGTTTGGTTTTTAGGTAATGTCACAGTGTACTCACTGATGGGTGGAGTGAGTAGGTGATGTCATGGCGCACTCATTGACTGGTGGAGTGAGTGGATTTTTAAAAGTGTGAAGGAGACATAGTGGTCCTGTTTAGCGAGTGGTTCTGATCAGATGTGGAGTACAGAGTGGGAGAAAGCTTGTTTTGTCCATAGTGCTTGAATTTTAAAAAAAGTACATTTAGTTTTGTCTTTCCTGCTGGACTCAGAAGCAGAAACATGGGAGCGAAGTGAAAGAATTAGATCGTGGAAGGGGATCGGAGTGAGGGGGACGGGGTGGAAGTCTTGTGAGCAGCTGAGAAAGGGTAAAAAATGCTTTTTTCCTTAGAAAGTGTTTTTAATTTAAAATTTGGTCCCAGATTGGGGGGGGGGATGTGGTTACAGTGTGCATTTTGTGAGACTGTTGGACCATGATAGCTTGGGTTGTAAAGCGCACTGTGAGAAGGTGTAAGTAACACTGGGAGGTAATACTGCCAAGTAGGCTGCACAAGTGGTTGTGGTGACTGATGTAGTCACTGTGTGGATAAATGGATGATGACGTAATCACTATGGGAATAACCTGAAGTTATTCTCATAGTGGTAACGTCATCACCCATTTAACCACACAGCGACTCAGATAACTGGAGTTATCTGCCAGTTTTTATCCTGACACCTGTTGCATAAATATTGATAGCATCATGGATTCCTGTAATACTAAACAGGGATGAGTGTCTGCAGTTGTATTAAGTGTATATGGGGAGTCTACAATAGACATGATCATCTCCAGTTTTTATGAAGAGGGGAGTTGTACCTTGTACATTAAAGGGGATCAGTCAGCACAAAAAAAAACACACTCAAGTTCTAGGCTGGCCCCATTGTGCACTTTTTTATGTGCAAAAACATTTTGGTTTGCTTACTGTTTACTCTAGCATAGTAAACTGTATTAAACTAATTTTGTTTTGTTCAAGGTTGGCATCTTCTGTTACTACAAATTTCAGAATTCCTTGCAGCTGACATTAGAACAGTAGGCAGCAGTGGGAGATTCAAAGGTTGTAGTGCATGTTACAGCTTCTGTTTAATTTCCACTTAGATCATTTCCAGTTCTGTTTTTCTCCAGGTGCTAATTACAGCCCTCTGTGACTGTACATGGCCCAGGGAGGATGACAGGACCAGCAAACAAAAGATCAAAAGTTATGTAAACTCTAACATACA
This sequence comes from Neoceratodus forsteri, assembly GCA_016271365.2. NCBI lineage: Eukaryota > Metazoa > Chordata > Ceratodontiformes > Ceratodontidae > Neoceratodus > Neoceratodus forsteri. The sequence continues at coordinate 25,652,710 of CM057454.1, forward strand.
GTGCAGGCTAACGGATCTCCCACTGCTGAATACTGTTCTGGGGCCAGCTGCAGGTGCCTCTGGGATTTGTAGTAAGAGAATATGTTAGCCTAGTGGTAAGCAAAGTAGTCTGATATGATATACTATGCTGCAGTAAACAGTAAGTAGCAAACTAAAATGTTTTTGCACACAGCGTGCACATTGTGGCCAGCTAGCACAAATCTTACAATGTGGTCCTTGTCCCCCACCTGCTGGAATCCACTCTGGGCCTCTAAATTGAGATTACAAATTGCTGATCTTCTCCAACCCACAGAACCAGATCCACTCCACATGGCAACTAGCACAGTCCATGTCTCACACTTCCCTGGCTGGCCACCATCTGAACTGATTGACACAAATCTCATTGGTGCATGCTCAGACTGTGTGAATTTTTTCAACTGTTGGCCTGACAAAGAAATAAGAGGGGGATGTGCCAGTTGCTGTTAGTGGGGTTCTCAGTGGATATTTGCCACTGGACACCACCATGTTGCCACATGCAGCTGAACAGGTTGACCTCGGTTCTTATTTAGCATAACCTGGTTTTCACCACACCACCATTTCAGTTCAATTCTTACAAAATTCCTTTGAAAAAAACCAAAGGACACTGTCCACAGACTGAACAAAGGCAGGAAAAAAATGTGTCAGTGCTCTATCATTATGATGGCATTTAGCATGTTGGGGAACAGCTTCTTGGCCTGGTAAAAGTCATCAAAATGCACCATTTGACCTCAATATTTCAAATTTTTTCCTGGAGGAGCATTCCCCGCATCCCCCCCAGAGAGGTTTGGATTTTGTGCCCCTCCAAAATTTCTGGTTGCATGATGCCCCTGCTGCAGTGAAAATTTATTTGGCCCCCTTATTTGTTGCTCAGGCCTCAGTGATAGGGTTATATGATGACCTATTTTTATGGTGGGTGAATTTCAAGAAAGCTATAGCCAAATGGGTTTAGGTTTATGGTAAGGCTAGTGCTCAGAGGAATTTAGTGAAGTATCTGGGGTTACAGGGACAGCTTTATAGACTTCTGGAGGCTTCCTACATCAGTAGAGAGGATTTGACGGAGCAAATTTTGCAGATTAAAACACAAATGCGTGAAGTGCAGTATGACAGATCTGCCACATTACAGTCCGAGGTAAATTTGGGTATGAATACACCTCCTTTTTCTGACCCTTGTTCAGCCTGTAAGGAACAAATAATAAAATCCCATTTTTCTAGTCTACAAAATAAGCAGGGGGAGTTGGTGACACATACTGAAGGGTTACAGGAAATTGTGGAAGACTACCTTAAGGATTTTACAGCAGAGAAACAGGTCTCAAGCTAGGATATGGATACTTTCTTGTCTGGGGTCCCCTGCCCGGGGTTGATGGGTGATGTTTTGGATTTAGGCGAGGATCAGTTACTGTTCATGAGGTATTGGAAGTTATCTTGGTCCTTAAGGACAGGGTCGTTCCCGGTGAAGACGGGATTCTTTATGAATTGTATAAGGCCTTTGCCCAGATGGCAGCTGAGTGTTTAGAGAGGGTGTATAATTATTTTTTCAGTTCTAATTCCATTCCAGCGCAGTTTACTTTGGGGTTAATCATCTTTATTCATAAATCTGGGGCTAGAACATTGTTGGGTAATTGGTGTCCTCTTAGCATATTCAATACTGATTTCAAATTTTTGGTTCTGATTCTTCAGAAAAGGCTACGGGGAGTGGCCTCAGGGTTGATTCATCCTGTTCAGACTTGTGTAATTCCTGGGAGAAATATTCAGGAAAATGTATCCATTGTGTGGGATGTGTTAGAATTGTGCAAGGATATGGATTTGGGTAGGTACATCTTGTCCTTGAATCAAAATAAGTCATCTGACCAGGTGAACCATGAATTTTTGTTTAAAATTTTACAGTGTTATGGTATTAAGGGCTGTGCCAACCGCTGTAATGGCCCCCCTGCAAAATATTTTGGGGGGCCTACCTCCCCACTAATAAATGTAAAATAAGCATTAGTGCATATGAAATTTTTATAAATAAGTTTTGTTTTTTTTCTGCTCTACTGAGCAGCCATAGTTTGTCCCTGCTGCCCACTGTCTCCCTTGCTGGCACCATGATCCAAAAACTGAACAGTGTAATTTGTCCTTGCTGCTTCTGGGGACACTGGCACCAAGATTAGATGTCTTGCGTAATGGGCCCGACTGCTTCTTTGTTCTGTACTCCCCCGCCACCACCACCACAGAAACTGGAGTTAGAATCTTCTGATGCCACTGCTGTCAGAACCAGTTTTAAATGGATAAGCAATTTAAAACAAAAAAAAGGTTGCAAGCTTGTCTGTGATAAAAGGTTTTCTTAATGGTGACCTCTGATGCAGTGGGCCCCCTGACAGTGCAGACCCTACTGCAACTGGAGTTCTTACACCCCCTGGTCACAGCCCTGATGGTATTACTTTGATTTTGCCAGTTGCTGTATGAAAATGCTATTATTACCCCGAAATAGCTGGTCGTGGGGAGGGTACTGATTAAAATAGGGGCACGGGTTAGACAAGGGTGTCCCTTGAGTCCTATTTTATATGTTTTTTGCTATTGATTTTCTGAGTAGGAGGATTGTGGGTAACAATAGGATTCTGGGTATTAGGAATTAAGCTGGGGGTACAGTTAAGGTTATTGCTTATGTGGACGATTTGTGTGTTTTTCTGAACAATAATGTGGATTTTACTGAATTAATGGGGGAAATTCAGGCCTACTCTCATGTTTCTGGGGCAGTCCTGAATATAGACAAGAGTGTGGGGCTGCAATTGGGGAGGGGAGGGCTGCTGATTTTAATTTACAGGGTAATCAGTTGCATTCTGAGATGACTAAAATTCTGGGAATTTATTTTGGCCCTGGGGACATGGGGAAATTTAATTGGGATAAAACAGTTCAGGAGGGAGAAGAAAAAGTGGCTCAGTGGAAGGGGTGCAAAATGTCCAAACATAAAAGGGTGTTTGTAATCAAGCAATTTTTGCTTCCCTATTTTTGTATATTAGTATGGTTTTTCTATTGCTTACCTGTTTGGAAACTAAGGTTCTTATTTTTTTTTTCAGTTACTTTGGGGAAGCCGGTTAAATCCAATAAAGTGGAAAGTTACTTATTTGGAGATTGGCAAAGGGGGTTTAAATACAGTATGCTTAATCCCGTGTTTTTTTTTTCCATATGTTGTTTTGGCAGAAGAATATCAGTACAGTCAAACCCAATTAATTGCATACCAGTTATTAGAAAAAAACGCTTAATCGCATAACATTTCCATTCCCCTGTTCCTAGTCAATGTTTGCCATTAAAACATGCTCGCTTTAAAGTAAACAGCCTACCTTTTTAAGAGCATAATTTTCGAGTGTTGCAGCTGTCTGACCTCATGATTACTCTATTTATCCCGTGCTTACTCAACAGCTAATCGGTCATTTAATTACCCCTGAATTCATTTCGATCAAAGTGCCTACTTCAATAGCCCAAATGCTCATTAAATAGGTGCTAAATGCAATCTTCATTCTGTATAAAACTACGCAGTTGTGTCCCATTCATACCATGCTGTCATTACTGTTGCTACATAATGGCAGAGACTCCTAAGAAAAGAACAGAGCTTTCACTAGCAGATAAAGTAAGAGCCTTGAATTTGTTATCTAGCCCTGGGACTTCACAAACTGATGTGGCAAGGCAACTGGGTGTTTCCTAGAGTCAGATATGCCGTGTGGTTAAAAACAAAAATCAGATTATGTCAGAGTTCCAGACAAATGGTAATCTTAAAAGAAAAAGAAAGAGAGAGGGAAAGGATCAGGAAGTTGATGATGCCCTTTTTAAATGTTTGAACATGCCAGGGGTTCTGATATGCCTGTTTCTGGCCCATTGCTTCAAGAGAAAGCTAGAAATCTAGCATTAGCAATGGGTAAGCAAGATTTTGTGCTGAGCAACGGCTGGCTCAGTTGCTTTAAGTTGAGACATAACATTGTGTTTAAGCGTTTACATGAAGAAAAAAAAGATGCAGACCAGACATCAGCTGAAAGCTGGATTCACAATGTCTTGCCAAATTTGTTGTCTGGCTACATCCCAGACTGCGTATACAATGCTGATGAAACTGGGATTTATTACAGGGCAACTGCAGATGGAACATTAACATTTAAGGCAGATAGCATATCTGGAGGGAAAAAAGCGAAAGACAGGATCACTGCTTTAATCTGTGCAAACATGAATGGTTCCCATAAGGCAAAGCTGCTTGTAATCGGGAAGAGTAAAAACCCCCGATGCTTTAAAGGAGTAAACTTGCAAAGGTTGCCTGTGTCATACCGTGCTAATCATAATGCGTGGATGACTTCTGAGCATTTTAAAGAATGGGCTAAGGAGTTTAATAAAGACATGCGTCGGCAGAGAAAACATACCGCACTTCTTATTGACAGCTGCACTGCACATCCTCAGATTGACCTCTTCCATGTAAAAATTATTTTTCTCCCTCCGAACACAGCCTCCTTGATCCAGACAATGGATCAGGGAATAATCCGTAATGTGAAATGTCTGTACAGAAAGCGTATGTTAGCTTCAGTAATCAGAGAATTCGATAGCGGGACAGCAGTGTCAGCGAATGAACTTGCAAAAGAAATTTACAATCCTAGATGCCATTCATATGCTGGAACAAGCATGGTCTGAAGTTAAGGTTGACACCATAAGAAATTGTTTTACAAAGGCCGGCTTTGTAAGGGATCTGGAAGTGGAGCCTGAGACTGATGACATCGTACATGCCCCAGAGAACATCCCTCAGGATGTTTTTGAAAAATTTGTTTCTGCTGATGATGACCTGCCTTGTTTGGGTATGTTGACTGATCAGGAGATAGCCTCTTCAGTAATCGAAGGTGATGCCAGTGATGAAGAGGAGGGTGAAGAAGCGCTATAGCTGCCACCTCCTACAGCACGAGAGGTGTATGATTGCTTCCTCACAGTTCGATGTTACATAGAACAAAATGTCACTGGGGAAGATGACTACAAAGCATTCTATGCCCTGGAAAGTGTATGCAGCAATGTTATATGTGAGAAGACCTGTCAGTCAAAGTTAACAGAGCATTTTAAAACATTTTAAAAAATCAGTGAATTTCCCATTAAGAATTTATGTAAGTGTATACTGGAGAATGTAAGGTATTTGTATGTATAATCACAATAACTACAATAAAAAGATTAACTACTAAAAATAAGTGAATAAACATTGTGGTTTTTAAGCGCACCTACAACATCAAACGCACCCCATCATTCCTGAATAAAGTTTAAGCACAAGCACAAAGAAAACAAGAAGACATACCTGTACCCCTCCCTTTCCACTGCCACAACAGTTACCACAAAAACAAAAAAAACAACAAAACCAAACATAAAAAAAAAAGGTTGCAGGCTAATAAGCATAAGAATTATTCAAGCCGCACTGCTAGGTTGCAGCCAAGTAACCTAGGTAACCTTGGTTACCTTGATACAGGTTTCTAAAAGTAGCGTGATCACATGCGATCATGTGACTGAGGTCATGGAAGTGTGGATCGGGGTCAAGTACTCCGCACCGCCGCACCGCCGACTGCACTATAAAACAATATTGGACAATATTGAAGATTGAAATAACTTATGAAAGCACAGGAGAAGTGAATAGTCTAAGACAGGTACAGTTACTATCTAACACAGTGTCACTGTGTGAAGCATATTTTGATATTTAGAACAAGGGGGGGGCCGAGTGGACTTGGCTGACATAATAGATCTCGGGGATGGGCTGAGAAAGCTAAATTCACCTAATGGAATAGCCCACTTAAACGCATAATATCACAAAGTCCCGAGCCTATGCGTTTAAGCGGGTTTGACTGTACTTTATTTCTGATTCCTCAGACTGTGGTGGCAAAATTGGGTTGGAATATTTTAGGGGTATCACTTGGGAAAAGGATATCTGTGTTCCCTAAAATTACGTCTGGTTTGGGATTGTCTGAGAGGTATAAGGGCTCTTTCCAGAAACTATAGAAGTGGCAGGTTTCTAAGCAGAAGATTATGGAAAACAATAGGAAGGGTATTTATAGATGGATTTTAGATTTTACAGGGCCCCTGCATTCAGACTTCAAACAATGTACCCCAAGTAATAATAAATATGTTTGTCGAATGTTGTCCAACAAGAGAGTACCTGGTAGAATGTGGGATTTACAATGGTTGATGACTTATGGAAGGGTGGGGGTGTGAGGAAATCATAAACATAAGGCTGTGGAGGAGAGGAATTGCCTGTACCAGGGTTGTAGTTCTCCGTTAGAATCTCAGGAGCATTTTTTACGTCAGTGTATATATGCTAAAGGTCTCTGGGCTTTTCTGGCCATAGAATGGAAATTACCATGCTTAGCTGGTATTACTTATGACATGCTGGTTTGGGGGAATTTTTCTGAGTTATTATCTGTATATCATGATAGTACTTTGAATGTTTTTTTTTGCATGTCTGAAATTTTATTTATGGCAAGCCCGTTGTCCATCTTTATTACAGCAGTATGAAATGTCTACAAGGGCTATTTAAGTGCATCCGAGACACAAGGTTACTATGTGGTGAAAGGGTTTGAATTTTTCAGAAATATGCCTGGTTTAATGGTGGTGGGTAGTTGTGTGGGGATTTTGGTGATGATGGGTTTGCAGGTTTGGTGGGGGATGATTTTGTTCTATATTATCTTTGTGTAATTCTGTTGTATACCTTCTTGCATGTGTGTTTGTGTTATGTTTTGTTTTCCTATTTTGTATATATTCTGACGATTTTATGTGGTTTTTGAATAAAAATCTCCCTACTCTTTGGAGGAGGGCACTATTGGCTAACTTGCTGCTCTGCAGTATGGTTACCTGGGAAGATGAAGAAGGAGGAGGATGTTTGTCTGTCTTCATTTCCACACCATGCATGTACCTGTTTTTGGCTGAGTTTGTTCACTCCCTGTCTGCTGCAGTTGCAAGTGTATTGTTTCTGCTGCTACGGAGCCCACTGCTATAGCCGACTTGCACACACTATCAGTTTATTTATTTATTTATTAGATCATCAGTTTACAGACCTTTGAGTCAAAGACTCATTTACAAAGGCACCTCATCAAGAGAGAAATACATCACAGCAAACAAAACAGTACATAGTGCTTAGATTAAAAAAGCATCCAGTGTTACAGGCATTCACTGGTGGTACAAGCCTGGGTAACAGGTAGATCACAGAAGTCATAATATAGGTACACGAGTACCACATCAGGTAGCAACCAGAGATATTTTATTACATTAGTCAGCAGATGTTGCCTAAGACCCCAGGCATATACAGCAAAAGTAGACAGGGCAGACCCAGCTTAGGGGTGAGGGTAAGGGGTAGGTGAGGGATTATGTGCAGTTGCAGCAGCGAGTGCTTGTCAGTTTGTATGGAGGACACTGTTGTAACTTTTCTGCCTGCTTATTTGGGGGATTCTCCTGCAATGTTGATTTCTTTGAAAACTGATGCTTCTGTGTCTCCGACTGTGACTAATTCTGTACAGCCTGTTTCTGGCAAGCCAGTGTATCCATCTTCTACGCCAGCTTTACAAACTGCTCCAGAAGCTCATTTTCTTGAAGAAGAGTGTTGTCTGGATGAGGCATTGCTGAAGAAAAAATTCTCTCTCCTTCAGTTGATTAAAGATGAAGAGAAGAGAAGAGAGTGCATGGAGACAAAGCAAGACTTCAACACTTTTATTCAGGTATGGCTTTTACTACTGTTGATAATAATGCATAGCTGCAGCCAAATCAATTTCAGCCAGCATGGCTACAGCTAATCAACCAGTGCAGCTGAATATAGTGCCTTCACAAATGATTTTTCAGAATGAGCAAAATATCAGTAAAGAATGGCTGTTTTTTTCTGACATTGCTGGGAATGGTTCTTTGCACCAGACTCGTACAGCCCCGCATATTTCCTTGTCTTCTAGCTGCACCTCACACAATGTTACTCTGCAGCATGCACCTTTATCCCCTGAATATACAGCACAGAAGCTTCAAGCAGCTGGTTGGAAATCAAAAGTTGATGACTTTGATTGGTACCCTGGATCTTCCCCGCTATGGTGTGGGCCTGTAACAATCCCAATGTCTCACCTCACACACCCATCATCAAATCCCATGTAATGGCTAATGTACAGGGGTTCCCCTCCTTCTCCCTCTGTAAAAATGCTGATAGTGCGGCTACCAACACCCCTGCTTTATGGATCCCTGATATCTTTTAATTTTTACAAAGGTAGTCCTGTGATACATGAGATCCCTATGGCTACAAACATTTCCATGGACTGTCCTGCCACTGTTTTACCCACTACACCTCTGCAGTCACAAACCCCCCTCAAAATACAGTATGGTTCCTATGGCTGTAGATCCCTGGGACACGCCATAAAACTCTACTACTGCTGAAGTGCACCTGTAACAGAATCCTGTATCTACTGAAGCTGCTACCAACTGAGGCTTCCACCCTCCCTGTGGAAAATGTTTTCTGATATATTTCATATCACATCTGAACCAGCCAAGCAGCGAAATGCAGCATGTTTAATATATAAAAGGGGGTTGCAAGATGTTCCTGACAGACTGTATGTGCCTTGTACCCTTCTTAAGGAGGATATGACTTGTTTGCTCCAGAAATCTTTGCCTTGATTCATTCAGTGGATGACACCTTTTATGATATCAATTTTGAATCTCCTGCTGGCCTAGCCCATTTCTGGCTCATTTGTGCCACCTTGAAGAATACACCTAGTTGGACCCCCTTTGATGCTGTTCCATTAATGAAATGGACAGTTAAGACTATCACAATACTATTCAAGAAAGAAAGTGTCAGTATTACCCTTATTCTGTATTAGCTTAAGCAGTGCTGTACTGTACTGAACCCTCCCGACATAATTATGGATTCCGAATTCATTTGGACTGGTAGCTGGAAAATAAAAGTCAAGCTCTTTTATTCTGATGCTGGTATTTGACATCTGCCTAATTGCTTCTGTTTGGGTCAGGATAGAGGTGTGCTGCTCTATCCTGGTGATCCAAAGGCCTGTTTTAAATGTGGCTCTCCCTCTCATCTGAATAATTCCTGTGATAAGCTAAAATGTAGCATCTGTCTGAAGTTTGAACATACCTGTTCTCATTGCATTAAGCACATGAGCTGTAATCTGTGCATTGAATCGGGACATGTATATAGAGAATGCCCATGGGCTGCACATTATAATGATAATACATTTGTAAAAAGCTGGGGTCTGGGTGCTGCTAGGCCCCCAGAAGCTCTGGGGTTTTAGGTGCTCTGTGGTGCATTTTAAGGCTTACACTGAAGATAAAACAAAGTTATGTTAGGTATCCCCACACACACACACACACACACACACACACACACACTGACTCAAAGGGAAAAAAAAAATTACATCCTCGAAATGTCTCTGCCTGAACGGAAAAACAGGTGCCTTAATGGAAGGGAGCAAAGCAGTAACCAACTGCCAAGTAGTGCACTGTAGGAGCTAGGGGGTGATACCTCCCATCCTGCCTGGGTATATGAGGCTGAGAGGCACTACTGTCACAAAACCTGTGTGAAATTAATTCACAGTGAAGCTCAACAGCAGACAATATCATGATCAGGGAATGCAAGAAGCCACTGGTTAAAAAAAAACTGTAGTTCACTCTTCTGAAGGATTTTATATAAGCTGGTAACAAACAGAGATCCAGAAACACTTTTAGCCAAAGTCTTGTAAATCTTAATAAAGTGAAATAGAAATATGCACTATGCTAATATAATCAGCTGGTTGGGTCAAGCCTGTTTCTTTTGACAACAAGAATCTTTGTAAGCTGATAGCAGGCAATAGTAAGGGAACTTCTTCGAAGTTTTTTTAGCAGAGTAGAGAGAGTATTTATCTTTAAAAGCCACACACGGCTATGAGGTTGAAGTACTGTAGTAAACTGTGCAAAACAGGCTTGTGAGTGAAAAACAGAAGCAGGTGCAAACTATAGCAACTAGGTTACAGTCTTTCGAATAAAGTGCTTTTCATCAAAGAAAGCCTACATTTTCTTTTTGATCCCTGCACCCCACTTCTCCATACAAAACACAATGATAATGCTCTCTTTCTGATTTCTTACTTTGAACTTGGAACCCGGCTTATCCACATGTCAGATATAGGTGTTAGATGGAGACAGAAACATAGGTGGATAAGATGCCATCAGATGGTGGAAAATAATCCAGTGATCTTGCAAAGAAATTTGTGCAACACTTGATTATCTCTGGTTGCTGATTTCATATATTGCACCATTATTTTGTTTTCTCCACGGCCTTACAAAATCTGCTAAGGTTTGTCTGATGGTCCCCCTCTTCAGTGCCCTAACAAGTTTTTGTTTATTTATTTATTTATTAAAAAAATTACCAGGAAAGATATACTGAGCCATATGACTCATTTCCAGATGTGTCCTGGGAGAAGGGGATTAAGGGATAATACAAAAATTAAATTAGACTGAAAGTGGTACAGACATACACCACTGGGTATAAAATACACAGTACAAAGCAAGTAAACAATAGCACAAGATAAGTACCAGTAGTGTGAGTACCAGGCACTTACAACTCTTTGCCAGGACCATAACTGAACATAACAGAAGTGGTCTGTTAGAAGTAGCCAGTATAGTGTGGATTGGTGAGATGAAAGAACGTGGAGAGTGGGTTGAGCTAGATGAGAGGGTGAGGGGAGAAAAGGGAGAAAGGGAGGGGATACATGGAGAGTGGATGAGAGATACAATAGGATAACTGGGAGAGGAGAGTAGAAGGGTGAAATGAAGGGGAGAGTATAAGTTAGGGAAAGGAAAGGGAGTTGAGATTGGGAGGAGTAAATATAAGAGCATGGAGAGGATAGGAAAATAATAGGAGGCAGTGAGCTATGGACATTTACAAGATGGAGTAGTATGGCATTGGAGGAGTGAGAAGAGGATGTGTTTGGAGGGAGCAGAGCAAATTGTTAGGGTGAGGGAGTTCCAGAGTTTAGGAAGACAGAAGGAGAAAGCAGATTGACCAGCTAGGGAGTTGTGAAAAAGGGATTGAGAGGGATCGATAGCCTGAGTTATGGAGAGTATAAGGAAAGGGGGGCAAAGGGGAGAGGATGAGCTTAAATAGGAAGGGAGCGAGGCCAGCCAGAATTTAGAAATGAAGGAGGCACAGTGGGATAGGCGATGGTCTTCCAAAGAAGTGAGGGAGAGATCTAAGTATAAAGTGATGGGTACGAGGGGAGGGGTGCATACCAAGGCAAAATGGCAGGAGTGGAAAAGTGGATCTAGTCTGGCCAGGGTGGACTTAGGTGCCGCACCATAGACAAATGTCACCATAATCAAGGATGGGGCGGATCATCTTAGTGATGATGTCATGGTGGGCAGTTATAAGGATACAGCCTTTGTTCCTACAGAAGGCAACAAGCTTAGAGTGTTTTTTTTTTATTAATGGTGTCTATGTGCTGCAGAAAACAAAGGTGTTTGTCAAGCCAGACACCCAGATACTTAAATGAGAGCACGTTGTCTATTTTACCCCCAACTAGAATGAGGAAGGAAGGAAGGAAGGATGGAAGGAAGGAAGAAGGAAGGAAGGAAGGAAGGCCTGGCTGTCTAGAAAGCCCCTATCTAGTCCTGAATCACATGGAGACCATTTTTTTGGCATTTGGGGACAATTGATTACACCTGAACCAATTCTGGATGTTGTCAAAATCAAGTTGAAGTCTTGAGGTTAACTCTTTTGGAGAAGAGCCAGATACAAATATGACCACGTCATCGGCGTCCTTGTGTATGTGTGCAGAGGAGCAGGCAGAGGAGAGATCATTGAAGAATATGGATATCTCTGATGAAGCCTGGTGTTGTACCAGGTGAAACATAAGATGTGATTTTGCCAGTCTGTAACCATTATGGTTTAGAGCCATTTATTTTGCACTTGCACTCACACTTTAAATTAAAACTTAAAAATGAAGTCCTGGACTGGGTGTTTACTTTTTTGATTCTGATGAATATGGAGAATAGCTATGGGCCAAGGACAGATCCATGGGGGACACTGGTATGTATGAGGAAGGATACTCCAATTCTCACTGACTGAATCTTCCAACAAGGTTGGAGCTAAACCAGTTGATTGTAGAGTCGGATAGACCAGCTGATTTTAGCTTAACCAGAAGAAGAGGGTGAGAGACAGTGTCAAAAGTTTTCACTAGACCAAAAAAGACAGTGGCAGTTAGGAGGCCTTGGTCCATACTAGTTGTAATGAAATCAGTGAGCCTGAGGAGTGAAGAAGTGGTGGAGTGGTGTTTGGAAAAGTCAGATTGGGAGGGATGAAAAGGGAGGAGGAATTGAGGAAGGGTGAAAGTTGAGATAGAACAATATGTTTCTGGAGTTTGGATAAGGAAGAAGGAAGAGAGATGGGTCGAAATTGCCAGCAGAGGAAGGGTCACTGCCTTTAGGGAGGGGAATGACTGTTGCATGCTTCCAGGTATCGGGGACAGAAGCAAGAGAAAATGAGAGGTTGAGAAGAGAGGATATGGGAAGGGCGCTAGCAGGTGCAGAGACGTGCAGGAACTTGGGGTCAGGTTCATCAGAGCACCCACCTTTCTGATAGTTGAGACTAGGAGGGCATTGAGTGAGGATACTCAGACTGTAATTCATGATTAATGACCCCACACCCTTTCACTGCTGCTAACTTGCTGTTTATTACGCTGTTTTTGGTTCATAAGCTATTGTTATATCTGCAGGGTGGGTGCTATTGCTGCCTACATGTCTGGGATGATTTATTTTTCTCTTGTTTAGTTTTAATTTCTTCTGAGAACATCTGTGTCTGCCAGAGCCCTGAAAACATTTTTGTACCTGAAGTAGGGAATGTGACCCTCATCTGTTCCTACTCTGCCACACACATCAATATCTTTCACTAAGACCAATCCTGGAAATATGCAATAGGTTCCTGCAGTCTGAACCCGTCCATGCAACTCTTAGTACACAGAATGAATGGCATCAGACTGGGACCAGACTCATGCCATTAATAGCAGAAAATATCTAGCAGTATTACTGTTAGATATTCTCAGCTCTAAATGGCATGATGAAAAGCACTTTATTCAAAAGACTGTAACCTAGTTACTATTATTATTTGAGACTGTGTAGCAGCATTACAGTATGTACAAATTTGCCTTTTGGTACCTGTAATTCACAGAGATGCCAGTGGTATAACTCACCAGGAATAGTCCAGCTTAATAACCAGTCTTTTTCCTCATATAGAAGAGTTGTGGATTGCAGCTGTAAACAAAATATGCACTCAGACCTACCAGTGCTGCAGTGTGGCATGCTCTCTGGCTGCAGCTGCAATAGTGGCCAATCAACATGACTCATGGACATCAGTCACATGCTGATTGGCTAATCAGGGTAGGGGTGGGTTGAAAGTATATACCATTGTAACAGTAATGCTGTTACAATGAATCCCCCACAGTGACTCAACCCATTAGACACCCATGGTGTTGAGCAGGTTGTGGGAGCGATGAACGGATTCATCGACTCCAGGGTTTGGCCACTCTCCTCTGATATCCGTCCCCCCGAGTTAGGAATCTAAATGCCTGAGGGGTGCGGGGGCAGAGCCCCCCACAAGCAGTACATAACTCCAGCTGCTTTTGTGTCCTTCAGCACTTTGCCACAGCGATGTAATCGCCGTCGGCAAAGTGCTATCACTGTGAAGTCCTTCGACAAATTTCTTGTTGAAGTGACTTGGTGGAACCGGTTGGAAGGAGCAGGGATGGCATGAGGCACAGGGCAACTGCACACACCCTACCACACTTGCTGGTAGTTGGGGGTGGATTTAAAGAGGCACAGTCAGTTGACTGTCAAAAACACAAAATAAATAAAAAACTGAGGTTCAAAGAAGGTGGGTTCATTCTAACCAGATGGACCCCAGATGACAGTGGGCCTGTCTCAACCCCATACTGGAAGATCTTCACTAGCACACTCTTCTCACACAATGCTGACACCATCCACTCCTGTACTGGAGCCCTACCAGAGACTCACAAGATTATGGAGGTCAAAAGGTCAACCCCAGCTTCCTGTGTCTGAGAAAGAAGACATTCCATTACAGAATAAGTATGAGATTTTGCATAAAAGAAAGGACTAGGGAGACACTGATGGAGGATTCAGATGGGTCCTCCATACTTTCTTCTCAACAAGATCCTTTATCTGAGGTGGAAGATGGCTATCCAGAATGGTGACACTTCCAAGTAGAAGAAGTCAAAGATACAAGGTGGAAGGAAAAAGACAGCATAATGTTGGGAGTTTTCTCTTTCACTTTCTCTATTTTTGCCTAATGGGAGAAGTAGTTTCTGAATTCATTGTTGATTCTTTGAACACCAACAGTTTAGAAAACCTTAAATGAATATTAGTTGCTATCTCTCTTCTCCAAAGTTTATCTCATAATATTACATTTGTTCAGGATTCTAGGCTGAATCCTCTCACAGATGTACTGTACATAATTTTGGATTCCTGGCCATACCTTCTGATCCATTGAAGAAGATAGGTGCTCTGGTGTGGACATTTTATTTTTTGCGCCCTCTGTCACTTTAACCCAATTGATAAATGTTGTTCTACGAAGAACTGTCTTACTTGACATTACATTCTCTGGTTTGAAGCTTCGATTAATTAACATATATGCTCCTTAATCAAAGGCAGATAGAGTATCTTTATTTAAACTACTTCTCCCATATCTCTTTACAGCTAGAGGGCTTACCCTGGGAGGTGACTTCAACTGTGGACTTTCCCTCTCTGACAGGGGAGGTAAGACCACTAAATTGTTTTGTGACTCTAATTTTCTAAAGTCTCTGATACAAATTGCTGGTTTGTTTGATACTGAACAGGTGACTGGAGGTCAGAAGGCACATACTCTTTACAAAGGTAATCTTTCCACTTGAATAGATCATATATTTTGTTCCCTGTGGTTGTCTTGCACCGCATCTTTTGTGATACCTGTGGAGCACACAGACCACAGGTTATTGTAAGTTACCATCAGAAGGACTACACAAATAAAATTTGGTTCTGGTAGTTGTATTTCCGTCTGTGACGCCGGCGACCCGGATTTGGGAATGGACCCAGGTCACTGGAGGGCCAGCTGGGGAGAAGGATGGAGCATCCCAGTGATGGCTCGCCTTCTCCAGGGAGAGAGTGGGGATGCAGCCCAGCACCTGCTGGCCCCTGACAGAAGCCAGAAGCATAGCAGGACATCAGGGTCTAGATGATTAGGGGAGTGGCGGATGTAGGTGGATGCCTTGACGTCTTTGGCACGCCACTCCCCGGGGAGACAACCAGGAAAACAGCTCTCTGGCTGGCCAGATGATGGTTCCTGGCCCCCGCTGCCATCAGGATCTGACATCTGATCCCACCACAGTGGCATCCAGACCAATTGAAGAGTGCCCTGGCTACCCTAACCAGTGCCTTCCCTCTCAGAGGAGGGGGACCCATCTTGCAAAGAGATATGTTGTGTTACTCGGGGGGTCATGATGTGAGGTAAGGGGCCAGTATCGGGGGAAGGTGAGCAGATAGAGGACCTAGGAGACCCAAAGGAGTGGACAGCCAGGGAAGTAGGAGGGTGTATAAAATAAATAAATAAATAAATGAAGTTTGGTTCTGGTTTCTGGAGACTTAATGTCACCCTAATAAAAGACAAACATATTTAGGATAAGCCAATGTATTTGTTAGAGGCAAAAAAAATCCACTTTATTATTTTCTGATACCCTTGTGGAATGGTAGAAAGATTTGAAAGCAGACTTAACATACTTCTTTAAAGCCTAGTCTCATAAATTGCCAGACAAGGCTGTCCTGGTGGTGCTGGAGGTTGAGGCGCTGGTCGATACACCTCATGCCATGTCAGTGATCCGGGTTTGGGAATGAGCCCAGGCGACCGGGGATCAGCAAGGGAGTATTGAGCATCTGGAGGACTGCTCTCCTCTCTTAAGGGAGGGAGGTTCTGTCATTCCGCTCATCGACTGCCCTCCGGCAGTGGCTGGAGGGTACTATGGACCGGGAGGCACACAACCATCATCCTTGTATCAGTGGACAGGGGGAACAGGAGAAAATGTGAAACAGGGAGCTGGCAAGCTCCATAATGGCCTGTTGCATCCCTGACTTCTCGATTATGCTCTGTGGGAGAGCAGAAAACCAGCACGCTTCTCCATGGTCCCGCCATGGGGGAATTATGTGAGGTCAGTTGGAGTGGGGACACATGGGTAAGGAGAATGAGTCCCTCCAAGGAAGGGCCATAGCTGCCTGCCAGGCTCCAAAGGTTAAAAACCCCTTTGGAAAAAAAAATTCCCAGACAACAGGCAGTTTAAATATCTGTCCTTTTGAGATTAGTTCCATAAACTATTGGGCATAACAGGTAACATGTTTGGGTCGACGATGGGAATCAAAGATGCAATTATGATTTCTTGCAGATTATGTCCTCCTTAGGATTGATGCAGGCTGTTACTGCACCAACTCATCAGGATGGCCACATGTTGGACCTGGTGTTCTCACTGGTGCTTGAGATCAGTGATCTCAGGATTGATCGAATATCTTGGTCCGATCATTGCACGGTGCAGTTCATGCTTGGGGCTCCCGCCATAAGCCCTTCCCCTGCTGAGATGATTAGCTGTCGCCCTTTACTGGGTTTGACCCCTGAGGGTTTTCTGGCAGCAGCTAAATTGTCTAGTGTGGGTGCTGCATGTGTCGGAGGTGTTGATGTTGGAGTTGACACCTATAATAGGGTGTTATTTGACACCATCAACTCCCTAGCACCTGTCCATGTATGACCCAGAACTTCATACCTGAGGTCCCCGTGGTTCAATGGGGATCTCAGGGAGATGAAGAAGATGGGTCAGAGATTAGACCACTGCTGGAGGATGTCCTGCCTGGAGGCGGACAAACTGGTCCTGCGTATGCACTATCGTGCGTACCAGGAGGCAATCAACCATAAGAAGGCAGTGTTCCTGTCCAGGGAGATTGCTGCCAGGAAAAAATGACCAGCTTTACTCTTCTGGGCTGTGAATAGGCTTCTCCATCCTGCTTTTCTGCAGCCTTGGAGGGTTTTTTCTAATATAGATTGTGAGGAGTTTGCTCGGTTTTTCTTGGACAGTGTGTCCATGATCCGGCGGGTGGCTTCTTCAGCCAGCAATGTTTTAGCTGACAGTGGTCACCTTATGTGTTCTGAGTGCACTCCACCTAGTTGGGGGAAGTTTAGACCAGTGGAGGTTAGTGAGGTTATTGAGGTGGCAATCAACTTGAAGCATACCTTTTGTGAGCTGGACCCAGTGCCAACGCGTTTCTTAATGAGATGCGTTGACTCTGTTGGCCCGGTGTTTGCCTTGATTGTATGGTGTTTTTATCTGAGGGGGTCTTTCCGGATGCCTTAAAGGAGGCTCTGGTGAGACCCCTCTAAAAGAAATCCTCTTTGGACCTGGAGATCAAGGCAAATTCCTGTCCTATATCCAACCTTCCATTTTTGGGGAAGGTGGTGGAGAAGGTGGTAGCGCTTCAGTTGGAAGAGCACCTCTTGACTCATGAGTTGTATGAACCTTTCTAGTCGGCATTTCGAGCTAGACATAGCACAGAAACTGTGCTTGTTCGGGTGCAGAATGATCTCCTCAGGTCTAGAGATCGGGGGGACAGGACAATTCTTGTTCTCCTTGATCTATCTTCAGCATTGGACACTGTGGACCATTGTGTGTTGCTTGTACGCCTTAGGGAGTTATGTGGACTCACTGGTACTGTCATCAACTGGTTTGAGTCCTTTCTTACCAACAGGAGGCAATGGGTTATGATGGGAAATTTTTCATCTACACCCAGTCTCCTTCTTTGTGGAGTCCCTCAGGGATCGGTACTGGCCCCAATGTTGTTCGCAGTGTACATGCTGCCCCAGGGTGGGATCATTAGGAAGTATGGTTTGGATTTTCATTGCTATGCCGATGATACTCAGCTATATCTGTCCTTTGCCCCAGGAACATCCAACACAGTGGATGTGCTTAATATCTGTCTGGCCGAGATTAACGACTGGATGACCTCCAGCTGGTTACGACTGAACCCTGACAAGACGGAGATATTGGTAGTGGAGTTGAACAGAGCTCATGATAGGATGGCCTCTGACTCAGAAACTGGACTTGTTCTTGGAGCTGTGTCATTGAAGGCCTCCTCTTGAGTGCAAAATCTTGG
Organism: Neoceratodus forsteri; assembly: GCA_016271365.2. Taxonomy (NCBI): domain Eukaryota; kingdom Metazoa; phylum Chordata; order Ceratodontiformes; family Ceratodontidae; genus Neoceratodus; species Neoceratodus forsteri. Next base: position 25,670,887 of record CM057454.1, read on the forward strand.
AGTGATTCTGGACAGGGACCTAACCATGGAGGCTCAAATAACCTCTACGGCTCGCACCTGTTTTTTCCATCTCAGAAATATTGCCAGGATTAAGCCCCTTGTTCCACCTCTGGACCTCCCTACCTTGATACATGCCTTAGTCACATCTAGGCTAGACTACTGCAATGCGCCTATCTCGGGGTCACAGGTGGATCTCTCCGCAGACTGCAGCTGGTGCAAAATGCAGCTGCCTGGTTATTGACTGGGCAGCAAAAATTTTGCCACATTACACCGGTATTGTGTGAATTGCACTGGCTGCCAGTCAGGTGGAGAATCCTCTTTAAGGTGGGTCTTCTCACCTATAAGGCCCTACACGGGCAGGGCCCTGGTTATCTGTCAGACCTTCTGATACCTGTCCTTTCTACCCGCCCTCTTCGATCTTCTAGTGGTGGCTTCCTGACCATTCCCAGAACGAGGCTTAAATCAGCAGGTGATAGAACCTTTAGTGTTGAGGCTCCCATTCTGTGGAATTCATTACCAGCTCAGGTCAGGAAAGCCCCCACTGTGGATATTTTTAAAGCCCGCCTGAAGACACTCCTATTCTCCCAAGCTTTTGATGTTTAGATTAGAACCTATTATAGAGTTTGAGATTTTATTGGAGCTATTTATTTTATTTTTGTATAAAAATATTTGTGTGTTTGTGTTTCTAAATGCTATTTTTTAAATTTGTATGGCGTCCAGAACCTCCGGGATTGGGCGTTTTTTAAAGAAATTTTGCCTTGCCTTTGCCTAACTGAGGTCAGGCTCTCTCTGCACAAATTTCTAATATAAAATCTGAAATGATGTCCCTCCAGTATCAAAGGTTACCTTCTCTACCTATGGAACAAAAATATAATACCAAAGGCACGAAATCTCAGACTAATCCTTTTGATGATTGTAAAACACATATTGTCCCTTACAGAAATATAGGTGTGCCGTGTACATGTAGAATGCATCCCACATGCTTAGTCGTACAATATTTGCATGCAGCTCACATACACAAAGTGATCATACGCGAACCAGGTCTAAAAAGCAAATCAGGTTTGCATGTTGCAAGCTTGACATATGCACAGCAGGTAAGCTGGTGTGAACGTTTAAAAATTACATCAGGTTCACGTGTTGCACGCTTGACTTGAGTGCTGCAGTTAAGCTGGTATGGATATCATTTAAACATCACTTCAGGTTGACATGCTGCACGCTTGCCATGTGTGCAGCAACTCAGCTGATACAAATCTCATCTGAAAAACACATCAGTTTCTATTTCTTATACTACTGCTAGCAATTAGAGTCACTAAAATACATTTTTATTTGGAATCCCATAACAATTAGGTAGACTCATTCATTCTGATCCTTTTGCAAGTTGTTTAATGGCTTTTGATTCTTGTCATTAAATCACCATTAATTTGTAAAGTATTGTTTGCTTACTGCATTAAATGCCTAGGATATGCCAGTCAACATCTCCTATTCCAGATGTAAGAAGAGAGGTCTTTGTGTTGTGAAGCCTATCCTCTTTGCTTTGGACCATGCAAATCTCTCATGCATATTTAGTGCTACAAATGTGTTTCTCCATGACTGTTTCATCTTACTTATTTTCCCTTTGTCTTTCTGTATTAAGCATATACAGTATGGCCATGTTCAGCACTCTTTGTGTTGAGTAGGGTCTTGGAAGCATGAACCATACCTCACATTTTGTCACTGAAATGAGGGACATGGACACTCAAAATGAGGGACACTAGCCCACATGATGATTAGGGCACATCATGAAACATGGAGATACAGTACCTCAGAACACAATGGAAACCATTGCACTAGCACCTGAGAATAAATTTCTACCATTAAGCAGCAGTGCAATTTTGGTAGCGCAGAGTCAGTTGGCCCCACCCCATATTTGTGCCTAGATTGTTCTTATGGTGTGGCAGTAATGGCATTAAATTTGGAAGTAGTCTTTTGCACAATAAGTGGCCACCTCGCCTGTGTGTGCTCATGCTGCAGGTACTCTCCAGACTCTACTGTATCTGTATTGTGTTGTCCACTCTCTCTTCCTATTAGTGACAGCAAAATCACATCTGATGTGGATGAGCTCCATGAAAGAAAGAGCACGAGTCTTGCAAGTGCAACACTATCTTTTTCGCCACTTAGTAGACAGACTACACACTACAGCTTGGAGGAGTCGGTGAGCACTGAACTCTCAATAGCAGTGTTGTGGCAGCATATTTTTGTTGGTCTACTCTTAATGAATCTTCTTCTTTCCTGGTGGCTGAATGGGCAGAGGGTGAGCTAGAAGCTAACACAAGACTAGGCTACCTTCTTACTCTACTAGGCTCACCATGAAAAAAACCCAGGCCAGATCCCCATGGCAGCAAGCTTGGCTTAGCAGTAGTGGTGACAGCAGTGTGGGTAGCCTTCATAGGCTTTGGTCAGTGCAGTACAGCAGCAACCACAGCAGCAACCAAACAAGAAGCAAGCAACCCACTTTGGGTGGGTTTGGTTGGTGAGGTGACTTGGTCAAGGACCAAATTGGGGACCTGGACCTGTGATGGTCGGTTCTAGCATCCAGCTTCTGGCAGAAGGAGAGAGGGGGAGCAGACTGAAAACTGGACTGGTGACACACTGTGCCAGGCTGCAGGTTCTGGCCACATGACTGGGTAAGTAAAAGTAAACAATGTTTTTACAGGGGGATTGGGGAAGGAGGAAGGACTGACATATTGATGTCTTTTTCATGTTTCTTCACCTTTGAGTGGCTATCTGACCCATAGAGGATGGGTTTGGAATGGAATGGAGTCAGGGAGAAAAATCAGACAAAGTTTTTTTTTTTTTGGGAGGGCAGAACTTCAGCCAGGAAAAAAATTGGTTAGTAACTGGGTGGATTTGAGCCCAAATCTGATGTACTGCTCCAGGGTATATACAGATGAATCTTACACATTTGAATTTTTCCTGATTTGCATATCACTTTTCAGTCAAAACAAATAAGTTGTACCGTTTAGAGATCTTACAGACATTCTAGAGCTGTCCCTTGCATTCACGGACAGTTGAGTGGTATGGTATGCACAGACTATTGAGCCCCACCATAGTCAGGCTTATGCCCCCACCCCACCCAGTGAAGCTGACCTCCACATCCCAAAGTTCAGGCACATTATGACAAAGAGTAAAGGAGACTGTAGGGTTGTGCAACATTGAAATGAATGGGTATTTTTTATTACTATTTTTGAGGCCTTATTGAGGAGAGTTGAGACACTTGAAGGCCACCGCCGACTAACAAGGGCCTTGTTAGTAGAACAGTGGCATTCATTATTTTCCAACTCACCATCATAATGTATAAAATAGTAACAAAAAATAACTTCATTAATTTCAAGGGGGTACACCCCAGCACTCTGAGCTATGGACATCATATCTTAAAGACTCCTGCCTCTGGCTCCCTAGGGGTCATGTAAGAGACTTTTTACTTACTATATATCTATACTTGGTGGGTTGTCTGTAGCAGCATGGCCATACCTGCTACAGTGTGTATGCATGGGGGGAAGAGACCGGCCATGTGGGGGTGTGTGTCAAGTTATTGTTACTTTTCTGTTAGCACCTTAAAGTCTGTTTGCATTGAAGCATTCAAAACTATGGAGAGAAAATAGTAGGAATACAGGCCAGACAGAAGTAAATAAGTGGTTTTATGGGTACATTTGTGTATTGGGCTGGGAAAAAACAAATGTGTATCCATTAGTATGCATGCTACAGTTCAACTGTGAAACTGAGATGAGTAAGAGAAGAAAAAGAAAGCTGAAAAGCAGTGACTACAAGCATGCCGCATGTGTGCAGATGTAGTCAGATGCAGTTTATATTGAAGTACAAGCAATCCATATGTGTGCAGACAATATGGCTTACTGGTAAAGGCACTGAACTGCAAGCCAGAAGACTTGGAGACATGAAGACCTGGGTTTGAATCTCTCAACCCCCACTTGCATATGGTGTGATCCTGAGCAAGTCATTTAACTTTTACGTGTGTAGTTATCAGTGATCACTTGCTTTTTTGCACTCATGCCACATGCATGCAGTCTTTCCCAATTTAACGTAAAAATAATTTTTTCCACACTTGCTTGCTGCAAGCATGCCATATGTATGCAATCGGTTCCAATTTAACATTTAAATTATACTTGCAGCACGCATATAACTTGGGTAGTTTTATGTGTGCAGCATGAAAATATTTCATATAATTTTTTCTGTAAGGGGCTGATCAAACCTTTCCATGACTTTGGAATTCTAAGAATATTCTCTTAAATGACACCTGAGAACAATTGGTATTTATTGAAAAGCATGTAAAGTAGGTGTTTGGTACTCCTGCACCTACCCCCCCCCCGTAGGCCAGGGATTTCTGAATGATACCCAGATTCCCACCATACCATGAGATCTAGTCACACACCTACAATCAGTGATAACACCTGAGGAAGATTCTGCAGCAATCCAGTCCTTGGCCAGTAATTCTGCTCCAGGGTTGGATGAGCTGCTTAGTGAGTTATACAAACTACTCTGTAATTCTATTAAGCATGAACTGGCACAATTATTTAATTTTATGTCTAGCTCTGGTATTATTGGTCCCACCCTTATGAGGAGAATTTTGATCTTGATATATAAAAAAGGTGATAAGGCCACTGTAATTAGCTGGCAACCTTTGAGGCTTTTGAACACGGATCTTAAGATACTAACTAAAATTTTGGCTCCAGACTCTCATGTTGCTCCCCTCTCAACAGATCCTGCTCAGACTTGTATTGTTTCCCATAGATGTATACAAGACAACATTCTCACCTTGAGGGAAGTAGTTGAAAGAGGTAATAGAAGTCAAATGTCTGGACTCTTATTCTCCTTAGATTATGAAAGGGCATTTGATAGTGTTTCTCATGATCTCCTATTCTTGGTGTTACATACTTTTGGAATCCTGGAAAAGTTTTTAAGATTAATACAGTTATTGCATAAGACCGCCCAGATTTTTCCAGCATTACATGGTTGGCATGGGAATTTGATTCAGATCAAAAGGGGTGTCCATCAGGGTTGTCCCATGAGTCCTCTCCTCTATTTTCTTTCTTTGATCCTCTTATTTGTAAGATTCTCTCATCCAGTCAGATTTCCCATATGATCACCCCCACTGGCTCAGTACTTCCTTCCATCTTAATGTGTGCTGATGGCATTTGTTTGTTAGTCCTGGATGTATGTTCTGTACTTCAAAATTTTCAGATATTACAATCATTCCTGATAGTGTCTGGTGCAAAAATTAATTTAGAGGAAAACAGATGTATTGCCTTGAGTTCCTTAAGAGAGGCTTGTCAAAATGCAGTTTTGGATGTCCCGGTGGTTCAGGTACTGATTAGAATTTTAGAGATTCTTTATGGGCATACAGATCGTTGCTGCCTTAACTGGAAAAAGTAACACTTGCAGAGGGAAAAGTTTCTCATTGGAATAGATGGCCCATGTCCAAGGCCAAGAGAGTATTTCTGATCAAAACACTTGTTATTCCATTTTTCTTGTACATCAGCTTTGCCTTTCCCCCTCCTAAAGTGTTTGAGGCTAAATTATATAGTTTTTTTAGACTTCTTTGGGGAAGTCAATTAAATCCCATTAAACATGTAAATACTTATAGGTCCCCTAAGGACAGCTGGGTTGAGATGATTCATCCTCTTGTTTTTTTGTTTTTTTTTCCTACTGTACTGATTTTTCCTTCTTTGTAAAACAGATGTTGTTAAATTCAGAAATGACTTTGGTTACACTTGAAAGGACTTGGTGGTCTGACCAACTAGCTAGAGTACCTAGGAAACAGAAAAAGATGAAACTGTGGGTAGATGCAGGCCTCAGGCCCTTACCTTTATTTCTTCTTGTGTCTCTAAAATTAGACTCCAGGAGCTTACCATCACTCAGCTCACAGCATTAACAAAAAAGGTTTTGTAAAAACATATCCTCTTAGCCTTTTCACAGAACCTGTTCATATTAATATTGAGAACATTCCTTCCTTCCTTTATGGTGACTGAAACAGCTATTGGACCCACAAATAGCCTATAGAATGAAGGATATGTTGTGACATTGTACACAAGGTAAATTGCAGGTAAAGGGTAATGAAAAACATAAAAAGGAAATCGAACAATTTTGCCTCCGAGATACCTGTACTCAGGTGGAAGAACCTATGCATCATTTACAGTATTTTTCCTCCTGTCTGTATATAATGACCTTCTGGCAAGACCTTAGTAAAGTTTGGCATACCCCAGAACTTTCCACTATTACTCATGATACCCCAATTTACTGTTCTTTTCCACATTTTTGAAAAAGAAAATGGAATTATAGGATTCTATGTGTAATAATGGCTTCTGCATGGTGGTGTATCTGGCACTCAATATGTGCTTTTTACTTTAATCAAAAAACTATTCACTTCCATTTTTTTGATTTCCCAGATCACCCAGAAGTATATAAAATATATTTACAAGAAAAAACTATGTTACTACAGTCTACGGTTTGGTCTTTATGGAAATTGTAACATGGCTTTAATTTTCCTTCAGTAGCTGTTAAACTCTTTTGCTTTAATACAAAAGGGGGGAGTAACACATTATGGACATTTACTGGAATGCTTTTTAATATTACCTATATTTGATAGTATTTATTTTGTCTTTTTTCTGTAGTTGTGTTTGTTATACATAATACTGTTTTTGTTTCTGTATATTTTTCCTTATCAATAAAAACTTCCCTATGATTTTTTCGAGACTTGCCATGGGATCTTTAACATCCACACATAAAGAAAGAGATGGAGACTTGATTCAATTCAAAAATGTCTCTCATCTTTACTTCAGTCAGTAAAAAACAGGAACATTAAACAGGGTGCAACAAACTTCCTACGTATCACCCAATCTTGGGCTTTCTCAAGGATTTGGCTGAAGTAAAGACGAGAGACATTTTTGAATTTAATTAAGTCCCTGTCTTTTTCTTTATATGCATATGGTGAGTGCTGTGACTTTGTTTTCTGTAGTTAGATGTTGTCACTGAGCACCCTAAAACCCCTGTGCAGCTCTGTTTGTGTTTGATCTTTAACATCCACCTGAACAACCACCGGAACAGGTAGATAGGACCTCTGTTTAACATCACATCTGAAATACAGTACCGCAGGAGTGCAGACATCTCCTTATGCTGCACTACTGTGTCAGTACTGGGATTTAAAGGGACACTGTCAACCCCCTTAGGTCTCAAAGTGTCCCTAGTTTAAAAACACATTTTATGATTGCCAACATTCTGTAAGGATTGCTGATGTAGCTGGCAGTTTGATTGTGACTCTGTTTTTCTTTAAAAAAGTGAAAAACGGACTGCCCACCATACTGGTATTACCACACAAACACAGGTTTGTTTACACTCCTTGATCAACTCCAACTGCATCTTTCCTGGATTTGGAAACACACACAACACAGTCTATCTACTTGTGATGCAGTAGGAGTTTAGGAGGCTACTCTCTTATGAGTGACTGAACTCTTTGGGTGTGCTTCTAATGCTCAGGAAGTATGTAGTAAGAACAGTTCCAGCATTGTAAACAAAAACAAAGTTGCTTATAAATATACAAACATATGAAGGTGGTAGCAGAACAAGCCTACTGGTCTATCAAAGTCTGCTCGTTTGTGCAGCTAGCCCCCTGGCAAGCAGCTGCCCCTCCCCATCCCCTTGACTTCCCTTTGTTGTCCTCCTCACCCACCCTACCCACCTCTGTATTCTGACCCAAGTGGTCTTAAAGCCAACCACATTTTTGCTTGATATCACTCCTTCTGATAGTGCAGTCCACCTTGCCACCACTCTCTCTGTGTAGTAATGCCTCCTCATCTCCCTCCTGAATCTACCTCCCTCTATTCTTAGCCCATGCCACCTAGTTTCCCTCCCGCTCCTTTGTTTAAACACCCCCTCTGTCTCCCCTTGTTGACACCTTTCAGGAACTTGAAGGTCTCGATCATGTCCCCCGATCCCGCCTCTCTTCCAGTGTGTACATATTCAGTTCCTTTAATCTTATCTCATAGTCCATTCCATTCATCCCCTGAATCATCCTTGTTGCCCTTCATTGCACTTCCTTCAGCAGATTGACATCCCGCCTCAGGTACGGCCCCAGAACTGCAAACAGTACTCCAAATGTGGCCTGACCAGTAATGTGTAGAGGGGCAAGGTCACCTCCCTGTGCCTGGGCATGAATTTCTGTGCTATGCACCCCAGCATCTTATTTGCCTTTCCTGCCACTCTCCTGCATTGTGCAGCATTGTTCATACTTTCTGTTACCAATACCCCCAGATCCTTTTCCTCCTCTGTGATCCTCAGCTTGATCTCCCCAGTCAATATTCTCTCCTTGGATTCCCAGCCCCAAAATGCAACACCTTGCATTTTTTTGGCATTGAACCCCAGCAGCCACTTCCCTGACCATTCCTCCAGTTTGGTTAAGTCCCTCTGTAGTTGCATGCATCCCTCTTCATCATCCACTACTGGACCCATTTTGGTGTCATCAGCTAAAAGGTTACTCCTGCTCACCACCCCCTGTGCAATGTCTGAGATGAATAGCCTGAACCGTGCCAGATCCAGCACAGAGCCCCGGTGCACCCCACTCGTCACAGATCTAGACTCCAAAACTTCCCCCACCACCACCCATTGTAGCCTACCCATAACCAGTTTGAGATCCAACATGCCATCTTTGTCCCCACTCCCACCCTGGACAACTTCACCCTAGTCACCCATGGGACACTGAATCGAAGGTCTTGCTGAAATCCAAGTATCGCACATCCACAGCGTGACCCCAGTCCAGCTCCCTTGTCACCCAGTCATAGTACTGTACAAGATAGATTTGGACGATGTCCCTGAAATGAACCCATGCTGCCTCCTGTCCTGAAGGTCATTGCCCTCCAGAAATGCCACTAGCCTTTCTTTTAATATCATCTTCATGAGCTTTCCCACTATGGACATCAGACTGGCTGGCCTATAGTTCCCTGGGTCATCCTTTGGACCACTTTTATGTAACGGTACCACATGGGCCATCCTCCAGTCCTGAGGCACCTCTTCCATTTCCAGGGAGGTGCTGAACAGGTCCGACAGTGGTTCCGCTAGAAGCTCTGCCATCTCCCACAGCACCCTGGGGTGGAAACCATCTGGCCCAGATGCTTTATTCATTTTCAGTGCCCTCAGCCCCTCAAAAACTCTACTATCCTCTAAACTGCCATCCTCTACCTCAGCCCCCCCTCACTTTTCCTCCTCCCAGACCAGGATGGTAATGGCCCCCCCTTCTCCTTTGTGAACACTGAGCAGAAGTATTTGTACAGTGATTCTGCTTGTTCCTTCCCCTTTTCCACCCACTCCTCCCCCCTTTTTATCCTCACTATACTGTCCCTGCACTATCTTTTCTCCCTGATGTATCTAAAAAAGTGCTCCCCCTTTTATTCTGTGAGCTAATCTGAGTTCCCTTGTGGCCTTCGCTCCCCTTACCTTCTTGGTCACCTCCTTAGACTTTTTGGTGTACTCCTCCCTGTCCTCCTCCTTCCCTGTCCTTCTAAACTGCAGGTATGCCACTCTTTTTGCCCTCACCCCCTCTATCACCTCCCTGTTCAGCCAGCATGGTCTATTTATTCTACTCTTCTTACTCTATAGCCTGGTACACATTTCTGTCGCATCTATGATTCCTTGCTGTATTATGTCCGTATTCTGCGCTGTCTCCATCCCCTGCTTTATGCCCTTGAGTCTCCCCTTCAGCAACTCCCTCATCCTCCTGAAGTCCACCTTCCTGAAATCCACCACCTTTGTTACTGATCCCTCTGGCTTCCTGCTCATCTTGATGTTAAACCACACCGTTTGGTGTTCGCTGTCAGCTAACGGGTCTTCTACCCTTATGTTCCTCACTGCATTACTGTTAGATAGTGCCAGGTGTAGCGTGTTCCCTAGTATAGTGGGTTCTACAACCAGCTGTGTCAGGAACCCCCCCTCCGGAATGCATCCAGTAGGACCCACTCCCTAGTGCTGGAGGTGACTGGCACAGTCCAGTCCACCCCCAGCAGGTTGAAATCCCCCACAATGACCACATTCCTCCTTCTGCATACTCTCCTGATTTGGCCCGTCAGTTTCCTGTCCCTTTCCACTGTCTGGGATGGTGGTCAACACACCACCCCAAACCTCAACTTCCTTCCTCTGGAGTCCAGGAGCTGTATCTAAATTGCCTCCATTCCCCTCTCTTTCACTTTGTCCCTTGTACATTTGATCCCCTTCCTCACATAGACAGCCATCACTCCTCCCCTCCACACAGTCCTTTCTGTATAGTCTGAACCCTAGGATTGTCAGATCCCGGTCCTGTTACTCTATGGTCCACATTTCTGTGATGGCCACGATGTCCATCGTCCCTACAGCCAAGAGCGCCTGTAGCTCTGCTGCCTTGTTGCCCAGGCTTCTCGCATTCACAGAGACCACTGTCCACCCTGTCACCCTCCTCTCCTTTTCCAGTTCCCTTTCCCCACCTTGCCCCTTCTGTACTAATTTCTCTAGATCTTTTCTACTATCTTGGGGGGCAGGCTCACACGGTCCCTGGGTACCTGCCTATCATCTGACCCCCCCCACACCACCCCCTCAGCTAGTTTAAATCCACTTTGGTTGCTATAAACCCCTGCAGCTTCTGTTTTAATATACCTTTTCCCTCCCCACTTAGGTGCAGCCCGTCCCTGCATATAGCTCATTATTGTCCCATGTCTTTCCCCAAACCCCCACCCACCCATACCATTTTGATCTACACCACTCCTCCATTCGAATGTTGAATTCCTTAATCCTCTCCTTTCTCATTGTGCTTGCACAGGGTACTGGGAGCACCTCCAAGAAGGTAACTGTCTCCCCTACCTCTTTGCACAGCCTTCCCAATCCTCCAAAACTTTCCTTCACCACTTCCACAGTTTCCCATTCCTGGTCATTTGTCCCCACATGCACCACTATGTGCTGTCTCCTCTTGCCCCTCTTCACACACCTTAGAGTCGATTGTCCCACACTGTCTACTCTTAGTCCCCATATGGCTTCCACCCATATGTGGCTATGCCATTCTCCTCTACTGCCCCATCTGATCCCCTTCAGTATGGAGTCCCCCAACACCAAAACACTCCCTTCCTCTCTTGCTCCACTTCAACCCCCCCCTTCCACCCATGTACCCATTTCTGGATTCTCCTCCTCTAGGAGCTCTGCTCTTGCTTCCAGAGCCACCCCATCCATCCCCCTTCCCTTCCTGTTTGCTGCCCTCCCCCATTCCCCTGCACATCTGCCCTGCTGCAGTGCCTCCCTCATCTCCTCCTTGCTCTTCCCTCCTCTTTAGCCTTTGGCCTCCCACTGCACAGTCACCCTTGTACTCTAGTCCCCCCCTATCTCCCCTCCACCCCCACCAGTGTCATCAGCACATCAACCCCCTTGTTTTGGCTTGCAAACTGTCTACCTCCTATCCTAAGTCCTTCCTCCTGGTAGGCCCGACCTTAGTCCATCCCTCATTGCTGGACTGCCTGTCCAGTTTGCTGCCCCCCACATTCCCCTTCCTTTGACCCATTGTCCCCTCATGCCATGTCTGTGTGTTGCTTCCATGTTTCTGTTCACCTGTCTCGGACTGTATCCTCCTTTCCTTTACCCCCACGGGTTCCTTCCAAATCCTCCTTACCTCCTCTTCCAGTCTGTTCATCCTGTGACATATTGGACCCAGTTCATCCTGTGACATATTGGACATCCTCTCAGCCTCCACAGTACGTTCATCCATACCACTGCCCCACACCCATTGCATTCTATAATCCTCCTCATGTTAGCACCACTTGCCTCTTCGACCAGGGTATCACAGTATTTCTAGTACTATATGCACCAGCCCTTCCCCCATTCCAACAGTAGCTTCCCAATGTCCACAACCTGTACCTTAAGCTCCCCAGCCACAACCAATGCATACAGATACCTATTCCACCAGACAACCATGTTTTTATAGCCCATAAGCAGCTTCATTTCCAAACCTAACTTAAACCAATCTCTGGGTTCCAGGCACTGGGTGATACAGTTCAGATCCTGCAACTGACTACCTGCCACATTTGTATAGGCAATACAAGTTACTGCAGATAAAGAAAAATTGTCCACCCCCACTTGTATAGGCACTCCTTGTATACTGACAGTGTATGGGTCCCCTTTACATCACCTAAGTCCCTAGGGTGAAACCATAAATTGTTTATGGCAGAGATTGAGTACACAGCTGGGTTAAGACCTCAAACAGATAATGCAGAGATTAAGTACACAGACCCCCTCCGCAGGACCCTCAGCCAAGTGGGTCAAGGTATCTGACACTCAAATCACTTCAGACAACCCCTTGATTCCCACAGCCACCTCCTTAGTCCAAGTCTATCTCATCCAGCTTGTTGGGGGCTTTTAAACCCACCCCTTCTTCCCAAAAGATTAAGCCCCAATGTTAACAGTACCATTTTGCTGGTGTGTCCCTGATCAAAGACCCAAAGTTAACAGTACCATTTTGCTGGTGTGTTCCTGACCAGCTGCTAATCCCTGACCAAAGCACCAAAGTTAATAGTACCTTAATAGTTAATAGTACCTTTTTGCCAGTGTGTCCCTAACCAGCTGCTGATCATCTTTTCTGTGACCCCCTCCTCCGGCTCTCCTAGTCCCTGTTAACTCAGTCTGCTCCCTGGTTTGGACTTCTCATTGCCCTGCTCCCATTGCTCCAAACCCTTTGGTCCTTCAATGGGGGAACACATTTTCTGCAATCTCTGGGTGTGCCTGACTGGCAACCTCCTACACGCTGCTGGTCCTCCGGTGATTCCTGGGTTCACCCGCAGCTCTTGCTCCTCAGTGGCTGGCTCTGCTTTTTGTAGCCTGGTCTCCTGCCAGGCTACCCCCTTGGCTTTGTGTATAGTAGCCAGATTGGCTTCTGTACCTGGAGCCCTATTGGTTCCTCTCCACTTCTCATTAGGTTGCGGCCGAGAGTGAGGAATTCAAGAACTATCCCCGCTCCACCTATCCTCCTCTGTGACTCTGGTGATCTCTGGGTGCATCCAACTGGTGACCCTCTACATGCTGCTTGTCCTCCAGTGATCCCTAGGTTCATCCAATTGGCGAACCCCTCAGCTGTTGCTCTGCAATGGCTAGCTCTGCTTTTTGTAGCCTGGCCTCCTGCCAGGCCACCCCTTTGGCTTTTTGTATAGTAGCTGGATTGGCTGGTATACCTGTAGCCCGACTGGCCCCCGTCCGCTTCTCCTTAGGCTGTGCCTGAGAGCAGGAAATTTTAAAACTATCACTATTCAGCTGATTCTCCTCCGCAACTCAGGTGATCTTTGGGTGCACTCGACTGGTGACCCCCTACACGCTGCTGGTCCTCCGGAGATCCCTGGGTTCACCTGACTGGTGAACGCCTCAGCTCTTCATACATTGCCTATACATTGCCATGCATTTCAGTTCTACTAAACAAGGAGACACACAAAATAAACAGCAACATCAATGAATTTTAGAGAAGGTAAGCAATCCTAAAATGTGAGTTTTTAACTAGAAATGATATGAAAAACATGTTGACAGTGCCCCTTTATAGACAACAGGAATCATTTCTAACTGGCAGCTGTTTTTAAAGTTCTTATTTTCAGAAATGATATTCATTCCCTTAAATTATCCATATTTATCTGGACCTCAGTAAAAAATGATATGAAAAACTGCATTTTGCATAATTTCTGTTTTCATGGGCAGCATTCAAATATAATTCTCTTCCTGGACCCTGTGGTCTGGAGTTTTAACTGTGTCATGGTTCGTGCACAGAACTTGGAACAAGATTCTAATAGGTCAACAGCTAATAATTAGCATTCTGTGCACAAATCATGACATAGCAAAAACTACATACTACCAGCTCTGTGAAAATAATTGTGCAGCATTTTGTCCATAAAAAAGAAAACAACTGAAAAGTCAGCTTTCACTTCAGTGTTTGTTCAGGTACAGTCAAATATGGACCATTTGAAAATATGAATTTCATTGCTGTAAACAGGAGCATTACTAACTGCTGCCAGTTAGCACAAACTTCCTGTCCACTTTAACCCAAGTTCCTGGTGTAGGGATGAAACACAGTACCCTCCCACAAGGTGTACATGAATTTTGGTAGAAACAAGCTACTATTGGATAACACAGCAAATGGAATGGGTTTGATGAAGTAACATCTCATGCTATGAAATGTTAAGGCATTTTGTAAGAAAAAAAGAATATTATACTGCATTTACTGAGTGGTGCTCATCCGATCTGTTCTGCGCTGGTATATGGATAGAGAAAAGAGGCAAAAATAAGCTGGGGCTCCTGCCACCTCTCCTAATCATCCCAGACAAGGTAGAATACCTAGAGCTGGCATCTGTGGGTGATCAGGCTCGTGAGTGTCCTACAGGCATCATCAAGGGCTGCATTTAAGTTATAACTGGGTTCACCCAGAGTGACTTATCTATCCCCTAAATGCCTAAAGCCAGCTGTATGTGACTTTGGGCACTCTGAATGTTCTACTATTAAATCCTGGCATATTGCATCACTAGCCACCTGAGAAGCTTTGTTATCAAAGTGGGATCAGGCCAGGTAAATCCATATGTAGCCTGGGGAAGAACTGAGCATGGCATTATGTAGAGGAGTTTGCATACTATAGACAGTGACCATTGGCAGGTGTGGGCCTCCATGGCATGTGTATAAAGAAGAATGCCACCCGTTTTAAGACTGTTCCCTTCTCCAAGAATGCAATGACAAAACTTTTTCCTTCTCCAAAGTGTGTTATACTTTATTTTCTATATATTAAACAGATGTAAAGGAGGCTTCCATCCAGGATATTTATTATGGTCTGTGCATTAATTAATAAGATAAATTATGAAAAATACTGTATTTTTTTTTTCAAGTTCCCACTCTTATTCTCAATACAGAACTGCTTGTTTTTGTAACCAAAGTCTAGGGTACAATATAAATCACATCCTTGAGATGGTCACTGAGACTTCATGAGATCTCAATGGCCAAGGCATTATTTTATGTCACTGTTTAATTTTCTTTGAATTATACTGTATGTGTTATTTTTAATGTTTAAAACATTATTAATCATCTGGGAGGTGCAGGAGGTAAATCCTGATTTAGTAAATTTACTAAAGACAAGGAATTTCTCAGTGATATTGAGAATGAAATATGTAAACAGTACAATGAGTCTTCAGTATGGCAGACATTCTGATTTGACATCTCAGTCTCGAGATCACAATCACCATATTAAAAAGGCATGATCTGCAGCTATTCATTAGTCAGTTGTCATGCAATAATAAATAAAATATTAGTACGGCTACAGTCGGAGCGGTGCCTTGGAGGGCGGGAGTGATGTGGAAAGCCAACCTACTGCCTTGTGGGGATTTGGGTGGATTTTGTATAATTTGTTATTTTTCTGACTTTCTGGGCTATGAGTGGGTATTAATTATAATACAAAACTTCTTTGCCAGAAGTCCAAAGGAGGGATGCTGCTGAAGCCTAAGGGACAGGTGGAGACAGAGAAAAGAGAACAGAGCACAGTGGACCACACAAAGGGAAGTAGTTAACAATGGGACCTATGCACATATGTGCATAGTGCCTATGCACCACGTATGTGAGGTGGGGAGACATTTTGCACTCATTGCACCCCCCCACACGGGATGCACAAAATGGGGCACACAGCCCCAATGCACCTGAGCT
This sequence comes from Neoceratodus forsteri, assembly GCA_016271365.2. NCBI lineage: Eukaryota > Metazoa > Chordata > Ceratodontiformes > Ceratodontidae > Neoceratodus > Neoceratodus forsteri. The sequence goes on from CM057454.1 coordinate 25,686,598, forward strand.
CTGGCCACACGGACCACAGGCATGCTGGGGGGGTGGTTTGGGGTGTGTGCCAGCACTACACACCATGCACGAATGCATGCAGTGCTGCCCACAGGGGTGTAGAGGAGGGCACCAGTTATGCCAGGTGGGACCTTGCCATAACTCATTGCATGCCCTGATGGACCACACCCACTAGCCAAGGTGGCTCCAGGACCCAACCTCTGGAGTCATCCCACCCCACAAGGCCGATGAGATGAGCTGGGGTGGTTGCATAGGTGGGTGCCTATTCATGTGGACAGCGAGTCTGTTGTGGAACTGCACCGGACAGGTGCGTTCGATTAGCCATCCTCTGCATGCTGACCAGTCCCTCCAACACAGGACAGCTCCACACTGGCTGTGCCGAGTGCACCCCATGCCACTACACATGTCTGCCCCATCCCCCCATGGTTAGTGCACCACCCCCACACACATGTGTGCCCCGTCCCGGAATTATCACTGCAGCCCCCCATGCCCAGTCCCAATGGACCATACCCAGTCAACAGTGCCTGTCTGCCCACCCCCAGATCCAATATCCTGGCACTCTGGATACATCTGTGGTGCACTGTGGTCTCCCCGACCCACTGTGGCCCCGGCGACCCCCCCACCTGACTGTCAGTGCCACAGCTTTGGACAGCCAGTGGCACAGCCCTTCTCACACCACCATAGCCATCAGCCATCTGATCCCTGCTGGGGGGTGTGCTGCCTGTCAATGGTCATGCTCCCAGCATTGGTCAGATGGCCGGCAGCCATGGAGGTGTGAGGAGGGCAGTGCCACTGGCCATTCCATGTCGCAGCACCTTTGATCAGATATGGGGAGTCATCGGTGCCACAGTGGGTGGGGGAGATGTCTGTTCAACACTGATGCCAGGTTCTGGGCTCAGGGTTGTGTGGTCCGGGTGGGTTGGCAGGTGTGGTGCCACATAGGGCTGTGCATACCTGTGTGTATGTGCGGGGGGGTGACTTTCACGGCGCCACCCATGTACTAACATAGAAACATAGAATTTGATGGCAGATAAGGACCGCTTGGCCCACCTAGTCTGCCCATTTCCCTACTTAACGGATAAGCTGCAGATCCTAGTTAACCAACAGCCTACTTCCTCCTACCCCCCACTAGAATTGCCTTATGTCTGTCAAATGCATTCTTGAATTCCCCCAGTTTTTGACTCTACGAACTCCTCAGGAAGGCTGTTCCATGTATCCACAACCCTCTCTGTGAAGAAATACTTCTCACATTACCTCTGAGCCATCCCCTCTATCTTCAAATTGTGCCCCTTGTTTTGCACATCTCTATTTCTGAAAATGCTAACCTCTTGGACTTTGTTGATTCCCTTGAGGTATTTGAAAGTTTCTATCATGTGCCCCCTCTCCCTCCTTTCCTCGAGGTTATACATCTTTAGTTCCTTTAGTCTTTCTTCATATGTCTTCTGATGCAGACCCTGCATCATTTTGGTTGCCCTCCTCTGGACAGCCTCCACCCTGTCTATGTCTTTGCAGAGATGGGGTCTCCAGAACTGTACACAGTACTTCAGATGTGGTCTTACCAACTGTCTGTACAGAGGGTCAACAACTTCCTGTTTTCTACTGGTGATGCCTCTCCTATGTATCCCAGTATACCCCAGCCCTCCTTACTGCTTTCTCACATTGCTGGCCCACCTTTAGGTCATCTGATATGACTACACCCAGGTCCCTTCCATTTTGTTGTTGTCAGTATCTCACCCCCATTGTGTACTCCTCCCCTGGGTTTTTGTTTCCCAGGTGCATTACTTTGCACTTCTTTGCATTGAATCTAAGCTGCCATACATTTGACCATTCCTCCAACCTTGCCAAGTCCCTTCTCATCCTTTCCACCCCACCTTGTGTATCAACCCTGTTGCAGATCTTTGTGTCATCTGCAAAGAGACATACTTTCCCTTCCAGTCCCTCTGCAATGTCACTTATAAAAACATTAAAAAGGACTGGCCCCAGTACTGAACTCTGCAGTACCCCACCAATAACCCTCCTTTCTTCACTGTGGACTCCATTTACTATTACTCACTGTGTCCTGTTGTCCAACCAGTGTTTTACCCAGGCTATCAACCTGGGACCCAGTCCCAGGCTGGCTAATGTGTTTATTAATCTTTTGTGCGGGACTGTGTCAAATGCCTTGCTAATGTCTAGGTAGGCCATGTCCACAGCCCCTCCCTTGTCTACTGCTTTGGTCACCCAGTCAAAGAAATCAATTAGATTTGTCTGACATGACCTTCCTGCTGAGAATCCATGCTGCCTTGGGTCCTGTGCCCCACTGGCTTCTAGGTACTCGACAATTATTTCCTTCAGAAGTGATTCCATCATTTTCCCTACCACTGAGGTTAAACTGACATGTCTGTAGTTTCCTGCCTCTGTCTTGCTCCCACATTTGTGAAGGGAAATCAGATCCATCCTCCTTCAGTCCTCAGGTACCACACCATCCTCCCATGACTTATTAAAAAGGGTAGTCAGTGGAGTTACTAGTTCTTCCCTTAGTTCTTTTAGAATTCTGTGGTGAATCCCATCAGGCCCCATTGCTTTATCCGCCTTCAGTTTTAAGAGTTCTTTCAGAACCCTTTCTTCTGTGAAAGGACTAATATCAACCCCCCCCATCCAGAGTGCTGCTATTGACCAGATTAGGTATTTCTCCCTGCTTTTCCATTGTGAATACTGAGCAGAAGTATTCATTCAGTATCCCTGCTTTTGCACTATCGCTCTCTGCCCAACCACCTTCCTCTTTGTTCAGCCTCAGTATTCCTGCCTTAGTCTTTCTTTGCTCCCTAATGTACCTATAAAAGGTTTTATCCCCCTTCTTAACTGAGTTGGCTATCTTTTCCTCAGTGTGGGCCTTTGCTATTCTGACTGCCTTACCCGCTTCCTTCTGCTTTAGCTGGTACAGTTCTCTGTTCTGCTCCTTCTGTGTTTCCTTATACTTCCTGAATGCTATTTTTTTCTCCCTTACCTTCCCCAACACTTCTTTTGAGAAACATAGTGTTTTTTTTCTTTCATTTTGATTTATTTGCTTCACACAAAGGCTTGTTGCCTCTGTGACAGTGGTTTTGATGTTTCCCCATTGTTGCTCCACCCCACCTTCTTGCCTGTTTGCAAGTGCTTTTCTGAGGCACTCTCCAATTTTAACAAAATCAGCCGTCCTAAAGTCCAGTACCTTTACTTTTGTGTGGCTTGACTCTACAGCTAAGTTTATCGTGAACCACACTGTTTGGTGGTCGCTTGCTCCCAGATGGCTACCCACTTCAAGATCAGAGATCCTCTCTCCATCCCAATTTGAGAGTACCAGGTCTAAGATTGCTCTCTCCCGAGTGGGTTCCAAAAGTAGCTGTCTGAGGCATGCCCCTGTAGAGCATTGGGAATGGCTCTGCTCTGGGATGTGGCTGCAGTGAAGGTGCTCCAGTCAACATCTGGCATATTCAGGTCCCCCATCAGCAATATCTCCCCTTTCTCTGCCATCCCAAGGATGCCTTCTATCATTTCCTTGTCCATTTCCTTCCCCTGAGACGGGGGTCTGTATACAACCCCTGTGCTGACCGTGGAGCCATTTCCAGTCTCCAGGATGACCCACAGTGCCTCCTCTCCTTCCTGTTTACCCTTTAGTTCTGTTGCTTTGATTCCTTCCCTTACATAAAGAGCTACTCCTCCTCCTTTTCTTCCCTCCCTGTCTTCTGTAGATTGTGTACCCTGGTATGTTTACATACCAGTCATGGTTCTCTGTGTACCATGTTTCTGTGACTGCCAGAGTATCCAGGCATCCCCTCTTCCATCAAGTCCACCATTTTAGGTAGCTTTTTACCTAGACTACGGGCATTGGTACTCATTACCCTCCATTTTTTTATGACTTTTTTTCTTTTTGCCCCATCCTTGTCCTTACTGCCTTTGTCTTTTTCTCCATTTACCCCTGCCCTTCTCCCTATTGACTGCTGTATCTTGGTGTTTACCTCACTAATCACCCTGATTTTTTGGGGGGGGGGGCTAGGATTTCCCTTCTCCTCTTCAGTGCCTCCCCCTTGGCTAGTTTAAATGCTTGCCATTGAAGCATTTAAACCTATCACCTAGGATCCTGGTCCCCCTCCAGGATAGATGCAGACCATCACACCTGTATAGGCCTGCATCTCTCCAGGTGGAACCTCAGTCCCCCAATGAAGCCATATCCCTGAGCTCTGCACCAGCTTTTCAGCCAGTCATTGAATCCCATGGTGTGGAGTACACTAGCCTCATCCATTCCATAGACAGTTAGCACGTCCGAGAAAGTTACCGTGTGTGCTAGTTGTCTGAGGCCCCTCCCCAACTCCACAAACTCCTGTTGCACTGCTCTGATCCCATTCTCAGCCAGGTCATTCATCCCTAGGTGGATAATGACATCCAGCTCCCTCCCCCTTGCCGCTGTTCCCACGATCCTGAGGATTCGTTTCCTCTCCCTCCAAGCCTTGGCGCTGGGCAGGCACCTTACCTCCCTTTCCCCTCCATCCCCCAGTTTTACCCCCTAACAATTGAGTCCCCCACCAGGAGTTGTTTCCTTCCCTCTTGCTGTCCTGGCCCACACTCCTGTGGGTCTCCATTGTGGAGGTTCCTAGCATCCTCCTTGGTCTCCACTGCAGGTGCCTCCATAGAGGAACCATGCTTCACCAGAGTGGCGAATGAATTGTGGAGAGACACAACTGGAGGGATGCACCTCTGTTCCACCACCCTCACTCTCCCTGAGCTCACCGTGGTCCAACCACTCCTCTTTCTTGGCAACCTCTGAGGTAGTGGCGGTGGCCTGGGTGGTCCCTGGGTGGGGCAGCAGGTTTCCTGAATCCTTGCCAGGTCATCATGGAGATGAACAACCTTTTCCCTCAGACCAGAGAGGTGCCTGCAAATAGGGCAACAATGCAGTCTCCAGAATGTCTCTCGGAAGACTGCTGCTCCACAGCCAGTGCATTGCACCACTCCCCACATGTCTGTGTCCCTTTCAGTTACAGATGCTTTATTGCTTTTTGTTCTTGTTTTAGTGTGTGCAAGCTTGTGAGTGTCTCTAACCCCTGTTCAGTGTGCTGTGCCTTTAAGGATATGAACAGGTGCATGTTGTTAGCAGTTTTGGGGAAGTGATGTCAGAGACCCTGCTGTACTGTACTGTACTGGGGGATCCATATGCTGTTGTGTACTGTACCAGAGGGGGGCTGCATGCTGCTGGGATGTGTGGTTTGTGTGATGGGGGGGCATTCCAGTGGTTGCAGCCATAGGGGCATAGCCATGCGGGTCCGGATGTCGGCATGTGCAGTTCACGCACCCAGACCTGCACTCGCCTATGTACTGGATCCACTGTGGGACCCATGCTGGGCATCCTACTGGATGCCCGACTGGGTCCACAACTCCACCCCTGGATGCTCCATGGAGTGCTGTGCACTGAGGGTGTGTGCCCATGGACAGGTCGTGGCCATTGGCAACTACCGGCGGCATTCACACGTCCGCAGTTGCGGAGCTGCATGGGCAGCATGTGCGCCTCTGGCATGTGATTCCCGCCTGATTGTGCATAGACACCATTGTTTATAAATTGATCTTAGCGGGATGTGCTGTGCATTTAAGATTGGAGTTTCACCTGCTTGGAGCAAGGGGGAATTTTCTGTGCTGTGCTTTTTAAATAACTACCTATTTTGCTTTTTAAATAGCTTGGCAGAAGACACCAAGAGAAAGGACTGCTGTGTGACTGAACTTCTCTGCTGGGACTAAAGTAGAAGAACTTTTGTATTTGGACCTTTAATTTAGGGTAAAAAACTAACATACAAAACAAAAACAAAAAAAAGTGTGTGTTTGGGTTAACTGAACTGAATGGGTAACTGAAAAGTCATCTAGGTGTAAATCTCAGGTGACTGAAAGGACTTAACTGCTGTGAGGTTTAAATTACTTGTAGAAAGATCTGGTAAGTAGGGGGAGTGGCTTAGCTAGAAGGAATCTACATTTAAAGACTGCCTTAGAAAGATTCTGCTAATAGCTTGGCAGAAGACACCAAGAGAAAGGACTGCTGTGTGACTGAACTTCTCTGCTGGGACTATATTGCCCTCCTTCCCTCCCCTCCACCCCCCACCCAAAGCTAGTTCTATTTTTATAGGCACAGGATTTGACTGACAACAGGAACTTCCTGTTTAGGGGCAGGAAGTGAGTGATCACAGACCCACCAAGGACCCACCATCCTAGAAGGGCAAGAGTAGCTCTCCGGCCCCTCTAGCTGCTGGAGGTCTGCCTCTGAACAAGCAAGTGGTCTACTGAGAAATATAGGATATTCTTGTCTCCAGAACAGGACAATCAGGAGCTTAAAGGGCACACAGGCAGAAAGTAAGGAGAGAGAGAGAAAAAAAACAGACGAAAGAGTAAGGATTGCAAACAGTTAAGGGGTCAGAAATAAGACATGATTGGAGTGGTGCAGTGCAGTGGCTGTGGAGCAGCAGTCTTCTGGGAGATATTCTGGAGGATGACTTGTTGTCCCATCTGCAGGCACCTCTCTGGGCTGAGGGAGGAGGTTGCTCATCTCCAGGCTGAGTTGGCCAGGATTTGTGGGACCTCTTCTTCCATCCAGGGACCACCAGTGCCACTGCCGTTGCCTCAGAGGTTGCCAAGAAAGAAGAGCGGTTGGACCACAGTGGGCTCAGGGAGGTGAGGTGGTGGAGCGGGCACATCCCTCCAGTTGTACCTCTCCACAATTCCTATGCCATTCTGGCAAAGTGTGGTTCCTCTTGGAGGCACCTACAGTGGAGACCAAGGAGGATGCTGGGAACCTCCACAAAGGAGACCCACAGGAGGGTGGCAGGGGACCCTGCAGGTGAAGTAAACAACTCCTGGTGGGGGACTCCATTGTTAGGAAGGTAGAACTGGGCAAGGAAGGGGAGAGGGAGGTAAGGTGCCTGCCTGGCGCCATGGCTTGGAGGGACAGGGAGCGAATCCTCAGGATTGCCAGAGCAGCTGCACAGGGGAGGGAGCTGGATGTCATTGTCCACCTAGGGACAAATGACCTGGCTAAGAAAGGGATTAGAGAAGTGTAGGAAGAGTTTGTGGAATTGGGGAGGGGCCTTAGTCAAGTAGCACGCACGGTAACCTTCTCGGAGGTGCTACCCATCTATGGCATAGGAGAGGCTAGGGTGTTCTGCATCATGGGATTCAATCAGTGGTTGAAAAACTGGTGTGGAGCTCAGGGATTTGGCTTCATTGGGGACTGGGGGTCCACCTGGAGTGATGCAAGCCTATACTGGCATGATGGGCTGCATCTGTCCGGAGGGAACCAGGATCCTAGGTGATAGGTTTAAATGCTTCATTGGCAAGCTTTTAAACCAGCCAAGGGGAGGCACTGAAAGGAGCAGGAAAATCCTAGCCCCCAAACAATCACGGTAGTAAGTGTGGCAAACACCAACATGGAGGTGTCGATAGGGAGAAGGGCAGGGTAAATGGAGAAAGTGACAAAGGCAAGAAGGACAGGGATGGGGCAAAAGGGGGTAAGGCCATCAGGAAATGGAGGGTAATGAGTACCAATGCCCGTAGTCTGGGCAACAAGCTCCTGAGCTGGTGGCCTTAATGGAGAGGGATGCCTGATATCGTAGCAGTCACAGAAACATGGTACACAGAGAACCATGACTGGGATGTTAACATACCAGGGTACATAACCTACAGGAGAGACAGGCAGGGGAGAAGAGGGGGAGGAGTAGCCTCTATGTAAAGGAAGGGATAAAAGCAACTGAACAAAAGAGTAAACAGGGAGCAGAGGAGGCACTGTGGGTCACCTTGGAGACTGGAAAGGGCACCACAATCCGCACAGGGGTTGTGTACAGACCCCCATGTCAGGGGGAAGGAATGGACAAGGATATGATGGAAGGCATTCTTAGAATGGCAGAGAAAGGGGAGATACTGTTGATGGGAGACCTGAATATGCCAGATGTTAACTGGAGCACATTTGCTGCAGCCACATCCAAGAGCAGGGCCATTCTTGATGCCCTACAGGTGGCAGGCATTAGACAGCTAGTTTCAGAACCCACTCATGAGGGAGCAATCTTAGACCTCGTACTCTCAAACGGGGCAGTGAGAGGATCTCAGATCTAGAAGTAGGTTGCCATCTGGGGACAAGTGACCATCAAACAGTGTGGTTCACATTAAACTCAGCTACAGAGTCAAGCCATACAAAAGTGAGGGTACTGGAATTTAGGAGGGCTGACTTTGGCAAGATGGAGAGTGCCTCAGAAAAGCAGTAGCAAACAGGCTAGAAGGAGGTGTGGAGCAACAATGGGAATTATCAAAACTGCCATCACAGAGGCAACAAGCCTTTGTGTGAAGCAAATAAACAAATCAAAATGAAAGAAAAAGCCACTATGGTTCTCAAGAGAGTGGCTGTGAAAGTCAGGAAGAAAAAGATAGCATTCGGAAGTAAAAGGAAACACAGAAGGAGCAGGACAGAGAGCTGTACCAGTTAAGGCAGAAAGAAGCAGGAGGAAGTCAGAATGCAAAGGCCCAAACTGAGGAAAGATAGCCAACTCAGTTAAGAAGGATAAAACCTTTTATAGGTACATCAGCAGCGTAGAAAGACAAAGGAGGGATAGTGAGGCTGAATAGAATGAATGGTGGTTGGGCAGAGGGGACAGTGAAAAAGCAGGAATACTGAGACGAATATTTCTGCTCAGTATTCACAAAAGAGAGGGGAAGTGCCTAATCCAATTAACAGAAGCTCTTGATAGGGGGTCGATCCCAGTCCTTTCACAGAAGAAAGGGTTCTGCAAGAACTCCTAAAACTGAAGGTGGAGAAAGCAATGGGTCCTGATGGAATTCACCCCAGAATTCTAAAAGAATTAAGGAAGGAACTAGTGAAACCACTGGCTACTCTCTTTTAATAAATCATGGGAGGATGGTGTGGTACCTGAGGACTGGAGGAAGGCGGATGTGATTCCCTTCACAAAAGTGGGACCAAGACAGAGGCAGGAAACTACAGACCTGTCAGTCTGACCTCTGTGGTAGGGAAAGTGATGGAGTCACTTCTGAAGGAAAGAATAGTTGAGTACCTAGAGGTCAGTGGAGCACAGGATCCAAGGCAGCATGGGTTCACAGGGGAAGGTCATGTCAGGACGAATCTAATAGATTTCTTTGACTGGATGACCAAAGTAGTAGACCAGGGAGGGCTGTGGACATGGCCTACCTAGACTTTAGCAAGGCATTTGACACAGTCCCACACAAAAGATTGATAGTCAAATTAACCAGCCTGGGAGTGGGTCCCAGGGTGGTAGCCTGGGTAAAACATTGGCTGGACAACAGGACACAGAAGGTAATTGTAAATGGAGTCCACTCTGAAGAAAGGGCGGTTACTAGTGGGGTACCGCAGGGTTCAGTATTGGGTCCAGTCCTTTTTAATGTCTTCATCAGTGACATTGCAGAGGGACTGGAAGGAAAAGTATGCCTTTTTGCAGATGACACAAAGATCTGCAACAGGGTTGATACACAAAGAGGCGTGGAAAGGATGAAAAGGGACTTGGCAAGGTTGGAGGAATGGTCAGGCGTATGGCAGCTAGGATTCAATGCAAAAAGTGCAAAATAATGCACCTGGGAAACAAGAACCCAGGGAAGAATACACAATGGTGGGAGGTAGTAACAACAACAAAACAGGAAAGGGACCTGGGGGTAATCATATCAGATGACCTTAAGGTTAGCAAGCAATGTGAGAAGGCAGCAGAGAGGGCCGGGGTATACTGGGATGTATAGGGAGAGGCATCAGCAGCAGAAAACAGGAAGTTGTTATCCTCTTTACAGACAGTTGGTGAGACCCCATCTGAAATACTGTGTCCAGTTCTGAGACCCCATCTCCCAAGGACATAGACGGGATTGAGGCAGTCCAGATGAGGGGCAACTAAAATGGTGCAGGGTCTGCAAGAGAAGCCGTATGTGAGAGACTAAAGGAGCTAATATGTATACCCTTGAGGAAAGAAGGGAGAGGGGGACATGATAGAAACTTTCAAGTACCTCAAGGAATCAACAAAGTCCAAGAGGGTAGCATCTTTCAGAAAAGAGACTTGCAAGAACAAGGGGACACAATTTAAAGATAGAAGGAGGGCAGTTCAGGGGCAATGTGAGGAAGTATTATTTCACAGAGAGGTAGTGGATGCATGGAACAGCCTTCCTGAGGAAGTTGTGGGGTCTAAAACTGGGGGAGAATTCAAGAATGCATGGGACAGACATAAGGCAATTCTTGTGAGGGGCAGGAAGATAAAGGCTGTTGGTTAACTAGGATCTGCGGCCTATCCTGTAGGTAGGGAAATGAGCAGACTAGATGGGCCTAGCGGTCCTTATCTGCCGTCAAAGTCTATGTTTCTATGTTTCTATGTAGCTATACCTGTTTGGAGAGAGTGGGATATTTCTCAATCACAATTTGGGTATTTGAATAAGGTTGAGAGGGGCTGACAGTGTCTCTCTCTCTTGAGAGTCCACAGAGGCTGTGTGGGTTAATGAGGGGAAGGAGAAAGAGCTCAAAAGGTGAACAAAGGAATTAGAGAGCCTTTCAATGCCTGTGACCTAACTCCAACCAACACAGTCGGAGTGGTGCTATGAGAGAGGGAGGGGTTGTGTGGAAAGCTGACCGAGTGGCTTGTGGGGATTTGGGCAGATTTTGTGTAATCCTTTTTTTTCTGACTTTCCAGGCTATGAGAGGGTATTATTTATAATACAAAGCAGCTTTGCTGGGAGTCCAGAGGAGGGGTGCTACTGAAGCCTGTGGGATGGGTGGAGATGGAAAAGAGAGCACAGTGGACCACACAGAGGTAAGTAATTAACGTTGTTTATAAATTGATCTTAGCAGGTGTGCTGTGCATTTAGGATCAGAGCTTCACCTGCATGGAGCAAGGGGGAATTTTCTGTGCTGTGCTTTTTAAATAACCACCTATTTTGCTTTTTAAAGAGTAGCTATACCTGTTTGGAGAGAGTGGGATATTTCTCAGTGGTTCACAGTTCAGGCATTTGAATAAGGCTGAGAGGGGCTGATAGTCTAGAGAGAGAGAGAGAGTCTGGTTTGGACCCATACCCACCCTCCCCATCCCTCCCTTCCCAGCTCATTCACTTTTATAGGGATGGCGCTGGATCAGGGTTAGTGGATAGCACAACCAGGGGCAGCCTCTGGATTGTAAATCTCTAACTCTGGTGCACACAGGATGTAGCAAGGGGTGCTCACCATGGGCTGCCAGCCAACTGAACTCAAAAATGTATAAACAAAGTAAGCACTTGTAAACTTCAGATATTCAGAAAAATATTTTTCATTTATTTTTCTTGTCCATCTGCCCGAACAAATAACCTTTCCCCAGTGCTTCGACACTAGCACAGGGTCTCCTCAGGATGTGTGCCTCTGGATTGGCCTGATCAATTCTGACCTGCTCATGGGGGGGCAATAGGATAAGGCTAAAGAGAAGAAATAAAAAGAAAAAAGGGCAGTATGAATTAAAGGTATCACTGGAGGTAAAGAGTGTGCGTCACACAGGGTAGCATGGATATTGGGAAGATCCAATGGGATGGGGTTGGCAGCCTTCAGCTGGGGGCACAGTGGGAGGCTGGATGTCAAGAAGGGATACAGGGAGGGGCATGGGAAGGGTAGTAGGCTGCAACAGCTGCGGGGAAGCTACCTTTTTAGGGGTTGCATGGAGGGCAGTGGGTGCTTGGTGTACAGACAGCTCGAGCAGCTAAGTGATGAGATTAGGTGGTTAACTAGAGTGCTAAGAAGGGGATGGGGCAGAGTGGCAGACCCACCAAGGATCTAGGGCACACATAAGTGCCTCGGACGTTGTCACGCAGTCCAGGCCCAGGGAAGTGAGGAGGGAAGGGGTAAATGGACCAAAAGTGCCACCTTATTTATTTATTTTATTTTTTATTTTATTTTAGTCTTTGGTAACCGGGTAAGGCCCACTAGGCACAAGTGCCTGTTTTCAGAGGCGACCTGGGAGCACTGGGCCGTTAAGTGACTTGCTCAGAGTCACACAGTATGCAAGTGGAGGTTGTGAGAATCAGACTTAGGTCTGGTATGCTGGCTGTATCAAGCTCGTTCACACCTCATTCCTCTAACCTCTAGGCTATAGTGCCAGTCTCATCAGGATCCTTTTTGGGGCAGAGCCATGGGACTCAAGGAGGATCAGGAATAGAATCAGTAATGGCCCAAGAGCAGGTAGGAAATTGAGAGCACAGAACAGTTTGCCTGGGGAAGCTCTGGGCAGGGTGGGGGTGTCAAACAATAGGTTCTCGATGCTGGCTTCACTGGAGGATATGGAGGGGGATGAGCTTGTACAGGGGGCTGAAGGAAAGGTGAATACTAGCAATCCAGAGGGCAGCAGTATGGCAGCTTGTGGCGACAGGGCTTTGATGGGTAATGGAAAGGGAATTAAGGCTAAGGGACTGGACAGGGGAACTAAAGCTAAAGAGGGGGAGGGGGATCAAGGTTGTAAGGGTGGTGGGGTGAAGGTGCAGATGCAGGGAGAGCATTGGGGAGAGTGGATGTTGAGTAGGAGATGGGACATAGGGGGGTGGGACACAGGATGGGGGAAGGACATTAGAGGAGGCGGGTGGGGCAGGAGGCACCAGGGATTTGAAGGGTGAGGTAGGGGCACAAGAGGAGGCTAGTGGGACAGGGGACATCAGGCATATGCAAGGTGGGTACAGGGTCAGAATTGGGGCCAAGGAAAGGGGAAGTATCTGGGGCAGAAACATAATAAAGGGGGTGGAGTCTTACTTCTGGGAGACTCAATACTTAAGAGGGTGAGCTTGGGAAGTAAGGACGAATGGCATAGTTGCATGTGTGGAGTGCGTGCCAGGGATGACAGCGGGAAGGGTGGGACAGTTTATTCTTAAGTATGCAAAAAGGGGGAGGGAGAAGCCTCATATCATGGTGCACTTGGGTACAAATGACTTGGAGGGTAACCCAGTCAATGAGGTGCAGGAGAGCTTCATGGAGCTTGGGAAGCTGTATGAGGGAGGCAGGCAGTTCAATGGCATTCTCAGAGGCACTTACAGTTCCCAGAACAAGTGTGGCAAGGAAACAGAATCAAAGAATTTGATGCGTGGCTGGGGCCTGGTGTCAGACCAAAGGGTATGGGCTGGCAGGCAGATGGGATGGAATTTGGGACAGCAGTGCCCTGTACGCCAAGGACAGGTTACATTTGAGCAGAGAGAGCTTGAGCATCTTAAAACAGAGACTGGGGGAATACATAGCAACCAGAGTGGATTTAAACTAGGTGTTGGGGGAGACAAGAGGGTGGAAATCAATCATGGTCTCCAGACTGGGGAGGCAAACAGGCTTACCACCCCATAACACCAGGACAAGAACAGGGATGGGTTCACACAGTATCACAGAAAATAGTGGCCATAAGGGTAAAGGTGGAAAGGGACATATTGGAGGGTAGTATCCTTAAATGCGAGAAGCCTGGGGAATAAAGCAGCCGATGGCAGAGGGGGAGAAAGACATAGCTGCCATCACTGAAACATGGGCCACCCAATAACCCAATACAAGGATCGGAACCTGGTGATCCCAGGCTATAAGCTATACTGCAAGGACAGGGAAAAAGGGAAAGGAGATGAGGTAGCTATCTATGTGAAGGAGGGGATAAGGGGTGCCAGGGAGGAGGGGGAGGAGGGTTGGGCAGAGGCATTATGGATACAATTCCTGGATTCGAGGAACAGGACACTTAGGATGTGGATGGTATATAGGCCACTGTCTCAGGCAGAGGACTTGGATAGAGGTCTAGCAGAGCAGATAAGAAGGGTCAGTGGGAAGCGTAACACTGTGATCATGGGGGACTTCAATCTGCTAGGGGTGGCGTGGAGTACCCCAGCCACATTAAGCATTAAGGAGCAGGTCCTCCTGAAGGCTTTCCAGGATAGCTTCCTGGTACAGTAGGTAAATGAACCAACCAGGTTAGATAACATTCTAGACCTAGTGCTAACTAATGGGAACTTTATCAGGGAGTTTGGGGTAGAATATCCACTGGGAGGGAGTGTCCATCACACTGTGTGGTTCTCCGTTAACATGGGCAGATAGGCAGCAGGAACGGAGACCAGGGTGCTGGACATCAAGTGACCCGACTTTGCTAGGGTGGGGGAGATAGTGGCAAGACACCTAGCTAGAATACACCTGCACATGGATGCAAATTAGAAGTGGGAAGTTATCAAGCTAAGTCTCACAGAGACCACCAGCTCTTGTACCAGGAAACAAAGCAAAAAAGCTAGGTCCAAAAAATGAAGTTGGTTAAATGGGGAGGTGTTGGAGAAGGTGAGGGCAAAAAGTGCAACCTTCAGAAGGTTCAAGAGATCCAATGGGGGGAAGACAGGGTGGAGTACCTGAAGAAATCAAGAGAGGTGACCAAAGCAGTCAGGACAGCCAAGGCTTCAAGAGAGCTTAGGCTAGCACAGGGTATCAAGGAAGGAGAAAATGATTTCTTAAGGTACATAAGGGTGAGAAGGAATTGGAAGGATCAAATTGTGAGGATCAAAAGGGATAGGGGGTGACTGGAGAAAGGGCCAAATCTGGCAGAAGCTCTCAGTGAATACTTCTGTTCTGCATTTACTAAGGAAAAGGATGGGACGCTGCCTCAGAGAATAGGAAGAGTATGAACAGTTGGGGTGGAGATAATGGATGGTGTAATCTCAGCGGGCAGGGTACTGGTAGGCCTAAGGGCATTGGGGGTGGACAAGACACCTGGCCCAGATGGTATTCACCCCCAGGGTACTGAAGGAGTTGGCAGAGATCCTGGCAGATCCATTGGCAGACCTATTCAATACTGCTCTGGGGACAGAGTGCATACCCCAGGATGGCTCACTTACTGCCCCACCACAAAAGTGGTCCCAAGCATGATCCAGGCAATTATAGACCAGTAAGCCTTACATACATAGTAAGGAAGTTAAAGGAGACAATCCTCAAAGAGAGGTTGGTAATCTTTTTGGAAGGGAATAGTCTACAGGACAGAAAGCAACATGAGTTTGTCTCTGGCAGATTCTGCCAGACCAACCTGGTGGACTACTATGATTGGGTGACTATGGCACTTGTCAAGAGCCAGGCAGTGGATGTCCTGTATCTCGATTTCAGCAAGGCCATCAATTTGGTGCCACATGGGAGGCTGATTAGCAAGTTAGAATACCAGGGGACAGGAACAAAGATGGAGGAATGGGTCAGGAACTGGCTGGGGAGGCAACAGAGGGTGGTGGTGGTGAGGTAAATCTCGGCTCCAAGAGCTGCTACGAGCAGAGTGAAACAGGGCTCAGTACTGGGCCCAGTGTTTTTTTGGCATTTTCATTGCTGACATCTTACATGGCATTAAGAAGAAGATTAGCCGTTTTGCAGATGACACAAAGATCGGGCAGTGGTGGATGACACAGTAGGGTGGCAGGGGCTGCAGGATGATCTAACTAAACTTGAGTGCTAGTCAGACACATGGCAGCTGTGGTTCAATGCAAAGAAGTACAAAGTCATGCACATGGTAGCTAGGAGCCCAAGGAGGAGTTACCAACTGGGAGGGGTGCAGATAGCCACTACAGAGGAGGAGAAAGATCTGGGAGATAATAACAGGACAAATTAACCACTCGGCACAGTGCAGAAAAGCAGCAGCCAAAGCCAACAAGATGCTGGGGTGTATTGCGAGAGGTATCACCACCAGAAGAGGGGAGGTAATCCTACCACTGTACAGGTCATTGGTAAGACAGCACCTGGAGTACTGCATACAGTACTGGCACCCACACCTTAGGAAGGAAGTTAAATTACTGGATAGGGTCCAGCGCAGGGCAACAAGGATGATCCTGGGATTGGAGGACAATCCTTATGAGGAAAGGCTATGGGAACTGAACATGTACTCCCTGGAGGAGAGGAGGGATAGGGGAGATATGATAGAGACTTTTAAATATGTGAAGGGGATTAGATTGGTACAGACAGGATTTCTAAGCTGTGGGGTAGGGACACAAGAGGAGGCATGATCTGAGACTGGAGGGTGGAAGATTCAGTGGAGAAATGAGGAGGCACTTTTTCATGGAAATAGTAGTGTCTAGGTGGAATGTGCTGCCCGAGGAGGCGATTTCCTTCAAAATTGGTGTGCAGTTTTAAGAGGGGGGTGGGACAAAGTGAGGGGGAGGCTCACCCTGATGAGGGGTGGGAAGAGAGGGGCAGCTACTGAGTAAAGGGATGGCTAGCTGCACACTTGAGCAGACTTGTATGGCCTTTATCTGCTGGTGGTTTCGTATGTTCGTATGGCTATTAGAATGACTTTTAATTGCTCCCTTTGCTGTTCAATATATTTGTGCTTACATTTATTTCAATCATGCTCCTTTATCACCCCCCATGTTGGCAGTCATTTATTGTCATTAAAGGAGTAATCTCTTTCTTTACCTCTTGAAATATGGTTGTACATTTGAGCATGTGTGTATTCTTCTTACAATCCCTGCTATAGAGTTGATCTTTTCACTTTGAAATAGATATGCCCCCCCCTTTTTTAAGAGTCCTTGTTTATGATGTGGTTTTCTGCTACATGTTGATATTTATACTTACTGATCAGTTTTGTGATCTGATGGCATCAGTTAGACAGAGGTCCTGCAGTGAAACGTGTATTGTAGGCATATGCTTAGCTGATATCACCCCCATGTCCTGGAACTGATAAGTAATTAAAAAATGAACATCAGGTGGGGAAGAATAAGAAAAATAGCAGGACAAGAGGACACAGCATGAGATTAGAGGGAGGCCGATTAAGGGGTAATGTGAGGAAGTTCTTTTTCACAGAAAGGGTGGTGGGTGCATGGAACAGCCTACCTCAGGAAGTGGGGGTATGAATACAGTGCAGGGCTTCAAATAGGCATGGGGTAGGCATTAGGGAGCAATACAGATGAGTATGAATAGACAGGCCATTGACAGAGCAAATGCCTATGGCACATTCATAAGGTAGAAAAAGAAATGGTCAGACTGGAAGGGCATTGCGGTCCTTATCTGCCGTCACTTTCTATGTTTCTATGTTTCTATGTTTCTAGTCAATTCAATTCAACTCAATTTAAAGTTTTATTGTTCGATTTATAATAAGTCATTACAAATTACAAAAATTTAAAACACGTATAAATACATTATCACTGTTCACATACATAACAAGTATTATGTCCAGTTTAGACAAAATGATACACAATAGTTTATTCATAGGCAAACAAGCATACAAAGATAAGTGCAAAATCTAAATGATCTAATTTAATAAGATGACCTTGGTTATTAATAACTGAGGATGCCACCTTTCTATGTTTGCTTGAGTGCATGCGCAAGAAACATTATGTGGCAGCTTAGGAGAGAAGCAGGTGGAGGTGAGGCACTGTGGCAGCCAACAAAGGCACTGCATTTGGGGGCTTGGCACTGGTGGACCTATGGAGGCACAGTGTGCCAATGACACTGGTCTCCAAAAGTGTCATCAAGTTGAAAGGTTTTCACCGCTGCAATGAGGGACTGCTTCGTAATTGCAGCGTCAGCCATTCCGGCTGCAATGAGGGTTAAACCCGTCATTACAGGGCGGTACTTTCCGGGCAACAATTAAATTAAACATGATGGTGGTTGTCACGCCTTCTTGGCCCAATGAAAGCTAATTGGGGTGGCCAATCCCCTATCGGCAAGCCCCGACCCAGTTAATTTGCCGATAGGGGAGCCCACTCCCCATCGGAATGATGTAACCCTCTTCCCCATTTGTTGTGTGTGAGGGGGTGCCCAATCCCCCTCGGCATTATGACCCCCCTAAACAGTCATTCTTTGCCAACGAGGGGCCCAATCCCCATTGGCTTCAGAACCCCTGCCCCCAAAAATGCAGGTGACATACTGGGAGCCCACCCCAGAGTGCTGGAAACAAGCCTGGAAAAAAACCTTCCCGTGAAATCTTTTTATTTATTTTTTTATCTCCCTGAAATAAAGGAAACGGTCCCACGCTGGTCGTCGTCCTCTCTCCCCCAACTCGCACTCCACCCACTGTGCACCCTACCCACACACCCACCTCACCTCCCATATCACTCCTCCGGAGCCTGGTACGACGATCTTCCGTGGACCGGGAACACGTCTGCACTCTTCAAAGCTGACCGTGAACTGAAGAAATGCCGGCAAGCTGTATAATGGCATAAATAGGGTTTTTTCAACTTTGGTGCATATCCCAATCATTTATGGGAATTTTGGCACCAAATTTTCAACATGGGGTTATTGGGACCCCTCACCATGAATTCAGGCACTGTCATGGCGCTATTCAGTCCCAAAAGGTGATTTCACAGTCACTGCATGGAATCACCTTCCAGGACGGAGTAATGAAACAACAGTGCCAGTGTTCATGAGGTGGGCTCTCAAAAAGCCTATGTTGCAAATTTGGTGAAAGAAATCAAAAAAATTACTGTTTTACAAGCGTGTGTTGCGCAGTTTCCATGCACGCTTGTAACTTCATGAATTTGTAATATTTTCACTCCAGATTTTCTACAATGACATTTTTCCTCACCTCCTTATGTACAGTACAGCTGTCATTTTTCACATACTGACCAAAATGTGGTTTCGCACTACTGGCACAGAATAGCGTGGTTGCTGTGGGAATCAGTGTTTGGGACACATTAAGAAAATCACAGTGACACTGTTTCATGAGCAGAGGTCCTAAAATGCCTATGTTGAAAATTTGGTGATGAAAGTCCATAAAATGACTGTGTTAAGGGCACGCAATGCGCAGTTTCCAAGTGAAGGGAGAAGGGGAAACATAAATGTTAAGCAGATGGGGGAGATGCAACATATTGCAGACATGAGGGAGGAGAGCATGACTGGAGAGAAATTGGGAGATGAGGAGGTGGGAGAGGAGCCCCCTTCAGCAGGGGAGTCAGTACCAAAGATGGGTCCCTAGCTAAAGGGGACCCACAGAGACCTCTGGAGGCAGGGGTACTATTACAAGGGGAGGATGGCGGTGTGGGGGAAGGGAAACCATCAGGGTCAGGATAAATGGTTCGGATAAGAGAGGGTTAAAGGGGACACCTATTCAGAGGGGTCTTAGTTAAGTGGGCAAAATAACGAGGGAGGCAGAAAGGGGAGGGTGACAAGGGGGTCTCTAACAAGGCAGCAAGACTCCCATGGAATTGAGATCACGAATAAAGGGGGGTATTGGGGGCTGAGAGGGCATAGTGGAGGTAACCATAAGGATGATGGCGGTGTTAAGGTTCTGTTATTGGGAGACTCGATTAGGGGTATCCAGTGGGAGGGACAGGGGGGTGGATGCCATAGCCAGGTGAAGGTAGTGAGTATCTCTGGGCTGACAGTGCACAGAGCAAAGTTCATGGTGTATGAACTGGTTAGGGATTGTGGAGGGAAACCAGATTTCCTGGTGCATTTGAGAACTAACGATCTAGAGGGAAATAGCGTTTTGGAAATCAAAGCAAGGTTCCAAGAACTTGCCAGAGTCTGTCAGGATAATGGATACAACATTTCCTTTTCAGAGATATTACCAGTACCAAAGGCCTCAGTGGAGAAAAAAATGAAGATCACAGAGGTTAATGACTGGCTCGGAAGTGGGGTGAAGAGAGTGGGTTGGGGTGTTAGGGAACTGGAAAGGAGTTTGGGAGGAATAAGGACTGTATGCCAAGGACAGGCTTCATCTTGCCCCATTAGGGAAGGAAGTCCTTAAACAGGGATGGCTGACTACATTCAAGAAAGGTGGGGTTTAAACTTGTGGGGGAGGGAGATAGGGAGGGCTGACCAAGCTCTCTCCTCCAGATAGTGGGAGCCTTCAAACCCAGGGGAGGGGAAACAGACTGGGGTGGAGGTTTCAGGAGGAGCAGAGGGAGGATGGAAGTAAAAGGAACCTGGGTGGGGTTCAACAAATGGGATCAGGGATAAGGGGTGGGGTTGGTGTTAGTAAATGCCAGGAGCTTGGAAACAAGTTGCCAGGTTCAGAGCCATGCTGTTCGGGGGTGGATGTGGCGGACTTGGAGGCGTGAGCCAACAAAAACCATGACTGGGACCTAAACGTGCGGGGTACACTATGCTTAGGAAGGATAGAAAGGAGGGCAGAGGGGGTGGAGTGGATATGTTCATTAGAGATGACATAGAAATTGCTAGGGTAGAAGAAATGTGGAGGCCTTATGGGTCACCTTACGATCCCCAGCAGGAGATAAGGTCAAGCTGGGTGTAGTATATAGGCCCCCCTGGGATGAGTGATGTTCTAGAGGATGGTTTGCTGGACAACATCATTGCCCAGTGTGGACCAAAAGGGGAAGGAGTGGTGTTGATGGGGGACCTTAATATGCCAGGTACAAACTGGGGAACCATGTCCTCTAAGGTGGCCAAGGAGCAGAGGCTGCTGGACGGCTTCCAGGATGTGTTCTTAAGACAGCATGTGATGGAGCCCACAAGGGAGGGGCATGTCCTGGACGTGGTTCTGACAGATGGGAATCTGGTAAGGGACCTGGTTGTAGAGGACCCCCTGACTGGGAGTGACCACAATACTGTCTGGTTTCAAATAAGCATGGGGGGAGGGGGGGAGATCTAGGACACTGGCAGTGGACTTCAGGGGGGCAGACTTTGTGGGCATGGGAAATATTCTCAAGGATCACTTGAAGGGGGATTACATCAATGACAAGTGTGGAAAGGAGATGGGAGGTCATAAAATGGGGACTTCATGAGGCAGTCAGGATCTGCGCTAAGTTGAAACGTAAGGGAGCAAGGTCACATAAACCATGCTGGTGGTCCAGTGAGGTACAGGTAGCAGTCAGAGAAAAGAAGGCGCCTACAAAATATAAAACAACAAGAGGGATAGGATATGAAATGTACCATCTTGCATCTAGAAAAGTCACCGGATGGTGAGGGAGCAAAGTCCAGTAAAGAGCAGCAGCTGGCACAGGGGATACATGGAGGGGAAAAGGGGTTCTTCCGGTACATTGGGGAGCAGAGAAAAACTAAGGGCCATCTCAGCAGACTGAGATCAGAAGGAGGGTGGGTGCAAGAGGCAAGGGACCAGGCAGAGGTATTTAACGAGTACTTTGCCTCTGTGTTCACTAGGAAGGAGGATGGGATATCTAAAAAGCAAGCCACGACAGGGATAGAAGCGGCAGTGAGTGGAATCAGGGGAGCAACAGAAATGGAGCAAGAGAGAGGGAGAGGTACCCCAAGGGTGTCACATCTGGATAAGAATAAAAAGACCAATAAGGTGGAGGGGATAGATGATGCTATCTCCACCAAAAGGGTGTGGCTAGCCCTCAAGGCCCTAAAGAAAGACAAATCTCCTGGGCCGGATGGCATTCATCCGAGAGTACTATGGGAAATGGTGGACATACTGGCTGCACCCCTGGCGGAGCTCTTCAACAGGTCACTTGAGACAGGGAGGGTACCTAGGGATTGGCGAGAGGCACATGTGGTGCCAATCTATAAAGGGGGGTTGAGGGAAGTACCAGGTAACTATAGACCCATCAGTTTGACCTCGGTGGTGGAAAATTAATGGAAGTATACTAGCAGACGATTAGGGGTGTACTTGGAGGAGGTGGGAGGTCTGGATGATTCGGCAACATGGGTTTGTGCCAGGTAGATCATGTCAAACCAATCTTGTGGAGTTCTATGAATGGGTAACATCAGAACTGGACAGGGAAAGCCTGTGGATGTATTATTCTTGGACTTCAGCAAGGCGTTTGACTCCTTCCCCCACAATGGTCTGGTGGAGAAACTGATGGGGTTAGGAGTAGGCCCTTTGATGGTCAGATGGATTGAAAACTGGCTAGCTGGGCGCACTTAGAGAGTAGTGGTCTGTGGGGAGCTCTCGAACCCTAGAGAGGTTAGTAGTGGGGTACCGCAGGGCTCGGTCCTGGGTCCAATCCTGTTTAATGCATACATATCGGACATCAGGGAGGGTATAGGGTGTGAAATGAGTCTCTTCACTGATGACTCCAAGATGGGAGCAGTAGTTGAGGGAGAAGAGGGGAGGTTGGCCCTACAAGGGGACCTGGGCACCCTGGAAAGCTGGGCTCACACATGGAAATTAAATTTCAATATCACCAAGTGCAAGGTGTTGCATCTTGGGCGAGGAAACCCTAAACACAGGTACACCCTGGGAGGGGAGGTGCTGGAGGCCTCAATAGGGGAAAAAGACCTAGGGGTCATGGTGGATGCATGTATGAATAACTCTGAGCAGTGCAGGAGAGCAGCTAGCAAGGCAAACAGGATGTTGGGATGCATCGTAAGGGGGATCACCTCTAGGAGCAAGGAAGTGATTCTGCCGCTGTACAATGGACTGGTTAGACCACACCTTGAGTACTGTGTACAGTACTGGAGACCACACTTGAAGAGGGACATGCAGCTCCTGGAGAGGGTACAGAGGAGGGCAACTAAGATGATACAAGGGCTAGGGGATTTGACGTATGAGGACAGACTTGAGGAGCTCTGCCTGTTTTCATTGGAGCAGAGGAGGCAGGGGGACATGATTGAGGTTTTCAAGTACCTCAAGGGAATAAATAGGGTAAACATGGAGGGATCTTTAGACTAAAGCAGGGAGTTATCACCAGAGGGCATGGTTTGAAGTTGGAAGGTGGAAGGGTGAGGGGAAAAGTAGGAGGTTTTCACTGAGAGGGTGGTGGACCCTTTGAATGCACTGCCTGGTGAGCTGGTTCAGAGATCCACAGTGGAGGCTTCAAGAGAGGTGGGACAGACACAGAAAGTGGATGTATCAGATGATAGCCTGTCCCAGGGGTGGGGATGGATGATAGGGTTTCTGGAACACAAGGGAGGGAGGGCCTCGGCACCCAACTAGGGATCTAAGGTTCGAGCAGACTCGATAGACCATAAGGCCTAATCTGCTGGCAAATAGTATGTTAGTATGCTCGTAACTTCACGAAGTTGTAATATTTTCACTCCAGATTTTAAACATTGGCCTTTTTCCACATCTCCTTATGAACAGTACAGCAGCTATTTTTTATATCCTGGCCAAAATGTGTTTTCACCCTTCCAGCGCAGATTAGAGTGGTCACTGTGGGAAGTTAGTGGTCGGGACAGATTAAAAACAAATCACAGTGACACTGTTCATGAGCAGAGGTGCTAAAATGCCTGTGTTGAAAATTTAGTGGCAAAAGTCCATGAAATGACTGTGTTACAAGTGTATGTTGCCCAGTTTCCATGCACTCTCATAATTACTTGCATTTGTAATATTTTCACTCCAGATTTTCAACATTGGCATTTTTTCACACCTCCGTATGAACAGTACAGCTGTCATTTTTCATATCCTGCCTTAAATATGCAGAATAGCCCGGTAGCTGTGGGAAATCAATGTTCGGGACAGATTAGGAAAATCATAGTGACACTGTTCATGAGCAGAGGTCACAAAATGCCTACGTTGAAAATTTGATGAAAAAATTCCACTAAATGACTGTGTTATGCATATGCATTGTGCAGTTTCCACATAAGCCCGGAAGTTCGAGTATTTTTAACATTTTCACTACAGATTTTCAACATTGCCATCTCTTCACAGCTCCCTATGAATGGTACAGCTGTCATTCTTACATCCTGCCAGATCTGTGTTTTGTACATCTGGCACAGAATATCACAGTCACTGTGGAACTCAAAGTTGAACACATTAAGAAAATCACAGTGCTACTGTTCATGAGAAGAGGTCCCAAATGCTTTCATGAGGTGGGGGTCACAAAAAGGCCATGTTGAAAATTTGTAGTGTAAATACCAACAAACGTCCAGGGTGTTACGGTGTCTAACCATAACATCTCACCCTGTGCAGACTGACAGGCATCGGGGTGTGCCTTTGGATTGCCAACTGTAATGCTCATGCCATTCCACCCCCAACCCACCACCCTGCAACCAGTGACAGGCATTGAGGTGTGCCTTGAACTCTTTGGCTCCACAGTTCACCCTCTTCTTCTATACTGCACCCATTTCAGCATATATCCTTATGGAATGGGGTGACTGTATAGCCGAACACCCCAAGGCACACCTCAGCATGTATCAGTGTCTGCAGGATAGGGTGAAGTGAAATGGCATGAATGTTATGGGCAATGACCCAAATGCATACCCCAATGCCTGTCCATCTCTGCAGGGTGGAGGTGGGGTTGGCATGAAGTTCAATACTACACTGCCATTCATATTCTGCATCTCTCTAACTCCTGCATTTCCAATGCTAATACCAGCAAGCAAACATTCGTCATTGACAAATGCTTGTTTTATATAGATCTGCTTTTTCATATATCCTCTCTTAAATGTAATTTTATTTCTTCTATGATTTTTAGGAAGGAGGCCACAGGGATCAGAATACTTTTACAGTAGACTTTAATAAATATGTTAATAAATGTTGCAGTTCATATTCCAGGGTTCCCAGTACTTCTTCCAAGAGTTGTTTTCTATATTTCTCATATAGTGGGCAAAGAACAACAAGGTACATAACGTCATCGTGTCCTAATTTACATCTTCATAATCCACTATTCTCCTTCTTTTTATTATGCTTGGAACTTTTCCATTTGCTGGAGAAGCATTCAAATCTGAATCAAGTTATTATTTTCCTCAGGAATGGCCCGTCCATTATTTGTAAATATCTTTCTATTTTATGGCTTATTTTTTCTTTGCAAGCCATGGACAGACTATGGACTGCTTACAGAGTTCTAAATCATTTTGTATATATATATATATATATATATATATATATATATATATATATATATTCCTGCCTCTGTCTCTTACAATTCCTTTTATCTGGGATAGTGGTATCTAAGGCTGTCTGTGATAACTGGAAGAAGCCCATAAGATTTGATAGTTCTTTTCACTATTTGTATACTGGGGAAGGTCGCATCAAGTTTCAGATAGTTTATTGCTTCTTTCACACACTGCTGAGGTAACCTGTTTTCCCCATCCCAAATGCTTTCGTCCAATAGACTATGGGCCGGATATTCAAAAGGGATGCACCATGCACAATAGGGTTGTGCCAGCGCAAGTCCGAGATTGCACCACTCTGCGATATTCAGCAGGAGGCAGTTGCATCACTGAAAACATGCTGAGCAACAGCGCAATGCTAATTAAGGCATGCGCAACTGAAGGGGGTGGAACCATGCATAAAGTGCACAATACGATATTCAAAGGCTTGCGCAGTGCGCAACAGTGGATCAGGCGGAAGTTGCGCCATAGCGGAAATGAGCCAAAATAAAAAGGCTCAAGGAAGAGGTGCAAGAGCGCTACAGAGGCCGCACATGAGGCAGGGAGACAGACAAGGCCAGAGGGAGAAAGAGTGCAGTCCAGGGAGAGCACAGGACAGAATAGGGGCAGGGAAGGTGTGTGGGGCCACAGAGTGCAGAGGCCAGGAGGTGTACCCGGTGCAGTGGAGGTAGCAGTCAGGACAGCGGGGGGAACAAAGCAACAACAGCCAGGGGGGAACACAAGCCAGAGACACGGACAGTGCCAGCTTCCACATGGAAGCTGTAATGAGTGGGGTGAGAAGGCATGCTGCAGGGGGACGTGGCCATGGAAGGGCCTGTCAGTGGTACACCCTCAGCAGGGCGTGCGGGCCCGCACCATCTTTGAGCTCTACTCAGATGTCGAGATTGTGGGCCAGTACCTCCTGAACAGGGCAATACTGAGGCGGCTCTGTGAGTTGTGCAGTGATGTGATGCAGGCACCCTCATGATGGAGTCATGCTCTGTCAGTGGAGACAAAGGTAACAGCCTGCATGTGCTTGCTCACAACAGGTACCTTCCAGAGACCAACAGGGGACACCACAGGCATAACACAGTCGGCCACATCACGCATCCTCACCCAATTCCTCAGCACACTGCTGCCACATGCTGCGGAGTACATCCATTTCCCCAGCACCGCGGTGGAGCGCACAGAAAACATACAGGAGTTCCACAGGGTAGCACGTATGCCTGGCGTGCTAGGGGTGATAGACTGCACCCATGTGGCCATTCACATGCCACCTGGCCCCGATGGAGCCGCCTGTATGAATCGGAAGGGTTATGCCAGTGTCAACTGCCAGGTGGTGTGTGATGCCAGTGGGCGCATCATCAATGTCTGTGCCACGCACCCTGAGAAAGCACATGATTCATTTATATGGTACCAGTCAGCACTGTGCCATCGATTCGAGAGTGGGGACATCCCCACAGGACATCTAGTGGGTGAGCATGCATGTAGGACTGACAAATCAGTGCCAAGGTTGGGTAAGCCACAGGTGCCATGGGTGTGGCACACAGGGTTAGGGGCAATATGAGCCTGAACAAGATACTAACCTCCACTATCTCCACACAGGTGACAGTGGATACCCACTCTATCCCTGGCTGCTCACACCCTACCGGCGGCCCACGACCCCATCGCAGCAGCGCTTCAATGAGGCACATGCCGCCACACGCAACATCATTGAGCGGGTGTTTGGGATGCTGAAGGCGAGCTTCCGTTGCCTAGACACCTCCGGCAGTGCCCTGCAGTATAGCACCTCAAAGGCCTGTGGGATATTCCTGGCCTGTTGTATCCTGCACAACATGGCCAAAGACTGTGGGATAGCCATACAGGTCGAAGAGGGGGACAGCGATGGGGACGACGGTGACGCCGGTGATGATGGGGATGGGCAGCGCCCACTTGGACGACGTGACTCCCGACTGATCCGGCTGGCCCAGCTGCACCGGACACCATCACAGAGGAGCACTTCACCCAACACAGGTAAGTCATGGGGCCATGTGCAACCAACAGTGGCTAGGGCACAACCCACATACACAAAGGGAAACACACCAGGGGTGCATGATGGCAAGGGAAGTGGCAGGGCACAGAAGCACACACATACAACCAGGGAGGGGTGAACAGTAACACGCCACATGAACGGACACACACACATACACACACACACACACACACACACACAATAGGCACAAAGTGCACAGGGGTCAGCTGCACAACAGAGCCGGAACACAGACACTAAAAACACACATGTCCACAGGCCACCACATCCACTGACTGTCCATGTATGTGTGTCAGATGCTGGGCACCTTCGCACTTTGGTGTACAGTGCAATGCAGGCATCATCATGTACATGCACCTGTGGACGGCAGTCGGGAGGGTGTGCAGGAGGTCCGTGTGTCTGTGTGTAGGGCTGGGCACCCACTGGTGCACTGCCCACCAAAACACACATTGCACACATGGCAGCACCAGACAGGGCCCGCACTGAGAGAGAGCTCAGTCTTGCTGCACAGTGCCACGGCCACCTCGGATGCGTGGGCGGCCCCGCTGAGACCCAGCAGCACTGGCTGGCTGAGCACGGGCCTCATGAGGTGGCACCGATGGATCACCAGGGGTTCCACTGTGCGAACGCGACCTTGCCCACACAGGGGTCCACAGCACACCGAACATACCTGCACCAGGGGTGCTAGGGATGCCCACAGCTGAACCTGGCATCGACAGGGTGGGTGTCACACGACGCCGGGAACGGGGAGTGGGTAGCATGCTGCGTGGTGTGAGCGGCACAGGGGCACCTGACTGTGTGCCCATTGTGGCCACAACAGCGACCAATGCCTGTGTCTGCCTGTCAATGGTGGTGGTCACATCCATCCGCAAATGGTCAATCCATGACAGGATCCTCTTGTTGTCCCTGCTGTGCCACTTCAGAGCCACACACAGTGCCTACACGGATGTTGCAACCTGCATCTGCTGCTGTACTGATGCCTGCAGCAGGCGGGTGTGCTCGTCAAAGGGGTCGTCTGCCACCTCGGCAACCTGTCCCTCAGGGTATGGAAGGGCCTGATGTTCAGCACCCTTTGAGGGTGGGCACTGCTCACCAGGACCAGGTACGGGCAAGTCCACAGGTGGTGCACATACGCCACCGCTGAACCCTGTACTCCCAGTCCTGGTGGGTGACTGCTGCTTCTGCCCCTCCGCCTGCTGTGCCCAAGGGCTCAGTTGTTCCACTGTGTGGCTGCAACAGTGCCAGTGACCTGTACAGCCACCGGTGCTGCCCCACCGGTGCTGACAGGCACAGCCTGGGACTGTGCTGATGTGCTGGCACACACGTCGGAACCAGCTAGGTCCATGGGTGTGAGCTGTTCTGCTGTGTGTCCATTCTGTGACACACACATGTCAATGCCCATAGTGGTGGTTGTATCATCAATGGTGCGGGTCTGTGCCACAGCCACAGCCACAGTGTGCTGGCATGCCTGCATGCCAGACCGCTGAGACACAGGAAGGGCACCCCCCACACCTGTCTCACCGACATCAGAGACGGCAGCCAGGCGCGCATACTGGTGCAATGCAAGACGGCTACCTGCGGAGGTGGATGGTCCCTCCTCTGACTCTGGATGGCTGTCTGCAGTGGAAAGACCCTCCACCACTGACCCTTGCAGATGCACAGGATCTGTAACAGAAAGTGAGAACACGTTAGTGCATGTGATCTACCTTCCCCCCCCGACCATGACATACCATGCAGTGATGGGCTACCACCTGTCTGGAAGCCACCTCCAGGAATGCCCTCAATGGCACTGTGCTGCATGCTTGCAGCGACGGTCCTCTGCGGAGTCAGCTGCACCACCTCTAGCTGGCCCCCCACCTGTTGCAGCACATTGCGCCCTGATGGCTGCCACCTTCTCCTTCACCCTCCTCCTGTCGGTCCCCATCTTCTTTACATTCCTGCACAGGCGCTGGTGGCTGCCGTGCAGGTTGATGGCATGTGCCACCCTCCATGCAGCAGCACGGGCCTGAGGGTGCCCATGATCCACTGAGAAGTAGCTTTTTCATCCAGGTAGGCCTCGAAGACTGCCTCTGTCTCAGCTTTTGTAAAATTGGGCCTCCATTTCCGCCCACCATCATCCTCCTCACCCATTCCTCGCTCGATCATATCACAGCCTGTATGGGTGAGAGTGGTCACCTGTGACTGTGCAGTACACAGCAATTCCCTAAGACCATAGTCCAGAACATCACACAGCATGCAACTCACCTATTCACTGCAGTAACCGAATATGGCCACTGCAGAACAGCATCGCATTTTTATAGCGCAATCCATGCAAATTAGGTGTGGAGCAACTTTAATTAGATGCAAATCGTGCTGCTGCTCCTTTGAATGGCTGATCGGATGATTTGCATATGACGGCTGAATATCGCGCTTTGCGCAATACGGTTGAACGGGCTGCGCCAATGGCGCAGTTCTGTGACTCCGTAGTACACCGCACTGTGCATGCCCAGGTAGTTTACGCAGGCGTCTGCCATGCTGATGACGTGCTGTGCATGGTAGGTAGTTCAGGGCATGGCAACCATTGTGCCAGTGGCACTACAGCGACGGTCACTACATGGCACTGTGGCACAACTGCGCAATAGTCCGCTGTGGCAATGGCACACAGGTGGCCAATCACACTGGACGCATAGACGTCTGATGGCACTGTGCATGGCCATGCGCCAGAGACCCATGACCCTGTGCCCGACCTTTGTCCCCTTGGCACTGTATGTATGGCATGTCTGCAGCTCTATCGCGCTGTTCGGTAACAGCGTGATAGGGACTGGTGGTGCTGTACCAACAGCGTGATAGGGATTAGTGACGTTATATTGCGCAACAATTCCACGTAGGGTTGCCGTGCTGCGGAGAGCCATATTGCCTACTATACATCCAGGGATAGTACGCAGAAGAGCCCCCCAGTGGAGTTCCCTCAAGCTCGCAAACTTGGTGGTCATAGTAGAGCCTCACTATGGCCCACTATTTGGGGATGATCCCCTTAACATGGCCAGGACACATGTGTGGCAGCAGGTGGCCACTGAGCTAGAGAGGCCACTGGCCAGCGGAGGTCCGCGGAGCAGTTCAGGCACCGGTACGGGGACCTGCGGAGGAGGGAGCCGGCACTACTGGCACGTCTGCAGTCACATGCCAGGAAGGGCGTGGTGCCTCAGCCAGCTGGGTGATCTGTCTATGCACCTGTATCGTACATATGGGTAACACTGTCTATTGTGTCCAGCACATGGGGGAGGGTTGGTCTAGGGTTGGCTGTGGCGGTGTTAACAGGATATGTGATGTATGGGTCTGGCTGGGTGGGCGGGCACACTCATTGGGGCAGGGGGAATCTGCTTTGGGATTGCACTGATGTGTTTCTCACCTTTTGTTTCGCACAGGCATAGCAGAGCAGAGGAGGGCAAGGGCTGAGGTGCAGGGAGTGGTGCCAGTGGTTGCTGAGCATGGTGGTGGTGGTGAACCACTACAGCAGCAGCAGCAGCCTGATGAGGGTGAGTGCCATGACATCATGATTGCTATAGCATGCTGTGTGACAGGGTGGGGGGCAGGGCATGGCCACCATCCATGGACACCACTGCCGTGCACGCGACATGTGACAGTCAGCACTGTCCAGTGACACTGCATGTCTGAGAGTGCGTCAATGGTGGTCCATGCGTGCACTGGGCACATGGCTGTGGCACTGCCTGCCCACTGCGTAGCCACATTACTGTACAGCCTTGGTTGTGCTGTGCTGGACATGGGTGGTGTGTGTGTGCAGTGGTGCACATGGCTGTTGCTGCCTGGTTGGGCATGTCTTGTGCACGGTTACTGTGGGTGGGTGCAGTCCATCACAGGAGCGGGGCACTTGGCTGTATGCCATGTATGATGGGTGGGCTTCAGGGATATGGACAGAGACAGCCATTGACTCTGATCCCTTGTCCTAGGTGTCCAGATCCTACACCAGAGTGAAAGGTCAATGCAGCAGCTTCTACAGGTGGCAATGGACTCGCTCGCCATCCTGCTGGACCTACACCAGCATGGTCTGAGACGCAGAAGGAGGCCCCGGGACCAACACCAGGCAGCAGGAGAGCAGGCTGGCAGGCAGTTACTGCCCATCACCTCCCCCCTTTACCTATCCCTCACACCCTGCCTTCCCTCTCCCAGTTGTTCACCCCTGCCCCTTTCCCACCCCTAGCTTGTACCCATACCCCCACCCCTGTTTTGTAAATTTGTAAATAGTTATTGTTGTTCTTCTTATTATTATTCTTGTTATGTTTGAAATACATATATTTTGATATGAATACTGTGGTGGTCTCTGATTCACAGCTGGCTATAGGTGCTCAGTTGCAGTGGTGTGCATGGCATCTGGGGTGGTATAGTCATGGGTATGTGTGTGTGTGCGTGGGGAGGTGTCTCTGGTGTGGGAGTGGCTTTCAGTCGGTATTGCAGTGTGCTGCCACCCACTGCTGGGTGCTCATGGTGGGTCTGGCTTGTATGGTTCTGTGGTACACGAGGTTGCAGTGTGACGGAGGGATGCATGGGGATTCCTGCAGTGATGATCACTGCTCATGGGGGGTGTCTTGGGGTCACAGTGCAGGGTGTGCTGTGCACAAGGGGGGGCTGCTGTACACTGGGGTGGTCTTCCCCCTTTGTGTGGCAGTCTCAGCTTGCCAGTGGGTGTGCTGAGGAAATATGGCCCGGCTGTGCTTTGTTTGCTTGTCCCCATGGGCTGGTGGATATTCCGTCCCTCCCCCAATTATGCTGTGCTTGGGGTGTGGGGTGCATTGTCAGTTCTGCAGTGTGTTCCTGTGCCATCTGTGGCATGGGTGGTGGCCCCTGCCTCCTGGTTGTGCACTTCCATTGTTCTGCTGCTGGGGGGCTCCCTGCTTGCGCTATGGCGCCTCTGGACTGCTCAGCTGGGCTGCCCTTGTTGCGCTATAGTGCATCGTATCTGCTCAGCTTCCCCTTCCTGGTTGCGCTATGGCGCAGGTTGTGTGATATTCAGATGTTGGCTGGTTGTGCAATTTGGCTTTACTCCATGTTTGAATATCGCGTCTATTGTGCATGTGCGCAATGGACTTGTGCTTGCTCCTGCTATTGCGCACATTTTGGGCGCAGTTTGAATATCTGGGCCAATAAGCCTTTGTTTTATTTGACACTTCACTGGTAGCTGATCCACTTCAGCCCTTTCTAGGGCAGATGTTGTACTGTTTGGTAAGCCTAACAGTTTTTTTGTAAAATTTATTTAAACATGGTTCTAAGTTGATGTTTGTTTAGGTACCCCATATTTCAGCACCATAAAGTAATTGACTGTGTATTTTCGCATTTATCACCCTGATAAGGTGGGGAAGAGTCAAAAACAAAACGGGACTCTAACACTGAAAAAACACGATTTTAGCATGAACAAATGAAAATGCTTATTAGGGAAATTAAGAGGGCTACATATATGCCCACATGTTTAATTACAGTTCAGCCTGCCAAGATAAAGCACTCATCACAGTGCTGCCAGTGATAACTTGCAGCATCCTTCAGGAACACAATATAATCCAATGGTACTTAATGCAATCTGTCCTGCAGCAGACTTTGACATCAGCCATACAGAGTGCTTCATCCTGGTGGCTGGCAGTATATTTTAAAATAGAAGGTTTCTGTTCCTTTAAACTGTTTAATGCATGCATTGCATTTCACATACAGTACACGATTCAGCCTAATTAATTCACTTACAAATACTATTACATATCCCTCAGTTATTCGTACTGTATATTTAGCTTTTCTTGGGAGAAGGTAAGTCCAAGTAAAAAAAAAAAAAAGATCAAAAACATCCCTCAATCTTAAGTGAAATTGGTTAAAATAGTTTAAATCTATGTAACCCAGTACCCCCAATTTTGAAACGGGTGGTTCCTGGGACCAGGTTGTCATTGTAAAGGGGTCCCTCTTTAATCTTGAAACTGAAGGTTAGAGACTTCATGTTTAGAAGACCCTGTCTGGTGCATAAACTTACACTCACAGTTTCAGCATCCTGGTGCCTGTTGTCATCTCTCACTGGCCACCGCAGCAGGTGTCTGGTTCTGGTAGAATGATGTAAAAGGAGACACACTTAGATGGAACAACTAGCGCAGCCTCAGCATTTAGTATATTAACATATAGTGCTGCACCCTCAGCCAAAAAAAGTATTGGTGGTACAACAATCACAGTAAGTTCAGGCAGTCATGGAGAGGTGATCAGTGCCCAGATAGAATACAAACACAAATGTTTATGATGAGGGCCAGCTTCAGATCTAAAAAAGGTGCTTGATACAGCAATGTCCTGAAATCAGAGTGTTCAATACTAGTGGTGGGCGAAGTGGGCTCAATCCGCTCCGAAAAGCGATTTGCGGAGCAATGACGGATTTGTAGATTGCTCTGTAACGCGAAGTGGAGTGCTTTGCATTATAATGAGGAACACAAAGTCCATTGGAAACAATGACTTCACGTTACTTCTCCTCCTCAGACCACTACTCCACCAAATTTAAGGCGAAGTACATTGTGGGCAGTGCACTTCGTCTCACTTTGCATTGTTTTTGAGTTCTGAAGGTGAATTTTGCAGTGATTCATGGGATTTCAAGTCATATGGGCTCTATATTGATCTGCACAGCCTCAGTTCGGGGTAGTATGAGTAGGAAGGAGTAGGAGACAGTGTGCTCTGATAGCTGTCTGTGATATAAATCCTGTAAAAGCTGTTCAAAAAGCATTTTTGCATTTTTTTGGGGGCTCCAACTTTAGTTCATTGATTGTATGAAACCCTCCTGTGCTCATGTCATCGAGCGTTTTTGTTTTTGTGTGGATTTTGAATGTTAATTTACAACATTGAGTGTGTGTGTGGTGAAAGACAGTGAAAGTGTGCTTTGGGGGTGGGGCGCATTTGTGGCATAGGCAGATTTAAGTTGGAGAAATAGTGATTTCTTTGTTTTTTGGTTATATATTTGTTATATAACTGCCTGTGTTAATGTACACACAGTAATATTTTCAGTAATAGTTGAAATTTTCTTGCTGTTTGTTGTGTGGATGTGGTGCAGCAGTTCATAAGTTCAGGTTGTTTACATTACAAATTTACAATACATAATGTGTCATAGAACTGAACTTTTGCATTTGCTACGCATTGCTCGTTCAGCATTGTACACAAACTGTTCTGTGTGTGAGTGTGAGTGCAGTGTTGCATGCATCAAATAATACACCTTTTATTGTGCCACAGACTACTGTAATTGCAGGTGCAGCAGTATGAACTTGCTGTCCACTGCAGCTGCCTGATTTTGCACTGCGATTGTGGTATCTGTTCTTAGTTTTGCTGCTTGTAGTGCCATAAAAATCTGCACTGTTTGCATTCAGTGCCCCCCAACCCCACGTTCAAAAGGTATTTTTTACCAGATAGAATTGTTTTTGTGACCTCATCAGTACCACTGGTTACTGAAGTTGTTTTAATTGCGTGACAGTCTCAGAGTAGTCTCTTATCTGTTGCTGAAGCCACAGTTGTTTATTTGGCTTCACATCCAGCGTCCCTCCAATCAGAGAGTGAACATATCAAAATCTGAATTTGGTTATAATATTGTGATTGATCCCCCAAAATGTCTGCAAAGGGACGTGCAAGCAAAGCTGTTTCTCACCATGGCAATGTTGGCAGTAAGATGGTCTGTGGGCATTGTAGTAGTACACAGATGCGGAAGTGCATTGCTGATGTGAGGAAAGGTATTTCTCCTGCAATGTTTTTTATAGCCCAATCAGTAGCTTCACTCATAGTTGGAGGAGATTATGTTTTCCCAGCTGGTGGTGTTAGTGTTACTGGTGTTAGTGGTGGTGGAGGTAGTATTAGTATTGTTGCGTCAAGTTCTAATTCCGACCAGTGTACCGTATCCAAACATATTGAGTGTGAAGCAGTGCAAGTGAGTGGCAGCGTAGATGATGTCATACTTCCCAGTAACATCCCAGTAACTAAACCTGAGGATTCTGATAATCATGTCAACGACAGCATACAATGTGATATTCCATCCACCATGGCACTTAACGTCACGCATTTTCCATGCAGTGATTCACAGTGTGGTGAAAAAATATCAGGTGATGGTGGTGTAGATGCTGATGATGAATGTGATGATGCTGATGATGGTGATGTTGTTGTTGTTGTAGCATGCAGTCCACTTGCTAGCATCCAAGCAGAAGATGTGGATGTGGGTGATGTTGATGAATATGATGATGATGTAATTGACCCCAGCTGGGAACCGGAGAAAAAGAAATTCAAAGTGGCTGTGTCTGAGTCTGTTTGCTGGAATTCCCCCGTAAAAACTTGTGCTCTACCGGTTTTAGTTGATGATGATGACCCAGTAATCAATATGATAGGTAGTCTTGGTGGTCAGTTGCAGTCCAGGTGTGCAGTGCCTGAAACATCACATGCCCCCTTCCCCACTTCAGTGCTTAAAATAACAGACTTAAATAAGCCACATTATGGACAAGTTAAAAGTAGAGCATCACAATCCCTTGTTTGGGATTTTTTTGTTCAAGATGCAAATGATGAGTCAGTTGCAATCTGCCAGGTTTGCCTTGTGCGTGTGAGTCGAGGTAAAAAGGGGAGGCATCTGGGCACAGGAGAACAGCATACGCATCTTAAGAATAGGCACTTGGCACTGTGGACCCAGCACAAGCTGGCAGCTAATATCACAGTGAGGCATTCACCCTCATCACCGGCAACCATAACCATCATGTTATCCCCTTCCATAACTGTTAGGTCCAGTAGTAAATTAAACATGTGCAGTAGTGAGGTAATCAGAGCAGAGGATTACTACAGGCATGATGAGGTGGAGGACCATAATGACTTTGAAATGTTGT
Organism: Neoceratodus forsteri; assembly: GCA_016271365.2. Taxonomy (NCBI): domain Eukaryota; kingdom Metazoa; phylum Chordata; order Ceratodontiformes; family Ceratodontidae; genus Neoceratodus; species Neoceratodus forsteri. The sequence goes on from CM057454.1 coordinate 25,722,131, forward strand.
CCAGTGCTGGTGAAAGTAACAGTTTTTGTGGTGGTGATGGTGGTGGTGGTGAATGCAGTATGTCTAGTGCAAGTGGTACATCGATCCCGGTTGGCAAATCTGGCAAAATAATAGCATTTCTGGGTTTGTCATCATCACCTGTGCAACCGTCTTCATCAAGTGTCCACACTCCACTCCCTGCCAGTGCCATTCATCACAGAGCACAACCATTTGTGATCAACACACCCCGTGTAAAATGTTTTAGTCATCCCACATTACAGAGTGTTTTTGCGGATAAACTAAAGTTCCCTCCCGAATCATACAGTGTCATGTGAACTTAATGCTGCTATAGCGGAAATGCTGGCAATTGATCTTTTTACTCTTCTCCTTTGTGGAGAATTCTGGGTCACGATGGTTTGCTGCACGTGTCTGTCCAAAATGGAAAGTCCCATCCAGGACATACTTTTCTACCCGTGCTGTCCCTGAGTTGTTCTGCACTGTGTCTGACTCAGTAAGACTTGCCCTTCAACATTCCTCCTCTCCATTCATCCATTTAAATATGGATATGTGAACAAGAGGTAAAATAGTGGGGAGTTCATATTTGTGTATAACTGCATACTAGGTGCAGATGCCAGGGGATGTTTGTGATGCTAGTAGTGTGAATAATCAGTGCAGTAAAGTGGATTGTCGCGGTAGCAATCTTTCAGGAATTTGACAGCATGCAACGATTGCTATGCGCAATGTGACCTGTTCACACACACTGGTGAGAACATGTTGGACATGGTACTGACTGAAATTGACAGATGGCTTAACCCTCTGTCCCTGAGTCCTGGGTTCATAGCAAGTGACAATGTGTCAAATGTGGTGAAATGCATCACGAATGGTGTTTTTTTCATGTTCCATACATGGCCAACTGTTTAAATCTTGTGGTTCAGGAGTTTCTGCAGCACCCTGATATAAAGGAAATGCTGACCGTTGCACAACGAATCTGCTTTCACTTTCCAAGATCTGGAAAGGCCTGTGACCAACTGCGGCAGTTGCAGATACAAAACAGCCTGCCTCAGCACCGCTTGAAGCTGGAAGTTGTCACCCAATGGAATTTCACTTTATAAATGGCAGAGAGGTTGTATGAACAATACAAAGCCATCTCAGAATATCTTGTTATGCACGCTAGCTGTGACAGTTCTGGGGCCTCCATGTCTATGACGACTGAACAGTGGTGCCTCATGGACTATGTAATAACAATTTTGTGGCCTTTTGAACATGCCACACAGGCAGTGAGTAGCGGGTCTGCCTCCATTAGCCAATCAATTCCACTGCTGATGGTGCTGAGGCAGACATTGGTGAATGTACAGCATAGCCTTGATGTTGCCGGAGATGGTAGTAGCAGTATATTGCTGCAATACATGCTGACAGTATTCAACCAGAATCATCACTTTGTGAGCATTCAGCCTAGTAACAACTTTGCCATAGCAACAATCCTGGACCCACAATACAAACATGGAATTGCATCAGTACTGGAGGGAGGGCCTGAACAGGTAAAAAATATCAGTGGTCAACTGGTGCGCTTGGTTCATGGGGCACAGAAGTCACGTGCCAAGGTCAGCAAACCTCAGCAGCATAATCTGGCTGAAGGTGTACCTGCATGACCATCAAGCATATCCTGCAAAGGGGAAGGGGACTGCAGTTCCAGGTGGTCTGTCATCCAAAGTAGCTGGCGTCAACCCGCTTTGGGAGGCCTTGTCCCAAGTGGGTATTTGTGAAATAAATGATTCGGGAGAACAGGATGATGCATCAACAAACTGGACTTAGTGCAGCACAGAGAATGGTTGAGTCATATTTGTCTGAAAACAGGCATCCGACAATAACTGAAGATCCTCTTTTGTACTGGAGTGGAAAGGTCAGTGTATGGCCAGAGCTGACTGCAATGGGCACTGAAGTACCTCACATGCCTACCCTCCAGTGTAAGTGTTGAGAGGGTATTCAGCTCAGCAGGTGCAATAGTCAGGGCTTGTCAGACAAACCTGTCTCCTGCAAATGTTAGTTTGCTAACAGTCATTAAAATGAATGAGAGGCACATACCAGCACAGACTGCAACCTCAGATTTGTACCCCAGCCTAGTCATGGTGGTCTTGCTGATGTGGAAATGGAGCATCCTGGGGGCACTGGCAGTGGCTGCCTGAAACAGCCCACCACTGATGTAGATGATGACACAATGGAGAAAGAATTTCCCAGTGGTCAGACTTCAGACATTGATGACTGTGAGCGCAGCTTTCTTTATGAGGATGATGATGTGGTTAATGTTGGCAGGTTTTAACTGTAGTTTTTAAAAGGCAGTGTTCCCCCCAGACCACCACCACCGGGACTGATGTTAGCCACTGCCACCACTGAACCTGAGTCTGTCTGCCCCCCGGACCACCACCACTGGGACTGATGTTAGCCACTGCCACCACTGAGCCTGAGTCTGTTCGCCCCCAGACCACCACCACCACCTGGACTGATGTCAGCCACTGTCACCACTGAGCCTGAGTCTGTCCACCCTGGACCACCACCTGGACTGATGTTAGCCACTGCCACCACTGAGCCTGAGTCTGTTCGCCCCCAGACCACCACCACCGGGACTGATGTTAGCCACTGCCACCACTGAGCCTGAGTCTTTCTGGACCACCACATCCATCAGCCACAGACACAAAGCTTCTTAATATTTAAACCATAAAGTGAGTATGTGTACTCATGTTTGTTATGCTGCTTCATTTCCTTTAGTTGTATGTTTTGTTTTCTGTAGCTTTTCAGAGCTGCAATGGTAAAACACATATGGTACACTTATTTTATTTCTTTTACAGGGTAACAAAAAAAGGCTTCATTGCTAAAACTCATTGGGAATGGTACTGTAGCTGTACCGTACAGAGAGGAAGCAATGTAATATCCATGAGAAATCCATTCTGGTAAGTATGAAGATTTTATTTCATCCATTTCATTGTTTTGGAAAGACTGCAGCAAATACTGCACACAGGTTGTGTTAGTTGACAAGATGTGGGTTTGAAATGTAACTTGACTTTAGATTGAGATTTGAAAACCAGGGAGGGACAAATACCAATTAAGCTGTAAGAAGTCATTCATTTCTTTTTTTAGGAAACTTGCAGATGCTTTGTTGTTCTATCAAAGTGGCCTTATCCAAAAAAGTTCTTCAACATCAGGCACCCCCTTCCCTGAGCTTGGGCACACATGCAACATGCAGAAGTCGTTTCATTAGATGACCATGACCATCATTAACACCTGGACTCCAGAAGGATGCAGATGAAATCTGTGAAGAAGTAACAAAATAAGAAACCATTACAGACAAACCTGCAAATATGATTCCCCTCACCCCCCCAAAAAAAAATACTTACCTTCATGTGCTTGAGAGTTATCCGTTTCCAATTTCATTGCAAAAGATTCTCATTGAGCACTAGAATGTGCACACCAACAGTTTCTGTGTGACCTGTGATGCAGAACAATACCATGAGTACATGACTATGTCAATCCCCCTCCCCACCTACAAAATACACAACCATATATCTATATATATATCTATATCTACTCGCCAAGGCTACTATTAGTGTATAGCCAAAGGGCTCCCTTCATTCCAGTTGAGATGATCACATTGCATTTGCTTGAATCATCTTGCAGAACATATTGGACCAGCAACATGACACTCACAGTCATCATTTTATACTGGGGTATGTGCTGAAACACTCTCATTCCACTGTGTTACCACTTGTCAATTTTCTGCACACAAGGAGGATGCATTTTGGGCCTACAGAAAAAATCTGGGACTCTGTGCCACCACTACACGCATGACTGAGTGCGCAATTAATTCTGGGGGACTTTGTATGTGCTGAAATACTCTCATTCCACTGTGTTACCACTTGTCAATTTTCTGCACACAAGGAAGATGCATTGTGGGCCTACAGAAAAAATCTGGGACTCTGTGCCACCACTGCGCGCATGACTGAGTGTGCCATTAATTCTGGGGGACTTTGTATGTGCTGAAACACTCTCATTTCACTGTGTTACCACTTGTCAATTTTCTGCACACAAGGAGGATGCATTTTGGGCCTACAGAAAAAATCTGGGACTCTGTGCCACCACTGCGCGCATGACTGAGTGTGCCATTAATTCTGGGGAACTTTGTATGTGCTGAAACACTCTCATTCCACTGTGTTACCACTTGTCAATTTTCTGCACACAACCAGGATTCATTTTGGGCCTGCATTAAAAATCTGGGGACTCTGTGTCATGTTTGTGTGTTCTGTGATTGTTGCTATGAGCTCATGATGTCATACTGGCATTTTTACAATTAAAGCAGCATTGCAAGAATGTTCTGACAGTTTTGAACTGTACTTTTTTATTCTACTTTACATTGCCACAGCTACCACTAGTTACCTCCGAGTCATGACTTGAATGATACGCTTCTTTCACAATTTATGTCTGCTTTACTTACTTGACTACTTTTTTTCATGTATGAAAAAAGAATGCGCATGCCTTCCAATATTGTTCGGACCAGGTTTGTATTTATTTGCAGCTGCTTTTCAATAACTATTTTTCTGTGGTGTCATAAAACACTGCCTGCTGCATAACTGTTAATTAACAACAGAAGTGATATATAACAACTAATTGATGTGATGGAGAAAAGCAGAGGAAAACATTGACAAAGACCTGGTCAGCACCAATTTAAAAGGAATGCTCCTTTCACAATTTCATACATGAAAAAAGGTAGTACAGCAGACTCAAAGACTGTAATTTCTTGTGTCATTCCAGTCAGGATGTAAGTAAAGGAAGTTGTAACATAGTATTAAAAAATATAGGTCAGAGTTCTCAACAGATTGTTGTGCTGCTTTACAGAGACTCACCACATTACATAGTTATGGTGATGCACATAAACTAATATGTGGGGGCATTACTCCCACTGGAATATTTCTTGCTCCACAGAGTGCAATATATTTCTGTGAAAACACTTTGCATTGTGCTCCGCTAACGCAAAGTGGCCACTTCACATCCACTTCGCAGGCGGATTAAAAATTCGCTGCATCTCTATCCAAGACAAATGGTAGTTGCACAAAATATGTCCATTAGTGAAACAAAATTGAAATATTAAAATATGGAAGATATAAATACTAGCACCAGCATCCCACCCTGTGGAGGTCAGTACAGAGAGGTGGAGTAAAACAAACAAACCACCAGTTTTTGTTGATTTTCTTCAGGGCTTGCTAAGTTCAGTACTTGGCAGGAAAAATACTTTGAGTAGACACAAGGCAAACATTAATTTTACTATATAAGACTTCAGTCTCACAGTAGGTTCATTGGATTTGACACCCTCCACACACTGGGGCTAGGTGTGATTTGATCTCCAGGCTGATGTGCAGACTGTATACCATTGTGAACATGGAGGCCATCACATGATGAGTGGTTTGCTGATGTTGCAAATGAGATGGACTGCCTCAGAGTCAGTTAAACCAACTTAGAGATCTTTGCCTGCCCTGGGGCACATGAAGGCCAGATCCCAGGGACACTGCCAAATGCAGCTAGGTGAGGACCAGACCCATCTCCATATGGGAGGCTACTCCCTTACATTATGATGGAAACTCAAACTTCAAAGTAACTGAACTCTCCTAGAGCCCAGGCCCCTGTATATATGTGGGCCCCCATCATTCATTCTTATGTCAAAATGTGAACCTGATCAGGAACCCAACCTTAAGGTACCACCCCATCTTAAGGTGTGTTACACATACAGAAACAAACTAAATGAAAATAAAGTATATCTTATTTCCTGGTGTAAATTTTGGAACATACACTGAGAACAATAGCATAATTCATTAATCCATAGAGGTAAGAAAGACATGAAAAAGTGTAACACCATAATGCTATTTCTTCATTTGTTGTCTGCTGTGCATGGCTACTGGGACATCTGAATTGTATCATCCTGGTGAAAAAATGCCCTATGTCCAGAAGAGGGCAACCAGAATGGTGCAGGGTCTGCATTAAGATGGCATTAAGGGCAAAATGTAACTATTCGTGGATGACACCAAGCTCTGTGGGAGAGTGGACACAGCTGAAGGGATACAGGACCTACAGGATGATCTGGAAAAGCTAGGGGGGTGGTCCAGAATCTGGCAGCTTTGCTTCAATGCCAAGAAATGCAAAGTTATGTAGTAGTAGTAAAAATATTTATTTTTAGACAGGGTAATACATTAGGTCAGAGGACCTGTTTTCAAAGTAGTCCTATTTCACATTCATTCAAGTTACAAGACATCATAACTTACAAAAATGTAATGAGCAACTATCACACAAGATCCTAAAATCTCCTAACATAAACATATTTACAATAATGTCAACATTACATTTCATTACTCATATCTGATATATTGACACAATACAGACAAGATTGCAATAAAAAATACATTTTACAAAAACATACTGAAGCCAAGAATCCTAGGACGGAGTACTACCTGAGTGGAGTCCGAGTATATGCATCACAGGAGAAGTAGAACCTGGGAGCGACGATCAATAGTTCATACTAAGGTTCATACTAAAATTTAAAGAGAGTCAAAGCCCCATGAGAGCTCCCATGCTAATTAAAAGTCATAATATCTTGGAAATGTATCTGATAATAAATGAGCATCAAACCGTGCTTTCAATTCTGTTTTATTTTTGCTAATAATGATATTAAGTGGAAGTTTGTTCCAGGGATTGATAACCCTCAAAGTAAGGAAACATTTTCTCCTTAAGTAATTAAAGGTTTTACCAATTAACTGGAGAGGGTGACCTCTGGTATCATAAATGTTGTCCTTAAATTGTAATCCTAAGTCTGTCATCAAGACGGGGTCCTGGATAATGTTGTATAAAAATAATACATTTCCATGTAGATGATGAGTCTCTAATGACAGCAGGTTGAGGCTATTTAATCTTTTTTATAAGACTGGTTACCTGAAGCACTCCATGCAGTGCGAGAAAGCAGTAGTTAAGGCAAACAAGATGCTGGGATGCATATCTAGGGGGTTCAGTAGTAGAAGAGAGTAGATTATGCTGTCTTTGTGCAGGTCACTGATAAGGCTGCATCTAGAGCATGGAGTTCAGTACTAGTGCCCACACCTCAAAAAGGACCTTAACCTGCTGGAGAAGGTCCAGAGGAGGGCTACAAAGATGATAGCTTGTCAGCAGGGTAAGACATACAAGGAGAGGTTGAGGGCACTGAACATGTACTCCCTGGAAGACTGAAGAGAGACAGGGGACATGATTGGGACCTTCAAGTACTTGAAAGGGATAAATAAGATTAAGAAGAGTCTCTTTAAGCTGAGTGGCAACCATAACATGAGGGAGCACAGTCTTAAGCTGGAGGATGGGAGGTTTAGGAGGGAGGTCATGAAGCACTTCTTCACAGAGAGGGTGCTGGACACTTGGACTGCGCTGCCAGAAGAGGTAATCTCATTAAAGACAATGGGCAGCTTTAAGAGACACTGGGACAGGTATGGGGGAAGGTACAGGTCATAGGTAGGGAGGATGGGAGGAGTGGGGAGAGGGGGCAGAGACAGTTGCTCAAGCTGTGGACCCTGCAACATAAGCAGACTTGATAGACCAAATGGTCCTCTTCTGCTGGCTTCTTCGTATGTTTGTATGCATCAAAAGCCCTATGAGGAATGACTGAAAGACCTTAACATGTATACCCTGGTGGAACAGAGGGAAAGGAGGGATATGAATGAAACTGTCAAATACCTCACAGCAGATATAGATAAAGTTCAAGAGGGATGCATTTTTTAGAAAAATATATGCTCAAGGACAAGGGGTCATGCTATGATGCTGGTTGGTAGACAGGAAGTACTTCTTCATAGAAAGGGAGGTGGATGACTGGAACAGCCTCCCAGCAGAAGTGACAGGAGCAAAAATGTAATGGGGTTCAAGAAAGCATGGGACAGGCATAAGGGCACCTTAGTGATGAGGCGGGGGGATATGCCGGACATCACAAAGGGCCTGTGTTAATACAGTAGTTAGGGAGAAACAGGCAGACTAGGTGGGCAAAGCGGTTCTTATCTGCTGTCAAATTCTGTTTCTAAATGTGTTTCAACTAACTGAGAGGGAAGACGACTGCAAATCTGCTATATTTTTTTAATTTAATAAGGGATATGTTATTGATTTACTCAAAATACACCAATTTAACTAATTTGTCTGGGAGTGTCCATTTGTACTTCTGTCTGCACAGCATCTGTAGTGAGGTTTACTTTGGGGGTGGGTAGCAATAGAGAGCCAGAACAAGCCTTTATTCACCCCTTTAGCCTCTTAGTTTTTCCTTGTTGGAGAGGTGGAATGGAAGGAGATGACTGCAGTTCTCACTGGTCTACTTTTAAAATTGGTAGGATCCTCTGTTCCCTGAAGAAGGAAGAGAGAGAGAGAGAGAGAGAGAGAGAAGTTTTTCTGGATTCCATATTGATGTGGAACTGCAGAGAATATATGAAGGCTGATGGTCAAAATTACAGGTACAGAAATCGGTGTAAAAATCATGAAAAGTCATGGATTCATTATGTGTTAAAGTACTGTACTTCTATTCTGATATGTTTATACAATCATATCAGCAAAGATGTAAAAGTTTGTAAAAAGTCATCATTAGGCTGGTTAGAGAGTAGAGATGTTGTGAAGCTGGCAAACATTGCTTCGCTAAATAATTTAAAAAGTTTTCCACATTTGCAAAGTGGGAAGTGAAGAGTTCACAATGTTTAGGGCAGGCAAAGTGGCAGGTTTTCAGGAGAAGTTATACAACTTTTCTGGTAAAGTTGCAAAATCACCTTAACTTTGCCTGACTTCACCTAAAAAAGTGCAATTTCCCCAGGAACATTCAATGTGAATTTGCAATGTGGTGAAGTGTGCAATTCACAAAGTTATTCCCGAAGGCAAATGTTGCAACTTTGCTGTCTGGGAGGCAGGCAATCACCTTCTGAATAAAAGACAAATGCTGCTCTGCACTTCCAATAAATGCAATTTATTTCAAAGCACGCAAGCACACCTTTTAACACCTGACTCGTCAGACACTACAAGGTGTGTTTGAGTGCTTTGAAATAAACCACATTTATTGGAAATGGAGAGCAGCATTTGTCTTCAATTCAAAGGGTGACTGCCTGATTTCTTTGCATTCCTGTTGATATTTTTGTTGTGAGTACTCCAGCCCAAGTGCATCTCCAGTTTTGATCTTGTGTTGACCTCTATCTGGGAGACAGGGGTACATGTGCATGCCCTAGAATCCCACACTTGGGGAAAAATGCATTGTGGTGGCAAAGCACAGAATTATAGAGCTGTCATTTGCAAACAAACACCACAAACTATGATGGTTTCATGGAAAATGAAAAAAATGATGTTGTTGTCTCAGAAAATGCCCCAAATCATTGGAGTTTTTTATAAAAAATGGAAACATCATGGGATCCATGACTTCCCTGACAAAGTACAGCCTTACTGATGCATATTCATATAGCAAATCAGAATCCTTTTGGTTCAGAGCCTTAATTACTGTGAATTAAGGGAAATAACTGTCAAAAACAACTTGGATAAAAATGTTTTATACTAAGTCTGAGTGATGTACCATATACAAGCCATATGTAATACTGTATGTTTGGATTCCCAGATGCTTTACATGGATTTGAGTGGAATAAAATCCATGAACAATGATGCTGTGCTATTTCAATGAGTTCCTACAGATGGAAATTCAAAAGTGATAGATATTATTTAGCAAGTTTTCATAGTTATTTTTTGATAGTCACACATTTTGTCATTAGTAGGCCAAACTGACAGATTGTCAATGACATGTATGATAACATAGTCCTTCCCTGGTAACCAGTACATGTGGGAAAGACTCATGTTTGACATAGAAAAGAAACACTTGTTGGTTGCCATCTGGTTGTTTATATTCAGTGCCACACAGAGTTGACTTTAGAAACATATTTGTTTAATCTTTTTCAATAGTTTTGAAAAAGAAAAATCAAAGAGTGTCAAACACTTCCAAATGAAATGTGTAGTTTTGTTAATTTGTAAGACTGAAAGATTAAGGGACAGATCTGGAGCCAGAGGAGGTAGTATAGTTCAATAGATAGACTATGATATATGCCTATGAACCAAGAAACTCAGATACAAATCCCATGAGAACAGTATATTAACTGTGTGGCACAGAACAAGTTAAGTAATGTCATTATTCTTTGGTTCATCCAGCAGTAAAATGACTAGAAGCAGGATGTCATGGAAAATGAGATCATTCAATCTCATCTGGCTAGACTCAGTAAATAAACACACAAAACAAAGAAAAATAGATATGGAAACTGTTTGGATATGGGGGAAGGGTCTTATGTCATTTATAGTTTGGTGTTCTAGATGGTCACTTTGATTATTTAACACCACACTGTGGACTGCTACCCTGTTGAAATATGCTAAATGGTGATCACAAATGTGTTTGCAACCATGTAGAGAAGGAAGGAAGGGCTGCCATGTATATATGTTGTCTGTACTGCCACTGGAAGAGGATAAACATGACACACATACAGTATAAGAAAACTGGTAATAAAAACTTCTTTACCATGTACAGTATACTATCTTATGCTTAGATCATGTTCATGTTTTCCAGAGGTTCACCTTCTGTCCACACAATTCAAATTTTTCCTTCCAGTTCTGCAAAGCCAAATTTCCTTGTCCAAAACTGATGCCAAGTATTTTAACTAAAGCCTTTGAGAGTCCCATTCCTAATGAGGTCTCCTTCATGGTGGAGTTCTGCCCCACTTACAGACCCACACTTTTGCCTATATTAATTTTCAAGCTTGTTGCTTCTGAATGGGTACCTGAAATCTTTAATGCCTCATTCACATATATGCAAGCATGATGTGCATATGCCATAATTTTTGTTGAATTATTACTTACTGGACTGACAGTCCCCTCAATTTTGTCTTTTCCAGTTTAAGATTGGATCCAGACAGAACACTTACAGCGGGGGAATAAGGGCACCATGTCATACTCCTTTCTTAATACCAACGTCTTTCCCTAAACGTCCATGTATTTGTGGGGTCACCACTGGGTTTCTATACAGGGTATGAATCTAGCCTATAAAGCATGGTGATATGCCACATTAAGATAGCTTAATAAACAGAGAAGAATAAGACACCCTATTGAAAGTCTTTTCTTAGACAAGTATTAGTATACAGCCTGACAGTCTCCCTGATGAACCTTGTTCCGGAATACAGTATCTCTTGAAAGATACAGATTTTAATAAATTGACCAAGTTTGAGCTGGCTCAATAAGATGTCATGCTATTGCTGGAAACCTTTCACATAGAAGCTAGGACAAAGTTTTAAAAGCAGAATTGAGGAGGCTGAACAGCCTCCAGTTCCATTACTCAGTCTTATCTCCCATTTTATGTAGTCGGGAGAACTGTTCCAAGGGAACTACTTATTTATTTTGTATAAAATATGTATTAAAGCACTATTATTAGATAGTCTGAAATAGTATCTAAAAATTCATTTGAATGTTCATCAGACCCAGGGGACATATTATTGCTTAGTCTAGTGATAATACCCTTAACTTCTTCCTGTGTTATTGGAGCTACAGTATCAGATTTAGTTTCAACTGTTCATGCTCTGAGATTCTCATGCACAATGATGCTTGTACGTGATGAATTTATTCCTCTACCCAGCAATCTCCTGCATCTCTCCAGCCACTCTGTGGTTCTCCAGCTATCCACAAGACAGGTCACAGTATGTAAAAACTGGTGAAGTATTGTCCAGGGCAAACACCATCTCTTATCGGGCCCTCCAGGGATCCATTCAAGGCCCTCTCCTATTTACTTTTTTTTTATCAATGACCTACCCAAGATCTGTAATACTGCTAACATCCTTCTGTATGCAGACAGTGCAACCAACATTGTGCATGGGAAATACATTATCACTATCATCAAAGTCCTTGGACACAACTTCCATTCCCTTTAACAGTGATTCAATCAAAAACCATGTTACTCGGCTTGTCCCCAAAGGTTAGAAGATTTTCCCAAGACTTCAGTAGTGCAACTTTAGATGGATTGAAGCTGGAAGTAGTTAATTAATTCAAATACCTTGATGTTAACACCGATCCCGCCTCATATTTGATGCTCATCTGATCAACGCCATAAGAAGTGTTCATCAAAAACTGGGTCTATATTGTATTGCAAAATACCTGGCACTCAACACTAAAGTCAGAATCACCCAGAGGTGCATACTCCCCCTGACTGAGTATTGCTCCATCGTTACAGATGCTGCACCCCTTATGATCGGGGCAAAGAAAAGACTCTTAACCTTCAAGGTTGCCAAAGTTGCATCCTTGCGAGGCCTATGGACCCATCACTGCACCGATTTTGAAAGATTTGGGTGGTTACAACCCAAAACCAGAGCCCAGTTAACCAAGAGAATTTAATGCGTACTATTCTATGTGGAAATGCTCCCTAATGCCTATCCAGGCTATTCACGTATGTGAACAACCCCTTCTTTTGCTCCTCTGCAAACCATCTATTGAAAGTTCCATTCATGTACACAGGCATGGACCAGAACTATTTTAGATACAGAGTAGTACGTTGTTCTGAAACACCACTCCTTTCACTACCAGAACTGTCCCTTCTCGAAAAATGTTTGCTGACAATCTGAATGTACAGCTTCAAGAGTCTAATGTCTGTACCCACTTTGCATGACTTACAAAACACTGTTGGCTTATTGAGCCATCTAAATGCCTTTCTTTTGCACCATGTTACTTCATTTTGTATTATGATACTTATACGCTTGTACCTGTTACACTGTCTTGTTTTTTACTCTTCATACCCAGTTTGTGCCTGAAAAAGGTACTTCGGCACCAGTGCACTTACAGGGTCATCAAAATAGGTAGATAGATAGATAGGTAGATAGATAGATAGATAGACAGACAGACAGACAGACAGACAGAAAATAAATTGTTCAGGCTCATGTGATCCTCACTGCTGTATTTTGTGATTTCTGTCATTGGTAAGATTATGTCCTCAGCTCTGACCCCCCCCCCAACTTGCTTAAAACAAAGGAAAAATTAAGTGTTGTCATTTAAAGTTTAGTACAAGCACAAACCTCTCCCAACCAAGCTTTGGTGTACCTACACGCCTCCAAAGCGCTGGCACTCCACACATATCATAATCTGTCTGTCTGTCTTTATCTATCTATCTGTCTGTCTAAATATCTATATATATATTATGGCAACATATTGTGAAGGATGAGATACTGCCCTAAATTTAATATAATTTGTTTTATGATATATTCTTTCTTTTGGCAGGGGGGAGCGGGGAAGGGACATTATTACATAATTTGGAGCCAGAACGAATATAGTAATTGGGATGGAGGTATAGTAGAGCTCACAGGAGGTATAAGACTTGAGGTTAGTAATGAATATTTATTACTTTAGCTCAGCAGGCTACACTGTGGCCTTAATGGTTTCAGACTTACACCACCACAAGCACAGCAATCCCCAGGAGTAGCATGGCAACATCAACCACCATGAGGAATCCAGAGTAATCAATATTTATTCCTTACTTCAAGGTGTTTATTACCCACAAAGTTGTTGTTGGAATTTCCGTATGCCAATTATTGCACTGGTACTCAAAGAAATTTGTCTGAATTATTGAAACAAAACTGAATCCATGGGACCAAATCAAAGGTGAACCAAATTTAACAATGGACATCTTTTTTTCACCCTTATACAAGCATTAATGCACTTCTTCATTGGTGCAACCATCCAATATCCCATATAAATATCCCTACTATTCATTGCACTTCACATATTAGGATTTTGTCCAGTCCTTTGTTTACATTGAGCCCTTCTCTGTTAAATAGGGCCCCACTGCAGTTCTCAAAAAACCCTCAGTAACTTAAGAAACTGAATCCTGCTTCCACCATGGCACATTGTGACAGTCAACAAAATATCCAGGTTTTATCCATGCTCAGGGATTCCTTCATCTGAAGTAATGGATAAAGGAACCGGGATGATAGGCTCAGAGGATCACTTGCTAAAACAACACAGCTACAACAGAGAGCAAAAAACTATGCAGTATACTACACAGCTGCATGCAGTGTTGGAATTACACTTTATGAGCTTTTGGAGCTAGGAGAGCCCATACAAGCCCTATTTTTAAATTGAGCCACCTGCTCCCTTCCTATTAAAAATCAATGGCAGTGATGTGTGAGCTTCTGGGGTTCGCTTCAGAGATAGGGGTGAGCCCTATCAAGAACTCTGTAATTTCAACAATGACTATATGGGGCCCAATTCTCAAAGCCCTAAGAGTGAAGCAAGTGGTACCTTGCATCCTAAGTTGCAGCATCTCCTATTCTGAAATGTGGTCTGTGTCAGAATGGTGAGCCAATGAGCTGAAGGGGCACTGTGCTACCCTTGTGACATACATCAGGCTGCACCAGGTTTCAATGGGGCATGCGCTAGGGTGGGGCAGCCACAACCCCCTTTTTGGGATTTCAAAAGCCTGCCAAGTCAGCAGGACAAGGCACCAGTTAGACCAGCCAGGAGGGGTCTAAGTAGTTTGTGCCACTGGGACAGGGTGGGAATAGGGCTGCCAGGGGCATGTCAGCTGGGGGGAGGTGGCAGAGGAAGCATTGTGGTGGACAGCTTTGACAGATGAAAAGGGAACCAGCACCCAGTGGTTTGCATCTACAGTATAATACATCATTTAAATGCCACTATGTCCACATTCTGTACTCTACTGTACAATGCCTACTAGCCATCCAGAACTGACAAGTGCAGCCTAATGTGACACATTAAAGGTGGGCAAAGTGATAACTAAGCACAGTGCAGCAGCATGTGGCACTGTCATACAGTACACTGCATGACTGTACATTGATGTCTGTTACTGTACAGTCGTGCAGTCCACTGTATGACGGTGGCACATGCTGCTGCACTATGCTTAGTTATCACTATGCCCACTTTTAAAATGTCACATTAGGCTGCACTTGTCAGTTCTCTTAGGCTAGTAGGCACTGTACAGTAGAGTACAGTATGTGGATATAGTGGCATTTACATGATGTATTATGCCATAGATACACCCCACTGGGTGAAAGTTCCCATTTCTTCTGTCGAAGCTGTTCCCCACAACACTTCCTCTGCCACCCCCCTCCATTATTCCCCTTGTCCCCCCTCCTGGTGAGCATCCCCCAGCCATCTTAGCCCTGTTAGAGTTGTGCCAGGTGGGAGGGGTCTGGATCCCTGTGGCCTTTCCTGCATGTGCACTGATGATTTGGCACATTGACCTATGCATGGCAACCCCGGGAACTTTGGCCCCGGGACCCTGTATTTTTTTTTTAATTGGGCACAGGTTTCCTGGTGCACTTGGAGTCTGCTGTATCTCTAGAATGTCACAAATTGCAGCAATCTAAGGGACGTTTGAGAATCGGGCCCCTAAGTGTTCTCTAGCAATTGTTGGACACATGGGGTAATGCACTTCAATGCTGTAGTTGTTTTCTTCTTTGATTGTATTCTGCCTGATTTTGATTTTCTCTTTAGTGCACCTCACCATTCTTGTTCAGGTTTTACAATTCAGGAATTTATACTGAGGAAATCAATCAAATCCAAGAACTCTCTGGGCTGTGCCTCCCCATGCCACACTTCCATATGAAAAATATCCCCACTGAATAATTGATTTTTTAAGCTTTCCAGTGGATGGTTAAAATTCAAATCCCATACACACAAGTGCATACAAATACTGATTTCATTAGCATTCCCTTAATGTGACTGCATTAGAAAACATTCAGACTCTTTTGTTTATTTTAAATAGCTTTAGCAGTAAACAAAAACATTGGCTCAATTAGCAATGATATAAGCTATGTTTCAATCATTTGACTAATGGAACTCAATGGAGTGAAAAGCAAAGTTCACAAATTTAATGTGATGCATCCTTCTAGGATTCAAATTGATGTCAGAACATTCCAGATTGCGCATTAAAATGTACTTTTTCTAGCAAGGCACAGTAACCACTGATAAAAATAACATTACCTCTAACTGCTGCTTCCTGACGCATGAAATGATAATTGTTTCCACATGAAAATAACAACTTGCACAGCAGGGTTGACTAGGTCTTTAAATTGCCCTTTCCATAATTAAAAAATTTAGGCAAAAATTATGTGGACTTATAAGGTGATACATTTTTAAAACTATTTATCATCTTAGTTCACCTGTCAACTTATAATGCAGGATTAGGAAATGCATGGTTTTATGCTACTGTAGTTTGTGAACTAATCTTTTATGGTGTTCTCGCTGCTCTCCACATGTGGTCTTTATCAGCAGTTTCTGTCTATTTAAAGTGTCCTGTCCCTAGACATGTTAAAAGTAACTTCACTTAGGTTTTAGGAAAATAAGTTTCAATAATTGGTTACTCACCGGGGAGTGATACAGTTCTGGTACTAACAGAGGCACCTGTTTAAAGAAGTATTAAATGATGAGGCAGGTATACAAATAACCTGAATAGCCTGAAATAGAAAAAGTAGCTGTTAGATGAAGGTTGTTGGCCTTGCTGTTACCCCACATACCATACTTTGGTTAGTAAAGTTTTAATCCTAGTGGTATTAGGCAATAGGATGTCATGGTACAGTCCCCACCTTATCTTAGTTGTCCCATGTCCTCATGTCCTAACCTGAAATGATAGAAACACAGAAATTGTCAGCAGATAAGGGCCTCCAGGCCCACCTAGTCTGCCCTCTTTTCCCTACCTTCTGTGATACTGCAGGCCCTAATAGGCCTCAGGCCTCCTTCCGTCCCCATAACCTCCAAGATCCCTTTGTGTCTATCCCATGCATTCTTGCATTTTATAACAGTCCCAGCCCCCACCATCTCTGCTGGTAGGCTGTTCCACTTGTCCACCACCCTCTCCGTGAAGAAGTACTTCCTCACAATTCCTCTGAACATCCCCCACTCCAACTTTATATTGTGTCCTCTTGTCCCTGAGCATCTTTTTCTTTGGAAAATGATACCCACCTCCACCTTGTTCTTCTCTCTGAGGTATTTGAATGTTTCAGTCATATCCCCCCTTTCCCTTCTTTCCTCCATGGAGTACATATTCAATTTCTTAAGCCTCTCCTTATATAGTTTTTGATGTAGGCCATGCACCATTTTGGTTTCCCTCCTCTGAACTGCCTCCACCCTGTTTATGTCCTTCTGAAGATGGGGGTCTCAAAACTATTCATAGTACTTGAGGTGCGCCCTCACTAATGACCTATATATTAGAATGATTACCTCCTTTCTTCTTCTGGTGATGCCTCTGCCTATGCAACATAGCATCCTGCTAGCCTTCTCTGCTGCCTTGTCACACTGCTTAGTTACCTTCAGGTGATTTGAAATGACTATCCCCAGGTCCCTTTCCTGTTTAGAGCCTTCAGTTGCCTCCCCTCCAAGTTGATATGTTGCCCCAGGTTTCTGTGCCCCATGTGCATTATTTTGCACTTTTTAGCATTGAAAACCAGCTGCCAATCCTTTGACCAATCCTCCAACTTTTTAGATCTCTCCTCATTCTTTCCACCCCCTCCACCCCGGTGTGTTCACTCTGTTGCATTTTGTGTTGTCCACAAACAGGCATTCTTTTCCATCAAGTCCTTCTGCAATGTCATTAATAAAGACACTGAAGAAGACCGAGCCCAAGACTGATTCCTGTAGCACCCCATTGGTCACTCTGCCTACTCCAGAGTGCACATCATTTACCACCACCCTCTGAATCCTATTGTCCAGCCAACTGTCCACCTATTTCACTACTTTAGTACCTAGTCTTAGGCTCCACAGCTTGTTTATCAGTCCTCTAAGTGCAACAGTGTCAAAGGCCATATTATAGCCCAGGTAGGCCACATCCACTGTCCCCCCCAATCCACTTCACTTATTACCCAGTTGAAGAACTCTGAGGATTGATTGGTATGATCTCCCTCCCGTCAAACAATGCTGCTGCTGGTCTTCTAGACCACTGGCAACCAGATGATAGTCCTTTCATTCAATAGTGCTTCCATTATCTTGCTCACCACTGATGTCAGGCTGACTGGCCTGTAGTTTCCTGCTTTATTCTAATTTCCACTTTTCTATAGAGGGACTACATCTGTCCTCCTCCTGTTCCCCAGTAACTCCCCCGTTTCCACTGACAGGTTGAACAGGGTTGTCAGAGGTGTAGCCAGCTCCTCCTTTAGTTCCCTTAGTATCCTGGGGTGCACCCTATCTAGTCCCATTGCCTTGTCAACTTTAAGTGGTGTTAGTTCCTTAAGGACCCTTTCCTCTGAAAAAGGACTTGTGTCCATGTCCCAACCCTTTATGCCTTTGTCCGTTATAGTTGGCCCATTTCCTGCTCCTTCTTTAGTGAATACTGAAGTATTTGTTCAATATGTCCACTTTTTGTTGGTCTTCCTGCACACAACCCCCTCCTTCAACTTTCAGGCTTACTATCCCTCCCCTTGCCTTCCTTTCCTCATGTATATACCTATAAAAAGTGCTATTCCCCTTTTCTCACTGATTTTGCAATGCTTTCCTCTGTTTGTGAGTTAGCATGCCTAACTGCCTTCCCTGCCTCCCTTTGCTTTTCCTGGTGGCTCTCCCTATGCCCCTCCTCCTGTGTTTGTTTGTATTTTCTAAATGTCATCTTCTTTGCTTTTACTTTTCCTGCTTCTTCCTTAGAGAACCATAGCAGTCCCTTTTTCTTCTTACCCTTAATGACCTGTTTGATACAGAGCTGTGCTGCTCTTTAAATTCCCTCTTTGATAGTTGTCCACTGTTCCTGTACTCCCCACGTATTCCCTTTGCCTGCTATGGCATCTCTCAGGCATTCTTTCATTTTCCTGAAAATGTCCCTCCTAAAGTCCAGGACTCTCATCCTCATGTAAAGTAGTTTGATTCTGGCCCACCTGTCATATCAAACCACACTGTACCATGATCAATGTTCCTCAGGTGTTCCCCTACTGTAATCTCTGTTACATTGTCCCCATTTGTAAGAACTAGGTCAAGTAGTACCCTCTCATGAGTGGGTTCAATGATCAGTTGTTTTAGGAATGCCCCCTGCAGGGAGTCCAAGATGTTCCTGCTCCTGGTTGTTGCTGCTGCAGGGAGGCTCCAATCCGTGTCTGATAGGTTGAAGCCTCCTATCAGCAACATCTCACCACTACATGCCATCCTTTAGATTGCTAGCATAATTTCCTTATCCACCTCCTCCCCCTGTGCTGGAGGTCAGTAGATCACACTTGTGCAGTTAGCTGCCCCCTTTCTCCTTTCCAGTGTGATTCACAATATCGCCTCCCCTCCCTGATCCCCCTGTATTTCCATGGCCTTTATGTTGTCTCTCAAATAAAGAGTCACTCAACCCCCTTTCCTGCCTACCCTGTCCCTCCTGAACAGAGTATAGTCTGGCACATTCACTTCCCAGTCTTGGCTGACATTACACCAGGCATTCGTGATGGCTACTATGTCCAGGTTGGCTTCCCCCATGGGAGCCCCAAGGTCCCCTATCTTATCTTTTAAGAACTGATTAGGAACAGTTTTATTTTTAATGAAATGTATTTAAAATATGTAGTAAAGGAAATAAATAGTGTGTTTTGTAAAGTTTATAGTAAGAGGTGCTGTTCCAATACCTGGGCAATGCTTTTTTTAATTCATTTTTGCAGGTTTCTAAATAGCTGTACAGTTGTTTATTCCATTCTCTTTTCCAGTTAATGGGCTATCAGCTTTTCTTTTTTATGTTTGCTTGTGAGCATGGCTAGAAACATTATGTGGCAGCTTAGGAGAGAAGTGGGTTGTGGAGGTGTGGCACTATGGCAGCCAATGCCAGCACTGCATTTGTGGGCTTGGCACTGTTCAGCCAATGCAGGCCCAGTGTCCTGAAGACACTGGTTCTGCAAAACTGCACATCAACTTGAAACAATTTGGCCGCTGCAATGAGGGGCCGCCTCGACATTGCAGTGTCAGCTATTCTGCTGCAATGAGGGAGCGACCCGTCATTGCAGGGCAGTGCCTTGCCTGGTGTAACATTTCTAGACACATGGCAGCAGCTGTCACCACCTCAGAGTCCCCATAAAAGCCAAATGGGGTGCCCAATCCCCCTATCAGCATGCCCTCTCCCCAGATCATTTGCCAATGGTGGAGCCCACTCCCTATCTGCATAATGCCCCCCATACATTTTGTTTGCTGAGGGGGGTGCCCAATCCTCTGCGGCATCCTGTCTCCCCACCCAAAACACAGATCCTTCTTATTTTGCCAATGGGGGGGCCCCAGTCCCCATAGACTTCAGTCTCCCCCCAAAAAAAACATGCAGGTGGCATGCTGGGAGCCCACCCCAGCATATCAAATCTACCTGCAAAAAAGGAAAACCTTCCCATGACAGTTTCAAATTATTTTTAACCTGAAAAGTAGAAAACAGTCCTGCATTGTGTGCAGTGCTCTCTCCCCCAATGTGCACCCACCCTCTGTGTACCCCACCTTCCCAAACCCCCCTCACCCCATACTTACCTCCAGAGCCTGGCGTGATGATCTTCAGTGGACTGGGAACATGTCTGCACTCTTCAAAGCCAACCGCGAACTGAAGAAATGCTGGTAAGTTGTAGAATGGCATGAATAGGGTTTTTTTCAACTTATGTCTAGTTCTCTGCCATTTTTTGTATTTTTGACACCATATTTTCAACATGAGATTATTGGGGCCCCTGCTCATGAATTCAGTCATTGTATGGCATTATTTGGTCCCAAAAGGTGATTTTACGGTCACTGTGAGGAATCACCTTTTGGGACCAATTAATGAAATGTCTGTGCCACTGTTCATGAGATGGGCTCTCAAAAAGCCTATGTTTCAAATTTGGTGAAAAATCTTACGAGCGTGCATTGTGCAGTTTCCATGCAAACTCATAACTTTGTGAATTTATAATATTTTCACTCCAGATTTTCAACATTGCCATTTTCCACACCTCCTTATGAACAGTATAGCTATGCTCCTAGAATTTAAGTGTGTTGAGAATTTTAAGAGAACTTGCATCTATCAGAGAACTTTCTGCGGCACCACAGAATTTACTCTTCTTGTTGAATTTTTATTAATATTTCTGTTTTTCCATAGCTGTTCCCTTCCACTTTTTATATCCTAAACCCCCATATACTCAGAATGTGATGTTATCATTGCTATAACATCATACATTAACTAATGAAATGGCTGCAATCTGCAACAGAAATGAACAGTCACTTATCTATTACAGCTCCCACTGTCAGAGGTGCTGGCACAGCACATCAGGTATGGTGGGTGATATTTGCTCAGCCTGCACTACAGCCTAATACGATTTTCAATCTTACATTATTGCACTAGGGCCAACTTAAACAAAACCTTGTCAATAGCACAGACCTGTTGAGTCCATACCTCACTTTGTACAAACCTATTTGTGCCTTCAAGGTATAAAGATGCCATCTGAAATGAATAACTGGTAAAATTAATTTAACTGTCATTTTTAAGAAAAATAAAGTAATTATGCCCAGAAAAGTGGAATATAATAATGTGTAGACCTGTTGAAAGAATAGACCTGTTAAATAAATAATTGCACTCTACACGTTTTTGCCAGAGTTATTGATTACATATTGTCATTGGTTGATAGAATCACCTAAAAGTTATGGAGAAATGTTGTGTGCAGGGATAGCTGTTGGGCCAGAGGGTAGCATGCTGTGTTTCCATGCTGGCAACTCAGGTTCAGAGATTAACTCTGGGAGCTGGCTGGGCAGCACAAGGATTGGTGGAACACATCATTGCTCAGAGCCTGGGAAGGTATGGCGCAGTGTTCTGTCACATGGTGGACACATGCTGTGCTGGTCTGGAGAGCTCTATCTCACAATCGGTTCACATGCATGTCATGGCCTGATGGTGTTACGCAGTGTGCCAGGGAAAGCAGGTTGACATCAAAAATGAGTTTTGCAATAACTCGTCCATTCCATTTCTAATGGGACCTGTATGAATGAGGATGCAAGTTCATGGAAATTAAAAAAACATATATATATACTGTATATATACACACACACACACACACACATACATACAGTATCTCTGTCTCTCTCACCACACACACACACACACACACACACACACACACACAAGCACACTCACACACATTTGTATGTATGTTACAGATTGCATATAAATATATAAGTGATCCACAGTGGGAACCTCATGAGTGGTGTACAAAGCACATACAAATATTTAAGTGATAGACAGTGGAAACCTCATTAGTGGGATAGATAGATAGCATGCATATAGAAATACCTTATCACATAAGATCTCCTCTGCATATGTCATTTATGCAAAAGGCTAGGACCTTAAGGGAGAGACATTTGTTTTGCTTTTTTAGGCATAAAATTATTTTTATAAGTCTGTTATTTTTTGAACTAGTGTTACTGTGCTTTCCACCATCCTGATTGCTATACAAACTGCCATGAAAGTGAAGTCAGGATGACAAGTTGTCACTGTGATGTGGTAGTTTGTTAGTGCTGCAGAACTTCCGCAGAAATTACAAACCACTGCCTCAGAAGTTCTGCGGCAAATGGTAGTCTTGCCGCAGAACTTGGTCCCACTGTGCCGCAGAAAAGTAGGGGCCTTGAGTATAGCTGTCATTTTTCACATCCTGGCCAAAATGTGTTTTTGCACTTCCGGCGCAGAATAGCATGGTCACTGTGGGAATCAGTGTTTGGGGCAGATTAAAAAAAAGACAGTGACTCTGTTCATGAGCAGAGGTCCTAAAATGCCTGAGTTGAAAATTTGGTGCCATAAAATGACTGTGTTATGAGCGTGCATTGTGCAGTTTCCATGCACCCCCATTAACTTTGCAAATTTGTAGTATTTTCACTCCAGATGTCCAACATTGGCATTTTTTCAGACCTCCTTATGAACAGTACAGAGAACTCAAAAGAGTTAGGATCGGACGACCTAACGCACACCTCGATGTTCGCTGGGAGGGTGGGGTTGGGGTGGGGTGGGGCAAGGTGAGAACCCTAACATCGAACTTCCTCACTTTTGTCACTGTGGAACAACCCTAACTGATGTATTAAATGGATTTTTTTGCCATTAATTTCCCTTCTTTTTGAGAATGTACATTATAAATAGTGAAGTAACAGAAACGCAAATGCAAGCGCAAATGGTAAAGCACATGGCAATGCAAACATACATGATAATGCAAACAGTAATAGAAACAGAAGTGCAAACGTTAATGAAAACAGAAATGCAAACACAAGCGCAAATGGAAATGCAAATTGTAACGTGCATGGTCACGGTAACACAATTGGAAACGCAGACACTTATGGTAACAGCAATGAAAATGGAAACGCAAACAGAAGAGCGTACACAAATGCAAATGGAAATGCACATGGTGATGCAAAAGGAAATGCAAACAAAAACAGTAATGGAAATGCAAATGTTAACAGTAACACAAATGCAAGCACAAATGAAAACGCAAAGGGTAACGCACACGGTAGCGTAGATGGGAATGCTAACGCAAACAGTAATGGAAACACAAGTGGAAATGCTAACTGTAACAGTAACGAAAACACACAGCCTTTTTGTCCCCAAAAGCTGCATAGAGAAACACAGTGAATACAAAGAATGTATGCATAATAATGGGCCTCGGAGCAGAAAATGAACACTTGGAATACTAAATTGCTTATATCTCAGGAAAAGTATGATATAGAAAAAAAATTAAAATTTCATATGATTCATGACTTTCCTCCCTAGTTTTGCAATAAGCAGTTTTCCAACAAAAAGTCTGTATCTCGAAGCATTTCCAAGATACGGGCCCCAAAAGGTGCCGTAATGTTATCCTATGGGAAAAATCATCAACTTCAGAGTACCGTAGCTTTGCAGCCCTGTAAAATTTTGTCACCAAACCACCAAAAGGCATATCTGTGGGATCTTGGCTGTCTTCCCTCCAAATTTCAGCCCAAAATACCAAGCCATTCTTTTACAGCAGAGTGGCAAAAATGTCCTATTCTTTTGGGCATAGTGTCATAAAGTAGTGTCGCAAATCACGACACTTTCACAAAACAAATCATGAAAGTGTCGCAAGTGCGACACTACTTTGTGACACTACAGTTTACAAAAGTTTCAAAACATATTTCTGGGGTGTATAACCCCCCAAAAAAGACATGGCTAGCATCCTCAGGGCTCAACTAGGTGAACACAAAAATAACTGTGTCCCTAGACGGTCCCAAATTTAAATGCCAAGCATTTCTGTGACCAGTAACTGAAAAAAAAAATGTCTGACTCAAGACACTACAGGGGTTATTTGCAACATTAAAAACTGCATTTGCAACACTGTCAAATAGTTTAACTTTTCCCATTGATTGTAATGGGAAACTTGTTTTTTGAATAACGTTTGAACCGTTTAATATTTTTTTATGTAATGTCCAAAAGACACTTCAGGGGCCCTGGCCGCATGCTCCCTGGAGGTTTCGGATCGAGCAAAGAATACGGAAAAAAGTGTAAATATGACTTTATATTGTGCTTTATAGCTCTGCAAGCGTATAGCCAATCGTTACAAAACTTGGCAGATCCAGAAATATACAGTATGGTACCACTCCATGCCTGCCAAATTTCAGGCAACTCTGTCTTATGGTGGCAAAGTTATTAAGCTGCAAAATGTCACACTTTAACCTTAATTGGGGTACTCAACCCTAACTATAGTGGCACTACAGTGCTACTATAATATATATATATATATATATATATTATATATATATATATATATATATATAGATATATATATATATATATATATATATATGTAGAGAGAGAGAATCCATTGTGATGCTTTCCCTATCTACTTGTTATTATATTGTATCCTATTTGTGATATAAATATATATATGTACCTACCAGGTTAACAAAAATGAAATAAATATATTTCTTTGGAAATTCTGCTTGGAAACTATGGCAGCCAGCAAGGCACTCTGGGATATTAAGTTTTTGAAAATGTACTGACCTGCTGGTTACCTCTGACTTGAAAAAAACAAACAGACTGACATCCTGGGACTATAAGGACACCAGGTTATCCCACACTGTAAACCATTCATTTACTTTGAGGTCCAGGAACCAGGATGCATTTTGTGACCTTTTGGGAGGAAACAATGTCTGAACAGCTACCTGTTACATTTCTCACCACTAGGAGAAATTAGCTGTCAGGATGTGTTTCTTGAGATCAAAGGGAATCCTCTGATAGGAAAGAGACTGTTATAATTTAATATTGCTATCTTTGCAGATTTTAAGCAAGCAGTAAAATGACACCCTTTAGGATATACTTGGTCATGTTACAAATTAATTACAGGACAAACCGTGACCTCATGAGCTGTGACCTCAAGAGGATGGGAGGGACATTTTGGCTTATTATCAATCTGGCTGAAAGGAGTTTGTTCTTCTGTTTCTGGGCTCCTAAGAGAATACACACTGTGTTCTGGACTTAAAGGCACTTCTGTCAAGGATAAGTAACACCCAAATGAAAATTGAGTTAGAACTAGACATTTAAGCACAAGGCATTTTGCTGCTGTAATTTCCATTTCTTTTGGGATTGTAAACATTTACGTATATATGTTCTATGTTTTGTATGTCTTTACTATTTTTTAAATTTTAGTCAATATTTTGGTTTTCTTAATTCTGCCTTAGTCTTTTCTCATTCTGCACGTGAATGCTGGAACAGTGTTGATAATTCTGACATAACTGTTAAAGGGCTTATAGTGTGTTAGCATATGCACAAAAGGTAAAATAAAATACCTATGTCTCAATTGAGTCAAAAAGGGGGATTGTGAACCAGACTGGGTGCTCACTAGGTTGAGTATTGTGCTGCATTTCCCCGTAGAGGGTGGTATTTGATCCTGTTAACTGGGCGTGATAGCAAAAGGGTTCATATTTGACCTCAGGACTCGAGACTAGTAGGGGTTTCAGACCCAAAAGACAGAAGGGTTAGACTGTTTATCTCCTGTTCACATATTGCACTTCGAGGTCTGGTACTGTGGGAGCAGAGGACCTGACCTGCGGAGTGCATTTGTGACATCCATGGTGTAAATATATACTGTGTATATATATATATTTATGCCATACCTGTGAGGATAAAAAAAGGCAAATATTTTCAATATTCTCAGGGTGGTCAGACCTACAGTGAGAATATCGCATTTATCCTCACTGTAGGTAAATTTATCCACACAGTAGGTAAAGATTGGCTCATTTGGAACTCATTTGCATATTCTGCTGCAGTAGTAACCATATTCAAATGCGAATAACTTAAAAATGAAAAATGATACCATGGTACTGTGAGCACGAAAGTTGTTCAGCACAAAGATATCTACAAAATGAGTAGTGTTTCATTTACGGCTAACGTTTGTTTTTTTATATAATTAGCCGAAAAACAGCACACAATGCATTTTTTTCACTTTTCTCAACAAAGAAATGTGAATAACTTTAAAATGAAAAATGATAGGATGGTACTGCGAGCACCAAAGTTGTTCAGCACAAAATTATCTACAAAATGAGTGGTGTTTCATTTATGACTAACTTTTATTTTTTGTATAATAAGCAAAACAACAGCAGAAAATGCAATTTTGTTTGCTTTTTCGACAAACAGATGCGAATAATTTTAAAACGAAAAATTATAGCATGGTACTATGAGCATGAAAATTGTTCAGCTCAACAATATCTTCAACATGAGTGGTGTTTAATTTATAGATACCTTTTAGTTTTTTTATAATTAGCAAAGAAACTGCAGAAAATTCAATTTGTTTCACTTTTTGCAACAAACAAATGCATATAAATTTAAAATGAAAAATAATAGCATGGCACTTTGAGAAAAAAGTTGATCAGAACACAAATACCTACAAAATGAGTGGTGTTTGATTTATAAGTTTTTTTTAGATTTTTTATAATTGGCAAAAATGGCAAGAATTTACTTTTTTTTTACTTTTTTGGAGGTATGGCATAAATGGAATACGCAACCCACTACAGGAAATGTTGTTGATATTTTTTGTTCTCGTGCCAGTTGACCCAATGACACCACTCGTGGGTTCACCACTCGTAACGTTATTGGGTCAATTGGCACTCGAACAAAAAATATCGACAATATTTCCAGTAGGGGGTTGTGTATCCTATATATATATATAGAGAGAGAGAGAGAGAGAAACATAGAAGTTGACAGTAGAGAAGGACCATGTGGCCCACTCAGTCTGCCCATTTCCCCTGTCTATTACAAACCACACATCCTGCTTGATCTGCAGCTCACCCCTTTTTTTACTGTCCTTAGGGTACCCATATGTCTATCCCATGCATTCTTGAATTATCAAACTGTTTTTGTCCTACCACCTCCTTTGGGAGTCTGTTCCAAGCATCCACCACTCTTTCAGTGAAATGTACTTCCTCACGGTACCCTTGAGCCTTTCCCCCTCTAACTTCATTCCATGCCCCCTTGTTCTTGCACATCTTCTTTTTTGAAGGATGCCACCCTCCTGTACCTTGTTTATACCCATGAGGTACTTGAATGTTTCTATCATGTTCCCCCTCTCTCTCCTCTCCTCCAGGGAATACATATTGAGTTCCCCTAGTCTCTGCTCATAAGTCTTGTCATGCAGACCCTGCACCTTCTTTGTAGTACTCATCTTGACCACCTCCAGTCTGTCTATATCCTTGCAGAGATGCAGTCTCCAGAAATGGACACAGTACTCCAAATGAGATCTCACCAGTGAGCTGTACAGTGGCATAACCACCTCCTTCTTTCTGCTGGTGATACCTCTCCCTATGCACCGCAACATCCCACTGGATTTCTCCATAGCCTTCTCACATTGTCTGGTTGCCTTTAAGTTCTCCAATATTAGTACCCCCAGGTTCTGTTCCTGCTTGGTGGCCACCCGTACCTTCCCCCATCTTGTACACCTCCCTTGGATTTCTGCTCCACAAGTGCATGACTGCACTTTTTTGCATTGAATCTTAGCTGCCACACATCTGACCACTCCTTCAATCTTCTTAGGTCTTTTTTTCATTTTTTCTGTCCTCTACAGAGTTTCAACCCAGGTGCAGATCTTAGTGTCATCTGAAAAAAGACATACTTTCCCCTCCAGCCCCTCTGCAATGTCACTTATAAAGACATTGAAAAGGACTGGTCCCAGGACTGATCCCAGTGGCACCCTGCTCTTCTCTTCCCTCTTATCTGATTGAACGCCATTCACCAACACCCTCTGTGTCCTGACCGTCAACTAATTTCTGACCCAGTTTACCACCTTGGGGCCCACCCCATATATATATTTATGTATTCATTTAAAAAAACTTCACTAATGCATTATTTAGGGTTCAAGCGATAAAAGTAGGGAAATATGGTACTAGGCTTTCCAGTCCTAACACCTCACCCCCATCCTACAGGCAGCATCAGGCGTTGGCTATGCTTGGGGTTGTCAACCTTAACGCTCACCCTATTCCAAGAGCAAACAAGCTGATATACATGCAATATATGAGAATGGGGTGAGTGTTAGGGTTGACAACCCAAAGGCCAACCCCATGCCTGTTGTGCCTACAGAGTGGGGGTAGGATGTTAGGGTTGGGGTGCATCACTGAGGAGGAGGAGCAAGCTGCCTTTAAATCCCTCGAGCAGTACACGTCACAAGTGCTCTGGCATGAGCATTGTGGGACGAGAGTGAGTTGCTGTGCCACTCCTAAAATGTTTTACCAGTTGTTTAAATTAACTATTAATTTCTAGCTACTGCATTTTCAAGTTTGAAACTATTGTATCGCAAACAGGATCATTTTGTTACAGCTCGATCTGACTGGTCATTTTTACTATAGAAATGTCTCTGCCTAGAGTTTAAAACTGATGGTAAAGCATACAGGTATTTTTATAGTAGATTGCCGCTTACATGCTTTGTATGTTGTACTGAGTAAACAAAACTAACATTGATGTGGACAAGGTTAGTTAAATTTTTTAAGTGTACATAATTGTGAATTATCAGTTGTTTTGTTTTTAGGAATGTATTCTGTATTGCCTTTGTAACACCAGTGTAGAACATACTCCATCTGAAGCGTTTGATTGCAGGGCTGGTGAAGGGTTCTTAGGGTGTTTTGCAACTGCCAGTTTGTCTTTAGATGATGGGTATTTGGTTAACATATGTTCTGCACTAGTGTTTGTAAAAAATGTTACTTAATGATACCTTAGTTAAATATAGTAAGCACCGACCTGACCCACAATCTTAATCTGCAAGTAGTTTGTAATCTTATCTAATACTTTCTGGATAGCCTCACCCGATGGCAGGGGTCGAGCATGTAACAGAATGTAAACTGTGATAGTTGCAGCTAAGTGGTTTGGTTGCAGTTTCCACTTTAGCCTAAGAATTTATTAACTGTCTGGACATTGCTGTAGGATCCTGCCTGCTTCACTAGGCATCTGTCTGATTTTTTATCATAGAACATTTTTTATTGATTTTCTAGGCATACATACATACCAAAAGGCCACAAAAGTGGCCTGACCCATACACAAAAGTATCAAGCTCTGAATACGCATACTCATTATACAAATAATGCAGCATATACTTAATCCTCTAAGGCCAGCTAAAGACCTCGAATATTAAACATTCTAATGGCAGAATTATTTACCATAAACATTTATTAACACAGGTTATAAAGGAGGATCACAATAAGAAATTGGAGTTCTGCAAAGAAAAGAATGAAGATAAGCTTCCCATCTGGCATTGTATTTATCCATACAACCTACCTGAATACAGGACAAATGATCTAATATAGCTAATCTAGCAAGTGCAGCATGCCAACTACTACGAGGTGGTGGAGTTGGTTGGCGCCAATGTATAAGTACCAGTCGCTTGGCTTCCCAAAGATCCAGTGCGATCCATTGTCTCTTAGGCTGAGATAGGGCAATGAGAGATGAAGTGTTCCCTAATAGAAGCTTGGGGTCAGATAAGTGTATCTGCATTCCAAAATTTGTAGAGCAATTCTGGGCTAAGGCAGACCAGAAAGGTGAAAGTAGCAGGCATGCCCAAAGAATGTGCAGTAAATGACCTCCAGGGTGTTGACATCACCAACAGTTGGAGTGTTGCAGTGGGCCATGACAGTATAAGGATGCAGGCATTCGATACCAAAACAACAGTATTTTGAGCTGTATGAAATGGCTTTTAGTATCTGTGTACATGTAATGACAATCTTGAAGATACCGGTTCCAAGATTCCTGAGAAATATGGGTGTTCAAAATGGAAGCCCATTTCAGCCTGCATGACGTGGATGGATCTGCCTGTGCATCTCGTCAGGTCCTATAAAAATGCCCAATGAGACCTCCACTAGAGGATTTTTCATGCCTATGGGCCAACCACTCCCACTTCGGATCCATGACCCCACAGGGCTTTTGAGCCTGTATAGCAGTGCATATTTGAAGAAATCTCCAAAAGTCCCTACCTGGGATCTGAAATTTCTGCTGCAGTTGTTCAAAGGACATCAGAGTTGAAGAGCCAGGTAAACACAGATCCTGTATATACCAGATTCCCTGAGCCTCCCAAGTAGGCCAATGAGGAGGGGTACCCTCAATTGTTAAGGCCTTATTATGCTACAATGGAGTATAAAGCCACAGGGGAAGCTTGCACTTCCCTGGGAGTATGGGAGTGAGACATCAGCAGGTGCCAGGCTCGTTTGGTCTCTGCAACTAATGGTGCCAGGGTACGCTGGGAGCAGGTCGCTGGATGCAGGAACTGGTGCAACTGAGTATTTGCCACTAAGTCCACCTCCAACTGGACCCAAAGGAGAAAGGATAATGAACTGGGGACAAACCACTTAGTAGCAGCTGCTGCTGTACATGCTAAATGATATCCTTGAAGCCAGGGGGATGCCAGACCCCCTGAGGACCAATGCGCTCTTAATTTATGCTTACTTCATCTGGGAGCTTTACCCTCCCATAGAAAATGAGATATCTGATTCTCCATTGAGGCAAACAGCTTAAGGGAGAGGTGTATTGGAAGATTCTTAAATAAGTACATAACTCGGGGCAGCAGAAGCATGCGGATAGTCATGACCATCCCAGGTAGAGAAAGCTGAAATCTTTTCCATTTATCTATCTCTGCTGAGATCTGAGAGCAGTGGTGCAAAATTTGGCCTTTCGAGGTCAGCCCACTTAGCCGGTATGAATATGTCCAGGTACGAGAGTCCCTGACTAGCCCAAACCAGGTCAGTCCCCTGTAAACATTGTTTGCTACAAGTTGCATTAAGAGGGGCCAGCAGGGTTTTTGTCTGGTTGGCACAGAGACCCGAAAAGGATGAGAACACCTGCAATAGGGTAAAACATGCCGCAGTAACTCTTCAGGATGGGAGAGGGTCAGGAGCAGGTCATCAGCATAGGCAGCTACGAGGTACAATTTCCCAGCAACTGCAATGCCTGATATCTCAGGCGAGGCGATATAAGGCCCTTATAAGAGGGTCTAAGGCAACCAAAAATAACAGAGGGGAAAGGGGACACTCTTGCTTGGTTCCCCTATGCAGCTGAAATGGAGCAGAAATTGTGGTGTTGGTCAACACTCTAGCCATTGGAGATCCATATAATGTAGCCACCCACTGACAAAAATTAGGGCCGAAGCCATACTTCGGCAGTACCTGATGCAGGTAATGTCATTCAACGGATTTGAAGGCTTTAGTAAAGTCTATTGCCAAAGTGGCCATGGCTTCAGGGGAGCAAGAGGCTATCCATTTTAAATTAAGGAGAAGCCTGGTGTTATCAGAGCCAGATTTGCCCTGCATAAAGTCCACCTGCGCTGGATGTATAATTTAGGGTAACACCTCCTGCATCCGCATGGCTAGAATCTTGGCCAAGACTTTAGTATCAACGGGAAGTAAGGAGATCGGACGATAGTTTGCGCAGTCTGTAGGATCATTAGACTTTTTTGGTAATAGGATAATCAGGGCCTCTCTCATAGATGGGGCGAATGCACCAGCTAAGTGAGCTTTCTGCAGAGCAAGGAGTAAGGAATGTGATATCATCCACCATTGCTTGATATAACTCGACTGTCATCCTGTCTGGACCAGGAGATTTGCCTTTAGCCATACGGAATAGAGCTTGCTGTAATTCCACTGGGGTTATGGGGGCATCCAGGTTGGTCCTTCGCCATGAGGTGATTCCAGGGCAGACAAACCTCTGAAAAAACTGATTGATCTCTCACTCCACTTGCTGAGCTGAGAGAACAACCTTCAATCTATATAAGTTTTGATAAAATACCTTCATAGTGTCATTAATATCTTGAGCTTTGTGGGCAATCTTACCCACTGCGGAATGAAGGGCTTGAATATGGGATGACGCTTGTTGCTTCCGTAGCCTAAATGCTAGCAATCTGCCACTTTTTTCACCCCCCTCCCAGTATGCATGGTTGGATCTCAGTAGGACCCACTCCGCCTTTTGGTGTAAGGTGGCATTGATTTGATACTTAAGGCCGACGATGCGCTAAATTAGCAACATATCTCTCCTATGGGTAGGGGAAGCCTTAAAGCGGGACTCCAAGGTCACCAGATCAGCCTGCCATTGAACCAAGTTGGCCTCCCGCTCTTTGTTTTTAGCAGTCGAGAAAGCAATGATGCGGCCTCTAATCACCGCCTTAAAGGCCTCCCATACCGTGCCAGGGGAGACACCACAATGGGCATTAAGGGCGAAGTATTCCATCGCGGCTTAGGACAACATCCTAAAAAACTCTGGATCTTTGAGCAATAACGGATTACACCTCCAACGAGTACCTGTTTTAGACTGCCCCCCTTCCCGTATAGGATATCGACACAGGAGCATGGTCTGAAATAAGAATGTTCCCAATTTTAGCATTAAGAGTATTCTGAGCTGCTACCACATTAGTTAAAAAGTAATCTATACGACTGTGAGTAGAGTGTACAGGAGAATAGAATAGAATTTATAGTCCCTCCCATCTGGGTTGTCCCTATGCCACACATCTGTTGAGCCCCATTCCTGCTGCATTTCCTGGAGGGCTAAACTGGCCTTAACTCTGGCTTTGGCTGAGGGGAAGGGTTGGACTTATCCACAAACACATCTGCCACCATGTTGAAATCTCCTCCTATAATAATAGGGATTGCCCCATCCTCCTGGGTGAGGGAGGAGATGGCCTGGCTGATTGCGAGGAAAAACTCTGCATGATCTACATCGGAGGTGTACAGGTTGCACAAAATCAACTTCCCTTCTGGGGAGGATAGCCTGGCAACCACCCACCTGCCCTGTGAGTCATGTTTGGATTCCTCCAAGGCCCATGAGGAGGAGCGGCGGACTAGAATGGCTACCTCTCTAGTCTTGGATGTAGCCAAACTAGCGCATATCGCCCCCACCCATGCTTTCTTCTTCCATGTGACTGCCTTTTTCCGAAGGTGCGTTTCCTGAGGTAGGGCAATATCTGATCCTAAGGAGCACAGGTACTGAAGCACTTTAGTCTGTTTGACAGGGTGGTTTAATCCATTAACATTCCAGGATACCAGGACTGTGGGAGAACTAATAGGGCTAGCTATTGCTGTGGGGGGACACATACTGACTTCAGATGTCCACAGCAGCTATTAGCCCCAAAACTGTACCCAGGTGACTAGCTAATATGTCACCTTACTAAGTAAACTCTAAATCTGCAAACAGATGCCAATATTCGAATTCAGCGCCACCTATGCTGCCAGATGGGAAGAGAAATAGAGTCAAGAGATGCAAAATGTATTCACGCCTTGACCTGTAAGCTGCTACAAAGGGGTATAACACAGAGCTTAAAACCCACTATAACCAATAACTACACAATATCCTATATATCTAAATGTCTTTAGTATATGTAAGTTAACCGAGAGTAGGATAGCAACCTTATCCAACCCCTACCCCTAAAGAATCCAACACTTGTATTACACACCCGTAAACTTTACCAATATGCACAAGCGCTATAGGATCGAGGTTCTGTGAAAGAGGCCCCTTCAAATTAGCAGCCTCGGCTACACTAGCCCAAATCCTTGTAGGCAGTGACTGGTTAGAACCGGTAGCAATCCAGCACTCTGGACCGGCAGTGATCCAGAGGTCAGGCACCGGACCACCGGGGGGAAACGACGAAATGAGAAAGGGAAAAGGGAGCCCCCAAAGAACCTCCCAGGGAGCACCCTGAGGGAAAGGACCTCGGTCAGAGGGAGGAGTGAATGGTGGGAAATGACCTTACCTATCGGTAGAGGCCCCAGGCAAGAAACATAGGTAACATTGCAGGAAGAAAGAGGGCGTCCCTTTACTAGAGACTCCTACTCATTCCCCTATGCAAAACATACTAGGTCCCAGGACGATTAACACCCCTGATATAATGTTACTGTATCTATAGAGTACAATGCACAGTTTAGAAGAATGGGGGAAAAACAATAACCACGCCATTATTGACCCCAGGAAGCTGCCACCCTGAATCCCTTCTGGGTATAGGCGCAGTAAGCAACATAACAAGATTAGCTATGCAATTGATATTCAGGCATTTTTATAATGCAGCAGCTATACAAGTCCAAACTTTCACCCACGGAGTTCATCTGAGCCTTCGCCAGCCTGTGGGATTGCATCTGTACGCCCTACACCATTCTTGGTTGCTGCAGCCACATAGGAGATCAACCCGGGTCTGATGGGAGTCACAGCATCAACCACCACTATCAATGTGGATTTGGATATATCAGCCCAGTCTTTTGACAAGCTAGTGTCCATGTCCACAGCTTCCAGGGCAGGAGACTGGTCATTGTGAGGAGGAGAGGCTTTATCATCCCAAGACACTTTTGCTGGAGAGGCCATCGTTACATCATCGTGTGAGTATTGGCCCCCGCTCCTGGATCTTTGTCGATGCTGAGCCCCTACGTGGGCTACTCTAGGTGCCAAGGTGGTATGCATCTTGTGTAAAGACTGTGGGGGGTGATC
Organism: Neoceratodus forsteri; assembly: GCA_016271365.2. Lineage (NCBI taxonomy): Eukaryota > Metazoa > Chordata > Ceratodontiformes > Ceratodontidae > Neoceratodus > Neoceratodus forsteri. The sequence continues at coordinate 25,757,040 of CM057454.1, forward strand.
CGTCTCTACAAACCATGACTGTGTGGGTCAAGCACTGCTGCGGGGCCATACTTTGATGTTACATGACCGCCCCTCATACCCTCCCCTTGATATTGATGCCTGTTCATACGGCTCCCTTTCAAGGTATTAGGTTCCCAGAGCCGCCTATCGGGTGAGGACGGAGTAGGCAACTCGGGCCAGAATTTAGCAAGCCATCTTTCTATGTCCGAAGGGTACTCTGCCACCAACTGTCTGCCCTCCTTTGTAACCAGCAATTTAGTGAGACCTCTAAATTTAAAGTGAAAGTTATTTTGATATAGAATTTTTCTGAGGGGACCAAAAGCACGTCTCTTGCTGGCAGTTTCATGGGTGAAATCATGATAGAACAGCACAGTAGCCCCTTGCCAGCACACCTCTCCTATATCTCTGGTAGCCCTGAGGATTCTCTCCTTTGTGGAGTATCACAGGAAGTATTTTATTATTGGTCTTGGCTGTGCGGGAGACCTGTCTTTTCTAGATGCAAGCCGATGCGCTCGTTCAACGTCCATATTTCCCAGCCATCTGTCCCCTAACATGGTAGGCAGCGTTTCATTTAAAACCTCTCCATATTCTGACCTTCTGCTCCTTCTGGTATGCCGATAATGTGCAGGTTGTTCCTTCTGGCTCTATTCTCCTGATCTTCTATTCTATCCTGGAGTGCTGTGATTCTCTTCTCCTGTACCTGCAACCTACGCATTAGCTTAGACTGGCTCTGCTCACACACCTCCACCTGTTGCTCTGACACATTCATGCGGTCCTGTAAGTCCTGGACATCAGTCACTGTGCCTGATAATTGGGTATTTATAGCCTCCACCCAGATTAATACCATTTCCAACATTTGCGTGATATGCTGCAAGGAGTCTGCCACCGATGGTGTGGCTGCAGCTGTTACAGTATTCGGGACTACAAGTCCCTCTCGTTTGGATGGGCCATGTGTGTAAAACACTCAAACAGGAACCAAGGGGTACAATCTTTGCCTCCGGTGTGGCGATGTGGGTAGCATTGAAGTAACGGGGCTTAAAATACCGGCTGATCCACTAACTGTTGGTCGGAAAACTCCCTAGTACCGCTTTGCCTCAGCACGCCACATGTCTTAGGTCTCCGGCCACTCTGATCACTGCAATCCCACTATCTTTCTACTGAGGCCTGATCGGCTTGTTGCTCGATCTCACTGCTTCGACTCCGACGATCTACCAACTCACGAGAGGGTTCAATGAAGCTGCTACACCACGTCACTAGGTATGGGACATTTACCCCATTTATTGGTAGCGTTGGGGGTTATATACTCCCGAGGGTCACGGCGCTTGAGCTGTGTCACTGTCCGATCCTAGAGGAGCTCTCAATTTAAGCACCCACCATGTTGGCGACCTAGCCACGCCCTCTCACTCGGCATCTATCTGAGATAGAGAAGTGGCAGTTGGGTCACGTGATGGTAGCCTAACGACCAGTGGCTCACTCCCTTTGATCTGCTTCTTCACAGCTAAATACAGTAATAAAATCAACAAGCAGACTCTGAATTCTGCTGCAGAATGGAAGAATAAACCTTTGCTATGATGCAGACAACAAAAGATTACTACAAAATGGACATATATACGAGGAAACCCCCTCCATGGCACTCACCTCCTGAAAAGCCTGAAAAAGAAAAGGCTGCAAAGAGGCCAAAACAGCAAACTCCCACTGGTGGTAAACTTGTGCCGGGGCCCTCGGCCCTCACTGAGGACAGGTTTTGGAAATCATGCGGCTAATACAAAGTACAATCGCAGACATATCTGATGAACTTCACCAGATGTGTACTACAATGGATTCTTTATCAATGAGAGTATCTGACTCAGAAGCCTGAATAATCTCGTTAGAGAAAAAACAAGATAAACTGGAATTGGACTGAAGTATTGTTACCAAAAAGCTCAAAAAAATGGAGGAGAAATTGGAAGATCTCGAGGGTAGAAGCCGAAGAAACAATCTAGACAGACAGGCGACTAAAAGCAAAAGAGGAGTGAAATAAGCAATTTACTCACATGGACCAAATGATAGCTCGGCTACATCTCTCCACTGGTGTAAAAAAGCAAGTTGCAATCGGGTTACATGCCAAAGTAGAACTTTTATTGCACCAGACGCCAGCACACAGCTAAAACAGCATATCCCTCCCTTTGGGAGCTGTGTGCTGGCGTCTGGTGCAATAAAAGTTCTACTTTGGCATATAACCTGATTGCAACTTGCTTTTTTACACCAGTGGAGAGATGTAGCAGAGCTGTCGTTTGATCCATCTGAAGAAATGATCTACTAATTATTGGGGTTCCTGAAAAAGAAGAAATCTTCTCCCAGATTGTTTTTCTTCAAAAATTATGTGAAAAACTAGCGGGCCCATCTGCGAATGGAACAATGTCTATAATTGAGAGGGATCATACAGCCTTGCGCCCACCACCACCTCTGGATGCTCCGCCAGGCCACTCATTTTCAAACTCCTTAATTTCTTGGATAAAAAACATATTTTGGCCCAAATCAGAATGCTTAAGGAGGTGCAATGGGAAGGGCATACAATCCGCATAGTACAAGATTTACCACAGACTATCAGAGCTAAATGGCAAATGTTGCATCCTCTTGTTTCAAAATTGATAGCGTTGAACAAGCAATACCGAGTTTGATACCCAGCAACTCTCCAAGTCAACATCAAGGACAGTGGCACTCATTTGACACCCAAGAACATGCACTTTCAGAGCTCAAGAAATTCCTACCTGACCTCTTCAAGTGAACATTGTGGTAATATTACTAACATTGCTTTTATTAGAAGTCCAGCTAAGGAATATGAATGTGTATGTGTTCTTTCTCCTACAAGTCAACAGGGGCTTTATGTTGAAACCTCCTTTGCAAGACTGTTACAGCTCTCCGATCGTACCTTACAGCCCAATGTGATTTCTGTGGAGAGATTTTCATATTTCAGCATGCTCAATTACTATCACAGCCTCACAGATATCAGTTTGACCTAAAGCTTGACTCAATCGGGAACTCTGAAGAACTTTTTTGAAATAGTAATTCATGGACATGAGCGCTTCCTTATGGTATTATTACCAAAAAGACTTCCTTTTTTTTTCTTTCTCTCAGAAATATGTTGTTCCATGGGTAAGACGCTAACGCTGTTACTCCTGAGAAAATAACAGAAGTAAGAGCCCAACATTTTTATAAATAACTTCTAATGTTTACTCAGAAATGCGATTGCTGCATTGTATCCCAGAATGTTGATGTAAACTAACCTTCATTCATTTGACATTATTAAATAAGTTCAATGGTCACATATCAATATTGGCTTAGTTCTGAGAATATATGTTACAGACTGAAATAGTTACTCAAGTATTTTAATTAGTTTTTCTTCGATTCTGTTCATAATTACATAATGCTTGTGATTTTTTCATAGACACCAATAATGAGAAGTGGAGGGAGGGGGGTTGAACTAACTCATGGGCATAAAGACATCACCTGGCAGGATTATTAAGCCAGTAAAGTTATTAGAACTGAGGTTAACTTAGTCTATAGTTGTTAATAAAATTATTTTGGGGGGAGGATTTAAAAAAAATAAAATGGGACAAATCTGTATTACTTTGAATGCTGGGGGGGGGGCACAATCTTTTAGATCAAGGGCTGAACTGCACAAAAATACTTGGATGAGACAAAACAGTTTAAAACATCTCACTCAGGTTGGTCCTCTACCTAACCTACTAAACAATGACTGGTGTATATAACATAGTGATATGGAATGTTATGGGCGCTAGAGATAGGTGCAAGCACCAAATGGTATTAAAGCTTTTACAGCATCTTAACACAGGAATTGCTTGCTTACAGGAGACTCACCTCAGAAGAGAAGATACTTCTCTCTTATGTAAATCCTGGGTAGGCCAAGCTTATGGATCAGGAGTATCTACTGTACTAGTGGGGGGGGGTCACCATCCTGATTACCAAAACAGTCCCCTTTAAACTTATACAAGAGGTTTGGGATGTTAATGGTCGTTATCTATTACTACATGGAACCCTGCAAGCCACTTGAATTCTAATGGGCTTCATATATGGTCCTAATATAGACTCCCCTCTTTTTTTACCCATCTCCTGAGTTTGGTGGCCTCACAAGAACATATGACTATACTTCTGGGAGGGGATTGGAATCTGACCCCACAGTTGCAACTGGATAGATCAGACAATAAAAGGACAGGCCCTTCCCCAGCTCAAAGAGCATTGTCGGAGCACATGTCGGGAGCAGGTCTAGTGGATGTATGGAGAATATTAAATCTAACTGAAAGATCTTATATCTTTTTCTCGTCTCCTCACCGTACCTGTACCAGAATTGAATTTCTTTTCATTAAGTTCCTTTTCCCTGCCCTTGGTTCTAAATAGTGAAATAAACCCAAGAGTTACTTCTGTCCACTCCCCAGTCACTCTCACTCTTCTTCAAGGCCCGATTATAAAAAGAGACACATTACGGCAGTTAAATGGCCAATTACTGAAGAACCCAACCACTCTTCTCCATGTTAAGAATTTTATCACTCAATTTTTAGAAGATAATCAAAAGTCAGTTACCAAAATTGATATTGTCTGGGCTGCCTTGAAATGTGCCCTGTGTGGTAAATTTATACATTTGGCAGCAAGTAGAGCCAGACAATTTCATCATAAAGTGGATGATTTACTTTGCTCTGTTAAAAATATGGAAAGGAACATTAATAGTAAGTTTCCTGAAGCAGACTGGGTTAAACAATACACCATGCAGACACAATTTTTTTACATAATGTCTCAGAAGGCCGAACTAGCATTAAAGAGGACCAAACTTAAATAACTAGAATCAGGAGAGCGGCCAGAAAAGCTGCTTGCCATGTGCATTAAACAAGCAGAAACATCCTGTGGCATACTGGGTTTAAGGTCTGGAGGAAATAACCCAATTATTACAGACCCCAGAAAAATTGCCACAGTATTTAAGGATTATTTTCAAGATTTATATACTATTCCCATCACTAATGCCTCTTCGCAGGCTGATATAATTCATTATCTTGAATCAGTGGACCTCCCATGTTTCCCTCAAGATAGGGCAATAAATCTAGGTAACCCCATCACTGAGCAAGAGATAGTGCAAGCCATACAACAACTACCTCTAGATAAATTTCCTGGCCCAGACGGCTTATCCAACAACTTATATAAATCCTGTATTTCGGAATTCGGCCCCTTATTAACTGGAGTATTTAATCACTGGTTTAATAATGGCCTTTCTGAAACCAGGTTTCTTGAAGCGATTATTACTCTTATTCCCAAGCCTGACAAGGACCCTCTTTACCCCAAAAACTACTGTCCCATATCACTCTTGAATACTGATGTTAAAATAGTAGCCAAAATTTTGGCAACCAGGTTGAGACCAATAAAGGGGAGCCCAATAGGACCAGAACAAGTAGGCTTCATGGCAGGCAAGTCTTCGAGCAACCATATGCGTTGCTTACTGCACCTGCTGTCCTTGAATAACTGCTCAGAAATACCCACTGTATTGATTTCACTTGATGCCGAGAAGGCGTTTGATCGAGTGTCCTGGGATTTTCTGTTTGCAGTACTGAATAAGATGAGTTTCCCCCAAAGTTTTATTAAATGGATACGACTCCTGTATTGTTTTCCTACTGCCCGTGTGTGGTGTAATGGCATACTTTCGGAGCAGCTCACATTACAACGGGGTACCAGACAAGGTTGTCCCTTATTCCCTCTTCTTTTTAATATGTATCTAGAACCACTCATTCAGAAATTAATATCTTCAGCAGACCTATTGGGTTTAAAAGCAGGAAATAATTGACACCTAATATCTGCATATGCGGATGATTTGTTACTACACTTAGAAGACCCAACTCATGGAATCCCAGCTTTGCCCAAGGAAATCGATATTTTCGTTAAAGTCTCCTATTACAAACTCTACTTGTCCAAAACTAAAGTTTTTCCTTTAAACCAGAAAACTCTATCATCAGACATTCATGGGGCACAATTTGGTTTGGGAACCGAAATCCCTGACATATTTAGACATTAAAATATACAAAGAATTCTCCACCATAGTGAGAGAAAATTTTACTACTTTACTTACTACTCTCAAAGCAGACTTAGCTAGGTGGAGAGTATTGACAATCTCCTTGTGGGGAAGAATTGTTACAATAAAAATTAATGTGTTACCCCGAGTTCTATACCCCATGAGTATGTTGGGCCTTTTTTCCCCTAAAAAATGGTTTGCACAATTACAAACATTAGTCAATAACTATTTGTGGAAAGGAAGGGGAGTTCGATGAGCATACTATAAACTTACTGCCCCAAAACCAAAAGGAGGCTTAGCACTCCCTTCCTTTTTCATGTACTACAGTCCGATTCATATTGCTAAGCTGACTCATTGGATGGCAACACATGATCAAAGAGACCAAATAATCCCCAAACCTTTATGTCTAGATATAGAGATAAACTTAGCAAGACTAGCATCTTGTACCTACCTGCTTTGCTTTACTCCCTACCACAATATATATACCCAGAATCCTAAAAAATACTCCCATTGGATGGTCTATCAGGGCCTTACACCAATTACAGAACCACTTAAGCATAGACTGGCACAAATCAGTGGAACAACCACTGGTAGGGCACCCGCATTTCCTTATTGGGAAGTTGCCCATTTCACGCTCTTTTTGGTCTCCTATAACAAATCTTACACTGCAAGATATTGTTTCGGAGAATAAAGTACTTCCCCTGGTACAGTTGTGCCACTCTCTTAACATCCAGGATGGACACCCTTTTAAGTACTGGCAGCTAAAACGCATCATCACCTCATTTTTTGATAAGACAACACATGTTGTCTCCCCGACCAAGGAATTGCTTCCTCTCTTAATGGTGGCTAAACAACCACATCCCATATAAAGAAGATATAAAGAGCTCCAAGCTCTAGATTCCAGTTTACTAATAGGCATTTGTTACTACTTGGTCAACAAACTTAGCATACAGGCCGCCACCAACTTATGGCACTCAGTATGGTGTAACCAATACAAATACATTAAACAAGATAGACTCCATTTAATATAATGCAATATTATGTATAACCTTTATTTTACCCCAGAAAGATTGTACAAGATTAACCAGCTCCCATCTTCACAATGTCAACATTGTCTCACTTCCCCAGGAGATCTATACCATATGTTATGGTCTTGTCCTAAGGCAGTCATCTTCTGGTGCACTGTTAAAAATTCCTTAGAACTGCTGTTGGGACTTGAACATTTATTTACTTCAGGATGCTGTTTCCTCAATAGATCCCCCATAGGTACAATTAGAAGTAGAAATTCTACATGGCCCTCATGTCAGCGGTTGCCAAACTTGTTATTTTGAGGCATTGGAAAGATGGAGCACGTCCTCCAGTAATAGAATGGCATAAAGAGGTTCTGTTAGCTTTACAACTTGAAAAACAAATTGTCATGATGGCAAACAAAAACCAGGCGTATCTTGACAAATGGGGCCCCTTAAAAGCCCTGCTCACTCCCTGGAAGTCTTGCCTATCTATATGTCTGACAAGAAGTGCAATATATGAAATGTAACACTTTATTTTTTATGATTTTGGCATGGAGAGGGGGGATGAATGGGATTAGTTAAGTATAGAGTGTTTAAGTGTTGTTATAGATTTTATTTGTAATTGCAGGAGACTCCTTTTACTCATCATATAACTTAGTATGTTTACTTTGTATCTCCTCAATAATTGTACTTAGAACAGTTACACATGTATTTCTTATACAAAATTGAATAAAGTATATTGAATAAAAAAAACAGAGAAGTGTCAGTTCCTTGTCTGGGCTGGGTGTTATATGGTGGGGGGCCTTATATGTTCATTACTTGCTTGATTGTAGGCTAGGTCAGATCTCCTGACTCATTTTTTTCTTTCTCCTAATAGTCTCAGTATATTGTCATTTTGGATAATATATTTGATTTTTATGAATGGTTTATTTCTATCTACACAGCATGCTTCTAATGATGACTCAGTTACAAATAATATTGCTCCACAGCTGGACTCGGGTTTTAGCAATTATTGCCAATTCAGAGACAAATTTAGCATTCCATTAATCTCTACTGCATGCTGTAAATTCATTCTGGGACATAATGTAAGATGCTTGAATCAAACTATTCTCTTTCAGGTTTTACACAGCATTTTTTCATCAACTGTTAGTACTTCTATGTATTTTAGGCTTAAAAGTAAAAGATCCTGGTTGTTGTCAACTCATTTTAGGAGGAGAGTAATTTTTTGATTATAACTGCTGTCTGGGTCTATTCATTCTAATCCTGGCCCACTCAGTGATGATACTTCTACTGTTTCCTTTCCAGAAAACACTATTAGCATTGCACAACTCAATGTCCAAAGTATTGTGGCAAAACGGGACAGTTTCACGGCCTGGTCTGCCCAATATCAGTTTGAGATCATGGCTCTGACCAACACTTGGCTTAGTGCAGACAGAATGATTGATCTTGCTGGGTATAATATCTTCAGATTAGATAGAATGTCTAAAAGGGGAGGGGTTCTCTGTTTTATATTAGAGATAATTACAATGTGATCCCTGATGCCCCAGTCCTTGTATCTACCACTTGTGATTGCCTATCTTTATCTATTACTCTTGGTAAACCTTTGTGGTCATCTATGCTCCACCAGGTTCACAGGAGGAGGGATTGAGATTAATAAAGGCCTTACAAGGATCACTTCCTATTAATGGAGAACTTATTATTTGGGGGGATCAAAACATGAATTGGCTGGATACAGATTCACTAAAATTCAAGGAAACAATAATCAATACTAGGTTGACTCAAATTATAGATACTACCACCAGGATTCAATACAAAACTGGTTATACCTCCCTGCTGGACTGGATTCTGGTCTCTGATACTGAGATGATTGCACATTCTAGGGTCTTGTCAGAGAGTGTAAGGGACCACAGTCCTGTCTTCTGTTGTTGGACAGCCAGGAAGAAAAGGGTTCCACCAGTTTTTGTATATTCACACAGTCTGAAAAATTAGATATCACAAAATTTAGGGTGGCTGTTGCCTTGGTGGACTGGTCTGAGGTTGAGCAGTAGGCCAGGGTGGATGAAGCCCTCTCCATTTTTTGTCCTCTTTTCAACAAGATGTGTGATAGATTTGTTCCCCTCAGGAGGATCAGGATCAGGGATGACAAACATCAATTGGTTACCCCTGAACTCCTGAGTCTAATGAGGCACTGGGACAGTCTTTAGAAATCTTATAGGAAATCCCTTAGTTAAGCTTCTTTGGTGGAATATAAGGCAGAAAGAAATACATGTAAAACTTTAGTAAGAAGTTTAAAAACACATTTTTATGTTAATAGTCAAAGGGATTTTGAGAGAAACAATACATCAGATACGTAGAAATAAATTAATGAACTTTTTGGTAAAAAATGTTCTTCCAGCACACAATATTTTAATACTGTACTTCGACTGAGATTATTACTGATCCAATATCAATATCATATGAAATTAGCTTAACTTTTACTGACTTGTCTAAATATATTCCATCAGACACTGCTAATGTGGGAAGATCTTTAAATTTTGAATTCAATTACCCAGGGTTTTTCTTTAGATCTCTACTGCCTGGGGAGGTTATGGGATATTTGCAAAAAAATGACCCTCATCCCTCTGCAGGGAGGGATAGGATTGATTTTAGACTTGTGAGGATCACTGTGGGCATACTGCATTTTCCTATTTTTTCTATTTTTAATTTGTCACTTTGTCATTCTACTTTTCCTACTGTTTGGAAGGGTTCTATAGCAGTACCCATATATAAATCAGGTGATCCTACTAAGGTGCAAAACTATCATCCCATCTCACTTTCAGCCCCACTTTCTAAACTATTGGAGAGAATAATCATTGATTAAATGATTGAATATTTATCAAAATATAACATTCTTACCCCCAGTCCAGCATGGCTTCAAACCTGGCCACAGCACCACTATGGCCTTGGTGGGGTTCATGACTGCAGTCCAGACTGCCATGGATGGTGGTCTTTGTACTGGGACTGTGTTCATGGATCTCACCAAGGCTTTTGACCTGGTAGATTATGGTCTCCTTTTAACATCGTTGTTCGGTCTGGGCTTGTCTGGTGACATGGTGGGGTGATTTCAAAGCTATTTGAGCCAACGTTCTCAGGTAACTAAGATTGGCTGTCATTTTTCATCTTCTGCCTCAGTTTCACTGAGTGTTCCTCAGGGGTCTATTCTGGGTCCTCTCCTATTTAGTCTTTTTCTGACTATTCTTCCTTCTGTCTGCACTACCTATCAGATTTTACTTTATGCAGATGACACAGTGATCCTCACGAGTGGTCCAGATCTTAACATGGTTGAGAAGTTTGAACTGTGATTTTCAGGCAGTGCATAGCTGGCTCATAAGGAACAGATTGATTTTAAATAAAAAAAGTCATTTTTTTTTCCAAAGGAGATCAGGAGAGGATGCTTTGCTATCCTTACAAACAGTGACGTGTGGGAACATTGAGCAAGTACATCAGTTTAAATACCTAGGACTCTTAACTGATGAAGGTATGATGTATGAACCCCATATCATGAATATGATTAAGGTATTGCATCAAAGACTACAGGCCTTATATAGGCTTAATTCATTACTAGTCCCAAAGATTAGAAAACTTCTTGCACAGAGTTTCCTTACTCTAATAATAGACTATGGTCTGTTATTTTACTCTTCTGCTAGGGAGGGTCTTTTAACTAAAGTTAAAACTCTGTTGAACCAGGTGGCTAGATTTTTGACAGTGCTACCAATGAGTACTCACCACTGTACTCTTTTGATGGCCACTGGTTTCTTGCCTCTAGAATACCACTTTAAATGACAAGTTCAGCTCTTAGCACAAAAGTGGCCATGAACAAGGTTCCTGAGGTACTTCATACTTTATTTACAAAGCATACTAGTTCCTTAGTAACAAGATTGACCTAGAAGAAGGTTTTTTTTGAGGAGTAGGGAGAAGTAGGCTGTCGGTTAACTAGGATCTGCAGCTTATCCATTAGGTATGGAAATGAACATACTTGGTGGGCCAAACGGTCCTTATCTGCCATCAAATTCTATGTTTCTTTGCAATACCCAGAATGAAAACCACATATGAACAAAAGACTTTACAGTATGTACTCCCTTGTTTTTTCAATTCACTAATATCTATTTTTGAATGCTTACACAATTCATTGTTGGCTTTCAGGACATGCCTGAAGGATTATCTCACACATGAAAATATATGTATATGTTTTAAATGCATTCTGGTGCACTTTGAGGTCATTTTTACACTATTTGGCTGCATTTAAAGCCTTTCTTGACTAGTTACAAACAATCAATATCTCTAACAAAATAACTAGCTTTTCATTTTCTTTAGACATAATTGTCAAAACTAAAACAACTTCTTGAGCAATATCAAAGAGCAAAAACTGCATACATGTCTAATCTCCCTCAATGCAGTGAACGATCAGTAGCCAGAGGGAGAGGCAAATGGACAAATTGATTTTTAATTTAGTATAGCACCCTTTCTGAGCCTGTCCCAAAGACTGAAATCTCCATATTTTATATCTTGCTGGAGTCACTTGGCACCCCATCAATTAAACACCTCCCCTTCCAAAGCTATACTTGCACCTAGGCTATCTACTACCTTTTTACTTCCAATAAGAAAAGAAGTGGTTTATGCAAATGTATTAAACTCTGGCCAGACAATATACTACACACAAATTCCACATAATTAGGTTTGTCAGAGAAGGGAATCTGGAGAGAAAGAAGAACATGTACTCCCCAAGCTAGACTACAGGTCCTTCACTCCAAATCATCCTCCCCAAGCCACACAAGAAGGACCTGTGCCCCAAACACCTCACCCCAAAGCCAGACCAAGAAGCCCATCACTCCACCACCACCACCCCCCCAAATTAAACCACATTAGCAGGTTATGCAGTCCCTAGTCAGCTCTTCTGGATGCTAAATTGAAGGGCTGGGGGTGGGAGCAAAGTTGGAGCAAACCAGTTTCCAAACACAAACTGAGACAAGGATGATAAACAGGACGCAAATAAAAGGATTAGAAAACAGAGTGTTGCACTACAAATTATTAAAAATACATGTTCCAGACAATATTTGGATAACGCATAACTTTTTCACCAATCTTAAAGAGTTAAATTCAGACCAAGATGGTCTGGCTGTTGAAGTTAAAAGCTGGAGGTGGAAGGTTTGGAGCAATGAGTCTTCTAGTCAGCTTTGGGTATTCCCAAAGCCAGACCAGCATGTCCTTTTCTCCAATCCCCCCCTCCCCTCCATTTCCACAAGAAAAAATACCCATAGTCTGGGTACAGACAAAAGTAGTGCTACTGCAGTACTGTTGGATGCATGCACACGGTCCCTACCAACAGCGTACAGGGCTAGGATGGATGTAAATATGTCTGTATTCCAGCTCAAGACTAAGCATGAGCCTATCTTGTGCCTTGCATGGCTTACTTTGATGATGTTCCGGTGCCCTGTAGTTCAGGCGTTTGAGCAGGGAGCCACTCTGCATATAGCCAGCTACATCATGGATGGCTGGACTTAGTAGTAGGAGCGGTATGAAGTAATCAAAACAGCTAATGTCCAACGACAACAGGGCATTCCAACCATACACACAATCACCATGGAAAATGCAGCTCCTTACAAACTGCATGACATCCGACATAGTGTGCAGTAAATACAGTCACAAGAAGAATTACTGGACATGTTCCTACAAGCAGCATTGTATTCAAACACATATCCCTGCATTAAAATGTCTTGCTTAAAACAAAATTGAAGCAAAATCAATATTAACCCTTTAGTAGCTCCTCTCTAACAGTAAACACATATGCTTTCTCAGCACAAATGGGATTTTTAAAGAAAGAATTATGTTTCAGAATTAGCTATTACTTTGCATCAATGGAACCAAACACTTCAGTTGTCATTTCATCATGGCAGCCTAGGCCATTACTGCATCACCCACAGTTCCCTAGTTAGATAATCCTGTGCTTCACTCCAGCCTTCCACCAGTCCAAGCCTAACCAGCATGCCATTTGCTCAAAGCTGACTTCTGGCTTTTGGAGTAAAGGGCATGCTGGTCCAACTAAGGGAATGAAGGGCTGTGTTGGTCAGAGGAGTGTATCTGCAGAGAAAGGAGAGCATCTACTCCGCAAGCTGGACCACATGCCCTTTGCTGCACAAGCATGCCCTTTGTACCAAACACTGCCCCCCCCAAGTCAGACCAAGAGGTCTATCACTCCACCCCATCCCCAACCAAACCACACTGACAGGTTTTGCAACCCCAAGTCAGCTCTTCTGGCTTCTGACATGAAGGGCTGGGGGTGGTTGGAGCAAGCCACTTTCCAAATGCAAATTGAGACAAAGGTGATAAACAGAATGCTAACAAATAAAAATGAGAAAACAAAGTGCTGCACTGCAAATTATTAAAAGCACAGGTTTCAGACAATATTTGGACAACTTATCACTTTTTAAACAATCTTAGAGGGTTAGATGCAGACCAAGATGGTCCAGCTTTTGAAGTTAAGAGCTGGAGGTGGAGGGTTTACAACAATGAGTCTGCTGGTCAGGCTTGGATGGTTCCATGTCACAGCAGTGAAAATGGAACTGCGACTCACATAACAGTGAGCACATTTTGCAGATTCCAAAATTTGCCACATACCAAATACACTGATCCTCTTTACAGTGACAAAACTACACATCACAGGGCCAACACAAGATACTCCAACATTTAATGCAGGGGGGGCCCCACCCCCCATAGTACTATAATCAACTTCGGAGGCGGCAGACACCAGGGGAATTGGTAGTACACAGGATGGGGGCTACTGCTGTAGGGGCACCACAGTCAGGGGAACCAGGGAATAGCCAACACACAAAAAAACAGTAACACCCAACACACCAAAAAGATGCCTGTGGGCAGTCCTGGAACCATTGGCATTCTGGGCAGGGGCTGTATCCACCACTCTAGGAGACCAACTAGGCAGCGGCATGCTTTTTTCCCCCTCTCTCAACCCACATCACTACACCCTCCCTTGTGATTTGCCCTTGTTGTTTCCTCTCTTTACAATTGCTATTCCCTTCCATCGATATTGTAACACACTAGCTAGTCCAGCAGATGAGCAAACCGAGATGCTCATATTTGAGTTGCTTAATTCGCTTTGCCCATATCACAGGATACTGGCTTGAACATATCCCAAGCCAAATCAAAAAATGTCCAGTGATAGCACACTCACCAAAGACTATACAGACCGCAGAATATGAGGCAATTTTCTTTTATTGACTTGCAGAGTATTTGCTGTTCCTCAGTGTAGAATCAATGCTAACAGTAGCAATTACAGCAGTCTGCTTACCCTAAGCTCGAATTGTGGCCCCAGCACTTCAGCTCTAATGAGCCTTTATCATTCGTGGCACCTGTCAGGGAGAACCAATCCTGACCAGCAGGTCCTTTGTTTCAATACCCGCTCCCCTCAATCACTTCAAGAAGCAATACCCTAGTCTGAGTGGGACATAGTTTGAGAGCTGCTGGTCAGCTTGGCCTTTAGCTTTTAAAAACTGGCAGCAAGATCAATATTTTTTAATGTCCATCATTTTTAAATATTCAAAAAATCACTTCCATGGGCAGGTAGCCAGTTGACTATTAACTTTTGAAATCTGGTAGCCAAAACAACTTTTTTAGTGGCAATTGGCTACCTGATTTGTCCCACTCTGTCTGGGACAAATACTGCAGTGTATTCTGCAATCAAAAACACTTCCAAGGCTATGGACCCCTAACCCCCAAAAGCTCCATTTTAAGCTGAACTCTTAATCTCCACTTACTTGACCACACACGGTCCACATACATTTGAACACCCCCAAACATAATTTATAAATCTTAGTCCCCACCTCCCCACACACAAATGATATTTCACTCCCCCCTTCCCCAGGTTTTGAAGTGAAGGGCCATGGTTGATGAGAGTCTTGGAGTGAAGGGACAGTTACCCTGGCTTGATTGCTTCTCAACCAACAGACCATTCACTCCAAAATAACCCCCAGGCCACAACAGTAGTATTTTCACTAAAAGTACTCTCCAGTCACACCAGTGGGCCCTTCACTGCACCCCTCAACCAACCAGGAGATCCATTAATCCAACTCTCCTCCAGCTACACTCATAGGCCAGATCCCAAAATCAGACCAGCAAGCCTTGATCTCCAAGCCCCCCTCCACGCACACACACAACACAAGCAGGCACCATTTCTTCCACAACACCCCCACAACACAACACCCAGCCACACCAGTAAGCCCTTCACTCCAAACTCCCTCCTCTCAAGACAGATCAGGAGGCACATTGTTCCACTTCTCCCACACACCACACCGACAGGTCAGATTCCCAAGATGGACCTGCTCCATTTGCTTCAAACTCCCCCCCCCATGTAGGCCCTTCACTCCTCCTTCCCCCCAACCAACTAGCAGGTCCATCAATCCAAGCCACCATGCCACATTCAGGCTGGATCCCAAAGCCAGCCCAGCAAGACTGGCTTCAGCTCCATGCCTCCCAGAACACAATGGTAACAGGCACCATTACTTACACAATGCCACCTCCCCACAACACAAACCCCAAGTCACACCAGCATGCCCTTCACTCTAAACTCTCCCTGCCTGGCAGACCAGGAGGCCCATTGCTTCACGTCCCCCACAAGACACACCAACAGGCCAGATTCCCAAGCCAGACCAACTCCTCTAGCTTCAAGCCCCCCAGTAGGCTCTTCACTCCACCTTCCCACCAACTGACCAGGAGGTTCATCAGTCCCACCCCTCCCAACAAGGGCTGGCTTTACAGTTTTTTGGGCCCCCTTGAATTGATGTCTCTGGGGCCCTAAATTTATGGAGACCCATGATATGCCCCAATGAACACACAGTTAACAGTATTAGCTAGGTAACACCTGACAAAGTCAGAGCAAGGAAAGGCATCTGAGAAATTTTAGTTTATATTCAATAGCGCACATTATTAAGAACAGAATATTGCACATTATTAATTTACATATGGGTTGAAAGAAAGGCACACAAAGCCAAGGTTTGTTTCTCAACAGTGTAATGCCCCATAGTAGTGCACTACAGTGTCAGTACTGGGTAGTAACCTAAGTTCCTGGTGTGGAACTAGAACCTATGACCTTCCAATCTTCTAGCCCTGGAGACAAGCATATCAAAAGAACTACTAACATGGTACTTTCTTTGTTGAAGCAAGATTCACTAGTGAAGTAAGGCTTTTTTTTATGAGCCTCCCCACCTCCCTGGCTGCCTACTCCTTCAGGCCCCCTAGGCCCTTCCTGACTGTCTGCCCATCCCCACGCCAGCCACTTACTTCATATTGTGACTCCCCCAGGTAACCCGGCGTATCCCTTCACCGGACGGGTCCCCCTCCTCCAAGGGGGAAGACACCGGTGGGGCTGACCAGCGAACTCAATACTTGACCCAGGGTATCGCTGAGGTGTGCCGGTCGTGGGTTCAGTGGTGGCTTAGAGCTGGAGACCATCATCCGGCCAGCCAGGAAGCATTTTCCCTAGTTTTCTTAGGGGGAGTGACATCCTGACATCATTGCTGACGCCGACGTCTGCCACTCCCCTTGTGCACTGAGCCTGATGTTCTGCTGTGTTCCCAACCTCCACCAGGGGTCAGCAAGTGCCAGTGGACATCTCCACCCTCTCCCCAGAGAAGGAGACCTGTCATCGGACGCTTCATCCTTCTCCCCCCATCTGGTCCTCCAGCGACCCGAGTCCATTCCCGAACCCAGGTCACCGGCGTCGTAGGCAGAAATCCAACCACTGCACCGATGGGCCAGCCGATGTAAGTCTTTGATACAGTATATTTCCCATATCCCCTTTTCAAACTAGTATAGTTATTCAAAACTACTCCCAAAAGTCCAGCCCACCTGCCATCCAGACATGTCAAGTAGGGTAGGGTTTATATTTTTTCAATCCCATGTTACTCCATGTAACCCAAAATACAGTTTCTGCTCTGATTTTTAAGGTACTTAAGACAACAGCAAATTCCACATGAAACAAACAACCAAACATACTGTACAAATTTTCTCATGAATCCAAGCAAGCACCACACCAGTTAAAACTTTCTCCAGAATTGTGCCACAGCAAAATTAGACAAGACTGGCTGAAGTAAGAATATCTTTTCCAAGTCTTCCTTGGATCTGAAAAATTCTACTGCCCTCAACACTGTAGGATTTCATATGTAAAGGGGACCCATGTCTGCATCGTAACTATCTCTGTTACTGATAAGGATTTGACAGCTCAGGAGCAGACTGGGTGGTGGTGGGGGCAACCATGCCTGAAAATGTGACATCCCATACTTGAGTGCACAGTAGGGGTGGGTGAAGGGTAACAGATACAGGTAGGTACAACAAGCAAGTTAACTCATTGTACCACATGCAGCCCTTTTGTATCAGTTTAAGCAATGGATGGTTCGGACTTCAAAGGGAGTTATTAAGTGTTTTGGGTTAAATGTTAAGTCAAATAGTGTGCAGATCATGGACTGTAGACCTTTTTACACTGAACAGTAGTACAGGCTGGTACAGCAGTAACTAAGCATATGGCTATGAGAAGTGAGGGAGAGATGCCCCCTCTCAAAATGAAGTAAGGAGTCATTGCTCCCTTGTGACTCACCAGGACTACACCAATGATGGAGGGTCACATAGTGTGGTTTGTTTTCACAGGAGCTGTTGTATTTTTGCATGGATAGTCACATAGTGCAGCAGGGAGCCTTTTGTATTTTCACAGAGCTCTCTTTTGTTTTCACAGAGCTCTCCTGTGACCACCATCTTGTTTTTCAGTTAGTCAGAGAAAGAAATAAAGAAAACACATAAAAATGAATGGATATTTTAAAAACAAACATCAAAACCTGGTTAAACGGGGCCCATTTAGCTACATTCTAATGTCTGTTTGTTTTAATTTTGCCAAGATTCACCTTTTATTGGTACCCAAACTCCCGGGTGCCAAGCTTAGTGAGAGGACCGCTTCTCCAACATTCTCTGTATGAGAACAGTGGGGTTTTCTTGACTTCTGCAGTCACAGCTGGAACTCATGCTGCTGGTTGTAGTTTCATCTGTGAGCCGCTGTATCACTGGCACCCCCTGATGTCCGATTGCTGTACCCATAATAATAAAAAAAAACATACTTTTTTGTCTAGTGGCCCCCCCGCATGATCCCCATCTGTTTAAAAAAATAAAGATCCTGGTAGTGTAGTGGTCCCTCCTCCCTCCACCAATGTGCCAAGCCAGTCCCAATAGAAAACAAAAAATTCCCTGGTAGTCTAGTGGTCCCTCCCATCTCCTCATCCCCCTCTCATGACATAGAAACATAAAAACATAGACGTTGATGGCAGATAAGGACCACAAGGCCCATCCAGTCTGATCATCTCTTTTTCTACCTTATAAATGTGCCATTGGCTTTGCTCTGTCAATGGCCTATCTATTCATACTCATCTTTATTGCTCCCTTATACCTATCCCATGCTTGTTTGAAGCCCTGCACTGTATTCATATCCACCATTCCCTGAGGTAGGCCGTACCATGAATCCACTACCCTTTCTGTGAAAAAGAATTACCTCACATTACCCCTTAATCGGCCTTCCTCTAATCTCATGCTGTGTCCTCTTGTCCTGCTATTTTTCTTATATTGAAACATGTTAGACTCTTTCACCTTGTTAATGCCCTTAAGGTGTTTGAATGTTTCAATCATATCACCTCTCTCCCTCCTTTGCTCTAGGGTATACATATTGAGTTCCGTTAATCTGTCCTCATATGTTTTCTGATGCAGTTCCTGCACCATTTTGGTTGCCCTTCTCTGGACTGCCTCAATTTGGTTAATGTCCTTGTGAAGGTGTGGCCTCCACTTCTTCACTCAGTTCTCAAGATGGGGCCTAACCAGTGTCTTGTAAAGAGGGATTATTGCCTCCCTCTTACAACTTGTGATACACCTGCTAATACACCCTAACACCCCCCCTAGCCTTACCTACTGCTTTAGTGGTCTACTTGGATGATTTCAGGTCAACGGTGATGATGGTGCCTAAGTCTCTTTCTTCCCTTGTGACCGCCAGCAAGTCTCCTCCCAGCCTATAGGTGGCTTCAGGGTTTCACTTCCATATGTGCATGATCTTGCACTTCTTTGCATTAAACCCCAGTTGCCACTCTTCCGACCATTTTGCTAGTTTATCCAGATCTCTTCTCATTCTGCCCACCCCATCTGGATCATCTACTCTGTTGCAGATCTTGGTGTCATCTGCAAACAGACAAATCTTACCCTTCAGTCCATCTGCAATGTCACTGATGAAGATAAACGAAGGGTGAAGGGGCAGATTAGCAGGATTAAATCAGGGGAGAGATGGGCACAAGACCCAAGGGAGCAGGCTGAGGTACTAAATGAGTACTTCACTTCAGTTTTCACCAAGGAAAATGGGGGTGCTGCATCATACATGGGAGGAGACAGAGATACTGAGGAGGGGGGGACCCTTACCCATCAGCGGGTCTGGGGAGAGGGGGAGGCATCACTGGCAGGAGGGGGGAAGGCTAAGCAGGGAGAAAAGGTACTGGAAGTGGAAATCACAGCAGAGAGAGTGAGGGAAGCCCTCAGCTCCCTTAAGACGGAGAAAGCACCGGGGTCGGATAAATTACATCCCAGAGTGCTGAAGGAACTTGCGGATATCCTGGCGAAACCCCTGGTGGAGCTTTTTACCATCTCTCTGAGGACAGGGTGGGTGCCCCAGGACTGGAAGGTGGCCCATATAGTGCCTATCCACAAGGGGATCAAGGGAGGTGGCAGCAGAGAACTACAGGCCTGTCAGCCTGATGACATCGGTGGTGGGCAAGGTGATGGAGGCATTGTCAAGAGAGGCTAGGGAGGACCTGGAAAAGTCAGGGTGCCTGGGCGATAGACAGCATGGATTCATCTTGGGAAATCATGTCAGAAAACCTTGTGAGTTCTATGACTGGGTGACGAGTGCCTTGGACCTTGGTAGACCAGTGGGCGTCCTCTTTCTAGACTTCAGCAAGGCATTTGACTCTTTTCCTCACATGGGCCTGTTGGATAAGCTGGGAGAAATGGGGTGGGGAACCAGATGATCAGATGGATAGGCAATTGGCTCCAGGACCGGACCCAGAGAAGTTCGTAGTTGGCGGATAGTCTCATCCCCAAGAGGTCATTAGTTGGGTCCCAGGGATCAGTCCTTGGGTCCCTCCTGTTCAACGCCTCTCTCTGACATAAGGACAGGAATCAGGAGTGAGATGAGTCTCTTTGCAGATGACTCAAAACTGGGGGTGGTGGTGGATGGGGAGGAGGGGAGGGTGGCCCTACAGGGGGACCTGGAGGCTCTGGAAAGATGGTCTAGAAAGTGAAAGCTGAGGTTCAATGCAGGGAAATGCAAGGTACTCCACCTGGGGGCCAGAAACCCAGGCCACGTGTACACCCTGGGGGGGGAAATGCTACATGTCTCGATGGCTGAGAGGGACCTGGGGGTGGTGGTGGATGTCAAAATGAACAATGCGGAGACTTGTAGGAGGGCAGCAGCCAAGGCCAACAGGATGCTGGGATGCATCGCTAGGGGGATCACCTCCAGAAGGAGGGAAGTGATGCTCCCTCTGTATAACTACTTGGTGAGACCACACCTTGAGTACTGCGTGCAGTTTTGGAGGCCACACTTAAAGAGGGACATTAAACTCCTGGAGAGGGTCCAGAGGAGGGCAGCTAAAATGATTTGGGGCTTGGGGGACAGGACCTATGAGGAGAGGCTCGAAGAGCTAAATATGTACACATTGGAAGAGAGAGGGGACCGGGGGGACATGATAGAGGTCTTCAAGTACATGAAGAGGGTAAATAGGGGAGGAACAGTCAGGGTGCTTCGAAGGAAGGAGAAGGAGGCCACTAGAGGGCATGGGTGGAACCTGGAGGGGGGAAGATTCAGGGGAGAAAGAAGGAGGTGCTACTTCACTGAGAGGGTGGTGGAGCCATAGAATGCACTGCCTAGGGGGCTGGTGGAGGCAGAGACGGTGGAGGAGTTCAAGAGGGGCTGGGACAGGTGCAGGGGAAGGGTTCTGGAAGCAAAATCCAATGCAGCAAGAATATCCGGAACTGGGAAGGGAGAAGCCAGAGAAGGCGGGGGGGGGGGCAGCAAGGTCAGCACCCAGGGTGGGGGCTGACCAATCGAGCAGACTCGAAAGACTGTTAGGCCTATTCTCCTGGCATTTTAGTATGTTAGTATATTGAAGAGGACTGGTCCCAGGACTGATCCCTGAGGTACCCCACTTGTGACTTGCATCTCTTCTGACTGTATACCATTTGCCACCACTCTGTTTTCTGCCCGTCAACCAGTTTGCCACCCGTTTGACCAACTTCTGACCCACCTCGAGCCTACCCAACTTATTAGTCAATCTTCTATGTGGAACAGTATCAAAAGCTTTGCTGAAGTCAACGTAGGCGACATCAACTTCTCCCCCTTGGTCCACCACTCTGGTTACCTAGTCAAAGAAATCTATGAGATTAGTTTGACAGGACCTTCCTTTTGTAAACCAATGCTGTCTTGGATCCTGTGCTCCTATGGATTCCAGGTGTTGCACTATCCTTTCCTTAAGGAGTGTCTCCATAATCTTGCCCACTACTAAGGTAGGACTGACTGGTCTGTAGCTCCCTGCCTCCTCGCTGCTACCACTCTTGTGAAGCGGGATCACGTGAGCCCTTCTCCAGTCTTCTGGGACCTCTTCTGTGCTCAGAGACTCACTAACAGTTCTGAAAATGACTCTGCTAGTTCCACCCTAAATTTCCTGGTGGTCTAGTGGCCACCCACCCATCCACCCTGTTAGGTATGCACCTACCACCCCACTCCTCCCCACATCCTGATTGGTAGTCTGTGACCACCACAGCCCTCCTGTCACCTCTACAGATGACCACAGACTGCACTATGGACAAGGCTTGCTGCACAGTGTGATCTGAATGAGCTCATTCAGATTGCATTGTGTGGCACTACTTATTACTACTGCAGTCTGCATCCATCCATGAAGGTGAGAGGAGGACTGTTATGGTTGAAGACTGCTAATAGAGATATGGGGAGGAGTGGGGTGGTGAGTGCATACCTAACAGGGGTGGGGAGCAACTAAATCACCCTAGAAATGTATTGCTTTCATGGGAGAGGGATCAGAGAAGGGGGGGAGGAACCATTAGACTGCCAGGGAATTTGTGGTTTTATGATATTTGAACTGGGATGGGACTTTGGTACAGGGGAGAGGGACCGCTACACTATCAGGGTCTTTTTATGCTTATGCTGATGGTATCAGGCATTGGGGAAGGGCCATTAGTGCAAAGGGACTGGGTAATAGTTATAGTGTTGCAGGAGCTAGTCCATTTGCACAAATGGGTATTTTTGTGGACAGGGTGATATATTTTTGCAGATGCATTGTGCGGTAATGCTTATTACCAGGGCAGTGTATGGCCATCTATGGAGGTGAGAGGAGGGTTGTCATGGTCAAAGGCTGCCAATGGGGATGTGAGGGGCAGAGAGGCAGTGGGTGCATACCTAACAGAGTGGGGGGGCCACTAGATCACCAGCAAATGTAGTGCTTTCATGGAAGGGAGGGAGATCAGGGAGAGGGGAGGGACCACTAGACTACAGTACCAGGTAATTTGTCATTTTATGATATGGGGACAGGGATGGGACATTGGGAGGAGGTACTGCTGCACTATCTGGATCTTTTTCTCTTCATACAGATGGGATTGAGCATCAGGGAGGGGCCATTTAGACAAATGGACTAACTAATAAATTTAGTGTTGCAGGAGCTGGCTGACTTGTGCAAATGGGCCATCCTATTGCTCATGCTGGAAATTCTTTCTTGATCTGCTGCCATTTCATTTTTCCGTTAGTGAAAGAACTAAAGAAAAAACATAAAAATAAAAACATTAAAAAAAAAAGTCAGAACCTAGCTAAATGAGGCCTGTTTAGCTACATTCTGATGTTTTTTTGTTTTTTTTTTCAAAATAGGGCAAGAAATATTTTTTTAATGGAAAAACAAATTAGGGAAATGGGGGTTTTGAAACCAGGACCAATGGGCCTTAGAGTACTATGCCTTGTCCTCTGCACCACAGAGGAAGGATGGGTGACAGGGTGTTTTGTCCTTTAGTGATGAATTGTGTAATGATGTTTATGGGGGCCATTTGCACAAATGGACCAGCTAATAGATATAGTGATGCAGGTGCTAGTCAATTTGCTCAAACAGGTATTTTCGCAGACAGGGTCACATATTTGACATGTCTTGCTACTGGAACTGACTACTGCCATTTGTGAAAGTAAGGTAAATGTGGTTCAATGTATTTCAATAGGGGGCTCAGCTTTTATGCAATAACTCATTTTTTTTAGATTTTGACCCTAAATTTTCAACATGGTCTTTTGGGGACCCCACCTCATGATCAATATGACTGTCATTCTGAAACTTCCACCCAAAAGGTGATTTTGTGGGCGCTTGACGAATTCACCTTTCGGGTAGGATTTATATAGTGACAGCCATATTGTTCGTGAGGTGGGGTCATAAGAAGACTATGTTGAAAATTAGGTGTCAAAATCTTTAAAAATGACAGTTATGACCATTCAATAGAATTTCGCTACACACACTCGTAACTCTGGAATTTTGCAATATTCTGACCCCAGATTTTCAACATAGTCTCCTTACTACTCCATCTTATTTATGTCACAGCTGTCATTTTTCAAATCCTGGTCAGAATGTGTTTTCACACCTGTGGCATGTAATGATATTGCAGTTGTGCACAGTTATGTTTTGGTGGGGATTTGAAAATTTTCTGTACCAGGTACATGTGCTGGGGTAATAAGACGGCTATGCTGATAATTTGGTCATGTGTCTAGAGAGGGAAAATGATGGAGCATGGGAGCTTGGGCCCAAAGGAATCTGAAAAAGTCAGGAAATTCATTGCAAAAGATTTTGTTAACGCATCAATTTGGGTTGTTAGTAAAGCGGCAAAAGTAGGGAAATATGGCTTTAGGGTGTCCGACCCTAATGCCCCATCCTGCAGACACTGACTGGTGTCAGGGATGTGCCTTTGGGTCATCTGTCCTAACACTCACCCCATTCTCCTATACTAAACCTATCTCACCTTATTTATTTATGGAATGGGGTGAGTGTTAGGGCTGATGACCTGAAGGCACATCCCCAACGCCTGTCAGTGTGTGCAGGGTGGGGGTGTGGCATAGGGTTAGAAACCGTAATGTCATATTTCCCTACTTTTGTCACTTTACTAACAACCCCAACTGATGCATTAACAAAGTTTTTTGCAATATATCTATATCTATATATATATATGTAGATATATACACAAACATACGCACGAACACACACACACACACACATATATATATATAATATATATATATATATATATACACACACACACATATATATATTCTTTGTAAAAACTGTGTTACTGCACCAATTAGGGTTCAAGTTAATGCCACAATAGTAGGAAAATATGGCATTAGTGTTTCCAATCCTAACTCCTTACCCCCAACCCCAAGCAGCAAAAAAAACCAAACATTAGCATTTTGGGTTTCCAGAGTTTTGGTGAATTAACGGTGGGGTCTATTTTGGGGTTGTCAACCCTAATGCTTACTCCTCCCCACAGCATGTAGCCTCTTGTCTGAAGCACAAGGTACAGCTGCAAGCCAGTGCCTCATTGTTACACTTCAAAGGTAGAGAAGTATGTCTCACCACATGTTGCCAATACAATGCATTATAGCTTTCTTTACATCTGACCTTCATTGGTCAGTGAACAGGGTGGGCATTAGGGTTGACAACCCTAAGGAATACCCCACCACTCATTTGCCAAGACTCCGGTGACCCCAAAACCTAGTGTTTTTTTTACCCTTTGCTGCTTGGAGGGTAGTGGTAGAGGAGTTAGGGTTGGAAACCCTAATGCCACATTTCTCTACTTTTGTGGCATTAACTTGAATTGTCATAAACGGGTAATCTTTTTCGTGCTTTTTACACTTTAATAACTTCATAACCATGCAATCAATTTGCATGAAATTGTGCAGGTTCCACCAGGGACCAAGGATCTCTTGATGTGTCAAGCTTTGTTTCAATTGGCTGCGTGGATGCGGAGATACAGAGTGTCACAAAAACATGTAAACTATCATTTTTGGTAAAATTCTTTGCCATGCTGCTGGACAAAAATGGTGTGGAGGTTTGGTCTGATATTTTCAGGGTAGAAAGGTCTTGGATCACAGATGTGCCTTTTGAAGACCTGGTAAAAAAAAAACATTAATCTGTTCAAAAGTTATACAATGTTAAAATGTCCCATTATTTTTAATGGGAAAAGTTAGATGTTTACCTGAAGAAAGTATTTTGTGTTGCAAATGTGTAATCCATTGTCACAAATGAGAAATCTTTTTTCCATGCTGCTGCCATTTTGTTATTTCTTAGAGAGGCAAGCAAATTCAAAAAAATGAAAAAAAAATGTTTTGTGAAGTAACCAACACATGTGTTCTGCTAATCAGGACACATTTCAGTCAATTATGGTGTTAGTTTTTTGAAAAATTAATTGTTAATGTGCGTTTTCAACATGTTGAAATCCTGTTCTGTTTCTTTTTTCGTGCTTGGGAGTCCTTTTTTGTAAATTCTGAAATAGGAAGCATGAAAAAGATCCTATTTTGTAATCCGTGAAAAAGAAATTCCTTTTTTGAAATTGTGAAAAAAGAACATGGAACAAGATTTAAAAATGTTTGAACTGCACAATCCAGTAAAACAACAAAAGATTAACGGAACAAGGGCAGGATTCGCAAAAGGGATGCCCTGGGGCATTCCCAACATGTGCCCAAAGGCATTTCTGGCAAGATGCTGATGCACCAGCACAACTCCGATGCACCTGCATATCCCAGATGCACCGCAGACCACCAGTAATGCTATGTGACGCATCTGGAGGGGCTGTGAAAGGGGCATGCCCATGCTTAGTGGGCGCAATCACATTCACAGCCCTATTCTGTGGTGCATACCAGGGGCAAGTCCGGGGATGCGCCACAGGAACATAAGTCTAGAAAAACTAGACTTAAGTGGGAAGCCGCCCATAGGCAGGCTGCTATACTGCAGGTAGCAGCACAGCAGCCTGCCCACCCTGGCAGTCCAGTGTACCCCTCTGCCCAAGCACCTGTACACTGCTGCACCTGGTGGCAGTACATGTAATGCAGAACCACCCTCAAGCCACCATTGAAGCCATCCTTTGTGGCGGTGGTAACTTTAATAAAAGCCCCCTCCCCACGCCAAGCCCCAGTAAATGCCGCACCTTGTGGCAGTAGTATGGATGTCAGAACCTCCCTCTCCCAAGCTCCTGGTAACTGTCGCTCCTTGTGGCAGTATCAGTCATCTGTGAACCCCCCAGCCCCCGGTAACTGCCTCTACTTGTTGCAGTATCAGAGAGGTCTGAAACCCCCCCCCGGCCCTGAACCCCCATGAAGCTGCCCTCCATGGCAGCTGGACGATGAAAAGAACCAACCCCTACCCAGGCACCCCGGCCCACCCCCTCTCACCCCAACACGGTCCCACCATCGGCGGGCAGCTCAACCATCAACATACGCTACAGCTGCCCACTGACAGATCTGTCTGAGACTGACAGATACAGTACTACAGGGTTTGGGTAGCACAGTAACTGTCAGTCTCAGACAGCTCTATCGGTGGGTAGCCATGGCAGTATGTGGGTGGGTTGAGCTACCCTATCTGATGGGTCCGTGCTAGGTTAGCAAAAGAGGTTGGCTGAGATGCCAGGGTAGGGGTGGGTCATTCATCACATCTGGCTGCTGCAGATGGTGGCTTTCGTGGGAGCTTGGGGTAGGGGGATTCAGACCACTCTGATACTGCTGCAAGGGGCGGCAGTTACTGGGGGCTTGGGGGGAGGGGGGTTCTGACATCCGTACTACTGCTGCAGGGTGTGGCATTTACTGGGAGCTTGGGGTGTGGAGGGCATTCTTCAGACCTCTCTGATACCGTCACAAGGAGTGGTGTTTATGGGGGGGTTGTCTGTTATCTGTGTTACCACCACAAGGTGCAGCATTCACTGGGAGCTTGGGGTGGGTGGCGTGCTTGTGCGATGGCCGTGGTGAATGGCATTTCATGGGGATGGGGTTGGGCAAGGGAAGGGTGGGGATATCTACAGGTTGACACATTTCACCATGGCATCCCTGGAGGCGCAATGTAAATGGGGCCATAATGGCATGCTAATGGCCCCATCGAACCATGCATGCCAAATGGCCTCATTTGCATGTTCCTGGCTGTGGATCATGTTTTTGGGTGCAGGGCGTCCTAAGATGCCCTGCCTTGAAGGGTTCACAGCCTGACATGGGGGATACACTGGCATAGCCTGGAATGCCCCTGCACATCCTGGGTGGGGAACACCTGTGCTATTCACAGAGAGGATGCACCAGAGGCATCTCCCTGTGCTTCCTCTGTGAATCGCCCAATTTGCACTCAGTGCATCTCCCCTGTGCCGGGGCAGCCAGGATGCACTAAGCGCATCTTCTTTGTGAATCCTGCCCCACATGGGTTGCTCTACCCCCCTCTCATGTGGTGATGTAGTGGGCCCTCAACTAGAGATGCAGCTAAGTTTAACTTTGCATGTGAAGTTAACGTGACGTGGGCATCTTCGATTGGCACAGCACTATCCGAAATTCCCATTAAAAGGTCGAAATTCACCTTTAATGGACTTCACATTGTCCACTTTACTTCAAGTTACAGTTTGAGAAGGCAAAGTTAGTAAGAAACAGCTCACAGATCACATGTCTGACTGTCTGCAGGTCACATGATGCAGGCAGGCTGGCAGTTAATTTGGCAGGAAGTCAGTGAACTAGTTTCACTTTCTCTAGTAGAAGGAGCTGTTTAGTCAGCAGTGTTGGTTTACTGTGTGATTTTTGCTCCAGAAGCTATTAAATCACAACAGGAGCAGCAGCAGCAGCTTGTTGCCCATCCATCAACTGCAGCACAGCAGGTGGCAGTATCTGGTGCTCACCCCCCTCAACACTGCCTGTGCCTGGTCCTCCACACAGTTCACCCATTTGGGAATATTTCACCTCCCTTCCCGGTGACCTGATGGTGGTTAAGTGCAAGCTATGTCAAGTGCTTGTACATCATAGTTGCAAGGGCAGACACTTAGGCATGGGTGGGCAAAGAACCCACCTTGTACTGCACCACTGTGCTGAGTGGGAGGTGAAGCTGTAGGAGCTACCAGCCAGTCCTGCAGCAGAAGCCACTGAAGAGGGAGTGAGTCTGCCTGTGTGGCATTGCCAAAGAATGGACAGCACAGCAGAACCATTGGCGGGTCCCGCAGCTGCCCACGAGCACAACCCATTACAAATTCCTGCCACACAGGCTGACCTGGCTGTGTTAAGGAGTGAGGTGGAAGTGAGGTGGAAGCCATCTGTAATGTTGTTGCGGGTGCATGTCAGTAGCCAAACTGGACTGAGGGTCAGAATGCTGACATAATCAGCATGTTAAGAACACTTTTTGGTATTGGACAGCCCCAGCCCCAAAAGGCCCAGTAAAAAAATATTATTTAACCAAATCTCCCCACCAAAAAAACTGTCCTCTGCTTTTCCTTTTTTTCACTCAATATTTTTTTTCAAACAAAGCATATAATTTATGTTCAATTAATGTTTTCTTCCTGATGTTAATTTTGTCATACTGTCAAGCCGTGAAAGATAACTCTTTTTTTTGGGTGGGGGTGGAGGATGGGGGGGGGGCATAATTTGAAAACAAGTTTCATTAATGTTTTTTATCTTCTTTCCAGGTCTTCAGCATATCTTAACTGTTGTCCGTCTTCAGATTGGAAGATACCACTGATGGCAGTCCACAGAACCTCAATGTTACCTGAAAACAGATGAAGAAGAAATTATTAGGAGTTCATCACACTACCACATTCATTTCCCAGTGTGGCTGTTCCTGTCTTCTGTTAGATCCAGCTTAAAATACCAAGTTATTAGTAAAACCCCTTTAAAAAATTAACACATTTAGTGAGTGACATGCACTGACCCACTGTCTTAAATTACATTACATCACGTATTTTCAGGAGAACGAAAACACATTGTACAACTGTCATGTACCAAAGTACTCCTGTCCCATATGTGAAAAAAATATGACCTGGCCTGTATGCCACAGCAGTTGAATGCCTTACACTGGTGGAAACAAATGAAAACAAGAAATGGAAGAGGAAATAAGAGTGATACTTACCTGTGATTGTTATGCTTTAGGTGGTCAGAGTGCTGTAGTCCTGCAAGTTTACACTGACTGTAACCTATGAAAACAAAATGAAAATCAGTTATCTGTATTTGGTGACAGTGGCATCTTTAAAATGGTAAAGGAAGGATTCACACCACAGTTCAAGTCAAAATGATAGTACATGACATTAGTACATACTTACTGTAAATTAATGATAAGAAGCAGGGTGGCTGTGGCTGGCTACAGGTTCATAGCTTGGGCAGATGTAAAATCTCTGTTTCTCTCTCACACTGTCAAGAAGCAGGGTGGATGTAGTTGACTGTGGGTTCATAGCTTGGGCACAGCCACAATGTCTCTCTCACTCTCTAGAAGCAGGTTGACTGTGGCTGTCTGAGGGTTCATAGCTTGATCACAATTACAGTGTCTCTCTCTCTCTCTCTCACTCTCAGGAAGCAGGGTGGCTGTGTCTAGCTGCGGGTTCATAGCTTGGGAACAGGTACAATTCCCAGAATTTCAAGTCTCGAAAAAGGACTTTAATTATTTTAACATAACTCAGTGGACTTGATGATAGTTCTAAGTAACTGGAAGAAGTATGTGAATGCAAATGTTGTAATTATGCCCTACTACCAACATCCTCCTCATCATCATCATCAAGGAGCAAACAGCCCTCGCAGTCATCAAGGCCAGAGTTGTACCTACTTGGAAATTATTTTTCCATGCCTGCATCATCAACCTCAAAGGTACACCACTTGATGTTGTCACCAGGATGGTCTGCTTCACCCACATCATCAGCACAACCATCAGCATGACTGGGTATAAACATAGATGTGGCTGTCCTACTTGGCTTGTGACCTTCATTCATTTTGATAAATGTCAGCATACTGACATTTGTAGGTGATAGGTTAGTATGACTGTCATGCACTATGGCCCCTGCAGAACTAAATACCTTCTCCATATTTACACTGGAGGGTGAGCATGACAGGTACTTCAGTGCTACTGAAGTCAGCACTGGCCATTCATTCACCTTGCCACGCAAGTGCACCAAAGGATTGTCAAGTATTGTGGATTAATGGCCAACTGTGCAGCTGACACCACCCCTTGTCTCTCAGCCACCTTACTTGATGTACTCAGTCCACAGTGACCTTCAGCCTTGTTATGATGTGGTTTACAGAACTTTGCACATGACTTCTGTGCCCCATGAATCAATTGGACCAGCTGTCCAGTCAGATTTTGAACCTCCCTCCAGTATGGATGCAATGCCACATTTGTAGCATGGGTTCAGCATTGTGGCTATTCCAAATTCTGGAGATTGCTGAATAGTGATGATTTGGCAATTGCTGTCTAATATTGAAATAATAATGTTGTTCAGTGATGCACAGCTTGACCTATCTCTAGCCACATCAAGGATAGGCTGCAGATTCAACAAAGTCTTCCTCAGCACCTGGAGCAGTGGAATGTCTTGACTAACAGATGGAGTGTTACCACTCACTGCCTGTGTGGCATATTCAAATGGCTCAAAACTGATATTAATGAGTCTCTGAGTCGCCATTGTTCAGTTGTTGTAGACCTTGAGGCCCCTGAACTGTCATGGCTAATGTACATAACTAGGTACTCGGAGATGGCTGTGTACTGCTCATACAACCACTCTGCCATGTAAAGTGTTGAGTTCCATCTCATAGCAACTTCAAGCTTGAGGTGGCACTGATGGAGGCTGTTTTGAATCTGCAGCTGCCTAAGTTGGTCACAAGCCTTTCCAGAGCATGCAAGTGGGCACAGATGTGGCATGCAACAGTCAGCATTTGCTTGATTTCAGGGTACTGCAGAAACTCATGTATCACAAGATTTAAACAGTGGTCCATGCAGGGAACCCTCTCAAAGCCACCATTGCTGATACATTTAACAACATTTGATCAATTACCACTAGATATGAAGCCAGTTTTTAAGGACTTGGGTGTAGCCACTCATCAATTTCTGTCAGTAGCAAGTCTAGCATGTTTTCACCTGTATGCGATCCTGCTACACTACTCATTGCAGGTGTGGCATGCTGTCTACTGCCATGAAGGTTGCTACCACCCCAGTCTGACATATTACACTGCTTTCCAATCCCACCATTACATGCAACCCCAGGTAGCTGAGCCCAATGTCCAGTTATACACAGATAGGAACTATCTACCATTTTGTCACTTGTCCACATATGCTTAAGTGAATGTAAGGTGATGCGGAATGTTGAAGGGCATGTCTTACAGACTCTGTCACAGTCCTATATGGCTCCAGGACAGCACAGGTGGAAAAGTATGTCCTGGATGGGAAATTCCATTTAGGACATGTGCGTGCCACAAAGTGCCTGAATCCCACATTCTCTACAAAGGAGAAGGGCAAAAGGTCAATTGCCAGCATTTTAGCTATGGTAGCATTGAGTTCACATGCAACTGCATGATTTGGTGGATAGTTACTGTTCAATACAAAAGGGTTATGCAGCATGTGCTGCATTGTTAGGTGTTTTGCATGTAGCATGCTAAATGGCTCTTCTCTCCGAACTGCTATGGATGGGGTGTCTTTGACGTGTGATGGTGGGTGCACAGGTAATAAGCCAATAAATGCAGTTATTTTCTCTGTTTTAAGCACAGGGGTTGATGTAGTAGAATTACTAAATGGACCACCACAGCTACTCTGACCACTACTTGAACATTCAAAATCATCCTCCTCCTCATGCCTAAAGTAATCCTCTGGTGTTATTTCACAACTGTTATCGACATGGCTACTTACACTCAAGGAAGGGGATACCATGCTCACTAAGGTGGATGAGGATGAATACCCACTACGCATTAGCTCCCCTCTGGTGCTGAGTCCACAATGCCATGTGCCTGTTCTTGAGATGAGTATGCTGGCCCACTGTGCCAAGATGGCTACTCTTTTTACCATGCTTCACATGCACTTGGCAAAGATGGCAGATTGCAATTGTTTTTCTTTGCTTTGATCTTGTATGAAAAAATCCCAAACTACTATAGGAATTTGGATGCCCTACTCTTCGCATTTTGCTGCTGATGCTGCATATGGGATGACAGTTTTTGTGTCAATGAAAAGGGAAGTGAACTGCATGCTTTCTGGTGCTGTGCACACTTGGACTTTGACTGAGCATCACAATCTATGACTATTACTTCAGGGTCATCAAAAGATACAGCTACATCTGAACTTTGAGGAGGGGGTGATTGACTACAAACAGCCACCTTCACTTTCTTTTTGTCCAGTTCCCAAATGGGGTTGCTTGCATCATCATCATCATATTCAACATCCACAAATTCACTTTGGATGCTATTCTGTCAAGATATTCCAGCCACAGCCTCAATATGATCATCCACACTTTTTTTGTCAACATCTGAGTGCTTGGATGGCCATACCCCCGAGCAGGTTACTACCAGTCTCCAGGCTGATGTCAACAAAGTTCAGCACTGGTTTAGCTCCCACCAACTTTCCCTTAATGCCAAGAAGACAGTAACCATGACTTTCAGCACTAGGCAGAGACTATCCAAGATTACTACTCCCCTGAACTTCCACACCCTTGACGGGACCATCCTAGAGGATGTGTCAACTTTCAGGTACTTTGGTGTCTGGCTTGACTGACATCTATCTTTCTCAGCGCACGTGGATGCTATCCTGAAAAAACTGCGCCCTAAGCTTGCTGCTCTCTACAGAAACCACAGTTGCTTCCCCTCACTGGTGAGATGAGAAAATGTGCAGAAAATGATATTACCTATGTTCGACTACTGTGATGTAGTCTACAGTGCTGCTCCTATGTTGACTCTGTCCAGACTGGACCCCCTCTTCAATGCTTGCAGCCGCTTTGCCCTCAATGCCCCCATCGCACACACCACTGCAAGCTTTATCATGCGATGGCCTTCCCCTCCCTAGACAGCAGCATGGCAGCAGTGTCACATCCAGAAACAGCTTTGCATGATCATTTCTGCGAGGGCATTTTTTTAAGATTACACGGGAAATTAACAGCAATTTTATATTTCTGCAGTTTTTGGTGGATGGGAAGCAAAAAAAAAAGAAAGAGATACAGCTGCACAGGCACAATAAGACCTTAACCAGTCTTCAAAAATCCAAAAGTCCAAATACAATAGCTTGTTTTGCAGGGGGAAGGGAGACACCAGTAGCTACAAGAAAGCAGTGAAAAATATTGCAGACAGGCTGAGAAATTCAGAGTACTGCTATTGCAGGGCCACAATTAAATGCACATGAATTGACAGCACACAAACAGATTAAAGGTCAGATACAGAAACTTTAACTGTCCAGTAAGCTACAACACAGACTGAAAAATTCCCAGCAAACAGCAATAACCTATTAAAAAAATAATATAAGTATTACTGTGTGTACCTGAACACACAAATATTAAAAAACTAGCCAACAACACTTGGAAAGACTGTCTTTCTGACTGTGGTCTGTGAATCTCCCTTCGAAACAACAGATGTGCCTCTTCCCCGAAGCACACTTCTGCAGTGTCTGTCAGTACAGAGACTGAATGTACTAAATTAACATTCACTATTCACACAAAATCAATAACTGCTCAATACTATAAACGCACAAAGGTTTACTACAATCGATGTACTAAATGTTTAGACAAAATTTAGTTACAAAAATGTATTTTTAAAGGCATAAACTGGTTTGATTCTCAGAGCTCTAGGACCAAACTGTCTCCAGCTTTCCACTATACACACTACACTGAACTGAGGCTAGGCAAGACAATATAGATCCCATGTGACCTTACATCCCATGAATCACTGCAAAATTGACCTTAAACACCCAAAACACGGTGTAGTAATGTGAAGTCTACAGGGAACAATGGATACTTCAAGATGTGAAGTTATTCGCTTTGCCTTGTGTAGTATTTCATGAAATTCAGGTTATACGTGAAATATTATGCATAGCGAAGTTTATGGACTTTATCCACCTCTACCCTCAACCCCTTCCCAGCCACCATCTCTGTATTACATACATAATTTCCTGGTAGTCTAGTGGTTTCTCCTCCCTCCCCAATGTCCAATCACCATCCCTATATAAAAAAACATTTTCCCTGGTAGTCTAGCGGTCCCTCTACCCTCACCTGATGTTCGATTGCTGTCACTATATAAAGAAGATATTTTTCCTGGTAGTCCAGTGGTCCCTCCTCCTCACCTGTTCTCCAGTCACTGTTCCCGTATTACATATGTAATTCTCTAGTAATCTAGTGGTCCCTTCCCCTTCCCCAATGTCCGATCACCATCCCTGTATAAAGAAAATATTTTCCATGATAGTCTAGTGGTCCTTCCCTCCCTTCTCCTCCAATGTCCGATCGCCATCTCCATATAAAAAACTATGGCCCAGATATTCAAAAGGGTTGCGCCATGTGCAATAGGGTTGCGCCTGTGCAAGTTCGAAATTGCACCATTCTGCGATATTCAGCAGGAGGCAGTTGCGCCACTGAAAACATGCTGAGCAACAGCGCAATACAAATGAATGCATGCTGAACTGGAGGGGGAGGAACCATGCATAAACTGCACAGCCCGATATTCAGTCGGGCTGTGCAGAGTTGTGCAGGCTCAACCCCCAACCTGCGCCTACACAACTCTGAGCCAAAAAAAAAAGGATCAAGTCGAGTGCCACCCACAGGTGAGCTGCCACATTGCAGGGCACAACACAGCAGCTGCCACCTGTGGCTGGCCCTCAACCTACTCCCTGTGCCCCCCCTGCAGCCCGATGACGGGCAAAAGTGTAAAACATCCCCACCCCCCACTGGCCTGATCGCGGGCAACAGCAGTAAAGTCCCCCTCCCCGACTGGTCCGATCGTGGGCATAGCTAATCACCCCCACCAGCCCAATCGCGGGCAGCAAGTGTCCCCGAACATATCCCTGGTGGTCCAGTGGACGCTAAGCCTGATCACGGGCTGGAAATGTTTAAACACCCCAGACATATCCCTGGTGGTCCAGTGGACCGATAAGCCTGATCGCGGGCTGCATTGCTGACGACACCCCAGACCATATCCCTGGTGATCTAGTGTCCACCCACCCACCCATGAAGCCCCACCACCCGTCCCCCTCGCAGCCAGCGGGCGGCAGCATCCACCTGCCTGCCACGCCGCGCCCGCCGACTGACTGCCTGGTAGGGCTGCCGCCCATTGGTGCAGAGCAGAGCCAATGGGCGAGCAGCCCATACCATCTAAAGGCAGTCAGATTTGTGAATGAATTCATTCACAAATCTGGACTGCTTTAATGCAATGTGGGCTACCGCCCATTGGCTCTTGCTCTGCACAATAGTGATGCAGTCTCAAGGCAGTCAGTCGGCGAGCAGTGGGGCGACAGGCGGGTGGATGCTGCTGCCCGCCCGGCTGCCGGGGAGCAGGTGTGGTGGGGGCTTGAGTGAGTGGAGTGGGTGAGACACTAGATCACCAGGATATGGTCTTGGGGGTGTCACAAAATAATGCAGCCAGCGATCAGGCTTATAGGTCCACTGGACCACTAGGGATATGTTTGAAGTGTTCGAAACTCTTCAGCCGATCGGGCTTAGCAATCACTGGACCACCAGGGATATGTTCGAAGGGTGTTCAAACATTTCCAGCCCACGATCGGGCATAGCGGTCCACTGGACCACCAGGATACATTCGGGGGGGACACTTTGCTGCCTGTGATCGGGCTGGTGTGGGGGTTATTCAACTTTGCCCGATCGAGCCAGTCGGGGAGGGGAGGGGTTGATGCTTTTGCCCAGATCGGGCCAGTGGGGGTGGGGATTTTTACTCTTTGCCCGTGATCGGGCTGCAAAGGCGTTGGTCCCCGACGGCTGCTGCCTGGCAGGGTGCCAGGCGCAAGTCCTCGGGGATCAGCGCACCTGCATGCTATGGAATGCAAATGGGGCCATAAACAGATGCAAATGACCCCCCCTGTGCCTTGCATGAATTATGGCTCCATTTGCATGTCACCTTTTGAATATCTGAAATTTGCGCATGGTGCAATGGTACTTGCACCACCGCAAATTGAATGCTCCACTCTGACCACTTGCGGTGGCGCAAGTTCCACTGCGCCATGCACAGTGGCTGTGGCTGAGGGTGATATTCCAAGGGAGTTGCTCAATAGCACAACTCCCTTTGAATATAAAGCTCCATTCCACCCTGCACAACTATTTTGTGCAGGCGCAGGAACTTGCGCCACAAAATAGCGCAGTCTGAATATCTGGCCCTATATATATAAAAACATATTTTCCCTGGTAGTCTAGTGGTCCCTTCCCCAATGTCCAATCACCATCTCCATATAAAGAAAATATTTTCCCTTGTAGTCTAGTGATCCCTCCCCCAGTCCCATATAAAAAATATATTTTGAGCTGGCCTGTGGTGCTGTGGATTGAGGCACTGGCTGCCACACATCACACCATGCCAGTGACCTGGGTTTGGGAATGGACTCAGGTTGCTTGGGGGTCGGTAGGGGTGAGGAAGCACTGAGTATCTGTGGACAGCTCTCCTTCCTTGGGGAGGGTGAGTCAGTACAGTGTTCTGTAGACTGACACCCAGCAGTGGCTAGGTGTTGGCTCAGGCGTGCTGCCAGAATGGGGTGGGGCCAACATTCAGGGCATGAGGCTGCTTCCACAGAGGCAGAGCCCAGCTGTTCACCCATTGCATGTTTGTGAGCCCAGGGAGAAACAGTGGAATTGGAGCTGGCAGGCTCCATGATGGCCTGGCTGTGCCTGTACTGACCCTTGGAATCTGCAGGTTGGCTCTCTGAGGGGGGGAGTCGATGCCTATCTTCCCAGCCCTGCCAAGGGGGGAAGAAACCAGTGGAGGATCTACCAGGAGGGACTGGAGCAGGGATGCCAGAGCCAGAGAGGTGAGCCCATCCAAGTGAGGAGCCGAAGCAACCTGCTAGCTCTGAGAGAGGGGAAGGATAAATTATGAATAAAAAAATATATATATAGATAGACAGAAATATATATATAGATAGATATATCTATCTATATATATATGTATATATAGATATATCTATCTATCTATATATATATATATTCCCTTGGAGTCTAGTGGTCCATTCCCCCTCCTCCGCTGTCTGATCACCATCCCCGTGTAAAGAAAACATTTTTCCTTGTAGTCCAGTAGTCCCTTCTGCTACCCTATTCTCCAGTCACTGTTCTGGTACAATTCTCAGGTAATCTAGTGGTCCCCCCATCCCCCCATTCTTTGATGGCCGTCCCCGTATTACATTTATGATTCTCTGGTAGTCTAGTGGTCCCTCCCCACCTCCCCTGATGTCTGATGATGGTCCCCATATAAAGAAAATATTTTCCCTGGTAGTCTAGTGGTCCCTCACCCCTCCTCCAATGTATGATCACCATCTCCATATAAAGAAAATATTTTCCATGGTAGTCCAGTGGTCCCTCCTTTCTCCAGTTGCTGTCCCCATGTTTTCTTTATATGTCCCTGGTGTCCAGTAGCCACCCCCCCATCACTGTCTCTGGCTGAAATGAAGAACAGTCCCTCCATTTTGTTTTTAACCATGCAAAAAAAAAAAGGTCCCTCTTCGATCAACCCCTCCAACTGCCACCTCCCACTCTGCACTCCCCACACCACACCACACCCCACAGTACAGCCCCACACACACTCATTCACTTGAACAGGTTCCAGGTTCAAGAAGATCCACTTTCCAATTCAATACACATCTTGTTGCTGGAACTGGAAACTGCAATATGAGAAACTAAGAAAAATGGGCTGTCACCAAGAAGAGTGTTTATTTTTCAGCGTGATTGAGTGGTCAACTCCAGGACAGCAGCTACCAAAAAGGCGAATGCTCATAAAGGCCGCCTGACAGTGGGAGGGTGAAAACAGCTGCAGTCTCACTATAGGTGACTCCCCAGTGGCTACAAAAATGCAGGCAAGGGCCAGGTGGGTGAAGCCTGAGCAAGCGCACACCATCAATGGCAAGGCAGGACAAGGCACCAGCATCCCCACAGTGTGGCAGGAACAGGAGCGGTGTGGCAGTTGGGTGGGAACACCATTGCACAGACAGCCAGGCAGCACAAAAGGGGGAGAGTGAACACATTGCAATGCTGGCCTCACACAGAGCCCACGTTCCTGACAAGACAGCAACAGGCGGTCAAGGACAGACCACTGTTGTAAGATACCTGTGCTCAGTGTAAGTGCCCTTATAGGCTCAGAAGGGCCAGGAAATGCATTTGAGAAAATGCCAATAGTTCCACTGAGCAAAGTGAATCCATGCCTTATCTCTGCTAATGTTTTGGCATGCTGCTCTAGAGGGGTGGTGGTGCTCAGCTTGCGTTCTGTTGGTCCTACCTCCAATCATTGTATAGGTTCTCTGCTCAACAGTTTGCCGTCTGTGGGAGTGTCAACCTCAGGCTGTGTGTTAAGGTGGAGGTGGAGACATAGGACTCATTGGGATCACAGAGACATGTCTGGTGCATGCATTTGGTGTACACCAGTTAGAAAATCTACAAGGCTGAGAATGACACAGGAAGCCCCAAGTGAAACAGTATCACCAGGTGCCTGCACCACCAGACATACCCCTGTTGTGGTGCTTCCTGCAAGCAAAATGACTGCACAATGGACCAAAAGAGGTGGGGGCTGGATCACACGCAGTGCTGCTGGTGGGTGGAACAAGCTTGCACAGTGCTGTGGATCGCCCACAGCTGCGTGATAGCCTGTGGCACACACTGTGACATCGGGGGGAGCAAAATGCACCTGTATCATGGCCCACCGGTAATGGTTGGGACAGGTGTGGCCCATCACAAGGATGTGTCTTGCACACATAAGACAGCTGCAGGAGGACACAGCCCACATAAATCTTCCTAAATGCAGGATGGCAGTACAATATATTCAGAGCCAGAAAGGCATGCCCCATATGGTGCGCAATGGCTTTGTGTACTGCAAAGACAAAGAGGGTCCAGAAGAAACCTACTGGCAGTGTGTTGACACCCACCATTATGACTGCCTGGCCAGACTCCACATCGTGGATGACACAGCCATGAAAATCATACAGAAACATAACCATTCCCCCGATGTGGCCGACATGGGCATGCGCTGGGTAGTTAGGAACCTGCATGATCGGGCACAGCAGAGCATGGACATGGTGTCCCAGATCACAGTAGATAGTACGGTGGGGGTACCAGCAGCCATTGTGAGGTGGATAGTAGCTGTACACTTACTACAGTGTACACTGCAGTGGGTGTGGCACATTGCACGTGGGTGGCTGGTGACACCCACGATCATTACAGTGCTTAGCATCCCCGATGAGTTCACCATGACCAGTGATGGGACCCGGTTCCTTCTCTTCAACAGTAGAAGTGAGCAGGACCTGCTAGTTATCTATGCCACTGACAGGGGTCTGCAGTTCCTGGCCAACTGCCCCCACTGGCTCATGGACAATTCATTCAAATCATGTCTGGCCCTTTTCAACAGCTGTATACTGTCCATGCAGTGTGATCCGGGGCAGTTGTACCAGCCGTCTTTGCCATCACCTGCTCACAGAGGGTGTAGACCTATGTCCAGCTGCTTGGGCAACTAATGACTCACAGTCCAGCACTGGCACCCATTACAGTCATGCTTGACTTTGAATATGCCAGCTGCCAGGAAGTGTCTATGGTCTTCCCCGATTCCCAAACCCAGGGCTGCTTCTTCCATTTTTCTTGAGCCACGTGGAGGAAGATACAGCAGTGTCCCGAGGTCCAGGGGTGTTACACATATGACCCTGACTTCACCCTGTATCTCCACATGCTGCTGGCATTGGCCTTTGTGCCAGTAGATGATGTACTGGCTGTTTTGGAAGAGATGCGGGAGTGGAACTACATAGTGTCACATAAGGAGGTCCTCCAGTCCATCCTAGACTATTCTGAGCTCACCTAGATCAGTCACCCTACAGGGTGGTCCAGGCATTGCCATATAGCTTTCACCATAGCCTAGTGAAACTGCCATAGGGTGACCATCCAGGGCTTCACCAGGAATAACAACTTAGTGGAGGGGTGGCACAGGGCATTCAATTGCCACATTGAGGCATGTCACCTCAGCATTTAGCACCTCCTATAGTGCCTCCAGTAAGAGGAATGAATGGCTGTGGTCCACATAGAGCAGCTCGTGTCTGGGGCAGAGCCAGCACAGATCTGCAGATGCTATCATGGCCTGAATGCCTGGATTGTGGCCATGGTGACAGAGTACAGTACCCACAGCCACTATGACTACCTAAGTGGCCTCACTCACAACTTTCAATTCCATGTATGAGCAGGGGTGGGGTCATTGGCAAGGCTGTGAGCCCTTGCAACCCTGTGTGTGGCAGTCACACTTAGGCCATCAGCATGTTTGCCCATGGGGCGTGTCCTTCCCCTTTTGCCAATGTGCCCAGCAGTCATGCGGTGTTACCCACAGCATGGGTGCCTGTGGTGTTATGGCATGTGCTGTAGTTGCTCTTTTGACCTGCGCCCTTTTTGTGTGCGTTCCTCAGGACTCGCTATTCTCACATCATGTATTGTTATCAACTCTAGTGCCATCGCACATATTGCCAGGGGTCCTCATTCCCTGTTGCCTTCCGTGTGCACTCTCTTCTATATTCACCCTGTCAGGACTCGTCCATTCATCTGTGCCCATGTCACATAAAACCAGATAAATACAGTTCAATGTATTTCAAAGTGGTTTTCAACTTTGATGTGTAACTCAGTCATTTTTGGTCA
The DNA here is from genome assembly GCA_016271365.2 of Neoceratodus forsteri. Lineage (NCBI taxonomy): Eukaryota > Metazoa > Chordata > Ceratodontiformes > Ceratodontidae > Neoceratodus > Neoceratodus forsteri. Next base: position 25,798,020 of record CM057454.1, read on the forward strand.
TTTTCACACCAAATTTTCAACATAGCCTTTTAGGGACCCCGCCTCATGAACAATATCACTGACATTATGCTACTCCTTCTCAGAAGGTGATTTTTCTGTCTCTTGGTGAAATCACCTTTTGGGCATTATTTGAAACTTTTCACTGCCTTTGTTCATTAGGTGGGGTCATAAGAAGGGTATACTGAAAATGTGGGATCAAAATTTGTACAATGGCAAAGTAATGCACATTCATTTAAATTTAACTATGCACCCTTGTTACTTCAATAATTTTCAACATTTTCATCCAAAATTTTCATCATGGCAATCTTTACCTTGTGAATATGACAGCTGTAAACTTTCAAATCCTGGCTAAAATGTATTTTCTCTGCTGTGGCGTGGCATGATGTTGTGGTGGCATGGAATGAAGTTTCTCTGCAGATCTGAAAATTCTCAGCCCAGCATTCATAAGGTAGGCCCATAATAAGGCTATGCTGAAAATTTGGTTGCAGTTTTGGCCGCAATTCTTCAATGGCAGCATACATGCATGCATCTATGGAGGGATGGGAGTGCAGGGCCCCAAGCAAATAAGAATACAATTATGGATTGATGGGACAGGGAAATAATGCTACGATTATGCTATTTCAAAAATTATTCATGGATGGTAGTGCAGCTCCCACAGGCATATAAGAATATGATTATACTACCTTAAAAAGTAAGGAAATTAGCTGCAAAAACTTTGTCAATACACTAGTTAGGATTCCAGCAACAAAAGTAGGGAAATGTGCTATTAGTGTTTCCAACCCTAATAACCCCACCCCACCCTGCAAACAATAACAGGCATGGGGGATGTGCTTTGGGATTGTCAACACTAACGCTCACCCCATTCTCATATATTTTACCAATTTTAGCCTTATTACTCATGGGATGGGGGTGCGCATTAGTGCCTGACAAACCCAAGGTACACCACGGATGCCTGTTGCTGGCTGCAGGGTGGGGGTATGGTATGAAACAACTGTTTTGTTGCTGCAAAATTTATTGTTGCAAATGTGGAATGTACTCTCGAGATTCCACCATCTTGTTTTCAGTTAATGAGGCAAACAAATTTAAATATTTCAAAAAGTACTTACAAATGGGAAACACTAACAGTTGTGTTTACCAAATCAGGGCATGAGGAATTGGATTATGTGGTCAGTTTGACAAAAAAAGTGCAGAAATATTTTTATTTTATTTGAGGAGATTTTAATGTAGCAAATTGCGGCACTATTTTTGTGAAACAAGGGAGGGGGTTTCTGTCACATATTGCAGCAAAAGGAAAGTCCTAGGTAAAGCTCCTATGGTGGTGAACAGTATCCCTTTTTGTCAAGAACTTTTAAAGTTTTGTGGCCGTCCTGGTGCAGTCTTGGCAATTTACAGTACCATTCATAACTGGAAATTTCTTGACTCTTCTGCCCTACTGAAGTATGGGCCTCCTTGTTCCCAGATTATAACATAGAGTGGCCAGAATTGTGGCACAACTGCCACAAATTTGTGACTCAAGACAGGCTTAGATTAATGCAATTGTATATCCTGCATAATACATATTATTCTCCCTCCCGGTTACTCAAATTAGGCCTTAAACCCACTCCAACCTGTTCCAGATGTTTGCTGGAGGAAGGAACAATTCTTCATGTGTTCTGGTCTTGCCCCAAAGTGTCACCCCTGTGGACTACTATCAAGCAGTCAATTGATCCTCTTTTGGGGCTCGAAGACCTGTTTAGGCCCTCAGTGTGCATTATGGGTGATCTCTCTGAGGTCAAAGTTCGAGCTCATAAATATCACATAACTCTTATAGCCATGTTGGTTAAAAAACTTATTCTAAGGCACTGGATTGATCAACAGGAGATCACTTATAATGAATGGCTGTCCGAGCTTCTGGTGAATCTTAGCACAGAAAGGGCCATTGCCAGCCTTCATAATAGAATGGAGCAATTCAAGAAAATCTGGGATCCCTTATATACCTTATATTCTTCACAAAATGGTTGATCCAGCTATATGGTTTCTTAGAGCCCAGTTTGCTAATCCGGCACTCAAAATAGTGTCAATGTGACTGTATGATGAACTTTTTGTGCTCAATATGAGTAGTGAGGGGCGGTGGGATGGGGAGGGTGAGAGATGTGGTTTTGGCTTTGGGGGGGCTGACTCAGGTTTTCAATTGTCTAATGTACCATGTTCATCTTCATGTATGTCTGCCATGTGTATCTTGAGGTGGAAAATAATAAAATGTTCTTAATAAACGTTAGATAAAAAAAAACAAATTGCAGCAAAAGGACTCAGTCTTTCATGAAACACCATCCCTTTTCCATGAAACAAAGGGTTTTGTAGCAAATTGTGGCAGAACCCCCCCCTTGTTTCACAAAATAGTGTCTCAATTTACAGCAGTAAAACCTCTGCAGCTAAAAAATACATATTTCTGCCCATTTTGTGGGGCAAACTGGCCCCAAAGTCAGATTCCTCACCCAACAATAAGGTAAACACAGCTGTTGATACTTACCATCTGTCAGTACTATATTTTTTAAATATTTTAATTTGTTTACCTCGCTAACTGAAAACAAGTTAACCCTTTGCCAAGTCTTTCCTTGTGGTCTAAAGGCCCTCCCTCCCTGATCCTCAATGTTTGTATTTTATTTTTAATTAAATTTTCCTGGTGGTCTAGTGACTCTCCCTTCCCGATCCCCAATACGTGTCTGTTTAGTTCAGTGTTTATTTTTTATTTCATTTTCATTTGTACATCCCACACCCCTTTAGTGGCACCATTTATCCCAGCATGGGGTCATATCACCATATGACAAATCACTGCAGCTAAAAATGCGACAGCCAAACAGCACCAATCACAAACAGAGTCAGGCAAAATGCTGACCTGTTTGTGACAGCGCACTCATTGAAAACAATAGGTGTTTAAATATGTTTGCCAGGGTGCTTCACCCCTGCACATCCGGAACTTGGGTAACTAACTCGGGGGCGAGACTTGGGGATGGGGACAAACTACGAGAGGGGAAGTTTGATTTTTTTTTAAATGCCACCAACATTTGCAGCAGGGGAGACCGGGGGAACCGAACCACAATCTCAGGTCTCCCAATTGCGCCTCGTGCTGGTGCCCTAGCCACTCCACCATGGGAGTGGCTCGAGCAGGAACCCAGCACATGGCAACTTCTCCTCTCTTCACATCATCATGCAGCGACAGGTGTAGCGGTATATCCTTATCGCTATTCTACCTCGTCACTGTAAATTGAAGCTCTGTATATACAGAGCAGTTAACAGTGCACTGTCTTACATGCATGGTATTGACCCAGTACTGTTTATCCCTAGTGTCTAGTGGTACCCCACCACCCTCTGATACCACTTTTTTGTTCAACATTAGTGGCCAGTGGCTTACTCCCTCCCTGCCATGTCTTTTTTATCTGAAAACAAGAAAACTGTCCCTTGATGTGCTTTATTTTTACCTATAAAAATCAAATTGTCTATTACTGATCACACTCACACCCATACCTGACCTCCCACTGTGCACCCACATCCCCACAACCCCTTGACACCACCACACACCCACACTCACCTGAAGAGGTCCCAGGTTTGAGATTCGCTTTCCTGATCAAAGACACTTATTGCTGCTGGAACAGCTGACTGCAATACGAGAAACTAAGGTAAGTGTGTTTCAATGTGTTTCAATGGGGGTATCAACTTTTTTTTTGTGTGTTATCTATTTTCACCCCCTACATGCTCCTCGGCAGCCACTCCTTCAGGCTTGCCAAGGCAGTCCTCTGACCCATCCATCCTCCAAGACTCTGCCTCAGATCACAGCCAGTCCCCAGGGTGACCCGGCGTAACCCTTCGCCGGATGGGTCCCCCCTCCTTCAAGAGGGAAGGCACCAGCGAAGGGGCAGACCAGCACTCCTACTTTAGCCCCAGGGATGCTGCTGAGGTGGAGAGCTCGGTAGGACCTTTGATGGCCTCAGAGCACCTGGCAGCCATCATCCGTCTACCGTGAAGTGGTATTACCACTTTTCTAGTTACTCCCTCAGTTTTTCTTGCATGCATCCGCAGTGCTCCTGGTCTACACTAGAGGCCGCTGCAGCGTGACCAGACCCCGCTACCCACCCCCAGGAGAGGAGAGCAGTTCTACGGATGCTCGATCCTCTCCTGCCCCTTCCAGCCCCCGATGACCCGAGTCTGTTCCCAAACCTGGGTCACCGGCGTGGGATGAGGTTAGGCGCCAGCGCCTCAAGCCTCTGTGTCACTGGGCTGGCATGGGGGTATCAACTTTTAAGCATAAATTTGGCATTTTTTAAGATTTTGACCCAAAATTTTCAACATGGCCTTTTGGTGACCCCGCCTCATGAACAATGTGACTGTCATTATGCAACTCCAGCTGGAAAGGTGATTTTGCTGTCAGTTGTCAAAATCACCTTTTGGGTGGGATTTGTTTAATGGCAGTCAACTTGTTCATGAAGTGTTTTCATAAGAAGGGTATGTTGAATATTTTGGGTTACAATTATTAAAAATATCAGAGTTATGACCATTTGTTGCAATTTCATTATACAGGTTCACAACTTTGGGAATTTTAAATATTTTGTCAACAAATTTTCAACATACACTTACTTTTATCCCACCTCATGTTTGCCACAGCTGTCATTTTTCAAATCATGGCCAAAATGTGTTTTTTTACCTGTGGCGTGGAGTGGTGATGCTGTTGCGCAGACTTGTGTTTTGGCTGGGATTTGAAAATGTTCTGTACAGTGTACATCAGATGGGGGTAATAACATAGCTATGATGACAGTTTCATCACATTTGCCCTACAAATCTAAGTGCAGGGCCCAGAAGGCCCAGCACTTCCACAATTACATAAATATATGCATACCGTATATGGTACACACACATAAATATGGATACCATTAAGGAGTGATACTTTCTCAAAAAGTAAGGAAATTCTTGGCAAAAAACTTTGTCAATGCATCAGTTAGGGTTCCCATCATCAAAAACTTGGAAATGTGGTGTTAGGGTTTCCAACCCAACACCCCAACTGAACTGAACTGAAGGGACTGGAAGGGGACAGGATCAGTTGTGTTCCAGGACAGTAGCTGCATCTTGTTGTTTTCATAGGGTTCTTGTGGATTTTACTTGGTAGAAGGTTATTTCTTTTCTTTCTTTCTTCTAAGGGGCTAGCAGGGTATTGTTTTGGGGGCTGTTGGAAGTTTGAAAACTGGTTTGGTGGCTGTAAGTGGGCTAATTTGTTGGATGTTTCACTGTATAACAGGCTGCGCTGGTGGAGGCCTATTTCTTCTGATTTAAAACCTATTTGGTGGGATTTGCTTGGGCCTAGTTCTTTGGCTGTTGGGCTTGGAGGGAGACACAGGGCTGATACACTGTCTCTCTCTTGAGTCAGGTGTAGGCCCAAGACCACCCTCCCCACCCTCCCTCCCCAGAGTTCTGCTAATTTATAGGGGAACACCTGCCCTGCAATTGGAGGAAAAGGCTGCAGATTCAGCTCATGTAGTTCTAGCCACTGGGGGTTGGATTTAAAGGCTGGGAGAGAGGAGCATAGGGAGTTGTTCATTTCCTTTATAAGTTTACTGTGTTGTGCTGCACCTAATAATAGGGTTACTGGTGTACTGTGGGACTGTATCTAAGATTAGTGGGTGACCGGATTAGGCAGTAGGGGTGTATCTTGGACTGGGGGAGAACCTGGTGGCTCACCCAAGGAAACCTACTTGGAAGGGGATGGAACCACATGTCATTAGGGCGGCATCTTTGGGAGGGTGGGGGGTGCACAGGGTGTGGAGCAGCCATGATACTGGACTGGGCTTGGAAGTTCAGTGGTTGCCCAGTGTGCTACCAGCTGGCACAGCTTAGGAAGGAGGTTGCGGGGATTAGGAGACATCTGGGGAAGGGGAGAGGTATGGTTGAGGAAGGGAGCAGGGGATCTCCCACAGGGTTGCACCAAGCACTGGGGGTGGGGGCATAGGGAAAGGAGTGCAGGAGAATACTCAGGGGTCACATAGGGACCCTGGCAGAGGGAGTCCAAAAGGACACTACCAAGGAAGCAGGCAGGTAACTGGGGACCCTCACAAAAGAGGGACAGAGGGACAACATTCTCAGGGAAGTAGGCAGATGGCCATGGCTGGACAGAAGGAAGCAAGGCGGGGAGGTGGATCAGACCTTACACTCAGTAACTGCTTCAATTCTCTTCCTCTGCTCGAGGATGAGGGGGGTGATGTAGCCACGATAGGGGTTTTAAGAGATGGAAAAGGAGTGGGGGGCAGGAGGCAGGGGCTGGATAGCAGAAAGAACAGGGGGAACCTAGAATGCAGGAAAATGGGGGAGCAGTGAATCAGAGCAGGAGGGGCAGGGGGAAGAGGAAAGCACAAGGAGAAGGACCAGTGGGGAGGAAAGATAAAGGAGAAGGACCAGAAGTACAAGGAGGATTCAGTAAAGGGAGCTGAGGGTTTAGGCCAGGGAGCCGACAAGCAAGGAGGGACTAAATGGAACATGAAAGAAGGAGGGGCGAGCCAGGCTAGTTTAGCAGATGGGGGAGAAGGACCAGTCACAAGCAGTGAGGGGGAGTTAGCAGGTACAGAAGGATACTCAGGAGGAGGAGAGACATAGGATTGGAGGAGGGAGGGGGTGGCCAGGGTAAATAAGGAGGGGGTGGCATGTGGCACCCAGATAGGGGGAGGAACAAGCAGCCGGCTAGGTGGAGGGGCCGGTAGAAAGGATGAGGGACATGAAGGGGGGAAAAGGAGGAAAAGGAGCGGTCAGAGTGCTCCTGTTGGGGGATTCTATGATCAGGGGTATCAAATGGGATAGGGAGGGAGAAGCCTGGCCAGTTAGAACAAAATGCTTCCCTGGACTAATGGTGCACAGGGCTAAGCACGAGGTATATCAGTTGGCAAAGGATTATGGGGGTTCCCCGTACATACTGGTCTACCTGGGTACAAATGACATTGAAGGGAAATAGCTAGCTAGAGATACAGGCAAGATTCAGGGAGCTTGCCAGGGTCTGTCATGACATAGGATGCACAGTTTCCTTCTCAGAAATCCTGCCGGTGCCAAGGGCTAGTGAGAAACACAAAGGAAGATTAGGAAGATAAACCAGTGGCTCAGGGGTGGTGTGAGGCCAGAGGGTATGGGTTGATGGGGGATTGAGGGAGACCTGGGAGGATAAGGAGCTGTATGCTGAGATAGACTCCATTGCAATTTGGAGGAGGAATCCTTAAGTTGAAAATAGGGGTTCATTGGTGAAAAGTGGGGTTTAAACTTGTGAAGGGAGGATGGGAGAAAAGGCTGTCAAGGGGTGCAGATAAAGGAGGGATCTGTCTCCACCCCCCTGGGGAGCTGGAGGATTGCGGGAAAAGGCTGACTGGTAAAGTGCAGACCAGGGGAAAACAGAATCCCCATGGGAACACGAGCAGGGGAAATGGAAGTATAGGGAAAGGGTGGAAGGTAGTCCTGCTAAGTGCCAGGAGCTTGGGCAATAAAATGTCTGAGCTGCAGGCGATGCTAACTGAGGGAGCAGTGGATGTGGCAGTGGTCACTGAGACCTGAGCCACTGCAGGACACGACTGGGACCCGAACCTGGAGGGTTACACTATGTTCAGGAAGGACAGGGGGGAGGGAAGGGGAGGAGGGGTAGCAATGATAGTCAAAAACTGCATTTGCATAGGGGGAGTAGAGTAGGCAGAGGGAACCGTGGAGGTGATTTGGGCCACCTTGATAACAAGGGGGGCAAGAGAGTAAAAATAGGAGTGGTGTATAGACCCCCTGCCCTGGCGGAGGAGCTGGAGGAGAGTCTGGTGGCAGATGTTGGGAGGCACTGCAGACTGGGCAGAGGAACAGTGATGGTGTTGGGGGGCTTAAACATGCCAAGAACAGACTGGGAGACTATGACATCCTCTGTGACCAGGGAACAGAGGTAGTTGGATGTCTTTCAAGTTGCGTTCCTAACTCAGCAGGTGGGTGAGCTGACCAGGGAGGTGCGGGTACTGGATGTGGTCCTGGCAGACAGTGACCAGATTGGGGGCCTGGAGGTAAGGGACCCATTGGCGGAGAGTGACCATGCCATGGTCTGGTTCTGCCTGGACCTAGGAGGGGTAGAAGGCTGCACAAAGACGGAGGTAGCTGACTTCAGGGGGGCAGATTTTAGGGAAATGGGAAGGATCCTTAAGGAGCATTTGGATGTGATTGGGTCAGACATGGATGCTGACAGTAGGTGGGAAATACTCAGGAGAGGGGTGCAGGATGCTACCCGCACCTGTACCAGAGTAAGATGAAAATGTGGTAGGGCCCGAAAAAACTGCTGGTGGACCAGGGAGGTCCAGGAGGTGGTGGGGGGAAAGAAGGCAGCCTATAGGCAATTCAGGTGCTCAAGGAGTGAAAGGGGTCTAGGAGAGTATGAGCTGATGGCTAGAAGGGCCACTAGGGTGGTTAGGGTGGCTAAGGCAAGGAAGGAGCAGAACCTGGCCAGGGAAATTAGGAGAGGGAACAAGGGGTTCTTTAGATACATTGGGGAAAAACAAAGGGTGAAGGGGCAGATTAGCAGGATTAAATCTGAGGAGAGATGGGCATAAGACCCGGGAGAGCAGGCTGAGGTACTAAATGAGTACTTCACCTCAGTTTTCACCAAGGAAAATGGAGGTGCTGCATCATACATGGAGGAGACAGAGATACAGAGGGGGGGATCCTTACCAATCGGCGGGTCTGGGGAGAGGGGGAGGCATCACTGGCAGGAGGGGGGAAGGCTAAGCCCTCCACTCCCTTAAGACGGAGAAAGCACTGGGGCCAGATAAATTACATCCCAGAGTGCTGAAGGAACTTGCAGATGTCCTGGCGAAACCCCTGGTGGAGCTTTTCACCATCTCTCTGAGGACAGGGTGGGTGCCCCAGGACTGGAAGGTGGAGCATAGAGTGCCTATCCACAAGGGGGGATCAAGGGAGGTGGCAGAGAACTACAGGCCTGTCAGCCTGACATCGGTGGTGGGCAAGGTGATGGAGGACATTGTCAAGGAGAGGCATGGGGGGACCTGGAAAAGTCAGGGTGCCTGGATGATAGACAGCATGGATTTGTCCTGGGGAAATCGTGTCAGACATACCTTGTGGAGTTCTATGACTGGGTGACGAGTGCCTTGGACCTGGGTAGACCAGTGGACGTCCTCTTTCTGGATTTCAGCAAGGCATTTGACTCTGTTCCTCACATGGGCCTGTTGGATAAGCTGGGAGAAATGGGGGTGGAGAACCAGATGATCAGATGGATAGGAAATTGGCTCCAAGACCGGACCCAGAGGGTCGTAGTTGGTGGGATAGTCTCATCCCCAAGGAGGGTCATTAGTGGGGTCCCACAGGGATCAGTCCTTGGGCCCCTCCTGTTCAACACCTACATCTCTGGCATAAGGACAGGAATCAGGAGTGAGATGACTCTCTTTGCGGATGACTCAAAACTGGGGGTGGTGGTGGATGGGGAGGAGGGGAAGGTGGCCCTACAGGGGGACCTGGAGGCCCTGGAAAGATGGTCTAGAAAGTGGAAGCTGAGGTTCAATGCAGGGAAATGCAAGGTACTGCACCTGGGGGCCAGAAGCCTGGGCCAAGTGTACATCCTGGGGGGGGGAAATGCTACAAGTCTCGATGGCTGAGAGAGACCTGGGGGTGGTGGTGGATGTCAAGATGAACAACTCAGAGACTTGTAGGAGGGCAGCAGACAAGGCCAACAGGATGCTGGGATGCATCGCTAGGGGGATCACCTCCAGAAGGAGGGAAGTGATACTCCCTCTGTATAACTGCTTGGTGAGGCCACACCTTGAGTACTGCATGGAGTTTTGGAGGCCACACTTAAAGAGGGACATTAAACTCCTGGGGAGGGTCCAGAGAAGGGCAACCAAAATGATTTGGGGCTTGGGGAACAGGACCTATGAGGAGAGGCTCGAAGAGCTAAATATGTACACATTGGAAGAGAGAAGGGACCGGGGGACATGATAGAGGTCTTCAGGTACCGAAAGAGGGTAAATAGGGAGGAACAGTCAGGATGCTTCGAAGGAAGGAAGGGCGGCAACTAGAGGGCATGGGTGGAAGCTGGAGGGGGGAAGATTCAGGGGAGAATTGAGGAGGTGCTACTTCACTGAGAGGGTGGTGGAGCCATGGAATGCGCTGCCTAGGGGGCTGGTGGAGGCAGAGACGGTGGAGGGGTTCAAGATGGGTTCGGACAGGTACAGGGGAAGGGTTCTGGAAGCAAAATCCAATGCAGCAAAAATATCCGGAACTGGGAAGGGAGAAGCCAGAGAAGGTAAGGGGGACAGCAAGGTCAGCACCCAGGGTGGGGGCTGACCAAATGAGCAGACATGAAAGACCATTAGGCCTATTCTGCTGGCATTTTAGTATGTTAGTATGTAACACTAAACACACCTTCAAACATTGGGGGTGTGGCTTGGGGTCATCAGCTCTAATGCTCAGTCCATTCTCCTATACCGTACCCATCTCAACTTATTTATGTGTGGAATGGGGTGAGCGTTAGGGCTGATGACACCAAGCCACACCTGACACTAACAGGTATGTGAGGGTAGGGGTGGGGTGTCAGGGTTGGAAACCCTACCACCACATTTCCTAACTTTTGATTGTGGGAACCCTAACTACTGATGCCATGAATATATATATATATATATATATATATATATATATATATATATATACACACGTATATAGATATAGATATAGATATATTCTATGCAAAAAACTGTGTTATGCATCATTTATCATTTATGGTTAAACCACAGAAAGTCAGGAAATGAACAATCTTTAGGGTTGCCCTTCCCCATGACCCACAATCATCTCAAGATTGACAGAGGATGCATTAATGCAGTTTTTTTGAGTAGAATTTCCTTACTTTTTGAGAAAGAATACAAAAGTAAGAACGTGCACAACTTGGTGGGAGCACGGGCCCTTCAGGCACTGCACTCCCACCAACTTGTAAACGTGTGTGTACCATCAACACCCCCAAAGTTCAATGTAAAACACCAAGCCGTGTCTGAGATATAACATGTAAAAGTTTGACATTTTCCTTCATCAGAGATGCAGAATTCCTCACCTGTTAACATTTTACAGGCACAATGACTGAAAACTACATTCATGGCACCAAGTCTAGGTACCCTATCAATTTCAAGCCACCAGCACAATGCAAAACACTGTCCGCAACAAGTAAATTGCATCACGCAATATCTTCACAAAAACATTTTTTAGCTGACACATAAGCACCGTAATTCACATCTACAGGACATGCCGAGAACACCCTCCAAATTTTGAGTAAAAAGACCAAAACATTTCTGAGATATTTAAACTTAAAGGGGACAGGAATGCCAGATTATCATTTTTTGTGGTTGGTTTATGTCTTGATTAGTAGACACACACGTTTTTGTGTTTAATCTTTCACATTTTTTCTACACATTTCAGTTTTATTCATACCTGTGACTGCTAGAGCAGTAATAATACTCAACATTCTAAGTAATCTCGAGAGCGCGTGAATGGATCTGGATCCAAAATATTACATCTTAATTTGTGTGTTCTGTGCAGTTGCAGGCTAAACTTGAATCGCGAAAAAATCTCAGCTTCTTGCACACAGTGTTACTGTATACTTGTGACAACATAAGTGACACTGAAATTGTATTGATTTGGACATCCTTGTTGTTCTAGATGCGCTTGGTGTGGTTATGTCATCTCTACAGTGCCATTTGATGGGACCTAGCATATAATAAGAGTTTTGTTTAACAGCGTACTGTTAGATGTAAAAAAAAAATAATGAAGTAGTGAAACCACTTCATTTTCATCCCATAGGTTTTCACTTACATTAGTATGTGTGGTTTTGAATTAAAATGAAAAAAAAGTGATGCTAGATTTTGTTGCGGAGAGCTGTGTGCCCCCCCCACACACACACACTCACTACTAAATCATCTTTCTCATTTGATTTTTTATGTCTTTGCAAAGCATGGACCCTGTAAAAATTCCAAGTCCAGCAATGTTTTGTGTAGTAGAATATATATTTTTGTTTTATTTTTTATGCAATTTCATAGTTTACATTTCTGTGTACATGTGGTCTTTGATTTCTTGCACATCCCTGATACAAGCTCATAAAGGAGAAGATATCCAAGTGACTCCAGCTTCATTAAAGAGGAACAAAAATAAATAAAATATTCACATTCACATTCAAGCTGATTGATTAATAGAATTAAGATCTAAATTAAGAATGAATATAGTATTTTCAGTAGGAGGTTTGCCTTAGGGCTGGTGCCAACAGAAAGTTGGTCTACCTTGCAGCAACTACTGCACAGGATAGAAAATTCCATTTGATCGACGCAAGTCTCATGTGCCATATCATCAGTGCACCAGGGCTTGTGGTGATCTAGTACAGTTGAAAATCCTGCCCATAATATTTATCTTCATGAGAGGCTGATGATATTATGATATCTCCATGAGTAGCAATGCCAGGAGTGAAGTACTTTAATGCCATTGGCCTTGAGTAAAGATAAATATGATTATCTTTGGTCAGATCATGTCAGGTTCAGTTTATAGAACCTATGTTTCTGGATTTGTGAAAAAAATGCTTAGAAAATGGGTAAACTAAAACTCGTATCCTGATTGGTTAAAATATCCTGGCACCTGGGCTGTTATTTCTCAACAACGCCCGCAAAATAACAAGTGCCACTTTCTAGTGGCCCATTACTTACATGATCCTTGGGCCACCCTGAATTTCAAAACACACTTGCCGCCATTTTCCCTGTCCTCGCTTACTAAAGACGCATCTGTGACACCGCGTCATACAACAAAACATCAACAGTAACCTCCGGTTCTTTTCTTTATGAAATCCAACCCCAAACCCAAAATCCTGCCTGGTATCTTTTTTCAGAAATGTGAAGATGCTACAAGCAGTTTGTCACAGTTGTATGCTCCTGAGGCTTGCAGTCCTCCCCATCCATTAACACTGTCTCCTAGCAATAAAAAAAAAAATACATTAAAAACTACAATAAACTTTTTTCCTTTCATGTAACATAATCGCACTCTCTGAAGTCAACGCTCACTTTTACAATTAGCTGCACACTTGCGCCACAGTTCTAACTTTATCTGAAATAAAACAAAAGTACCTCATTCTCACAGGCTACATTCTGCAATTCTCATAGTGCATTCATCAATGGCTTTGTATGTCTGCGATGAAGCAGAAGCACAACCTAATCGGAAGTCTACTGTAAGTAAAAAAAAAACAAACACAGCAACATCGTGTGTATGTGCGTAACCAAGCAGGAGGACAATATAATCAGAAATAAAATAAATACCTAAAACACAGCAGCGCCCTCCAATGGTAATTGTAGCACTTCACATTACAGGGACTATTTTCATACAAAGATTATTTTTGTGTATATATATATATATATATATATATACACATTTTAGTTCACATATATTTTTTTCAAAATATGGCACAAATAGTCCATTTTCTAAGAGTAATAATACCCTCCAGGGTAGGCATTATGGGATATAATGGACCTTTGAGGGGCTCTAAGGCCCTCCACCTGCAGCATCGGGCCTCATTACGCCCCTGGGCGGTCCGTTATAGCACAATAACACCCACCCTGTCGGGTATTATTATTTACTTATAACACCCATGTTAGTTAAGTGCAGAAAATAATCAGTAGTAACCTTAAAGCTGCAGTGCTACATACAGTTTTTTAAATATTTGCACGGCAATACATTATATTATGACTGGTCCTTGAAAAACTTTCTTTCTAATTTAATGTTTATTTTGTTTTATTTTGCTTTTCAGGTTTGACTCACCCCCCTCTCCCAACCAGCAAAGACCCTTGTCAGAATTTCCATTTGCTGAGTGCATTATCGTTATTACGAGAGTCAAAATGGTAAGAATAGTGCACTACTGTTTGCCCATAATGCAATTCTTTATTTGTTGTGCCATGCATGTTCACAGTCACTGACAGCAGTGATTGGTGTCAGTATGACAGCTAAAGTATTGCCGTTAAGTAGCAGCATTACGTTCAGTAGCTCTGACACCGACACTGTTTTTAGTACAATTTTGTCACTATAGACATGATAAAAAATTAAATAGTACACTTGCTTAATTGATGTTTATTTAGAATTTCAAATACATCATGAGTGTCTAAAGATCAATGGTAATGATATAGTTTGTTTATGGATCTTGCTGTTTTCTGCCTATCTGCACTATTAAACTACTAATTTGGTCACTCTTTGCTGTCTCCTGTCTTTTTTTTTCAAAATGCTATATTTTAAGGTTTTTGTATGAATGCTGTTCAGCTAAATCTCTCCCGTTTACTTTCTCCGTATTAGCCAAGTACTGTTAACCATTGACGTCATTCATGGACTGACATCAATGACTGAAGCACAAGAGACCACCCAGAAGAAGTGCCAGTCAATCCTCGAGACCGACATGAATTTTGTTTTCTCTAAACGAAAAATATGAAAACAAAGAGGTTTCTTTTTTAGCCTGTAAAATTGCAGCACATCACAGATCGCACCTTGCAGCACTGAACACTTCACATCGTTAGTGCTGCTGGATAGGCCTGTACTGTCTGCTTAGGTTTAAGTATTGCAGAATGGCAAATGAAGACTTACTGTAGTGTATGATGGCTCAGTAGTACCTGCTTGAGAGATTTTACCATATGCTTTTGAACAGACTGTAGTCAAAAAAGTGCACACTTAACCTGTGAAGTCTGCAGCTGTCATACCCGTTGTGTTATGAAAAAATGAAAAATCCTTATTTCTGTTTGCAATTAAATAAATAGATACATAAACTGTTTGTGGCTGGTCATGTTTTTAAATCCTTCTCTCTGACCTATTCACTCTCTTCACTGTGTTGATATAATTTACAGTATAACAAAGTGTTCAGTGCTGTAATGTGTAATGTGCTTCAGTTTTACAGGCTATAAAAGGAAAGGGAGGTCCCTCTGCACAATGCTGGTTGAAGCATTTGTCAGGGGTAGCAGATGGTACATTTTATTCACAAATTATAGACCCCAGATCACGCTCGGCAAACCAATTAAAATTTAAAACCATGGACACAAACTCATGCGGCTGGCTTAAGTTCAGAGCTCCTTTGGGCAGTCTATGTTGACTTGCAGCTGTCCTGTGCTCTAGGATAACACTGACACCATGCATAACTTGGGCAACAGAAAACTACTGATGTCAGCTATGTGGT
Source organism: Neoceratodus forsteri (assembly GCA_016271365.2). NCBI lineage: Eukaryota > Metazoa > Chordata > Ceratodontiformes > Ceratodontidae > Neoceratodus > Neoceratodus forsteri. Next base: position 25,813,228 of record CM057454.1, read on the forward strand.
TCAAAACCAGAGGAGCTTGAGACTTGGTAACAGTCCGCATCAGCTAGGGGCAAAGCTGAATGCAGACCTGAAAGTACAGTATTTGAATTGCGGCTAATTTTTAAAATCAGAGTGTGAAATTGAGACTTCCAGAGCAAAAAGAGCCAGACAGAGCCTTCTCTTTATTTTCATTTTTTCATTTAGAGAAAACAGAATCCATGTTGGCCTCAAGGATTGACTGGCACGTCTTCTGGTGGTCTCTTGTGCTTCAGTCATTGACGTCAGTCCATGAATGACGTCAATGACTACCAGCACTCGGCTGATATGAAGAAAGTAAACAGGAGAGATTCAGTTAAACAGTATTCATACAAAACTGTCCAAACATAGCATTTTGGAAAAAAAAAAAAGACAGGAGACAGCAAAGGGTGACCAAATTAATAGTTTAATAGTACAATTAGGCAGAAAACAGCAAGATCCATAAGCAATCAAACTATATCATTGCCATTTATCTTTAAGTCTCCCCTGACACACATATACACACACACACACACACAGACCCACACACAGACCCACACACACACACACACACACAGGCAAACACCCACATTTCTGTTATTCACTTCATATGTATCAGCTGATCATTTACTCCTTTTCAACTTCTCCCGAGTCTCTTCTGAGTTCAAAGCCATGCAACTGAAGCACCGTTAGTAAGTTAAAATACAGCATTTCAGCACTGCTTGTGATATCAAGGTTCACTACAGAGGCTCTATCAAGATGAATCACAAAAATCTCCAAGTTAAGTAACCATGTCTATGACTTCAATCACTTTTTTAGAACTTGTCTCTAATCATGGATTTTGGCTTCAGTGACTTAAGCACAGTTCACATCCACCCTGAGAATCTTGGGCAAGCTACTAATAGTCTAGCTAGTCAACACCAATCATAATAATATACATATAAATGTACATAGTGAAATTGCCCTATCTAATGCATTATAAAATCTGGTCATCTCATCCCTCCCTCGCGATCAAAGATGCGATCAATGAACCTCACGATCAAAGAATTTGCAGACTTGTGATCAAAGAATTTGCAGACTCATGATCAAAGAATAAAAAATGCTGTAACTTGAGTTTTAGGCAGAATTACACGGAACCTCCACCATGCCTTGATAGAATGACGCCCCCTGAGCAAAACTCACCCTCATTTGTGTTCCTAGGCCACTACTGGGCTGAGAAAATAGAATTTTTAAAAGGGCCATCTGGTTGCATCCTCACGAGGCAGGGTCGCGATCAAAGAATTTGCAGGCTCATGATTAAAGAAATTGCATGCGCGTGGTCAAAGAATAAAAAATGCTGAAACTTGACTTCTATGCAGAATTGAATGAAACCACCACCATGCCTCGAAAGGCCACCCCTGAGCAGAGAAAAATTTATTTTTACCTCACAATGCAAGATCGCAGTCAAAGATGCTCACAATCAAAGAATCTGCAGGCTTGCAATCAAAGATCTTTAGCGAGCCACGATCAAAGAATTTAAAATGTTATAACTCTAGTTTTTGACCATTTTACATCAAACCAAATGCATGGCTTGATAGAACAAGGCCCCCTAAGTAAAACCCATCCAAGTTATACTTCAAGAGTGAACCCCTAGCCTAGATATTTTAATTTTTAGGGTCAGAAAAGCAAAAACAAGATGGCGGACCACGCAGTCAAAGAATCCTCGGGGTCAAAGACTCTTGAACCATGAGGCTGCAAATTCTTTGACCGCCAGGTGGGACCAGATGACCAGAAGCCCATTCTTTGTTTGCAGAACAACCATATAAATTTTCCCATTGACTTATACTGGGAACTTGAAAGTGGCATAACTTTTGAATGCCTTAATATTTCTTCACCAAATGAAAAGCAACATGTTTGGGCAGCCAAACTTCTTCAGATGAGCCATCTCACAGAGTGGCATGCCACACAATGGCCACACAGCACCGCAGACAAAATCCCAAAAGCTGCCTCCAAAAGTGGATAATTTTGCATTTTTCAGTGTTTTTGTGTGCAAAGACTGTAAGTCTGACTAAAACTAAATTTGGCAAATCAAGAGACCTATCATGCCCCCACCATGCATACCAAATTTCAGGCAAATCCATTGAACAGATCCAAAGTTATTAATGTGCAAAATTTTGACTTTAACATACAGTAGGAGTGCTTTCTTAACTCTAAATATAGTGGCATGACCGTGCCACTATAATATAGATAGATAGATAGATAGATAGATAGATAGATAGATAGATAGATAGATAGATAGATAGATAGATATAGGTTTTACATAACTGCAAAATTTATTAATGCTTTCATTGTACTCAATTGCTAAAAAGTATGTACTGTGTATGTATTTTCTTGCAGTTTGCATTGCTAAAGAACTTGAGACACGAGCTATGCAGTATCCCAACTGATTAACAGTTTTACTCATAAACATGCTAATCAATTTTGCAATTGTTTAAAATATATATTTATGCCATACCTGTGAGGATAAAGAAAGGAAGGAAAATATTTTCGATATTCTCAGGGTGGTCAGTACTACTGTGAGAATATTGCATTTATGCTCACTGTAGGTAAATTTATACACACAGTAGGTAGCAATTGACTCATTTGGAACTCATTTTCATATTCGGCCTCAGTAGCAGTATTAACCATATTCAAATGCAAATAATTGTAAAACAAAAAATAATAGCATGGTACTGTGAGCACGAAACTTGTTCAGCTCAAAATTATGTACAAAATGAGTAGTGTTTCATTTATGTTTCAGTTATAGATAATTTAGTTTTTTTATAATTAGCAAAAAACAGCAGAAATTTTTTTTTTCACTTTTTGCAACAAACAAATGTATTTAACTTTAAATGGAAAATGATAGCATCATACTTTGAGCACAAACGTTGATAAGGACAAAAATATCTACAACATGAGTGGTGTTTCATTTATAGATATCTTTTAGATTTTTTATAATTGACAAAAAATTGCAAGAATTTGTTTATTTTTTAACTTTTTGGAGGTATGGTATAAATGGAATATGCAACCCCACTACTGGAAATATTGTCGATATTTTTCTTTTGAGTGCCAATTGACCTGATAACATCATGAGTAACAAGCCACTCATGACGTTATCAGGACAACTGGCACTCGAACAAAAAATATCAACAATATCTCTAGTTGGGTGATTGCATATCCTTATATATATTATACAGTGTGTGTATATATATATATATATATATATATATATATATATATATATATATTAGAGCAAAAAACTCTGTTTAATGCATTAGTTAGGGTTGTTCCACAGTGACAAAAGTGAGGAAATTACGCTGTTAGGGTTGAAAACCCCCTTGGACCCCCGCCCACCCCCAACCCGGCATTGGGGTGCACATTGGGATCGTCAGCCTAACTCTCACCCCATGACATGCGTAAAGCAGCAGAGTATGGGAGAATGGGTGAGAGTTGGGACCCCAGTCTGTCTGTGCCCGGTGAAGATGACGCGTTTCAACCTTCACTGTCAATGAGACTACAACTAATACGATAAATAGGATTTTGCCTCTATTCCTTCTTTTGAGAATGATAACGAGAAATAGTGACTGTAATGCAGCGGCGGGCCTTGGGGCCCTTTGGGCCCGCTCCTATGATGTGTTGTGCATACTAACAGGGACAGCAACGCAAACAGAAATGCTAACAGTGGCGCACATGGTAACACAAGCCATGAATGAGAACAGAAAGAGTGCACATGGTGGCGTGAGGCAGAATGGTCTGCCACGTGATGTGTTGTCACATAGTAACATGGTGCCTGCAAACAGAAATGTCAATGGGCATGGTGATGTAAAGTGAAACAGTAAGATAAACAGTACTGTAGACAGAAATGGCAAAAATAACAGAAAGCATAGCGCAAATGAAAAAGCAAAGGATACACGCACATGGTGGCGCAGGCGTCAATGGTAAGTGAAGCAGTGCGGATCCATAGCGGAAAGGGCAACAGTAACAGTAATATAAGCGCACAGGCTGGTTTCCCCAAAACCTGCATTGAGAAAGACAGTGAGTACAAATAATGTATGCAAAATAATGAGTATCGGTAGAAAATGAGATCTTGGAATACTAAATACATTATATCTCAGGAACACGTGCAGTAGAAAAAAAATGTAAAAGTCATATTATTTACAACTGTCCTGGCTAATTTGAATCTTAGCCCCAGTAGGGGCTAAAGTTTTCTGATGAAAAGTCCATTATCTCACACCGTTTCCGGATCCACGGGCCCTGGCCATGACGAAACGCCGTAATGTTATCTATGGGAAAAAAAGAAAAGTTCGAACATCATACTTTGCCTCCCTATAATGTTTTCACCATACTACTGAAAGGCACATCTGTGGGCTGTTGGCTGTCTTCCTCAAATTTCAGGAAAAAGACCAAACCGTTATTTTGCAGCAGGGCTCCAAATGATTTCTGTTAAGTGTCAGGCGCCGTAATGTTATCCTATGGGAAAAATGTCAATTTTGGAGTGCCGTAACTTTGCCGCCATGTGATATTTTTTCACCAAACTACTGAAAGGCACATCTGTGTACTGTTGGCTGTCTTCCCTCCAAATTTCAGGAAAAAAGACCAAACCGTTATTTTGCAGCAGGGTGCCAAAGGATTCCTGTAATGCTTTGGGCGCCGTAATGTTATCCTATGGGAAAAACTGTCAACTTTGGAGTGCCATAACTTTGCTGCCATGTAATATTTTTTCAATACAACACTGGAAGTCACATCTGTGAGATGTCAGCTTCGTTCCCTTCAAATTTCAGCCCAAAACTCCCAACGGTTATTTTGCAGTGTGGTGCCAAAGAATTGCTGTCATTTTCCCACAGACTAGAAAATTACTGTCGCAATTTGCCAAAGCTTTCGCAAAAATTTGCAACACTTTCGTGAGCACAAAAGTAATTTGTGAAAGTACTTTTTCCAGAAATTTGAAAAACATATTTCTGGGGTGTTTTACCACAAAGTAAAGACATGGCAAGCATCCTCAGGGCCCGACTAGGTGAATACAAAAAAAATTAGGTTGCTAGAGGGTCCCAAATTTAAATGCCAACCATTTTTCTGATCACCAACTGAAAACAAAATGGCGATTTGCTGATAACAGGCCCATTGCGAGAAAGTAAAAATGCATTTGCGAAAGTGTTGAACTTTTGTTAACTTTTCCATTGACTTATAATGGGAAACTGTTTTTTGAATAACTTTTGAACCGTTTAATATTTTTCATGAAATCTTCGAAAGGCACATTGGGGACCCCAGCTGCACGTTTCCTGAAGATTTTGGGCTGGTCACACAAACCGTACGACCTGTAGGCGCGACCACAGAATTCCAGAAAAGCGTACACGCATGCACAGATCACACTTAATAACTCCACAGCTGTATATCTGACCAGTACGAAACTTGGCAGATCCCAAGGCCTATGGTTCTTGATCATAAATTCCAAATTTCAGGCAAATCCATCAAACAGTTGCAAAGCTATTAAGGTGCAAAGTTTTGGGGTTTAACATAGAAATGGCTCCTCAACCCTAACTATGGTAGCACTACCGTGCTACCATAATATATATATATATATATTGTCATTGCAAAAAAACACTCTGTTAATGCAACAGTTAGGGTTGCTTCCACAACAATAAAAGTGAGGAAATTTGACATTAGGGTTTTCAACCCTAACTCTGAATTACCCCCCCACACACGCACACACACACAACACACATACAGGCAGGGGATGGTACAAGGCAACACAACCAATCAGAAACAGACACCATAAGATAACAGAAAGAACATACAACTCAGTAAACATACCACAAGAGGCATCCATCATGTTTCAGCAACTGTATCACTTCTGCTGCAATCCCAGCATCTTGGGGGGGGTGCACCCACATGCTGTGCAACCATGTAAGATGGCCACTGCATGAACTGTATTCCTCCATGCGGTTAGCACAAAAGTACCCATAAGTTATGGTAGGAGTGCATGGTGAGTTGAACCCTATTCAGCCATCCCTCCATTGAAATAGAACAGCACTGCCCATATGTCACAGTGGGAACACAGGGTTCTATGGACCTTGCCCTCACATTCCTGCATCAGCACAGTGCAACACTATCCACATCTCACTGTGTCCATATGTTTCAGTGTGAGCTCATGGTTGTTCAGATACTGCACTCCCATCCCTCCATCAACATATAAGTAAAACACAATCTATATGTCACACTATCCATATGTCACAGTGAGAGTACAGGGTCCTTCGTACCCTGCAGTCCCATTCCTCCACTGACATACTACAACACAATCCGTGTGGCACACTATCTATATATCACAATGAGAACAGTGCAACATATGGATAGCGTGAGATATGGATTGTGTTGACTACTATTTCAATAGAGGTGTGGAAGTACACAGTGTAAAGGACCCTGTGTTTTCACTGTGACACATGGACAATGTGACATTTGAATAGTGTTGTACTATCTTGATGTAGAACTGGGTGGGCAGGGTCCCACAGTGACATACAGTATGAATAGTGTGTTATATGGATTCTGACATAATATGTCAATGTACAGATAGGAGTGCAGGGTCCAAAAGACAGTGCACTCCCAGCCCCACATTGATATAATAGAACAGTGTCTATATGTAATGGTGGGAACATCATTCCTCCATACAGATACTACAACAGTCTGCATATATCAGATTTGGAGTGTGGGGTTTATTCACCATACAGTTACATTCCTACTGTACATGCAGATAGTAGAAGAGTGTACATACCTAACAGAGAAACCACATGGTACTTCAAATCATGCACGTCCATCACTCCATCCAGGCAGAAGAACAGTAGTATATGTCACAGTTACAATGTAGGTTGTATTACACCCTGCAGTTCTATCCCTCCACAGATGGACATATGCATGTAGCTGTCTAAATAAAGTAGAGTCTGGTCCCTATACTTCCACTCATTAAGTTATTAGCAGGTGTAGCAAAATAGGAAGAACTAGTCACAACCATCCAATGACAAAGAATTTTCATCTTAAATGTTCTACATAGCCTTCTTTACAACTCTTCGCATATGTGCACATCATGTGGGTGTACCCCCCCAAGACACTGAGGGTGGCAGCAGAAGTGACACAGTTGCTGAAACATGATGATGGATGCCTCTTGTGGTATGTTTACTGAGTTGTATGTTCTTTCTGTTACCTTATAGTGTCTGTTTCTGATTGGTTGTGTTGTCTTGTACCATCCTCTGCTTGCATGTGTGTTGTGTATGTGTGTGTGTTGGGGGGGATTCGGAGATGGGTTGAAAACCTAACTGAATATTCCTCACTTTATCTCACTGGATGCAACCCTAACTGTTGCATTACAAAGTTTTGCAATGAATTTCCTTACTTTTAAGAAAGACATACAAAACCTTTAAACCTTTTTTTTTTTTTTTGGCACCAAGCAAAAGTGTTCTATGATAATGTAAAATATGCAGCCTATTGTCAAGGTACTTTTTTTGTCATTATTATCACAAATCATGGTTGAATGTCACCTGCCCCCCCACCACGGCAATGATTTTCTTTAAGAATATGTTTCGTTCTCTCCTCAACAGACAGTTATTTACCTCTTTGTGTTCAAGGAATGAAATCACATTTTCATGACCTTTGAAGTATGTCACAACAGCATTTATAAATGGATAAATCTCCAAATAGAAAAGTGGTTTGATGTATACAATAACAATCTAACACATATCAAACAGAACTTGATTGAGAAATAATACACAAGACACAGAGCATGCATTATAAATATTTTATTTTAGAAATTACAATGTAGGTATTGCCAGATTAAATGGTTATTCCTGGGATGGGCAAAAAAAAAAACAGTTTTCTTGCACAACATTTAAAGATATTATTGTGACTGTGGTCTTCAAACATGTTTTGTATCAACACACATCATATAGCTTCCATTACAAAAAAAAAGTTATTTTTTTGTTTTAAGACAAATGTAGCAAGGCATTGTTCATATACTTAAAACAACATCTCTGTTGTGATTATCAGCAAGATGTTCTCACAATAGTAAAAGCATCAAACGATCTATTGTTGTATATTAAAGAGTTATTAAAGCACATCTCTTTGTATTTACTTCACTAAGTATATCAAAGCGCTCTAAGTGTGTTTCTAAAGGTAACAAAATCACTAAGCATTCATATTTTTAGCTTTTTAAAATTAGTGGTGACATTGACTTAATTAAAATTTTACATTAACATTAGTACTATATTAGTTATTCTTTTTTATAGAATTATGATATATTACTCATGACATTTTTGACAAATAACTATTTTAATTAATGGCAAACTATTTTTCATGGTATTACAGTTACATAATTAAAAAGTATATATACCACTTTTTCCTGTGAATACTATTAATCTAAATATGTTCATATGTTTTTTAAGTTAATCTGCTATGCCTATTTATCATACCAATACTTTAATCTATGAGACTTATTTTTATTTACACAAAGTTTAGTGCAAGATTATCAATTTAAAAAGGACAGGCTTTTGAAACCACAGTTAACCGTAAACTTTGCTGACATGTTATGCATGTCAATTAGTGAAGTACACTGCATCAACTTATATATAACAAACTGTGTACCAAGTCTCAGCACATTTAAAATGCAATGCAGATACTCACATTAATAGATGTCTTGTACATATTCCAAGAATGCAAAAAGCACAGCACAAACATATTGCTGCACTCAGTAATTAGTTACAAAATTGCTGTGGTGTCACTACACCAGGCACTATATGATGTATATATTGTGAAATGTCAAAGTTCAAGTCTATCATAAATGTACTGAGCATATAACCACATGATAGCACATACTATTTATGTAAAATGTAGATGAGGTTTCAAAATCGTGTCCTGCCAAATTTAATTAAATACTTATTGAACTGGAAAATTCCTCATCTGACCCCTCAAGAGATGATCCTATAAAAGAGCAGGAACACACCCAATGATTTGCCCTGTAGTATAGATGTGCACAAGTACCCTTCTATGAAATGGAAGGTAGTAATTGTGCAAATTCACACACACACATCACATATGTGTGTGTGTGTGTGTGTATTATAGTGGCGCGGTTGCACCACTACAGTTAGGTTTCGGCAGTCACATACTAAAGTCAAAAGTATGGGCTTTAATAACTTTGGACCCATTCAATGGATTTGCCTGAAATTTTGTACATGTGTTGGGGCACAGTACATCTCTTGATGTGCCAAATTATGTTTTGGTCAGTGCCGGTCTTTGTGTATGAAAGCGCTTAAAAATGCAAAATTATCCATTTTTGGAGGTACCTTTTGGTATTCTGAATGTGGTCCTGCACAGCCATTGTGTGGTGTGTTGCTCTGTGAGGTGGCTCATTTGAAAGAGCTTTGGTGGCCAAACATGCCGCTTTTTGTTTGGTGAAAAATATTAAGATATTCAAAAGTTATGGCACTTTTAAATTCCCATTATAAGTCAATGGGAAAATTTATATGTACAGATATCTTGCGATCAAAGAATAGGGTTCTGGCCATCTCGTCCCACCTGGTGATCAAAAAATTTGCAGCCTCACAGTTCAAGAATCATTGTCCCCAAAGAATTTGAAAAATTCTTTCATCATGAGGTTCTCCAGCTTGTTTTCAGTTTTCTGATTGCACAATCACAAATACCTTGGCTCAGGGGTCACTTCTGAAGTAAAAATTTGATGGGTTTTACTCATGGGACCTCGATCTATCGAGTCATGGCTTTGGTTCCATCCAAATCAGTCCAAAAATTGACTTATTAGCTTTTAAATTCTTCGTTCGTGGCTCACTAACGATCTTTGATCATGAGCCTACAAATTCTTTGATTGTGAGAATCTTTGATTGCGATCGTGCATCACGAGTGAGGGACGAGATGGCCAGATTTAAAAATTGTGTTTTGCAGCCATGGGGTGCCCTATTAAGTGAGATAAGGTTGGGTTTTGCTCAGGGGGCTTTGCTCTGCCCCATCTGAATAAAAAAAAGTAGTTGTCATTATCCCTGGTAGTCTAGTGGCCCCGTCCCTACCATAGTAATGTACATAACCATGATTGTAACCCTGGTAGTCTAGTGGCCCCCCATGAGTATGTTGTTTATATTTTTATATTTTTCATCTGTGGTAGCCTAGTGGCCCCCATGTGTATTTTTTTTTATTTTTGTAATATCTCTGGTAGTCTAGTGGCCCCCCCGATCTGTACTTTATAATGGCTATCACTGAAATCCCTGGTAGTCTGGCGGTCCCTCCCCCCATCATAATAAAATTATCGTCATTCTTTATGTCCTGGTAGTCTAATGGCCCCCACCCAGCCATGCCAGCCCACCCAGCACCCCACCATGCTTCCCCAGCCGGCAACTGGCACAGCCTACCTCTCACCTCCTGTGGCCAGCCACTGACTGTTTGTTTCATGGCTAATGGAAAGGGCACTCTGAAATTGGCACCTCTTTCCATTAGCACTCATAAAACACAGTCAGTGGCTGTATGGAAAGTGAGGAAGGAAGGCTTATGCAGTGCCAACTAAAGGAAGCATCGAGATGCTAAATGGTGACTTCTGTATAACTGGTTAGATGAGAGACCCACTAGACTACCAGGACTAAAAATAGCGTGTTTATTATGATAGAGGAAGATGTTCATACCACCAGGGATGGCGATCAAAGAATCTCACAATCAAAGAATTTGCAAGCTCATGATCAAAGAATTTGCAGGCTCACAAACAGCAAAAGTGAGGAAATTCAACATTAGGGTTCCCACCCCTTGCACCCCACCCCCACCCTGCTCCCACCAAGAGGCATCGGGGTATGCGTTGGGGTTGTCGGTCCTCTCACCCCATTCTTCTACACTGCACCACCTGAGCTTGTTTATACATGGGATGGGGTGAGAGTTAGGACGGATGACCACAGCCACACCCCAATACCTGTTGGTGGGGGCAATGGGGTGGTGAAGGGGTGGGAGCTCAATGTCGAATTGCCTCACTTTTTTCACTGTAGAAGAACGCTAGCTGATGCATTAATAAGTTTTTGCATATATATATATATATATATATATATACACACATATATATATATATATATATATATATATATACATTGAAACATAGAAGTTGATGGCAGATAAGGACCACAAGGCACATCCAGTCTGACCATTTCTTTTTCTACCTTATGAATGTGCCAAAGGCTTTTACTCTGTCAATGGCCTATCTATTCATACTCATCTGTATTTCTCCCTTATGCCTATCCCATACCTTTTTGAAGCCCTGCACTGTATTCATATCCACCACTTCCTGAGGAAGGCTATTCCATGCATCCACCACCCTTTCTGTGAAAAAGAACTCTCTCACATTACTCCTTAATCAGTCTCCCTCTAAGCTCATGCTGTGTCCTCTTGTCCTGCTATTTTTCTTATATTGAAACATGTTAGACTCTTTCACCGTGTTAATGCCCTTAAGGTGTTTTAATGTTTCAGTAATATCACCTCTCTCCCTCCTTTGCTCTAGGGTACCTTCCCTTAGGGAAGTTTGGTATGCCTCCCTATCTTCATTCTGCTGCATTCCCTTATATTTTCTAAAGGCCAGCCTTTTGGCTCTGATCTTTTCTGCTACTGTTTTTGAGAATCAAAGTGATTTCCTTCTTCTTTTGCACTTCCTTTTCTATCTAACACAATGGGATGTTGCTCCAAGTATTGCATCCTTAATGCTTTCCCACTTTGCCTGTACCACCTCACCTGTATTTCATCTTGCCAGGGTCAAGCTCCTCTGAAGTCTCATATTTTTGCCTTGGAATGGGATGATTTAGTTCTAGTGGCCAAACTGAACCATACCATGTGATGGTCACTGTCCCCAGGTGACCTTCTACCTGCAGATCTGTGATCCTTTCCCCATTAGTCAGTACTAGATATAGGATAGTCCTGTCACTTGTGGTTTGTTGTACCAGTTGTTTGAGGCCCTCCCCTGTAGGGAATCCATTATGTGTCTAGTTCTGGCAGATGTTCCTGCTGGTATTGACCAATCTGTTTCTGGCATGTTGAAGTCTCCCATTATCAGAACTTCCCCTTTAGCTGTCATGTTTTGTATGTCTTCTAACTGCAATATGTCTATGTCCTCCCCCTGGTCTGCAGGCCTGTAGACAACCCCAGTCTGTATGGCTGTCCCATTTCCTGTTTCCAGGGTGACCCACAGTTCTTCTGGCTCCTTATGTGTTTTCTGAATTTCTGTAGCTTTGATATTTTCATTGACATAAAGGGCCACTCCACCCCTCTTTTTGCACCCCGGTCTCTTCTGAACAGTACATAGTCAGGTACTGAAGTCTCCCAAGTGTGGTTACTGGTGAACCATGTCTCGCTAATGGCTACTATGTCCAGTTTAACCTCTGTCATTGCTGCCTGCAGGTCTGGAATCTTGTTTCCCAGACTGCAAGCATTTGTGTACATGATTTTCCATTGGCCAGATTTTGGTGTGTTAGTTGTTGTTCTAGCATTTCCACTGTGCATTGTATGGGGAGCCAGACATTTTTCCTTATCTGGTGCAAATGAGCTACAAACATGCTGAACTCCTGTTTGATCACTAGCTGAAGGGGAGGGGTGTTCTTCCCATTTGACATATCATTGCTGCACCCCATCCCCATTTGCTAGTTTAAATATTCTGCAGATGTAAAACTTCTGCCCCAATGCACTGACTCCCTCCTTAGTCAGATGCAGTCCATCGAATTTAAAGAACTTTCACTCTCAAAACTGTTGCCAGTCCCCTACAAATTTACACAAATATATACACACACATGTTGAATAAAATGTAATGTAATGCAAAAACATTAAATGTTAAAGATTCTCACATAACATGTTATCCATAAAATGCATGCACAGTAACAAAAGATTTTTTTGTTCAAAAACAGGAAATGCAAAGAAATGTAACATCAGGATGCTACCAGTCTTAAAACAGCATCAGATGTATATACAATAGTGAGTCACAGTTTGGTGGCTTGTGCAATCATGTTCGATGAATCAATGATATATTCCTTTGGGGAACATGTCATAAAGCTAGCAATGGTTTTAGCATTGCATATCATTATGAACCTGTGACAGTGTTAAAGAAAAAGTCATACAACGGTTCAGAATCATATCACTACATGTGTCAAGATATAACTTACTTGCTGACATATAAGTGCTGTCCAGCTCCCTCAAGTCTGCTTGGACTATGCTCATGCCAGTCTCGTAAGTAAAGACATCAAGGTCACTCATGTAGAGCATAACAGGAAAAGGTATACTGGTTTTTACAGTTAAAAAACTGCAAATGTATTTGCTATGAGCAGATATCAGTCTGCCGTATAACTCAATTACAGCAAAGATATGCAATAACAGGTGTGATACTGTTTGGTAGTCCTCTAACTGTAACAGTACTACTCACACAAAGTATGAAATGCATCATGATAAGTTGAGTTTGACCCATGAGGTGTTACAGTGATACAGCAAAAGCACCACATACTGTATGAGTTGCAGACTCCTTGTGTGTACCAACATCAATAAGAAACAGTCACAGAAATTATTCTGAAATACATGTCAGTCTTAAGACCAAAGACATTTAATTATTCAGCATCTTATAACTACTGTACATGTGCCAAGAAATAACCTACTTGCTGACACATAAGTGCTGCCCAGCTCCATCAAGTCTGCTTGGACTGTGCTCATGAAGAGATGTTGCAAAATAAAATTTCACCAGTGAAATTGCTATTAAATTTATAATTTTGCCACTCAAAATGTTTCACGAAACTGTGGTGCAATGGAGAAATTTTGCCTGCAATTTCACCCACAAATGGGCATCTTCTCCTGAGAGCCCCACTCCCTGGTATACTTGTACAAGCACATGCTCATTCATTGAAGCACTCAGTCAAGCTGCCAGCCATGGGGGTGAGTGGAGGGCTGTGCTGGTGGCCAGACTGGAGTAATGGGATGGAAGTGGGGGGTGCTATCTGCTGACAGGGTGGGGGGTCCACTAGACATCAGAGAGTTGGACATTTTATTTTTTTTCTTTATTTTTTTACTAAAGGCAAGTCGGGTGGACCTGGGAGAGACATGAGGATAACTTGGGGGAGGGGAGCTTTATTTAATTTCAGCCAGAGGTCAGCCAGGGGCAGGAGGGCAACCACTAGACACCAGGGAGATCCTAAATTTTGGCCAATGAGCCTCGGGGGGAACCACTAGTCACCAGGGAGTTGGATATTTTATTTATTTATTTTAACTAAAGGAGAGTTGTGTCTGGAGGACTCTGTAATGACGTGAGGGTAACTCAGGGGGGGCTTTATTTAATTTCATCTGGAGAGCAGCCAGGGATGGGAGGCAACCACTAGACACCAGGGACTCGGGGCGAGGCTATAGATATATATTTTTTTTAAACGTTAGCCATGAGCAACTAGGGTGGAGAGAGAACCACACTAGACACCAGGGACTCAGGGAATAGTGGCAAAATTGAAGAATTTCACCCATGGGTGGCAAAAGTTCACCTGTGAACAGTGACTTTCACCAGTTCATGGGCAAAATGTCTCTCGCTCCACGGATGAAATTTTGCATTTCGGCTTTCTGAAACATTTCACGAAATGCATGTATTCTGCAAAATATTTTGCAGAGTGAAATTTGTCAATTTCGCACAATGCTATGCTATTGTCAGACATGTAAGTAAAGACATCAAGGTCACTCATGTAGAACATAACAGTAAAAGTCATACCAGTTTTAACTGTTAGCAGCTTGTAAATGAATTTGCTACGGACACAAATGAGTGTCAAATCTGCCTCAATAACAGCCCAGACAAGCAAAAGAATTGCCATACTTTTTTTGAGGTCATGTGACAGTGATAGTACTGAGAACAAATATGGCTTGATTCATGGCAAGTACATTGGACTCCCCAAAAGTTTCACAGCAGTACTTCAAGACTGCCACATACTCAATGGGTTTAATATATGTTGTGGGGTCATAACAGATATCAGCTTATCAGAAAAGTAACATATTGTTGTGAATACATTTAATGATGGCCTGCATATTATTCCTGTTTGCATTCTACCTGTCTGCACGCTGCGGCAGCATAGATAGGACATCAAGTAATCTGGAGCATATGGTAACATCCTGGAGATTTCTAGCCAAAATCACTCCTCAAATCGTTGTACACTATATTATGGAGAATGATTACATATGCATCTTTTAGAATCCTGGGTATTCGTTCTCTCACAGTACACACTGTATCATTGCACTCTACCCATCCACTTCCAAATCTATGCCATGTGACATAATGTCCTGACTGAATAGAAGGTCCATGATGGAAAATGATAGCATGTGTGTCAAACTGAGAGCCTGAGGACATAGTTCTTCCAGCAATGAAATCAGCAATAGGTGTGTTAACTTTCAGGGTAGCTAGAGAGGTAAGCACCAAGACAGAGCAGTTGATAGGGAGAAAGGCAGGGGTAAATGGAGAAAAAGACAAATGCAGTAAGGACAGGGATTGGGCAAAAAGAAATAAAGCCATAACAAAATGGAGGTTAATGAATACCAATGCCTACAGTCTAGGTAAAAAGCTCCCTGAAATGGTGGCCTTGATGTAAGAGGGATGCCTGGATATCATGGCAGTCTCAGAAACATGCTACACAGAGAACCATGACTGGGATGTCAACATGCCAGGGTACACAATCTATGGGAGGGACAAGGTGAGAAGAAGAGGAGGAGGGGTAGTGCTCTATGTAAGGGAAGAGATCAAAGCAACAGAACTAAAGGGTAAACAGGGAGGAGAGGAGGCACTGTGGGTCACCCTGGAGACTGGAAATGGCACCAGAGTCCACACAGGGGTTGTATTTCCACCCCATCTCAGGGGGAGGAAATGGACAGGGAAATGATAGAAGGCATCCTTGGGATGTCAGAGAAAGGGCATATATTGCTGATGGAGGACCTGAATATGACAGATGTTAACTGGACCACCTTTTCTGCAGCCACATCCAAGAGCAGGACCATTCTCAATGCCCTACAGTGGGCATGCCTCAGACAGCTAGTTTTGGAACCCACTCGGAGGGAGCAATCTTAGACCTGGTACTATCAAATGGGGACAGAGAGAGAGGATCTGTGATCTTGAAGTGGGTAGCCATCTGGGAACAAGCGACCACCAAACAGTGTGGTTCATGATAAACTTAGCTGTAGAGTCAAGCCATACAAAAATGAAGGTACTGAACTTCAGGAGGGCTGATTTTGTCAAAATGGGAGAGTGCCTCAGAAAAGCACTAGCAAACAGGCAAGAAGGTGGTGTGGAGCAACAATGGGAAACATCAAAACCGTCATCACAGAGGCAACAAGCCTTGGTGTGAAGCAAATAAACAAATCAAAAGAAAAGAAAAAAACACTATGGTTCTCAAATGAAGTGGTGGGGAAGGTAAGGGAGAAAAAGATAGCATTCAGGAAGTATAAGGAAACACAGAAGGAACAGGACAGAGAACTGTACCAGTTAAAACAGAAGGAAGCAGGGAAGGCAATCAGAATAACAAAGGCCCAAACCAAGGAAAAGATAGCCAACTCGGTTAAGAAGTGGGATAAAACATTTTATAGGTACATTAGGGAGCAAAGAAAGACTAAGGCAGGGATATTGAGGCTGAATAAAGTGGAAGGTAGTTGGGCAGAGAGTGACAGTGAAAAAGCAGGGATACTGAACGAATACTTCTGCTCAGTATTCACAATGGAAAAGCAGGGGGAGATACCTAATTCAGTCAATAGAAGCACTCTGGAAAGGGGGGTTGATATGAG
Source organism: Neoceratodus forsteri (assembly GCA_016271365.2). NCBI lineage: Eukaryota > Metazoa > Chordata > Ceratodontiformes > Ceratodontidae > Neoceratodus > Neoceratodus forsteri. Next base: position 25,830,028 of record CM057454.1, read on the forward strand.
TCCTTTCACAGAACAAAGAGTTCTGAAAGAACCCTTAAAACTGAAGGTAGATAAAGCAATGGGGCCTCATGGGATTCACCCAAGAATTCTAAAAGAACTAAGGGAAGCACTAGTAACACCACTGACTACCCATTTAATAAATCATGGGAGGATGTGTGGTACCTGAGGACTGAAGGAGGGCAGATGTGATTCCCCTTCACAAAAGTGGGAGCAAGACAGAGGCAGAAAACTATAGACCTGTCAGTTTGACCTCAGTGGTAGGGAAATGAGGGAATTACTTCTGAAGGAAAGAATTGTTGGGTACCTAGAAGCCAGTGGGGCACAGGACCCAGGGCAGCATGGATTCACAGCGGGAAGGTCATGTCAGACAAATCTAATTGATTTCTTTGACTGGGTGACCAAAGTAGTAGACCAGGGAGGAGCTGTGGACATGGCCTACCTAGACTTTAGTAAGGCTTTTGACACAGTCCCGCACAAAAGATTAATAAACAAATTAGCCAGCCTGGGAGTGGGTCTCAGGGTAGTAGCCTGGGTAAAAGACTGGCTGGACAACAGGACACAGTGGATAATAGTAAATGGTGTCCACAGTGAACAAAAGGGGGGTTACTTGTGGGGTATCACAGGGTTCAGTACTGAGTCCAGTCCTTTTTAATGTCTTTCTAAGTAACTTTGCAGAGGGGTTAGAAGGGAAAGTATGTCTCTTTGCAGATGACACAAAGATATACGATAGGGTTGATATGCAAGGTGGGGTGGAAAGGATGAAAAAGGACTTGGCAAGGTTGAAGCAATTTTTGAAATGTATGGCAGCTTAGATTCAATGCACAGAAGTGCAAAGTAATGCACATGGGAAACAAAAATCCAGGGGAAGAGTATACAATGGGAAGTGAGATACTGACAGCAACAAAAATGGAAAGGAATCTGGGGCAGTCATATCAGATAACCTAAAGGTGGGCCAGCAATGTGAGAAGGCAGTAAGGAGGGCTGGTGGATACTGGGATGCATAAGGAGAGGCATCACCAGTAGAAAGCATGAAGTTGTTATCTCTCTGTACAGACAATTGGTGAGTCCACATCTGGAGTACTGTGTATAGTTCTGGAGACCCATCTCTGCAAAACATAGACAGGGCGGAGGCTGTCCAGAGAAGGGCAACCAAAATGGTGCAGGGTCTGCACCAGAAGACATATGAAGAAAGACTAAAGGAGCTTAAGATGTATAGCCTTGAGGAAAGGAGGGAGACGGAAGACGTGATATACACTTTCAAATACCTCAAGGGAATCAACAAAGTCCAAGAGGGTAGCATATTTCAAAAAAAGATATGTGCAAGAACAAGGGGCACAATTTGAAAATAGAGGGTGGACAGCTCAGGGGTAATGTGAAGAAGTATTTCTTCACAGAGAGTGTTGTAGATGCATGGTATGGCCTTCTTGAGGAGATCATGGAGACAAAAACAATGGGGGAATTCAAGAATGCACGGGACAGACATAGGCCAGTTCTGGTGGGAGGTAGGAGGAAGTAGGCAGTTGGTTGACTGGGATCTGCAGCTTGTCCATTGAGTAGGGAGATGGGCAGACTAGGCAGGCCAAGTGATCCTTATCTGCCATCAAATTCTATGCTTCTATGCCTTGAGAGTTGAATCGCTGAAGCACAATGATGATTAATGAACTGAACTCAGTCATCCTCAAAGAACATACAGTACTTTGACCACACCTGCAACACTCCCAACCAGGGTCAGCATTCCTAAACAATTTCCAGAACTTAACAGATGTTTCTCAAGGAACGTCGACAGATAGCCATAGCATGTCATTATCTGCATGTGACTCTATGTGTCCACATGACAAACTAGTGTGCTTGCACACTTAGTTCACTGTAAAGTACTGTCTCAGTGTAATCCCATAATCAGTTAAGCTAGTCATCATACCCATCATAAATTTAGTCACATCCTGTTGGGCATTGTTAGCAAACATCCTCAGTCCAGAATAGTTTGACAAAGTAAGCTGCAGAGGGGTTAAACTCTGCAAGCTAGGTACTTGTTCTTTACTGCCTCTTATCACTCTTTTCAGTGCATCAGAAAGAGTTGTTGACTTTGCAGCACTCAATAGGTCAACAAACTCTGTCATATGCAATAGAGCTTGCATCACAAAACTGGCATAGCAGTTCACTCCAGTGCTATCATCAAAGACAGGCAGTTTCTCAAGACCAATGCACTTCTTTGCAGGTGGTGACCTGACTTGATCAGTAAGTGACTGATTGCCTTGAACAGCAGATGATGAAGAAACTGAAGTTTTACTGTTTCCTTTTCAACCTATGTGTTGTATCCATTGGCACATCTCGTATAGGGATGTATCTAGGCACAGGAATCAGAGTTGTGGCTGGTTCTTCTACTGTACGTAGCCGGTTGTAGTTCACAATGCATTTTACATTAGCATGTACCTTATTCTCTGAAGGTTCAGTATGTGCTGACCAGAAAGACATCATACTGGTGACAAAGCAACATATGCCATGCCATCCTTGAAGATTCCCATTCCTAAATCAACAATTGTCCTATCAAGGCTGAGACTTTCTGATTTGTGAATAGAGACAGCATAAGCAAGAAACAGTGGAATATGCTTATGCATTACATTGATATCCTTCACAATCTGAAACTTAACAGTGTATCTGTCAATAGGAAAAGGACTGTCATGGTTGTCAAATTTAACAATGGCAAATTCAACAAAAGTGTTCAGTGCATTGTACTGAAAGTCAACAAGATAGCCCATTGCTCCCTTAACCCAGCCCACGATCAACATCAAGATTTCTCAGTAGCATAACACATTCATTTTTACCTAGTGTTAAGACAGCTTCCAAGACAGCAGTTTGCGAAACATCAGCTGTCAGTTCTTTGAGATGATCAATAATTTTTGTCACCATTTTGCATGTTAGACTAATACCATCAATCACATCAAGTGATGTAAGTATGACAATAGGTAGTTGCTCTCTGTGTATCATAATCTGGTTGAACTCTGCACTTTGCTTCAGTCTCAGCAACAAACATATAATATGCTGTCCACTGTTCTGTAACTCTGTAAATAGCTTGCATGCATCATGCAGAGAGCTGTCTGTTTCACTGATAACACATTCTCTTAGCACTTATAAATGAGAAGCTGATAAATTGCCAGTCCGAGCCTCATCAAGTAATGTTTTATAAGAGAGATCACCTCTCTGTCACATATTCTGGAACAGTTCAACATGCAGTAAGAGAAGAACTCCCAGAGTTTAACTCCACCTATGCACCCAACGGTCTTCTTAGCTTCCTCCACTGAAAGAGTAGAGAAGATATGTTGTCCATTGACAGGAGCTAGCTGGAGAAGCTCTCCAAAGACAACAATGTTTTTGCCACCAAATGGCACATCATAGTCACTGCTTATTATTTCCTGCTGATGTAGGTGAATGTACATGAGAAGAATGTTGGAAACCATGCTGATTTCATCAATGATCAGTACCTCCATCTTATCAAACATGGACCTCAGTTCCCTTGCAACTTTGAAAGACAACATTCTGTACTATCCTATCTTGCTATGCTCTAAGACAGGATAGTCTAAGGACAGCATAAACAGCCTATGGAAAGTGACACCACCTATGTTGTAAACTGCTAGACCAGTTGGAGCAGATACTATCACAGATGTTGGTGTGTCAGTAAGTCTATGAACACCTTCATGTTTTGCTTCAATTACAAAACTTTTGCCAGTGCCAGCAGCACCACTGACAAACATCCTAACTGGCATATGTTTGTCACACAAATATTCGTCTTTAAGATGTCTCATACCATGCTCATCAGCATGCATCACTGCAACATAGAAACTTGTTGATGAGCATTCAATTCATCTACAATGTTGAGCGATTTATCAGTAAAGTGCATGCTTTGAGGCATAGCACTTTCTATCTCTGACATCAACACAGCTGGGTCATTCGCAGGCAGGGGATCAGCAAGTGCTCCTTCACCCTCAGGATTAACCTTGTCCTGTGAGTTCTCTGGAGTATCATCTTCCAGTTGTTGCCTTACTTTCTCAAGTTGTTCTTTCTCAAGGTCCAGTCTCTTTAAATATGCAGTTGATACTTCAGTTTTGAAAGACTCATAGCTCAAGCTGAACTGCTCTTCAAGTTGTCACATGTACCTTTCAAAGTCCCCTCATCTCTTCAAGGTTTAACCAGAATTAGAAGAGCAAAACAGTAGTGTTCTTTACTTTCTGTTGGTGTCAAGGTGAATTTACAGTGGTCGATCAACCACAGATTACGCCTCTTCACCAGAGGACCATCTAGACTTGAGACCTTGTATATGTTTTTTTCAGAGAGAGAGAAGAGACACGCCATTTGTTGTCATATCATTGGGTGACCTCAAACAGGCACAAATCATCCACAGCACTTTGGTGCTGTGGATAGTAATTATCAATCAGGTTGCTCTTTAGTATGTTTGTTGATGTTGGTCTGATCGCAGTAAACTCTTCAATCTCATCATGACTTCTAAGAACGCAACATCTCTTCTCTTTAAAGTTCACATTCAAGTAATGGATTGGCTCACACTTGCCATACAGGCAGGTACCTGTAAGATGGCCATTAACCTCATATGCTCCACACTCATGGTATGGCACTTTTCAATACAAGTGACCATGGTCAAGAAGCAATTGATCTGTTGCAGTTAGACAAGTCTTCACAGATTTCTTGTAAACAGGTTGGCTCATGCTTGGTGATGTATGAAGTGACATATCTCACCAGAGCCATTGCGCTGTCAGCAACATACTGAACATCAATGTTGGCCTGCCACATCAACAACAGAGCAGGGCTGTAGTCACTGATGTATACTTCTGACTCCCTACGGGACAACTCATACACTCATTTTGTGGATTTAGCCTTGAGATGATGTTTCATAGCAGAGGAAACATAATTGAGTCATGCACTCATACAGAGTCATCTTGGGAATCCAAACCAGCATCTTGTGTTCCAGTTTCCTCTGTTTTTCACCTTTCTGCAACAGTATTTGCTGCACAAGTGTCGATGAAATTTCTGCACCAACTTCCACAACGTTGGGCTGTTATGCTTTTCAGGACTCTAGCATGTCACATACCTCATAATGTAGCTTAGAATGTCAGCTTCATCATTGTCACCAATCTGGGGAGCATGGATATGTGGGGTGTTCCTCATGCTTGGTATTCCATCCTCCAAAAATAGTGTTCAACAATACCAAGAAGTAGATTGTTTTTGGGGAGTATGAATCATAACAGTGCCTGAAAGTGGTGCTGAAAGTATCGTGACACAGACTGGAACCAGTAAACACAACTCACCAAGAGTCATATGTAATGCCATCCACATCTGAGTTAGCCCAATTAAGAAGTTCAACCAAGTCATTCCAATAATACTCTGCATGACTGAGTGTGATGAACCATGTCACTGGACCAAGCGCTCTCTTGACATGCACATCACCTCAGAGTGCCATCTGTACCAATACTCTTTGGTGCCATGCATGCTGGACGGAACTGAAGAAGGACTAGCTTGCAGTATCTTATCTTTCTTCTCCAGTTTCTTGATCAACTGTGCAGCTGTCATGTTGTGAAATTCTGTACCCAGTCGCAATGTGTGTGCAATGCTCATGGACAAAATGCTCAGTTCACTCTCCCACAAAAGGTGAAAGAGATATGATATATTTCTGTGGAACTTTCCATCTGAATGCAGTAGTCTTGAATCTCTGTACTCAACTCCAGGAACCCATACCTCACGATCATCCAGACATACACCTTTGTCACGTGGAAACAGATCAGTAAAGCAATGTTCCTCAAGTGTACTCTCCAAATATCTGACAGGATTACCCTCTTCCTATTTCATCTGGTACAAACCTATATTATCCACAACTGGGTCCTTTCCATGCAAAGGATGGATAGTGTATTGCTCACGCACATTTTCATTGGTGGCAGCCTCAACCTTTTCAATCATAGCCTTTAAACACTCAGGCATGTTGACTTGCATCTGAACACCAAAAAATTTCCCTATGTCAATGTTCAGATAGAAAGGATTATGTTGTTTGAGGTACTGCAAAGCATGCTTGACCTTTTCAACATTCACAATCTGTTGCCATATTGTTTTGGTTTTAGTTGGCACACCATTTACCAGGATGACAACACTATTCTGTCTTGAAATGGTGTGTACATTCTCTTGCAGTGGTAGAGGCAGATACATAATAGAGACCTTTAATTACTTAATCAGCTCTTTCCTTGGCAAATCTTTCATTTTGGTGTTCAGCTTGCAGAATTGTCTGAAATGGTTTCATTGTCTGAATTAAAATTCTCTCAAACAAATTCAAGCCAGCAATCACTGCAGGGATCTTCTGTACTTCCATTCCATTTAGTACAGATCTAGGAGGCAAAGTGTCAGTCTTAATCTTACAATAACAGTATACACATAATGACACTGTACCCTATAAGTTGAAAAGTCTGTCTTCAGCAGCAAATATGCAACCAGCCTACTCCACATCTCATTCCATTGTGAAAGGGAGTCAGTACAGCACTGTAGTTTAAGATTCTGAGCTGCAAACCTGGAGACCTGGGTTTGAATCCCACAGCCCCCACTTGCAAACCATGTAACGCTGAGCAAGTCGATTAACTTTCTTGTGCTTCCAGGTTGCACATGTAAATAAGCTTTCAGCTTAGTGTATCTTTCCTGGTAAAACAAAGGTAAAAAAAAGAAATGTTGTGCAGGTCCACATGAATGGACTGTTCCTTGTAAAACAGTTGTTCACAGAAGACACATAGAATTTCAAATTTCTAAGTTTTGCTAATTTCAGATTTAGCAATCTCAGCACCCAATTTCCTTAGCAACTGTGTCTCTTGCACTGTGCCAGTCTGTATGACATCTATGATACTATCGGTATCAATACCTTTCCTCAACTTATTTTTTTGTTGCAATTCTTTAATAAACTCAATGACACCATCAAGATTTCCATCATTTAACAAAGAATCAAAATATGTGAAGTCTCTCACAGAACAGCGTACATGATACAGCTGTTGCACAAATCTCTGCATCTCACAGCAATCATGTGAAAGTGATGGAATATACGCTCACGTGCTCCAGTCTGCAAACAAGCAAGTGAATGTCCCATCAGACTAGTGAAAGGTCTAATATCACACTTGTCAATACTGGCAAGCAGTTTGTGTCTTAAATATCTCTTTGTGTTTAAAAACACCAAAAGGAACTTTTCAAAGGCCCGGAATGATTCTTCTCTTATATTGCACGTCATCACAAGGCCATTTCATAGCATATGACTTCCTTTAGGGAATGTGCTCAGAAGTGTCATCATTCTCATCCATGACATTATCATCATGTGACACAAGTAAAATGTTCTGAACTTTGCAACAGACATCCAGTGTCAAAGTCACTTCACTATTATGAACATTGTATGTCTCCTCCCAAAAACATGCCTCAGAACATTCACAATGCATCCACTTTCCATCAAACACTGAACAAAGGTTGTCTCTCTTCAGCTTTTCAAATGCTATAAGTCTATCTCTCATGGTTTCAATTTGGGCATTCAGTTTATCTATGGCTGACATCGTAACAGCCCACAACAGTAAATGTATGTTAATGAACATGTTAACAAAGTGTTTTGCTCTCAAACGTAGTTTCATGAGAGAAAGTTTCATATTAACTTTCTTCCCTTTACACCTTACAACTGCTGAAATGATATGTTCAATCCTAGCAGTATGTACCATTTTTTTGAAGAAACGATCTGTATTGTGATGGGTGGCACCACAAGTATCACTAACACCACTGTTTGTGTGTTTCACAGAGCTAGCATGATTAGCCTTATGAGGCTTTAATGAAGGTCTTTTCAGTAAGACAGATTTCTTCTTGTTATTCTTCATTAACAGTTTCTCAGAATGGGCACATTTTTTCACAAGTGTACATTGTTTAAACTGTGCCAGTAGAAGAAGAAAACTCAGCTGTTTTCTGTTTATGAGAAATACTAGTTTTCTCATTCTGACATGAAATGGAGCCACCAAAATAATTGTTTCACTTTGAAATTGACTGCATTTTTCGTACAATGGTCATTTCTCTAACTCTTCTTGAACTGAATAACTCTGTTTTTCTGTGCAAGTTATACCTATAAAAAACAGAACAAAATGTAATTAGATTCAAAAACATTTTACACATAGCAAACAGTGTTCAGGACACCATTTATTTACAATAGTTTTTAAGAAATAACTATGTATATTTAACAACACACCAGCATAGCAGCTCAGTCCGCTACTAATGTTTGTATTACTGTTTCATACAGCCACAAATTATTGTTGGCTGTGTTTCTTTTCCTACTACAAAAGCACATGTCTTATGGTAGCTACTTACCTCTCCAGGCATTTCAAAAGTGTTTTTGTTACCTAAAAACACATCTTGCACAATAACAGTTTTATGCTCTGTTGCACACTACACACACTTCCAAAAAGAAACAGCACTATTCATGAGAATGGGTAAGGATACACAAGAAGTATACCATATTTCTGTATAAAAAAATACACAACTACAGGAGACTCATGTGGTCACCAGATACAGAAACAGTAGTTGCTGATCAGGTTCTCGGACATAGACCTACCACCAATTGTACAAGATCTTAAGGACCTGCTCAGTGTCAGCTAGATATGAGGTCAAATAGAATGTTAAGATGCCAAACTAAGTTATGTAGTGGATGTCTTCCACCTGCATGCCACCACCATTTGTCATAAAAGACAGAAAAACAACACAGCACGTTGACGCTGAAGTCTTCAGCTGACTAGTCCTGCACAACCTTGTACAACTGGACATTCGACAAATAGGTGCAGGCAATTCTGTTTCTTACATTGGACAAACAGACCACATTACACAGTCCAACAACAAACTTGACAATACACTTTTAACACTGACAACAGATCCCATCCACACGCTCTGTTAATTAAGCTCTTTGTTGCCTACACCCTCTAAGTACTCAATGTACTTGTCTTGTCGAACATAAAAATAGTCATGAGATACATTGTGGTTACTCTGTCTGTGTCCTGGGGTGAGTGGGGGGTTTGGGGGTTTACGTGGCAAGGAGGGCTTAACAATGGAAGTAAATACAATAGTATCATCAGTGGCCACTACATTGCCATAAACAGAAATAATTTATTTATAACACCACTGTGTAGATAAAAGAGAAAAATTATTGTTTACACCATACACCCATACTATATAAAAATCTTATTGCTGAGCTTTAAACTGACTATTCCCATGCAAATAAACAAGCTAACATGTTTAAACATGCTATATGCTTACTTTTAAAGCTGAACAGAACAATATTTGGACATTACAATATACTAAAAACGTATTTATTACTTTAAAGTAACACTGTAATATTCACATTTTTCTCAATATTCTTGTGAATAAGGATTTTGCCAGCTCATGAATGGGGATCCTGGTTTGACACAAGTCACAATCAAAGATTTTGCATGCTTTCGAAATGGGATCATCTAGATTGCAATTCTCAAGTTAAAAATGTGCACAGCATACCTAGCAATCACCTAAATAACATCCCAAGACACACAGAACAACATCTACCCAATAAACAAAAATCACAAATGTATATTTACTGTTTTTCCTAAATAGTGTTGTATTCACTTCTCTCACAATATTCTCACAAACAAGGATTTTGTAGCCTTGCGAAAGGGGATCCCCATTTGTCACAAGTCATGATCAACTATTCTGCATGCTTGCATATGGGGATCACAGTCATTATTTATTTTAAATTAAAAAATGTTATAACGATGCCTAGTTGATCGTTAAATAACACCCAAAGGCACACATAGTAACTACTACCAAATTACACTTTAAAAAATGCATTTTTTTAATTATTAGTATTGTATTAATGTTTCTCATATTGATCTCATGAATAAGGATTTTTTCAGCTCACAAAAGGGGATCCCCATTCACCACAGGTCACGGTCAATGATTATGCATACTCGCGAATTGGGATTGCAGAGGTTGTTGTTTTTTTTTTAAGTTACAACAATTCTAAATAGTTATTTAAATCATAACCAAAAGGCACAAAAAGGTATATCCACCACATTATAACATTTTTAAACATGTATTTTTTCATTTTAAATTGTCAATGTTGTCTTCATGTTACTCGTGTTAATCTCGTGAACAAGGATTTTGCCAGCTCACAAAAGGGGAGCACCATTCATCACTGGTCGTGATCAAAGATTTTGCATGCTTGCAAACAAGGATTTGAAAGACAACAGGAAATTAGTTTTCTGCACCAATGGGAACTGAGTAAACAACAGGAAGTAGGCAATCTTGGATTTGTGAGACAATCTGCACATCTTATTTACAAAAAAGAGTAAGTAACCTTTTAAATCATTAGTGTTTTAAAACACTTTTTCATACATTAACCAGCATCAATCATATTTATATCAAAATCGGATTTTCTGTGTTTTAATATGTTGTATTCCATAATGTTGTGGTATCTGGCATTCTGACTTTACAAACAGTTGAAATTAGACATTTTTGATAGTTTTACTGTGGTGTAGTTGTTTAATTTAATAATTACATTGAACAAAACACCACTTTTTTAAACATATTATTCTTGGATGGATTCATATAAAAGTAGTATATGTCGGAATTGGATTGTGTGTTCTCCCATGTGTTTTATTTCTCAATTTTATATTGTGTGGCATTTTTAAAAGATATGTCTTTAAAAAGCACCATGCAAAACTGCTCCAGGTAGTTTTCTGTTCTACCCAGACTAGCACTGCATAGAAAGTAATACTTCCTCAATGCATTTTTTTAAGTTGATGAATTTACTTCAAAGTACTACGTATAGGAAAAAAGTGTGCTTTCGATGCTTACAAATGAAGTATTTTGAAAATCTGTACTATCTTGCATTTTTTTAACTGGTAAACACTAAAGACAACCACACCTAAACAGCCTAGTTAATCAGCTACCTAAGTTATTTTATTTTTGGAAATGTTAAGCAACTTCAACAAATTAAATAAGCATTCATCAGTAATATGCTATCACAAACTTCCTTTTTGTTGTAATATTTCCTAAAGATTTACAATATACTTAATATACCATTGCAATAAGCATAAGAAAAAGGGGCTCTGACCACACAGAATGTCAGTTCAAAAACGGAGGGAACTGAGATTGACAGTGACCAATAAAAATGTTGCATATATTTATATGTAATAGCATATGTCCAGTCAAGCATCTGCTGTATCCCAGCAAAATAAAAAGAATGTTTAATAAACAAAAGGCCAATAGCAAACAATTCTATAGGCACAACAACAGTGATTTACTTGACTGATCATCAGTTACAGCAAGAAACCAATGATATATGCCCACACTATGTGTTACTACATGAGACAGCAGTTTTTTTTTTCTCTCAGAGCTTCATCCCATGCAAACACCAGTCACTTGGTTGAGTACTGCTCAGAGAGAAACACATTTTTGAGGTTGTTGTCTTTACCAGAATCCTGCTTTGGATTCAGAATGGCAAAAAGCTCCAGAGTCAGTGCTTGGATTGTGGAGAGCAGTTTGGTCCAGATGGGAGCTGCATTTGCTAGTGCAAGTTATTTTGGCAATAACTTGCAGCTACCAAATTGCAGTGTTTTGTGGTTTGGCAAGGGTGGCATGAGATGGAAGCAGCTCATGCCAACTATGTGCTGGCTACTGGAAACATACCCTGCACCAGCTATACTCCTCATCCATCTCAGAGGTAATGATTTGGGCCACAAAAGGGGAGTGCATTTGATTGAGGTTGCTCAGTCAGACTTGCAGTCTTATATTGAGATGTTACCTGCTTGTAAGATTCTGTTTTCAGATATTACAGAGTGGATGATCTGGAGAGGTGAGGTATACTGCCCTGTACTCGAATGATCAAGTCTTAAGGTCAACATCCAAATTACTGGATTTCTTCATGTTATGGGAATGCATACTTTACGTCACCCCCACATTCGACATTTTAAACATTGATGATATCTAAAAGATATTGTGCATCTATCAAATGCTGGAAACACTATTTTCCTTTGGGACCTCCACAATGGCACTCTTACACTTCTTTGAATGTATTCCTCTATACGTCTTCAGTGCCTAATATGCATGAAAACCAAAGGACTCTTTTAAGAGCCACCAAAAATTGGTCAAAAGATAGACTAGCTCCACATACACAATGCAGACTGAAAGACATAATATTTTATATACTAGAATGGTGTGCCTGTTGCTATCACTGTGGTTGCATGTGAAATAGAAATGTGCTTAGGTGTGCAGTAAGTGTTGTTTCACAATTTGACTAGCAGGATTTTGCTGAGGGCTTGGCAGCTTGCAATGTGATGATGTTCATTTAGGACATGGTCTAACCTTATCATATACTTCCTCATGTCTGAGGGGGTGGGGGCAGTGTAGTATGAAAACAGTGCCATACTGTAATAATGCTCATGCTAGAGATTGATGATGTCCATACTTCCTGTGTTGTTTGTTATATTATGCTGCAAAGTATTGACTTGGGCTGTGTCTACATTCTTAGAATGGATATGTTGTTTCAGTTGCAAAAGCTATTGGCATAGTTTATTTATAAAAGTACCAGAGTTGCATCTTGTGTCCACTTTTCAAGGCAGGTAAATTGTAAAAGTTTATTCATTTTATACACATTCTGTTCTCATAGGTCAATGTCTCATCTTTGCTACTGATAGCAAAGGCAGTTATTTTTTGGGAGGGGCAGTGTGGCACTACTGCTATGCAAAGTCACAGACTTTAATAATATCTGTAATTTCTGGCAGGTAGGTTAGACAACAATGTAAAAGTGTGCACTTGGCATGTAGTTGTGACTTTTGAATGCACAACTTGCAATTTGAGTAGGCTACACAATTACCAGGAAAAATTAGTGCAACATCAAACACTTCTATCTTCTGTGTAGTGGTTGTCAGGGAGGTTGACTGTGAATATTAATGTCTCATTAGAGAAACTGTGAGACCTCAGCATACAGTCCACAATGTTTTGGGAGCTGTACCAGTGGGGGAGCTAGTGCAATACCAGTGCCATTAAACGCCACATAGTAGAGTTGTATCTCTGCTTGCTGCCAAAGACGTAATATAATAATGGAAAACTGCTTACTTGGACTGTTAGTGTCACTCTAGAATATACAAGTTGAAGTATGCATGGGTGGCACACTGACACAGTACCTTTGCACAAGCTGCAACAGGTAAATATACAGCCTAATTCTTGGCAATAAGATTGACTGTACATATTGGACTATTGACTTGACATGTACTGTTATCTTATAATGAGTTCCTCATAGTGTGTGTGTGTGTGGGGGGGGGGTATTATGCCATGATGTAACCATGCAACAAATCAGGCATTAAGTGTGTTTGCATTAGTGAACCATACAGGTATGCCAAAAGTATGCATCTTGCATTCTGTCACCTAAAATTACACGAGTTGTTTTTCATGCAAGAAAGAACATTGTCTGATACATTTATTCAAGATCCCAGATTGACATCACTTGCACACTTGTTTTGTATGTCAGGCTCAAAAGTCAACCTCTCCAGCTTTAACGTAATGTGATGTCAGAATCCATTACATCATGCATGCTGAGGGCAGAAGGTGCTGCAGTGGTAGGGGGGATGGAAGAGAGGCAGGGGGTGACAGGATGATGTGTGGTACCTATATCATAAACTGTCAATGTCAAGGTCTTCAAGAACTTTATTATGTATATCTATCATCCACTTTGAAAAGCTGATATTAATCATGTCACCTTTCTCTTCATCTATCCCACAGATCATCAAAAGCAGCAAAAATGCAGAAGAACTGGTCAGACAGTGATGTGTTTGCCCTCGTTCAAGCAGTCAAAAGGCATGCCAATCTGGCCATTGTGATGAGGGCAACCAACCTCACCCTGCCCTGCACTTGGGCAAAGGTAAAAAAAAACCATAGCTATATAATCTGTGTAGTAAAAGCTCTATGCACAAAAAAGATATTAGTGTTTCTTAAGCACTAGTAAAATATGTAAAGTTCAGACAAAGCCAAACAAAGAGGTAGTGCATTTACAGTGTATCTCTATGACTTTTTGTTCATAGAACTGTTAAGAGAAAAGTTTCTTTCATGCCACATTCTGTTTTGTGGGTAAATTTGTTAGTAACAATTGTCTTATATTAAAAAACACACTGTTTGTGTGAAAATGATTAGCACTTTCTCACACAAATGATATTGTACTCAACTTCCATTGCCTCAAAAGCAATATTCTTAACTAGGTATTATAATGACATACTTTCATCCTGGGAAAAAAAATCATTGCAATTTTACTTAGATAAATGAGTTGCATTCACCTTCTCGCTGTTAGAAAGCCAAAGTAACTTGCATACATATTTAAACAAATACTTCTATTTTCTTTCACAGGTTGGTCATGCCTTTGCAGAGCAAGGAATTGAAAGAACACCAGATAAGTGCCGGAGGAAGTGGAAGCTGACCCAGCAGGCCTTTTATAAAAGTTAGGCTGCCGAGGAGGTTCACAGAAGGAACAGGTACTGGGATGAGGTGGCACTCAACATGTGGGTGGTGGCAGGGAAGCCAGACTTCAGTGACCATAACCATGGATGAATGTGCACTTCTTACTATGATTAATACTACACCAGCAGAAGTTAATAAATGATTGTGTATGCCAACATTTTAAAAAGTATTAGAACTTAATAGGAGATTGTCAGTCACCATGCAATGCAGAACAGTGCGAGACAGTGACTGCTTGAATAACCAAAAAACTATAATTACTATCATTACTTTCAACTGTAAAGCAATAATATCACATCCAACTGCATCATGTTGATGAACAGCAACCTATCTGTAACTTGAATATTGTTGTTTGCTGTTTTGAAATGCAGTCATTTATCTGATCAGAATGTACATTTGCTAGTTTTTTTTTCAAGACTAACCTATTCTTATTTACAGTTATTCAACCAGGTAAGTATGCACAGACAACTGAAGAGCCAGGCATGAACGCACTGTTACATTAACAGTCTATTAGTAACCCCATGGGAGTGTAATGTGGTATAACTCATAGTCAAATGCCATATTGCCCCCAGGGTGTAATCAAATTACTGGTAATCTAAGTTCTGTCAGTCTCTTATTGCTATTATTAATTTTTTTTAAGTGTTAAAACTATACCATATGAGGAATACTACAACAAATTCAAACTGCTCAGTAGAGTTAGATGATGGAATGTTTAAGAGAAGAATGATGTGTAATGATTAGCATGCTGTCCCTGACACTGCAATAGGGATCCATGTAAGGCAATTAGAATCATGACACTTAATAAGACAAAGAGCATTAGTGATACCATTTTTTTAATGACAGTGAAAGGTTTTCCTCATGGAAGAACTGTCTTGAATTGCACAAGGCTTGTGATCACACTAGTGTGCCATAAGAATACAATTCTCTTAGCAGTATATCAGACAAATTATGTAGGTGCCATGTAGCACCATGCGTGACAGCATAGCAACACACAGTGTGCACTGTCTATCCACCACACTGTTTCTAATCCTTTTCAGAGAACAGTAGTTTTATATTGCTGCTTGACATTAAAGACAGTAACAATTGATAAGGCACAAAATAACACATCTTTTGTCTAACTTTTGTTTTTTCACAAACAGAACAATAAATCTTCTCTGCCACCTCAGAAAGAAAGTTGCACCTCGTACCAGTCCCAGAAAGTCGGGAGCAGGAGGTTCCTGCAGTCAGCCAGCTGCTAGTGGTCTACTCTGCTAGTGAGTAAAAGTTACAGTCCATCCCACACACATAGTTTGATATATAATGTCATAATTTTAAATATTTATTTTATCTGTAGGCGTGATAATGTAGAATCATAACTCAGCAGTGGCACAGCCATGACTAAGTTATACAACTAACACCTCTGTTCCCCCTCCTCTGATTCCTCTTCTGCTACCTATTTCTGATTATTTCTCATTACCATGACTGTTTATCACAGCTATGCTTACTCCCCTGGATGTAGCCTAGTAACCAATTTAGGTATCAGGAATGATGTTCAGCCACATCTCCTGTTCCTCCGTACAAGCTCTTGTATAGCTTCAACCTCTGATTTTCTCCAATTAGTACCTAACTTGAATTATGCACTCTATTATCTGTCCTGCTGTGTGTGTACTGTATCCCCATGAACCCTGTACCCATGCTCTGGTTATGTATTGCTTTTGCCTTTGTTACCTATGTTGTGTTGCTATTACCAATGTTATTGATTGCTACTGATCACATTATGATGTTTCTGACAATGCCCATTGAGCTGCTGTTGACTCCCAAACTCATGCATTCTCCCCTCCCTTTATGGTGAGGATCCTTTGTAAATGAGCTTTTAACTCAAAGGTTGTAATTCTGATTACTCAATAAATAAATAAATAAATAAACACCAACTTACCAGAGAATATAAATTGTGTATTCTGAGTCAGGACAAACACATCTGATATATACATCAGTACATTCCAAGCAATAGTCTTTAATGGTTTTATGTCATAACGGTGACCACTGAAAGGCAAATCACCATTCTCGCAAAGTCACAGCACCAAAAATCAGTTTTGGTGCTGTGACTCCCCAGTGCACAGCAAAATATTACTGGGCACTTACATTTTTAACATTTTATGCAGCAGGCTGTGCCCCCGCACCTCCCCCCCACACACCCCTACTTAAGGATTCTCAACTTCATGGGGGTGCATGTTGGAAAGGGGGTGCAAAACATTAAAAAAACAAATCTGGGCCTGGCACAACAATAATGTACCTGTGCCCAGACCTAAACCCAGCACCTTGTCCACCCAAGCTGCGAACCCACCCACCATGCCTTGGGACCAGCTCAGCAGCCCACCATGGCATCACCACTCCTACCCCTCCTGCCCCCTCACTGAGTGTGCTTGTTCCCATCCCCCGCTCATGCATACATGTAGTAAGATCCTGTAGCTACATGCATGAACCCACCCCATCCAGTAGCCCTACCTCAACTGTAGCCCCCATGACATACACCATGATTGAGTCACCATTTTGAGGTTTGCTCAGTCACAGTTGTGCATGTCATGGGCCACCATTTTTGAATGTACAGCGTACTACATGGAGAATACTGGATGGGCAATGATGCACAAGCAGTGTGTTCTGCCACAGAGGGATTATGATTCCCTGACACCTTGAGACCAAAGCTCGAGAAGTCGAAGGAAATCAGAACCCCAAGGTGACAGAACACACTGGTTATGCATAAACTTGCTCATCCTGCATTTTTTTTATAGTGTATAGTAGTATGTGAAATGAGTACATTGTGTCAATTTTTCCCTCTTTCACAATGAAACTAAATTGTGAGGTCTCTAGTGCATCTAGAATACTGTTGAACCACAAAATTGCATACAGGAAATCAACTATATTGCAGCATTCCAGGCTGTTCTGTTGTAGTAGTGACAGCAGAACAACATAAGGATGTCACTAGTGCAGAAGAACAATCATATTTCAGGGATGGAATTCCATGCATAACAGCATTCCACTATACACAATTAAAATGTTACTATTTTTCTTTGCTTTTAAACTGGATGTATCACTGTTGCACTTGAAATTGAGATAACATCAGTGATGAGTCCTATGCACCATACGGGCAGGGGGGTACACAGAAACCATGCATTCCCCACCCACATAGTTGCACACCCGCAAATAGGTGTGTACCAGCCAGCATTCGCTGCCATCCACCATCTGTCTGCACCCCTCCACACCCCCCCCTTGCACAGGACACCACAGGGCATCCAGGGCAGAGTCGTAAACCCAGCCAGTATTCTAACTAGATGCCTGGACCAGGGCCCAGAGTGTATCACACTTGCAGCAGGACACACATTCGCAGTGTGTCCCATGGACATCTGAGTGCTGGTGGCTGTGGTGTTGTGCATAGGGCAATGTCACCAGCCCTCCAATGGCATCACAGAACTGTGCAGGGACTGGGTGGGGGGATAACGGTTGGTGCTGCAAGGGAAGGAGGAACTGTACCCCGCTGTTGCTGGTAGATGGCCAAGCAGTGCTGTTTGATGAGGAGAGTAGAGTAGGGGGCAGCATCCATGTCTGGGGTGTTGGTAGAGGAGGGCTGGGGGTGGAGGGGTAAAGGGGTACAATCTATACTATGCCAGGTCCCTCTTCATGCAGCGAGGGGATCACTCACATATTCGATACATAACCCCTTTGCTGCATCCCACACAGGGGGCATGTAGGGTACAGAGTGGCTGCACACCCCAGAGACGCACGCATAGTCACCCCAGGCCAATACTGCACAGGACCCAAAATTGTGGTCCTTTCTTTTTGATTAGCTCAGTATTGTACTATGCAACTGAGCAAAACTCACCAGATGTGACTAAATACTGCCATCACCCACAAACTGTTGAACAATACTACAATCATGCAATGTAGGAGAAACAAGTTTTCTATATTTATACTTTTTTTTTTATGGTTTCCAAGTGTTCTGGCTACCAGTAGAAAACAACATGGCAGCCAGAAGCTTTTAAGTTCAGTAAGTCATTGGGTATACTTCAATTATGAGGTTATGGCAGAACATTCACATTGTCAGTCACATCAGACACTTAATAACAAACCCGTACTTCTCAGACCATTGTAGTATTAACTGGTTTAATAACTCTATGCAGTACTTTCCTCATTCCATTCTCATTTCTATAGAGAGTATGTAGGTAGCACATGTCAGTGTTTTAGTCTTACACTGGTGGCTTGCCACAAGTGTCCACAACAAACAACACAATCACTGCTGTCTACCACATATTTTTGAAACAAATCTTGTGGCTTAAGTGGACCAGAAGCAACTATAACAATTAATGCTTTAAAGAACAGCAGAGGTATTAGAGAATACAATTTCAGAGATGCCACATAGGCCGCACATCTGTTCCAGTGTGTGTCTATGTGAAAAAAAGAGTCAATTCTCACACAAATTGCACTATTTTATATTTTTCAGAGGAGGAATATCAGCTGGAGGGCACTGTTGGGGGCACACAACAGGCCACAGAGGGTGATGCTGAGGAAGTCATGATAATTGAGCCCTCTGTGGTCCATAGATCTGCTCCAACAGTGGCTGAGTGCCAGAGTTCAACATCAGAAGACCCCACCCGGGTCCATCCCAAGAATAAAATTCTGCAGGTTATGGGAGGCCTCCAACTGAGCAACGTAAGTACCATTATAGCAAACCATACATTATTGTCTTACTGAGTATAAGGAGATTGTCAAATTTCATTGGACATTTGCTTTGCCTGCATCAAGTGTCACACAACTAGTAAATATCAATAAAAAAAGCTGTTAAAGTAAGACTTTATAGCAAAACATGATCAGGATACCACCAAAGGTGGACATATGTTATTAAATATATATGGCAGTATCATCAACTACACTACTGCATGACAAGAGGAGCAGTTGTGGGTGGGTGAGTGGGATTGTGCGTGTATGGGAGAGGTACAGATATAGCATAATGGTAATAAATATGTGAACTGTATTACAGATTTGAGTTCACAGACCATGTAAATTAGTTTAGCAAAAACGTACCAGCACTATAAGTTAAGAATATCACAACCCAGCATAAACAAACAGGGATTAAAAAGCAGAGGTTGCAATAGGTAGGGGAGGGAGTGTATTACACAAACTTTTTCAAATAGTAAGCAATACATTTGTAAGGCAGAGCAAATCCCCAACACAAAAGCTACATCATTATGTACTTTACAAAGTGATGAATCAAGCCTTTATCTTTTATTTCAACAGAACACTCCGCTGTGTGGGCAAGAATCTTGACTGTTCTAGAAGGTAAGAAGTATATTGTCAAATTATTCTGTGTTGCTAAATTAAGCCATAATACCCTCTTGGATGTGCAGCATTAGGCTGTTCTGGACCATGCAGAGGTGCAGTGATGGCCAACTGCACAAGTAGATGGCCTCATATCTCCTGGAAGGTCCAGCATACCCATGATGCCCACCCTGCGAGTGTACAATTGCATTCACAAAATCAGTTCTGCACACTTCAATGAAATCTTTTAAAAACCATACAGTGAGCAGGGTACTTAGACAGCTAATGTTGCAGATAGGAAGCTTTAGATAGAAACTAGGAGGTGGGGACAGGAATGAGATGGTGAGAAGGTGATGTCTCAGAGGGGCAGGGAGAACTCCATCACATGATAGACCAGGCTTCCAAGGGTCAGAAGGCAGCACTTGGGTGGGGGGACCAAGTGTACAGGGTCCTAGGAGCACTGCAAGAGGCTGTTCCCAGGTGGTAAATAAAAAGATGAGACAAAAAGGAAGTAGAAAAGACCTGCAGGGAAAGTAGACATAGAGAGGGATTACAGTGGACAGCTGGAAAGGAGTTGGAGACAACAAACAGGTACACAGTACTGGTTGATGAAATGGATCAGAACATTGCACAAGACAGGATACAACAAAAGTCAGCCAACCAGGAGGGAAAGGTGCAAAACAGGGTACAAGATGAGAGGTAAAACTGTGGGGTTGAAGTAGGGAGTGACAGAAAAGCAGGTTGAATTGCAGCAAACACACCAAATAAAGGGAGATGAAGTCCACAACATGTTGTGGGGGGAGAGTCACAATACAGGGGGCACTGGAAGGATGTACACATACTGTGGGGGAGTGAGCACAGAAGGGATGGAGGAGGAGAATAGCAGATGGAGATCCAATTGAAGCAGAAGAGATGAGTAAAAGGGCAGTGTATGTAAGGAGAGGACACTGTAGAAAATGTGCTCGTAGGACAACAAACCATGGAAGAAGTGCAATGGATGGGGGTCAAGTGCTTGTATTATGGGATTCTATGCTCATAGGGGGTGAGATAGGAAAGTATGGGAGCAAGAAAGAGTCAAACCTCAGTGCACTATTTGCCAGGTATGACAGCAGTGAGAGTAGGGCAGTGCATTTACAAATATGTGAAGAAGGTGAAAAGGAAGCCTCAACCACTGTGCATCTAGCAAAAAATGATCTAGACAATGCTACAGTAGAAAAAGTACAGAAGAGTTTCAGAAAAGTGTGTGTGTGTGGGGGAGATCTCTGCAGTCAGGTGTAAAGCTACCTGATATACTCCAATAGACTCCCAGTACCTAGGGAAAACATGGTGAGGAACCTAACAAATACATGGTAGGTTAATGAGCAACTGAAGGACATGGGAGTGGGTGAGAAACTGGTGGAGTGCATTGAGAACAGCTTGTACCTCAGACAAGAGAGGGTGGTTGAAAGGAAGGGGCAGGAGGAGACATCCAAGCTAAGGCAAGTAACAAGTGGGATACTGCAGGGTTCAGTGCTGTATCGTGTGTTATTTAATGTCTTTTATTGGAGACATTGCAGAGGAGGTCAACAGTAAGATATAGAGAATACTGGATGGGCAACTATGCACAACCAGTGTGTTGTGCAACAGAGGGGTTTCTGATTCCTGGTGACCTCGAGAGCAAAGCTTGAGAGGTCCCATGGAATCAGAAACCCGAGGTGGCACAGCACACTGGTTGGGCATAGAGTTGCCCATCCAGTATTTTTTATAGTGTATAGTATCACTATAAGAAAAGTTTTTCTTTTCGAGGAGAAAAAAAAAACTGGGCAGCTTGTTTAAAATGTATGGTTACCAGAGCCTTAGCGTGGTTGTTAGAGAAGAGAACGTCTAATGATGGGCTGCTATTGGCTGCAATCGGCATATGGGCAGGGTTTCAGGAAAAAAAAAACATGGTGACTGGATGTCTCGCTAAGCGAGACGAGTGTTACTAGTATTTCACGCAGCACTTAAACATTTTTTTTACATTAAAATACGTTACTTCTGAACTGCAGAAAATACATTTGAAGGCAGAGAACTTGGGTGCAGTGTTTGTTTACACTCGTTGTCATTAACATTTGAAAAGACCGCCGCCGATACACTGCTTATTGCTTTGCGGTTTACTCAGTCAGTAACATGCAGCAGGTCTAGTTCAACAATACAGTTAGCTCATAGAGCAGCGCGAGGACCTCTAGAGGCTTTCAAAATGTTGTTGTACTACAGTGTGGTATTATCACATTCCATGACCTTTGAACTGTAGTACAACAACATTTTGAAAGAGATGGATTTCCATACACAATCACTACACACTATACACTATAAGCCAGTTTGCAAATGACACTAACATTTGTCCCAAAGTGGGTAATGATGAAGAGAGCCAGACACTCAGGTAGGATCTAGCTAAACTCAAAGACTGGTGTAGGGAGTAGTACTTTGGGTTTTAATGGTAAGAAAAGCAGCATCATGTACCTCACAGACAGAAATCCCAGGATCAGATACTTGCTGGTAGTGAGTGTAGTAAGAGTTTCAGAGAAGGAAAGTGATCTCAGAATAATATTTGCAGGGGACATGAACATATAAGCACAGTGTAGGAGAGTGGCACCAACAGCAAACAGTATACTGGCTGTACATTGCCAGAGTTTACCTCTGAAAATAAGGAGGTAATTCTGTTGTTGTATAGATCAGTAGTCAGGACACAACTGGAGTGATGTGTGCAGCACTGGTGCCAATACCTCTAAAAAGATGTGAGATTACTGAATGGGGTGCAGCAGATGGCAACGAAAATGAACATGGTACTGGCGTTGATGCTGTATGAGTAAAGAACAATACATTACAATAATTGCATCAACATTTAACAATATCACACATTTGATATGTTGTTATATGACACATATCAAGTACTTTGAGGTACAGACTATGAATGTTGCACCACCAGGAAGCACAGCCTGTACTGCCTTCTCATAATAATCAAAGCAGTAAATTTTGTCAGTACTTTGCTGACCAGTTACCTGTTGCATTTGGAAAACTATAGCAGATGGAAACTGCTCTTCAGTGATGAACAGCCACCATTCTTCTTTGTATCCATTCAGCAATGTAATATTACATCACAGCTTAAAGTTACTAATGGTTCTCATTGTACTTGTATATCACTTTAACTCTCAGAAATGTTGAATTAACAAATAACATATTACCACTCTGAATGTTTATGGGGAGGGGTCTTCTACAGTTGTAATCATACCAAGTTTTAAATTCTTGCATACCATAGAAAACAAGTAAACAATAAATTGACTATGACAAACAAAAAAGGGATTTATGTCATTAGAAACATAGAAACATAGACTTTGATGGCAGATAAGGACCGCTAGGCCCATCTAGTCTGCCCATTTCCCTACCTACAGGATAGGCCGCAGATCCTATTTAACCAACAGCCTATATCATCCTACCCCCCACAAGAATTGCCTTATGTCTGTCCCATGCATTTTTGAATTCTCCCACAGTTTTAGACTCCACAAGCTCCTCAGGAAGGCTGTTCCATGCATCCACTACCCTCTCTGTGAAATAATACTTCCTCACATTGCCCCTGAACCGCCCTCCTTCTATCTTTAAATTGTGTCCCCTTGTTCTTGCAAGTCTCTTTTTCTGAAAGATGTTACCCTCTTGGACTTTGTTGATTCCCTTGAGGTACTTGAAAGTTTCTATCATGTCCCCCCTCTCCCTTCTTTCCTCAAGGGTATACATATTAAGCTCCTTTAGTCTCTCCTCATACGGCTTCTCTTGCAGACCCTGCACCATTTTAGTTGCCCTCCTCTGGACTACCTCTATCCTGTCTATGTCCTTGCGGAGATGGGGTCTCCAGAACTGGACACAGTATTCCAGATGGGGTCTCACCAACTGTCTGTACAGAGGGATAACAACTTCCTGTTTTCTGCTGCTGATGCCTCTCCCTATACATCCCAGTATACCCCCGGCCCTCCCTACTGCCTTCTCACATTGCTTGCTAACCTTAAGGTCATCTGATATGATTACCCCAGGTCCCTTTCCTGTTTTGTTGTTGTTACTACCTCCCCACCCATTGTGTATTCTTCCCTGGTTCTTGTTTCCCAGGTGCATTATTTTGCACTTTTTTGCATTGAATCCTAGCTGCCATACGTCAGACCATTCCTCCAACCTTGCCAAGTCCCTTTTCATCCTTTCCATGCCTCCTTGTGTATCAACCCTGTTGCAGATCTTTGTGTCATCTGCAAAAAGGCATACTTTTCCTTCCAGTCCCTCTGCAATGCCACTGATGAAGACATTAAAAAGGACTGGACCCAATACTGAGCCCTGCGGTACCCCACTAGTAACCGCCCTTTCTTCAGAGTGGACTCCATTTACAATTACCTTCTGTGTCCTGTTGTCCAGCCAATGTTTTACCCAGGCTACCACCCTGGGACCCACTCCCAGGCTGGTTAATTTGACTAATAATCTTTTGTGTGGGACTGTGTCAAATGCCTTGCTAAAGTCTAGGTAGGCCATGTCCATAGCCCCTCCCTGGTCTACTACTTTGGTCACCCAGTCAAAGAAATCTATTAGATTCTTCTGACATGACCTTCCCGGCTGTGAACCCATGCTGCCTTGGATCCTGTGCTCCACTGACCTCTAGGTACTCAACTATTCTTTCCTTCAGAAGTGACTCCATCATTTTCCCTACCGCAGAGGTCAGACTGACAGGTCTGTAGTTTCCTGCCTCTGTCTTGGTCCCACTTTTGTGAAGGGGAATCACATCCACCTTCCTCCAGTCCTCGGGTACCACACCATCCTCCCATGATTTATTAAAAAGAGTAGTCAGTGGTTTCACTAGTTCCTTCCTTAATTCTTTTAGAATTCTGGAATTAGGGTGAAAGTGCAATCGCGATTGGTGGCAGGGCGAGTGTACATTGCTGAAAATTAGTTTCGGTGATGTACACCCCCTGGTGCACAAAAAAATGGTGCCAGGGACTTAGATTTTTAATTGTTCAGCTTAAGGGGTGCCCCGTACCCCCATGGAGGCTTTCACCATACACCACCCTACTAAAAGTTCTTAACTCCAGGGGTGCATGTTGAGGGAGTTCAAAATCTGGATAAAAAATAGTTTTGGGCCGGGCGCACAAAAATGTAGGTGTGCCTGGACTCAAACCCGGAACCCTCTCATCTTTAAGCTACCATCCACCACACTACATGGCCAGCTCAGCAGCCCCACACCAACCACACCAGGACAACCCTCCCTCCCTCCCTTCTGTCATGCTCACTCTCCCCCACGAGTATACATATAGAGACACACTGCCACTATATGCTCACACCTCCACCACCCAGTCACCCTTCCTCAGCAGTATCCCTGTAGATCTGCACCAGGATGTAGTCACCATTATTAGAAGTGCTCAATTACCGATGCCCATGTCATGGGCTACCCAAAAAAGTCACTGATAGGTAAAAACATCTGTGGAAGTACTATTCTATATCATTTAGTGATATAAAAGTATATTTGCTGTGACTTGGAAAAACACTAGAATGTTATTTTTTTATTCAAGCTTGCCTATTGGTTTATTTTATATAAGCAATAAGATATGTGTAGATGTTGGCACTGCTGAGATACTCTCACACCAAGAGGCTGAATGTACTGTACCTGTGGTTTCTTGCCTAACTGCACTTAAGAATATACAGGTATATCAGTACCACCAACACTGTCCATATCTTTTGGTGACATAACAGTGATCAAGAACATGTTGTTGTAATATAGCTAGTCAAAACATAGCATTTATTAGCTCCTTTTTCACATGATACTGTGACAGTCTGTATTTGAAAACATATTACTGCAGTACCAGAACTATCTTTTTCTTTTTATTCTTTCTTTCTGTAACGCCACTCACTGCCAAGAAATAAAACACAATAAGCCATGAGTAACTCACACTACGAAAAAGAGTGCTTTAGTGTGCCGTAGCACTTTCAATGCTTGATAGTGACCTAAATGATAGAATCCAGAACTGCATGTACAGCTGTTTTTCATACCTTCTCCTGTCCTCTTTTAAAATCTATGCCCCTGCATCATCACATGCACAATACAGCTTGCATGTCAACATACTCTAATATATATGCTATCGCTTCTTGCCAACCACCCAAAATCACAACCTGAGTTATATGCTTCTGCATATTACTTCCAAACTGCACTTTCAAAACAACCCTTACAGAAATAATTATATGAAATGTTTTCATGCTGCACACATAAAATTACCCAAGTAATATGCTTGCTGCAAGTATGATTTAACTGTTAAATTGGAACCGATTGCATGCATATTGCTTGTGTGCAGCAAGCAAGTGTGGAAACCATGTTATTTATGTTAAATTTGGAAATACTGAATGTATGTGACATGCATGTAAAAAGCAAGTGGTCACTGATAACTGCAAACATGAAAGTTAAGTGACTTGCTTAGGATTACACCATCCACAAGCAGGGGTTAATGAGATTCAAACCCAGGTCATCATACCTCCAAGTCTCCTGGCTTGCAGTCCAATGCCTTTAACCACTAAGCCATTCTATCTGCACACATATGGCCCACTTGTACTTCAATACATACTGTATCTGACTACATCTGCTTGCACGCAGCATGCTTGTAGCCACTGTTATGCTTTTCAGTTTTCTTTTTCTTCTTTTACTCATCTCAGTTTCACAGTTGAACTGTAGCACACATACCAATGGAAACACATGTGATTTTACCACTCCATTACATACACTTACCCACAAAACCACTTAATTACTTCTGTCTGACCTGTGTTCCCACTATTTTCTCTCCATAGTTTTGAATGCTTCCATGCAAACAGACTTTAAGGTTCAAACACAAAAGTAGCCATAACTTCACACACACACACACACACACACACACACACACGCACACACTGTAATGGGTACAGCCATGCTGCTACAGACAACCCAACAAGTATAGATGTAAGTAAAAAGCATTTTACTTGAGCACTAGGGAGCCAGATGCAGGAGTCTTTAAGCGATGATGTCCTTGGGACTCAGAGTTGTGGCATACCCCTTTGAAGTGAATGAAGTTATTTTTTATTACTATTTTACATGTTATGGTGGTGAGTTGGAGAATAATGAAGGCCACTATTCTACAAACAAGGCCCTTATTAGTCGAGTGGTGGCCTACATTAATCTCCAACTCTCCATCAATGATGTATAAAATAGTAATAAAAATACCTCCATTCATTTCAGTGGTGTACACCCCTGCAGTCTCTTTTGTCCTTTGTCATAATGTACCTGAGTGTGGGTATGTGGAGGTCAGCTTCAATGGGGGTGGGGGTGGGGGGCATAAGCCTGACTATAGTGGGGCTCCAATAGTCTGTGCATACCATACCACTCAACTATCTGTGAATGCAAGGAACAGCTCCAGAATGTCTGTAACATCTCTAAAAGGAACTACTTACTTGTTTTGACTGAAAAGTGATATGCAAATCAGGAAAATTTCAAAGGTATAAGATTCATCTGTATATAACCTGGAGCAGTGCATCAGATTCGGGCTTAAACCCTCCCAGTTACTAATTATTTTCCTGGCCGAAGTTCTGCCCCCCAAAGAACTTTGTCTTGATTTTTCTCCCCAACGCCATTCCATTCAATACACATCCCCCATGAGTCATGAAGCCACCCAAAGTTATTGACTTTTACTTACCTAACCATGTGGCCAGAATCTGCAGCCTGGCACAGCATGCCACTAGCCCAGTTTTCAGTCTACTCCCCCAACTCCTTCTGCCAGAAGCTGGGTGCTAGAACCATTCATTACAGATCCTCAACAAGGTCCGCGACCATGTCACCTCACAAACTGAATGCACCCAACCCGGGTTGCTTGCTTCTTGCTTGGTTGCTGCTGTGGTTGCTGCTGTACTGCATTGCTCTGAACAAGGCCTATGAATGCCACCTGCACCGCTATCACCACTGCTGCTTAGCCTAGCTTGCTGCCATGGGGGTCTGTGCTGGTTTTTGGTTTTGTATGCCGAGCCTAGTAGAGTAAGTAGGTAGCCTAGTCTTGAGTTAGCTTCTAGCTCACCCTCTGCCCCTTCAGCCACAGAGGGAGACGGAGACTCACTAAGAGTAGACCAACACAAATAAGCTACCTTATCACTGCTATGAAGTGTTCAGTGCTCAACGACTCCACCAAGCTCTAGTGTGCAGTCTGTCTAATCTGTGGTGGGAAAGACAGTGCTTGCAAGACTCATGTGCTCTTTCTTGGCTGGAGCTCATCCACATCAAATGTGATTGTGCCACCACTAATAGGTTGAGAGAGTGGACAACACAATACAGACACAGTCGCGTCTGGAGAGTACCTGCAGCATGAGCACACAAAGGCCAGGTGGGCATTTATTGTGCAAAAGATTAAATCCAAATTTAATGCCATTAGTGCCACACCATAAGATCAACCTAGGCACAAATGGGGGGGGGGGTAACTGCCTCTGCCCTACTTAAATTGCACCACTGCTTAATAGTAGACATTAATTCTCAGGTGCTAATGCAATGGTTTTCACTATGTTCTGAAGTACTGTATCTCCATGTTTCATGTGTCCTGATAATCATTTGGGTTAGTGTCCCTCATTGTCCCTCACTTTGAGTGTCCAGGTCCCTCATTTCAGTGACAAAATGTGAGGTATGGTGCATGCTTCCAAGATCCTACTCAGCATAAAGAGTGCTGAACATGTCCATAGTGTATATGCTCAATACAGAATGACGAAAGGAAAGTAGGTAAGATAAAACAGTCATGGAGAAACACATTTGTAACACTAAAGGGGCTGGCAGTATAGCCTAGAGGTTAGAGGAATGAGGTGTGAATGAGCTTGATACATTGAGCAGACCAGACCTGAGTTTGATTGTCGCAACCTCCACTTGCACACTGTGTGACTCTGAACAAGTCACTTAACAGCCCAGTGCTCCCAGCTCACCCCTGAAAACAGGCACTTGTGCTACTAAAAAAAAAAAAATACAGTATATGCATACAGGATTTGCATGGTCCAAAGTTAAAAGGATAGACTTCACAACACAGAGGCCCCTCTTCATACATCTGAAATGGGGGATGCTGACTGGCCATATCCTAGACATTTAATGCAGTACACAAACAATACTTTACAAATTAATGGCAATTTAATGACAAAAATCAAAACCCATTAAATAACTTGCAAAAGGATCAAAATTAATGAGTTTACCTAATTCTTATGGGAATCCAAATAAAAACATATTTTGATGATTCTACTGTAATTGCTAGCAGTAGTATAAAAAATATAAACTGATGTTTTTTTGATGAGATTTGTACCAGCTTAGCAGCTGCACACATGGCAAGTGTGCCGCGTGAACCTGATGTGATGTTTAAATGATGTTCACACCAGCTTAACTGCTGCACTCATGTCAAGCGTGCAACACATGACCCTGATGTAATTTTTAGAAGATGTTCACACCAGCTGACCTGCTGTGCACGTGTCAAACTTGCAGTATGCAAACCTGATTTGCTTTTTTAGGCATGGTTCACTTAGGATCACTTTGTGTATGTGAACTACATGCAAACATTGTACAAATAAGCATGTTGCAATCATTCTGCATGTACACAGCACACCTATATTTCTGTAAGGGAACATAAAATATAATGCATGAAGCCTGGTCAATAGCCATCTGTAAACACTTCAAAAGGCTACCATTAAATAATTATGAATCTCAAGAGATGAGCTCTAAATCTTCTCACATGACAAAAAACTATCTGGAAGCATTTTTCAGTGCATTTCTTAAACCCATAACCATACATAATATTTTATACTGCATGGTAACAAAGATGACATTACACTAAATCAAATAACCTTATGTCGCCAAATATATTCATAAAACAAAAATTGTTTTCATTATCCCATTTCTTAATACCATTACAATGGCATACTCAACAACACAGAACAACAGACTGATTTCATATCGCCAAAATTAAACTGTTGTTATACTGTCAGTCACAACCAACAATAAAATTTCCCTCATAGATCATAAAAAAAACAATCTGTGGCCATAAATCACAAAGTCACAGATCTTATATGTAATCTTTGTTACCCGTGCCTTGCATTGCAACTTCTTCTTCACATAACAACATCACCACCAAGACCTTCATGAACCACATAGCTTGCCACTGCTCAACAGCAGAAGTAGTGAATAGCAAAGAAATGTGCACATTTTAAAGCCACAGTTCACTAAATCTAAACACCAACATTATTTCATACTTACTTACATAATCTTTTTTCTCTTCTAGCATCACTAGAAAAGTCAAAAAACATACAGTGCATCCTCAGCAGGCTGCTCGAGGCCATGGATGATGACAACCATGCTGCAGCCCAGCATGGCCAGGTGCTGGTGCAGAATCAGAAAAAATGCTGGAAAAGCAAGACACCATAATAGATCTGCTCCAACGCCAGTGCCATGTTGGGTACACAGCTATGGTTGCCATCCATAGTCTTGAGAACAGCAACAGAGGCCTCTCTCACACAATTCACTAACTGTGTGAACAAGAGGAGGCCAATGTTGCTGTTCAAGAGATCACCCACAGTCTCATATTGCAGCTGGCCAAGAATCAATTGGATGCCACAGAAGGAATTCACCAGCTCATCCACCAGGACCTGCAGCATCTCCAGGAGCCGGACTGGGTCCTCCAGCTTACTTAGCAGCAGAAACCTCCACCAAGTACTCCTCCCACCACAACACCTGAAGAGGAGGGGCATCGACTTCTGACCTGCCAAGGTCCATTAGTGAATGTTTCTACTTCTTCCAGCTCCCCCAAGGTGCCCTCATCACAGAACTAGGGCTAGCACAGCACTATCACAAACAGTGTGCTTTATCTGTTTTTTTTTTATTCAAATTCTCCCCAGATTTTCCATTTATTTATTTTTAATCTAACCCTCTCTCTCCATGTCAAAAAAACACATTTAAAGAGATTCACCAAGTAATGTTGAGGTAGCTGTGCACCCTACAGTTTAGTGCCTTACCTCTAAGAACTGCCTCTGAGCTACAGTTTAAAAGAAAATAGTATATCATTTATTAGAAAACCAGTGCATAAAATTCTTTATACTGGGACACAGGCACTTCCCAGTTGGAAGATCCACCCCTGCACAGCTCCACAGTCTGCTAATGTTTTGACATGATCACAGGGAAAGCACAGGGACACACTACATTGTAGTCTATGGGGGGATAACTTTATCAACAATTTTATGCACTATATTGTTCATGTGGAGATTAAAGAGGGTACAGGATGACTAGCAAGTCACCCAGTGGCCTTGTTTAATCACCCCATGATCAATATAGTGCAGAAAATTGTCCATAAATTACCCCATAGATTTCTGACCTGCACTCTCCTCAGGATCTCATCATAAAGTTAGCAGAGCACAGGGTGATGCAGGGTGGATCTTCCAACTGGGAAGTGCCTGCGTCACGGTATTAAGAATTTTGCTTTCTAATAAATAATATACTAATTTTTGGAAACTATGGCTTAGATGCAGTTTGTGGAGGTAAGGCACAAAACTGTGGCATGCACAGAGCTACATTAGTGAATCTCTTTAACTTTTTAATTTATTAAAAATATATTGCTTTATTTGTTTTATTTCTCAAACAAGAAAATTGTAAATGTCTGTAACAGAATATCTTATATGTATTTATTTTTTCAAAAGAAAGAATCAGCATTTAAGCATAAAAAAGTCTTACATCTTTTCTTTCTGTTAACAAATTATGCAAACTAGATAAAATCATCTAGCAGTCACATGTTAAGGGGTTCAATTTAGCCAATGCATGCAACCTCAGTGCACACTGCTCTGCTCTTCCTTTGAAAATAAGCAGCATTCATTGACCAACATCATGCAATTTATACATCATAACAGAGACACACAATACCCATTAGGGCTGACTGGTATGTGTTGGTGGGAGTGCGGATCCTCTGGGCCCCGCTCTCCCACTAAGCTGCCCAATTCTACATGACAATATGCATGTGTGGGAGCATGGGACCTACTGGCCCTGTGCTCCTGCTTGCACATAACAGAGACAAAATACAATACCCTATAGGGCTGACTAGTATGTGTTGGTGGGAGCGCTGGCCTTCCAGACTCCAAGCTCCCACTAACCTGTTAATTTGTGCATAACAAAATGCATGTGTCTGAGCATGGGCCCACTTACACATAACAACAGGGATGTACAATACTGTATAGGGCTGACTAGTATGTGTTGGTGGGAGCGCGGGCCCTCCAGGCCTCACATTCCCAGTAATCTGCCAATTTCTGCATAATGATATGTGTGTGTAGTAGCATGGGCCCTCTGGGCCCTGCACTCCCACATACACATAACAACAGAGACAAAATACAATACCCTATAGGTCTGACTAGTATGTATTGGTGGGAGCGTGGGCCTACAGGCCCTGCACTCCCATGAACCTGCCAATTTCTACAGAACAATATGCATGTGTAGGAGTGCAGGCCCTCTGGGCCCCACACTCCCACTTTCACATAACAGTGACATACAATACCGTATAGGACTGACTAGCATGTGTTGTTGGAAGCGCGGTCCCTCCAGGCTCCACACTCCCACCAACCTACCACTTTCTCCATAATAATAATATGCATGTGTTGGAACACAGCACTCCCACTTATACATAACAACAGAGACATTCAATATCCTATAGGGCTGACTAATATGTGTTGGTAGGAGCGCAGGGCCTCCAGGCCCCAAGCTCCCACTAACCTGTCAATTTCTGCATAACAAAATGTGTGTGTCTGAGAGAGTGGGCCCTCCAGGCCCTGCACTCCCACTTATACATAACAACTAAGACATACAATACCCTATAGTGATGACTAGTATATGTTGTTGGGAGTGTGGGCCCTCCGGGCCCCGCACTCCAAGTACCTGTCAGTTTCTGCATGACGATATGTGTGTGTAGGAGTGCAATACCCTATAGGGCTGACTAGTACATGCTGGTGGGAGTGCATGGCCTAGCCAGTAAACTGCCAATTTCTGCATAATGATATGTGTGTGTATGGGAGCATGAGCCCTCTGGGACCCGCGCTTCCTCTCACATATAACAAAAGAGACATACAAGACCCTATAACACTGACTAGTGCATGTTGGTGGGAGTGCATGCCCTCTGGGCCCTGAGCTCCCACTGACACATAACTACAGAACCATACAGTAGCCAAATAGGGCTGAAAAGGAACCCTTGTACCACTACTTTGCCAAAATTACAGTAATCGTGCAAGCTATGAAAAAAATTCCACTGCAATTGTAATCATGACTTTGAAGCTTCCACACATACTTAGTTCACCTGAAGGTGAACTAAGCTGTGGGTAGCAAAAAATTCATATCTCACATCATTTCTGCGATATGAGCACCAAAATCGCTGTGGGTGCTGTAATGTTATCCTATGAGAAAAATCTCAACTTCATGTTGACATATCTATGTAACCGATAAACTTTTTTAGACCTAAACAGCAGAATTCACATATCAGGGACACCCCCTTTATGCCCTGCAAATTTTAAGCCAAAGTACCAAACCATTTATTTACAGTGCACTGGCAAAGTTTTTAAGATCCTAGTTCGCGAGGTGTCAAATACCCCATTCACAAGATCAAGCCCCAGTCACAAGCTGTCAAAATCAGCATTCATGAGTAATCCTTGATCATCAGATTTTGGATATCTGGTCTGGAAGTCATTATCAAGGATTTTCTTAGCTCACAAAAGGGGATCGGCTCACGAACAGGGATTTTGCCAGCTTGCGAATGGGGATTATGTCAGCTCATGAACAAGGAATTTAAAAACCAATCCCCTTTCATGAGGTGTCAAAATCCCCATTCATGAGCCAATCTTTGTTCACAAGAAGGGCCATCTGGTCATGAAATGATGATCAAGGATTTTGTCACCTCGTGAAAGAGGATCTGCTTGAGAAAGGAGATCGGCTTATGAAAGTGGATTTTGACACCTTGCGAAAGGGGATTCAAAAACCCAATCCCCTTTTACAACATGGCAAAATCCTCATTTGTGAGCTAATCTCCAATCATGAGATAGGGCCATCTTGTCCCTAAGTCACAGTCAAGGATTTTGTTACCTTATTAAAGGGGATCAGCTTGCGAATGGGTATCTTGTCACCTCATGAATGAGGATCAGAAGCGAGTCATGAACGAAGAATTGTAAAATGTGAAATGGCCATTTTATGACCACAACAAAGGAAACCAACAGCATGGGCTTGTACAGGGTGTCACCCTGAACAAAACCCATGCCTTATTTGAGCAAAAAGTCACTTGTGGGGCAAGCTGTGACATTTTGTATGGGGGAAAAATGAAAACAAAATGGTGACTCGTGAATGAGGAACCTTTCCTCATGAATGGGGATTTTGTAAATCCCTGTTCATGAGCTGACAGAATCCTTGATTGTGAGCCCAAACCCCTTTCACAAAACATACATATAAATCTTGGACTGAACTGAGCATGCTCAGAACCCAAAACTTCAAAATTAAATAACTTTGGAACAGATTAATATTTTTTCACCAAACCAGTGCTGTATTGTTCTTTCACCAAACATCAGTCTACCCTGAACATTTCTAACCAAAATACCAAATGGTGTGGCTGCAGCATTATGGTCAGATATCAGCAAAAAAGTACCAAAAAAATGAAAAATGCATTTTCAGTGCTTTGCTGAATATAAACCACACAGCTGACTGAAACACAACTTGGAAAATCATGAGATCTACCATAAGACACCACACATTCCAAATTTTGCGTAAATCTGTTGAACAGTTGAAAAGTTATTAAGGTGCAAACTTTGGGGGTTATTATTAAACTGCTTACTCAACCCTAACTATACTGTCGCAACCACACCAGTATAATATATATATATATATATATATATATATATATATAAAAATATTCACTTTCTTTTTATTTTCACTGTATTTGCTGGTTTCATATTAGCGTGAAAATGGAAAGACTATGAATATTAGGTGGAGCAGTATACAACAGCAACACTATTGATCCACCAGTGAAAATAAGATGGCGTGAATATGTCTGGGGTGCTTGAAGTGCTAAATATAAAGGGAGTGAATTTAAAGTGTTTTATAGTATATATTTATGCAGTAGGCATGCACCCAGAAGCTGTTGACTAAATCCATTTATTTCCACATGTGTTGAATAATTGTTAGAATCCTAGATTTATTCAACATATGTTGAATAAATGCCACCTGTCAATCAACACTTTATTGTTCACTTTTTTTGACAAATAAATGCAAATAACTTTAAAACAAAAATGATAGCATGGTACAGTGAGCACATAATTTGTCCAGCACACAAATATCTACAAAATTGGTGCTGTTTCATTTAAATATACCTCTTAATTTTTTTATAATTAGCAAAAAAAAAACAGCAGAGCATTTGATTTTTCTTTACTTTTTCGACAAACAAATGTGAATAACTTTAAAGTGAAAACGACAGCATGGTACTGTAAGCAAGTAAGTTGTTCAGCACAAAAATATCTACAAAATCAGTGGTGTTTCATTTATAGATACCTTTTAGTTTTATTTTTAATAATTTGCAAAAAAACAGGAGAAAATCTTTCTTTTTTGACTTTTTGGACAAACAAATGTAAATAACTTTAAAATGAAAAATGATAGCATAGTACTTTGAGCACAAAAGTTGTTCAGCACAAAAATATCTAACAAATTAGAGGTGTTTCATTTATATATACCTTTTATATTTTTAATAATCAGTCAAAAATAGCAGAAAATTTGATTTTATTCACTTTTTTGACAACCAAATGCCCCCCCCCCCAAAAAAAAAGAATTTTGCATCAGTCTTTTTCATTATGTACTGGACATAATATAAAATTGGAACATCCATAGCAACAGTTTAGCAACCACTATGCTAAGTGGAGCTACACTGGGAAAAAACACAAAATGTCCATGTAAGTTTAATTTAAAACTTAAATAAACAATTTAAAACAAAAGACCACAAGTCAAAGTCAAATGCCTTTGAAAAAGGATGGTTATCCGAAACATGTCAGGCTGTTGCCTCATGAAATAAAATATTTATTTTACTTTATCCTGAGACTGGTGCCCTTGTTTACAATGGGTCTGAGTGCTATGCTTTGACTTGTGGTCTTTAGTTTGGCTTTAAGCATAGTAGCACCAATTCCATGTGCCCTCTCTGTATTGGTTTTTGTAATGGTTTGAATTTAAAACAAAATACCATGCCCTATCCTAAAGAATCCCTATTACATAAAAGGAATATGTGACAGGGACCTTGCAGAATACATGATTTATTTTCACTCTAGCTGTTTGACCTTGGGCACATCACTTATGGCTTATGCCACTCGTGAGGTTACCCAATGTCACTATATATATATATGTATATATATATATATATATATATATATGTATTTATATATAGTTACTAGTGGCACAGTAGCACCACTATAGTGAGGGTTAAATAGGCTGTCTAATGTTAAACCCTTAACTTTGTACTTTAATAGTTTCACTACAGTTCAACAGATTTGCACAAAATTTTGCATTGGATGTGCAAATTTTGAGATCCAGTTAATGAAATAAGTGAAAACAATAGGTTTTTATTGCTTTTTTTTGTCATTGCTAGCACTCAGATGGTTTAGAAGTTTGGTTTGAAATTTTCAGGGAAGAACGGGGCATGGCACAGGCTGGTGCCATTCATTAGTTTGGTGAAAAAATATTAATATTTTCCAAAGTTATAAGGATTTGATATTTTAATTCTGAGCATGCTCAATGTAATCTTTTATATAGCTGTTTCATATAAAAAAAAATTGGGACAAATGAAGAAGGGATTCTTTTTCATAGGGGAGTAATATTGTTTCATGATGAAAAAATATTTTTGCATAATTTGGCCATCTGGTTTCCATTTAAAAAAAATTGAAAACCCATACAAATGGTATCATGGAAACACACCAACACATGTATCTTGCTGATCGGGACCCCATTAGGTGGCTTCTGAAGTTACTTCTAGGAAAAATGACCCAGCAATGTGTTTTTAATGTGTTTTAAAATTATTTTTTTCATGGGAAATTATTTCCTTTTTTTCATTTGGCTATACGAAACAAGAATAGGGCCATATGAAACAAGATTGCCTTCTTACAAAAAATAATTTGGACTTGGGTTTTTTTTATATTCTTTTTTCATATGATGGAATCTTTTTTGTGAGATTGTGTCGTTCTCATGAAAAAAAGATCCCTTTATATGAAAAAAGAATTTTTGAATTTTGTTTTTTTCAACATTTCAAATTTAACAAGCCATAACTCTGTCAATATTTGCAGTTAAGGGACTATATATATATATATATATATATATATAAATGAAATGTCTTAATGAGTACTACATCACTAACACATAACCACCTCTCCTAAAAAAATTTTTAGGGCCCCTATAAAAATCATAAAAATTAAAAAATAAAAATTCCCATAGAATAACATTTCAACTTTAACAAGATGTAAGTAATAATGTAATAATTTGTAAATCTACCTTATGATTGAAGCTTAGTGTTTGTTACTTCCTTGCACATGCCATGTAAGTTTATATTTAGGACTGTTTTGCATTCTCTCCCCTTCCCCTTTCCCTCAGGATACATCTGAAAACGAGCAGTTATCTACTCAATATGATTTTTTCCTGGAGAAACTTTAGAAATAAATTAAATAACTAAGTCCATCAATAAATGGAGTTAAGGAACAACGTATATATCTAAAAAAAAGTGTCAACGAGTACTACAAAACTAACATATAATCCCAGAAACACTGATGGGGTATGCACTGCACCCTAAAATTACTTCTGAACTTAACCATGTTGTCAAATCCACAAAGAAAGTCTGATAATTATCAAAAATACATCAACAGTGCATGTAGTCTTCCAGTACAACCATAGCACTTTTCAGAGCAAATAGACACAAATTTACTGACTTATGAGTAAATAAAAATGAAAGACACATTTTTGCTCATTTATAGTCTAACATTGCCAGTTAAGAGTGACACTTAATATATTTTTCCCTTTGAAGTGAGCACCACTAACAAACAATTACAACCAAGTACATAACCTGTGCTTCCACATACAGATGGATCTGTGCATCTATAGAGGGCTGGAAGCACAGGACAAAAAGGGCCCTGAGCTTCCCAAGGCAGATGGATGTGTTCATGCAGGTCTCAAAGGGACCTGTGTGAATGGAGACATGATTATACTATTTCAAGTAGTAAGGAAATTCTTTGCAAAAAAACTGTGTTAATGCTCCAGTTAGGGGTCAGATTCCAAGTCTAACTCCCCGTTCCATGCTCCAAGCAGGAAAAGGAAAACACATTATGGTTTTGGCTGCTCTGAGATTAATGAATCAGGACTGGGGTCTTCCTTGGGGTTATCAACCCTAATGCTCACCCCAATTTTTATAGTCTGCACATCTAAGCTTTTTTGCTCATGGAATGGGGGGAGCTTTAAGACTGATAACCCCAGGGAAGATCCCAGCCCTGATTCACAAGACTTAGGACAGCCAAAATCATTATGTTTTTCCATTTTGCTGCTTGGAGGGTTTGGGTGGAGTGTTAGCTTCAGAAACCCAATCTATCTATCTATCTATCTATCTATCTATCTATCTGTCTGTCTGTCTGTCTGTCTGTCTGTCTGTCTGTCTGTCTAGCTATCTGTCTGTCTGTCTGTCTGTCTCTCTATCTATATGCAACCAGGTCACCATGTAAATGTTAGGATGTAACCCATGGGTACCACCCATGCCTTATAATGCTGGGGGCTTCTAACAAGCTTGAGGTGCCTGAGCTCCTTAGACTCTTCAGATTGGGAGAAATTGTTCCAGAAGATGGTAGAAAATAATATTGTGCCCCCACCCAGAGAAAGATAAGTGGGTCAACCTACCTACCCCAGTTCAATACCACCACAGTGGGACCAAACAATTGCAATAGTTAAATACTGCAAAAACACAATTTTAGGCATCCCTAATAATATGCTAACTAATACTGCAATATGCTGACACATAAAGTAACAAAACTGTTCGGGCTCATGGAGAAGATAGCCATTCCATGAGTCCATAGTTATTCATCATCATAGGCTCCTTGTTCAGAACACTGGTGATCTGTTTATTAGTGTTAAACCCCCTCAGGACTGAGGCATGATATGGAAAGACTCTCTGTAGCAGTTCGGTTAAAAGTCAGGGAAGTTTTCCTCTTCAAGCGTAGGTGTGCTCCCTTTATCAGCAGCAGTACAGCTGCTGGCCAGGCTCTTGATGCACCAAAGAAAATATTAACTCATGTCTCCTTTTCACCACCCAGTGCCCAGCACTAGGTCCAGTCAGAGACTGGTAGGCAGCAATACCAATAACATACAGATAGGCAGATAGATAGATTGATAGAAAGATAGATAGATAGATAGATAGATAGATAGATAGATAGATAGATAGATACAGACAGACAGACAGACAGACATAGAAATCTTTTTTAAAACTTTCAAAGCTTTATTGAGACTTGATCCATGTACAAGAGCCAGTACATGGAGAACAAATGTCAATATAGTCTGGCCTTAATTCACTACCTCACCCCACTGTCTGACTGCAATGTGTTGCTCCTCCTACTATGAGTCCCCTTGCTTGTCCTAGCAATGTTTAAACTCATTTAGGGTAGCTGCCCCTATCTCTTCCATTTGCACATTGTTTCATGGTTTGAACACCTTTTCCATGAAGTAAACATTCCTCATGTCTCTCTTGAACTTGCCACCGATCAACCACCACTCATGCCCCCCAGTGACTGCATAATTACTTTTTATAAAAAGGTCCTCACAATTTCCTGTGTTTATGTCCCTTCAGAAACTATCTGCAGTCCCCCCTCCCAAGTTTGACTTCTAGTGAATACATATTTAGGGCCACCATTTGCTCCTCATAGGATCTGCCTTTCCAGCCCTGGATCATAGTGGTGAATTTTCTTTGCACCAACTCCAGTCTGTCTTATTCTTCATCAAGTAAAGACTCCAGAACAGAGCACAGTACAGTACTTCAGATTAAATTTAGGAGGGATGTGAGAAAGTTTTACTTCACCAAAAGAGTAGTTGAGCCATGGAACAGCCTACCAGCAGAGGTGATGGTTGTGAAAACCAATAAGAAGCTCAAGCATGGCTGGTACATAGTACGGGGCTTAACATATATTCAGATGGGTAGCAATAAGGCAGGGAGTGAGGGGGAAGGCAAAGGATAAAAAAATCTGGAAATAGGTGTTGGGGTAGAATAGGGTAGAACTGGTCAGAGTGGATGGGCTAATGGTCTTTTTCTGTTGACATTCTTAATGTTTCTATGAGGCCTCATCAGTGCTCTGTGAAAGGGCAGTATCACCTCACCTCTCTTGTATCAAAACCCATTCCTATATACTACAGCATCCTTGATACCTTGCTATATGCTTTGTTACACTGACTTGTTTGCTTGAGGGAGTCATTGATTATGATTCCATTTACCTGTCCTCTGTTATAGTGACCAGCCTAACCCCTCACACCTATGTGTGGATTCCACCTCTCTAAAAGCATAAACATTTGGTATTGAATCTCAAGTGACAAATCTCAGACCATTTCATCACATTCTCTATGTCCATCTGGACCCCCCCAAACTTTCTTGTGACCTGCCTGCCACATAGCTTTGTGTCATCAACAGAGACACAACTTGCCCTTGACACCTTCCACTAAGGCACTGACAAATAAGTTGAACAGGACAGGAATCGGGATGGATACCTGCAGATCCCCTGCTAGTGACCTCCCTGTCCTTTGACTTGGCCTGTTCAATATTTCCCTCTGTTGCATTCGCTTAAGCCAATTTCCTACCCACCTGAATAAACCCTGCTCCACTCCCAAGTCCTCCAACTTTTTCAGCAGCCTCCATGTGGTACTAAATTGAAGGCCTTTCTGAAGTTGAAGTAGAGCAAATCTACCACCTGTTCTCTGTCTATTGCTTTGGTAACCCATCAAAAAACAGTATCAGGTTGGTCTAGAATGACGACCCTGACAAAAACCTATGCTACTTGCTATCCTGCAGTCAACTGTTCTCTAAGTAATCCATCAAGTTTTCTTTGACTATGGCCTTCTTTATCTTATCTACAATGGAGGTAAGACTGACATGCCTGTGGTTCCTTGGATTTTATCTGTTTGTGGAATGGCACTATGTCAGTGGATCTCCAGTGTGCTGGCACCACTCCAGACTTCAGTGAGTCATTAAATAGTTGGGTTGACAGTACTCCCAATTCAGAAATCTACAGCCATGTCATTAACGACCTATGGGTGCAGGCCATCCAGGCCTGGTGTTTTATCTTCCCTGAGGACTTCCAGTACTTTTCTCAATTGGTCCTCCATGATCTCTATGCTGGCCATTTCCTGCAGCCCCATGGGGCACCCTTTATACATCTGTCTGGTAGAACCCATTATTCACTACTGTGAATAATGAACAGAAGTAATTGTTCAGTACATTTGCCTTCTGCTAGTTATTTTCATCTGCCCTCCCCCTCTGTTAGTCTAACCATCCCCTATTTTTCTTTTTACTCTAAAAAATATATGGAAATGCTTTCCCCCATTTTATACCCTCACAGTGCTCCCAGATTGGGCAAGGTATTTTATTGTAGTGCACCTTCATTTTCCCTATAAAACTGGATGAAATTCCTGTAGATTTTCCTGTTTGCACAATTGTCTTGATTCCCACAACCTCCACTTGCGTGCTGTAAGACTGTGAGCAAATCGATCAACCTCTCTAGCGCTCCCAGGTCACCCCTGAAAACAGGCACTTCTGCCTAGTGGGCCTTATCCAGTTACCAAGACAAAAAAAAAGTTATTTTTGGTCAGATCTTACCATTGTCCATTTTTAGAATATATTTACCCTGGATAACTCAACAGAAATGCAATATCTCATCCCTTGTTTTTGGTGGGTGCCCATTTAGACTACCATTTCTCCTCACCAACTTCCTGGTCCTTCAACCTGCCCAAGCCTTTCTGCCTGCCATAGGAACTTGCCAAGGGTTCAACTTGTCATCAACCTCTGCTCAACAACCTCTCTGAATTCTTGACTGAATCACACAGCTTGTATTTTTCAACCCTAGGGTAAAAGCTACATTGATGGTTGATGTCTAGGAGGAGGAGCCATCAAGTAGGCGATGCATGGGAGGAGTCAACAAGGCCCTACTGAGGTGTTGGGAATAGGGTGACTTCTTCTGCTTGGATCCATTGCTGTATAGGATCTCAGCTGAGTAGTGTTATGTTTGGTAAATACAGTATAAAAATGTGTACAAGTAGAATTCCTCTGAAGATGAGATATCCCAGCTTAGATGGGTTATCCAGTGTAGCTACAGTGTAAAACTGTGCAAAGACAAGACCTCACTAAAAATATAATATGGTAACTCAGCTTACCTACTCTTAGAAAAATGCTGTGATAAAAATGGGTGAAAGAAGGACCCAAGTGGAAATAAGACGTGGCATCTCAAACATGCTATCCTGAGGAAATAGATTATTTAAATATGTGAAAGCAGTACCACACTAAAAACAAGATACAGTAGTGCATCTTTTCTGGTCTGGGCTATCCTAGGAACTACATTATGCAAATAGTTAAATGTAGGACCACACTAAAGACTAGGTTTTGTATCTCTGCTGGGCAATCCAGGGTAAATAAAATGTACACGTAGGTGAAAGCAGGACTGCACTAAGACTAATATATTGTATCTTATCCGGGATATCCTTTTGTAAATACAGCAAATAATGTGTAAAAGCAGGACTTCGCTGAAAATAAGAAAATCCAATAGAAGCCATTAACGGTTGCTGCCAACTTTTGTTGTTTGTGGTATAGCTGGCAGCAAATGAGCACCACAGTCTTAGAGCAGTCCCAGTTTGTTTTCTGCAAACATTCAATTGCAGATATTTTGCAGCTGATCTGGGATTATATTATAAATCACCATTGCTAATGCAACCAATCAGTGTTGAGGTTTTGTTTGCAGAAGAGGGCCTCTTATAATCAAAAGGTCTCGCATGCAGTGTTTGAGACAGTGCAGTGTTACACTTTTGAAATGGGGCTCTCTGTCATTTACAGTATATTTAAAAACTGTAGTTTTAAAACTTTTTTTAAATCATCAAAGGTAGTGTAATGATTTATATTACATTCCATGTGGCATCCATAATGACTGTGTCACCTATAAGAGTGTCACCTATTGGGTCCTTAGGGTGCTAGAACTGAGCACTTTCGGTTATTATAAAAAGGGCCTGAGAAATACTAAATTCTGATTGACTGATGGCATTCCAACAGCCCTACATTAATCTTTAATTAGTATACTTGTAGGGCCTGATTACCAGAGCATGAATTTCTTTAGTGACGTCCTACTTCTTTACTTAATTCTATTTATAGAACTTAGAACTGTCATGACACTAGACCTGACAAAGTGAGAAAAAAAAGCCAACTAATAAAATACATTTGAGAAAAAATAAAGTTTCCATGTCAGAATACAGACTGCTTTATTGTAAATCTATTAATGAGTGCTTATTCCTTACAATCTTGCTCCAAGTAACAGTCTCTACCTGTGCCAACAAGATCATCTTATCTACAACTTACAATGGGGAGGGACCTTGTTGACAGCACTTTGTTGGTCAACAGCTATCTGCAGAAGCCTCTGCTCTTTCTTTATTTAAACAGAAAAATGCTACCTAGGTTTAAAAAGGGACATTGTCAATACTAGTTATGTAGAATTTAGTCAGCATGCTTTTTCTCTAGATTTTGGTCACTGTCCCTATGCAGTAAGTTTGGTTAAATGAAGTTTCAGAGTCCTACATGTAGTGATATTCAACTTACCGGCAGGTTAGTGTTACCACACCGGCAGTGGAGTTTACATTTTGAAGTTTAGGCATCTGTCACAGATGGCAACACTGTTTGTGTGCTTGGTTTCCATGACTACATCATCGTAACTGCAAAGATTCAGCACTGTCACTGACGTTTACTAGGTTGGAGCATACTGGGGATTTTTTCTGTTGTTTTCCGGGGGACAGACTCTCTCTCAAATAATCATGCAGCTGTGGCAAAGAGTTATTTTTGACTAGAGGGAAAACACAAGTGAAACAGAATGAGCGATTGCTAGCCAAAACAAACTGTTAGTTTTTTTTTTTGTTTTTATTTTAAGTTTTGTGATTGGGAGAGGCTCATAAGCCATGACTTGTTTCCAGGTGTGACCTGGTGGTAAGGGAAGCTAGAAACACATCAAAGGTAGCACTCAGAGTAGAAAGAAATAAGAAAATAAAAGCTTACAAGTCAGGCCATCCAATGCAAAAACAAGAGAGATCCACAGCAGTAACCCTTTTATAAACCAGCCCGGGCGGTGAGTTCCACAGAAGCCAAATTGGTATCGCTGTAGTGAGGAAGAACAAGTGAAACCACACTCAGGGAATGAGCTGATGCTGAGCTAAAGCAGGGGTTAGTGCTGTGGATCAGTCTTGACTTTTTTTTTTTTTTTTTTACATTGGCTGGCCTGCCTTGAAAGAGTTTTT
The DNA here is from genome assembly GCA_016271365.2 of Neoceratodus forsteri. NCBI lineage: Eukaryota > Metazoa > Chordata > Ceratodontiformes > Ceratodontidae > Neoceratodus > Neoceratodus forsteri. Next base: position 25,874,408 of record CM057454.1, read on the forward strand.
TTTTACTTTTTTACTTTTAAATGCTGGCACTTCAGCTCAACCAATGATTTTGCTTTCCACATAACCAATTGGTTAACATGGAGACAGCTTCAAGTGCTCTGGCAAAAACTCATGAATGTTCACATCTTGGCAGATGGACTTTTTTTATTAAAAATCTTGAATTAAATATGTTGTTTTTTAAAAAGTACATTTAAAACACTTTAAAAAAAAAAACAGATTTTTATAATAGCAATAAGGTACTCCCTGGGGTTATGTTAATGTTCAAGTTAATCACCCCCTGGGGACAATATGGTACTCGGCTGTGCCACATGCCACATTACACCCCTGGGCGTGATTAACTAGAACGTTAACTTAACCGCTGGTCATTCCTTATTGATTAAGTGGTTTTGTCAGATTAAGAATGTGCAAGAATCTACAATGTAGCCAAGATCTTGGAGCATAAGTTTGGAGAACTAACAGACCTGTGTTTGTGTCCCACAGCCTTCATTTGCATACTGTTTAACACTGGGCAAATCACTTAACCTCCCAGTAATCCCTGGATGCACCTGGAAATGATATTTAGCTCAGTGTGCCTTTTAAGGCCCCACAGAATATAAAATAGATTTAAAAAAGAAGGCGGGTGTAAGAGACATTCTAGGCATCATATAAATATATACAGGAATGTGTGCTACTTTCTGATGGTAGAGGATTTCTTTCACTATTTCATGTTTCTCCATTTTCTCCATCCCGCAGTAGCATCTTGGAACATTAGTTATTTACTTTTTTTTTATTTTATTTTTTGGTAACTGGGTGAGACACACTGAGCACAAAGCCTATGTAATGGGCTGACCCAGGAGTACAGGTAAGTTAAGTGACTTGCTCAGAGTTACTTTATATGCAAGTGAAGGCTGTGGGACACAAACCCTGGTATGCTGGATGTACCCACTTGTTTGCAGCTCATTTCATTAAGCTTTAGGCAATAGTGCCTACCAAGCTGCCTCCACTTGGGACAGTTAGTAGGAAGCAACCATATTTACAGCTCTCTACAATGTCACTCCTTGATCTACTGGCAAGTGTTGTCATCATCGACTGGCCTACACCCTCAGCCAGAACCAAACACCTCATCTTCATAACACACAGCTCATCCCAGTGGGAGGGATGATAGAAAGACCTTGGCTCTTCTACCAACTGGGTCCATTCACAGAAAAAATAAACTAGTAACACAAGGTACTATGAATATGTAATTTTAAATATAGTTGGGTCGGGCTGGTTTCAGTTTGCCAGTAGGGCAGCTGCTCCTAGCTTAACTGTTGACGTTGTTTTGAAAGAAATGCACACACTGACACTGCTTTCCTCACACCACATACAGGGTTTAGCCTGCTGGTCCGGTCCGTCATTGATCCAATTGGGACTGGCCAGCAGATGCTCACTGATGTTCCAGTAATGGTGATGCTACTCTCAGAGTCTCTCTCCCCCCCACCAATTTAATCATCCAAACATAAGCACTGTGAAGACCACGGACTAACTAACAGCAGGCATTAATATCCACAGAGTGGGAAAACGTAATTCAAGTGCAGGCTGGATGACAGGGCAATTTCAGCATGAGATAAGAGTACCTCTGAGCAGTCTGGGGTGTGTGTGATGGGCACATAATTGCTAAGTACCAATCACATGTTGCTCTCATTCTCTCCGAGGTTCTCGGCAGCCATTTTGGTAATTTTTTATTCTTGGGCAGTAATCTCCTGTATATAAACTAAAACATAGATTTCCTCCCCATATCCTGTTTTTGCACATCAAAACCCATAAAATATGGGACTCCCTGTAGATCTGGGAGCACTGCCTTCAGCAATATGCAACTCCATACTTGCCATTGTCCCCCTGATCACCACCCTTGTCTCTTTGGGTGTAGCCTAATATTTCTGCCTTTCTTCCTCCACCTTGTTCCACTTGTAACTAGTGAAAGCCAACATGTTTGCCCTCATGGCCTCTCTCACTAACTTTGAAAGCCAGATCAGCCATTTGAACTTGTTTTTTTCAGTGACCTTCCTTACACAAAATCTGGTCACCTCCAGAAGTGCCACTTGATCCTACCTGACTGTTCTTGCATCCCCTCAACCTCATCTACTCATATCTGTCTGACATCCACACTTTTGAGGTCCAGGACCACTGTCTTCAAGGGGGGGGCTATTATTCACTGCTGCCAGTTTGAATCATGGAATGTGTGGCCACTGGGTGTCAAAGGTTCCCTTACTGCCTCTCTTCCCATACAATTTCTGGTTTGGTGAGTACCAAATCAAGTATGATGCCTGTTGTGTGGGATCCCTGATCATCAGCACCTGTAAGCATCCTTGAAATGTATCTAGCAGTGCCTGACTTCTAGTGCTCCTTGCTACAGAAAGATGCCAGTCTATATATGGTAGGTTCAGGTCCCTAACTAACATTAGATCCTCTTTTGCTGCACCCTTCCTGATTTTCTCTCACAACTTCTTATATGTTTTTTTCTTTTGCCTAGTGGTCTGTTGTCCATCCCTAATCTAATCTTCTTACCAACAGCTGCCATCAGCTGCACCCAAACAGAGTCCAGTCCCCCTTCCTTTGAAGATCCCATCTTCTGTCACCTGAGTACCTTACTAAATATATAGGGCTACTTCCCCTCCTTTACCTGTGCTCCTGTCTCTCTTAAGAAAGGTGTACCTTGTCAGATTCCAGTCATTGTTTCCCCTGGCCTATGTCTCCTGGATGGCTACTAAGTCTAACTTAACCTCTGCCACCAGTGCCTACAGTTCACTGATCTTATTGTTCAAACATTTGGCTTTTCAGCAAACTATTCTCTATGCACCCACCCAACTACCTCACTATCTATCTGATCCCCTCTTAGTGCCATCTCCCTTCTTCTCAGCTTGTCCATTACTGCCTCCAGTAGCTGGAGTTCTGCTGCCCCCACTCCCTCTATCTTCTTTCACCTGTCCCCTGTCCTTGCTGCTACTAACTTCCCCATGTCCTATTTTTGTTTTCAGGGGAGCTTCTGCTAGGTCTTCCCTTCGCCTACTCCTGCTATGGGGTTCCCACATCAGTCTACCCATCTTTTAGTTTAGAAGGCTGTCCATGTAGATGCCAGGTTTCTGCCCCAGTGCACTGGTCTACTCCCTTGTGAAATGAAGGTCACCCCCCTTGTATAGCCTTCTGTTTCAGAACTTTACCCAGTCACCCACAAATTCATATCCCTCTCTGTGACACAGTTCCTTTAACAATGCATTGAATGCTTCAGTTTCCTCCAACCTCACCCTTCCAGGTTCCCTGTCCCATATAGGCAAGACTATTGAAAAGGCCATTGTGGCTGCCTTCCCCTTCAGCTCCTCCCTAGCCTTTGGAAATTGGACATAATAACCTCCAATCCATAGTTTGCCAAGTTGTTCCTACCCAAGTATAGTAGACCATGTGCAAATCCCTCATCCCATCTAACATCATCCCTAGCCTGCCTCCATCCCTCTGGGCCTATGCTCCAGAAAGGAATCTGACCTCTCCCTCTCATAGTTTCCTCTTCACACACCACCATCTATACACCCCATATCATAGAATCCCTGACTATGGATACCCTACTCACCACTTTCCTTACACCCTTTACCCAGCTTGGTGCATTACTTTCATCCAGAACCCAAATGGGAGTCTCACTCCCTGAATGGCACTTTATATCAGGCAACTGTGTCTCATTCAAGGGTGCAAAATAGTTTGCAGTCTCTACCAGATGACCTTGTATCCCACCCACAATCTACTTCCCTCCACCCCTATTCCCCCTCTTCCCCCTTCCCACCAACATCCATTCCCCTGGACCAGTGGGCCTCAGTGGAAGAGGGGAGTGGGTAGTGTTTCATGAGTCCAGCTCAGTCATCTGCTCAGCATAAGTACTATATCTCCTCATGCTGCTCACAACTGTGCATGGAGCTCCTCAAACCTTCTACATGTGAGGTAGTGAACAATTCTCCAAAGTGAAGCCCAGGGGATGATTGCCCCACAGCTCCTGCAACTAGTTAAGCCTCCACTATTCCTACCCTCCATTCTTGAATCTAGCTGCTCCTCTACATCAGTGCTACTGCATTTTTGTCATCTGGAAAGAGTTGTGTGTTGTTTGTCTTACATGATGATGGCTGTCTGTGGTTGCTTGTGTTGTCTTGTTATTTTGCGTCTGGGAAGGATGGGGAGCTAGGGTTGGAAACACTAATGCCGCATTTCCCTTCTTTTTTGGCATAAAGCTGAATCCTATCTGGTGCATTAGTGCAGTTTTTTTTCCAAAAATATTTATTATATATAATACATGGATCTGCCTCCATCCTCATTGAAAATAATATATTTCTCTGTATATGAATGGCAAATTATCATTTATGAAAAAAACTAGCTGTATTTTTGAAAGGCAGGTGAGAAGAAAGAAAGCTCTTCATACAGCAGTTACATAGAGGATAATGTATGGTTGGCTATCCATAACAAGCCTGGGTGACCATCGAGAGGTTGTCAGTGGTGACCCTTTAAATCTCGAGATCAAAGCTCGAGAGGTTTTGGTCCCCATGGCAACTATGAGATGGCTAACCAGGCTTGTTATGGATAGCTGATCTTACATTGTCTTTTATTGAGTATGGTCCACTATCCTGCCAACACTGAGTCATATCAAAGCCTTGTCAAATCAATTTCTCCTTACTTTGTCATTTTTCCTTCTTTGCGACGTTCTCCTCCAGTCTATCTCACACACCATTATGGCTGCGTGTTAAACTGGGGAAGTTCACGTAATATGCATGCGCAATCATGTTCTAAGTTGTTATGCTGCACTAGCTATGTAGCTAGTGCAGCATAACAAAGTTTTCGAAGGGATGAATTTCCATCCCTAACAACGGTCCATCATACACCATGGTTATTACTTTACCAATGAACTAAGTTACTGCAGAGATCAAAACATGTTTCAACTCAGAATCTTTTTGTCAGACTGCATTTGTTCATTTTTTATTGATTGTATTGAGCTTTAATTTAATAATCTACATAGACTCTGCACTATATAAAATAGGATATGGACAACCAAACTCATCTCACAAGCAAGATATGCAAGGCACTACTCCTCCATGATACCATTTAATTCAGACAACTCGCCCAGGACACTGTAACTAGTTACTGTTGGGCTCATATAAACATCACAAAACATGTGCCCAGTACACCCTCTCCTTTACTTGAATATGGCATAAAGATATAGTAACTCCACTCATATTGACTCAGAAATAATAAAATTACTAAAAAAACACTAATGAATATGTGACTGTAAGCAGTGACAGTGAGACCTTTGTAAACATCACAAATTAGGTTATTAGACAGACAATGAAAGATAACACCAGTGAACCTCTGCTTACTAGCTCTGTACAGTACACAGAAAACTGTGATGATGATGATGGGTATGATTATGATGTTAGTGATGGTGATGATGGTGATGATGGTGACGATAATGATATTAAGCTGTTTACTGCATATCATCAGACTTATTGTGTGTAGATGCACAATCTGCCATACAGACTACATTTTAGGAAGCAGTGAAATGTCAGATGAGAATTACATTAATATGTGTATACAATTACATAAATAAGCAAGGTTTGCACTAAAAAAGTAAAACAGGGAAGTATTATCCATTGTTTGTTCGTTTTATTTTCAATGTAAACACCATTGAGTATAAAACTCATTTACAATGGTGACCTTCCATGCATATAACACAGAAACATACAATAAATATAAATCATCATTATCATGATCATATCTTTATTTAAAAAGGTGCCATTCTAAAAACCAAGGCGCTTGTACATAAGCTGAACAAAACAACAATTAAAAACAGTCATGACAAATCAAAAAAATGTTAAAATCCATAAAGTGCAGTTCAATAAATATCAGGTTCACCAAGAATCTGAAAATGCTAGGCTAAGTAAATATGTTTTTAGAAACATAGAAACATAGACTTTGACAGCAGGTAAGGACAACTTGGCTCACCCAGTCTGTCCATTTCCCTACCTACAGGATAAGCTGCAGATCCTAGTTAACCAACAGCTTATTTCTTCCTATCCCAACAAAAATTGCCTTATGTCTGTCCCATGCATTCTTGAATTCACCCACAGATTTAGACCCCACAACCTCCTCAGGAAGGCTGTTCCATGCATCCACCACCCTCTCTGTGAAAAAATACTTCCTCACATTGCCCCTGAGCTGTCTCCCCTCTGTCTCCAAATTGTGTCCACTTGTTCTTGCACATCTCTTTTTCTGAAAGTTGCTACCCTCTTGGACTTTGTTGATTCCACTGAGGTACTTAAAAATTTCTAGCATGCCACCCCCCTTTCCTCAAAGGTATACATATTAAGTTTCTATAGTATCTCCTCATATAGCTTCTCTTGCAGACCCTGCACCATGTTGGTTGCCCTCTTCTGGACTGCCTCTATCCTGTCTATGTACTTGCAGAGATGGGGTCTCCAGAACTGGACACAGTAGTAAAGATGGAGTCTCACCAACTGTCTGTACAGAGGGTAACATCTTCCTGTTTTCTGCTGGTGATGCCTCTCCTTGTACATCCCAGTATCGCCCCAGCCCTCCCTATTGCATTCTCACATTGCTTGCCAACCTTAAGGTCATCTGATATGATTGCACCCAGGTCCCTTTCCATTTTTGTTGTTGTTACTACCGTCCCCCCAACCCCCATTGTGTAATCTTTCCCTAGGTTTTTGCTTCCCAGGTACAATATTTTGCACTTCTTTGCAATGAATCCAAGCTGCCACACTTCTGACCATTCCTCCAGCCTTGCCAAGTCCCTTCTCATCCTTTCCATGCCTCCTTGTGTATCAACCCTTTTGAAGATCTTTGTGTGCTCTGTGAAGAGGCATACTTTTCCTTCCAGTCCCTCTGCAATGTCACTTATAAAGACATTAAAAAGGACTGGACCCAGTATTGAACCCTGCGGTACCCCACAAGTAACCCCCCCTTTCTTCAGAGTGGACTCCATTTACAATTACCTTCTGTGTCCTGTTGTCCAACCAAGGTTTTACCCAGGCTACCACCCTGGGACCCACTCCCAGGCTGGTTAATTTGATTATTAATCTTTTGCGTGGGACTGTGTCAAATACCTTGCTAAAGTCTAGGTAGGCCATGTCCATAGCCCCTCCCTGGTCTACTACTTTGGTCACCCAGTCAAATAAATCAATTAGATTCGTCTGACATGACCTTCCCCACTGTGAACCCATGTTGCCTTGGGTCCTGTGCCCAACTAGCCTCTGGGTACTCAACAATTCTTTCTTTCAGAAGTGATTCCATCACTTCCCTACCACAGAGATCAACCTGACAGGTCTGTAGTTTCCTTCCTCTGTCTTGCTCCCACTTTTGTGAAAGGGAATCACATCCACCTTCCTCCAGCCTTCAGATACCACAATATCCTCCCATGATTTGTTAAAAAGGGTAGTCAGTGGTGTCACTAGTTCTCCCCTTAATTCTTTTAGAATTCAGGGGTGAATTCCATCAGGCCCCATTGCTTTGTCCACCTTCAGTTTTAGGAGTTCTTTCAGAACCCTTTCTTCTGGGAAAGGACTGGGATTGACCCCCCTATCCAGAGTGCTTTTGTAATGTACCTTACTCAGCACATACCTCCTTAATGCCCTCACTTTTCCTCCTCCTCCTCCTCCCCCCTCCACCCCCTCCTAGCCCCACTTACAGCACTTCTCCTCATGTCAACAATCACCTCTGACAGCTCAAACCTTCACTGTCCCTCCTCTTACTGCCTGTACTCCCTCCTCACCCTACCTGTTATAGCCATAAGTATGCATTGTACTTTCATTTAATGGTGTGTCTGTTCTGTATATTCTGTCTGAAACTGCATTTGCTCTGTTACGTACTGTTCTTTGTCTTTGACGTGGAACCTTTGTAAAAGAGCCTTGGCTCAAAGGTATTTGTAATCCTAGAATGAAATAAATAAAAATAAATTAATAAATTGTATTAGGCACCTCCCATTCCTCCTCTTTTGTGAATACTGAGCACAAGTATTCATTCAGTATCCCTGCCTTTTCACTGTCCCTCTCTGTCCACCCACCATCCATTCTATTCAGCCTCACTATCCCCCCCTTTGTCTTTCTATGCTCCCTGATGTATCTATAAAAGGTTTTATCCCCCTTCGTAACTGAGTTGGCTATCTTTTCCTCAGTTTGAGCCTTTGCTATTCTGACTTCCCTTCCTGCTTGCTTCTGCCTTAACTGGTACAGTTCTCTGTCCTTCTCCTTCTGTGTTTCCTTATACTTCCTAAATGCTACCTTTTTCTCCCTAACCTTCCCCGTCACCTCTTTTGAGAACCATAGTGGCTTTTTCTTTTGTTTTTATTTGTTTATTTGCTTCACACAAAAGCTTGTTGCCTCTGTGATGGCAGTTTTGATGTTTCCCCATTGTTATGCCACCCTTCCTTCTAGCCTGTTTGCTAGTGCTTTTCCAAGGCACTCTCCCATCTTGCCAGTGTCAGCCCTCCTGAAGTCCAGCACCCTCACTTTTGTATGCCTTGACTCTGTAGTGAGTTTATGGTGAACCACACTGTTTGGTGGTCACTTTTTCCCAGATGGCTACCCATTTCTAGATCTGAGATCCTCTCACTGTCTCCATTTAAGAATATGAGGTCTAAGATTGCTCCCTCATGAGGGGTTCCAAAACTAGCTGTCTGAGGCATTCCACATGTAGGGCATTGAGAATGGTCCTGCTCTTGGATGTGGCTGCACCAAAGGTGCTCCAGTTAACATCTGGCATATTCAGGTCCTCCATCAACAGTATCTCCCCTTTCTCTGCCATCCTAAGGATGCCTTCTGTCATATCCTTGTCCATTTCCTCCCCTGAGATGGGGGTCTGAATACAACCCCGTGTGGACTGTGGTGCCATTTCCAGTCTCTAAGGTGACCCACAATGCCTCCTCTCCTCAATGTTTACTCTTGTTCCATTGCTTTTATCCCTTCCCTTACATAGAAAGCTACTCCTTCCCTTCTTCTCCTCCCCTTCCTGTCTCTTCTGTAGGTTGTGTACCATGGTATGTTAACATCCCTGTCATGGTTGTCTGTGTACCATTTTTCTGTGACTGCTATGATATCCAGGCGTCCCTGTTGCTGTTTTGAAACTCTGAATGGTCAGGCACTCTCGTACCTGACAAGGTAAAGAATTCCATAGGATCAGGGTAGCAAAAGCAAAAGATCAGGCCCCTGATGTCTTCAAACAGACCCTGGGAATATCAGGCAATCCCTCGTCAGCAGATCGTAGAGGACGGAGGGAGCAGTAAGGTCAAAGGAGATCTTGCAAGTAATGGTGTCCCTGGTCATGTGGAGCTTTATAGGTCCTTGAAGATGATCCGCCACTGTACTGGCAGCCAGTGTAGCCAGCTGAGCACAGGTGTTATATGACTGGTCCTAAAAGTACCAGTCAATAACCTGGCTGCCACATTCTGCACTAGCTGCAGGTGGCAGATAGCAATCCCTGGTAGCCCTAGGTAAAGGGCATTGCAGTAGTCAAAGTGAGAGGTTATGAATGCATGCATGGACCAATGTTAAAAGATCATTAGGAGTAACCAGATGCTTCACCCAGATGATATTTCTCAGATGGTAGACTGAGGACTTGACAATGGCCAACACCTGAGATTTAAAGGTCAGACCATCATCAAAAATAACGCCCAGGTTCCTCACCTGATCTGAGTTAGTCAGCTGGACACCCCCGAGACAATGACCAGTGGATTATCCCACCCACAAACTCACCTCCTAATGATCTGTGTCCACAACCACCTCAGTTTTAGCCGGGTTCAACCGCAGTCTGCTGGCACTCATCCAGCCCCTGATCTCAGATAGGCTGTTGTTAAATACCTAGAGGATTCCATCCTGTCCGGGCACAAAGGACATGTACAGCTGAGTATCATCTGCATAGCAGTGAAAATGCAGACTGTACCACCTAATGATCTCTCCTAATGACAGCACAAACACTGCGAACAACATGGATGATAAGATGGAATCCTGCAGTACCCCACAGGGTAGGGAGACAGGGTTGAGGAATAAATCCCAGACATCACTCTCTGAGTTCTACCCTCAAGAAAAGATTGAAACCATCTGAGGACAGTACCAGATAGTTCATAGATGAATCACAGGTACTCCAGTAACACACCATTGTCCACAGTGTCAAATACTGCAGAGAGATTAAGGAGGACCAAGATAGAATGAGTCCACTGATCTCTTGCTATTAGGAGGCCACTTAACACCTGAACAAGGGCCATCTCAGCAGTATGCCTCTTCCTAAATCCTGACAGGAGAGAATCATAAACATCATGGCTGGACAAGTGATCATCCAGCTGCAGCACAACTACCTTCTCAACAACCTTACTCACAAAGGGTAGGTTATACACATGTCTGTATTTATCCAGACAGTCTGGATCAAGGGAGAGCTTTTTAAGGAGAGGTTGAACAACCACATCCTTTAGGGGATCTGGGAAGATGTCCCTCTCCAGTGACCTCCAGACTATCTCAGTTAGGATCAGACCAATTTCCTCTACATACCCTACAAGAAGGCACATATGGCCTGAGTCCAAACTACAGCTGATTGGCCACAAAGTCTGGATGATCCTCACAATATCCATGATTTCTGGCCTGCTGAAGTCAGACCAGATAAACTGGGTGCCCAACACCACCTGCCAACCCCACAATATCCACTAGAAGTGGCTGGACAGATCCCAGACCTTATGGTGGGAACCTTATCTGCGAAGAACTGAGCAAACTCATCACACTTTTTTGTGAAAAGGCTCTGCCAGACTGAAGACAGATTGGATTGCACATCTGTCAATGGTATGGAAGTGCTGAGCTGGTCAGTTCTGTGCAGCGTCAATCTCCCTGGATAGGAACTCTGCCTTCTTATGGGTGATTGCCGATTGATAGACCGCATCATGGTCCATCAATTTAAGTCTGTCACACTCCAGGCCCAACTTCCTCCAGCCTCTCTCTAGTCTTCATCCCACCCTTCTCATTTCCTTCAAGGTCCCATCTAACAATGGGGACCTTGTGCAAAAAAATTAGTGGGGACTATCACTTTATGTTCTGCACATTAAAAGAACTGCACAGAATTGTAATTGATTAGATCATTGATAAGATAAATTAACTTCCTTTTTACTTGGTCCTTTGTAATGTATGGTTGAACACTGTTCTGAATGGAAATCTACCTGTATGCCTGGAACATCTTTGTTGTGCTACAGTAATGGCATCATAATGTTGTTGTGCTGCACTGAGGACATCACTACTGCAGCACAACAACATGAAATGTTGTCACACGGTGGCCTTGTTCAAACTGTGGCTCTGATCACTGATGCAAAACAGCATTGATGATTGTGAAAGCCACTGTTGTTTGGCAGTTGTGTGACCAATGGCTGCGGCGGTGAGAGTGACACATCTAGATGGATGCCTATACACTATAAAAGATTAAAGTAAAAGTCTGATCATTAATTACACTGAACCTTGATTATCAGCCTTCCTAGATTATCTGCCAAATTGTTACTTGTACCAAAGTGGGTGGATAATTGAGAATGGACTCTGTTTGTTTTCTCAGAATTTCCAGAATTCATGTGTATGTGAAAACTACTGGATGGAAACTGCAAATTCTGGGAAATTTCACAAAATTTCATTAAGTTTGTGAAATTATCTGAAATTTAAACTTTGGTGAAATCTGAATCCTCTAAATGTGCTTGATGAGTCTTTCCCCCATTTCACAAAAATGTCTGGCTGAATTACAGAGTGATACATGTGAACTGTTGAATGACAGTTCTGAGGAATTCTGTTCCTCAGTTTAAAACATCAATCTGCAACACATGCAATCATTCCTCAGTTCAACAATCAGTTCTACAGAACTTATTTCTGCAGTTTAATTCATTAATGTGCAATCCATGCATTCATCATGCCATTCAAAGTCAGAATTTCATTAAAGTTGACAAAGCATATTCCAAAATTTTGTTGAAGCAAAATTCAGACTTTCTTAGTAATTCTACCTGTGATACTTTATTTTCACACAGCACCAAATGTGAACATCAAGCTAAATGAGGAACTGAGCAATAAAGAGGTTTCTGTTACAGTATAATTAATGGTGCCTAAGCTGGGAACTTGTGTAGAAGGTGTGGGATAAATAACAGACACCAGATGGTAATATTTAGTGCATAAAGAACACAATAAATGTGTTTATCAATTTATTTGCAAAACTTTGCAAAAACAAAACAAAAAAAACTTACAGAAAGAAAATTGTGGGTGTTAGTTCATCACACCATTTCAACACATCAGGAAATACTTCTTCTTGAGACTCTTGTCTTTCTTCTGTGTATTCAATATCCAATACTTTATTCCCAACAATACAGTGTGTAAGCTCTCACACTACTGTAGCTCCTTCTCCCTTGGTGGTCAGAAGATATTGACCCACACACTCTTTCTTAGCCCCCTGGTGGCAGGTTTTATAAGAATCCTTAGGGTGGCATCACAATCTGGGGAATTTCTCATTTAACATAAAATAGACCTTTATGTGGTCCAATGTAAGGCTATCTTGGATTATTCTTTTACAATAGGAAAAACAAGCATTTATGTTATATTCCTCCTGTGAATATATCCTAAATTACACCATGCCATAATTCCAAAGTGACAAATGCTATATTTTGATTGGGTGACTGGCACCTTTCTGCCATGGCAAATCCTACAATATACCCACAGCAAAGGTGCCAGTCACCCGCATCACCAACAAAATTGATCCGACCCCCAAATTTAAAAACCTACAGTCGCCATGTTGAATTCCTCAGTAAAAGGCACCCTCCCAGCCGTCTCTCACAGGTCACAGAACATTTGTGAAAGCACTGCCTCGGAGACATGAAATACAAATTCCACACTCCCGGCATATCTCAAAAAATAACTGCAGCCTAAAAAACATCATGCCAAACCTTCTCAAAATCCTTCCTGTAATGCTCGCTCCCTCCGAATTCCATCACACTCACTGCAGCACTTGCACATTTCCTGTCTCCCGGCTCCTCGCTCACACCTCCTAAACAACAAAAGCACACCACTACCCATTCTTTCTGCATGCAAGAAAAAAATTATGATGGCAAGCAAAATAACAGAAAAAAAAATGATATTCCTCGACTCACACTACTACTTCCTATACACTGTAAATTCAAACCAGAAGCATACGCTCACTCACAGATGACAGTCTCTTACCACTCGCAGCAGACCAGGACTATTTTCTATAGTGCACCATGAACCTAAACAAAAAACAGTTTAAAATGGAGAAAAAAGCTTGTTTTTATTATTGATATTTTTTTTTTAACAAACTCAAGGTATAATCGCAATAAGCCACTCGGGTGTGAGTAATCGGGATTTACCATAGCTATGAGAGGATTTACGCACTCTTCTCGTGAAAACCACTCCAGCCGTGGTAAATCCTCCGATAACCCACACCCCCTTGTGGCTTATTGCTTAAATATCAGTTTTAGATCATCTAAACCTTAATTAGGGGGCGTCTACCTCATTTGGAGCATAGCTCCTCCCACATACTGTGACCTCATCTCTCCTGATTTTTACAAAAGCAGTCACTTCAGGGGCTTTCAGTCCTATAGTAGGAATCTCCCCATAATGGCAAGAATTCAGGTAACAACAAAAGAAAAACTTTTATTTGTTCATTTTCAAATGTTTTATATAAAGAAATACCCAGCCTGGACAGGGGAATGGCAAATGAGGGGCATACTCCTTCTCTGTCTTTCCCTGCCAGACCAGAAGACCTGCCATTAAAGCATATTTTATTTAAGCAAAACAAGAAGCTTTTCTTTACTACCACAACAAGCGGTTCTCTTTTTATTTACGTCTCCCAACCTAGGGCTTGCAGCACAGTATTTCTGTGCTTCTTAAAGGGACACCAGTTACAATAGCGCATAGCGCTTCACTTTTGACACCAAGGCACCTATTTCCAGCACTGAAGCGTAACATAAACAAACTGGGGGCACCTTAGGAGCACAATCATTACTCAAACACAGAGCTCCTTAAGGAAAAAGGATAAACTTTCATTGTGCAACCATAAGGGTTTTAGTATTATTTAAAGGGACAGTAAAGTTTGTAAAGATATGCCAGGTTAGCCACCCTGACATAAAATTTAGAAAAGAAAGAAGGAAGAAAAAGATGACAGAAAAGTAGGAAAAGAAGATCTGGGGGGTTACACATTTTTACTTCAGGACTAAATATTCATAACAGAGACACCCTGTTACACTCCTCCCCATTTAAGAAGGCAACACAGTATGATGTTGGCTGAACCCTTCACCCTTAAAAGGGTTGGAACTTCTGCCCACCCTCACCAGAAGTTCATCTTAGGGACCCTTAATTAGCAGAATAGTTTTTAACATATAACTAACATTTATACATTCAATAAATGGATCCTACTGTTCCTTTCCCTGAGTTATGTGTCTTTTTAAAACACATTATTCATTATCACATGTCACATCACAGTTTTCAGTCTTAACATGTTCAGCTCCATATCGGGATAAAAAATCGGCATTTTGGTGTTGAGACCCAATTCTAAGTTTTACCAAAAATTTTAGGGCTGGAGGGACAGGTACCAGCGCATGATGTGCATATTCTTATCCCTCATGAGGTGTAGCCAACATAGCGGGTTGTGGTCAGTTACAGTAGTGAATTCAAACCCCCATGAATAATATTTGAGAGACTCTATAGCCCATTTTATGGCCAGGCACTCCTTCTCTACTGTGGAATACTTTCTTTCTCACTCATGCTATTTCCTACCAATGAACAGAATTGGATGCTCACCTTTGTGATCATTCTGGGTTAACACTGCCCCAATACCTGGGTCAGAGGCATCTGTTTGGACTTCAAATGGTTTTCTAAAGTCTGGACTTAGGAGTACTGGTGCAGAACATAAAGCTGCCTTTATATTCTGAAAAGCTGTTTCACAATCAGCAGTCCACTTCACTTTATTTGGATACTTGTTTTTAGTCAGTTCTGTACGTGGTGTTCCAATGGTGGTAAAACCAGGAATGAACCTTCGATAGTAACTGGCTAGCCCTAAAAAAATCTAACATGGCATTTGGTATTGGGAATAGGACTATTGGCCATGGCCTCTGCTTTGTCAGTTTCAGGCTTTACAGTTTCCTACCCAATTATAAACCACAACTATCTGGTCTCAGTTTTAGCAATAGCACATTTGGATGAATTTATTGTAAGTCCTGCATCCTTAATGCTTTGAATGACAGCGCTAAGGTGAATTAAGTGGGTATTCCAATCCGGGCTATAGATGACCACATCATCCAAATAAGCAGTGCTGTATTGATTATGGGGTCTTAAAATACAGTCCATGTATCTCTGAACAGTGGCCAGAGCCCCATGCAAACCAAATGGCATGATCGTAAATTGTTATAAACAAATAGGGGGTACTAAAAGCTGTTAACTCTTGGGCCTGTTGTGATAAGGGTATCTGCCAGTACCCTTTCATCAAATCTAGGGTGCTGATATATTGTACAGAGCCTATCTAATCTAGCAGATCATCACTTTTGGCATGGGGTAGCCATCAAACTTGGAAATTGCATTGATTTTCTGAAAATCCAAACATAATTGAACACCACCATCTTTTTTATTTACCACTACTAAAGGTGAGGACCAAGGGCTATGTGAAGGAACAATCACCTTTGCTTGTTCCCTTTTTCCTTACCTCATCCACTACCTCTTTTTGGATTTTCTCTAGTAACCGATAGGGCCTCTGGTGAATTGGTTTATTTTGTGTCAGTTTAATCTCATGCACCACCCCTAATGCCTTCCCTGGTGTTTAAGTATATGTTTCTTAAAAAACTCCAAAAGTTGATCAACCACTTGTCTTTGATCTGGCTTTAATTCCAGATTAATCTGAATTTCATTCTCCCCTTGTTGTGTCTCTAATCTGTCATAAGCCACTTCTGTCTCTGATAGGCTTTGTTCAGGTTGAATGTAGAGGGACGGGTTTGACTTATCTATCCATTTCCTTAACAGATTGGCATGGTATACCCTTCTTACTGGTCTCTGTCCTGGCATTTCAATCTCATAATTCACAATACCAGTCTGTTGAAGTACCACATAAGGCCCTTGCCATCTCATTAGAAGCTTATTTTCTGTACTAGGCAACAACAGTAACACTTTTTCCCTGAGTTCAAAATGTTTGTATTTCAATCCTTTATCATACATTTCTTTTTGACCCTGCTGTTTCTGGTCAACATTCACATGAGCCATAGTTACATATTTCACAAGCCTTTCCCGTAAGTCAGTCATGAACTTCACAATGTTTGTAAATCCCACACCTTTGCCTTCTTCCCAGTGTTCTTTAATTACATCTAATGGTCCCCTAGGGTTGCGACCATATAGTAAGGAAAAGGGGGGAAAAAACAGCTGTTGCTTTGGGTACTTCCCTGTAGGCAAACAAGAGGTAAGGGAGAAATCTATTCCAGTCTTGACCTTCCACTGGTACCTACTTTTGCAACATCTTCTTAAGTGTTTTATTGAATCTTTCTACTAACCCATCAGTCTGAGGGTGATATGGACAAGTACGTACTGCAGAGACACCCAACAGATGGTGCAATTTTTGCAGCATCACAGATGTAAAATTACTGCCTCTGTCAGTTAGAATCACTTGTGGTATTCCCATTCGACTGAAGATTTTAGCTAATTCTTCAGCTATTCAAGGGGCAGTAACTGTTCTTATTGGTATGGCTTCAGGGTACCGAGTGGTGTAGTCACACACAACCAGTATGAACTGATTTCCCTTAAAACTCTTTGTTAGGGGCCCCACCACATCCATGGCTACTCTCTCAAAAGGAGTCGTTACATAAGGGATGGGTTGCAAGGGTACTTGATCTTTCTTCCCTCCTTGAGCCACCAGCTGGCATTTTGCACAAGCTCTACAATATGCTGCTACCTCTTGATGAATCCCTGGCCAACAAAACCTGGATAGTATCCGCTGTAATGTTTTATCCCTCCCCTCATGACCAGCCTTGGGAATATCAAGGGTCAATCATATTAGCTGCTTCCTATACTGTTTAGGTAACATTAACTGTTCTGTCTCACAGTTTGTAACAGGATCAACAATTATTCTATACAGTGTGTAATGCTTTAATAAAAATGAGAATGTCCATTCTTTTCTTCTTGATTTATTTTATTTATTTATTTATTAAATTTTCGGATTACAAATACCTTTGAGCAGAAACTGCTCGTTTACAAAGGTTCCACGTCAAAGGATGAGGGTCAACATACATACAGAGATAGTAAAAGAATGCACAATAAACAACCAAAACAACTAAAAGAAAAAATAAAGATACTCAGTTATAACATACTTTGAGATAATATTCATATAACGAGCAGCTTTAGTAAGCATCTGGCTGCGGTATCAATAAAAGACAGAGGGCACCATAGGCAGTTAGTATTGCAGGTGTGCGACCGGGAGAGGAAGTTGGCAGACTAATGGGCCACTGTCCAATGGTGGTGGAAAATGTCTTGTACCAGTGGAGATGTGAAGCAGGAAAGGAGTCACAAGGAAGGCCCAGTGCCAGAGGGAATGAGACTGGGAAAGGGTGGGTTGTGAGACATGAGTGAGCTGGGAGGTGTTTAGAGAGATCTCTGTTCAAAGAAGCAGTCACATTGAGTGGTAGCGGTGAGGTAAAGTTTGAGATTCCTTTTGAAGGGTCCAAGTGTAGTAGAGGAAAGTGCTTCTTTATTGAGGGAATTGAACCACTGAGCAGCTCTATAGATAAAAGTACCGCTGACCCATGGAGGTGCGACATCTGAGAACCTGAAGGTTAGAGATTGGGCACTACGTGTTTGTTGAGTGCCACTGTAGGTAGTAAGGAGTGAGCTAACACCAGGTGGCATGAGACCAAGGAGAATCTTTTGGTAAGTAAGCAGGTCTGGTATTGTATTCTGCTGCGTAGGGGTAGCCAGCTGGCCTGTGCATAGAGGTCACAGGTGTGAGTTTTTCGGGCTGCACCCGTCAGTAGTCTACAGGCTTTGTTGAGAGCAACTGAGATCCTGCAGAAGGCACTTGTTGAGGCAGAGCCATAGATGGCAAGGCCGTAGTCAATGATAGAGGTGACAGAGCTGTAGATGGCTAGTTTAAGGGCATCCATGAGCATACAGTACTTGTGTTTGTGTAGTAGTCCAATCCGTATATTGGCGGTCTTGGCAACAGTGTCAATATGCCGAGTGTGGGAGAGGGTACTATCCAAGGTAATACCAAGGTACTTGAACTCCTTGACATGTTTGAGTGGGTTCCCAGCGTGGTTCTTGATGGTGAGGGACAGAGAGTTGTGCCTGCTCTGTCGGTTATAGAAGGACATGGCTTTAGTCTTGCTGTGGTTTAGGACAAGTTTATGAGAACTAAACCAGTCTTCGATGTGCTCGAAGTCGAGCTGCAGCTGGGATTCAAGTACTGTAATGTCATGGTGGCTGGAAAACAGGACTGCATCATCTGTGTATAGTAATATTTTTTGGTGGCAGGCACTGGGGAGATTGTTGATGAAGAGGGAGAAAAGTAGAGGGCCCAGAGTAGACCCCTTGGGGACTCCAGAGTGGACCAGCTTCTCATCTGAAGAGATCCCTGCAATCCTTACATGTTGCATCCGATTATCAAGGTAGCTGGTGAACCATGGAAGGGCATTGTTGGAGATCCCAATGGAGGACAGTTGCTTGAGCAGTATGGGGTGGTTAACTATGTTGAATGCCTTGGTAAGGTCTATAAATACTGCTCCTCCACAATTCCCTTTGTCAAGCATGGCATGGATGAAGGTTGTAAATTCCAGTAGTGTAGTGGTGGTGCTGTGCCCTTTTCTGAAGCCATGCTGCTCTGGGCACTGTACATTGTACTTATCCAGGAATTCAACTAGTTGGTCCGACACTATTTGCTCCAGCGCTTTGGATAGTGGGGGGAGGAGTGAGATAGGTCTGTAATTGGTGTGCAGTGTCCTATCTCCGCTTTTGTGAACCGGTGTGACAGTGGCTTTCTTCCAGAGAGAGAGGAAATGGCCCAATCTAAGCGAGAGATTAAAGATCTTTGTAAGTGGTTCTAAGATTTCATCGAGGACTTGTGCCAGCAGTTTCAGGTCAAGGGAATCACCACTGTACCCTTGTTTGCCGATGGCCTTTTGAATGTATTTTCTAGCTACTTGTGGTGGGACCTCCTTAAAAAAAAAACTTTGGGGTTATACGTTCTAGTTGGGGGGTAACTTGGGAGGAGCTGGAGGGGAGGTCATCGAAAAAATTTGGTGGAAGGACAATGTCCAGGTTTGTAAATGCATTATTAAAAGTGCTGGTGATGGTACCTAGGTCGAGTATAGGAGTGCCATGAAGGTTGAGCATAGTGGGTGGTGCTTTAGGATTCTTGCATGTGAGTTCTTCCATGTTGTTCCAGAATTTGTTTCCCTGGCCCCAAGAGTTGGTCAGAGCCTCTTTATAATAGCTGTGTTTAGCATTCCGTATTTTTCGAGTGCAATCATTTCTGGCTGCTTTGTATAATTGTATGTTTACTTGCATTGGAGTTGCACGAGCACAATGCCAGAGGTGGTCTCCATGCTTGAGCAGAGTTAAAAAGTCAGTAGTAACCCAGGGGTTGGTCTGTCCTTTGACCTTCATCTTTTTCACTGGTGTATAGATGGCTTCATTGAAACGTTTGATAAATAGATCCAGAGCTTTGTTGGTGTCATTGAGGGAGTCAAGCACTGCCCAGTTCAGCCTGGTTAGATGGGATTTTAACAGCTGGAGGTGCCCTTGTTTCATAACCCTGGCATAGATAAGCTTGGGAGGGGGCTTGTGGTATTTGTTTGACCAGGAGCAGATGACAGGTGAGTGGTCACTTATTGTATGCAGGAGTACAGAAACATTGGAGATGCGTTCAGGGTGGTTAGATAGAATCCATTCTAGAAGCATAAGGGAGCCTGTCCTATAGTTACACCTAGTGGGGTCATTGACCAGTTGAGTGAGGTGATGCGCTGAGGCTGCATTCTTATAGGTAGCGGCCTCAGTGGAGAGCCAGTTAATGTTAAAATCACCCATGATTATGGTTTCAGAATTATGTTGCTGGACCCTTAGATATTCCATGATGCTATGGAAGCCAGCAGCCTGGTCTCTTGGGGATAGGTAAACTGAGATGACAGTGAGTTCCTTGTTATGTGCACTAAGGAGGATTTTGATTGTGAGGACCTGAGAGGAGTTGCTCAGGCTAGGGGATGGGATGATGTGACCCATAAGGGTATCCTTAAGATAGATGGTGCAGCCCCCGCCCAGTTTAGCAATCCTGTCTTGCCTGAAAATGCAGTAGCCAGGGATAGAGACTGAGGTATCAGGGATTTTAGGGTTTAGCCATGTTTCCACAACTGAGAGGACATCAGGGTTGTGCTGTAGGATCCATGTCTGGAGGGAATCAAGTTTGTTGAGGATGCTGCAGGCGTTGGATGCCATGGTGAGTGTCCCTGTCCTTTTGCTTGGTGCCACTGCTGGCTGCCCAGGTGGTCCTGGGTTGGGGTGAACATTTCCTGAGAGCAGGAGCAGCATAAGGAGAATTTGTAGGAGAAAGGATTTCAGCATCTTGTAGATACCTGGTGGTTAAGTCATAATAAGCCAAAAGAAATTATCAACAGCTGAGGTCCAGAGTCACAGAATGTGTTAGAATTCCTGAAGGTGATGAACTGTACCTGCGCATATGCAGAATGTGAAATCCTTTTGTCTGCATGCTTCTTTGTCATTCAAAGAGGTTGCTGAAAAGCCCACATACAGATCATGGAGCAGGTCAGACGAAAATGTGGATTCAAGCAGACCTAGAGTCACTGAGTTTGTCAGACTTAATTGCTTGACTTATGTTTTGCTTGGGATAGGTTCCAAAAAGTTGATTTTTAAATGAAAAATGCAGATACCTGGTGATGATGTTTTGCAGAAATCCAGTTCAGGAGACTTTCACGGATGTAGTGAGCAAGAATGGTATAGTTACTCCAGGCAGAAAACCATGTAAATCCACAAAAACTAAGCTACAGACACAGACAAGCAGCCATTACAAACAAACAAGGAGGCAGTATTTGTGCGAATAGAGGTCTTAAAATCTCATCTGCCAACTGTTCCAGTCTGGTGTCACCTTTAAACAACCCTGGTGTTAATTCCCAATTTTTCTCTGGATGTGAATCCTGCCAAAATTTCTTGTCCTTCCTTTTGACTCGCTTGGATTTTCTTGCCTTTCCTTGTCCTTCAAAATAATCTTCTTCAAAAGAAAAGACAGGTTCCATGTGTACTTTTGGCAGTGCCCTGGTAACTACATTAACAGGTTCCACCAATGATTGATGAGTCCTCATTAAGGCATCAGAACAAGGGAAATCCTGGTCAATTATAACATGTACAGGTAGACAGGGTGCTAATCCAACTAACAAGGTGTGGATTTGGTTGTTAACAGTCAATGCCAACTTTGCAGTGTGATACTGATGGACATCCCATTGTATACAGCGAACAGTTGTATCATTCTGGCTTAAGTCTATTTCAGGGGCCAGACTGACTTTCATCAGGGTTTGTCTACTTCCAGAGTCTAACAATCCCAAAGTTTGTTGTTCTCCCACTCCCACATAAGTAACATATCCAAAGTTTGCTAGGGTCAAATGTGTTGTATCATTTCTTTTATTAGGGCAATTTCTGACTATGTGTCTCTTCCCGAGATATCCATTCAAATAATGTGTGCAAATGGGACCCTGCCCCCACTATCTTGTCTACCATAAGTTGATTGCCTTTGATTATAGGGGAAAAGGAGTTGTAGATGGTCCTGGGTTACCTTGTTGTCCCCTCTGTCTTGTGGGATGAGCTTCAAGTAGCCCTCTGCCAGTTTAATGGTTTACTCCACTGTCTCTGGCTTGTGCTCCTTAACCCATAACTGTACATCCAGTGGTAAAACCTGAATGAACTGTTCAATAATTATTAGCTCCATAATCTGATCGATAGTCTTAGTCATTGGTTGTAGTCATTTACCACAATAATCTCTGAGATGAGCATACGTTTCCCTGGGGTGTCATAGTGGGCCATTTTCTGCGAGGGAAATTGCTGATGATAGGTCTCAGTACTGATATTATATAGTTTAATTAGTGGTTCTTTTATTCTATCATAGTCATTAGCATCAGCCCCACTCAGTTGGCTATATACTAACTGTGCTCTACTGGATAAGTCGGGTACCAATCTTATTACCCGCTGACCCTGAGGCCATACACAAGTTTGGGCTATCCTCTCAAAGGTAGTAAGGTATGCCTCAATGTCATGTCTCTCTGACAGTTTAGTTAGTTTTATGTCTCTGGACCCAGTTCTATCCGCCTGACCTTGATTCATATCCTGTATGGCTTTCGGGGTATCATTCCATTTTATGTCCTGCCATCTTCTTAATTCTGCCTGGATGCATCAATCCTCATCCCTCTGTCATCTATCCTCTTCTCGTTGTCATTCCATCTCAATCTGCTTCACACAGAGCCACTTCAGCAACTCACTCGGATCATTCAGGGCTGGGGTCATCTGTCTCTCTTTTGGCTTCTGTGCATCTTCTCCTTCTTCAATATCCTCATCTTCTGGTTTCTTCATCTTGGGTCTGGCTCCTGTACCTAATCCAAGTTACAATTTAATTCCAGTTCTCTCAGTTACTGATCATGTCAGGTGATATGCACCGAGGTCTGTCTGGTCCCCTTCTATCATCTGTCAGGGTATATCGGAACAATACCCTTCTGGTAGTGCCTCCTGGGCAGCCTTAATGTACCAGGTCTATCCCATTTCTGACACCAGTGTAGAAGGTGTGGGATAAATGACAGACACCAGACAAATATTTAGTGCATAAAAAACACAATAAATGTGTTTATCAATTTACTTGCAAAAACTTTGCAAAAACAAAACAAAAAAATATATATATTTTCAGAAAGGAAATTGTGGGTATTAGTCCATCTCACCATTTCAACACATCAGTAAATACTTCTGCTTGAGACTCCTGTCTTTCTTCTGTACTTTCAATACTTAATTCCCAATAATACAGTGTGTAAGCTCTCACACTAGCTCCTTCTCCCTTGGTGGTCAAAGGATACTGACCCACACACTCTTTCTTACCCCCTGATGGCAGGTTTTATAAGAATCCTTAGGGTGACATCATAATTAGGGGACTGTCCCACTAATCAAAAAATAGACCTTTATGCAGTCCTATCTAAGGCTATCTTGGATCATTCTTTTACAATATGAAAAACAAGCATTTATGTCATATTCCTTCTGTGAATATATCCTAAAATATCAGTTTTAGATAATCTAAACCTTAATTCGGGGGTTTCTACCTCATTTGGAGCATAGCTCCTCCCACTTGCTGTGACCTCATCTCTCCAGATTTTTACAAAAGCAGTCACTTCAGGGGCTTTCAGTCCTATAGTAGGAATCTCCCCATAATGGCAAGAATTCAGGTAACAACAAAAGAAAAACATTTATTTGTTCATTTTCAAATGTTTTTTTATAAAGGAATACCCATCCTGGACAAGGGAATAGCAAATGAGGTGCACACTCCCTATCTGCCTTTCTCTGCCAGACCAGGAGATCTGCCATTAAAGCATATTTTATTTAAGCAAAACAAGAAGCTTTTCTTTACTACCACAACAAGTGGTTCTCTTTTTATTTACTTTGCCTGACATCAGGCTTGCAGCACAGCATTTCTGTGCTTCTTGAAGGGACACCAGTTACAATACCACATAGCGCTTCACTTTTGACACCGAGGCACCTATTTCCAGTGCTGAAGTGTAACATAAACAAACTGGGGGCACCTTAGTAGCACAATCATTACTCAAACACTGAGCTCCTTTTGGAAAAAGAATAAACTTTCATTGTGCAACCATAAGGGTTTTAGGATTTTTTAAAGGGACAGTAAAGTTTGTAGAAATATGCCAGGTTGGCAACCCTGACACAAAATGTAGTAAAGAAAGAAAAAGATGAGAGAAAAGTAGGAAAAGAATATCTGGGGGAAGTTTACACATTTTTACTTCAGGACAAAATATTCATAACAGGGTCACCCTATTACAATTTGTCTAAAGCAGGGACAAAATATAACGTGTTTGGCAATTGGAAGTCTAAAGTATGTCTTAGCTTAGGCGGTAATGGATATATAGAACTGTGGCAACTGTGTACATTGTGGGTTTAAGAGAAACCAGAAAACTGACTCACAAGCAAAAATCCTGCATGCAGACACTGTAGAATAGAATAATATGTTGAATCTAAAAAGATTTTCAGTCATATTTGAAGTGACTGGAGCACCTGGTTATGACAAATGAAGTGGAGAAAGATTAAAGGTTAGTGTCGTTCTCTCATTGATTGGCCCTGGAGCTTTCAAAAATTGCTGATAGACAAGCCAAGGGCAAATCCTTTGCAGAAGTACTGCAGACCATGGCAGGCCATATCTAGCCTAAGCCTTCTATAATTGCAGAGCTGGCAGAAGAAGGTTATGGTTCTTATTATTTTGTAGGTCTGAAACAGCTTTCAGTGCATACGTTAAGTGTGTTCCTACTGCTGATGATGCATTTTGTAATAGATTTCCCAGAGGGGTGGGGATGGATGATAGGGGTTTCTGGAGCACAAGGGATGGGAGAGCCTCGGCACCCAACTAAGGATCTAAGGTTCGAGCAGACTTGATAGACCGTAAGGCCTAATCTGCTGGCAAATAGTATATTAGTATGTTAGTATTCATCTGCAGACTGAGAGTGGAAGCAAACCAAAGGAAACTGATGTCTAAAAGGACTAACAATTGTATATCTGACTGTGATAGTGCATCAACAATTGAGATGTTCTCCAAAATACATTATAAATCATGAAATCATTTTTAGACAAGCAAGAGTGTTTAGTTCTAAAGATTCTAGAATCTCTTTTAACCATAAGAGGGTCAAACATGAAAACTGTTCTGAAATTCCAAAGTTCTAAGTCCAGTCCGTACAGTCCAATAGTTCATTTCTCACATTGGGGTTCTCTTATTTTCTACAAAGTAAAATATTTTAATTTAAAATCCATGTTCCATTAAAAAATGAAGCCTGTGACATTATTACTATTACGTGTGTATGTATAGTTCTGCATCTCCGTTATATCTTATGTTTATGAATGCGGTCTTAGTTCCTTTGAGTGCCAGAAATGCTTAGCTTCACTTCACGGTTCTCTCATCCAAAGAACTAAAGAAGGCATTTTTATAACCTTATGAAATGCCAGAACTGTACATATAAGCATATATACGAGCTGTTTTAGGAAATGAGTGCATAGATCTGGAAAAACTGGCAAAATGGTCAGAAGAGTGGCAACTGTGGTTTAACGTAAAAAAGTGCAGGATCATGCACAAAGGGAAGAGAAACACTGATGCTACCGATAGGTTGGGAGAGAAGTTGCTGGCAATCACAAGGGAAGAAAGAGACTTGAGAATCATTATTACAGATGACCTGAAATCATCTAAGCAGACCACTAAAGCAGTAGGTAAGGCTAGAGGGAAGTTGGGGTGTATTAGTAGGGGTATCACAAGTCATAAGAGGGAGATAGTAATCCCTCTTTACAAGACACTGGTTAAGCTCCATCTGGAGTACTGCATGCAGTACTGGAGGCTGCACCTGCACAAGGACATTAAAAAAATGGAGGCAGTCCAGAGAAGGGCAACCAAAATGGTGCAGGGACTGCATCATGAAACATATGAGGACAGATTAATAGAGCTCAATATGTATACCCTGGAGCAAAGGAGGGAGAGAGGTGATATGATCGAAACATTCAAATATCTTAAGGGCGTTAACAATGTGAAAGAGTCCAACATGTTTCAATATAAGAAAAATAGCAGGGCAAGAGGACACAGTATGAGATTAGAGGGAGGCAGATTAAGGGGTAATGTGAGGTGTTCTTTTTCACAGAAAGGGTGGTGGATGCAAGCAATGGCCTACCTCAGGTAGTGGTGGATATGGATACAGTGCAGGGCTTCAAACAGGCATGGGAAAGGCATAAAGGAGCAATACAGATGAGTATGAAGAAATAGGCCATTGACAGGGTAAAGGCCTAAGGCACATTCATATGGTAGAAAAAATGGGCAGACTGGATGGGCCTTGCGGTTCTTATATGCTGTTAACTTCTATGTTTATATGTTTCTTGTTTCTGTGAATAAACTTTCACTATCAAAAACTGGGTGATAAGACAAAGGAAAATTACAAATGAATAACCAGCAACATACAAGAACTTAGCAGTGTTACAGGTGTGGGTAAAACACACAGCAGATACATGAAAGTTCATAAAGAAACACTGTGATACCTGCTCCAAGGTAGGCCAGGTTCTGGAATGTGACAGAACTGGAGATCTGCTGTGCAAGCGCAATATGTAGAAAGCAAAGTATTTGGGAGTATTTAAATCAGTGGTGGATCCCAAGGTGGGAAAGCAGTGGTTGTAACCTCACTTTTTTAATCATCCTCACCATCAAACTAAACTCCATTTGAGGAGTTTTCTCCCTAATATGCATAGCACCACCATTATGATGTGTCTAGATCTGCCTCTATACAGTGTACCCTACCAGTGATCAGCAGAGTGGGAACCCCAGTAAAGATATGCATTCTTCGGTTTCTCAAGGATACGCTGTTGGATGTTACAGGTGCTGCTTTGATTATAGGAATAAGACATGAGAGAGGATGTGTTATACCCCATTAACATCCCAAGTGGTTGCTTTGAACTTTCCAGGCCTTTAGCTAAGGACAGTTTCCAAAATAAGTATTATCAGTGGGGCAAACCGCATCCTGACAAGTACTGTAGAATTCAGAATTAATGCTGACAAAGTATTCTCGCTGTGTTCGCGATAGGTACTGAACAGCAAAATTAAAGAAACAGTACTAAATATAAAAAGCAGTTTATTGAAACTTATTAAAATATACCATTTGAAAAAAATATATAAAAAAACATTAAATTGATCCAAAAATGCATAAATGCAGTGATACACTGCAGAAACAAAGTGTATGTAGCTGTGTGGTCTACAGAAGTGGCTCTAGCTCTAGCTTTCATTCCTAGCTTTCATTAATTCATAGAAACATAGAATTTGACGGCAGATAAGGACCGCTTGGCCCACCCAGTCTGCCCATTTCCCTACCTAATGGATAAGCTGCAGATCCTAGTTAACCAGCAGCCTACTTCTTCCTACCCCCACCCCCTAGAATTGCCTTATGACTGTCCCATGCATGCTTGAATTCCACCACTGTTTTTGACTCCACAATCTCCTCCGGAAGGCCATTCCATGCATCCACAACCCTCTGTGAAAAAATACTTCCTTAAATTACCTCTGAGCCGCCCCCTCTCTATCTTCAAATTGTGCCGCCTTGTTCTTGCACACCTCTTTTTTTGAAAGATGCTACCCTCTTGGACTTTGTTCATTCCCTTGAGGTACTTGAAAGTTTCTATCATGTCCCCCCTCTCCCTCCTTTCCTCGAGGCTATACATATTAAGCTCCTTGAGTCTCTCTTCATGTCTTCTGGTGAAGACCCTGCACCATTTTAGTTGCACTCCTCTGGACAGCTTCAATCCTGTCTATGTCTTTGCAGAGATTGGGTCTCCAAAACTGCACGCAGTACTCCAGATGGGGTCTCACCAACTGTCTGCACAGAGGGATAATAACTTCCTGTTTTCTACTGGTGATACCTCTCCCTATGCATCCCAGTATACCCCCAGCCCTCCTTGCTGCCCTCTCGACAAACTTTTGAGTATCATCCTAAAAAAAAAAACCAAATGGGAGTTTTAAAAAGCAATTCAATCAAATGTACTATACTAGGTGAACAGTGCAAGAGAGGAAGAAGAGGGTCAGTTTAGAGATGCAGTCAGGGGAAACTCGGGTTACTTGATGGAGGCTGACATAGAGTGTCACAATAAATTTGAGATACTAAGCATCCTAGAGGGGGAGGAAGGGGTTGGTGGAAATGAGGAAACTTATACAGAGGCCGGGGGGAGGGAGTCAGATACCCATAGGGCATCACAGAACAGCTATGGAAAGGATAGACATAGTCCCAGAGGGAGAAGGGGAAACATATATGTTAAGCAAATGGGGGAGATGCAACATATTCCAGACATGAGGGAGGAGAGCATGATTGGAGAGGAACTGGGAGACAAGGAGGTGGGAGAGGAGCCCCCCTTCAGCAGGAAGGTCAGTACCAAGGATGGGGCCCTAGCTAAAGGGGACCCACAGAGAGCCTCTGGAGACAGAGGTACTATTACAAGGGGGGATGGGGTGAGGGGAAGGGGAAACCATCAGGGCCAGGATAAATGGTTCAGATAAGAGAGGGTTAAAGGGGACACCTATTCAGAGGGGGTTTGAGTTAAGTGGGCAAAATAGCAAGGGAGGCAGAAAGGGGAGGGTGACAAGGGGGTCTCTAATAAGGCAGGAAGACTCCCATGAAAGTGCGATCATGAATAAAGTGGGGGGGGGGCTGAGAGGGCATAGTGGAGGTAACCATAAGGATGATGGCGGTGTTAAGGTTCTGTTACTGGGAGACTCGATGATTAAGGGTATCCATTGGGAGGGACAGGGATGGATGCCATAGCCAGGTGAAGGTAGTGAGTATCTCTGGGCTGACAGTGCACAGAGCAAAGTTCATGGTGTATGAAATGGTTAGGATTGTGGAGGGAAACCGGATTTCTGGTGCATTTGGGAACTAATGATCTAGAGGGAAATAGCATTATGGAAATCCAAGCAAGGTTCCAAGAACTTGCCAGAGTCTGTCAGGATAATGGATGCAACATTTCCTTTGGAGATATTGCCAGTACCAAAGGCCTCAGTGGAGAAAAATGAAGCTCACAGAGGGTTAATGAATGGCTCAGGAAGTGGGGTGAAGAATGGGTTGGGTGTTAGGGAACTGGAATGGAGTTTGGGAGGATAAGGGACTATATGCCAAGGACAGGTTTCATCTTGCCCCATTAGGGAAGGAAGTCCTTAAACAGGGATGGCTGACTACATACAAGAAAGGTGGGGTTTAAACTTGTAAGGGGGAAGGGATAAGGAGGGCTGACCAGAAGCCCTCCCTCCAGTTGAGGGGAGTAGCCTTCAAGCCCAAGGGGAGGGAAACAGATTAGGTGGAGGTTTCAGGAGGAGCAGGGGAGATGGAAGTATAAGGAATCTGGGTGGGGTTCGACAAAAGGATCAGGGATAAGGGGTGGGGTTAGTGTTAGTAAATGCCAGGAGCTTGGGAAACAAGTTGCCAGAGTTCCAGGCCATGCTGTTGGGTGGATGTGGCAGTCACGAAACGTACAACAAAACCATGACTGGGACCTAAATGTACGGGATACACTATGCTTAGGAAGGATAGAAAGGAGGGCAGAGGGGTGGAGTGGCTATGTTCATTAGAGATGACATAGAAATTGCTATGGTAGAAGAGGCAGAGGGAAACGTGGAGGCCTTATGGGTCACCTTCACGATCCCCAGCAGGAGATAAGGTCAAGCTGGGAGTAGCATATAGGCCCCCGGGATGAGTGATGTTCTAGAGGATGGTTTGCTGGACAACATCATTGCCCAGTGTGGTCCAAAAGGGAAGGAGTGGTGTTGATGGGGGACCTTAATATGCCAGGTACTAACTGGGAACCATGTCCTCTAAGGTGGCCAAGGAGCAGAGGCTGCTGGATGGCTTCCAGGATGTTCTTAACACAGCATGTGATGGAGCCCACAAGGGAGGGCATGTCCTGGATGTGGTTCTGGCAGATGGGGATCTGGTAAGGGACATGGTTGTACAGGACCCCTGACTGGGAGTGACCACAATACTGTCTGGTTTCAAATAAGCATTGGGGAGTGGGGTGAGATCTAGGACACTGGCAGTGGACTTCAGGGGGGCAGACTTTATGGGCATGGGAAATATTCTCAAGGATCACTTGAAGGGATTACCTCAACAAGTGTGGAAAGGAGATGGGAGGTCATAAACGGGACTTCATGAGGCAGTCAGGATCTGCGCTAAGTTGAAACGTAAGGGAGCAAGGTCACATAAACCATGCTGGTGGTCCAGTGAGGTCCAGGTAGCAGTCAGAGAAAAGAAGGCGGCTACAAAAATATAAAACAACAAGAGGGATAGGGATAAGGAAATGTACCAGCTTGCATCTAGAAAAGTCACCCGATGGTGAGGGGAGCAAAGTCCAGTAAAGAGCAACGGGCTGGCACAGGGATACATGGAGGGGAAAAGGGGTCTTCCGCACATTGGGGAGCCGAGAGAAAACTAAGGGCCATCTCAGCAGATTGAGATCAGAAGGAGGGTGGGTGGAAGAGGCGAGGACCAGGCAGAGGTATTTAACAGTACTTTGCCTCTGTGTTCACTAGGGAGGGGATGGGATATCTACAAAGCAAGGCACAAAGGGATAGAAGCGGCAGGAGGTGGGATCAGGGAGCAGCAGAAATGGCAAAGGGAGGGAAAGGTACCCCAGGGTGTCACATCTGGATAAGGGATAAAAGACCAGTAGGTGGAGGGACGGATGATGCCATCCCCACCAAAGGGTGTGGTTTGCCCTCAAGGCCCTAAAGAAAGACAAATCTCCTGGGCAGGATGGCATTCATCCGAAAGTACTAATAGAATTGGCGGACATACTGCTGCACCCTGAGCGAGAGCTTTCAACAGGTCACTTGAGACAGGGAGGGTACACTTAGGGATTGGCGAGAGGCATGTGGTACCAATCCATAAAGGGGGGTCAAGGAAGTACCAGAAACTATAGACTCATCAGTTTAACCTCGGTGGTGGGAAAATTAATGGAGAGTATACTAAAGGAACGATTGGGGTTTACTTGGAGGAGGTGGGAGTCTGGATAGTCGGCAGCATGGGTTTGTGCCAGGTAGATCATGTCAAACCAACCTTGTGGAGTTCTATGAATGGGTAACATCAGAACTGGACAGGGGTAAGCCTGTGATGTATTATTCTTGGACTTCAGCAAGGCATTGACTCTGTCCCCACAATGGTCTGGTGGAGAAACTGATGGGGTTAGGAGTAGGCCCTTTGATGGTCAGATGGATTGAAAACTGGATAGCTGGACGCACTCAGAGAGTAGTGGTCTGTGGGAGCTCTCGAACCCTACAGAGGTTGGTAGTGGGTACCACAGGGCTCGGTCCTGGGTCCAATCCTGTTTAATGCATACATATCAGACATCAGGATGGTATACGTGTGAAATGAGTCTCTTCATGGATGACTCCAAGATGGGAGCAGTAGTTGAGGGAGAAGAGGGAGGTTGGCCCTGCAAGGGACCTGACACCCTGGAAAGCTGGGTCACACATGGAAATTAAATTTCAATATCACCAAGTGCAAGGTGTTGCATCTTGGTCGGGAAACCCTAAACACAGGTACACCCTGGGAGGAGTGTGGAAGCCTCAATAGGGAAAAGACCTAGGGGTCATGGTGGATACATGTATGAATAACACTGAGCAGTGCAGGAGAGCAGCTAGCAAGGCAAACAGGATGTTGGGATGCATCGTAAGGGGATCACCTCTAGGAGCAAGGAAGTGATTCTGCCAGTGTACAATGGACTGGTTAGACCACACCTTGAGTACTGTGTACAGTACTGGAGACCACACTTGAAGAGGGACATACAGATCCTGGAGAGGGTACAGAGGAGGGCAACAAAGATGATACGAGGGCTAGGGGATTTGACTTACGAGGACAGACTTGAGGAGCTCTGCCTGTTTTCATTGGAGGAGAGGAGAGACAGGAGGACATGATTGAGGTCTTCAAGTACCTCAAGGGAATAAATAGGGTAAACATGGAGGGATCTTTAGACTAAAGCAGGAGACATCA
Organism: Neoceratodus forsteri; assembly: GCA_016271365.2. NCBI lineage: Eukaryota > Metazoa > Chordata > Ceratodontiformes > Ceratodontidae > Neoceratodus > Neoceratodus forsteri. Next base: position 25,906,212 of record CM057454.1, read on the forward strand.
CCAGAGGGCATGGTTTGAAGTTGGAAGTGGAAGGGTGAGGGGAAAAGAGGAGGAGGTTTTTCACTGAGAGGGTGGTGGACCCTTGGAATGCTCTGCCTGGTGAGCTGGTTCAGAGATCCACAGTGGAGAGCTTTAAGAGAGGGTGGGACAGACACAGAAAGTGGATGTATCAGGTGATGGCCTGTCCCGGGGGGGTGGGGATGGATGATAGGGGTTTCTGGAGCACAAGGGATGGGAGGGTCTCGGCACCCAAGTAAGGATCTAGGTACGAGCAGACTTGATAGACCATAAGGCCTAATCTGCAGGCAAATAGTATGTTAGTATGTTAGTATGTTAGTCACTAGTTATAGCACAATACTTACCAGATTCAGGCACTGGGTATGTGCCTCCATAATTCCTGCATCAGCAAATCCTCTGAGAAAGTCTTCCCTTGCTCTGCTAACTGCTGGAAAGCAATTACTAGCCACTCATGTTTAGCCTTGCTAGAAGACATCCTCAGGTTGACCTTGATGTCAGTACACTGAGATCCAGCATTAATTTGTTCAGTTATGCTGTTGCCATACCACTCCGTGAAACAGGTCTTCAGGTAGTCTTTGAAAATTTTGTTCAATGCAACATCTAATGACTGCAGGAGGTCAGTGCAGGAGGCAGGCACACACACACTGGAATAATGGCCTCCTGTTCAAGTTTCTCAAGGACTACTGCAGTAGTATGGTCACGATAAAGGTCCATAATATGAATACAGTGTTGCTCATGGGGGAGTGATTTTTCTTTGATGTTGTATTTGATGTAAGGCTTTAGAACAGTTTTGATGTAATGAAGCATGGTTTCCTGATTTGCCTGGTGGTTTTCTGTTTGGGTTATGCTTCATTTGGGAGGAAAGGTAAAGTACGGTAGACTGGCTCTTGTTTTACCTTGGTAGATCAACTGGGGTTGTAGATAGTCCCCAGAGAGTGTGCACCCCATTACCATGGAAACCTGACATTTATCGCCTAGACCAGTTACCTCGACCTGCCTTGCTCCTGCCTCAGCCATTGTTCACTGGCTGCAGGGGACTAGGTTTACACCAGTCTTGTCAATATCAATTACTAGCTCAAGAGGAGCACACTTATTACGTGCTGCACAGCTTATGCGGCCAAGGAAGTTTGCCTTCAGATTTTCGAAGTCCTGAGGGGTTTTACACCCTGCCTTGGTTCCGTTGCACTTTACATAGCCCATCTGGTTCAGGAACTGCCATGCCCACTGCCTTGTTATTAAAATGTGCCCCCTATTCTCAAGAAATAGTTTTGGATTTGTAGCTTTAACCACTCCCACAGTGACTGCTGCTACAACCCTTGCATTTATTACACCACCTTCGGTGCATAGACTTTGAATGATTTCTTTTTCATTTCTGACTCAACTTCTTCCAACAGCAGAGTTGGTCTGCCACTGGCTTTGTAGGAAGCTGTGGTGTTATCAAATCAGGATCGGAAACTGTTCTCACCTTTTCTAGACAGTCCGATTTAAATTTTCAGACGGGATTCATTTATCTGCTTTCCATATTTAGAGGTATAGTACCTAACAGTGTTCATCACACCTTTAGTAGCAGCATACTGTCCCAATTCCAACCAAAGCTCAGTGGTGTAATGCATGTATTCTGTCCGTCTCCATTTCGGGAGGGGGGGACGCATTATGGATTTCTTGTAAGACACTGTCTCCAGTTTTAAAAGAACTCCAGCACTATCACAGAGCGCTGCTGGAGTAATGTCCTGCATCACAGCCAGATCTCTTTTTACCCCTTTTACTTGCTGAAGACACTTGAAAAAATACATTCTTGGTACTGAATGCGCAAGCCACAATCGAGAATGCCGATAATGAATTTCAAAAGCTTCACAATTCTTTACAAGTGGCTAAGTAGCTTCAGCAAGGTTCTTACATTAATTGCTTTTTCAGGTTAATTCTGGGGCTAACAGCAAGTACTGTTAATTGATGCTAATTACTGTATGTTACATACAATTGGCACTATGTGGTTGCTGGACAACAAAGTCTGAATGACAGCAAGCACTGATTTGGCATTATGTGATTGCTGGGAACAAAGACTGAATGACAGCAAGCACTGATGTGACATATACAGGCAACATGGTGTGCAATTTGTGCAGTTTTCGTGACAACTGAGGTTAGTTAAGACATACAGTACTGTTCCTCTTTACAGAGAGAGTATTCTGGTTATTCCTTGAGATGCGACTGCGAACTTAAGGGAAAACACTGGAAAAGTCAAAGCTTTACCTAGGTGCTGCAAAAATGCCTGATTGGTGCTTTCAGACAGTAATTATTTTTTTTAATTACCTCTAAATGCTTTTTAGTGATTTAAACAGTGGCCTTCTACTTTCACTTTCTATTGCTGGCAGCCACCATCTCATGAGCAGTAGAGAGCTTCCTGAGCTCACTTTATGCTAATATGTCCTGCCAACCAATAGCAGAGGTCAAACAGACATATTAGCATAAAGTGAGCTCTGGGATCTCACTGCTGCTCATGAGATGGTAGCTGCCAGCAACAGAAAGTGGAAGGCATGGTTAGTCATTTTAAATAATTGAAAAAAAAACTTATTACTGTCTGAAAGCACTAATTGAGAGTTTCTGTAGTATCTGAGGAGAGCTGCCTTTCCCAGTGTTTTACTTTAACAAAATGTGAACAAGTACATTGGGGGGGGGGCAAAATTAAACAAACATGTGATACGTGAATTCACAGTATCTTATTCCACTTATAGACTGTTCTTTTTTAGTGAAGTTTGAATGTATTTGTATTTATTTCACAATGTTATCCATGGGCTGTGAATTAGAGTGATACTCTCTAAAAGTCAATAAACACCAGTGGAAGGTTAGTTCCATGAATACTGTAGAATAATGAGCAATCTCATGAATAATAATTTCAGGAAGTTCACTGCCGTCAGATGACTACCTTCTTGCCTGATTTTGAATTTCCATTCTAAGGTAGGCAAAAACAACTGCACCCGTGATGTTCAGGATTTTTTTCTTTTAGTTTACATAATGAAAAGATTCAGTTTCATCATTTTTCTACATTTTTGGGAAAGAACTTTTTGATGAAGTTGTATTTAAGTGAACTGGAGGTGTTTAAAAGTATTTAAAGGTGTAACTACTTTTATTTTTACAGGTGGGGGCTATGTTTCCCATTAGCCCACCCATGGTTGATGCCCAAAATTTGGAATGATTCCAAAAGATAGATTCTACATTGTGCTGTTCTCAAGCCTTCCAGCCTTCCTATATCATACATTTATGCTGAAGAGACCTGGGGATCATGATCCAAAAATAATTAACTTTTAAAATGCTCTTGCATGATAATAAGTGTGATTTATTGAAAAAAAGATAAGTTTCTTTCAATACTCAAGCATATGTTTAAGAAGTAACAAAATGAAAATGGCTTAAAATCAATTATTATTATTATTATTATTATAAGGGAGGCAGGGACAGATTAATTAGACACATCACATCAATTATAAGAATCACTGCTACTATGATGAGTAACCCTTTCTTCTATCAACATGAACATGATGTGTACAGTAGGTCCATGTGAAGTAATTAAACTTTCCTAAGTAGATCACTACACAAAGTGCCATTACTTTGTGCAGCACTTTGAAAGATGCAATCCATAATAAAGCTGGCACTTTGGCAGATGTAGAATATGTTAAGTGTCACATTATGTAATGTTTTTCCTGGCGAAGACTCAGTGAAGTGGCACTGTGCTGTAGAAATGCTACTTTAAGAAGCGCTGCACCTGACGAAAATTCCATGAAGTGGCACTTAGCCCACAAAGTGCCATTTTACACAGTGATTTCACTTTAAAAGAATTAAAAACAGCAATTTCCATTCCCCTGCCTCTTCAAGAACCCCATTCTTTCCTTCTACTCCCACCTAGCCCTACCCAGCTTATATACATAGTCCTCTCCACCTACTGAGGAGCACCCACACCACCTTCTTCCCCCCAGCCATTGCAGAGAAGTTAGGATTCCATCCCCCCTCACACTCACAACACCCAATTTCATGTCCAAATTAGAAAGAGACAACCCCCTCCCACTCATGCACATAATGGCACCCATACATGCTTCTGCCCCCAATGCAATTCAATAAAAAAGGATACATTGAAAGAGAGGGATCATGTGCCTGCCTGGTAGTGCTGAGGGCTGAGGCACTGGTTGCCTTACCTCACAACACACTGGTGACCCATGTTCGAGAATGAGCACAGGATGCCGGGGGGTTGGCAAGGCATGGAAAGGACTGAGCATCTGTTGGACTGTTCTCCTTCTCAGGGAGGGGGGTCCACAACAGTTGGCACCTGGTTGCCCTCTGGCGGAGGTTGGGGGACATGGTGCTACACTGTACAATGGAGGTGGAGTCTGGGGCAGACACCTGGAAGGAGCGCATGTAGACACGTGAGCACTGCCTTCCACTGGTGTCCTTGCAAGTCCTCAGCTCCGGCGAGTAAACAGCAAAAAAAATGGAGGAGGAAGTGTGTGTCTCGGGCAGTGCAGCTTGATGGCCGTCCATGGGTGCCAGCTCCGGAGGGTGCCTATCTAGATCCATGACAGGTGGGTGAGTACTGGGGTTCCCCACCACCCCACTGTGGGAGGCAACCCACAGGGGAACAGGCATGAACTCTAGGGAGTGCGGACAAGTGAACAGAGGCTGGATCCCAAGGTGGCTGCCAGAACATGAGAGAGCAGCTTGGGTACACACACACAGTTGGCAAAAAGTCTAAGCAAAAAAAAAAATAGAGAGAGGGATCATGACCAGCATAAACCCTCCTCTCACCACCTCAGCTAGTAACTATCGGAATGAGTACAAGTATGCACTCATAGTACTCAGCCATTTTTACTATGCACGTGTGCTCTTATTCATTCAGACAGTGGTCATACTGAGGTGGCTCTGTGCATATCATTATCCTTCTCTTCAAATGTATCTTTTTTTCTTGGGTGGCCTGGGAGGTGGAGTGTAGATGGGTGCTGCTAAGTGGATGAGTGGGAGAGGGCATCTGTTTAATTTGGCCATGGATAGGGAGAGGAAGTTGTTAATGAGATTGGATGTTGCTAGCTTGTGGGGGGGGGGTTCTTAAATTGTCTCCTGGGGCTGAAGGGAGAATGGTGTGGGTGCTGCTCAATGGGTGGGGTAAAGGCATTATGTATTTAAACTGGGTAGGGCTGGGTGGGGAAAGGATGGTGGCATTGGGTGCTTGAAGAGGGAGAGGAAGAGACTATTTTTTAAAAAACCTAAACAAGAAAAGGAAATTTGCATTGAGAATTGCTGGTGAAGTACCAACTTCTCCAGAGCTATGCATATTTGCCAGAAAGATAAATCTTAGCAACACTTATATTGTACCTTCAAAGTTGTGCAGACTCCAACCAGTACCTGTTAATGGTGTTTTTTGACACTTATTTTTGAATAAGACTCTAAAGAACAGATATCCAAAACTTTGCATCCCTTCTTGCTCGAGTGTGGGTCACACGCAACAGGGCAAAACAATTTTGCCGAGGATGATTGGGACATGGGAAAATGTCAGATAGCAAGGTGCATGACAGAATTGCATTGCACACATGGCTGGAAGCCCCACATGTTGCCCTAATTGCTTTGCCCAGATTCCCTTCATCGTTATTCCCATACGCAATTGACGGGATACCCCGGAGCTTGTAGGCAGTAGTACTGTGATGTGAATGTGTATATTGATGCCCAGATAACAGCTTTGCATATTTCTTGAAGTGGAACTTGTAACTGTCACTTTTTTGGCTTCTGGGTAAGGTTATGCCTATGTCTATATAGTGCTCCTAGTCTCCTGTTAATGTTGCAGATGATTTGGTCGACATGTGGTGCAAATGTTAGAGTCTGGTTGATGGTGATCCCGAAGTATTTGCAAGTTTCTACCTGTTCCAGAGGGTCACCCTTACTGTTGAGGATGTTGAGCGCTTGTACCTTACTTCTCTTCTGTGCACTTGAGAAGAGCATTGTTTTGATCTTCTTGTAGTTGAGCACACGCTTGTTCTACTGGAACCAATTCTTGAGGGATACAAAGTTGCATTGGAGGTCTCAAGTAAGTAAGTGCCGGCAGGAGTTAATTGTACAGATGACTGCATCATCTGCATACGGTAAGACAGTGGAACTAGGGCAGGCTTCGGGAAAGTTACTGATGAAGAGGCTGAACAAAAGGAGCCCCAGGATGGAGCCTTGCGGCACACCTGATGTGACAAGCCTGGCATCAGAGAGCTCCCCATTTATCTTAACCTGTTGTAATCTGACTGAGAAGTAGCTTTTAAACCAGAGCACAGTGTCCACAGAGAGACCTAATGTGAGTAACTTTGTTAGTAGTAGCATGTGGTTTACTAAATCAAAGGCCCTGGTGAGGTCTATGTAGATATAGCCCACCAGGTGTCCTTTGTCAAGAGCCTGATTGCCAGTTATTGTCCAGTAGGAACAATCTGTGCTTGACCTTTCTCTTCTCTGTGGGAAGAAAGAAAAAGAAACATCATAAGAAGACAGCACTATAAAATACAATATTTCTTCAACATTGAAATTTATAACAATGATTAGCTAACTGCAGGTTGTAAGCACAAGAAAGGTTATTCTAAAGGTGAGGAAGGGGTAATATATGATGCAATACTGAAGGTTAGAGGAAATAAAATTAGAAAAGAAAAATAAAGCACAAATAAAGTCAATAAGAATTAGAATAATAAATGTTGCAAATAGTGTTTTATAGTGCTGTCTTCTTATAATATTAATTTTTCTTTCTTCCCCAACAGAGAAGAGAAAGGTCAAGCACAGGTGGTTCTTGCTGGACAATAATTTATTGTAGCTCCCTATTTAATCTGTGCCTGCATCTATCCTGGACACATTAGCAAATCAATACTTGGTCCTTTCTTTCTTTACTCATTATTTGCAACATTTATTATTCTAATTCTTATTGACTTGAATGCACACATAGATATGGATGTGGGTATGGCTGTAACTAATCAGTCAGTGACAAATTAATTTGTTTGTGATATTGTCATATACTGTATGTGTCAAATAATGTTATAGTATTATTTGCATGTGTTTTTTCTGTATCACCGGATCTATTGTTCTTGAAATTTTACAAAATTTACCAAATGTTAAATACGGGGGACCATTGTGATGTCACTACATATGAAATGCCTTTTGAACAATTGTGATGTCATATGCTGCTAAGCACTCTGGGTACAATGATAAGTCATGACTTCATTTCTTGTAATGGATTGGGGTTTAAAAGGGTTTAAAAGGATAGCTTGATGCACGCTATAGTGCCCCCTGAGGAAGTTCTTCTGAGCGAAGCGCTAGTGCAGTGTATCGTGGTAATACCCATGATTTTGTGATTTTGACTGACATATGTTTAAATAAAACCACAATTTTTCATTCAAATTTGCATGGATTATACCTTATTGCATTGAAACTCACACCTCAACAATGACTCAACTGTGCAGGTTTCTGCTTGGTTACTGCCACTCGGCCCCTTCCCCTCCCCGCCCCAGGCTGCTTAAGCCTACTGTCCTCACTCGTCCCTTTTTGCATACTTGTCACACTTGCAAGGAACAGTCCTGTAAAATTAACCCTTCAACACCAGGCAACAGGGACATCCCCACCCCCCAATTGCAAGGTAGGAGTAAAGCAATCAAGCTATGGGATGGCTCATGCTGCACCCCAAGTGGCATATTTTAACTGCCTGAACACCCCTTCGTAGTCTTCATTCCTGATACTTCATTCCCATGGCAATTGACCATTCAGATGGCCATGCTGTAAGATGTGTCCTACCCAGGCCAGCAGGGGTGTTGAAATCTTTGAGATGGATAGCTACATGCCTATATGACTGCAGCCACTCACTCCTCAGCCCTACAACCCCCACACCTGAAATACAGCCAACTCATTCCTCCTTTCCCCTCCTCAGCTCTACAGCTGCAAAGAATCTACCTCACTCCCCAGACCTCCAGTAAGTTTAATTTCATCACCTACATGAACTCATGCATAGCAGGAACTTCTCACTCTCCTCCCTCCATTAACATCATGCTAGCGTCACTAAGGACGCCTTCACTCAGTGTCATTCTGTGGTGGATGTGGAAGAACACACACCTTGAAAGTGGAACATGATGCAGCCTACCTTGTTTATTACTGGACTGGGGGGTATACAGTTGTCCTGGGGATGAAGTGTGGTGTGACCACCATGGGCGATTGGGGCTGGCCACAGACTATAAAGTTGGGAGTCAGACGTCCTGAGTCTTGTAGCCCCAGGACATAGAGATACTCACTTCACTCACCCCAATACCACTTTAACCATCGATATCCACGTGGTCCACCTTCTGTCTAGATATATCAGATGTTCATGGGGAATACTTGGGAGGACCAGATCGACAATGTCAGGGCATCTAGAAAGACATGCACTGCACTTCCCCAGGGAATATGAGTGGTCCCCCTCTCCCCAGGGACTACCTTCAATGCAATACTTTGTATTATTGGGTTGTGTAAGGGGTCTGGGGGACTAGTGTGTGTGTAAGTGTGTGTGTTTGTTGATTATTGTTTTCTGTTCATTGCTTACTGCTACCAGCTTAGTTCAGGTTATTATGTGTTGGCAGGGCTGTCAGTGTGAGGCAGTACTCTCCCAAAAGGCTCAGAGACCTCCACCCTTTTGACTGTCCTCTTCAGACATGTATAGGTGCTGCCGGGCACTGGGGATAGCTAGGAGGGGGAGGAAATGGTGAGAAATTTGGCCTGGTAAAGTTGTGGAGCAGAGTGGGCTGATAGGGGTGGTGGGGATGAGAAGACGCCTGGGGTGAAATGGGTACAGGAAAGGGGACCTCCCTGCATGGTTCCCATACCCAAGGGCTCCACTATGAGTGGGCAGGTTGCTCAGTCTACCTAGTCTACCTATCCTACTCTGACAGTGTTGTACAATGCCAGGTCAATTAAAAACAAGATAGCTATTATTGCTGATCTTGTTGGTACAGCTGACCTGGCTTGCATCACCAAGACCTGGCTGGATGAGAATGCTGGCCCAGTACTGGAATCGGCAATTCTAGATGGGTATTCAGTGATACACCTCCCGAGAGAGGATAATGGGGGGGTAGCCATTTGTTTTAAATCAGATCTGGACACCCCAGTGGGAACATCCAGATCCTTTCCATGTACTGTGGGTGCAGGTGCAGGCTACAGGATACATCTCATCTATCATCCACCTGGTGGTGAGAAGGAGTTCCTGCAGGAAATTTTGGACTTCATCATTGACCTGATGTTAGAATCCCCAAGGTGGGTGATTCTGGGGGATTTCAATGCCTGGCTCAACAATAAACTCTCACATTTTGGGCAGAACTTCCTCCAGCTGATGAGTTCATTGGTGCTAACACAGGTAATTACATCTGCTACCCATAGTCACGGACATTCATTGGACCTGGTCTTCCTTCTGGAGATGGGGATCACCGATTTGATGGTGGAACCAGTCGAGTGGTCAGACCATCACACTATAAGGTTCAGATTCGAGGCCCCCCCAATAGACCTGCTCCTACAGAGATGGTCCTGTACCACCCTTTAAGGGGCTTGACTCCAGATGGTCTTATGGTGGTGCAAGACCTATCATACTACTAAGTTTCATACTAAGTTGTAAGGAGCTTAGGGGGCCTTGCATTAGACCCATGATCGCTCCTGTCCTCTTTATCCATAATATTTTAGTTTGTGTCTATCTAGGATATAGGTGTCCAGTGTACTTTTAAACTGTGCCCTATCTTTTGTGTAAATAATATTCTCCAGCAATTCATTCTATGGGGCAACCACTCTCTGAGTGTAAAAAGCCATACGCCTACTTGTGTTACACTTTACATGTCCCAGTTGCAGTAGATGTCCCCTGGTGCCCAGCTGATTGTTTATAAACTGCAGATTTAGCTCATTTAGCATGTAGTCATCCTGAATTATGTCATACCATAACAACAGATCCCCTCTGACTCTTCTTGTCTCTAGTGACATCAAACTTAGGTTAGTTAATCTTTGTTCATAAGTTTATCCCTCAGGCCGTGCACCATCTTGGTGGCCTGTCTCTGCACCCTCTCTATCCCTGCCACTGCTCCTTTGCTCATGGGTCCCCACACCGGGGCTCCATAATCCAATATTGGCCTAACATAGGCTCTGTACAGTGGCATAATCACAGATTCTCTTCTACTTTTAAAGTTTTTGTTTATGTTCCGTAATATCCTTTTTTGCTTTTATTATTTGTTTAAAGCACTTAGCCTGGTATTCAAGTTTATGGTCCACCAGTACACCCAGATCATTTTCAAACTCTGACTTTCTTAGGATTCTGCCATATATAGTATAACCGTGTTCTGGGTTCTTACTTCCCATATTGATCACACAACATTTGTCTATATTAAAACTCATTCCTTTAGCATTTGCCCATGAGAAATATTATCCAAATCTTTCTGGATAGACTCCACCCCTCTAGGCTGTGTCACTAGTGCTGCCAGCTTTGTGTCATCTGCATATTTACTTAGCCAGTTATACGCCCCTCTCCTCATGTGCACTATGAATATTCTAAACAACACTTGTCCCAAGACTGACTCCTGAGGGACTCCACTGGTCACTTTGACCTCCTCTGAAAGATAGCCATTTATACATACCCTCTGAGTCCTATCTGTCAACCATGCCTGGATTCATCTGCTCACTCTATGATCCATATGTATTTCTGTTAAGCTATTTAGTATTTCTAAGTGTGATACTTTATCGAAAGCCTTAGCAAAATCCAAATATATACAATCCACCATCTCCCTCTGATCCATTGCCACTGAGATTTTCTCATAAAAACATAATATGTTTGTTACACATGATCTTTCTGCAACAAATCCATGCTGCCCACAGTCATCGTGATTTGTCTCTGTTAAATATGAATTGATGACAACTTTTAATACAGATTCCATTAGCTTACCCAGTACCGGGGTCAAGCTTATAGGCCTATAGTTTGTGTGGTCTGCTCTATCTCTCTTCTTATGTATGGGTATCACACTCACCCTCAACCAGTCCCCCGGCATCTCCCCATCCTGCAGCGACTGCTGGAAGATTATGTTTAATGGGGTAGCAATACTTGGTGAGAGTAATTTAAGAAGGTTGTTTGATATATTATCTGGCCCAGCTGAGTTTGTGTTCTTTAACATCTTTATTTTATTTAATATAACATCAGATGAGATCCTTACATCTAATTCTTTGTTTGGCTCAAACTTTATCCATCCCTTAGACTTTGTACAAAAGACTGTACCAAAATATAAGATATTTGCTACCTTAGTGGGATCTGATGTTAGTGCCCCACCCTCTCTAATGGTGCATGTTTTTTTTTTATGTATTTACATAGCTATAAAAATTTTGCATGTTATCCCTATGTGCTGAGGCAGCCAGCTTGACCTCTATTTGTTGTTTATTTCTTTTTATCAGTTGCTTATACTTTTGCTGTATCCGTTTATACTTTGCCCACATATGAGAATTTTTTTTTAATATAAATTAGATATAACCTTTTCTTTTATTCAGTAATTTGATTATTGTCTTTGTAAGCCATCTAGGATTTTCCCTTCCGGTTATACACCTTAGCCTTTTTTATGTGTTCATTACATATTTCCAGGATTTGTTCTGGGAAAGTACCCCACATTTCCTTAACTGTTTTATTTGCCAGCAAATTATCCCAATTTATTTTATCCAGTTCCTTTAATATTTTTGCCTTGTCTGCTGTTTTTATCTTATAGATTTCTCTACAACCTTTCTCTATTGATGTGTATTTCTGAAATGATAAACGCACCCCATCATGGCCTATCAGGCATGCCAAGTGTAATCAGGGAACCTGGGGAACTTGTACTAGCCTATAACATGGCAGTGACAGGAACCCTCGACTCCCTAGCTCCTGTCTGTGTTCAAACCCTCACTCTTCGCCCAAAATCCCATTGGTTTGACGGGACTTTGAAGGGGCTGAGGCATAGGGGTCAAAGTTTGGAGCGGCGCTGGCAGAAATCTGGCCTGGTTGCTGGTAAACTTAAATTGGTAGCCCATTATAAAGACTATCAATCAACAATCTCTTAAAAGAAGGCAGAATTCCTGTCCAAAAAGATTGCTGTGGTGAGGAATTGACCTGCTCAGCTCTTTCTGATGGTCGACAGGCTGAGCAATCCAGCCTGTCTTCAGCCACAGGGAGCATTTTAACAAGATAAGTGTGATGAGTTTGCTCAATTCTTCATTGATAAGAGTGTTAATATCAGGTCAGAGAATTGCTCAGTGCCCTCAAATGGGTATTGCTGCAGGCACTCATCTGTCTGGTCTGACTTCAGCCAGTTGGTGATTGTGAACATTGTGCTGGTCATCAAGGATATGCACCCAACCTACTTTAGTCTGGATCCAGGTCCAATGTGTCTCCTATTGGGGTGCGTTGAAGTCATAGGCCCAGTACTTGCTGAGTTAGTCCGGTGCTCATTGGAGACAGGGATTTTTCTGGACCTCCTGAAGGAGGCAGAAATAATACCTCTCCTGAAGAAAGCTTCCCTCAACCTGGACTACTTAGCAAACTACAGACCTGTCTCTAACCTGCCCTTCATGGGCAAGGTTATAGAGAAGGTGGTTGCGGTGCAGCTGGATGACCATTTAACATCCCATGATGTCTACAATCCTCTTCAATCCAGATTTAGGAAGAGGCATAGTACTGAGACTTCCCTGGTTCGGGTATTGAATGATCTCCTGAGAGTGAGGGATCAGGGGAGCCATTCCATCTTGGTTCTCCTTAATCTCTCTGCAGTGTTCAACACTGTAGACGATGGGGCTCTGTTGGAGCACCTGTGGATTCTCTGTGGACTATCTCATATAGTTCTCAGGTGGTTTTGATCCTTCCTCACTGGCTGGACTCAGACAGTGGTGTCAGGAATTTATTCCTTGGCCCCACTTCACCCATCATGTGGGGTTCCGCAGGGCTCCGTGCTGTCCCCCATGTTGTTTGCAATGTATATGCTGCCATTGGGAGACATTATAAGGCAGTGTGGACTGAGTTTTCACTACTATGTGGATGACATTCAGCTCTACATGTCATTTTTGCCCGAACAGGGTGGAGCAGTCTCAGTTTTTAACAGCTGCCTCTCTGAGATCCAGGGTTGAATGAGTGCCAACTGGCTGAGGTTGAACTCAGGCAAAACTGAGGTGCTGGTAGTGGATCCAGGTCACCACAGTGTGGGGTTAGTGACAGGTCTACCCTCTGGGATTTAGCTTGGGAGTGACCAGCTGCTTACTTCTGACTGGGTGCAGAATCTGGGCATTGTGTTCAATAGCAGCCCGACATTAAAATCTCAGGTGTCTGCTGTCATGAAAACCTCTTTTTACCATCTGAGGAACATTGCATGGATCAAGCACCTGGTCCCACCTGGTGATCTTCCAACACTGATTCACGCTTTTGTAACCTCGTGCCTTGATTACTGCAATGTCCTATACTTGGAGCTACTAGGGGTTGATATCCGCTGACTGCAGTTATTGCAGAATGCAGAGGCCAGGTTGTTGACTGACTTATCAAAATCTTGCCATGTCACTCCTGTGCTCTGGAATCTGCACTGGCTGCTTTTGCTGTGGTGGATCACCTTCAAGGTTGGGTTACTGACCTACTGTATAAAGCCCTATATGGGCAGGGACTGTGTTACTTGCAAGATCTTCTTTGCCCTTCCTGCTTTCCCCCACTCACTCCATTCCTGCAGTGAGGGATTGCTAGAGGTTCCCAGGGTTCAACTGAAAACCTTTAGGACCTGATCTTTTGTGTTTGTGACCCCTACCCTATGGATTTCTCTACCTTGTTGGATTAGAAAGTGCCTGACCGTTGAGTGTTTTAAATCTGTTCTGAAAACATATTTATTTTCTTTAGCATTCCCTGACTTAAGTGTTGATTATCCTACTGCCATTTGTTATATTTACGATTATGTTTAAAAATCTTATATTTATTATTTTATTTATTGATATCTTATGGTTTTATGGTTCTGTACAGTGCTATGATCTATCGGAATAGCGCTTAAAAAAAATCAAAATTCGATTGATTGATTGATTATTCCCACCCCCAGAAGGATCACAGAGGTGAATCACTTCAGAAATCACTTGCTCTCCAGAACCGGCTAGTAGACCAGATGGACAGGCTGATTCCTGTTCAGCCCCACCCAATACTATCCCTAACTTGAAGAATGACAGTCTCCCTCTGTAACTGCTGGTGTTGATCCTTGCATCTTACATGGAACTCTACATCCACTATTCTATATTTTGCAATACATGCCACCCAACTGTCCACAAAACAGGTCCTATTGCGTGAGACAGGAACAACCAATTGAGGGCCTCTACCCCTCATAAGCAAAACTCCCATCCTTTTCACAAAAGTGTTATGATAAAGGATACAGTAGTTTTTATGTTTATAATGTTCTAAAAAATAAAGTAGTTCTATGTAATATCTTTCATGATACATGGGTCACTGTATTGACCATTGGATATAGCACTTACCTTGAACCAGAGAGTCAGATACATGACAATGGGACACAGTTTCCTTCAGCCCAGCTGCCTGACATTCAAACATAACATGCCTTTAAAAAAAGTTTTACCTTTTTCTCATTTCATTTCATTTATCTGAAATTGCAGGTAGGTACACACAGGAATTTACATTCCTTTCCAAGTACGACCTGAGGTAAAAAAAATAATTACAGACAAAGACTTACAATACATAAAACAATTATGGCAAAAACCTAATCCTCCTTTGGAGGGCACTGAAGATGTTTCTAGATCCTCAGCTATACACCCTCTTCTTTCTGAATATAGTAAGATACCAGGCAGTCTCTTAAAATGGGTAATGTGGAATGTTGAAAGTATCAACTCAACTCACTGGTTAAATGAAGGAAAATCCTAGACCATCTCTGTAGAGAGGGTGCAGGGATCACTTTTCTGCAGGAGACACACCTAACACAGGCAAAGACCACTAAACTGAAAATGGGGTGAATCTTCTAAGTTTTTGATAGCTCCTTCAAGTCAAGAAGCAGAAAGCTAGCTGTATTAATTCATAACAAATGTCATCTTCCAGCCAACCAACTCTACTGGATGGTACATTATAGAGCAGGGCATCTTAGGTCACCAGGAGCTCACCATATGTATTATGTATGGGCCGAACTCCTCCTAGTCATCTTTCTTGTGAACTTGGCCAAGAGCTGTTTCTATATTGTAAAAGACCCCTCATTCAAGGTGGAGATGCAAACATCACCATGGATTACTTTCTGGACAGGAGTAAAGCACCAACTGGCCCCAAAATGCCAGCCTCACAAGCCCTTGGGGACCTGGTGGAGGAGCTCAAGCTCACAGATATATGACATTTAGTGTACCTTCTAGGCCAGTATCATACATTCTTCTCTGCCCTACACCAAGCTTATTCATGCACAGACCTATGGTTGAATCAGCACCAGTGGGCCCCCAAAGTACTACAGGCTACCACATGGACAATTATTGTATCTAACTACTGTATGCCCTGGTTTCTTTAACCTGGCTTTCAACATCCTCTGACTCTCCTCAGTTGAGGCAGTAGAGATTTAACAAATTTTTGCTCTGAGACCCCATATTTTGTAAGAAGTTGCACAAAGACATTTTCACCTTTTTGGAATTCAACCACCACTCAGCAACTTCTACAGCCACTAAGTGGGACACCTTAAAGGCATTTATCTAGGATTGGTGCATCAGCTATGCCACCCACCTCAAAAAAGTAACACATGAAAGATCTACAGGAGCAACTATGCACCTTTAAAAACTGGAGAAGTACCAGGAGGACCCATTCACTACCCTCCTGGCTGAGATAATGAGTATACCATATAAAGTCAACCTACATCTCCACCAGGGAGCAGAATTTTCTCTCTTCTGACTTCACCAGTCCTTCCGGGAGTCTGTTACACATCCCAGCAGGCTTCTAGCCTACCAACTCTGGAAAAAACAGGAAAGATCCTGAATTCCTGGGATTAAAGACATGGGTGGTACAGCAAGGGTGGAATCCAAGGACATAAACGATGCTTTCCTGACCTTTTATAAAACTTTATAAACTCAATAATATTCATCTTCCAAGGAATAATTGCAGACATTCATGGCTCCTCTAGATTTGCCCATGCTAACGCTAGACCTTTGGTAGCTTGACATGCCTTTCACAATCCAAGAATTAGAAATGGCCCTTCTCATCGTGCCTGTGAGTAAAGCCCCCAGGAGTCATGGCTTGCCCACTGAATTTCTCACTCACTTCAAAGAAGTGCTCTTGGAACTGCTGGAAGATGCCCTCCAAGTGGCCACACAGCAAGGAAATTCCTCGCTTCTATGCAGACAGCAGTAAATCTCCCTTATACTCAAATCTGGGAAGGACCCACTCCCATGGGGCAGTTGCTGGTCTATATCTCTGATTATGGCACACTGTAGGGCCTTTGCTAAGGTACTTGCAACCAGACTAAAAAGGTTTATCATGGGGTTAATTAACAGAGACCTAATAGGCTTCATCCCATTGAGGCATAGCACTGTCAACAGCTGGCATCTAATAATAAACCTAATGTGGCAAGTGGCCCTGCACCACTGTTCGACTACACTCATATCCCTCAATGCTGAAAAAGCATTCAACATGGTGGAGTAGAACTACCTATTTCACATGCCCCAAGTGTTCAGCTTTGAGGAGACCTTTATCACTCAAGTCCATACCCTCTATCAGGAGGCTGCAGCCTTGGCTCTCACCAACTTGATTATTTCAGCCCCCTTCCCCTTATGGAGGGGCACGTGGCAATGCTGTCTGCCTTCCCCTTGTTGTTTGTCCTAGCTCTGGAGCCCTTGCTACAAGCAATCCATCAGCACAAAGGTATCTATGGCTTGGAAATTGGGGAGAAGCACAAAGCATTGACATTTGCCAATGATATAATGCTGCAGTTCACGTGACCCAAGGACTCTGTCCTGGCCCTCCTAGACCTTTTACACCATGTTGGCACCCTATCTGGTTATAAAGCCAATGTGGCTAAGTCAATAATCTTAGCCTCATCCCCTAAGACCCAGCTCCATCTGGGATTCCCATGGGGACTTCAGATGGTGGAGGGGCTCCTCAAATATCTTGGCATCAATTTTGCCTGGAGCATCAAGAGCTGGAGCAGACTTAACTTTCCCCCACTACTGGTTTCTTTGGATTGAAACCTTGCCAGATGGAGCTGCCTCCCCATACCACTGGGCAGAGTACAAGCCATTAAAATGATGGCAGCTCCTAAAATACAGTACATTCTTGACAACCTACCCCTTAGGATAAAGCCTGAGTTACTGAAGTTGGTTCACCAGAAAATGCTTAAATTCTTCTGGGGCAGAAGCCGAAGATGAATCAACCATGAGAAACTTGCTTTACCCCTTAAAAAAGCAGACTAAATCTCCCAAATTTCTACCTGAAACACATGGTGAGTGTACTTTTGCAGCTCCCACAGACCTTCCCCTATGGGGAACCACAGCTGCAGCCTAAATGGGTGGACTGTAGCCGATCTCTCTGGCGGACTTCCAGAGAGTGGTTCTGTATGGCAAATTGCCCCTTGGGATATGAACATACCCTATTATAGGCTTCACAGCTAATGCATGGTCTTACATAGTATGTATCATGGGCTGACATATTGTTGGCACAACTAGTCTGCCACTCAGAAACAACCCTGCTCTCATAATTGAAGGCAAACCTCTGTACAGTGGCCTGCTTGGTCCATCAAAGGTATATATTATCTGACTCACCTCATTGATGGAACATCGAGATATTTAAAAACCTTTGGCTAGCTCCAAGAGGAGTTTGGATTAAGGAAACACCAGCAATGGCAATACCTCCTACTGTGCCATGTGCTTATCCCATTGTTGGGGACAGAATACTGGTAGGGGGTGCCAACCAGCTATATGTCCTACTCTTACCAGCATCTAGGGATTCCCCTACAGCAAGACTAAACTATAAAATCCTGTGTAACACTACCCCACCCCCAATGGGGAAGCTACAGCTTGCACGCAATGATGAATTGGGAATGGAGCTTTCCCAACAAGAGTAAGACTCTTGCTGGGTCACCCTTAAAACAACCCTGAGAGACAGAGAAACCCACTGCACACAATTTAAGATCTTACATGGATGGCATTGAACCCCACAAAAGTTACATAAGTGGGGTCTATCTCCAACAGAACTCTGATGGACATGTACCTCTCCAGCAGGTCTCAACACACACTTGCTATGCTTCGACCCCAGCCTTTGACCAAAGTCCAACAAATCTGTTGGGACATCATCAACACATGCATGACCATCAATCCCACTCGTAGTGATTCTAGACCTCACTGAGGGAATGGATATCCCTCTGAAGACCCCTACAACATTCCTAGACTGGCTCCAGGGAGCTCTGGTGAATGCAAAAGGAATCCTACACAGGCATTGGAGAGACAATTCTCTTCCAATAGTCACAGAGTGGATACTGGAGCTGGGCAACGTTCCCAGCTATGAAAGGGTCCAAGATGCCAGGAGGCACAAGTCTGACCTATTTGAGAATATTTGTGGCCCTTTCCTGACCTCTAAAAATGTTAAGATCCCACCCAGATGTTTTATGCCCTTCAAGACTGGCTAGGGTTATTTAGATAGCGATGCAACCCTGTATAACTAGAGGGTACATTCTTCTGAATGTAGCAATAGTGAATGCCACCTGAGACTGTGATACTGTAGCCTTTCTAGTGCACAAATTGTTATTTATCCCTCATATGCAGTTACTGCTATGTGAGTTTCACTTTGCTAGTCTATGGATTGGACTCCTGACACCTATGGATATATATAGCTTTTGAACTACTACTTCAATAACAATTGAATGTTGTTACTGTTGCATTTTATAATGTTCTGTTTAGCATAACTCCAAGGGGCACACCCTAACCAGGAAACCTTCTATTGATCTGATGGTCAAATCTGTAATGTCCTAATGATCTGGTTGTCAATGGTGTGATACTTCTCATGTTACAAAGCAATAAAAACATAAATAAATAAAAATTTAAATCAGAAATACAGCAGAATATTTTTTTCTTTATTTTACCTCATCATAGCAGAGTCCAGTGTTTTGTGTCCCCCCTTACTACAGCAGAGTGCTTTTATAGTATTTTACTGCACCCTCATAAAATCAAAATGCTATTTTTGTGCCCCCCCTTTGCTACAGCAGAGTGCTTTTCCTATATTTTATTGCCCACTTATCACAGCAAAGTGCTGTTTTTGTCTTGCCCCCCCCACTACAGTACACCAGAGTGTATTTCCTTTATTTTACTCACCACCTTGTCATCTGGGTACATTTCCTGCATTTTAGTTACCCTCTTTAAAAGAGTGGAGGGCTGTTTTTGTGTTGTAGTCCCTCTTACTACAGCAGAGTGCCTTTCCTTTATACAGAGATAGCGAAAAAAGTACTCCTTGCCGCCACACACCTGTAATTGTACCAGCACCTTAAAAGTTGGAAGTCAATCAGAAATATTCACACTCAACATTGTTAGTAGCTATGTCCATTCAGAGAAAAATGTGAAGCAAATGCATGACTCACTTTTTGATTCAAATATCTGTTTTTAATAATAGATTATTTTATTGCATAAAAAATGGATATCAAATAAATCCAAACTTTTATGATCTCTCAGCATGGCCCAGTCTATTCAAAAACATGCATGACTTTTCTGTTCTTTTCAAGAATCAGATTTGTTTAAAATATATAACCCTTTCTTGACCATAATTCATATCAGTGTAATGGTGCTTTCTCAATATTCTGTCTCTGTATCTCATTTGTAAATTATTTTCACCCATGTATAACAGAGCAACTGCTTATCAAAGCATCAGGTGAACTTTGCCATAAAAAAACTTTCTGTAATGAATAGAGAGTGTTTTTTTAACCCCTGTTTTCAATCAGTTTATAACCTGATAATCCCATCCTTATGACATCAGTAGGCTGTAAACCTTGCTTGACTATGCCATGATGATGGGGTTACAGGCTAGAATGTCACCACCTGTCAAAATTCTTGGAAAGGAAAGGTGATCTGCTGCTTGGACATTCGTTCAAAACACACACATTCCATTCAGACCCACTGCAGTATAGATTGCAATGACTAATTTCAGCCCTTCAGTTGCTCAACATGCAAACCAGGAGGCATTCATAGCCAAGCAGGAGAACAAATGCACATTGAAAAAAATTGTATTTTTTTCCCCCACAATGGTTAGTTTTTCCATACACTATAAAATACAATGCCTGAGTAATGGTGGTCAACCATGGATGTAATCACCTCTTGTGGTTGCCATGTCAACCGTAAACCTCTTGAGCTGTGCTCTCAAAGTTTACTTGGTTATCCTGGCAACTGCTTGAGGTGATTACATATAGGATAAAGTATGGGGTGCAGTGTGTTACGAGAATTTAACACACACCCTCGTTGTTGGATGGCACATAAACCCCGAGGGCAAAGCCCGAGGTGTTTATGATAGCCATCCAACAATGAGGGTGTGTGTTAAATTTGAGGTAAACACACTGCACCCCATATTTTGTTGTATGTAATTGAAGGGTTCCATTTTTTTCTTTGTTTTGAGATTTGTGACAGAAAGAAGAAAGTGTAGTCTTACTTTGTATTGATGAAATTGTTTATTTTGTAGTTGAAACAGTAAACGTAAAGTTCAGCATGTAAATGTATCTAATTAAATTACTGAAAGAAGAAAGTTTAATAAGAAATAACAAATGTTCCTGGCAGTTTTCTCACATTGCAATGTTCGTTTTCAAGTGCTGTAGCATTTTGAACTGCAGAGAAAAGAGAAGGCTTGAAATGGAGATTACTTAGGGATGGTGGTAAAAGTGTTTACTGTAGAAATGTTCAATTCTACAGACAATGTCATATTTAGGCAATAAAGTGCTGTGTGGTGGCTTTACTGAATTAAGAATATCTTAGTGAGAGCTGTCTGAGTCCTTGATGACTTGGATTCTTTGTTGTTTCTGTGGGTGTTGGTTCAATTTGCGGATATTAACTGTTACTGGGGTATGGAAAATGCAGGCGATCCCAAACATAGCCTGCATGTTACCAGAAGCTATTTCATTGTGTTGGCTGGGTAGTGAGCTATGGAAACCTCTCTGGCTGAGCAGCTTTGAATTTGTTTTTTGTCAGAAAATGCAGTGAAAAGGTAGAAGATTTAATACAGGGCAAACGCGATTGAGGAGGTGAGTGACTTAGGGAGAAACGAACATTGAGAAGCTCGAGTTGTGTTGTGTCGGGAGGGCTTTTCTATGGATAGCCTCATGCTGACTTTCTCTTTCAAGCGCTTTAGGATTGGAAGAAGCCGCATGAATGCCATAACACCTACTCAGGTGTTACGGTATTTAACACATGGCTTTTTCCATTGAAAAGAAAGGAACCCAGTAATTATATCATGGTTAACCATTGTTACCCAGGCATTATCCTCTATGTCAGCATTCTTATACTTCAAAGTATTGCAAAAGACTGCAGAAGGCAGAAACATGAAAGTACAATAAGTTGGTTCTAATAGTCAAGTGTGTATCTTTCAAACAGTGAAAAACTGCATGAAACAAAGTGCTAAGTGCAAACAAAGTGCCAATATTAAGATAGCAACTGAGAGTGTGCAATTAAAACAAGAAGTGAGACTCTGTGGGAGAATGGGCCTTCTTAAGAGATCAGAAAAGTTTGGGAATGGGCAAACAAGGAAAATCTATTATTAAAAAACAGATATTTGAATTGAAAAGTGAGACATGCATTTGCTTCATATTTTTCTTGAATTGATATAGCTACTAACAATGTTCAGTGTGAACATCTCAGATTAACTACCAGCTTTCAAGGTGCTGGTATAATTACAGGTTTGGGGAGGTAAGAAGTACCCGTTTTGCTGTCTCTGTATACAGACCTGTCTGTTACAAGTACACTTGTTAGTTGTTCCTGGGAGCTGGGTGATACCCTTCTCTACATTTCCTTTATCCCCTCACCACTCATCAGAGCAAAGTGATTTTTTGTGTTTCCCCCTTGTTACAGCTGAGTTTTTTTCTTTGTTTTACTCCTCCCTTTTTTCACAACAGAGAGCTGAGATTGTTGTTTCAGTACCCCCTTTCCACACCAATGGTATGATCATCGATGTTGTCCTATTGACTGCATATCTGTGTTCTTTACTTTTCATCTGCTGATTCCTGTGTATATTACAACATACATATGATTATTGTACTTTGCTGGCATTATTGTAGGCTTGTCTACATCAGGAAAAGTTGTTGTTGATGATCCTGTCAATGATATCCTTGGACTTGCACGCCATGCAGTGGTTCCAGTGGTCATAAGGTGGTTGTTGTGGCTGTTGAGGTGCCTCATGTTCACCAAAATTGTTTCCTAGAGGGTCATAAAAGGGTGGTCAGCACAAGATATGCTGTGATGCTGTGATTCTATCCTCTCATAAAGATCCAAACCCCTTATGCCTCAGCCTCCAGCACGCATTTGCCAGTGTTGAGACGTGGTTCGTTGAACATTAGCTGGTCCTAAACCACAAAAAAACAAAATCCATGCTCTTCTCAAACCCGAAAAACAAGAAAAGGCAAGTACCACTCACTATCAACACATCCCTGGGAATCACCCTTGAACAGGTGGCTACTTTCAAATATCTTGGAATCACCTTTGATCAAGGCCTAACCTTTGCAACCCATATCGATAGTACAGCCAAAACTATTAATCAGCGGCTTGGGATACTGTACCGGAACAGACAGCTCCTCACCCTACCAGCACTGAAGCTAGCTATTCAATCCTCAATCATCTCAATCATTGACTATGGCTTAATTGTTCTGGGTCTGCCTCTACTAAGCGACTTAAACGACATAACCTCCCTTAACAAGGCCCGTCGGCTGCTTATCACGCCTTTGACGTGACTTCATCAAGTAGCTTATGCTGAAACTGGGTGGTTACAACTCTCAAACCGCTTAAAGTACCCTCCTGCCTTATGGCTAAAAAATCCATCATGGGCCTCACTCCACCTTGCATTCAAGACCTGATATGCCAGAACACAAGTGTCCGACCCACCAGAAGATCAGAAAATCAGCCTCTTCAGGTCCCCCGTTGCCGGACTACCCAGGGTCAAAGATCATTTGCCTATCGTGCCCCCTACTGGTTTAATGCTGTTAGCACCTCTATTACCTCCTCTACTTCTTTAGGTGCATTTAAATCTAGCCTATTCTCTTACCTTGCCACCTCCAACTCCTGTGACTGCCCGGATTAAATCCTAACTATTTCAATTCTCCACCCTGCCCACTTTAAGTGACAAAGGCCTGGTAGAGGATCCTTTTCTTTAACTATTGTCTGCTCCTCCCTCCTTTTCTCTCACATGCTCTGTCTATCACACTTCCCTAACCTATCTTTTCCCTCCTCATTTGTTTGCTTACCGATGAAAAGTGTTCATTTGGTAATTATCTGTCCTTGCACAAATGTCTTTGATACTTGACTGTTCATGTCTTTTTTATTCCACAATGTACTTTTTCGTGCCACTCATTGTAACCTTATTGCTTGTACCTAATTTGACACGGAACCTTTGTAAAAGAGCCTTGGCTCAAAGGTATTAATTCCTAGAACACAATAAAATAAAATAAAAAAAATAAAGATATCAGCTCAGCTAATGGTTCGGTAAGGACAAAAACTGAATCAGGGAGTAAGCTGCTCCTATGTAGTCTGCAAACCATGTTATAGTGGTGTGGTAGCACCCTATAGTTTGTGTTGAGTAGGCAGTTTAATGTTAAAACACAATTTTTGCACCTTAATAACTTTGGTATCATTTGATGAAATAGCCCAAAATTTGGCACATGTGGTTAGGCTGTCAGGTTCTCAAGAAGTGGAAAGTTTAATGATGGCACTTTGTTTTTCAAATGTGGTATCCCAAAAACTTGAAAACAATGACATTTGAGTTCTCTGTGCTTAACATTGTGTATTTCTTTGCTCTCACCTGCAGCCTAGATGGTGTGGTATATTTTCATGAAATTTTCAGGGTTGAAGAGACCCATGCCAGGGGTGTGCTTTTGGAAGATTTTGTGAAAAAATGTTATATGGTTCCAGAGTTATAATGATTTTAAAGTTAACGTTCTGACATGAAGAGTAGAAAAAAAATATAACTGCTTATTTTCATGGATTATCTCTTGTGCTGAAAAGAATGCCAGTCTTGTTGACTGCCATTTTATTTCTGATGTTAAACTCACAAACAGTGAAAATGCATAAAAATAATATCTTTTTAAAAAAACAAACACCTGAATCTAGCTAAATGGAACTTGTTTAGCTAGAGTCCACTGTTTCTTTTTTTTTTTTTATTCCCTAAAATATATTTTCTGGGCAGCTTAAAATTCAGGGTGCTAAGCTTAGTCAGAGGAATGATTAACCCACTTTCTCTGTATGAGAACAGCAGGATGTTCCTGAGTTCCACAGCCACAACTGGCACTCATGCTGTGGGCTGCACTGAGAGCAGTGCGCCACCATTTCCCTCATGTCCAGTGACACCTACTGCCATCCAGTCACCAATCCCTAATTTATATAATGTTTCACTGATGTCTAGAGGCACCTCACACCCCTCCAATTACTGTCCCTGTATTGGTATAGTGTTTCCATGGTGTCTAGTGGCGCCCCCACTCTCTGATTGCCATCCCCATATTTATATGTTTCCAAGGTGTCTAGTGGCACTCCCCATCCTCCAATCACTGGCTCTGTATTTGCATGATGTTTTCCTGGTGTCTAGTGGCACCCCCACCCTCTAGTCACTGTCCTGTATTGCTGTAATGCTTCCCTGGTCTCTAGTGGCACCCCCTTGCTCTCTGATTGCCATTCCCCTATTAGTTTTACCAATCTGACCTGTAATAAAGAACTCCATACCTCAATGTTTTTTTTTTTTTCATTTTAAACCTGTAAAAAAAAGAATGGTTCCTTGTTGATCTGACTCCTGCCTCTCTGACCTCCCATTCAACAGTCACCACCTCACACTTCCAGGACATCCACCACACACCCTCACTCACCACAACAGGTCCCATGTATATATATATATATATATATATATATATATATATATATATATATATATATATATATACACACCACTGATCAAAGACATGTCTTGCTGCTGGAACCGGCAATTACAATATGAGCAACAAAGGTAAGTGTGGCTCAATGTATTTCAATAGGGTTTTGAACTTTGATGGATAACTTTGTCATTTTTGTATATTTTGGCCCCATATGTTCAAAATGGCTTTTGTGGGGTCCCACCTCATGAACAATGGTGGTGGAATTATGCAAATTAGGTCCAAAAGGTGAATTTATGGTTGCATTGTGAAATCACCCTTTGGGTAGGATATGAATATTTTCACAACCCTTATTCAATAGGTGGGGTCCTAAGAAGGTTATGCTGGAAATTTAGTGCAAAATTTGGTAAAATGCCCAGGTTATGACTGAACACTGCAGTATTTCACTATTCACTCATTTATTTATGTATTTCTTTATGGCATTTTGATAACCGGGTGAGCCCACTGAGACCAAGGGTCCCTTTTTCAGGGGTGACCCAGGATTCATTACAATCATTGCTAACAGGCAGTTCATGCCCTGGCAATTTATGTAATACAAAAGTAAGTGCATCACATAAGGCATGGGATTACAGACCAGTACACAAAATAATTAGTTATAAGCATTAGTTACACTTTAGCAGTACCTTAGATAGAGCAATGCAGTGAGAATAAGACAATGTATAGTGAGGTAAATAGGCTTACAGATAGTTATAGATACACATCTGCAATAGCAACTACAATGACTGCGTTCCAGGGTATAAACCTTTAGCTCTGCCTTGAATCCCTCAATAGAGGTGACATTGGACAAGCTTTCGGGAAGGGAGTTCCAGAGGTGGGGGGTAGAGTAAATAAAATACCTTTTTTCCCAGGTTAGTCGGTACCCTGGGTATCTCAAGCAAATCAGAGTTAGGTGAGCAAAGGAATCCCCTCAGGTGTTTTGGGGTCAGTAGACCCAGTATGTGGGGGGTATAGACTTTGGTGAGTCTGAAGGTGAGGCAGAGGAGACAATTGTTGAGCCTATGTTTCAGCATAGGCCAGTTCAGATCAGAGAGTACCACACAGTGATGCCTCCTGGGTGGCGAACCAGAAGCAAAGTGACAAATCTTGTTATATAGAACATTCAGTTTGTGGGCTTCTGTTTTTCCTGAGGAGTTGCAGAACTGGGGCACCATAGACCAGGGTGGGGAGCAACGTACTCTGTGCAATGGCACACTTTGAGTCCGCTGTTAGTGAGTCACCTAATCTGTAGAGGAGGCCCAGTTTCTGGTGCACTGTCTTGGTAACATGATCAATATGTGGTTTGAACATCATGTCTAGATCAAGGTAGACACTGAGGTATTTTACTTTGTCCACCACCTCAATCGGAGTCCCCACCATGGTGAGTAGAGAAGGAAGATTATGTCTGTCAATTCCCAGATGCCTTGGGCCAAATTAGACCACTTTTGTTTTTCTGTCATTCATTATCATCTTGTTGGAGGCAAGAAAGTTTTCCATTGTATTTAAGCTGTTAGAAAGTTTAGTGGTAATTGCACCAATATTAAGGTCACTCCAGTAGACCACAGTGTCATCAGTATATGACAGCATTTTCCAACCTCTGTAGTGTTGACCAATGTCATTAATAAACCATGAGAATAATAAAGGACCTAATATGGAGCCCTGGGGGAATCTATCAGTGACTGCAAGGCAGCTGGAATGAGCCCCCTTCCACTTGACCTTTTGTGATCTGTCAGCTAGATAGTTTGAGAACCAAGACAGTGAGTGCTTGTCCAGACCTAACATTTCTAATTTGCCATGGAGTAACCTGTGGTTGACCAAATTGAATGCCTTGGTTACTGTGAATCTATGAATATGGTTGCTGTGAGTAGTCCTTTGTCCACTGCACCTATTGCGTCACTTGTAAGTTTAACAAGTGCCGTGTCCATGCCATAACACTTCCTGTAGCCATGTTGTTGATGATAGGTTTGCTAATTTTTTTAATATTTTGACTCCAAACTTTCAACATACCCATTTTTCTACACAATCTCATAAACATGACAGGTATTATTTTTTAAATCCTGGTTGATACTTGGCAATACTTTGACCAGCCACAGATCGCGGATATCATGCAGATTGTCTAGAGTATGTGGCTGACTTGCTGTAGCTTGGAACCGGGCCCAACATGTCTCATGTTGGTGTGTTTGGATACCTTTGGCCCTGTCCTTGCAGAGATTGTTTGGTGTTCTTTAGAGTTGGGTGAGTTTCTGAACTCCCTGAAGAAGGCGGTGGTGACACCACTCCTTAAGAAACCTTCTCTTGATCCAAACTGTTATGCTAACTACAGGGCAATCTCTAACCTTCCCTTTATAGGGAATGTGATTGAGAAAATAGTCACGTTGCAGCTGGAGAACCACCTTACCTTCCATGACATCTATGATTCCCTCCAGTCCAGTTTTCAGAAGAGGCGTAGTACTGAGACTGATCTGGTTCGGGTGCTCAATGATCTCCTGATAGCAAGAGAACAGAAGCACTGCTCCATCTTGGTGCTTCTTGATCTCCCTTCAGCCTTTGACACCATGGACCATGGGGAATTGCTGGAGTGTTTGAGGGGAATCTGTGGCCTGTCAGGGACAGTCCTCAGATGGTTTTAATATTTCCTCACTGGCAGATCCCAGAGGGTGGTGTCTGGGATGTATTCCTTGGACTCATTCTCTCTGCCATGTGGGGTCCCTCAGGGCTCTGTGCTGTCCCCAATGCTGTTCATGGTGTATATGCTGCTATTGGAAGACATTGTGAGATGGTATGGATGGAGGTTTTACTGTTATGCAGATAATACCCAGCTCTACTTGTCCTTTGTGCCTGACCAGGATAGCACAGTCTTAATCTTTAACAGCTGTCTTGCAGAAATCCAAGACTGGATGAAGACCAGCTGGCTGAAGTTGAACTCTGATAAGACTGAGGTGTTGGTGGTGGATCCAGGTCACCGGATAGAGGGATCAGTAGCAGGGTCTCTCTTGGGGCTTTGGCTTGAGGGTAACCAGCTGCCTTCCTCTGAATAGGTGCGAAACCTGGGGATGATTCTTGATGATGGGCTGACATTGCACTCTTAGGTGTCAACAGTAGTCAAGTCCTCTTTTTATCATCTGAGGTATATCGCCTAGGTTAAGCATCTTGTTCCATCTAGTGACCTTCCAAAGTTGATCCACACCTTTGTGACCTTGCGCCTGGACTACTGTAACTTCCTTTACCTAGGGCTTCCAGGGGTTGATATCCACTGCTTGCAGCTAGTGCAGAATGCAGCGGCAAGGTTGTTGATGGGGGTTCCTCATTCGAGCCACATCTCTCCTGTGCTGCGTGAACTGTATTGGCTGCCTGTACAGTGGTGGATCACCTTCAAGTTCTGTCTTCTGACCTACAAGACCCTACACAGACAGGGTCTGGGCTATCTGCAAGAGCTCCTGATTCCTTGCTGCCCCAACTGACCACTCCTGTCAGCCAATGAGGGGTTGCTAGAGGTTCCCAATGTATGGTTTAAAACCTCAGGGTTGTGAGCCTTTATACAAGTGGCCTGCACCATGTGGAACTCTCTACCTCATCAGATTTGAGAGTGCCAGACCATGGTGAGCTTTAAGACAGCCTTAAAGACCGATTTGCTCCACCTTGTCTTTGGGGATTTTATGTAGTAAACTGTTTTAATGTACATTGGCCTGAAGTTCGGAATTGCATTGTGTTTTATTATTTTATTGGTTTTAATGTGTTCTTATTGACAAAATTTGTACAGTGCTTTAATATCTTTGAATTGCACAATAAAAAAAAAAGATTATTATTATTATTTTCACACTTGTGGTGCGAAATTACATTTCCGCCAATATACCATAAATGATACATGTCATTGTAGGGGAATTTCTGTCTCACCTTAATGTGCTGCTGTGTCCTTTTGTGTCTGCAATAAAAATGTGGGAAGTTTTGAGCTTAACCTGAGAGTGGACTCCCTTATTTAAAAAAAAACTGAAGTGGTGAGTGCTGTGACTTTTGCTTGCTTCATTGACCTTTTGTCACAGAGCACCCATCCCCCAAGGCGCGGCTCTTATATTCCACAAATGGTCCATGTTATGTTTGTAAGGGCAATCATTAAGTGGCTATCTTGAAATTTGGGGTCAAAATTAAAAAATAAGAGTGAATGTGTAAAGATGGAATGTATGAAGAGTGAATGCGTACTGAATGTGGGAAGAGTTCCTGTGTGAAGAGGGAATGTGTAAAGACTGAATTTGCCAGGCCTTGCATGTCTGTGGGTGGACAGAGTCTTTCCAGATTGCACGGCCCAAAGGGCCTTGCACATCTGCATCTTTTCATGCAGGTCCCAAAGTGACCAGCAAGAATGAGGATACGATTCCACTATCTCAAAAAGAAATTAAATTTTTTTGCAAAAAAACTTCATTAATGCACCAGTTAGAGCAACTTAACACCACAAAAGTTGGAAATGTGGTATTAGGGTTTCCTACTCTAACTCCCAACCCCCATCTTCTTTCTTCACACATGGCCCGCATTGCTCTGTATAAAGAAAGCTACAACAAATGTGGTGGCAATATGTGGCAAGACATACTTCTCTACCTTTGAAGAGTATATCACTATGAGGCACTGAATTGGAGCTGAACCTTCTGCTTCAGACTGGAGGCTACAGGATGGGGGGAAGGGTGAGCATTAAGGTTGATAACCCCAAGGGAGAGGCTACCACTGATTTGCCAAGATGTCAGAGAACCAAAACCCTAATATTTTTTTTTTCTTTTGCTGCTTGGGGGGTGGGGGTTGGGAGTTAGTGCTGGAACCCCCTAATGCCACCTTTCCTGCCTTTTGTGGTGCTAGGTTACCCTAACTGGTGCATTAATTAAGTTGTTTTTACAAACAATATAGATATAATTTCCAATATGCAATAAAGACTAAGAACTGGTATAAGTACTTTAAACAAAGAGAAAACTGACTTGAAGTGGATAAAAGACATTCCAATAAAGGACAACCAACTAATAATTAGGGAATTATACCACATCAAAGTTTTAAGTTGGAACATAGATGGTAAAAAAATAAATTATAAGATGATGACTTTCCAAAATATTTAAATCTTTTTAATATCATTGCTCTCCAAGTAACCAGGATACAGGAACAACATATACATTTAAAGGGATATGCAATGATCTCTGTCAATGCAGATAAAGTTTTTTTTTTAATTCTGACATAATCAAATACTTGGCCTTTTTGACTAAAGTAGGTATAAAATGCTCTTTCAAACTCCTTGATACTCAAATGGACTTCTTCATCATTGATACTGACATAAAAACTGCAAAAGTAGTCAAGGAATAAGGCACGGGGGGGAGGAATTCTGCTATTATGTTAATATATCAAAGGGTGGGTTGGAATCCTGAGTTCAAAGGGTGAGAAACTTCAACTACCATGAGGTACATTAACATGACATTATCCTTCCGATGAAATTGCCTTATTCCACTTACAAATTGCTTAGTAGGGTTAGTTTTTTTATCAGTGTAGTAGTGTCATCATTTAATGCTGTATCTCTAAATATTAGGTGCAATTGGTAAGCTGAACTAGTTGGGTGCAGTTGCACTGCAGGGAGTGAGTAATGGGTGCATGGTTATGGTGTATTCCTCACTTTTAACTTCCTGCACTTCTAATGTGATCTGTGAGGGTGAGCTGGAGGCCTGGCCTGTGCTTCTTGCACTATCCATGTAATCTGTATCAGAGCTGAAAGCCAAGGATGTTTACATGTCATCTGATCCAACTCAGGTGGGTAACAGGGCTGACTAATGCCCAGTCCTATTTTTTATGCAGAGAGAATTAAAAGCAAGTATCTGTTCTGCCCTCTCCTCTTCTGTCACTTGCCTTTTACTCATCTGATCGCACAATCAGACTTTCCTGTGGCAACTAAGGAACTGTCCATTCTGGAGGTCCCACTCTCCCATTATCTCCCTTCCTGTACTTGCAGTTTCTTGCTGTTTCTATTTTTTTATCCACCCCCTTGATTTTCTGTGGCTAAAAAAAATGTATGTGAATGTTTATGTGATACCGAGATCCCTTGGTTTGCAAATGTACATAGTTATATTGCTGAAATGATTGCAGAAAACATTATTTGAAATTCATGGGGTTAATCTTCAGATGCAGTTTACATCCACAAGCTCATTTGCAGAGATGTCAACAGGAGATCAGTTCTGGGATACAATGTTCTATTTTGTTGCACTTGCAGGAAAGAAATTGACAAAGTTCTGATACATTTTGTGAGAAACAGGAAATGTATCTTAATGAGCTCAGGATGCAGAAGTTAATTGCCAGGTAAAGACATAAAGTATACTGTAAAAAGAGCAATATTTTGCTAGAGAAATAAAGAGATTGAAATTTAGAGTTGAAGGACTTTTTGTTTGAACTGCCTGTATAAGAGCTAACCTGCTCAATGTTATATTTTTATTTTATTGTTATTGATAACAATGAAATGCTACTAGCAAATGTTATACCTTCTCCTGGTTCTCCTATTCTTCTTGACCTATGCCTTGATGACAAGCTGCTGCAGAGGAAAGCAGCTGATGAGGTTCAAGCAGGAAGTTTAATTTGTCCTGTACTTGTTTTTGTATACTAGATAGGTAAGTGGATATTATATTAGTTTTAGAGCAAGGTTTGCACTCATTTTGCTGATGGTTTAGTGATGTATGTATGCATAATTTTCTTGTTGTGTAGAATCATATTTTTATGTTGATTGTGTGCATGCTTAAGAAACATATTGTGGCACGTTGCCAGAAGCAGGTTGTGAAGGCATGGCACTGTTGTGGCCAATGCTCCCACAGCCTTTAAAGGCTTAGCCTGCTTTCCCAATGCCATGACATGCTGCTGCTGACACTAGTTCAGCAAGTGTGCCATAACCTTGTTAGGTTTCAGTGCTGCAATCAGGGGCCGCCTCGTTATTGCAGCATAAGCCAGCCGCTGCAATGAGGGAGTGACCCGTCATTGCTGGGCGGAACCTTGTAACAGTGATATTGTTTGTGAACATGGTGGTGGCTTGTCGCCGTGTTCACAAGCAATATTAAGCACCCCCCTCTTAAGGTGTGTGTGCCCCCCCACCATGTTTGTTTGCAGACGGGGGCCGAAATCCCCATCGGCATAAGTGCCTGAGTGATGTTGCCGATGGGGGTGCTCACTCCCTGTCCGCATTATGTAACACCCCCCCTGCTTTTGTTGTGTGCTAACGGGGGTGCCCAATCCCTGTCAGCTAATGTCAGCCCCCTGCATTTGTTGTGTGCTGATGGGGGTGCACAATCCCATTAGCATAATGTAACTTCTTTTGATGTGTGCCGGTCGGGGGTGCCCAACTCTCATCAGCTACAGCTACCCCATGCTGGGAGCCCACCCCAGCATGCCACATGCCCCTGTTAAAAAAATGGTCCTGCAATGTTTTTTTTTTACCCTGTCAAAAAAGAAAATGGTCCCTCGCGGTCTCCCTGCCCCCTTCCCACAACCCAAGCCCACCCACTGTGCACCCTGCCTCCCCAACCCCTCACCCCATACTTACCCCATACTTACCTCTGGAGAGCAATGATCTTCGGTGGGCCAGGAACACGTCTGCACTCTTCAAAGCCGACTGCAAACTGAGGAAATGCCAGTAAGCTGTATAATGGAATAAATAAGGTTTTTTCAACTTTGATGCATATCTCAGGCATTTTTTGGAATGTTGACACCAAAGTTTCATCATGGGGTTTTTGTGACCCTTCCTCATGAATTCTGGCACTGTCATGGCGTTAATCAGCCCCGGAAGGTGATTGTGTGGTCACTGCATGAAATCACTTTTGGGACTGATTAATGAAATGACAGTGCCAGTGCTCATGAGGAGGGCTCTCAAAAAGCCTATGTTGCAATTTTGGTGGAAAAAATACAAAAAATGACTGTTTTACAAGCGTGCATTGAGCAGTTTGCACACATGCTCGTAAGTTCGCAAATTTATAATATTTTAACTACAGATTTTCAACATTGCCATTGTTTTGCACCTCCATATGAACAGTACAGCTGCCATTTTTCACATTCTGGCTGAAATGTGTTTTCCCAGTTCCGGCACAGAATAGCGCCATCACTGTGGGAAATCCATGTTCGGGACACATTATCAAAATGACAGTGACACTATTCATTAGCAGAGGTCCTAAAATGCCTATGTTGAAAATTTTTTTTTTTATTCCTATTTATGCTCCTCCGGACGGCCGCCGCCCATCCGACCGACTCCTCCAGCCCCATCCCCCGGAATCGCCAGCGCTTACCTTGTACCTGGCCTGGGAGAGGAGCCTGCGGGGAGTCGGTCATCATCCTGCTTGCCGCTGGCTTTTTCTGCCTCTGGTTTTTCACCCAGGAGCCCCAGGAGTAGGAACGCATGCGCGTGGAGGAAAGCATGCACCTACAGCCCCGGTTACGACCCCTATCCCCCACCCCATGGCCTAATGCCCGGCTCCCTCTGAGCCTGTGCAGCTCCTAGCCTCCATTAGGGGTCACCATTGGCTGAGGGATGCTGCATCACCTCCCTGGAGAGGAGAGTCTGCCTGTGGACAGCTCAATCCAGCTCCGCCCACCTCTCCACTGCTGACCTCCGATGACCCGTGCTCGTTCCCGAACCCAGATTGCCGGTGTGCCGTGAGGTAAGGCATCCAGTGCCTCAGCCCTCAGCACCACCGGGCCAGATCTATGTTGAAAATTTGGTGATGAAAGTCCATAAAATGAGTGTGCTACAACCATGAGTTGCGCAGTTTCCACACACGCTCGTACCTTCACAACTTTGCAATATTTTTACTCTAGATTTTCAACATTGCCATTTTTCCACACCTCCTTATGAACAGTGCAGCTGTCATTTTTCACATCCTGGCCAAAATGTGTTTTTGCTCTTCCGTCGCACAATAGCGCAGTTTCTGTGGGAAATCAGTGTTCGGGACACATTAAGAAAATCACACTGACACTGTTCATGAGCAGAGGTCCTAAAATGCCTATGTTGAAAATTTTGTGATGAAACTCCATAAATGACTGTGTTACAAGCGAGTGTTGTTCAGTTTCCACGCACCCTTGTAACTTTGTAAATTAGTAATATTTCCACACCACATTTTCAACACTGGCATTTTTCCACACCTCCTTATGAACAGCACAGCTGCCATTTTTCACATCCTGGTCAAAATGTGTTTTCGCACTTCTGGTGCAGAATACCGCAGTCGCTGTCGGAAATCAGTGTTTGGGACAGATTAGGATCAAGCGAGTGGGCAGAAAAATGTGCCAACAGAGGCAGGAGCCCAGTACAAACGGGCAGCCTGCAGTGCCAGGAGAAACAGAATGAAAGCGTGAGACAGGGGGAGTGAGCAACCTCAATGGAGCTCTGTTGGGACAGCAGCAGATTTCTTTGTGGGCAGAAAAAGGTGCCAATGCAGGCAGGAGCCCAGTACAAAAGGGCAGCCTGCAGCGCCGGGAGAAACACAATGAGCGAGTGAGAGAGGGAGAGTGAGCGAGCTCAACGGAGCTCTATCATGACTGCCGCGGATTTCTTTGTGGGCAGGAAAAGGCGGCAACACAGGCAAGAACCCAGTACAAAAGGCCAGCCTGCAGCGCCAGCAGAAACGGAATGAGCGAGTGAGAGATGGGGAATGAGCAAGATCAATGGACCTGTGTCTGGAGTGCTGCAGATTTCTTTGTCGTGGGCAGAGAAAGGCAGCAATGCATGCAGGGTCCCAGTACTAAAGGGTAGCCTGCAACAGCGGGAGACACAGAATGAGTGAGTGAGGGAGGGGAGTGAGCGAGCTCAACGGAGCTCTGTTGGGACTGCTGCAGATTTCTTTGTGGGCAGAAAAAGGTGCCAGCAGAGGCAGGGGCCCAGTACAAAAGGGCAGCCTGCAGCACCAGGAGAAACACAATGAGTGAGTGAGACAGGGGGAGTGAGCGACCTCAACGGAACTCTATTGTGACTGCTGTGGATTTCTTTGTGGGCAGAAAAAGGCTGCAATGCAGGCAGGAGCCCAGTATAAAAGGCCAGCCA
Source organism: Neoceratodus forsteri (assembly GCA_016271365.2). Classification (NCBI taxonomy): domain Eukaryota; kingdom Metazoa; phylum Chordata; order Ceratodontiformes; family Ceratodontidae; genus Neoceratodus; species Neoceratodus forsteri. The sequence goes on from CM057454.1 coordinate 25,941,324, forward strand.
GCAGCACTGGCAGAAACGGAACGAGCGAGTGAGAGAGGGGGAGTGAGTGAGCTCAACAGATCTGTGTCAGGACTGCTGCAGATTTCTTTGTGGGCAGAAAAAGCTGCCAATGCAGGCAGGAGCCCAGTACAAAAGGGCAGCCTGCAGCAGTGGGAGACACAGAACAAGCGAGTGAAGGAGGGGGCGTGAGTGAGCTCAATGGAACTCTGTTGGGACTGCTGCAGATTTCTTTGTGGGCAGAAAAGGCAGCAATGCACCCAGAGGCCCAGTACAAAAGGGCAGCCTGCAGCGGTGGGAGAAACAGAATGAGCAAGTGAGAGAGGGGGAGTGAGCGACCTCAACGGAGCTGTATCATGACTGCTGCAGATTCTTTGTGGGCAGAAAAAGATGGCAATGAAGGCAGGATCCCAATACAAAAGGCCAGCCTGCAGCGCCGGCCGAAACAGAATGAGCGAGTGACAGAGGGAGAGTGAGCAAACTCAACGGACCTGTGTCGGGATTGCTGCAGATTTCTTTGTGGGCAGTAAAAGCCACCAACAGAGGCAGGAGCCCAGTACAAAAGGGCAGCCTGCAGCGCCAGGAGAAACAGAATGAGCGAGTGAGAGAGAGGGAGTGAACCATCTCAACGGATCTCTGTCAGGACAGCTGCAGATTTCTTTGTGGACAGAAAAGAGTGCCAATGCAGGCATGAGCCAGTACAAAACAGCAGCCTGCAGCACCGGGAGAAACAGAATGAGCGAGTGACAGAGGGACAGTGAGCAAGCTCAACGGACCAACGCAATCAACATTCGGCCTTGACAAATGCTTGTTGTAATATATTTTGTGTTTTTATTAGGTGTTTAAGATGTTTTTCTTGTGTAGGCAGCACTGAGGCTTTCTGGGTCTGGATTTTTACGTAGGAAGAATGTTTTCTTAAGTCTTTGGATTGGCTTTCTTTGCAGTTTGTGATTCACAAACAAATCCCACAAAGAGAATGCGGTGGGTGGGTTTGATGATAACTGCTGCCACCTTGGTAACTGGCTAGTAAAAAAAGAAAAAAACATTTTAAAACACTGTAGTGCCCTCAAAAAAAAAATACATATTTCATTTTTACTCTTGTTTTTATTTTTATTTGATTTTTAAAATCCTATATAAAATGTAACCCATGTTTGAAGTGCAATAATACCCTGCAGGTGGGCAGCATGGGCTATACCAGGACTTCAAGGCACTATTAGGCCTTCCACCTGCAGCATTAGGCCTCATTACACCCCTGGGTGATCTGATATAGCCCAATACCACCCACCCTGGAGGGTATTATTGCTTGCTTTTTGAACAGGAAATGCAAGATAGACAACACTGCCTATGTTCAGCCACATCCAGGGGGAGAGATACAGATGCAAACTGACTGGAATTGAACCAGATTAAGCTGTTGGTGCTATCTGAGTGACGAGGGAAAATTTGTTCATAACACTGGGGAAATGCACCTACTCTTGCCATTAAGGGGAGACTCTGGCTGTGGGATTGTCAAGATGGCCAACCTGGGAGTTGGAGGCAGTGGTGGAGGGAGTGTCATCTCACACAAATTGGTGGAGCTCATGGATTGTGGACTACTTGAACAAGATTCTGCTCATTCTACTGGGATACTGACCAGTATTATTTTTGCTCCTCCAGTGATGCCTTCTGGGTGAGGTGTCTATGCCGTTGTCTGGTGAAAGGAACTTTCCTGTATTGCATTTGCCTGCCATCTTATCTGTCATTACACCTTCTGCATTGCTGTCTGATCTGAGTTCTTCAAAATTTCTTTGGTCTTCTTGCCAGGACTTTCACTCTGTGGAAGCTTTTTTTTTTGCAGAGGTTCAGCAGTTTTGACAATGGCTTTTGGAATTCCTTGTGGTTGAAGATGGCATATTCTGCAACCTTTGTAAGTCTCCAACTTCAGTTTTACATCGAGTCCAGCGGGCTCTGGATCCTGCGCCTTGTTCTGCTGTCATTGCCCCAACAGTTTTCATGACTTCCTCTGTGGAGCAAACACCCCACCTATCAGGACATACCCCTTGGTCACCGAAGACAGCCCTTCTGGAAGTGGGCTGGCAACAACCCTTGGATGGATTGTTTTGGGAAGCAGGGGTTGCCACATCTGCTAAAGACATTCAGGCCTTGGTTTGGATGAGCCCCCCTCATTACACTAGCCCCATAGAATGCTTGGGACACCAGCCCCCTGCCATGATACCTGCTGGACATACTCTTTCAGCAGTTCTGGGTTTGGTCCCAGTTACCAGGACACCACAGCCTCTGTTGCATTCACCTGGTGGGTTCGGGGGTTTGACTGCAGTGTCTCTGCTTCTCCAGGAGCAGCCAACACAGTTTATTGCCTTATCCTCTTCCCCAACCCAGTCTGCCATGGATCCTGCTTCCTCCTTTACTGCTCCATCCATTTTGGCTGCTGATGGATTATTTCAGACCTCCGATTCTGCTCCCAGTCCATCCAGATATGCTACTTCTGATTTATCTGAACTGTCTGCTGTGCTTGACTTGGTTGCACCTTTGCCAGTTCACTCCTCTAATCTGGCTCCAGTGCTGTCAAAAGCTAATGTTTCCACAGACTCTACTGTTTCCTCCAATTTGTTTATTTGTTTATTAGAATCTAGGATTACAGTACCTTTGAGCCAAGGCTCTTTTACAAAGGTTCCACGTCAGTAGTACAGGCATTCATCAACAGGCAGGTTACAGAGTGACAGACTAAGAACATATTAAAGTTAACACAGTATATGATATAAGACAGTAACATTTAGTTTACAAAAAATCCAACAAAGGAGATGCGATGCACAGGAAAGAGTAAGAGGGCAATGGCATGAGGGGAAAAGGGCTGGGACTGGGGGGGTGGATTTGGAAATGGAGGGACAGGTGGTGCAGCCGAGTTGCCTTGTCAGGATAGACACAGCATAAGTGCTTGAGTGGTTGTGATGGAGAGGTAAGTGCTAGAAGAGTGGGCAAAAGATAGCCAGACACCTGTGGGGTCGGAAACAAAGTAGAGGACAGAGATGATTAAGTGGTGAAAACACAGGTGTTTGTGCCAGTTAGGGAGAGGTAGAGTTTTGTTTTGAATGCTCTAAGTGATCCAGTGGAGGAGATGTCACTTGAAAGTTTGTTCAGCCAGCTCAGGGACCTGTAAGCAAAAGACCGTTGCCCTTGGGACGTGCGGCAGTGGGGGATTTGAAGGATAAGGGGCTTAGAACTCCTGGTGATGTGGTTATTGATTTTGAGATTTAGGAGGGCGCTGACTCCTGGCGGGGTTTCTCCCATCATGATTTTCTTGGCTGTTATGCAAGTTTGGTATTTGATTTGGTTGTTCAGTTGCAGCCACCCTGATTTGGAGTAGAGGTCACAGATGTGGTTGAGGCGGTGCAAGCCAGCAGGCTTGATTGAGGGAGGTCGATACACGCTTGAGGGAGGAGGTTGTGGCAGATCCATAGATGATGAGACAGTAGTCAATGATACTGATAATAGAGCTCTAGACAGCGATGAGCAGTGCTTCAGGGGTTAGGTGTTTCCTATGTCAGAAAAGGCGGCCCATCCTGGAATTGGCAGCTTTCTCCATATTGTTGAAGTGTGGGACATAGGAGAGATTGCGGTCGAGGGTGAGGCCAAGGTATTTGAAGGTATGAACTTGTTCAAGGTTGAAACCTAGTTTTGTTCTAATAGGGAGCTGATGATGTTTGAATTTGCTGTGGGAGCTGCAGAAAAGTAAGGTCTTTGTTTTTTCCTGGTTAAGGATAAGTCTTTGTTTTTCGAACCAGTTTTCAACTGTGGAGAAGGTCTCCTGGAGTTTGCCTTGTAGATGCGCTGGATCAGGGTGTGAGGCTAGGATGACTGCATTGTCAGCGTAGAGAAGGATCTGTGCAGGGTAGGATTCAGGTAGTGAGTTCAAGAAAAGACTGAATAGGAGGGGGCCTAGGATTGAGCCTTGTGGGACTCCGGACCTGACTGGTCTTGGATCTGAGAGCGTGCTATCGATTTTCACTCTTTGGGAGTGGTTTTCTAAATAGCTTTTGAACCAGTTAACAGAGTTTGGTGAGAGCCTTGCTAGTCAGAGCTGGGTGAGTAGGAGGTGGTGGTTGATGGTATCAAAGGCTTTGGTTAAGTCAATGAAGGTGGATCCAAAGAGATGGCTGTTATCAAGTGAGTGATGGATTGCACCAGTGAATTCGAATTGTGCTGTGGTGGTGCTATGGCCCAGTCTAAAGCCATGATGCTCCTAGCACAGGATGTTGTGTTTGTCTAGGAAGTCAGTGAGTTGGTCAGACACAATCCGTTCTAGGGCTTTGGAGAGTGGAGGCAGGATGGAAATAGGACAGTAATTCTCAGCAGCTGTTTTGTCACCACTTTTATGAATTGAGGTTACCACGGCAGATTTCCAAATGTCAGGGAATTGGTTATGGCTGAGTGAGAGGTTAAAGATCTTGGTAAGAGGCTGGAGAACCTCTTCAAGGGTTAGTGATAACTGCTTGAGGTCGATGGAGTCACTGCTGGATCTGGTGTTGCGAATGGCTTTGGCAACGTAGCTATGGACTTGGTGCATTTTTACTGCTTTAAAGTAGAAGAGAGGGTGGCTGTAGTTGGTTGGGAGGGCCAGGGTGTCAATGTCATTAAAAAAACCATGAAAGAGAACAGCACAGAGGTTTGAGAAAGTGGCATTGAATGTGTCAGCAATGGGCTTCTGCAAGGGTGGTTACTCCATTAATGCTGAGTACTGAAGGAGGTGATTTAGCTTGCTTCCCAGTGACTTCTTTGATGTTATTCCAGAAGTCCCTACCGTTACCCCAAGTGGTAGTGAGTGCATTGTGGAAATAGGTGGACTTCATATCCCGGATATATTTGGTGCAGTCATTTCATGCCTGTTTATAGTTAGCAATATCAGCTTGTTTCCTGGTGATTCTGTCAATCTCCCAAAGGTGGTCCTGAGATTTTAGATGCCGTAGCAGGTCACCAGTGAGCCATGGGTTACAAAGGGCTTTGGCCTTGCACTTCTTGATTGGAGCAAATATGTTGCATGCTTGGTTGAAAATCAGGATGAAGTGCTCCAGTGCAGTGTTCACATTGGTTGCAGTGAGGACTGGGGACCAGTCCTGTTGACGAAGGTGGATTTTGAGATGAGGTAGTTTGCTTCTAGGTAGAACTTGGCTAGCAATGCTTTTTTGGGGGGGGCTTAAAGAATTTGTTGGACCAGAAGCAGCTTACGGGGGAGTGGTCACTAATAGCATCTGGGAGGAGAGTGGTGTTTGTGATCCTTGTGGGGTGGCTTGTGAGGATCCAATCCAGAAGGGTGCTGGTACCTGTTTTATCATTTGTTCTGGTACAGGAGCTGACCATTTGGGTGAGGTATGCTGCTGCTATCAGGTCTTTGTAGGCCTCTTCCTCTGTTGCATTCCAGTTTATATTAAAGTCACTGAGGAGGATGCTTTCAGTGTCAGGTGCAAGTGATTTGGTAAAGTCGAGCACTGCGTTAAGCCCATTTTCTTGCTCTCGAGGTGGGATGTAGAGTGTGACGACCGTGATGGTTTTGTTATGTGTGTCAAAGAGGATCGTGACAGGAAGAATCTGTGCTGTGGTGGATTTGGGTGTTAAGCTGATGAGGTGTCCACAGATCATGTCTTTAAGGTACAGGGTGCAGCCTCCACCCCTTTTGATGTATGATCAAGCCAATAAACATTGTATCCAGGGAGGGTGATGGCATGGTCAGGGATTGAAGGTGAGAGCCAGGTTTCCACAACTGCTAGTATGTCAGAACGATGCTGGCAGGTGAAGACCTGAAGGGCATCAATTTTGTGAGGAAGACTGCATATGTTTAGGGAAATTATTGAGAGGGATCCGGGTTGGGTGGTCTGGGTTGTTCATTTAGTGGGGGCTGGTCCAGGATTTGGGTGAATGTTTCCTGATAAAAGCAGAAGAAGAAGTAAATGTTTGAGTTAACTGGTGTGAGATACCCCTGACTGACACTTGTTCCTCAGGGCCAGGGAACTGCGAGATTCACCAGGGCACGTAAACGGGCGGAGGCATGGGTATAGCATGGCAGTAGTGGTGACAGTCAGGGGGGTATCCAACAGCCATTTTGGGAAAAGGGCCGCTCCGTAGAGATAGTTGAAGCCCAAGGTAGGTACATGAGATCAAGTGGAAGGGTACCATGGGGGGGTGGTGGTATGTAAATTGGTAGATGTTAGGGACAGTGGGAAAGTATGCACGGGGGGATGTAGGAGAGGGAAGAGGGAAATGAGAAAGAGAAGAGAGAGGTCAGGGTACCAGGGGAAACATGATTCAGGGTGTGGGGGAATTAGGTAAAGCAAGTGGTTCCAGGAGAAACAAGAAGGGAGCAGGGGTAGTGAGTAGTCACGGGGGGTAGCAGAAGAGGAGGGAGTGGCAGATAGGGAGTTGAGAGGGTGCAAGATAAGTGTCAAAAGACAGAGAGACAAGAGGTATCAGCTCTGGCTAGGAGCACAGGAGTGAAGTGGTATGACAGCACTAGGGAACGACAAGGGGGTGGACAGATACAGGGACCAGTAGCATATGAATAGAGGGGTGAGGCACTACAAGGGGCATGGAGACAGTCTATTTAATTAAGGACGGAGGTGGGGGGGTGGGTGTAAAATTTCGGATGATTTAATAGATCCTACTGTTCTGCCATTTTCTGCTGTGGATAGTTCTTGTACTGAGACCGTGCTGTTGATTGCTGAGTCTGTTTTGCAGAAGCTGCTGCACTCCTCTGACTCATATCTGTTAGTTTCTGTTTCCAAGGTAGTAACATCTTCAGAGATCCCTCTGCAGCCTCCCGCTGTTGTTACTGGGCCCCAGGTCTCCCCAGTGTGTTTGTCGGACACTCCTCTTGTGGACTCCTGTCCTGCCATTGCTTTACCCTATACCTCTTGGGCAGACTTAATGGACATTTCTGATGCAAAGCATGAGTCTCTCTCTTGTTCCCTGAGTTGTCCTCAGTGGCAGCGCCTCCCCCCACTATCAGAGCTGCTGTGGTGTTGCTGGGTCCTCCGAAATCTGTGCCGAAAAAGCCACCCTTTTGGATGGCAGACCTTTTTTACAGATTGGGGGAACTAGCCAAGCACTGTAACACTGTCTGTCTCAAATATAGAGGGGGTCTGGAGGAGCCCCCAAACAGAGTCTATGTTGCATATCAACTGCTGAAAGAATCTTTGCAGTTTTTGGTGTTAGAAATGTTTGCCCTCATTCATACCTCTGGAGATACCCAATTCAATATCAGTTTCCATACCCCTCAGTTATTGTATAATTATGGGACTAAATACACCTCACTGAAGTTGGATCTTCTGTAGACACCTTTCCTTGCCATTCCTCTCACAAAGCCTTCTCTAAAAACCATCACCATTCTTTTCAGGAATGAAGGGGTACATATCACATACATCCTGCACTGAGTAAAGCAACATGCTGATGTTATGGATCTTCCTACTCTGATTCTGGATAATGAAAATATTTGGATGGGGGGGGCGCTGGAAAATAAAAGTAAAGCTATGGATTTCAAACTCTGGCATTTAACATCTACAAAGTAGTTTTTACATAAGTCGTGTTTGGGGCTTTAGTTTCTATACTGGCCAGCCTAAGACCTGGCATACTGTAGGTGTGGATATCTCTCTCTCATCTTAGCGTTGCCTGTGACATGCAAGTTTGTACATTATGTCTTGGTACAGGTCTTGCTAGTCATTTCTGTTCTAATACTATCAGATTTAACCTGTGTGAGGAACTGGGCCACTCCTTCCGCCGGTGTCCTTTGGCAGTCCATAGTAAAGGTGCTTACTATGACCAGGATGACACGGTGCAGGAGGCACAATTGCTTACATCTCATGATACTGCTCCTGTTCCTAAGGATATGCTTTCTTTACAGACTCTGGAAAAGTTCCTTGTTGCCCCAGACCTGGCTGCTGGGACTTTGTTGATCAGTAACCTCCTGCCTCTCAGAACTGGCATGCCTGCAGAAGTTGTTCTTCCTGTTTTGGAAGCATCTATGCCTCCGGCCCTTTACTCAGTGCTGGTCTCAGTGGATCCTGTTGAGGATTCTGTTCCTCCCTTTATGACTGACTCTGTTTCTATGTCTCAGTCTGTGGAAATGCTTCTGCCTTCCACCCCTCAGGAGGGGTACTGTAAATGGTGGACTCTGGTAAGCATTGAAGCTCTCACTCCACCCCAAAATATACCCCTATACATTTATTTATTTAGTTTTTGTTAACCGGGTAGGTACACTAGACAGCATAGCTGCCTATTTTCATGTATCACCTGGGAGTTCAGGTACAAAGTGGTGTCAAAACTGCACATGAGAACTTCCGCCTAATCTCCATCCTACCTTCACTCTCCAAGGCCCTGGAACGTACTGTTGCAGACCAGCTTACTGACTTCCTGGACAAGCACAGCATCCTGTGCAGGCAGCAACATGGTTATAGAAAGGGTCGTAGTACCTCCATGGCACTACTTGAATTTACTGGTGCCATCCACTACTCACTGGACAATGGTCAGCTAACTGGGTCTACTTTCATTGATTTAACAAAGGTCTTTGATACCGTCAACCACCATCTCCTGCTTGTCCAGCTCCAGATCGCTGGGCTGTCACCCAATTCTGTGAACTGGTTCAAAAGTTACCTAGACAACCATTCCCAAAAAGTGAAAATTGCTGATACACTTTCAGATGCCAGACCAGTCCACTCTGGTGTTCCACAGGGTTCAATACTGGGTCCCCTCCTCTTCAGCCTTTTCTTGAACACACTGCTGGATTCCTGTCCAGAACAAATCTTACTCTACACAGATGATGCAGTTATCCTAGCCTCCCACCATGATCCAAATCAACTACAAGAGAACCTCCAGCAGGGTTTCACAGCAGTCAAAAACTGGTTCTTAAAACACAAACTGATCCTGAACCAGAAAAAACAAAGACCACGACTTTCAGCAGCTCCCACAACAAAAACAAATAGTATCACCTCTCCATAAATACCAAGCAAGGAGTCACACTTGAACAAGTCCATACCTTTAAATACCTTGGCCTCACCCTTGACTCCAAACTCACCTATGCTGACCATATTAATAATGTTGCAAAAGTGGCAAACACCAGGCTGGGTCTACTGTTCTGTCATAGGTAGCATCTAACCTCTGAAGCCTTGTCTGTCACCATCCAGAGCTCCATTGTTAACGTTATTGACTACAGACTCATTATCTATGGCTCCGCCACTGCCTCCTCTCTCAAACATGTTTCTACCTCTCTCAATAAAGCCTGTCGACTCATTACTGGAGCCCATTGTCTCACCCATACTTGTGACATCTACTCCCTAATTGGATGGCTGCAACTTAACAACCGAATAAAGTACCAAATCTGCATCACAGCAAAGAAAATACTGCTGGGTAAGGCTCCCCCTGGAGTTCACTCCCTCCTCAAACCCAGAATCAACACCTGCCACACCATGAGCTCTAAACCCCAATTACTGCAAATCCCCCACTGTCGCACAACCCAAGGCCAAAGGTCCTTTGCATATAGGGCTCCTAGCTGGCTGAACAGTCTCACTAGTGGCATCTCTACCTCACCAATGCTGGGTGCATTCAAGGCAAAGCTCTGCCTCTCCCTAGTAGGCTCAAGCACCTGTGACTGCCCTGCTTAAGAAATATTCTCTTCTCTGCTGCCAATAGTCTCTGCTGTCTGCTGTTGTCCTCTCTCCTAGCACTTCATCAGTCCTATGCCCATCAATTGCTCTTACCCCAGTTCTGTCCTGACTAAGCCCCATAGGCTGCCATACTCAGTCCCACCCTCATGCCCTCTTCTCCCTTCAACCCCATTTCCTTTGTTGCCTACATCTCCTAGTGTTTTATGTACTGTCTTTGTAATTACAAGTTAATACAATTGTGTTACTGATTGTTTTATACTGTACTTTGAAACCTGTATGACCTTTATGTCTCTGAGTGCTGACGTGGAACCTTTGTAAAAGAGCTTCCGCTCAAAGGTACTTTGTAATCCTAGACTCAAATAAAATAAAAAAAAATAAAATGAAAAAGAAATCCAAGGTATTGCAAAAAAAGACTCTGTGGTGACCCAAAATAGTTTTTCAATCCTTCAGGGTCAATCTGGAAATGAGGATGGTGATTCTGAAGCATCCTCTGTCTACTCTTCTGTGAAGGACATCTCTGATATTGAAGTGGACATTGCTGATATCTGGCATGCCCAGCAGAAGACACATAAAAAAAGACCTCGATAATTATGATTTTGTGTTTGCTTTCTATGTAATTCATGCCTTCTGACCCTGCTCTTATTCTTAGTGTATTAACTTTAAATATTAATAGTCTTAAGAATTTCCAAAGAAGATTGACAACCTTTGTCTCTTTGAATATGTCAGGGCACAGATATTCTTCTTGCAGGATACCCTTTTTCATACTATGACTGAGCTCTATAAGGATCTGAAAGCTTGGCCCTGGAGACCCTCTTTCTGGTCCATGGTAGAGGTTTCATTCACTTCTGGTACATATCTCTAAAATTATGGATGTGGATCCAGGTAGAATATAAATTTTAGATATACTTTTATACAAACCACTGCGCCTGGGAGTGATCTATGCCTCCAGGTAAAAATGGCCAGGGTTTCCTGTTTTACGGCTTTTATCCCTATTTATGTATGGCTAAGTCCTTTATATTGGGTGAAAACTTTAGTTGCCCCCAGGATTTGGGGAACAAGACAAGTAATTCTCAAAAACCTTTTTGCAATACCACTTATTGGAAACAGATGATTGTCACTACTAGTATATGGGATTCATATAGATGTCTACACTCCTGGGATGGTCACACCTACCATATGGGTCCTCTTTCAACTAGGATTGACTATATTTTTGTTTCCCTATGTTATCAGGTTCAGCACACCCGTATAGTAGACTCTCCCACTTTGGATCACTCAGCAGTGTCTAGTACCCTGAGCCTGGGGACTCAACAGCTCGTAGGCCATGGGTCCTGAAAGTTTAATTGCTCTTTGTTAGAAGTGCTGAACATTGTGGCTCAATGCAGGGAACTTTTTAAAGCCAGGGATTCTGTGCTCAGTTGCTGTGATTCTGTTACTGAATGGCGGGTGGACACCAAGGCTGATTTTAAGTCTCTTTTTCAACTGGTTGAGACACTTAAAAGCCGCTGTTAATATTTTCACTATTTGCAGTTTTCCCAGTTGTTCCACTTACTAACTTTATAAACCAGGAAAAATATCTCCTATAAATCACAAATTGATTCCTTTAGGGGGGATATGTGTGCATACTTATATGAGGTTCCATGTAGAAATTGCGAATTTAAAATCATGAAAATCAATATTGCGATTGCATAATGGCGAGCTGCAGGATAGCCTCACTAAATAATGGTGCTTACCTATTTTGATGACTTCAATAAAAGTGCATGGCATACCTAACATAATCCAGTCCTTCATAGGGTCGGAGGATCCTAATAAGGTGTAACCCACACTCTGTTTATTTTTTCTCCAGCAACCATGTATTTTTCTCTGATGACCAGGTATTTCCTGTTACCCAAAATGCAACAGCATACATTTTAAAAGGATACTACTATATTAGGTTGCATTTGATGGTGATAGGTGGTGAGAGATCAAGATGGAGACATTTGAGATTGTAGCGAGCCAGAAAGGTAAGCCACTGGCTATACATGCAGTCTATGTGTATGGAAACGACAAGGAAAGGGGGAGAAGATTTATTGGAACTGTGCTGCTGGTGCTAAATTCTCCTGTCTGGCTAGGATGCACATGGTGTAAAACTCTGTTAGTGCTCTACTGAAAGAGCATACTCACACACCTGATGCTGGGGAAGCTGGTGTTTGTAAAATCATGGCCAATGTCCATGAAAGAGCATGGTCCATCATCGAGACCACTTCACAGGTGGTTGTGCAATGCACTACCACTGACCCTGAGTCTATAACCGGTCGTTTTCCAGGAGTGCCCCTGATGAAAAGAACTATATAGCGTATCCAACAGGTTGAGCATGGCTGTCCTGTCACTCCTGCTTCTGTGGAGGAACTGAAGATACCCTTAGATTTTAAAACAACTTGTGTGGGAGAAACATTTCTCCTATATGATTGTGGCAAGGAAAAGGATCGCTTCCTTGTGTTTGCCACGGAAGGTAATGTTCAAATGCTCCAGGAGTGCAGCCAATGGATGTTAGATGGCACTTTTAAATCATGCCCATTGTTATTTCAACAGCTGTACACAATTCATTGCATCAAATCCGGAGAGGTTGTAACAGCATTGTATGTGTTTATGTTGACAAGAAGTTCAGCAGCATACGCTAGGCTATATGAATTACTAATAGAAATGTAGCCCAACGTGAACACAGAGTCTGCTATAATGGACTTTGAAAGGGCTGCATGGCTTGCGTTTAGTGCCTGTTTTCCAAATGCTGACATACATGGCTGTTTTTTTCCATTTTGCCCAGGCCATTTGGCAGAGGATACAGAAGCTCCCATTGGTGCTAGATAAATACACTGAAGATCCAGATTTTGCTGTACATCTATGCATGTTGTTGTCATTGGCCTTCGTCCCTGCAGAGGATGTGGTTGCAACTTCTGAAGAGTTAAAGAGGGGGGAGAATACCTGCGAGGAATGGCATACAATTTTTAGTTCCAGGTATGAGCGAATCCAGAGAAAGCAAGTCCTGGTGGAGAAGGCTTTTTTAAAATTGTAAAACTATTGCACTATCGGTGGAGGAATCAATAAAGTAAACCAAGTCATTGAGACTTGTTTTTTTAAACTCTAGATGTCACTGTTTTGATTTGTTGCTGTTGTTCGGAGCAGCAGAGCATTGTTGATATGGCAAGCGGTGGGGCTATTACATTCACTTTTATTGTTGTTGTTCGGAGCAGCAGAGCGTTGTTGATGTGGCAAGCGGTGGCGCTTTTACATTCGCTTTTATTGTTTTAAGGACGGCAAGCAGTGGCGCTATTTCTGCTTGTTAGATATTATTAATGTAGCTTATTTTGTTAATCGCGGTTTTGCCAGTGCTGTTGATGCGTTCTCTTTTTTTTATTCGCTCATAACACGGGTTACCCTTATATGACAATGCATATACACTGCGGGTTGAACAACAATTTGGTGCAAAGTGTAAAAATGTATTTCTTGATGTGTTTAAACATTACCAGAAAGGTACACAATCCATAATGTTGACGTCTGTATGTCATTCCTTTGGCCAGCTTCATGCTGATTCTGTGACTATTTTAACAATGATTGAGAATTTTTTGCACTCCTCATTTGGTACTCCTTTTGCCATGAGTGGTTGCGTAGGAGATGTTTTGGCTCAGCTGTTAACACACCTGGTTTCTGCTGAAGATAATCTCCAACTTTTGGCACCATTACTGTGGCAGAAGTTGATTGTGCTTTGAAATCCATGAAGCCAAAGACTGTTTCTGGACTGGACTGCCTGAGTTCTGAATTTTATGTTAGCTTTTCTGATTTATTACTTGTTATTTTTGCAGGATGTATTTAATGATATGTTAACCACTTCATCTGCTCCTTTGGAGATGTTCCAAGCTATCTTGATTTCACTTTATAAAAACCGGGATCAGACTGATTTATGTAATTGGAGACCAATTTCTCTCCTTAATACTGATTTTAAGCTCCTTGCAAAAATCTTGGTTTGCAGACTGAGTTTGATTACTGTAAAAGTTATCTCTCCCTGTCAGTCGTGCTCCAACCCGGGTTGACAGATTAATGATAATCTGATTTGGCTCAGAAAATTGGTTGCTAGGGGCCACTCAGATAGTCTCCGGTGGGGGGGGTTGATCTCTTTAGATCAAGAAAAAGACTTTGGTGGAGATCATGTGATGAGCCGAGTTTGAGAGGACATCTTCTGTGCTGCTCCTAGGCCCTAATATGAGTAAATGGCAGTAAAGTCTCTATGGACCTGTAACTTTCAGCTAAATATCCTTACCTAATTGGTGAGGTGCTGCAGGCTTGATTTCCTGCAGAACTGCTGAGGGTTTAAGTGAAAGAAAGCAGCGGCGATTTTCCTGACATTGTACTCTCGGCAGCAGTAATAGGCCGATCTGCAGCATTGGGATGGAAGCTGAAATTAGGGAGCCTCTGGCAGCAAGAACCCCAGTGATTAAAAGACTGAAACCCTTATCACCTATCCCAGATGAACAGGAGGACTCGTTAGACAATGAAGGGGGCACTAGCAAGACTACTGAGGATATTCTAGAAATTAAGCAAATGCTGCAGGGGCTGGTGATCGATTTTGCAGCAGTCAAACTGGCATTGCACTCGCTAGCTCAGAGAATGGGGGATGCAGAAGCTAGGATTTCCTCACAAGAATGGAAAGTATCCACTATGGAACAAGAGCTGGTGGCTGTACTAAAACAAGTCAAGAAACTCGATGATAGGATGGAAGATCAAGAGTCTAGAAGTCGGAGAAATAATCTTATACTAGCAGGGCTCCCAGAGAGGGCTGAAGGGTTGGATTGTGTTTCCTTCATACAAGATCTGTTGCTTAAATTGCTATGCCCTACTCCATTTGGGGAGACTTACAACTTGGAGAGAGCTCACAGAGCACTAAGAGAGATGCCCCCACCAGGAGCAAGACCTCGGGTCTTAATCATGCTTTTTCTGAATTACAAGGAAAAGTCTCATGTGTTTTCTACTGCTAGACAGAATAAGGCTCTACACTGGAATGGTGTGTCTCTCTCTGGCTGTTTCAGGATCAAACACCAATGGTTAGGGAGAAACAGAAGGAGTATTCAGAGATCAAGAAAAAGCTGTACCTTGCTGGAATTAAATTTCTTTTACAATATCCCACGACTTTGATGGTATGACTTCAATCTGGGGAGAAGAGATTTTTGACTGTGCTGGACACCTTGGAAGGCCTGTGGTTGGAACTTCCAGAATTATTCAAGTCACCAACCTGAACTTTTGCAGACAAGAAGGGGGCTGGTCTGATCTAAACAGCTGGGACTTTTGAGACTGAAAGGAAATACCAAGCTTATTTTTCTGTCTAGGTTTTTCCTATAATTGTTGCAAATGTTTGGTTAAAATGTTCAAAATAAGATTGTTTGGTTACTGGGAGTCAATTTGGGGGTAAAGGGAGATCGACTTCAGTTTGGAGTTGTAAGGTTTGAAATAGGTGCGAGCAAGTTTAGGTGGGAGGAGGGCTGGCTGGGGTTATGATGTAGGGCAATGTGTGGTTGGATGTTGAGGGGTTTCTGTTGGCACAGCTCAGAGCTCCAAGGGGACCTTCTCTCGTGGGGCTGATTTAGGAAGGAAGGGGGTACGAGAGGGACTTGTTCAGTAAAAGTCAGTCAATGGAGGGAGGGAGGGTTGACCCCTCACCTTGTGGTGGGTGGTGAGAGTGGCATTGGTGGGTGGGATGAATGCTCAGCGGTTTAATGTTAGCTCTTAATATGTAGGCGGTATTTCCCACATAGCTGGGAAACAGTGAGTGGGGCATTGTTGTGCTCTGTTAACTCCCTGCCAAGCTGGATCCCAGTGGATAATAGTTAAATATATTTGCCCAGACTGTATAAGGGCAGATTCTGAATTCTGAGGTGGATGTGTTGAGGGGTAGAGGGGAAAGGTGGAGAACTGAGAAGAGCGGGGTACGGGGAATAGATGTAAATATGTCTCAGATGCTTTTTCATTATTGACAGGGTCCTATGAGCTGCTCATTTAATTGGAGGGGCTGGGGGAGCACAGAAATGGGTTTATCCATGAATCGATATCTGAAAGGAGGGCAATCTCAGGATCGGGGACAGGGGGGTTGGGGGTTAATGGGATCTGGAAAGAGAGAGAGTCCAGTATAGTGTGGGAGTGGGATGCAGACCTTGAAAGGGCACAGAATGATGGTTTAAACATAATACTTTTTATACCTAATAATGTCATGTTTTAAAATAATTTCATGGAATACTAAAGGACTTAGGGGTAGACGCAAAAGAATGGCAATTTTGAGACACATTGGCCAGATGGGGGCTCATATAGCTGCTCTGCAAGAGACCCACTTATTGACAGAGGAGTTGAGTTTCCTTAAGTGGATGTGGGTGGGACAAGTCTTTGGGGTAGGTGAAGAAAGGGCATCGGGGACTGTGGTGATCTTAATAGGAAAAACTTGTCCGTATAAGGTAGAGCAAGTGATTACAAGGGAGAATGGCATAGGGATCTATCTCTCTGATACCCTGTCTGGTAAGGCACTTTCAGTTGCTTCTGTCTGTGGTCCAACTCCCTCTAACCCTGATTTTTTTGCTTCATTGGAGCGGGATATCGCTGTTTTTTCTTCGCACTCCCTTATTTTGGCAGGGGACTGGAACATCTGTTTTAATTATCAGAAGGATAGGATACCACCGTCCAGAGGGCCTTTGTCCAGGGCTCAGATTGCCTTGAACAGATTACTAGAGGTTACAGCCCTGGTAGACCCGACCAGAACTCACTCTACTGGGGGCAACAATATGACATTTTACTCTGCAGCCCATAAGAGTCAATCTCACATTGATTTTTTTTTGGCAAACAGAGAGGCACTCAGGGAGGTTAAGGAAGTGACTACCCAGGGTAGAATGTTCTTGGATCATTCCCCTATTCAACTGATGTGGGAACCAAACCCTACCCCTCCTAGACCATATAGGTGGAGGCTGAATAATTCCCTATTGATGGAGACCTCAGTTAGGAATAAACTAGAGGAAGCCCTTCTAGAGATCATTCAGCAATAACTGCCTACGCTGCAGAATAAAAACTTGGCGTGGCCAACTTGTAAGGTGTTGTATGCTGGGGTTGCGTAGGGATTTTCAGCACAGAGAAACAGAATGAGACGGGCAAAAGAGGAATTTATTTTGGGGGCGACTGAATCACTGATTCCACTGGAAGGGTCCTCCAGGGAAATAGATGCTGAACTTAAAAGCCTAAGAGGAGAAATGGCGGACATCCTGTCTGGTAAAGTGGAATTCTAGTTAGAAAAGATTCAAGCTAAATATTTAATGCATGGAGACATGCCTGGGTGCCATCTAGCAGCTAGAGTTAAGGAATGGGAAGCCACTAGAACAGTCACTTCTATACAGTATGCTGGAAAACTTTTAACAGACCCTCAGGAAATGGTGGACGCCTTTGTGTCCTATTTCAAAGAAATATATCAGGCAAGAAACCTTTCTGGTGAGGAGGACATCAGAACATTTCTGAAGGGAATTCCACTACCAGTCTTAGACTTAGTACAGGCCAGAGAGTTAGAGGCTCCTATAAGAGCATCTGAGATAATCGCGGTGGTGCAATCTCTGCACTCTGGTAAAACTCCGAGGCCGGATAGACTTACTAAGTTTTATCAGGCACATATCTATACTATACTTCCCATACTTCAGGATTTTTTTAGCACTACAATGCAAGAAGGGGCGTGTCACCCTCCTTTATACCAGGCATATATTACACGTGTTCCAAAACCAGACAAGACTAAGGCTTTACCTGGCAGTTACAGGCCTATAGCCTTGATGAAACAAGATATTAAGAGCCTTATGAGGATTTTGGCTAATAGAATTCTGAGCATTGACCCAACTTTAATTAGTCATAAACAAGTGGGATTTATGCCAGGGAGTGGAGCGCATGACGCCCTTAGGAAATTACACCATATACTCAGTTATGCACCTGATTCCCAACTATCCCTAGATTTGATATCTTTAGATACAGAGAAGGCCATTGACAGGGTCTCCCATCCTTTTCTTTTTGCTACAATGGAGAAGATGGGTTTTACCGAGGGCCTGCTCAGAGGTATCAAAAACTTATATACAGCTCCTATGGCCAGAGTATTGTGTAATGGCTATGTTTCCCAAGAGATTCAGCTAGAAAATGTTACCCGACAAGGATGCCCTCTCTCACCAATATTGTTTAATATATACTTGGAACCCCTGTTGAAAGCTATCAATATGGACACTCATATAAAGGGGATTAAAATAGTGGGGAGGGAGCTAAAATTTTCAGTCTTTGCAGATGACATACTTCTCCACTTACAAGATCCGGCATTAAGTTTTGAAAGAATAGTTGATTTAATTGGGCGATTCTCTAAAGTCTCGAATTATAAATTAAATTTGACCAAGACTCAGATTCTCGCTCTGACATCATATGTCTGCAGGGCAGATTTTGCACCACTGCAAATACAATGGGTGACAGACAGGATTAAATACCTGGGCATATGAATTACAGCTAGTATGGAGGAGGGTGCTGCAACAAATATGGAGGGGGTCTTGTCAGCAATTAGATGTGACATACTAAGATGGAATAAGCTTCCTCTGAATTTTGCAGCTAGACTGGAACTCATTAAAATGAACCTATTGCCCAGGTTGTTATATCCAGTATATTTAGCCCCATATAGCATTTCCAAAACCTGGTTTATTACAATTAGGAAGCTGCTCTCTGAATTTCTATGGAATTCTAAACCTCCTAGGAAAAAGCATAGTATTCTGTGCCTACCACATGCATTGAGGGTGATTAAATTGCCTGATCTTCATGTATACTATGTGGCGGGGCAGTTGGGTCTTATGGTTCAATGGGTTCGAAATCTTGAAGGGGAGACCTATATACCAATCTGGCTACAAATAGAGAGGCAAAAGTTAAATGATTCTGGCCTCTATCTGGAGGTGTTGCTTTTTGCTAACTTAGAGAAAGGCCTTAAAAGAGTATCCTGGAATCCAATTGCTAAATCAGCAAGGGCCTGGTGGTCATTCCATACTCCTGCCCAGAGAAAGGACCAAATGAAGGCCCGAGACCAACCTGTGCTAGGTAATCCTAATTTAGCAATTGGGGGTCAGGTAATCAACAAATGCTGGGCTGATCAGCTGTTGGGTCTGAAACTAAAGGATGTTATCAAGGGCAATAGGGTGGCTCTCCTGGCCTGGTGTGAAGGAATGTCTGTTTTTAGAAGGTTGCAACTTACACGAATGCTGGAGGGGGTACGGAGAAGGCTTAGGGACCTCACAGACAATTCGTTCATTTGGGACAATTTAAAGGAAGTCGATCCTACATCTAACTCTCTCTTTCACTAGTATATAAGGTGCTTCTGGACTATCTTGCCCCGAACTCTCCTATAAGGGTTTCATATTGGGACAGAACAATAGCCCCCGGAGCCTTGCTTGGGACAACATCTGGAAAAGTAACAAATATATACCTATACACAAATACAAGAGCATGCAATTTTTTATTGTCTCTAATATGTATTTTACCCCTGTGAAACTATGTGATAGACATCTTAGATAGACAGACCTGTGCTTTAGATGTGAAGTGGGAATAGGTGACCTCCTGCATGTGTTGTGGGAATGTAGTAAAATATCACCTCTCTTGGTTGAAATTAAACAGCATATGGACCCATTGTTGGACTATTCAGAATTTATAATACCGGAGATTTGTATGTTAGGTGACCTCTCGGAAATCTCAAGTGCCACACCCAAATACCATCTCTCTTTGATGACAGCGATTGTCAAATCCTATTTACTACAACATTGGAAAGATGACCATGTGTATGCCTATGATCAATGGGTGAGAGATCTTATTGGGGCTTTGGGTAGAATAAAGAGGCATCTCTACTCGGAGGGTAGAAAAGGACTATATGCTAAAAGATGGTTGACACTGGGCGATTTATTTGCTGCAGGGTGAAATACTAAACACAGACCTGTCTGTCAGGGTTGTGATTAGAGGAGAAAGTTATAGTGAGATACAGTCTTCTAGAACTATGTTGGTCTAAATATATGAACAATTTTTGCTGGGGGTGAGATGGTTTAAGTACAAGGGTAATAGGATGATGGTCTTGGTCTGCTAGGAATTATGGGGGGATGGGGACTCTCTTTCTCTCCAGGGGACACAGCAGGAAGCCACCTCCTGGGTGGACTGCTACTTAGGTTGAGGCTCTGGTTTGAATCCTTTTATGGGGTAACAGGATTTATGTTACAGGGGTTATATTTGTGTTGCTTAAGTTTATTTGTTGATCTGGTTACTTTAAGATACAGATGCTATAGGAATATATCATTATTATGGAGGATGGTCCCATTAGTTGTGTATGTATATAGGCGTTTTGTATATAGTTTACACAGTCAGTTTGGGATTGTGTACCCTGGTTCGTCCAGGTATATGTACGTCTGTCTAAAGTTTGAAAAACAAAGAAATTTATAACAAAAAAAAGGAAAAGACTTTGGTCAGGTCTCTCATGACTTCTTGTTTCAATCCCTTGTTTTTCATGGGATCCCCCAATGCTTTGTTTTATGGATACAATTTTTATACAAACAGGCAAATTTTTTCCTTCGATTAATGGATTTTTGGAAACAAGGATTATGATCCAGAGAGTGATCCATCAAGGTTGCCCTTTAAGTCCCCTTCTCTGCATTTTCAATATAGAAGTTCTTATACAGAGCATTGATTTGTCTCTTCATGTTACAGGTATACAGATCACTGCACAGGGGCCATAAATTAAGGTTAATGCCTAAGCAGATGATGTATGTCTTTTTTTGGCAAAGGCAGCTGCTTGGGATGTATCTTGGTTTCTTTTGGAATGCTTTTCTCTTTTCTCTGGGTCGAAGGTTACATTTTGAAAAGTAAGGCACTTCGCTTAGGCCACCTATCCGATCATGCTCATTCCTATCTTGGATCTATTGCCATAGTTTTGTCCTGTCTCAAAATTTGAGGCATTTTTGGGGGGGTCCCAGGATATGGCTGTTTCTAATTGGGAGAGTAAATTGCTTTAGGGGGAAAGATTGCTTGCAAAATGGCTACCTACTGTATGCAACTTTCAAAACAGAAGAGTACATCTTATTGAAACTCTTTTGTTAACTTTATTTCTTTACTTAAGTTATGTCTCCCCCCTGCAGAAGTTGGAGACGCACATTTATATTCTCTTTTTTCAAGCTCTGTGGGGCAGCTGCCTTAATCCTGTCAAGCGACATTTTACTTACCCCCTGATTTGTCTCAGTGGGTTAGCCATGATTAATCTTGTTATATTATTCTTCACTATATTTTTTACCACCACTTTTAGATTTTATTGTTTAGCCTCAGGGGCAGACTGGAAGGTATGGATCCAGAACTGGCTGGACCCCCTCCTCCAGGTCTGGGACCAAGACAAATGGGTGGCTTACTCTGCCTGGAAACTTCCTCACCACCCTGATTACATGGTTCATGCCTTGAAGAAAGTGCATCAGTGGCATTTAAGTCTAATGTTTTTCACTTTCCTGCCCAGAAAGGGTCTGTATGACCATATTATGTTTTATTTATTTCATTTATTCATTTATTGAAATCTCAGATTACAAAATACCTTTGAACCAGTGGTTTATTTACAAAGGTTCCACATCAGAGAGACAAAAAGACAACAAATAGCAGTGGAATAAGGCATGATACAGAAACATTCCTACTGTAGTAGGCAAAGGGTAATATACAAAACAGTATCCAAACTTAATACAAGATAATGAAGATTGAGGATGTTACATAGATTTAGAGAAGACTGGTGGGCAGTAGAAACGGAGGCAGTCCTGAAGTTAGACTTTGTCATCAAGTGCAAGAATTATTGGTAAGTGCTGGTTAGGGTGTAGAGGGCAGTGAGAGGGGGAGTAGTGATAGAGGCAGGGGAAGGTAGGTCAAGAAGTGTGGGTAAGGGGGGCTAGGAATATGGGTGAGGGGGCATGGTGCAGGAGTTACAACAGCAGGTGAGCAGGGTATAGGAATAACAGGGTGTGGTGGGAAAAGAGAGGGGGAGAGGAGGTAGCTGAGGTGGGAGGGGGGAAGGAGGTAGTTGAGGAGGGGAAGTTAAGTGGGAGAGGAGGAGAGGGGCAAGGGGGGAGAGGAGAGGGAGGATAGAATGGGAGAGGCACTCCGACTGAGACTAGTGGGAGCAGTCACAGTGGCGAAGGCTCCTGAGGTGCTGATTTAGCTTGTGTTTGAAAGTGCCCAGCCTAAACTCAGATAAGACCTCAGTGAGTAGTCGGTTCATTAGGGTAGGGGCCGTAGTGAAAAAGGTGCACTGTGCTTGAAATGTGTGATGGAATGGAATCTGGAAAGAGAATTTGTCAGAATTGCAAGTGCAGCATGCTACTGTGGTTGGTGACAGGGCGGCAAGCATGGCAGAAGGAGTAAGGCCAAGGCTGATTTTCTTAGCCAGGAGGCATGTCTGGTAAGCTATCCTACCTTGGAGGTGCAGCCAGCCTCACTGCTTGTAGAGCTCGCAGGTATGGGTTCTTTTACCAGCACGTGTCACCAGGTGACAGCACTTATTCAAGGCTGTTCTGATTCAACTTAAAGCGGTATCAGTGGCCACTCCATAGAAGATCAACCCATAATCAATTAGAGATAGGACTGAGCTGTTTACAGCTACTTGCATTGCCTCTTGAGTAAGACAGTTGTGATGGCAATAGACTTAGAGGGTACCTATTCTGGAGTTTATAGCCCTGTAGATAAGTTTTACATTGGTAGAGTAGGAAAGTGGGCTGTCTAGGGTAACTCCCAGATATTTAAACTCATGGACATGCTCAAGTGGGAGGTATTGTTTGTTCAGAATGTGTAGATCAGCCAGTTTGTATTTGTTATTGGTGTTGGCACACAGCATGGCTTTTGTTTTTTTGTAGTTTGTCAAAAGTTTATGATGACCAAACCACTTCTCAACTAAGTTAAAGTTGGATTGCAGGTTGGAGGGTAGTTGATCTGGGCTATGATGAGTGGAGAAAAGGATGGCATCATCTGAATAAAGGATCATGTTGGAGTTGCATGCTGCATGGAGGTTGTTTAAGAAGAGGCAAAAAAGCAGCGGGCCAAGGATGGATCCTTGGGGGATCCCGGAGCGCACAGGGAGGCAGTCAGAGAGTGAGTCCCCAATTTTAACATGTTGGTGCCTATCCACCAGGTAACTTTTAAACCAGCCAGTGACATTGTCAGAAAGGCCTAAGGCGGAGAGCAAGTGTAGAAGTAGTTGATGATTAATAGTGTCCAACACCTTAGTTGGATCTACATACACTGCCCCAAGCAGCTGGCCGGTTTCCAAGGCCTTATGAATGTGTGTTATAAAGTCAAGCAAGGAAGTGGTCATACTATGTGCCTTCCTAAAGCCATGCTGCTGTTGGCACTGGATGTTGTACTTGTCCAGGTATTCTGTAAGTTGATCAGCAACTATACTCTCTAAGGCTTTGGAAAGTTGGGGAAGAACAGATATGTAGTGGAAGTTGGAGTGCTGGGTACAGTCACCACGTTTCTGCATGGGTATAACAGTGGCATATTTCTAAGCTTGTGGGAATTGCCTAAGGGTGAGTAAGAGATTTAGGAATTTGGTAAGGGGGATGTAGAACAGCTTCAAGAGTGAGATGAAGTTTCAGGTCAAGGGTGTCACTACTTGTTCTCGATTTGCAAAGCACCTTTCCAAGATATCTATAAGCTTCATGTGGGAATATATTTCTGAAGTAGAAGGGGAGGGACAGGGGCGGAGGGGAAGAATTTGTGTTGCCAGTCAGTAGGGAGGAGCCAGTAAGGATATCAGGTGTGAGTATTCCACTGAGATCAATAAAGGCGGTATTAAGGGAGTCAGCTGTTAACTTACGGTCTAGAGTAAGGGTGCCATTGACCTCTAACATTGTAGGGGGAGATTTATTTGGTTTTCCTGTAAGGTATTTTATGTTTTCCCAAAATTGTTTACTGTTGCCCCAGCTGTTGGTTAGCACACCTTTATAGTACTCCTGTTTAGCTCTCTGTGCCACTTGAGTGCATTGGTTTCTGGCATTTTTGTATCATTGCATATCCAAGTGGACTCTGGAGGCCTTAGCAATGTGCCAAAGATTTTCCCTCTTCTTCATCATTGTTAATAGGGCAGAGGTGATTCATGCATTTGATACTCCCATGAGTTTTATTTTCCTGAGGAGGGCAAACTGGTCGCACACCGAATTGAAGTGACTGATGAAAAAGTTTAGTGCATTGTCAATGTGGGTCATGTAGTTTAGGGGGGACCAATCAATCATAAAGAGCAAGTTTAAAAATTCTGGGATCTTTCCTTTTTTTAGTATACAATGGTAGGTAGGCTTGGTTTTAGGTTTGAGGTCTTTATTAGACCACTGAAAGAGTACAGGGGAGTGATCGCTTAACGTATCTGATAAGACCCAAATGTTGAAGACTCTACTGGGGTGGGTGGTAAGAATCTAGTCCAGTAGAGAGCTGGAGCCAGTTCTGTAGTTCATTCAATTTGGGCAGGTAACCATTTGGGTGATGTCGATAGAGACAAGGGCATCTTTAAATGGATCAGCTTCTGGGGAAATCCAATTAATGTTAAAGTCACCCATCATCACTGTCTCAGTGCTATGCAGAAGTTTTTAGAGGTATTCAGTA
The DNA here is from genome assembly GCA_016271365.2 of Neoceratodus forsteri. NCBI lineage: Eukaryota > Metazoa > Chordata > Ceratodontiformes > Ceratodontidae > Neoceratodus > Neoceratodus forsteri. The sequence continues at coordinate 25,965,626 of CM057454.1, forward strand.
ATCATTTTAATACCAGAGGCCTGATCCCTCTGGGGATATAGACAGACATGACAGTGAGGTATTTTCTTTGGTGACCTAGGATAACTTTGACTGCAAGCATTTGGGATAGGTTGGCAGGTGCTGCTGTTGGGAGGACACCTCCTTGCTTCCCAACACGGTCAAACCTGAAGATGGCACAGCCAGAGATTGCTATTGCATTGTCTGGCACCTTGGGGATAGCCAGGTTTCACTGAGTGTTAAGATGTCTGGTTTATGTATAGATACCCAGAGTTGTAGTTCATCTAGTTTGGGCAGTAGACTTCAAACATTAATTGAGGCTAAAGTGAGGAGTTTTGGGAACTACGTGGGTGAGTGTGAGTTACTTGGGGACCTGGATTAGGGTGGATATTTCCAAGAGAATTAATAACAGCAGAATAATCCTATGAAAGTACAAAGCAAGGAGTTTATGATGCTTAGCAGCTGGCTTTTGTAGGATCTATCTGGGTGTGAGTTACTGATTGAGGACAGCAGCATTAGGAGATTACTGTACTCCACAGGATAGGTTCTTTTACATGCATAGAAACACAGAAACATAGAATTTGATGGCAGATAAGGACTGCTTGGCCCACCTAGTCTCCCATTTTCCCTACCTAACAGATAAGCTGCAGATCCTAGTTAACCAACAGCCTACTTCCTCCTACCCCCCGCTAGAATTCCCTTATGTCTGTCCCATGCATTCTTGAATTCCCCCACTGTTTTTGACTCTATAACCTCCTCAGAAAGGCTGTTCCATGCATCTACAACCATCTCTGTGAAGAAATACTTCCTCACATTACCTCTGAGCCATCCTCCTCTATCTTCAAATTGTGCCCCCTTGTTCTTGCACATCTCCTTTTCTGAATGAAGCTACCCTCTTGGACTTTCTTGATTCCCTTGAAATATTTGAAAGTTTCTATCATGTCCCCCCTCTCCCTCCTTTCTGCAAGTCTATACATCTTAAGCTCCTTTAGTCTTTCTTCATATGTCTTCTGGTGCAGACCCTGCACCATTTTGGTTGCCCTCCTCTGGATAGCCTCCATCCTGTCTATGTTTTTGCGGAGATGGGGTCTCCAGAACTGTGCATAGTGCTCCAGATGAGGTCTTACCAACTGTCTGTACAGAGGGCCAACAACTTCCTTTTTTCTACTGGTGATGCCTCTCCCTATGCATCCCAGTATCCTCCCAGACCTCCTTACTGCCTTCTTACATTGCTGGTCCACCTTTAGGTCGCCTGATATGACTACCCCCAGGTCCCTTTCCATTTTGTTGTTGTCAGTATCTCACCCCATTGTGCACTTTTCCCTGAGTTTTTATTTCCAGGTGCATTACTTTTGCACTTCTTTGCATTGAATCTAAGCTGCCATACATTTGGCATTCCTCCAACCTCCAAGTCCCTTTTCATCCTTTCCACCCCACCCATGTATAGCAACCCTATTGCAGATCTTTGTGTCATCTGCAAAGAGACATACTTTCCCTTCCAGTCCCTCTACAATGTCACTAATAAAGACATTAAAAAGGACCTACCCAAGTACTGAACCCTGCGGTACCCCACTAGTAACACTCCTTTCTTCACTGTGGACTCCATTTACTATTACCCGCTGTGTCCTGTTGTCCAGCCAGTGTTTTACCTAGGCTACCACCCTGGGACCCACTTCCAGGCTGGCAAATTTGTTTATTAATCTTTTGTGTGGGATTGTGTCAAATGCCTTGCTAAAGTCTAGGTAGGCCATGTCCGCAGCCCTTCCCTGGTCTACTACTTTGGTTACCCAGTCAAAGAAATCAATTAGATTTGTCTGACATGACCTTCCTGCTGTGAATCCATGCTGCCTTGGGTCATGTGCCCCACTGGCCTCTAGGTACTCAGCAATTCTTTCCTTCAGAAGTGATTCCATCATTTTCCCTACCACTGCGGTCAAGCTGACAGGTCTGTAGTTTCCTGCCTCTGTCTTGCTCCCACTTTTGTGAAGGGGAATCACATCTGCCCTCCTTCAGTCCTCAGGTACCACACCATCCTCCCATGATTTATTAAAAAGGGTAGTCAGTGGTGTTACTAGTTCTTCACTTAGTTCTTTTAGAATTCTGGGGTGAATCCCATCAGGCCCCATTGCTTTATCCACCTTCAGTTTTAAGAGTTCTTTCAGAACCCTTTCTTCTGTGAAAGGACTAATATCAACCCCCCTGTCCAGAGTGCTTCTATTGACTGGATTATGTATCTCCCACTGCTTTTCCACTGTAAATACTGAGCAGAAGTATTCATTCAGTATCCCTGCTTTTTCACTGTCGCTCTCTGCCCAACCACCTTCCTCTTTATTCAGCCTCAGTATCCATGCCTTAGTCTTTCTTTGCTACCTAATGTACCTATAAAAGGTTTTATCCCCCTTCTTAACTGAGTTGGAAGGGGGAAGATTGCAGTGGTTAGCCAGGTGGGGTAAAAGTCAGTGCACAGTGTGCTTGAGGGGATGTCTCTGTAGAGTATGATTCAAGTAGGCAGTGGAGAGTTGGTGGCCTCAGTAGTGGAAGAGGGTAATAAAATAAGAAACACTAGAAGGGGTAAGGTAGTAGGCTGAAACATCATGACTATTGCAGGTGATGGGGTAGTTTTTGGAAGGTAGCTATACTTTATTGAAGTATAGCCTGAAGAGCAGCTAGCAGTGAAGGAGGGTAGTTGTGCTTTATTGTAATATAAACTGTAGAGCAGCTAGCAGTGAAGGAAAGCTCATATGGAAAAGGTGTACAGTATGGGGGAAGACAGAGAGAGCAGGAGTCACTAGTGAGATTTCATTAAGGGGAGAGCAGAAAGGGTGAGTGACAAGGAAGAGGAGCTAAGGAGGTGTTTCCCAGTAGTGGGGAGGAGGGTATTTAATAAGCGTCCGGGGTTGGGGAGGGTGGGCGGAGAAAATATGAGTTGCTCTACAGCTAGACAAGCTAAAATAGTCTTGCAGGGAGTCTTTTTCAAAAATGAGTGCCAGAGACACTGTTTTTGCTGATACTGAAAGCGGACCAATCAGGTGGAATGCAGAGAGGTGGCTCAACCAATAGCGGTGCCACACTCAACTGCAGACGTTCAGGAGTGAGCAACCTGGATCTTGAGGTGGCGTACCTGGTTTGGAGTGGGCAGGAACCAAGGAGAGCTTCCCCACTGAGTTCCTAGGTGGCTTGTGAGTGGCAGAGCTTCTGCAGGTCTGAGTCCTAAAGGGAGAAGCACAGAGAGGGAGATTAGATAAAAAAAAATAGAAGGCACAACAACGAGGGCTGGACTACAGTTAGACAAAACGGGGGGGCATAAAGGAGAAAAAGGGGTGGGGGGATCAGGATTAGAGATGAGACAGAGGGGTTGTGGATGCCTCAGGTTATGGCCCCAGTGTTTCTCAGCAATTAAGGAATTTAAATTCCTTTAGAGGTGGGGGGTGGGAGACAGAAAAAAACAAAACAAACAAAGAGTATTTATAATTAACAAGGCAGAAGGGGACCAGGGGGAAGGGGCACCAGGAGAAGCCCTTAGTGAGAGCAGGAGATGAGAGAAAAATAGAGAAAACCTTGGCTAGTGGGGGTAGAGAGTTGGAAAAGTGGAAAGCACTGTGAGGGAAGCCATAGCTCATGCTTTCAGATAGGGGTCAGAGTCAAGCAGGCAGAAATACAAGGAGGATAAAGTATGTTATAGAGTATGTTTGGAGAACCCATTCAGGGTGTAGAGAAAGAGCTTCTCAGTATAACAAAACAACTTAGAACAGCACAGCCTTTACACTGTAACAATAATGGCTTATAAACTACTAAGAGCAGCTCAGCCTTGCCACTCTAATCATAATGAATTAATTAAAATCAAACTAGAGAATTGCGAGGTACATAGGACAACTTAGATTTAAGCATGCCCAGACTATCCTCTATCACTTTTGTCACAAGCACTATATATTTAGAAATATCAGCCATCTCTGCCTTTTCCATTGGGCTCTCCTGCCACCACTACCCATACCCTGAAACAGCTGCCACCACTACTCATACCCTGAAACAGCTGACTGATCCTAAGTTATCAGCTAATCTTTCGGATATGCTTTGGCTGACTAGTCATGAACATTTAGCAGTTCAGAACAAGCTTAAACATAACTTTCAGAAAGGTACTGTCCTAGGGTTGATTGCAAAGATCTTTTGGAAACTCAGTCCCATCACTTTTTGATTGCACTTATATAACTGATTTCTGGGGCTATTTGGTGGATAAACTTAATTGCCCTGAATTTAACTCTAATTTATGATGTTCCTGTTCTGGGAATATATTCTGGAAGTTGGTGTAGGTTATCACCCCAGTACTCTGAATGTGTTTTGTGAGCTACATACATTTTTTATTTGGCTGGCAAGATACAAATTGGATATTAATCAACATTTTTGTTCTCACCAAGAACTGTTTTGTTGTGTTAAATGATAATTATTGACTTTATACAATTCAGATACTACTATATTGCCAGCCTCACAATTTCAGCATTTATGGAAGTGCTGTTCTGGTTGTTTGTTTGTTATTTGAACCTCCCTGATTTTTCCTTTGTTTTCCCTGCTGGTTCTTACTTTAGTTGATTTCCCAGCTTACTTTCTGTTTCTTTATATCTGATGTATTACTATGTTTGTATTTGCATAATATTTTGTCTTGACTAAAAACTCCCCTACTCTACCTGAGAAGTGCCATTGCGCATCCACCTGACCAACCAATAGAAAAGGCAGATGGGAACTTAATTTAGTGACTCAATATACTTTAGTGATCTAGAAAGGAAATGGAGGAACAATTAAGGGAATTCAATGAATATCACAATAGCAGAATAGGGTACGTAACATGTCTATTCAGTTACTACATATATCAGATTAGCCTTCTGGATATTGTGATTTACTAGAAAGACAGTAAGATAGATCTATTCTATCTATCTATCTATCTATCTATCTATCTATCTATCTATCTATCTATCTATCTGTTTATCTACAGTATATATCTACCAACTAAAAAAAAAAAAAGAATGATGACTGCCTCAGTGCCTCCTTGTGACTATGGATGTTGAATCCCTTTATTCAAACATATCGCACGGTGGTGCATAAGATGCAGCAGCATATTGTCTTAATAGTACAGGGGAGGAAACAATACCAGGAACTGCCTTCCCTGTGAAACTGCTGCAGTTTGTTTTAAAATATAATGGCCCAGATATTCAAAAGGGTTGTGCCATGTGCAATAGGGTTGCTCCAGCGCAAGTCCAAAAATGTGCCATTCTGCGATATTCAGCGGTAGGCGGATGCACCCCCCAAATCACACTGAGCAAGAGTGCAATGATAATGAATGCATGCGCAACTGAAGGGGGAGGAACCATGCATAAATGGTGCAGTGCAATATTCAACAACATGCACCATGAGCACTAGGGGAGCAAGCAGAAGTTGCTCGATAGTGGAAATGAGCCAAAATAAAAAGGAACAGGGGACAGGTGCAAGAACGCTACAGGGAAGGCACATGTGGCTGAACCATAGCCAGACACAGAGGGCAGGACAGAGAAAGGGCACCCTGAACCCACAGGCACAGGGAAGGTGTGGGGAGACACAGCCAAACCACAGCGCAGAAGGGGGAAGTGCCGCACAGCACTGAGGCCACCAGAGGAAGGTGTTCCCGGTGCAGGGGAAGTAGCAGCTAGGACAGCAGGGGGAACACAGAAACAGTTGCCGGGGGGGGAACACAAGCCAGAAACATGGCCAGTGCCACCATCCAGATGGAGGCAGTAATGAGGGGGGTGAGAAGGCAGGCAGCAGGGGGGTGCGGCCGAGGAAGGGCCCGTTGGCAGTATGCCCCCAACAGGCAGTACCGAGCCCACACCAGCTTCGAGCTGTACACTGATACCGAGATCGTGGGCCGGTACCACCTGAATCAGACAATTCTGAGGAGGCTCTGTCAGCTGTAAAGTGATGTGATGCAGGCACCCACATGACAGAGTCATGCTCTGTCAGTGGAGACAAAAGTGACAGCTTTCATGTGCCTGCTTGCCACGGGTACCTTCAAGAGACCAACAGGGGACACCACAGGCATAACCCAGTTGGCCCGCATCACGCCACCTCACCCAATTCCTCAGCACACTGCTGCCACATGCTGTGGAGTACATCCATTTCCCCAGCACACTGGTGGAGCACACAGCAAACATACAGGAGTTCCACAGGGTGGCACATATGCCTGGCGTGTTGGGGCAATAGACTGCACCCATGTGGCCATCTGCACACCACCTGGCCCAGAAGGGGCTGCATATATCAATTGGAAGGGCTATGCAAGCATCAACTGTCAGGTGGTGTGCGATGCCAGGGGGCGCATAATCAATGTCTGTGCCACGCGCCCTGGGTGAGCACATGATGCCTTCATCTGGCACCAGTCAGCACTGTGCCACAGATTCAAGAGTGGGGACATCCCCCACTGGACACTTAGTGGGTGAGTATGCAAACCATGCAGACAAACATAGAGCTTGGGAGGGACATGGTCAGAGATGACATGGGTATTGGCCTAGATGGCCCAAGGCAGGGCAATGCTGATCACCAAACTAACCTCCACCCTCTACACACAGGTGATAGTGGATACCCACTCCATCCCTGGCTGCTCACACACCATATCGGCGGCCCATGACCACTTTGCAGCAACGCTATAATGAGGCACATGCCACCACATGCAATATCATCGTGTGGGTGTTCGAGATGCTGAAGGCACGTTTCCATTGCCTGGACACATCTGGTGGTGCCCTACAGTACAGCCCCTCAAAGGCCTGTGGGCTATTCCTGGCCTGTTTCATCCTGCACAACATGGCCAACAACTGTGGGATAGCCGTACAGGTCGAAGAGGGTGACAGTGATGGGGACGATGAGGATGCTGGTGAAGATGGTGATGGGCAGCCCCCCTCTTGGGCAATGGGACTCCCGACTGATCCGGCTGGCACAGCTGCACTGGGACACCATCACAGAGGAGCACTTCAGCCAACCCAGGTAAGTCATGGGGCCATGTGCAACCACCAGTGGCAAAGGCACAACCCACAAACACGCATGGGCACACACCAGGGGTGCATGCTGTCAAGGGAAGTGGCCAAGCATGGAACCGCACACACCGCCAGGGATGGGCAAGGTCTAACATGGCATGCAGCCATACACACACACACACCTCACAAGACATGCACAAAGGGTAGGAGGCACGCTGACCCAGACCACCACCCCAAGCCACACACACATGTCCACAGACCACCACACCCACTGCCTGTCATTGTGCGTGTGTCAGATGCTGGGCACCATTGCACAATGGCGTACAGCGCAACGCAGGCATCATCATGCACACGCCACTGTGGACAGCAGCCGGGAGGGTGTGCAGATGGAACGTGTGTGTGCGTGCAGGTCCGGGTACCCCACCCGTGCATTGCATGCTGAATGACACAATGCACACAGGGCAGCATCAGACAGTAGCCGTGCTGGGAGACAGTTCAGTGACACACCACAGTACCAGAGACACCACGGATGCATGGGCAGCCCCGCTGAGACCCGCCAGCAGTGGCAGGCTGACCACTGGCCTCATGGGGTGGCACCGATGGTCCCCCAGGGTTCCATTGCGTGAACACGACCGTGCTCGTGCAGAGGTCTGCAGCACACTGAACATGCCTGCACCAGGCGTGCTTGGGATGCCCACAGCTGAATCCGGTGTCAACAAGGAGGGTGTCGCACGATGCTGGGAAAGGGGGGGTGGACATTGCACTGTGCAGTGTCTGCGATGCATGGGCAAATAACTGTGTGCCCATTGTGGCCATGACAGCTGTGAATGCCTGTGTCTGCCTGTCAATGGCAGCGGTCACATCCTCCCACAACCGGTCCATCCCTGCCAGGAGCAGAGCGGTGTCTCTGTTGTGCCGCTCCTCTGTCTGGCGCAGAGCCGCACTCAGTGCATCCACCGCCATCACAAGCCGCATCTGCTGATTGACTGATGCTTGCATTATGCGGGAGTGCTCATCTAAGAGGTCATCTGCCTGCTCGGCATGCTGTCCCTCATGGTGTTCGGTGCTCTGATGGTCATCACCCCTTGAGGGTGGGTGCTGCATACCAGGGCCAGGCCTGGGCATGTCCACAGGTGGTGCACTGACGCCGCCACCTGACACTGCACCCCCATGGCCATTGGCCGACTGCTGATACTGCCCCTCCAGCTGCCACTCTCCAGGGCTCAATGGTGCCACCGCAGTGACTGCAACAGCCCCACTGTCCTGGACACACACCAGTGCTGCCCCACTGGTGCAGACAGGCACAGGCTGGGACTGTGATGTCACATAGGCCTCCATGGTGGCACCCCCCACAGCCATGGCCGTGATGTCACCTGCTGTGTGGCCATCCTGTGGCCAACGCGTCTCACTGCCCATGATGGTAGCTCCATCATCATCAGTGACGGATCTGGCACCAGCCCGAGTCACAGCATGCTGGCATCTATGGATGCTGGCACACTGGGACATGGGCAGGGCCTCCTCCGCACCTGCTCCACCAACATCAGTCCAGACATCCAGGTGGGTCCACTGTTGCCCTGACCCCTGTATGCCTGTGGAGGTGGATGGGCCCCTCCTACATCTCCATGCTACTGCCCTGAGTGGATAATCTCGCCACCGCTGACCCATGTAGATGCTCAGGAGCTGTAAGGGAAAAACAGCTGCATTAAAGTATGTGTCCTACCCTGCCCCCCCATTGACAGACCAGGACCTACCATGCAGTGACGGGCTACCACCCATCTGGAATACACCATCCGGAACACCCTCGATGGCACAACGCTGCATGTTGCCAGCAACCCGCTCTTTCTGTGGGGTCAGGCATTGCACCTCCGGCTGGCCCCCATCGGTCGCAGACTGTGCTGCCTTGATGGCAGCCACCTTCTCTTTAATTCTCTGCCTGTCTGAGCCCATTTTATTTTTGCACTCCTGCACAGAGTGCTGGTGGCTGCCATGCAGGTTTACAGCACGCGCCACCTCCTCCCATGCAGCATCATGGGCCTGTCGTGTTCTCTGGTGTCCACTGAGCAGTGGCTCCTGGTTGAGGTAGGCCTAAAACAGGGCATCTGTCTCTGCCTTTGTGAAGTTTGGCCTCCTCTTCCTCCCACATCTCTGTTCCTCTTCCTCCACCTCACGATCGGTCATGATTCCTCCTGTGAGAATGACAGGTGTTACCTGTGACTGTACAGTCCCATACAGGTCCGAAACACCACAGTCCACACTCCTAAACAGCATGCAACTCACTGCAACAGAGTGCAGTAACCGACTATGGCCAGTGCAGCCCAATGTCGCATTTTTATAGCGCAACCCATGCAAATGAGGCAAGGTGCATTTTTAAGTGGATGCAAATGCAGTGACTGCGCCATTGAATGGCTGATTAGATGATTTGCATATGCCAGCTGAATATAGCACTGTTGCGCTTTGCGCAATTGTGTTGAACGTGCTGAGCCAAGGGCGCAGTTCTGTGACATGCGCAGTACACACTTAAGTGCGCATGCCGAGGTTGATAACGCAGGTGCCTGCCACGCTGCTGACATGCTGTGCACAGGAGGCAATGCAGGGCACAGCCACCATTGTGCCAGTGGCGCTACAGCACTGTTCACATATATGGCGCTGTGGCACTGGGGTGTCGTAGGCTCACTGCGGCAACAGTGCTGTAGGCCTCTACAGGAGGTGGCACACAGGCACCCAATCATGCTACATGCATTGGGTTCCAATCGTGCTGTGGCTGTCCATGTGCCAGAGACCCTTGACCCTGTGCCCGACCTTTGCCTCCTAGGCGCCATGCATCAGGCATGGGTGCACCACTATCATGCTGTTCGGTAACAGCGTGATAGGTAATGGCAGCGCTGTACTGCGCAGCATCTGCACATGGCAGGACCATGCTGCAGAGCGCCATTTTGAATCCACCACACTGATGAGATGGCGCGGAGATGAGCAGTAATGTGGAGCCAGGTTGAGCTTGCCAACCTGGTGGCAGTCGTCGAGCCCCATGCTGGGGCTTTTTATGGAGATGCACCCCTGGACAGGGACAGGAGTGCAGTGTGGCAGGAGGTGTCTGACGCCCTCGAGAAAGCCACCAGTATGGGGCACATGCTGGAGCAGTGTCACCACCATTACAGGGACCTGAGGTGTAGGGACCTGGACCTGCTTGCCCACCTGTGGGCACATGCCAGGAGGGGCACAGTGCCACGGCCAGGTAGGTGCCACATCCAGATGCTATTATCGTCCATACGGGTGTCACAGTTGCATGTGTCGGGCACATGGGGGGGCCGTCAAGTGTTGGCCTTGGTGGTGGTATTGGGGTGTGGGGTGGATGGGAATGTCTATGTGGGATTGCACACACATGGGGGCAGGGGGACTTTGCTACCAGATTGTACTGATGTTCCTCTCTCCATGTTTGCACCTTAGGGCCTGAAGAACGCAGGCAGGCCAGGGAGCGGAGGCGCCACCTGGAGGAGCAGCAGGGCAGGAGGGATGATGGCATTCAGTGGCACGTGGACCAGCCTGATGATGTTGAGTGCCTTACATCCATGATTACTATTGCATGCTGTATAACTGGGCGGGCAGCGGGGCATGGCCACCATCCATTGACACCACTGCCATGCATGCAACTTGTTACAGTCAGCACTGTCCAGTGGCACTGCATGTCTGGGAGTGCATCAATGGTGGTCCATGCATGCACTGGGCACATGGCTGTGGCACTGCCTTCACACCACATAGCCAAGTCACTGTACCGCCATGGTGGTGCTGTGCAGGACATGGGCGGTGGGTGTGTGCAGTGGTTCACATGGCTGTGGATGCCTGGGTAGGCACGTCTTGTGGACACGGTCACTGTGGGTGGTCACAAACCATCACAGGGGTGTGGCACATGGCTGTATGCCATGCACAATGGGTGGGCTGCAGGGGGCTGGACAGTTACACTTATTGACTCTGCTCACTCGTCCTAGGTGGACGGCGACCCCAGGCACTGGAGAGGAGTGTGCAGGAGCTGCTACAGGTGGCAAGGGTGACACTGGAGCTGTTACAGCAAATCCACCACCACGGGGTGAGGAGGAGGAGCGACAGACATAGGCACCATGTGGAGGAGGACCGGGGCACACATTGAGGAATCCATGCCCCTACTACCACCTTCCCCCCTTTGACCCACCCTCACACCCCTTCTTCCCTCTCCCATATGTTCACCCCTGCCCCTTACCTGCCCCCACCTGTTATGTGACCCTTCCCCCCCTTGTAAATAGTTGTAAATAGGTTTTGTTGCTTCTTTTAAATATAAGCATTTTGTTATGACAACTGTGGTGGTCTCTGATTTGCAGTGGGCTACAGGTGCTCAGCTGCAGTGGAGTGCATGTCGTCAGGGGTGGTGCATGCATGGGCGTGTGTGTGCAGAGGTGAACTGCCTATGGTGTGGGCAGGGGGATCAGTCACTGGCTGTGGTTTGTGTGTTGTACTCTGTGTACTGGATGCCTGTGTGCAGTGGTCCATGAGCCTGCATTGTGTGCATGGCACCCCTGTCAGACCATCCATGGCCTGTGCAGCTGACACCCTTGCATGTCTGTGATATGCACAGCCTGCTGGCATGTCAGTGGTGGCTGTCCATGCTGGATAACAACTGTACCCAGCACAATGCCAGGTTGCCTTCCATCACCAGTATGGTGCACTTCTGCCTCCGGTGGCACTGTGGCCTCCACTGTTGTTGTCCCCCCTCCATGCTGTCGCTTGTGTCTGTTGCAGGGGATGTGCTCCAGTGTCTGTCACTTGTGCTCCGGCGGCATGCTGGTGGCATACAGCTTCATGGTGCCTGCGTAGGGTGGCTGGCACACCTGTGCTATGAAGGGGTGCTGGCCGTGTGTACATGTCAACCGTGGCCACACACCAGTGGCTTGGTTGACCCACTACTGTGTCCCTGGGTTGGTGTGCCCTCGGGTATGGGTGGGTGTTTGTCCATGCACTGTGTTGCATCCTGTGTGGTGCATGCTTCCATGCTACACTGTGTGTGTTTGTGCTGGCTGTTGTGGCCAGTGCTGGGACGGGATGTGTCCTTGGGAGGGTGTGCAGGGAGCTGTACCACTGGATGTGGGGTCCAGGGCATGCCCTGTCGCATGTGGGGTACCTCGTGTGGCAACGCATGGTTGGTCTCGCAGCTGTAACTCAGGGGGGATGTGCAGGGTGGCACTGTGTATGCTCTTGTTGCACTGCTGTCTGCTGCCACCCACAGCAGGGTGCACATGGTGGGGATGCCTTGCATGGCTCCGTGGTGCACAGGGTTGCATTGTCACAGTGGGGGTGGTGGCATGCATAGGGTGTCCTGCACTGTTGGGCACTACTCCTGGGAAGGGTGTATGGTGATTGTGGTGCAGGGTGTGCTCTGCATTGGTGGGATGGGGTGCCATGGGGTGGTCGGCCCTCCTTGTGTGCAGGTCACTGCTTTCCAGGGGGTTTGCTGGGGTACCATGTCCCGGCTGTGGGTTGGTTGCTGGTATCCATGGGCCGGTGGTTATTCCAGCTTTCCCCCGGTTATGCAGTGCATGGGGTGTGGGGGATGATGTCTGTTCTGCTGTGTGCTCCTCTGCCCATCTGTGGCATGGGTGGTGGGCCCCTGCATCCCTGGTTGTGCTGTTGCATTGCTGCCCTGCTGCAGGGGCCATCCCTGGTTGCACTATGGCACATCTGGACTGCTACGCTGAGTATCCCTTGTTGTGCTATTTTTTTGAAATAGACCTGTGCCCTTGTCTTATTGAGGTTGTGGTGAGTGTTCAATTATTTTTCAGTTGGTGCATTTGCATTTATTTTGTAGCACCACCTGTCCTCATGCAGTCCCAAGTCTGTTGGTTTTTGTAGTTTTGCATGGTGACTTGCAGGTTTTGGTTGGGGGATTAATTACCCCAAGTGTAAAACCTCACCCTAGGAGCACAGCATAGATTTTGATGGTTCCATGTGACAATGCTATTCATAAATGCCGAACACCTTTATCACAACCCCACATTGCTGAAATTCAATTTTGGAGATGTGGAATCCCAGTGCAACCAAAAGTGTTGCAAATGAATTTTTTCTCTTTTATATGGGGGGCTGTGCCCCCTCAAACAAGGATTCTCAACTCCGGGGAGGGACATGTCGGGGGTGGTGCATACCATAAAAAAAAAACACTGGCTCAGGCTGGGCACAACAAAACTTACAAGTGCCCAGTCCCAAACCCTGCATCCCCACCACCACAGGCCAGCACCTAGCCCACCATGCCACAATGCCACCTCACCAGAAACCCATGGCACCACCCCTCACATACCCTCCTGCCCCATATTTGGCAGGCTAGCTCTCACTCCTCTGTGCATGTATATGCACACAACATACTGTTGCCTTTTCGTGACCCACCCCATCCGGTTGCTAACCCCATACCCCCACCATTGAGACAGTAGCCGAAAGTGGGTTGCCATTTCAGCAGGCGCCCACTTCCTCTGCGCCCCTATTACAGGATACCAGTCTTGATTATATACTAAACATATCACTAGAGGCTACCCCAGACTCGAGCTTTCCGGGAGAGACTCCTGGCTCATTGGGTTATATGACTGATTTGCTGGAAGCTGCTGTGCAAAATAATCCCTTTTTGCTTTAAAATGATGTAATGGCAGTGCAAACACCAGGAGAATTATCACTTATTACAGCCTTGCAGGAGCTTGAGAAAGTAACTCATCAGTTGAGGAGAACATTTTGGAATTTGACAAACATGGAAGCTTACGTGGCAGTGAAAAGAATAGCAAGAGGATTACGTTTAGTAAAGAATCCAGCTTGTGGCCATAAGAGCAAAGCTTTTTTAAAAGAATGGGAAAACATCCTCACTGAGACAAGCTTTAAACTTATTAACCTGATTATTTTAGTTTTGTTTTTTTGACCGGGTAAGTGCGCTAGACAAATCCTGCCTATTTTCAGGCACAACCCGGGGGAGGGGGATAGAGATAAATGCCAACTGACCTTGAACCAGATTAAGCTGTTGGTGGTATTTTTCATGAATTATTAAATATAGCAAGGAGCGAGAGGAATGTTTGAAGCTAGAAATCAAAAATAAAGAATCGGAAGTGCTTAAATTTCAGAACCATGTGGATTTTGAGACATTTAATAAAAAACTAAAAGACTGTATTGCAAGACTGGATACCAAATTAAAACAAGCTAAACAGATTGAATTTACTCGTGCTAAAAATGATTATGAAGTCAATAGGGTTTTCAGTCAGAATCAGAACCCTAGAAGTATCCTGAAGAGAAGTAGACATGTGTCTTTTGATTTTAGCAGTGCCAGAGAATCACAACAGGAAGAGAATATGATACACAATTTTCTCATGGAGAGACAGGAGTAAGATCCACTATAAGTGCCATGGAGGAGCCCCAGGCTGCAGGGATATCACCAAGAAGACAATATGGCCAAAACAAGAGGACCAGGAGGGGACAGAGAATGAGAAAGAGGTGGACCTGCCAGAGGTCAGTACAGAGATCCTCAGAAATTACAGGAACAGCAGGAGCAGGAGATGATGAAGGCCAAAGAAACAAGCATGCAGGTAATTAACCTGTCAAATTATGAACTAACTGATCTGGAGAATAAACTGTTGAGCAAAGGTTTGAACTTTTCCCCAACTATACACTCAAGTAAATTTCACACCATGGTAGAGCTGAATCTGGCCTGTAGGAACTTGAGTTTGAAATCCTTTTTTCACAAGAAAAATAATAGCAGGACAATGAACAACAGTAACATAACAGAGCAAATAGGCATATTTAGACCGACCTCCACCTTCAACCCCCCCCCCACTCAGTGCGGCTGTAAGTGTCTTTAAATTCTTAGTTGAGACTGACCTTGAGGAACTTTTTAGTAACCCTCCTCCCCGTTGTTTTAAGAATTTTACACATGATGAAAAGCTTGCTATAAAATCCTTCCAACAGAATACAGAAATTGAGATTAAAAAGGCAGACAAAGGGGGATGTGTTGTCATTCTAAATAAAAGGGACTACATATTGGAAGCTGAAAGACAGTTAAATAAAGTAGAATTTTACAGGAAATTACACCTTGATCCCACTTATGAGTATAAAACCTTGATTGATGAATGTATCAGAGAAGCATTTAGAAATGGGGAAATTGAGAAGAAAGAAATGGACTTCCTGATTGTTGATTCACCAATAAGAGTGACTTTCTAGCTGTTGCCCAAAATTCATAAATCCTTGGAGAGGCCCCTTGGCCACCCCATTGTGAGCAGAAGTGGGTCGTTGACAGAAAGCTTATTAAAGTATGTGGATTATCATTTACATCTGTTTGTCAGCACTTTGCCATCTTATTTACAGGACACGACAGACATTTTGAGGGTACTAAGAGATTTACAGCTTAATGATGACTGCCTCCTTGTGGATGTGGATGTTGAATCCCTTTATTCAAACTTATTGCATGGTGGTGCATTAGATGCAGCAGCATATTATCTTAATAGTAGAGGGGAGGGAACAATACCAGGAACTGCCTTTCTTGTGAGACTGCTGGAGTTTGTTTTAAAATGTAATGTGTTCATGTTTAATTTCTTGCAGCTGAAGGGGACAGCGATGAAGGCCACATGTGCCCCCTCCATTGCTAATATTTACATGGGTACTTGGGAGAATAAATATGTGTTGGCTACAAATCTGAATCCATTCTTTGACATTATTAGGTTGTGGAAGTGTTACATAGACAATTTGTTTTTTTCATCTGGGAAAGCAGTGTAGACACGCTAAAATAATTTGTAAGCTATCTAGAGAAAACAAACTGTAATCTTAAATTTACACGTCAGTCGTCAGACACAGAAATATGCCTTTTGGATCTAAAAATAAAGAAGGAGAGAGACAGCAGAATTACTACTGACTTGTACAGGAAGCGCACTGATGGTAATGCATTGTTGAGAGCTAGTAGCTGTCACCCTAGACACATTATCAGGAATATTCCAAAAGGGCAGTTCTTACACACCTGTAGAAATGTAGCACATATGAAAAGTAATCATCTGAGGGAATGGGGCAATAGTGAAAGAGATACTATGAGTGGTTTTGAATTTGCAGGTGAAAAAGATAGAAATACCCTGCTAGACAATCAAATGTCTGAAGACATACAGAATACTGACAGGGCTAGGTACAATTTTGTTCAGTCATATTCCACACAGGCTAAGGAGAATAAGAAAGTTATTAAGAAACACTGGAAGGTTCTGCAGAGTGACCCAGGGCTGAAAGAAATATCAATGGTACCTCCACAGATGGCATTCAAGACAATGCCAGCTACAGGGGAAAAAGTAGTGAATAGCCATTTTATTAAGAAAGGGAGCAACAATGGCACTTGGTTGCAGAATAAAATGAAAGGGTGTCACGCATGCAAAAGATGCAATGTCTAAACAGTTATGAAAAAGGGTAATAATTTTGATAATAGTGTCACTGGCAGGACCTATGAAATCAGGCAACTGATTACGTGGGACTCAACAGATCAGATCAGATGGTTTATTGATCATCATAAGACATTACAATCTTTTACATAAAACTTCTTACTACTGAGAAAAGGACAGAATAGCAATAATACATTTGCCTAAAAATAAAACAGTATCAATAAATATCCCTTGATAATGAAACAATAGCAGTGTTAAAATATTTTTGAGGTTCCCATTTTATATTTCGTTTCAGTTTTAATATGCCTTTTAAAAAATACCTCAGTCTTAATAAAGTGTATGAGGCAGGTTACAAAAGGTAGCATACACGTGTAATTTTATCTAAGTACTGCTTCCCGATGATATTTCCTAGCTATTTTGATCTTAATTTACTGTAATGAGGGTGCACCAAGACTACATGCAGTAGGTCCTTCTGTTGATTGTACCCGCACATGCATATATCCAGAGAGATTTTAGTAGAGTCTCTATTATACCTAACAGTGCACTGGGGGAATGCTCCAAAATAAAATTGTGTTACTGTTGCTTTTTATTCATGTTCAATTACATCCAGAAGATAACTTTCAATCACGGGCTTCTTCATTAAATTAGTCACAGTTGGCTGAAATCTATTTTTAGACACTTTTTCCATTACACATTGTACATCCATATCTATGACTGTAGTTTTTAACTTTGTACTGTAAGAAGAAGCACTATTAATGTTCTGAATGTACAAATGCCAAAGATAACCCTTACCTATACAGTTTAGGGTATTCTTAACACAAGCCAACCATGGAACTTGCTTTTCTTTTTCAGAAATTGTTACCTCCTGTTCCAGGCATAGGTTTTCTAAATTGTTTAGGGATTTGCAGCCAAAAGTCCAAAGTCTGTATAGGGCTAATGTTTTCACAGAAGGTAGTCCTAATTCTTTGCAAATACTGTAGCCTAGAATTGTTATAGGTAGCTTGAGAAATCTTTTATAGAATACATCTGTTGGTTTCTCAAGCTGATCCAGTACCCCATATCCCCAAACTTCCATCCCATACAGATGTTGAGACATTTCTTTAGCCTTGAAAACATTTATGGCTGTCTCTATCATATTCCCACCATAAATGGTGTTAAGTTTTATAATTGTACCTCTAGAGTGATAATCCTTTCTATGAGTGATTTTAAGCTGTTGTTTTCAAGAAAAAAACAGTTAACTGTGAGGCCAAGAGAGGTACAATATATTTTGCAACATCTTCTAACTGTGCATTATTTATTTTAGAATTTAAGGTTTTTTTTCTATAACATCTTTTCTTATTGACAGCCTCTACTTTGCTTTTTTATATTAATCACCATTTCAAGTTATTTACATTTTTCTATTAATCTATTTAACTGTTTCTGGAGGCCATTTTTCACCAGAGAAATAAGAGCTATGTTGTCTGCATACACGAGTATGGAACAACTGCAGTTAATTTTGGGGAACTATAGTAACAGTTATCTAAAACATAAAATAAACCATTAATGTACACATCAAAAAGTATGTGTGCTAGAATGCAACCCTGCTTGTCATACCTGGCTTTACACAAATTCTCAGAATATAGATCATTAATGATAATAATAATTGGGTAAATGACCATATCTCTCAGTACGTTGCTGACTTTGTTCTGATCTAAGGAATCAAATGCCTTTATAAAATGTATAAAGGCTATGCATACTGTCTGATATATCACAATTACATACTTTTTCCAAAGATGATGTAATATGAAGCACTGACATGTGGTTGACCCACCCTTTCTCAATTGTGCCCATAACTCTGAAATTAATGTAAAGTGCTCATCTTAAAGTTTAGGACAGAGAATTCTAGCAACTATTTTGAAAGCTGAACCAGGCAGGATTATGGGACCATGCATTTTTGGACTTTTTAGTTGTTTCTTTTTTAAAACTGGGGCATAAGATGGCTCCTTTACATTCCATGTTGTAATGGTGATCACAGAATAGTGATCACTACTACGGCAAGTGTACATTGCCAGAAAACAAAAAGGCGATGTACACTCCCAATGAGAAAACACAGTGAACATGGAAAAGTTTTTTTTCACCCCTCTTACTAAGGATTACTAACTCCAAGGGGATGCATGTGGGGGAGGGGGAGAAACTTTGAAAAAAAAAAATTATGGAGCAAAACAAAACAAAAATACTGTTTCCTTCTTCAGCCCCAAACCTTGCACCCTCCTCCCAGTAGCCAGTCACCCTCACCACTCCACCACAGTGCCAACTCAGCAGCCTCATGCCGCAGTACCCCTTACATACTCTCTCTCTCTCTCCTCTTCTGGTCTCCCTATCATTCTTCCTGTCACCCTGTTCTTCACCCTTCACTACCCTTGCATGGTAGCCCACATAACAGGCATTGGAAGTGAGTTTCTCATATTCAGGTGGCTCCCTTTCAGTCTCCATTATGATGGTATAACCTCCTTTACAGATTTCAGGATAACAGTTATGTGATAGAAAATTATTAAAAAGTTTGGTTAATATCAGAGTCCAGAAAAACTGGTCAGTTTAAAAAAAAAATCCATAGACACTCCAGCTGGACCTGGAATCTTACTCCATTTAGTTATGGATTCTGGATATTGTAAAGTCAATATAATTTGTAAAATAAAAACTGATCTGATGTTTCCTTGGGGACACAATCAACTAATTCTAGATATTCTTTAAAAAGGATGACTGATACAAGGCTTGCTTTGTATCAAGACATATATGTGAGTCGGCATTATTTTGCCAGATATTGGTGCCAAAGGATAGCAGTTTTCAAAACATTTTGCAATCTTGTTTTGCCACAGCTTCCAACATCTTATTCTATTGGTGGTTATGATTTATTTTTGAATAACAGAACATTTTTGTACTCCCCAATTTAAACAATTTATGACTATTTTGCATTCTTGGTCAAACCAGTCAGTTCAGTGGCTCAGTAGGTAGCACACTTGCCTCTGAGGCCGGGAGATCAGAGGGCTGTGGGTTCAGTTCCCACATCTGGCAGTTGGGTTAATATCCTAGTACTGACACTGTAGTGCAGCATGAGAGGGGTGCTGCACTCCTGAGGTGCCGTCTTTCGGATGAGACGTTAAACCGAGGTCCCATCTGCCTGGATTGGTGGTAGTTCAGGTGGATGTTAAAGATCCCATGGCACTTATTGAAAAGAGTAGGGGAATTTCCCTGGTGTCCTGGCCAAATTTCCCTCATTTGCTAAAAATACCACCAACAGCTTAATCTGGTTCAAGGTCAGTTGGCATTCATCTGTATCCCCCTGCCCCGGGTCATGCCTGAAAATAGGCAGGAATTGTTTAGTGCACTTACCCGGTCAACAAAAACTAGATAAATAAAAAAAAAAACCATCCCTTTTGTTTATTGAGCATAGTTTTTTTTTCTTGTTTTTTTTTTATCATATAACATTCAGTAGTAGCATGCACATGTCTTTTAGTTGGTCAAATAACAAGCCCTGTTTCTTTTTTGTCCAAGAAAACATCCCCTCATGTCTGCACATCTATCAGAGGCTAATGATTGCAGCATTGTAAAATGTCTAGTGTTGTGCAAACCTCCTAAAGTTCAACTAAGTGAACTTCGGCTGTTGAACCAGTTAAAATTCATCAAAGTTCACTTACTGGTAAATTAGTTTGCACTGGTTGAACCATTAAAATACATTTGGAAATATGATAAAAAGAAATAACATAGTCCCGTCTTTGTACTGCATTGCACTTTTTAAAAGAGGATTGTTTATGTAGCTCATGAAAACTGATGTCAGATAAAAGGAAACAATGGGACCAATTCACAAAGGTCAGCAGAAGCTGTACCAAATGCAGCTTGCACTAACCGCCAGTGCACCAGGGACCCTACACCCAATTCACTATCGGGTAGGATCATGATGTCAAAGTCCTATGGCTTGTGCCAACACTGGCACTGTGCCAAACAGACAGAACATCCTGAAGGTATGCTGGAAGCTGTGTGGCAGCTGTGCAGCAACAGCACCATGGACAGCAGTCCCTGATGGCTTTCTTTCTTTTTGAGATAGTGGAATCATATCCTCATTCACATAGGTCCCTTTGGGACCAGAGTTAATAGATAAAGATGCACAGGATACTCTGCACCCTGTACCAAGGAAAGAATCCATATGCAAGCTAAAGCGTCCATTGCCTACTAGGTATGAATGCAAAACATTTGTGATGCTGTCTGGGGGGGCTGCAAAACCACAGATCCCTCTGGTCTCTGTGCTTCCATGTAACTATAGATTCAGATGCACAAGACCAAAAGTCCTCCTGGCTGTGGAAGTGCAGGGCCCTCTAAGCCCTGTGCTTCCATACAGCTATGAGAGTAGAGCCACAGACCCTCTGGGCTCTATGCAAAATGTTTCACTTCATTATATGGTACTTGGCATGTGTAAGTGAAGACTGGGGTTTGGAATATGAGCTGCAGAACAAAAGAGACTGGTGTTTTGGGACAAGAGGACATGCCTGCCTGCAAGTAGTAATTGTGCTCACTGAGGGTTACTTTCGGCTTCATTTCATTCCATTTTTTATTTTTCACCCTTGTGAGTCTGATGAGCAAACTGCCTGTTTTCGCAGGTGATAAGCATTACTCATCAAACATAGTACAAAAAGACATGATTTATATTAAAAAATATGTATACAAGACTTCTTATTCATTCCAAAATCAGAAAAACAATAATCAATTGCAAAAAAAGTTAACAAATACATTTCTGAGAACTATGGAAAAACATAAAATTTATGTTTAAAGTGTTAAATAGTTTTGAAATGAAACAAATAGGTGGGGAGAGAATTAAAATGTTTAGGAGCCCTATAAAGGAGAGATCTCTGACCAATGGACCTATGAAAACATGGTACCTGAAAAGAGTGAATATCTTGAGAACGAGTGCCACTACCACTAATAAACATTGGAAAAAGTTGAGAAATAGAAAGAGGAAGGAGACCTAACATAATTTTAACCAGCAACATGCAATATTTAAACTGTATCTGATGGTGAAGTGATAAACAGTTAGAATCCTGAAGAACAGAACAGTGATGAGTATGCTATGGAACCTGAAGCATAAACCTGAGAATTGAATTATATGTAACCCTGAGTGATTGCAGGATATTTTTACAAGTAGATGATTAAACTAGTAAATCATAATCCAATTTATTAAATAAAAAGCTATGAGCAAGCAAAGTCCTACAATCTTTAGTGGGGCAAGCTTTAACACAGTATAAAGCACCGAGACGCTGGTGGTGAATGGCCTACCTAATATAAGCAACATGATTCACAAAAGATCATTTTGAGTCTAAAACTAGCCCCAAATATTTAAAACAGTCAACATGCTCGATAGGGGTACCTTTTAGGTCAACAAGAGGAATAAGATCCTCGATACTAGGTTTATTGGAAAAAAACATAAGTTTGGTCTTTTGAACGTTTAATACCATATGATTACAATAAAGCCAGTCTTGAAAAGACTTGAAATCAATCTGGACTTTTGAAATAGCATCATTTTGTTTAGGGGAAGAAATAAATAACACATCACCTGCGTACATGATGATCGAGGTCTGGGTACAAATGTTGGAGCAATGTTCATGTATAACGAAAAGATCTGTGGTCCCAGTATTGAACCCTGAGGCACTTTGCTGACAATGAATTGAATTGAAACTTTCTGATTTGTGGAACCTAATTTCTGATTTGAATCAACATTTTAGTTTGCTAACCAAAATTTATGGTTTGCACTAAAATGTTCGGTTCATGAGCTGCAATTTTTGCTACTCACCAAAATTTTCAGCTCAAGAACTGAACATTTTTAAGTTTGAGCCCAAAAAAGTCTGCTGAACTAAAAACTGGATGAGGCCAATACAAGATCCAAAAATACTATTTCTGGCGTATTTTGGGGAACAAAAATCAGAATCTTCCTTAAGAGAGATTCATGTTTTGTTTTTCTCATAGTGTGCATTTATATGTGTTTTCATATTTTTATAGTAATAGAAATGAAGAAACAAGATGGTGGACATCACAAACCTCCCAAAAATGTTTGGTTCATTGGGAGCATTATTTGATTCATGACATTTAAGTGAAGTGAACCAAAAACAATGTCACAAACTGAACATTTTTTGGTTAATACCAGAGGATTATTCAGAACCTAAATATAAGTCCTTAAAACTCTGAAACTGTTTAATATTTTTTTTACAAAAACTTTGAAAAGCAGAACCTCAGCAAAGGCTGCTTCTACTCTGAAGGTTTCATGGAAGAATTTGCTACCATCTAGACTGTATGTATGAACAAAAAATCCCATGATAAGTATAGGAAAAAAGTGACCCTTTTGCAAAATAATGGGTATCCAGATATTGGAAACCACACAAGGTGTCATCACAAAACTTTCCATGTCTTTAGGCTATGCCATCCTGACTGTGCATACACTTTTTGGGGGCTATTCTGTTGAACACAGCCAAAGTTATTAAGTTGCAAAGTTAGGGGGTTAACATTGAGCACTTACTAACCCTAACTATAGGGATGCTATGGCTACCTGAATTTGTATATATATATATATATATATATATATAGGTACCAATATGCTACTCGAGAGACAAAGTGTGACAATCAGGTTCCAAAATTTATTTGGGCCAATTTTCATAACCATATCATATTTACATTGGGTACATGTGGTAGTATTTCACTCCCCAACATAAAGATAGTTTGTAGTTCAGAAGTGCTAAAAAATGGTATTGAAAGTTCCCACAAGGGTAACGTAATGTGACTAACATCGTGTCATTGACAGCAAATTTGTTATATTATCAAACATATATTTTTTGATATTACTATGTCTATGGTATCTATTTAGGTAGCATAATATCTAACTTTTAAGTTTTTTATCATAAACTTAACTTGTTGGTAATTATGCCACAATATGTTTACTGATCACAGTATGCCCAAATCTGGACATGTTTAAATTTGGCTACCACATTCATGTCCTTGATTTTCTAGCCCATTGTTTTTTTGCAAAACTATATTACCCTCATAGGAAAAGACAGAAATAACTTAATTTTCAGAAAGTGAATTATACTTTATTTACAAGGGTTTGTTCCACCGGATGTCACGTGAGTAACTCAGACTACACAGGACGTCACGCGAGTAACACAGACACAACACAAGAAGTCACATGAGTAACATGGACACCAGAACAGTAGTATCAGTATCATACCAAGTGTCTCACTAAGTCATATCAAAAGTTATTGCTAATGTTAAACTAAAAAAATGATTGTCATACTATGGATATTTGGTATAACATTTTTTGAACATTTTGAAGATTGTACTGTAGTCACAACATTATATTAACTTAAGATATTCACAAATGTTTTATGTTACAGTGTAGTATGGATTGAATCTCACCTGGTCTGTCTATTACATATACCAGCTGGTCCCAAGCCTACAATAAGAGAGAGGAAAACCAACTATATCTTTACGAGATGAATGGGGATGTTTGGGATTAATGCATGCCCTTGCTTCTTGTGATATTCAAGGCTGCAGGCAAAACACTGAAAGTGTATTAGTGACTTATAACATGGGGTAGATAAAGGCAGATGAGTGGTAAACAACCATCAAGTGACCATTGCTTACTCCACAATATATGACAGCTAGTGGTGAACCATCCCTCTGAGAGATCAGCCTGTGTTTCTGTTCTGATCTTGTTATAGTGTAAAATTGCAGTCTGTGGAGCAGCCATTACTATCCCTGCCTAGTGAGCAAGAGCCAAGGCCTGCCATGTAGTCTCAGGCAGTGCAGCAACAGTAGCTGTAGTGTTCAAAGTTTGCAGTCTTGCTTCTTACCCAAGCTTGTTCCCAGAGTGAAGTGTGTGGTCCCCATGGTCATTTTTCTGTTGCACAGCCAGATTGACAGGTAAATCCCATAGTTGTGGCATAAAGTCAGATGGAACAGTGCGAAGAGAGGGAGGACCCCCCCCAAATGATGTCATGATCTGAAAGTGAGTTTTATGCTGATGGACAGAGAAACAGAGTTCCAGAAAGACCTGCAAGCTCTGAGTCCCATTAGTTACCATTTCTTAATTGGTAGAATACAGCCTGGTAGATTGTGTGACTGCACTGCTGCGGAAAATGTTTACTTGCTTGCCATGTGTTAATGTAACCACAGACAGAGAGACAGAGCAGCTAAGCCAGTGGAGGTATAGACACCGTGTCTGTACTACAAGAGGCAACTCCATATTTTGCACTTCAGAGCTACTGTGCTGTCTCAGAAGGCATATCATGCACAACAAATGTCAGAGAAAGCATAGCAACACTTTCCTTCTGACACCTGTATGTGCATGACAGCCATTTTGTTGGGGACTATTTTTTTTTAGGCTGCAGAATACAGTAATTTGCTTGTCTTTTATAAAGGAGAAAAAACATGTATATTGCTTTCTCCTTGTTTTGTAGTGCACCCTCTGTTATAAGTGTAATAGCCCACTCCAGGGTGTGCAGTTATTAGGGATTAAGCAACACACTGGGTGTTGTGAGGACACTCAGCCAGCAGCCTTGTAGCCACAATGCACTCCAGGGTATTGATTAATCCCTAATAACTGCACACCCTGGAGTGGGTTACTTCCTACTAATAGAACTATGCCCTTGAGTGGGTTGCTTCAATCTTAAAATGTGTTTTAAGAAATGAAAATGAAATTAAAAAACCGACTTCAGGGGCCAGATCTTCAAAAGCTTGCTCACGTGCAAAGCCTAGTTTTTCTGCACAAACCCAGATTTGTGCAGATGTCCATATTCCAAAGCCCTGTTATGGGCAAACAAGGTTTGTGTCCAGGAGATTTTCTGAGGCTGGCACAATACAAACGGAATGTCATGGACCTGAAATCTGGTGAAGTCCTGTAATCACAGAATGCAATGTAATTTTGCATGGTCCCCTTGTATGGTGCAGATATACACAATTATCCCTGTTACTAATGATGCCATCCCGCAGATCACAGCCACAACTGAAGACACAGCCCCTTCCTGTTGTCAAATGGACCCCTCCATGGTACCGTCACTCACTGTGTCCACAGCATGGTCCTGCAGGTGCATATGGCAACCAGTGCATTTTGGGAGAGGGTGCACTTTTAGGATTCTTCAGCTATTGTAGTTAATGTCAGTAATTGTTTGATATGCCATGCTAGGCCCACAGCCTATCATGCAGCACATGGCACACCAAACAATTATTGTGATTCACTGCAACAGCAAAGTAAGCCTAAAAGTGCACAAAAAAACATGGAATAAAAAAATACAGAACAAAGGGTAACACTTTAACAGTCACTAACAGCAATCATCCCAGTAAGAAAAAAACAGTAGTTTTCTTCACTTTTACTGCCATGGAAGCCATTTAAGGCATACCACGTAGCACATAGCCCAGTTACTGAGATACACTGCAACAGCAGCCAAATGAGCCTAAAACTGCACAAAAACAATGAACAGGGTTGATGTTTTTGGTGACTGCAACCCGGTTACCATCTATTACAGTCATTTTACATCCAGTTTTGGTGTTTGTGCCCTTTTAGGCTTGTTTTACTGTTGCAGTGAATCTCAGTAATTGTTTAATGTGCCATGCTAGACTCTTGACCTAACATGCAGCACATGGTACACCTAATGATCACAAAACATATTGCTGAAATGTAAATGGTTCTGTGCTGGCGTTTGGGTGCTCAGTGTTGAGTCGGTGGGTGCAATATGTTTTTTTAAAAAAGCTGCCATCTTATAGACTCCTGTGGATCTGAGAAATTTGTGGATTACCCAACGCTTCATTTACTGCTGCTGTTATTTACTGTTATTTGCTTTTCTGCTGCTAAATGGCTTCGATGCACTTGCACATAAAATAAATAAGTACTGTGAGTACATTTGGAATGCTGACCGCTTTTCTGTTCTACAGAAGTGTTTTTGCAAAAATAAATATGATATTAACCAGGATTTCTTTTTAAGTTTAGCAGATAAGCAGGTAGTTTAAAAGTAGTTCTGGTGTTCTGATGCCTCCCACACAATATAAGCCCCTAAAGAGATCAGGTCTACATAAACTGAGCACCTGCAGAGACCAGATCCTATTCATTTACTCCCCAATACAGCATGTATTTTATTTCTCATTACAGAACTCTCCAAACTGTAGATATGGTGTTCTGATGCCTTATACAAAATGAGCCCCAGCACTAACCAGATCCAATTGATATACTCCCCAAAACTGCAATTTTTTTGCCCAGTATAGAACAAACTATTTAGCAACAATAACATTAAAGGTGCCCCTGATAGAGAATAGGATCACAAAAAATGCCCCCCCCCCACAGGAACCAGGCAACACAGAATGATCTCCATGTAGAGACTTGGTCTATAGAATAGGTAAATATGTATAACCATTTAATCTAGGAAACCTGCAGTTGTTCAACTTTAAAATGCTTTGTAATCAACTCTCTCTGCCCCACCCCACTCTTCATGCCCTGAGCTCAGCATCTTGGGACCATGAGGCAAGGTCCAACTACAAGTCTCTGTGTTTCCCAAAAAGCAAATGTGTGCCTTTACAATCTGAAGACATCTGACACACCGGGGAACAAAAGAGCAGCTGAGATGCAGAGAGAATAGCCCACTGTAGTGCCCGTAATGTGCATAACTCCAATCTTCAGGAGGACAACATGTCTTCTCCAGAATGCAGGTGGCAGTACAAAGAATGCAGACCCACCAGCTCCACAGCTTTAAAGAGCCATGGGGTGATGACTGAAGGTGTCAGCATGCATTTCTGGTTCTGAACATTCTGGGCTGGTGGAGGAACCAATAGTAACGTGGGTAACAAAAGGACACGAAAATAACACGCCATGGAAAAAGGGAATTTTCTAAATAAATGAGTTATAACAAACTGCAAGGTTTTGGCAGCATGTCAGTAACAAAAAGGTGGTCACCAGACACAATAATGCTTTTGGACCACAGTTCATGCAAATTAAAGGCACAGTCTGCTTAGGATGAGGTACTAGATGGACACTACATGTAATGAACGTAATAACTGTATAAAATGATTGAATAAAAGGCACAAACTTTTATTCTATACAGGGAGTTCTTGGGGGAGGCTTAAATGAAGTAATTAGATAACACATTAACAACAGTTGGGTTTCTAATGCACAATAAAGGGCTGTATTTAAATACTTAAATTGGGAATGGAAGCAATGTCACAAAATGGAACCCTATTTGAAGGGGTAAATTGATGTTTGTGATAAAACTGAACGAGCACAGTGGAACCAAACTGGGTCATGTTATGTTTACTATCTCTCCTAATGTGGGACTACAGATTAGGTGTGTCATGTGAACCTTTTAACAATTCAGCAAAAAGTTACAGGGTGTCAATATGCAGTAGGTATAAGTCTCTCAAATACTGTATTCATGCCTATATATATATATATATATATATATATATATATGTGTGTGTGTGTGTGTGTGTGTATATATGTGTGTGTGTATATATATATATATATATATATATATATATATGTGTGTATATATATATATATATGTAGAGAGAGAGAGATAATAGTAGATAAAAATATAGTCCACCATGTCTATCCCTTTCAGTGTCTGAAAAACTGAATCATGTCTGCCTCTTTGCCTTTTCTTTTCCAGTCTAAATAATTGGAGTTTGTCCAATCACTCATCATAGCTAGTGCCTCTTAAGCCTTTAATCAAGTTGGTAGCCTTGTGCCAAACTCTTTTGGTCTCTTTAATGTCATTTCTGTAGTGAGGAGGTCAGAAATAGACTCAGTATTTCTGGTGTGGTTGATCCAAGAATAAGAGCATCTGATGGACACTTCAGACAACAAGTAATTTTCAAAGTAAATTTGTTAATGTCATTGACTTTAGCTTTTTGAATTATGAGCAATAAATTAACTTTAAAACTCACCTGCCATCTGGAGTGTGCCTCATTTGCACTTTTCTTGGGATCATGAGCATAACATACCCGAGTGTGCACCCATGACACTGAGTGCAGCCACCATTCTAATTTTAATTAACTGTGTTTGAACCAAGGCTTTGTACAGGACTGGGTCTCTTCCCTTGACCTGCTCTTTACTACTTTTCTAATATATCATTGCACTGCATTTGCTTTCTTGACTGGGGCAGCACTCTGTCTGTCTTGCTTCAACTTTCACAATTACCCCTAGATTCTTTTCCTTTGTTGGACTGCCTACTGTTGCACCACATAGGATGTATGTGTGATCCAGATTCCTCACTCCTAGATGCAATATCTTGTATATCCCCAAATTAAATATATGCCTCCATCTATCAGCCCATTCCACTAATGTGTGCAGGTCCCTTTGCAGTGTACCCCCCTCCTCTACTGTATCTCACTCATCTTTCTGATTTGGTGTCATTAGCAAACTTCAGCAGCCTGCTGCAGATCCCTTCCTTTAGGTAATTAATAAATGTGTTAAAGCACAATGGACCTGTTATCAATCCATGGGGTACTGTATTCAGCACATCCCTCCTTTCTGAATGGCAATCATCCACCACAGTTCTTTACTTCCTACTTTACCTAACAGTCAATTTGCTATCCACCCTGTGTACACTTAGTGTACACAATATCATTCTACCTTCTCCTATATGTTTCCATGTGGTTCAGTGTCAAAGGACTCTCTGAAGTCCAAATATACTACATCCACCACAAAGTCTGCATCCCCCTTCCTAGCAAAATACTGTATGTACATACATACATATGTTCATACATATTTAAGGAGGAATGAGACCATTATTTCATCGTGTTCCTCTCTCCTACTAGTATAGTGGGAGTACCGTCACCCCATTATTCTCAAAGTAATAATGTCTACTCTGAACTTGAAATTCATTGAAGTGCCAGCTGATACCACACATTTTAGCTGTCTATTTAAAGAGTGTAGTACTAATTCTGTGCAGTACAGTATGTTTTGCTAATGTTTCCCTAAACTGTACCTTCCATTCAGTGTCATTGACTGTCCCCTGTTCTCTCATCCTTGTACTTGGTCTGATGGCAATATTTCATTTAGAAACTTGAATACTGTAATTATGTCTCCCTTAACTCTTCTCTTTTGCTGGAAAACAATCTAATTTCTGGCAGTGGGTCTTTGCAGTCCACGATTTCCAAAACATTTACTTTCTTGGTATCTCCCCTCTGCACCTGCTCCATTGTGTTAATATTTTTCCTCAGATATGGGAACCAGGGCCAACCTGCCAGTGCAGCAGTAGTGCTACTGCTTGTGATGATGATGATCCAGGTTTTGAGAACAAGCTAGGGCTGTCAGAGGGCCAGCGGAGGGGGGGGAGGATTGAGCATTCCAGGGACACTGTCCTCCTTTGGGGAAGGGGGATTCACCACTCTGCTGCTTTACAGCATGCTGGGTGACCACAGGTGGAGATGCAGGGGAGAAGCATCAGTGCAGGGGCCTGAAGCAAGCATCAAGCTCATGGTGATGCATTGGCTAGCCAGCATCCTATTATGCAGCATGCTACTGGGGGGGAAGGTGGGACTATGGAGAAAAATGTGGGGACTGAAATGGCAGATGAAACCCCTGCCTGCCACCCACCATGCTCATTATCGAATTCCACACCACCACAGACTGGGGACCCTCCAGGTCTTCACCTCCACTGCAGGTGGCCAGATAGACAGGGGGGAAGTAGACAAAGTTGCAGAAGGTAACCCCAGCCCTGGGGGGAAAGCCAGCGAGTAGCATTGCTGTATGTCGCAGGTGGGCATGGAGGCCCATTCAGGTGAGTGGTTGAATTCTAGTAGAGTGGGGACCAGAATTGGCAGAGGGTGGAAGGAGGACCCACCAGTACCCCTGGAGATAAACAAAGTTGACAAAAAAAGATGTGGGAACCAGAACTGCATCTTGTTTAAGTTGGGGCCTGATCTTGTATCTGTATAGGAGCATTGCAATGTCACAACTTGTTTAGAAAGTTTCTCTTAATGCATTTCAGGATTTTGATTGCCTTGCTGTCTGCTGCTCCCACACTGCTGCCCTCAACTAAAATTGTTGCTGAGCAATACCCTCAGATAGTTTTCCTGATTGCTTTCATAACTTCTGTGCCTTTAAGTAGCATCTTGCCATCACATTCTTCTTTTCAAAGTGTATCACATTGCATTTCTTAGGATTGAAATTCATCTGCCATTGAGCTGCCCATTTCCAGCACCTAGACAGATTCTTCTTCATTTCATTTATCTACTGTTTTTATGTAGCCATGCTTCCCAATTTGGGGTCATCAGCAAACTTGCTGATCCAGCAGGTGTGCCCCACTTCCAGGTCACATATTAAACAATGTACATTAGGCCCCGGGACTGACCCCTGTGGAACCATACTGGTCACTTGGTTTGGTTTATATGTTTATTAAAGTCTGAGGAACTGGTCATAGGGCCAGGGTTATCCTTTTGGTCAAGATAGGCATTACAGACAGGAGAGTCAAGATAGTGGTGTGAGAGGAACTGTGTGTGCAGGCTATAGCAGACGTGTCCCCTTTTAGGCACTTTTTTTCTGCAACTACTGTACAGAGTTTGTTTCCCCCCCATCTTCACCAATAATATATGGATCATGGAGAATGTAGCTGTGATATGTTTCTAAGTCTGATGTAGTCAGTACTGAATGGGGATGACTAAACCCTAATCAAATAGTTACAGCTCCAGTGCTCCCCTTCAAAGCTCAAAACAAGAAAAGATGCCAGGCACTCAAGCATATGATGTGTGAGTCAGGAAAAGAAAACTTGATTCTTCAGTGCTGATACCATATTTTATTGTCTTCCCAAGTACAGCAGCTTATGTACAGTGTAGACCCTACTCCATGCATAAGTTGCTCTACTTGGGAATGCAATGAAATAGCATACCAGCACTGAAGAATTGAGTTTTCTTTTTGTGGGTCTTACATTCTATGCATGCGCACCCGGCATCTTTTCTTGGTTTGTGCTTTGTTTGGAGTTAGTAGCTCCCACCCTGCACCAGTTTTCAGAACTGCCTGAGCATACCTGATCCCGTTCGCCTGCCCATCAAAGTTGCCTGAAAGCCTGCAATTCATTCAAGTCAATTCAATTTTCTTACTTGGTTTTCATTCCACCATTTTAAAATTTATAGCAGTTCTTGGTCTCATCATCTGGCTGAATCAAGATCAGTCTGATGACCAAAGGCAAGATGACCCGCTCATTGGTTAGAAAACTACACTTTAAATTTTAAAATGCCAACATGAGCTGAGGTCTGACTGCCCATTCTCTTTCTTATGTAGAAATGACTTTCTGGCTTCATCTATTAACTAAATTTTACCATGTTAATATGAGCTGAGGTTCCACTGCTGTCTCTCTTCCTTGTGTGGAAATGCCCTCTCTGGCTTCATCCTTTATGTAGTGTGCTCTAGCCCATAAGTGACTCACAGGTGACCACGGGAGACCACATTAGGAGAATGCCTCACCTCTCCTGTTTACAATGCTGTGTGAAAGGTTTAGCAAGCTCAACTCTGGCTAAAACAGAGATGTTATCACATGATGCATGCAACTTTCTTAAACATTTATTTAATGTTTACAGGGGTGCATCTGGTCTGTGGCTAAAATTAGAATTAAATAGTTATAATGCCAGTGCTGCTCCAAAGCTGCTTAAAAGCTATAATTCTTTCAAGTAAATTCAAATTTCTTATTTGGATTTCATTCATTATTTTAACATTTAGAGGGGTTCATGGTCTCATCATATGGCTAAATGATGATCATCCTGGTCAATAATGGAAACGTGACCCAATCACTGGTCAAAACTACACCTTAAACTTATAATTGCCTATATGAGCTGAGACCCCACTTCCCTCTCTCTTTCTTTTGTGGAAACAAATCTCTGGCTTCATATTTCAACTTTAAATTTTACCATGCTAATATAAGCTGAGGTTCCACTGCTTTCTCTCTTCCTTGTGTGGACACTACTCTCTCTGGCTTTATTTTTCACATACTGTAGTGTGCTCAGGCCCTTAATTGGCTCACAGGTGACCATTGCGGAGTTCACCATTTAGTAGAAGGCTACACCTCTCCTGTTTGCAATGCATTAAAGGTTTAGCAAGCTTAACCCAGGCTAATACAGAGAGATGTTGTCACATTTCTTATGCATCTCTCTTAAATTTCTATAAATGTTTCCAGGGGTACACATGTTGTTTGGTCAAAATCAAAATCAGATAGTTATAGTACCAGTACTCTCCCTCCCCTAAGCTACTTGAAGGCCTGCAATTCATTCAGGTGAATTCAGTTTTCTTACTTGGTTTTCATTCCATTATTTTCACATTTAGAGAGGTTCTTAGTCTTACTATTTGGTTGACTCATGTTCAGCCTCACCAACGATGGCAAGGTGACATAGAAACATAGAAACATAGAATTTGCCAGCAGATAAGGACCGCTTGGCCCCCCTAATCTGCACATTTTCCCTGTCAATAGTATGACCTCAGATCCTACTTGATCTCTGGCCAATTCACTCACCTCCTCTTCCATTTCTCTATTATTCCTTATGCCTATTCCATGCATTCTTGAACCCCATCACTGTTTTCACCCCCACCACTTCTGCTGGAGGACTGTTCCAGGAATCCATCACTCTTTTCATGAAAAAGGACTTTCTCACATCTCTCCTGAATCTATCCCTCCAGCTCTGTATTGTGCCCCCTTACATTGACTTTGTTTTGTTTTCTGAAAAATACATCCTTTCTGTACCTTATTTACCCCTGTGAGGTATTTAAAGGTATCTGTAATATACCCCTTGTTTTCTTTGCTCTTCCAGGATGTCCATATTTAGGCCAAGTCTCTTCTCATAGGGCTTCTGATGCAGGATAACTGTAAGAAAAGAATGGGTCATTTCAGATCAAATGGGTGCGGCCCAAATGTACAATACCAAAGGCACAGCAAAGGCTTGCATTCCAAAGTAAATGGTCACAAAATCTCAGTCAGAACTTGAGTGAAAAAATGCAAAACACTTTTATTCACATTTACACTCTGATCTAAAAAGCTAGAAGAATATAAAAGTATACCACACTCAGAAAAACCCGACAGGGTTTCATGCCCTAATACAGTACTTTGTCAAGGATAACCAATAAATTTCAAGGAGCTGTTTAAATAGATACTAAATGATATCATCACAAGTGCACAGAATTAGAAAACTGACCCTTCAATATAAATTACATAATACATAATAACACAATCAATTATAATTACAACAAAAATATTTCAAAAATCTATATTCAATACACCAGGAGCAAAATATATTTCATCTTACAGTATATGAATATAAATATAAGTACAACAAATTCCTTGTCACAAGAGAGATTCAAAGTAAGCATTTCATGTTACATATTTCTTTGTGCAAAGTTCATCAGTATCTTTGTCAATGGATATTCAGTCATCTCATTCTTGTGTCATCTAGGCAGTTTGCTGTGTGTAGTTTCATGGTAGAATACAGTAGGTTAAAAGAAGGAATTCGCACATCACAGGGAAACTGATGAAAGAGCAAAAGAGAACAAGAGTTAATAGTGAACCAAAGTGGCTTATCTCATAAAAAAGGTGAGATCTCAGATCTTTCATTTAATCCAGGTATTTGCAGATTGCTTAGTTTAAGCATCCAGTAAGCTTCATTTCTCCAAAGTAAAGAATCCAATTTTACTCCCCCAACTCCCCAAATCATTTTATCAATACAATGAAAGTGCCATTTATGATTGTTTTTATTTAAAATGAAATTGATATGTGAAGCTAGTACATTTTCATTTCTGGCATTCTCAATATCACATATATGTTTACCTACTTGCAATTTCAAAATTCTACTTATCTTCCCAATATAATTTGGCCTACATTTACATTCCGTCCTGTATATAACCCCAGATGAATCACAGGTTATCAAATGGTCTATCTTAAAAAGCTTTTCCATCACATAATTCTCAAAATATTTACATTTCTTCATGTAAACACAGAATTTGCATCTCCCACATGGCACTGATCCTACAGCCTGTGTACTCAAATAATTGCTGGTCATGGGAGAGGCTGTAGTGAATTAACCAATATATCACCTAGATTTCTAGCCCTTTTATAAACAAACATTGGCTGTTCTTGAGTAAACTAACTACAAACTGGATCCACTTATGAACTATGCCAATTCTTTTGTACAATAGTTCTAATACAATTTGATCTTTTATTAAATATTGCAATGCATTTCAAGCGATCGCCATTATTATCATTGACATCCCTTACCCTCGGCACCAACAAAGAAGCTTGATCCTGTGAAACTACCCAATTTCTGGCTTCTACAATATCACTCTCACTATAACCTGTTTCTTTAAATCTTACTGTCATCTCTTGTGCCATTTCTGAAAACATATCTTCTGTACTACAGTTTCTATATGTACAGAAAAACTGGCCATGGGGGATATTCTTCACAATGTGTGCTGTATGACAACTGGATGCCTGCAAAATAGAAATTGTGTCAGTATTCGTACAAAATAGATCTGCACTAATAGTACCATAATTGTCTACTCAAGGTTCTCTGCACACACCAATCCAAAAAGGGAGGCAGTATAGCGCAGTGGTCTAAGGCTCTAAGCTGCAAATTTGGTGATATCCAGCAAACCAGACCTGAGTTTGAATCCCACAGCTTTCACTTGCATACTGTGTGACCCTGAGCAAGTCACTTAACCTCCAGGTCGCTCCTGTAAAAAAGCTTTCAGCTTAGTGTGCTATACCTGGTTAAACAACTAAATAAAAAAAAAAAAAGGGACACCACAGCATTTGCATGCAAAATTCAGTTTATTACGTTAAAAAGGCAACCAGTGTGGACAAACGTCTGACATGTTTTGAACCTACAATGGTTCTTCTTCAAAGGCTAAAATATCTTAGTTAGAAACCACCACTTATATAAGGCTTCTATAACATGTGATCACACAAAACATCCATCAGTATAACCTACAGTGATTGGTTAAAATACCACTCATTTAAAACCACAATCATTAGGGGTCACAATTCTATACAAATGACCCTGTTGTTAAAATTATTAAATATAACATGGCATCAAGTTCATATATATTGTATCTTAAACAAAAATTGAAAAGGAAGGAAAGAAAAAGAAAATTATAAAGAAAAAAATATTTAAACAGAATAATAGAAATGGAAGGGGGAAGGGAAATAACACTTTGCTTCCTGAAACTTAATTCATCAGCACATTCATAAGTGCATATTACATACAAAAAAATGTAGATATTACAACAAACACCCAGAATTGTAATACAAAGCATGATTCAAAAACAGCTCTCACTAAAACGAATGGTCTCTGAAAATACATAACTAGCATATCTGGCATCACAAATATTCATTTATATATAAATATAGGGGCCCAGATATTCAAACTGCGCCCGGCTGTGGAGCAAGCTTGGGTGCAGCTCAACTTAGCTGTGCAGGGGTGTGGACTAAGCGATATTCAAAGGAGCTGTGCCATGGCTCAGCAGCTTTGAATATCGCACCCTGGCCACCCCCCAGTGTGCATGGCACAGTGGCACTGCACTAGCGCAAGTGGCCAGAGTGGAGCATGGAGATGCGCTAGTGCAAGTTCCATTGCACCATGCACAGCAACCGCAATATTCAAAACTTGACAAGCAAATGGGACCATAATGTATGCAAGGCGCGCATGGGGCTATTTGCATGTCATTATGGCCTCATTTGTATGCAGGTGCACCAATCCCTTCCGACTTGCACCTGGTGCTCTGCCAGGCAGCAGCTGTCGGGGACCGACACCCCCTGCAGCCCAATCATGGGCATCTGTGTAAAAATAGAAAAACATCCTATATCCCTGATGGTCCAGTGGACCGCTATCTGACCAATTGTGGGCATCTGTGTAAAAGAAGACAGATCTCCTATATCCCTGGTGGTCCAGTGGACCACTGACTGCCCAATCGTGGGCTTCTGTTAAAAAGGAAAGAACTGGTCCAATATCCCTGGTGGTCCAGTGGACCACTATCTGCCAATCACGGGCATCTGTGTAAAATAGAAAGATGTCCCACATCCCTGGTGGCCTAGGGTGCCCCCTCCCCACCGCCACTGAGCCCCACTGCCCCTCACCCCGGTCAGCGGCGGGTGGCAGCACCCACCGCCTGCCACCCCACCACCTGCTGACTGACGCCCCGGTGGGGCTGTATGCCCGTTGGTTCTCTGGCGTGAGCCAATGGGCGTGCAGCCCATACCATACTACACATTCCAGATATGTGAATGAATCATTCACATATCTGGAATGTGTAGTAGTATGGAGCTGCACGCCCATTGGCTCATGCTGTGAACCAATGGGCATGTAGCCCACTGAGGTGTCAGCCAGTGGGCAGCAGGTGGCAGGCGGGTGGGGTGATGCTACCCGCTGGCTGATGGGAGGGAGTGGGGCAGTGGGGCTCAGTGGGTGGGTGAGGAGAGGCCCTTAGGCCACCAAGGGATGTGGACATCTTTCTATTTTTACACAGATGCCCGCGAGTGGCAGATAGCAGTCCACTGAACCACCAGGAATATGGGAGATCTGTCTAATTTTACAGATGCCGCTATCAGGCAGATAGCGTCCACTGGACCACCAGGGATATGGGAAGTGTTCTATTTTTAGACAGATGCCCACGATTGGGTGGGGAGATGCTGCCAGGTGCAGCCGGAACTCAGGTGGCCACCCACAGGTGGCAGCTGCCGTGTTGCGCCCTGCAGTGCAGCAGCTCATCTGTGGGTGGCCTTCAGTTGTTCCTTTTTTTTTGGTGTAACTTTGTGCTGGCGCAGGTAGGAGTTGTGCATGCATGGCTCCGCACATCCTGGGATGAATATCTGGCTGTGCAGAGTATGCATGGGTACACACCCCCACCTGTGCCTGCATACATTACTGATGCACTCCAGTGCATCAGAATTTGTGCCACGCACTTTTCCCTTTTGAATATCGTGCCGGGGCTCATCAGTGGGTTGCACATGGCGCAACACTGTTGCGCCATGCGCAACCCTTTTGAATATCTGGGCCCCAGTGTATATTTTATAGTTACAAAACATATTTTCTTGAATACAAATCCTATACATAAAAAATGACATACCATAATACATATGTGCTAACTCTTGCTTCGGAGAACCAAGTTTACTTTGAGAAAGGAGGATACATTATAGCTGGAAGCACTAAATTAATCAAAAGAAAGGGAGAGGTGCTCACTTGTCCACTTCTAGACAGGGTGGACAGCAGACTATAACAGGGGTATCATAAGGCTCAAATAGATAGAGCAAATTAATAAATCTGCTCCAGACAACTAAGATTGCTTTCCAGACTCGGTGGGATTCAAACCTGGTACACCATAGTCTTGTCAAAATATTTTCAAAAAAGATGACTATTATTTCCTGGCACAATCCATTATATTAAATATCATGAAATTATTTAACAAAACAGGTTTAAACCTTTACATTACTGCTTCTGATTTTCAAATATGGTCTGATGTCCAAATGTGAATTAAGGCTGGGTTTTGTTGTGGCTCCCAATGTAATAATCCAAAAGTTCTTTCTTGTTAGTATCACATTTTCAAAATCTCCTCCCCTGGGGTTTCTGCAGACCTTATCGATAGCTACAAATTTAAAACAATGTTAGTTAGAATCAGAACTATCCATGATGTGTACTGCAGTAGTGTACGTATCGTCTTTCTTAAGTATGGCTCTTAAGTGTTCCCCAACTCTGACCTTGAGAGTTCTGCTCGTCTTACCAACATAGAAGGCAGAACATGTACAAGTAGCCAAATATATTGCCCCCTCCGTATCACATGTTATGCACTGTCTAATCCGGTACTCTTTCTTTGAATTACAAGTAGTAAAGTTCTTTTGTGGTGAAATATGGGGACAAACTGCACACCATTTGCATTGATAGCAACCCAGAGGTTTGGAAAGCCAATTCTCAGCCCTTTTGTCCACAAAATGACTGTGAACAAGAAGATCACTTAATACCGGTGCTTTTTTAAAACACATTCTAACCGGCTGATTGGAGATTTCCTGCAACCGCCTCTCGGCTGACAAAACATGCCAGTGGCATTTTAAAATTATCTCCAACTCCCTATATTGTACTGAGTACTCTGTTACATAGTTTAATCTTTTGTCTATCTTTATTGCTTCTTTCCCCTGGTCCAAGAGATTACGTCTCTCTGAAGTCCTCACCCTATTTTTAGCTTTCCCACTCAAAGGTGCTTATATCCCCTCTGGATTAATCTCTCTGCAAGCTCATCTACTGTCTTGTCAAAATCCTCCATTTTAGTACAAGTTCATCTAATTCCGAGAAATTTTCACAAATGTATATTAGCAGTCACATGGGGGGTGACAACTATTTGCTCTCAATAGAGTATTCCCTTCTGTTTTCTTTCTATATAGATTACTTTCCAAACCTCCTGTTTGATTTTTAGTAATTAGTAAATCCAAATACCATGCCTCCACATTGCTACTAGAGAACGTGAATCTATAGTGTGGATTAGTATTATGCATGAAATTTAAAAAGTCCTCAAAACTTTCTATTGTTCCTTGCCATAGAATGAATACATCTTCGATAAAGCACCTCCACACAATGAGTTTTGGAAAAAATACCTTAACAGTCCTATTAAAAATGACATCTTGTTCCCACTTCCAAACATACTAATTCACAACTGAGGGGCACATGTGGCCCCCATAGCTTTACCTTTAACTTGATGATACAAACTGTTGTTGAATAAAAATACATTATTTTTTAATACATGTTCTAACAATTTCAACGAAAAGTCAGTTGGTGGTGCATGCTTTATTGACCTATTCAGGAAGAATGCCACTGCATCCAATGCTCCTTCATGTGGCATGTTCATATAAAGTGCCTCAATGTCACATGTTATAAGGAGCATCTTCGATTCAATCTTAATGGTGGGGAGCAAGTTCAAAATTTATTGTGTATCCTTCAAATAAGAAGGTAATTCCACAACCAATGGTTTTAAATAAAAGTCACAATATTTTGATAGAGGCTTGGTTAAAAATTCTATAACACTGACTATAGGGCGGCCCAGAGGATTCAGTACAGTTTTATGGATTTTTGGCAAAGTATAGAAAGTTGCTCTGGTAGGATGGATTAGTAGTCAGGAAATCTTTCATTTTAATTTCGGTATACCCCTTGAAAAAAGCACCCGAAATACTCTATGCAGATACTAATAGTACCATCCCTTGATTAACAGATAAGAAGGTCCAAGTAATTAATACATTCTGTAGTATATTTCAATGAAAAATATAAATGTGGATTTGATGGATGCAGAACATCAATAAATTCATGTAACTGTATTTCTATAATTCTCCATATTAAAAAACAGGTTTTCAATAAACCTATGATAAACATACAGTATTTATCCAAAATAGGGGCTTAAGTCCAGATCTTGTATTGCTGTAAACTCTCATAATCCCATAAATAAACTGGCATAGCTTGGGGCTACAGTTGCCCCCATAACAGTGCCTTGCAATTGTGAAAAATATTTACCTAGGAAAATGAAGAAATTATTTTTCAACACCATTTCACAGCATTTTACAACAAACCTTATAAACGCCATAAAAAATTTCCCAGTTTGTTCCAGAAAAAAGGCTACTGCTTCCAGGTCACCCCTTGTGTGGAATATTCTTAATAAGGGACTCCACATTGCTGCTGACCAAGAGAGAGCCTGCAGGCAAGTTCTCACCACCCAGGAGCATCAACATATCTGTAGAGTCTTTCACAAAAGATGGAAGATTCACAACCAGAGGTTTAGGAAATTAGTGAACATAATTAGAAATAGGTTCTGCATCTTTCTTACATTTTGAAAAATGTTTATGGGGGTGCATCTGGTGTTTGGCCAAAATCAAAAGGCCCCATGTTATAACAGCGATGGCAATATACTGTACACTCCCCAGTGAACCCAACAACAGTGACAGGAAAACAACAATGTATCTATGGGGTGGACTTTGCCCCGCACAACCCCAAATTAAGATTCTCAACTCCTGGGGGTGCATGTTGGGGAGGGGGAGAAACTCGGACATAAAAAAAAGTAAGTGGTGCACACGTTAAAAAAATAGAGTCCCTACCCAGCCTCAAACCCTCGACCTTCATCAATGCAGCCTGCAACCCTCACCACCATACCAGAATGGTAGCTTGGCAGCACACTGTCAAACTACAGCCAACATGCTTTCTCCTTCCAGAACCCTCCTCTTCTGTTCCTTTGCCCTCCTACTATCTCATTGTTTTATCCCATACCTTGGCACAATAACTGCACCTTACTACCCTTTTACGGTAGCTCACATCACAGGTGCTCAAACTTAATAGCTCAAAACTGAGTCGCTCAATTTGAGTCACCATTATAATGTACTACCAATCAAAATCAAATAGTTATAGTACCAGTGCCCCCCAACCCGAAAGTTGCTTACATTTTTACCCTACCAATAAGAGAGGAGTAAACAGGAGATGAAATTTAAAGTGTAGTTTCCTGACCAGTGAGTGGGTCACCATGCTATCGGTGGTCAGGCTGATCATGATTTGGACCAATGATAAGACCAAAAACCCTTCTAAATTTTCAAATGATTGAATGAAAACCAAG
Source organism: Neoceratodus forsteri (assembly GCA_016271365.2). Classification (NCBI taxonomy): domain Eukaryota; kingdom Metazoa; phylum Chordata; order Ceratodontiformes; family Ceratodontidae; genus Neoceratodus; species Neoceratodus forsteri. Next base: position 26,006,626 of record CM057454.1, read on the forward strand.
AAAATGTAATTGACTTGAATAAATTGCAGGCTTTCAAGTAGCTTTGGAGAGAGAGCAATGGAGGGCTGAGTGCTGGTACTAAAACCCTCCAAACCAAACTGGAAGATACAGAAATGTGATGGAGGCAAGGCACTATGAAACTTGATAATTTCCCAAAAGGATTAAAGGGGAATAACTCCTTATTTTTCTTTTAATAACTACTAACTAAGGCTCTAGGGCTGAAATATTCATACCAGAAAGTTGAACTTGATAAAGCCTACAGATGGATTTAAAACACAGTTATGGCTTGCTTAGGCTAGTATTTGTCAAAGTTCATTGCTATCAAGACCATAAGAAGAGGCTTCACATGTAAGAGGTCTCAAGCTACATGCCTTTCTTGACCTACACTCTCAGGATATTCAGTACATACGAACATATGAAATTGCCAGCAGAAAAAGGCCCACAGGTCTATCAAGTCTGCCCGATTGTGCAGCTCTCGGTAGCTAAAACTAAAGCACTTAATCATCTTATGGATAGCTTATGGGTTATAAGCATTCATATTATATCATCCCCCCAGCGAGGCTGAAAGTGAAGCTTGATGGCATGATGTACTTGTTTTTCATACCAAAAGAGGAAACAACAGTACTATGCCTTGACTCCCTTTCTTGAACATAGCTGAGCATACCAAGAATGGGGGGGGGGCTCCACTATAGGTTTAATGGGTGCAAAGTGAGTAACAGAAATTATGGGTTCCAGGAATGAGCCAGGAGGAAAATTTTTCACCACAGCCAAGAAAGCTAGGTTTGGTAGCTTCCAGATCACCCTGTAGACACTGACTGCCAGATAAATTATGGCAATCCATGAATGGATGCTGAGACAGACAGACATGCCTACCATTCACAGTACACTTCTAATCCTGCTCCTGGCTCAGCACACACTTGGATTTACTTTGCTACCACAGGTGTGTCCCTCTCACTGAGCTAATTCAAGATGTAGGAGTCACTCCTAAGGGGAACAGCAACGCATATAGTGACTCCTCTGAATAAGATAGATGAGAGGAAATAATCCTCAGCCTGGCAAGCACTGACTCAAGAGTTTTTTCAATGGCTCTGAAATCACAAATCCCACTACTAGTTAGATAATCAACAACCATGTGCCGTGTTGCTCCACTCCCCCAAAACATTCATGATTACACTTCAACCATCTCTTGATCATGTCCTGATTCTTTCTCCTTTTTATGTTGGCTTGTTCACATGCGGAAGCAAAATCTTCCAGTATTAACACTTTCAGAGGTGTGTCAGTGTTGTGGCCAATGCAGAGGATGCTTTAGTGGGTGTGTCCCTCAGCCACCAATCAGTGTGCATGCTGGTGATGACAGCAGTTTCAAAGTGAGCTACAGAGTTGAAAGAAATCTGCCACTCCAATCAGGTACAGTTTCCTTACTGGAGCATCAGATGACAAGGCTCCATTACATGCCTTTCCTGGTGAAACATAACAATAAACATGGCGGCTCCTGTCACCTGCCACACAATTCCCACAATGCTGACATCAGGGATGCCCAATCCCCATGTCAGCATGCCCCCTCCCCCAGTTCAATTTGTTTATTGATGATCCCTGTAGGCATCATGTTCCCCCACACACACGCTTTCTTTGCCGACGGGGGTGCCCATTCCTCGTCGGCATCATATCCCCCCCCACATGCACACTTTCTTTGCCGAAGAGGGTGGCCAATCCCTGTCATCATCATGTCCCCCCCAAACTTGTGGCACACTGGGAGCCCACCCCAGTGTGCTCCAAATCATGTTTTTTACCTGTAAATAAAGAAAACATTCCATGAAGTCTGTTTTTTCTTACCTGTACAATACAACGGTCCCTCACCGTCCCGCCTCCCCCTCCCCAACCGCACCCACCCTCTGCACTGCCCCACCTCCCGCACCCCCTCACTCCATACATACCTCCGGAATGCTGGCGCTGTGATGTTCTGTGGAGCGGGAACATGTCTGAACTCTTTAAAAGTTGACTTGGAACTGAACAAAATGCGGTAAGCTTTATAGTGGCAGGCAATGGGTGGGGGTTCAACTTAAGTGGATATTTCAGGAATTTTGGGGAATTTTGATACCAGATTTTCAACATGGGTTCTTGGGACCCCACCTCATGAACACATGCACTGTCTTCTTATACTTTGTCCCGAAAGGTGATTTTGTGGTCACTGTGTGGAATTACTCTTTAGGGACTGATTATTGAAATGAAAGTGCCACTGATCATGAGGTGGGGCCCCAAAAAGCCCATGTTGCAAATTTGGTAAAATAATTCCAGAAAATTATTGCGTTATGAGTGTGCATTGTGCAGTTTCCACGCACGCTGATAACTTCAACAATTTTTAATATTTTCGCTCCAGATTTTCAAAATTGCCATTTTTGCACACCTTGTTATGAACAGTACAACTGACATTTTTCACATCCTGCCCAAAATGTGTTTTCACACCTGTGGCACTCAATGGCACAGTTGCTGTGGGAAATCAACTTTTGGGACAGATTAACAAAATCACAGTGCCACTGTTTATGAGTGGAGGTCCCAAAATGCCTATGTTGAAAATATGGTTAACAAAATCCCAACAGTAATTGTGTAACGGGCATGAGTTGTGCAATTTCTATTCACGCTCGTGACTTCACCAATGTTTCATATTGTCACTCCAGATTTTCAACATTGCCATTTTTTTATACCTCCTCATGAACAGTACAGTTGTCATTTTTCACATACTGCCCAAAATGTGTTTTCACACCTGTGATGCCAAATGGTGCAGTCACTGTGCAAAATCACCTTTTGGCTAATGAACTGATAGTGCCACTGTTCATGTGTTGGGGTCACAAAAAGCCCATGTTGAAAATTTGGAGTGTAAATACCAGCAAACTTCTGGAGCATTGGGGTTTCCAACCATAACACCCCACCCTGTAGAGACTGACAGGGGTCAGGGGTGTGACTTGGAATTGTCAGCTGTAATGCTCACTCCATTCCACCCCCACCCTGAAGCCAGAGACAGGCATCGAGGTGTGTTTTGGAGTCTTCAGCCCCAAGGTTCACCCCATTCTCCTATATTGCACGCATCTCAGTATATTTCCTTATAGAACAGGGTGAATGTAAGGCCCGAAGACCACTGCTACACTTGTCAGTGTCTGCAGGGTAGGGTCAGGTGAAATGGTGTGAGTGTTATGGCCGATGACTCAAAGGCACATCCCAATGCCTGTCAGTCTCTGCAGGGTGGGTGTGGGGTTGGCATCAGTTCAATACTTCACTGCCATTACTATTATGCATCTCTCTAACTTCTGCACTACCAATGCCAATGCCAGCAAGACAACATTCGGCACTGACAAATGCTTGTTTTAATTCCTGTTGGGTACTGCATGGACAGTACTTATTCCAAGCTGATTGCTTTAGTGTCCAGTAATGATCCAATTTTATGTCTTTTTCCTTTTGATACTGGCCAGGAGACTGACACTTTAAATCTGCTCTAAATGCTTCACTTTTCTTCCTCTGCCTGTCACCCTCCATTCCTTCCCTACATTTATTTCATTAGTCAGGACCTGGCAGAACCTAGCATTTCATAAGGTGCAGGTGAGCTGTTAGGGGCATGAAAGATGAGCACATGTCAAGGCTCTCCTTGAAGTAAGAATAAAACAGAAAGGGTAGCATGATGATACAGGTAAAAGTGATAGAAGGATCAGACCCCCATTCAGAGGTGATGATGATCTTCCAAGAAGATGAACAATATATGATCTTGGTATTACATGGGCCACAGCTAGCACAGAGGAGGAAAAATGTTGGTAGTTTTTTTGGGGGGGGGTTAGAAGAGGAATACATTATAATAGAGGTTAGACTGGATGAGGAGATGAGACACAGGAAAAGACTGGGCCAGAATCGGCTAGTAAGACATTGGCTAGGGGAACTGATTTATACGGGGAAAAAAAGAGGAGGGTGAGGAAGGAAAAGGGAAGGAGGTGTTTACCATTATGATCGAATGGTAAAGGTGGGATGATATGATTCATTGGAACTTCACTACGATATCAGTTTTGTGCAGGGTGGGGTCATGAGGGATTCATGCAGAAGAGACAGTAAATGCCAAAGACTCTACGAACCTTTACACACAGGACAGCTCACCAGCCACTATAGCACACAGCAGTTGTGGGGGAAGGATATTTTTGGCACTGCCACAACACTTTTCAGTTGTTGAGCAGACCAAAGTATGGGTTAGAGGAATATGGGAGGGGAGGGGCCACCCAAGGATTTAGGTGTTTAGGGTGTGCAATCTAGGATGCAAGCTGCACACTCAGGCAGACATTGATAGACTGGGTGGTCTGTTTCTGCTGGCAGACTCGTATGTTCATATGTTCCTAGGTGTGTCAGGTTAGCCTACAAGGTGTTCCCTGATGAGAAAGTGTATCAGCTTCAACTGTAATGTCCCCTTTCAACAGAGACCCATAGGCAGAGTCAACTGGAAGGAGGGTGTGACATAGAGGGGGGAAGGGAATAATGGGGTTCACATTTTGTTACAGTAAAATTTGGTCAATGTCAGTATATGCCTTAAAGGGGAACAGTCAGCACAAAGGAACATATAGAAACATAGAAGTTGATGGCAGATAAGGACTACAAGGCCCATCCAGTCTGCCCATTTCTTTTTCTACCTTATGAATGTGCTATCAGCCTTTGCTCTGTCAATGGCCTATCTATTCATACTCATCTGTATTGCTCCCTTATGCCTATCCCATGACTGTTTGAAGCCCTGCACTGCATTCATATCCACCACTTCCTGAGGTAGGCCGTTCCATGCATCCACCACCCTTTCTGTGAAAAAGAACTTCCTCACATTACCTCTTAATCGTCCTCCCTCTAATCTCATGTTGTGTCCTCTTGTCCTGCTATTTTTCTTATATTGCAACATGTTTCACCTTGTTAATGCCCTTAAGGTGTTTGAATGTCTCGATCATATCACCTCTCTCCCTCCTTTGCTCTAGGGTATACATATTGAGCTCCATTAATCTGTCCTCATATGTTTTGTGATGCAGTCCCTGCACCATTTTGTTTGCTCTTCTCTGGACTGCCTCAATTTGGTTAATGTCCTTGTGAAGGTGTGGCCTCCGGTAATGCACACAAGTACTCAGATGGGGCCTAACCAGTGTCTTGTAAAAAGGAATTATTACCTCCCTCTTATGACTTGTGATACCCCTACTAAAACACTCCAACATCCCCCTAGCCTTACCTACTGCTTTAGTGGTCTGCTTGGATGATTTCAGGTAATCTGTGATGATGATGCCCAAGTCTCTTTCTTCCCTTGTGACTGCCAGCAACTCCACTCCCAGCCTATAGGTGACTTCAGGGTTTCTCTCCCCTATGTGCATGATCTTGCATTTCTTTGTGTTAAACCCCAGTTGCCACTCTTCTGACCATTTTGCTAGTTTATTCAGATCTCTTCTTATTCTGCCCACCCCATCTGGATCATCTACTCTGTTGCAGATATTGGTGTCATCTGCAAACGAACAAACCTTACCCACCAGTCCATCTGCAATGTCACTGATGAAGATATTGAAGAGGACTGGCCCCAGGACTGATCCCTGAGGTCCCACACTTGTGACTTGCATCTCTTCTGGCTGTATACCATTTACCACCAATCTCTGTTTTCTATCCATCAACCAGTTTGCCACCTAGTTGACCAACTTCTGACCCACCCCAAACCTACCCAGCTTATTAATCAATCTTCTATATGGAACACTATTGAAAACTTTGCTGAAGTCAAGGTAGGCGACAACAACTGCTCCCCCTTGGTCCACCACTCTGGTTACCCAGTCAAAGAAATCTATGAGATTAGTTTGACAGAACCTTCCTTTTGTAAATCCATGCTGTCTTGGATCTGGTGCTCCTATGGATTCCAGGTGTTGCACTATCCTTTCCTTAAGGAGTGCCTCCATAATCTTGACCACTACTGAGGTAAGACTGATTGGTCTGTAGTTCCCTGCCTTCTCCTTGCTACCACTCTTGTGGAGCGGGATCACGTGAGCTCTTCTCCAGTCTTCTGGGACCTCTCCTGTGCTCAGAGATGCACTAAACAGTTCTGATAATGGCTCTGCTAGTGCCACCCTTAGCTCCCTCCTTTACTACCCTGGGATATATGCCATCAGGTCTCATTGCCTTGTCCACCCAGAGCTTAGTGAGCTCTTGTAGGACCCTTTCTTTTGTGAAGGGACTAGTGCACACCTCCCTCCCCCCTGTGTCCATGGTGCTGAGCTGTGGCCCTGTCCTACCTTCTCTTCAGTAAATACTAAGCAGAAGTATCTATTTAGGATAGGTGCTTTACATGGTCCTCCTCTTCACATGCCTTATCCCTTTGATCTTAGCAGTACCCTCTCTGGACTTTCTCCTTTCACTAATGTATCTATAGAAAGTCTTGTCACCTTCTTTTACTGTTTGTGCTAGTGTTTCCTTGGTTTGGGCCTTTGCCTGCCTTACTGCCTTCCCTGCTTCCCTTAGGGAAGTTTGGTATGCCTCCCTGTCATCATCCCGCTGTGTTCCCTTATATTTCCTGAAGGCCAGTCTTTTGGCTCTGACCTTTTCTGCTACAGTTTTTGAGAACCAAAGTGGTTTCCTTCTTCTTTTGCACTTCCTTTTCTCCCTAACACAATGGGATGTTGCTTCAAGTACTGCATCCTTAATGCTTGCCCACTTTGCCTTTACCCCCTCATCTGTATTTCTTTTTGCCACGGTTAGCTTAACTCTGTTGGCCATCTTATCAAAGTCAACTCCTCTGAAGTCACATATTTTTGCCTTGGAATGGGATGATTTAGTTCTAGTGGCCAGATTGAACCATACCATGTGATGGTCAATGGCCCCAGGTGACCTTCTACCTGGAGATCTGTGATCCTTTCCCTATTGGTCAGTACTAGATCTAGGATAGCCCTGTCTCTTTTGGGTTGTTGTACCAGTTGTTTGAGGCCCTCCCCTTGCAAGGAATCCACTATGTGTCTAGTTCTGGCAGGTGTTCCTACTGGTATTGACCAATCTGTATCCAACATGTTGAAGTCTCCAATTATGAGAACCTCCCCGTTAGCTGTCATGTATTATATATCTTCTAACAATAATGTGTCTATGTCCTCCCCTGGTCTGGAGGCCTGTAAACAACACCAGTTAATAAGGCTGTCCCATTTCTTATTTTCAGGGTGACCCATAGTTCTTCTGGCTCCTTATGTGTATTCTGAATTTCTGTAGCTTTGATATTTTCATTTACATAAAGGGCAACTCCACCCCCCTCTTTTTGCACCTTGGTCTCTTCTAAACAGCACATAGCCAGGTACTGAAGTCTCCCAAGTGTGGTTACTGGTAAACCATGTCTCGCTAATAACTACTATGTCCAGTTTAGCCTCTGTCATTATTGCCTGCAGGTCTGGGATCTTGTTTCCTAGACTGTGAGCATTTGTGTACATGATTTTCCATTGACCAGATTTTGGTGCGTTAGTTGTTGGGTGAGGTCTGGCATTTCCCCTGTGCATCGTATGGGAAGCTGGACCTTTTTCCTTACCTGGCAATGCAAATGAACTACAAACATGCTGAACTTCTGTTTGCTCACTAGCTAAGAGGGAGGGGTGTTCTTCCCATTCGACGTGTCGGGTGCTGCACCCCTCTCCCCATTTGCTAGCTTAAATATTCTGTAAAGACATCAAACTTCTGCCCCAATGCTCTGACTCCCTCCTTAGTCAGATGCAGTCCATCAAATTTAAAGAACTATCGCTCTCAAAACTGTTTGCAGTTCCCTACAAATTTGTGCCCCTTTTCCTGGCACCAGCCTTTCAGCCATATGTTTAGCTCCCCTAACACCCCTTCTCTGACCTTCTATCCATTTGACTCCCCTCTCCCAGACTGGCAGGATCACAGACAAGGAGATGCCAGACAAAATGGATGATAGTTTGTCACCCAGCCTGGTCAGGTGTTCCTTGGCCTCCACAACTGACCAGTTGGTGAGATTGTTAGTCCCTATGTGTACCAGGATGCCAATGTTCTCTCCTGCTTCCTGTACAAATTTAGCAATGCGGTCAGTGTCTCTCCATGCTGATGTACCTGGCAGACATCTGACCATTACCCCTGGCTGGAGATAGGTATCAACTCCTCGAATCATGGCATCTCCTATGATCAGAAGTTTTTTGGATTTCCTTTTTGTTTTGTTTTTTGTTTTGGTTCCTGTTTTTTGGGTGAGTTTTGTAGTGCTAGCTCCTGTGCTGCAGTGTCCTGCTCTGCAGTGTTCTCTGCCACTTTGTTTGATTTTGGAGACAGAAGTATATAACTGTTTGTAGTTTTTATATGGTTTGTGGAGGTGATATGTTGGAGAGCATGGAGTGACAGGGCACCAGATTTGCCTCTCCTAACCACCTGCCAACCTCATGGACCAACTACCCTCTGCGGTCGAGGTGCTTCTGTTGGATGTTGGGGAAATGACGGGTGGTTCTTAAAATATATTTCCTCCTGAATATGTGATTTGAGGTGTGCAATTTCTGCCCATGCTGCATGGAGCTGAGCCCTTAGATCTCCAATGGCCCAGCATGTAGGACAGTGTCGTAAATCTTGTAAAACTGCCCTTCTGAAAAGTGTTCTGCAGTACCTGCAGTTAATAATATCCATTCCAGATAAGTTGCTGGGTTTATAACCTGGTCAGAATAATTAGAAGGAGGAAAATGAAAGCAAAACTTCGATTTGGTGTTTTGTTTGTTTGCTTGTGTATAACTTGTTATACCAAGTTAAATTACTTGTGCCCCTGTAAATGAGGTCATTGTGTGGATACCCCTCTGATCCACCCCTTCCTGCTTTGCTACAGGAAATGTCATGACTGTGCTACCCTAAAAAAGGAATTTAGTGGGGGTGGTTGGGGATGGGGGTGGGTGACTGGGCCCTTCCCCTGCCGAAAAAGAAGAACCACAGATGAAAGAAACAAAGAGGTAAGAGCAGAAACAATTAGCCAGCAACAAATGCAGTAGCTCTGAAAGTTCATCCTAATGATAGATAACACTGTAAAACCTGTAAAGCACCACCTCTAATAATTTCACAGAAGATATACCCTGTAAGAAACACTTTGCTACAGGGAAAAGTAAAGCATTAACAGGAGATATACCTTGCAAAAGACAATTTGAATCAGAAGATTACAGCAGTAATCTGTAAGCACACACCTCTAGGCACACCCTGTAATAATGCAGCAGAAGGTATACCCAGCAACAACAATTTGAATCAGAGAAAAATAAAGCAATAAAATGTTAGCAACAAACAGTAACAATTCCTGTGAGTATAAAAGAAAATAACACACAGTGAATCTGCCTAGCCAAAATAATTCTTAATCCTTTTTCTTGCTCTGGTAAGGTTCTTTGCTCTGTCCTTTAAAGCAACCTAGAAGAAAAGAGCTCAGGTGAAGCTAGTTGCCTTTGCCAGCATGCCTAGTATTCCACCAAAGGACTCCATACTCAAGAAATCAATGGCAAAGTAAAAGAATATATGCTGGAACATCAAGGGGGTAGGAAGAGGATTAATATTAAAAACACTGTAAGGGATCATGGGGTGGGATAACTGCTACCATCCCCACCCCCCCCTCACCAATCTCTGCAAATCATAATGAGAGCCAGGAAGAATAATTCCAATTGTCTCCTCTGGGAGACCCCCTTCTCCCAAAAAGATTTCAGACACCTTTGCAATCAGTTTCAGTATAAAGGGGCAAAAGCATCCTTTTACAAACAAAGCCAGAGGTGTGGTTTATTGTGGAAAATCATCTTGGGGTATCATAAAGACCTCTAAATGCAATGGGAGTGGAAGATTTGCAATGGTTACTGTGAGACTTCTTATTCAGATTCCCACTGTAACCAGCATATACTCACCCTAGATAGAGAATCAAAACTTCTTCATTAACTGCATTCTAAATATAGTACAAATTTCCTTCCTGCATTTACTAGTTGGTGATTTTAACTTAAGGATGGGTGAGGTATAGAGATCTAGGGGCTGCAGAGAGCATGCAGAGCTAGAGCCATTAAAATACTAGAGGGTTTTATGAGTGCCTTTAATCTCACAGGTCATTTTAGGTACAACTTTCCTCAGTCAGTAATATATTCTTATTACTCCCAGACATATAACTCATACTCCAGGATTGACTTTTTTTTTTCTCATATCAGAATCTTTACTAATCAAGATAAAAAACAGTTACAGCACCATCAAGATCAGTGACCATGTCTACCTCTCAGTGGATTTAGTCACCCTGGCATAGACAAATCAAGTTTGGACATTTAACAACTTTTTTTTTAAATGACAAACTCTTCATGAATGAAGTCAACCTTGAGGTCAAGATTTTTTAAAGCAGCTGGGCCCATTGGCACAGACATAGAACTACCACTCACAACACTTGTGACCTGCATTAGGAAACAAGTGCAGAGCATCGGGGGGGCAGCTGGGTGGAGGAGGAGGATCGAGCATCCAAGAGGATGGTCCTCTGGGGAGGGAGGATCATCAGCTCCGCTGCTCCACCGCCAGCTGGGTGAATGCAGGTGGTAGTTCTGTTGAAGAGGCATAGGGCAAGTGAAGGATGTAGGCAGGTGCTGTGCATTAGTCATGGGCATGAGCATGCACACCCCTGCTGGCTGCAGCCTGTGGGAGGGGAATCAGAAAATGGAAAATGTCCCAGCCTGGCAGTATGAGCACCAGTTGTCCACAGGCCTGCACCAGTGATGTGGTGCTCCTCCAATCTGGGACCTGGTTCACGTGGTGAGAGGCTCAACCTGCCACCTCCTAGCCTGGAAGGGGTGTGACAAGTAGTGGATGGAATAGACGGTAAGTCCACTAGTAGCCAGGTGATGGGGCTAGGGGAGCTGATGTGAAAGAAGGCTTGGCTGGACAGTACTGATGGTTTGGAGTGCTGTGCCTGAAAGCATATCTCACAGGATGGATTATTGTGGTGCAGCTTTTAAGAAAAAGTGAGAGTGTAGGCACATGAGAGGTTGGAAAGATAATCCAACTTGCAGAGCAGGGGCATATTGCCTCCAACCAAGCATCTGACCTTTTATATTTGCTTAATATTAGAGACCAGTTTCTACTAAAGTATATTAAGTTGCAAAAAAAAAATATCAGAGACCAATTTAAGCATGTGGTCCAGCAAGAGGCACAGAGGGCTCCAACCAGGGTTGTATTTAATTATTACTTTTTCACTGAAAAATCGGATACACTCCTCACTTAATATACTCCTAACTTACCAATTACAATGCAAAAAGCAAAACGTGAACACCATAAACAGGATCAAGCAGGCATTCAGAGTTGTCACCACTTGTTCCTCAACTTATAAATGACATATTTAAAGTGTTCAATTCTAATGTATATGCTTTGGAGACTAATCCAGACCAAACCAAAACACAGGATTTCCTGATTGAGCTAGGTTTCCCTAAAATTATTGATAAAGATATAGAACTCTTTGGTAGTGACAGCACACTAAATTCTATTATCAGTGTGATTAATTGCATCATCAATGGGAAATATTTCGAGTGTGATGGTTTATCACCTGAATTTTATAAATATTTTTCTCATACCATTCTCCCTACCTTCTGATAGTTTTTTAGGAAAGCAGAGCAACTTAAACTCCTGCCCCATTTCTCAGTGAAGCCATCATATCCTTAATTTGTAAGTATAATAAACTAGTTACCTCCTGTCAATCTAATATATCCATTTAGTTGTTAAAGTGTAACATCCTGATTAGTGTGGCCAAGTTTCAGATCAATGCTAACCACCTCAGATGGGTGAGTACAACTGGTAACCTCCATCTTTGCAGGAACAGCCATTTTTCTTCCACCACTACCATCAATAACCATTACAGCACTCACTGGGTATGGCAAGAGCCGGGGGTATTAAACCCAAAAGGAAAAGCTGAGGTGTGAGGGGAATGTTAGGGAATAGAATCTGTATACAAGAGGAGTGCACACATCTCTTAAAAATCCATTATACTTTGAAAATCCCAGAGGACATGAAGCATATCAGCCTTTAGGGAGTTATACCTCCAGCACTTTTCATGTGACAATATGCCATGGGCCGTTATTTGAGCAGGAATGTGGCAGCAATGGTGGAGAACCTTATTTTGAAACAATAGGCTTTTAATATCTTGGCAAGCAACATGAACCAGTTAACACAGGCTTGACCATTCCCCATCTGAAATAGAGATTTGCAAATAGTTCCCATAATTGTTTGGCTTTAAGGGTGGGGTCAGGAACATTCTCTGTAAGTGCCCAATAAATTCTACCCACCCTCCCTTTCTTAAGTGTACACGAGATAGTTGGGGTGAGGCTTCTGATCTGAGGGGCCGAGTGGGTCCTTCCTTCGTCGCATGGGACACCAAAACTCTGATTTGCAAATAGCACCAAAAATCAGTCAAAGTCTATCCAGTATATTTTTAAATGTATCTACTGTATGTGCATTGTGGTGGGCTGGAAGAGGTCCTTGATTTTCCTTTTTTTTTTATTTAAAGTTTATTAAGAAAATTTTGTTACTACATACCCATGGCAGACATACATGAAAATGAACTTGATACATTAGAAAAATGAGAACATAAGTCAGCCCCCCAACCACTCCCCTCACCCTCCTTCATCCCTCCCCCCACCCATATTGAGCACAAGAAATACATTGTACAGTCACCATGACATTCTTATTACAATCAGCTAAGCAAATAGTGCTCAGAAAAATTGTACAGCAGGGTCACCCCTGATATAAGGAATAAGGGGTATATAAGGGATCCCAGATTCTCTTAAATTGCTCCAGTCTAATGTGAAGGCTAGCAATGGCCCTTTCCGTACTAAGATTCGCCAAAAATTCGGACAGCCAATCATTATAAGTGATCTCCTGTTGGTCAGTCCAGTGTCTTAAAATAAGTTTTTTCACTGACATAGCTATAAGAGTTATATGATATTTACAAGCCCGAACTTTGACCTCCGAAAGATCACCCATAATGCAGTCACGTGATGCGGGACGCCGAGTAGCTGGGTCTTTGCGGAGCTCCATCCCTCGCCCGTTGTTTTCGGCTAAAATCTCCGATTTCTGTGCTATTTTTCGTTCTGGTGGGTGTTGTATTGAAGGACGAACTATTGTGTCAGTGCTGCATGGAGGTAGACATGAAAAAACAGCCGCCGAAGCACACGCCGCCAGCGACTCCTGAGAAGACGGCGAAAACTAAGGGCCTCTTCCTCTGTGTTAAGTCGAAGTGGCTAGCGAGGGAGTATAGCTGAAGAGCCGCTCACCTTATCTCGCTTCCTTGAAGAGATTGGGCCTCTAAAATCGACGATTTTGGAAGTGGCAGGAGAGATGAAAAGTATGAATAAAGCGATCGAGGATCTTTCTAGGAGAACCACGGATAATGAAGCACGGGTAAAATCTCTGGAAAGGAGCAGGGAGACGACAGAGACTTCGGTGACTAAATGCTACCAGAAAATTCAGAAGCTAGAAGCCAAGGTGGAGGATTTAGAAGGCCGGAGTCGGTGAAATAATGTGGTTTTTATCGGTCTCCCTGAAAAAGCTGAAGCAAATGAGCCGCTTTTATTTGCACAGAGGATGGCTGAAAAAATCGCAGGGCCTTCGCCTTTTGGGCCTAAATACACAGTGGAGCGTGCCCATAGGTCGCTGAGACCATTGCCATCTCCGGATCGCCCACCCAGGCCTTTCATCATTAAATTTTTGAACTATCAAGAACGACAACTGATTATTGATAAAGCCAGGGAAGATAAAGATATATTTTGGGAAGGGGCGAGGATCAGAGTGGTCCAAGATTTACCATTGTCGGTCAGACAGAAGCGTGCCACTTTTCACCCACTCGTGAAACGTCTAATTGCGGCAGAGGTTAAATTTAGAATGGGATACCCTGCAAGGCTGCAGGTTTCAATAAATAATGGCTGGAAGTCCTTCGAGTCGGTGGATGCTGCTACTACAGTGCTGAAAGAGGCTTTTCCAGATCTTTTCAGGAATCCATGAACTGGATGAGGGACACTGCTATTATAATCATACTGTCTCCGGTTTTTGTTTTCTTTAAGCTCTGATTAGTTTCAAATATGTGGTCTGAGAGAGGTGACTCAGACCGGGAATCTCTTGACCGTTTGAAGTTAGAGACTGAATGATTCTACAGTACGATTTGTGGGACATTCTGTTATTCAATTATCGTGGACAATCTGGGGGTTTAATTTTGAATGATACAGTCTCTATGGGATAACACATGTGGGCAGATTGTTTACTTCTGGAATCGAGATTCAATTTTGTATGGGGTTTCTGATGTTGGGATTTATGGATAATCTTGTGGCCCTCGGCATCTGAGCTAGAGCTCGATTTATTGGTAGGTGGGAGGGCGAGCTCATTGGCTTGGACATCCGGACCAGGGAACTATTTTGGGAACCCTTCAGGGCATTGGTATAATATAGATTTTAGTGGTAACAGGGTCATAAGCCTTTATGTACCACCTTACTGTGGATATTATAATGTCAAGTATTGTTTCTGACCCTTTTCTTATTTTTATCTACGTTGGATACTTTTGAAATATGGTACTTGGTGGTTCTGACAATTAGATAACTGTTATAGGAGAGGGAATTATTTTGCCTTTGTAGAAGTTACAGTTTGGATCTCTCTCCTTTGTAAGGGGTCACTCTTATTCTTAACTCGGTGGGATTGTTACTTTGTAGCGGGTTTAGTCAAGAATGGTTGGCACTTTTACATCTTGGAATAGTCATGGGAAGATAGATGCGGACATCATAGTCGGATATGTAGATTAATGCAAGGAGACTGTTATGAAGGTTGGAGATTATGAGGGCGTTGAGGAGGGAGCGAGGTGAGGGGAGCTAGGTATCCTGATATCATGGGCCATGTCTGATGGTGGTTTGAGTGGGGAAGGAGGGGGTTCTAGGGGCTATAGGTCCGGGGAATCTGGTTGTGCATTGTGGGTGGGGTTTATGGGAGGTGTATGTTGGGGGTGGGGAAGGGGTATCTTGTTTGTCGGGGGTGGGTGGCACAAGGTTGCTGGTTTCTTTGGACACAATGGGATCAAGTCATGCATGTTTTGTTTTGCAAATTTCTAGTTAGGCATGGGCCTGATATTCTCATTAAGTTCTGCACATGGAATGTGAAGGGGGCTAGGCATAAAATAAAGCAATATAGAATACTGAAATATTTAGAATCAGCTAAGGTCAAGGTTGCTTTTTTACAAGAAACTCACTTGTTGCAAGAAGAAAGTAGAGCTTTGAGTAGAATGCAGTATCGGGTGGTTTCCTCATCACATGGCACCTCAAAAAGTAAAGGGGTTTTGATTTTGCTTCATAGATCGCTCCCTTTTGTCCCTGTAAAAGTCATTCCTGATAAAGAGGGTAGGTTTGTATTAGTGGTTGGAAAGCTGTATAAGAAGGAGGTGTTATTAGGGGCAGTCTATGGGCCTAATTCTGATAGCCAGGAGTTCTTGATAGGCTTACTTAAGGTATTGCTACCTTTTAATCACCTTCCCATGATTATAGGGGGGGATTTCAACCTGGCTTTAGACCCTATGTTGGATAGGTCCTCTAGATCACATATTCATGCTTCACCAGCCTCTTTGGCCTTACAGATCTATTGGATCGTATAGGCTAACTGTGGTATGTTTGGAGGGTTTCCATCCACAAGTAAAGGAATATACCTTTTTTCTCCAACGCATAAGTCAGGGTCGAGAATTGACTATGTTTTTATTTCGCGTTCTTTGCTTGAGGGGGTGACCTACACTGAAATAGTGGCAGCCCCATTGTCAGATCATTTGGTGGTGGAGGTTGAGCTCTCTTTTCCCTCTGTATTAGGCAAGGGAGGTAGGTGGAAGGTGAACAATCAACTTCTCAGGATGCCTAAGTTAGTCCAGATCCTGGCGGAGCAAATAAAGGAATTTCTCTCTCTTAATGAGAGGGAGGAAACCAGGCCGGATATTTTATGGTCAACGTTAAAGGCCTATATGAGGGGTCTTTTAATAAGTCAGGCTACTAGGAGGAAGAAGGTGAGGAATGCAGTTATGGTAGAGTTGTTGAGGCAAATTAAGGATTTGCAGACATCATTAATCTCTAATCCGGTTGAGGAGATCGAGCTGAGATTGATTAAGACTAGGGACGCGTATCTTAAAATTTTGGGAGAGCAGGCCGAGCTGGCTATTATTAAAACCAAAGCCATTTACGCGGATCAAGGGGAGAAACCTGGTAAGCTCCTGGCTAGGCGGTTGGCACAGCTAGAAGCTTCTCGGTTAATTGAAGGAGTTAGGTCGGAGGAGGATGGGTCTATTAAGACAACTCCGGAGGACATTGCTCTCATCTTCCGTAACTATTATGAGTCGTTGTATAGTGGAATGCAGTCTCCACCTCATTTAAAGGATATCCAGGAATACCTTGAAAGGGTACCACTTCCTAAACTGGAGGGCGAGACTGCAAATCACCTTATGCTGAGATTACTTATGGAGAGGTAGAGGCTGCAATTAAAGCTTTGCCTAAAGATAAGACACCTGGCCGGATGGCTTCTCGTCAACTTTTATAAAACCTTCTTCCCAGTTAGCACCCTTGTTAACCAAAGATATCGGCATATTTTATCTGGGGCAGATACAGATAAATATTTGTTTGAAGCTCTAATTGTGCTGATACCCAAGCCCAATAAACCCTCGGAGAACCCTGGTAGTTACCGCCCATATCCTTGTTAAATTATGATATAAAATATTAACTAAAGTGTTGGCTGAGAGAATTAGTATTTTGATGCCAAATTTAATAGGCCGAAGCAAGTCGGTTTATGAAGGATAGATCCTCATCGGATCATTGGGGCGTTGTCATGTCTTCTCGACATCTGAGGAGGTGGGCTACCACTGGCACTGATTTCTTTGGATGCAGAGAAAGGCCCTCGATAGGGTCCATTGGGCCTTCCTATTCCAGACAATGGAAAAGATGGGTTTTCGGAAGAGTTTGTGGGGTGGATTAGGGCTATCTACTCAAATCCGTCCTGAGAGTGGCATGTAATGGGGCTATATCGATGCCCTTTGTTTTCGAGCTGGGGCGAGACAGGGATGCCCTCTATCCCCTTGCTCTTTAATCTTTATTTAGAGCCTCTGATTAGGTACATAGTATTTAACCGCTGGATTGAGGGATCAGCATCAGGCCAGGTAATTAAGGTCACTGCCTTTGCAGATGATCTGCTGATTTATGTGTCAAATCCTGCCTCTTCAGTTCAGTCTTATTGGATGTAATTAAGAATTTAGCTCATTAGCCAATTATAAATTGAACCAGGAGAAATCAGTGGTCGTTCCTTGAATAGTAGGGTATTTAAGAAGGATATCATTAGCTTGGGACTGGTTGGAACTCTAAATCCTCAACTATTTGGGTCTTATTTTAACAAACAACCGGTTCATCTCGTGCTTAATTTAGATGCTTTAATTGAAAGTTAGATCTAGATATGAAAAGGTGGCTATAACTCCCCTGTCACTTTGGGGTAGGATAAATGTGGTAAATGAATATTTTCCTAGGTTTTTACCCATTATCTATGCTCAATATCTGGATTCCCTGACATGGTTTAACAGATTGCATAAGATGATAGCTGACTTTATATGGAATTTTAAGAAGAGAGGATGTCGTATGTTAAGTTTACTTGCACCCAAAGCTTCAGGGGATTGAGGTTGCCACATTTTGCGCTCTATTTTTGGGCAGCACAGAGGTAATAAATATGGTAGATGGTTGGAGCATTGACATCGCCTAATAGTAATGACTATGTACCACTTTGGTTCAATCTGGAGATTACTTTATTTAAAAAGTGGGTCTTAATCCTGAGGCCTTGCTTTTTATTCCTTAAGCGTGCCTCTTTTTCAAGGACTCCCGATAGAGTCTCTGAGGATACATAACCAACTTTGTAGTTATTTAAAATATGACTATTGCAAAGATGGTTATCAACCAATGTTGGGCAACCCTCATTGGCTGATAGGAAAGAAAGTTATAGCCAAGAACTGGTTATCTAACTTTGGTGAGTGTAGGCTAAAAGACTTGTTAGACGAGGAGGGCAAGCCCAGGACGGTTCAGCAGATACTCAACAAATTTAACTTATCCCTAAAAGAAAGTTTTAAAGTATTTCAGTTACATCACCTTCTTATTCAACGAATGGGTAGCAGTGGGATCACTCCATCTGGTATTGACTTTTGGGGAGAGGTAAAGCCCTTAATAGGTATCCCTCATGCAGTTTCAAGAATTTATCAGGTGTTACTGCATTGGGCATTTTCTGACAAATTTGTCCCTCATCTTACTGGATTAGGCCTTCCAAATGTTAATTTAGATTGGTCGCATATTTGGAGGAGTTGTCATAAATTTTAAAGCAAGACTCTCTCAATTGGTACAGTTTAAGATCTTGCATAATATGTACTACTCCACAAAGTTAACCGATATAAAGTTGATGCATGATCCCAAGTGTTATAGGTGTGGCCAAGGGAAGGGATTTGTTTCATATCTTTGGAAGTGTCCAAGGTTGCTCCTTTATGGGCGATATTAAAGATAAGACTAGTCCTTTATTGGGCTTAGAAGAGATGTTTAATCCTGAGGTTTGTCTCTTAGGGGTAATGTCTGAAGTTTCGGTTACTCTGAGGAAATATCACATGTCATTGATCTCTATTACAGTCAAGAGGCTGGTTTTAAAGCATTGGAAGGATTCTATTAGAATTTCCTATTCTGAGTGGCTAGCAGAACTGTTGGCTTCTCTGAGGATAGAATATAGGATAGCCATTATGCATGACCAACTGCATCGTTTTGAAAAAATCTGGTCCCCATTGTCTATTGCTTATTCATGATTATGGGGGGTATAGGTCCCAGGGTTTCGTTCATAATACAGCAACTTGTGTCTGGGGTGGGTTTTAGGCTGTGGGGGAGGTTGGGGGAGAGACTCTTGGGGGGTGGGGTTGCAGAGGTTCATGGTTAAGGTGTGAATCTCCATTGTAATTATTTCCGAGATAATATGCATCTGTACACCATGTAAGTGTCTTATGTTTATTGTTTACCTCTGTATCTGGGTTGTATTAAACTCAACAAAAAGTGAATGGCAAAAAAAAAAGATCACCCATAATGCACACTGCTGGGTTAAACAGATCACCGAGCCCCAGGAGAGGATCAATTGACTGCTTAATAGATGACCACAGGGATGACACTTTGGGGCACGACCAGAACACATGAAGAATTGTTCCTTCTTCCAATGTACATCTGGAACAGGTTGGAGCAGGCTTAAGGCCCAATTTAAATAGACGGGAGGGAGAATAATATGCATTATGCAGGATATACAATTGCATTAATCTAAGCCTCTTGGGTCACAAACTTATGGCAGTCGTACCACAATTCCTCACCACTATATTACCACAGGAACATAGGGCCCATACTGTGAAACCCCGAGCAATCAGGAAATTTCCAATTATGGATGGCATTATAAATTGCTGAAACTGCCCCAGGATGGCCACAAAACTTTAAAGGTTCTTGGCAAAAAGGGATGCTTTCTGTCATGCTACGAACTTTACCAAAAACTTTCATTACAGAATGTCGTAATTGCAGGATGCAGAACCTGTATTTATTAGGAGGTCCTTGATTTTCCTGATAGCCTTCAGCTCCCAGGTTTCCCAGTGCACTGGTTTGCCTTCACCTTCCCCCCATATGTAGGGAATTATTCTGCCATAATGGGGCCTTTCAGTGGAAGTGAGGGGGAGTTTGTCAGAGTGGAAGGTGGTTTCTGCACTTGGACCAAAGAGTACGCTTTGCGGAGAATGACTACCAAAAGATCTCCCTCCAAGAAGGCCCACAGAGGAGAGAAGTCATCCAAAGGTATGAACCAATGAAGTGTCGGTGTGCCATGTCCACTGAAGGATACAAAACAAGCCTGAACACAGGGCAGGCTCCAGCCACCCTTTTGCCAATGCACCCTTATCTTATCTACTGTACCAGAGGGGCCTTGCCCTCTCATAAAATCCTCTTATAGGTGGGTAGGAATGTCTATTGCAAGATGGGAAGAAGTGTAGTAGTTTGGGGGTGATGAACACTTTTAGGACCGACATTTTCTTCACCATTGAAAGGCATAGAGGGATCTACCTACTACATTCCACATGCGGCATTTTTAGAAGGGGGAGAGGTTTCATGAGAACATTTGTCTTAGAAGGATTAACTTTGAGATCAGACAGTAAGTGAAAATAGTGCAGTAAAGAGAGGAAGTGTGACATACTGTCAGGGACATTTCCCAGCAGTACAAAACAGTCATCTGCCTACAGAACCATATTTACATGGTCAAGTACCCTATACACAACAGTAACTATGGCCCCCCCCCACACACACATGGTGTTGCATCCCCACCACACATACACACTGACACACAAATTATGTTGCACCCCTCCACTGCTGTGTTACACAAAGCACTCAGTATTTAATCAGAATTGTGAAATTTTCATACCACATTTTTATCTTAATTATCCCCCCTTGGTTCCATAGATACACTCAAAGACAGATCAAAACACATTCAGTGGACCTAACATGAATGATTAGAAAATATAGAAAAAATACATAAGGCAGTGTGTTTAACAAGACTTTTACACACCCCTGAGGTGTTGGATGCTACACAAACCTCAAGAGCAAAGCTAGAGACTTTTATTTAAGCATCCAGCATCGAGGCTGTGTGTGTAAAATTTGAGTTTTACACACCACACCATGTTCTATTTCATATAATTGCTGGAGGTGCATTATTTTTTGCCACAGCAATTATATAAAAAAACTGTTTTTGATGCCTGTCAAGGCAGTGCAGTGCGAGCCTCACTCTGGCTCATGGTTTTCTCATAGGATGAGCAGCACATTTTAGCATAACTGTAAATTACAACCATCTTTTTCTATGAGAAAAAAATGTGACCCAGTAATTATAAAATTAGTCTTGATTTATGAGGACTTGTAGAGATGGTTAGGCCAGTCTGGTCACCCCTGATTTAAATTTGAACTCTAGCATTGGTAATGGGTGGCATCAGCCCTTCTAGATTAGTAGTTATAGCACCAGTGTGAATCAGAATATTACAGAACAGATCTGTCTGTGAATTGAAATCTGACAGCCACCCATTACTTGCATACTGTCTGTGTGATTGTGACCCTGAACAAGTCACTCAAGAAAGACTGGCAACATGAGTACTCAAAAACTCTGTGAAAGAAAAGCCACTGGCAAACAAGGTAATAAACATAAATGTTTATTCAGTAGTCCAGAAATGATTATCCCACCAAAAACTAAAACTCAAGCACCAAAGTGTGTTGAGGGTACTGATAATGTTACTAATTTCCAGGCATTGCCACTTAACTCTCAAAGTGCTGAGACCTCAACAACTGGTAAAGGACTGGCTATGGTAGAAGGTCTCAGTTGTGCAGATGCAAACAGTGTCAGAAGAATCCTCCTTATTATCCAAGGCTTCTAATAGCAAGCCATCTGAGAAACAGTGAAAAGAGAGTATTTCTCTAATACATAAAGTTAGAGCACTCACAGGTACAACTCACAGTGGAGTTGCTCTATTTGAAACACATACGTTTCAAATAAATCAGTATCTCAGTAACAGTGGTAAAACTAGTGAATCAAGTGAAGATGACAATGGTCACGGGGATAATGATGATGTGGAAATCATTAGTCTGACTTTACCCGTTTCTGACAGGGGCAATGTGAATGACATGAAGGAGAGTACTGATACATCATCAAAAGGAAGAGGGAATATTTTCGAGGCACAAGCCAAACAAAGTGAAACAAAGTCTGACAGTAGTGACGAAGCACTGGTGCTGATGCAGAGAATTCAACAATTATTTTACCTGATGAGCCTGCATCCACCACTGATATGTCCTCCACCAGTTAAACCCAGCCCATCGACCCCTACTGAGCTCATTACTTGGAATAAACAGTCAAGCCCTAGTGTTCAGTATAATTTTTTGCATAAACCCCAAGGATGTTTGCCAAGCAATGTGTATTGCAACACTCGTGTGAGTCAGAGAAAAGTAAAGATCATCTTGGAACCAATACAATGGTGGGACATCTTATGCAAATTCACGCTATCATTATATATGTTTCAAACAAAGAGTCTAACACTGGTGCATGGAAATCTATCCAGGCTCTCCATGAGCAGGAACATTCTTTTGAAACAGTAAGAGATGGCAACCTCCAGCCAAGGTCTGAAAGACCACTTCTGTGTCATGAAAATTCTTCTGTAAAGTCTTCTGCTTTACCACTTAGGATATGTAGTACACCAGCCAAGACTAACTTTACCCCTGATAAAAGGTAATTAATGTTACAAGAGGGTTTACAAAGAAATTCTAAATATTCACAACATCATCCAATAACAATGACAATCAATCTTAGAATTACAGAAATGATTGTACTTGACTTGCAGCCATACTCTATTGCAGAAGATGTAGGCTTCTGGAGGCTTGTAGAATACTTACAACCATCATATTTAGAAGCAAGAAAAAATACTTTTCAGTCACTGCTGTGCCCAGGATGTATGTCAGTCTAGTACTTCAAGTAAGGCATGCTTGTGGAGAGGCAGAAGGCAAGGTAATTCAATACAAAGAGAGAACAGCTACTCTAAGATCTGCAAGGGGCTCCCACTCACTATTCCAGTTAATACAGTGTGCCAAAAAAGTGAAGCACTCAACAACCTTCTTTAGATAGAGATATACCCAGGAAGATATATACTCTACAACTGCCCCTAAGTATACAAAAAAAGCTTTATTTAACATTTATGAATAAAATATAACTGACATGAGCCACACCATAACAAATTTTAATCTCTGCTATTGTGTTGCTTATGTGAGTTCTGTTCTATTTATAAATGTTAAATAACGCTTTTTTGTATACTTAAGGGCAGTGGTAGAATATATCCCTTCCAGGTTATGTCTCTGTCTACAAGAGGTTGTTGATTTCTCCTCCTTTTGGCTTGTGTGACAAGATAATTCACTTTACTGCTAATGTGTACCAGCACCTAAACTATTGCCCATCTTTCTGTTACTACATAGTGGGTTATTTGTATCATTCTCCCTCACCACTCCAACTGCCACCACTACAGTGCTACAACATCAACTTCTACTAGCACTACTCTCTAGTGGGAAAAAAAGCACTTCATGTTTCCAAAAATGAAGACTGATATGGTGGAGTGCACACCACCACCCACAAAAGTGCCAAGCTGAAACAATGCTGTGCACATACCAGACAGGTACTTAATGCAAAATTTATTGAAGGCAAAAAATCATGAATGAGCCAAGATAACACCCATATGTATTGCCTCTTCACTGAGGCTTCATGAGACGGTGGAGATAGCTCAGACTGACACTTATTATATACCCCCATCAGTGACAGTTGTGTGGATGATTGATTAATCCATAAGGCAATAAAATGTGCAAAATATATAGTGTAGAAAAAGACATGTACAAAAGCTCATTGATAAAAACAAAAAAATTACAAATAAATGTTGCAATAAAGAATTACAATTTGTGTAAACCTTAAGTGGGTGCATTCAGGAGCACGTACATGCAATCTAAAATAGAAACATGAATAATGCTATGGCTACACACATCAAGGACAAACATAGATCAAATCCAAAAGGTCTTACACTTAGAGCTCTTGATCATATTAAACCATTACAAAAAGGAGGAGATAGACTGAAGATTTTTTTCAAGCATCAGACCAAATGGATTGTGACATTTCAGTTGCTGCATTAAATGATCATATTGATTTCAAAATGTTTTTTTTATGAAATCTATGTACTCTGTATCAGATTTTTTTGTCCTTGGTGAAACATCCATTTGCTCATAGCGCTGTGTGTTTTTGTAATTTACTTGATCTTATAATACTGGTTACCTTGAAATTCTAGTGTTTGAGAGAATTATTTTTCTGTTGTTATGGCAGCACTTTTGTGCAATAATTGTGTTTTTTTATGTAATATATTTTTTTATTTTTATTGGGTTTATTTTCTTTAGTTTCTCCATTTGTTGAACATATACTATAATGCCTACTGTATATTTGTTGCTCTTTGAATGGCTGTCTGTATTCTGCCTGGACATTGTTTGCATGATATATTACCCACCCCACACCGGTTTTATTCCAGTTGGGCACTGGTCCTCTGGTCTTCCATTTTCCTTTGCAATGGTGGGGACCTAGCCTATGGCAGTCCTCACTTTGAGGAGCTTTCTAGTTTTCTTTAAAATGAAAATGAATAAAACTTTAAGCTGTACATACCTCCTTATGTGGTCTCCTGCCTTTCTTTCTCTCACACACACAGTACCCCCCCCCTTAATTTTTTTATCTCTCAGATTTTCCTGTCCCTAGTGCAATCACTGCATAAGGTTTTAGTTAGAGTATGTGATCCCTTTTGTGGCTATTTTGGATAATTCACTTACCTTTTTCTATTATTGTTTTATTCTGCCTTTATGTCTGGACCTCATTTGGATCAGTGCTGTACTATGTTTGCATTACCTGCCTACTTTTGTGGCATCCATAAACCCAAAAAATAACCCCAACCTCCATCCCCACCATGCAGTCACTTAATTGTGTTAGTGTCTGACCATTTATTATGGACCAGTCAGTGAGGCAAAACCCTTAATGATCAAGACTACAGTGCAAACAAGCTGAGATGTACATATTGAATTTTATAATCACTTTTTATAATAAGTATTTGCATTTTTTTCATCAATGAGCTTTTGTACATGTATTTTCCTATGCTATACATTCTGCAGCTTTTAGTGGTTTATGGGTTAACTACTTAGCTGCACAACTGTCACTAATGAGGGGTATATAAGAAGTGTCAGTCTGAGCTAACTCTAGCACCTGATGAAGCCTTAGTGTGGAGGCGATACATAGGGTGTTAGCCTGGTTCATTCATGCTTGTTTGCCTACAATAACTTTTGCACTGAGTACCTGCCTAGTGTGTGTGCAGCTTTGTTCCAGTTCTACAATTTTTCAGAAAATGGCAGTACTCCATGTATCTCATTTTCAAGACACATACACCCAGAGCACAGCACATTCAGCAATAACTTGAAATACTAGTTAGTACCAGTGTCACCACACAGTGTTCGAAAGCTAGCTTTTTTGTTGTCCACAATGGTTCAAATATAAGAAAAGAACTTCCTGATGGCAACTTTGTGCATGTATGTTGTTTCACACATTGGGTACAATGTTCAAAGGCTGACGAATGGCTTATGTCAAGCCCTGCATCAAAGCCATTTTTTGGCACAGCTGTGCCAAACTTCTTCACTGCAACTGCACCCAATTTTCTATTGTTGAGCACAGTTGCAACAGTCTCCTCAGTTTACTGCAGCTTGAGCCAAAGATATTGAGCAAGCCCCATAAAAAGGGTCCCCCAAATGGCACAAGTTAGACCATGGAAAAGCTTGTCTAGCTTGTTGCATTTGTTGCTCAGGATTAAAAATCCATATCACTGGCTGGGAGAATGCCATAAACCCATGCACCGAATGATCAGTGAACCAGGGGCTTGCAGCATTCTCAGGGCTTTGAAAATCAAGCACCTTGTCTTTCCTGGCTATTGACTGACAAGTGTCAACCAATCTAGACACAGCTCATAAAGTTCATGGCAACTGTAATCTTTCTGTAAAAGCCTGTCTTCCTCACCACCAACTTGCTCAGGATGTACAAACAAGGTGGAATTCAACTTACTTTATGACTGAGTGCATCCTTGAGCAAATGTTAGCTGTCAATGAGTATATCATATGCAATGATATTGGGAAGGGGGTTGCACTCCATTCGACTCAATGGTCTCTAATGGAACAGATGTTTCACATTCTGAAATCATTTATGAGTGCTACAAAAGAGACCAGTGCAGAAAGGGCATCCCTTAGCCAAGTTATTACACTAATTCTACTTCTCAAAAAAAGCTTAGAGAAAATGAAGAGCAAGTTGGATATGAATCAGTCTCTAGTCAATCACATGCTTACTAGACATAGCAATGATGGCAAATTATTTAGCCATAACATGGAGCAAAGAGTATATCTTAGCACCATTGTTAGACCCTTATTTCTGGAACAGACACCATCCTGATGTTGCTTCTCAGGATATGGAGGAACTGGACTTAGTGCTGTGCAGAATGCAGAATTCTGAAAGCGGAATTAGTGTGGAATGACTATTCCACCAGCAGAATTTCCACCAGAATTTTGCTGGTTCTTCATGCAAAATTCCACCTGCTGTGATCTGTGGAATAATATTCAATGGAACAGCCATTTTTCCATGGAAAATTATTTCGCAAACATTTTCATGGAAAATACTGAGATCAGTGGAATAATATTCCACAGAAATGTTGTGGAAAGACTCATTCTGCATTTTATGCAGCAGAATTCCACCATTCCATTTTCGGCGACATTCAGCGGAATTTTGGTAGAATATCAAAAATTCCATAGAATTTCATTCTGCTGGAATTTGAAAATTCTGCACAGCCCTAACTGGACTACAGGCAACTTTCTGAATGATGCAGTAGATGAGGGTTCATTAGGAAGCAATACTACAATGACACCATCTCAGCAGACTGCACTGAAAAACATTACAGAAGCAGACAAAGAGGAGGTTGACATATGGTGTGAGCTGCAGGACATTGAAATTCCAAAAGGAGAAAATACATGCTCTGTAGTAAGCATGGTAGATACATATCTGTTTAACTCCAACACTGTTACTATGGATGGCCCTTTAGGTTACTTGAAAAAAAAAAAACATCATGCTGGCCAAAGCTGCTATCCTGACTTGTAAGTATACTGGATGCTCACCCTCCAGTGTCTGTTCTGAATGTTTATTTAGCTTATTGAGGGTATCATAACTAACAAATGAGCAAGATTAATACCAGACAATATACATAAACTAATGTTCATGAAGGTTAACTTGCCAAACTCTGGCTACATACCGTATGTGATGTTAATCTTGAAGAAGAAGAAAATGAGACTGACAGCACTACCTCTGATGCATCTGTGGACTAAGTGACAATAACATCAGCTTTCAATTTTCTGTAAAGAGGTTTGTTAAAAATGTGGGATTTGCCTGCCTTTGATCTGCATGAACAATGCAGCTGGCACAAATAAATAAAAATATAACAGTATGGAGTACATACTGGGCAGGCAAATCACAGTTCTTCTTAGCCCATTATCTGAGCCAGTCAGAATCAATTTCCTCCAGTGTTTTTGTCTACTGCTGATTGTGAACAGTAGCATTCCCAATGCATCATGCTACAAATGTCAGAATAACATGGTGCAGGCAATTCCCACATCTTTTCAGAACAGGGAAAAAAGCCTTTATTACAGAGCAATATAGCTCTTGTTCATGTTTTGAGTGTGATTGCAGTCTCCTACTGTTTCAGTCTTCAGTTCTTTCCCCCAGTTAATGGTAGTTGTAGTACTAGCTCCAGAAAATAATAAAGACAAGGTTTGCTATTGCCTACAGTCCTGTGGTATCTCTTCTGGTAGCAGAGGCAGGGTTTATTGTATAAGTAATAGCTGCTTTATTGCCTCTTGTCTCTGGGTATCATTTCTCCTAACCCCAAAAGCCAGGCTTCGGGTCACGTAGCATATTTATAGCTTCCAGTCTTGGGGTATCATTTCTTATGTCCCTCAAAGAAGGACTTACTGTTATATACTTGTTTTATTTCTTCTAGTCTCTCTGTATCATTTCTCCTGGCCCCAGAGGCAAGATTTATTGTCATACAGTCACTGTATTGACTCCAGTCTCAGGGTATTATCATTTATTTGGGCCCCCAAAACTATGAAAAGCAGGGTCTGCAATCACAACAAATTGCTTTATTGTTTAGTGAAGTGGTGACTGACTGCTGCTTCTTTTTCTTACAATCTATTTCTTCCTAATGGTGATGTGTTCCTTCTTCATAGCTGCTAAACAAGTGGTGCCTGTGACTGCTGAGAAATAAAACTATCTACAAACATAACATTACCTTCTAAAAAATCAGACTTAAGAGAGTGGTTACAAAGGGAGATCTGGGACTTGCCTGTCTTTGGATCAAATCATCCTGGGATGGGTTGGAGGTGCAGAGAGTACGTAACACTGTGATGGCAGCAACTGTGTTTTTCAATTATCAGCCTCTTTCTTTTTGAGCAAACTTTTTTGGTAAATATGCCTTATCTGGCTTGCTCTCACTGTTGGTAGTTCTGTTTTTTTTCCCTCCGATAGTAGGGGTAGCAGCAGTAGTTAGGTTGTTACTGACTGGCAGTCTGACTGGCTAGTGCTGTTTCTAGCATTCTGATTCTCCCTAAAGCTGGCGTGTTCCTTCCTTCCTTCCTTCTTCTTTCATAACTGAGAAACTTTTCTAAACACATAGTGCCTGTTGAAAAATAGAATTATACAATGGCAAGAAAGAATCTTGAACTGTGATTGTTCAGTCTGGGGCCAGACCCATGGGGTTATCCCAGCATAACAATACAGGTCTAGTCTCAGCACTGTGACCCAATTGAGGATACTTTTTTAGGATCTTATTCTCTTTTTTTTGCATCTCCTCTTAAGAAACTTAAATATTTTTCCACACTAATAAAAACATTCTTTAAAATTATTTTTTTATTCTATATATAACAACAAGCCATTGTATAATAGGAATAATGCACTCCAGGGTGTGTGTATTGCTGGGATAACACCACGCCTGGGGCATTGGACACACTCGGCCTGTGGCCTCATGCCCAAACCCCTCAGGTGTGGTGTTATCCCAGCACGACACACACCCTATCATACATTACTCCTTTAATAACTGGTACAATAACTGTAGCTATACACCATGTTACCTTCTTCTAACAGTTAACAAAAGCTGCCCAGATGAAATAGTCAAAAAAGAGTGACCAGACAGAAAGGGTCAACAAAGGGCACCCAGAAGAAATGGTTAGAAAGAGGATCCTTTAGAAAAGGGTCATAGAAGATTGCCCAGAGGGAAAGGATGAGCACAGATCACCCAGAGGAAAGGATCATCAAAAATACCCAGAGGAAAAGGTCAGCAAAGGGAGCCCAGAGGAAAAGGTCAGAAAACTGTACCCAGGGGAAAGGTCAGAAATGAATACATACAGGAAAAGATCTGCAAAGGGTGCCTGAGTAGGGTCAGAAAAGAGTGCACAGAGGAAAGCATCAGCAAAGGATGCCCAGAACAAAGGATCAGTAAAGCATGCCCAGATAAAAGGATCTGTAAAGAGAGCCCAGAGGGAAGGGACTGAAAGAGTGCCCAGAGGAAATGGTCTGAAAACAGTGCCCCAAGGAAAAGGTCTGGAAAAGGAGTGAACTCCAAAGGCTCTGTAGCACTCATGCAGAGTAGAGGAATTCTTCAGCCAGACCAATGAGTTCAATGCAAAACTTTTATTAAATCCAAACTTAATTTCTCAAAATAAAAAACAGTAACTGAGCTTATGGAAAAAATGCCCAGAGGAAAGGGTCTGGAAACAATGCCCAGAGTAAAGGATTTGGTAAGAGTGCACAGAGGAAAGGGTCTGAAAATAGTAGTAGTATTTCAAGTTTGGCTCACTTGCCAGATGACCAAAGACTGAAGCTTAGTAATACGATAACGGGAAACAGTTTTAATTTCAGTTTTATACATAGCAGTGCATTCCCCACACCAACCACAAGTCTCTGAAGCCACTTAGGAAAGTGCACTAGAGGAAAGAGGCAATAATGGGAACACTGGGCACAGGAAGTTGGTACTTGTGGAGGAAAGGAGTAGCAAAGAGTATATACCGTTAGAGAGGCACTGTTATTAGGGTGCCATAATGTGGGTGCCACAACAAGTTTACATGTCATACTGGCGAACTGGACTTTGCAGCACTAGGCATGGACAGGGCTGTAGGGGGTGTTGCGCCCCTTGCACCATGCACCTCCGATGTGAAGGTAATCATATTACAGTTTCGGGGGGCAGGGGATCAGCCCCCCTTAAATAGCTTGCACTTGCCCCAGTGCATTGGGTGCAATTGGGGTCTGGTGGCACAATGTCTGGGCATGTTGGTCGCCATCAGCATTGTCCTGGTGCCCTAATGTCCCTTGCCCTTTTCCCTTTTGCACTGGCATGGGTGAACTACAAAGAGATCCTTAACAGGAGGACACAAAATGTAGGAAAAGAAGCATGCATGGAAGTAGAACACGTGCCTGATTTTCAAATTACCATTTTTGTGTATGGGGTGGCTGTGGGACAGTTTCATTTATATAAAAAAATGTAACTTTAAAGTTTAGATGGTAGATTGCAAATTGTCATGTTACCATGCATTGCTTTTTATCCTTTTGTTGGACAGGTGACTAGGAATTAAACATGAAGAACTCTGAATTGTCTGATTTAACGAATTCTTTCAAACTCACCCTGCATGACAGAAAAATCTGCATACCTACAATGCCTTCAGATTTTTCATCTAACAGTAGTTAGAGTCAGCTGTAGCTCAGTATTAGGGACTGTTTGAAAAACTGGACTCCTGGATTATGGAAGAGAGAGAGAATGCTGATAAAAAGTTACAGGAGCTATAAGGAGACAACAATGGAGTGAAAAGAAATAATAGTTCCAAACAGGCAGACTGGAGGCCAGTAAAAATGATTTTGTGTAACATAGCAAACAAACAGTTTGAAATTACCAATACTAGTCCACCAAATTCAAACCATTCCAATCCCATCAGATTTTCCTTGCATTACCCTATGGCACCTACTGTACATCTACAGTACCTATATATTACTACATGGTTTCTGTGCATCTTTTTCCCAGGCCTAACACAAAACTTTCATTATACTTACTGCAGTAATTATTCAGAAAACAGAACGTTTTACAAAAAGAGCTAGGCTGTGACTTGATTTGTAAATGTGCAGCACCTTACACCATACATTTCATTGAGAAGCTGTAAAAGTGTCTGTCTGCACTTCCTCTGAATAGATCTTTTCTGATTACACATTCTGATTGCTGTTCTATGATTCACAGCCACCACATAAATGTGAGTACGGTACAATAACGAGCAAAGTAGTTCAGGGCAGGCCTTTGAGCTACTATGTTTTCTGCTGATCTGTCCTTGAAGAAATATCTCAAAAAGCTAAGTGACCCAGTTTTAAAAAGAAAGTATGGAAAATCTGTTTCCTGTTTCCCATACATTATAAATCATCCTGTTTCCAGCCCCTGTCCTTGAATTATTGAGACAGATCATCTCATTGTCCCCTGATAAAGCTCATAACAACTGGAATTTTACTTAATACCAATGACAGATGTATAAAATGTAGCATTGTGCCAAATGTTTTAGATCCAGTTTAGATTGAAGCAGCTTCAATTTTCAAGTAAATTACTATGCACAGAAAGCCTGGACTATATGCTAAATCTTAAGGGCAGGTTTTCAGAGAATCCATAACAATTCTGATGCAGCCCCGACGCACACACACACACACACACACATACCTATTTGCATTTGAAGTTAGACCACTTATGAAGTGGTCTAACTTTTTCATGCATTTGCTATACTTTGCACTCAGAAAATGACACGTGTATCAAATAAATGAATAAGTCCCATTTGTTTGCAGTAAACTGAGGAAAATTTCGCAAATGCTTCAACATGGAGTGCAGACGTTTTGACACATTTAGCATGATGCAGCCTGTGTCCAAAATCAGGAACTGTGCATATGTCATGCTTTTGGGTAATCCTCTCCTAAGTACACTGCAAGCACACAGATCCAACAAAAACTCTGATTTTATGCAGGAGGTCACTCTGCTATCTTGACTACATCCAGGCATGCTTATTTCACAGTGATATCACTACTCATAGTCATCAACACTTCCAGCCTCTGAGCAATTGGATTACTGTGATTTGCTAATTTTTAATTCCCTTGTTTATTGCTTGTATCCAGCCAAGATGTGAATGTCACTTCCCAATAAGGGCAACCTTGGTAGTTCTGTGGCCAATTAAGCTAAGCTGAAATTAAAATTAAGTGTAACAATTGATACAAGTAATTAGTTTGAGTGAATTTGGTTATATAGAGACCAGAGCACAACACTACCAGATCCACATTAGCACCCAAATCAGGGGACTTCAGCAGGGCAGTCAGGAGGAGACACAATGACAGGTGCCATGAGATACTGAAAGGGGGGAGGCAGGTAACCACAGCAGGTAGAAGGAACAAGGTACAGGACCACTAGTGTGCCATGTACTCACAGAGCAGAACATTTAGAGAAAAGGGAGAGAATGGGATGATGGAGATTATGTCATACTGTAGCATGGATAATTTGTAGTAAAAGCAGACCTTATCTAGCAGATGGTTGAAAAATGGGAGTTTTAAAGGAGTGGGAAACAGTTCCAGAGTAAATAGGCAGGAGAGGGGGAAGAAGAAAGGATGGAAGATGGGTAGCAGGGGAGGGCAGCAAACATGAATTTAGATACTGGGATGGCATAGTGCAGATGGTGCCTGTCTTCAAGGGAGATCTCACACCTCACTGAGGAGCAGTGGGAGCAGAAGGGACAGGCAGATGCACAGAGCAGTGCCAATGCCAGGCAGTAAAAAGACACTCATATAGTGGTTCCATAGAAGAAAAAAAAGAGTCACTCAATACGATAAGGCATGGGATCAGCCTCAGGATAAACAAGGTGTAACAAGTAGGGGTTATATGCTTCGTGACACTCAAAGTTCTTAGGGGGCCAGGTCAGGCCTCCATGATATTTGAAAAGGAATAAAGACCCCTAAGTAATTGGTTTTAATATCTGCACCACCCCCTCCCCACACACACAAGCATCATCACCAAAGTAGGACCTGTCACATTCACTTAGGAGTCAACAGTTATGAAAAAAGACACCAGATACCTTATTTAATTTCCATTGCTACCATTCTTTAGGAATCTAGTCTGGTCCTGGCCAGTTCAGACTGCATAATGTAGTTGCATAGGCTCTATGGAAAAGCTGTTGCACAGGATGCAGATGTCAGTTGGATAGATGCTCTGACAGCTATAACTCAGTACATTTTCCATTTTCTCTCCATCTCTTTGTAAAACCTTCTATCATTACATCAGTAGAGCATACCAAGTACACTCAGCTGGATTGTCAGATGCAGTAGCTCAAATGCCATATTCCCTTCAGAGGCTTGATTTTTGTATTTCAAATGAAAGTTGATACATAATTTATTAACTCAGTTGCTCTAGAAGGGCACATTTTTTAATTTAAAAAGTCTACCCCCAGCAAGTGTGACTTTTCCCTCAACTCCTGAGCATTCTATTTGATAATCCGGAGTCTGTCAAAAAAATTTGTGTCAGCATTAATTCACTAGAGCTATACCACTCATCCTACCATCAGACAAATGTAGGCCACAATGTATGAAAAATTGAATAAAGTGGGATATATTGTATGACAGAGATAAAGCTCCAAACTGTATGTAAATAAATTATCTCATGTTCACAAAACTTGCTGTTGATTTAGCAACATACATAGGCAGGAAACAATGGCACTTCTAAAACTGGGCTGGCAGAGTTACACAAAGTTTGAATCCTAGATATTGATGCCTGCTTCAAGGTTTTATTCTTGAAAATTCAAGAATATGCAGCAGCAAGTAGCAGACATTGGTGACTCTGCAAATGATATGCCTACCACCAACCACAGGTGCCCTGGCACTTTGACCAGGTGAGTCTTCATTAGGTGGTGAGTATCTGTGTTAGACCACTCCTTTAAATACTGATTCACACTCACAGTCAGCCAATCAAAGATGGGGCTTTATAAAAGGAAGTAGCCATATTTTGATAAGTGGTTTTATGGGTAGTTTGAATCCATAAAGTGCATAAGTGTATAGATTCAACAATTTTTACAAACCAAACTGATTCAAGGTACAGAAATAAAGCATTGCCACACTATATAAAAAATGAAAACAATTATTGTACTAAAATTGATTAATATTTATTTCCTGTAAAATATTTAGATTATTTTTTTCAAATAAAAATTCAGTTCCAATATTTGTAACCTTTCACATTGACAAGGCGGTTTTGAGATAAAAAATTCAAAGCAAATACTTATAACTTACACAATACATGAGCTAGCATCACAGAAAAATTACCTAGAGCAAAAAATAGTTAAGCTAATAAAAAGATAGAAGAGATGTAGTGTAACATTTATCTTAGTACTTCTGTTTGAGTCAAGTAGGGTTACTGCACCATTGCAATGTAATCCAGTGCTTACACAGGACAGAGTGTACCTCTCACTTTCAACTTTAGATAAAGATAGAGACTGAATTTGAATTCGTGGAATGTAGAAGAATAAAAATCTGTTACATTTTATACACCATTTTGCAGAAAATATATAGCTCTAGAATGCAGCATATTAATAGCAATACATTAAGATTTGGTTGCATGGGGACTGTATAAAATTCTTGTTTCTAAGGGGCAGTAAACAGAATCATTTGGAATATAAAAGTCCCTGGGGTTATAAACTGCTTACAAATAGAGCCATTCAGCCATCACTAATTATCAAAAAAAAGGTTTCATATCCCACATAGTGTTCAATCACAGGGGTTTCAGACCATCTAGGATGAAAATCCAAACCCTTTACCTTTGTAATAGTTTTTGGAGTCTATTCCCTCTCAACCTGATCTTTTACAATGCTTCAATTTCCATGAAATTCAGTGCCCTGGGGTCATGGTTATGGCACTCATGAAAATGTTTACCCACTGGAGAGTCCCTGTTGCTGTTCTTGATGTCAAGCACATGCTCCTGTACTCTTTGGACTAGAAAGTGTATTGTTCATACTATGTAAAACCTGGAATAATTACACCAAAGTGCGTACATCACAAAACTGGAGGCACAAGAAATTACCTAACTTCTGTAATCTTAAACCCTCAATTTTCAGTATGTTTGATTGGCAACAGAATATTACAATGGCCACACCTGAAAATTACTTTTGAATGGGGTGGCAGCCAGTTGTTTTGTGGTTAATACTGGTTTCCCTTTTATATTGGCTGTGAACCAATGTACCTCCCAAATTAGGAACCCGGTTGAATCTGATGCATGGATCATTGCCTGATTCTGTAGCAAAGGTAGGATCCACATAAAACAAATTGCAGGTGGGTTACTGTATCTTCTATGAAAGTTCTTTCACTACTTGATGTAAGGGGCTGGAAAAGTTGAGTAGTCCAAAACAGGCACAGAAGAAAGTCTGCTCCAGTTGAAATGCCTAAGTATCTTTTTATTCAAAATCTTGACACACCACGATCCCCTGACCATGCCCAACATTTTACCCTCCCTGGACTTCTTCAAGAGCAAGGATCTGGGTTTCCACATTTTTTAGGTGGATTCTTATTTTTCAACACAATCCTTTTTTATAACTGCCATTCAAAAGTTAGCTTATTCTGAGATCTGATTCATTGGTATTCTTCCCGTTTATAAATAGCTCCTCTTTTTTGATGTGGTCTTTGTGTGGGTTAACTGCCCTGACAAGAGCAATTTCAGACTCCCATTGGCCCAAAACAAATTAGCATAAGACGGGACTATTCCTGCCCCTATGTCTGTCTCACATATCTGGTGGTAAAATTCCCCATTAAATTCAAAATAATTGTGAGACAAAACAAACATGTAATACCTCCAGTACAAATGGGACAGGCATGGTGGTAGCAAGGGATTATTTACTGAGAAAAAATGAACAAGCTCTTATGTCATCATCATGGCTAATAGATGTATCAAGAGACTGTACATCAGTCCAAACTCCAAAGGTACTTGTCCTCACATTTGAAGTTATTAAACTTTTCCAGGACATGCATCTTGTCCCTGAGGTGAGATCCCAGTTCAGATACAGTTCTCTGAAGAAAAAAAGTAAATGCATTTACATACATTAGTGAAGGATCCCACCCTACAGAAAATTGGATGGCCAAGGGGCATCTTCCGTAACACGTAAAGTGTCAGGATCCTTGGTGCATCAAACCAAAGGAATGCAAATTCTGACTCAGACACCAGGTCAGAGTTTTTTCCTTTCTCGAGCATTTCAAGCAGCCTTTTACTATACCGCAATGTGTAGTCTTGGGGCAATTTTATAAAATTGGCAACATTCAGCAAAAGGCCCCTGATCTCACTCTCATAGAATTCAGTGGTTATCAAGACTATGTTTCCTCCATTATCTGAGAGCTTGATGACTACATCCTTCATTTGTTTGAGTGTTAACAAGAGCTAACAATGCTTTCAACTCATCAGGCCTGAGATTGTTATAGGTTAATGCATCCCATTCTTGTTAATATTTGTCTACCTCATTTAAAACACATTTTATAGGTACTCATTATTTGTAATACTATGGTAAAAATCACATTATGGAGATTGTTCAGTGCCTCAAAGTTCTCAGCATTCTGTGTAGACCAGTGTTCTGTTTCATTTAAGTTATTTTCAAAGTTCAGTTCTGTATTCAACTCAGAAAAGTCTGTAAATGAAACAGCATCACTTGGAGAATTGTCTGCTACCCTATTCGTAGTATTAGTCACTCTTACACCAGCATTGTTGGTCCTTCCTTGAAATTAAACCATTCTGTCTTCTCTTGGATTTTTCAGGAAGTAATCCCTTAAATGGAGTTTCCTAAACATTTTAAACATCTCTATGTGAATGTGAAATTTATCAGGCAAGGTAGTCAGCACAAAATTCATAATAAATGAAAAAGTGACTAATGTGGGACATATTATGTGACAGAGATAGAAGCTCCAAACTCCAGGCAAATCGATTATTTCATATTCATAAAACTTGTTATTGATTTAGCAATAGGAATTACTATGAGTTCCTTCTCTATGTTCTCAGCATACAATGTGGGTAAACAATGACTCCATGTAGGATAGAGGGCTGTGGTAAAATATGGAACTTTCTAACATAATATGGAACAGCTGAGCAGTGTATCAATCATTCATCCATGCTTCTTCTTCCCTGACTTTGCATAGATGGCCATTCAGTGCACTCAGGTGTGGTGGGGAATACTGCTGCAGCTGGTGCAGCAGATTACATATGGTACATACAGGCCAGTTTGGAGGAAAAGGGGGCAGGTGGTGAGGTAGATGACTGAGACAACATAGAAGCCAAAGACAGTGGCAAGAGGGTGAGAGGAGAAGCAAGAGGGAGACAATGAAGGTGAAGAGAAAGAGTGAGCAGAAGGATTGCTACATGGGGGTTGGGAGGGGTAGTCCAAGTGGGGAGTCTGGAGAAATGGATGAAGGTGGACCAAGGGGAGGTGCAACACCAGGGAGATGCAGGGGGCAGAGGAAGCTGAAAATATATGAAGGGAGGAGTATTGGAGGGAAATGGAAGTAACAGGGGGACTTGTGCAGCAGGGAAAGCTGAATGTTTGTGGGGGGGAGAAAGGAGGGAGGGTCATTATCCTGGGAGATTCAATAGAGAAGGCTGCAAGATGGGGATGTATGGGGGCAAGATCTAGTCATAGGTGGATGGAGTGTATGCCAGGCATGATGATGGGGAGGGTGGAGCTTTTTATAATTATGTGTGTAGGGCAAGTGCATGTAAAAACCTCACATTATAGCACACTTAGGTACAAATAATCTTGGAGGGTGTGGGGTAGAGGTGGTGCAGAAGAGGTTTAGGGAGGTCCAGAAAATCTGCAGCAAGGCAGGAGGGTCAGTAGCCTTCTCTGAAGTGCAAAGGCTAGTACTGTAAGGAAACAGAGACTTGACGAATTTAACAGTTGAATAAGGGGGTGATGCAAGTCAAATCGGTATGGTCTGGTGGGTGAGGGGTGGGGTGGGAAAGAACCTACTGTATATGCACCAGATAGACTGCATTTAAATAGAGAGGGTACCAGGGTCCTAAAGGATAAGCTAGAGGATTACATGTCAGCAAACCTTAATTTAAACTGAAAGGGAGGATTGATAGGGTGTGTTGCAACCATAGTCACCAGATGCCGGAGACCAAAGGGCCTCCCCCCATTAAGTCATCAGATGTAAGTAAGAGTGAAGAGCAGTGGTGCAGGAGAGGGAGGGAGGGTGGGAGATGAAATGTGCTGGTCAGTGGTAATAGTATGCAGGGTACATGGTGGAAGGTGGTGTCATTAAATGCAAGGAGCCTGGTAAACAAGATGGTGGATCTTCAGGTACAGATGGCTGATGGAGAGGTGAACATAGTGGCCATCACAGAGTTGTGGGCCACCAAATACCATGACTGGGATCATGTGATCAAAGGATATAGAATTTACTGGAAGGACAGAGATATAGGGAGAGGGGGAAGAGTAGTTTTATTCATGAGGTATGAGATGGCATGCAGAAGGGAGGAGGAGGAGGCTGAGGTTAAGATTGAAGCCTTGTGGGTACAGCTTCAGACCACCAAAGGGGAGAAGGGTTAGAATGGGATGGTTTACAGACCACCTTTGCAGGATAAGGAGTTGGACAGAGCACTGAGGGAGCAGATTAGAATGGTACATAATAGAGGAAACATAGTCATAACAGATGGTTTACACCTACCTGGATTGGCCTGGAGGACCTCAGCTACCTCCTCCTCCAGGAAACAGGGCCTTCTGGAGGCTTTCTGGGATAGTTTCCTGGTGCAGAGTGTCACAGAGCCTACCAGGGATGGGGCCATACTAGACCTTGTACTGTCCTGTGGTTAGTATGTCCAAGAAATAGAAGTGGAAGAACCTCTTGTAGGCAGCAGCCTCTGAATGGTGTGATTCCACCTACATCAGGGCAAGGACAAAGATGAGGGTAGTGGACTTCAGGAAGGCTGGCTTTGGAAAGATGGGTGAAATCCTAGAGATACACCTTGCCAAAATCCATCTGGAGATGGAAGTGGAGCAGAAATGGTCCATTATAAAAATGTGTTTGATTGAGGCCACTAATATGTGTGCAAAGGCCCAGATCAAGAAAGTCAGGATCAAAAAAACTAAGCTGGTTTGGCAAAGAGGTGGCAGCTAAAGTGAAGGAAAAGACAGCCAACTTTTATAAGTACAAACATACTCTGAAGGATGTAGACAGGGAGGTTTACCAGCGAAGTCAAGAGAGGCAAGCAGAGCAGTCAGGGCAGCAGAGGCCATGAGGGAACTAAAGCTAGCTAAGGGGATAAAAGTAGAGGAAAAGGACTTTTTTAAGAACATAAGGGAGAAAAGGAATATCAAGGATAGGATTGCTAGATTAAAGTTGGAGGTGGGATAGGTGGAAAGCAGCAAGGAACAGGCAATGGCACGAAATGAGTACTCCAGCTTGGTTTTCACTAGGGAGAAGGATGAACCTATGCCACAGGGAAAAATAGTGGTTCGGAAGTGGGGTGGGGGGTGAAACAGATGGAGCAATTCAAGAGGATAAGGTTTTAAAGGGCCTTAAGGCTCTTAGGGAGGACAAAGCTCCTGGACCAGATTGTGTGCACCCGAGAGTTCTGAGGAAATTGGTGGAAGTCCTGGCTGGCCCCCGGCGGACCTGTTCAACATCTTGCTGGAGACAGGGTGCATGTCTTAGGACTGGAGAATGTCACATGTGGTGCCTCTCCACAAGAGTGGACTCAGGGATTGAACCAGCTAACTACAGACCAGTCAGCCTTATCTCCACTGTAGACAAATTAATTGAGACCATACTAAAGGAGAGACTAGCAGACATTCTGGAGGTTAATGGTCTCCAGAATGAAAGACAATATGGGTTTGTCTTAGGGAGATCCTGCTAGACCAACCTGATAGCCTTTTTGATTGGGTTACAGGGGCTATGGACGACTAGGTGGTTGATGTCCTGTATCTGGACTTCAGCAAGGCTTTTGGCTTTGTGCCACATGGGAGACTGCTTAGTAAGTTGCAGGACATGGGAGTTGGGGAGACGCTGGTGGGGTGGTACAAAAGCTGGCTACAAGGTAGAAACCAGAGGATGGTTGGGGGGGGTGAATTCTTGAAGCCTGGGCCTGTAATCAGTGGGGTCCCACAGGGCTCAGTGCTTGGCCCAGTGTTGTTTAATATCTGTATTAGTGACATAGCAGATGAGATCAAAGGTAAAATAAGCCTATTCACAGATGATACTAAGCTCTGTGGGAGAGTGGACACAGAGGATGGGTGACAGGAGCTCAGGGAGGACCTGGCTAGACTCCAAAAGTGGTCCGGTATCTGGTAGTTGGAGTTCAATGTCAAGAAGTGCAAGGTCATGCTGCACCTGGGAGCTAAGCACCCAGGGGCCAGTTATTGGTTGGGAGGAATATGGGTGTCCATTTCTGAGGAGGAAAAGAGTAATCAACACAAGAGACATGAGGCATTCTGCACAGTGCCATAAAGTAGGAGCCAAAGCCAACAGGATACTGGGATGCATCACCAGAGGAATCACCTCCAGCAAAGGGAACATCATTCTGCCATTGTACAGGTCCTTGGTGAGACTGCACTTGGATTACTGTGTGCAGTTCTGGTGCCCACATCTGAAAAAGGACATCAAATTACATGAGGGGTGCAGCATAGAGCAACCAAGGTGATCCAGGGCCTGCAGGACAAACCCTATGAGGAGAGGCTGCAGGAGCTCAATATGAATTCCCTGCAGGACAAACCCTATGAGGAGAGGCAGCAGCAGGTCAATATGTATGCCCTGGAGGACAGAAGAGAGGTGGGGGGCATGAGCAAAGCCTTCAAGTACCTTAAAGGTAAAAAAAAGTTAGCAGAGATGGCATATTCAATCTCAGGGGGAAGGGGTCCACTAGGGGGCACAGACTATAATTAGTGGGGGGAAGATTCAAAAGGGAAATGAGAAGGCACTTTTTCACAGAAAGAGTGGTGTCCAAGTGGAATGAACTGCCAGAAGAGGTGGTGTCATTGAAAACAGTGGACAGCTCTGAAAGGGATTGGGACAGAGGGAAAGGGAGAGTCATTAAAGGTAGGAAGATGGGTGGGGGGCTGAGAGAGGGAGGAAAGAAGACTTAATGTGGAAAAGGGGGCAGCTCCAGTAAATTCATCTGAGAGCTACACACTTGAGCAGACTAGATAGACCAAAATGTCTTTCTTCTGCTAGCAATTTTTGTATGTTCATAGGTAGCATCTGGGCAGGTGCTTGCATGGGGTATCAGGTGAATCTGTCCTACACTTAATAGCGTACGATACAAGTGCTAAACAGAAACAGCTCTGTACATGACAGTGAGAGGGTGCAATATCACAAATGATTCTGTGTGCGGTGCTG
This sequence comes from Neoceratodus forsteri, assembly GCA_016271365.2. Lineage (NCBI taxonomy): Eukaryota > Metazoa > Chordata > Ceratodontiformes > Ceratodontidae > Neoceratodus > Neoceratodus forsteri. The sequence continues at coordinate 26,047,699 of CM057454.1, forward strand.
CACTCTCTTGCTGTCCCAGGCAGAGGATAAGACCTCTGTCAAGATAGCCTTCCACCAAGCAGCTGCCATGGCTGGATGAGATGAGCCACTGGCAACAAGGAACGGAAGCAGAGTGTTTGGGACTGGGTTCCATTTCCGCTCCCAGATGCATAGTAATTTTATTTTTTTTCACACTTTGTGCGATATTCACTGGAAACCCCCCGGAGTTAGAAATCTTAGTTGGTGGGGTTAGGGGGCACAGCCCTCTATAATGAGGGGTGCAGGGAGCAGAGCCCCCCACAGGAAAAAAGACATGCCGCATGCAAGAAAGTGTGCTGTATTGGCAGTGCTCTTAATGCATGTGGGATAATGTCTTGCGACATTATGATCCCATGCCCTTGCATGGTGCCAAATACACCTGGAAAAATGCAGCATTTGTAAGTTGTATATATATTCCTAGAGCAACTGGCTCATAGTTATCTGTGTTTGCAGTTATACAGGGAGGATATATTAAATCAGGATTCCTTTATTGCATTAAATTCTTTCTGAAACTTGTGGCAAGGAGCTTGATTCAATAGACAGCATGGGGTCTTTGCTTGATTCAGGTATTCCTTGCCTGGCTTGTTGGTTCCACCAACACCTGTTTCGAAGCTTGTTTGGATTTGTGATATAACTGTACTGTATAAGGAGCAGCTGCTCAGAGAATAACAAGATGCCTCTTATCAGGTGAGAAACAATTTCACATGTCTACCGTAATTTGTCTTATTATTCAATGACAGTATTAATTATTTGATTGCTAGAAGCACACATAAAAAATGGTGTAGGCAGAACAAGCTAATATAAAAAATAGTCAACATACTGTACAATGACAGAAAATGGTTCAGACAAAATGAATAAACGTTGTGTACCATTTAACAAAAAAATGCCCTATGTGCAGTGAATCTCATTCAAGTAATGGTTTATACAGAAGGCAATTTCTTAAATGGTGAAGGAATTCATATGGAGACTTCATTTAAATCCTTTAAAGCACTTGCGGAGTTTGATAAATGTAAGGCTAATGCACACTTCCTGCCCTCCAGGTAGTACTTCTAATATTGACACTGACAATTGCCAAAACATATTGATAGTTATATATTTCCTCAGGAACACAGGGCTGATTTGCTGCTCCATTGCGAGGAAGAAAATGAGTTTTGCATTCTTGCAGTACAAATACTCCCTCAGGAGTGATCTAATTTATTGTTTGTGTCAGTTTGCACTCTGCAACTAGCAGAAATGTTTAGCAGAGCCTGGCCAAATAACCAACTGATATTTATGCACTTCATGAGTGAACAAGAAAACAAAATCTTTTTTACTCCAATTTACAGCTGGGTTAGTTAATGCAAATGAGCAGCTCTGCCTAATTCACTATGCACATTACCTCATGCTGGTGGCATTCATTAATTAGCTTGGACTGAACTTCATTTAAAAATTGTGCTTTCATTTCTAAATTTCCCATGAAGCTCCGTCTTTCTCTTTGATAAACTACTTTGATGGAAAGGAAAATAGCAAGAGACAGTGGAACATGAAAATGTAAGTAACCTAGATTTCAGTTTCAGCTTTGGAACACGTGTGTGTGTGTGTGTGTGTGTGTGTGTGTGTGTGTGTGTATGTGTGTGTGTGTGTGTGTGTACTAACATTTCCAGTAGGCTTTCTTCAGCTGAAGAACAGAATGAAAACCCAACATCCAGTTAAAATTACAGCCAGAAAAAAGTGTGAAATTAAATGTTTCTTTTTCTTTTCACTTGTTGAAAATTTTGAACATTAGCATATGATGTAAAAAGGTTTGATTCTAGAAGGCTTTAGGCAATACTTAAAGGATAATATTAAGTGACCCAATGGCTCAACAGCTGTGTATCATTCTGAGCATGGGGTGCTTAGGACTGGTAGAACCCTAGAGTCTTATGTCACTTGCTCACTGGGCTAATGGAGGGTCAGGAAATGATGGAGGTGATACATTCACTTTCCCAGGGAGTAGATATGTCTTTTCACTCTGTTGTAGCTCCATGACCAAGTTATTGGGGGGAGGTCTTAGCAGGATCATGATAGAGACTGCTACCCACTTACCTAGTTACATAGGAAGCACTGTGAGGGCTGGGGTTGGAGACAGCAGGAACTGGCTCCTGAAACAAAATGGGGAGCGAAATATGGCTCCAGCAATAAACAGAGGGATTATCATGCACTTCATTAAGCCTGTCATTTGTTTTATCATTAATCCAGAGGCTGAATCCATCACATTAAACACATGATTTAGAAAAACTATTGTGCAAATATGTTTTGTCTTCCTTCTGATGATCCAATCAGTCATTATGTGAATCCTGGTGATGCAAGTCTTTCCAAAATCCAGCAGTATTCCTGGGCACATTAGGTGGGGAGGGGGAATACAATGGTTAACTAAGTATTACCTTGTGTCCATGGGGCTCAGGGTTTGCAGTGGAATGAACAAGCTCCCGAGATGAAATGCTGTATGAATTTACAGCTCATTTGGACCATATAGCACTTAGCCAATCTGTTGGAGATACAGTAATTCACCTTGGTACTTTGAAGCTTTGCAAGTATTGGATTTATCCATGCTTTACTGCATTCTTCTCTTCTCTGCTTCTCTGTTCCCTCCCTATATGGTAATACCCACATTCACTGGATATAACAGCCTGCCTCACCTTCTAGTGGTTAATCTTAAATACCTTAACTTACGACTGTGGTGTGGAGGTTTTAGTATATGCACTGTCACGTCACTATAATGGTGAGGTGCATATACATATTTAAAGCTAAACTGCATTGAGGTGTTACAGCATTCCATGTCTCCTTCCTATTCTGGTGGGTCTGGTGTATTTACCTAAAGTGTCTTTGCTCTTATACAAGGAAGGGCTGCTTAAGTTTATATTCTCCTCTGTCTCCAGGGCTTCTGTACGCTGAAAGTTAAATGTTCCCCTCCCATAAATTAGCAAAAGCCAAGTTATTCAGACTCCTTCCACACCAATTTAAACCACCCTGCTAAATTCTGGGAGGTGGTTACATCTTTATTCTCCCCTCCCTCACTGCCCCCCTCCCCAGTCCTAAATATTGGCTACTCCTCTGTCACCAACCCCCTCATGGTGGCCACTGAATTCAACACCTTCTTCACAAGCTGAACATTGGCACTGCTGTCAACTCTCCCCCCTGCACCACCTACCCACCCCCTTCAGCATACCCTGTCCTTGACCCCTCCACTTCCCCATCCTTCACCTTCTGACAAATCTCCCCTGTCCTGCTCACCCTGAATCCCACTAAAGGCAAGTGTCCCGCCGGTCTCGACTCTAAAATGCTCTACCTGTTGGCTCTGGCCATCACCATCCCTCTGGCATCTCTCTATAACCTCTCCTTCTCTCTTGCCTCTATCCCTTCTGAATGGAAGCACACCACCATCATCCCTCTCCTTAAAGGCAGCATCCCCTCAGCTTCCAGAAACTACCGCCCCTATCTCCCTCCTTCCTATCTTAGCTAAACTCCAAGAACACCTTGTCCTCTCACAGCTCTCTGCTTTTCTAGACTCCACATCCTTTTTCACACCTTACCAGTCCGGGTTTAGAAAGTCCCCCTCCACCACCTCTTCTCTACTTAGGCTCACCAACTCCATCTATACAGGTATAGGCAAGGGCCACATTACCGCTGCCATTTTTGTCAACCTGGCAAAAGCCTTCGACACTGTCTCTCAACCCCTCCTCCTTTCCAAGCTCTCTCTCTCTCACAGGTCTCTCTAGCACAGCCACCAGCTGGTTTCACTCATACCTGGTTGGCAGATCCCAGTCTGTCAGAATTGGCAACTCCACCTCCCCCTCTCTCCCTGTTACTTCTGGTGTACCCCAAGGCTCGGTCCTTGACCCACTACTGTTCTCCATCTTCTTGAATGACCTGCCCACTGCCTTCCCACATGTATGCTCAAATCAGCTCTTTCTCAATGCCAAGAAAACTCTCTCTCCATCACCTTTGGCACTAGGCAAAGACTTTCTCAGATCCCTCCCTTCCCCTCCATCTACACCCTTGATGGGACTGCACTGGGGGATTGCTCCTCCTTCAGATATCTTGGGGTATGGCTAGACCAGCATCTCAATTTCTCTGCATATCGATGTAGTCCACAAAAAGCTTCACCCAAGCTGGGTGCCTTGTACTGCAATCTTAGATGCATCCCTCTACCCACCAGCCATGTAGTTGTGCAGAAAATGATACCCCCTGTCTTCGACTATGGGGATGTAGTCTACAGTGCTTCCCCAAAGTCCACCCTAGCCAGACTGGACACCCTCTTTCATTCTTTCTGTCATTTTGCCCTTGACTGTCCCTGCTCCACTCATCATTGTGCCCTCTACCAGTTACTGGACCTCCCATCACTTCAATACCAGCAGCACTCACACTGTGCTAGTCTTACAGTTAAATTCTGGGCCCAACCCCTCCCACTATACCTCACCTCTGTTCTATCAGCCCCTGCCCCTGGTTAACCCCCTCAGGAACAATGACTCTTGTTTACTGTCTGTTCCACAAATGACCACCAAGGCAGGCCAGTCAGCCCTCAGGTATTGCCTGTCCAAACTATGGAATTCCCTCCCTGTGACCATTCATAATGCCTCCCCTGGCTGGCACCTCTAGTCCCTTCTCAAAGCACACTTCTCCCACACCTGCCTCAGTGCCATTACTAGCTCTAATACTCTGGGATAACCTACGCTATTCCAGTAGGCTATGTCCAGATCTGCCTGTATTTACCTGATTTTATACTATTGCCATATAATTGCACATGTTATGTGACTCGCGCTTCTGCTTCTGTGTGCAGCTCATTTTATTATTCTTGCCAATGTTCTATGTACACTGTAATTGCTTCTGGTCACTATAAAATATTGTTTATTGTATTTATGATGTTGCTATCCCTATTCCTGTCTCCCCAGGATGCATCTGGAATTGAGCTGTAGTCTGCTCAATATGCTTTCCTGGTAAAACTTTTAAACAAATAAATAATGGATCACATTCTTTGAGTCATGGTTGTTTCTTCAATCTTAGCCTGCTCAAACCTTGTTTCTGATACTGTGCCAGTCTTATATCCACCCCAAACTGATGACTGTTGTCTATCAGAATTTGCCTTGTCTAATATTTTAATCCAAGATTATAAAAATTGGGATGCTCATAACTTAATCTCCACTGTATTGTGCTAAGAGTTTTGCAGTATCTGACTAGATTACATTGGAATATTCATACCACAGCAAGAATTTGAGATGCTGTTCCTTTATCTTCCTGGCCCTAGATAAACTCTTCTCTACCAGGGATGTACAGCTGAATCCTAAGCCAGGTGTACTGCCTTCTCACATTCTTAGCTGCCCACATCGGTAGAAAGTAAAACTCAAAACTGTCCATTTAAATATCAGGAATCTGGTTCCAAACCTTAATAAAATATTCATTTGGGCTAATCATTACCAACCTATTATCACAGGAATCTTGGAGACAAGCTTAGGCCTAGCACATCTGATAACCTGTGTATGCTACCTCGGGGTAACTGCATATAATGTGATAGACCAGAACCAAAGAAGGGTCATGTAACGTTTTATTTCAAGTCACAGATTAATGTCACTGTATCAATTGTTTCAGTGTCTATGGCCTACATGTGGAAATATGCCATGTAATACTCTAGTTAGGGACTGCTAAGAAGTTTAATCTTTTCTGGGTATATAACCCTTCTGCAGGTAGACTAAATGCACTATCCTTTATCACTGGCTCTGTGGGCTCCTTAGTTAAAAATAATGAATTCATTCTACTTAGGGATTTCAATTTAAACTGGATCAGTGTCAAAAGAAATAGTGTCAAACAATGCCTTAGCAAATTAAACCTTACTCAAATAATATCTGAACCTACAAGGCTTTCTAATCATAGCAGCATTGCTGCACTTATTGACTAGATTCTCTCCCCTAGGATAGATAGAGTCATTTGCTCTGGCATAATTCCTGATGCAACTGGGGACCACTCACCAATTTTCTATGTACGGAGTACTATACCTCCCACAGTCCCTCTTCAACTGGTTCAGTTTCATGATTTCTGTGAACCCAACCCTCTTGCTTTCAAGAATGAGCTGTCTTTCCTTGACTGGTCTCCTTTGTCAGCAACCAGTGATGTTAGTGGTGCTGTATGTTTTTTATATCAATATTCACTGGTCTTCAAAACTAATTTGTTCCCCTCACTACGAGGAAAGTTTGAGGCCCAGTGACAAAGTGGTTAAATGGCTCCTTCTGACTATGTTTAAAGAGATGGACAAATGCTGGGCTCAGTTTATGGCCATTGGACGGGTCCATGTCAATTCGCTCCCATCTGTTCGCTCCCCGACTACCCGCTCCTAACAATTCACTCCAGTGCTAACTTGATCCAGTACTTTATGTGCCGGTCAATATGATCCCACTCCCTTGCTTATCCATAAGTGCCATTTGTCCATGGCAGGAAGATGAGGAGAGCAGAATTTGTGGTGCAGAGAGATAAAGATCTTATTGAGCTGAGCTTCCAGGAGGTCACCATGAAAGAGCATGGTGCGGCACTCCAGAACATTATCAGCCTGCTTTGTTCTTTCCTCTACTAGCTGTATTTCCAGTTCCTGTTTCTCCCCCACTGGCTTCTGCCAATTCTTTCTCTGGCCCCAACCCACCCAGTCCTTAAACATCATGGAAAACACCACTAACTTCAATTTTCATTGCAGGCACAACCACTCTAACCTGACAACTGGTGAGCTTGCAGCCCTCAGATCTCTGCAATGCGGGAATTACATTGTTATTAAACCAGCTGATAAGGGGGGTTCAGTTGTGGTATGGCAAAAGGAGCTATACATCACTGAAGCCACACAGCAACTCTTCAACACCAGGTTTTACTCTTCTTTTCCCCAGGACCCCACTGCTGACTATTAGACTGAAGTTACCATGACCATCACCTCTGCTATTGAAAACAAAGAGCTCCCTGCTTCAGCTAAGAGACTCACAGTTCAGTACCCTCGGGCATCCAGGTTTTATCTCCTTCCCAAAATCCACAAAACAGGTAACCCTGGACATCCTATTGTGCCTGCCTGCTCCTGCCCCACATCCCACATCTCTGCATTTTTGGACAGCCTCATGAGACCACTCACTGAATCCCTGCCCTCGTACGTTAAAGACACTAACCATGCTTTCCAGTTATTTGACAGGTTCAGATTCAGTGACCCCCATCAGCTCATCTTCACCATGGACATCAAATCTCTATACACAGTGTTCCCCCACAATGATGGCCTGACAGCTCTGCAGGATTTTCTGAGTAAGCATGACATCCAGCAGCCACCCACACACACTTACCCATCTGGAAGAACTTGTTCTTAAACTCAATTCTTTTTCTTTCGGTAACAGTTTTTTTCAGCAGGTCTGTGGAGTTGCCATGGATACCTCTCATTTACAGGGACTGTGCCTGAACTCTACAAGCACTACATAGATGACTGTGTGGGGCTACCTCCTGCTCCAAAGAGACCCTCCAAATCTTCTTGGACAAGTTTACCATGGCCCATCCTTCCCTTCAGTACACTGTTGAAGTATCCTCCTCTACACTGCCTTTTCTGTATTTCAAACTGTCAGTGCAGAACACTGGTCTGAAGACATCAGTTTATCACAAACCCACTGACTCATACAGTTTCCTCCTCCACAGCTTCTTCCATCCTAAACACATCAAGAATGGCCTGTCATATTCACAGTTTTGTTAGACTTCACAGGTTATGCAGTGAAGGCGATGATTTTGCTAAGCAGGCCCAAATAATGCATAGTATTTTTATTAACAGGGCATACCCTAAAAGCACAGTGGACAGAGGACTCTCCCAGGTCAGAAACATGCCCCATAACCTTGACCCCCATAGAAAGGATACTGTCATGCAAGAACAATGACAAATTCCCCTAGTGTTTCCCTTCCATCAGAGTACACCTTCTCTTCACGGATCATCACCAGTAACTTTCCTATTTTGCAAACTGACCCCAACATTGGTACTTCCTTTACAGAACCACCTATTACCTCCTACCACTGGCCACCCAACCTGTGAAATCTCCTGGTAAGGAGCAGCCTACCTCCTCCTAACAGTTCCTCCCTACCATGTACCAAATCTTGCAACAGAACTCGCTGCTACACCTGCAAATGTATTTCTAGTGTGACTGAAATTCGGGGGCACACAGATGTTCTTCACATCACCAAGGAGTTTTTATGCACCTCCACTAATGTGGTATATTGTATTCTTTGCAGGAAGTGTGCAGCTATTTACATGCGAGAAACTGGTAGACACCTTGCTGACTGTTTCAGGGAACACTACAGGGCAATCAATAATGGAGTCACTGATAATATTGTATCCCACTTTATCTCCAAGGACCACAGTGTCAATGATCTTTCTGTTTGTGTCATTCAGCATAGCTTCTGGGATTCTGACCAAAGAAAATATGAAAATCAAGCTGATCATCCACCTTGGCTCCCAGCAGCCCTCTGGTTTAAATTATAGACTTATTTTCTACTAATATATTTCAGCCACCCCTTCTTTTCCCTAAAGTCTGTTTGTATCTGTACACATCTATTTTCTTGTTACACAGATGTCTCCATCTATGTCTCCTTCCCCCACATTTGTCACCTTTCAGCCTTCTTACTAGGCCCTGCTAATTAGTCCACACCTGGGGACTTCTCTATCTCCTTCTCTGCTATTATGCCTTGCCACTCCCATCATCACCTTTTTGTTTTCCAGATTTTGTAATTATCTTGCCATTTATAATTTCTTCTCCCAGAGCCTCCCCCTTTTTTCTTTCTCCATGTGTGTATATATATTCCTTATTTTACCTCTCCTCAACACTAATTTTGCTTTTCTCTTTTAGATATTTCCTGAAGAAGACCTATGGTAGAAACATCGATTTTTAATTCTCTTTTCTAGTTTCAGTGTGCATTTAATATAACCATTTTGTTTTGTTTTTAAACCACATGCTGACACAGCACCTTGTTTTTGTTTTTACATTTTGTGTGCCACTCAGTCCTTGGTCATAGCTGCTGCAGACTCTTTCCTCCCCCCCCCTTTTAACTTTTTCTGCTCTCACTTTCCCAGTCGCAGTTTGCAGCAGCACTTGTTTTCTGCCCTCTGCTAGTTTTATTCCCAAGCACTTCCCATTACTCTCTTCATCCATCCCAGGCCGTGGTTGCTGGAAATGAGCATGTATGGTCAGTATGTCTTTCCTGGAGAAATCGAGAACAGTTGCCTACCAGAGTAAGAGCTGCACCAGCAGTGGACAGTCCAAAAAAGAAAACACTGCAGCCGCTGATTCACAGGTAACGCAAACTACAATGAAGAAACTATATATGCACGCAACATGGGGCTCAATGCCATTGCTGGAAATGCTCGGCATCAAGTCGGTACAGAAGGTACAGGATACAATTGTTATAACAGAGACAATAGATGCAAATAACAGTACAGCAAAACAGACACATAGAGATGAGGTGGGTTTGCAGTGCTCCTGGCTGTCAGTCAGCAGTAGAGGAGCACCCAATTATTCATATATTCTATGCAAAAAACTTCGTTAATGCATCATTTATGATTAAAACACAAAAAGTCAGGAAATTAGACCTTTAGGGTTGCCCCCCCCTCTGTACCCCCCCATCCTCCTGAGATTGACAGATGACAGGGTGTGTCATTGAGGTTGTGAGGCCTAAATGTCACCTCATTCCATGCATAATCATATTCACAAGCCACAGTAAAAAAGAATGGGGTGACATTTAGGTCTCACAACCCCAATGACACACTCTGTCATCTGTCAATCTCAAGAGGATGGGGGTACACAAGGTGGGGGAGGGGGCAACCCTAAAGGTCTCATTTCCTGATGTTTTGTGTTTTAGCCCTAAATGATGCATTAACAAAGTTTTTTTGCATAGAATTTCCTTACTTTTTGAGAAAGAATAGAAAAGTAGAAAGTCATGCAAGTTGGTGGGAGCACAGGGCAACTTGCAAATTTCTTCCTAACATAACAGTACAAGTACTGAATATCATATGTATTAGTGGAAGCTAACAGGGCCCCATGCTCCCACCACCTTGGAACAAAACAAAGTTTCATTCATCAGAGTGGCATAATTCCACAACTGTTTACATGCCAGACACCTAACCACTGAAAATTACCTCCATGACAGTAAGGCTAGGTACCCTATAAATGTGAAGTCACTAACACAATGCAAAACACTATACACAAAATGTAAACTGTGTCATGCAATATCTCTGCAGCAAATTAATTTTCCAACCACTAAATACCATAATTCACAGGACATCCCCTTAACACCATCTAAATTTGAATTTAAAAGACCAAACCGTGTCCGAGATATAACATTTTAAAGTTTGAGATTTTAATTCATTGGAGTGGCAGAATTCCACACCTGTTTACATTTTACACACCTAATGACTGAAAAGTACGTCCATGGTACTAAGGCTAGCTACCCTATAAATGTCAAGCCACTACCACAATGCAAAATGCTGTCCACAAAATGTAAACTATGCCACACAATATCTCCACAACAAATGTATTTTCTGACCCCTAAACACCATAATTCACATCTACAGGACATTCCATCAACACCCTCCAAATTTCAAGTTAAAATACCAAACCATTTCCGAGATATTTAATTTTAAAAGTTGTTAAAATTGGGTTATCTGGTCACTCCAGATCTGGCCATCTAGTCCCTCCCTCTCAAACAAAGACTGAGATCAAAGACTCTTGCAATCAAAGAATTTGCAGGCTTACGATCAAAGAATTTTCAGACTCATGATCAAAGAATAAAAAATGTTAAAACTCAATTTTTACACATAAATACATGAAACCACAGCCATGACTGCATAGAATGAGGCCCCCTGAGCAAAACCCATCCTAGTTTGTCTTTCTAAGTCACCCCTGGGCTGAGAAATTTGATTTTTTAATCTGGCCATCTAGTCGTGCCCTCACGATCAAAGATCACGGTCAAAGAATCTCGTGATTAAAGAATTTGCAGGCTCATGATCAAAGAATAAAAAATGTTGAAACTCAATTTTTACACATAAATACATGAAACCACAGCCATGACTTGATAGAACGAAGCCCCCTGAGCAAAACCCATCCTAGTTTGTCTTTATAAGTCACCCCTGGGCTAAAAAATTTTAATTTTTTAATCTGGTTATCTAGTTGCACCCTCACAATCAAAGATTGCATTTAAAGAATCTCGTGATCAAAGAATTTGCAGACTCATGATCAAAGATCGTTAGAGAGCCACCATCAAAGAATTTAAAACTTTGGAATTCTATTTTTGGACAGAATTACAAGGAACCACAGGCATGACTCAATAGAGGGAAGACCTGTGAGTAAATCCTATCAGAGTTTTACTTCAGAAGTAACCCCAGAGCTGAGATATTTGTTTTTGCCCGACCACAAAATGAAAACAAGATGGAGTCCGTCACGATCAAAGAATTCCTCGTGATTAAAGATTCTTTGATTGTGAGCCTGCAAATTCTTTGATCGTGAGGAGGGACCAGATGGTCAAAAGCCCATTCTTCTTTCACAAAATAATCATATAAATTTTCCCATAGACTTGTAATGGGAACTTTAAACTTATAACTTTTAAATGGATTAATATGTTTTCACCAAACAAAAAGCAGCAAGTTCCTTGACCCATGCTCTTTCAAAGTGATAAGTTGCAGAGTAGCACACCACACAACGGCCACGCAGTGCCATGGACAAAATCTGAAAAACTGCCCACATAACTGGCAAAAAGTGCACTTTGTAGCGTTTTGGTGCGCAAACACCGTAAGTCCAACCAAAACAAAATTTGGTAAATCAAAAGAACTGCCATTTCCCACCATGCATGCCAAATTTCTTGCAAATCTGTTGAATGGGTCCAAAGTTATTAACATGCAAAATTTTGAGTTTAACATAGAAGTGGTTTATACTTCTAAATATAGGGGACTCATGCGTTCTCTATAATATATATATATATATATATATATATATATATATATAAATAGTAGTTATGTAGTTTTTAAATCAAGAATTGCAGCATTCTACTCTCCTCTCTGGAGGAAAGGACACTAGGCACTGTTCTTAGGTGGCAAAATGCTGCTAGTTAATCACGTTTTGTGGCAGCCATGTGTGAGATGTATTTTAACTTCTTTTGTTTGCTTGTGAATTGAAACAACCTAGCAGTAATAATGCTGATGGATGACTAAAAGCTGGAAAGATATTAGGTCCTGCCTGATGCAGTGTGATTTTGGAAGCACCTCCGACTTCTTGTGATGGTATCACTTCTGTAAGAGGCATCTGTGAGACAGTTTAAAAGAACCATTGATCTTGGAACTTTGATCTTGGACCCTAGCAGCTATGAACAGTTCTACCAAGGGGGGTCTAAAGACCTTTTCCAAGATTATACTGGGTCCTGAAAGTTGTGAGCTGCGAATAGTTGATAAACGGAAACGACAAAGAACGATCAAAAGAAAGGATCTTAGAGTACTCTATTCTGTTTATCTTGGACTTGATGTAAGCTGAAATTTTAAAATTGAAAACTGTAACAATTAAACTGCTGCTAATGGTTAATACCCTCTGCTAATAATTAACTGAACTTGAATATTGTGATTATTTGATGATTTTTGTAATTAGTATTTAATTAGTATTTAAACATGTAAATTTTAGATGTTATTTTAGAATAAGAAGTGTGTATTTGTAATAGATCTTAATTCACAGTATGGAAAATAAGAAGAAACCTAGTCCAAAGTGCCAAAAAAAAAGAAGGGGAAAACAGGTTTAATGCCCAAACATATGCCTGGTGGTAAAAAAAAAATACTAACTATTTGATTACACCAGGTTCCCAGTTAGGGGGAAAGGGGAAATTGTTTAACCAGGAAAGGCACACTAAGCTGGAGCTTATTTCCAGGTGCAACCTGGGAGCACAAGGAAGTTAATTGACTTGTTTAGGGTCACACAGTATGCACGTGGAAGCTGTGGGATTCAAACCCAGGTCTGGTCTGCTGGATATCACCAGATTTGCAGCGCAGAGGCTTAGACCACTGCGCTATACTGCCTCCAGTATAGTGCAGTATACTGCCTCCAGCATAGTTAGAGCTAATTGGTTCAGAAAGCATAGTTCGGGTTAAGGGCTCTCTAATGCCGAATAAGACATCATCCCCTATTAGAGGGTCACATTCCTTGCCTCTCACTTTTGAGCACCCTTTAATGAGAGAAATCCATAATCTAGAGAATATGGAGGAGGGAGATATCTTAACTAAGTATGACAGTGTGGACTTACATAAAGATTTAATTAATAAACCTCATTCCCAGGATAAGGACCGCTGCATAGAAACAATAAAGGGGGATCAAAGACATGCCAGTTTAAATTTAGTTATAGATATGGATTCCCATAATGCTTTTAATGGATCAACTGCTAGAAGAGTTTTTTTCATGGACTTTGAGAACTTTATTCTCCCTATATATATACAGTAAAACTTGATCCACCCACTTTATACCCCTTGGATATTCCACATTTGTGGGAGAATGATAGCAAGGAAGGGAATATAAATAACTCAGCCACCTTGAATAATAAGGGAATGAAAATTGGGAAGAATATTCTAAACAATAATGATTGTGAACCCACTCCCATTGGGGAAGACTACCTGAATCAGGTTTTGGATGAGATCTCAGTAATTAAGAATGCAGTGGTTAAACAAACAGATATTTTAAATCAGATGCTTGAAACATTAAAAGCTAGCGATGGAGAAATGAGAATTTCAGCTAAAAAGAAAGAAGGACATGGGACATATGATTTGATGGATAAGGATTTATACACAACTAAATAGTAACAGTTCTCAGGAGGAGGGGTTGGGTACTGTTAATAATTCTAGGAAAATGAATAAAAGAGTGGGGGAAGGCATAGAACATAAGATACTTGTAAAACAAAAAGGAATGTTAAAATAAAACAAGGAGAGAATTAAGGAGACAACTGCTCTGATAGCGAAGAAAGAAAAACTGGCAACACAGAGTCTGGTTGAAGAAATTCAGCTATATAAAAAGGGGAATAAGGGAAAGGAAAAGGAGAAAGGCAGTAGTATGACAAGAAAGACTAAAATTGCATCTACTTCTGAGTTACAGAATAATAAAGAGATAGAAGTGGAGATAACTAAAAATAGTAATAAAGTGAATACAAGTGCTCAGACTAGTAGTATATGGTTAAAGGATGATCTTCCAGTTAAGACTAATGATGGGTTTCCCATAGGATTACATGAGTCTAATTTTGCAGATGTCAGGGATAAAGAAATTTCCCAGGGTATAAGGTTGCCTACGATCTTTCTTGATGGTATCCCCAAAAATAAAAGAGAGAATATAGTTACGCTAAAATTACTGGTATACAATTTATGTAAAGTTAGTGCTGGGAGCCAAGTTTACATGGAATTATATTAACTCCACATATAGATACCAGACAGGACCAGATAAAGGTATCATTTGCTTGGTCTTGAAATTAAATAATTTAAGGAGACTTTTACTGACTAAAAAACAGGAGTTCGGGGATTTGGGTGTGAATTTGGATGATACAACACTGATGTTAGGGGAAAATAGGAAATGTAGAAAGGATAATACTTACAACATCAGGAAAACAGTTTCAAGGGGGAGCAACTTAGAATTAAGTAATGGGAATAAACAAAAATTTATCCCTGTAACACTACAAACTAGAATTACTGAATTTGTTAAGCCAATAGAATTTACACATGTCCTGAGAGGGGAGAAAGAACCCCCCACAGAACAACCGTTTTAGAGGTAGGAAAACTATAGGACAAATAATTAATTTGGAAAAGATACTAGAAGTCTCTTCTTGTTTAGGCAACTCTTATACTTTATATGAAGAGTCATATATTGAATCTGTTAGTACTAAGTCGACCATTTCAATTAGTTCCAACTGACGGCAGAAAGCAGAAAGAACTACTAATTATCAATTGGAATATAGCAGGCCTTCCAGGAAAATTCACAGACTCTGGCTTTCTAAAAAAACTAACAGGTCATGATATAGTTTTTTTCCAAGAAACCTGGATGTTAAGAGAAGACTTTTGTGTACCAGGGTATAGAAGCTGGACGAAGAGGGCAATAAAATGCATAAATTTGGTAGGCCAAAAGGAGGGCTACTTATATTGGCCTCAACTAGCAAAATTAGAGAGTGTATACAAACAGAATTTGATTACCCCTTGATACTAATAGTGAAATTTGAATTGTCCAATCAAGATATGCTTATAATTCTAAATATTTATATTCCCCCTTCGACATCTACAGAAATAACAAAGTCCATGGCCTCATCTTAAGAAGTAGTTATACTCATACAGACAACCTACCCAGCGGCAACTATATTGATTATGGGTGATTTTAATGTAAGAATAGGAAAATTGCATGAAATAAATGACCCAGTTTGACACCAGGATGATGTATTCAAAATACCTATAAGTGATTCCAGTGATAATATGGTAAATGGGAAAGGTAAAAAATTAATGAATCTAGTGGCAAAATTAAATTTGAGAATCCTAAATGGTAGAGTACAAGGAGATAAACAAGGGGAAATTACTTTTCCAACAATAAGAGGTGATAGTGTCCTTGATTTAGCTTTAATAGATGTTTTCTCTTTTTCTAGAATAAATAAATTAATGATTTCCCCTACATGGGAAAGTGATCATTATCCCTTAATAGTTCATTATAAAAATTGGAATGAGGTTAACCAGGTCTGTCTGGTGGATCCACAAAAAGCAGATGAAAACCTTATAATATATAATAAAAAGTTAATAAGATAGACTCCACAATTAACCCCATTTATTAAACCCCTTTTAGAGAATTGGGACACTGAGAAGATAGGAGCGGATATTAATCCAGTACAGGAATATAATAAGTTAATATCCTATTTAAAAAGTCATATTTATAAAAAGAAGGCAAATGATATTAATACTAGAAGACGAGGGACAAGAATGGAAGCACCCTGGTTTGATAGGGAATGTGAAAATCATAGAAATGTGATGAATAAAATAGGGAGGTATTCAAAGAAGACTACTGACTGGTACCCTAGAATATCCATGAAATGGCTTAAAAAAGAATATAAGGACCTTATTAATAAAAAGAAAAATCAATATAGGAAGGGATTATGGTACAGATTACAAGAAACAATAATGAACAAGGATAGTAAATCATTTTGGAAAATGGTAGCATTAGGAACTGCTAATATTGATATAAATACACATTCAGTTATTCCTGCTAGTATTTGGGAAGAGTTTTTTATCAAGAAGTATGAAGTACCAAAAAATGTACCTTTATTTTTTCTCCCTAAATTGGAATACCCTCAACAATTGCCTTCTGATCTTATAATAACTGTGATATAGGTGAAGCAAGCCATTATAGCACAAAGGAAAAATAAGGCTGCAGGTATTGATTTGCTGGGAGCAGAATTTTTCCAGACCCTTCCTGTCTGGTGGGCCAATAAACTGACTAAACTTTTTAATTATATATTAGAAAAAGGAGTCCTTCCAGATGAGTGGCTGATTAGTTTGATTGTTCCAATTTATAAGACAGTAGACACTAATAACCCAGGAAATTATAGACCCATAAGTTTATTATGTATTGCAGAGAAAATTCTTACCAGAATTATTCTACGGAGACTGGAGAATTGGGTAATGGAGAATAATTTGATCTCTGAGGAGCAGGCAGGATTTAGGAAAGAAAAGGGGACTATGAATAATATATTTATTCTTAAATTTCTAAGAGATAAATATTGTATACAACAAAAGGGAGCTTTATACCCTGTTTTTCTGGACCTGAAGTTAGCATTTGACAACTTGGATAGGGGGATACTATGGGCTTCATTCCAACAATTAGGTATTCAAGCAGAATTACTGAATGTATTGAGGTGTTTACATGATAAGACTTATGCCTTGATTAGGATATCAAGAGTTGGTCATACCTCTCAGCCAATCCCTCTGGGAAAAGGGGTTAAACAGGGCTGTCTACTGGCACCGTTATTATTTAACTTATATATGGAGAAATTAATAAGGGAAATAAAAGTTATAAATTGTGCAGCACCTAGCATATATGGAGATAAAGTAAACATTTTGGTATATGCGTATGATATTGTGCTATGTTCCTTAACTAGAACTGGAATAATTCAGGCCCTGGAAAGGTGTATTCACATACTTAGAGGCTTGGAGTTGACTGTAAATAGTGAAAAATCAGCAATTCTGATTTTTGGAAATAAAAAGAAAATTTATCAAAGGAGTTGGGTAATAAGTAATCTAAGCTTTGAAATAAGAAATGAATACACCTATCTAGGGGTCATTTTTGATATAAAAGGGTTATGGAATTCACATCTTGGTTGGCGTAAGAAGCAAGTAATAAGTTCTTCGCAAGCTATTTACAGATTTGCTAAAAACTTTGCAGGCCATTCCTATATAGCTCTTAAAAGAGCTTTTGAGTCTAAATCCATGGGTATATTATTATATGGCTCAGAGATCTGGGCCTTTTCAAAGAATGTACTAATATTAGAAATGGTACAAAATATGTTTTATAAGATAATTTTTGATTTACCCTATAAAACACCTACAGCCACACTAAGAACGGAATTTCATATTATCCCAATATATATACAAGCACAATTTAGGGCCCTTGGCAGGTGGAAAAAAATGATGTTGGTACCACCAAATACATTATTATCTAAATGCTGGTTAGAAACAAAAAGGTAGAAGTAAGATTATACAGGGGGAATGGTTTCAAGACCTTAATACCTGAATAATTGCATCCGGTATGCCCCCAATTTGGGATGTCCTGACTATGAATATTGATCAGTATATAAGTATGGTTAAGCAGAGGATGAGAGATATTCATTTTCAAACAGAATTCAGAAAAATAAGAGAGATCCCTTACTTTGAAAGTTATATAGTCTATAAGCAAAATATAGAATGGGAACCCTATTTAACTTTCTGCAAGATTACTGCCCACAGAAATGCTTTATGTAAATTTAGATTGGGAATATTTAAAGTAGATTCTGGAAGAGAAAATATTTTTTGCTCCAGCAATAAGATATGTCCTTGTGATTCAATTCTGCCATAAACATTAATTATTTGATTTTTGATTGTCCACGACTTACAAAAATCAGAGCTCAATGGCTGAAACCAATTTGAGGTAATCTAGAAATTAATAAGCCCAGAAATGTGCTAGAACATATACAATCTTCTAATAAGCCTGCTCACATGTATGCAATAGCTAATTTTGCTAAGTTTGCACTGTATAACTTAAATAACTAGGGGCTGAACGAAATGGAACTTTTTAAACTGTATTGTGACATGATGTGATATAATTTATAATTTTAGTGATGTATTGTATGTTATCATTTTCTTTTCTATACGTACTTTAATAAAGAACCTTTGAACCTTTGAAATCAAGAATTGAAGAAGCGGGGAAGGGGATGTAGCAGGGGATAAGGGAAGACTCAGTGAATATATTATATTATATTAGTAGTGGAGGTTACTCAGTATTACTTGGTACTTAAAGGTGGAAGATGGGATTACCAATCGGGACCACCTTCCCTGGGCTGTATGATGCTGAGTCAACAACTAACTCATTGACTGGCATCACAGCGTCAGGCTCCCTGTTGACTGTGAGTTGCAGTTGGCAGGGAGCCGCGCACAGCAGGGACTGTTTTTTTATTCAGGGGGCTTTGACCCCTGAACCACCCACATGAGAGGCTCTGCCCCCGCACCCCCATACTTATGGATACCAACTCCAGGTCAGAGTTGGTTCAGGGAGGGGTTGCAAGATAGGGAAGAGTGTTACCAGATCCCGAGTGCATCCCCTACTGTGACTTGGTGCTGTTGTCGGCAGCAACATATGTTGCTGTAGGGGTTTCTCTGAGGGAAGCGTATACCCATTCCCTGCACCTGAAGGGTATGAATTAAAACCCATGTTCAAATAAATATTTATCAACAGCATTCTTGAAAGTTTCGAAAGAGTTTATTGTGACCAGATTGTGAGGTAATGAATTCCAATATTTGGATGCTCTAATTGTAAAAAAATATCTGTCTTATAAGTATTGATTTTGGGAATTACAGTTGTTTACTATGAAATCTATGTCCTCCAGGTTTATGTGCCCAAGTAAGGTTGCATTTCCTCATAAGAGAAGGGTAATTGAGAATGTTAAATAACATAAGCAGGTCACCCCTGATTCTACAAGATCTCAAATCATATAAGTTGACAGCTTGAAGTCTATCCTTATAAGATAGATTACTAATGGGTGTAATCAATTTGGTGGATTTGATTTAGGTTCTGTTGAATAATTAAAGTTTTTTGGGAAGTATCAACTTCAGAACAGAGTTTGGTATAATCTGCAAATTGTATTAACATGCTTTTAGTACCTGCATCAAAGTCCCTAATAAATATATTAAACAACACAGGACCCAGTATGGTACCCTGTGGGACACCACTGGTAACCTTTATTTCATTAAATAATGAGTCAGAGACACAAACTTGTTGGGTTCTATTATGTAACTTTGAGAGACCCAATGAATGATGTATGAATTCAGACCTAGTTCCATCACTTTTTGATAAGTTGTGCATGTGGGATCTTGTCAAATGCCTTCTTCAAATCCAAAAGTATAACATCCACAGGGATGCCCTTGCCTAGACTTCTACTAACAGAATCATAAAAAGTTATTAAATTACTGGTACACAATCTACCTCTTTTCAAACCATGCTGATTTTGGTTCCCCAAGATTCTCCTGTTCAAGCCTGATTTTTATTAACTTTCTCATACATTTACATACTATTGATGTAAGACTAATTTGTCTATAATTGTTGGTTTTGTTTTATTCCTTTTTTATATAATGGAACCACAATTGCATTCTTCCAATCTGATGGAATGATCCCAGTGGTGTATGATTTGTTGAACATGATAGTAAGGGGAACTGATAGTTCATCTTCTGTTTCCTTTAAGAATTTTGCATTCATCTGGTCAGGCCCTGGGGATGATTTATCTTTTACCTCCTTTAAGGCTGAAACCACCTCATTAACCATAACTGCATTAAGGGTGTCGTCAGGAGATATACTTAGCACTGGTACTGGTTCAGCCTCAGAGAACTCTGAAGAACTGAAGAGGGTATTGAATGAGTTTGCCATGCCTGTTGGGTCATTTATCTCCATATTATTTTCTATAATTGGACCAAGTGAGCTGTTTTGTTTCATATTACTTCTAATGTAGAAAAAGAATGATTTAGGATCTTTATTAACAGATAATCTAAATTTGATTTGACCTCTTTCCTGTCTAATTATTTGTTTGATTGTTCTTAATTCATGTTTATATCTATTCTTATTCTCAGATGGAATACTTTTATCCTTAGAAAAAGCCTTTTCTTTTCTTTTAATTTCTCTACGGACATTCTTAGTTAGCAATGGTGAAATTTGACCCCTATTGTTGGAATATTGCCTCTTAGGAATGTACATAGATTCTAATCTGTATATAACAGTTTTAATAATTGTTCCAATATTCTTCTACTGATTTGTCCTCTAAGACATAACCCCAGTCAATTGAATTTAGCATTTCTCTTACTTCCGTATATTTTCCTTTTGGGGTAGTAATATTTGGTCCTTTCAAACTTTGTCATTGTATATTTTTTATGTATGCAAAACATAATACAGTTGTGATCACTGTTCCCTAATGGGGGAGTGATTTCTATATTCGTTATCTTAGTAGGAATATTAGTAAGGAGTATATCAAGTATAGTACTTCCTCACATTGGTGCTGTAACCAGTTGTTCAAGACCAGACTGAATGGTGCTATCTAAAAACATAGATTCTTGATGAGTGGACTCTTTCAGTGAGACCCAATCAATTTCAGGAAGATTTAGGTGTCCTACAATGGTTAGGTTATTTTTTTCTGATATTGCATTTATGATTTGCCTAAGTTCCTAGTCATACTGTACATCTGCAGAAGGGGGTATGTAGAAGTTCCCTATAATAAGGTCACCACCATGTGGGATTTTTAAGCGGACACCTACTCCCTCTATCATTTCAATATTAATGTCATATTCAGTACTTTGTAACCTGCTTGTTGCATATATACATACTCCCTCCTTCTACCACTTCTATTTCTTTTGTATAACGAGAAACCGGGTATGGCATTTGACCATTCTGATGAATCATCCCTCCATGTTTCACACACAGCGATCACAACACAATTTGTGTTGATGAATAATGATCTGAAGCTTGCTGTTTTTCATTAGGTTTAGACTTCTAGCATTTGCAGAAACAACCCTTAATTCTGTACTTACTTTTTTTGAATTGGATAATTTATAATCAATACCCCCTTGCCCCCTCATTGTTAGTTTAAAGTGCTGTTGATGTTTCTAACGGTTAAGTTGGAAACTCTCACAGTAGCATCTGTCAGTACCAGAAGTTCACTACTTGCAGCCAAAAATGTTAAGGGATGAATTCACTGGGAGCATATTGTCGGAGGAGTGTAATGTGATGGGAGTGAATTATGCGACGCAATTGCGGAACAGTGGTGCTCCGCCATGGGTCTACCTCTGTTGGGTTAATTTGAAGAAGCTCAGGGCTGACTGTAAAAAGACAATATGTCCAACAGAAGTGCTTTCTGCAAAACAACTCCTTTACTTCTTGGCTGATAACCCACATCACTTCTGGAAATGTATTAAGCAATGCCTGGATAATTGTGGCAAATCCTTTACTGAAGATATGGTCATTAATGATGTGAACTGCAATAATCCAAACAACATTGCAAATGCATTTAATCTTCTTGTTGGTGATCTTTCCCCATATACAAACTCATTCAAACTCCCGCATTGAAGAACTAGCAACAACTTGGACATCCATTAAATCTCAGTGCTCCACCATTGCATTAAAATTTTGCTTCAAAGTAGCTAAGGTGTTAGAAGTGTTCAAACTACTTAGACAAATCTTGTAATCTGAATCAACCATCTCTGATGGGTTGAGCCCAGTTTCCATAGCACAGCTAAGGAAATTGCTCTGGTGATCACCAGAATTGTTGATTTATCACCGATGTTGGATATAGTTACCAGTACCTTGAAACTGTCATGTATCATTCAGGTGTACACAAAGGATGACCCTAAGGTCATAGTCATTTATAGACAAATTGCAGTTTTACCTATGCTCAACAAGATGCTTCAGGAACTGGTCTCTACACAGCTGACCAGCTAGCTTAAGTAGTATAATGGCCTGTCCCTGCCACAGCATGGCTTTTGGAGTGGCCATAGCAGCATTACTTTTCTGCTTACCCTTGCCAATAATATTGCTACTGCTATGGATGGGGTGACTTTGCCACTGCTGTTTTCATTGATCTCACTAAAGATTTTGATCTCATAAATCATCCCCAGCTCTGTACTAAGCTCAGTAACCTTGGCATGTCTCCTACAATTCTCCCTTGGTTTAACAACTACCTGAGCAATAGGCATTAGAAAGTTAAATGTGGGCCCTTCTGCTCTGATCCTTCTGAAACTTCTGTCAGAGTTCTGCAAGGATCAATTTTTGGACCACTTCTTTTTTCATTACATAATAATGATATCTACCATTGTCTGACCTACAGTTTATGATTCTCTATGCAGATGACCTTATCCTCCTACTTAGGTCTAATAATATTGATATCATTAATAATGATCTCTCAGCTGACCTCCAAGCAGTTATTAAATGGCTGTTGCTAAATAAATTAATTCTGAATGCATCTAAAACTCAAGCTGTGCTCTTTGGTACTGCATCCAAATTAAGAAGCTGTCCACCCCCATCTTGTGGTGGTGGAAAA
Organism: Neoceratodus forsteri; assembly: GCA_016271365.2. Lineage (NCBI taxonomy): Eukaryota > Metazoa > Chordata > Ceratodontiformes > Ceratodontidae > Neoceratodus > Neoceratodus forsteri. The sequence continues at coordinate 26,070,535 of CM057454.1, forward strand.
AATGTTGCCATAATGCCATTGTTCAACTACCTTGGGGTAACTGTGGAAGAAAGAAGGTTGCTCAAAAGTCCAGTTGGTGCACCAGATTATGGAAAAATTAAGGTACAGAGAAAAACCTTGCACTCAAAATGTCACTCATAGGATAAGATGCCAGTGAAATTTATTGCGCGGCACACAGTGTGAGAGAAAAATGTCCAGCACATTCAAGAAGTCTCAATGTTTTGCTCAGCCAAGCTTTGTCAAGAGACAAGACTTCCCCCTTGTGTCACTATTTTTATACATATCTTAAAGACATAGGGGGCAAAGATGTAAAGTGCAAGTGCAAATAGTGTTTATAAAATGGTAAATTAAAATTACACTGTCAAACATCAATTCAGAAATGTCAAAACTCAGCCAATCTATACAGAATCTGTAGAACCCAGTTATATCTATGGAAGAAACTGAAAAAATATCAGATGATGAAGCAAGGTGTGGTATAGAATGTTTCATAAAACAGTATATTTCTAAAACATATGGCTTATAAAAAGGGTGCTAACTCAGTTTTATCCCTGATCTCATTCCCAATGGTTGCCTTAAGTTTAAAGATCCAATACCTTTCTCTCCTGGAAAGAGCATTCACCTAATCCTTTTCCTTTAGACACACTATGACCTTCTCATTACCTAAGAAGAGCCAAATGTGTGCAGTGGGTTCCTGTGAATGTGTTGTATGGGCAGCAGTGGCATAGTCCAGGTTGCCATTTGTAATTGCCCTTACATTCTCCCCAACTTTCTCTTTCAGTTTTCATTGTGTATGTCCCACATAAAAATGGGAACATGCACAAGTTACCAGCTATACCACATTGGTGATGCCACAATGAATTTCTGGATCTGATGAATCTTGCCAAAACTAGGGTTAACAAACTTATTAGCCATGGTGGTGACAGAGAAAAACTTGCACCTGCCACATCTATGGCAGCCAAGTGGCAATGGTGGTAGCCATGTTCTGGGATGAACTAATAGTTGAAGACTATAGGTAAGACTATCCCCAAGACTGTTTGGTCATTTATAGATCATTCTTGGATATTGTGCAGCATATTCCTACAGTTTGGGCTCAGTTTGCAGAATCCTCCAGTTTTTCATGTGGATTATTTCCATGCTGGTGGCCTGTGTACTGCGGGTGGTGATAAATTTACATTTGCTGTTTACATTTCTATTCTAAACCATTGGATGCAAGAGTCTGTCTATCAGTTTACTTAGTCCTAAGATAGGCAGTGTTTATTACTGCTGTGGTGTAACCCTTTTCACAGAATTGTTCATCCAGATCACTGGCATTTTTCTCAAACATCAGTCAGTGAGCTGCAGTTTCTCTGAGCCCTTAATTAATGGCTAGTGGGTATATTGTTGATGGTGTTGGGCAGTGGCAGGAGCTATCAAGGAGGAGGGTTTTATAGTCAGTGGACTTAGGGCAAAGGTCAGTGTATACACCAACCGCACCATTTTCGGGATAGCGATATGCAAAAAGTATTATTTTTTTTCTCTCCTAGTAAAAACAGCAAATCTCAAGTTTGGATTGCTGGTCTCTAATAACATTCTTAATACAGGATTACTGATTTCTAAAAAATCCTCAAAGCACCCCAAACCCTGCTCCATCCCACACCATACCACCAATATATTATCTATATAACTATGCCATAATGAAATGCAAGGAAGGAAAGGGTTAGTTTTGACATCATAGCAGATATGTTCTTCCCAGAACCCCAGGTACAGATTTGCATAATTGGAGGCAAATGTTGCCCCCATTGCCATACCACTAACCTGTAGGTAGTTTTTCCCCCAAAAAGTGAAACAATTCATTCCAGAATGAACACAGACAGTTCAAGTCAGTAGCTCAGTGAGTGTCATACTACCTGTTGCCCTTCTGTCAAGGTAGGTATGAAGGGCATACAGACCATCCCCATGGGAAATGTTAAGGTCCAATGACTCCACATCAAGAGTTACTAAAAGATCTGAACCCTAGATGTGGATGTCATCCAGCAAACCAAGAACCTCCCTGGTGTCCTTAAGGTAAGATCTTACATCACCCACAAAGGACTTCATGTGAGAATCTATGAATCTGGACAATCGATCTGTTAAAGAATTAACTCCAGAAATAATGGGTCAGCAGGAGGTACTTCCAGATTTGTATGCATATTAGGTAGCATGTAGATAGTAGTTCACATAGGGCAAGCTGTAAATTAATAAGCCCTTCCTTTGTTGATCAATCCAACCCTGACTAACGGCCTCTCTGATAAAGGCATCAATGCTTGTTTTAAAAGTCATGGTTGGATCTGATTGAAAATATCCATGGAACATTTCATTGTTAAATTGTCATCTGATTTCAGTCGTATATTTATCACTGTCCATCATCACTATACTTCCCCCCTTGTTGGTCACTTTCCATCTTCTTGATTATGCTGGCCATTTGTCTCTCACACTGTGTATTACACAATACATTTCATTTGTGTCTTATTTTGTGAGTGGCATTTTGAATTTGAGGTTTTCTCTCTACCTTTGAGTAACTTCAGACCTGACCCTTGACTTCTCCTGGCATGTAGCAGGTATATGTAAATCTGTTAATGTCAGAATTTGTTTATTGTATAAGATCATTCATAATACATACATACATACATACATACAAAGGAGCCAGCAGAGGAAGGCCATTTGGCCTATCTAGTCTGCTCGTATTGCAGGGTCCACAACTTGAGCTACTGCCCCTGCCCTCCCTCCCCACTCCTCCCATCTTCCATCCCCATGATCCTTACCTTCCCTCTATGCCTATCCCAGCCTCTCTCAAAGCTGCCCACTGCCTTCAATGAGATCACCTCTTCTGGTAGTGCATTGCAAGTGTCTACCACTCTCTCTGTGAAGAAGTGCTTACTGACCTCCCTCCTAAACCTCCAACCCTCCAGCTTAAGACTGTGTCCCTTCATGTAATGGTTGCAAGTCAGCTTAAAGATGCTTTCCTTATCCACCTTATTTATCCCTTTCAGATACTTGAAGGTCCCATTCATGTCCCCCCTCTCTCTCTCCTGTCTTTCAGGGGTATATGTACAGTGCCCTCAATCTCTCCTCACATGCTTTACCCGGTTGACCAGCTATAATTTTTGTAGCCCTCCTCTGGACATTCTCTAGCAGGTTAATGTCCTTTTTGAGATGTGGGCACCAGTACTGAACTCCATACTCTAGATGAAGCCTTACCAGGACCTGTACAAGGAGAGTATAACCTCATCTCTCCTACTACTGATCCCCCTAGATATACATCCCAAAAATCTTACCCAAAAGTCATGACTAGCTATTGCCCATGGCATCCTTTTCCCTAAACTCATGTACCAAGACTCAGTGTACTCACTTCCTGTCAAGACCATATTAAACAAGTGGGATGTGACCTATAATAATATATGTTGTTTTGACCAAGCAACAAACCACCTCATACAACTTGCTCCTTCTATTCTTGGCTCAACTGGCTTCTCCCACAATCCCTCTTGGATTTCCCTCTGGGTGGTGTTGTATATAATATCATCTGTAACCAGGTTCCTTGCTTCCCTTCTCCAACCTACTCACTGGATATATCCCTTAAGGTTTTCTGATCTGGCTCTTCTTTCTGTTCTGAAAATGAGAACAATCATTGGGGATACTGCTTTCTTTAATCTAGCCACTAGGCTATGGAATTCTATTCCCCAATTGTACACAGCTGTCAGTCTGTGCAGAGTTTCCATGCTGCCTACCATATACACTTACATACCGTATTCTCTTATTCCTGCTTGTAGCCAGGGCTGCCTTCTACTATTGTGTTTATTGTCTCTTTCTTTACTTGACCTTATTTTATGTTCTATGAATTTATAATGTTTTTTCCATTCACTATTGTATAATTTTCATTTTTACTTTGTACGTATTGTATAATTTGTATATTGTATCCTGTATTATGCTGCTAAACCTGTTTATATTTTTCTCTCCTGTACAAATGATTGTTATGTCACTGTATTGTACCTCTAGTCAGACTAACCACCCGGATCATGCCCGAAAATAGACAAATCTTTGTCTACTGCATTTATCCAGTAACCAAAAACTAAATAAATAAAAAAATCTGCAAGATATCTGATAATTGTAATGTATATTACAGATATATAGTCTGCATTATGGTTAAGTGTTTTCTGTGTACTTACCAACAGTGATATCAAAGAGTAATTTAAAAAAATCATATTTGTACTTGCAATGATTTTCCATGCCATTTCTTTACTCAATCCAGGTTCATAGGGGAGCTTCTTGAAAATCTTTGAACTGGTAGATCAAGTAGTACATAACAGGTGGGTTAGGGGTGAAAAAACTATTTTGAAGACAGACTTTCCAATCACACTCTTGATGTACATTTTGCCAAAAAAAGTCATAAAAAGAAGAATAATATTCAGCGGCATCCACTTGTGTAAGGGTAGGATCTCTGACACAAAATGTATCAACATGTTTGGATTACTTTTGTCACTTTTTGTAAAGGGTTGAGATCTTACTTGCTTGACACAATGTCCTGGATAAGTTCAAGGAGTTTGTCTGGCAGGAAGATTATGTAAGCATTAATCCCCTCTGAAGGTGGCATCTAATGGGGAGTTAATGCATGGTTGGGACCGTTGTGGCCCGAGGCCGGAGGCCGAGTGCGTACAACTGTCCAACCATGCATTAATTCCTCATTAGATGCCACCTTCAGAGGGGATTAATGCAATTGTAACATGGTTTCTAGGACAAACTGTGTACTGTCACTGTTATTTTGGTCCTATGAATAAGAGAAGTCAGCCACATTTTGCACCATTTACATTTGTAGCTTGCACTTTGTGAACACTGAAGAGACACCTATTTTTTTGCTGATTTTGTGAAAACTACACCAAGGATAACTAACAGGACAGGATCTCTGAACATACATTTCAGGACATTTGTCTGATCTGACCAGCTGTTATTTTATTTGCGATGCTGGGAGGTCTATTATGTCTTGCTTTGTCCGTTTCGTTATCTACCCGTCTCTCTGTTTACATATTATCTGGCCTCCTGTGTGTGTTTGTGTCTCCCCATGGCTCCGATCTCACTACATTTCCTGTTTTGGTCCCTGACATTTTCTGATTTTTCCGCAGTTTTCCTCACTCAATTCCAGATCTTCCGACTGCCCCACTTGTGTTTACCGGACCCACGATTTCCCTTCTCTGTCTCCTACACTATATAGCCTCCACATCTCCACTGCACTACATTCCCCCCTCTCATGCCTCTTGGGGTGCGTTCTGCTCCGGATATTTCCCCCGGCTGCTCCTGTGTCCTCGTCCATGTCACTGCTGGCTACCGCTCTACATTTTGTTGTCTTCCAGTCCCTCTTCTGCCCTGTGTCTAATTCTCCACACTGCTCCTCTCTGCTATGCGGTTGTCCGAGGTACTTTAATAGCAACATGGCATTATCATGCCATAATGCCGTGTTGCTCCTCTACCACGTGATGCCGTCTTGCCTATCGCGTGCCGCCCTGATAAAGCTCGCAATAATGCTGTGTTGCAATGCTGGTTAAGTGTGGATATAACATCTCACTATACATCAATAAGACACAGGAATGGACTTGATTCAGTGCAGTTCTATATAAATGAAAAGAAAATCAGTGAAAACATATTGGTACTGTTCTGCCTAGATGCTTTTGAGTTTGTCATGTTAAGAAATTGCTTATTTTCTGATACACAATACTATACAGTACATAAAAATGTGGAACAGCTTTGAAGGCCTCTATGGACACCTCCCATGCAAAACTTGTTTATGGGCCCATGGGATGAACAAGTCACCTCTAACTGGAACAATAATAACTATGTAGATAAAATCTTTATGTGTTTCCAAATTTATAGGCAATATTGTTTGCACCTGGTACAGGAAGGAAGAAGAGATCCATGACTTTATGAGTCTGTTAAGCAGAAATGATAACTAATTTCCTGAGCCCTTGCTAGGGAAGAGATCCAGTTTTTGGATTGTATGATACACCAGGAGAAATTGTCATTACAGAGGGATTTAGGAAGAAGAATTCAGTCAATAATGCTCTGATGGCTAATACTCCGTACCCATGCAAGTTAGTGGAACCCATTCCATATTGTCATGGAGACAAAGAATTCATGCATTCACCCAGGCCACTGCAGATAGCAGGGGAAGCCAAACTGCTCACCAGGACAAATAAATAAAAACCAAAACATGGATATGGCTTTGCAGAAATATTATTAGATAATATAGACACACACACCCATGATGACAAACAGTAGATAAACACTCCAGCACTTTAACCTATATTAGATGTTTTTCAGGGGCCAGATTTTGTCAGTCACAACCTCAGGAGTGTATACCTCATGCTGACCGTGAGGCACTGGAAGAGGACATAGAAACTTAGAAACACAGAATTTGACAGCAGATAAGGACTGCTTGGCCCACCTAGTCTGCCAATTTCCCTACCTGATGGATAAGCTGCAGATTCTAGTTAATCAACAGCTTACTTCCTCCTACCCCCCACTAGAATTGCCTTATGCCTGTCCCATGCATTCTTGAATTCTCCCACTGTTCCTGACTCCACAGCCGCCTCAGGAAGGCTGTTCCATGCATACACAACCCTCTCTATGAAAAAATACTTTCTAACATTACCCCTGAGCCATCCCCCCTCTATGTTCAAATTGTGCCCTCTTCTTCTTGCACATCTCTTCTTCTGAAAGATACTACCCTCTTGTACTTTAATTCCCTTGAGATACTTAAAAGTTTCTATCATGTCCCCCCTCTCTAACATGAGATGCTATCTATCTGGTTTTATTATAATAATTATAATTCCTGCTTTTGTACTTATCAACTGCTACATTTCTATCATGCACAAATTACTTTTTCTCCATTAAATTGCTGCATTCCTATGTCTTTCAATAGTTTCTTTATCCATTTTGATATGAAATGTTATTTAAACTGCTTGTAACAAATGCTCTTATGTGGAAATGTGCTTATAATTTGTATTTGTCTGGTACCACCCTGTATTTACTGTCCACTGGTTTTTTTTTTGGTTGTTTTTTTTGTTTTTTTTTTTGCTATCCCTTTCTACTCCTACCTGGCCTGCTCCTATCGAGGCAACCTCTGGGACTCCAGTTGCTATCCAACTGCCATTGCGCTCTCTCTAGGGCCATTGCCAGTATCCCCGTGGCTTGCCTCCTGCAGCGGGGTGGTGGAGAGTCCCCTAACTCACCGACTGTCCGGATCCAGATCGGCAGCTCTTCCAAAGCTGGTGCACCATAGGATGGCCATCAAGCTGCCAGACTAGGAGATATTTTTTCCTTTTTTTCTCTTCCCCCAGAGCTAGGGGCATGTAATGATCCTGGTGGAGGGGAGCGCACATGCGTCTGCATGCACTCCCTCCTGGTGTCTGCCCCCAGCTCCTCCCCTAAGCACAGTTGAGCATCTTGTCCCCCAACCTCTGCCAGGAGGTAATCAGGCACTGACTGTCATGGACCTCCCTCCCCAAAGAAGGAGAACATTCCATCAGATGCTCAATCCCTCTCTGCATCTGCCAACTCCTGGCGGCCCATGCTCATTCCTGAACACTGGATGCAGGCATGGTGTGAGGTATGGGGACCAGCACCTCAGCCCTCAGTGACACTGGTCCAGCTACTGTCCACTGTTGATGTACCATATTCATACTTGTACCTACTGCCCACTGTTAATGTATTGTATTCACTATGGATGTATTGTATCTGACTTGTACCCTCCCAGGTCATGACTGAAAATAGGCATTTCTATGTCTAGTGCACTTACCTGGTTATCAAAAAAAAAATGAAATAAATAAAATAAATGCTGATGATTGGGAACAGGCAGTAGTGGCATCAGTCAAAACACACATGGCTGATCAGGTACATCTACAGTAGCTGCTCATGAGGAGATACTTCCATTCACAGATATGTGCCTATGTAGTACAGTATGGTGTGCAAACCCATTCATCCAAACTGTGGACCAATTGGCTTACAGGTCATACTGTAAGCTGTCAGTCGGTGGATGGCTGGGTGGTATGCGGGTGGAGTGCAGCCACCCGCCGGTGATGGGGGAGCTGGGTGGCAGGGATCCTCTGTGGGTGGAGGGGAGGGGGTACCACTGGCCCACCAGGGATGGTAATTATGTTGGATGCCCATGATTGGGCAGAACAGGAGGGAGGGGGATACCACTAGACCACTGGGCAAATGAATTTAACAGTTGCCTGTGACTGGGCATATGGAGGGAATGGGATGCCAATGGCCCACCAGGTGTGGGATTGTCATGTCCTACAGCCCACGCTTGGGCATATGGGAGGGGGGGCACTAGACTGCCAGGGGCTTATAGTGGCAATGCAGGGCACCAGGTGCCTTTCGCTGGACTGCCCAGTGCAATGCATGCAAATGGGTCCATAATGACATGCAAATCGCTCCATTTGTGCCTTGCATATATTATGGTCCCATTTGCATGCCCTCTGCTGAATATCATGGGTGCTACACCCAGCACAACTGCATTTGCACTGGTGCATCCCTGGTGCTCCCTATCTGTGGCTTGCAGCGGCACATCGTCATTGCACCATGTGCAGTCCATGCCATATTCAACAGTGCTGTGCCATGCCGCATCACCGTTGAATATCACCTGGTCCTGGCCAGTGCAGTCTGAATATCTGGGCCTCTGAGTCTTTTTTTTGAAATTCAAGTTTATTAAGTTTTTCATACATTAAACAGAGCCAGAGGTCACATCAAAACATCTTAATGTCAACAGTATCTGTTTGATTACACAGTCCCCTGACTCTACCCCCCTTTTACCTCCCTCCCATTTTAACCCCCCTCCCCTTGAGGATCCAGTCTTGCCCACTTGCCCATAAGGAAGCCTGTATCCAGCAATAAACATTTCCGATCACTAACTGGGGTTATCTTTACAGTACCGTAATCTCACTTTAGTTGGTACCATCAAGAGGAGGTGCACCTGTCCATAACAAGTAAAGAGTATGTAACTTTTCCCAATGTTTCACATATCTAGATGGGTGATTTGACAAACTGGCTCTCAACTTTTCCACATTAAGGTTGTCTAGCAATTCTTGCAGCCATTCCGTATACGATAAGGGGGTGTCATTTAACCAATGTCATAATACCACTTTTTTAAGGGAGGAAGATATGATGGCCATATAATATCTTTTAGCCCTCACATCAGTCCCCCTGTAGTCCCTAATTAGACAGATCTCTGGGGTAAAACAATGCTCTAACCCCAAACATGGGTCTGCTTTCACCCTGATGCTTTTCCATATAGCCCTTACATAAGAGCAGGCCCAGAAAATATGAAATAGGCTACCCTCCTCCTGATGACATCTGTTACATAGTGAATTCACAGTTTTACCAATCTTATGCAATTTGATTGGTGTCCAAAACATGTTATTCAGCAGTTGAAATTGCATAATTCTTAATCTATCTTGAGTGATGTAGTGGTAGGTATTTGACCATATAGTCTGCCATTCTCTTCCTGAATATGGAAAACAATCTACCCAGTATTTGGGTATGCCATCATTCTCCGAGAACGCCTGTTCCAAAAGAGAATTGTAAATACTGGAGACAGCATGTTGTGCCCATACCATCTGGGTAAACTGCTCAAAATATTTATCTGGAAGGTGACTCACTCTAAAACCTGCCAAACTGTGCGTCATCACATGTCTAATCTGGAAAACTCAAAAAATAAGATTGGGGTAATCTTATATTTATTGATAATCGATTGTGCAGAAAGGCAAATACCCTCCTGCAGTAAATCTTCAATCCTTACTTTCCCTAATGTGGGAAGCCAGTTTTCAGAGATCATAGAGCAACCTAACTTAAAATCCAGGTTTCTACACAGGGGATGACAGGGCTCTTTCCTTGCCACATACCGTAAGAAGGAGCAAAGCTGTGCATGAATCCTGATTGAGGTGAGAATTGGGAAAGATTTTAAATTTTTAAGGAGATTATGCTTAGAAGAATATAACAGGGCAATTTGATCGAGCCCCGGGTTGTTAATCTGTTCCATCTCCAATTTCACCCATGTAGGAACATAGGACATAGAGAGCAGATCAAGTGGGGTGGCCAGCCATTTTAGATATTTACTGGCATTGCTCCCCCAATAATATAACCCTAAATGTGGTAATCTCAATCCCCCCCAATTTTAGGTGCAGCCATCTTATAATAGGCCCTATGAGGAACTTTGCCCTGCCAAAGAAAGTCCGAGATAATTGCATGAGGTTTCTTAAACCAGTGCATAGGTAGCCAGAAATTGAGCATATTAATGGGATAAAACAATCTGGGTAGGACATTCATTTTAATAACATTTACTCTACCCCATAGGGAGAGTGGGAGTTTGCTCCACCCAAGCAAATCTTGTTGAATTATCTGGAGAGTAGAATCCAAATTCAGTTGAATCATTTTATGATCACTCCTAGCCAAGGTTATCCCTAAATATTTTAGTGTATTAGGACACCACTGTATTCCCAGCTCAACTGCAAGCTGTTTTTGCACTTTAAGATTGAGGGGGAATAAAGATGTTTTATCAACATTAATTTTGTAATTGGCCATCCTACTATGTTCATCTATTAACTGGAACACTACTGGAATAGATTCTTTAGCATTACTCAGATGTAACAGAATATCATCTGCATAAGCAGAGACTTTAAACTCTAAAGAACGTGTTCCTACTCCCTCAATTCTTGGGTCTGACCTGAAGGAATTCAGTAAATGTTCCAGGTAAATATTAAATAAAAGTGGGGATAAAGGACACCCATGCCTTGTACCAGAGACTAAAGAAAAAGTGGAAGAGAATACTCCATTACAGTATACTCTTGCTGTAGGATTTGTATATAGTGCTGTTATTCACTTGATAAAGACAGGAGGAAACCCAAATTTTCCCAGAGTTAGAAACAGGAACTGCCAGTTCACTCAATCAAAAGCCTTCTTTGCATCCAGAGACAACAGATATTTCACCTCTAAGTCCCTGGACACAGAGAAGATATGGGATAATTTATGCAGATGATCCGAGGACATCCTTTCCACCATAAAACCTACTTGGTCTGGATGAATTATAAAAGGCATGACTTTTGTAACCCTATTTGCTGTGATTTTGGTGAGGATCTTGAGATCATAATTCATTAAAGATATGGGGTGATAGCTACTGACTTTGATTGGGTCTTTACCCACTTTGGGGATGACTATAATAAGTGCTTCAAACAGGTGTTTTTCCACCTTGTCTGAGGCTAAAATACAATCGAACAATCGTTTCAAACTTGGGGTCAGATTTTGCACAAAACATTTATAAAAATTCGGGGAGAACCCGTCCGGCCCCTGGGCTCTATCAAGAGGCAATGCCTTTATTGATTGTAATATTTCAAAGTCTGAAATTGTGGCCACTAGATCTTCCTTCAGCTCTTCCGGGATAAGAGGAAGTTGCATTGAGGTTAGATATTCCTCAGTTTCCACCAATGTGGGTTGCCGTTCCATAGGGCTATATAAAGATTGGTAGTATTTTTCAAATTCTAATACTATCTCTTGTGTGAGAACTTTAACAGTGCCATCAGAATGTGAATGTATGCATTGAATAATCCTGGAGGCTTCAGTGGCCTTTAGTCTCATGGCTAACAATTGACTCGATTTCTCCCCCTGGTCCATGTACAAGGTTTGTGATTTAAGAATAGTGTATTCGGCTTTCTCCCTTAGTAGTTCCCCATATTGATTCCTTAGGCCTATTAATTTCTGTTTGTCCTCTTCTGTCGATGTTGGAGAGAGTGTTCTCTCTATATCTCTAATGTTTTGCAGCAAATCTTTAATCTTATGTTCTCATCTCCATTTTAGTTCTGCCAAAATCTTAATCAATTCTCCCCTCAAAACACACTTCATAGCCCCCCATTCTATATCCCCTTTCCCTGTGGAGTTCAAATTCTCACTATGATATTGTTCTATTCTCTGAATAATCTTTTTTTTTTTTTATTAAGTCTGATTTGAGCAACTGATTGTTTAATTTCCAGATTGTCTGCCTGGGGTGTTGTGGGCTAAGACCCAAAGAACATCTGACCATAGAGTAATCAGAGATCACACCCATCTCTATCATACTAGCTTGCAATCCTGGAAGTAGGAATTTAGATATAAGAAAGTAGTCAATCCTGGATCTAGATATATGTATTTCAGAGGTAAAGGTAAATTCTCTAGTCACAGGGTGCAGGACTCTCCAGGGGTTGCACAACCCCAGATGGTCAGAGAACACCCGCAAAGTCCTTTGGGCGGGTGTCAAGCCTCTGATTTTCCTCCCTTCCTTATCCAAATCCAGGGAGAAGGTCAAGTTCCAATCTCCCACCAAGATAATGGGTAGGGTAGCAAAAGGAGTAAGCTCATGTAATAATTCCCCAAAGAACCCTGGTGAGTCCACATTAGGACCATATATACTACCCAGGAGAATTCTAACTTGGCCTAATATGCCCTGCAGAATGATATATTGACCATTTGGATCTCTGATCGATTGTTCACAGATAAAGGGTATGGATTTTGAGATTAAAATGGCAACCACTCTACTAGCCGTACTATCTCCAGTCGAATAAACCTGGCCCACAAACTGTCTCCTGAAAAGATTCAACTCAGAATCCAACATGTGTGTTTCCTGTAAACACATGATATCCCCTCTATGCATTTGCAAATGTTTTAGAATTGTATACCTTTTTATTTTATTTCTTGACCCCTTAACATTCCAAGATATCCACTGATTTTCAGTCCCCATACTCCATTATTGTTATGGGGATCTCCTGTCTAGTTATTAACACTGGACCACAGATGGTTAATGAAACTCTAAAATAAAGTCTGAATTGTTCTACTAATCTTTCCCTCTGCTTAATAAACAAGGCTGGGTCCTCCTCCCATTTCCCCATGTACTTGTTACTCTGAGACACCCAGATGGCTGACTCAAAAATGTTACACATTAGGTTATACGACAAAGCTAAGACTATCCCCCTCCTATCCCTCCCACCTACCCAAAAGCCCCATAAAGTCAATTTAAAAAATATTCCCATAATCCTGAATGAAAATGTCCCCCTTCAACAAAAACATCACTTGGTCCATGCACACAAAGAATCTGTTGCTGCTCTCCAGAGTTCCCCCCTCATTTCCCCACCATCCTTAAATGAGAGGCAAATCTGTAAAATTAACATTGAGACCCCCTATTTACAATGTATCTTAACCAGGTCTAGTTTCCCTTAAATACAATGGGGTTTACTGCAGGATCTTTCTGCCTTGATGTATAAAAGAAAAGAGGGCATTAAGTTAAACCCTGACTGAAAGAAAAGAAAAGCCCCCAACATCATCATTAACAACCCAAACATCTTACCGTGCTGAGAAGAAATACCAAACCTATCTCACCCCCCCCTTTCTGGGAGCATTAACTAATATTTCATGCTCTACCAGGAGAAACTGGAACATTTCCACACTGTTCCAGACTGCCACTCACAGAAAATAGAGGAGCCCCATTCTCCTGTAACAACTATGAAAAATCTAACACTTTTGTAACCTATAAGCATTCTATTCCAGTCACCCTCCCCCCACATGCTAGCTAAACGATATGTACACTGAATGGCCTGCAAACTATCCAAATCAGATAAGTGAGCTCCCTCTTGTGTTCATTTTTGGGAAAGACATTTTAACAAGCCCTGCTGATCCACCCGTTAATACATTCTTTTCCCTCCTCAAACTTGTAATCAGGGACACTAGAACTGTATGTTTTCAAGGGTAATATACTTTAAACATTCTCTATTCTCCCCGGTAACATCATAATGTACTGCGATGTCTTTTTCCCCTAGTTTATATACAGAAGGAGGGCATACCAAATTAAGAGCTAAGGATTTTACGGCATCGTATGCAGCCATTGCATATACTTACCTTGAAGTAAAGTAAGTGACCAGCCCTTTCACTGGAACTCTGGTCCCCATAACACGAGGTTGAAAAAATACTTGTCCCTGAACACCCAATAAAAATTGTTGATTTAAAATTAAAGGAGCCCCATCTGTTCTTGACACTCGTCTATGATCACCTATTATTACCCCAATTAATGCATTATTCTGAGCTTGTCTCCCACATTTACCCTACTAACACCATTTACACCCTGGAAAGCTCTGCTGATTCACCTGTTAATACATTCCTTTCCCAACAAAAGCCAGTAATCAGGGACACTAGATCTGTATGTTTTCAAGGGTAATAGATTTTAAACATTCTTCACCCATCTATACTCACCTATTATTACCACAAGTAATGCATTTTCTGAGCTTGGTTCTCACACTTACTCTACTAACACCATTTAAACACTGGAAAGCTCGCAACCTTAAACAACACAACTATGCAAGCTCTTCTTTCTATTTATTGTTCAGGGAGGACCTTCAACAAACCCTGTCGAGTCACTCTGATATAGTCATTTCCCTGTTCAGGGCTGTATTCAAAGACGCAATGTAAGGTCCCTGTTGAGTGAGCTATAGATTTCAATCAGCTCTGGCATACAAGTATCTTAAACCTGTTGCAGCATGAAGCCGTATTAGTCTGGTTCAGTTTCCAGGCATTTTCCCAAACGATATTCCTTCTGGTTCACCCGTCCGAGAAGAGATCTGGTATTGTCTCCTTTAGTCTCGATGTGGTGGCTGAAATTTCTTCATAGGAGACCCAAACACCAGAAAGTAGAACCTGCAACCTGCCAGTGTATCACATTCAAAACTGGATACCCGCTGCAATCAATTTGTACACAAGTGGATGAAAGGTAGCTCTCCTTTGCCATACACTTAATGGCAGATCCTGTGCCACACATAGTTTGGCTCCCTCCCACAGAATATCCTGGGTTTCTTTCATTTTAAGAAAGAAGTGTTGTCTTTCTAGATAATTAAGAAACTGGAAAATAAAAGGCAGTGGGGGGGCTCCAGGCGGGGACATTGCTCTTAAGGACCGATGTGCCCTTTTGATGATGTACTGCTCTCCAAATGGTGATGGGCCTGTTAGCTTTATTAACAACTTTTGGGTGAACAGGACGCTGTTGTTGCCTTCTGCTTTTTCTGGTAACCCAATAATTACTGCGTTATTCTGCCTGCTGCTGCCCTCCAGATCTTCAATCTTATTTCCTAGCTTATTCACTTTCTGTCTAAGCACTGCAGCCTCCAGTTCTTGCCGATCCATTCTTCTCTCCACTGAAATAATACGTGCTTCACAATCTCCCATTCTATGCATCAGGACCTCCAGTGCTGAGGAGATCGATTTAATTTCCTCTGTTACTATATGAATTTCTTCCCGAAAGGGGGTAAATTCAGAGAGGAACCACACAAGAGTTAGCAGTTCTTCTGCCATAGGAGACTCAGTCCCTGGGATAACATCTGTTGTAGAGGACCTGGATTTTTGGGGGGCTTTAACTGGAGAGAGCGGAGGAATGTGTTTAGGTGGCGGTTTCTTCATCTCCACATCCATTTTCAGTGGAAATCTCTCTAACCATTTATAAGCCAGCTCTTGCATGTAATAGGATCAAGTCTACCACTCAATTCACCTAGTTTTAGTATACAAATTGAAGTAATTCAGGGTACAAGGCTGGATATCTGGATTCAGGCTGCTACACGACTCTCAGCATCACATGGGCCTCTGAGTCTTGTCTGTGTCCGCTACAAGTATATAAGGAAGCCATTACTATACTGACTCACATCATATTCTCTTCCCTGTCAACATTTTGGGATTTACAAAGTGGGATAACAGGCCCTTCACATTTAGTTATGTAAAATAATCCACAAATTGTGACTGATTTGTGGTTGGGTATCCACTCTGGACAATGGGTCATCCTGTAGGATCCTCACAATCTTTATGGACCTCTGACAATATATGCAGTGTGGGCATAATAGGATATTCTCCTCTTAAATATAGGGAGGCAGTATAGCATAGTTGTTAAGAGCACTGAGCTTCAAACCAGAAGATCTGGGTTTGAATCCCACAGCTACCACTTGCATATTGTGTGACTGTGAGCAAGTCAGTTAACTTCCCTGTGCTCCCAGGACACACCTAAAAACAAGCCTCAACTTAGTGTGCTGTTTCTGCCACAAAACTGTAAAATAAAAGCAATATTGTGCCCCACTTCTATTCTGTGCCTCCTTTAGCTGTATGGAATTTAAAAAATATACATAAAATTGGAATTAAAAAATTCTGCCTAATTAATTTCATTTATTTATTATACTGGAAATCCTTAGTGAGCTGAACAGCCCTTTTCCACAAGTGTGCAGTAGCATACAATGTACAAGAAACATGGAACACAAAACAATTTACAAAATGCAAACTACAAACAGTTACAACACAGATTTCAGTCAGGAACAGAACTCCAAAATTGCAATTGTGGTATTTAAATCAGGATAAGTAATTAGCATTTTAAAGAAACCATGGATTAGTGTTTTGCAGTTTAAATAAACTGTGAATTAGGTGTCCTCAAACTGTAGTAAAACTGGTCTGCAGTTTACAGTAAAGTAGCAGTGCAGTGAAAAATGCGTTTCCAAAAACCTAGTTTTAGCTACAATTAATAAAAATGTTGCATACCTGTAAACTCTACATATTTATGTACCTCCTATGTTGCACACCATGAATTCCTTCATTTTGTTTGTTAATATTTTCTTGAAATCTAACACTTACCAGGTCTACAATGCTATTTCTAAGTCAAATGTGGCAATCATCTTATTTTCTGGAAAAATAAAAATTGAAACATTTATACAATACTCAGATTTTACTATAACTAGAACCTTTTTCCATCAAATAAAACTGAAAGATATCTGCCGTCTGTTATATTGAATAACGGTAGGGTCAAAGTTTTGTCCAATTTCATTGCACTGCTGCTTTAAAAGACATTAGAATTCCATGGAATTTAGTGAAAATTCTGATAGCAATTTGGAAATGGAATTGCCATTCTGCCTGAAGTCTGCCAGCAGAATTCTGCATTCTGCACAGCTCTCGTGCTTACCCTGAACCTCATCATCCACCATTTAAAATGGTTCCATTTTGAACTTATTGATGGGATCCACAGGTAGAAGAGCATACATGTCTATATCCTGAAGTAGTTGCAACACTTTGTTCTTGTAAAATTCCTTAATTATCACCACACTGTTTCCCACTTTGAGTTGTAGAGTGCAATGCCCCTTTTAAACAATTACTGTGCAAGACTATAAATAGCATTGCAATTAAAATGAAAAACAAAGAACAATGATGCACGTGTTTTGAAATCACTCTGGAGCACTACATCATGTCTACTATATGAGAAAACACAACTTTTTGAGCAGTTTCACACACACACACACACACACACACACTATAGTGCTACAGCAGTTTTACCAATCAGAACATAGGGTTAGTGCTCTCTTAGAGACAGAATACAAATCCACAAAAGTTTTCAACTTGATGCAAAACTCTAGTTTTATTGTTCTGACAGTCTTGATCAATTTACAAAAACTGTAAAGTTCACTGTGCACTGCTGGTAAAGGACAGGAACCAGGAGACAAATAAATAATTGGTAGTGCAGGAATACTTTATGGAAAATCCTCTTAAAAGTGCTGAAAGTCTTGGTATTTTACTGTACTGTATGTATTCAATTTGATATCATTACAAGGATTTAGAGAATCAACAAAATCACCCCTGGTTACTACCATAATGGAGGTATGGGGAGTCTGTGACATTGGGTTGTGGAAGGAAGCTCCTGGACTCCAGTCCCAGGTAGCTGAGATGTGGATAACCTCTTGCACCACCCAGGGGCCACCAAGTTTGAAACTGTTACCTCAGAGGGTGCCTAAGAAGAGGAAAAATTGGACTATGGTAGGCTCTGGAAGGGTGGGAATGATGGGTCAGAGGCACATACCACAACCAGTACCACAACATAATTCCTATTCTACTTTGGCAGGACTGGACTGCCAGAATGAAGCACCCATGCTTGGGACTGGAGAGGATGTGGGTATCCTCCATAACAGAGATCCAGGGAAGAGTGGTAGAGGACCCTATAGGAGGAGAAAGCAACTTCTAGTGAGGCACTCAATTGTAAGGAGCATAGATCTGGGAATAGGTAAGAGGGTGGAAAGGGATGTTAAGTGACTATGAGGTACATGGCCTAGAAGGATGGGAAGTGAATAATGAGGATTGTTAGGGCAACAGGAACGGAGTCAAATCTGGATGTCATTGTCCATCTGGGGACTAATGACCTAGCTTGGGGCAGGGCAGGGATAGTGCAGGGGGAGTTCAAGGAGCAGGGAAGTTGTTTTAGGTTGGTAGCATGTTCAGTGGCTTTTGCAGAGGTGTTACCTGTCTATAATGGAGGGGAGGAGAGAGAGGACTGACCAGTACATTCAACTCTTGGTTGAGAGAATGGTGCAGGGAAGAAGGGATCAGCTACATTGGGGACTGGGGTCAAGCTTGGACAGATAAATGCCTTTACAAAAGAAATGGCCTACATCTATCTAGGAGAGGGATCTCAGTCCTAAGTGGATAGTTTAAATGTTACTTCAATGAACATTTAAACTAGCCAAGGTGGGCGGAGGCAGGCACTGAAGAGGCAAAACACCCCCAAATGCTAAGGAAAGAAGTAGAATGAAGCTGAGGAGAGAAAATTACCACAGAGAGCAAATTTATAAAGGAGACAGATAAGAAGAAATCAATGGGAATGCCAATGATAACATCAAAATTAGAGTGGAGAAAAAGGAAGGGCAAAAAGAGGAAAAGAAGGATAATCATAGGAATGGTAACTAAGTCTAGAAGGCCATGCGTGTGAATGCAAGAAGACTAGGAAATAAGATTCCAGACCTAGAGGCACTTGTGGCAGAGGCTGACCTAGATATAATGGCCATTATTGAGTCATGATGTAATAAAGATCATAACTGGGACATGGCCATACCAGGTGATACTCTGTTTAGAAAGGACAGGGTGGGTAAAAAAGGAGTGCATGTGTTGCTTGATGTGAGGGAAAGCATAAAAACAGCAAGGACACAAGAAATACAAGAGGGGGGCACATGCAGTGTTGGTCACCCTGGAGAAGGGAATGGAGCCATAATTTGCACTGGTGTGATCTACAGACCTCCATCACAGGAGGAGGAGTTAGATAGGGTACTGATAGAAGCCACTGGAAAAATGTCAGAGAAGGGGGATATGCTGTTGGTGGGGGACTTCAATCTGCCCGATGTAGATTGGAGCCTCTCAGCTGCAACCTCAACTAAAAGCAGGGACATCCTATAATCTCTACAGGGGGCATTCCTCATGCAGCTTGTCAATGAACCCACTCATGTTGGGACTATACTGGATCTGTTATTTACAACAGGGACAGCGTGGTACACATCAAGTTGGAAAGTCACCGGGGGGCCAGTGATTACCATATAGTGTGGTTCAATATAAGAACAACTGTAGATTCCAGCCACACTAGGGTGAGGGTTCTATACTTCAGGAAAGCAGATTTTGTAAAGATAGGTTAATGTCTGAGGGATGATCTGGCAGGAGGAGATGACCTACAATGAAGTCCACCAGGATGAAGCCCATCTCTGCAGAATTACGCAGTAGAGTTGCTGTAGCAAACAATGCAATTTCAATGGGAGTTAATCCCTTTTGTCATGTAGGAAACCTGTGACACTGCGCTTCATCCTGGCGGGTTTCACTGTGTGTGGGGTGAAGAATCAGTGGGTGAAATTAAAGAGGGCCATATTAAAGGCTACAAACCTCTGCATCAGGCAAGTGAGTAAAAGTAAGAAGAAAAACAGTCCATTGTGATTCTTGAGAGAGAGGGTTGGAAAGGCAAAGGCAAAAAGGGTAGAATTCAGAAAGGAGACAAAGAGGGAAGGGGATAGGCAAGGTGAGGTGAGGTAAGGTACAGTAAGGTAAAGTTTATTTTATATGGTGCCCAATCTCAGGCTCTGGGCACCTTACAAAATTAAAAACAATCAGGATAAATACTAACAATAGGGAGGTGTATCAGAAGAAACAGAGGGAAGCAAGGAAAGTAATAAGGAGTGCAAAGGCACAAACTGCAGTGAGGATCACCCAAGAAGTAACACAAGGCGAAAATACATTTTTTATGTACATAAGTGAAGAGAGGAGAACAAGGGTAGGAATTTGGTAATTCCATGAAATATGGATGCTATTGTGCCAAATACTTTCTGCATTAATTAAAAATATAACAGTAGCCACTGCAGTTATAAGTGAATTCAAAAGGTGACCATAAGTACAGATACATTACATAATTTGAGAAACTCAGATGAACCTATTTTATTTTTTTGAATGTCCAGCTCCACAATGCCACAGATTTCTCCAAACAAACTGTGACATCAAAACCACTGTGTGCTCCACTGCTTCTTTATAGACTTTCTTTTAGTTGCAGTTTAATACATTTATTTTGAAAAGTGTCTCCGGTGCTGTCTTTTATTAATGAAGATATTTTCACCCTAGTTTTTAAATGCACATAAAATTTCTGGTTCACTCAAAGTTTTGTGTGTCACGTGCAACTGTGGTGTCCCAGAAAATTATATTTGTTACATGTTTCCAAAAATTATGGCAAAAGTATGCAGCAGTTTTAAGTGGGTGATTTTCTTTGGAGATTGGGTCTTAGTGGAGCTGCAGGACTTTGGTGAGAGTGGGATCCAGGCAATGTTTTTATTTTAACTTAAACAGTCTTTTGGTGTCCATTGTTACATGTGCAAAATTGTTTGGTGTCCACTGTTACATGATCAATGTCGAAGGTGCTTTTTCTCATACCTCTGATGTGGAGTATCCCATAACATGGTCCCTTTTTCACTCTTGGATATCAGTGCCTTGAAATGCTTAGTAAAGTAAAGTAAAGTAATGTTTTTTCCCAACTTAAACAGGTGTGTGGTGTCCATTGTTACATGTGCAGTGCTGTGGTGTCCACTGTTGCATGTGCAACATGGGAAGTTGCTTTTTCTTAAATCTCTGTTAGGGGGTTATCTCTCAATCTGGTCCCATTTTCACTCTTAAGTCACAGTGTTCTGACAAGCTTATCAAAGTTGATCTATGGTGGATTTGAATAATTGAGCCCCATGTCACAATTTGGTGAACCCTTTTTATGGACATACCCAGTTGTAAAATTAAAAAAGGAGAGGGGGATTGCACAGAAGAAGACCAGAAAAAAGCAGACATACTAAACAAATACTTTGGCTCAGTGTTAACATTGAAGGGAGAAGGGGAAGGGTGACAAAAAAGTAATATGGGCACTGTAAGGAGGGAAATAGATACAATTCCTTTTTGATAGGAGAGGCTCCTAGAGGGACTTGCTAATCTGAAAGTAGACAAAGCAATGAGACCAGATGGGATACATCCTAGGGTACTGAATGAACTCAAGGAGATACTGGCTGCACCTCTGACTGTTCTTTTCAACAGCTCACTGGAAACAGGTGTAGTTGCAATGTAGTGGAGGAGGGCAGATGTAGTCCCTTTTCATAAAAGTGGTAGCATGTAGGAGGAGGATGGATATTATAGGCCAGTCAGTCTGTCCTTGGTGGTGGGAAAGTTAGTGGAATCACTGTTAAAGGAGACAACAGTGGAACATCTTGAATCAAATGGGTTACAAGACCAGAGACAGCATGGGTTCACGGGGTGGGGGGGAGATGCCATGTTAAATGAATCTTATAGATTTCTTTGTTTGGGTGACTAAAGCATTAGATCAGGGTGGTGCAGTGGATGTGTCATACCTAGATTTCACTAAGACATTCAACACCATTCAAAACAGGAGACTATTAAACAAGCTGGGGAGATTAAGAGTGGGTGCAAAGGTGGTAAACTAGGTAAGAAATTATGGGATAGGAGACAGAGGATTGTGGTTAATGGAATTCACTCTGAAGAGAAGAAGGTGACCAGTGGGGAGTCTCAGAGACTAGTACTGGGACAGTCCTCTTTAAATATACTGGTGCAGTAGCACCAGTATAGTTAGAGTTAGAGTTTGCAGGGAAGTTTAATGTTAAACCTCAAACTTTGCACTTTAATAACTTTGGAATCAGTCGAGGGACTTGCACAAAATTTAGTGTTCTTTGTGGATGGTGGACGGTCTCTTGATGTGCTGCCAAATTTAATGCCAATCCCTTTGTAGTTTTTGAGATACAGAGTGTTAAAAAACAGAGGGTTTTGTTCTTCTGGCTGTTTTTTTTTTGATTTTGCTCACCTGTATCTCAAAAATGGGTTAACATTAGTGGCTGAAATTTTCAGATTAGAACACCTTGACCTCACAGATGTGCCTTTTGAAGATTTTGTGTATAGATAGTAATCTGTTCCAAGGTTATTGAATTAAATAATCCCCATTATTTCCTATGGGAAAAAATTAGGTGTCAGGCATGATGCAGGATTGTGGCCATTTTCAATGCAGAATACTGCATCAAACTGTCATGTTAGATGCAGAATCCTGCATCAAAGTACCATTTAAGGCACTGTGCCCTTTTTATTGCATCGCCAACATCGGGTCCCCAATATCCATGTCGGCAGCAGAAACCCACTATCACCACCACAAGCACCACAGATGTGGCACACTGGGAGTCCACCCCAGTATGCCAAATGTCGTTGTTTTTCCCCATTACCTGTTAAATAAAGAAAACTGTCCCCACAAAATTTTTTACTTTGATGTAGAATTCTGCATCGAAGTGCTGTGGTCTGCCCCCTCACCCAAATTCCTCACCCACATCGTGGTGCCCAATGCACACACACACTTAGTTATGTGGCACACTGGGAGCCTACTCCAGTGTGCCCAAATGTTTTTTGTTTTTTTTTGTTAATTACCTGTTAAATACAGAAAACTGTCCCCTGACATCTTTTATCTTTGATGCAGAATCCTGCATTGAAATATTCGATGCAGGATCCTGCCTCAAAATATTGTGGTCTGCCCACATACCCAAATTCCTCACCGACATCAGGGTGCCCAATCCCCTTGCTGGTATACCTCCCACCCCCCACACACCCACTCAGTTATGTGACATACTGGGAGCCCTCCCCAGTGTGTCCAAATATTTTGCAAGTCTTTTTTTTCTTCACAAAACCAGGATGCCCAGTCCCAGTGTTAGATACCCCCTCCCAAGCCCACTTTCTTTGCCGACAGAGGTGCCCAATCCCCCTGTCAGCATGATGATCTCCTCCCCAAAATCAATTATATGGCAAACTGGGAGCCACCCCAGTATGCCCAAATTTTTGTTTTCATTTTTGTTCCTGTAAATGATGAAAACCATCCATCGAAATCTTTTTTTATTTTGTTTTTAACCTCTAATGAAGAAAATGGTTCATCGTCCTCTCCCCATCCCTCCCCATCCCCACCCTCCCTCCCTCTGCACACCCAGCTCCCCACACTCACCCATACTTACCCTTCGGAGGTCAGGAGTTACGATCTTTTCTGGATCGGGAGATGTCTGCACTCTTCAAAGATGAACTGCGAAATGAGGAATTGGGTAAGCTCTGTATAATGGTACCGAATGGGAGGATTCAACTTAGGTTGATATTTCAGACAATTTTAGGTCTTTTGGCCCCCAGTTTTCAACATGAGGTTCTTGGGACCCCTCCTCATGAACACTGTCACTGTTATTTTGTTTCTTGGTCCCAAAAGTTAATTTCACAGTCGCTGCAGAGAATTACCTTTAGGGACCAGTTCATGAAATGATAGTGCCACTGTTCATGAGGTGGGGTCCCAAAAAGCCCACGTTGCAGTTTTGGTGAGAAAATTCCTAAAAATGACTGCATTATGAGCATGCATTGCACATTTTCTACGCACGCTGGTAACATTACCAATTTTTTATATTTTCACTCCAGATTCTCAACATTGCCATTTATAACACCTCCATATGAACAGCTCAGCTTTCATTTTCCATATCTTGCCCAAAATTTGTTTTCACACCTGTGGCACAGAGTGGCATTGTCACTGCATGAAATCAACTTTTGGGATGAATTAACAACATGACAGTGCCACTGTTCATGAGGAAAGGACCCATAAAGCCCATGTTGCACACTTTCTACGCACACTTGTAACTTTGCCACTGTTTCATATTTTCACTCCAGATATTCAACATTGCCATTTTTTCACACTACCCTATGAACAGAATAGCTGTCATTTTGCACATCTTGTCTGGAATGTGATTTTGCACCGGTGGTGCAGAATGGCACTGTCACTGTGCGAAATAAACTTTTGCTATGAATTTACAAAATCACAGTTGCAGTGTTCATGAGGGGAGATCCCATAGTGCCAATGTTGAAAATTTGGTAAAGAAATTCCAAAAAATAAGCATGTTACAAGCATACATTGCACAATTTCAATGCATGCTCGTAACTTTGCAATGGTTTCCCATTTTTAACACTGTTGAACTATATGGATGGAGGGATGGGAGCACAGGGTCTGAAGGACCCAGGCTCCCACTGTAACATATGGATACTGTTGTACTATCTCTATGGAGAGACCCTGTGCTCACCACCATTACATATGGACACTGTTGTACTATCTGGATTGTGTGATGGGAATGCAGGGTCCGAACAACCCTGCGCTCCCACTGTGACATATGGACAGTGTTGTACACCTCCTCATGAACCGTACAGCTGTCATTTTTAACATACTGCCTGAAATATGTTTTCAAATCTGTGCCACAGAATGGCATTGCTGTGCGATTTCAAATTTCAGGACGGATTAACAAAATCACAGTGCCACTGTTCATAAGGAGAGGTTCCAAACAGCCCATGTTGAAAATTTGGTTAAAAATATCACATGGCAACTGAGGTTATGCAAAGAAGTACAAAGTAATGCACCTGGGAAGAAGAAACCCTGGGAAGCTCTACGGGGTGCTACGGAAGGTGCTGATGATCACCAAAGAAGAAAAAGACCTAGGAGTTCTCTTTTCTGATCAACTAAAGGTGTCAAAACAAGGGAAGGGTGATAAGGCACTTGGCATATGGAGACGATCCTATCCTAATTTTCAGCCCTCTCTTTCACCTGTAGAGAAATATAGTTCAGTTCATAAAAAGTGAGGCAATTAAATGCAAAAAACTTTGTTCATACACCAGTTAGGATTTCTGTCATGCCCTTGATAGTATGGAAATATCACGTTAGGGTGTCAAATCATAATAGCACACCCAGACTCAAAACACAGTTACACACATTGCTAACATACAGAACTTTAACAGCAACACTTACAACAGCTTATGTTACACACACTCATAAGGGTCATCACTCTTAAGCCAACTTATGTCCATAATGCTCAGTAGAACACATTAGTCAGTTATATAAAATAACAACTGTACTGCAGACTTCCTATTCTTACCTATTCTACTGAGCGTTAGGGACATGAGTTGGCATATCTTGATTGACAACCCTGTCCTGGAGAAATTTTTTTAACTGCTACATAGGGATCATGTGGACATGCCAAATTGTAGTGGAAAATGTATTCATAATTTTTCTTTCTTTCTAAATGTTACCACTATGAGAATTTTGGTTGGGGAAGCAGAAAGGATACACATATTTCTGCCTGGGGTAAAATTAAACTGTCGGTCTAAAACTATACAGTATAGTACAATACAGTATAATATGTCTAAAAACCCATTTCTGTCCTCACATTCTTACGTGCACTTTTCTGTCCCTTTCATTTCAGAATAAGGGTCGGCAGATGACTCTAGTGCTGGAGGAGGATATGATGGAACAAAGTGGGGCAGTGTTGCTAGAAGCCCTACCATGCCACCAGATTTAGACAATCAGCAGGACAGCAGGGAGGGAAGATGGCTGCTTCTGTGCCCATTGGGTAGAATTCCATTGCCCTCCTTCTGCCTCACCCCCTAGAAAATGCGAATTACAAAAAGTATTTTATTTAAAAAAAAAACTCTAACTTTAACTTACAGTTGCCTCTCAGTGTGTTTTCTTGATTGTAACAGTTTCATGCCAGTTTCCTGTTTTTAACTTAGTAAAGTTGTTTTTAAAATAATGCCAGTAGGGAAAATGGGTAAGTGGGGTAGGGGCTGGGAAAACAAAGTTCTTGTAGTGAAATCCAAAGTCTGACAGCCTCAGAGTCAAAAACATGAAAACACTGCTGCTATATGAGATTTATTCCCCCAAAAGACATAAAGCAGGTTAATGGTGTAACAGTGCAGCATACTGTACTGTGTATCAGGGAAACCATGCTAAGCCTATATTAAAAACAGCTTGTTGAGTTAAAATGACTTGAGATTCCCCATTCAGTACCAAACAAGCACTAAAGCAAGAGTGTGCCTTCTTCATCTTTCCCATGTAAAGTAAAATACTGTGGACCCAATATTCAAAAAAGCACAACATGGAGTGCAAAGGCTTGAGCTGCACTTTGCAAGTGCCCAGGATTCCAAAGATGCTATATTTAGTCGCATAGCACAGTGGCACCATCTGACTGAATATATAGCCTTGCTGATGCAGCGCCAAGTAAAGTAGTGCTGCCCCAGCATCGATCCCTGTTGTGCAGAGAATAGCACTGCCATAATGGATAGCATTGGAGCGCTATCCCCGATATTGAGAGGGACTCATGCAAATGAGCCCATTGGGCACACAAGGCACTAAGGAGCCATTTGCATGCTCATTATGGGACCATTTTCATGGGTAGCAGTGGCAAGCTTGTGCAACACTGCCCCCCCGACTGCCTGGTCTCATGGGATGAACAATATCCCTGGTGCCTACTGTTAATCCAAGCCCTCTGATCACCAGCCCTTATGAGGTGGGAGGGAAATTGTTTAACCAGGAAAGGCACACTAAGCCAGAGCTTGTTTCCAGATACAACCTGAGAGTACAAAGAAGTTAAATGATTTGCTCAGGGTCATACAGTAAGGAAGTAGTGGCTGATGGGTTTCTAACCCAGATCTCCAGGTTTGCAGCTCAGTGCCCTTAACCACCATGTTATACTGCCTCCTAGAACATAAACTCCCTGGTGTCTAGCACCCCCCCCCCCATCGATCCCCAGCCTGTATGATAATTATATCATCCCTGGTACCTAGCAGTAACCCCAGCTGATCACCAGCCTGTATTATAACTATGTAATCCCTGCTGCCCAGCAGTCCCCCCTGCACCAATACCTGGCCCATAAAGGACAATGGCTCCCTTGTGTCCAATGCCCCTGGACCTGACCCCCAGCCCTGTAGAAGGCACCAATGTCTTGGTGGTTAGTGGTCCCCATCCTACGACTGCTGTCCTGAGTACAGTAAGTGATGTTCCTGGCATCCAATGATTTGTCTGGTCCCTGAACCCCACCCTGTCACATACAAAATATTCCCTGGTTTCTAGTGGTTCCCCATCTTTTTGGTCCCCAATCCAAACTCTGCAACAAGGACAACACCCTGACCTGTCTAAATGAGAACAGCTGTTATGTTACAAATCAGAGTGCACAAACCAACCCCACTAATTTCCTGGTGTGCTATGGTAACCCCATGCTGGACATAGGACACCACTGTGTAGGCATTGTTGTCAACCTGTAAAATATAACAATGTGAGAATATGCAAGAAATATTGAATAATGCATGGTAATGATGTTATGAATATATGTCATAAATGCAAGCATTTATACATGAAGAAAAGTCTCCTTGAAAAAACAAAACTACTTTATAAACATTTTCTATTTGGGAAGGACTCTGAAAAGTCCACATTTACAGCTGTTAGCATGAATGACAGAGCAGCAATAAGCCATACTGTTGTCAAATGGTTGGTAGGTAGGTAGGTAAAACTTAATTTTTATACAGGAAATGCATGTCACTTGGACTTTAACAGTCCATTTCACAAGACAGTCCTGTGTGTTATCAGCTAAGTTTCAATAAAAAACACAAATAAAAGAAAGAAAAGCACTTGATCTTAGACAATGCTACAGAGGACACAAACAGTACCCTATAATTATATACAATATTTAAAATTGCTTACAATAAGTGACCAAAGTTCCGTCAATCAATTATATGCTTTGGCAGATAAAACAGAACAGTTCCTTAACTGCTGAGGCAAAAGTCCACTGTCCTGGGAGTACGCGTAATGTACATGGTAGTTTGTTCCATAGGGGAGCTGCCCATACCTCTCAACCTCTCAGCATTAAAAATCATAGCACTGGCCTTCAAGAATCATAGCAAATGGCCAGAATGTGTATCACTTTCTTATTTTAAACAATAATATGTCTACAAATAGTGGGCCCCATATAGTTAGTGTTAAGGATTGTTTCTATCAACTTAGTTCGGTGATTTAATACATTTGTTTTTCCAGAAACAGCTCTAACATTATTAAGAATATCAATAAACCTATGCAGAGCAAGGGTAATTTTTTTTTTTAAACAGTATTTTTTTTCTGCCTCATACCTTGCCCGCATTGGCCCCTCTCTTCAAGGTCTCATTGGTGACCTGTCTCCCTGAGCTCTTCTGGTGCCACAGGTGTATATGGGTGCCCCGTTCCATGGAACCTAGATCTCTGGATTGCCCCCTGGGGGGGGTGGAGGAGCCGCACATCCCAACTCCTGCCAACATTGATCGGAGAGTGCACCTTACTCCTCGGACCGGATTCCTCTGAGAACCGTTCCCCGAGACCCATCTACCAGTGCCAGTGTGAGAGTATTTTCCACTCTTTCTCCTGCCCCCTAGATGTCAGTGTACAATGAGGGCCAATGAGCCAGGAGATGTGCTGAGACATGCCTCCTGCTCCAGCCCCCTGCTGACATCTGGCCCCTCCAGTGCTGCTTCCCCCTATTCCACACCTACCACCCAAGCTCCCCCAGGTGGCAGTATTGTGGCAGAAGCTTGCAGATCCTCCCCTCCCAGAGAAGGAGAGTAGTCATCGGGTGCTCAATTCTCCTACTCCCCTGCTGACCCCCGGTGGCCCATGTTCATTCCCGAACACGGGTCACTGGCATGGTGCAAGGTAAGGCAATCAGTGTCTCAGCCCTCAGCACCACCAGGCCAGCCAGAGCAAGCGTAAATTTGAGTGTGAAAATCATAGCACTATGTGAAATTCATAGCAGTTGACAGGTATGGAGCTGCCCGAGAGTTAAGTGTTTTGTCCCCATATTTATTTTTCCATTTTCTCTGATAAATTTTACTTAGATGAACTGTTCTTGATAATTCCCTTACTGTTCGCTTCAGCTGAGAAAAGTAGTTCAGGAATACTATGTTCGGGATAAAATGTCTTGTACTTGTGAATTAGGATTAACCAATTCCTAGTGTATTCGATATCGAGGGGCTGCCATCCCAGCCTGCTTAATAGTAAACAATGATGTGTCCTGTAGCTGCACTGCAACCCATATCTTGCTATTTTATGTTGTAGTTTACCTAACCTGTTCAATGATTCTTTATTTGCTGTGTGATAAAAAAATTCCCCATATTTCAGGGTGGGCAGAATGAGCTGCTCAGCCACCCTTTATCTGTCATTAATTTTTAACATTTTGTGGGTCTCCTTAAAGCTCCCAGCTTCTTATTTGCTTTTTTAATAGTTATAGCAATATGGTTGCTAAAGGTTACTTGAGGGTCAAAGACTACTCCCAAATAACAATAACTATCCACCAGGTCTATTTTTCTTTGTTACTTGTGAAAATCTGTATTTGTGAAGAATTATTTGGTGCAAAATGCATCAATTTGGTTTTTTGATATTCTTAAGTAGCTGTGACCTGGTGAACCACTCCACTACCTTTACAAAGTCAGCCTGCAGCTTAATCTGAAGGTCCAATACATTTCCCCTTGTGGTTATTATAACTGTATCATCTGCATACAGCCTTATTGCTGTATGCTGTACCACATGAGGTAATTCATTGTTAAAAATCAGGAACAAGAGGTGTCCCAGTATGGAGCCCTGAGGGACCCCTCTGGTTACTTCTCCTGGCTTTGATATACACTTCTGTACTTCGACCCTCTGGGTCTGCCCAGTTAAGTAAGATGTTAACCAATTTAGAGGACCATCAGAAAAGCCCAGACACCTTAACCTAGAAGTACAAATCAGATTATTAAATTCCAGCAAAGCTGTAAAGGTTGAATAACCCA
Organism: Neoceratodus forsteri; assembly: GCA_016271365.2. Lineage (NCBI taxonomy): Eukaryota > Metazoa > Chordata > Ceratodontiformes > Ceratodontidae > Neoceratodus > Neoceratodus forsteri. The sequence goes on from CM057454.1 coordinate 26,100,529, forward strand.
TATGGAAGCCTGATTGGTAAGGAGTCAGTAGACTGTGTCTATCAATGTACTCGCTAATCTGTCCATTTACTAATTTTTCTAAGCATTTTGAAAAGGTAAACAACAAGACTATTGGTCAGTAGTTGTTTACCTCTGCTGCATCTCCTCCTTTATGAACAGGTATAATTTTACTCTCCCTCCAGGACAAAGGGAAATAACCTTGCTGCAAGCTCCAATTAAAAATATACGTGATTATTGGAGCTATATATTGGGCTATTAGTTTCAAAAATCTACCCTTCAGTTCATCTGGTCCTGTTGACTTTTGTGCATTTAGAAAGTGAAAAGACAAATAAGTCAACTTACAGCAAAATATTCCAGTTACTCTTATAACCATAACAGGGTGTCACATGCACATACAGTAGTTCAGTACCAATCAGTATTTAAAAGTGGTGGCAGCCTGGTTATTAAACACTCTCCATGATAATTACAAGTAAGCGTTAAATCACAGGTACTGTATAAGCTATATAAATAAACTGTATATAGAGTAAACAGTGTAAACTGCACAGCACTACTCTAAAGTAACCAGTGAGTCCATTGACACACACCTGATGACCAGTGATGTCCCAAACTCAGCCTTGACCGTCAGCGTACTCTCTCCCATGAAGAGTGAAGTAAGGAAGCAGTATAGTGCCATCCACAAACAAAGGTGGGTAAAATCATGAATATTCAGCCTACCTTGTAGGCATTTCTGCCATTGTTGCCCCAAGCAAACCAAGCTGATCCTGTAAAACATTACATGTGGTCAGTGACGGGCAGAGGCCTATGTAGTGTGCAATATGCCACAGAGTGACTACAGTATCAGTGCCAGTGCACAGAATTCTACTTACCCTTTCAGAAGCAACCCTTCACCAGTCAGAACCCAGATAAATCATGTTGAGGCTGAGTGGTAGCAGGACTCTTTAGCTGTTTCTGTCTTTGCAATCCAGATACAAATTTAAATCTGCGATGGGCTCTGTACATGCAGTTGCACTTGGTGTTGGAAGTCAACGTAGTAAAACCTACTGCCTACAAATAACACAGAACTACAGAAAGGAGGAAGTACCGAGGGCTTGTAGTCCTCGGGGAGTCTAAGTCAACTACAGGGCATTGAAATCTTCAGTTAATTACTTTTTAGGGCTCAACAGAGACTTAATGATACACATAAAGGGATTACATCCACTAAAATGTAAATTTTAAAGCTGCATTTTTCTGGGCTTTAGGCAGTGCAAGGCAGGAGTGACACAACTTCCAGCCCTTGGGGCTTAAGTCAAATGCTCAGAGTAAGCACCGCGAGCTCAGCGAGAGTGTGCGGAGACATGCTCAGAGACTCGCGTGTCGTAGCGCATGTCTGGCATGTCCAGTGGGGACACGGGGATTAGAGCCCACCCACTACAGGAGTATTAAGCAGCAATATTGTAAGTAAGCAGGATTCTTATCCCTATATAAATCTGCCATTATTTGAAGGAGGGAAATTACCAGCTATGATGCAGAACACACAGGTGACAGAGGGACTTATAATGGTATTGCACAGAAATGGGGCTATTATGAAATACTGTACCTGCCAGATGTATACACTTAAGTTGAAAACACCCCAGGAGGAAAAAGTCATATGTAGTAAATGTTCAGAACTAGAATTAGTAAGGGAGGAGCTACAAACCCTTAGAAATCATCTGGCCAGTACTGAAGAGGGTGTACATAGAACCCAAAGGTTACACCAACAAGAACAATCTCAAAGCACAAACCAGGCAACCACAGGATCTAGTGGAGGTGACATGGAAGTCACTAGTTGGGCCACTATAGTGCAATATCCCAAAAATAAAAGAAAAGGGCCCTAGGTAGCAATGGTATTGCTCTGCATAACAGATATACCCCCTTGAGCATAGCAGAGGAGGAGGAACAAGGAGGAGCTGACTTAATAGAACATTCCCCAGTAGTTAGTAACAAACCAAAACATTTCCTGGTGATTGGGGACTCCATATTAAGGAAAACTGACTCAATCATCTGTAAACAAAATAAAACCAATACAGTCTTAAGTTGTCTACCAGGTGCCTGGGTTAAGGATCTAAAAGATAGACTACCTCGACTAATGGATATCAAACAGGGTAGTCAAATTACAGTAATTCATGTGGGGATAAATGATGCAGGGAAGGATCACAAGAAAGACATAGCTAGTGAAATTATGGAATGCTCTGACATGATCATACAAGCAGGTCAAACTCACATAATCTCGGGACTACTACCAAATTTATACCCTGAGGTGGAAAAGAATCTCACCATCCAAAGAATAAATGCTCGAGTAATTAATGAGTGTAAAACCACCAATATAAGTTTCCTGCACACCTGGGATACTTTTTTCAAAATGAAACATTATATGCCAAAGATGGGTTGCACCTGAGCCCCCTGGGAACATCAAATCTCACCACTCAAACAGCAAGTGAAATTCACGTTCATTTAAACTAGTTTGGGGGGGAGAATTTTCATGAAAACATCCCCACAATAGGCCAGAGAAACTAAGAAAAGGACTAAAAATGAAAGTAAATATAAATGAGCTAAAATGTCTACTTGCTAATGTTAGAAGCATAAGAGATAAGAAAGAAGAACTGGAAGCATTAATATGTAATGAGATTGATGTGGTTGGTCTAACTGAAACCTGGTGGACTCCAGAGAACACATGGGGCAGAGAAATAGCAGGCTATACAATTTATCACTTGGACAGAAAGAAAAGAAAGGGAGGGGGGTAGCAGCATATATATCAAACCACATTAAATCCATAGGTATATCAGACCAGATCAAACATGGAGCTGTAGATACCGAAACTATTTGGATATGGCTGAAAACAGGGGAAAGAAACTGGTTAATTGTGGGAGTAGGATATAGACCCCCAGGGTTAAGCTATGAAGATAGTATGCCTATACTTAAGGAAATAGAGAAAGCCTGCACCATGGAACAGGTAGTGTTGATGGGGGACTTTAATGTATGGGATATAGACTGGGACACACAAATAGCAAATAAAGCAATAAGCAAAGAGCTACTAGATATCATGAGCCAGGTAGGCATATGTCAATATGTTAAGACATGAGGAGAAAATATATTGGATTTATTTCTGGCAACTAAGGAGATCAGGATCACCAACTGTAGGGTCTGCCCCCTTCCCCAGGAAATAGCGATCATTGCAGTGTCCTCTATACAGTGAATAAACATGCCCCCGTTACAAAAGGATGTAAGGAGATCTATCTCTTTAATACTGCTGATAAGGAACTTATAAGAGATGAATTAAGGAAGCTACAGTGGGAAACCATATTTGAAACTAAAGCTATAAGCGACATATGGGAGAGCTTTAAACATCACATTACTGCATTATGCAATAAATATATTGACAAAAGAAAGAAATATAATAATAAGGGTCTGAAACCAAAGTGATTCACGTTTAAGATAAAAAAAAATCTTAAAAGAAGAAACAGAAGCTGTATAAAGCTTATAAAAGTGAGAAAACAAAGGCTGCATGGGTGAAGTATATGGATGCACAGAGACAATGTAAAAAAATAATCAGGAAAAGTAAGCAAATCATGGAAAAAAGGCTAGCTAGTGGGGCAGGGAAGGATAATATGCAACAGTTCTACAGTTATATAAACTCACTTCGTAAAACACATACAGGGCTATGTACTCTTAAAACAGATGACAAAGTAGTTGAAGACCCAGCAGAAATGGCAAATATCTTTAATACAAATTTTGCTACTGTTTCTCCCATAAACAAGGAGCGAATCATCAGTTCAAAAAGCCGGCCTCACCCCCTATACATGTAACTGAAAGCACTATAAATGAGATACTAAGCTAAAGAATACACATTCTACAGGACCAGACAATATATCAAATGTCATGCTAAAATTACTCTCCCCAGAGGTTGCCAAACCACTAGAATTAATATTCTTAAAATCACTGCAGGAGATGGAGATCCCACAGAACTGGTTAGGTGCAACTGGAATTCCTATACACAAAAAGGGTGATAGAGCAAATTATGCAAATTACTGTCCAATCAGCTTGACGTCTGTCCCAGGGGAGATATTGGAGACTATAATAAACAAGCATTTGTCAATGTCGAATGTTTGCTTGCTGGCATTGGCATTGATAGTGTAGGAGTTACAGAGCTGCATAAGAAGGATTGTCTCTAAAAGACAAGCCCCTCTGTTATAGGCCTGGAAGCCTAGAAGGAGTCAGAGAAGGAGGGAGAGGGAGGAACTGGAAAATAGGGGGCGGGACTTTGAAGAAGTGGTCATAGGGGAAGGGACAGAAAAAGAAAGGGGCTTGGCTCCAGGGAGGATGACATCACAGAAAGGGGTGGGGCAATAAAGAAAAAAGTAGCAGAGGATAGGTCAAAGGGAGAGAGAGAGTAAAAGAGAGCAAGGGGTGGGTGCAGAATGGGGGGAATAAAAGGGCTGCACAAGGGAGCTCTCCCTCACTTCTGCTAGGCAAAAACATTTTTGATTTGCTTAGCACATCAGTCGGAGAGTTCCTGAGGTTTGTTGTGACAAGATTTTGTTGGGTAAGACAAGCTTTTTTAGGAGCCATGTCATTTGTTGTCAAGGATAAGGACTAGGGAAGTACAGGGAATTAGAAAGGCTTTTTGTAGTAATGCGAATTTAAAATTTTTTAAAAAAATAAATAAATAAAATAATACACACATATATATATATATTTATTTAGATATACACGTATATCTAGGGAAGGTTGTAAGGTCAGTGCTGTAGATTTTAATAAAAATGGCAGAAGGGAGGGTAGGTCTGTTCTTTAGACATGGTTATAACGTAGAGTACTGAGATAGTTGTCAGCGATAGATGGGGCCTTGCTGTGGCAAAAAGAGAGACCCTGTGGACCATGAGGAGCCCATGGCTAGGAGTAGTGGTGGTGTTGGTGCTCGTGAAGCCCCCCTTCCTTCTTAAGGCCTAAGTTGCTTTAGTAACTGTGTGATAGTGACACAGGGTTCTTTAGTCAGGTATTGGGGCTAACTCAAAAATGATAAAAAATATATATATAGATATATAGTTTAGAAGGAGAATTGTAGCTGGAAGCCAAGATGGGCTAGAATGGCAGGCTATAAAGAATTGTTAAGGAGCGCAAAAGATAGGCGTAGTTTCTGCTGGACAGAGGGTCAGGAGTTTCGGATGCAGGTAGTCCGGTGAGCTGGTTTTGAGAGGGAGGTTTCATATGGTGCTATTTACCTAACAAGCATGGTACAGGTCAGAGACTTGAGGTGGGGATATTTGGTGGTGTTCTTTGTAGCAAGATTATGGAAACTAAATGAGTTGGCGAGGGGGCATTTGACATTCAACTGTAGCTATTGCATACGGTATTTTATCTAGTTAGTAACTGTTTATGAGCTGGATTAGTGCTGCTTCTCAAAGGAATCATTTATGTATGATTACATCATTAGAGTTTCATTGAGTATGAGTGTTTAAATGCTCGGGACCCATTGCTACCACATGGCTGGATAAGGGACAAAGAAAAAGATATGGCTAGTGGTTAGTGTGTGGTTTTTAGTGGTAGGGATGACCGCATGGCCGGGGGTACAAAAGTGGGTCATAGAATCAGCGGACTAATGGAACAGGGGTCGATAAGGACCACCCAGGGACCGGGTTACAGATATGGAGCACAAAAAATATATATATAAATAAAAAAAAATGGGCAGACGTGGGTAAGAGGTTGTCAGGGATGGGGGGGTGAGAGAGCTCCCGGGGAGCGAAAAGGGCCAGTCCCAGCCTTATAGAACATCCATTTTTAATGGACTTGTCCCCGTTGGTGACTCAAAATGAGAGGGATAAGAGAGATTGAGCACCTGCAGTGGCACCATCCTAAAAATGGCGCTTGCAGGGCTGAGGGGCCAAACAACTGCTGCATGGTGGTCGCCATTTTGAAGCTGTCCATGGGCAGCTGCCATTTTGAATACATGTACAAGGAAGGGTAGTCAAAGAGGAGAGTTTATGGATAAGACTTGGAAGCAAAGGGATTTTAAAAAGGATATCAAGGGAGGTGGTTAGGATATATAAAAAAAAAAAAGGAAATGCCGGACCTATCACTAACACATGGCCATATACAGGACAAATGGTGGGGGGATAGAGAGGAGATGGCTGGGGATAATTGTTGTGGTGAGGTGTGGACAAAAAGAAAGGAGCAAAAGGGCTTGAAGCTCCTACAGCAGTGACATTCTGACTTGGGGGCCATGTAGATGATGAGGCAAAAATGGCGCTGCATGGAGGTTTGTTTTGACATGGAGAAAGACTGCGGGGGGGGGTTTGGGAACAGGGATCCAGCACTGCTGCTACAGGGGGACTGGTAGTAAAGAGGGATAGCTTTAAGATTTGGGGGGCGCTTCTATGGCATAATAAGAATGAAGTTCAACTGCTAACCTACAGTATATTGGGCTGATCATTGTTAAGAGGACACAAAATTCATTGGGCATCAAGGCCACAAGGCTTATGGCTGTAGAATAAAAGAGATCCATGTGTCTTCTGTTTACAACAGCAGATATTCTAGCCAAAAAGGTTTGCCATGATCAGTGTCCCTCATCATCATAGCCCTGGGATGGGCACCGCAGTATTTAGGTTATGAGACCCATTACAGCTGGCAAGATAATTGTGTTCCAGGGTATCTAAGGGGTCGGCACCCAGTTTTGTCTTTGGAAATTTTTGAATTGAGAAATAACATTGCTGAGTTTATCCATGACCACTGATCTTAGAATGGAGGCTTTCTTAGAACAAGGCACATTTTGGGGACAATAGTGCCACTTCAACTGGGGTCAAGGTGGTGCTACTTGGTAAAAATGGGACAGGTTGGGTCATTCCAAAATCCTATTTTTAGTATTTCAAAGGAAGTCCAAAAAACAATTTTGGAAAATGGGGGGCTAGTCCCAGGTACTGGTGTGTGCGTGCTGAGAAGTAATATATCAGGTGCGGTTAGGGGGCATCACAGCCAAAAAATAAATAAATAAATAAATAAAAATAAACAACATATGATGTGACTACATGGGGCTGCAGAGGGAGGCACTGTCTGCTCAAAATAGATTATGGACAGCAGGACTGGGGGGGGACCAGCTAGGTGATATTTTCTTCCTTGCTGCACACTACAGTACTGTTGCCACTGTCAAGGTCAGCCCCGCAGCCAGCTACGTCCATCGGACCAATGCGGGGAAGTGTGTGTGGGAGAGCCTGATGGTGTAGGATGTTTTCAGCATATTGCTGAGGAATTTCAATTCAGTGGGGGATCACTTTAAATGCTCCATTGCAGTGGCTATAAGGTATCCCCAGCCCTGGGGCCAGCAGCCCTGTTGATCATTATGGGGAGGTGTTGGGCTAGATTAGTGGACTGTTAGGGTGTCGGGGATTAATGCAGATCAAGGTTGCCACTAGGAGGAACAAAATAGAGTCAGAGATTGTTCATAGTAGGATCCCAATGCTGAGTAGGAATCATGCTGGGGTCTTAGGCATCATCTTGGGCAGCTGTCATGGCCTAGGTAAGAGGCCAGGGGCCCAAGTGGCTGTATTATAGACCAAAAGGTTACTGCCCCGGGTGAAATGTGGGTGGCAATGTCCATTTATCTTAGGTAATGATAGTGGGAGTTCAATAATTTGCCTGGTGTAGTATCCAACACCAATCATTGTGAGCTAGCCCTAACAATATGGTAAGGTTTCTGATGGTCCTGTCCACAGGCCTATGGTACGGTGACAGTTGTTGCCTTCATGCTGAGAGTTGCTTGTTCCAATGATGCCTGCCATCTGTTTTGAGCAACCAATCACCTAGGGGCATGAGGAGAGGTATCCCATCCAGTCATAGGTGGGGGTTTTGCTAATGGTGCCAGGAATTTTGGGAGGCCCTTGGCATGAGGTGAAAGCTGGGGGGCAGGCAGTGCAGTATTGGTGTCAGATATGCAATCATCCTAGAGAATTTCAAGGGCTATATAAAAAAAATACAATCTTTAGATTAAAGAACAGAATCATTCCTAAGGGATGCTATTGTGGAGCACAGCAATTCCAGCCCGAGGCTCGGGGAAGTGCAATTTGGAATATAACAATTTTAAGTCTGGAGCCTGGCATACTGTGCATGTCTGACCTTTAACACCAGTCAGAGAGTGTGAGGAGCTTCATCCCCATCTCATGATAACATTTGAGTGGTGGGGTGACAGTCAGCAAGGGGTGATACAGCAGCACCCTTAGTGGGGGAAGGAGGGCAGTGGGTGGGACAACAGGGGGCTGGATGACCTGGTTAATGCAGGACTACTTAATAGATGCAGTACATTACAAAACAAAAAAAAAAGAAGAAATGGCGCTATAGGAGCAGGGATGCTGGGGATAAAAATCAAGGGGGTTGGGGAGAAATAAATCAAAAAGGGAGGATGCTTCAGATGAGGCAGTGAGTACTGGAGCATTGGCACTTTGCTTGCAGAGCTGTTGGGCTGAGGCATTTTCACACATCGCTTGACTTAATCCACGGCAAGTTAAAAAGGGGGCTGTGCCATGGGGTGGTTTGTAGTGCAGTGGTCAGGGATAACGTGACAGTACAAGAAGAGAACTCTTGAGTGTTTTCAAGATGTTAGAGCTCAGTAGAACAAGGATGTAAGTGGAACAGTCTGGGGCCAGAAAATAGACAAGGTCGCAGATGGGTAAATACTATGGAAGGTTGGGAGGTTCTGAGTAGGGAAGAATCATTGAGAGGATGAATAGGGGGTAGCAGAAAAAGAGCAGGATAGGAGAAGGCCCATCCTGAAACAGTTGGTTGAAGGGGACTTTTAAAGGTACTGCCACAGGTCGACTACTATACTTTGAGTCTGTTTTTGTTCGAATCAGGTTCAAGGGCAGATATGGAGGGGTATTTTTGCAGATATGTGATGGGGGGCCAGCGGAAGGTGGCCCAGGTAAAGAATAATTGATAGGGTGGGCCGTGGGTCCAGACTGAGTGTTGGGGGGGAATGTCAGGTCTTGGGGCCAATAGTGAGGGTGGCTGGTTGTTCATTCAATTGAATGGATAAGGTGCACCAGGGGATCCTGGATGGGGGCACAGAAGAAGGAAGCAGGGCTCTGGGGTGGAGAACCAGGGGATATTTATCACATTAAGTCAGATGGGGCAGCTGTGGAGGCCACAGCCCTATGGGGGCTGAGGAATTTGAGCAGGGGAACATCCAGATGATATAAAAAGAGCATCAGAAAGAGGACTCACAAAGGAAGTGTTTTGTCTATCCACAGGAAGGGAAGCGGGGGGGGTGTGCATATAAAAAATAAGTGGTCACATTATTTGTTTATATGTTGCACAGAGAATGATTGCAAGAAAGAAATATGGAGCATGAGACATTCCTGAATATGGGGGACCAAGAGACAGGCCAAATGGAAGCCTGGGGAAGAAAACAATTACTTTTGGGCTACTGAAGGTACGGTTCTGATGGAGGGATGTGCAAGGGATGCATTGGGCTCCCAGTTATGCCACGGATGGATGGGACCTGCCTGACCAATCTAAGAACCTAACTTAATTATTGTACATTCGGGGGGCAAGTGATTTAGGTGCAGGTCTGTGGTTACTAATGGTAATCAGATGCAGGAAGACTGGAGAGTGTAAGAGTTTTTGGGGGCCTAGCGTCATGTTAGGTAGTAGAAGATGGCAGTAAGAAGGTTACGGGACATGCAAAAAAAAAAGCCTGAGCAGACAAAGGATGTACAGAAGAGGGAGGAAAAGTGCATGTGTGTGTGTGGGGAGGGGGGGTGAATGCGGCAGGATGGCATAAGGAAAATAAAAAATTGGGTTGTATAGAGCAGAGATGCCCAGCTGGTGGAGATGGGGAAACACACGGTCATTGCAAAAATTGAGAGGGGCAGGGATCCTGGTTGGGGACTTCACAAGAAGGAAGGAAGCCCACCTTCCAATGCAAGCTGGAGACGGGCTAGTGGAAGAAGGTGAAAGAAAATATTTTCTGGAAGGGAGGGGGGAGAAATTCTGGAGTTATACCAAGGCGGGGTTTAAGATAAAAAGGGGGTGAACACCCAGAGATAGAAAATGGGGGGCAGGAATTGGACCTGGCCCAGACAAGAAAAAGTGTATGGACACCCAGAAATGAAAATGGGGGGCAGGAATTGGACCTGGCCCAGACAAGAGGAAAGGGTGTGGACACCCAAGAATGGAAATGGGGGGCAGGACATGGACCTGGCCCAGATATTAAGAGATAACCACCTCAGGTTTACATCTGGGAAGGCGAAAGAGAAAATGGACAAGAAAGAAAGACCCTTTCGGGTTTATATCCGGGGAAGGAAGAAAGAAAATGTGAATTAAAATATGATAAAAATTGTGATATTTTGAATAAAGAGAATATAAAAATAAAGAAATGTTTAAATATGGTATGTAAAGGAACTCAGTATTGTTGATGAAAATTTAAAAGATAAAGTTTTAATAAATGGTGTGCCGACTGAGCAACCAAAATCAATACTGAGTGTAGTGTCCTTCTTTGGGTGAAAGGCTCTAGAACAAGAAGGATTGTCTCTAAAAGACAAGCCCTTTGTTATAGGCCTGGAAGCCTAGAAGGAGAGTCAGAGAAGGAGGGGAGGGGGAACTGGAAAATAGGGGGTTGGGCTTTGAAGAAGTAGTCATAGGGGAAGGGACAGAAAAAGAAAGGGGCTCGACTCCAGAGATGATGACCTCATGGAAAGGGGTGGGGCATTAAAGAAAAAAGGAGCAGAGGATAGGTCAAAGGGAGAGAGAGAGAGAGAGAGTAAAAGAGAGCAAGGGGGTGGGTGCAGAATGCAGGGGTTAAAAGGGCTGCACAAGGGAGCACTCCCTCACTTCTGCTAGGTAAAAACATTTTTGATTTCTCACCCACCGCTCAAGAAATTATGGGAGACAAAGGGGTAAGAAGGTGAAAGAAAATATTTTCTGGAAGGGAGAGGGAGAAATTCTGGAGTTACACCAAGGCAGGGTGTAAGAGAAAAAGGGGGTGAACACTCAGAAATAGAAGATGGGGGTCAGGAATTGTACCTGGCCCAGACAAGAAAAAGGGTGTGGACACCCAGGAATGAAAATGGGGGGCAGGAATTGGGCCTGGCCCAGACAAGAGGAAAGGGTGTGGACACCCAAGAATGAAAATGGGGGGCAGGACATGGATCTGGCCCAGATATTAAGAGATAACCACCTCAGGTTTATATCTGGAGGGCAAAAGAGAAAATGGACAAGAAAGAAAGAGCCCTTTGGGTTTACATCTGGGGAAGGAAGAAAATGTGATTTTAAAATATGATAAAAATTGTGATATTCCAAATAAAGAGAATATAAAAATAAAAAATGTTTAAATATGGTATGTAAAGGAACTCAGTATTGTTGATGAAACTTTGAATGATAAAGTTTTAATAAATGGTGTACCGACTGAGCAACCAAAATCAATACTGAGTGTGGTGACCTTCTTTGGGTGAAAGATCCTAGAACAATAGGAATGGCAGTGAAGCACTGAACTAAAGTCAACTCCACCACCACCCTGCAATACTGACAGGCATTGAGGTGTGCCTTTGGGTCATCAGGCATAATGGCCACGCCATTTGACCACACCTACACTGCAGACACTGACAAGTGTCATTGTGTGCCTTGAGGTCTTTGGCCCATATATTCACCACATTCCATCAGGAAATATGGTGAGATGGGTGCTGTATAGGAGAATGGGGTAAACTTTGGGGCCAAAGAGTCCAAGGCACACCTCGATGCCTCTCACTGGCTGCAGGGTGTGGGTGGGGGTGGAATGGTATAAGCATTACAGGTGACAATCCCAAGTCACACCCCTGATGCCTGTCAGTCTCTACAGGGTGGGGTATTATGGTTAGAAACCTTAACGCCTTAGGCGTTTGTTGGTATTTTCACTCCAAATTTTCAACTTGTTTTTTTTTTGTGACCCTCACCTCATGAACGGTGGCAATATTAGTTTGTCAGCCGAAAGCTGATTTTGCATAGAGACTATGCCATTTGGCACCACAGGTGCGAAAACACATTGCGAACAGGATGTGACAAATGGCAGCTGTACTTTTCATGGGGAGGTGTAAAAAATGGCAATGTTGAAAATCTGCAGTGACAATATTACAAAAACTGGTGAAATCACGAGCGTGCATAGAAACTGTGCAACGCACACCTATAATGTAATTAGTTTGGGGATTTTTTACAGCAGATTGTCAACACAGGCATTTTAGGACCTCTGCTCATGAACAGTGTCACTGTGATTTTCTTAATCTGTCCCGAACAGTGATTTCCCAAGGCAACCACGCATTTCTGCGCTGGAAGTGCGAAAACACATTTCACCCATGGTGTAAAAAAATGACAGCTGTACTGTTCATAAGGAAGTGTGGAAAAATGCCAGTGGTGAAAATCTGGACTGAAAATATTACAAATTCATGACTTTACGAGGGTGCATGGAAACTGTGCAATGCTTGTTTGTAACACAGTCATTTTATGGACTTTTGTCGCCAAATTTTTAACATAGCCATTTTAAGACCGCTGCTCATGAACAGTGTCACTGTGATTTTCTTAATCTGTCCTGAACATTGTTCACACACCAACTGCACCATTGTGCTCTTCATGCACAGAAACACATTTTGGGTGAGATATGAAAAATGACAGCTGTACTGCTCATAAGGAGGTGTAGTAAAATGGCAATGGTGAAAATCTGGAGTTAAAATATTAAACATTTGCGAACTTACAAGCATGCGTAGGAACTGCACAATGCACGCTCGTAAATCAGTCGTTTTGGGGAATTTTTTCACTAAATTTTCAACATAGGTTTTTGGGGGCCTAACTCATGAACTATGACGCTGTCATTTCATAACTCAATCCCAAAAGGTGGTTCCACGCAGTGACTGTGAAATCACCTTTCGGGGCTGGTTAATGCCATGACAGTGCCAGAATTCACGAGAAGGGGTCCCAAAAACACCATGTTGAAAATTTGGTGCCAATATTTCAAAAAATGCCCGAGATATGCATCAAAGTTGAACAAACCCTATTTATTCCATTATACAGTTTACTGGCATTTCTTCAATTTGCAGTCGGCTTTGAAGAGTGCAGACCTCTTCCCGGTCCACCGAAGATCATCTCGCCAGCCTCTGGAGGCAATTATGGGGTGAGGTGGGGTGTTGGGAGGTGGATGCAGAGGGTGGGTGCGGGTTGGGGGCAAGACAATCAACGGGGATCGTTTTTTCTTTCAAGTGTTTGTTTTCTTTTAGGAAGATGACACGGGACTTGTTCCACGCTCAGGGCTCCCAGCATGCAGCTGGAAGATTTTTTTGGAGGGGTCAGTGAGCCGACAGGGATTGGGTACCCTATCAGCTATACAGATGTGTGCCATGCTGGGTGGGCCTCGGGCGTGGCAACTGAAAGTTTCTTGGGGGTTTAATTGAGCTGACGGGATTTGGCACCCTGTCACCATTCTCACTTGTGCCATGCTGGGGTGGGCTCCCAGCGTGGCACCTAGAACTCTGGAGGGGAGCGTGGAGATGATGGGGGACTGGGCACCCCCATCAGCCATACTGTGTGCAGCAGGTGGGGGGAGCGCTATTCAGAGACACTTAGGGGGTTGGGGAATATTATTACAATACTGATCAGGTGTGCCAACAGACGACAACTGTGTCTACTTTTTCAGTCTCTTTGGTGTTCTGTTTTCCTGCTTCTGTCAGTGCTGCTCCTACCCTGAACTCTGACTCAATATTCCAAGGATGGAAATTAGATCTTTTTTTGGAAACATTCCAAGGATGTCATTTTGGTCACTTGCCTCCTCCTGGAAAGATAGTCCTAGGAAAAGTTCACTTTAAACTGAATTTATGTTCCAGGAAGAGAAAGCAGAGACGTATACAAGCAGGATTCCAGGCAATATGCTAATCAACACTATCTTATCACTGCTCACTGAAGCCATCTCTCCCTTTCAACTGTACACCACTGCATTTTCAACTGTTGTCACAGACAGCTGCAGCATTCATTGGTGAACAGTGGCCATGCCTGCAAACACACTGACTGAATTGGAAGACAGGGTGCCACACCTACAAAAACTCAGATGATGGCACTATGTTTCTTGCACATGCGTGCAAGGAAAAATAAAAATGAAATAAGTTTTCATCTCATAAGTAATAGTCAGTCTGATAATGATAAGCATGGCATTCAGGAGGGAAGATCTTGTGTGACAAACCTATTATGTTTTTATGAAAACAGTATCCTCAGCATTGGACGGGGGGATGCCAGTGGACTGCATTTACCTGGACTTTGCAAAGGCCTTTGATAAAGTGCCCCATTGTGAAATTATTAATAGTATGATGGACAGAGGACTGGACAAAGGACTAGTGGGGTGGGTAGCGGCATGGTTGATGGACAGAACTCAGAGGGTGAGCATAAATGGATATCTCTCTCCCCCATGGCCATGATGAGTGGGGTTCCACAGAGATCGGTGTTGGGACCAGTCCTGTTTAAGGTATTCATGTCTGATATAAGGAAGAGTGTAAATAACTGGTTGAGCAAATACGTGGATGATACCAAGCATACAGGAGTTACGCAGGATGTTGAAGGCATAGCATCAATACAGAAGGATTTGGACAATATATATATATATAAAAGTGGGCCTCTGAGAGAGGTATGAGCTTTAATACTGCTAAGTGCTATGTTATACAATTGGGTGAGCAAAATAAAATGAAAAATTATTACCTCAATGGACAAGCCTTAAGGCACTCAGTAGAGGAGAAGAACCTGGGTATTATTACAGATAATAAGCTAATATTTAGAACTCAATGTACCACTCAATCCGCTAAAGCAAATAAAATACTTTGGGCAATAAAAATTAGTTTTAAAAGTAAAACATGTGAAGTGATTATGCCATTGTATAGAGCTTATGTGAGGCTGTTACTGGACTGCTGTAGTCCTGTGTTGGATCCAGTGGCGAGGGAAGAGGTGGATGCTTTGGAGAGGGTGCAGAGAAGAGCTACAAAAATAATAAATGAAGTAAGAGATAAACAAAACAAGGACAGATGCATAGAATTAAACCTCATGACCTTAGAAAAAAGGAGAATATGGAGTGATCTCCAGATGTGCTATGACATCATGCAGGATCCATATCTGTTAAACCAACTGCAGTTGGAATTCAAATACAACTCATTAAATATCAGGGGACACCCACTTCAGCTGCAACCAAATAAATGTAATACAACTAGAAGGAAAGCTTCCTTTATGCAGAGAGTGGTGTCATCTTGGAATGGGTTGCCCCTGGAGGTTATTATAAGTAACAGTAAACAGCAATTCAAGCAGCGATTTGATAGACACCTATTGGAGGATAATATTGTGCAGTATTATGGGTAAAGCAGACAGGAGCCTCAAATAGGCACCCACCTTCTTGGCTCCTAGATACCTTAGTATGAATCTTAGTAAGTCAATATATGTGTATTGTGTTCTAGCAACCAACAGCGTAACCAGAAATTTCAATTCTAAAAACTTATCTGTATAATCCAATAATTAATTTGCCATTCTTTAAAATCCTGTATGACCATGATCATACATGCACAAATGTACATACATGTATAAAAACATCCTGTTTATAAAAATATTTTGGCAGCACAAGAGACAGTGAGGTCAGAGGTCACACACTGAAATTGAAATGCATGAATTGAAAACAGGGCAAAAAAAAATAAACAGTAACAATAGCTGTAACAATACCTCAAAAATGAAAATACGGTATTCCATATTTACTGTAGAAATACAAATGTTGTGTCCAATGTTATCTAATATTATATGGAAAAAAATCTCTCTCAGCCAATATGAACAGAAGGCTACTGTCCCATTATTCTGCAATAATGGGACAGTAGACTCAATAATGAGACTTTATGCCATATGCTTGTGTTCTGGTTGGCAGAGAGTAACACGATAGCATGTCTATCAGAAACTGCCAAATAATGCCAATGACTGGCAAGGGACATCTACTAGGAAATGATAGAAAATAAATTAACTATCAGCATCAGACTGGTACCTGGCGCGTAAGCTGTCACTGGCTGATGTGACTTTCATGAATTTCCTGTGACTCAGTGACCAGCAGAATCCAACAGGATACTGGTCTTGACAGTAGATGGAGAGGATTAAGTAAGAAGCAGGACAAGGGACAGAATTACTCTGTATCTCCTTAATGACAACAAGCTGAGGATGTCAACTGACCATCAGGGCTGTTTTTTATCCTCTGAAATTGCCAGAAATAAGCTGTGAAAAGTATCAAAATAGCAACAAGGTGTTGATATTGTTTATTCCTTCTTTGTACAATATAGGCTCATAATAACTGGGTTTCCCTTTTCCAGTGGGGAAACCGATGGCGTAATTTGGGCTAGCAGTATAGCTTAGAGGTTAGAGTAAGGAGCTGTGAATGAGCTAGGTACATCCAATGGGCCAGACCTTGGTTTGATTCTGTCAAGCTCCACTTACTGTGTGACTCTGAGCAAGTCACTTAACCGCCCAGTGCTCCCAGGTCACCCATGGAAACAGGCACTTGTGCCTAGTGGGCCTTATCTGGTTATGAAAGATGAAAAAAAAATGACATTATAAAGGAATGTTTATAATGGCAAACACACACCATGTTTCCCTTGCTTAGCGCATGTGTCAGCTGCAACTCTTCAGCTCAGGCCACTGGCCACCTTGTGTTGCCCCTGGAGACTGAACCAACACTCGGACTCAGTGATAAGTGATTTTAAAACACAAAATCAACTACCACAAAAAAAAAAAACTTAACTTTCGGCTGACAACCAAAATAAATAAAAAAAAGTTTAAATAAATAAATAAAGGTGTACTGAGCATTATAACTTAACTGAACCACAGCTGCACAGAAATGTCTTTTAATTTTATATAATTGCTGTGGTGAAAAAAGGAAACCCAGTAATTATATAAAATAAAATATGGGGTGGTACAGAAACTCAAATTTTACACACACCTTCAATGTTGGATGCCTAGATAAACCCCAAGAGTGAAGCTCGAGGGGGTTATGTGGCATCCAACCCCTTGAGTGTGTGTAAAACTCTTCTTACACATGCCACCTCATCTATTATTCTGTATGTACTCAATGCCTTGAAAAAAGCAAGTGATGTTGTTTGACTCTTTTGCAAAAATTAGGGCTGCTTATCAACCACTGATAGTTACCACACGAGCACATCAAGCACTCCAGTGCACTCATTTAAATATTTAGGGGTTTGGCTAGACATTCAGATAGAAATGATATATTAAAGTCTTGCTAAGGAAACCTGGACCAAAATTTGAATACCTATATACTGTAAAAACAAAGACTGCTTACAACCTACTTGGCTGCAAATTGTAAATACCATGCTAATTCCACTTCTGGACTATGTGGACTTTATCTATGAAGAGACCAATAGAACACTGCTAAACAAGCTCGATATATTGTACAACAGCCATGCTCAATTTGTACTTCATGCACTGTTAGTCAGCCATCACTGTATGCTATAAAGAAACTTAGTTAGACTGTATCTTGAAGATGGCTCCATTGCATACTGTACATGTACACTACCCAGAGGGCTTAGAATTGATCACTGATCTTCAGGATACTGTACCTGCTCCTGTAAGGCTTAGAACAGCAGGTGGGCTGGAATATCTCCCCATGAGAACCAGAGATGGAGTAAGTTGTTTCTGTCATGCTGGCCCCCTGACACAGAACAACTAATCTATTGGCCTGCACTCCTCCGATTTGTTTGCTGGTCTATTTTTGTTAACTGGGTTGGTCCACTGAGCATGAAGTATCCATTTTCAGGTATGGCCCAGATGCAAAGCACAATACAAAGTACACATTTTTAAATCTGGCCCCCTTCCATGCATTCACTACATCTGGAGTTGGTTTTCTTCTAAATGCACACAACTTCAGCCTTGTGATCAAGATGGAGCTAATTGTCCTTGGACAAATTACACTGTTGAAAATGTCACCTAGCACTGGATATCATAGATTATGAACTGCAGTGGCTACCACTCCTTTCCTGTACCTGCACACAGTCAGTAGGTAAGAGAAAAGTGAGCAAAAAAGACTTGCACCAGGTGACAGTTACTTCAAAAGTTATTTTAATGTAAAAAACAAATCTTACATCCACAGACCATCTCAAATGCAAGACACCCCAACCAGGTTTCACCTTAGTGGTTTTATCAAGGGATAGCTTTAGTTTGTATGTCTTGGTTTTTAAACTACCAACCACCAATCAAAATACAGCATGACATATAAAGGTGTAGTAACACTTTTTACCCCATAATTTTCAAAGTGCTTGTGCTTAAAACTTATAAAGTGCTTGAGTGAAACGTGCTTAACTCAATGAGTGCTATTACTACACAATTTCTATACAATTTCTTGCCCCTTTGTGGCAGGTACAAAATTTGAGCAGCAACATGTTTCCCTTTGTATACTAGTGCCAATTCATGTTTTTTGCAGAGTTCTCAGTTCCACTGGATATCACTTGTTAGAGTATAAATACCTGCTGTGACCTACAGCTGGCTTCCTTATCACTCATAGGCACATAGTGATTCATCCTCAATGGAACCTGTAGTGAGAAAATAATAGAATAAATGTTAGATATAAAATAAAAATGTTGATATTCTATATTGTCTTAAATGAACTGCTACAACTGAGATCCTGAATTGCAGATATTAAAAGTTACTACAGACATCTGGCACAACCCAAAACATTGCTATGATTTCTGTGATTTCCACTCTATCATTGAGACCTACCAACCAGGTCTCAATGATAGGTTGGAAATCATGCCACTCCTGAAAGGAAGAAGGTGAAAGAAACCACAGAACAGATAGGCCAAAGTCTATAGAAATGTTTTGGGTTGTGCCTGATGTCCGTAGTAGCTTTTAATATCTGCAGTTCAGGATCTCAATTGTAGCAGTTCATTTAAGATGATATAGAATATTAAAATTTGTATTTTATATCTAACATTTATTCTATTGTTTTCTCACTGCATGCTCCATCTAGGAGGAATCACTATGTGTCTATGAGTGATAAGGAAGCCAGCCATAGGGGGTGGCAGGTGTTTATACTCTAACACGTAATATCCAGTGGAACTAAGAACTCTGCAAAAAACATGAATTGACACTAGTATACAAATGGAAAAATGCTGCTGCTCAAATTTTATACCTGCCACAAATGGACTAGAAATTGTGTAGTAATAGCACTCATTGAGTTAAGTACTTTTCACGCAAGCACTTTATAAGTTTTAAGCACAAGCACTTTAAAAAAGGAAAATTATGGGGTAAAAAGTGTTACTACACCTTTAAATATCAAGCTGTATTTTGATAAGTGGTTGATAGTTTAAAAACCCAGACATACAAACTAAAGCTATCCCTTGAAAAAGCCACGAAGGCGAAACCTGGTCGGGATGTTTTGTGTTTGAGATGGTCTGTGGATGTAAGATTTGTTTTTTACATTACAATAACTTTAGAAGTAACTGTCACCTGGTGCAGGTCCTTTTTGCTCGCATATCATAGATAATGCATAAACATTCTTGGAGCTCATATACTATGTTATTAAATGTTAATGAAATGACTGATTGTCTTGCAATATCTTGTCCATATTTATTCATTTCCTCTAACTTCACATACTACATGTGTAATCTGTTCATTCAATTGTAACTACGCTATGTTTTGTTATGCTTCTAGAAACTACTGTAAATGAGTCTGTGACTCAGTAGTGCACCCAGTGCTTATAAATAAAATGACTGTATTATTGCATGCATGCTTTGCAGTGAATAAATGGCACCAGATTGGACCGTATAACTATCGCAATAATCAGAGCGACAATGTTACTTCAATATAGTGCACCCTTCTGTAGTCACAAAAGTCAGTTTCACTAAACATAGAAAATTGTTGTAGGAAATAACTAAGTCCATTATCAAGTAGAAATAGGGTGTAATCTTTGTTTACTCAGCAATGTATGTTAAATATATCCCCACTCCTTGTTCTCCCTGCCCTTCAATCCCCCACCCATATTTCCACACAGCAATTATGTAAAAAATAAAAGTTGTCATTCATTCATTATGCTAGGAGCTGACATCATCTATTCACAGAGCTTGCCATCCCAGCCCCAGAGGGCCACATATCAGAAGTAGGTCCCCCATTGACCCATGATACTTGAATTTAGGTGAGAGAAGCAATAGTGGCTCAATTCCAGGCTAACTCAGAAGGGCCCCATCCCTTACCTGCTGTGTTTTGTCATAAATCACATTGTCTTGTCACAGTAGCTGAATAGAGTACATGCCCAGAAGTAGGGTCAGAGTGATATCCTATCACCAGTGACACATGAATACGCCTTCCCTTTCTCTAGCATGTGTATTGCTGATGTTACATTACAGTATGACTTATAAGTAGTGTGGTGCAGGTTAGAGAGGGTGATTTGATGAGTTACAGAAGCCTTGTTTTGAAGTCATATTGACCCCCCCCCAAAATTATGGATCAGGGTCAGGAGGGGGAACCTCTTTTGATCAATGGACCTTTGATGATGGAGTGGTGTAGTCAGGGGGGCTTTCTGAAAATGTAGTGTTGGCTTCTGTCACCATGCCTGCAACATGTGGTGACAGAGAAAACATGGTCTTTTATGACTGGGAGGACCACATTGATAAAAACCTGTATTTAGTTTTTTAAAACTGTTACTGCATTTGGTTCTGTTTCAGACAGCTTAATGAATACTGCACTGTTCTATCCACATACCATTTCATAAAGTACATACAATTCCATTTTATAAAGTATCTTTAACTGTGTCGCAAATATCTAATTTCTTCCCCAATTAACCTTTACCGTAGCTTGCTTTTGCAGTATTTACTTGAGGAAGCTGTGGAAGATAATAAATTAGTGTAGCCTTTGTGGGTCGTTCACAACACCAGAAAGGTCAGCAAATGTACTGCTAATCTAGAATTTTTACAAGAAATATTTGATGCCTCTACATTAACCTACATCAATCAGGTTAATTTCCCAGAGTAACTCAACAGATCTCCAGGTATTTTACTTACAGTAGGGTCCTGCTTTTACTCAGTTTTACCACTGGAGGACTGAAGCAGTGGAGGGAAGGGGGCAGGTGGCATCCTTAAAGTTAAACAGTGCTTAAGTACCTGAAATCAGACCTGAACCTTTAATCTATTTTATAGTCCAGTGCTCTAATTGATAGACTACATTACCTTTCCAAAATATTCAATACTCCCCATATGTTGTTTCTATTGGGAAGAGGTCTGGGACATCCTTTGTAAGAGAACACATCAGCTATTTTTACTGTGTTAATCTTCTGTACAAATTTGTGAAACTAAATGCTTTCAAAATCATAAACAAAATTTACTAAAAAGAACCTCAAATTGATCTGAAATCTATTGATTATGTATCACATTCAAATTCCCAAAATATCCAAACTGAAAAAAAAATTGAAAATGTACTGAAAAAACTCCACTGTTTTATTTCTGAAATGTCATCTGTTTGAAACCATATGGCTCTTGTCATTTGTATTCCTTAATGGAACCAAAACTGATTGCAGAAAAGATGGCATAATAGTGAAGCAACTTAATCAAAGTAGGAGGAATGAAATTAACTTGCAGTTCATGGCATCTCTTGCATACACTTGCAAACATTTCTGGGTAGCGAAGTAGACTGGTTCAGTTGCATAGCATTAATGTATCATGTTGCCAACTTGGAGAGCATGGTTAAAGATTAAACTCTACAATCCCACTCTGCCATGGAGATGAGGCACTTGGCTACCAGAAGAATGCCAAGATTAAGAAGATGGGGGCTCAGTGCAATAATAGTTGTGGGCCCTCTTGGACTATATAACTTGGTCAGTAGTCCAAGAGGAAAAATGTGGACTTCTGATTGCTTGAAAATGATTTTCAGGCTTCTACTGGCATGAAATGAAGTTGTATACCAACAAATATAATTGCTACTTAAAAATTTCACAATAGGTAACATTAAACAAAACTCTTCATTCTGTAAAGAAAAAATGAAAGAAAAACCCAGTAGTTCATCTATGCAAACAAAGCTTAAAGTACTTTACACCAGAAAAGCATACCTGCCTCATGCTGAACTAGTTGACTGAGCCCCTAAAGTTCTTCACTAAGTTCTGGCACTTTGAAAAGTTCTTCACCAGTATGTGTACAGTAGTATGAATTGCTATCAATTTGTAGTACATGTAGTGGCCAAGGGAAACTTTACTGCTGCTGAAATATACACTAAAAAAGTAGTGAAAACAAAAATGTTTCCTTTTTTCTAGCCTACTCAAGTACTTTAACACACCCATGTCCCTCCTGCCCAGACACAAAACTGAAAATATCACCCACTGCCCCCCGGTCCCATAGCACCCAATCCAACCCTCCTCCCCAGCCAAGCCATAGAAATATTACAAATCCCTCCTTCACCCCATCAACCTTAGTACCCACCTAACCCCACCATCCTCCCCAGTCACCCCACAGAAATATTAATATAAAAACCAACCCCTTCCTCCAGCCCATGTAGCACCCTGTCCCATCCTCCTCCTTTCCATAGAGCCACCCTACAGAAATAGTGAACATTACCCCCTTCAACCATCTGGTATCACCCTATCCCACCCTCCCAACACTGCACAGCATGCAAAAATAGTGAGAATAAATTGACAGCAACTGATAGAAA
Organism: Neoceratodus forsteri; assembly: GCA_016271365.2. Classification (NCBI taxonomy): domain Eukaryota; kingdom Metazoa; phylum Chordata; order Ceratodontiformes; family Ceratodontidae; genus Neoceratodus; species Neoceratodus forsteri. The sequence goes on from CM057454.1 coordinate 26,123,194, forward strand.
ATCACTCATTGCTGCATGAATGAATAAGAGCATGAGCAAGAGCTGGAAAACACTATTTCCAAGAAACACTCTTATTCTTTCAGCCAGAGGCTGGCCAGGGCTGTGGTAGGCATGTGTCAACTAGTTGTCATCATTTAGTCATATGATTCTTCACATGCTGTGAAGTGCTTGGGGCCAGAAAGGTGGGATCCAGTGCTATGGTGGCTGGGGGGATGGAGTTTTATAAATATTTCTGTAGAATGGCTGGGGTGAACAGGATGGAATTAGGTGCTATGTGAAGTGGTCAAGGACATGGCAGCTAGGTTTAAATGCAAAACGGAGTGCAAAATCATGCACTTAGGGTACGGAAACCCAGAGAAGAAGCACAATATGGGAGAAGGGGTCGTGATGGTCATGAAACAGGAAAGGGACCTGGGAGTAATCATATCTGAAGATCTCAAGGTGGTGAGGCAGTACAACAAGCCAGTGGGTAGGGCCAGTGGGATTTTGGGGTGCATAAGGAGGGGTATCTCCAGCAGAAGGAGGTAGGTGACATTGCCACTGTATAGGACACTGATGAGAGCCCACCTGGAGTACTGTGTCTAATTATGAAGACCACATCTCAGGAAGGACATAGACAGAGTGAAAGTGGCCCTGAGCATTGCAAATGAAATGGTGCAGTGTCTGCATCAGAAGTCCTATGAGAAAAGACTGAATGACTCCAATATATATGCTCTGGAAGAAAGAACAGTGAGAGGGGATATGATAGAAACCTATCAATACCTCACATGGGTAAATAAGATACAGGAGGAGAGAATTTTTCAGAGGAAAAGATGCACAAAAAGAAAAGGACATGCAGTGAAGCTGGAATGTGGTAAATTCAGGAGAGATCATACTAAGGATCATAATAAGGAGAGTAAGGAGCCAGAAGACAGGTATTGCCCATGACTGCTCCTGTAACATTAAGATGGATAATAATTTAATTTCTGCCCTGTTAGCAAAAAATTATCTAATCGTATCTTAAATTCAGCCTTGGTCCTACTAATAATTATTTCTATGAGTAACTTATTCCAAGGATTGACAACTCTAAGGGTAAAAAAGTAGTTTCTTCTTGTATAGTTAAAATGTTTGCCTGCAAGTTGAAAAGGGTCACCTTTAGTGTCATGAACATTGTTTTTGAACTCAAGACCTAATTCAGTTATCAGATGAGGATCTTGAACAATGTCATACAGGACAAGCAAGTCACCTCTTAAGCGGTGTGTTTCCAATGACAGTAGGATCAAATAATCTAGTCTATTTTCTTATGGCAGATTAAATAAACCATAAATATGTTTAGTGAAATTCTACTGAACTTTCTCTACTCGCCTACAGTTAGATTTTCTAAAAGGGCACCACAACAGGGTTACATACTCAAAGTGAGATCTCACATGTGTTCTAAATAAAGGCATCATAACATTAGGATCCCTAAATTTCATATGGCTTCTTATTGACCAAATCACCTTGTTAGTTTTATTAATAGCATCATTGATTTGTTTGGAATACTCAAAGTCATGTGTTATAATAATCCCTAAATCCCTTTCATCACTAGTTGTTGCCAGTGTTGAACCATCTAAAACATATCAGACATTGGGATTATGTTTGCCCAACTGCATAACTTTACACTTATTGGTATTCAACTTCATGCCCCATTTAGAAACCCATGCAGATATTTTATCGCGATCTCTTTGAATAGTTTCTACCTGGTCAGCATGGGCACAAGAAACACCTATTTTAACATTGTCAGCATATTTACTTGGTTTACTTAGTTAGTAAGGACAAAAGAAGGCTGGAAGCCCATTGTGATTGTCCTCCACGCTGCGTGGGCAGTTTACCTGAGTTTAACTATGACTGATGAGAATGAAACCAAATGTCTAGTTTATTTTTAAGTGTGTTAAAATTTGGAGAGTTGATGCATTCTTGTGGGAGATGGTTCCAAGCTTTAGAAGCTCGTATATCAAAAAAATTGTCCCTTTTGGCCGAGTTGGCCCAGTTGACAACTAATTGCTTGTTGTGTACTCTTGCTATGATCCTTCTGTTAGAAAATTTTAGACCACATTGCTCCATCAAATCTGGTGATTGAAGAATGTTGTAAATGAACAGAATATCACCTGTTCTCCTCCTGCTGTAGAGGGAGTACAGGTCTGACTCTTTAAGTCTGGTTTGGTAATCCATATAATAAAGTCTAGGGACCATTTTGGTGGCTCGCATTTGGATTTTCTCGATTATGGCTATGTCGCCCCTCAGGTGGGGGCTCCAGAATGGAGTTCCATAGTCAAGGTGAGGCCTAACAGAAGCTCTGTATATCGACATTAAGCACTGCTCAGTTTTTGAAACATAGGTGTGTTTTATTTGTTTAGGAAGACCGTTTGCCAGATGAGAGGTGTTAATGCAGTGGTCCCAGTGAGACAGTTTATTATTAACTGATTGGACTATTATTGTGGTGGTAAGTAATATGAGGATTTTTAGTACCAAAATGCATAACAGAGCATTTTTCACATTAAACACCATTTTATTCTCAGTTGCCCAGAGTTCTAATTTGCTAAGGTCCTGCAGTAGGGAAGATATATTATCTGAATTGTTAACTTTGCTCCCAAGTTTGATATCATCAGCAAATTTTGAAAGTATGTTTCTTTTGCTGATAACCATGTCACTGATGAAAATGTTAAATAGTGAAGGACCCAGAATTGATCCTTGAGGGACACCACTGCTTATAATGCAGGATTGGAAAGGGTTCCATTTATTCTAACCCTTTGGGTCCTATTACACAGCCAACTGTTCACCCAATTCACAAGACATGTTGTGAATCCAAGTTGAGTAACTTATCTATTAATTTACTGTGTGAGAACATATCAAAGGCATTGCTGTAATCAAGAAAGATGACATCCATAGGTATACCATTATAAATTCCTTCACTTATGTATTTGTAAAAGGAAATAAGGTTTGAGGTGCATGAGTATCCGCTCTTAAAGCCATGCTGGGTTAAGTCACTTAGCTGTAGGATGTTAATTTCTTTATCAAAGTTTTTATTATTCATTCCAACAGTTTACAGGAGACCGAGGTCAAACTTACAGGGTGATAATTTTGTACACCAGATTTATTGCCTTTTTTGAATATTGAAATAACAGTTGCCATTGACCAATCTGATGGAATGTCACCTTCTAGTAAAGATTTATTAAATATGATGGCAAGAAGAATTGCTATGGAAGATGCAGTTCCAATTGGAAGTTTAGGATGAATGTTGTCTGGTTCAGGGCTGGTGTTTTTTTTTAAGGTACGTATTACATTTAGGACATTGTCCTTAGTAATAACATAAGGTGAGTGAGTCAATTGACCTAATGGTGGGGTTGATTTTAATGTTATTTGTTTATTTGAGAAAATGGAACAGAAAAAAATTATTGAACTGGTTTGCAGTATCAATGTCAGACTCTATTATATTGCCCTCATGAACCAATGGAGCAACTTTGTTTTGAGAACCCTTTTTCCCATTAATATAGGAAAAGAGTGGGTTTTTGTTTGTTTCACGAGTGAGCAAGCTTAAACTCAAGTTTCTGTTTGGAGCTTTTTATTATTTTTTTACATTGAATAGTGCCTTTTTGTATAATGGTTTATTTTTTGTCAGTTGGGTTAGTCTTAACTTTTTTGAACAGTTTTTCTTTGATTTTGATATGCTTTTTAATGGAATTATTTAGCCACACAGGGATTTTCCCTTTTTTGTTATATATGTTTTTTATCAGGACTATGGGAGCTTTCTAATTGTAAGAGCACTGATCTGAATGTTTCCCAGGATTGCTCTACAATAAGTTTGGACAGTAAAAGTTCCCAGTTGATGGACTGTATTATATTAGTCATATCACTAAAGTTGGCCTTGTCGTAATTTTTAAATCACTGGGGTTTGATGTTGGTACTACTCTCATTTGATATAGTGAAATAAATAGAGTTACGGTCACTGTTACCTTGTGGATCTTTAATTTTTACTTCATGTACTGTATTTTGTCCTCTATATTAGTAAGAACAAGGTCTAAGATATTGTCACCTCTGGTAGGTTCTGCTACCATTTGCTCTAGACCTTCATTTATCATTGTACTAACAAATAGGTTATCAAGATCGCTATTTCCTTTCATGGAGTTCCAGTCCACTTTAGGGAGGTTAAAGCCTCCCGTAACTAGGACATCTCCCACATCTGCTGCATCTGTGATCTCATTCAACATTGTTTTAGTTTAGTTTGTCAGCAGAGGGAGGTCTGTAACAGTTACCTATCAGGAGTTTTGGGTGGTCCTTCATTAAAATGTGAGCCCAAACACTTACTACATCATTAGTTGTATAGAATTCATAGGCTGGGATGCTCTGTCTGATATATAGGCAAACCCCTTCCCCTATTTTACCTACTCTGTTCTTTTGAAATAGTTTGAAGTTAGGCCATTCTTTAATCCACTCAGCTCTAGGATCCCACCATGTTTCTGTCATGACTATGATACTCAAGTCCTGTGACAATGCTTTTGCCTCAAGCACTGCCATTTTAATTTTATTCAAACTTCTTGCATTAAACATCAAGATGTTACATAGGTTGTATACCCCCTAAGGGCATGAATATTATAACAATTGGATGGGACTGATTAGGAATTCCTTATTCTGTGTGCACATGATGGTGATTGTTGAAATGATGTTTTTCCTTACTTGTGCCTTATGAACTGTACCTGCTGTAAAGGAATATAAAAATTAAAGAACATAAAAAAAATATGTTACATAGGTTTTTATGATGTTTTTTATTTGCAGTAGTTAGAGAAGAGGGAGCATTCCTCTTCTCCCCCTCAATAAACAGTTTAAATAATAATTTATAGTCTGTTCAAAGGATTTGCCAAGTAATGCACTACCCCTCCTACTCAGGTGTAAGCCTCCCCAGCAAAATAATGCATTTAGATCTACAAAGTTTTCCCAATGCATTATACATGAAATATCTTGCTTATAGCACCACTTTCTTAACCAATCATTAAGTTTCTTTATTTGGTGGGTTTTAGAAGCAGATGACCTAGGAACAGGCAAGATTTCTAAGAAACATGTAGTATAATCTAGGTCTACCAGGATGTTGTTAAGAGCCACAAAGTCATGCTTAAGTTCCTCAGTATTGGAGTCTCTGATGTCATTCATGCCTGCATGTATAATTACCAGGGGGTTGTGACCTGCATCTTTGAGAATATTTTTGATCATAGAAGTAATGTCTGATAATTTAGCTCCTCTGAAACTTAAGCAAGTTCTTGAAGTCTTGTCAGGGTTACAGATTGCTCTATATAAGTGTTTTATAATCGAATCCCCCAGTACATAAACCTGTCTGGTGATGGAATTATTTGTTACAGCTGCATCGGTTTCCATATAACTATGAGATGTAACATTAGAAATGGACTGGTGGTTCTCTACTGTTGTAGGTAAAAGATTGGGGAGTGATGAAATCCCAATTTTACTGGAAGTATGGGTGTCTTTATTGCATCCAGGTTCCGTGTCAATTAGGGCACATACATCATCTGTTTTACTCTGTTTAGATTTTGAGTTAAGATTAGTATTTTTAATATTAGAATTACTTACACCATGGTCTAATCTCAGGTGCCATTTGGGAATAAAACCAGTATCTAAAGGGACAGAGTCTCTACATACAGTTCCCTGGGATACATTAGTAGTAAAGGATTTAATGGAGCTTACTAATGAACAAGATTCAGAAAGAATTAAGGAATTTAAAGAAATAGAGGTAGTGGTATCTGGAAACTCTGTAAGCAAGCTAAAACTATTAGATATGAAAATAGTGAAAAGTTGGGCCTTTTCTGCCTTTTTTACTGGCCCCACACATCAGAACAATGGACCTATTGGAATCTACCACTGCCTTCTCATCTTCATCCCTTTCTCTTTTTCTAGAAACAACCATATTTGATTTATCAGTGGAGTTTGTAACTTTGGTTGGAGAAATAGGGTTTGTATCATAGTGCAGTTGGTCTTGGGAAGGGAAGGATGTGGATATAGATGAAAGGTCTTGATGATATCCACTAATGGGGCAATGGCAATCTGTTCAGTCAGTTTTGAAGTTACTGAAACATGAATAGGGACTGTCTGAAGGCGTTGTGACATTGCCTGTTGGCTATTTTCGAGTTGTATTAGCCTGGAGCAGAGGGAGTTCAACTCCAAAGTAAGCTGTCTATTAGTGGTACATTTGTCACAGGTAATTGCTTATTTTACTGACAACTGTGAGGAGCTGAGCTGGTACATTTGGCATGCTGAACGTCTAATATGTAATAGATGTTGATATTGTCTCCCTAGTCAAGTCAGATATAAAGGCCTGAAAAAGGGTGGGACCCAAAACAGAGCCCTGTGGCACCCCATAGAAACACTGCCCATCTCAGAAAGCTGACCATTTATCAAAACACTCTGGGTTCTACCAGACAGCCAGTTACATATCCAATTTATAATGTTTGTATTGAGTTGAAAATTACATAATTTATCTTCCAATGCCCAATGAGGCAATACATCGAAAGCCTTAACAAAATCAAAAATCACATCACATTGGATACTTTTATCCAGCTGAGAACTTATGAGCTCATAAAAACACATTAAGTTTGTCAGACAACCTCTGCCCCATTTGAAGCCATGCTGCTCAGGGTCATGTCTGTCAAGGACTGGGGTAATCATTTCTTTAATGAGACTTTTCAGAATTATACAGTTGGAAGAGCTGAGACTAATAGATCTATAATTCTCCCAGATGGTTTTGGGGCATTTTTTATGAATCAGGATCACATAGGCGGTTTTCCATTAAGTTGGTACAAAGTTTTTTGATATACAACCCTCATATATTAATTTTAAAGGTACCCTCATGTCTTCCCGTGGCTAACTATCCCAATACACACCTGTCCGGGCACTATTGCCAGATAGGTGTAGTGTCCTGATAGTGAGCATCCCAGAGATGGATTGTTGACAGATTTTGACAGGGGTAAGGTAGCGGATGTGATGGGTTGCTACCTTACCCCTGTTGGTGCACGTCAAGGGATAGTTGATTCAGGGAGTTAGCCGAGCTGCTCCAGTGGTGTACAGGGCTACACCACCACCAGCAGCTCTGCCAGTGCATTCCCTCAGACCTGGGTTCTGGACTGGGTCACATCCTTTTGCAGAACTCACCCCCCGTAACTAATATTTTTTTTAATCCAGGGTCTGCTCCCCCTCAGAGTTAGTAATTTTACTTATGGGGAGTGTGAAGGGCAGAGCCCCCCACATGGGGTGGGTGGGGCAAAGCCCCCAGCATTTTACACTTAGTTTCAATGTAATGCCCAAAATTTTGCCTGTCGGGCATAAGGTTGATTCAGGGCTGTGGATTTCGGGTGATTGAACTCGGTATGCTGAGTGTCTGCATACAGAGTTTAGGGATACCATAGTATATCCATTTTAAAGGATATAAAAGGCAGTCAGCTAATAAATACAGTACAATAAGTGGCCAGTGATGTTATCTGGGTCAGGGGAAGTTTTAACCTTTTGGGACAATACTGCTAAATGCAAAGTTATGCATTTCGGCAAAAACAATAAATTAGCAAATTACATTCTGAACAATACTATCTTACAGGTTGTTGATTCTGAAATTGATCTTGGAGTTGCAGTCACAAATGATGTGAAGTTTAATACAAATATAAATAAAACAGTGACAAAGTGTCATGGCACTTTAACCTGTATTTTAGACATATCAAAAGTCGTACTGCAAATGTTTTAGTTCCATTATACTCTAGTTTGATAAGATCTCAGATTGACTACTGTGCCCCATTTTGCGCCCCTACATCTTCTGGTGCGAAAATCATGGTAGAAAAAGTTCAGAGAAGACTGACAAGAAATATTAATCACCTTTGTAATCTGGAATATGAAGAAAGATTGAAAACCCTAGACCTTTTTCTCTAAACTACAGGTCATTGTGGGGAGGCCTATGCCTTGTTTATAGGGTTATTACTGATCCTGTTCTGCTGGAAACATTATGTTTCCAAACGAAACAATCTAATAAATACATTAGGTCACACAAACTTAAACTGCAAGTAAATATTAATCATACTACACAGAGAAATAACTACACAACACAGAGGAGACCACCAATCTGGAATTCTCTACCCGAGATTGTGGTGAACAGTATAACTATTGAGCAATTTAAAGCAAGACTTGACCATTAAATGGGTAACAGAACATTTCTCCTCCACCACTCGGACTGGGGTGGCGAGTTCAATTAGGTTTCTGCCCTCAAACTCGTAATCCTCTATGAACCTATGAACTTTTTAAGTACTAAATCCACTGAATAGGTTACATGGTTAGCTACTTCCTGAATAATAGAATGAGCTATTATTTGTTGTGGGCCAAAAACTTCACAGAATTTTTTATTAAAGATATTTGCCATATCTTTAGGATCATAAATTAATATGCCTTCATGTTGTATTGGTCCTAGCTGGCAAACAGTTTTTTTTTAAGAGTTAACATAGGAGAAAAAATATTTTCCATTAATTTTATTTGCAGTCTTTTGCTAGATGATATTCTCACTTAGTTTTGGCCCTCTTGATTTTAACTTTACATCTCTTTCATATTTTCTGAAAAGCAACTCAATTGTTGTTTGTTCTAGATTTGAGATCAGCACTGTATTTTTTTAATTTTCTGTTTTAGTAGATTTTTTTTTTTTAACACGGCTACTATTTATTCGCCCATCGGTCAGCCCCCATCTGACCAACCCTCCCAGCCCCATCCCCCGGAATCATCGGCTCTTACCTTGCCTGGACCGGGAGCAGTGCCTCCGGGGGGGGGGCTGTCTTCATCCTTGCTGACCGGTATTTTTTTTGCCACCTATTTTTCTCCCGAAGGCCCCAGGAGTCAGCGTGCCTGCATGTGGAGGCGTGCATGCACCGAACAGCCCTGGTAATGGCCTCCATCCCCCACCCTCTGGCCTATTGCCTAGGCACCCTCTGGCCTGAGCTTCCTCCAGCCTCCACTGGGGGTCACTGTTAGCTGAGGGAAGAAGCGCATCCTCCCCGGAGAGGACAGCTTGCCTGACAGCAACTCTATCCAGCTCTGCCCTCTCCCCTGTGCCGACCGCCAACACTATGGGCTTGTTCCCAAACTTGGGTCACCAGCATGGGTCGAGGTAAGGTGCCAGTGCCTCAGCCCTCTACGCCACCGGGCCGCCTGCCTGTTTTAGTAGATTTTTTAGTAGATTTATTTAGCCATTTTGGGCAACATTTTTTGTTTTTGTATTTCAGTCTAGGGGGTATATATTTATCCCATAAACCTGTTACAATATTTCTGAATAAACTCCAGCAATCTGAGATTGAATGATTCTGGAATTCCACATTCCAATTAATGTTGCTTAATTCATTTCTCATTTCTGTTATGTTGACTTTATCAGAAAGATATATTTTAGTTGTACTATGCTGTATATTAAGTTCTTCTGTAGAGTAAATAAAATGGTGTTATGGTCAGTATTATCCAATGGGGATGTAATAGTGACATTATTTAGTACTACATGATCAGTACATAGAGATCTGATAAGTACTTTGTTACTGAAAGAGTGGTAGATTCCTGGAACAGTCTTTCAGCGGAGGCGCTGCAGGTGAAAACAGTGATGGGCTTCAAGCATGAATGGGACAGGTACAAGTAAATCTTAACTGGAAGCATGAGGAGGGAGGGAGCTGTAGATCAAGTAGGGTCTGTGGTGGCAGTATAGGCAGGGAAAAAATGAACAGACTGGGTGGGCCAATCGGTCCTTACTTGCCATCAGATTCTGTTCTAGGTTTCTATGTGGGCTGGAGAATGGGCTGTTTTTCTGTTTCTGTGGAGAGCTAGGGGAGGAGGCTGAGATCTGATGATGTGGGAAGGGGTAATTAGTTTTCATTAATGTATCTGAGTAGGAGGTGGGTGGTGGCTTAAGGTGCTTGAGGAAGGTGAAGGAAAGGAACCACTACTGTGTGTGGCACTCACTGAACTCCATTTGCTGTCTCTGGTAGTCTGTCCATGCAGCCCAAGCCTTGCCTTAGCCCTACAGTATCTATAAAAAGCAGAAAATAGAGCATCCAAACCGAAGGTTGAACATGAACTTAAATTTTTATTAAAGTGTCTTAGTGCAGAGATTAAATATTCTTATGGATCACCTTCCACTTCTGTGATGGTGTGAATGGATACAAATGGATACAAACATGTCTTGTGTTCCGCACGTGACACTGCTGTGCTTCATCATATCTACAAAGGAACTATAAATTGCTTAATATAGTTCCCTTATATATGTGTGTGTGTGTGTGTGTTATATATATATCCATATATATATAGATATATATACACATCTATATATCTATATACTGTACATATCTATGTTATAGTGTTGCAGTCGCGCCACTATAGTTAGGGTTCAGTGGTCACTTACATACTAAAGTCAAAAGTTTGCATGTTAATAACTTTAGACCTGTTCAATGGGTTTGCCTGAAATTTGGAATGTGCAGTGGAGCATGGTAGATCTTATGATCTGCCAAATTTTATTTTGGTCGGACTTACGGTCTTTGTGTACGAAAACACTGAAAAATGCAAAATTATCTGTTTTTGGAGGCAGCTTTTGGCATTTTGGATGTGGCCCTGTGTGGCCATCATGTGGTGTGCCACTCTGCAAGATGGCTCATTTAAAAGAACTTTGGTGGCCAAATATACTACTTTTCATTTGGTGAAAAAATATTAAGGCATTCAAAAGTTATGCCATTTTTAAGTTCCCATTATAAGACAATGGGAAAATTTATATGTATGTTTTGCGAACAAAGAATGGGGTTCTGGCCATCTCGTCCCACCTGGCGATCAAAGAATTTGCAGCCTCGTGGTTCAAGAATCTTTGTCTCTGAGAATTTTGAAAATTCTTTGATCACGAGGTCCATATTGTTTTTTAATTTCTGATCAGAAAAACACAAATATCTTGGCTCAGGGGTCACTTCTGAAGTAAAACTTGGATGGGTTTTACTTAGGGGGCTACGATCTATTGAGCCATGCCTTTGGTTTCATCCAAATCTGTCAAGAAATAGAGTTATAAGCTTTTAAAATCTTAATTTGCGTTTCGCTAATGATCTTTGATTGCGAGCCTGCAAATTCTTTGATCGTGAGATTCTTTGATCGCGATCTTGTATCGTGACCTAAAACCACTAATATCTCAGCTCAAGGGTGGGCTAGGGACACAAATGAGGGTGGGTTTTGCTCAGGAGGAGCCATGCTATCGATGCATGCTGTTGGTTTGGTTCAAATTGGTGAAAAATTCATGTTTCCCAATTTTTAATTCTTTGTTCGTGAGCCTGCAAATTTTTTGATTGTGAGATTCTTTGATTGCAATCGTGCATCGTGAGTGAGGGACGAGATGGCCCAATTTAAAAATAAATTTCCTCAGCCCAGGGATGTCCTAGGAAGTCAAATGAGGGTGGATTTTACTCAGGGGGCTTTGTTCTGTTGAACCATGGCAGTGGTATACTGCAATTCCATCAATTTTTTGATTTATAGGATTTTTAATTCTTTGTTCATGAGCCTGCAAATTCTTTGATCACAAGCCTGAAAATTCTTTGATCGTGAGCTTCTTTGATCACCATCTTTGATCGTGAGGGAAGGACAAGATGGCCAGATTTTTTATAATGGAATAGATAGGGAAATTTTACCAATTTTTAACATTGAATGTCTTAGAAATGGTTTGGTCTTTTTACTTGAAATTTGGAGGGTGTTTACGGCATGTACTGTAGATGTGAATTATGATGCTTACGTGTAGGAGAATTTATTTTTGCAGCGATATTGCGTGACGCCCTTTACATGTTGCAGATAGTGTTTTGCTTGTGGTGGTGGCTTGAAATTGATAGGATACCTGGCCTTAGTATCATGGATGTAGTTTTCAGTCATTGTGTGTGTTAAATGCCAACAGGTGCAGAACTGTGCCACTCTGATGAATGAACATTTAAAATTTTGACATGTCATGTCTTGGACATGGTTTGGTCTTTTTACTTGACATTTAGAGGGTGTTGATGGCTTGTCCTGTAGATGTTAAAAGAGGTGTTTATGTGTTAGACAATATATTTTGTGCGGAGATATTGTGTGGCGCAGTTTACATTTTGTGGACAGCGTTTTCTATTGTTCTACTAGATTAACATTTGTTTGGTGGCTGGCCTTGCTGTTGTGAATGTACTTTTAGTCATTGAGTGTGTAATGTGGCCTGACACTTACAAGTTGGTGGGATGGGCCCTCGATCCCACCAACTTCATAACTTTCTACTTTTTGATTCTTTCTTAAAAAGTAAGGAAATTCTATGCAAAAAACTTTGTTAATGCATCAGTTAGGGTTCTTCTACAGTGAAAAGTGAGAATTCAATTTAAGGTTCTCACCTTACCCCACCCCCACCCCGCCCCCACCAACAGGCATCTCCCACACTGCACCACCTCAGCTTGTTTACGCATGGAATGGGGTGAGAGTTAGGGCCAATGACCCCAACGCACACCCCTGTTGGTGGGGGCAGGGTGGGGGTCGGGTGCAAAGGGTGGGAACCCTTAAATTGAATTTCCTCACTTTGTTTTGCTGTAGAAGAACCCTAACTGATGCACTAGTGAAGTTTTTTGCATAGAATTTATATATATATTTGTATATTTCCATCACCATATATTTATTGGCGATGGCTCTTTAAATTCCAGATATATTAGAGGGTAAATTAGTTTACATGTAATTTACAGACAGTGTAGTAACTTTATTAAATTCTGGAAATAACATGTGCTTGAAACACCATTTCAAATGGCCATATGCATTGCTCTGTGAAACCTATATTAGTCTGTACCTGGATTTGACCATGTTGTTTTTATTTGCACAGCACAATTGAATGATATGTGTATTAATTGCACTAATTATTGCATCACATTCTGATTGGCTATTTTGCTGTATTTAAACAACATGGTCCTGATTCTAAAAGCACCCATACACATGTCTCAAGTTGCCACTTGCAAGGGGTGCAGTTGCACTGAGGACACTGCACCTGGTTCTAAAAGGGGCAAGGTCCCTGTGGCTAAGTCCTCCGACTTGCAACAAACCCACAGGTATGCCAAACAAAGGGCATACCTGAAGGGTCTTCCATAAGCCGCAACCCTGGGTGTGAATGGTGCAAGTGCCCCCCATGCCCAGATTCTCCTGTCCAGAAAGCCTCACAGGGCTGCTACATGTGCCCAACCAAAGTGCCATATAAGAAACCCACAACCCGCAATCCGCAATAATGCCCCATCCCCAATCCTCTACATGTTGCCCATACACGGGGCATCCCTGGTAGTCTAGTGGCCCACCCCTCCCACCTGGCAGCACCAGAACACCCACTCCCCCCAAGACCCATCTGAGGCCAGTGACTGGCATAGGCCACCTCTCACCACAGTGGCTAGCCGCTGACTGAACACTGCAGTACATATGTACAGTACGCACTCCTGCAGTGTTCAGTCAGTGGCTGGCCACAGTGGTGAGAGGTGGCTGCACACCGCCAGCCTCAGATGGTCGTGGTGGGGAACAGGTGGTCGGGTGCTGCTGGGTGGAGGGGTGGGACCACTAGACTCACCAGGTATGCCCGTGTATGGGTGACATGTAGAGGATCTGGGATGGGCTAATTATCATGGATTATGGTTGTGGGGTTTCTTATATGCCACTTTGGTTAGGGGCAAGCAGTAGCTCTGCAGGGCTTTCACCATGTATGGGGATTGGGGGCATGGGGCAGCACTGCAGGGCTATTTAAACTGTACGGTGGTTGGTGGCATGGGACCGCCCTCTGGGGTGACTAAACATGTACAGGGGGTCAGGGGCATGAGTTAGTCCTGTGGGACAGTGTGGTATAGGGAGTTACAGAGGCCTCCCTGCATGGCAATCATGTGCTGGGGTCAGGGCAGTGTTGGGGGCAAGGGCGGTGTGGCATGGGAGGGATGAGAGGGCAGCACATGCAGGCAACCCCAGGGGGTGTAAGTACAATTACACCAGCTATATGCTGGTGTAACTTACGTTAACGGTTCTCCCCCAGTGGTTGTTGTAGAATAGCGCCCTGGGGGACTTTGTTGCTGTCCTTACATAATAGGGTACAACTGCTGCCGTAAACCCCCTAGCACCATGTCGCAGGGGGTTTAGGGCATAACTGATGGCGTAGGTCCACTTTGGTTCAAGCAGCCTGTGACATGTCGCAGGCTGCTTTGCAGAATACCGAATGTCACATCTCCTGGAATAACTTGCTACTTGCACTACTTTTTTTGACACAAGTCAAGTTACGCCAGGCATATCCCTTTGAGAATCTGGCCCTATGTCTATTTGTGCATGTTATCTCTGATGAAGCTTGGCAATGTTATGTGTGAAATGCAAGACATGTTTGTATCCTTTGCTACCATAATGGAGGTGGATGGTGAATCTTTTTTATTTCTGCACTATGACACTTTAATAAAGATTTAAGTCCATATTCAACCTTTGGTTTGGTTGTTCTATTTTTTTGCTTTTTATGTCAGCTTGTTTTACAGAAGCACCAACCCCTTGTCCAGGTGTGGACAATTTTGCCCCAGTGCCCTGCAATATTTGATTGCCTCCACCAGGGAAGGACCAGTCTCATCTTGTGGGTCATGCTCCCTCACAGCCTAGTCTTCAGCTTGCCAGCACCACCAGCAAGTGAACCACCACCATGACACCACTGTAGTTTTCACACACTGGCAGTAAGACTGAGGAGAGTCTTGAAGGAAATCAGATGATCAGAGTCTGGTATGTCATTGGTGGTCTAACCACTACCCTCATGGCACCCTTAACTGTAACTTAACTCTACATGCTATGGTGGCTGACCTTTGCACCTTGGCACTCACTGTGGCTGCATTTATGAAGTTATGAAGTTCTGCTTCTGGTGCCGCCAGACTGGACATGATTCAATGATAGAAAGCCACACAGCAGTAACAGCAGAGAAACAGGAAACAAGAAAATTTACATAGGCTAGGCCAGGAGAAGAGGGAGGAAGTGCATATTGTTAGGAATATGCTGTCAGCAGGCTGTGAGGAGGAATAAGTACAAAGGAAACAAACAGTGATCAGCACATACTCAGATGCTAGGTTCATTGACAGGAGTGGGAAGGTGGAGTCTCCTGCTTTGCTCACTAGGGGAAAGTGTAGTCATGGTAGCACAAGGCTATTCCACAGCTGCAGAATGAGTATGCAGGCTGTGGGAAGGAAGTGCAGTCATGGCTGAGCAAGATTACAGCTGCAGAATGAGCCTTCAAACCTTGAGATAGAGGCACTGTCAGAGCACCAGAAAGATCCTCCACAGTCAAAGAAAGACAAAGTAAGCTGTAAGGATGCGCCACAGCACAAAGGCCTGCAGACTGTGACCAAAAAGAAAGTTAGGGTGGGGTACAGGGACACGATTCTGAGGGTTTCCCATAGCTAGAAAGTGAGGTGGCAGCTGGTGTATTAGGTAACACAACTGGGCAACCAATGTTTCTCCCATGGATACAAGCTGGAAGCACAGACTGTGCATAGGAAGGAGAGCTGGTGGCTCAGGAAGCTTCCCTACAGCAGCCAGCTGGGAAGACAGATAACAGCAGACAGGGAGCCAGAAATGCCTGAGATTCTAACACCTTTGCAGGCTGACACCTCAGCGTGAGCAGCCTTGGTGCACGAAGAGACCTGGTGGGCTGGGAAGCATGTCCAGACATTTGCTAATACAAAGTCAGCAGAATGATTCAGGTCTGAGTACAATAAATGAATCTGAGGTCCATTATAGCAATTAATGTAATGCATTAGCATTAGTATTGATCTGGGAGGACTGACTTACTTCTTTTAATTTTATCATGGTTTGTTTGTTTCTAGGGTTGTATATAACACAGACCACTTATACTAGGCTTTTTGATTTTTATGTCTTCAAATGTATCAACAAGATTGGAGAGCCCCACCAGATACCTTAATTGCAGAAATTTGTATTCAGAGGTGCCTGAATGGGGGGGGGAGGATTACTATGGCCATAGCCCTACCAGTTTCAGAAGCGGTAGAGCCAGGCCATATCAGTTTTTGCAATCATAATAATGTATACCTAGGGAAAACTGTGCCTTTAAAATTCAGCATGTGCACTAAACAGTGCTACCTACTAGTCACTCCCTTTGTGGCTTGCAGGTTGTCAGCAGAATTTTGGAAGGTGACCTGAATAGTGTTGTTGGAAGTGGGCTGGATACATGGCCTACTGAGGTAAGATCCAGTGGTCAAACTTTAGAAATGAAAATGAAGGGCCAGACCTTCAGACCAGGGCATCAAGGCACCAAGCACAGGGAGATGCTATCAGTGGGTGAGTAGGAGTTACTGCATGTATTACCAAATTTGATCAATAACAAAATAAGAGTGTGGGCAAATCCACTCAACCACGGGGGGGGGGGATTTACTTTTTACATACTTGGACCTACCACTTTTCAGACACTTCTGACACCACTCATTTCATCCCAAGTTTACACAAGATGTTGGTAGTGGTATAGAATGTTTACCATTTCTCATCTCCATAAATGTTTCGTCTTTGGATAAAGCACCTGACAGAAGATATTGCCTTTCCATTGAATTTTTCAGAAGGTGATTAATGATGCATGCATATCTTCCAAAAAACTAATCTGCCCTTTACTTAAAACTATTGCTGAGAAAAGTTAAGAAAATTCTGTTCTACAGAATTTTCATCAGAGTAGATATCTCAGAAATCTGTGCAAAGGAGAAATCAATGAATAATTGGGTTCTATAAATTTAATTAAAATGATGTTAGCAGAATGTTGAATTCCACAGGTTGAGCTCCAAATAATTCCAGTTCTGTCACGGATTTTTACCCAGAATCGTGGAACTCACAAAAACATTTTGCCATTATAAGAAACCAATGCCACCCAGCACTACTTAAAGGCAAACTGAATTAATCGTGTTAGTCATTTTTGCTGCAGTACTTGCTTTTTTAAATATTGGTCCTCATTTTGTATTAGTTCTTTACTGATCTCAGTTGGGGGTTCTAATTTACACACTGGTGGTAAGTATTGTATGATACAGCATGTGGCACTTTTAACTAGAGTTCTATAGTACAACATGAACATGCTGTGACAACAAAGTAAACGCTTAACGAGGACATAAACTACAGTATATATCATAGTGCAACAATAGTCCTATCTTCTTCTGTGTAAATCAAAAATGCCTGCTGCATTTACTGTACTAACAAGCAAGCAAAGACTGAACACAGAGAATAATGCATGGGCAAGAAGACTGTTTCCATCAAGGTGTTCTGATGACATTAGAAGGACCTCAGGAACCAAGCTGAGAGCCCTGATGTCATCAGAACCCCTGAGATGGTAACACCATGGATCATGCTAATGAAGAAAGATTCAGAAAACATTTGGGTAACCCAAGAATTGAGCAAAGGCTTGGGTCCACACCCACTGGAAGGGCTTGAAACAGTGTATGCCGATGTCTCTAAATTGGTCATTTCTAACCCATGGACCAGGCATCTATGTCAAATATGGAAACAGGTAAAGAGAGACTTAAGTATTTTAGGAGAACTACACACACTCAAATAATTTACTGTACCCAATTTAACTCCCCAAAGCTGAATATTGCCTTTCAAAGATAGAAAATGTTGGATCTACAACATTTTTCTCAATTTATCCATCAGGGTGCTATTAAATCATTAATTGGAATGAAAACAGAATTCCAATTGAGACAAACAGGTTTCATTCACTATCTACGGGTGACTTCTTTCCCTACGCAGGGTACCCACCTACAGGATGTACAACAGTTTCCTCATCCTCTGCCTTTGCTCATCTATAGAGCAGCTCAAGGATTAATAAAAAATAAATTCATATCCTTACTTATTCAAACATACCTTCAAACACATGTCTCATCTCCCTCAGGCTTCCAACAAGCATGGGAGAGAAATTCGGGTTGGATTCTTACATCTCAGGAATGGAAATCAGATTGGTATGGTGTATTCCCTACCTCTGCCTCAAATAGTTGGAAAGAATCTTGTTGGAAATTAGTGTCCTTTTACTTTCTTACCCCCTCCAGCACAAAACACTACTCCCAAAATAAGTCAGACAGTTGCCGGCGTAAATGTGGTGGGATAGGTTCACCATATAATTTTTTGGGGGACTGCCCAATTATTTGTCCCTTCTGGATGGAAATATGTCAAAGATACAAACAACTGTCTGAAATGTCAAAGGAACCAGTCTTTATACACCTAATCTTGGGTATTCCTCCTAAAGATAAATGTAGCAACTGCCAGAAGTCTTTTGTGGGAATCCTCTTAGCAGCAGTTGATAAGGCCATAACAAAGAAATGGCTACTTGCAGATCCACTATCTGTGGCAGAATGGATTGCTGTGATTAAGCAAATATATCAAGTAGAAAAGTTAACAGTGGCCCTTAGACCACAAAGAGATATGTTTAAAGGGACCTGGCTCCCATTTATGGCACTTACTGAAGAAATAGAAGGCATTTCCATTTTAACCAAACAAGCACAAGGATACTGGAGGACAAAAGTTCTACTTAGATCTCAAGTAAAGGTATGCTTAGACCTAGGGGTGACATCTGTCACCTCACTTACCAGCCTCACTGAACAATTGTTCTTATTACTCATAGTGTTATAGTTTTGGTTCTTACATAAATAGTTATGAATTCAACATGGAATTTAAGATGATAATTTCTTCGGGAATAAGGGGCTGGGATTAACCCTGAAGTCTATAGCTATCACTAATAAGGAGGACACAACTGTCGATTGCTATGGACTTAAGTTACAGACTGGAACCTAATCTACAACTCTTTTATTATGTCTCGGGAGTCAAGGTCTATTTCATTTTGCCATACATTTGTAAGATGATTGTATTTGTCCTCTATGACTATGCAATAAAGAAGTTTCAAAAAAGAACCCCTGAGAAGGAAACAAAGCTGAGCTGTGCTTAGTTGCCCATATGTTATTTTGTATAGTATATGGTATGAAACATAAAAAATAGCGTTTTCCCCTAGAAATCCTTTTTTTTATTATAAATTTTAAAAAATCACCGAGCTACTGAAAATCCACCTACTATAGGTGATTGCTTTATTGTTTGTTTTTTAATGATGAAACAACATAATAGATTTTGTGTTAAAAGTGGGTCTGGGTTTTACAAGTATGGGGGAAAATGAAAGTAAAATGACAGGTGGTTCAAGTTTCCATTCTAATTAAAAAAGATGAATACCTCAAAAGGATACAACAGCATTCTGCAGTACAACCTTTGAACTGTGAGACAACAGCTTTTTCGTAAGGATGGAAATCCATGCACGGCAAGGGGTAATCATGTAGAATAATTCCTGAATGAGAACTACTGTAGTACTTAAATAGTTTCTGCAGGAACAAATAACTTGCAGGTTATTGATTTCACTTATTTTCAAGGGAGGGGAACATTTGCAGCATTCATTGTTCAGATCTGCTTGTCGCATTCCCTTTCTGTACATCTTTCAGGTGTAGCAGCAGTGAGACAGGCTAGGCATCCAAGCGTGCTGGTGCTTGGAATACTGTTTGACCCATTCCTCTCCTGTTGGTGTGCAGAGTCCCCCCAGTATTAGCTCACATGCATGGAGGCAATATCCCAGTGGGGTGGCAAACTTCCTGACCCACCACTTTGGGTTGCTACTGTGGCAGAACCAGCCACTTACCCTCCCTGGGATGGAATGCACTGCCATAAGCAGTGCTCTGCCCAGCTGGATTCAGGATGGCCAGTGCCTCTAATCTGCTCTTGAGCCTAGGCTGCTGGCACAGCAGTGCAACACACTGCTGACCACCAACAAGTGGGCCCATGGCTTTCTGTTTTGTTTTCTGTCTCCCCTGGTCTCCCTAGGAGGACTTCTGATAAATGATTGGGGGGGCTCTAAATGTGCAAATGCTGGAAGACAGGAGGAAGAGAGCAGACATGATGACTGAAATGTTCAAGTACTTCTGCTGGATAAGTAAAGGGACAGCAGTGAGTTGTTCACAATGAGAGGTAAAACGGTCACCTGGGAAAACTCCATGAAATTAGCTGGTGGGGGAGGTTCAAAAAGGAGGCCAGGAAGTACTTTTAATTATGGAAAGAGTAGTGGCAGACTGGAACAAACTACTGGAGGTCATCTGCATTAAAACAGTGGGGGGGGGTCAAAGGGGGTAGAACAGTCACATGGAAACGTATGTGGGGAACTTAGGGGATGAAGGAGAAGAAACAGGCAGGGGAGTATAGCTTTGAGATTACAGTAGTGAGCTGTGAATGAGCTTGGTACATCCACCAAACCTGGGTTTGACTCCCACATCACTACTTGCATACTGTGTGACCCTATGAAGTTACTTAACCTCTCAAGTGCTCCTGGGTCACCCCTTAAAACAGGCCTTGTTTCTAGTGGGCCATACTGGTTCCAAAAATGAGTACTGACAGGGAAACAGTCTTATGACAAGGCAGGCATTGGCAGACTAAATGGGCTAATTAAGCAATATGCCATGACAGGGTGTGGGTTATGCTAGGATTTACCATGCCTGGTGTGTTGTTTGGCCATGAAGCTGCAGGCCAAGTGAGCAAAACACACCAGGTATGGTAAATCCTAGCATTACCTGCACCTTGGAGAGGTATATTGTGAGTATACAATGTCCTCCTTTTTTGTATCTAAAAAAATAAAGTTTTTTTTTTTTTTGGACATTTTAAATTATTTCAAATTATTTTTATTGTTGTTATTGCTCCACCACAAAAAATAGTGCCCTGTTGGTAGGTAAAATCATGTTCCACGACAGCATGCACTTTTTTTTTTATTCACCTCTAACACCTCCCCACTCTTGAAGTGAGTCAGTCATAAGTGTACTACCAGAGAGAACCTGTGAGGCTTGTTTTTTTGTTGTTTTTTCTGTAATTAACAGGACACTTTAGTTTGACAGTTGCTACCCCCCTTCCGCCTCCTCCAGCGAGAGTGTGTGTGGCTTCAATTTTGTGGATTCAACTCTTGCCCCATCCCCTTCCCTCAGTTCACATGGTCTCATAGAAGTATGTAGACACAGTTTTGATTTGATTTTTTTAAAAGAGAGAACCATGGCTACCTCAATAAAGGGCAGCTGTCAGGGTCTGTTTCAGGGTTTTTGTGTTTTTGAAGAATATTGTGGACCTGCTATGAGGATTTGTTTACAATACAGAGCTCTCGTAACGGAAGCTGGAGGGAGTGAATGTGCGAGGAGTAAATCATTAACGGAAGGTGGGAGGGAGCAACGATCATTAGTAAATGCAGTGTTTTAATAGTTTTTACCCTTAAATTGTTTTGCAAGGTCAGTGTCTTATCAGTAAAAAGCAGCATTGCATGTTTAAAATTTGTGTTTCCCGGCAAACCAATGTGGTGGTCTTTCGGTTGTTAGCCAACAAATGTAGGATATGGGAGTTTATTTAAATGGTTACAGCAATGGTGCGAGGTGTGAAACAACTGCTGCCCCCCTTTCACTCAGGGAAAAAACTCTGATCATCATCATGGAGTCTCAGGATGGATTATATTCAAGGTGCTGTGATGGAGCGGAGCCGATATGAAACAGTGAGACACAGCAGGTGAGGCAGTTGCCATCGGTCACCGAGGAGCTGCTGTAAAAAAATATTGCTGTAGAGACTTTGTTTGGGACTCAGGACAAGGTTACGTGGGTTGTCATAGAAAACAGTGATTAAATGGTATTAGTAGTCCATTGTTTTGAATTTCGTGGAGGATTCAGAGTGGGAATGGCCGGTAGTGAATTGTGGAGTTCTATGAGTGGTCATCTCACCATCTTTGCAAGTCCTGGGTTTGTCATTGTCGGAGTGATTTCGGGGGAGGAGGCTTGATGGAGCTGACTGGCAGCTGGCAGCTTTTCCCATTGGTATATCATAGGATTTACAATGGGGAAAAGGTGCCAGTCAGCCAATCAGAAGGCAGGAATTTCTGCACCCATTGTATAATAGGCCTTTATCTGCCAACATTTTCTGTGTTTCTAAGTAACTAGCAATGTATGTAGCCCCCCCCCAGCTGTGCCTTTATAGGTGACCCAACCAGTGACATCATCAGTTGCAATCAGTCAGTGACTCCTGATGTTTATACCTCTTCCTGCAGCTGCTGATACACTGATGAAAACAGAGTAGTTCCTTAATTTGCTCAATTGTCAGAGTAGCAATGGTGCAGCAGTATCAAAATGAGGAACCACTAACTGATTATAACCAATGATGTCACTGGTTGGAGCAGCTATAATGGTACCATAGAGTGGATACCATAAATATGTGGTTTTAAAGAACAGGGAGACAGAAAAAAAAGAAGATACATACTGTGTATAGAAATGCACATGGGTAAATATATAAGATTTGGGAAGGATGCAATGATTCCCTTCCCCTTAAAACACATTTTAAAGAGCAAATCTGCATTTCAGCATGCACATAAGTAAGCACAATGTTTCAGCTCTTAAAATTTACTAGAACATACATTTTTTTCTGAGTTATGGTTTTCAGGGTCTGTACCACTTCATGGTAGCAGTTCTAAAATGTCTGTCTAAAATGCATTTGACTGCCCTCTACTGACTTCATAAAGCTTTTGTCTATGACATCATGGTGCTCCCCATGACACCAGACCATGATGTCACAAATTACAATTGTTTGGTAAGTATAGAAAAGTGAGAGTCTTTTTAAAGGCACAGTGCATTGTGTACTGCATTACACAAAACATTTTCTAGATCTCTAACAGGACAAAAAATATATAAAAAATATACAAACATAAGAATGTATAAATGTGCCAGCTGATAAAGGCCTAACAGTCTTTCTGGTCTGCTTGAGTGTGCAGTTCCCACTGTGTTTACAGAAGGAACTGCTCCTCCATATCCCCCTTTACCCTTCTCAAATACACCCTGTGTTCCTCTCTCCCCCTACTACCTGCAACTATTCCCCTCATCATATCCTAACCTCTTTTGAAGCTGTCCACCACTTTTAGGGCTACCACCTCCTCCAGCAACTCATTCCACTTAGCTACCATCCTCTGTGAAAAAGTGCCTCCTCGTCTCTCTCCTGAACCTTCCCTCCACCAGCCTCAGGTTGTTACCAATAGTGGACTTCTTTCCACTAAGGTTGAAAAGGCCCTTAGTGCTTATCCTGTTTATACCTTTTAGGTACTTGAAGGTCTCAGTTGTGTCCACCCACTCCCTTCTGTCCTCCAGAGAGTACATGTTGAACCCCCTGAACCTCTCCACATAGGCATTGTCTTGCTGACCCTGGATCATCATGGATGCCCTTCTCTAGACTGTTTCCAGAAAGCTGATATCCTTCTTAAGATAAGGGCACAAATACTGTACACTTTACTCTAGGTACAATATCACTGGAGTCCTGTACAGTGGCAAAATTACATCTGTCTTCCTGCTGGTTATTCCCCTGACCATGCAGTTCAGCATCCGATTTGCTTTGGCTGCAGCTTTTGTGCAGTGTGCAAAGTGTTTCAGGTCACTCATGATAATTACACCCATGTCTTTTTCTTCCTCTGACCTGGTTACCTGCACACCACCCAACTAGTATTTGATCCATGGGTTTTTTATCCCCCCCCCCATGCATAACTTTATACTTTTTAGCATTGGACCACAGTTGCCAAATGCTAGATCACTTCTGTAGCCTAGCCAGGTCTTCCATGAGTTTCTGGTTTGCATTCTCCCTGTCTACCCTTCCATGGAGCTTTGTGTTGTCCACAAACAGGCAGATCTTACCACTGATCCTATCTGTGATGTCACTGATGAATATGTGAAACAACACCAGACTGAGCACAGAGCCCCATAGGACCCAACTGGTCACAAGCCTAGCTTCTGAGAATCCCCCAGCTACCACATTTTGGCTTCTGTCCTTCAGCCAACTTCTGACCCATCCAACAAGCTTAGCCCCCACCCCCAGGTCTTCTAACTTCCTCATCAGTCAGCTGTGAGGTGCTGAGTTGAAGGCCTTGCTTATGTCCAGATACAGCACATCAATCGCTTGTCTCTTGTCCACTATCCTGATAACCCAGTCAAAGAAGTCAATTACCATATATACTCACATACAAGCCAAGAGTTTTGTACCTAAAAACAAGTTTGTAATTAGGGGTCTCAGCTTATATGCGGGTCAATTTCAAACACCAATTGTATTCCGGAATGAACAAACTATGATTGATGCCATGATTGGCACAGGCACGGTTGTTGCTCACTTAAAACACAAGATGTTCACAATCAGCAATTTGCAGTAGTCAAAATGAGTGCAGGGCCATCTGGTAGGCGATAGTGCAGTGCGTATGATGCAGCCTTCAAGCTGCGAGTTGTAGATTATGCTGAGTCCACTAACAACTCTGCTGCTGCCAGGCACTTCACTGTCAATAAAAAGCAAGTGCGAGACTGGCGAAAACAGTGGAACACTCTAATGGAAATGCGTAAGACAAAGAAAGCCTGTAGAGGAGACAGACCAGCTTTCAGTGTCTTGGAGTCCAACCTTAATGACTGGTTGCTGGAGTGCCACCAGAGTGGCTACATTGTCACTTGCTTGGCCATCCACCTGCAGGCATTACGGATGTGTAAGGAGCCCAAATATCGCACCACAGGGTCGGACACATTTTTGGCTTTCACTGGGTGGTGCTTGCGGTTTATGGAGAGCCATGACTCACATTAAGGCAGCGCACTAAAATCTCTCAGTCATTGCCACCAGATCTGGAGCTGAAAGTTGACAGTTTTCATCAATTTCTGATTAAAATTAGAAAACAACAAGGGCATGATTGCTCTCAAATTGGGAACTTGTATGAGACACCGATGACATTAGGTCGTTATTAGTGTGGAACATGTTCCGTGCACACTTGACAGAAGCTGTTAAAAAAACAGCAAAGAAGTCTAAGATTGATCTCTGTGTGATTCCTGGTGGACTTACATCAATTCTGCAACCACTACATGTGTGCCTTAATAAACCTTTCAAGGATCAGGTCAGATACAAATGGAATGAGTGGATGTGTTTGGAGAAAGGAGCATTAACAAAAGTAGGCAACTTGAAATGCCCTGACCCTGATGTTGTCTGTCAGCGGGTCTTTGATGCTTGGAAGTCTATACCTACTGAGATGGTCGTACACTCCTTTCTGAAGTGCAGCATTAGCAACCGAATGGATGGCACCGAAGACAATGCTCTTTTTGAGGAGGACAAGGGGGGTCAGTGAGACACAGCAACAGGAAGAGGAAAAGGAAGTGGATGACTACACTGACGAACTGTTGACTGAGCAGTTGCTGTCTGATAATCTGCAAGTACTAAGGATTTCTGACTCTGAATTGGACGAGGATGAGGAGAACTGAATGAGAGACATCTACAATACAAACTTGTAAGTTTTACCATTTATGTAGCACAGTATTGCTTATCTTTATGTTTCAGTTTGATTTAATTTGAATATTGTGCCGAATACGATGAATGCTATGCCGAATACTGTGCTGAATATGACTGAATATGACTAGCGTTTATGTTTATTGCTTTGGGTATGCTTTGCACCAGAAACTGTGCCAAATACTGTGCTGAATATGACTAGTGTTTACTGTATGTTTATTGCTTTGGGTATGCTTTTGTGAATTGATTTGAATATTGTGCTGATTATGACTAGAGTTTATGTTGCACTGTTTGCTTACCTTGCTTATCTTTATGTTTTGCACTGATTGAATTTTGCAAATAAAATGCATCTCAGCTTATACAGAAGCCATTGCAGTTTACTTAAAAAAATGCATGGAGTAATGGGGGTCGGCTTATACGCCGATCAGCTTATCTGTGAGTATATACGATAAGTTAGTTTGGCAGGACCTACCTGACACAAACCCATGCTGCCTCACATTCTGGTGCCTATTATCCTCCAGAAAGCTCACCAATTTCTCTTTCAGGATGGTCTCCATCAGCTTGCCCACGATTGAGGTCAGGCTGACTGCCTGTAATTCCCTGATTTATCCTTTGACCCACTTTATGGAAAGGCACCACATGTTGCGGACAACTGTCACAAGGGAGGCCCACAGGAAAGAGGCAGAGCAAACCACAGGGAAAGGAAGCAGCTCCTGGTGGGGGACTCAATTATTAGGTGGATAGAACCAGGGGGATCAGGGAAAACTGAAGTAAGGTGCCTGCCTGGTGCCATGGCTTGGAGGGACAGGAAGTGCATCCTCAGGATCACGAGAACAGCTGCATGGGAGTCTAAGCTGGATATCATTGTTCACCTAGGGACAAATGACTTGGCTCATCATGAGATTAGAGCAGTGCAGGAGGACTTTGTAGAGTTGGGGAGGGGCCTAAGACAAGTAGCACACACAGTATCCTTCTCAGAGGTGCTGCCTGTCTATGGCATGGGTGAGGCGAGGGTACTTTGTACCATGCGATTTAATAAATGGTTGAAGAAATGGTGTGGTGCACAGGGATTTGGCTTAATTGGGGACTGGGGTTCCGACTGGAGGGACACCAGCCTATAATGGCAGGATGGTCGGCATCTGTCCAGGAAGGGAACAAGTCTTTTGGGCAATCAGTTTAAATGCTTCATTGGCAAGCTTTTAAACTAGTCAAGGGGGGAGACACTGATGAGCAGCAGGGAATTCCCAGCCTCCCCTACAAAAGAGGGTACTAAATGAGAAAAAGACCAAGGTAGAAAGGACAGTGGGGGATACTGCCACAAAAGGTAAAGCCATCAAAAAATGGAGAGCAATGAGTACCAATGCCCATAGTCTGGGTAACAAGCTTCCTGAATTAGTGGCCTTGATGGAGGAGGAACATTTGGATATCATGGCAGTCACAGAAACATCATACACACAGAACCATGACTGGGACATAAACATACCAAGATACACTATCTACAGGAGGGACAGGGAGAGTGAAAGAGGAGGAAGAGTAGCTCTCTACATTAGGGAAGGAATCAAAGCAACAGAACAAAAGAGTAAACAGGGAGGAGGAGAAGGAGCACTGTGGGTCAACTTGGAGACAGGCAATGGCACCACAATCCTCACAGGGGTTGTATACAGACCCCCTCTCAGGGGGAGGAAATGGACAAGGAAATTATAGAAAGTATACTTAGAATGGCAGAAAAAGGGGAGATATTGCTGATGGGTGATCTGAATATGCCAGATGTTAACTGGAGTGCAGTTATAGCAGCCACTTCTAAGAGTGGGGCTATTCTAGATGCCCTACAGGGGGGCATGCCTTAGACAACTAGTATTGGAGCTCACTCGAGAGGGAGCATTCTTAGACCTGGTTCTCTCAAATGAAGATGGACAGAGGATCACAGATGTAGAAGTGGATAGCCATCTGGGAACTAGCAACCATCGAACAGTATGGTTCATAATAAACACAGCTGTAGAGTCAAGCCATACAAAGGCAAAAGTACTGGACTTTAGGAGGGCTGACTTTGCCAAAGTGGGTGAGTGCCTAAGGAATACACTAGCAAATGGGCAGGAAGAAGGGGTGGAAGAACAATGGGGAATAATCAAAACTGCCATCACAGAGGTAACAAGCCTTTTGTGTGAAGCAAATAAACAAAACAAAAAGATGTAAGAAACCACTATGGTTCTCAAAGGAGGTGGCAGTGAAGGTTCAGGAGAAAAAGAATGCATTCAGGAAGTACAAGGAATCACAGAAGGAGCAGGACAGAGAATTGTATCAGTTAAAGCAAAAGGAAGCTGGGAAGGCAGTCAGAACAGCAATGGCCCAAACCGAGGAAAAGATAGCCATCTCAGTTAAGAAGGGGGATAAAACCTTTTATAGGTACATCAGGGAGCGTAGGAAGACAAGGGAGGGATAGTGAAGCTTATTAAAGGAGAGGGGGGTGGGCAGAGGGTGATGGTGAAAAGGCAGAGATACTAAACAAATATTTTTGCTCAGTATTTACAAATGAAGAGGGGGAGGTACCTTAACCAAACAATAGAAACACTCTGGATACATAAGTTGATACCAGCCCATTTACAGAAGAAAGGGTTCTGAAAGAACTCTTAAAACTGAAGGTGGACAAAGCAATGGGGCCGGATGGGATTCATCCCAGAATTCTAAAAGAACTAAGGGTAGAACTAGTGACACCACTGACTACCCTCTTTAATAAATCATGGGAGGATGGGGTGGTACCTGAGGACTGGAGGAGGGTAGCTGTGATTCCACTTCACAAAAGTGAGAGCAGGGCAGAAGCGGGAAACTACAGACCTGTTAGTTTAACCTCAGTGATAGGGAAATGATGGAATCACTTCTGAAGGAAAGAATTGTCAAGTACCTAGAGGCCAGAGGGGCACAGGACCCAAGACAGCATGGATTCACAGCGGGAAGGTCATGCCAGACAAATTTAATAGATTTCTTTGACTGGGTGACCAAAGTAGCAGATCAAGGAGGGGCTGTGGACATTGCCTACCTAGACTTTAGCAAGGCATTTGACACAGTCCCACACAAAAGATTAATATACAAGTTAGCCAGCCTGGAAGTAGGTCCCAAGATGATAGCCTGGGTAAAGAATTGGCTGGAGAACAGGACACAGAGGGTAATAGTAAATGGAGTCCACTCTGAAGAAAGGGGGGTTACTAGTGGGGTACCGCAGGGTTCAGTATTAGGACCGGTCCTTTCCAATGTCTTTATAAGCGACATTGCAGAGGGACTGGAAGGAAAAATGTCTTTGCAGATGACACAAAGATCTGCAACAGAGTTGATGTACAAGGTGGGGTGGAAAGGATGAAAAGGGACTTGGCAAGGTTAGAGGAATGGTCAAATGTATGGCAGCTTAGATTCAATGCTAAGAAATGCATAGTGCACCTGGGAAACAAAAACCCAGGAGAAGAGTACACAATGGGGTGGTGAGATACTAACAACAACAAAAATGGAAAGGGACCTGGGGTAGTCATATCAGATGACCTAAAGGTGGGCAAGCAATGTGAGAGGGAGTAAGGCTGGGGATACTGGGATGCACAGGAGAGGCATCACCAGTAGAAAACAGGAAGTTGTTATCCCTGTGTACAGACAGTTGGTGAGACCCCATCTGGAGTACTGTGTGCAGTTCTGGAGACCCAATCTCCGCAAAGACATAGACAGGATGGAAGCTGTCCAGAGGAGGGCAACTAAAATGGTGTAGGGTCTGCACTGGAAGACATATGAAGAGAGACTTAAGGAGCTTAATATGTATAGCCTCGAGGAAAGGAGGGAGAGAGAGGACATGATAGAAACTTTCAAGTACCTCAAGGGAATCAACAAAGTCCAAGAGGGTAGCATCTTTCAGAAACAGAGGTGTGCAAGAACAAGGGGGCACAATTTGAAGATAGAGGGAGGCGGGCTCAGAGGTAATGTAAGGAAGTATTTTTTCACAGAGAGGGTTGTGGATGCATGGAATGGCCTTCCGGAGGAGGTTGTGGAGTCAAAAACAGTGGTGGAATTCAAGCATGCATGGGACAGTCATAAGGCAATTCTAGGGGGTGGGGGTAGGAAAAAGTCGGCTGCTGGTTAACTTGGATCTGCAGCCTATCCATTAGGTTGGGGAAATGGGCAGACTGGGAGGGCCAAGTGGTCCTTATCTGCCATCAAATTCTATATTTCTATGTTTCTATGTGCAGTTCTCCAGTGCTGGGGCATGATCCCTGACTCTAGAGAGGTTTTTTAACAGGTCTGCTATGTGATCTACCAGAGCCTCTGCCAGTTCCCTTAGGATCCTTGTGTGTACACTATCTGGCCCTGGGGGTCTATTTGCCTTCAGGGTCCTTATGCCCTTAAGTATCCATCAGCTTGAATAATGCTCTCTGTGACTTCCCCCTCCTGGTCTCCACCCCTTGTTCCCTTGTGGCACTGGTCTGTCCCTTTCTTAAGTGAAGACTGAACAAAAGTGCTTGTTAAGTACCTAGGCCAAACCACCCTCCTTATTCAATCTGTCTCATCCTTCAGGTTCCTTCTCTCCCTTATATACCAAAAATGGCCTTCTTCCCTGTTTCTACCCCCTGTGCAAGCTACGCTTCCCTTGTAGCCTTTGCCACTCTAAGTGATCTCCTCCTTCCCTTGATTTAGCAGACTAATCCGCCCTATTGTCCTTATTATGAGTACTTTGTACTTCTGGAAAGCTGCCCTTTTGTTACTTATAGCTTTTGCCACCTCCTTGCTGAACCAGCTGGGCTTTCTGGCATTAATTTTCTTACTTTTGAATGTGTTACACTCACTAGTGGCCTGCATCAGCCCCTTTATTATTCTCCATTTCTGTTCCACATCCATCTCACTTCTGATCCCAGCAAAGTGTCCTACTAGAATTTCGCTGATCCTACCAGAGTCAGCCCTCTTAAAGTCCAAACCCTTGTCCTGGTCCTGACAATCCTCCTGCCCATGTCAAGGTGGATCCACACCATATGATGGCCACTACCTGCAAGTGGTTCGTCCACTTTCACATCCTGAACATGTTCACAGTTGGAAAGGACCATGTCCAGGACAGCCTTCTCCCTAGTCAGTTCCATGACATCCTGAGTCAGGAAACCTCTCTTAAATGTAAACTTAGAAAACACTAAAGCTAAAGGTATTTTGTAAATATAATAGTTTTAAACATGTTATTTTAGTAGAGACATGCTCTTTAAGTGTAATTAAATATTCATGAGCCTAGCAAGGCTTCTGATTGGCTACTAGCTAGGACATGTATGTCTTAAAAATGACTGATCTGGCTGCCAACTGACTCTGTGTGGCACATAAGGTCTTAAATATAAAGACATACAGGTGCTGCACTGCACGCACCACACTACTCAAATGGCAAAAGAAGTAAGAAAACTTGAAAAACAAAGTTGTTATTCTGATTGGACTTATTATCCCAATGAGAACATCAAAGCTAGTCATTTCCTTGGTCTACTGTCTGGAGGGAGGTGCTCCCCCCTTAGCTGGTCATTAATCCCTCAGAAATGACTGACTTCCTGGTCTTTATTGCTTAAATGTTTGCCTTCTAGTTTGCTTTCTTTCTCACAATCCATCTTAACACATACTTTCCTGTTTAAGAATGAATAATCAGCTACTACTTCAGAAAACATATATTTCCAAGACAAGTACCAGAATAGAAGAAAAAACATAAAAAAAAACAACATTGTCCTTGAGATGTGAAACTGAATGTGGGGCAGTCATCAGATGGTAGAGCCCTTCTACTCAGGGACTGTAGCTCAGAATGAAATAACACAACGGGAGGATGCATGGAATTCAGATATAATTCTCATCAACTATAGAAAAAATAATTCCCCTGTGACTTACAACTAGGACAGATTTTCCTTTGTCCACTGCAGGAACATTCAAGGGCATTCTAAAACTGATGGTTAGACTAATATTATCCACATCAAGACATATCTTCCTGCAGCTATAGCCCCAGCTGTGAAGAATAAGGCAATTAGTTCCTGCGCAATATACCAGCAGATTTTCATGATGAACTCAGTTTGCATAACCCTTTATTCATTCATAATATAAATTTGTTGTACATGAAAGAGTTTATGATGAATTTGATTTATTATCATTTGTGGAACCACTGACCAGAGGGAGTATCTATCATTTATTAAATTACTGTGATCTCATACTAATACTTCCAAGAGGTCTAGTTGATGTCTGCTATTTAGCTACATTTTTTTTTCAGTGATAAGCACCTTGTTCTGTTCTAAATTTCAGCCTGAACAGTATTTGGAGTGGGGGATGGGCATCTCAAATACATGATGAGCCTGGTTGAAAAAGCTTGGTTGTCTTCTGGCTATATTCTCCATTTTAGCTGATGCTAAGTACTATAAGATCTGGCCTTTTCACAATATTTCCAATTACTTATGCATGCGTTTGAGGAAGGGCCAGCAAATCATTATTCTCATAGTTTTTCACTCAGTAATCTACTGTAGGTCCAAAAAGGCAGAGGAGAAAAACAAGACAGAAGTAACTGACAGGGAAAAGAAACCTAACAGTTAATGGGTCAAAAGAAGGCGTACCGGGTCATAATGTCATACGCCTAATAGCGCAAGGCATTATGCTGAAACCCAGACCTGTGTGCTGTCCATGTTGGACTCCCCCGGAGTTAGAATCCTTAGTGGGTGGGCTCTAGGGGGCACAGCCCCCCATAACGGGGGTATGAGGGCGGAGCCCCCCACAGAAAAAAGTTAGCATTGAATCGTGCAACGCGATTATGTCACACGACATTCTGCCATGCGCGGTATTGACCCAGTGCCAAAAGAAGGTGCTTGAAAGAAAACAAAGAGCAGAGGAAAGTGATATCAAATGGCGTCAGAATAAGAAGAGCAAAAGAGGTGGTGATCCCTCTTCTTCTGGTAACTACTGTCCTATCTCTGTCCTCCCTACTCTAGCTAAGTTACAGGAATGCCCTGTGCTAGCTTAACTCTCTACCTACCTTGGCTCTTCCTCCTTTTCACTCTTCCAGCCTGGCTTTAGGAACGCACACCCCACCTTCAATTCTCTCCTATGGCTCACTGACTCCATCCTCAAACCATGGATTAGGGCCTGATCATATCAGTCATCTTTGCTGATCTTGCTAAAACTTTTGACACAGCAGCACATCCTCTTCTTCTGGACAAGCTTAAAGCAGTGGGTCTTTCTGATTTTGCTCTTACCTTGGAGGTAGGCCACAAGTTGTCTGGATAGGTAGCTCATTTTGATCACCTCTCCCTATCTGCTCAGGTGTCCCTCAAGGGTCTGTCCCGAGTCCCATTCTCTTTTTCATATTTTTAAATGACCTACCCTCTCTCTGTTCCTCTGTATCCGTTCATATGTATGCTGATGATAGTTATTTTTGCATCTGGCTCCTCTTTCCATGATCATACCTCACAGCTTCAGCTTAATTTTGACAATACTCAGCACTGGTTCCAGTCTAACCAACTATCACTCAATGCCAGAAAACAGTCTCCATGACTTTTGACACCCGTCAAAGGCTTTCCAGATGTTTCTCTCTCCCCCATCTTTTCATACCCTTGTTGGTGTTATTATTGAGGATGTTTCCTCTTTTAAGTACCACGGGTTCTGGCTTGACCATCATCTTGATTTCTTGGTACATATTGATGCCATACACCACAGGCTATATCCCAAGCTTTGTGCACTGTACAGGAACAAAGCAACTGTCCCACTCCCTGTCTGCCATGAAAATTGCTTTAAAGATGATTCTCCATATTTTTGAGTGCAGTGACATAGTCTATAGCAGTTCTCCCAAATCCTCCTTTGCCAGATTGGACCCTCTCTTTCACTCTTTCTGTCGCTTAGCTTTAGATTGTTCCCCTCATACCCACCACTACTCACTCTTCTCTGGCCTCTCACTACCCTCTCTTATTGCCAGGTGCCTTTCCCATTGTTCCTCCTCTATATCTAAATTCTGGTTTGGTTCCTTTCCCTCCTAATTTTCATCACTCGTATCCTCTCCCTCAGCTTCTTCCTACCCTCTACACAATAATTCTTCTCATTCTTTTACTATTACTTCTAGAAAATCTAATTTTGGTCAATCTGCTTTCTCATGCTGCTTTCCTAAACTTTTGTCCTCCCTTCCCTTGTCAATTCACTCTGCCTCTTCATCTCTCTCCTTAAAGTCTCTTCTTCGTGACTTTTCTTCTCCCTTCTACAACTGTCAATAACTCTCTTTCTCCCCCCACTCACTAGTCCTGCCCATGCAATTTGTTCGTTACCTGTATACATAATATTTTGATTTTTCTTCAGTTTTTGATTATTTTTTATTTTATTTTTATTTTGTTAACTGGGTAGGGACACTGGAGTAATGTCCCTTTTCAGGTCTGACCCAACACAAAGGATTAAACAAAACACAGTACAAAAATACATATAATGTATGGTAGAACGCTGTTAACTTTAGGAAATCATCATTTCCTAAGGTTGTTAACCTATCAATGTGACTTAGATATGTTGTAAACCTATTGATCCTATGTCACATCGATAGGTTAACAACAGCGAGTGGTCTGCATATGTGCACGCTTTTTTTTTAATGGGGAACTGACTGAAGGGAAACCGACGGGGAAGGACTGAAGGACCGCAGAGGTGACTTTTTAAAAAACGTAAGCCGTTTTATTTTTTAAGTGGGACCATACACTATAAAAAATAATGTATGGTCCCTCTATCAGCAACCGGTCAATTTTAACCATCTTGAGGTTGCCATGGCGATGTAAACCTCTCGAGCTTCGCTCTCAAGGTTTACATGGTCGCCCTGGCAACCTCTCAACTGTTAACTGACCAGTTAACGATAGAGGACCATACATTATCCTCTATATACACTATGAGACAATACAAAAAATAACATTACATAAGGCAGGTACAAACATCAAATTCCTTTAAAAAACTTTTAGTCTAAAAAAAATTGCAGGGAGGATACAGAACTCAGATTCCCATGTAACAAATTCCCAAATGGTGGGGTGGCAATAGAGAAAGAGCAAGCCCCAGCTTTTGTTTTATAGGGAGGATCATGAAGAAGAGTACCTTTAAATGACCTTAAATTTAAAGTAGTATCACCAGTGGTTAAACTTGTCCAGAACATAATGGACCTGAGTACCATCACCTTTGACTGTAATCAGTCATCAGCAGAAGCCACAGGAACGCTAAGCATGTGCTCTTTCCCTGCAGTTTCAATCCTGCCTGTGAAACTCTAGCAGAGAGTTAAAACAAACATCTGGATTTTTTCATCCTCCCAATTAGCAGAGGGTACTAGAGACACATAAATAAGTGTAAAGGAATGCAGCTTTTGACAGGTACAGAGGGATTTATAAGGTTTGTTGTAGCCCATGTGAGGTAAAGAATGGCATCATGTAGCAAAGTGATAGTTTGTACCAATCACAGATGAATGGACAGACTATGCATTTCCCAGACTATGATGGAATAAAGTGACCACACACCTTGTTGCACAGTCACACAGAGAGAGAAACAACAAGGTACAATTGTGCAGCAATTTGTAATTACAGTACCATATCTATTTTAAGGCAGGTGGTGACTTTTAAGGTTTTTTTTTTATGTTTTCGGTATCAGAAACATTTAATTTATTGCATAGAACTTACATGTGATTAAGTAGTTGTTGGACAGCAACAGCTTACTGTAGGTAGGGAAAAATCTCAGGACAGGGTTGGGGGGTATGATGGAGATTCCATTGCTATTTGCTTTGTCTCTGAACAAATGACAAAATTCTGGTTTGCTTTGCTCATGTATTTTATTGTTGTTGTGTTGCCTTATCTGTTTGCTTGCTTTTTTGAGTACATAAATGGGATGCAATTTAAACAATGAACCACATCTAAATACATTGTGGTTTTAGTCTGTGTGCTTCCTAATTTTATTTTTACTAACAGTACTAAAATAATGTATTTTGTGTGCAAGTCCATTTGTTTCATTGGTAATGTGGAATTCTGTAGTGAAGTGTTCTTATTTCTGAGATTGTGGCAGGCAGATAAAATGTTCATGAGTTATTTAGTGTTGATAGATAAATAGATAGCTAGCTAGCTAGATAAAGAAACTTTATTTTTCAACAGGATGAAACTTTAAGGACCAAAATGACCCTGTTTAACAAAGTTATTTGGCTAGAAAATGCAGTGTGATTTGTACCAGATGATGGAGAGATTAAAACAATTACTGTGCATTTTGTGCCATTTATTGATATGTTTGAAAATATGTGTGGATGGCAAAAAAACTGAGAAAAAAATTATCAAAATGCAGTGCATTTTTTGTTTCTGAGTTCGTCCCTCAAAGTAGTTTTGTGATGGGCCTGAAACTTCAAAATAGCAGGGAATACAGTATTAACTGTTGTTCTGTTTAGATGGCCCCTTCTATCCTGTCTTCATGATCATGCCCCATCCCCATTCTGAGTGCTGTAACAACTTTTTTTACATCTGAAATAATAAAAGAAATTATCCTTTTTAATATGGCTTGATGGTTCGGGTTTTCAATAGTACTCTGTATTATTTTTGAACACCCATGGTTAACACACATTAAGTTTTCTTGTAACTAAAATTAACTAGTATGCATCACATACTGCTTCCTGACTTTATAGTAAAATAGGTGCAGAAACACAGCTGAGAATACCTATGAAAACCTAATACAAGCTGAGCTATATTACAAACAGTGCACCTTTTAGTATTTCAGATTTCAAAAAAGGGTTAAGGAAGACTCAAAATCTAGAAAGGAAAGTGTCATAAGGGGCAATCTGAAAGAGAATAAAAAGTACTGGTCGAAATGTTCACCATAACATACATTGCTGCTTTAATATGTTAAGGTATGCCATAATAGCCAACACTAAATCATTGGTATTTTCATGTGATGCTGTGATGATGCAGCTTTTAGATTTGCTGTTATTTCAATCCACACATGTGACATATAGTTGAATTTTAAGTTGGTTTTTTTTTGTGAATTTTCAATGTAATGGTTGTAGCAAACAAATATTCAGTGTTGTGTACATGTCCATTAGCATGACACATGTAATATTTTGTATTTTATTTTATTCTTTTGGTAACTGGGTAAGGCCCATTAAAAGGGCAACCTGGGAGCACTGGGTAGTTAAGTGACTTGCTCAGAGTTGCACAGTATGCAAGTGAAAGTTGTGGGAATGAAACCCAGGTCTGCTGGATGTACCAAGCTCATTCATGGCTTTTTAGTCTAACCACTAGGTCAAGGCTGTACTGCCAGCCCCACTGACTACTTTAATACTGTATTTAATTTTGCTTTACCAGTATCTCTATATTGAGTACAGTTTGGTCATCATCATTTCAATGGAAATCAAATCATGTCAACTTCATCATAAAATGCTCATGCTCTCAATTTGCTGTGACCCCACTTTGTTAGCTTGTTTTGATTGCTGTTTGGATGTACTTACCATTAGAGTTAATTTTTCCTGGGTATATTATAGCCTCTATGTAACTATCTCTGCTGGACTATGTTAGCCTGTTGACTGCTGCTATCCTCCCTAGACCCCCTAGGACATGAGATGATGCATCTCATGGGGTCATACTTGTTGCAGTAATTTCAAATAAATAAATAAATGGGGAAGTGGAGTGGTTCAAAATATAAGAGCACATACCAGTTATGGCATGAGTGTACTACTTTTTTTTCTATGTGTATTTTAACCCTTTTGCTTGTATGATTATAGTTTAATGCATATGTATTAGTTTAGAAACTTGAACAGTTAATCTAAATGGCAAAGGTAAAAATATGATCATTGCCTATCTTGTGCATGTGCACAGGTATCGCTTACTAGTTAGTGACATGCTACAGTATATTGATGGTGACAGTTATGACATCAGAACTCCACCACCTCTGAAATTACAATTTAACCACTGAGTATCACAAACAGAAACCAAATTACTCAACAGAAAGAATGTTTTGGAACTTAAAGATTTAAAAATTAGACACCCCCAAAAAATAACTAAACCTGGATTTGGGGGACAGCCAACCAAGTTGGGAGTACAAAAAACAATGATGCATGTGCAAAGGAAGATCCATGACAAATTGACGAATATTATCATATATACAATCATTAAAGCATTAGTTTCTTTTGCTGACAACTTAAAATATAAGCCCTCAACATACTGTAATTCAAATAAGGCAACAAAATCCCAGTGGGTATAGATTGTCTAGTATCAAACAAAAAGCACTTTTTCAAATTTATACAGTAAACCAAGTTTTAGATTAACTGATATACAAACAGCTTTAACCTGGGCCTGAAAAGTTAAACAGGGATTGAGTAAAACTCCTAGGTATTGTGGTAAACTCAGGTACTGGAGGAGAGGGGGTTTCCCTGAGTAAGATAGTCAGGGTACAGCTGCAGCTGATTTGGCTGATTAGCTGCAGCTGCACAGACAGGAGAACTTTAAAAACAGGAAGGAAAAGCCAGCAGGCAGTTGCTGCAGGGGTAGAGGGCTGACAAGCTGCTTGGATGTGTTCTAGAACAGGAGTCCCTTAAGCAACCCTCAGGAGATTGGTCTCCTGAATTAGGCCAAAAAGGAAAAAGTTATTTCCATTGTGAGTTTTCTGTTTTACTGTTTGTGTTCTTCCAGAAGGCCTAGCCTTCTGGAAAAGGGGGGTTTCTAGTTAGGATTGGGGATTGTTTAATCAGAGCTCCCACCCGGAGCTAGGACTCTTTATTTCTGTTTTTGTTTCATTTTCCCCGGTGGAGCTTAAAAAGGAAAAGGGCAGAAGCCCAAAGTTCTATGTCACCAACCATATTAAGAAAATAAAAATATACCTGGTTGGTTTGATGTTAACAAACTGGTCATCCTGAGACTCCTTAACCACCGCAAAGCTTATCCTGAATCCCGTGGTGAGGTTGTGCCTCGTCACAGTATTTAAATTCATAAACTTGTTCTATTAGCATACCTTCCTCATCATGAATAGCTAGACTTAGATTGTCTATTAAGGTAGACAGGGGATAAAACAATATAGACTTGGTTATCTTAACATTTAAAATCAATGCATTAGCCTTAAACCAGTTACAAATATCAATAAATTCCTGTTCTTATAGAGATGTTAAACAAGAGATATTTTTAGCTTGGGAATAAAGGATCAAATCATCAGCATAAAGATTATGCTCCTTGATATATTGTATTTACTGTACATCATTTTTTCCCCACATCCCTTACCCCAAGACGCATCTGGAAAGGAGCTGTTTGCAGCTCAGTATGTTTTTCCTGGTGAAATGTTTGAAATAGGCAGACAAACAAACAAATAGAAAGACAAATAAACAAATAAATAAAAAAGTACCCAAATAAGACCTGTCAGTTTGACCTCTGTGGTAGGGAAATTGATGGAATCACTTCTGAAGGAAAGAATTGTTGAGTACCTAGAGGCAAGTGGGGCACAGGACCCAAGGCAGCATGGGTTCACAGTGGGAAGGTCATGTCAGATGAATCTAATTGATTTCTTTGACTGGGTGACCAAAGTAGTAAACCATGGAGGGGCTGTGGACATGGCCTACCTAGATTTTAGCAAGGCATTTGACACAGTCCCACACAAAAGATTAGTAGTCAAATTAACCAGCCTTGGAGTGGGTCCCAGGGTGGTAGCCTGGGTAAAACATTGGCTGAACAACAGGACACAGAAGGCAATTGTAAATGGAGTCCACTCTGAAGAAAGAGGGGTTACTAGTGGGGTATCGCAGGGTTCAGTACTGGGTCCAGTCCTTTTTAATGTCTTTATTCTTGACATTGCAGAGGGACTAGAAGGAAAAGTATGCCTCTTTGCAGATGACACAAAGATCTGCAACAGGGTTGATACACAAGGAGACGTGGAAAGGATGAGAAGGGACTTGGCAAGGTTGGAGGAATGGTCAGAAGTATGGCAGCTTGGATTCAATGCAAAGAAGTACAAAGTAATGCACCTGGGAAACAAAAACCCAGGGGAAGATTACACAATGGGGGGAGGTAGTAACAACAACAAAAATGGAAAGGGACCTGGGAGTAATCATATCAGATGAACTTAAGGTTGGCAAGCAATGTGAGAAGGTGGTAGGGAGGGCTGGGGGGATACTGGGATGTATAGGGAGAGGCATTACCAGCAGAAAACAAGAAGTTGTTATCCCCCTGTACAGACAGTTGGTGAGACCCCATCTGGAGTACTGCATCCAGTTCTGGAGACCCCATCTCTGCAAGGATATAGACAGGATGAAGGAAGTTCAGAGGAGGGCAACTAAAATGGTGCAGGGTCTGCAAAAGAAGCCATATGAGGAGAGGCTAAAGGAGCTTAATATGTATACCCTTAAGGAAAGTAGGGAGAGGAGGGACATGATATAAACGTTTAAGTACCTCAGTGGATTCAACAAAGACCAAGAGGGTAGCATCTTTCAAAAAAAGAGATGTGTAAGATCAAGGGGACACAATTTAAAGATAGATGGGGGACGGCTCAGGGGCAATGTGAGGAAGTATTTTTTCACAGAGAGGGTGGTGGACACATGGAACAGCCTTCCTGAGGAGGTTGTGGGGTCTAAAACTGTGGGAGAGTTCAAGAATGCATGGGACAGACATAAGGCAATTTTTGTGGGGGGTAGGAAGAAATAGGTTGTTGGTTAAATAGAATCTGCAGTTTATCCTCTAGGTAGGGAAATGGGCAGACTAGGTGGGCCAAGCGGTCCTTATCTGCCATCAAAGTCTATGTTTCTATGTTTCTATGGAGGCAGCAATGGGAAAGGGAAGTGGAGGGTTTCAAAATAAAAGGAGAAGCAAATGATAATCAAAGGAAAGGGGGAATGAAGGATACATGTCCTTTGTGATTTGCACAGTGTAATGTGAAAAATTACTTCCTTCAACTATGGTTCCTCCCTGAAGAAACAGAAAACCATGAATGTGTGTCATTTATATGGAAGACCTTTAATGTTGATTAATACCTATTTCCCTCCAGGTACTGACTGGAAAGTTATTTCTTCTTTTTTTCTCTGTTATGCTCAATATGCTTCAGGGACAATTATTGTGGGGTGGAGATCCAAACTTTACATTAAATCCTGACCTTGATGCTTCCCACTCGAAAGCTTATAGATCCTCTGGAACAATTAAGCACCTGAGAAGTACTTTAAGACAACTGGACTGTCTCGATGCTTGACGTCATCTGAATCCTGCTCGGTGGACTTATACACACTATTTGTCACGTCATGGTAGTTATGCCAGACTGGATTACCTCTTTACAATGCTTCAACATGTTGATACAATTAATGATGTTCAGCATGGTCTGCTACATCTTTCGGATCACACCCCGCTGAGTGCTCTTTTTAACTTGGGAAAGCCTTGACATCAAACAACATGAGGTCTTCAACCAGGCCTTTTACGAGATTGTCTACTTGTGGAGAAACTAACATCTCAGGTGTCTCAGTTTCTTCTTGAAAATTATACTGTGTATGTTCCCCCTAGCATATTATGGGTCACTCTTAAATCAATTCTCTGGGGCACTATCATTGCTCACTTTTCGGCTCTCCATAGGGACCATGAATGTAAGAGTCATGATCTGTAGAACCTATGTATGTATGAGCCTGGGCATACGTCAGCAGGGAAGGGATACCATGTAGGTGATAGCAAAGGAAGAAGGAAGAGGGGTCTTCTAGGAAGAAGAAGAGAGAAATAAAATAAAAAAGAAGGGGGGCCTATCTAGGTTGAGGAGAAGGAGGGAGTAGAAAGGAACTAACCTACCAGGACTTGAGACAACGTGGGGAGTAGAAAGGGACTAGTGGGGGATCTAGTCAGTGCAGTGTTGGAGCAATAAGTGAAGGGGGGTAGATGATCATATTAACATCTGACAAAACCAGGAAACATTAAGCCTGTTGACCGGGAGCAGAATTAGGGAACATAAGGGTAGCTCCCATTGAGAATAAAATCAATCAGATCGAGAAGAGCAATAAAGTTGGGTTCAGGGCATAAGTACTAATCAGGCAAGGTGGTGGTGTAGTGGATATGTATTCTGGCTAATGGTGTGGGAAGCTCTTGCACTGTTCCTTAATAAGACTTGAGTAGAGAGACCTAAAGGAGGTAACAGTGATAGTTTAGTGTAGTTTAATTGTTTTCTGCAGATTGTTCCACAAGGAGGGCAGCACAAAGCTAATGGCTGTTCTTCCAAGGTGACAATTAACTTTGGGTACTTTCAACAGTATATAGGAGTAGCTTCTCAGTGCATATTTGCTTATTGTAATTAGCGGGAGGCAGTCTGAGACGTATTGAGGTAGTTTTTTGGATATAGCTCTGTACATCCGAAGAGCAGCATTTCTATCCTTCCTAAACTGAAGCGAATTCCATCCCACTGCTGTGTACAGGGAACAATGATGTGTGGTGAGGTGAAGTCCTGTAATAAATCTCAGAGTTCTATGGTAGAGGGTGTCCAGTTTTGTGAGGTAGGAGACAGGGCAATGGCTGTATAGGAAATCCACATAGTCAGTTATGGACAGAAATGTTGCTTGGACTAATCTTAACTTAGCATCCCTTGTAAGAAAGTGGCTGATCCTAAAGTAAAGGTCGAGCCTCTGGCATAGTTTTTTTAGCAGTTCCTCAATATGCTCTGTAAAGGAAAGCCTGTTGTCAAGCCAGATTCCCAGATACTTGAATTTTGTAACAAATTCCAATTTTTCTCCTAGGATTGTAGATATCTGCAGTAGCAATCTTGACATGGTTGGGTTTGCTGTGTGCCTAAAGGGAGACAAAAGCATTGCTTTAGTTTTCTTTACATTGAGCAGAAGCTGCTTCTGAGAGAAGACTGAATTTGGTTTGAAGGTCCCTGCATGCGGCTTCTGGCAATGGTCATCTCAAGTAGAGCACCGTGTCATCTGTGAATAGGTGGACAGTAGCCCTAGTTATATCATTGTTGAGGTTGTTTATATAGATAGCAAAGAGTATTGGACCAAGAATAGATCCCTGAGGAATGCCTTGTAGCAGTGGTTTAATAGATGAGAGTTTGCCTTCCCCTTTGGCCTTTATCTGTTGTAGGTTTCCAGAGAGGTAGTTGGTCAACTATTGTAGTGAAAGTGGCTCCAATCCTATGGTTTTCAGGGATGAGATGAGCAGACTATGATTGACTGTGTCAAATGCATTGCTTAGGTCCAAGAATACAGCGCAAGTAAAATTCATGTTATCCAAATCTCTCTGCCAGTCATTGGTAACTTTTGCCAAGGCCATGATGGTGCTATGCTTGGCTCTGAAGCCAGATTGTGTGGGGTTTAGCAGATTGGTAGACTCTAGGTAGGATCTCAGTTGAATACTTAAAATTTTTTCCAGGAGTTTTGACAGGACAGGAAGAAGGGGGATCAGCCAATAGTTGTTAAGATCGCAGGAGGTCACCTGACTTGAATAGAGGAATGACATGTCACCTTCGTATGCATAAGGTCGCAGCTATGGTTACCCGGCTTTGTAATCCAGACACTTGTTTTACTTACAATGAGGTGGATATTTTGAAAATTTTCCAGGATTTTTATGCTAATTTATATACGTTAAGGATAACTCCTCTGCTCGAGCAGCAGATTCTCACTTTTTTAAGCCAGGCACGCCTTCCGACTCTTGTTCCTGATTGAACTCTGTTTTTTCTTCTCCTATCACTATGGAGGAAATCATGTCAGGCATTTGCTCAGCTAAGACTGGTAAATGTCCTGATACAGCTGGGTTTCCCTCTGAATTTTATAAATCATCATCAATCTGGCCCCTACTTACATCTTTACTCCTTTGACTCTATTGTTCTTTTCTGGTGAGTGATTCCCCTTCCCCTTCTTGGCAATATGCCATTATCATGGCACTTCCAAAACCGGGGAAAGATCTGACAGATTCAGCTTTTTATCACCCTATTTCAGTTTTGAATTTTGATTACAAGTTATTTATGTCCATATGGGCATCACACATGCATGGTCTTTTCCCTTCCTTGTTTGACCAGGACCAGGCAGGCTTTGTATGAACTCATCAAGCTCATGATAATGTTTGAATGACGTTGTTGTTACTTGAATATGTCACTTAATGTTCCATACCCCTAGTCCTGACTAGCCTGAATGAGGAGAAGGCCTTCGATTGTGTATCCTGGCCCTTTCTGTGGGCCACGTTATTGGCCTTTGGTTTTCCCCCAGAGTTTTTTTCTGTGTTCCATTCTCTTTATTCTTCTCAATGGGCTTATGTTAAAGTTAATGGAGCACTTTCTTCTTCATTTGTTTTAGGGTTGGGTACTAAGCAAGACTGTCCCTCATCACCTATTTAGTTTTCATTATATAGAACCACTAGCATCTCATATTCGTAGGTCTGCAGATATTCAGTGTATACCATTAGGAGGACGAGATTACTGTATTGCTCTTTTTGCAGATGATAGTTTGCTTACTATTACTGATCCTACTTTATCCTTTCCAGCCGTTCTTGCCCTTCTGACTGTATTTGAAATGCTTGCTGTTTTTTGTTTAAATATGCAGAAAACTGAAGTCTTAACTTTTAATTATTCTCCTCCCTTTCATATTAAGGCTCTTCTAAATATTCATTGTAACCACAATTGTTTAAAATACTTGGGTGTTATTCTTACTAATCATTTAGAGTGCTTGGAATTGTTAAATCTTGAACTTTTGATGCAGGCCATTACTCAGGATGTATCCCAAGGATCTCACCTACAGCTGTCTTTTTTTAGGAAAGTGGAGGTAATTCGTTTGAATATCCTACCCAGGATACTTTTTTATGTGCAGAACCTTCCTTTTTTTTTTGTTCTTATTATTATTTTAAGAACTGGCATAAATCAGTTTCTCATTTTCTTTGGAATGGACACCCACCTTGAATTCAGTTATCCTTTTTGCAGCTTTCCATTGCTCATGGAGGGGTTAATCTTCCCAACTTTCATTTATATGCACTGGCTGAACAAATTCAGCTAGTGTGCTTGTGGACTTTGGATCAATTGCAGGCTCATTGGAAGGATATTGAATTTGTTCTCAATGATCTTCATAATATTGGTCAGAGTTTCTTCTCTTTTCTTCTGAATTATTTACCTTTATCTCATTTTCTTTGGTTTACGGCCACTACACTTAAGATTTGGCACATGGTTAGGTGACAGTATTTGGGTGAACTGGCCCCCCTTATAGAGGCACCTGCATGGACTAGAACCAACCCACATAATCTCATGGACCCTTTCTTACATAGACGGACGCAACTGGGTTCGGTTTATATGCATCAATTTTTAGATTTAAAGGGGGTTAGTATGTTCTCTGATGTATAGATCACATTTGCTCTTCCACTTATTGATTTCTATAGGTATTTGCAGATTCATGATTACATTTTGCATTTACCTACTGTAGCTGCTGTAGACGGCTCCTAGAAAATGTTCCTTCTTTACTCGGTTTGGTTTGTTTTCATCAGCAAGGGGGTGTTCAAGTACATCTAATAGGATGTTTATATACCTCTGTCCATGATCAATATCGTGACTCCACTTCTACAATTTTATCTCACTGGAATTATGAGTTGCAGGCTGATTGTACTTATCTCTGGGAGCGATATTCACTCATTACCTATAAACTTTCGATAGCTCCCTACTTGAAGGACTTCACATAGAAGTGCAGATCCCATTTTTTAAAGACTCCTGCA
Source organism: Neoceratodus forsteri (assembly GCA_016271365.2). Classification (NCBI taxonomy): domain Eukaryota; kingdom Metazoa; phylum Chordata; order Ceratodontiformes; family Ceratodontidae; genus Neoceratodus; species Neoceratodus forsteri. The sequence goes on from CM057454.1 coordinate 26,168,193, forward strand.
ATCATGACAAAGTATTTGGGGAGCCAAGCCGGCAATGTTGGCATACCTGTGGTGAACCGTGTGCAGATCATACACATGTTTTCTGGTCCTGACCTCTGTTGGATAGTTTTTGGCTAGATATAGCCACTGCCCTCAACTCCATGCTTGATCTTCCGCAGCCCTTATCTTCTATGATAGTTTTATTGCATATTCTGCCTGATGAGCAAAGGATTTGAGGCCGGCAATTCAAACTTTTATTGATACTTTTGGTATGTACTAAAAATGCAATAACTAAATTATGGTTGCAGCCATAGCCGCCTACATTTTTGCAGTGGTCAAAGTTAGTTGATACTATTTATTATTTGGATAAACAAGAGTACTATTATTTGGATGCTATACAGGTGTTTGAAGAGACCTGGAATCGCTGAGTGCTTTATAAGCTACACACTGAATCCACATTTGTCGCTTAATTTGTCTTTTTCTGACAGGGCCATTTTTTTTTTTTTATTTTACGTCGGTGGGGGTGATTGGTGTTTTATGAATGTTCTACGTGGCTCTTTATCCTGCCCTGCATGCTATGTATTATGTGTTTTTTTGTTGTTTTATAGATACAGGTTTTACGTATACAGATTTTTGCTTATTTTGAAAATGATTGTTGAAACAGTATGTCTTCTGTATACTGAAATGGGTTTTTGCTTAGAAAGTACTCATCCCATTTGAAGTGTAATGGTTTATACCTTGGCTTTGTAAAGGTTTGGAGATGTATGTTGTACTGTTTGGAAGATAAGTATTGTGATATTTTTTATAATTGTATATCTGTTTACTGTATATGTTCCTTCTTGGTTGCTAATAAAGTTATTATAAAAAAAAGAAAATCATTATTTAACAGAATTGTTTGTAATGTGTTTATTTGTTAGGGAATAGATATACAGTCATTTGATCAAAATGATGCTCATTTATGGATCGGTCCATTATTCAGTTAATAAGAATCACAGGTATCTACACATAATACAATATTTAGCAAGTCATAATATAATGTAAATAAAATCCACACAGAGTATACTAATTAGCTTAGTCTGTTGCTGTAGCCATCTGGCTGCCAGCCCTAATGCCTACACTTCCTATCCTTCTCCTACATGGTATCACCAGATGGCTGCAGCGCAGGTTGTCCCTGATCTTCCGGCCTACTCTGCATTTCCTTCTTTCCCTGTGGCTGCCTTGCTGTGCCTGTGTCTGGTGTTTAACTGCATCATGATGCCTAGCTCCTTCAGTGACTGCTTTACCTTCCTGTTTCTGTGGCTCCTGCTGTCTGCTGTCACCTCTGCTTCTTTGGGAGTGTGAATCTGGGTGGCCTGCCAGCTGTCCTAGTTTCTGCTGTTGGGTGGCCATGCTTGCTGCTGCCGTTCTCCCTTCTGATGGAGTTTGTTTTTCCTCTGCCTGCTGCCTTCCCTTCTAGGTTTCCTTTCTTCATCTTTCTAGTATTTCCTTTCCCTGCCTGTGGTACTTGGCCCTGTCTGGCTGCTGTTTACCCTGCTGGCTCCCTACTGGGTCTGTGCTCTCTTTCATCCCTGATTGTGCTTCTTACCTTTCCCACCACCTACTTCCTTTTGGGTAGTGTGTCCTCTGCCACCTATTTGCTGGGCTTCCTAGGCACCATTTTCTCCTCTTTATAATGACCCCCTCCTGGTTCTCACCCTGTCTACCTGCCTAGTACTGTGCCTTCATTGCTTTTCTGGGCAATCCAGTTATTCTTCAACCTACACCATGCTGTGCCCTCCTTACCATATTGCCTACCTGAGCAGTTGCCCTTTTTTCAATCTCATAAAAGTTGTCTTGACATGTATCTCCTCGACCAAACTGGGTTTCATCTACCTTTTCACTCAACCTACCTTGGTTCCACCAGTCTTGCTTCAGTTCATCTCCTGCCCCTCAATGACTATCCTGTTTAGACTTGCTGGGTTACAAGCCCAGGAAGTCTGCATGCTTGCTCTGCTTCTATGAAGTCTGCATCTCGAGAAAGGGTCCCTTAACTAGTGGGGTCTCCTTTCAGCCATTCAGATTGACTAGGTGGCAGCTCTTGGCAATCCTATTGCCCATTACTCCTCCTGAGGGTAGGACCCCTGCTACAAATGCCCCCTTTAGCCATACAGATGGATTTGCAGCACCTTATAGTCTGGTAATTATGATGTACTGCTTTTTGATGGTGGAACCCACTCTGTATGGGCCCATTCAGCCACACATATTGACCTTTTGATATTTTCTATGTTGTCTTCTGTGCCTTGAGGATAGGGCCCTTAACTTTGGGGGTCCTTCACTCATGCAGATCAACTCCATTCCACTTCTCAATGCAATCCTCCAGTACCTGCCCATGGCCCACCTGGTCTCCTCCATAGTCCCCTTTCTTTTAGTCCTTCCAATTATCATCAGTCATAGGTAAGACCTCCTCACAAACCTGAGGCCAGGTAAAAGATGTCCAGCAGTCACAGCTCTCCTCACTCCAATGTCTTGAGGGTCAAGCCTTATTTCTGGGTTGAGGGGCTCCTCTGGCTATACAGATCAACTTGGCAACCACTTACAGCATTTATAGACTTACCCCTGAAGAGGGCTATAGTGAAAGCCTTCCTAGCCAGATTCTTTCCCTGAATTGGTTTCCAAATTCAGCATTTAATGGAGCTGTTGGAAACAAAGCCCAACTCAGAAGGATGGTGGACAAGCCTTGGTTCCCCTGAGGTTTTAGAAACATAGAAACATAGAAGTTGACAGCAGATGAGGACCGCAAGGCCCATCCAGTCTGCCCATATTTCTCACTACCTTATGAATGTGCCATCAGCCTTTGCTCTGTCAATGGCCTTTCTCTTCATACTCATCTGTATTGCTCCCTTATGCCTATCTCATTCCTGTTTGAAGCCCTGCACTGTATTTATATCCACCACTTCCTGAGGTAGGCTGTTCCATGCACCCATCACCCTTTCTGTGAAAAAGAACTTCCTCACATTACCCCTTAATCGGCCTCCCTCCAATCTCATGCTGTGTCCTCTTGTCCTGCTATTTTTCTTATATTGAAACATGTTATACTCTTTCACCTTGTTAATGCCCTTAAGGTGTTTGAATGTTTCAATCTTATCACCTCTCTCCCTCCTTTGCTTTAGGATATACATATTGAGCTCTGTTAATCTGTTCTCATATGTTTTCTGATGCAGTCCCTGCACCATTTTGGTTGCCCTTCTCTGGACTGCATCAATTTGGTTAATGTCCTTGTGAAGATGTGGCCTCCAGTACTGCATGCAGTACTCCAGATGGGGGCCTAACCAGTGTCTTGTAAAGAGGGAATATTACCTCCCTCTTCCGACTTTTGATACCCCTACTAATACACCCTAACATCCCCCTAGCCTTACCTACTGCTTTAGTGGTCTGCTTGGATGATTTCAGGTCATCATTGATGATGATGATGCCCAAGTCTCTTTCTTCCCTTGTAACTGCCAGCAACTCCCCCTCCCAGCCTATAGGTGGCTTCAGGGTTTCTCTTCCCTATGTGCATGATCTTGCACTTCTTTGCATTAAACCCCAGTTGCCACTCTTCTGACCATTTTGCTAGTTTATCCAGATCTCTTCTCATTCTGCCCACCCCATCTGGATCATCTACTCTGTTGCAGATCTTGGTGTCATCTGCAAACAGACAAACCTTACCCTCCAGTCCATCTGCAATGTCACTGATGAAGATATTGAAGAGCACTGGCCCCAGGATTGATCCCTGAGGTACCCCACTTGTGACTTATATCTCTTCTGACTGTATACCATTTACCACCACTCTCTATTTTCTGCACGTCTACCAGTTTTCCACCTAGTTGACCAACTTCTGACCCACCCTGAGCCTACCCAGCTTATTATTAATCAATCTTCTATGTGGAACAGTGTCAAAAGCTTTGCTGAAGTCAAGGTAGGCGACATCAACTGCTCCCCCTTGGTCCACCACTGTGATTACCCAGTCAAAGAAATCTATGAGATTCGTTTGACAGGATCTTCCTTGTATTCACAGGGAGTTTTCCTGTCCTCTGTGCCAAAGGACATAACTTTGTATTGATTAATTAATTCCACCAAGAGTTGGAACTGGGTGGTACATCTTTATTTCAGTCCTCAACAGTACTGGTATCCCCTTCTCCAGGTCATGTCCTTTCTCTCCTTTGGAAAGTAAAAGCTAATTTGTTCATTCATTTACACTTTTGGGCTTTCCTACCTAAAGTACCTTTGCTCTAAGAGGCCTCTTCCTTGTGAAACCTTTAGGTGTGAGACCATCCTCAAGAGGGACCCTGTGTCTGTTCAGCATCCTAAAAGTGTGGAAGTTGCAGAGGCAAAGAGTATAATAAAGCAAAATTAGTCATGTTGTACAAGAATCATACATACTACTTATCGGACTGCCTCAGCACCCTCCTTCAAATCATATGCTTCCCACCATAGTTGCAATTCTTCTTAACCCTACTAATCCTTCCTAGTGATCCCTAAGCATTCATACATAAGGAACTTGATGGGCCCCGAACATTCAGTGTGCAATTTCTACAACTTATTAGGTCACAATAGATACCTTTCAGGTGACACCATCAGCACTTTTACAACATTGTCGCATATTGACTGTTCAAGCATGCAAACATTAATAATGACATATATGATGTACAAGGCATAACACCAACACTCACTGAAGTTCACTAGAGTAACAAGGAGCTGAGAAGGCAGTTGCCCATAGGTAGCATCTATTGGTTAGTGATAATATTTCATCTGAGTCTCACTTAAAATATATTTGTCAAGTGTACTTTTGAATTCATTTTTAGTTTTACTAATAATAATGTCCTCTCGCATATGTATATGTCCTGATAAATATGCAATAAAAATCTTAAACTTCAAATAATAATGTCCTCTTGTAGACTGTGCTAAGGGTTTACAATACGTTGAGTGAAAAAGTATCTCCTTCTATTAATACACAGCTTGCATGGCAGAATTTATAGTGAGTGACCCCCCCAATCCATTTTTAACTCACACAGCAAATATGGATGTTTCATTATATCATTGATTAATATGTCGACACCTCTTAATCATCTGTCTTCCTTCCAGGGACAATCATTTTACTTCTACCTATTTCTTATTGTAAGTCAGGGCTTTGATTTTTGTGATCATTTTCATTGCCTCTTCATTGTACCCTTTCCACCCACATGAAGTCTTATTTTCTATAAGGACACCAGATTGGGCTCCTACAGTCCAATATTGTTCTGACATAATGACCTGTGTAGTGGCATAAATACCTCCGTTTGATGGCTACTTATATTTTTTTTATCCCCTGTTTGCATTTCCTACAGGTACAGAACAAAATTCTTCTTGTTCAAGAACATTAGTAATCATGGCACCGTGGTCCTTTTCATTTTCAGCAACTTTCAGCACAGAGTTGCATGATGTATACTGATGTGGTACGATGTTTCTCCCAAGGCGTAAGTCACAGCATTTTTGCAAGTTGGAGTGCATGCACCATTTTAAATCTCAAGCAGTGATGCAGACAGCAGTGAAGCAGACAAAAATGAAATAAATAAATGAATAAATAAATAAATGTTATCTATCTCTTTTTGTGTATTTTCTATTTGATCCAACGTAGTATTAGGTCCTCCAAACTTTGTATTGTCTGTGTACTTTGTGGTCAAGTTCATAACTGAGCAGTTCAAGTCCGAAATGAAAATTTGGAAAATTATTGGTCCCAAAATGGACCCCTGAGGCACTCCACAGGTTATGATTAACTCTCTGTGTTCTTTCAGCTATCTATTTCTTGACCAGGTTGATTATGTGGCGATGTTAAGTTCAGATATTTTCTCTATTATTGCCTAGTGTGGGACAGTATCAAAAGTCTAAAAAGAAATCTAAAAAGATGATTTCTACAGATGATTTGTTATCTAATGCTTAACTTACTTTTTCATAAAATCGTAACAGATAGGTTAGACATGAGTGTACAGACATGCACCCATGCTATTCCATGTCTGTTTTACTATTTTTTATGTTTGCTTGCTTGTGCAGCACACAAGAAACATATTGAGGTAGTAGAGCACTGCAGAGGTGTGGTAGTGTTGTGGCCAGTCCATAGAACACTTTAATGGGCGCTTCCGTCATCCACCAATTAATGTTGAAACTGCCGATGATGGCAGTTTCAGACTGAGTGCCGCAGTTGAAAGAAATCTTCTGCTGTAGTCAGGGGCAGTTTTGTCATTGCAGAGGCAGTCCCCCCTTCCCTTCCAACCAGTCACACAGCAGGACAACAAATTAGCTCCCTCCCACTGCTGCTGCTCACCTCACACCCTCCGTGAAATCTGCCGCTGCAATCAGGGGCAGTTTTGTCATTGCAGCGGCAGTCCCTCCTCCCTCCCAACCAGTCACACAGCAGGACAATAAATTAGCTCCCTCCTACTGCTGTTGTGAACCCACACCCTCCGTTCTCCTTCCCCTGCCGACATTGGGGTGCTCAATCCCCATGTCAGCATTTATCCTCCTTCCACCCATTAATGTGGCACACTGGGTTTCTGACACCGGGATGCCCACTCCTGGTGTCAGATGTGCAGCCCTCCCTCATGCCCCTATGTTCTTAGCTGACCTGGGGTACCCAATCTCCAGATCGGCAGCGATCCCCCCCCCAAGTACTCTGGCACACTGGGGGTCCACTCCAGTGTGCCAAAATCCATATTATAATATTTCACCTGTAAAAAAGAAAACAGTCCCATGATGTATTATTTTTTTTAAACCTGAAAAAAAAGAAAATGATCCCTCATCATTCCCGCCGGCCTCCTCCCCCAACCCACACCCTCCCTCTGTGCACCCCACCTGCCCACACCCCCCTCATCCATACGTACCTCTGGAGGTTGGGAGCAAAGATCTTCTGTGGACTGGGAACACGTCTGCACTCTTCAAAGACCAACTGGGAACTGAAGAAATGAAGGTAAGCCCTACAATGGCAGTCAATGGGGGGTTTCAATTTAGGTTGATATCTCAGCCAATCTTTGGAGTTTTGGTCCCACATTTTCAACATGGGGTTCCTGGGACCCCACCTCATGAACACTGTCACTGTCATTTTGTTTCTCTGTCCCAAAAGGTGATTTCACAGTCACTGTGTGGAATCGCCTTTCGGGACCAATTAACAAAATGACAGTGCCACTGTTCATGAGGTGGGGTCCCAAAAATCCCTTGTTGTAAATTCGGTGAAAAAAATCCAAAATATTACTGTGTTATGCGTGTCCATTGCGCAGTTTCTTTGCACGCTCGTAACTTCATAAATTTTTAATATTCTCACTCCAAATTTCAAACATTGCCATTTTATCATACCCCCTTATGAACAGTACAGCTGTCATTTTTTGCATCCTTCACAAAATGTGTTTTTGCACCTGTGGTGTAGGATGGTGGGGTTGCTGTGTGAAATCAACTTTAGGGACAGATTAATGAAATCCCAGTGCTAATGTTCATGAAGGGAGGTCCCAAAAAGGCCATGTTGAAAATCTGGTGAAAACATTTCAAAAAATGACTGCATTACAAGCGTGCATTGCACAGTGTCTATGCACACTTGTAACTTTGCCACTTTTTCATATTTTCACTCCAGATTTTCAACATTGCCATTTCTTCACACCTCTTCATGAGCAGTACAGCTGTCATTTTTCACATCCTGCCTGAATGTGTTTTTGTACCTGTGGTGCCAAATGGCACATTCACTGGCCCAAAAAGCCCATGTTGAAAATTTGGAGCAAATTACTAACAAACCCCCAGGGCGTTAGGGTTTCCAACCATGATGCCCACCCTGTACAGACTGACAGTCATTGGGGGTGTAATTTGGGGTCGTCGGCCATAATATTCATCCCATTCCACCCCCACCCCCACCTTGCAGCCACTGACAGGCACTGAGGTGTGCTTACATAGAAACATAGAAACATAGAATTTGACGGCAGATAAGGACCGCTTGGCCCACCTAGTCTGCCCATTTTCCTACCTAACAGATAAGCTGCAGATCCTAGTTAACCAACAGCTTACTTCCTCCTACCCCCCCCACTAGGACTGCCTTATGTCTGTCCCATGCATTCTTGAATTCCCCCACTGTTCTTGACTCCACAACCTCCTCAGGGAGGCTGTTCCACACATCCACAACCCTTTCCATGAAAAACTACTTCCTCACATTACCTCTGAGCCGTCCCCATCTATCTTCAAATTGTGCCCCCTTGTTCTTGCACATCTCTTTTTCTGAAAGATGCTACCCTCTTGGACTTTGTTGATTCCCTTGAGGTACTTGAAAGTTTCTATCATGTCCCCTCTCTCCATTCTTTCCTCAAGGGTATACATATTAAGCTCCTTTAGTCTTTCTTTGTATGTCTTCTGGTGCAGGCCCTGCACCATTTTGGTTGTCCTGCTCTGGACAGCCTCCACTCTGTCTATGACTTTGCGGAGATGGGGTCTCCAGAACTGCACACAGTACTCCAGATGGGGTCTCACCAACTGTCTGTACAGAGGGATAATAACTTCCTGTTTTCTACTATTGGTGCCTCTTCCTATGCATCCCAGTATCCCCCCAGCCTTCCTTACTGCCTTCTCACATTGCTTGCCCACCTTTAGGTCATCTGATATAATTACCCCAAGGTCCCTTTCCAATTTTGCTGTTGTCAGTATCTCACCCCCCATTGTGTACTCTTCCCCTGGGTTTTTGTTTCCCATGTGCATTACCTTGCACTTCTTTGCATTGAATCTGAGCTGCCATACATTTGACCATTCTTCCAACCTTGCCAAGTCCCTTCTCATCCTTTCCACTCCATCTTGTGTATCAACCCTGTTGCAGATCTTTGTGTCGTCTGCAAAGAGACATACTTTTCCTTCCAGTTCCTCTGCAATGTCACTTATAAAGACATTAAAAGGACCGTCCCAGTACTGAACCCTCAGTGACCCCGCTAGTAACCCTCCTTTCTTCACTGTGTACTCCATTTACTACTACCCTTGCATCCTGTTGTCTAGCCAATTTTTTATCCAGGCTACCACCTTGGGGCCCACTCCAAGGCTGGCTAACTTGTGTATTAATCTTTTGTGTGGGACTGTATCAAATGCCTTGCTAAAATCTAGTTAGGCCATGTCCACAGCCTCTCCCTGGTCTACTACTTTGGTCACCCAGTCAAAGAAATCTATTAGATTCGTCTGACACGACCTTACCATCGTGAATCCATGCTGCCTTGGGTCCTGTGCCCCATTGGCCTCTAGGTACTCAACAATTCTTTCCTTCAGAAGTGATTCCATCATTTTCCCTACCACTGAGTTCAAACTAACTGGTCTGTAGTTTGCTTTGGGGTCTTTAGCCCTAACGTTCACCCCATTCTCCTATACTGCACCCATCTCAGCTTATTTCCTTGTGGAATAGGATGAGCATAAGAGCCAAAGACCTCAAGGCACACTGTGACACCTGACAGTGTCTTCAGGGTGGGGTGAGGTGGCTGACAAGCCAAAGGCATGCTCCCAGCACCTCTCAGTTTCTGCAGGGTGGGAGTCGGGGTTGTCATTACCTCAATACTTCACCGCCATTCCTATTATGCATCTCTCTCTAACTCCTGCACTACCAATGCCAATACCAGCAAGCAAATATTCGGCATTGACAAATGCTTGTTGTCTTATGTAATCGGTTAGTATGTCTTTAATGACAGATTTGAGTATTTTGCCAGGTGCTGATGTAAGGCTGATAGTTTCGTATGTTTGGTCTGTTTCTTTTCTTATAGATAAGAACAACATTTGCTGTCCTCTAATCACTTGGTACCAGTCCCTCGTTTACTAATTTTTCATACAGGACTTTTGGTGGAAGAGTAATGCTGCTATTCATGAGTTTAAGCACTTGGGGAGGATATTCTATCTGGACCCAGTGCACTATGTAGTTTGAGGTTATTAATGTTAGTTAGCATGTCCTCTTATAGTAATTTCCACATTTTGACAGAGGGTTGGTAGACTGATAATTTGATCATTGTCCAGTAAACCTCACCCAGGAATAAAGGACGCTACACTTATTTTCTTTTGGTTGCTCGTTGGCAATATTTATTTGGCACAAAGAGTATTTACATTCATAATGTTATCACTTCAAATTCCACATAATAGTTCATTTTTACATTTTCTTGGTTCTGGCCTCTTCCTTCTTCTGGTTCCTCCATCTTGCATTTCCAGGCCTGGACACTGTGAATCCAGCCCCCTTCCTCCAGACCAGAAGCAGGCCGGTTCCACCTACCTGGGCTTTTGCCCTCTGGCGCCTGTACCTATTCACCTCCCCGCTTTAACCATGTCTGGGTTCCTTGCCCTCAGCCTGTGTATCCTCCCCCCCCTTTCCTTTCTCCCTGCTCCCCCTTTCCTTTTTTTCCACTGCCCCAAAAGGACTTCTCATAAAATAGCCCCCATTTAATCCCCCTCTTTCCCCCACCTGTCAACAGCTGGAGGCCGGGTGAGACCCCCTACATTTTGAGCAGGCGTGCCTGAACTTACATCCATTCCAAGTGCAGGTTGCCCTGTTGAAACCCCAGCAGGGCTTGGCCCCTGGAGCCAGAGGGTTTTTCTTCATGTGATCCCCCCACTCCCATTCCCCTCTCCTGAGAGGGTCCTCACCCATAACTCTGAGTGGGTACAATCCCACCTTAGATCGCTTTTTGCTGCCATTCGCTTCCAGAAAGCCTCATCATATTTGAGCCACCCCTATCCCGCCTTCACCTTGTACGCATCTCTTATGATGGACATGTACGTCAGTAAGGGGATGGCCAGTTCCAGTTGCTTCTCCAGGACCAAGGCGTTGTAGATGATGAAGCCCCATTGCCAATTCTCAATGGTCTTCCCCTTGTACTTTGCCTCCTCGGCTTTGTGCCCTACTACCACTAGCGCCACTGCCATTTCTGACTTCTCCACTGGCTTCTTCTGCTCATACTTCTTGGCCACATCCTCATCCATGAGTCCAAAGATGTCGACGTACCCCCCCTTCCAAATTTTTTCTTTGATTGAGGCTGGGATGTGGTCCCCCACCGAGCAGCCTGGTGGGTCTTCATATAGCTTCTTGCCCTTCAGCTTGCCCCCCCACCCATTCCTGCCCCGTTCCCTTTACCTTTTAAGGCCTGCATGGTCTTCTCCATCCTTTCAATCCCTGCATCCCCCATGCCACTCAACAGCCCCTCCAAATACTCCCACAAACCATTTTCATCAGTGAGATCCTTGTCATCCCTACCACCATCCAGGTTCTCCTCATCTGGCTCTGGTGCAGGCACTGGCGCAGGGATGGGTGTGGGGTGCGGCACCTCCCATCTGGGTCTCTTGGCCCCTCATCCTCTGCCCGGCTATTTCTCCCTCTCCTTATGCTTCCTCTGCACCTCCTCCTCTACCTCACTTTGCTTCGCCGCTGCCACCAGCTGTGTCATCTGCCCATCAACTTGGCCATCTCCTGCATCATCCTTTCGCTGGACATCGGGGTTCACTTCAGTGCCATTTCCTATCTGTCACTGCATTAAATGGGTGAGAAATCAGCATTCAAATGTTGTGTCCACATACCCACCCCATCTCTGAGGTGGCACCGGTCCCGCTTGCCGAACTTATCCGGTTCCATGGGGGGCCTCTTGCCACTTCGCCACCCTGTCCCCCCCCCAATCGCAGAGCTGGCACAACATTTCTTCATTGTCTCCTATCGGGGAAAGGGCCACCTGTTCTGCCTCTGTCCCCCAACCTTCAGTATCTGCTTCCGCTCGAACCTTTAGGTATAGGTCCTTGTCCACCTCCTATCCTGTTGTCCTCTGGCCCATTGCTATGGTCTTGCCCCTTGATCTCCTCAGCCCATATCTCCCAGGAGGTTGCAAATCCATGTCTTGCCAATTGATCACCACGGCCCATATCTCTCCGGAGGTCCCCCAACTTACATCCTCCAGTCGGGTACTCTCGCCCCATGCTAAGGTCCTTGAGGATCTGGGCCTATCATGTGCTGCCTTCTGCCCCCCCACCAGGCCTCCAGCCTTATGTGTCTTCCAAAAAATGCAGGCCACCCCCCAGCCCCCCCGTGGTAGCAGGAGGAGCCCAACCTGCTGTGCCCAAGCCTGGATTATCCCACTGGCTCCTGCCGAGGTAAAACACCCCAATTTAGCCTTATGAGGCTATGATTGCCTTACCCTGCCTCTGTGGCCCCCCCCTTTTTTCTTTTTTTTTTTGCAGCCTAAATGCCAGGGCCCAAACAGAATCACCGTACTCTCCGCATTTCTTAGCGCCTCATTCTGACCTTCTCCGGTGAAGGCCCAGCCCTGGATAGGGAGCATCATCCCTTCAGCTTATTTCCATCCCTTTTTCTTTTTCTTTTTTTTTTTTTGTGCACCAAATGAACCCTGTTTGCTTAGAAATATACCCACCCATGTCCCATATCATACCTGCACCATGTGGCAGCAGCAACCATTGCCCTTCTGGGCTGCACGGGTCACATGGCAGTTAGCACCAGGTAATCACACGCCAGGCCTAGGAGGGGCTTCTCCATGCCATGCAGTTCTCCACCTGCAACCCCAAATTCACTGCAAAAACCCACCCTGGCTATATTCCTGACTCCCCCACAACTGGTGACCACAAATGCTCACTCCAGGCCCAGAGGTGCCTGTATAGATGGATCTTCCCAGAGCAGCCTTCCAACTCTAGCCCCTTGCTCACTGGAAACCAGCACACCACCCTGTTGCCCCAGACCACATGGCTCATAGGCACAGCTGTTCTACTTGCACCACTCTGACCCTGCCTCAAGACACCAGACTCCTTGTATATATATTTTTCTTTTGAACAAAACCAGACCCCAAGCACCACCAATGTGCACACCAAGCCAGCTCGTCTTCCGTTCTTTTGCGGGTCTGATGTTGCTTACTGCAACCAACCCCCGCGCTCTCTGTCCTTACCCCAGACCCCGTGGCTCTCCGCCAGCTCGGACGCCTGAGCCTCCACCAGCAGCCTGCATGCTGCCAGCTCTTCTGGTCTCACAGCCCTAACAATTCCAGTTCTTCTCTATATTTTTTGCTATCTCCCTGTGGCCTGCTTGCAGCCCATGCTTTCTAGCCAATCCAAACTGGACAAAAACAACCGAAGTGGAGTGGGCCTTAGCTCCACATTGCATCATGTGCTTTGCCTACTCGGTCATTCAGCCCCACCTGAACCAAATGCTGGGCCAGTCATCCACTCCAGCGTGTTGCATATGCTTGCTTCAGGGTACAGACACCCTGAGCAACCATCAAACCCCCCCCATTCCAGGCCCAACACACATTTTAGGGGAACACAACAACAACCAAATAAAAAATGATCATGCCCATTTCCTGCTTCTAAATATGAACGCCAGGAGCGCTAGCACAAAAACCCATTGATCTCTTCATGCACAAACTACCTTCTTAAGCATGACATGCTTATTTACAGTGCACAGCAATGAGGACCAGCTCCCACCCAATCTATTTCCTCACGAAAACTAGGAAATATAAGCCCAAAAACCCCACCGAGCTCTGCATTTCCAACTACAGTTCTATGATTCATTGCTTATTTACAGTGCACAGCATTGAGAAACACCTCCTTTAAAAAGAACACCATGATATAAGCCAAACAAACCACATTTACTAGTCCCAGTGACCACATGGCCTACTAGGCCTAGAAGCCTCACGTGCCTTACTTGCTGCTTGCCAACGATGTGCTGAGTTCTCAGTCTGAAAGAAAATCCCAGCAAAAGAGGTCATGCAGCCTGATACACCCCTGTAGCACCCCTGCTCAGGCCCCTTGTGACTCTGCCTCCCAGGCAATCACTGGGGCTCTGGCATCACCTGTCATATTATACCTTCCCTGCTTGGATGATGTCACTAGCTCCACCCCCCTTTTTTCTGATCCTTCACTCCCCCGCCCCCATGCCTCCCCTTCTTTTTCATTCCTGGTAGGGGTCACCAGACAACCTGACCTGTCTTTTAGTGGCAAGCCCCATTATCAAAAAATACAGAACACAAATATTAAATGAGTTTGCAGTCATATTGGGATCAGTAATTACAGTCCTTGTCAGTTATTGTGGTTAATTTGTTATCAGATTTCCTTAATTAATTTATGCATCTGTGGTCTAGTTTACTATTTTGCTTCTTATCATTTGTTGCAAGTTTTAATTCCATATTCTTTTCTGCAGTTTTAATATTATTTTGACATATTCTTTGCATTTCTTCAAATTGCATCCATAACTCATCAGTATTTGTTTTGATGTGCAGCTTGTTCTCTTTCCTTATAATTTTTTTGATGCTTTATTTAGCTACTTTGGTTTTATCCCTTTATTATATATGTTTTATCCTTTTAATGTGTTTATTACAGATTTAGATTATTGTATCTTTAATAAACATGCAACTCTCTTTCACCATTTTGCCTTTAAGTATAGTAATCAAGTCAGTTTTACTAACTGTGGCATTGATTTCAGTGGTGTTGGCAGTGTTTAATAGATATATTTCTGTATCTTTCTTTCTTTCTTTCTTTCTTTCTTTCTTTCTTTCTTTCTTTCTTTCTTTCTTTCTTTCTTTCTCTCTCTTTTTCTTTCTTTTCCTTCATCTTGAACTATACGCTTGGATGGTACTTCCAACTAGAGGTTGGTTTACATAATGATCATGTTACTATTTTCTGTACTTAATACTATATCAAATATGTTGTTCCCATGAGTTGTGTTTTTAACATGCTGGTCCAGATTTAATGCAGTATGTCCTTAAGAATTTGTTATTTGGTCTGGTGTCCGCTTTTTCAGTAGTCCAATTTATAGCTTCATAAATTCATGTCGCCCAGAAGTACAGCCTCACCCATGTCACCTGCTATATCCAGTTCCTTAATAATAGTATGATTAATATCATTGCCTATGTTGGGTGGTCTATAGTATAGCCCAAAAATTCGATTTTCAGGTTTTTTTTCCCTGATCTTGAGACAAAGTATTTCAGTGCTCATGTTTTTGTATTTGATTTTATCTGAAATATCAGGATAGACAAATTGCAATTCCTTCACCATTGCTTTCTTGTCTATCAAGTCCGAATAGGTAGTACCCATTGATGTTCTTACCCCATATATCTCTAGCTAACCACCATGTCTCCATAATAAAGATTATATTTATTTTTCCCTCTGTCACCATTAGTGACTTTGAATTCTTTTTCTTATTATTCAGGCTTCTCATGTTACAGATTAAGCATTTGATAGAGTTTTGGCCTGCTGTTTATAGTAGATAAACAATTTTTTTATACACTTTATTTTTTGGCAGACTTACGTGCAACACATACTGTATTAAATAAGTACATACTGTATCTCAATAAGATTTTAAGTTCATGGATCAGTGGAGAATAGAAGAGTCCAGAGGGGAAACATTTGAGTTGAGATACTGTAACACTGAATTAGGGGAACTACAATGTATGAACATATTTGGGCTTGTTTGGATTCCTTTTCCATAGCTGACTTTCACTGACAACTAGGCATGGTCCAGTAGTTAGGAAACCGGTCCTTTCCCAAAGCCGTCTTGAGGGGAGCTCATATTGAGTCATATGCCTGCATCTTGCACAGGGTCAGATATTGGGTTCTCTCCAGTTTCATGTAGTGTAAAAGTGTGCTGACACATTGTGTCACTGATGGCGCACCTTCCTTGAACCAACCCTGAGCAATCACTTTTTTGGCTACTGCCACTCCCAGTCTCCATTAAGGGTGGATAAATATGTTGCCCCTGTGCCTCCCTGAAGATAGTCTCAGCAAGACTGCCTCAGGGGTCAAAGTTAGTGGGAGACCCAGCGGTCTAGCTATCAAAGAAGTAACTTCTCTCCAAAATGGGTATGATCCATGGGCAAGCCCAAATCATATAGTAGAAGTTATCTGTACCCACTTGACACCTGGGACATTCACTGAGTTTGTTATATCTATTTTGTGAGCCAGATGGTGGGTGAAGTAAGTCCTGTGCAGCACCTTAAAACTGACCTGCCTAAGTCCATTGTTAACTGAACGTGTCCCTGGCCCTTTCAGCATCTAAGCCCACTCCCCTTCTGTCTGGGGGGGGGCATCCTATGTCTCTTTCCCATTGTTGTTTAGTCTGTCTAACAGGTTTTGAAGACTAGTCAGAAGTAAAGCATATGTCAGTTGCATAGGTCATGTTAGGGGCCTTTGATCTAGCAGTATCTTTTCACCAGCTGACCATTTTAGCTTGTCCGTTGCACTAGGTAATGCATCCCCTATATGGGCATTGACTTGTAGATGGACAAAAAATATCTGCAGGAGTCATTACATGTCAGAATAAAATATAGTTAAAGGACATCAAGTTCCTCCCTCAAAAAGGTTGCCCATGACGTCAATATCTTTTTCTTGCCATCTACAGAGAACCCTACTTGTTGGGGTTGGGGGCTGGTACCACATCAAAGGGCTTGGCCAATATCAACTTCTAGAGAAAGCATTTTGGGATGCCCAGTTAGGGGCATGGGGTCAAAATGCCAAAACAGAAAATGGTGCCAGCAAAAACCTTGCGGCATGGTTTCATAATCTAAGCATGGTCTGAAGCTGCGCTAGATTAGATATACTAACTCTGGGACTTTGCATGCTTTTATTGCCACACAGTTTTTGACATTGCATTTTTCATTTTGGTGTTTTGACTGGTACCGCAATTAGGGATTGCATCATGAGACAGACCCACGTTCAGTTCCTTGTGAAGGGGTTGAGCACTGGGTGACTGATGTCTGCCAGCATGTGGCAAGAAGGTTCTTTAGAAGGGAGCCCTCATATGGTTCTTCCTCAAAATCAACCCAAGCCAGTCTGTTAACCCTGTCCGTGATGAAGCCTTTGATGAATGAGAACTGGGCTGCTAAATAATAAAATTGTAGGTTACAGAGGCCCAGCCCTACTCCCCTTGGAGAAGGCCAGAGGGATTCCTACTTTACACGGACCCTCCACCCCTGTCAGAGCAGCCTGTAAGGTATTGCCTTAGGGAGGTGAAGAACTTCAGAGGGAGGTGCATTGGTACTGACTGAAATAAATATAGGCATTGTGGTGGTATGGACATTTTTATCATATTCACTCATCTGATCAGGGAGAGGAGGAGAGCCCTCCATCTCTCACAGTCAGCCTTTATTTTCCACAAGAGGGGAGTGTAATTTAATTTTCCAACCACGGATAGCTTCTTAGGTAGGTGTATCCCAAGTACTTCAGACTGTGGAATGGGGCGAGAGTGGTGCCTACTACTGTAACTGAGTACCCCGTACCTCGGCCCTCTGGCAATCACTTGCACATAGTTCAGTTTACCTTGTGCCTGATAAAAGTCCATTACTGCAGAAGATGTTGGTTAGAGCTGGTAGTTCCCTTTCTGGGTTAGCCAGGAAAAGCAAGATATCATCTGGAAATAATGATATCTTGCGGTCAATCTCCTTAAATTGTAGCCCATGTATCTATGAATGCTCCCTAATTGACAAAGTCAGAGGTTTAATTGTTAGCACATATAACAAAAATGAGAGGGGGCACCCCTGTCTCATTCCTCTGCTCAGCTGGAAGATGGCCAACAAGTGCCCATTAGTAAGCAGCTGTGCCTTGTATAATTGTACAGGGTGGCAATCCAGGATAGAATTCTGAGATCAAGGCCAAAAATCTCTAATGTGGTGATTGAAAAGGGCCCCTCAACCTGGGTGAAGGCCTTTTCTGTGTCTAGTGGCAGGTGACTGGGTCAAAAGGTCCTCCCCTGGACCAGCATTATTTAACGTTCAAGGAGCGGTGGATGTTATGTTTTGCCTACCTTCCCTTGACAACACCCCCCCCCACCCTGTTGGGGTAGACAGAGCCAGCAGGACCCCCTCCAGGTGGCCCACCAATATCTTGGCCAAGATTTTGTAATATACATTTATCAGGGAGACAAGGCGGTATGAGCCGTGCTACAGGGAATCCACCTCTGGCTTAGGTAGCACTGTTATCGTTGCCAGCATCCTCATAGGTGGGAATGCACTGACCTCCCGGATCTCTATGAATATGTGGACCATAGGTTCTTGAGGACTTCCCAGAACATCTTATAAAACTCCATTGGGAGCCCATCTGGGCCTGGGGCTTTCCCCAGTGCAGAGTTCCTTAGGGCCTTCTATACCTCAATCACCACCATAGTGTGGTCCAAATCCTCCCTGGTTGCTGGCTCCAGACTCCTGGAGGGTGTGAGAGTTCACCCCAGGGGACACCTCCGACGTGTACAAAGTGGAGTAATCAGACCTAAAACCCTCACTGATGTCCTCCCACTTCAGGGACAGCATATGAACCAGTGTAGCTATGCTGAAGATGGTTTTGGTGGATTCTTGCTTTTTGATCTACCAGACCAGCAATTTTCCAGCCTTATCCCCATTAATGTAGGCCCCAAGTTCTGGTGAGGAGGGAGGTTTCTTTCAATACACACTAAGGTAAGTTAGTTTAGCTGGCCTTTCACCTTCCTCAGCTCTCCCAGATGCTGGTTTAAGCGTGTTTGCATGGCCTGCTTTTCTAGTGGCTTCACTTGCTGCTCTAATTCTCCCTCTATTTGTTTTTCTTTTTTCCTTTGCTTGGCAGTGGCCCTCGAAATGGCAACTCCTCTAGGGAAAGCCTTCAGGGCTTCCCATCTGGTTACAGCCCAGATGTCTCCTCACTTATTATAAGCACAAAATTCCCAAAGAGCCTCCACTATCTGATCTTTAAAGGATGTAGCCAGCAAAAGTCTGTGGTCCAAACATCATTATCTGGGTTGCACCACTGTCCCTCAACTCCACCACCAGTGGGGCATGATCTGAGTGCAATATGAGCCCATGGCCCACTGATAACACCCCGTGAGGAGGGCCTGAGGCCACCAAGACCATGTCTATGAGGATCCAGGGCTGCTGAACATGCAAGAAGACAGAGTATTCCTTATTGGTGGGGAACAGATTGTGCCAAGCATCTATTGGGTCCCTCTATTCTGCTAGTGTCTTAAGGTCCCCTGGCCTTTGGGGACATGGTGAGCCATTGGTCTCAGCATAATGTAGGGTCCCACAGAGTGTTAAAATCTCTGCCCACTATTGCCTGGTCTGGAAAAGAGGTTACAGTCAGGGCCAACTGGTGGAAGAAATCTGGGTGGTTGAAGTTCGGGACATATATCGCGACTATGGTCAGATGCTCACCTGCCAGCTGTACCTCCACGATAAGTAATCATCTTTGGGGATTGACAATTTGCTTTCACAAGGTCACCTGGAGTCCTGGTTTGAACCAAACTGCCACCCGCAAGCTTTAGTAGTAAAAGGTGCCATGTAAAGGGTACTCCCCACAGCCTGCTCTAGCTTAACAGCCTGCTCCCCACTCATGTGTCTCTTGCAGAATCTTGAGGTCTCCTTTCACTTTCCTTTAATAGGATCATATTCTTTTACACTTTTTGCCATTTTTTAGCCCATTTATGTTCTATGAGAGCACCCACAGCTCCACCATGTTAACTTAGAGCTGTGGTACCACCGTCCTCCTGACTCCCTTTCTACTTTGACAACATTGGTTGCCATCAGTCTGTCATAATTTTTAGATTTAAAAGCCCTCCATACCCCCCTCTCTTTCAAGACACACTCACACCATAACCTATCCCCATGGGGCTTCCCCCTATGTCTCATCCCCAACAATAATCACCAACAGGAACAACTTGCTTCTGCCCCCCAGAGAACTCAAGAACACTTCAAAAATAACTGGCCCAGCAACAGGCTTGATAATTGCACTGGGAGCAAATAGCTCTGCTAGGGTGGGAAAATCCTCCTCTGTCCACCTTCTGTCCCAGGAACCACTGTGGTTCCCACCAACCGCCCCTTTCATGGTAGGGACCAGCTGGTAGAATCTGGTCTCATTAGATTTGGACACTACTGTTAGTACTGGCCAAGCCATCCCTGTGTGGCTGGTATTGTATTTCATGACATCTCCAGTTGATTGCAGCCTAATTGCCACAGCAGCCTGTTAGTAAGCTGTGTCCATTAGTGAGCCAACCTGAGAGAGGGGTCCCTCCCATTAAAGGATATTGGGTGACAGGAAGACAGGAGATGCTATCACATGATCCTCTCCTTGGGATCATCCCTTGCACGTCTCTGTCTAATCTCAACTCCCTTTATTTGTAAGCTAGTATACAGATTTGCCTCCATACCACATTCATATATATGCTTTTGGGAGCATTCCCCACAGTGACTGTAGGTATACTCAGGAGGTACCAGCAATACAATAGCATGCATTCTTGTGCCATTAGCTGACACATGTAATAGGTGCTTAAGGTCACCGAGGAGCACATGTCCATAGTCCTGGCAAAAATAAATAAACAAACAAATAATGGATCCCCCATGACTTTGTACTCTCGTGATTAAGGCCTGAACAGAAAACTGTTCAGGCCTTTATCACGAGAGTACGAAATCATGGGGGATCCATTATTTGTTTGTTTTTTTATTTGTGGCTGGCAGTATAGCCTAGAGGTTAGAGGAATGAGCTATGAACCAGCTTGATACATCCAGCAGACTATACCTGAGTTTGATTCTCACAACCTCCACTTGCATACTGTGTGACTCTGAGCAAGTCATTTAACTGCCCAGTGCTCCCAGGTTGCCCCTGAAAACAGGCACTTGTGCCTAGTGGGCCTTACCCTGTTACCAAAGAATAAAATAAACAAATAAAATCAGTTATATACAGTCTTCTTGGACTCATGAGTCCAGCTATTTGCTCATTATATATCCTTGTCAGTTCTGCTGCACACTGTGGATGCCTTGCAAATGTCACAAGCCTTTCTTGTAATAGATTTTGATCCCAACCTGCATTTGATGGTCAGCAAAGTCTTTTTTTGTGTTTGAGGATGATGCATGATGAGTGGTAGTAGAGAAATGTTCTGGTCGGGGAAGGGGCCTGGTACACAGTCTGCCTTCCCTAGGGCACCCAAGTAGCAAGAGGGTCATCACAGTTCCCCCTTCCTAATATTCACCATGACTGGCCCTTTATACAGACCAAATGCAGCTGTACTGGTGCAAGAGATTTGCCCTGGGGAGGACCACCCAGCCTGTGACATTCTGAGCTTGCGGGCAGGAACCCTGGTGCACTTCTACCCCACTACTGGGAGCTGCCCTGGCTCTGCATCAAAAATTAAGGCAACCAACCATCTCCTTACTAGGTCAATGGTAGTGATTTGTGAAGTTGTATAACTTTACTCCATGGATTAATTCACAAACTCACCTCATTTCACAAAGTTAATCTGCTATTTGCAGTCCAAATTCATGGAAAACTGATAATTCCATTAAATGCAAAGTTGGCAACTCCACTGATGGAGTTGGCACAGAGGCAAAGTTTGCAACGTACGAAGTTGGTAACTTCGCTGGCCAAGTTTGGTATAGAGGTAAGGTTTGAAATGTACTATGGGTTTGAAGGTCACATGTTGCTGAAACAAGCTGTGTGCCATGAGGAGGCTATCTTCAGTGCAGTCTCCTGAAGATAGAGTAGGAGAGAAGTCTGTGTGTGCTTGCCTGAGGAAAAAAACTTGTTAAATACATTTCAAAAACAAGCTTTTTAAATCCAAATTGCTCACACATTGTTCTAGAGAGCCTTGAGCTGCAAGATCTTTGGGTTTTGTTTTGTTTTTCTGATGACTTAAAGGGAACCAAACAATGTGAGAAGGCTGTGTGGAGAGCCAGTGGGATGCTAGGGTGCATAGGGAGAGGTATCACCAGCAGGAAAAAGGTGGCAGTTATGTCACTGTACAGATCACTAGTGCGACCTCATCTGGAGTACTGTGTCCAGTTCTGAAGGCTGCATCTCCAGAAGTACATAGACAGAGTAGAGGAAGTTCAGAGAAGGGCAACAGAAATGATGCAAGGACTGCACCAGACATTTTATGAGGAGAGACTGAAGGACCTAAATATGCATTCCCTAGAAAGGAGAGAGAAGAGGGATATGCTTGAGACTTTCAAATTCATTAAGGGTATTAATAAGGCAGAAGGGGGTAGCATATTTCAGAAAAAAAAAGATGTTCAAGGACAAGGAGTCACAATATGAGGCTAGAGGAGGGTAGACTCAGGGGTAACATAAGAAAGTATTTTTTCTCTGAGAGGGTGGTGGATAGATGGAGCAGCCTCCCTGTGGAGGTAGTGGGGGTGAAAATGGTAGAGGAATTCAAGAATGCATTGGATAGACATAAGGGAGCCCTAATGCTAGAAAAGAGAGGGTAAGCTGAAAATCAAGTAGGGTTTGCAGTTTGAGCAGTAGATAGGGAAAAATGGGAGGACTAGGTGATCCAAGCGGTCCTTACCTGCCATCCATTTCTATGTTTCTATTGGTTTCTGTTTTGTCAGTCTGTGAAGTAGTGGGGTGGGGAAGGGTAGGTGTACTGTAAAGCAAGGCAGGCCAGAATGACGCAGAGCTTTTTTGTCTAAGCAGATTTGTGTTATATTTTGGTTTTATTACTCTTTCTTGTTCATTATTTTTGATCTGTAGTAATATCTCATTTTTATTTCTGTGGTTTACTTTGTTGTGTTTTAGTAAAGTATTTTGTGAGGGTCTTTCTGTAGCATTTTTGATAATCTTTTGGTTATATTTTTCTTACAGTGATGGTGTTCTGTCACTTTTTGTTATACTTAATATTACATTACTCCTGTTACCCCTATCATTTTAATCCCTGTTCTGTTTAAAAAAAAAGAATAAAACAAACAAAAAATAACTTTTGTGGCTGTTTTTAGTAGTATTTTTTCAGATCACACTGCTGATCCCTGATTCTCTAGGGGAGGTGTTGTCTGCTCCTGGTAGTTAATAACTTGTTTAACCCTTTTACCCTGTTATATGTGTCTTGTTAATCTCTGTGGTGTTTTATTTTTGCAGGTCACACTGCTGATCCCCGATTCCCAAGGGGGGGTTGCTGTCTGGTCCTCGTACTTATTTAAACTGCAGGTTTTTTTCACATTTTGTAATTTTTCATCCCAAATCAAGTTACAATGAACATATCAGAATGACCAGGAATAGAACCTCTACTAAAGGGAGAGTTGCCGGGGAGGCAGCAAAGAAGTGTTCAGAATCTGTGAGGCAAAATAGTGCTGAAGTTAAAAAAACATGTCTGCAGCAGTGTGTTCTATTGGCTCCGGGACTGGGAGTAGTAAAGGAGTAGTTGGCAGCAGTGGCATTGGTATACCCAAATTTTCTCTGCCACATCTGTGGCAGCCATGATGGTGGGGGATGCGGGACGTGACAAGAGAAGCAGCAGTAAACAACCCGGGGACATGTTTTATTGCATAGGTTGCAAGTGACTACCCTAACCCTTACCCTAATGTCCCATAGGATAACACTGCATCCTTAACAAGCCATAATGCCAGCAGTCTTTGGAATTAAGGGACAATCTATACATCCAGACTAGGGTCTCAATGTCTACTAAAATAGTAACACATAATACCCCTGGAAAATTTCATAGGGTATACAACATGCCAAAATCATCTCCCAACTTGACCATGGTGCCAAATCTACCATTTAGGTCTGATAATCATCAAAAATGCACTATGTAAGCACCTCCTCTTAGACTACAATCAAATCAAGGTTCAGACAAATTGGACAAAATGTGACTAGTTAGGCCTAAAAAATACATATGGAGCATTGGTGGAAGTCATTTTGATCCAACATCAACTTTGTGTACCTCAAAGAGAAGTTACCAATGGTGAATTTCCTATTAAATAGAAAAACTTCATGAAATGATCCACAAAGGCAAATTTGGCAGTTTTTGTGGACCTTCACAAGCAAATTAAAACTTTGCAACATCTCTAGTCAATGGTACCCACACCACCTCCCTCCCCTCACCACACTCTCCTCACCTTCTGATGCTCTGATGCTGCTCCCACTGTCTCTTAAGGCACATCTCATGCTACCATCTCCATGTTCAGGTAGTGCAGAACTAGATCGGTTTTAGTGAAGGTCTTGGGTGGTTGCCCCGGTTTGCAGATGATTAGGCACAAAGATAGATATGGGTGAAGGGCCAGTTTAACTCAAGCAGTATTTTACCTCATTAAACTCTTGGTGCATGTTTTGAAGGTACCTGCTATAATCCAGGAAAATACTGATTTGGCAATTGTACACCATGATGGGCCCATGCTTCCTTGCCTCATGTAGCATAAGCTGGAAGTCTTGCTTCCACAGGAACTCAATATAAAAGTGCCTTGGCCATGCAGCTGGATCTGGCAGTTTACCTGGGAAGCGGTAGGCATGCTAGGGTATCCCATGAATACAGCGAGTCATTTAGAGTGACTCAAAAATGGCAAAGTCAAAACAGTGAATGTTGAATGGGCAATGTGATTTTAATAGCACATCGTGAGGTCAGTGCTTTTTTCATGCTTTTTCATCATTTTTGGTGTGGTAGGGAGTAAGTATGTTATAGAGTATATGTGGAGGTGTACGTGGTGCCAGTTTTGAGCCAGCCATCTGGTGTACTGGTTAGAGTTACTGCCTGTGTGGCTGATGCACCCATGTGCTGAACTGTCCGGGGGAACTATGTTTTAAATTTGAAACTGTTAAAACTATATGCTATGTTTTAAATTTATTTTTTGGTTTTTATTGTTTGCCTCTCATTCTACTCTTCCTCCCAACTGTGTTCCTCCCACTCATAGAGTGCTCCCCAATGTTCTGCACCTGTGAATTTCAGTACCCCTTGGGAGTAGCCCCCCTCCTGAGTTTTCCCCATTACCCAGTGTCATCTCCCCTTGGAGTTAGCTATTTAAAAGTTGGGGAGTGGGGGGCGGGCAAAACCCCCCGCAAACAGCAGTGATTTGCAGTGCAGCATAGTGCTGTGAGTTTTTTTTTTCTTTTCTTTTTTTTTTTAATAGCTGTTTTTGATGTACACAATTTAAAAGTCACCGTTTTGACATAGAACTGCATGGTGGACTTTAATTGAGATTCCCTCTGGCAATTTTAAAACAGTCAGCAGTCATGTTGCAAGGAATGTCAGTGGATCTGAGCCCTCAAGACCCTCCAGGAGCCCTACCACCAGAAGCTTGTACCTGAGCTCCCTATTTTCATGGTCATTGAGGGTCTCTATCAGTTTTTGGATTGCTATTTTGAGCCTGTTCTAGTTCAGCTGCTGCAGCCATGATGTTAGCCTCCTGGGTGCTCAGGCAATTCTCTAGCTCATCTAGTGTCTCTTACTGTGACAATCCACTGTCTCCCTCAGCTTGTTGACCATGGTTTGGATGTGGGCAAACTGGGGATTTAAATTTTCAAAGCCCGTCCTTAGCTCAGTTCGCAGGTCATAAAGTAAGATATCCAGGAATGGTTTTTAGGATGTTTAGGTCATCATGGCTGGGGCTGGTGACTCAAACTGCTTCCTGTGACAGCATGGTGCAGTTGTTTTGCAGGACCTCCTCCTTTAGTTGAGTTGCCCCTGGACTTGAAGGTAATCTGACTTTGTTTCATGGGCTTGAAAACAATCTTTGTTTTTCCATCTCTTTAGCAAGGGTCAACATGTGGACACTGCAGGTACTCTGTTGCAGGTCAGTTATTGTAGTTTCACAGTAGGATGGAGTAAATTTATATCACATTCTCCCAGAACTCCAAGGCTAAGCTGCCATCTCTGATCCCAGTCAGGCTGTGCCCCACGACTGAAGCCAGATAATCTGTTATTATCAATAGTCAAACCATGATTACTTATTGTATTGATTCTATTTATATCCCCATCCCCATCATAGTAAGTTGAAATACATATTTTCCAGGTTCTTTTTATGAGATTCACCAGTATTTGCAAACCTGATCTGTTTAGATGAAGATAGTTACTGTACAAGTTACTGTTGTTGCTAAAATGGTCCCACAAATCTATAAATGAGAAGCCTTTCCTTATACACCAGTTTCGTTAATTTAGTGTCATGTCTAAATATGGTTTTATTTTTTTCATTCAATCCATAAGGTAAAGGCAGTAGACCAGATATCAGGAGTGATCCCCCAACCCTTTCAATTTCCTTGCCCAGTTCTAATAATTCATAGCAGATATCCTTGTTGTTGTGATCCGCCCCTACATTATTGGTTCCCACTTTAATTGCACCACAGGGTTTATTGCACATTTCTCTAAGATAAGAGGGACTCTAGTCCTTGTATCTGCAACTTTAGCTACTGGAAAACATGACCATATTATCTTGCTTTTGTCTGGATTGCATATTACAGAGTCACAGTGTCTGATTATTGAGTCTCTCAGTACAACTTACAGCCTTTCTCTATCTGTTGTCATTGTTTCAGTACCGTGGGATCAGCTTCTGAAAGTGGGTCTTCTTGAGTTAGGGGTTCATATCTTTTTGTGTTCACTTGCACTTGGGCAAGGAATGTCTTGTGACTATACGGCAAATGAGAGGTGTGTCACCTCCAAACCAATTACAGCTGAAACTTCAATGGGTTTGGCAGTGTGCACCAGTGACCAAGCACTCTGGTCATGATAGCAGTTCAACTTTGCTGACGTAGCACATGTTGGACTTGCAAGAAATGAACCACTCCAATGGGAGCACTTCATTCTTTCTGTAGACTGAACTCCAGTCATGCGCATTAGAGTGCACACTAATGCACATTGCTGGAGTTACCACCTCTGTATTCTCTCTCCCTGTCTTCACTCCTCTGACCCCCCCAAAGGCTTCAGCATTAGCCGTGGTGCAGCTTTCCCTCCCAGTGCTTGGTGTGGCTTTCTCTCTCCTCTTCCACTTCTCTGCCCCTCCCCGACACAACTTTAGCCACGGTGCGGCTTTCTGTTAAAGCTGACATTGGGGTGCCCAGTCCCTGAGTTGGCAATAAAAAAAAAAATAGCTCCGCCACTGAGGGACACTAAGAAGCCCACTCCCAGTGTCCCCATATCTGTACCCCTCCAATATTCTGGGATACTGAGGAGCCCACTCCCAGTATCCCCATATCTATACCCCACTTTAGAAATGACCAGACTGGGTGGGCCAAGCGGTCCTTATCTGCTGTCAAAGTCTATGTTTATGTTTCCCTGTATAAAAGAAAATGGTCACTGGACTTTTTTTTTTTTTTTATATATCTGAAAAAAAGAAAACAGTCCTTCATCATCTCCTCCATCCCCTTCCCCCATCCCGGCCCTCCTGCTGCACACCCATCTCCCTTCACCCCTTCTTACCCTATACAGTACTTACCTCCTGAGGTTGGCAGCTGTGATCTTCTCTGAACCGGGACATGTCTGCATTCTTCAAAGCCAAACCACGAACTGAAGTATCAAGGTAAGTGCCGTATGGTGGCTGTCAATGGTGGTTTCAACTTATGTTGATATCTCAGTCATTTTTTGGAATTTTTGCCCCAAATTTTCAGCATAGCCTTTTTGAGACCCCACATCATGAACACTGGCAATGTCAGTTCATTACTCAGTCCCAAAAGGTGATTTTGTGGTCACTGCGCAGAATTATCTTTCAGGACCAATTAATGAAATGACAGTGCCAGTGTTCATGAGGGGAGGTCCCAAAAAGCCCATGTTGAAAATTTGGAGAAAAAGTCCCAAAAATGACCTCATTATAAGCGTGCATTGCGCAGTTTCTATGCACGCTTGTAACTTCACCGATTTTTTATATTTTTACTCCAGATTTTCCACATTGCCATTTTTTCACACCTCCTCATGAACAGTACAGCTGTCATTTTTCACATGCTGCCCAAAACATATTTCTGCACCTTTAGTGCAGAATGACACGGTTGATGGCGAAATCAACTTTCATGATGGAGTAACAAAATCACAGTGTCACTGTTCATGAGGTGAGGTCCCAAAAAAGGCCATGCTGAAAATTTGGTACAAAAATACCCCAAAACACCCGAGTTACATGCGTTAGTTGAAATTCACTATACATGATTGTAACTTCGGCAAATTTTTATATTTTCACTCCAAATATTCAACATTGCCAGTTTTTCACACCATCTCAGGAACAGTATAGCTGTCATTTTTCACATCCTTCCCAAAATGTGTTTTCATATCTGTGGCACTGAATGGCACAGTCACTGCACAAAATCACCTTTTCAGATTGAGTAACGAAATGATAGTGTCACTTTTCATGAGGTGGGGTCCCAAAAAGCCCATATTAAAAATTTGTAGTGAAAATATCAACAAACACCCAGGCCGGTAGGGTTTCCAACTTTAATGTCCCACCCCCCATCCTGTAGAGACTGACAGGTATCAGAGGTGTGCCTTGGGGTCTCGGCCCCAATGTTCACCCCATTCTCCTATACTGCACCCATCTCAGTTTATTTCCTTATGGAATGGGGTTAGCATTAAGGTGAGCATTAAGGCCAAAGACCCCAAGGCACACCGCAACACCTGTCAGTGTCTGCAGGGTGGGGGTGGGGATGGAATGGCATGATCATTACGGCTGATGACCCAAAAGCACACTCTCAACACCTGTCAGTCTCTGCAGGGTGGGGTTGGGATGGGGTGTTTGAGTTGGAAACCCTAATGCCTCATTAAGGAAGTAAATCAGGGAAGGATGGTTGATGTCATCTATCTTTATTTCAGCAAAGCCTTCAACAATGTCCAACATAGAAGGCTGATTAACAAGATGGATAGTCTGGCCAAGGGGCACAAGCTGATAAACTGGGTTAGAACCTGGCTGATGGACAGGAAGCAAAGGGTGGTGGTAATGGAATCCAATCCGGGGAGAAAGGGGTGACCAGTGGGGTACCTCAGGTATCAGTCCTGGGACCATTTAAGGTGCATCTTCCACCATGTGGCACCTGCCGCTCTCACTGCTGCCTCCTCTCTCCTCTGAAGCCAGTACCAGTACCAAACACCACTGCAAATATCTTCAAGTGAATGCTTGTTTTCTTAGTGGTAGTCCATTTTAACTGCCCACCTCTGCCCTTCTGACCTTTCTGGATCTGTTTTTATTACTATATTTAACTAAACACCGGTCAGTATCCTTAGAGGAGTTTAGATCCTCCCTTTCTCTTTATTGCCCACTTTCTTCCATGTTCAATTCACTTGTGTCTTCCTCTTCCTCTCTAGTCCTTTTCTTACTTCCATGTTTAATATTATGATGAATACCATTCATAAGAAGATGAATTAATTTTTCAATGTTCTCACAAAAGATTATATTTTATTAATTTCGGTTGCATTTTTTTAGTTGCATTTGTGCATCTGAGTTCATATTGTAGCACCTCAAAAGCTTGGCATTTGCTACACACATAAGGTGGGCTATTCAGACTGTGCCAGGCAGGGGCACAGATCTGGGTGCAGTGCAACTGGGCTGCACCCGGGCATGGACCAGGCGATATTCAACGGTGCTGCACCATGGCTCAGCACCATTGAATATGGCACTGAGGGCTCACGCACTGCACACAGTGCAGTGGCACAGCACCAACGCAAGTAGCAGAAGGGGAGCGGGGGGATGCACCAGCACAAGTGCGGTTGCACTAGGTGCATCGACTGCCATATTCAGCACTGAGCATGTAAATGAGGCCATTATACATGCAAGGTGCAAATGGGGCCATTTGTATGTCATTGTGGCCCCATTTGCATGTGGTGTGCAGATCCCTGGCGACTTGTGCCTGGTGCCCTGCCAGGCTGCAACCACCGGGGACTGATGCCCTGCAGCCCCTTGGTGGACCCTGCTCCCATACACCTGATCATGGGCATATGTATCAAACTCCCTTGTGGTCCAGTGGACCGCACTCCATCACCCAATTGTGGGCATATGTGTAAATCATACCTGGTGGTCCAGTGGACCGCACTCCATCGCCCGATCAAGGGCACATGTGTAAATAATCCCTGATGGTCCAGTGGACCACACTCCATCACCCAATCATGGGCATATGTGTAAATAATCCCTGGTCATCCAGTGGACCACACTCCATCGCCCGATCTTGGGCATATGTGTAAATAATCCCTGGTGGTCCAGTGGAACCCCCTCAGGGCCGATCATGGGCGAATGTAGCAACTGTACTCCTGGTGGTCCAGTGGTGCCCCTCCTCACCCACCCGCACGCAGTCCCACCACCCAGCACCCCCTCAGTCAGCGGTGGGTGGTAACTTACCCGCTTCTGTTGCCCAATTGCCTGAAGCAACCGACAGTATACAGTACCGTCTGCATGCCTATAGAGCCCGTCGCGCGGGGCTGAGTGCAGACATAATACTGCACAGTGCCTGGATATGTGAATGAATGTTCATCTCGCTATATCGGGCCTGTGTAGTACAGTATGGTCTGCATGCCCATTGGCCCACACAGTGGATCAATAGGTGTACAGACAGTACTGCATGCTGTCAGTCGGTGGGCGGCTGGGCGGCATGCGGGTGGGGTTCCACCACCAGCTGCTGACTGGGGGGGTGCTGGGTGGTGGGGGACTACAGTGGGCAGGTGGAGTGGGGGGTACCACTGGACCACCAGGAGTACAGTCACCATATCCACCCGCGATCGGGCACTGGGGGGGTGTTCCACTGGACCACCAGGGAGTGACTTCACTTATACCCATGATTGGGCATTGGAGAGCAGTCCACTGGACCACCGGGGATTGTTTAAACATACGCCCATGATCAGGTGTTGGAGAGCGGTCCACTGGATCACCAGGGAGTGACATCACCTATGCCTGCGATCGGGCGATGGGGAGCGGTCCACTGGACCACCAGGGATTTAAATTACATATGCCCGCGATCGTGCGATGGGGGGGGCACAATGCTCCCAGGGCAGGGAGCTTGTGGACAGTGTTCTGGGTGGGTGGGTGGCAACCCAAGGCTGGCAGCTGCCGTGTTGTGCCATATGATACGGCAGCTTGCCAGTGGGTGGCCAGGACTTGTTCCTGGATTTATCAGGCACAACTGTGCACCCCCCTGAGCAGTGCAAGGCAGAGTTGTGCTAGCATATGCGCCGCACATACCAGGCTGAATATCGGGATGTGCTGCATATGCATGGGCACGCTCCCACACTTGCACTGCATACATTACCGATGCACCTCGGCACATCGGGAGTTGCGCAGCACAACTTGCACCTTTGAATATCATGCCGAGGTGCATTGGTGGGTTGTGCATGGTACAACTCTGTTGCGCCATGTACAACTCTTTTGACTATCCCACCCATAACGTTTTATAGGGTGAAGTGTATGTTTTTTCAGTGTACATTGGACATCTGGTGCACCTTATTATGGATCCTTCCATGCACAATAGATTCAAAATGTCTCCTGTTGTGTCCATCTGATTAATCTAATTTATGGCTTACACTGAGTAAATTAAGTCTTTGCTAGCGTTTGCAAGAGTAGCTGGCCACCCTCCTGACTTTCCTAGCTGTTAAGACCAAAAGAATGCCTTTCCTACTAGTTACCTGCTAAAATACCTGGCCTCCTTCCCAACTTCCCTGGCTGACACCAGCAGGCACACTTCACTCTGCTGTGCATTGCCTCCACCCATGCTTGCTAGGGCACAACTCCTTATAGGGCCAAGACCAGAAATTGTAGTGCTTCCTGCTTCCAGTCTTGGCACAACTAACAAACCCTCCAAATTTTAATAAACGTACCATTGTAAGGCATCACTGGAATGGCTTTGTCCCTATTTTTAGTTTGGCAAGATTCCAGCAAGATGACACCATGCTGGGTGGCCATCTGAAAGGGGGTCTGCTGGAGTATGTTTTAGAATTTTGTGAGAATGCTTTGTTCTGATTTTAAGAAGATAATCCATTCATAACTTGACTTGTTTGTTATTTTTATTCAGTCATTTTCTGTTTCAACTTGTGTCAGACTTAATGTCTGTGTTTTTCCAACATTGGGGGATTAATTATTGGACAGGTGTAGGGTTTGTTAATGTTAGTCAGGGATTAACAGTGAGAAAGGTTGAAAATCCAATTTTTTGTGTTTCTAGTTTAGGATTTTAGTGCGGGGTTATGTGATTCCTGTATCAGATGCCAGGTGTCACTACCATCTCACCTGGGGTTCACTGAACCATAGGGGAGCCATCCTTCTGTCTACCTTTACTGCCTGGAGCTGTTTGTTCTTTTCAGGAGCAGGAACTTTTTACTTGGTGGACTTTACATCTGCATACCCACCAAGATAGAGATGGTGGAGAAGGAATAATTTAACTACACCAGAAGGTGACATTTTGGACTTCTCTTTTAAAAGCAGGTGAAGTACTCTGGTCAGCATTAAGCAACACAGGATTGTAGTTCATGGAGTTAGATCTCTAGTACCACAGTTCCAAAGTTAGGAGCACAGCACCTAGAGTCTGGAGTCTGGATCTGTGTACCCAGGTTTGATTTAATCTCCATCAGGTGGACCAGGTCATAAACCATTAAATCTTTAGTTGGCATCATTTTTGGTGAAACGGCTGCTGCTTTCTCAGTTGCCACTATAACAGAGTGGCAGACACTGGCTGTGGCCATTACCTATGAGGTCTTTCCTGGGGTTTAGGCACTGATGGACTGTTTGTTTCCTAGGTGGTGAGAGCACCTGGGGTTTTCAAGTTTTAATTACAACAGGAGTTTGTGAAATATCTTCTAATAACTGCTACTGGCCTCAGTGATTATAAGACTCAGGGTAAAAAGAACTACCTTACAATTGTGACCTGTAAATGTTATTGGCAGATCTGCTTCCTGGAGCTGTCTGAACTGCTATGTACTTGTATTTGTGATTTCTTAGTGACTGGTACTGAACTGTTTTTGGACATTGCCCGGCCATTTTAATTTCAGCACAGACTTGCTGGCCCCCCACACTGGAGTTTAGTAGCTGGTTGGTTTTGTGGATTCTCTCATTGTTTATTTTTCCCCCAGTACTGGCTGGTGGTATTTATAGGGATGGGGGTAGTGGGGTTTTGGGTTTTGGGGTAAGTGTTTCTGGAGGGAAGTTGTGGGGTGGAAGATATTGGGGGTGGATGCTTAGACATAATTATTGATGTGCTATATTGGCCCCTTCTGGTACTCCCCTGCACAACTCAGAGAGCTATGTCCCTTCAACCTCCATGTTGCTGGCAGAAGTCAACTGCTGGTGCAGGGTAGAGGGAATTGTACGAAGGGGCAAATGGAAGAACTGTAGTGGGGCAATACAAAGTGAGTGGTCTCTGTTGGGGTTGTTCAGACCAGAAGAGCCCCTGGGATCAAGAAAGGACTGGGGGGTCTCCCCTGTCTGGTTCCTGTGCCCAGGGTTCCTGCTGGACTACATGGGCAGGCAGGCGATGGGCCTGCTAGCATGTTCTGTCCTCTTTGGGCAGTGTTATGCAATGCCAGATCGATGAGGAACAAGACCGCAATTATGGCAGATCTGGTTTCCTCTGTCAATCTGGCATGCTTTACCAAGACTTGGCTAGGGGACGATGCAGGTCCAGTTTTGGAGTCATTGATCCTGGCCAGTTTCTCTGTATGCACTGCCTGAGAGGGATCACAGGGGAAGGGGTGGCCATCTGTTTTAGGACTGAACTGAATGTAATGGCACACCCAGTGGGGGATGCTGAGTCTTCTGAGTGTGTGGCCATGCATGGTGGTCCAGGTGCGGGTTGCAGAATCCTCCTCATGTACCAGCCTCCAGGTCATGAGGGACAGTTTCTGCAGGAAATCTTGTCTCTCAACTCAAACCTGGTTTTGGAGTCACCTAGATGACTTATATTGGGCAACTTCAATGCCTAGATCAATGACAAGAGCTCCCATTTTGGTAGAAATTTTCTCCAGACTATGGACACTGTGTGCCTAGCACAGGTTGTTTCCTCCACGACTCACCTCCATGGCCATGCACTAGACCAGATATTCTACCTGGGGCTCGAGATGGATGGCCTCAAGATTATCTGGTCAGTTGGTTGGATCACTGTGTCATCAAGTTCTGCTTCAGGGTCCCTTCTTGTAGTCCATCCCCTGTAGAGGTGGTCCAATACTGACCTTTGAGAGAGCTAGGACCTGAAGGACTAATGTCAGTACTGGACACCTTGGAAATCTTAGCATCATGCGCTGAGGGTGTGGAGGCAGCAATGTTGGCCTATAATAGGGTCATAACTGGGGCAATCAGCATGCTAGCACTGGTAAGTGTACACCCCCTGGTACTGCACCTCTACTTGCCATGGTTTGATGGCTAGCTGAGGGCACTTAAATTCCTGGAATGGAGGTTGGAGCATTGTTAGAGGATGTCTAGGTCCATGGATGGCAAAGTAGTTCTGATTTCCCTTTATTAGGAATATCAGAAGGAAATTTCTCAGAAAATGGCAGATTTTCTGTCAAGGAAGATTGCCACTGGGAAGGATTGACTGATTCAGCTCTTTCTGACTGTGGACAAGCTGCTCCACCTGGGCTATCTGAAGCCTGTGAGAAAGATTACTCTTGCAAGATGTGAGGAATTCATTCATTCTTTCTCAGATAGGGTGTCCTTCATCAAGGGAAGGGCTAATATCACTCCAACATGGCCTTTTGTTCCCAGCAATGGTCTGCTTCTAGGCTAGGATTGCAGGAGGTGTTCTTGGAGTGAATTTCAGCCAGTAATGGTGGAAGAGGTCTTCTGGGTCATCTTGACACTCTGGCTGACATGCTGCAATCTGGATCTGGGCTTAACATGACTCTTAGTGAGTTGTGTCATCTAACAGGGCCTGGTATTCACCAAAATCATCCGATGTTCTTTGCAGGAAGGGCTGGTCCAAGAGGCACTTAAGTGTGCTGTGATGTGATCCCTGCTGAAAAACCAACTTTGGACCCAGATGTTTTGGTGAACTATTGTCCTGTATCTAACCTTCTCTTTTAAGTAAGGTTATCGAGAAAGTGTTTGCACTGCAGCTCAAAGAAAATTTGGAAGCCTGTAACATCTATGAGCCATTTCACTCAGGTTTTGGAGCTAGGCACAGCAGGGTGCTTAATGATCTGCTCAGATGTGGGATAGAAGAGCACAATCAATTATTGACTTCCTCAATCTCTCTATGGCATTTGACACTGTGAACTATGATGTACTTATGGACTGGCTCCTGGAGTATGCTGGACTCACCAGCACTGTGATCCACTGGTTTGAATCTTTTCTATGGGATAGAACCCGGAGGGTAATTCTTGGGAATTATTCCTTGAGCCCGATGGTTTTGTCCTGTAGCATGCCCCAGGGCTCGGCCCTTTCGCCAATGTTATTCATGGTATACATGCTTTCCCTGGACATGGTCATTAGACAGTTCAGTGTTCAGGAGTCACTGCTATGTGGATGATACCCAGCTCTAATTGTCTTTTGCTCCCTGGACTCAGGTTGCCATCAACGTGTTTAACAAGTGCCTGGTGGACATCCAGAACTGGATGTCTTCTAGATGGTTGAGACTGAACCCTGAGAAGACTGAGGTATTAGTGGTGCACAGTAGTTACTGGGCTTTGGCTCAGTGACTCTGATCTGCTAGCCTGACCCAGGGTGAAGAATCTGGGAGTTATGCTGAACAACAGCCTGACAATGGAGGCCCAGGTGTTGGGCATTGTCCAGAGAAACTTTTTTTACCTGTGGAAAATCCACCAGATCAAATCCCTGATTCCTCCCCCCCCAAGACCTGGCCACACTGATCCATGCATTTGTGACCTCAAGGCTGGACTAATGTAATGCTCTGTACCTTGGGGTCAATGGTGGTGCACTGCGACACCTGCAGCTGCCCAGTTACTTATGGGCTTGTCAAGATCTAGCCACATTTTTCCTTCACTGTGTGATCTGCACTGGCTACCGTTGAAGTGGAGTATCTTGTTTAAAATAGATTTGTTAACCTATAAGGCCCTACACAGACCGGGCTCAGCCTACCTGAGTGAGGTTCTGCACCCATATACCCCAGTTCAGCTACTCTGATCCTCCAAGGAGGGCCGCCTGATGGTCTTGAGAGAAAGATAAAAAACTTCAGGTGACAAAGCCTTTGAAGTAGCAAGCCCAGTGCTTTGGAACTCCTTGCCCAGGACTTTGAGGAAGGCCCTCTGAATGGATACCTTTGAAAAGAGGCTAAAAGCATTTGTTTCAGCAGGCTTTTGGAGAAGGTATATAATTTCTTCTGCACTTCTAGCTATAGTCTTCTTAAATGAGTTTCAGTGTTTCTGCTTTCATGAGGTGTTTTAGCAAGAATTATTATATTTTATCAGTTTTGTATTTTTTTATCTTTTGTATGATAATTTCTATTGCATTGTTGGGTGTATTTTTTTGTTTTAAGTTGTATTTTATTGTAATTTCTTTATTTCCTATTGGTAACCGGGTGAGTGCACTAAGCATAGAAATGCCTATTTTCAGGCATGACCCGGGAGAATACAAGTTGAAATACATAAATCACACCATGTGATGCAGCACATGAAAGAGAATAACAGTGAGAGGGTGTCAAATACAATCAACATACTGTAGGTATAGGGAGAATTGCAGTTTATGGACAGTCAGAATATAGGCAATACAGTAATTAAACAAAATCAAAAGTATGGACATGTGCAAAGCAAATGTATACAATGAACAAGCGGATAAATGGACATTTTATAAACAGTATACAATAAGTGCTCTTAGCGGTAGTAAGCTTGAGAGGAGGGGTGGCAGGAGTAGAGGAGAAAGAGGGGATATGTGAAAGAGAATAAATTATAGGATGGTCATGGGAAAGAGGTGAGGAAGAGGCTGGAGGGGAAATAAGTGCAGAGTGGTAAGGAGGGATGGGGAACAAAAGATCTAAGGTGGGTTAAAGTAAGTGCAAGGGTTGGAGGCACATAGGTGGTCATGATGTAGTTTCTTGAAACCAGCATGGATGGGAGATTGGTGGATAGATTGGGGTATGAAGTTCCAATACTTAGGAGCAGTGTGGGAGAAAGCTCGTGCACCCATCGAGGTTTTGCATCTTGGGATATAAAGTGGGGCTTGGTCTGAAGATTGGAGCCCATAAGAGGGGGGGTTGGGAGTAAAGCAAGGAGGCAAGGGATTGTGGGAGACCTGACCTGAATATCCCGGCAATTAGGGAACCGTAGGACTGGTTGCGATGAGCTGTGGGAGAGGGCCAGTTTAAGTCCGCATTGAGCAGGCAGTGGTGTTTATACTGAGGTGATGCGGAGGCGTAGCGACAGATGTCATTGTAAGTGGTGTCCCATTTATGGAGGGAGGACTTGGTGGCACCAAGGTAGGTGACCATGCCATAGGTCAGGGCCAGGAGCAGAAGGCCTTGTGCAACAGCAAGTCTAGCAGATGGGGTAAGGGCATAGCTAGTGCAGTAGGCCACACAAATTTTACTATTTACCGATTTACAGGTAGCGGTAATGTGGAGATCAAAATCGAGGGTTTCATCCAGGAGAACACCCAAGTATTTGAAGGAGCTGGTGCTGACCAATGGGGAGCCATCTGCACAAGAGATTTTAAGGGAGTCATGATTTGCTTTAAGTTTGGCAGACGAGTCAAAGAGCATAGAGTGTGTTTTGTTGATATTGAGAACCAGGTTGTTAACTGTCAGCCAGGATTGTATGCTTAGGAAGTCTGAACCAAGAGAGTGGTTTATGTCTGAGATATTTTTGGCACTGTAGTAGATGACGAGGTCATCCGCATAGAGGAGAGATGAGCAGGTAGGAGCAAGCAACGGAAGGTAGTTAATGAAGATAGAGAAAAGTAGGGGGCCCAGAATAGAGCCTGGGGGATGCCAACCTGGATAGAGAAGAGATCTGACATTGATGAATTTAAAACTACGGCCTGTTTCCTATTTGACAGGTAGCTGTTCAACCATGCCACCACATCAGCAGAGAAACCAAGGAAGCATAGTTTTGAGAGGAGTAGGGTGTGGTTGACTAGGTCAAATGCCTTGGTCAAGTCGATGAAAACTGCACCGGTCAAGAGGCCAGTATCCATGGAAGCATAGACACCATTTGTGAGTTTTAGTAGGGCAGTGAAGGTACTGTGGCCTTTGAGGAAGCCATGCTGGGCACAAGAGAGGAGATTGTACATCTGAAGATATGCTATGGTTTGGGTGGCCACTAATTTTTCAAGGATTTTGCTGAGTACAGAGAGAATGGCTATGGGTCGATAATTTGCAATGTCTTTAGGATCACCTTTTTTAAAAATTGGTGTTATTCTGGCTATTTTCCAGATATTAGAAACTGTGCCATGGCACAGTGAAAGATTAAAGACTTTGGTTAAGGGGGAGGCAATGAGAGGGGCAGCTGCTTTCAGGAGCCTGGGTTACAGCCCATTGGACCCAAGGCTAGTGCTGTCTGGGATAGAAAGTAGTGACTTTAGAACTTCAGTTCTAGTAACAGTACTAAAATGAAAAGGTGGTTGGGTGGGCAGGGCTTCAGTGTTTACGGGGGGGCATGGTGCTATCCAGGGGAAAGGTGGCCACATAACTTGATAAGACAGAGAAGTGAAGGTTGAAGGAATTGGCAATGGTCACTGGGTTGTTACAATGAATGCCATTCAGCAACATGTCATTTGAAGTGGTCATGTGGTCAGATTCCAGAAGGGTTTTTATGATCGATCAGAATTTCTTTGAGTCCCCAGTGGCTTTTTTTAATAGCTCTTTGCAAAATGAGCTTTTTGCTAGTTGGATGTCCCTTTTGCATCCATTTCTCAGTGACCTATAAACGTTGTAATCAGACTGTACCCCGAGGCTTTGTAATACCACCAGCTTTTGTCCCTAGTTTTTATTTGAGAGAGAAGGTCCTTCGTTAACCACTTTGTTTGGGTTCCACATATACGGCGTGTGACGCGGGGAGCATGGATATCCTGGAGGAGTCCAAAACTGACTAAGAAGTAGTCAAGGGCTGTCTGAGCATTAGAGGAGGAGAAAATGGGTGACCAGTCAATCATAGAGAGCTCATGCATAAACTGTGCTTGATTAAAGTTACCCAGGTTGTGGAAGGTTATCAGCTTTGGAGGAGGAGATGGATGACTGGGGGAGCGCCAGATGTAGAAAATTGGGAGTGATCACTTATTTCATCTGTGAGAATACCTACAGAGGTTATACTGTCAGGACAATTTGAGAGGACCCAGTCAATGAGTGAGCTGGACCGGGGGGGGAGCCATGACCCTAGTCGGGTCAGTGATGAGTTGGTGGACATTGTGGCCCTGTACCAAGGTATGGAAGGGCTGGGTAGTTTTACTGGCCCATCTCAAAAGTTGAAATCCCCTAGTATAAGAACCTCATTGTGTCCGACCGTTGTGTCCACCTGGGAGAGAAGTTCCTCAAGACCAGCGATACCACCACCGGGAGAGTTATAGGCACACACTATGTGCAGCTTCTTAGAGCCAAGTTTTAAGGTTGCATGAATTGATTCACAGTGGGAGAGGGGGGGACAGATCAATTCGTGATAGAGATAGACTAGATTTGTAGAAGATAGCAACACCACCACCATGCTTTGACAGGGGTCTGTCTTACCTTATGAGCTTATAATTAGGTAATGAGCATAGGGCATCAGGGGTGGACAGTTTCAACCAGGTTTCAGCTAGACAGAGAATGTCCGGGTTATAGGGCAACTGATGCCTCTAGTTCAGTATGATTGTGAAGCAAGCTCCTGATGTTGAGGTGAGCAATGCGGAGGCCCTTGGAGCCATTCCATGTTGCATCAGAATTTGTTAGGTTTCTGATAGGTCCCTGATTTCATTCAATATCTCCTGCTAACATTAGTGCTAGTAGAAGCAGATACTACAGCTTTCTATGGACAAAAGGGGCAGGCAGAGTGGGAGTGTGGGACAGGGATTTATGTAGAGAGAAGGCTACATGGTAGATGAGCCTATTAGGGACAAAGAGTGGTGAGATTGCAAGGGGCAAGTAAGATTTCATATCTATACTAGAGTGGGAAAAATCCTTGGGAAGTGGGTGGCAAAGATACAGAGAAGGTGGGCAGCATAAAAAGAGCCCTGTGAGAGGAGCTAGAACAAGGTAGAGAATGAGAACCACACGTAGATTGATGGCTGGGATGATTTGTGTGGGGGGCCATTTGTATAACATAGGTAGGTAGCAGGTATGGGCTAAATCCTTAGGTGTAAGGTATGTGGTTAGTCAAGAGGTCTCGGTAGGGACACTGTAAAGTGTGATCCAGCAGCTTATGGGAGTAGATAGCAGTTTAGCGAGAAGTGTGCAAACTCCCTCTGGTGGTGATGGAGTATAAGCTGCAAGTGAGAAACTGAGGAGATTGTTAGAAATGCCCACTGTGTGTCACAAGGGCAGCCTGCACTATAAAACAAATGTCGGTTAAGGGTGGGAGTGGTGGGGAGCAGGTGGGGAGCAGCCGCAAAGTGGCTGCGGGACAGTAGCATGAAGAGCACAGTTTTAATTCAGCAGGCGGGAGAACCTGTACGAGTGTTTTGGCTGCTGCTTCTACGCTTCGAACCCCTGGCGGCAAGATGAGATCCAACTACTCTTTCAGGTGCAAGGTAGGCTTGCCTCCGTGTCTGCTGCCGAGATTAAATGAGCAGGATCACTGCCATGCTGCTAGTGGTCCAGAGGCAGATCAGACACTGCACACAGTTTAAACACATGGGACAAGTATGGAGAAAAAAATGACATCTCAGGTCAGTGTTGCTAAATTTAGGGAACTCGTCTGAATTTAGGGAACTTGTATGCAAGCAGGTGCTGGTAGTTTTACATGCTGACTCCTGTGCCTTCTAGGGTCTGGAGAGTGCTTTAAGATCAAAATAAAAAAAATGGTGCCAGATTATTTGGGAGCCGTCCAGCTTTGCATATAAAGAATTAGCCTAACCGAGAGAAACCCTTAGGTTCCCACCTGGTGAACACACACAATGATATTTTTAGGAGGTTGTACAGGTTGAGCACGCACTGGGATATTGTCCAGCTAGGGAATTTCTCAGAGCATTTGGTGGCTACAGCCCATGTAAAAGGGTGCCAAAATTTAAACAGTGTAACAAAGGCAAGAAAGGGGTCTTTGTGGACCTTGCTAGAAGTCCTCCAGTTACCTTAACAAATGGGCCCTGAGGCTTCAGTTTCCAGTTGCTCCTGGGCCAGATGCTTCCTCCTGTAGCCAAGGCTAAGGAGAAAAAAG
The DNA here is from genome assembly GCA_016271365.2 of Neoceratodus forsteri. Classification (NCBI taxonomy): domain Eukaryota; kingdom Metazoa; phylum Chordata; order Ceratodontiformes; family Ceratodontidae; genus Neoceratodus; species Neoceratodus forsteri. The sequence continues at coordinate 26,209,033 of CM057454.1, forward strand.
AAGAAGGAAAGCAAGCTTGATTAAATATGGTTCAGCAGGGGCAGAAATGCAGTAATAGGAGGAGCTAGGGGAGGAGTGGAGGGAGAGAGAGAGATAGAGAGACAGAGCGAGCGAGAGAGAATTAGCATTAAGACAGAAAAAGCAGCGAGTTGAAGAGCTGAGGGAAGAGGGAATTCGAATTAAACAGTGACTAACTTAGCATAGAGTTTGAGTACAGGGAGCAGCATCTAAATATAGTAATACATTTCTGTTCAAATATAAGGCTGTAGCATATAAAGGCAGGGTATCAGGCAATGTACAGATTGGAGGTGACCTATACAGTGAAAATCTGCAGCATTTTAACACAACAAAATAATAATATCCTGACTTCAAATGTATGAGCACAAAGAGCACAGTTTTAATTCAGTAGGCAGGAGAACCTGTACGAGTGTTTTGGCTGCTGCTTCCATGCTTGAACCCCTGGTGGCAAGATGAGACCAGGTGCTCCGTCCTGTAGCCAAGGCTTAATAAATGGGTCCTGAGGCTTCAGTTGCCAGTTTCTCCTGGGTCAGGTGCTCCCTCCAGTAGCCAAGGCTTAATAAATGGGTCCTGAGGCTTCAGTTGCCAGTTGCTCCTGGGCCAGGTGCTCCCTCCTGTAGCCAAGGTGGTAGTGGTGCCCTGAGCCTCTGGGGAAGGGTACCATATATAAATAAACTGTACTACTACTATTTTCCCTTGCAAAGTGCACAACTGCCCCTTTTTGAGCAGTTATGCAAAATGGACCTGCCTGTTAGCCCTGGCAGTCCCTCAGTGTCCCACAATCTCACACGCCTTCCAATAGACTTCAGAGGATAGAAAGACTTTTTTCTGTAGTTTTTGCTTTGCTTTTAACAGTTAGAGAGAGAGAGATAGAGATGGAACATTGGGCTCAGTAGGGAATTTGTTGCTCTGTGTTTGGATTTCTGATGTGGGGAGGTCTCAGTTTTAGTCAGCCCTTCTCAGCCAATGCTCACTAGGGCTGTACAAATACCTTTCTGCAAATATTCAGCTTAATATTCAGTATTCTGATCCTGGGTATTTGGCATTTGGGCAGGAAAGGTGTTATTTTTAAAAATTGTCCTAAAAGCTCTTAAAATGACACAATTAAACCCTCTTTAGATGTGGTGTTCCAGAAACACCTCAACGGCACCTCAGCAAACCACGCAGAGATGGCATAACAAGCAGGAGAAATTTGGGGGGGCAGAATGCCATAAATGGATTAAATATGTGAAGCTTTCCTGGCGTGGTGAGCAGGAGAAATTTTTCTTTTGTACAGAATGCCACCACCACAGTAAATATGTGAAACACACCTGGCATAGCGAGTATGAGAAATGTTTTATTTGGGGCAGAACGCCACCACCATCACATTAAATACATGAAACATGCCTGGCATCGATAGCAGGAGAAATGTTTCTTTTGGGCAGAATGACACCACCACATTAAATACGTGAACATGCCTGGCATGACAAACAGGAGAAATTTTTCTTTCAGGTAGAATGCCTCCACTACATTAAATACATGAAGCATGCCTGGCATGGCAAGCAGGAGAAATTTTTCTTTTGGGCAGAATGCCATCACCAGATTAAATACACAAAACATGCCTGGCATGTTGAATGGGAAACATTTTTCTTTGGGCCAGAATGCCATCACCACATTAAATACGTGAAGTATGCCTGACATTGCAAGCAGGAGAATCTTTTCTTTTGGGCAGAATGCCAGCACCTGATTAAATCCATGAAACATACATGACATGGTGAGCAGGAGAAATGTTTCTTTCAGGCAGAATGTCAACACAGCATTAAATACATGAAGCATGTCTGGCAGAATTAAGAAATTGACAATGCTTACTTTGCTGATAGGACACACTCTGCTATGTGAAGGTGAGAAACATCCGGTTCTGATTTAATTGGTCATCATTATTCAACCAAGGTTCATTGGCATCCACAATGATATGTTATCCTCATAATTTGTATGTTGGCTTGTGCGCGCAGCACAAACAGTATATTGTGGTAGCTTGGTGGAGTAGCAGGTTTTGGAGGTGTGGTAGTATTGTGACCAATGGTGCCACTGCTTTTTTGGGCTGGGCTTTGTGGCATGAATGAAATAGCATGCTGTCTCTGACAGCACTGCAAAAGCATGCCACCAACTTGAAACAATTTTGCCACTCAGTGAGAGAGCGACCCATCATTGCAGAGCGTGCCTTGCCTGGTGTAACATTTCAGTAAACATGGTGGTGGCTGTCGGCCGTCCACCTCTCACAATCCCCAGCAAGTTGACTTTGAGGGTGCCCAATCCCTCTGTTGGCATGCCCCCTCCCAAGTTCATTTGCCAACAAGGGAGCCCAATCCCCATTGGCATAAAGTCCCCCAAGGTTTATTTGTTTGTTGAGGGGGTGCCCAATCCCCCTTGGCATCATGCCCACCCAAAACACAGAGATACTTTCTTAGACGACAGGGTGCCTAATCCCCATCAGCTTCAGTCCCCAACAAAAGAGAGATGGCACACTGGGAGCCCACCCCAGTGTGCAAAAATGTTCTTCCTGTGATGTTCCCTTTTTTTTTAACCTGTAAAACAGAAAACGGTCCCTCATTGTCTGCTGTGCCTGTTCTCCCAACCTGCACCCACCCTCTGCGCACCACACCTCCCCGCAACCCACTGTAAAAAACAGGAGCAAAAAATGATTAAGGACAGACTGTTCAATAAGACTACTATGGTTCGAACCCACATCCACCCAAAATTAAAAACAAAAGTTGACAATACTTACCTTTGCTAATAGAACACACAGTGTTACTCAAAGATCAAAATCATCCAGATCTGGTTGGACTGATCTTCATTAATATTCAGAATTCTTCCTCACAATTCCGTGCAGATCGTCCTTTGTATTGGTGCTGGTTTGAAGTGAGGTGATGCATCATCATCATCATGTAAAGCACTTGGAGAGAATGATGACTCTGACTGACATAAGAGCTGGCTTATTTCATGACCTGAACTACTTGAAGAGACTGGTGACACTGGAGGGTATAACAGACAGCTTATTTCAGAAGTTGAACTACTTGGAGAGAGTGGTGGTAAAGTGCTTGTGAGTCGGGTATTAGTGTTTCTGTTTCATGGAATAAATGCTTACATACGTGACTGAACAATTACTGTTTTCAGAGAGTTGGTGTCACAGCTTCCTTCTATATTATGATTTCGCAAACAGTCTTTTTATGACTAACCACTTAATGACTTCAAGTGCATTCAGGGCAAACATATATACACTGCATCACAAAAAAAAATCAAACTAATGCATTATTTTCAGAATTGTGAAATGCAACAAATAGGAAGTAAACTTGCACACATCAGAATGGGGATGGGGCACCACCAGTCCGGTGCAGGCACTGGAGGAGAGAGCATCACCAGTCATGACATTAGTGGTAAAAGAGCAGTAATCATTAGTGGGGTGAAATTAATGTTATATAGATGGTGGGGCCACCACCAGCCCAGAAGAGGGGGAAGACCAGCACCATCACGCATGTGTGTGTGTGTGGGTGGGTGTGTGTATGTGTGTGTGTAAAGAGCAATAGTCATGAGTGGGGTGACATTGAGAGTATTCACAAGGTGGGGGCACCACCAGTCCAAAAAAGGGGCCAGGCCAGCAGCACCAGTCATGGAGAGTGTGGAAAAGAACATTTTTTGTGAGTGGGGTGACATTCAGAGTATTTACAGGGTGGGGCACCATCAGTCCAGAAAAAGGGCCAAGCCAGCATCATCAGTCATGGACTGTGTGGAAAAAGAGCAATAGTAATCATGAGTGAGGTGAAATTCAGCACGTGTAATTGAAATCAAGATGTGGTACAGTAAATTCAGCTTGATGAACACAAGTTGCTCATCACGTTCTGGGTATAATGTGGATTTGTGGGGCTCCATCACATGCTCTACTGTGCTAAACAACCACTCCCATGGCACACTGGTTGAGGGGCAGCTCAGGTATTTCATGGCCAGCTGTGGCAACTGAATGGATGATGTCATCTTTTTACACTAGAACTCCAGGGGATCTACGGAGATAAACTCAAGAGCTTCTGTGAAGAGCAGTGGAGAACATTGCTTGCAGAAAGTGGGTGCTGCTTGTTTCTCTTTCTTTGCTCAGCCTGTAGAGATGAACTGATCTGTGCCCAGCAGTTGGTTTCCTTTTCCTGAAGGGCATCTTCCTCATGTTGTTCTTCCTGAGTTGTCTCGGTAGATGTTACACACTTCCTACACACTTCGTACACATAGTAAACCCGAGCTGTGAGCACAGCTGCTGCTGAAACTCATTAACCCAGTGTGCAGGCATTGCAAGGTGCAGTACCTCACACTTAAACCTTGGGTCCAGCATTGTGGTGAAAATATATGGCTTATCACCACAAATCTCTGTAAACCTGCTCTCTATTTCAAGGCTTAGATTCTCCACAAGGTCTGTCACAGCATGTGCAATATTCTCATGCTCTTTATCACCATACAGTAACTGGAAAATCTCTGCAGTGACTTTTTTAGTATATGCTCTGCAGGGATGATGGGACTAAGTAGTGCAGATCTTGAATTCAGGTCACGTGTACTCCACTCAGAAGGTGCAAGCAACTTTACTGTGCTTTCGAAAATGGCCCAGTCCTAGTGTCTGAGAACTCCCCCAATGTCTGTCTTAATACACAGTTCATGTCGTGCCCACTTCTGTGCCAGTAATATATAACATATAGTAACATTTGTAACATTTAGTAGGTAGAATTCAACCAGGCTGAGACTTCCTGTATAAGCCTGTGCTGTGGAATATGAATGCACTCTTGCAGCTGGTGCAGTTGGTTCATTGCCTTAACAGAGTGGTGGAAATGACCACAAATGCTTCTTGCTGTTTTCACCATGTGATCTACTTCTGTTGTCTTGTTAATGGACTTTATCACCACCAGATTCAAAGTGTAGGCAAAAAAACAGAAATTTTCAAAGTGCCCATCACCCAAGGCTTATATATATAATATATATATATATATATATATATATATATTTAAACTTGATTAAGTTTTCAGATAAAAGGAGTTGTTTCCAAAGACAGAGCCAATTTTACACAACATGATTATTAAAAACCAGTACAGTACAGTAATATACATAAGTGAGCTAAATTCAAAATAATATTGTAGTTCTCAAGAACTGCCATCCCCAGAAAGAAAATAGGGGATAAAGGGTGGAGGAGGAAGGGATGTAAGAGTATGGATTATTTGTACTATATTTGAGCTAACTTCATTTTTTATGGAACAAAATGAGGAGATACCAGTAATTGGTGATTAACCCATGACCTCCAAAAAGCTACACAGACCTCCTCTTTGTCCCAATATCTATAGGTGGTTTTATCCAATCCATATAACAGATCCAGAAGCAAATGAGGTGATACCTTTTATTGGGCCAACATAGATGTAACAAAAGGAACAAAGTGCTTTAGCTTTCGGACCAACAAGTCTTTCGTCAGAAGCATAATGACCGTTATTTAGAAAAAACAATACTTTTAACACCCAGATCATGCAGAAAAAAACAGAAAAAATCCCCATTGGTTTAAAATACTCATTTAAAAAAGACAGAAGATGATGTCAGAGAAGTTTAACAGTACCATGTCACCTTTAGCTGGGAGAGTCTCAGGGTCAGAGGTGCTTAGTGCAGAAGACATACAAAGAACTCTACTGCATATAAATTAAATTGACATATAAGATAACAACTACTTGAGAAGATGGCTCTTAAATCAAATTTTGAACTCTTGCATTTTGGTCAAAATCTCCTCCAGCTGATGATGATACTGGGCCAAACACAGGTGGTTACCTCCTCGACCCATGTAGGGGGTCATTCATTGGATCTGATCTTTCTTTTGGGTATGGAGATCGCTGATTTGGGGGTGGAACCAGTCAGCTGGTCTGACCATCACACCATAAGGTTCAATTTCAGGGCCTCCCTAATAGGTTTGCCCTTACAGAGATGGATCTATCAGGCTTGTCGGGTGAATGCATGAGTCCAGGTGATCTCATACTAGCCTATAACAAGGCTGTGGGAGATTCTCTGGACAAAATTGCTCCTATTCATGTTCGGCCTCTCGCCCTCCATCCAAGGAGCCCTTGGTTTGATGGCTCCTTGAAGGAGTTAAGGTGAGTTGGCTGAAGGTTGGAGAGAGCCTGGCGGAAGTCCGACCATGATGATGACAGGCTTAGGTTGATGGCACATTATGATGGCTATCAATCAGAAATCACCCGTAAGAAGGCAGAGTTGCTGTCCAGGGAGATTTCTGCTGCACAGAATCTACCAGCTCAGCTTTTCTGGACCGTGGACAGATTGTGCAATCCAATCTGTCTCCAGCCCAGAGAAGCTTTTTCTCAGCTAAAATGCGAGGAGTTCACTCGGTTTTTTGCAGATAAGGTTGCCAGCATCAGGTCTGGCATCAGTCCGACCTCCCCTATGGGTTACTGCAGTGGTCGACAGGAAGTGGCATGCACTCGGTCTGTCTGGTCAGATTTTCACCAGCTGGAGTTCAGTGACATTGTGAAGATCATCCAAACATTGTGACCAACTAGTTGTAGTTTGGATCCGGGCCATACACCTCTCTTAGTAGGATGTGTAGAAGTTATCTGCCCAATCCTTGCTGACATTGTCTGGAAGTCTTTGGGGAGGGGGGTCTTTCCTGACCCCCTCAAGGAGGAGGTCATTCAACCACTCCTTAAAAAACCCTCCTTGGATCCAGATTGTCTAGCTAACTACCGGCCTATCTCTAACCTGCCATTTGTTGGTAAGGTTATTGAAAAGGCAGTTGTGTTGCAACTGGATGATCATCTTATAACTCACAATGTCTATGATACTCTCCAGTCTGGTTTTAGGAAGAAGCATAGCACGGAGACTGCCCTCATCTGGGTATTGAGTGACCTCCTAATGGCTAGAGATCAAAAGGCATGTACCATTCTGGTCCTTCTCGATCTCTCTGCTGCATTTGACACTGTAGACCATGGTGTGCTGTTTGAGCGCCTGCAGGTTTTTTGTGGGCTATCTGGTACAGTCCTCAAATGGTTTCATTCTTACCTCAGGAAAGGTCCCAGAGAGTTGCCACTGGAATTTATTCCTCTGGCGCTCACTCCCTGCCTTGTGCAGTACAGCAGGGCTCCATTTTAGCTCCTATGTTGTTTGCAGTGTATATGCTGCTATTGGGAGAAATCATAAGGAGATACAGTCTGGGTTTTCACTGCTATGCAGATGATACTCAGCTGTATTTGTCCTTTCTTCCCAGTCAGGATGATGCACTCTCTATGCTGAATAACTGCCTTGCTGAGATCAGACTTTGGATGAGTTCCAGCTGGCAGAGACTGAATCCAGATAAGACTGAGGAATTGGTAGTGGACCCAGGTCATCCGGGGGTGGGTTTGGGAGCTGGACAACCATCAGGTTTGTCACTTGGTGGTATGCTGCTGTCTACCTCCGATCAGGTGCATAATCTGGGCATTATTTTTGATGATGGTCTGACCCTAAAATCTCAGGTGTCAGCTGTCGTCAAATCCTCTTTTTACCATCTGAGGAATATCACCCAAGTGAAACACCTGGTTCCTCTGGGTGATATTCTAACATTGGTCCATGCCTTTGTCACTACCCATCTTGATTACTGCAATTCCCTCTACCTAGGGCTACCTGGGTTTGATATCTGCCACCTGCAGCTGGTGCAGAACGCGGTGGCCAGGCTTTTGACTGGGACTTCTAGAACCAGTCACATTACATCTGTGCTCCGCGAACTGCACTGGCTGCCTGTTTGGTGGTGGATCACCTTTAAGGTTGGTTTACTAACCTTTAAAGCCCTACATGATCAGGGACCCGGTTACCTGAAAGATCTCCTGATTCCCTACTGCCCCCTCCGTCTTCTCCGTTCCACTAATGAGGGATTGCTGGAGATTCCCAGGGCTCGATTAAAGACATCAGTATCCCGTGCTTTTGCTTTTTCAGCACCAACCCTGTGGAATTCTCTACCTCGTTGGTTGAGAGAATGCCCAACCGTCGATAGTTTTAAAGTTGGTTTAAAGACATATTTATTTAGTTTAGCTTTTACTTAGTTATGGTTGATATGTTTTAACGTTTGTTTTAAATTTTTATTATTATGTATATGTTTTTATGTACAGCACCTTGGCTTTGAAAGGCGCTATAAAAATAAAGTTGATTTGATTTGATTTGAGAGGGAGAAGGCTCTCAAGTCAGGCCACAAAAATACAAGTAAAAAACTTATAGTCAGAATTTAACATTGATATAGGCCGATACGACTCTGCTAGTGATGGGTCCTTATCAGGTTTTAAAAGTGTGGCTATGATGGCATAATTCCACGAAGATGGTAGAGGTTCCCCTTCCTGAGCTGCCAGCATCACCTGCAAAAGTACAGGGGAAAGCTCCTTCTGCAGTTGGGCTACCTTATCAGAATCAGAAGGGAAACCATCAACCCCTGGACTCTTTCCAGTCTTAGCCCTTTTAATTGCTTGTTGGAGCTCGACCAATGTAATTGGTTGTTGCAATAAGGCTACCTGTGAGGGTGTCAACATAGGCAGTCCTGCACTATCTTAAAAAGGACCTAATCCTATCCTAGGTTAAAGATCCCCCCTCATCTTTATACAGGGAGAGGTAATATGAACTGAACATTCTCAAAAGGTCCTCCATTCTATGGGACATCCACCCTGTAGCAGGGTCTTTCATTTTAAGAACTGTAGCTGACTCCCGGTAAGACCCAACTCGACGGGCTAAAAACCTTGCTTCTTTGCCCCTTCCCACACACACATAGGATTGCTGCCTCAGATAAAATAAGGCCAATTCAGTTTTTTGATCTACATACTTCCGAATCTCAGCTTGTATCAAACAAATCTGAGGGCAACCCCTTCTATTGCCTCTCATCAACTGCTCCTGATAAGTACGAAGCTCCCCATAAAGGTCTTGTAACTTCTTCCCCCCTCCTTATTCTTTGCAGAGGCATATGAAATCAACCTATCTAGTAGCACTGCTTTCAATGCATCCCAAATATTGCATGGAGAGAGTTCTTCCCCTGCTTTTTAATCCAAATACAACTTTATCTGATCCACCAATTCAGCTATTAATGATTGATCCCTCAGATAGGATAAATTTAAACACCAAAAAGAATGGGGTTTGGGCTGAGGCCAGCTATAGGTGACCAAAACTGGAGAGTGATCCAAATGAAAGATTGTCCCAAAATCAACTGAGTAGAGATCACCCACATGTTCTGCAGCAGAAAAAAAGAATCAGTTCTAGCCGAACTCCCATGTGGAGGTGAACAATAGGTAAAGGCCTTATCCTGGAGGTGTAAAACAATGCCACAAATCAATAAACCCTAGGCACTGTAACATAAGTTTCTCATATCTCATGACCTCTGAATGTCTAAATGCTTTAAAGTTTGATTAATCCAAATCTGGATTAAGGGTCAAGTTCAAGTTCCCTACCCACAAAAGCCTCCCCTTTAAAGAGGTTGTCAGTAACGCAAAAAAAATTTGAAAAGTAACCTTTCTTGTGGCTGGAGGGAAATACATATTTACCAAGGTGACTTCCTGGCCCTCTAGCAAGCCATTCACAAGAAGACACCTACCCTCAGGATCTGATTCTACACTCTGAGGGTCAAATCTGAGACCTCTGTGACATAAAATGAGAACTCCATGCCACCCCCTGAAGAGTATGAAGCATAGAACATCCTCTCAAAACCCAATTTGGAGAATTTCTCAAGTTCCACAGATGTTAAATGTGTCTCTTGAAAAAATATCAAATCCTCCCTCCACTGCTTGCAATACTGTAACAGCCTAAAATGCTTAATTGGATTGGAGATGCCATTAACATTAAAATATATAATCTTAAGTCTACAAAACTGCCCCATATTCAAACTATTTGAACCAAAAAATTATTGCCAGGATAAGAACCAAGTAGAATAAACTAAGAGTCTCCTCCTCCACCCAACCTCCTTCCTCCAACTCTAAGAATTAAAAAAGGCTAAGAGGAAAATAATCTGTGGCAGTATGAACATAAACATACCCCCTTAATATCCCCTAATAGTAGAAGAATACCAACAATGACAATGCTTATAACCATAACTAAGTTACAAACAATCTCCTTTCTCTCTAACACTAACATATTAAACATAGAACTCCCAATATAATCCCCCCAACTACAAATTAAACTAAACTGTCTAATTCACAACTCAGATAAATGGATAATACCCCAATCCCCCAACAAAGTGCTTAACAATATTCTGTCAAAATCAAAAGAAAACTGATACAGTCCACTAAACCCCTTAACTCACCTAAAAGATGACTTCCAAGGTTGGGAGACCAAAGTTAGGTCTCCTTGCTGAGGAGAGGTGGCAACCTCTGGAGGAGGTAAAACATGGAAGAACCATGTGCCCCCAAGGCCTCCCTCATTAAAAGAGGCTAAGGCCTGATTTACCAGGGCAACTGTTAATAAAATGAACAACCAAATGACAAGAAACCCATCTGGTAATAGCAACTATTGCTCTGGCCACAATAAACACCCCCCCCCCAAAAAAAACCTTTCTAGCACTAAAAAAATATTGTCCCCACCTAAAAAAGGATAATCCAAACATCCCAAAGAAAAATAGCTACCGAACATCCGTCCAGCTAATAAAATAAAAACAAGCATCATCCATAATTTAAGGTAGACTTCCTCTTACAACCGAGTTACCCTGCACGCCCCTGCATGATAACTACTTCCATAATCAACATATAAAGAAAAGAACAGCCCCTTATTTATTCAGTGTCTAGTACCGACAGGAGGTGTCACCACTCTAAACACTCATAAGAGTCCTACTCCCTTTCCAAAACCCCTAATAAAAAGGAAAGGGAGGGAAGAGGGGTAAAGGATATGGGCTGGATATACCACTTACAAAAACTAACGGAAAGGAAGTGCAGAAATGTGGCCATGAAATTTAAAATCTCCAACATTAATCCAGCCCCCCCAAAAACAAAACAAAACAAAAAGTAGTACTTCCACTTCCACTTCCATTTAAAAAGCCTGAGCAAAGTCATCATCCATGTAATTTTTTTATTTAGAAAATACTATTCAGTTTTGAACAACATCACATGGTACAATATAACATGACTATTGCCATGGTTACTATACCCCCTCCCAATCTCCCTCCCTCCTTCTCCCTCCCTCCTGTTGGATCGATCTGATTTTCACCTAAATGCAAAAACATGTGAATTTACTTCTACAAAAAATGTAAACTAACCTCTAAGCTAGAGAGCTCGAAAAATGGGTACTGTAATTCAAATAAAGAGCATATAGTTTGCCCCATTTATTATCAAAGGCAGTTGGATTATTTCGCAGACTTGCTATCATTTTTTCGGTCCTGAGATAAAAGGACATATCATGTAGCCATTCTGTGTAAGATATGAAGGTTTGATCCAACCAATACTTGAGGACTAATTTTTTCACCGCCATGGAGATAAGGGAAATATGAAATTTCCTTTCTTTGACTTTAATTAAAGATAGATCACCCAGTATACAAATATTCAGGGTAAAGAACGAGTCCAAACCCCATAAAGGATCCATTCGGGACTTGATTTTTGTCCATACTGGGGAAACCTTCTCACAGGACCAGAAAACATGTAGTACTGTCACATCTCCTTTGCCACATCTAACACAAGTGGGTAATTGCACCCGTCCCATTTTCGCTAACATACTTGGGGTATAATACATATTATTTAATATTTGATATTGGGTAACTCTTAACCTATCTTGTGTAATATAAACGTGCAAGTCTCTCCAGATATCAGACCACTTAACCCCGTGATTAGGGATAAAAGAGTCCCATACTTTGGAGCCTGACATCGTGGTGGGAAAGAAAGTAGAGAGGAGAATGTTATATATTAGCGAGATACTGTGTGGCTATACAGCTAGATCTTTAATTTGCTCCACAAAGTTGTTTAGCCTTGAGGGCACATATACTTCTCCAAATTTATGTTGAAGGAGGTGCCGCAATTGGTATATCTTGAAAATAAATCTGGAGGAGGTCTGGAGTTTAGCAAGCATTTCAATGGGTGACAGGAGACCATTAGGCTGATAAAGGTCACACACTTGCATGCCTTGTAAGTGAGGGATCCAATCCCTGGTAATAGGGGAGTCTCCTATTCTTATATTAAGGTTACCCACTATGCATTGCATTGTATCCTTGCTTGGGCATATACATAGGGAGGTGCAAATCTGGGAGAAGATTTTAATGGACGTGCCTATCACTGACTTCTGAATTATATGTGGAAGTGTCCTAAAAGGTGTAAACAATAATGTAACCGGAGATATCTTGGTTGTACGAAAGATGTCCGACTCAATTTGAAGCCATATGGGAATATAGGTGCTCTCCATTCTGTTGGGGAAGGAGGACATCCACATTCCCATTTTATGTAGGTGACTGGCCCAGTGATAATATAATAAATTGATCAATCTGAGCCCTCCTCTGTTCTTAGTTAGAGTAAGCTTTTCTGTATGCTCTTCTGGGGGTCTTGTTTAACCACAAAAATTCTGAGATATTAGTATGTATCTTATGGAAAAAGGAAAGAGGCAACCAGATGTTACTCATATTTAAAGGAAAAAATAGCCTAGGGAGCACATTCATTTTAATAAGATTAATCCTCCCCCAAAGAGAAATAGGCAAGGCTTTCCATCTAGAAAGATCTTGTTGGATTTTCTGAACCAGGTCTTCCAAATTGTTTTTTATACTGCCGGGGTCCGTGGTTAGATGTAGGCCCAGGTATTTCATCGATAGTGGGGACCATTTCATTCCAAATTTACTGAAATCTTGACAAAAAGTGTGGTGGTTAAGGAGGAGAATTTCAGTCTTATTACGATTCAAGCTATAGTTAGAGAGCTTACTAAAATCTCCTATAATAGCTATTACATTGTCTAATGAGGCTATAGGATCTGCAAGATGAAGCAAAATATCATCCGCATAAACGGAAAGTTTTAAATTATGCGTGCTTATAGAAATCCCCTGTACCTTGGAAGAGGAGTTGATTTGTCTTATCAAGGGTTCCAAGTACAGATTAAAAAGTAAAGGGGAGAGAGGGCAACCTTGTTGGGTACCAGAGTGTAGGGAAAAACCGGAGGAGAGCACCTTGTTACAAAATATCCTTGAGGTAGGGGCTGAGTAAATCTTTTGGATCCATTGGATAAATTCATGGGGTATATTCATGTGCTCAAGGGTAAGCCGTAGGAAATTTAATTCACCCTATTGAAGGCTTTTTCAGCGTCTAAGGATATTTAGGCCATGGGATGTAAGGTGGACTGAGCCAAGTGAAATATGTGGCTCAATTTATGGAAGTGATCTGACACCGACCTTCCTGGGACAAATCCCACCTGTTCAGGGCTAAGCAGAGGAAGCCATATTTTTTGAATCCGGTTCACCAAGATTTTAGTGAGAATTTTAAGATCACAATTCAGCAACGATATAGGGCAGTAACTAGAAGGTTGTTCTGGTGGCTTGTCAGGTTTTAGAAGCAAAATGATAGTTGCTTCCGTAATGGAGAGATCCATTGTCTCATTAGACAGAATATAATGATAAAATGTAATCAATATTGGGGCTAGCTCCTTATCAAAGATTTTAAAAAAATTTGAGGGAAAACCATCTGGTCCTGGGGCTTTATCCAGGGCAAAAGCCCTGATGGCCTGGGATATTTCCATTAATGTGATAGGGGCTATTAGTGTAGCTCAGTCAGCTTCCTGCATTTTGGGAAGTGGGATACTGGCCAAGTATGCCTCGATGTCATGCTTCGCAGAGGGGGTTGAGCCGATAGCCATAAAGATTTGCATAAAATCTTTCAAACACTGAGACTATATCCCTGGGAAGAGTTTTAAGGGTACCATCTACATCCTGGATTGCCTGAATGGTTCTTGAGCTTTCCAGCTGCCTCATGCGAAGGGCCAGAAGACGCCCAGCTTTTTCCCCTTGGTCGATATTGGTTACCTTTGTTCTGAGGATGGCGAACTCGGCTTTCTTTTTAAGGAGATCCAAGTATGCATTCCTGAAAGACAAAAGTTCTGTGAGTGACTTCTGCAGGGAAGTAGATGATACATTTTGTTCAAGTGCCCTGATCTCTTCCAATCATTTTTGGGCTTGAGCCTCTCTAACCTTTTTCCGTTTTGCTGCTAGTCTAATAAGTTCCCCTCTTATATAGCATTTTAATGCACATCAAACTTGAGCCACCCTAGGAATGGAGCCTAAATTATCTTCCAGGAACTGCCTGATGAGAGTGCGAATTTTAGAGACCATAAACTTATCCTTGAGTAATTGTGTGTTTAATTTCCATAGGGTGTCTTGCTGTTGTTCAATTTTGGAGTGACATAGAACCACACTACCGCATGGTCAGATATCACTACCAGCTCAATCCCCCCTCTCAGAGTCCCGGATAATAGGGTTGAATTTATAAGAAAATAATCCAACCTAGAGGCCGTCTGGTGCACCTGTGAGTAAAACGAAAAAGTCCTAGTGGTCGAATTTAAGATCCTCCAGGGGTCACATAACCCTAGGAGATCCATCATCTCGTTGAGAGCCCTCTGAGATGGAGTCGTAGCTCTAGGGGTCGGGTTGAATTTGTCCAATAAGTGGGATTGGGTGAGATTCCAGTCTCCTCTTAGTATTATAGGGGCTGGAATAAATGAAGCCAGTTTATCTGCTAAGCCCATGAGAAAGTCTGGATCCCCTCCTACCGGTCCATATATACACCCTAGGACGAATGGCTTTCTATCCAGTAGATCTTTAACCAAAATAAATTTACCTTGCGGGTCCGAGACAATAGTTTTGGGTTGAAATGGGACAGCTTTCATGATAAGGATCACCACCCCTCCTCTATTAGAGGAGTTCCCGGCAGCAAAAACCTGATGTACTCCTTGTCTTCTAAAACCACTTGCCTCATGAGTGAGGAGATGTGTCTCCTGTAGGAAAATTATATTGGCTTGTAATAAAGATATGTTTGAGAACTGTGATGCGTTTAACCTGATCTCGAGCTCCCCTTACATTCCAAGAAGCAATTTTAACTTTAACATCAACCATATTTTATAACTTTCCGAACACACCAAATTCTGTGCTTTATGTCTATGATCGCTCCAATACCTCCCTCGACCCCCTCTCCCCAATATACACACCACCAATCATGTAACCTACTACCAATAAAATCCTCCCCCCCCCCACCAAAACCCTCAGAACTATTTACAGAAGCTCCCCTACTTAGAATGAAACATTCAGATTTAGGAGTATTTAGGTATAGGAAAGCCTTAACCCCTTCAACCACTTTGGAGCATTCCCCTTTAATTGGAGAACAGTAAAATATTTTACCTTCATTAACTACAAGTCTGTCTGACCAAAACAATAATAGGCTGATAACTCCAAAGAGGTCTACCCCCCTAATGTATAGGTTGCGACACAGCATTTCTATCAGTGCTTTGGTGCCGCCCCTTCCTGCCTACCTCGAGACCAAACAGCCTAACTCAGTGGGTCTCAAAACATTGTATTGTTTGGCCAGAGACCACCATATGACCGCCCTGCTCCCTTAATTGAATCAACACCCATTTGAAAGTTAAATAAAAAATTAAAATGATCTCCCCCATGCCCTAATTTGTGAGAATTAACTGTTATTCCATCATTATGCAAAAGGAAAAGGGTGTTAAGCAACAATACGAAGCTTTAAATGTAAGCCGATGCTTAGTGAGTCATTTTGTTTCACAGGGGAACCCAGCCGGGTGCACCGTGTTCCTCAGACGTGCTCCTCCTGAAAACACCTCCCTTTTGTAAAGTTCCTGCTTTGTGCGAGGGAGCACACTCTGATAGTGTGTACAGGCCCCTAAGCCCAACAGTCCCGACGCAGGCCTCCGCCACCTCCCGCAGCCCGTCCCAGGAGCCGGCCGACCCACAAGATCCTCCAGCTGTCCGAAGCACAGCCTCTTCTCGGCTGACCTGAAGCGACAGGTTGGTACCAACCTTAATACGTTAAAATAAAGCAAGAACTCCGCAGAATAAGAGATAGGTCACAAAACTTGTCAAACTATTTGCAGAGCAACCAAAGTTCCTCTGACTTTTAACCTTTGTGAAATAATTCAGGGAGCTTGGTGGTCAGGTCTTCCAACACCTTAACAGGAGTCTCATAAGAGATCCAACTGTCCGATATCCTGACTTGAAGGCACGAGGGATAAAGCATTTTAAAGCGAATTCCTGCTGCAATCAGCTTATTCACTATGGGGTGAAAGGCAGCTCGTTTCTGCCTTGTCTCGTATGACAGGTTTTGCAAGATATGAATCTTGACAACCTCCCATAAAATGGCTTGTGTTTCTCTCGCTTTACTTAGATCGTGTTGTTTCTCTACAAAACTTACAAATGTTATTATCAGGGGTCTGGGGGGAGCTCCTGCTTGAGGTCGGGGCCGTAGTGCACGGTGTGCTCGTTCTATCTGGTATGAGGCCCCCATTGGGGATGGACCGGCTATTTTACACAGGAATCTTTGTAGGAAAGCCTGTATATTCTGCCCTTCCTCAGCCTCAGGCAATCCAATTATCAAGATATTATTCCTGCGACTCCTTCCCTCCAGGTCCTCGGTTTTCAATTGTAACTTCTGCACTTGCTGCCTTAACACCACCACCTCTGGCTCAAGTTTCTCTTTCCACTTCTTGATAGAGGTGATGCAGGCCTCAGAATCCATGACTCTCCGTGACAGGTCTGAGAAATCTCCACGCAGAGATTTTAACTCATTAGCGATCTCAACCAGTGTTTCTTTGAAGGGCTGTAATTCCTGTAAAATATGATCCTCTGTTAGAGGAATCAAGGTCGATGACTGTGGAGATTTTTTATCTGGGTTGACTCCTTGAGCCTTTGGTTTCTTTTGGATTCTTTTCTGGCGTTGCTGGCGGAGTGTGGCGAATGGAAGCTGGAAGCATTTCAGTCTCCATCTTGGCTTCGTGGGACCGCTTGCAATCCAAATCTAGTAATTTAGTGGCAGTATAAGTAGTTTTCTGGCTTTGGATAAGATTGAAACCCTTAGAATAGGTTAAAATTAACTAGATAAAGTAGATTATAGGCAGGAGCTCAGCACCTCTGCTGCTAACAGACCGCTTGCATCACATGACCTCCATCATCCATATAAAGATACTGTACCTCCTCTCAATACCCATGTCAATCTATTGTAATAATAACATATGATAGAGGAAATGCTAGCCACCAGACTGCAAGGGCCTGATGCTTATACCATGCCATCAAGCTTGCCTATCACTGGAGAATCACTCTCCGTTCAGAATGCAAACTATCAAACAAGGACATGGTGCCTCCCAAAATTGTTATGAGGCCAACCTCATCACCCCCATCCAGATTCACCAAATGAACCTCATTAATCTGGGCTATCATCCAAAAAGGAAGAAATACCATGGATGACCCCACCACTCCAATTTAAAGAAGCTAACACTAACAAACCTCTGGCCAAGCTAGACCCTCAGCCCTCTAATAGCAAATTTCGAGCCACCCTGCATCCAGTAGAGATAAAGCAAAAAAAAAAAAAGATGGGATGGAGAGGAGTAGATTATCATGTAAAGGTCCAATGCCAGATTATTGACAACCAGATGGGGCCACAACCCCCCAGCCACAAGACCTGCCCTCCCCCAACCAAAAAAATGACAGCCAATAGCAACCTCCACCCATATGACATCCCCCACTCCCCCGAATTCCCACTCCAAAATAGCACAAAAACACAGTATACCTTATTTAATTGAGTGGTGAGACCATCCCACAGCTGCTAATACTAACATTAATTATAGCATAGTAAATCTCAATTACACAGTGAAATATCTAACTACGATGTAATAGAATACATCAGAGTATAACCATTTTAGAAGAAAAGAAAAAAAAACAGATTAATCAGCAAAGGTGTATAACAAACAGACTCATAGCCTTATGATAATATTAAGTTGAAGTTCCATATTACAAGTCCAAGAATTAAGTTAAATCCTCTTGATGAAAAGACTGTAGAAGAGCTTTAATATCTTCCAGTTTCTGCTCTTGCCTATGCCTTTTACTTTGGGGAGAAACTTTACTCCACTGCTCTCTTTGTAAGCTCCTTTTCTCCCGTGATACATCTGTGCCCATCAACTCAGCCTGCTGAACTATAGTCCGGCTATGCAACTCTTGAAAAGCTAAAGCTGGATCTTTGAACAAACAAGGGCCATCCTTAAAAAAGCTGTTTATCTTAGCTGGATATGGTGTCATAAATTTAATACCCTGCTCCTTTAATATGTGCAGTAATGGAGCATAACACCTTTTTTTGAGCCTGTACAATGGGGGAGTAGTCATTATCTAGATAAATTCTGCATTCCCTATAAAACAATTTCACCTTTTTCCAAGCATGGTGGAGTATTTCATGTTTGACAGAAAAATGCAGAAAGCTTACCACTATTGACCGGGTTCTATCTGTATCTGAACCTGGTTTAGCAGTCAGGGATCTGTGGACCCATTCTATATGCAAGGGGCACAAATCGTCTATGTCCAGCTGAGAAATTAAGAATTCTTTTATAAAGAGAATCATATTTGCACCCTCTATACCCTCCTGTAGTCCACAAATCCTTAAATTATTTATTTTGGACCTATTTTCTAGGTCCTCACAGTACTTCTGTGTAGCCTGTTGATCTTGTATCAATTTTGCCATGAGTCTCTCAAGACAATCAATACGAGTGTCTGCAGCTGAGACTGCTGTTTCCAGATCCCTTTTTTTCCCCTGAAGTGCCAGAAATACAGATTTTAGCTCTGTTTGCAACCCTTGAAATTCTGCCCGAAATTCCCTTAACTCACTGAGGATCACCGAGGTGGAAGTAGTAGAGGCTTCTGAAGTGACTGGCTACTCCATCAGTGATTGCGCCATCCTTAATGTGGTGTACTAGGTTTCTGATGGTGTTGACTCAAAAGACTGATTTATCCTCAGTGTTGCCCACTGCTTTCTTCTGCTCATGCTAACGTAAGGAAAGAGGGAGTAAACTGAGCACTGCAAAACTAAAATGAGGGAAGGGCCGGCCTGGTGGTGCAGAGGGTTGAGGCACTGGCGCTTTACCTCAAACCACACCGGTGATCCGGGTTTGGGAATGGACTCGGGTCATCAGGGTCAGCAGGGCAGGAGAGGATTGAGCGACCAAAGGATGGCACTCCTCTCCTGGGGTGGGGGGGAGTGGGAGGCTTCGCTCAGCAGTGGCTCTTAGTGGAAACTGGGGGTGCAGCTGAAGCGTCGTGTTGAGGGAACCAGAAAAGCGGAAAAAGCAGCTCAGGCGTATGCCAGATGATGGCTCTCCAACTCCCGATGCCTCTGGAACTGCTAGAAAGCCTCCTCATCCTCAGCAGTGTCCCTGGGCCCTAGTATGAGTGCACTGGGGGATTTCCTTACCCCCCAGTGCCTACCTCCTTGGATGAGGGGGACCCGCCCTGTGAAGGGTTACGTCCGGAATATCCCAGGGACTGGCTGCGATATGAGGCCAGATGGAGAAGCTCGAACAGAGGTTGGTGGAGGTATTTGGGGGCTTGTAGAGCCCGAAGGAGTGGGGGTCACCATAGCTAGGGAAGGGGAGTAAAAAGGAAAAACAAACAAAAAAAGAGGGAAGTTATTACATCAAAAAAGATAAATTAGCCTGGACATTATGGAGCTCTCTGTTACGCTTGCATGCTCATCTATGGTGGCACCGGAAGTCCCCCGATCACACAAGGCCTTAATTGTATTTGAAACCTTGTCAGTGACAATGAAGCAAACAAGCAGCTGACTGATGTCAGTCCACACACTCAACATATATTTCAAGAATGTCAGAATGTTCCCAGACCGGTGATCCTGAGGTATAATGGCTACAGTCAGTAGTGTGGACCTGTTATGGGAGGTTACAGAGGCTCCCCTAGGGGAATGACCAGAACTACACACATCTGCACCATCAGTGCCATCACCAGTTACTGGGTCTGCTGCACACCAGTGTGCCATCAGCGACATATACTGTATGCATGGTTGGAGCTGGTGCTGCTCCATATGTCTGTGGTACAATGAAACACACCACCAACTGCCTGTGACAGTTGCTGAAACACTGCCTTGTGCACATTCTCATATATATTGGACAAAACAGTAAAGAAAAATTTTGTGTGGGATGGCACCTAATAAAGAGCCTGCAAATGTTGCATCAGCGACCGGAAACCAATATTTTACACTGTTGAAAATGGCTGCAGATCGAGTGCCATCATTTCCCCAAGTAACTGTGTTATCTGTTGTGCAAATGGATGGGAGAGATGATATTTTGTACTTACAGGAAAAGCCTGCACAATGGGGGCCAAAGATGTGAGGGACTGTAATGCTGGCTGATTTCTTGGGTGTGTTTCACTGGGGGAGGGTGTGGCCCACACAACAAGTGAATCACCAGAAGGCAAAGGAAGAGTCACGTTTCATGATGAGGCTGTTTTGTGATGGAGTGTCAGTGGTGTGGAAGGAGAAGAAGAGACTGTGTCAGGCTGACTAACATATTCAATACTACCGCTACTTTGCGACTGTGAATCAACAATATCTGGTCCACCAGTGCCAGCAGAGGGACTCAGCATAAACTGAGGCAACGCACTTGATCCCTGCAGTGCATGGGAATATTTCATCTGCAGATGATTTATCATCGCCGTAGTTGTGAAGTTCAATAGATTTTTTCCCCTGCTAATGATGCCGTCACACAGACCACACACTGCCTTAGTTGAATCATTTTTTACTATATTAAAATGCAACCAAACTGCACTTTCCCTCTCTACTTACACCTGCACCACTTGCCCCAATTTAGCAGCCACAGCCAGCACTTTTTTCCCCACCTTTCCCACTAACAGAACTGTTGGCTGCTCCCTGTTCTTTCTCCCCAACAGCTGTCTGACTAGTAGGATTACCATTACTGTACCAGTACCTTGTGTGTCTGGAGCTGACACAACTCTGGGAAAGCTCAGTGCGGACTGCTTTCTTTTATTTTACTGGAGGAGGGTTACCTGCTTGCTTGCCCCACTAGCCACTGTCAGCACCTTTTCTCATTTTCACTGCAGCTCTTTTTTTTTATTACTCAAATAACATACATATTCTGATTCATCCCCAGAATCCCTGAGGTGGGTGTCATTATCGATCTCAGATGATGATGATGATGATGGCAGTTATCTAGGGTCTGGAATGTATTCAAAGCCAAATGAGTGCTCTGCATCCTCCTCATCTAAAACATCTAGCACACAAGCAGCATGAGTACTGCATTTGGATGGCATGATAGGGATAGTAATCGTGGTCACAGAGACTGGGAACTAAGAGGTGGTGCTGTATCCATGGGCACGGCAGTTGACACAGTGACAGTGATTGCGCAGTACTAGCAGGTACTACAGTGTCAGTGGAGGCTGTTGTTGCAGCAGTGGTGCTGGTGGCTGTGGTGGTTGTTATGGTGACTGGGACAGTAAAAGTGGTACTGGTGGCACTGGTGGCATTAGCTACTGCACTTGTGGTTTAGGTGGTGGCAGGGAGTACACTGGTAGTGGGAAGTGGTATCATATCTATGGTGGAAGAAGCTGCGGGAAGACTCCTGATAGTGGCTGCTGATTCCTCAATTGGTGCTCTACTGAGCTGCAATGCCCTCCTACTACTCCCATAGAAGGACTGGGCAGCAAACAGGTGGCTAGTACTGATGGTGACAGTGCTAGCCATGTTGCAACTAGACCTACTTTCCCCACTTCCACTGCTATTTGAGCCTAAAGGCTTGCTAGGTGAGAAAAATATTTTGGGCACTGAATACATCCAAATGAACATTTGGAATACATCCAGATGAATATCTTTCTCTCACAGCTCATTTCAACGGTGATTCCCCTTTTTGATTATGTGGATGTGGTGTATGGGGAGGGGCATCCCGGGGTGTGATTTGCAGACTGGATGTAATTTATAACAGGTTTGCGTGGTACATCCTGGATGCACCATGGGGCATGTACCATTGTGCTCTCAACAGAGCCTTAAATTGGCTTGAATTAACAGAGCATCAAGATTTTCACATGATACATCTAATTTTCAGGTGTTACCTCAAAAAGGTGCCTATTTATTACATTTGGTAAGGGTAAGAAATGTGAAAAAAGGCTTACGCACTGCAGGGACTATTGAATTCACTGTTCCAGCTATGAAAACTGTAAAGGACAATTGTAACGTCCTTTGTATGGGCCCCAAATTTTGGAATAACTAACCAGGCCATTTGAGACACGAAAGGGGAACTACATCCTGGAGCTCCATAAAGGCATGAATTGTTAGTATTGCTAAGCTGCCAAAAATATGCTGTGAATAGTCTTATGATGTACTTTATTGTGCCATTATTGTATTACTTTTGTACTATTTGTATGTTTATAACCAGTATTTTAAGGTGTGAAACTGCTCTTTGCATTTTGGGACCCCATTGTAAATGAGCCTTGGCTCAACTAGGCTATTCTTTTCTTGAAATAAAGAACAAACTATTTTACTAGTACTGCTACTACTCTCACCCTCTCAATCACTACTTGGTATAAGTGGTGCAGAGGACTTGCTGGGGCTGGACCAAGTTCTTTTACGGGGTTGCTTGTTATCAGACATGATAAATGACACTGCTGGTTGCTGTGAGAATGAGAACTTGATGTATGCAAATTAACACAGCACAATATACACTACTATTAGTACAGTGTCTGTATTTAACTGTGTAAATATGCTGCTTGTGGAACTGTGAAAGAATTATAACACCCCTGACAAAAATTAAACAAAATTCAATTCATCATGACACAAAAAGCAGTAAATAAAAATGCATTTTTTTGGTACTATTGGGTACAGTCAGGCAAAACATTCCCCAGTACTGGGACATGGAACTGAGCCCAGAACTCAGCCATTCAACTGGCACAAGACACACGACAATTCACTGTGTTACACCTGACACACTGAAAAACTGCAGCAGTTTAGAAGAACAACTATGTGTAGACAGCTGTACACACATGGGATGCAGCCTCACACAAAAACAAATATTCTGCACCCACAGGCTACACAATGTGTTCAGTGAATTGCGGGAGGGGGAGTCAGCTGACACCTTCTCTGCCAGGGAACTGAGCCCAGAACAAATTGATGAACAGGAAAAATTCAATGAATCTAGCCTGACCCACTGAAAGAAGCTGCTGCACTTTTAAAATGCAAAACAATGCATTCACACAGCTGTGCACACGCAGAATGCGACATAACCTCACAACAATACTATGTTCATGCACAGTTTAAGTGTGTGCGTGGTGACATGTGGGAGGGGGGACGTTGACACCCTCTTCAGTCATGCAAGGAACCAATACCAGATGACAGAAAAAAAACACCAAAATCAAAACCTTGCTTTTTACATTAGACAGAAAAGTCAAGCCTAACTTTTCTGAACAAAAAGAAACCAGTCTTTGCAAAAAAAAATGTGCTTCAGCAAAACATAAATCACACTAGATCTGTGTAACTGAAGGCTGTGGGGAGGGGTGTCAGCAGACTCACCATCTTTCCTGCTAGTCCCTGCAGCTGAGCCCAGTATAAGGACAAAAACACAAAAAATTAAGTCAGAACATTTTTGATGATGATCAGATTTAAAAAAAATACTGACAAAAAATTGTTTTGCTAACAGAAAAACATTTTTGGGGCAAGATAAAGGTCTCAGAAAGCAAGCCACTGCAGACTACAGCTATCTCTCAGGTGAATCTATCAATTCATAGTGAGATCACATGGTTTTCATAGCTGAGAGCTCATGAAACAGCCTCTGATTGATGAATGAAGCTCTGTGAGACTTTGAAATCTGGTCCACCAAATATTTCTTCCCGACTTCGGACTGAAAGTATACCGTCAAGATCGCAAAGGGATGGACACATGGTTGAAAACTGCTCGGTTAAAGCAGCATGCACGGTTTGGAGTTAGTTTATTTAATTTAACATGGTTTTTGACCACACGCTTTTGAAGTCTCCATGCAGCATGCTTTTAGACCACATGGATTTTGACTATGCTGACATATGGGTGAACCCCAAACAAATAGTGGGGTTTTTGGGATGTCATTCTGAATATTTGGGAAGCCTACTATTCATGGCATTCATGAAATAAGATTCGGTCCATGCACAGTCCTAATATGGCATTGCTCCTTATAGGGCTGAAACAGGAAACTCAATCTAAAGCTAAGTGGTAGGGAGCTCCAACCAGTCCAGCCACAGACTGAAAGGGCCTGCCTACCCTAATGTGTTTTCAGCTGGGGCACTTAAAATTCTAGACCACCCAAACATCTAAGATTTGATAGTATTTTATGGTACTTTGTTTTCCAAAAAATACTGTAGTTTGGAACTGTCATCTTTATGTACCTTAACATGTTACAAAATGTGAAGTTTCCTCCTTTTAGGCAGAGAAATCCAGTTTTAACTTTGATAACGAATGCAGCACACCTAAAAAAATGCTATTTTGTTAAACAGGGATTCCTGCTTACTTAATTGTACGGCAGTGGCTTTTTTCATATAGTATATTGTCATACTTGATCAGAAGCAATAACATACAGTAAACTGTTTTAGCTCTCATGTACTGAAATAGTGCATCACAGTGACTACATAGATTTCTAATGATTTCCATTCTTAGATTTCATCTGGGGACCAGCTGCCAAAAATGAAATCATGTCTTCTTCCATCCCTCCTATAAAACAACAGTTATAAATATATAATAACTGGTCAGCAATTTCTCTCAATGTACTGACCAGGTTGATATTTTCCATAACAACCGGCTGGTTGTTATGACATTCATGAGCCATGCCAGTCAAACTATGCTGCTGCCTCATTGGCCAACATTCTGTATGTGGGCCGGGCCAAACAGTCTCACACACTGCTGGAGAAAATTTGCTGGCCTGTTATTATAAAAAATAAAAGATGGGGAGGGTGTTTCATATGAGAATTTAATGCACACCCTTGTTGTGGGATGCTTTGATAAACCCCTCGGGCTTCGCCCTCGGAGTTTATGTAGCATCCCACAACTCGGGTGTGCATTAAATTCTCATATCAAACCCTTCCCCATCCATTATTCTCTATGTGTCATTTTGCTACATATAGTATGGTATGCATTCAATGTATGGTATGTAGTCATTTATGAGAAAAAAAATTAGGATATCATGCCAGCAGTTAAACTTGGATGTATGGAAGCACTCATGAGCCGGCTGTGCTGCAGAAGAGGAAGGCAAATTAGAATTTAAATATGTTCTGCTACCTTGCTACCAGGTTATTACTATGGTCTGAATTTACTATGTACATTTGACTCATTCCTGGTAGGTTTTACATCAGAAGGAGTTAGACTGGGATTGCTCGGGGCAAGAAATATCACAAAACACATGGGGCTGGATATTCAAACTGCGCCATTCTGTGGCGCAAGTCCTTGCGCTGCTCAAAAAAGTTGTGCAGGGGTGTGGCCGGGGTGATATTCAACGGTGTTGTGCTATTGAGCAACTCCTTTGAATATCGCCCCACGGCCCCAGCCACTGTGCATGGCGCAGTGGAACTTGTGCCACCGCAAGTGGTCAGAGTGGAGCATTCAGATGCGGTGGTGCAAGTTCCATTGCGCCATGTGCAAATTTCAGATATTCAAAAGGTGACATGCAAATGGGGCCATAATTTATGCAAGGCACACGGGGGGTCATTTGCATCTAATTACGGCTCCATTTGCATGCCATTAGCATGCAGGTGCGCCGATCCCCCACAACTTGCGCCTGGCGCCCTGCCAGGCAGCAGCTGTGGGGGACCGACGCTGCAGCCCAATCGCGGGCATGAAGTAAATCCCCCCCCGACTGGCCCGATCGCAGGCATAACAGAAATGCACACCCCCGACTAGCCCGATCGCAGGCAGAACGGAGTTCAAACCCCCCCCAACTGGCCCGATTATGGCATACAGAAATGCACCCTCCCACTAGCCCGATCATGGGAAGAACGGAGTTCAACCCCCAAAGACCAATATCCCTGGTGGTCCAGTGGACAGCGAGCCCGATCGTGGGCATAAGAGTCAAAACCCCCAAGGTCCAATTTCCTGGTGATCTAGTGGCCCCCACCCCACCCACCCATGGAGCCCCACCACCCGCTCTCCCCCGTCAGCCGGCAGCACCCACCCACCTGCCACCCCACCGCCCGCCGACCTGACAACTCGATAAGGGCTGCATGCCCATTGGTTCAGAGCAAGAGCCAATGGGCATGCAGCCCAAACCGTACAAGGCAGTCCAGATATGTGAATGAATTCCACCAAAATTTCAACATAGGCTTTTTGAGAGCCCACCTTATGAACAGTGGCAGAGTCGTTTCATTACTCAGTCCCGAAAGGTGATTTCACACAGTGACCATGAAATCACCCTTCGGGCCCGGATAACACCATGACAGTGCAATAATTCATGAGGAGGGGCCCAAAAACCCCATGTTGAAAATTTGGGCCCAAAATTCCCCAAAATGCCTGAGATATGCAACAAAGTTGAAAAAACCCTATCTATCCCATTATACAGCTTACCAGCATTTCCTCAGTTCGCGGTTGGCTTTGAAGAGTGCAGACGTGTTCCCGGTCCACTGAAGATCATCACGCCGAGCTCCGGAGGTAAGTATGGGGTGAGGGGGGGCTGTGGGGAGGCAGGGTGCGCAGTGGGTGGGTGCGGGTTGTGGGGGTGCAGGGAGATTATGAGGGAATGTTTTTGAGTTTCAGTTTCTTTTTTTAATGACAACGATGCGGGATGTTTGCCACGCTGGAGTGGGCTCCCAGCATGGCAGAAGGATGGCTGGTTGGGGAGGGCGAGGAGCCGATGGGGGATTGGGCACCCCTGTCGGCCATAGCAATTGTTGTCATGCTGGGGTGGGCTCCCAGCATGGCACCGTGTATTTGGGATGTGGAGCCAACAGGGGATTGGGCACCCCCGTTGGCTATACGACCTGTAGCCACACTGGGGTGGGCACCCAGCATGGCATATGGAACTGTGTTTGGGGGGCGCAGTACAGCCAACAGGGGATTGGGCACCCCCATCGGCTATACAGTGTGTGTGCTTGGAGGTGGCAGCACGCAGCATGTGTGCGTGTGTGTGTGTGTAGGGAGAGCGCGCATGAACAGGCGATATCTTATTGCTTCTCACTGAAGCATAGCTCTCCCTTTCAATTGTAGGCCACTGCATTTGGAGCTGTCATAGATAGCTCCAAAAGGCATTGGAGAACTGCGGCCATGCCTGCAAACACACTGACTGAATAGGAAGAGGGCTGACACACCTCCGAAAACTCGGATGATGGCACTATGTTTCTTGCACATGCGTGCAAGCAAACATAAAAATGTATAGTGTGCAGCATTGGCAGTACATAGAAAAGTAGATGTAACAGGAAAGCTAATAGTTTTATATATTGTAGTTGAAAATAGCTTTTTGAAAAAAAAAATTTCCATTGCACTGCTAGTTTAATATCATCCTAAAAATAAATCCATTGTCGCAAAATTATAGTCGCACTTTTTTTTGGTAGTCATCAACAAGCTTTAGAAGATTTTATTATATTTTTCATACATTCAAAAGCCCATAATAAACACTTCTGTCTTCAATTATATGCACTCATAATCACAGCTGCACCTTCATTTTCTGCATCCCCAGTGAATAACTTTACCCATTGATTTTTTCGTTTGCTAGTATTACTAGAAATGTCACTAGGCATATCTATTCATTTATCTGCCTAATCTGCTTTTCAAGCTGAGCCTGTGACTAAACCCATTATCAGTCTGCCTAAACATGCAGAGTGCTCTGATCTCTGATTCTCACCTCATAACTAGAGTCATGCAAACACTGTGATTTACTATTGCCTGTGGTACAGCTTCTATGGCAGTCATTGTTGCTATTAACTTGTTAAGCTAACTAAACACTTTTCTGGTATTTTAAATGACACCATATAGCACACAGGACCATTTCTCTCCTTTGCCTCAGTTACTGTTGTCACAGTTCTGCTGTCAGGTATATTGATTGAAGTTCTAACAAGAATTAAAGAATTAACTCACTCATGTATCTGAGGGAAAAGGGTCGAGTTATCTTGGTGGTGTATAAGTGATGGTGTACAAGTGATCTTGTGGGTTATATGGTGTCATTTAAAATATAGAAAGTGTTTAGTTAAACTTAGTAAGTTATTAGCAGAAATGACTGCCACAGAAAGGGTATGCTCCACTATAACTGTATGACTTCATTGAGATTTCCTGTGGACATATTTTCCCTCTTTCATTGGGAAGCCCTGAACATTTCTCCAGAATGAGGTAATGCTCAAACATGTCAATACCCTTTCCAATGGATAAAAATGGCATAATCCATTTTGAAGGCGTACACACAAATGGTAATTGACGGAGTGTCTTCTAAAATGTGTCTCTTGTAGGATGTGGAAGGAGTAAAACAATTACCTGAGAGGCAGATCACTTGATGCCTGACCTAATAAGAAAATAAACATTCTTCAGGTATGTAAACAAGATTAAAACTCAAAGAAAGCATAAAGAACTATTGCATCACTAAATTCTACTGATGTGGAGCCTTTGTAAATGAGCTGATTTTACTGAAAGGTGTTGTAATCGAAGACTTTAATAAATAACTAAATGATAAAACAATGGTAGAAAATGATGGACAGATAGTAAGCTAAAATGTGTGAGTATGTAGCATCTGTATTCAAAGAGGGAAGGGATAGAGCAATATTGAACAGTGAAATATCTTTCAAATGGAGCAGCAGGATACTCTACAACTCAAGACATACTGCATATGTACTGTATCATTTAACAGAGAGAAAATATTGAAGATGGTCAGTGTGAACAAAGTGGCTGGACCTGATGGAATGCACCAAACAATCCTGAAGAATCAAGTGAAGGAATTATCCATACCATTGCTAGTTAAAGTCAACAAGCCAATTAGAACTACATATCTGCCTGACAACTGGAGAGTGACCCATGTGCCAATATTCAAAGAAAATGATCCAAGGAAAAACCTGAAACTATTGGCTACTCTGCTCGACATCAATACCAGGGAGGCTCATCAAGACGCTAACTAGAAATGAAGCTGTTGAAGACTTAGGAAAAAAAACACCTTGTACTTGATTTCCCAGTAGGGATGCTGTAAAGGGAATTCACACCAAGCAAGTATCATTGCATCTTTAGGGCTGCAGTGAGCATAGCCCTGCAGACCTCTTGGTATCCGAAAATGACTCAGCACATTCCGTCCAACTGAACAACATGTTGGAGTTGCACCACAGTCGTCTCCATATCCTTGAAGCACTCCATGTGCTGTCTCCATTGGCAGTTGCACTGCACTATTTTTCTTTGTCAGCGGTCATGGCAGAACACGGCACACTCTGCCATGTCCAAGATGGCTGCCAAACTGTATTACACATCTGCAACTACTAGCACACGCACAGTAGAGAGTGTCAGCCATCTTGGACATGGCAGAGTGTGCTGTGTTCTACATGACTATGATATTTTAATTATTAATATCCCCCACCGACCCTCCCTCTTAGCACTCACCCCGAGCATAACAATGACACTGGGGTGACCAATCTCCACTGTCATAATTGGGTTCTGTTGAACTTTTTATTTAACATATATTTTATCTCCTTCCACCTGACCCTCCCTCTCAGCAACCCTCCCCCCGCAGAAACATAACAGTGACACCGGTGGGGGGGTGCCCAATCACTCAGTGTTGCGATCGTGTTCCATTGGATCTTTTCCTTTTAATATATCTTTTTTTCTCCCCCCACGCGATGCTCCCTCTCAGCACCTACCACCCCCAGAAAAAACAGTGACACTGGGGAGCCCAATCCCCAGTGTCATGATTGAGAATCCTCGGTCATCGTTTTTTTTCACCTGTAAAAAAGAACCATACATCATTGTCTTTTGTGGCTGTTTCTTATCTCCACCAACCCTCCCACTCAGCATTCACAAACTCACCCCAGCCTCAAAGCTCTTACTTTCCCATTGGAAATCCAATGTCATAATCCTCTCGGGAATGCAGATATGTCTTCACTCTTCAAAGCCAGACTGTGAACTGAAGAAACAGGTATGTGGTTCAATGTATTTCAATGCAGTTTTGAACTTAGTGGCATAACTTGGGCATTTTTTTATATTTTTTGCCCAAATTTTCAATATGCTTTTTTTGGGACCCTGCCTCATGAACATTTGCACTGACATTAGGCAACTCTGTCCCTAAAGGTGATTTTGAGGTCCATGTGTGAAATCACCTTTCAGGAAGAAGCTGAAAATTTGCTCTGCCCTTGTTTATGAGGTGGGGTCAGAAGAAGGCTATGTTGAAAATTTGGTGTAAAAATATTAAAAAACAATAACGTTATGAGACTACATTGAATTTTGTGAATGCAGGCTTGTAACTTTGGTACTTTTCAATATTTGTACCCACAATTTATAACATAGCCATATCATTATAGCACCTCATGAATGTGACAGCTGTCATTTTTCACATCCTGGCCAATTTTTTGTTTACATCCTGAAAGGTGATTTCACAGTACCTGTGCAAAATCACCTTTAGGCCAGGAATTGAACATTTTCAATGCCCTCATTCATGAGGTAGGCTATGTTTTAAATCTGGTGTAAAATTATTAATAAAATACAAAGTTATGAGGCTATGTTGAAAGTTTCAAACACAGGCTCATAACTTGGGTAATATTCAATATTTTTCCCCAGAGTTTCAACATAGCCATTTCTTTACAGCACCTCATGAATGTGACAGCTGCCATTTTTTAACCCCTGCCCAAAATGTTGTTTTTGTATCCTGAAAGTTGATTTTGCAGTCCTTGAGCGAAATCACCTTTAGGTCAGGATTTGAACATTTTCTCTGCCCTTCTTCATGAGGCAGGGTCATAACAAGGTTATGTTGAAAATTTGGTGTAAACATATTGAAGAACAAATGTTAAATATTTTTACCCCAAATACTATTGCAGCCCTATCAGCTGTGGCCAGAGTTTGTTGTATTTATTGTTTCTCCTTCCCTCAGCCAGACTTCGTAAACCTTGGACACAGCAAATGCCTGTCACCTGTCACAGATTACAGAGAACCCTGCTTACCTACCCCATGTGGAGCCCCTCCCTTGGTAGGAATGATGGGAGAGGGTGGCCCAAACTCCCTTGTATCCAGTGAACAAGAAATTCAGTGGCAACAGAGTACCTTGTGCTGGGTGGGCAGGCAGTGTGTGGCCCTAGAGTGCCAGTCTCATCCTGACATGTGCTGAGATAATTTATAGCTCCCCATGCTCTCTCTCCCCAAGATACTGGGCCATAAATGTGCAGCCAAGCATGCAAGACACATGCCCTCTGCAAGGCCCCTGTATCTCCCCTCCTCCTACTGTCACTGACTGGATGGCATCTCCTGGATGCTGACAAGTGAAGAAGACATCTTGCTGCAGCTCTGGATAGTTTATTTTTATTACAGCTGCAGTACAGCTCACCAGGATGCAACGCAGAATGCAGCAGAAATCTGCAAACTCACTGCAAGAAACAATGCAGTTTCAGTGGCAGTTATCCCCCTCTTGTCAAGCAGGGATCTGTGACATTGCACTGCACCCTGGTAGGCTCTGCTGTACCATGTATCCTTATAAATTTGGCGTGTGGTGTGGTTCACAGAAATTACATTACTTGGTATCAATGGAGGGGGAGGGATGACAGATGATATACAGTAGAAATATAGAGAATAATGTATGGGTAGGTTGTTAAAATGAGAATTTTACATACACCCAAGGTGTGGAATGCCACATAAAACCTGAGAGCTTCACCTTCAGGGATTATTTAGGCATCGCATACTGAGGAACGACAAAATGGGCTCCTTGGCCATGCCTTATACCAGTCCTGATTTTTGAAGGCAGTCTGCACCACTGGGGCTTGTGCTGTCCTTGCAACAACTGCACCTGTGCACCATGGCAGAAGAGGGCTTGTGCCACAGCAGGGCTGCCATATCCCCTACACTGAGATTTTGGAAGCCCCTCCATGCGCCCACAAACCCTGCCATTAGACCAGCCCAGAGCTGTCCTAACCAGCCCTGTGCCAATGCTGTAGCCCTTGCTGGGCAGGGAGGTGACCCTGTACCCCCATTGGAAAGACACACTTACAGCCCTTGACACCTAACAGGCCCCTGCTGGAGTGGCTGGTGGTCAATGTCAGGCCAGGTCAGGGACCACAATCCCCTCCTGTGGTGACACTGGTGCATCCACCCCTCCACACAGACACACCCTGTCCCTACAGTTGCCCTGTCAGGGGTAGTTGTCACACACATCCCTCCAGCCTGACTTGTTCTCTCCCCCCCTTGAGCCATGGCATGCACCGGATGACCAACCAGCCACCAGGGTGACTGGCCAGCAGGTTGCCATTGCTGGCTGCTGCTGCCGCAAGCCCATCCCACAGCTTGCAGCACTCCTCTCCAGTGTGCCGTTCCATCAGTGCAGCTGTCAGCTTGCAGCAAACCCAGGAAGTTAAGTGCTGGGACTACAATTTTTCTAAAATCCAGTGCACGGTCCCTGGCACACCCAGGTTTGCCACAGCTAGTGGTTCAAAACAGCAAGCACTGATTTAACAGTGGCTTATAAAATTGAGCCCCTGATGTGTACTTTAAAAACACAGCTCTCGTGAGACAGAATAACTTGAAATATGGCCTGCACATTTGCAGTACCTAGATCTCCGTATCCTGAAAAAGTTGGTTATGCTCAGCATAGCAGCTTAAAAGTTCTAAAATGTTGAAAATACATTACAAATGCTATTCTATGTTAAGCACCATTTTTCGCACCTTAATAATGCAACTGTTCCTGGACAGAGTAACCTAATATTTGCCATGCACATTTACGGTGCCCAGGATATCTATATTCTGAAAAGCTGGTAATAATCAGACACGAAAGACCGTTAGGCCTATTCTGCTGGCATTTTAGTATGTTAGTATGTAATCAGCTTAGTGTTTCAAACATTCTATATTACTGTAAAAACACATAAAAAATGCTGTTCTATGTTAAACCCTCATGTATATACCTTAATAATGTGTCCATCGCTGTATTGATAACAGTGAAAATGAGCATGCACATTTGAGGTACAGCCACCACTTGCAGCTGTGTGACCCTAAGCAAGTCACATAACTCTCCATTGCTCCTGGGATGCACCTGCATATGAGATTCAGCTCAGTGTAACTTTTCTGGCCAAAAAGTCTAAATAAAACACCTTTGGCAGGCAGAGTTAGGTGGAAGTACATACAAAAACAGTCCATGAGGCAAAGGTAAATAAGTGATCTCTTTGTAGAAAATGTCTGCATGGCACCTTTTTGTACTATATACAAAGGTCTTACATCCTTTTATTTGACAGAGCACAAGTCAGTGTACCAGCACAAGGAAAGGAAGGAGAAGTCTGACTTATTTATGGTTCCAGCATGCATGGCAGTGCTGTGTTATGCACAGCAGCTACCTTGCATGCCCTTGTCTCAAGGCGCAGTGCCCCCTGACACAGTTGGACTGCTAAAAGCAGTTTTTGCAATGGTCACTGCCTAGTGAGCAGAAACATTCATTCCAGTAGGAGGGAGGCATAGACAGCACACAGCATCACCACCAACAGTAACAAAAAGGAAAGAAGCTAGTGAAGGGTGATTCACTGGACACCAGGAATATGAAACAACCAAGTCACATGATTCAAAGGCAACTGGGCCATCTCACAAAACCAGCAAGGAATTGATTATATACATATTGGCATGGCCATAAAGCAGTCATTTAGGTACAAAGAGAGGAGGGTGAGGGACAGCTTTGGTAGTACTGCCATATAACTAGGGCACATGCCACAGCACTGCACCATGCATTGGGTTCCAGACCATGTGCCAACCCTTTGCAGCTTTCACAGTTCCAGTATGTTAGTGGCAGCACAGCCAACTCCCCAGTGTCCTTATCGCATGGTAAGAAGACACAGTGACCACTAAGATGGTAGAACTGCTGAAAGCAGTTTTTGCATGTGTCACATTTTTGCAATCAGGTGGAAGGATTTGGTAACACTTCCAACATTAGAAGAAGATGGGAATGGGACTAAGGACTATAATCAACACTTGCTAGCAAGGAAGACAAGCAATTCATGGAATTCTAGGGCCAGAGTAACAAGAAATGGTACATTGGTGCTAGTCAGGATGCAGTACAAAATGGAAGCATAATGCGGTAGAGTTACTGCAGTAAACAAGGCAACCTCGGTGGCCTTCAGTCCCTTTTGTCATCCTGTAACTTGACATACAGTATGGCATTGCATCATGGCTGGAACCTCTATATAGACATATATTGACATGGCCTTTAAAAAGCCATCAAGATATGATGCAAGTGGGTAACTTTAGCAGTAGCACCATGCACCTGGTGTCATATCATGAGCCAAACCCTATGTTACATAGAAACATAGAAATAGAAACATAGACTTTGACGGCAGATAAGGATCACTTGGCCCACCCAGTCTGCCCATTTCCCTACCTATTGCATAAGCTGCAGATCCTAGTTAACTAATGTTGGATTTGGTACTATTAGTACTATAATTTATGTCTGAAGGCTTACTTACAGTTTTAGAATTACTAATAAAGATGTTACAAAAGTTGTAGAATATAACTAAAATTTAAATTTATTACACAGGGTTATACAGAGTAACACAAATATTTATATAGCATTTTTAAGCCACTATACAGTTAAACACATAAATACAGAATATTAACATCCTTTAAACCTGTATTTTGATATATTTTGCCACCTTAGGCTAGCTACCACATAGTATATAAATTATACTTACATAAGAGGGTCAATGCAGGGGGAACTTCTGATACCATTGTATTAACTGTGTGACAGATTAAAAATAAAAGCCAGTCCTTTTTATATCCTTAATACAGCATTATATTAAATGCAGAATGCCGAATTTACAGACCGTGGTCAGTGTGACCTCACAATATACTACATGTACAGAATCCTTTTTTATAACATTTAGTTACTCTTTTAAGGACAGTTAGTACAAAAACAAGGTCTCTTTTTAAAACAATGTTGGCACCTGTGTTATTAAAAACAAGATATTTTCTTAGAGAAAAATTACAATATAGCCATAATAATGGTACATAAATATGAGCTTTGCTTTTTAAAACAGTCTTTAGTACGGCTTTTTAAAAACCTTGTAATTAAATACATTTTTTTTATTTTAGCTGCATTAATCCTTATGTGATTATAATGTTCCTAACAATATATATTATGTATTTAAGCCTTTAAAACCTTAATAAGTATTAATAAGTTGTGTGCCTATTTTTAAAGAAAACATATTTACTTAATTGTCTAGCATACTAAGGCCCAGATATTCAGAAATGTACCAAAGCCCAGCGCAAGTCTGGTGCAGCACAAATCCGATGCACCATGACGCACCTAGAGCCATATTCAGAGGTGGCATGGGCTGAACTGTGCCAGTGCAACCTGGTTGAATATGGCAGTTGAGCCATGGCGCAAACAGAGATGCTCTAGTGCAACCCAGAAGCAGAGCAGCACAGCAACACGGGGTGGGGGTAGGGCACAGAGAACAGACCAAGGGACAGAGCCATGGAGGCACAGTGACAGGCCACAGGAGGCCCCCACCAGCAGGGCACAGCAAGGCATGCACAGGAACCCAGATATGGGACCCCAGAACACAACAGTGGCACAGATAGCAGGCAACAGGAGGTGCCAATGGGCAGTGGAGGGCCACCAAGGGAGCCCCCCGGCAGGCCACAGACCGTGCCCCCCCAGACCATAGCAGGCCACACCAGGACCATGCAGCCAAGCACACACACACATGCCACACAGGCACACAGGAAGCCCAACCCAGTAGGCACAAAACATGCCAGGTTGTAGGCAACATGGCAGACCACATGGGACAGGCCGCACAATGCCAAGCATAGGACCCCAACACAGTGTGAGGACAGTACCCAACCAATGACCATGGCTGTGTGGCACCACCATGCACACACCCGCCACACACCCCTGACTGCCACCCCATGCGCACCCCAAGGCATAGCCACTGACCCAGGGGATGGACACCACCACAGTGGGACACACCATAGCATACAGCAGTGAACCACGGAAGCACAACATGCACCCCATCCCATGCACACCACACAGACAGACCCTGGACCACAGCAGCATGGCTCCACATGCCACCTGCAAAGTAGACACAGACACAGGCAAGTAAGTCAGGAAAATATATATTGAAACAAACTATTTAGATATGAACTGGGGCTGGGAAAGGGTAGGTACAGTGAGGGAAGGGGACAGGGAACAGAGACTGTACAGTGGGAGGGGACACTGTAGGGGAAGGCGCAACAGGGGAAACAGGGGCAACCAGGGGCAAAACTAATGACGGCCCCATCTGGCCACCCTGGTGAGCTGATGCTACCTCCTCTCTGCCGTCATGATCTGCCTCATCTGGACCACCACCTCCAGGATGCAGGACACCACAAGAAGGGTTTCCTACATTAGTCTGCTCAGCATTCATCTGGGGGGGTCTTCGCACAGGCCTCCAGACACCTATAGCAAGGGACAGGACAGGTGATCAGTGCAATGGCCCAAGGAACCATGCCCACCCACAGTGCGCAATGGGCAGCAGGAACACACACCCCTGGATGGCCCATAACAGCCACCCACGGGGGGTGGGCCAACGCCAGCCAGCAATGCAGCACACCACGACATTGCACAGAGGTGGTCCCCACCGCACAATGACCACATGACTGTGCAATGACAGTCACATGGCACAGTGCACCAGCAGCACCACAGCAACAACAGTGGCAGCCAGGAGCACGCCCACCCCACCAACATCCAGCACAGGTGTCCAATGGATGCGGCACAGTGGCATGCACCACATACAGTGTGACACACACACAGCTGCCAATGCACATGGCTCAGGCAGCCATGCCCGCACTCACTCCCCTTACCATCCCCCATGTACAATGCGAAGTACCATGACAGTGCTTACCTGCCCCCTGCTGCTGGTCCAACACCATCACAGCACACTGCTCTCTGCTGTGCTGCTGTAGCCCTGGCCTGCCGGTGACCGCCTTGTCCTGGGAATGGAAAGAAGACGGTGCACATCAGTAACCGACCACAGCAGCTGCCCCCCCGACCCTGTGCACAGGGCGTGCCCCTGCCCGACACATTCCGCACACCTGCACTGCTGCATCGCAACACAAGCAGAAGCTGGCAATGCCACTCAGTGATGCACACAATGAAAGTGTACCCCTCTGCAAGGCATGCCAGGCAGCCAAGCCAACACCACAGTACAGCACCAGGGCAGACATGCAACATGGGGTGACTTACCTGGCTGTGGTACAGCCCCACACCTCATGTGTGCCTGAAGCCTCTTGAACCTGTTCAGATCCCACCTGATGAGGTCCCCATAGTGGTGCCTGCATTGATCATCATTCATGGGCACCCCTGTCCTGTGCCCCAGGCTTGCAGCAATCTCTTGCCACACAGTGCCCCTGGCCTGCTGCAGGGGCACCTGCCCAAAGAGCTGGGGGGTGTGAGGCTCCACATAGGCCACAAGGTTGGCCAATTCCACCTGGGGCCAGTTATGTGTGTGCCTGTCTCTTCCCTGCACCATGTGCACAGTAGCGAGTTCAGTGGTGGAAATGGTGGGAGGAGGAGCACTTGTCGGCAACATGCACCTGATGTGCGAATCGTGGGACAATGCGCAGTGCCCACCCATTGTGCAGTGCCAGTAATGCACGGAGTGGACATGGCTGAGTGGGGTCATGGGGTCAGAGGTCTGCCCAGGAGTCAGAGGTCTGCCCAGGGGTCAGAGGTCTGATCCAGAGGTCAGGAGTTGTCCACCATTGTGCAGTGTGCACATGCACGATAAGGCGTGGTACCCCATGCATGCCATGTGCAGAGCTGGCCATGCGCAACATGTGCAATGCCACTGCATCATCATCAGCCAATGTGCAGCACAGTGGGTGCAGTAGCATGTCATTACTGTTGCGCTCAACCTCATTTGCATGCGTTGCACCATATAAGTGCCACAGAACAGCACAGGCCATGGACCGGTATTGCTACCTTGACAGGTAAGTGGTGCGTGCCGTTGCAGCATACTGGGAGCAGAGAGCACTGCAGGGTGGGATGGACCAGGAAGATGCTGCCACTGACACACTGTGCAATCCATGTCCACAGGCAGCAACATGTCAGCACATGAGGAGGGCGAGGAGTGGCGGCCTGCATGGAAGCACAGGCCCAGCTTCACAAAGGCCGAGACTGATGCCCTGTTCAAGGCCTACCTGGACAGGGAGCCCCTGTTGAGCGGTGCCATGAGCACACCTCATACCAGGGCTGGTGCATGGGAGGAGGTGGCAACCTACGTGAACCAGCATGGCAGCCACCAGTGGTCAGTGCAGGAGTGCTGCAAAAAGGAGGGAACAGACAGGCGACGAATTAAGGAGAAGGTGGCAGCCACCCAGGCATCCTGCACTGCCACCTGAGGAGGGTCAGCGGATGCACCCACACTAACACAGCAGGAAGAGTTGGTGGCAGCCACCATGCACCACATTGAGGTGGAGGGGTGTGCCTGGAGGAGGATTCCAGATGGGTGGCAGACCATCACTGCATGGTATGTATGTCAGACACGCACGGCTGGTGGCACAGAGGATGCATACATGGGCATACTGGCGTGCATGCAGCCGGGATGCATGTCAGGTGCATGTTCAGTGGTGGAAATGGTGGGAGGAGGAGCACTTGTCTGCAACATGCACCTGATGCGCGATGCGTGGGACAATGCGCAGTGCCCACCCATTGGGCAGTGCCAGTGATGCACGGAGTGGACATGGCTGAGTGGGGTCATGGGGTCAGAGGTCTGCCCAGGGGTCAGAGGTCTGACCGAGAGGTCAGGGGTTGTCCACCATTGTGCAGCGCATATGTGCATGATAGGGCATGGTACCCCATGCATGTCATGTGCGGAGCTGGCCATGCGCAACATGTGCAATGCCACTGCATTGTCATCAGCCAATGCACAGCACAGTGGGTGCAGTAGCATGTCATTACTGTTGCGCTCAACCTCATTTGCATGCATTGCACCATATAAGTGCCACAGAACAGCACAGGCCATGGATTGGTATTGCAACCTTGACAGGTAAGTGGTGCATGCCACTGCAGTACACTTGGAGCAGACAGCACTGCAGGGTGGGATGGACCAGGAAGATGCTGCCACTAACACACTGTGCTATCCATGTCCACAGGCAGCAACATGTCAGCACATGAGGAGGGTGAGGAGTGGTGGCCTGCATGGAATTGTAGGCCCAACTTCACAAAGGCTGAAACTGATGCCCTGTTCGAGGCCTACCTGGACAGGGAGCCCATGTTGAGCAGTGCCATGGGCACACCAGAGGCCACGGCTGGTGCATGGGAGGTGGTGGCAACCTATGTGAACCAGCATGGCAGCCACCAGTGGTCAGCACAGGAGTGCTGTGAAAAGGTGGGAACAGTCAGGCGGCAAATTAAGGAGAAGGTGGCAGCCATCCCAGCATCCCACACTGCCACCTGAGGAGGGCCAGTGGATGCACCCACACTAACACCTCAGGAAGAGTTGGTGGCAGCCACCATGCACCGCACTGAGGTGGAGGGTGTGCCTGGAGGAGGATTCTAGATGGGTGGCAGCCCATCACTTCATGGTATGTATGTCAGACATGCACAGCTGGTGGCACAGAGGGTGCATACACGGGCATACTGGCATGCATGTAGCCGGAATGCATGTCATGTGCATGTGTGCACATCCACGCACATGCCATGCTGCAGGACACATACAGCGGCAGTGCACAGGGGGCATATGTGGGCATTGCATCACTGACACGCCATTCTTCTCTTGCAGCACCAGCACTCCTCCATGCAGAGGATGGGGTGCCAGCAGTAGCAGCACCTGTGGATGCTGGTAAGGCCCCAGAAGACCAGCCATCCACATCCACCAGCATCAGGAGGCCCAACAGGCTGCAGCTCAGCAACATGGTGCAGGCGGATGCCCTGAACCTGGGGTCAGACGAGGCCCTGGATGTGATCCTGCAGGATGCCAGCCTTGGTGTCCTGTGTGTAGAGATGCAGATCGGGGCGGGGTCCGACTCCGATGAGGACTACTCTCAGCTCCTGGACAGCACGGATGACATTGTGGGTGTGTCGCCCCCACTGGCACAGAAACCATGCCCAGTGCTCTGCCAGCAGTGGAACAGCTGCCTGCCACGACTGTGGGTGCAGCAGTGTGCACTGCCACAACTGTGCCCTGTGGTGGTGGTGGTGCAGCCACGCAGGTGCTGGGTGGCATACAGCAGCCAGACAGGTAACGGCAGCAGGCTGTGGATGCCACTGGGCAGCCGGACACAGGGTCCTCTGCCAGTGTGCCTGCTGTGCCGATCTGCAGACCCCACTGTGCACCATCCACCAGAGAGAAGGGCTGTGCAGCATGGCCAGTCACCACATGAAGATCGGCGTCCCACCCAGGAGCCCCAGAACACCAACTGTCTGACTGAGCACACCTGGCTGCTGTGGGCATCCATTGAGCAACAGGTGCTGCTTGCCACTGGGGTATGTGCATTGCATGCAGAGGTGCGCCAGTTAGCTGAGCAGCAGGAAAGGGGCACTGTACAGATTCTGGTGGGGATGCAATGCATGCAGGAGGCCATGACTGCATCCTTGGATTGCATTGCCAGTGCGATCACGGATGGCTTTGCCACAGGGCATGGCCATGCACAGATGACCCCCCGCAGTGCACTATCCACCCCACGAACCCAGTGTCGGGCGACCCCATCACAGTCGATGTCGGGCTCTGATGTAGTCATCCCAGGCACACCCGAGGCTGGCCTATTTGGGCATCTGCACACCCCTGTGAGGACATGGTCACAGTCCTGAAGTTCCACCCCTGGGGGGCTGTTGCAACCCCCAGCTGATGCGCAGCCTGTGGCTGCTGATCTGCCCCGACGTAGCCACCCATGTGGCCATGTTGGCCATGGTTTTGTGCAGCAGCCCTGATTTATGGGCTACCCTGACCTCAGTCTGCAGCTGCTTCCCTGTTCGCACATGGGCAGTGTGTGTGTGTGTGTGTGTGTGTGTGTGTGTGTGTGTGTGTGTGTGCCTACCACTGGTGTCATGTCTGTGTGTTGTGCCACACGCTGCCTGTGTGTGTGTGTGCTTGCCTGCCCGCTGGACCATGTGGCATAGACATGATGAGGGCAGTCTAGCACCAGTTGCGCCTGTGCACTGGTTCGATGCATCTGATCCATGCCACATACCAACGCCTGGGTGGGTGGGTGGGTGCATATGTGTGTGCATGTGTGTGTGTGTTTGTGTTGCTGTGTGTGGTAGTGTGCCACTGACTCCCCTACCCCTGCATCATGCCTCTGTGCATGCATGCCCATTGCCATGCACACACCTGCATGAGTGCTGTACCTGTTTGTGTGGCCCATGCATGTGTACTGCACCACCTACCTGTGTGCACCATAGTGCTCCTGTGTGATGGTGTCATGGTGGCATCACACCTGCTGGAGCAGCCAGGGGTCCCTCCACCAATTGGAGTGGCTGTTCACCACCCTCTGGCCCATTGCCTCCATCGTCCCCACTACTGTCACCCTCATCAGCCTCGACGGCTATCCCATGGTCAATGGTCATGTTGTGCAGTATGCATCAGGCCAGGAATAGGCCATAGGCTTTTGAGGGGCTGTACTGTAGGGCAATGCCTGACCTGTCTAGGCAATGGAACCATGCCTTCAGCATGCCAAAGACACGCGCGATGATGTTGCGAGTGCTGTTGTGTGCCTCGTTGTACTGTACCTCTGCTGGGGATGACAGGTGCCGGTAGGGGGTGAGCAGCCAGGGCTTCAGTGGATATAGACCATCACCTGTGTGGAGAATGACATGGTTAGCCCTCTGCTAGTCTGTGCTGCACTCCTTGCCTGTTCCTGGTGCTCTCACCACCATGCACACCCTGCCTAACCCCACCACCAGGTCTGCTCTGCCCAT
This sequence comes from Neoceratodus forsteri, assembly GCA_016271365.2. Classification (NCBI taxonomy): domain Eukaryota; kingdom Metazoa; phylum Chordata; order Ceratodontiformes; family Ceratodontidae; genus Neoceratodus; species Neoceratodus forsteri. The sequence continues at coordinate 26,251,066 of CM057454.1, forward strand.
AGCCCCTTGCCCATGCCATACTCTCCCACTAGGTGGCCCATGGGGATGTCCCCACGTTCAAACCTGTGGCAGAGCACAGAGCTGTGCCAGATGAACACATCATGTGCACTCCCAGGGTTTGTGGCACAGGCATTGGTGATGCGCCCCCTGTTGATATATGCAACGCCCTCAGGCCAGGTGGCATGTGGATGCCCACGTGGGTTCAGTCAATGGCCCCAATCATGCCAGGCATGCATGCCACCCTGTGGAAGTCCTGCATGATTGCTGTACACTCCGCCTGTGTGCTGGGGAAACAGATGAATTCCAAAGCACATGGCAGCAGGGCATTGAGGAACTGTGTGAGGAGGTGGGATGTGACTGATGTGGTGATGCCTGTGGTGTTACCTGTTGGTCTTTGGCAGGTGCTCGTGGCAAGCAAGCACATGACAGCGGTCACCTTCATCTCCACGGACATGGCATGGCTCTGTCTGGGGGGTGCCTGAATCTCCTCACTGCACAGCTCGCAGAGCTACCTCAGAATGGCCCTGTTCAGGCAGTATTGGCCCATGATCTCAGTGTCACTGTAGTTCTCAATGGTGATGCGGACACAGTACCTCCTGTGTCGGGCATACCGCCGATGGTCCCTTCCCTGGCCACGTCGCTGTTCTCTTGCCCCCTCACACTCCTTATTACTACCTCCATCATGAAGGGTGCACTGTCCATGGCCCTTGCTGTCCACTGTCCCCCTTGGTGGCTGGCTGCTGGCTGTGTGCCGCCCTGGTGCACTGGTTGTGTGTGTGTGGGTGTATGTCTCTCTCTCTCTCTCTGTCCTTTTCTCCCTCTCCCAGGCCACCTCTCCCTGTCCCTCTGTGTATGGCCTTTGTCTGTCCATCTGTGTTTGTCTGTCTGTCTCTGTATCACCCTCTCGCTCTCACTCCTGGAACAAGTGCTGTCTGTGTGTGTGTGTCCTGTATCTATAGGAACAAGTCTGCTCGGAGTAACTTTGATTTGCTCTACACTTGCGCCATGGTTTCATGGTTGAATATGCCACTGCACTGGATATTCATGGCCACTCCCCCTGCACTTGCACCTGCATTCATTATAGTTGCTCATTGGTGCAGTGGATTTTGCCCTGTGCACTGGCTCCTACTGAATATAGCTTCTTGGCACAATTCCGTACTTGCGTCAGTGCAACTCAGTTGCGCCAAGTGCAACTGCTCTGAATATCTAGTTGTGTGTGTGTGTGTGTGTGTGTGTGTGTCTAAGACCTGCTACTAAGTAAAGGTATTTAGTGTGCTAATGCTAGTAATTATGTATTTTATATAAGCATATTTATATATGTTTTATTTGTCTCAGTGCTTACTGAACTCATACAATTTAAAAAATAATATAAAAATCTAGCTGTTTTATCATATGCTGGGCTCATAAAAACTAACTACTAATAAACCTGCCACAATACACCTGGCATGGGTGCACTGTGCTCATGAAATCTAATACAAAACTGTCACAACTGTTGCGCTCATAAATCTGGCTAATTATATGCTCATGACCTTTATGACCTCCTTATAACTTCCAACAACCAACAGCCTACTTCATCCCACCCCCCAACTTGAATTGCCTTATGTCTGTCCCATGCATTCTTGAATTCTCCCACTGTTTTTGATCCCACTACCTTCTCAGGAAGGCTGTTCCATGTGTCCACCATCCTCTCTGTGAAAAAATACTTACTCACATTGTCCCTGAGCCATGCCCCCTCTATCTTCAAATTGTGCCCCCTTGTCCTTGCACATCCCTTTTTCTGAAAGATGCTACCCTCTTGAACTCAGTTGATTCCCTTGAGGTACTTGAAAGTTTCTATCAAGTCCCACTCTCCCTCCATTCCTTGAGGGTATACATATTAAGCTCCTTTGATCTCTCTTCGTATGGCTTCTGGTGCAGACCTTGCACCATTCTGGTTGCCCTCCTGTGGACTGCCTCCATCCTGTCTATGTCCTTGTGGAGATGGAGTCTCCAGAACTGCACTCAGTACTCCAGATGGGTTCTCACCAACTGCCTCTACAGAGGGATAACAACTTCCTGTTTTCCTCTGGTGATGCCTCCCAGTATCCCTTTAGCCCTCCTTACTGCCTTCTCACATTTCTTACCTACCTTTAGGTCATCTGATATGTCTACTCCCAGGTCCCTTTCCATTTTATGTTGCTTGCATGCATGTGCAAGAAACATAGTGCCATCATCCGAGTTTTTGGAGGTGTGGCACCCGTCTTCCAATGCAGTTAGTGTGTTTGCAGGTGCAGCCCCAGTTCCCCAATAACTGCTGCTGCTGTCTATGACAGCAGCTGAAATGCAGTGGCATACAGTTGAAGGAGAGCTCCGCTTGGTGAGCAGAGCTCCCCCTCCACACACACACACACCACACGCTACTCCCCGCGTGCTCATGCGCCTCCCTCCCCTACCACATGTATGGCCGACGGGGTGCCTAACTTCGCCGACTGCACGCCTTAAAGTATCCAGGTGCCATGCTGGGAGCCCACCCCAGCGTGGCAAACATCCGTTGTCTTCGCCCTTGTAGTCTTATTAAAAACAAAAAACTGTAAATACAAAAACTGTCCTCGGCGCTTTTCCTGCTCCCTCCCACAACCTGCACCCACCACTGTGCACTCTGCCTTCGCCCCACCCCCTCACCCATACTTACCTCCAGAGCTCGGCGCGACGATCTTCGGTGGACCGGGAACACGTCTGCACTCTTCAAAGCCGACCACGAACTGAGGAAATGCCAGTAAGCTGTATAATGGGAGAGATAGGGTTTTTTCAACTTTGTTGCATATCTCAGGCATTTTTGGGAATTTTGGGCCCAAATTTTCAACATGGGGTCTTTGGGACCCCTCCTCATGAATTCTTGCACTGTCATGGCATTAATCGGGCCCTAAGGGTGATTTCGCGGTCACTGTGTGAAATCACCTTTCAGGACCGATTAATGAAACAACACTGCCAGTGTTCATAAGGTGGGCTCTCAAAAAGTCTATGTTGAAAATTTGGTGAAAAATTTCCTAAAAATGACTGCTATGAGGTGCGAGTTCCTACGCACTGTAGTTCAATGGACTTTCAATATTTTCACCCAGATTTTCAACATTGCCATTTTACCACACCTCCTTATGAGCAATATAGCTGTCATTTTTCATATCTTGCCCAAAATGTGTTTCTGCCCATGTAGCGCACAATGGCGGAGTCGGTGTGTGAAATCAATGTATGGAACACATTAAGAAAATTACAGTGACACTGTTCATGAGCAGAGGTCTCAAAAAGTCTGTGTTGCAAATTTGGTGAAAAATTCCTAAAATGACTGTTTTACGAGCGCAGTACTGGCGTAGTTCTATGCACGCCAGGTTCACAAATTTTCAATATTTTCACTCCAGATTTTCAAAATTACCATTTTACCACACCTCCTTTTGAGCAGTATAGCTGTCATTTTTCACATCTCACCCAAAATGTGTTTCCGGCCATGCAATGCACAATGGCGCAGTCGGTGTGCGAAATCAATGTATGGGACACATTAAGAAAATCACAGTGACACTGTTCATGAGCAGAGGTCTTAAAATGGCTATGTTGAAAATTTGGTGAAAAAATTCCTACAAATGACTGTTTTACAAGCGTGCGTTGTACAGTTCCTACGCACGCTCGTAAGTTCGCGAATTTTCAATATTTTCACTCCAGATTTTCAACATTGCCATTTTACCACACCTCCTTATGAGCAGTACAGCTATCATTTTTCACATATTGCCCAAAATGTGTCTCTGTGCATGTAGTGCACAATGGCACATTCGGTGTGTGCAATCAATGTTTGGGACAGATTAAGAAAATCACAGTGACACAGTTCATGAGCAGAGATCTTAAAATGGCTATGTTAAAATTTGGTGAAAAAATTCCCTTAAGACGTTCTGCAATATTGCTAATGAAGACATTGAGCAGAACTGGCCCCAGGACCGATTCCTGCAGCACCCCACTGGTCGCCCCCTTTCCCTAGACTGCACACCATTTACCACCACTCTCTGCCTCCTGTCTGTTAGCCAGTTTCTAACCCAGTTTACCACCCTTTCCCCATGCCTAGCCTACCCAGCTAGTTTATCAGCCTCCTATATGGGATGATGTCAAAGGCTTTGCTGAAATCAAGGTAGGCGTTGTCCACTGCCTCACCTCGATTCACTTCCTTTGTCACCCAGTCAAAGAAATCAACCAGATTTATCTGACATGATGTTCCCACTGTGAATCCATGTTGTCTATGGTCCTGGGCTACAATGGCATCTAGATGCCCCACTATGCTTTCTTTAAGCAATGTCTCCATGATCTTCCCCACTACGAGGTGAGGCTGAATGGCCTATTGTTCCCTGCCTCCTCCCTGCTGGCGGACTTGTGTAGAGAGACCACATGTGCCCTCCTCCAGTTCACTCATGTTGAATGACTCAGTGAACATGGCTGCCAGAGGTACTGCTATCTCCCTTCGCAGTTCTGCTAATATCCTTGGGCATATGCCATCTGGTTCCATCGCTTTGTCCACCTTCAATTTAGTGAGCTCCTGCAGGACTCTTTTGCCTTTGAATGGACTATTGTCCAACTCGTCACCCCCTTGGCAACTGCTGTACTGCTGTGGCCCTTGCCCCTCCCACTCTTCTCTGAATACTGAACAGAAAGACACAGTGGATGTCTTGGGAGGAAGGCATGGAACTATCACTTCCAAATGCCTAAACGGCACATACAAGCAAGCAACATTCGGCATTGACAAATGCTTGTTGTTGTTGATAGTACTCCCCTTCCCATCGTGTACTCTTCCTCTGGGTTTTTGTTTCCCAGGTGCATTACTTTGCACTTCTTTGCATTGAATCTAAGCTGACATACATTTGACCATTCCTCCAACCTTGCCAAGTCCCTTCTCATCCTTTCCACCCCCCTTATGTATCAACCCTGTTGCAGATCTTTGTGTAGTCTGCAAAGAGGCATACAGTACATTTCCTTCCAGCCCCTCCACAATGTCACCTATAAAGACATTAAAGAGGACTGGTCCCAGTGATGAACCCTGCGGTACCATGCTAGTAGCCCCCCTTTCTTCGGAGTGGACTCCATTTACTATTACCTTCTGTGTCCTGTTGTCTAGCCAGTATTTTACCCAGGCTACCTCCCTGTGACCCAATCCCAGACTGGTTAACTTGTTTATTAATATTTTGTGTGGGACTGTGTCAAATGTCTTGCTAAAGTCTAGGTCGGCCATATCCACAGCACTTCCCTGGTCTACTATTTTGGTCACCCAGTCAAAGAAATCTATTAGATTCATCTGACATGACCTTCCCATTGTGAATGTGAATGTTGCTACAGTCCAGCATGTAAATGGTGAGGCTTTTTGTGTGTTACCATTATTACCTGGCCAAGCAATCAGCATAAGTGAAGCTGTACCATTGTGGCAGGGAGAACACATCTGCTGCAAATAACACCACCAATTTGTATTCATCAGTTTTAGTGATTTACAACAAATGGACCTCTGTGTGCCCCAGAATAGCACCATCTATCCCTGCAACTGCGTATGAGTCTTTTGTTGTCACAGAACTGGGAGAGGAAGAAACTGCCTTGTGATCTGATATACTGGTTTCATGGTGAGCCCAAAATAGAAGAGCAATTTTAAAGACAACTTCAGCGCAAAAGCACTAAAGAAATATTTATCCTGGAAGGACAATATCAACAAAGCCAGGTTTCAAAGAAATGCAAAAACCAAAATGTGAAATTCAGCATATCTCACTAATGCAATCCATCATGGGAAGTACCCCAGTGCATGGTTAGCAAAGTTCGCTGACGATATGAAGTTGGAAGCAGTGGTTTCGAACAAAAAAGATGCAAAATCACTTCAGGAAAACATAGACAAACTAACAGGAATGGCAAGGAAAAAGAAGTTGAAATTTAATCTGGTAAAATGTGAGATTATGCACTTGGGGAAGAAGAATCCATAATATAAATACAATATAAATGGGATTAATGTGTCATCAACAGATATGGAGAAAGTTCTGGGAATATGGATAAATAAAGATTTGGAGTTCACTTACCACTGTACCTTAATGACTAAAAAGGCTTATGGTATTCTGTTAACCTGTTTTTCATCATATTATTTCTAGTTGAAGCCCTACATTTTATGATTGTTTACCCTCTCTAAAATTCACTGATGTTGCTGTTTGTTTTGCTGTCTCCTTGCTTAGTAGAATTGAAATGCATGGTAATGTATATTGTTTTTTGTTTACAATCCTGATTCTGTTCTGACTGCATACTTCCTGAGCAGGGACCCTGATTTTCCATTTTTATCAGTAACACTGGTAACAATCATGGAATCCTGCTTGGTTCGTGGATTTTGAATTCTTGTACCGGTGCCTCACGGAAATTGCATGACACTGCACAGAAACCCTAAGATTTCAGCATCTTTTTAAATGTTTTTATTTTCTCTTTCTATGCCCCCTTCTCACAGCATCAGTCTCCACTTTTCAGAGATCCCTAGGCTGGGTATCCCCTAGCTTCACCCCAGGTAATGCTCAGAAGCTCCTGTGGGCTCCTCAGTTGTTTGAATGAAAACTACTCTGAATGAAAGTATGTTCACAAGAAAAAAAATGCCTTACTACTTAACAAAAGACTACACAGTTAACACCCCATATAGGTGAATTGGATCGTTTGTACCTTTTCTCCCACCTGCTGTTTCAGTCTCTGTGACAACAAAAAAGTTTTCTGATAAACTGCTTCAACAAAAAGCTAATGTTAAGTATTTAAATGTACTTACGTTTGGCCAGTGGATGTTGAAAGCACATTCAATGACATACAGAAGGTAAGACCCCAGGGGCTGTATGATGCTGGTGGGCAGACTGGTGCTCAATTCACATCTGAGCTCAGACATGAAAACTGGGAGACACCCTTTTCATGGACACCAAGTAAAAACAAAAGCATCCACATGTCTGGGAGATGCATGAATCCATTTGAAGGTCCTCCACTAATCACTTGTGGATTTGTTAGGTGAAGACACTTTATTTCAAAGAAGCAAATTCAAGCAGTTTTTTTTTTGCTCCTCCTACCCCCTAGCCATCCACTCCTTCAGGCCTGCCAAGGCCCCCTATCACTGCTGCTGAGTCCTGACCACCATCCACTGCCCCTTACTGCTGTGCTACCAGATAACCCAAAGTAACCCTTCATTGAGTGGGGCCCCTATCCCTGTGGGAGGCTACCAGGGGAGGAGGATTGCCCCAAAGAGCTTCCTCTGTATCCTGGGCATGGCAGGGGTCAGAACAGATGCATGTCTGGGGCTTCTGGCAAATGGAGGGACCAGCAGCTGTCCTTTGGTTGGCCAGCGGGTGTTTTCCCATTTTTTGGGGAGAATGACAGGCCATATGATGTTAAGGCACAAGCCAACGTCCATCACGCTCCCTCCCGCAATGAGGGCCAACGTGTTGTCATGCCTCTGGCCTCCACCAGGGGCCAGCAAATGCTGAGCCATGAACTCAACCCTCCATCCCAGGAGAAGGTGAGTAGTAATTGGACACTCAAGCCTTCACCCACCAGCTGGCCCTCTAACACATAAGACTGTTCCCTAACCCTGGTCAGCGGTGTCACAGGCAGAAATCCAATTCAGGCAGTTAAATTATAGATAGAAAAAAACAAAGGTAGTCCATCTTAGTGGTGATGATTCAGATTAATTCACATCTGAGTTCTAACAAGCAAAGAGAACAAGTCATTTGTAACTTGTGCATGTGGGGTGTGGGTGTTGAAGAAAGGGGATCATAGTGCTGTCACTACTACCATCACCCCAGAGGGATGTGGACTGCATTGTTGCTACTGCCATCACACTGAAGGGGTGGGGGCTGTAGTGCTTCTGCCATCACCACTGGTGGATGGGGAATGTAGTACTGCTGCCATCACACCTAAGAGATGGGGGCCACAGTGCTGCTGCTTCTGTCACACCTGAGGGAGGGAGGTCGTACTGCTGTTGCTGTCACCATCACACCAGAGGAATGGGAGCCACAGTGCTGTTGGTGATGCCATCGCACCTGAGGGATGGGGCCATAGTGCTGCTTCCATCACACCTTAGTGATGGGGGTTATAGTGCTGCTGCTGCCATCACATCTTGTACCTAAAATAACTTTAAATTGGTGCAAGGATAGAAGGATGTGCAATAGTGGAGGTCAAAATCGCCAAAATGCATGTTAGCAGAGTTAAACATTGTTAAATAAAGTACACAGAACCAAACAGCGGTAAAACTGGATTTAGGCTTAGTAGACACCGGTGACAATACCGTTTTTTACAATTTGTAAAATGGAATATGCCCTTTCTCAATCCCAGTAAACCAGTGTCCCTGTTCCTGAGCATTAGAAACACATCCAAACAGTGCAGTCACTCATAAGGCAGTAGTCACCTAAACTCCCACTGCATTATGAGGGGCTAGACTGTTTTGTGGGTGTTCCCAAATCCAGGAATGATGCATTTGGAGTTGATCAAGAAATGTAAACAAACATGTTTTGGTGTGATAACACCAGTATGTTGGGTAGTCTGTTTTTCACTTTTTTAAAGAAAATAAGAGTCAGAGTCAGATTACCAGCTACATCAACAAGTTTTACAGAATTTTGGCAATCATAAAATATATTTTTTAAATTGGGGACACTGAGACCTAAGGGGGTTGACAGTGTCCCTTTAAATTTAACCACTAATCAGGGCCACCAGTACCAACTAAAGGGTGAGAACTGTAGCAAAAACCAAAGAGGGGTCTGGTTCTCCTAATGTGTAGTGGCACAGTGGAACACATTACCTGAGCTGGTGGTCTCCTGTGACACCATGAACCAGTTTAAATCAGGACTAGATAAATACAGTGAAGATAATTGTTACCAGTCCAAAACATAAATTGGGCAGGTCAAAAATAGCAATATGGCTAAAGTACCTGATATCTTCTTATAAATCTATATGCATGGTGATTTGCATATACCTCCCATGAGGCTTTCCTTTCAAGCGTTATAGGGAATTTGGTATATATTCTATTTATGTCCTTGCATACAATCTCTATGCAGCTATCCTTGGGCAAGCAGGGATAGACAGAGTTACTCACAAAAGCAGCCAACTATTCACTGGGTATTCTCATGCTTTCCTTCCTCTAGGCCTACTCTTGAGTTCCCAGAAGAAATCTGCTTGCTATGCCAAGCAGCCTTAAAATGTAAAAATATTGGTCTAGCACGATTTCCCATTTCAAAATCCATACCGAGCCATAAAGACTCAGTTAATTTCCTCTCAACGGTTCTGTTTTGTATGATTGTTTCAAGCAACTTTCCTGGTACTGATATAATCTCAGGCTCAGCACTGGAGCCTTTTTTGGACATTGTGAATATGGGACATCCTCCAGTCAGTAGGTATACACAGTATGTACTTTTAATGACTCACCAAATATTATTGACAAAGAGATAGATAGTTCCTTGGCTCTAATAGTTGTTTTGGGATTTGGGGGTGGATTTCATTTGGCCCCATTTCCTTTTTTGTATTTGCCATCTTCAGCATTGTTTCTATCACTTCAGGTAAATTCTAGTAGTAGTAGTAGTAGAAAATGAACTCTTGCACTTAGGTCAATATTTTCTTCAGGGTATGGAATCCCTGGGCCTCACACAAGTTGTTACTTTCATGATCTGTCAACATAGCCATGCCTATCAATTGATATTTTCTCTGGGGCTTGAGGTTGAGAACCTCAAGACTGATCCAGTCAGTTGGTTTAATCACTACACCATCAAGTTCACTTTTAGGCCCCCCCCCCCATAATCCAATCCATGTGGAGGTGGTGCAGTTCCAGTCTTTGCAAGAGCTATGGCCACAGTGACTCTTGGCAGTGCTGGACACCTTAGATGTGTTGGAGGCATGTGCTATGGATCCAGAAGAAGTGGTGAGGGCCATTAATAGGACTATTGGGGTGGCTTTCTGTCTCATGGTATCATGTGATGTATGCCCACTATTTTCATGCCTTGGCTTACTGTGGTTTGACTGTGAGCTGAGGGAGATGAAAGCATGGGGCAGAGGATGGGATTTTGGGGGGGGGGGAGATCAAGGTCCCAGGAGGACAGACTGGCTTTGATTACTCATTACAGTATGTATCACAGGGTCATCACCCAAAAGAAGGCAAGGTTTATGTTCAGGGAGATTGATGCTGGGAGGAACTGACCAGCTCATCTCTTTCAGACTGTGGCCAGGCGTCTTTGTTTGGCGCTTGTGATAGCTTTTTTCACCTGTGAAATGCAAGGAGCTTGCCGGATGTTTTGCATGACCACTGCCATGTTTCTTCTGACTGGTCTGCCAAAACTGAGGAAAACCCACCTAAATATATTGAGTATAGGAACATAAAACAACTTATATCAGAGATTGTAGATGCTGCTTTTATGGGGGTTAATTGGTCCCAGCCTTAATCCCTTCCAGATGCTAATTCAATGTTAGAAACATTCTCATCAATCTATTTTTCTATAATAGATGGAATTGCCCCTCAAAAAAGGATGAGAATATGAGCCAATAAACATGAATGGTTAACACAAAAATTATTTCAACTTCTGCGGTCTAGGGATGAAAGCTGGAAGCAGTATAGAGCAAATAATGATGCTATTTCTTTACAGAATTACAAAACTCTTAGAAATAGTTGTAAAGCTGAAATAAGAAAAGCTAAGATACAATTATTTTGTCTAAACAAAAAAAATCCTTTGGAAATGCTAAAAAGACATGGAGAACTCTGAATAACCTATTAGGTCAAGGTAAAAAAGAAACAACAATTTCTCTACAGAATAGTTCATCCCTTATTAGTGATCTGGGCTTAGTTATTTAAATGTTTAACAACTACTTTGGAGACTTGGATGGCTTTAGGTCACATTTTACTCCTGCTAATACCAACAATCAAATTCATAATAATTTTGAATCATCTCTCAAATTTTAATTTAAAAAGGTATCCCCAGAACTAATTAAGACATATATTCTTAGAAGAGATCCACACTATTACAGTATGTATTACATGATGGCATTGATCTTAAGATTATTAAATTAGCTGTCAACTCCTTTGCACTTCCACTGTCTATTATATTTAATTCCTCCTTATGCCATGGAGTGTTTCCTGATCAATGGAAGCTTGTTACTATTTGACCCATTTTTAAGAGTGGTAACCCTACTTTACTTTTTAATTACCATCCTATATCACTTCTTTCTCTGGTTTCTAAGATCTTAGAAAACATAATTCTGGATCAAAATATTAATTATTTAGAGAAGTACACTTTATTATCAGAACATTAGCATGGATTTAAATCCCACCACAATACTGAAACGGCCTTGGTGGGGTTCAATGGCTGCATACAGGATGCTCTTGATAGAGGGCACTCTGTTGCAGATATTTTTGTGGACCTCACCAAGGCCTTCAATTTAGTTGAACATAGTTTAATCACGGGGATTCTTCAAAATATGCATTTTTCATCTGATGTCATTCTTCAGTTTGCAGATTATTTTAGTAATATGACTCATATTACTTCTACTGGGTATACATCCTCACAGTCTGAACAGATTAATTGTGGTGTGCCCCAGGGATCAATTCTGGGACCACTTATTTTTCCCTGTACATGTATTCAGCTCATGGCATCTGCACACAAACATCTATGATTATGTATGCCGACAATGCTATATTATATGGAATAAGCTCAAGTGCCAAGAAGGTACAGGCTGATTTAGATTTGTTCAACACTGGTTGCTCACAAACTGTATAGCTTTGAATTTTCCAAAAAACTAAAGTTATGCTTTTTGCAAATAAAACAAAACATTTTGAGGATTTACAACCCATCTCTGATTTAAAAGGAAATAATATTGAATTTGCTGAACATTTTAAGTATTTAGGATTGACACTGGACTCTAATTTGTCTTTCGATCATTACATTAATAATCTTAAAAAAAACATTCATCAAAGGTTAGGAGACCTTTTTCAAGTCAAATCTTTTCTAACCTTGGATGCCAGGAATCTATTAACACACAGTTTCTTGTTTAGTATTTTAGATTATGGTCTTATTGTTTATTCAGCTGCCAGCACTAAGCAATTAGACCAATTATGGGTTACCTACAATTCTATATTAAGGTTTATGTTAAATGTTCTCACCCACACTCATCACTGCTTACTCTATAAACATTCTAATAGTTTCTCCTTGGATAACAGAATTTCATTTAAAATCGGTATTTTTTTGTATAAAGGAATTAGATTCACTAGTGTGTGTGGCACCAGTTAACAGCATAGATTTACCTTTAAGCTTCCCCTATTTAAAAAGACATCAGGTCAGAGATCAATTCTCTTCATAGCCCCCTTCTTTTTTAACACTTTGACATCTGAACTTTCGAAATGTACAACAGTACCAAATTTTAAGATGACACTTTCACTATTTTTAAGAGATCAATAGGAATGTATTTGCAACCTGTAGAAATGTGTGTAGCTTCTTGTTGGTTGTTTTTATACTGCATGTAATTATTTGCATCATTGTTTTGGTATAATGTTTATTACTTGTCGCTTGTGAAAATGGGCATTTTGCTCATCAGGCTTACAAGTATAAAAAATAAATGAAATGAAATGAAATGATTCTTCTCAAAGAGGGTGTCCTCATTTAGGGCAGGGATCTCACCAAATGGGCTGTCACAGTCCAACAGGGTTGAGCAAATGGGTCTAAGACATAATCAGTTGTCTTGGGGAGAGTTTAGATCAGTAACAATTGAAGAAGTGGGTGGGATGATCTCTGAGCTGTGGCCAGCATTTTGCGATTTGGATTTTGGCCTGACATGTCTGCTTGTGTGCTGTGTGGGGCAGATGAGCCAGGTGTTCACTAAATAGTTTTAAGCTGTAGTTCTACCTAATATATATATATATATATATATATATATATATATATATATATTTATCATTTAACTTTGAATAGTGATTAGTGATAGGTTGTCGCTCTGCTCGGCAGACGAGGGGTTGCTAGAGATTCTGAGGGTTTCTTTAAAATCTCTGGGGACCTGTGCTTTTATGTATGTGGCCCCTGCCCTCTGGAATTCTCTACCCCTTCCACTCTGGCAGGGTGCAACCGTGGAGGAATGTAAAAAGGCCTTAAAGATCCATCTATGGTTAAAAGCTTACCCCAATGATGATATTTTAATTGCATTTTATGAATTTAGCAGTTATTGGATCTGTGTTTATTTTATTGTTTTATGTGCAGTTATTGTAAAGGCGCCTTGGTTTAAGAAAGGCATTGTACACATAAAGAATTATTATTATTATTATTAAGATTGCACTAGCCAATGTAAATTATAATAAACAACAGTAAGCACTTTGAAATAACCATGCAGTTTTTCACATACAAATATAGCTTTCCAACAGATTTTAGTTAATGTACCCACCTGGCATGGGTATTAACAAATCAGAGACCTGGACATCTTCAATCCATTTTCTAATTATTTATTAATTTATCTAGGTGTGTTTGAAGTTAGTTTTAAATTAATTTTAAATATAATGTCTGTGTTTAATGATTATTTATTTTATTGTGTTTTGATTTATGCTTCTGTTATGCTTCTTATTGTGATGGTGCCCAGAGCCTTCAGGAAAGGCACCAACTATAAATAAAGACTACTACTACTTAATTTACTTTAGATGCTCTTGCTCAGAGGATCAGGCTGCCATACAAAGAACAGTGTTGTGTTAAATGCAAAAATTTTGCTCCACGAAATATTTTATGTAATTTCTCAATTTCACAAAATTTTTTGGCCCGGTGAAATTTAATTTTGCCTGGTTTTTGATTTTGCATAATTGTGAAATTTCATGTAATATGGTTTTAAAGAGCAATTTTGCCCATCCATGTTTAAATCTCACCTAGTGGTGAAAATTTCACTGGTGAAACTTTTGACTTTGCCTGCGAAATTATGTTTCAAAGGCAAAAAAATACAATGGATTGTGAGTAAATAGGTCAAAAATCAGATGCAGGCTATTTCCAGCACAGTCTATTGCCAGTTGAGTCAGAGAGCAGTCTGTTATGGTGCATCACAGTCAATAAACAATTTTAAAGCCTATAAAAAAACTAGTTTTTGAGAGCTAATTGCCCCCAAATCTACAGTTTGTTCCTAGTGCTGCTAGTGAACATTTTCTAATTATGTGGATTTTTTGCATAATATGCAGTTTAATTAGCTTTGAGTTTTGTCTGTGTCAGTGAAGGAGCTGAGTGGGGGAGGGTAGGTGTGTAAAAGCAGTGCAGGCTAGTTTCTAAACTTTTACTAACAGATTTCTCTAAAATTATGAGTGAGTTACTTAAATTTATTTTAACCTTTATATTTGTGCTGGTGCCCTACTTACAGGTATTTGTATTTTTTATTATATCTTGATAAGTATTTTTTTTACCTTCCTTGAAAGGTTATTACTTCCGAGAGTTCCTGCTCCTGTTACCCTGTGTTATATTTCATTCTTCTGCTTTTAGTTGTGATTGTGAATTCTAAAGTTTTGAACTCACAGTTCTCATCCCTTCTTTTCTGGGGGGGTTTGTGGTCAGTTCTGTTTACTGTTACTTGTTAGCTTGTGTGTGTACCATGTAAACTGTGAAAAGCAACAGTGTTATATTTTTTTCTGTTGAAAGTACTTTTAGTTGACCACTTCAACTGTCCATATACAGTTTCACTGTTTTGGTGACTTGCTCCCTTGACTTTTATTGTTGGAGCTTGCCTCTACATTGCACTGTTCCTGTTCCAGCTGAATTTGCTTACCCTTTCCCTGCTACAGCATTGTTTACTACCTGATCCACCCAATCTAAAAAAACTATATGTTAATGTAGTAGTTGTCTGAGATTGCTGAGCCTGTCCAGAGTGTCATAGGTGCCTTTGTTTGTCAATGTTATTATATGGTGGCCTCTGCACTCTTACATAACAAAACATTGTAGTATTAAGAACTAACAAATTACAGTTTTTCAGTTGTCCAGACACATCTGCATTTAAAGTAGGTTACCTGTGCCCTTTTCCCCATATTACTAAATTCCTGTTTGGTGAAAGACAAAAGTTACCTTTTTGTTTTTTACTAGAATAGGTTACCATATACGGTCAGTATAAGTTGTACGGAGTGCTACTACCTGTCCTGATTTCTGTGTTTGGAAATGGAAGCCAGTACTGCATGTGTGTGAGGTGTTATTCACACATTAACTTACTAATACATCATTTCTTGATATACTGTACTGCCAAAGAAAGGCAAAGCTCTGAAGCGTATAAAAATGCTTGCTAAGAGATGGTCCAGTACAGGTCAATGTGCCAGGGGGTGACAAGGCAGCTAAGAAGTCTGTTGAGGACAGTACAACTTCAGTTCCACTTCCACAAAGCACACCCATGTCTACATTAGTGTCTTCTGTCACTTTGGGCTCTGGTGGCATGACAGGTAACAGCAAAGGAGTTATTCGAAGTCGTGGCATACAAATCTATGTGATAACTGCGGTCGCTGTTAACGTGAATGCACATCGCCAAAACAATACAGGTATTTCTGGGATGTAGTCCCCAGCGCAAAGTAAATGGGCACTGGGGACTTATGTTTTAAATGTTATTGTGGGGATGCTGCACCCCTGCACCCATTTACTGAAGGATTCTCAACTCCAGGAGATGCATGTCGGGGGAAGCAAAAGCAAAAAAAAAAAAAGAAACATTTAGGGCCTGGTGCAACAAACGTTACCTGTGCCTGGCCCCAAAACTGGCACCCTGTGCTGCACAGACCTGTACCCACCCACCACGCCAAAGGAGCAGCTCGGAAGCTCACCACAGCACCACCCCTCACAATCCCTCCTGCCCCTCTTGCCCCTCCCGCCCCTGACTGTGTGTGCTTGTTCCCTGCCGTGTGTGCATACATGTGGTGACAGGATGTCACTATAGTCACACACCCTACCATCCGGTCGCCCTCCCTCCCTACTCACCACAATGCGAGGCACTGTGATTGAGTTGCAATTTTAGTAGGCACCCAATCATGGTCTTCCAACTAATGGGATACCTTGGCATACCTGTGTCTCAGTTTTTTACAGCCAGAACTGTTGCATCCATGCTAGTGGGGTATGATAGTGAGAAGAAGAAAGACACTGACACCAATACAGGAAAAGTGGTCCAGGACAAGGGTGATAAGTCTGTCAGTGTGACTGTCCTAGGGCCTATTCCTGCTGGAGTTGGTGGTGGAGACAGTGTTCAACCAGAGTCTGATAATCCTGGAGACATGAGTAATCAGCCCCCTGAGGAGAAGGCTGTAGAAAAAGGAAAAGGTGCCATGCAAGAAGACAGTGATAGGGAGGAGGAGGAGGAGGAGGAGGAGGACATCATCAGCATCGGTGCTCATGACGATGACTGGGATGATCCCTCATGGGAGCCTGAGTTTAAAAAGGTCAAAGGTGATGTAGGTCATGTACATGTATGTCTGTGGATCAGGCTGTCACCAGGTCTATCAGCAGCACTACTCCAAGCAGTCAAGTCACCCCCTCCAAAACAAGTAGTCTCATGGAAGTGATGAAAGCAGCCCAAAAAGCACAAACTTCAATGACTGTTTATAAGTCCTCCTAGTCCCAGCAGCATGTTAAGTCCAGAGGTCAAAAGTCCCTAGTTTGGGACTTTTACATGTTTGAGCCAGTTGATGAGACCATAGCAATATATCAACTCTGTCAAGCACATGTTAGTTGGGGAAAAAAGGGACGCCACATAGGCATGGGTGGCCACAACTCTCACCTGAAAAACAAGCACCCACTGTGCTGGTAGCAACACCAGACAGATGCCAGAGCTGTTGGTGGGATGTCACTCAGCAAGTTAAATGTAACTGAAAGCAGTTCAATAGAGCAGGAGGAGGGTCAGACGGCTCGGTGCTCATCGAGGAGGAAGAGGAGGAGGAGCAATCCTTTGCTTCCTTGTGTAGTGGGCATAGCAATGGAGGTGCCAATCCCAGTCCCTTGACTCAGAAAAGTACACTGCCACACCCAAAATCAACCAAAATATTGGGTTTTATGCAGTCTGCACATCCACAATAGTCTACTGTTACCGCTAAAAGAACAACATTGGTGCCTCAAGTACTGAATTCTGGTTGAACAGCCCCAAAGATGCAGCCCACACTGAAGACCGTACTTAAGTGGCATGCAAAATACCCCCTCCCACAATCATGCTGCTGCACAGGAGTTAAATGTTCCCACCCCTGAAATTTTGGCCATTGATCTGTTGCCATTCTCATTTGTGGAGAATGCTGGGTTCCACAGTTTGATGGCCTGTGCCTATCCCAAATGGCAGGTTCCATCGTGAACCTGTTTCTCTAAGCATGAATGCCAGAGCTGTACGGTAGAGTTGCTGATTCCATAAGACATGCAATGAAGCATTCTGTGTCAAAATATATCCATCGCTGCATGGATATGTGGACCAGTGGACAAACAGCTGCAAGCTCGTATGTATGCGTAACAGCAAACTGGGAACAGGTACCTGGTGTGGTAGTTCATGTTGGGCCTAGCAAAACCTGACTGAAGCAAAATTGTGGTGGTAGCAAAATGCCTGGAATTCAGACGCATGAAGCTCTGAGTATGTGAAGTGTTACTGGTTCTCACATGGGTGAGAAAGTGTTTAATGTTCTGCTGGACGAAACTGATGAGTGACTGCATACGCAGTCACTTAGAGCAGGATTTATCGCAAGTGATAATGGCTCCAATGTAGTGAAGTGCACTTGTGATGGTGTTTTTTTCAGGGTGCCCTGCCTGGCATACTGCCTTAATCTTGTTGTGCAGCAGTTTTTAAACCATGCAGACATTAGGGAAACTGTGTATGTCACCTGTCTCATCTGTGTGCACTTTGCCCGTTCTGCAAGGGCCTGTGCCCATCTACGTAAGCTGAAGGGCAATAACCATCTGCCTCAGCACCGTATGAAGCTTGATGTCGTGACCAGGTTGAACTCCACTCTGTACATGATTGACTGGCTGTATGAACAGTATAAGGCTGTTTCAGTATACCTGCTGGTGCACATCACTCTGGACAGTGCTGGAGTGTCCATCACTCTAACAACAGAGCAGTAGCGCCAAATGAATGGGCTAATATGCATTCTTCATCCATTCAAGTATGCTACACAGGCAGTAAGGGGGACACTGCCTGTATAAGTCAATCCATACCCCTCATACATGTGCTGAGGTAGACACTGATGAATGTCCGACACCAGATGGAGGCAAGTGGGGATCATAGTAGTTGTGATCTAATGGATCACATGCTTCATGTGCTGGACAGCAATACACATATTTCCATCATTTTACAGTTGGATGAATTTGCCATCACTACCATGCTTGATACATGCTACAAAAATGGTCTGCCTTCTATAATTGAAGTAGGTCATCAGTGACTGCAAAAGCTGACAGAGAACTTCATTAAATGGGTGTCTGATGTACAGATGAAAATGACACATAAGACACGCACTGCACAGAAAATGTGTGTTGCCACCACCACCACCAGCAGCTCACAGACAACCCAATTTGACAAAATGGGCACGGTATAGCAGAAAATGGCAAGCAATCCCATTTGAGATGTTCTCTATCAGGTGGGAGTGGAAGATATGGAAGAAAAGGAGGAGACAGATGAGGCTGCTGGACTCAGGGCAACAGAATGAATGGTGGAGGCCTACATGGGGGACATAAAGCACATTGCCTTTACTGATGAGCCATTGCAGTACTGGAGCAGCAAAGTGACACTGGCCAGCACTAACATCAGTTGCTTTGAAATACCTGAGCTGCCCACCATCCAGTGTCATTGTGGAATGACTGTTTAGTTCAGCTGGGGCCATTGTGCATGACCATAGGACCAATTTGTCACCCAAGAATGTTACCATGCTAACATTCATCAAAATGAACGAAAGGCACATTCCACATAACAGTGATGTCAATGGTGTTGCCACACAAACTGTGTCTCGGTGATGATGATGACACTGAAGATATCAGCTCTTCTGCTAAGGCTTCCACCAGCAGTGGGGTGGATGAAGCAGCAATGCTGAGAGAATTTCCACCTGGTGACAACTCCAGTCTTGAAGATTGTGAGGGCTGCTTCTAGGAGGATGTGACAGTGGAAGTGGAACAAGGCTGAAGTTACTCCAAGGAACCCACCCCCCAACCACTTTCAACTCAGTATAGTGTTATAAATTATTTTTATCTATCTGTCATTGGATTTGTGATGGTTGTGTTATCAGCTGCAGTGTTAATCAGTTTCATTTGATTACCCTCTGCCCTAAACTGTTGTTTGGTCCCCACCCTATATTAAAATAGCAGTCAAATTACCATAACCATAAACATTTTGCATTATTACAGTTATAATGTTTCTCTGCCAGAAATATCAAGATACATATTTTACTTTTAATTTTGACTAACCCCATCTTGAAGCAACATATGTTGTCCTGGAGTCTTTAAAAGTGCCCATGCTGGCACATTCCACACCAGGCCCTCCCCTCCTGCCACCTGACACGCCTATGCAATCCATGCGAAAAATAAATATTTTTTGCTGCTTTCTATCTGTGACATGTTAAAGAACCCTCCTAGTACAAGAAGAGTATGAATGTAACATGCTCATTCAACTGGTAACATCAGTTGAACAGATTTTGCAAAATGGTGAATGGTGGCCATCTTTTATGATGTGAGCTGTTAATTACAAAATAATCATAAAAAATGGCTTAACAACATCCAATTCTCCCAAAAAGGGTAATTATAAGTACTACCATAGTACTTTTACAGAAACTGTAACGGTCCTTACAAGGGGAGGTGTTTGTTGCCCATAGTTTGGCTTCTAAATTTTCCTAATTACTCCAGCTCTGCCACCTCAAATGATTAGACAAGACATTAGCACCCTCCACCTAATTACTAAACACCATTTCCACCATCCATTTCCACATATACTTCCTCCCTGGATGTACTGTTTAATCATTAATGAAACCAGTGGCCTACACTGTAGTTCAAGCAACTCACGCTGTCTTCCACATACCAGCTCCTGCAGGGCCTGGATGTAGTCATCGCTTTTGAGGATTGTTAAAAGTTCCACCCCTACTGAAGACCACAAAAAATGAAGAAATACTTACCTCAGGGACTGGCTGTGAAAGTGGAACCATTCTACCACTAAATGAAGAGCCCACATCTTAATGAGCAGCAGCAGTATCATCAGGAGCAGGAGGTAACATCACCAGAATTCCTGAATGTTGACAAAAGCAAACAGAACACAATTACTATCAAACTCAGATATCCAGACTGCAGTAACCTACACCAGCAATGAAAAAAGGCCTTGGCTCAAAGATCTTTCCGATTTGTTAAATAAATAAAAAATACTTACCGTCTGCGTTAGGAAATATGGTGCGTTCCAACATCCCAGATCTGAATCCCGGACTGATGAAGCTTGCTTGGCTAGGCATCATGATGATGTAATCCTTAGCCAACTGGAAAATAATATAAAAGCAGTACAAACATATTAGAACTCAAGAAGTCATAATATCAACACACCCCCACCCTTCTCTTGCACAGAAAAAAAAATACATACAGATACTTATATGTGCAACAGCAGCAGTATGGACTTTATGATGATGATCTATTGACACCAGCCAAAACATTGCTTCTCATGGCAAGTTGGCAACTAGTCAGAGCTGCAGGCAGCAAGCTACAGCACCCAAAAATATCATTCCAAGGTCGACTGCACCACTGTGAACACCAGCACAGTGACAGAAATCACCTGTCTGTGGTGAGTCACTGTGCTTGTGCAAAGGAGACACCGGCGGTGCATTTCCCAGTGTAGCACCCCCCGGTCCAACTCCAACTCAGAGTTAGAATCCTAGAGACCAGAGGTGTAGGGAGCAGAGCACAGTGGGGTTCCAGGGCAAAGCTCCCCGGTGGGAAAGCACTGACATCCCCGATGGTACAATGCCGACAGTCGGCATTGTAGCTGTCGCTATGGGGGATGTCGGTGCTAGCGCTGTAGTCGAAGCGCTGTCGTAAAACCCTCCACACCATGAAAGTTACAACCACAGCATCACCACAGCCAAACAGGACAGCAACATTGGGAAATGATTATTCTAGATTTCTCAATCAATTAAGAAACCAGCAGCAGGAGGCAGCAAGTGCAAGTAGCGGCAGCATTTTGCAGGAGGAATTAATTTTCTCAGCGTGGCACCCTTTTTGGCTATTTCATAATTCCCACAATAATTGTATCTCCCTTCTTTCACAATTTTGCCATGTGGTTTTTCTGGACTTACTGTATAACACCTGTTCTGCACAGCACAGCAGCTAGCGGAAACAAGATTCATCCTGAAATCATTTGTAAACAGTGGACAAAATAGCATTTTTTTTGTCTGGGTGGTGGTGGGGCACTACATAACAACATGATTGAGAGCAGATTCATGTCTCAGTTTCATCCTACTTTTTATGTTTGCTTGCACGCATATGCAAGAAACATAGTGCCATCATCCGAGTTTTCCAGAGGTGTGTCAGCCTCTTCCAATTCAGTCAGTGTGTTTGCAGGCACGGTCGCAGTGCACCAGTCACTGCTCCAGCTGTGTATGACAGCTGAAAATGCAGTGGCATACAGCTGAAAGGGAGAGCTCCGCTTCCGTGAGCAGAGTTCCCCCCATCAACACGCACGCACGCACGCATATTGCGTGCTGATGTGCTCTCCCCACGCATACAGTATAGCCAACGGGTGCCCAATGCCCCATCAGCTCCACGCCGCCCCCCAAAAAGCTTCCTGGTGTGACTATGGCCGACGGGGTGCCCAATCCCCATCGCTCCAGCCCCCGCCAAAACAGCTGCAGCTGCTACGCGGGAGCCCACCCCAGCGGGCACACGTCCGTATGACTGACAGGGTGCCCAATCCGAGGGCTCCAGCCCCCAGACATCTGTTCCAGCTGCCATGCTGGGAGCCCACCCCAGTGTGGCAAATGTCCCGCTGCCTTAATAATTTAAAAAAAAACTGTAAATCAAAACCGTCCTCAGAGGTCTCCTGCCCCACCCGCACTCCACCCACTGTGCAATCTCTGCCTCCCACACCCCCTCACCCCATACTTACCTCTGGAGTCTGGCGACGATCTTCGTGGATCTAGGAACACGCCTGCACTTCAAAGCCGATCAAGTAACTGAGGGAAATGCCGGTAAGCTGTATAATGTAATAGATAGGGTTTTTTCAACTTTGCTGCATATCTTGGGCATTTTTGGAATTTTTGCACCAAATTTTCAACATGGGGTTTTTGGGACCCCTTCTCATGAATGCTGTCACTGTCATGCGTATTCGGGTCCGGAGGGTGATTTCGCAGTCACTGTATGAAATCACCTTTTGGGACTGATTAATGAAACGACACTGCCAGTGTTCATAAGATGGGCTCTCAAGGAGCCTATTTTGAAAATTTGGTGGTAAAATTCCCAAAAATGGCTGTTTTACGCTCGTGGCGTTGTGGAGTTCCTACGCACGCTCATAAGTTCGCGAATTTTCAATATTTTCACTCCATATTTTCAACATTGCCATTTTGCCACACCTTCTTATGAGCAGTACAGCTGTAATTTGTCACATCTCACCCAAAATGTGTTTCCGCCCATGTAGCGCACAATGGCGCAGTCGGTGTGTGAAATCAATGTATGGGACACATTAAGAAAATCACAGTGACACTGTTTATGAGCAGAGGTCTTAAATGGCTATGTTGAAATTTGTGAAAAATTCCTAAAATGACTGTTTTAGCATGTTGCAGAGTTCCTAGGCACGCCAGAAGTTCGCAAAATTTTCAATATTTTACTCAGATTTTCAACATTGCCATTTTGCCACACCTTCTTATGAGCAGTACAGCTGTAATTTGTCACATCTCACCCAAATGTGTTTCCATGCATACTAGCATACAATGGGCGCCGGTCGATTATGTGAAATCAATGTATGGGACACATTAAGAAAATCACAGTGACACTGTTTATGAGCAGAGGTCTTAAAATGGCTATGTTGAAAATTTGGTGAAAAAATTCCCAAAAATGACTGTTTTACAAGCATGCGTTGCAGAGTTCCTAGGCACGCTCGTAAGTTCGCAAATTTTCAATATTTTCACTCCAGATTTTCAACATTGCCATTTTACCACACCTCCTTATGAGCAGTACAACTGTCATTTTTCACATCTCACCCACAACGTGTTTCCGCCCATGTGGCGCACAATGGCGCAGTTGGTGTGCCAAATCAATGTATGGGACGCATTAAGAAAATCACAGTGACACTGGTCATGAGCAGA
This sequence comes from Neoceratodus forsteri, assembly GCA_016271365.2. Lineage (NCBI taxonomy): Eukaryota > Metazoa > Chordata > Ceratodontiformes > Ceratodontidae > Neoceratodus > Neoceratodus forsteri. The sequence continues at coordinate 26,274,314 of CM057454.1, forward strand.
GGTATTAAAATGGCTATGTTGAAAATTTTGTAAAAAAATTCCCAAAAATGACTGTTTTAGGAGCACACGTTGAGCAGTTCCTACGCACGCTGACAAGTTTGCGAATTTGTAATATTTACACCAGATTTTCAACAGTGCCATTTTACTGCACTTCCTTATGAGCAGTACAGCTACCATTTTCACATCTCACCTAAAATTTGCTTCCACATGTAGCGCACAATGGTGCAGTCGGTGTGCGAAAACAATGTTTGGGACAGATTAAGAAAATCACAGTGACACTGGTCATGAGCAGAAGTCTTACAATGGCTATGTTGAAAATTTGGTGACAAAACTCCATAAAATGACTGTGTTACAACTGAGCATTACGCAGTTTCCATGCACCCTGGTAAGTTCATGAATTTGTAATATTTTCAGTCCAGATTTTCACCAGTGGCATTTTTCCACACCTCCTTATGAACAGTACGGCTGTCATTTTCCACAACATGGCCGAAATGTGTTTTCACACTTTCAGCGCAGAAATGCGTGGTCGCTTTTGGGAAATCATTGTTCGGGACAGATAAAGAAAATCACACTGACACTGTTCATGATCGGAGGTCCCAAAATGCCTGTGTTAACAATCTGCTGTAAAAAAAAATTCCCAAACTAGTTACATTACGGGTGTGCATTGCACAGTTTCTATGCACGCTCGTGACTTCACCAGTTTTTTTAAGATTTTCACACCAGATTTTCAACATTGCCATTTTTTACACCTCCCCATGAACAGTACCGCTGTCATTTTTCACATCCTGTTCGGAATGTGTTTTTGCACCTGTGATGCCAAATGCTGTAGTCACTGTGCAAAAGCAGTTTTTGGCTAACAAACTGATATTGCCACTCTTCATGAGGTGGGGGTCACAAAAAAACCATGCTGAAAATTTGGAGTGAAAATACCAACGAATGCCTGAGGCGTTAGGGTTTCCGACCTAATGCCCCACCCTGTAGAATGACAGGCATCAGGGTGTGCTACGGACTTTGCCTGTAATGCTCATACTCATTCCACCCTTACCCACACCCTGCAGCCAGTGAGAGGCATCAAGGTGCACCACGGACTCTTCAGGCCCAAACGTTACCCCATTCTTTCTCTATACTGCACCCATCTCACCATATTTCCTGATGGAATGGGGTGCGGATAAGGCCAAAGACCCCAAGGCACACCATGACACTCGTCAGTGTCTGCAGGGTAGGGTGTGGTGAAATGGCATGGTCGTTATGCCTGATGACCCAAAGGCACACCCCAATGCCTGTCAGTCTCTGCAGGGTGGTGGTGGGGTTGGCTTCAGTTCAATACTTCGCTGCCATTCCTATTATGCAGCTCTGTAACTTCTACACTACCAATGCCAATGCCAGCAAGCAAACATTCGGCACTGACAAATGCTTGTTTCCTGTGACTTTTCTTGTCTTATTATGCCTACTGTGCACAGCATGACGACAAGAAACTGTATTAAACTGTGGTCCAAGTGCACATTTTGGACTAGGTGGTGGGGAGGGACACCAAGTTAACATTTGTGGCAAGCCCGAGGACACGTGTTGTGTTAAGCACAAAAAACATATTTATGCTTAACTTTGCAATAAAAGTGCTTATGTTTCTATGATTGTGTACGTATTCGGACTGATGCTGCACATACCCACAACAATTGCCACAACATCACATACTGTAGCTTTGGGAAAAGATTTTTGTTCATAGGAACAAATTACAATGCTTGTCATTTGTGGATAGGAGGAGGAAATATATAAAGAAGGAGTAACATAAAACAAGAAGAAAGGTACAGTGTTTGTGGATACAGTAATACAGTGACTGGCAGTAACACATGACGGGGGCATGCAGGGTCAGGCAAGAGTATTCATACGAGAGGTGAAAGGGAGGGAGCATAAACATTACATAACACAAACCACTGAAGAAAAAGAAACAGGATATAAAAGCGGAAGAGGACAGAAACTCTTTTTATTTATTTATTTATTTTTTCTTATTTTTAGGGGGTGCGGATGAGGAAGAGTGACAGTAACAAAGGACACGAAAAAGAAAAGAAAAAATGTATCTGCTGTGCTGCCTGCCACATTGACAAATTATTCAGTCAATCAAAACTTATACAGCACTGGGCCCCGATTCTGCACTGCCACCACCACCACTACCCCCACAATGGAACTCCACCAGGAGTTCCAACACTTTTTGTTGGCCATCGATTAGTTTCCTCAGGTCCCTCCTGACCTCCTGGAAGAACTCTTCAAAGTCATACCACAGAGCTCCCACCTCTCTGAGCACAGCTGCCAGGTCTTCTTGGCTCACTGTCACATGACCGGCTGGGCTACTGTAGGCTGTGCGGGTTCATCATCATCACCACCAGCATGATGGCAGTGCTGCTGGTGGCTGTGAGGTGAGGGTGATGGTGATGCTGTTGCCTCCTGCTGCTGTCTTCTGGTGTGGCACCCCCTTCCAGGATGACGCTGATCCCCTTCCTCCTGCTGGCCCCCTTCCCTTTCTGGCTGCTCACTCCCACTACCTCCTCCTGCTGCCACCACCTCTTGCTGTTTTTTGAGTCACTCTGCAGGGTGGCAGTGCTGTAGATGGCTCCTTTGGCCACCAGTTCCAAAATGTCACCCTTTCTTCCCCCTGCTTACTGTTCTTCCACAAAGATTGCAGATCATCACACTGTCATCTTCAGTGTTTGTGGTGAAGAAACACCACACAGCTGACACTCTGTGGGGAGGGCCACCACCAGCTGATGTCCTGGGGGCCACATCATGCTCCTGGTGCGACAGCATGGTGGCAGGCACATGCTCCTGCTGGGGAGGGCAATGGGATCCTGCTACTGCTGGGGGGTGGGGAGCACATGCTCCTCACACTGCTGTGGGGGGGCAGCACCGGCTCATGCCGCTGCTGGGGAATGGGGACCACATGCTCCTGCTGGAGGGTGGGGCCATGTGCCTGCCTGGGGGGCCTCATACCTCAAGACCCACCTGTCAAGGCGAACACTGGGTCCTGCCTTCTTCCCAGTCCCCCTTGCCCTACCTTTCCCATTCATTATTTATACCCCCTCCAAAAAAGTTTTCTTAACAGAAAAGTAAAAACGATGAAAAAGAAAGAAAGGGAGTGAGTGAGAGAGGTACACACACACACACAATCATCTACACTCACAGAACAGAAATTATGAGCACACACCAGATATTCTAATTTCTAACACAATATAAATCAATTATTTTTAAACTAAATGGTGCATGAAACACACAATGGTAAATTAGAAAGGAAAACCTCTGCTGCCGGCTGCTTGCTTCTCCACTCTCCAAGTCTCCAGCTACCTATCAAAGGAACTGAATCACTCACTTCCTGCCTGTATACAGTCACCCATGTGACCTGCAGAGAGTAAGTCATGGGACAAGACCAATTTTGCCTAATTTCGCCTTATAATAATGCAAGGTGAAAGTTACTGTAAAATTAACAGGTGAAATTTTGCTGTAAGTACATCATTATGCAAAATATTTCATGAGGTGAAATACATGATTTCCCATACATTTCGCTGGTGAAATTAAATGTTGTAATATCTCTAACAAAGAATAACAGTGATAAAAAATCGCTACATTCATAAAACAATACTGCACTTAAACAGTGATAAAATGTAAAGCATGAATAAAATAAAACAGTAGAATATAGATGGCAAAGATGTTAAATGGGACCTTCAATGGTCCCCAAATGCCTGTCTAAAGAGGTATGCCTTTAACACCCTTTTAAAGGCCTCCATTGAGGGGGCATCCTTCAGTGCCCTGGGACGCGTGTTCCAAAGTAAAGGGCCGGTAACCTCAAAAGCATGATCTCCCAAGGATTTAAGCAATGCTCTAAGGACTGAAAGGAGATCTTCCTAAGAGGGGCAGAGGGGCTTGAGGACTGCAGAGGATTCAGAAGTCCAACAGATAGCCTGTGCCAAAACAATGTAGGCCTTTTAGATTAGTAAACCAACCTTGAAGGTAACATGCCACTTCACCAGCAGCCAGTGCAGTTCACACAGGACTGGGGTCACATGACTTGACCTCAAAAGGCCAGTTAGTAACCTGTCTGCTGCATTCTGCACCAGCTGCAAGCATCATAGGGTACCTCCATTGACCCTGAGGTAGAGCACATTGCAGTAATCCAACTTGGAAATCCCAGATGCACACACTGGTATTGGCAAATCTTCATGAGGATTAAGGGATTTACTGTAATCCACCTGATGTTCTTGAGATAGTAAAAGCCACTCAAGTTTACAGTTGACACCTGAACCTCAAATGTCAACCTCTCATCCAGAATGACTCCCATATTTTTAACCTTCATGGAAGCCAACAACCTAAAACACCCAAGCTGAAGCCCAATCTTTACTTTGGCTACTTCTGCACTGCCCTACTCCCCAGTTCAATCAACAGTACCTCAGACTTATCTGGGTTAAGTCTCAGCCAATCGGATGCCATCCAATTCTGAATCTCAGGCTAGTAAAAGTTTAGCACCTCAACAGCGTCCGGTGTCCTGGGTGCAAATGACAAATACAACTCGGTGTCATCTACATAACAGCGAAAACCTTCACTAAATTGCCAAATGATCCTTCCGAGGGACAGCATGTACACTGTGAACAACATACTGTAGATGAGGGGACAGATTCTTGAGGCATGCCACAGAGCAGTGGCATTGAGGAAGATGAGAAAGTTCCAGTCACTGCCCTCTACATCTTATCCCTGAGGTAGGACTCAAACCAGCAAATGACAGTGCCGGTGAGACTTCCGTATTCCCTCAGACAATCCAACAGCAACCCATGGTCTGCAGTGACAAAGGCTGAAGATAGATGAGGAGAATTAGAATTGATCATTCACCCCTACCCATTGCCCTGAGAAAAATAGAAACATAAAAGTTATTGGCAGAAAAGGACTGCTTGTCCCACCCAATCTGCCCAGACGGTCCCTACCTAGTCTGCCTCCACAGACCGTAGCTGGTCTCCAGTTACCCTTCCTCCACCCCGCCTATTCACTAATATTCCATTATGTCTATCTAATGCATGCATAAAGCTCCCTACTGGCTTCCCCTCCACCACTTCCACTGGCAGTCTAGTCCAGGTGTCTGCCACTCTTTCAGTGAAGTAGCAATTTCTCACATCCCTCTTTAACTTCTCCCTCCTGCTTCCTTACATGCCTTCTGGTTTTGTTGCTCTTCCTACTTTGACATAGGGTCTCCTTCTGCACCCTGTTCACTTGCTGTGAGGTGCGTGTAAGTCTCTATCATGTCCCCTCTCACTCTTCTTTTTTCCAGGGTGTTGAGATCCTTCATAGGATTTTGATGCAATGCTTGTCCCATTTTAATTGCCTTCCTTTGGACTGCACTCCCCTTGTCTGTGTCCTTTATGAAGTGTAACCTCCAGAACTGGAAATAATACTCCAGGTGGGGTCTCATCAGTGAGTTATACAGTGGCAACACAGTATAGGCAAAGATTGTAGCAGATTGAAAAATGCATGGGATAGGCATAAGGGAACCTTAGTGATAAGATGGGGGGTGTTAGAGCCCAAGATCAAGTAGGGTCTGCGGTAATACAGTAGGTAGGGAAAAATTGGCAGACTAGGTGGCCCAAGTGGTCCTTATCTGCTGACAAATTCTATGTTTCTATGTTGTTTCTCACTCCTTCTGCTGGTGATGCCTCTACCAATGCATCTCAGCATTGCACTGGCCCTACCCACTGCTTTGTCACACTGTCCTGCCACTTTGAGGTCATTAGAGATGATAACTCCAAGGACCCTTACCTACTTTGTGACTGACAGTACCACCCCATTGTGTACTGAGTTCCTGTATTCCTATGCCCTAGGTGCATAATTTAGCACTTTTTGGCATTGAACCCCAACTCCCATGTATTTGACCAATCCTTGAGTTCCCCAAGAACCCTATGCATTCTTTCCTCCCCCTCCTGATTCAGACAGTCACGCACAATTACTAATGCCATTGCAGTGCTGTACATAGATCTGAATTCAGATTGGAGGGGCTCATAGATGTCATAAACAGTAAGGTGTGCCTCCAGTTGCAGCACCAAAATCTTCTTAATAACCTTGCCTAAGAAAGGTACAGTAGGTTAGAGACAGAATAATAATTCACCAGAATGTCCAGGTCCAAAGATGGCTTCTTCAACAGGAGATGAACTATTTCATTTTCAATGCTACTGGGAAGATCCCCTCAGATAAGGAGCACCAAACTACTCCATTGCATACTGGGTCCAGCAGCCACATGCAACTCACTAGCAATCATGTAGTACCTGTGTCCAGTTCATTAAAAGTGGGCTGTAGTTGCAAAATAACCTTGCAATCCTCTTCCATCATAATTAGCTGAAACTCTTCCAAGACAGCTAAGCACATATAACAAGTGCAGATTCGACCCCACCGGGTTGTGACAGACTGCTTGGTGATATCCTGACTGAACGGAAGACACACTGTCCAAGAAGAATTGAGCAAACTCCTCACACTTAGCAGATGAACTGACTGCAGATAGGTTGAATTTAATAACCTGTCTACCATATGGAAGAGTTGAGTTGGTCAGTGCTTCCTGACCACAATCTCCCTGGACAGGAATGCTGCCTTTTTATAGGAGATTGCCCTTTGATACTCATTAAAATGAATCTTCAAAGCCAGTTTGTCCTCCTGGGGCATAGATCTCCTCCAGTGTCCCTCTAACCTCTGACTATTTGTCTGCAACACCCTAAACTCCCCATCAAACCATGGAAATTCCAAGCATGAGACCTGGGGGTCATACATTAGTGGGTGCTGCAGATTTGAAGGCCCCAGTGATGGCTCAGTTGTAGGCCATCACCGCTTTCTCTGAACCCATCTCACAAACTGATAACGTCTCCAAGATATCCATTAGTGCATGCAGTCCTTCTGGCCTAAGCTCTCTTAAAGGCTCTTAATGAATCATCTCAATAGTGGGTGGACTACACGAGGGACCCAAAAGGAGAACCTCACTGTGCAGTTATCCAACCAACTGACCAGACCAGTCTTGAGGTTGTTAACATCTAGCCCCAGGGGAAAAAATAAGTTGAAGGTATTTGCATTGGTGAGTTTTAGAAGTAACCTCTTGTGTAAGGCCCAGTGAACCCATCAACCAGTGGAAATCCTGTCCAAAATGCAAGACTTCATTGTTGACCCAGGCACTGGATTTTCCCCTAATAGTTCATCTAGATGACTCCAGTACCCTGTCAGCAATGAAGTCTGTGATTTCCTGCAGGAATTCCCACTTGTAACCCTAAGGCCAGTAAACTAGAAAGATGCTGTAACCTGCACCTGAACCCTTAGTCACATACACACATTCAAATGATGAGGTGTCCCCCTCTGGGTGCACAGTAAAGTTCAACTTGGATCTAAAGCAAATGGCCACACACTCCCAAATCCCTCCATGGGCAGCATACTGCAAAGAATCCAGCTGGGACTACAGCTTTCAGAACTGGGCCGGCATCAGCACTCAGTCAGCTCTCCACAATGCAATCCAGATAGATTGAGGAACCAGAAATTAAATTTGCAATAATGGCAGTCCTGTTCCTCAACAATTAAGCATTGGAAAGCACTACCCACAGTGGCAGAGTGAAGCAGCCAGCCTAATGGCTACCTGCCCACTCAGTCCAGTGGGAGCACTGGATATGGGAACAAAAAACCTCTGGTGCTCTCTAGGGCCCATCTTGTCCCAGGATGTCTCCTGGTCCTCAATATCCTAATAAAGCACCCATTAGCACCACCAGAACTCAGCTGCTGACCTCTCCACTTCTTCTTAATACTCACCTCCCTGCGCTAGTGCTGTGCTATATTGGGCCAGAGATCCTGAAAAGGGCATAGGTTAGGCAGCTGGGATGAGAAGAGGGTTCCACTGCCACACCCAACACACATTCTAAGGCTACTATAGTAAAACCAGAAAATAAACCCAATACAAACCTCCTCCCCAAACCATCCTCCAAATAAAATGAGCTACCCTCCCATAAAACCCACAAATACAACATAAATCAAACCACCCTCAACACCCACAGTACCCCAGTTTCCACACACAAATACATACAGCTACAGCCCTACTCAGGCACACCAATTCCCCTAACATAAATAACAATATTTCACATTTACTCTCAAAAGTCAAGCCATTCGCCCTAAACTAACAACTCAACAGCCCACAGCCACACTGAAAATAAGATTACAGATTCTTGTTAGTGGTGCCAGAGCACAAAATAGAAGCTGAGTGCACACAAGCAATGTCCAAAAGTGCTAGTGTTAAGGGGTAACAGCCCCATTTACTGTTATTCACGCTATTCCCACCAGAACTAAACCAAAACAATTTATGTGAAATTACCAATGCTGTTCTGTCACAACTGCCTATCACACAACCACTACCTAACCCAAGTAAACATAAACACAAAGTTTGAGCCAGCAGGCTCTCTCACCACCAACTGGCACACTTGTTACAATCCTCTTCCTCTGAATTTGTTCTCCTGGGGTCCAGAGTAGGCTTAAACAGGTAGCGCTATGCATCCAGCCCTGAAAGCAAATGGCAGACAGTCACTCCTGGGAGAGAGAGAGAGAGAGAACCAACTCAGGTATGCTCAAAAAACAGGCACCTGCCACCTCAGCAGTTTCCATGGCCCAATCCCTTGATCTCCAAAGATAGTTCACAATATTCACAGCTAGCAGCCCATGGCACTTTCCAGGGCCCAGATACTCCAACTCCATCTTCAGTCGCTACACCACAGCTCTATACCTTCCAATGTGGTTAGGCCCAGCCATCAGATAGCCCAAAGGATGCCACAGGACCTGCCACCCAATCTTATTTATTCATTTATTTATTTGAATTTTGTTGACTGGGTAGGTCCACTGAGACAAAGTTGTCCCTTTTTCAGGGGTGACCCAGGGAATATAAACATTCCATACATAAGATAAACATTGCTATACAGTGGGGGGAAACAAATTACACTTGTAAGTACAGGACATTAAAACATATAATGTACAGAGATACATTGTGACTTGTGGTTATACTTAATATATCATAAAATAAACAGTCAGGACAAGGAATCCAAAAATAGACGAGCTTAACATAATTACACATGACTAGAGTACTAGGTACTGTAGGTCTAGTAAAGGCAGTGCAGTACATACACATAAATATTGTCTGTTGAGCATTCTATACATGTATCTAGGAGAATTAAAGAGAGAAAAAAACCCATAGGTGAGGAGCTGAAATTGCCATGCTCAGTAAGACATATGGGGTAGAGGAAGGGGTAGGGTGATTGGGACAGAGGGCAGGCATAGAAAGGGAAGGAAGACCTGTGGGAGGGAGGGCATGTAGAACAAAGTAATGATTATTGACAGTCACAGATTGGAGGCTGAAAGACTATTGCTTTGTGTAATCTTTTAAATTGCGTAAGATATGTACATGCGAGTAGGTCCAGTGGGAGATTGTTCCATTTTTGAGGTGCATCAACAGAGAAGGATCTTTCACGAATAGCTAGTCAAGCCTTGGGTAGTTTTAGGATTGGATATTGAGAGGATCATAGGGATATGGTAAAGGGTTTCAGTGTGAGTAGGTTGGAGAGACTGAGTGGGGAAGGCAGGTGGATGAGCTTAAAAGTGATGCACAGCAAAGGGAATTCAAGACAAGCTTCAACTGATGGCCAGCCTACGGTATGAAGCATATCGTAGTGGTGGGTACGCGCAGGGACTGTTGCAGCGAAACAGGCTATTCTATGATAAGTTTGTCTTCAATCAATCAAATCAATCAAATCTTTATTTATCCAGGCAATCATCATTGAGCAAGCTCATTTACAAGATGGACCTGCTGTTGTCCAAGACAGTTATACATATATAGATTGAGAATACAAAGTACAACATGTGCAAAGAGTTACAAACAAATTTACAGAAAAGTGGTAGGTGCACGATATACATTCCAAGCGTTCTTGTAGGAACATACATGCATCACTCAACTTTGCTGTGGTATATACAAACTCCATGTATGCAGAAGTTGAGGTGGTATGTTTAGTCATTCTTAGTTAAGCCTCCATCAGAGGGTACAAATCTTTGCATTTCAGCCCTCAGTGACCGTTTACCATACTTGGGTGAGGGTTCTGGGCTGCATAGGGGCCCCTAATGAGGTCTGTATGTTCCGCTTAAATGGTGAGAGGAGAGTAATATGGGAGAAGTGGTGCCTTGGGTGCCAAGTGCCACTATGGCAGCTGACTAGTGGACTTGATTAAAATAGGGAGGGAGAAACTAGGTTTGTGGCTGGATGTGGTAAGGATATGGAGTGAACCGTCAACAGGACAGCTAGGAACTGTGGAAACACTTACAGATTTCGGCAAACATTTTGTCATAAATGATCCTAAACAGCACAAAACTGACAGGAGAGCTGAGTCTCAAGGATCTTTGTACCCTGTTCCAGATCATAGGCAAAGCGTGGCTTATGGTAGCCCTGCCAAAGTGGGTACTGATCCTGGGGATTTTCAGAGAAATTAGTGAGTGGCTTCTTAGTGCATAACTACTGATTGAGCTCAGGGGGAGGCAGGCAACAACGTAATCTGGGAGTTTGTTGGCAAGGGCTTGGAATGTCCAGAGTGCTGCATTTCTACACCGCCTATATTGAAGGGAAGGCCACCCTATGGCTGCATATAAAGAGCAGTGATGTGTGGATGATGGGAGACCAGTTATAAATCTTAGCTCTCTGTGGTGCAGGACATCCATCTTAATACTCACCTCCCTGCACTAGTGCTGTGCTATATTGGGCCAGAGATCCTGAAAGGGCATAGGTTAGGCAGCTGGGATGAGAAAAGGGTTCCACTGCCACACCCAACACACATTCTAAGGCTACTATAGTAAAACCAGAAAATAAACCCAATACAAACCTCATCCCCAAACCACCCTCCAAATAAAATTAGCTACCCTCAGAGATGGAGCATTGGCCATAGATAATGTCGACATAGTCGATTAATGAGAAGAAAATTGATTGAACAAGCTGTCTTCTTGCGTCTGCGGTCAGAAGGTGTTTAATTCTGAAGAAGAGGCCAAGCCTCTGCCTAAGCTTTTTCATCAGTTCTTCTGTGTGCCCTGCAAAGGAGAGTTTGTTGTCCAGCCATATACCCAGATATTTGAATTTAGGCACAAACTCAAGATCTTCGCCTAGAAGGGTAGTTATGGGAGGAAGGGTACCAGCAGCAGCAGAGTAGGCCCTAGTGCTAAATGGGTAAAGAGCATGGCCTTAGTTTTTTTTTGCATTTAGCAGTAGGTTTTTGCTGAGAAGCTGATGCTTCAGCGTATTGAATTCAGTTTGTAGATCTGTGCATGCGGCTCCAGGGGAGTCACGGCTTAGATAGAGCACCGTAACATCAGCAAACAAGTGAATATTGGCTTCTATAATGCCTAGGTCCAAGTTGTTAATGTAGATGGCGAACAGTAGAGGGCCTAGTATGGAACCCTGTGGGACTCCTCTTTTTATTGGTTTGAGAGGAGAGAGCTCACCTTCAGCCTTAATTTGTTGCTGCCTATCAGAGAGATAATCCCGGAACCAGTCCAGTGAGGTTGAGTTCATACCTATGGTTTTTAAGGTGGAGAGAAGTAGGCAGTGGTCGACGGTATCAAAGGCCTTGCTGAGGTCTAAAAACACAGAACAAACAAATTTTTTGTTGTCAAGGTCCCGTTGCCAGTCATTAGTGACTTTGGCCAGCGCCGTAACAGTGCTATGCTTTGCTCTAAAGCCAGAATGCATGGGGTTAAGCAATGTAGAGTTGTCTAGAAATGATCTCAGCTGTAAATCCATGACTTTTTCCAACATTTTTGAGAGTATAGGTAGAAGGGAGATTGGCCTATAATTGTTCAGGTTGCATGGGTCCCCTGCTTTAAATAGGGGGATAACATGAGCGGTTTTCCATTCCATGGGGATAGAGCCCTGGGCTAGGGACAGGTTGAATAAGTGTGATATAGGTGGGGAAGTATGTGGTATGCTATTTTCAGAAAGTATGGGTCGAAGGAGTCAGCTCCTGCACTTTTTCTGGTATCTAGCCATAGCATAAGGTCTTCAACTTCTTTTATGGTGGTTGGGGAAAAGGAGAAGATCGTATCTTTGTTACTTTGGTCTGGAGGCTGGGCGGTGAGCTGTGGACAGAGACTACTTACTGGTGCATTATCAAATGCCATGCCTGCAGTGGCGAAGTGGTTGTTGAAGGTTTGAAGAATTTCAGATTTATCACTGATAGTGACATTGTCGATGGTGATTTTGGAGGGTAGTGCATTACCTGGAGAGTGCCCAGACAGTTCCTTTATGGTGGACCAGAATTTGGTTGGGCTGTTGGATGCGGATAGTAATTCGTTTTGATAATAATTGGCCTTGGCCTCTCTGACCATTTTCGTGCAAGCATTTCTAGATGTCCTAAAGAGACACCAGACCAATATTGCTGAGCTTAGTTAGTAGACATTGGTGATTGATGAGATCAAAGGCTTTCATTAAGTCCACAAAAGTGGCCCCTGTTGTAAGGCCCTGATCCATGGCCTGAAGAATATCCATTGTGACACGCAGGAGGGCAGATTCAGTGCCATGTAGTCTCCGGAAACCATGCAGATGTATGGTTAAGAAGTTAGTCTGCTCAAGGTAGGAATAAAGTTGTGTGTAGAGTATCCTTTCTTGTATCTTAGCTAGGGGGCATAAGAAAGAGATTGGTCAGTAATTCTTTACTAGGTCAGTGAGTCCACTTGTGTATGGGGACCACTACCACAGTGTTCCATTTGTCTGGTATGGTTTGTGTGAGTAAGGATACTGGGTAAGCTATTGCAGGAGCTGCTATTTTTGAGGAATTTAGGTTGGAGTGAATTGAATCCTGGAGAGCTGTCCGAATTAAGGCCATTTAATAACTTAAGAACCTCAGAATGCATTGTGAGTTTTAGATGGAAAGGGGGATCACTTTCTTATTCATTAAAGAGCCTGTCGATACCAGACAAGAGTCCTCCCTAGTTCCTCTAGAAATTGTCCAGAGATCAGCTGCTCACTATGTGTATCCTTGGCCACTGTAAACTTGGAAACCTAACAGATTTATGGGACGCTGAGAGTTAAAACTCATAACCAGGTTAATACTGCACAGTAAAATGGCACCATGGCACCACTGCAAACCTATGCTTAAAAATTAAAAATACATCCTTTCTGCTACTTACTCACTGCGGTCCCTTACTATAGTTACATGTTTAACTCACCAATATACTGATTTAAAAGTTAACTACAAATTACCTAAAAAGCTGCTGGTATCTAAAATACAACTCCACTCTTCTGCTCAATTTACAGAACTTTTAGCTTGTCCTGCAAACTATAAAATGGAGAAGAAGCTCAAGACAATACAGGAGTCCTGAGTTCCTGTGATAGCCTGCCCAGCATGGCGGCCATCTTTAATCTGATACTATGATATGTTTAAAAGAGGAAAGGTGACATATTAGATGAAATGGGCATTCCTAAACATGTGCAATTTCTTAATAGGAACACAGAAAGCATTTAGAATGGGAGAAGCTTGGATAACCTATCATGGTCTTCTCCCTCAGTTAATCAAAAGTCATGGTCTGTTTCTTCTGCATGACTGAAAGAAATGGTGAATGGCAGTTCTCTCCAGTTCTAGAAAATATTCAGTTTGTGAATGAAAAATATAATTGCCTGTTTTAAACAAAATGCAATTAGCTATTACTCCCCCATGTATTCTTAATGATAAGTTATCAGCACCTGTGTTATTTTTACCACGACCAATTAAAACATTTTTTCCAACTTGTTTTTGAGCATTGTAGATATATTTTGATCAGATTGCTTATACTGTATGTACAGCATTCTGCAGACAGATACTAAGCTTGGCATGTATTCATGAATGTTACCTCCTGTGTTACAATTTTACTTTGCCTTTACTAACCTGATTCACCAATGTGCCATTGAACATGATATATTGCTTAATCAGGTTAGTTAGGGCAAAGAAAAGTGGTGTTAGTGCAGGAAATAAAGATAGGCCATCAATTCATAACAGCAGGGGACTGCTTCTGGGGTCCCAGGTAACATTCCACCATCCTTGAGAAAAACAGGTTGCAATCCAATTGTCCATACTGTGGTAGCCATTCCATTTAGAAACACAGAAAACATGATAGCAGATAAAGATTCAAGGTCCATCCAGCCTGCCAAGATTCCAAGCTATACTTTACTACTTTAATTATTACTGAATGCATAGATTATTTAATTCTAATTATCTTCTACAACAGCCTCCCTTGGTAATCAAGTCCTTTTTTTCCACAAGCTTGTCTGTAAAGTAATACTTTCTAAGATCCCTTTATAATTATTCCTCTACTGGTCTCCACCAATGACCCCTATTCATTGTGTTGTTATTTCTGGTAAATAGAACCCCACTATCAATCTTGTTTCTTTCCCTTAAGAATTTGTAAGTTTTAATCATGTCTCCCATTTTCCTTTTGTCTTTCAAGGTGTACGTGTTCAGGTCTGTCAGTCTTTCCTCATATGATTTCCTTGCTCTCTTTTCCTGTCCATGAATCATTTTTTCCCCTGCTGTCACTGACTGGTTCTCTCCCAGAAATCAGTCTGCATGGCTACCAGTTTTCACAGCCATTCTGACAACTGAATGGTCACCTTAGTATGCTGCTACCCCTCAACTTGACTCTCACTCAGAATATCTTTAGGCATGACTCCTACCAGAGCCAATGCTTACACATACAGTGCCCTTTCCCAAAAAGCAACTAACCCACCACTTTAGTCAAAGCTAAGAACACTGTTGCTTCAGATATGGTAGCTCAGTAACCTTTCTCTTCAGAAATATATCATGGACTTGCCAATTTACCCCAGGTTATCTATACCTTGAAAGAGTCAATCACAGAAAGTATGAAGTATATAAAAATAGCATTTAATATTCTACCATCTTTACATATGCTACAGGATTATGCATATTAAAGACTATCGGGAATAGAGTATTCTACAGAGATGAAAAAATAACACATTTGAAATGACAGAGATCACACAGAAAATCTTAACTCAAAGCAAACTAATCTTCTAAGTAGAGGAGAAAAAGCCTACCTCCAACTGGGAACTGGTGCGTTATAGCAGACTCAAACAAATGCACAACAGAAATATCTTTGGCTGGCCAGCCCACTATACCTGCATCATCAAACATGCCTCTCAAAAATCATACCCTGAATGTTCCTTTAATATGTGAGGGTCATCTCTTCCCAGAACTGGTCCAAACTGGTTTTGTGGATTAGCTTTGACTTTCATTGTTTCTCCAGCTCGTTGACTGGCAGGGTGCTATCTAAGTGGACAAGCCTTTTGTTTATGGTTAAAGCATAGCCTTTTTAGATGAAAAGGGGCTTAGCCATTGACGTTTAAATAAAGCAAAGAACCTTTATGGGATAGGAACTGCTATTGTCCCCACCCAACCTGCTTGTACTCTGAGAACAACAGAAGAATGCCATTTTCAGTTCTTAGCTCACCTCCCACCTCAGTTGAAATACTTTATAGAAGCATAGATGATAATAAAAATAAAATAATGCGTAGTTGTCACACCTACATTTTACTTCTTCCAGTCTATCCCAATCAGCGTACAGTACCCTAGGTAAGGTCTAACCAAAGACTGATATATGGGCAATATCACATGTATATTCCTACTTTCAACTCTCCTACCTATACAACCCAACATCTTAGTAGCTTCACTGTATGGTTTGTTGGACTAATTATGCATTTTAAGGTAATTGCTTATAATAACCCCCATCTCTGGTTCCTTTGTGGACTTAGAAATTTGTATCCCTTCCATTCAGAGTAATTTACACATGTTTTTTTTTTCCAATATGCATAACTTTACACTTATTTGCATTAAATTTCAACTGCCAGATTTGTGACCTTCTTTCCAGCATCTCTATACCCTTGTCCATTTCTTTAATCTCTTCCTCACTATCCACTCTTCTAGAGATTCTCTTGTCATCTGCAAAAAGGTATATTTGACTATGCATTCCTTCTCCAATGTCACTAATATAAATATTGAATATATGACCAGACCTTACACCAAGCCCTGTGGCACCTCACTTGTCATTGCTCTGTCTTCTGCTTTGACCCAATTCACTACTACTCTCTGATTTCTGCCCCTCAGACAGCTAACAAGTCATGTGATGAGCCCTCTCTTTACACCTAGGTCCTCTAGCTTCTTTGGAAGTCTCCTATGTGACACAGAATCAAAAGCCCTTTTAAACTTGATATATATCATGTGTACTGCATGCCCCTTGTCTGCTGTCTTTTTTTACTCTGTCAAAAATACCAACAAATTTGTCTGAGACAATCTACCCAATACAAAGTCATGCTGTTTGTTGTCCTATAGTCAATATGACTCAAAGTACTCAACTAACTGTTCTTCTACAATTGTTTTCCAAAGATTACAACAAACAAAGGGGAGACTAACTGGCCAGTGATCACCATGCTCTTCCTTGTCCCCACACTATTTGGGGGTCTAGCAAACCTTTCTTTCTTGGGAGCCCCAATCCATTACCTTCCTGTGCCTGATCAGTTGGGGCTGCACCTTGTTGAGTGTCTTTATAACATTATGATGCCATTTTGAAAGTTTCTACCTAGCCCAGTAATACTGCTCATAGATGTTTTCAACAGGTCTCACAGAGTGAAATAAATACTTTTAAAATATTTAAAATCCAATTGACTTGCATTAACATTGGCCTCCTAAGGGTAGTCAGTTAGTATACCCCAGTGGCCCCAGATCCTTAGGGTACCTGATGTAGGCGGTAGGTATATTGCTATGTGTACTGCAGATCTCAGGCACTCAGCTGCTGCAAAAAAGTGCTTACAGTACATTCAAGCATTGTCAACATATAACTTGTTGCTTTATGAAATAATTTGAGATGCATTAAGTGAGAAATGTCATTTACAGAACCCGAATTGATTTGTTTGTTTCTTTGTTTGTTTGTTGAATTTTGTTGACCTGGTAAGGCCACTGGGCCTAGAAGTCCCTTTTTCAGAGGCAACCGGGGGTGGGAGGGGGGATACAGATGGTAAGCAACTGAAATTGAACCAGATTAAGCTGTTGATGGTATTTTTAGTGAATGAGGGAAATTTGGCCAGGACACCGGGGAAATTCCCCTACTCTTTTCGATAAGTGCCATGGGATCTTTAACATCCACCTGAACTACCACCAATCCAGGCAGATGGGACCTCGGTTTAACATCTCATCTGAAAGACAGCACCTCAGAAGTGCAGCACCCCTCTCATGCTGCATTACAGTGTCAGTACTGGGATATTAACCCAAGTGCCAGATGTGGGAACTGAACCCACAGCCCTCTGATCTCCCGGGCTAAGAGGCGAGTGTGCTACCTACTGAGCTACTGACACTTTTATTGATTTGTTTTTAACTTGTGTCATTTCAATACAAACATATGTTTTGCAAAATATGTTTTTTAAAGAATATGTGCAATAAAATGAAATTCAGGCAACACCACACAACAGGGAAAAAAACAATGATGTATTACTGCATATGAAGGAAACTGCAAGCACTTCAGTACCGGTTATTTTCTTGTCACTCCTCTATTTTACAGTATGATGGATAGTTCTGTCTACTGCACTAATGTAAAACTGAACTGCCACCAAGAACTACAGAAGGTTGTGAAGTAGATAAAATTCCAGTCTGTCAAGGCTAGTAACCTCAGTTCAAATCAATGTATGAACTAAAATAAATGTAGTGGTTTCAGCTCAGTTATCAGAGAACATTTTGCATTGCAAAAAATTCTCATGCACTCTGCACAGCCGTGAGTCTGTGCTCAGATGAGAAACAGTACTTAAAAAGCACATCACTGCATCTTTTATAGCACTGAGGTTCATCATGCAGGGGTTATTAAGAAGAAAAGGTAACCCCTGGCCATTGTAACCAGCCACCCATTGGAATATCAATAACATGGAATAAGTCACAAAACAATGCAGTATAGTGAAGCAAATCCATTCCACTTGCAGCTGCTGTACCTGCTCATACAGTATGCAGATTATACTGCACTAATATGGTTCACAAACATCTGCTTTACTAATGTGGCGACTGTAGACATTTTGCTGCAGAAGAAAGAGAACAATCTGTTGAAGATTCCTGTGAGGCATATAGGAGCTTTGTGATCTTTTGAAGGCCAGTTCTATTGTTACAAGCTCAATTACTACTTTAAAAATGTATGTTTATATCAACTGTTGTTTGTATTTGTTTTCACTGTCTAACTAATTGTGGTTCTACTAGTGTTATAACTGTGAAGCACCCTAAGCCTTTGGGAAAGGGCCTCCACTCTTTAAATAAAGTTGCCTTGCCTTTCCGTTAAACGTGGTTGTCTGAAGTATTGTGTTTCTACAGTTATGCATTTCAGTAAATGTTTTGTTATTAGTTGTCCTCAGAAAGAAAACCGCAGTATGGAATGAATGTTTCAGTTGAATTGTTTGAATTGCTCCTGTTTTCCTGCTATTCTTTATGTGACTCGCCTCTCCCTCCCCGATTGGTAATGATAGCCAGCAGGGTGGGGTTTGGGGGTTTAAATCTCCAACTAACCAGATGCAGTGGCATCTGTAATGGCAGTCAAAGTGTGGGCAAGGTGTGGGATGAGTACAGTGGAGTTAGTGGAGTGTGTCACACTCCACTATAACCCAGTTTACTAGCACATTGCACTGTTTTCATGCGCTAGTCATTAACAACTGATTGTGTGTTAGCTCTGCATGAAGCCCTATATGTCTATATCTGACTCATGAGCTGCTGTATGTTTGCACCAAGCATTGGTAGCACTGTAAGCTGCTGAACCTGCAGACTCATGATCTGCTGTATGTATAACTACAAGCTGCTATTGAATGAACTATGAGCTGCTGTTCCTGTACAACTGGTGTTATTTACTATGCTAACCCTGCTTTTCACCTGCCTGCAATACCTTCCAATTGGACTGTTTCAATTGCTCCTACTTTCCCACTGTGCTTAATGCAAACTGCGTTTCTCTCCCCTGGTTGGTAATGGCACCCAGCAGGGTGGGGTTTGGGGGTTTAAATCTCCAACTAGTCAGATGTGGTAGTGTCTGTAAGCAGCAGACAAAATGCGGGCAAAGTGAGAGGCAAGTGCATTGGAGTTAATGGAATTCATGGAGGCAGTCGGGCTGGGGCACGGTAGTAAAACTCTTTTTTTTGCTGTATACAGTAGATTTTTGCTCCCTCATTACAAACCTCCACCTTACTTAATAATGGAGGAGACATTAGTCTCTTGTTTACTTCCCGCTATCCCGGGACACCAAATCACAGTCGCACATGTGCAGGGAGGCACAGGCCCTCTGAGGCCTCAGTAACAGTCCTCTCCTTCCACCCCTGGCCTAGTGCTCAGGTTCCTGTGGCTTGGCTTTGCCACCTAGCCTCCACCAGGAGGCAGCCAAGAGCTGGGAAACCTATGCATCCCTCCCCAGAGAGGAGAGCAGCCTTGTGTCCACTCAATACAGCTCCTCACCCTCCCCCCCCAGCTGACCACTGGTGGCCCAAGCTTGCTCCAGAACTCGGGTCGCTGGCATGGCCTGAGGTGTGGCATTCAATGCCTCAACCCTCAGCGCCACTGGACCGGCATACTAAAACTTTTGTTTGTTTTAACTTTTAAGATTTTGCCAAACAAGGTCTATATTTCAGATTTTTTACTGATATGCCTACTCACTAGTAGCTCACCTTTAAAAGGATCTACTGTACAAATGCAACTTTAGATACTTTGTCTGCAAACTTCTTTGGTTTTAACTTATATTGAAAATTTTTCATGGGTTCATAGTGCCAATTTATTGTTTGAATGTTAGGCTAGATAGAATCACTCCTTTAGTCTTATTAGTGGGAAATTAAAATTTACAAAAAAGGAATTGTTAAGATTAGACATGACTTAGAAAACATACATATTACTATTATTGATGCTGGCTGGTTATGTGCAACCTAAACACAGTGAATTTTTTGAGAAAGTTTTGCATGTACATGATAAACATGCTATTTCATTTGTTCATGTTAACATGCAAATCATTCTACCCAAAACTGATCAATTTCAGGCTTGGGCCAGTAGTAATGTGTTTGATGTAATCACAGTTTCAGAATCCTGGTTATCCAGAAAAATATCTGATTCTTCTATTAGCCTAGAGGGTTTTAATTTGTGTGGTTGTGATTGTAAGGCTGAACATGGTGGCGGTGGGGGTAATGATTTCTACTAGGTCCACTTTTTTCCTAGTTAAGGATCAATTTTATTCATAATCATGCTGTCACTGACTTTCTTCCACTAATCATTTGTATAGGAGGAGTTAAACAACTACATTTAGACACTTTCTACATTCCTCCTGATCATTCCTCTAAAGGGTTAACTTTGATTTGGATTATAAAGCCTCAGTTTCTACATCCAAAGAAATAATTCTGTTAGGGGATGGAAATGTGAACTGGTCAGACAAGACCAGTGTTAAAACTGGGCACCATCTAGCTAGTCTGAACCTGGAGCAGGTTATAAACTCAACAACCAGGTATAACTACAAAACAGAGCTGGCCCATTGGTGCAGCGGTTAGATTTCCATATGCAATGCCAGCGACTCCGGTTCGGAAATGAACCCAGGAGCTGGAGGGCTGGCCGGGGGAAGGAGACTTTTTTTTTTTATCATAGAATAATTTTATTGATTTTCTTTCAATACAGCATAATAGAATAAAGCCAAACAAGAACTGCTGTATATAGATGAAAGTTCCAATAATGAACAAGTGTTCTTAACAGCTAAGTCACCCATAAACAACAAGGTATAGACATAGAACCTCTATGCGCAAGCACTGAGGCAAGGGTTACCCCAAAGGGCATTTGGCTGGGAAGCCAAGTTTCAAAGAAATACAAAATCACACATGACCCCACAATGCAAAGCATCATGGGTTGCATATGCAAATCACCACAGAATATTATGCTGGATAACAGCTTACTATTCATATAGCATCTGAGGAGCAAAATAGGAGTGTTATAACAGTCAAGCAGTAATCATCATCATACCACAACTCAAACCATGCAGCACAGAACTTATAGTAATAGAAACAGAGGAAAATAGAGAAAGCCAGGATGCCTAAATCAAGAGGATGCTTGGGGGGGAGATTCATATTAAAGTCCCCAAACCACAAGGAAGTTACTGGAACAGGGTTACCTGGGGGGGGTCTTGCTGGAATGGAGCACAGATGGGACTGCAAATAGGGACCCCATTTCTTATGGAACCTGGGAAGCTGATTTGAGCCAGCAAAAGAAAGTCATTCAAAGATGGCCAGCATGGATAAAGCCCCATGCCAGGTCACCAAGGAGGGTGGATATGGCTGTCTCCACCTCATCAAGCTGGCTCTCTTGGCTTCCATCACTGCACAGAGGACCCATTGTCTTAGAGGTATTGACTAAGAGGTCAGGTTTGAGGAGTCTCTGAGCAGGATAAATGGGGATGATAAGTCCAGTCTCATACCTACCACCCGGGTCGTCGGAGTGCCAGCCGGGGGTAGAAGGGTGGAGTGTCCCATGGACAGCTCTCCTTCTCTGGAGAGGGTGGGTGGAGAAGTGTCTGGCATGCTGAGGACTCCTGGTGGAGGCCAGGAGACACTCACGCTACCGGCGCTCGTTATACAGGGAGGCGCGCGGACACTGGCATCATTGCACGTCCCTGTCTCTAAAGAGAACACAGGAAAAAGAGCAGGTGGGGTGGGATCCATTGTCTACATGAAGCCCTCCTTGGGGCTTTGATTAGCCACCACCTGCAGTCCCCAACCAGTCACTAGTCCCACTTGCTTCTAAAATAGGGGCGTTGCTGTGGCCCCACCCTCCGGGGGGTAAGCCAGGGGTAACTGCGGGACAAGGCAGCAATAGCTGGCGGTGTAAGCTCCGGGGACCATGACCAGGGCAGAAGAGTAAAAGTGGACCTGCCAAAGAAATAAAAAATATGAAAAAAAACAAAAAAAAGAATTTGCGCTGTACGTTTGTTATAGAGAACTGAAACCCAACTGCGGAAATACATTCCAAATCCATACAGAGAGAGGATCTGATGCAAACAGCCCCATTATACTGAGTCAAAGGTCTTGGAAAAATCCAAGGCTAGAGCTGCCATCAGGTTATTAGATTGTGAAGCAAGCCATTTAAGGTTGAGAGCCAGTCTCAGGTTGTCAGCCCTGGACTTACCCTTTTGAAAATCAGTTTGGGAGGGGTGAATCAGTAATGGAAGGATGGGTGCCATCCTGTTAGCCAGAGCTTTGGCAACTATTTTTGTATCAACCGAGAGCAGAGATATGGGACAGTAGTTGGCATAATCGGTTAGGTCAGGGGATATTTTTGGAATCAACATAACTAGGGCTTCCGTCTTGGTAGGAGGAAGTAGACCAGCACCGTGAGCAGCCTGTAGAGCTTGGAGAAGGGGAGATTTGATTTCTTCATGTAAAGCCTGGTAAAGTTCGACAGTCATGCCATCAGGGCTGGGTGCTTTCCACTTAGCCAACTGGAAGAGAGAGGAGCAGAGCTTGTCTGCCGTGATGGGGGCATCTAGCCTTTGACATGCTTCCAGGTACAACTGGGGGAGAGGGACACCCTGGAAAAAACTCTGTCAGGCCTCTGACCATCCGCGGTTCATCTAGGATCGATTTAGATTGATAGAGGGTCTCGTAAAAGGAACGCATTGTGGCATTGATAATCAGGGGGTTAGTGACAAGTTTGCACTTGGCATTTTTCAGCACATGAATTCTGGATGCTGCCTGCTGTTTCCGTAAATAGTACGCTAGCAGTTTGCTGCTTTTGTCACTTCCATCCCAATACTTGTGCTTTGATCGGATAAGCTTCTATTAGGCCTTGTGTTGGAAAATAGTACTAATACGGTATTTTAATCCAGTAATAGAATGGATGAGAGTATGATCTGTTTGTGCAGAGGCCTTGAACCTCTTCTTGAGTTCATAGAGTTCCATCTGCAATGGAGCTACCTGTAGGCGGAGGGCTTTATTCTTAGCAGCTGCATATGGGATGATTCGCCCCCGCAAAGATGCCTTAAAGGCTTCCCAGATTGTGCCCGGGGCTACTTCCCCTGGAACAATAATGCTAAAAAAAGTTTTGCCTCCTCCTTCATAGCAGCACAAAACACTGGGTCGGAGATGAGCCGGGAGTTACCCTTCCATCTAGTGGATGATGGTCCCTGGGCCAATGGGAAAAAGGTGCACAGAATCGGAGCATAGTCCAAGATTAGGATATTATCAATCTTGGTCCCATCTATACAATTAGCTGCCTCCCTATTGGCCAGCCAAAAATCTATATGACTGTATGTGTTATGCACAAGGGAGAAAAAGGTAAAGTCCTTCCCAGTGGGATTGTCCCTCCTCCACAAATCAACCTGTCCCCATTCATTGGTTAATTCCTGTTGCGCAGTCCTAATCTGGGGATACGCTTGGGGGGTGGGGTGAGATTTATCCAGGAAGACATCTAGAACCAAGTTGAAATCTCCTCCGATAAGGATAGGGATATCATTCTGCCCACCCATCAGAGAATCCAGGGCTTGAGCAATGTCAGCTACAAATTCCGGGGAGTCCGTAGTGGGGCCATAGGCATTTACTACAATAAAGTTGCCCTCCGGGATATGATAATTTTACTGCTATCCACCTCCCCTTAGAGTCCTTTCTAGTGGTTTCAACCACCAAAGGAGAAACTTTATGGATCAGGATTGCAACTCCTTTGGATTTTGTGGTGGCTGAACTGGCTAAAACCTGACCCACCTATGCTTTCCGCAGCCACTGCAAAGTCTTAAGTGTGAGGTGTGTTTCCTGGAGTAAGGCGATATCAGCGTGCAATGAGCGAAGATGATGTAATACTTTAGTGCCCTTAATCGGATGATTTAACCCCCTGACATTCCAGGAGACACACCTCCAGCCATGAGTAGGATCCTTCGACATCCTTCCAGAAATGGAATGAAAGTACATGTACCTCCTCCGGAGATAAACTTCTGTGGGTAAGGCCAAAAGAGTGCCAACTCCCCACAGGTAAATTCGGAGCTGGAGGAGTGTGGTATGATGCAATAAAATATAAAGAAGAAAAATTGCTTGATGTAGTAAGCCTAGGTATAAAGGAGATGAAGAGTTAAATGCAAGAAACAACAGCAGAGCAAAAAATACTGAACTATCTATATATCGGAGCAAAAGTTATACACTTAGTAATAATTATTATATTGATACGAGAAAATGCAAGAAATGGGCTAGTTTAATATGAACAGCCAAAAGCGTAAATATGCTAAGGGATGGAGAGATATTGTGAAAGAGATCTTCACCAATAGTGGGAGATCTCAGCTCTGCCCCATGAAAAGTACTCTAGCAACCAACAAAACTGAGCCTCCCCAGAGGGGAATGCAAACCCGGGGCAGGTATCTCGAGCCTAGGGAATGTAGGGGAAGAAGTAGGGAGGAGGGTGGGGACCCATGGGAATGAATAAAGGGAAACGGGGGGAGGAAGTGAGGAGGGGGGTAAGTCCCCAACCAGTAATGAGTATGTACTGGTACATATGCAGGAAGAGGCTGGTTTAGCCTATCCACCCAGCAAACAGGCAGAGGTCAGGTCGAAGATAACTTAGTAGCAGGGGCTATCCCTGAGTAGAATGCAAGTAATGGAGAGAGGGACCCGCCTGCCCCTTCAGTACAGGCCCCAAAAGGGATTGAGGACAGGGTCCTGTCTACTCCCTGAGAAGGGAAGTAGAACCATGTTCAGGTCTAAAAGGAGGTGGCGCACATCGACAAATGATCGAATGGCCCCAAATATTAGGGGAAGCTCAAATATCAACCTGAGCAAGTAAAGGCACCACTTCAGAGAGGGGCTCCTGCATTTTGCCACCCTAAAAGGAGGAGCAAAACAATACACATTATTGAATGAACCAACTAATAGAATAGTCTTAGAACAGTTAAAAAAAAAAAGCAAAAATTTCAGCAGCAGAAAGTCAGGAGCCCCTGAAAGTCATAAAATCTTGGCCCTGTGATCACTCAGGTAGTGAGCAGGGCATTTGCATAGGAATGGAGCCCAGGCTTGATGAGCCCCTCCATGGAAGAAGCCTCCACTATTGACTCATCAGGGATGTCAGCCCAGTCGGGAGCAAGTGTGGTGTCCATCAAGATCTGCATTCACAGTAGCATAGCTGGGGTAATCCTCTGAGGCTGTATCCTCATGGGAGACCTTTGCAGGTGGGGCCAGAAGAGAGTGATCCGATGAGGGGAGATGTTCACTGGTAGAGCACTACCTTTGGTGCAGAGAAGAGCTTCTATTGCATGCTGGTAAAGCTGGGGTTTGCAAGAGAGACAGAAAAGCACTGTAGGAGAATCAGGACAAGGATTAATACTAGCTGTTTTTACTGGGCTAGGGAAGAATTAACCGCTGGGCCAGTCCGTCCCGAATCATGATCCCCCTGGACCAATGCTTTCCCAGATTGGTTCCTAGTAGAGAAGGGTGTTCCAGCAGGTTCCCAAAGCTTTCTGGGAGATGTAGTTGGGGGGGTGTAAAACAGGCCAGAATTTAGCAATCCATCTTTCCACTTCCTCAGGATGTGAAGCCAGCAACTGCCTGCCATCCTTGGATACCTGAATCTGGGTAAGGTTTTTGTGTCTGTATCAGAAGTCATGGTTTTGGAGATACTTTTTGAGAGGAAGAAAAGCTTTCCTCCACATAGCAGTGCCCTTGGCAAAATCTCTGTAGAAGAAGATGCAAGCTCCTTTCCATCTAATCTCTCCTAGGTCTCTGGCCAGTCTGAGGAGTCTTTCTTTGGTGGAGTACCAAAGCAGGTAGGCTATTATGGGTCTTGGGTTCTGTCCAGCTCCATCTCATCTAGTGGACAGTCGGTGGGCTCTTTCCACTTCAGCTGGCCCTTGCCACCTATCCCCCAGCATGAGGAATGACTTCATTGAGGTACTTCTCCATATTAGAGCCCTCTGAGCCTTCAGGGACGCCTAGAATATGAATGTTGTTGTGTTGCCCCCGATTTTCTTGATCCTCTGTGCCCTCCCAGAGTTCTGCAAGTTGAGCCTAATGCCTCTGTAATCTCTGCCATACAGCATCCTGTTTGGCCTCCAGGGACTCGGCCCTTTGCTCTGCAACATTCATGCAGTCTTGTAAGTATTTTACATCTGCCGCTGTGCCTGTAAGTGCTGTGCTGATGTTATCCACCCTTGATAAGAGAGTTTCAAGCATGTGAGTGATTTGCTGCAGTGATTCTGCCACCAAGGTAGTTTGAAGGGGTGCTGTGCCTTCCAAGAGTAGAGGGAGTGGTAGAGACTGTGCCATTGTAGTTCACCACCGATGCAGTTACCATTGGTGTGCACACTAGTTGCAGGTTGTCACGGCACAGAAAACAGGAGGGCAAACAAACAAGATTAAATTAAGCACCAGGTGGGAGGCTTATAGGCCTGGGTTCCAGGACGTCTTCTTAGGATACTGACGCTGCTATTCGAGCAAATAAGTGACAGATCCACCGTAATTGCAGCATCGGCCAGTTGGGGAGTAGAGTACCCATTGATTAAGGTTTATTGTCAAAGGCAATTCCCCAGGATTGAGGTAACTGACCGTGGGTTGCAGCCCTTCACGGAGAGAACTTGAGAGTTAGGCAGCCATCTCATTGGTGGCCAAGCTACGCTGCCCGAGGGAATGAGACTTGAGCATCAGTGGGACAGCTAGTCTTTGGGGGGGGAGGGGGGAACCAGGGCTCAGGGCTTGTCTGACCCCAGGTGGAGACCCAAGGTACAGCAAGCCCAAGTCACTAGCAAAGGGGTGGCGTGATGGACACCAGTGCCTAGCACCTTGATGTCAGGGCACACATCATGCCCAGAACACAGGAAAAGCACTCACAGCACTCCCAGGTAGACAGAGTACCAGGCCCCAATCCCCAATGCCCCTACCTGTCCCAGCGATGGCATACTGATGAAACAAGAAGACTTAGGGTGTAAGGGCCCCCACCTCATGCCCTCCTGGGGGGTAAGCCATGGCTACATGGGGATGGACCACTCCGGGTTCCAGGCAAGAGAGCGGGGTATAGAAGGCTGTAGGTGTCTCCTGAAGAGAGTGGAGTGCTGTGGGTAGGAGAAGCATAAAATAGAAAAAAATAAATAAATAAAAAAAACTATAAAACAGGTTCTGAAACTCAAATTGACTGGAAGCTGACCACTTGGCCAGATGGAATATTGCAGGCATTTCCATAGGCAGACAGCCTGAGTGATTACTGTCCTATTTTGTGTTCTGGAGTATATGTAAATCTAAAGTCCCTCCTATATACATAACCTCACATTCTCAAAAACAATTAAATGTTACAGAATTTCACTATTCTATAGCATCCATTGATAGGTCCTAATTGCGGAGTATATTGTAGGACTGAAACTTGGTTGCCCTACACTTGAAATCCTGATGCCACAAGCCTGACACTGAAAATTCTGACAGTGGGATTTTGCCTGCAGCAGAGTTTATTATGATAATTAAGGGGGGGGGGGCAGGAGGCAAAGCCCCACAAAACATGAAAAAAACATCTGCTGCCACTCTCGGGATTTTCTGTGTAGGCTTTGCAGCATCAGGATTATGTCTGTCGGGCAACTTCCTGTCAGTTTTTCGTAGTAAATTCCCTACATGTATTCAATTCCCAGTGTTGATCTCATGCCCAATTTTATTGCAACTGAATTCAACAAGATTTGTAACTTATTTGCACTGGTTTGTAAACTTTGAATAAAAATCATTGTCAGGAGTGGATCACTCTTGAATTAATTTCAAAGATGCAGGAAGGAGATGATACTTCACACTCTCATATTAAATTACATTCCCCTGCCACCTTTGCAAAGTTTCAACTAAGAAATCTGTGTAAAGATTAATGAGCCAAACTAAATCTGAATATTTTCTGCAGCACCAGTTCTCTTAGCTCTCACAAACAGCAGGATAACTGGTCCATGTTAAATAAATTGCTTGGTAAATCTATTTCTACTCAAGTTCCAGTTCCATTGCTTACTACAAGTAAAGCTAATTTAAAAGATCAAATTGCTATTGCCACGGAGTTTAATGGAGTATTTTTGGATATTGTCAAATTACTCCCTCAATAGTCTCCCTAGTTTCAGACACCAAGACTACGTAGTTGATTCTAATTAACCTAAGTCTGAATTTAAATTGCTTACACAGGATCAGACTTTAGGATACCTCAGGGGAATGAATCTTAGAACATGCCTGGGAGCTGATCTGATTGGCCTACACCTCCTTGCTTTAGTACTGGATCTGATGCCTTTCCCATTGAACATTCTGTTTAATCATTCTTTAAAATGTTCTGAGATTTTGCAGTCTTGGAAGCAGGTGACTGTTGTGCCAATTAATAAATCTGGAGATTGTGCCTTAATAAAGAATTATTGTCCTATCTCTTTCTTCACTCCTCTGTCCATGGTCCTTGAGAGAATTGTCTTTGACCAACTAAAGAAATATCTGCAAGTATAGAATTGACTTACACCTTTCCAGCAGCAGACATCGAAAACTTTTCTAAAGCCTGGGATTGGACTGCCTTCTCCAGCCACCTTCCAACTCTCTGGAATAATCTTCCTCTCTCTCATCCTCAATTTACTCAGTGCTCCTGTTGGATCATCTCTTCCTTGTCTGCTTCTGCAGCTAGCCATTCACACCAGTTTGGGCTGGCTCATACAGAACCCCTGGTCACCTCTGCACACATCATATTGTTTTACAGGCAGTTCTTGGGTGGAATAGGCCTTGCAATATTCACAGAAGGTGGTATCATGTGTCTGGCACAGTAATGCAGTCATCAATGAAATATACAGTTGCAGGGAATGACATGAGTGGATATTTCCTGAAATTTCTGAGACATCTCTACAGAAATGTCCTGCCAGCCTGCTGTGCCACTGTAGGGCAACCAGAGATAGTTGCTTTGGAAATAAGGCCAAATATTGGAAAATATCCAGGAAACATTATGGTTACAACAGTAGTTGTTTTCAGAGTTTTCTTATGTATTTAGAAACTGGTGAAAGGCAACAGTACACGGTGCCAATGTTCGTTTCCAGATGTGATGCAGGGGTACTGGTTACAGCAAAACAATGGGATATATAATGGGACAGGTTACACAAAAACACATGGGAACTACACAGGAAAAATGTAATAAGTACACAAAATACAACATAAAAAAACTCATAACATTGAAATTTAAAATTACAAACGCTCCTTGAGCAATGTGGTCTACCCTGCATCCCCTACCCCTCTCCACCTTCTTTTCCATCCCTTGCCCCACTTCTCTCGTGTCCTCCACTCCACCCCCTTACTCTTCCCAGCTCACTCTCCCACATCCCTTCCTACACCCTGTGCCCTGTTTGTCTTGACAAAGCCTGCTGGCCAATATCAATGTATTGTATACATTTTTCTGTGCCTGAAACTGATTACCATAATGTGTCTCTGCTGTTTTACGTTGACTGTCCCTTATGATTTTGTGTCCATTATGAGTTTTGTACCTCCTATTTACACTTTATTGTACTGTACATTACTGTCCTGTTTAATCTGGTGTCCTTTCTACTGACGTGGAACCTCTGTAAAAGAGCTCTTGGCTCCAACGTATATGTAATCCAAGACTTAAATAACAAAAAAGGTAGCACTTTATCTGCAATATATCTAAAGATGGCTGGCCTTGGGGGGGGGGGGTCAGGCATAGGGACCAACAATACCAGCCCAAAAACAGGAGGTACGGAAGTATAAAACACTGCTCAGTCCAGCACAATTGCCAATTTATTACAAATTCATAATATATGCAATTCCACATGCATATTTCAACAGCAACTTGATAAGTCAGACTGCATATTGACATTTCGCATATGACACTTTTCCTTCAACAGGGTCTAATGTGCAGTTAAGAAGACAATCATTTGTACTCATCATTTAAGGTGTTAATTACACATGTATGTAATATTTTGCTAAAGATGGCTATTACTGAGAGCAACAGAAACTAAACACACTAGATGATGACTGCATTTCTTTAAATCAATTACAATATAATGCAAAACATAGGTGATGTGAAAGTTGAAAAAGGAAAATAATGAATACTAATCAGAGTAGTAAAAGAGGGGAAGTAGTGGGAGGTGAGGGTTATAATATGCTGAAAAGAAATAAAGGAAAAAGGGTGTAAATGATGGCTTTTTTAACAGTACACAATCCCTATAAAGTGCAATCTCACTTATCAGGTTTGGATCACTTCTGTTAAACTATGCAAAAGTGAATAGACTGCATTTTCAATTTGCAATAAATTTGCAATTGCACTGCATGAATGTCATGGACTGAGCTGCATTTTGTTGTTTGATTGTATGCATTGGGCAGAGGCCACCAGTGGTACCAGTGTTATGAAGGATGCCACAC
The DNA here is from genome assembly GCA_016271365.2 of Neoceratodus forsteri. NCBI lineage: Eukaryota > Metazoa > Chordata > Ceratodontiformes > Ceratodontidae > Neoceratodus > Neoceratodus forsteri. Next base: position 26,304,723 of record CM057454.1, read on the forward strand.
CTACCACTTCTCTTCTTTTGTTTGTACCCCATGGAAAGCAGCCACTTTATGCATCTCAGCAGCAGAGTGACCAACAAACAAATCATGATAACCTTATCTGACTAGAGCCTCTAATATAAGTGAAAACAATGCTAAATGTTCAAATTCATTTGAAGCCCAGTCAAAGTAACTCACAGAAGAAAGAATTAAAAGAGAAATTTGTACAACTGGAGACAGACGTTACTTTTTCAGGAGCTAAACCTCTTGTATAATTGGACTACAGTATATTGAGAAAGTGCCACAAGATTTAATGCATTCATCATGCTTTGTGCCTTGAAATGATATCTTCCTCAGACATTAATACAAGCATTTCAATGATGGCAAAGGGCCTTAAATGAAAGTCCATTTAAATTGATACGTACAGTAGCTACACTTGCAGCATAAGACTTGGTCAGATATTTCCTGACATTTTAAAGAGATTCTTTCTGTTGGCCATTTAGTGGTACTGCAGGCAGGAAGATAATTTCTATAGAGATATTATAGAAATTTCAGGAAATAGCTGGCCATGTCTTTGGCTGAAACTATACATCAGTGAATTAGGACAGAAAGATTATGACCAGGTCCCCCTTTTTACTGTAATTCTGTGGTTGCAACAACTTTGTAGAAACATTGTCCTGTCAAGGAATGAAGTCCCTGCCACTGCAGTAGCATGTTTGGTGTAGTACAGACTGCTGCTGCAACTCAAACTCCCCCAACTAAACTGCTAAAATGATTGTATGAGTGCTAGCCTGGTGGCACAGAGGGTTGAGGTGCTGGCACCTTACCTCAACCCATGCCGGTGACCCAGGTTCAGGAATAGACTCGGATTGCCGGAGGGTCAGCAGGGGCAGGAGAGGATTGAGCATCAGGAGGATGGCTTTCCTCTCCTGGGGGTTGGGGAGTGGGAGGCATCGCTCATCAGTGGCCCCTAGTAGAGACTGAGGGGTGCGGCTGTAGCGACACAATGCGAGAAATAGAAAAATGGAAAATCCACTCGGTGTTCGCCGGATGATGGCTCTCTGACTCCCAACACCTCTGGGATCTCCACGGAGCCTCCTCATCCTCAGCAGTGTCTCTGGGACCTAATTGAGAGTGTGCTGAATGGCCCCTTCCCAGTGCCTTCCCCCTTAAAGGAGGGGGACCCACCCAGTGAAGGGTTACATCCAGGATAGCCCAAGGGGACAGGCTACAATGTGAGGTCAGAGGAGAAGCTCAAGTGAGGTTCTCGGAGGTAAGTTGTGGTCTTGTAGAGCCTGAAGGAGTGGGGGTCACCAGAGCTCAAGGGGGAGTAAAACAAATAATGCAAAAAAATAATTGATTGTATGAGTAATTTAAAAATGTCATTAGCGTGAGTTTGCTGGTAGCTCCATTATACAGTATATCCCTCTCCCTGCATTGCAGTAGTCAGTGGGGCAGCCCCTTTCAAAACCACTAGTACTGAATCCTAAAGCTGTTGGCCCTTATGGACTTCTATAAACATTAAGAAAACCTCAGGAAGTTGGTTTCATGAAAATGGTGTCTCTTAATGCTAATTGCACAGCTGTGGAATGAAAAAGTATTAGCAATTTTTACCAAAACACAAACTAGGAAACTTCATGGACCTGTGTGTAAAGTACAATGGGCCAGTTTCTCTCAAGCCTTGCATTAAAGAGTCCCTGACACCATTAGAAAAGCTTGGAAAAAAGGTGAAATTTAGACACAATTCAATTTATATTTGATATACTCTCCATAATTCTTTCCCTTTTTCTTTATTGCTGAGGACAGTCATATGAAAGAGTATTACTGTACATTAGACTTTATTTGCTCTTTCTGCCTGCCTACACCTGACATCATAATCCCCTGGTTATGGCTTCATAATTATATCCACAGCAATAGATTATGATTTCATAAACAGAACTGTGATGTCAGGTGTAGGCAAGCAGCCAGAACAGATAGGGCAGCAATCCTGTTTATATGCAAATATCCACGGTAATAAAGAAGTAAGGTTGAGAATTACAGAAAAAAATATTTAATATAAGCTAAATTGTATCTAAATATTACATTTTTGCAAAGTTGTCACAATGACGTCAGGGCCTCTTTAAGTCATTACCGGGTTGGACAGAAGGTGATGAGGAAGTAGCATTGATGCAAATTATATCACTGGTGTTGAAATGGATGAACAGGAGAGAGCCACTGGAGTGGTGTTATAGCACAAATCAGCAACACCAGGCTTTAAGCAATGGAGTGGGAGTAAGACATTGTAGCTACATTGCTTTGCAACCTAGCAGTGCAGGTCCTCGGCCAATTTGTCAGGAAGATGGCATCCATAGGAGCATCACTATGTTAAACCAGCATGGGGCAGGTGGGACAATGAAACAGATTGCAGTTAAAAACAAACATTCACTTTTCCCATGCCCACCTCCAATCCAAATCATGGTGCAAGAACTGCTTTGTATTGCCTTTCCTGTATATCTGCTGAACTATCCCAAGCTGCCTTTTTCTGGGCATTCATTGTGGGTAGATTGATTTAATTTGGGGACTTATTTGAGTTGTCACAGAAAGTAAAGCCCATTGCAGAACTGCCACAGAATCACTGCATAATTGCTTTATTGGATGCATTATAGGTTATGCATGTGCTGTGGCTGCATTGTGTCATTATGGGTTATGCATGTGTTATTGACACATGCAGAAAGTATGATGAAAAGAACAAGAGAAGAAAAGGATTCAAGGGAGGTAAACAGCAGATAATGGTTCCTGCATGCCATTCCATCAAGCATAAGTTGTGTTAAGAAAGACTAAGGTTTGGCATGTGATAGTACTGACAAACAAACATGTTTCATTAGTCCCCATAGGTCCACTGGTTTCAATCCCACTGCAAGCAGCCTTTCTAGTAGAGCAGTAAGTGTGATCCCTACTGACTGGAAAATAGTAGACATGGTCCTTCTACACAAGAGCAGAAGGAAGGATGAGTCAAGGAACAACAGACCAGTCAGCGTGATGTCTATAGTGGGAAAAATGAAAGAGTCTATACTAAGGGAGAAACTAATGGATTTCCTGGAGGTGAATGGGTTACAGGAACCAAGGTAACATTGATTCATGAGAGAAAGGTCTTGGAAAGAATGAATCTGATCACCTCTTTGACTGGACAACAGGGCAGCCAATAAGAAGCAGGCAGTCAATTTGGTATACTTTGATTTCAGCAAGGCCTTTGCTCAGTCCCACACAGGATGCCAGTCAAGAAGCTAAGGGACTTAGTGGTGGAGGAAAAATTGGCAACTTTTGTGGAGAACTAGTGGGGAGGGGGGGAAATATTAAGGGTAATGGTTAATTAGGTAGTTTTCAGAGGGTAGGGAATCAACAAGTGGAATACCTCAGGATTCTGTGCTGGGCCCAGTCCTTTTCACTGTGTTTATTTGTGACATAGGGGAAGGCATTAAGGGCAAGATCTGCCTCTTCACAGATGACACAAGGATCTTTGCATGAGTTGACATGGAGGAAGGGTTAAGGAAACTCACGGAGGATATGGACAGGTTGGAGAGCTGATCAAAGATCTAACAGCTGGGTGTCAATACTGAAAACCTGTAAGGTGATACACATTCTGTAAAGAAAGACTGTAGTTTGAAATGGGGGGGTGGTACTGGAAAGCACCATGGAGGAAATGGACCTTGGGATCATGATATCGGAGAGCCTAAAACAACATCACACTATAACAGAGCTATGGGTAAGGCAGACAGGATTCTGGGATGCACAGGGAGGGGGATAAGCATTAGAAGCTAGAGGTGATCCTCCCATTGTACAGGTCACTGGTGCAACAACATCTGGAATACTGTGCAAGTCACTGGCACCCAAACTTGAGAAAAGACTGTGACAAAGTGGAGGCAGTACAGTGCAGGGCAACTAAGATGGTCCATGGACAAGGGGAAAAGACATAAGAGGAGAGGAGGCAGGACTTGAGCATGTACACCATCCAGAAAAGGAGGGAAAGTGGAGACATTTTTGAAACATACAAGTACCTGTGTGGGATAAATAGGGTAGACACCAAGGTACATTTCTCAAATACAGTACAAGGACAAAAGAGGCATATCTTAAATTTATTGAAGGGAGAGTCAAGAGAGATGTTTGCAAGCACTTTTTCACAGAAACTTAGTGGGCAAGTGAAACAAGCGGCTGGAGACAGTGGTACAGGCCAAATCAGTGAGCTATGTAAAGCAGGGATGGGACAGGCAAATGAGATTAGTTAGAAAAGAGGTTGAAGATATAAAGATGGGATGGCCACTATGACCAGTGCAGAGTAATTAGGAAGGGCGGACAGACTGTATGGGCCAATGGGCCCTTCTTTGTCATCATAGTCTGTGTATCTGTGTATCATCCACAGCATTTGGAAATTAAGCCACCTGAGGTTCTCAGTCAGTCAGGCGTCACTTAAGCCACCTGAGCTTGTCAGTCAGTCAGGTGTTACTGTAGGAGGATGTCATCTTACATTCATTTTATGCAGGACATTGAAACAGAAGAGGGCATCTTGCTCTGCTGCTGAACGTTTTTCTTTTTTACAGGTACCCTGTTCTGATTACGTATTATGACTATTTATCGTTCTGACTGTTTTTAAATTCTGTGTAACCCCTGAAAAAAGGCACAGCTATGTTTCAGTGGGTCTACCTGGTTAACAAAATTAATAAATAGAAATAAATAAATAAATTTTGAATTGTATGTAAATTGAGGCTGAGAGAAGAAGGAGGTTTGCCTCAATGCCAGGTGCCTGGGCAACACAACTAGTAACATGCAATGGTAACAGATACTAAGATGGACCTTATTGCCATCAATGAAACCTGTGCCATGGACAACAGTGACTGGGACATCACAATACCAGGGTACTCACTATTCAGGAGAGAAAGAAGGGAAGGTGGGGGGTGTAGCCCTTTATGCCAGGGAGGGTATTGAAGTAGTGGAAAATAGGAACATCAAGTGTGGCATGGAGGAATCAACTCACTGTGGGTGCAAATCACAGTGGCAACAGCCAATAAACTATGCCTGGGAATGCTGTACAGACCTCCAGGACAAGGGGAAAGGAGGGACAAAGAGCTAGGGGAGGAAATAAAAATAGGAACAAGAAAGGGGGAAGTGGTGTTGGTCAGTGATGTACAGTAAGCCTACCAGATGACAATTAGGATCTTCCAGTAGCAAAGAGTTTTATAAGTCAAGCTATGCTGGATGCCTTTCAGGACTGCCTGCTGGTCCAGCTGTTAAAGTAATCTACTAGAAAGGGATCCATTCTGGATGTGGTTGTCACAAATTCAGAAGCAGTAACAACACTAAGAGTAGGGGAACCACTAGTAAAAAGTGACCATACCATCTGGTTTGAGTTGACCACAGGGGTTGAAAAAACACACTCAGGTACAGAGGTCTTGGACTTTAAGGGGGAAGTTTAAAAAAACAGAACGCTGGTGCAGGACAAAGTAACCAAGGTGGGTGATATAATAGATGGGGAAGAAATGTGGGGGCTTATAAAAGGGGCCATCCTCGAAGCAACAAAATTATGTGTGAAGACAGTAGTAAAATTAAATAATTTCAAGAGACCTCTATGTTCTAAGCGAAGGTTTTGGAAGCAGTCAGTGCCAAAATAAGGTCTTCTATAGGTTTAAAAAAAAGGGAGGAAGGAATGGGAAGAATACATTCAGAAAAATAGTGAGGCAAAGAAGGCAGCAAGGGAGGAAAAGGCAGACACAGAGATGCAGATTGCAAAGGGGATCAAATCTGTAGGAAAACATTTCTTCCACTACATCGGGAAAAAAGAAAAATGGGAGCGGGAATCATTAGGTTGTCATACAGGAGTAGGGTCATTAAGGATCATGGACAGAAGGCTGCCGTCCTTACTGATGACTTCACAAAACAGGAAAGAGACCTGGTGGTTATCATTTCTGATGACCTGAAGGTAGCTAAACAGTGTGACAAGGCAGTGGGAAAGGCTATCAGAATGCTTGGATGCATAGGGAAGGGTATCACCAGAAGAAAGATGGAGGTAATAATACCCCTGTATAGATCACTGGTGAGACCCCACCTTGAGTACTGCATATAGTTCTGGAGAACCCACCTCTGAAAGGACATAGATAGGGTGGAGGCTGTGCAAAGCATGTAACCAAAATGGTACAGGGCCTACATCAGAAGCCCGATGAAGAAAGGCTTACGGATTTAAATATGTACTCCATAGAAGACAGGATGGAATGGGGGATATGATAGAGATATTCAATTACCTCACAGGAATAAACAAGGTACAGGAAGGGAGCATTTTCCAAACGAAAAGATGCTCAAGGACGAGGGGTCACAATAAGAAGCTGAAGGTGGGGAAGCTGAGAGAAAACGTGAGGAGTACTTCTTCATGGAGAGGGTGGTGGATGCTTAGAACAGCCTTCCAAAGGAAGTGGTGTGGGCTAGATAGGGCACAGGATTTAAGAATGAATGGGATAAACACAAGAGAATCTTAGAGGCAAGGGAGGGTGTAAGCCACAGTCCAAGTGAGGTCTCCGGTGGCACTATGAGTGGAGAATTTAGGGAAGACTAGGTGAGCCAAGTGGTCCCTATCTGCTGACAATATCTATGTTTCTATGTTTCTCTTCTGTTTTCACCAGGTAGGATACTGGCCCCTACCTGAAAGTGGCATCCAAGCAGCCACTAAGGGGATCCCAGAGATGGAAACACCAGTATTCAGTAGAGACATGTCCAGAAAGGGCTGGCAGCCCTCAAGATAGACAAGGCCCCAGGTCCCAAGGCATTTGACTCAGTGTCACACAGATGTCTGCTGAAGAAAAGATGGAGAATCTGGTGGCATCAATTATATTTATTTATTTATTTAGTTAGTTTTTGTTTACCGGGTAGGTGCACTAGCCATAGAGATGACTGTTTTCAGGCACAACCCAGGAGGTAACAGGATACGACAGTACAGGGATACAACAATAGGCAGTTTCAGCAAGGTATATACAATAGGTAGTTACAGTAAGGTATATACAGTAGTGGTCAACGACAAGTTTATACAGAATTAATAAGAACAGGTATATCAATGGGTAGGATACAAGGAAGAAAACAATTTCGGCAATTGGATGATACAATATTGGCTGTAGGGCAAATACAGTGTAACTACAGAGTACAGGGAGTAGATAAGGGATAACATGGGCATGATACAAAATAAGAAATAGCTAACCAGCAGGTTAGTCCATACAGGAAGACAAAATGTAAGACAAACAATGTAGATATTAGAAATAATTACTGATTAGCGCAAGGGAGTTTGAAGCAGGGGATGGGGAAAAATAGGGTTAATTTAGTTAGTGGAACGGCAAGCTTAAGAGATATGTCAGCAAAGGCAAGAAAGAGTGGTTAGAGGACAGGTTAGATGGAACACAAGAGTAGGTGGGTGATTATATACAGTTGATAGGAAATAAGAATATACAGAAGCCTTAAAAGTGCAGGGGGAGTGAAATGCAGGGGGTATGCCAACTGAGATAGATAAGCTAAGGAGCTGGGTTAGTATAGGAGATTAAGGCCAAAACAGAGTGAGGGTGCACATGGGGAGAGGCATTAGGAGAAAGGAACAACTGAAAAATAGAGTTTATCAGAGACAGGGTAGAGAACTGCAATCAGATGGGATATAGTCAGATGGGTGAAAAACTGGTTCAAGGATAGGCAGCAGAGGGTTGTTGTCAATTGGGTTAGATCAGAGGAGGGGAGGTCGCAAGTGGAGTACCACAGAGATTGGTTCTCGGCCCAGTCCTTTTCAATATGTTCATTAGAGACATTGGTGAAGGAATCCAGGATAAGATTGACCTCTTCACAGAGGACACTAAGCTCTGTGGAAGGGTGGATAGCACTGAAGGAGTTAGGGAAGTACAACATGATCTCAAAAGGCTGGAGAGATAATTAATATGTGTCGCAACTGAAGTACAGTGTCAAAAAGTGGAAGGAAGCACACCTGGGGACAAGGAACCCCAGGACAGAGTACTGGTTGAATGGGCTTAAACTTAGTATAACAGATGAGTGGGACCTTGGCGTCATGATCAGTGACACCCTAAAGCAGTCTAGCCAGTGCAACAAAGCCTTCAGTAAGGCAACAGAATGTTGTTTTGTATAGGGAGGGTTATAGATAGTAGATGGAAAGAAGTAATACCCCCTCTTTTGTAAATCCTTAGAAAGGCCACAGATGGAATACTGTGTCCAGTTCTGGAACCCTCACTTCAGAAAGTATAAGGACAGGCTAGAAGCATTGCAGCATAGGGCAACTAAGATGATTCAGGGCCTGCAGGGGGACTCCTCTGAGACGCATCTTGGAGCACTAAACATATACTCACTGGAGGGAGAGGGAGAGTGGGACTCTGATAGAGACTTTCAAGTTTCTGAAAGGCATTAATAAAGTGAACCACATGGCCTTAGTTAATAGGAACACCAGCTCAGTGATGCATGGACATGAATGGAAACTGAAAGGGGGGGGTCAGGAGGGACTTAAAGAAGTATTATTTTACCGAAAAGGTGGTAGAGCCATAAAACAGTCTGCTTGCTGAGGTAGTGGGTGCCAAAACAATGGAGGTCTTCAAGCATGGGTAGGACAGAGTAAGGGTACAAATAGCAAGCTCTGCTCCAAGTGTGGAGTGGAGGAAGGATGAATTGATGGGGGGGGGGTGATAGGTCCCCGGATAGACACTAGGTCTCAGGCAACTTTGAATAGACTGGATGGACCTTTAGTCTTTTTGTGCCATCACTGTTTATGTTTCTATGTTTCCATGAGGTGAGGTCCTAGAAGATGGCTAGGGTGTGGGGTTCCCTCTTAGTTTTGAAGATTTAAAGGATGAGGGAGGTGGATGATTAAACATTATGTGACATGGCGCATGGGGGGAAGTACTGTGCAAAATACTAGCTGCTACTTAATTTATAGAAACCTCACCAGGACTGTGAGGGGTAGGAGATGGAAGATAGAAGATGGCAGAGTGGGGAGACAGCATTTTTAAACGTCTGACTGGTAGCCATTTGCACAGTGGGTTGCAGGGTAATTATACTTACAGTAAAAAAAATTAACTCTGTGATGTTGGGGTGAAGTCATTAACATTTGCTACACTATGTATAACACAAAGTTCCCCACCTTATGCCAATGTCACCTGTTTTGTAAAATGTTGCTGCACCTCTAATGAGCAGTCTTTCTTTTACATTTTGTATTTATTAAGTTGCAGAGTATTAGATAGATTAACAATAAATCAGCATTTGTAGTCATTTATAATTACAGTGTACTGACCACCATAGTACAATTTCTGAATGTAATACAATTACTTCAAATTACCATTCCTCTCTATGGTTTGTTAGGGCTATGAAGTAAAATGCATAAAGCTTCATTCTGAAGTTCAGCCTAGGCCACTCCAATAAATGCAACTAATGACCTGTTCCAACGTACCCCCTTCCCCATAATGAGTATATAACTAGATTGCTCCCCTCAGGGCACAAAGGTGTCCTCCTCTGACACATAGAACAACCAAATTCTCAACTTTAGTTCAGGTTGAGGCAACATTTCCACTAAGATCTTGTGCTATGAAGCCTATGTAGGGGGTTGTGGCTGTTTGCATAATCTGTGCTGAAGTAAGACAAAAAAACAATAAATATGCATAGTATATTGTTATAAGAACTTGAGAACTCAAGACTTGCTGTGTCTGTTTGATAGCAGTTCGTATAGGTTTACTGTCTGTTTTGCTGCTGGGACTGTCACAGCTGGATAGCCACCCCTGCTGTGAAAAGCTTAAAGATAAATTTAAAAAATGCAGGCCTCATCTAAGGAGGTTTGGTGTTTAAAATCAGTAAGTAGCAATCAAAATTAGAAAAGAAGGGGATTATTCTTCAACAGAACACCTAATATATTCCAACCATTTCAAAAAGTACTTTTTATGATATTTTATAATACTTGAAATTATAGCTGTAACATTTGAAATTGTAGGCTTATAAACTATTTTCTTTTTTGTAAATGAAAGTTTGGAGTCCAGTTAACATGAATGCATCATTATGATACAGTACTCGTTTTGATACATGTCTGTACACCTTAATATAATATGTTGTCAAATATATCAAGATTTTAAAGATGTTTTGTACACTTCATGTTTTTATATGTCAATATAAAAAGATGTAGCAACACTTTGTATTGCCATATCAACTTACCTAACTCACAGCTTTCATTTAAACAATTAAGTTTCTACCCTAAGCATGCCGAAGTCACCACATTTTAAGGAAATTGTATTTAGAAAGGTCAAATTTTTGAACTGTTTGGACTACAAATCTAATTTTTATTCATTGAAAGTTTAGAATCATCATTAAAGATCAATGGTAACCATTTTACGCACTGTTAACAAAAGCCTGAAGTCTAGTCCCTGTGTCATGAGTAGTGTTTCCTGAAGCTTGCATGCTATTTGGTTTTGTGGTTTCCTTTAAATTAGCATTTGTTAACTTGTTCTTCACTGACTGAAAACAGTCAGGCTGTTTCTGGCCCTCTGAATGAGCCTTGGAGAGTGATGCCATCATATTGGAGTAAGCTACTGCTTCAGCAGTGTAAGTCCCTGCTTGACTAAAAGAGCTGAAGAGCTGTTAACTTTCCAATTAGAGCAGCCTGTAGAGTTAATTGTTTGCTGTCCAGGGTTTTTACTAACTCAGTCTGTGGTTTTGTGTTCAGATGAATTTGCTGAATATCCATCATTCTGTTCTTATAAAAAGTTGATCATTTGAGTTTCAGTGCTGAACTGAAGTGGCATGCATATGAGAAATCAGCTTGTCTGTATCAGAGCTGAAGTTCTTTCTCATTAAAACTCCATGTTTTTTTCATAGCTATATAGCACTGGGTTATTTAATGACCGATTGTAGAAATGAAAGGAAAAGTGTGACTCCTACCAGGACTCGAACCCAGGGACCTTATCATTCTGTGGCATGCGCTTAACCACCTGAGCCATAGGAGCCTCAAGTCATTAAGCTTCCTGAGTTTTCCCTTGAAACACACACATTCCTGGATATACTGTAAAATAAATCTAAAGTTTGTTAATTCATACAAGTAGTTTGTCTTTGATGTAGTCTCCATAAATAGGTTCATGTAAGAACAATTTTTCCTGTCAGATTGACAAACAGGTGCCTGCCACACTCTGCTATTTCAGGCACATGAACTATACAAACTCACAAATTTCAGTTCTTTGATGGTTTCTGTGTGAAAATATATAATGTAGGAGTATAACTAGAAACATTATATGGCATCCTGATGCTCCTGTCTCCTGTCCCATAGTTGTGGCAGCTGCACTCTGCTGCCCCCATCCCATAAGCACACTGTCTCTTGTCCCACATTTGAGGTTGCTGCACCCTGCTGCTCATTGTCTACTCCCACAGAGTTGGGGTTGCTGCACCCAGTTTCCCCCATCATCTGCCTGAACAGTCAGGGCTGCTGCACCATGCTGCCCCATGCCTGAACAGTTGGGGTTGCTGCACACTGCTGTCCTATGTCCATAACCCCATTTGGGGACATTGTCCTCTGTTGCCCCCTGTTCATCTCTCCATAGTCAGAGCTGCTTTGCTCTGCTACACTCTAGAGTCCCACATCTCCTGCCTATACAGTTGGGGCTGCTGCACAGTGCTGCCCCATGCAACTAGAGGTGGGGCTTTTACTGCACCCCACTATCCACATCCATTGTCACAGATGAGCAGGGCTGCTGTACCATGCACAGCCCATCCCACAGTCAGGGCTGCTGTACACTGATGCCCCCCCCATATCCTACCCCAAGGCATCTGCACCATGCTGTCCTCTGTCCTCTGCCACCACAACCAGGGCTGCTTCACCCTAGAGCCCCTTGCCTCCAAAGTTAGGGCTGCTATACCATGCTGCCACTTGCCACAAGAGTCATGGCATTTGCTGCACCCTGTCCTCTGCCCCCATAGTTAGGTCAGCTGCAACCAGGTGTGGCTGTTACATCCTGTCCCACAGTTTGGGCTGCTGTACCCTGATGCCTCCCTTGCCTCCTGCCCTAACAGTCAGGTCTTCTGCCCCTACTGCTCTCTGCCCTCTGTGCCTCACCCCATAACACAAGATGAAAGTATGTTTCTGTTTTTTTTTTCTTTTGGGTGATGTAGCAAAAAAGTTTACCTTGGCGGCAGGAGACAGCATGGTGCAGCAACCCTAACTATAGAGGTATGGGTCTGCAGGGTGCAGCAGAGCACAGCAGTCCTCACTGTGTAGACAGAAGTAGGGTGCAGCAGCTCTAGCTATGGTTGCAGGGGACAGACTACATAAAGCATGATGCAGAAGCCTTGACTGTTGGGCAGGACATGGGGGGCATCAGGGTACAGCAGCCCTGACTGTGGGATGGGATGTGCATGGTGCACCAGCCCTGCCCATTTGGTAAAATGGAAGTAGGTAGCAGGATGCAACAAAAAACACAACTCTAGTGGCATGGGCAGCATGGTGCAGCAGACCCAAATGTGGAAGCAGGGGACATGGTACTCTAAGGCATAGCAGAGCACAGCAGCCCTGACTGTGGTGACAGAAACAGGGAGCAACAGAGTGCAGTGGCCCTGACTGGAGGTGGGGTGGGGTGGGGCACAAAGGGCAGCAGGGTGCAGCAACCCCAACTGTTCAGACAGGGGGCAGCATGGTGCAGCAGCCCTGATTGCTCAGGCAGGGGATGGGGCAACAGAGTGCAGCAGCTCTGACTCTATGGAAGAAGAGAGTGGGCAGCAGGGTGCAGCAGCCTCAAATGTGGCTCAGGAGACATAAGGCTCCTGGGGCAGGGGACAGGGGACAGCAGAGTGAAGCTGCCTCAATGGTGGGCGAGGAGATAGGGGGCATCAGGATGCCATATAGTGTTTCTAGTTATATAAAAAGATGTTGCATTTTCACACAGAAACCATCAAAGAACTGAAATCAGTGAGTTCATATGGTATATGTGCCTGAAATAGCAGTATGGTAGGCACCTCTTTCTCAATCTGACAGGAAACAAATGTTCTTACATGAACCTATTTATGGAGGCTACATCAAAGACAAACTACTTGTCTGAATTAGCAAACTTTAGATTTATTTTATATCTGTTAAATAATCCAGTGCCATATAGCTAGAAATAAAATACAGTGTTTTGATGAGAAAGAACTGACAGCTCTGATACAGACAAGCTGGCTTCCTATATACATATCACTTCAATTCAGCACTGAAACTCAAATGATCAGCTTTTTATAAGAACAGTTAATTCATCTAAACACAAACCAAAGACTGAGTTAGTAAAAACCCTGGACAGCAAACAACTCTACAGGCTGCTCTAATTTGGAAGTTAACAACTCTTCAACTCTTCAGTCAAGCAGGGGCTTACACTGCTGAAGCAGTAGCTTACTCCACTATGATATCATCAATCTCTAAGGCTCAGTCAAAGGGACAGAAACAGCCAAACTGTTTTCAGTCAGGGCAGAACAAGTTAACAAATGCTGATTTAAAGAAAACCACAAAATTAAATAGCATGACATTTCCAGGAAACACTACTCATGACACAGGGACTTGAATTCAGGCTTTTATTTTTAAAATGGTTGCCATTGATCTTTAAGAATCAGTCATATTAATACAGTTTCAGTGTGTTGGTACTACAGTAAAACCCTGTTTATCTGAACCTCAATAAATCAAATCTCTTAGTTATCTGAAATGGCCATGTGTCCCACAGCATTTCTACTGTCTGCCTCTGCTGTTTGTAAATTACCTGTGAAACTCAATAACGATCATCATGATTTGTGGCTCAAAGCAGCATCTGCTTTTATCAATCTGTCATGGCTTAATGACTGTTAAGCAGCTTGGGTTTCACCTTCATTCTTGCTGTTTGTGAGCTGCTTTATGCTTGTAATTCCGATGCACTGCTGATGCTGGCAGAGGCATGGAAGGAGGTTAAACCCAAGACCATCACAAAATGCTGGATAAAGTAAGTTACTCAATGTATCTGCCCTGGACTTAGACAATGACCCTTTTACTGCTGCTGACCAGATGGTGGAGGTCACAGCAGTACTCCATTCAGCTGCTGAGCAAATGAATCTAACATAGGACATTGTGGAGGAGTGAGAGTGTGCACACATGGATGATGGCGACACAGGTTACAGTGAGATGACTGATGCAGAGATTGTAGAATCTGTCAGAAATGAACTCACAGACTAAGAGGATAAGGAGTATACTGAGGCTTCCATATACACCTTGGCAATCCCTTCTGGTGCTGAAGCTGCAGATTGTTTTGAAAAGGGTATCAGTTGGCTTGAAAGCCAACAGGGCACTGATAGGTACTACTGCTACTTCTCTGTCAACTGAGATGAAAGCAGTCAGACAGCACAATGATAAAAAAAAGACCTTGAAAGATTATTTTACTAAACTTTGCTAATTGTTAAATTACAGCATTGTCTGTGCAGTATTGTATCATGTTTAAGCATTTAAACATAATAGTTTAACTTTAATAAAGATACTGACTTATAACAGTAATATTGACTGGAGTCTGTTGTTTGTTCAACCAGTCTCCCAATTATCTCTGGATTATCTGAAATTCCATTTGTCCAAACATTTGTCATGTCCCCCAACACATTCAGATAAATAGGGTTTTACTGTATTCTGTATGTTTTAATACTACTTAAAACTGCTTTTGGAGTATATTACCTATGCATGTTTTTTATTTGTGACGCAGACAAAAAATGGCAAATACATAGCCCTGATACTATTGTTTGTATCAATAGACTGTACAAAGGGTATTTTTTTGTATCAGTACATAAAATGACATAACAGTTTAAAAGAAAATTCATAAAATTGTTTTTTTGTTCCCTGAAGTTTGGTAATGCTACATATTATTTATTTTTTACACATACATTTTAACCACCTCTGGCCACAGTGGGGTGGGCTCCCCTCAACCAGTGCTACCACTCCCTCAAAAATCCACTATCTCCCCAGCTTACCTGGCAGTGCAGCAACCTCACAGATTTTTCCCCTGTGGCAGAGTCGGGGGGAAGGCCATCTCCACTGCACAATCCAGTCATAACCGCAGGCTACGGCGATGTGGTAGGTGGAGGCATAGTGTGCGGGCATCATTCGTCCCCTGCCATGCTGAACCATTTTCCTTTGATTTTAACCTAGTACCAGGATCATGGCAAGCAGTGACCTCATACGCATGGAGGTGCGCATGAGCTCTCTGCTCACTTCCCCATCCACCCTTCTGACATTATGTCAACGTCCTTACATCCGTGATCTGACACCCATTCTCCACTAAGTGGCAGCTCAGATAGGGATATCTAGCCATCCAGATGCAAATTTCTGCACAGTCCCTCCTTCCTCTTCCACTGCACAAAGTGATGTATTTTAGGGTACAGTGTGTATAAAAGGCCTTATATAAATCTCATTTCACCTTTATGCTGAATATCTGTGCAGTCCCTCCTAGCACTCTCACTGTTCAACTGTTTGTTTTGTAAAACTCTTTAGGATACATTGTGTATGAAAGATGCCATATAAATCTAAATTCTACTCTAGTCTGGGGGCTGGTGACAGGTTCCAGCTGAAGAACAGGATGCAATTACAGCTTGCAATTTACGTTACCTTACTAAATGGAAGGTTTAATGTATCAACAGTTGAGGATGACTAGAGACAGTAGGTGAGGAAGACAAGGCAGTATCTGAAGGAGTGCCATGTGAAAGTAAGGTTGGTGGCATGGCATATGATAAGTAACATACATCAGCTGAGAAGCAGGCATGTGAACATGAGATTGCAGTAGAGGCTCTAGAGCAAAAAGCAGCATCTTTCTGACTGAGGCATCATCAGGCAGAAAAGGTGACAGCATCAGTACAGGACTCATATGATTCGTCTTAGTAAACAACAACATTTGAGGGAGACTGCATTATTTTTTAGGATTAGGGCACTTATGCAGTGAATACTGTCACATCTGAGAGGAGACTGGAACAGTGGAGGAGGCACCACCTTTTAGGATTAGGTCACTTATGCAGTGAATACTGTCACATTTGAGAGGAGACAGCAGCAGTAGAGGAGGCATCTGAGGACTCAGATTAGGCAGCAGTAGAGGATAAGGCAGAAGCACAGGATAAGCCATCGGAGGAGAAGGCATCAGGACAGAGGCTTCAGAAAGGGATGAGGCATCATCAATGTAGCACTGCCAGCTGAGCTAAGTAGGTTACATCCTCTGGAGGCACAGTACTTGAAGTTAAGAACTGTATAAAGAGAGGCAACTGTTACAAAACAGATGTATCACCATTGCTATAATCAAGTCCATTCAATGTGTCTGTGAAAAGAAAAGCAGCTAACAGAATACTTACCTTCACCAATCTAATGGCCATGTCCTAAGGCCCAAAGGTATCATAGTGCCCATGGGGACAATGACCCTGTCAGATCAACAGGGCACCACAGGAGATGATCTGAGGAGGAGGATGATCAGTAGCAGCATGTGTTAGTATTGCTAGAGACAAGTTTGGTACCCTTTCCCCCTGTTTTTTATCAAATAGACTGGCCCTCAATCAGACTAAAACAGCGTTTATGTTTGGATACATAGATACATAGATACATAGATACATAGACAGTGTCGGCAGATAAGGGCCTATGGCCCACCTAGTCTGCCCATTTGAGCTTGTAAGTTCAGTTTGTTTTCCTAGAAGTCTGTTTCCCCTTACCCCTGCCCTCTAGAATTCCTTTATGTCTATCCCATGCATTCTTAAATCCCGTGATTGTTTCAGCCCCCACCACTTCCTCTGGCAGGGTGTTCACTTGTCCACCACCCGTTCTCTGAAGAAATTCTTTCTCATATTTCCTCTGAATCATCCTCCCTCAACTTCATCCCTGCCTCTAGTCCTGAAACATCTTTTCGCTTAAAAATAGTGTTTTCCTGCACCTGTTCCTCCTGTAAGATACTTGTATCTCTATCATATCCCTCTCCCTCCTCTCCTCCAGGAGTACATGTTCAGTTCCTTCAACCTGTCTTCATAGGACTTGTGATGCAACCCATGCACCATCTTTGTTGCCCTCCTCTGAACCTTCTCTACGCTGTCTATGTCCTTACGTAGGTATGGTCTCCAGAACTGTACACTGTACTCCAGGTGGGGCCTCACAAGTGTCAAACAAATCCAAACAAATGCTTGGAAACTGGTCCTTCTCTGGCTATAAATATTCCTGGCAGTTGATCTCTGAAATTTGTAGCTAAGTACAAATATGTTTGCATTCAATTTGACTAATCTCTGGATTTCACCACTTACATTCAGGCTTTGGTGCAGAAATCATTCAGAAAGTCTGGAGCCGTATATAATGTGGTTGACTATCTCTCCAAAAGCCTGAAGAATTCTTTACTTGAATGCCTGATTCTTCTGGTAATTGACTATGGTGATGTGGTCTATGGTTCTGCTCCCCAGTATCACCTAGCTGGATTCACTACTGAATGCCCTCTGTAGGTTCATTCTCCACTGCCCAGTGGTTACCCACCACTACCTATTCTACGAGCACCTAAACTGGCCTTCTCTGGAGTGATAGACATATTCAGCACCTTGATTTATATCTTTTTAAGTTTTGGCTAAATAAGCTCCTAAGCTACAGTACCTGGGATCCCAACTTAACCTATCTACCTCCACCACCAGCCACAAACTTCGATCTAGCAGGATTAACAGATTTGCTGTTCCTAGGCATAAACTGAGCTTGGGGCAATCAGATTTCAGTTACATGCTCTCCCATGTGGAATAATCTGATACCCCTCACTCTAGCATTTTCTCAGCTAAACTATACCTCATGAATTTAATTATCTCTTTCTGTGGCTGTACTTGACCACACCTGTTTTTGCTTTCCTTGGTCCTCTATGGATTTGTTTGCAAAACGTCCGATGTTATATGCACATTGCTAGATTTAATGTAAATTACTCTACAATGCCTGTACATACCATGGCCTAAACTTGTGAAACTTATCTGTGTATATAATGTACTGTACTTCATTTTTTATCTCCTTTCCCTCACCCCCCCCCTTCCCCAGGTTGCATCAGTAAATTCGATTATTCTTGTATTTCTTTATGTTTACCTAGTGAAATAGTTTCAAATAAATAACAGGTGGGTCATCTTATGTACCTGGATGAATACATCATAATCAATCTTGTCAACTGGATGGATTTTTTGAGAATTATGTTTTTCAGAGTCATAATTTCCTTTTTTCATCTGCTAACAATGTCTTCTTGAGATAATAATTTTGCATATCTTTTTGGTTTTCTGGTTAGTGTACTGCTGTACATTGACATATTCAGGACTGTCTTTGGTGGCAGTGTGATACAGTCCAGTGTTAATGGTGGCATTGAAGGGTGCTGCTGGCACATGCAAAATACATGATGGAGGCTTTGCAGCACCATGTTTTTTTCCGCTTGTGTTTAGGTGGGTGTGATCAAATTACAGAGTACATTATGTGGACAATGGTATAGCAGGCACTTGGGAGAAAAATATGAAAGGGTATTAAGTTTTGTCCTCACACTCACATACTGATTATTATATACTGACAGCAGGATCACATTATCGATATTGATGTCATAGAGTAGATTACAAAATAAATAGCATGTTAAATGTACTCGGAGGGAATTTTGCTTCTTTACTGAAGAAATAACAGACTGATGAATGGAAACTACATCATTCCTGTTCTCTCTTATTCTTTTAGGAATGAGACATTTATAAGAACAGTAACTTGACAATTTGCCTCACAATTTGTAGTACAACAGAGAGAAAACAGTGCAATATACTCTAAATATAAGATGCACACAATGTGAGAAATAACAGACAATAAATGTTCAAACTGTGTTTGAAATATACAATCTGAGCAGCGAAACACTCTGTTCTGACAGAGATTACTGCACAGTTTTTTCACAGCCCAGACATATGTGACATGAATTTATGCCAGCCACATGGCCATTGGGAATAGATGGGGGTCCATAACAACAACTGACTGACTCAATTTACAGTATCTGACTGACTGATTATAATACACACCGCATGTTTACACCGATTGCTTCTTTATGTTGATTATTTTCTTGACCAAAGCAATAAAAACAGTATTTTGAGGTAACTGCAGTCTGCTATTTGTAGGTTAGTGACTCATTCTGTGTGTATGAGGCCAGCTGAACACTTATTGAACAATTTACTTCCCAGACATTTTGTGCCATTACAATACAATGAAGAGAATGACAGGGTGTTCATGCACCACAGAGAGAAAAAGAGCAATATACTGTAAATATGAGCTGTGCGTGAAACAGGAACGATAACATGCATTGACTATTACAACTGTTTCCAACAATATACAGGCTGCAGAGAGCAGCATACGCAATTTCTAACTCAACATAAATGCCAATCAGTTCATAACAGTCAGTGTTGAGTACTGCCATCCATCCCCACATGACCCCATCCCCACGACCGTGGTCCTCCAATGACAGAAAGAGATTGAAAATGACAAACCCAAGAGACAGAATAAGATATGCATGGAGAAAATACATGGCAAAGATGCAGCATACTCCAGCTAAGCAGGAGCCCCCAGCTATGTTTGTTTGCCTGTGTGTCATTCCAAATAAGATACACAGACAGCACACCAACACTATGTTGCTGATGTAATTTTTTTCTAAGTGAGAAACTGGAAATGAGACACACGGTAGCACATCATTATCTGGGTATAACTTAAGTTAAATAAAAAGAAAAGTGGTTCACACATGATGAAACAGTACTGGAGAAAAAACATAAAAGTGAGTTCACTAAATCATATTAAACTAGGCAGTAGTATACAGTAGTTAGGGTTGAAAAGAATGTTTAATGATAAACCTCAATTTGTGCACTTAATAACTTTGGTGGTGTTTGATGAAATTGCCAAAAATTTGGCAAGCATTGTCTCAGAGGCAAGTTATGAAGATATGTTTTTGATGGAATTTTGTGTGATTTCTGAGGTACGGAATGTTGTTTTTTTTTAATAAAATCTGTTGTCTCTCCTATACTTATTACACTTTTTTGCTGTCTTCTACAACCTACATGGCGCAGATTTTTTTCCAGAACTTTCAGAAGGGAAGTGGCCCATGCTTAGGTAGTGTCTTTCAAAGGTTTTGTTAAAAAATATTAATCAGTTCCAGTGTTATAAAGAATTTAAGTTTTTTTTCTGAGCATGCTCAGTAGGATTTTTAGAATAACCATCTGATATAAAAGATAATTTTACCATTCCTGAGTGTTTATCTTTTGCAAAATTAGTGCATTTCAGGTCATGAGAGAAAAAAACAGGCTGTGACAGCCACCATTTTGTTTATTTATTTTTTAACCAAAAACATGGAAACACATTAAAAGGTTGTTTAAAAAAAACAAAAACAAACAAAAAAAAAACCCACCTGAGCCTAGCTAGACAGTCCCTGTTCAGATAGATTCAGGTGTCTGTTATTTAATTTAATTACATCTAGAAATGTATTTTCTGGGCACCCCAAATCATGGGTTCCTAGCTTAGCAAGAGCTATTTTTCAGCTCATGTCCTAAGAATTCTCTTGTTGCACACAAAGTGGTGCAATGGGGAAGATGTTTCTTGGCTTGCACCCAAAAAGCTCACATTTACATGCTTCCTGTCCCTCCCATCTCAGTCAGCCCTCACCCATCATTCCCACGTTTTTTGTGGTTCTAGTGAAAAATTTTAAAATGTTCACTTCCCTTCCCAGCTCAGTCAGCTCTCCATCATCCTTCCCAAGTCTTTCTACTGGATTGCTCTCCCCCTTCCCCCCAGCTCAGCTGCCTTCTCTTGTCCGTCCAATGTAAAGTTGTTTTTTCTTAAGCAGACATAGGTTGCCCACCACTGTAACCACTTTAAACCACCCCCTCCCTTTCATACTTGTAGCCTCCCAATACATAAGTGGCAACACTGTGGTGCCCACTCCAGTTCCCCCAAACAGTAAATGATGACACTGGGGTGCCCAATCCCTGGTGTCTAGTCCCTGTAAAAACAGAAAACTGTGCTTTGTTATTTTTCAATTTAATTTACACCTGTAAAGAAGAAAACAGTCCCTCAGTGATCTGTCCTCCCCCACACCCACCGCACTATGACCCCTCACTCAGCACCCACCATATCATACACCTCCACACCCCTTAACTCACCTAAAGATTGTCCCACATCATAAATCTATTCTTGGACTGGAAAAAGTCCTCCTCCAGGAACCATAGCTGTGACATGACAAAATAAGGTACTGTAAGTCCAGTTAATGTATTTCAATGTGTTTTGACAATTTACTCACAACTTTTGTCATGTTTAAATATTTTTCCACCAGATTTTCAACATGGACTGTTTCTGACCTGACTTCAAAAATAAGGAGTGTGAAATCTTTCTAACCTCTTCCCAAAAGATGATTTCGTAGTTGCTCCATAAAATCACCTTTTAGGTGGGACTGGAAAATTTTCATCTACCAGGTCATGAGGTGGGGTCATACGATGACTATGCTAAAAATCTGGTGGAAAAATATGGTAAAATGACCAAACTATGAGTGAACATTGAAATATTGCAACATTCACTCATAACTTTGCTAGTTTTCAACATTTTTACTCCAAGCATTCAACATGGCCATTTTGGGATCCTATCTCATGAACAAGGCAGGTGAAATTTTTCAAATCTGGGCCGGAAGGTGACTTCACAGCTACTCCTCAAAATCCTCTTTCTACTGGGATTTGAAAATGTCCGCCTACTGAGTTCATGAGATAAGGTTATAAGAAGACAGTGTTCAAAATGTGGGGTCAAAATATTAAACAACAAAGTTATGAATGTACATTAGAATTTGTCTACGCTCACTCATAACTTTGGTAATTTTCAATATTTTCATTCCAGACATTCAGTATATTTTTTCACACCACCTCATAAATTTGACAGGTGTTGTCTTTCAAAACATGTCTAAAATGTGTTCTCACACTTATGGTATGAAATAACATTCCACCCAATATTCTATAGATGCCAGGGTCCCGATATTCAAATCTGGGCAAAGCAGGGTGCAAAACTCTGCACTGCCCCTACAGTTGCCCAGGTGTTCAAAACTGCTATATTCAGTGGAATCATGTAATTGTGCTATTCCACTGAATATAGGGCCAGTGAGACCCAGTGCTAAGCCACCTAGTGCCGGGTAGACACAGCCCCACAATATGGCAATACAATAAGCACAATATGGCAGCACATAAGCTATCCCCACATTTATCATAAAACTGAACCACCTTGGACCTCTATTTCTCCTCCCATCCTCTATCCCCATTCCCAGTGATCTAAGCTTCCCTATTATGTCTGTCTTATCTCCCCTTCCCATACTCACCCCCCTGCTCCTATTCTACCTCCCTCCACTATCATGACATAGCCTTTGCCTGGCTGCATTGTTATTCTGTATTCTCCTGAAGTTTGCACTTTATTTCGTCTGTCATGCACTGTTCACTTTACCTTTTTTTTTTTTTTGTAACTTACTATGTAACTGTGTGTGTCTTTTACCTGATGTGCAACCTTTGTAAATGAGCCTCTGGCTCAAAGGTATTGTAATCTGAGAATTAAATAAATAAATAAATAAAATAAAACAATGGCTTGCACCCTGTCAAAAATCCCTATATTCAAAGGGACCTAGCAAATGAGTCCATTGGGCATGCAAGGTGCTAAGTGTCCATTTGCATGCCCATTATGGGCCCATCTGCATAGGGAGCAAGGCTGTACTGAGTGGCACTGCCCCTCAATTACCCATTTCCTTAGCACTATCCCTGGTGCTAGTGGCACCTCCGACAATTGCCATTCTGTGAATAAATAAAATACATCTCCCTGGTAGTCTAGTGGACCCTCACCAATTGCTGTTCCATAAATAATTAAAATATATCTCCCTGGTAATCTAGTGGTCCCTCCTCACCTGGTGCAGGGTTGCCCACATGGGTCCAAGTACCATATAATAAAGAGAACTCTTTTCTTAGCATAGGGTCCTGCACCTATGAACCCATGGCTGCCAGAGGGCCTTGCACATCAACTGACAGATGGACTCTTTGTCCTATGCATCTGCATCTGTAGCCACTTGGAAGTGAAGAGCCCAGAGGGCCCTGTCCATCCACTGCATGCCAGTCAGCTTTGCAAATTCTTGTCATCTGCTGCCACACAAATTTCACAGGCAGATGGAAATGTCCCTTTGTGCAAGTCACATCTGCACCTTTTCATGCAGGTCCTGGAGGGACTAGTGTGAATGGGAATACAAGTTCACTATCTCAAAATGAAAGGAATTCATTGCAAAAAAAACTGTGCTACTGCACCAGTCAGGGTTCAATGTGCAGCCATCATCAGGTAAGACAAACAACATACAACTGTTTTCAAATGACAGAAATGCAGTACCATGGATGTGCTACTTTTGTAGATGTGTATATGTGTCCACAGAAGCACAGGATCCACATGGGACTTATGTTTCTGCAACCACAACTCTGTGTGTATGTCTTGCAGCATGCATGAGTACCTGTGGCTACAGATGTGCAGGCCCCACAGGGGCCTGCATTTCTGCAGACAGAAGTGCTGTTGTTATATGGGCATCATGGGTTTCTATATGCAGCTGCAAAACTGCAGGCCCCAAAGAGGCCTGTACTCCTGCAGACAGAAGTTGGTGTGTATGTCTTATACCTGCAGCTGCAGAAGTACTGCTGCAATTTTGTCATCTTGGATTTCAATAGGCCTGTACATTTGCACCCAGAGGCCAGTCTATATGTCTTACACCTACACTAGCAGACATGAAGGCCCCTCAGAGGCCTGCACTTCTGCAGACAGAACTGTTTGTATTTTTTACAGTGTACATGAGTACCTGTGGCCACAGAAGCACTGGCCCCATATGGTCCTGCATGACTGAAAGCCAAAAAACTCTTGCAATTTGGGTATTGTGTATCTGTATTTCTGACTGCAGGGGCCTGTGCTTCTACGCACAGAAGCAGTGTTGTGATTTCTGTGTTGGGGATTTCTATCTATAGCCAGAAGTGAGTGTATATGTCTTGCAGTGTGCTTACCTCAGATACAAATCCACAGAGGCAGCACATAAGGGAGGAGACAGTATAGCATAGTGGTTAAGGGCACTGAGCTGCAAACCTGGAGACCTGGGCTGAATCCTATCAGCCCCCACTTGCATACTCTGTGACCCTGAGTAAGTCATTTAACTTCCTTGTGCTCCCAGGTCACACCTGGATACAAGCTCTGACTAATGTGACTTTTCTGGTTAAATAATTTTCCCTTTCCCTTTCTCTATAAATGCTACTGCATTTGTATCATCTGGAAACAATTGTATGTTGTTTTTCTTAGCTGATGATGGCTGTTTGTGGTTGCTTGTGTGGTTTTATCCTTTTGCCACTTGGGAGGGAGTTTGGGTTGGAAACCCTAACACTACATTTCCCTACTTTTGTGGCAGTAGGTTGAACCCAAACTGGTGCATTAATGCAGTTTGTTGCAACGAGTATACAGAACACACCAAGTAATGCTTTTGTATGATATACGACAGCCTGCTGCCAATATGTACTGTGTGCAGATATTATTTAATTTATAAAATCAGTCTATCTTAATCATCCTGGTTGAAGAAGTCACCCCCACCCTCTTCCAGAAGAGAGGTATTTATAGGTGGAAAATCTTGCTCCATTAGGGATTCATCTGCCTCTCTACCAAGGGTTCCTGCTGATTCATCATCTTCCATTGGCTGAAATACTGGAGCTGCTCTGTTTGCAATGAGGTGAAAGTAAGCATAGTGACTTTCTGTGGTGATGTGTTTGCCTGCTGGTTAGTAATGATTGCCCCTCCTGCACTGAACATCTGCTCCGCATTAACACTGGAAGGGGGGAAGGCAGGTAATTAATGGTGGCAGATGCCAATGCTGGCCAATCTGAAATCCTAGAGCTCCAGTAAACTAGGGACTCATCATTAATACCAAGGTGTTTGGTATCTAAAAGGTATGCGTCAACCATCCTTTCTACCGCACACAACCCAAAGTCTTTTTCTGCACACCTTTTCCTTTTCATAATATTCCACTAGCCCCACCTGCAATAATAATGTCCACACAGGACTGATTCGGGTTTATGATTTCAATTTCTCAAACCATGCAGCTGATGCTTCAGACAACCAGCCAGCACTGCCAGCACCAGCAGCAGCTTGAGATGGAACATGTTTAGAAACCTTTTCTGCACACCTTCTCATTTTCATAATATTCCTCTAGCCCCACCTGCAATAATAATGTCCACACAGGACTGATTTGGGTTTATGATTTAAATTTCTCAAACCATGCAGCTGATGCTTCAGATAACCAGCCAGCACTGCCAGCACCAGCAGCAGCTTGAGATGGAACATGTTTAGAAACCTGATGTTTAAACAGTTGTGCCTCATGTACTTTCTGGACAAGGAGACCAGCCAAGTTATTAGCTTGATCACAACCAACCCTCAATAATGTATGACAACCCCTTTTTGTATCAGAGGTCCAGCATAGTAGTGATCCCAAATTCCTCTGACTGCAGAATGCCAGAAATGTGATCATTACAACTGAGCTCCCACAGCATTTGCTCCATAAGGGCAAAACAGATGAATTTACCAGCTGCATTAACTTGATTCTGGACATTCACTAAGACATGTCTTGGCACTTGAATAAGGGAGATGACCTGACTTATGAAGCCAGTATCCCCACTAACTGCCTGCAATACATGTGCAAATGGCTTGAGAATCATTATCAGGCAAGCCATCATCCCCACTGCTCTGTAGTAAGAGACACTAACACTCCACCACTGTCCTGACTACTGTGTATTAGCATGTACAGTATAACCTCAATTATCCAAACTCACTGGGGGACATGAGATAAGTTCAGATAACTGAGGGGTTCATAAAACCAAGGGTCCTTTGAAAATGAGAACAGTGATCAAAAACAAAACTCTCACAATTCAGTTGTGTAAGATACTATACCTAATGTGCAGACATTTTTTTAGTGATTATAGTACCACATTTAAAAAGTAAAAAAAAAATATTAAAAAAACAACTGTATCAACACTCAGTTTTTATTAAAAGTATTCCATCATGGCATGCTGTTTGAAGCAGGCATTTTTTTCTTGAAGATCCTTCACTCATAATTATCTAAGCAGGAGTATGGAACCATAAATAAAGAACCCTGTCCAATGGCTCATCCCTACATCACTTCATGGTTTTGCAATTTTAGGGGCCAGTTTTATACTCCATTCTGGTGGCATACTCACACTGCTTCTTTCTTGCTTCTCTCTTGCTTTTTCTGATATCAGACATAGTGGATTTCCCAGTGTTAAACCATGCAGCCACATCCACTGCCTGTTCCCCACACTCAAGGCAGTCCAGAATTTGAATCTTCTGGACAATATCCAGTACACTTCGTTTTCTCTTTCTAGCAGCCATTGCAATACAACACAGCAATAATGGCACAGCAGGAAGCTGGGGATTAGAACAGCATCAGCAATCAGCAAAACTAATGAAAAACAGCTGCAACCAGTAAGTGCTAATGAACAGCTAATTGCAATAATTAACCACTATAAAGTCGGGGGGCATGGGCCAAGTTCAGATAACCTGAAGGTTCAAATAAGATGGGTTGGATAAATGGTATATCATTGGAAATAGTCACGCCTCAGGTGGTTTGGCACAAGGCCATAGGTCAAGTGCATTCAGCACCAGAGAAGTAACAATACCCCATGATATACCACACCCTGGAGTGCATTATTGCTATTATGAAATGGATTGACAGTTTTGTTTCAGTGAAAAATAAAAATAAATATTTTGAAATGTTTGGAAAATTCCTTTTTGTGGCGTTGGAGGAATATCTTTCAAAGAAAATAGTTCCTGGAAGGCTCTAGGCAGCACGTGGCACTATTGCAACTGGCATTTGGGGAGTTTTCTGCAGCTGTGAACCATGTCTCACTTTCCCAGCAGTACTCCTGGATGTGATTGGGTTCTGCCTGCATTTGACCCGGTCCCGCTGCCTGCTCTGTGACTGGGTGAAGATGTTTCTGGATTTTTTTTTTCTCAAAATCTGACCTGTTGAGAAGCGCCATGTGAATGGGAGGAATGGAGGTGGACACTTCTGATTTTCTGTTGGTGATCGCCAAGTTGTCTGGAGTGGTTGTGGAAGGGAGAGGTATTGAACAGGTAGAAGGGTAATGAACTGAAATTTGAATCTGCCAGCTGGCCGATACTGCTGTTCAAACAGATCTAGCAAGAGCCAATATGGCTGTAAAAGTTTGGTATTGAGGGCAGTGAGAAATGTGTCGACTAACAATTTTTGCACTAACCACTGACAGCTATAGTTTTCAAGCTAAGTTCACTTGATTTTTTTATCTTTTAAAACTTTTATTTAGAATGACAACTACAACATTATTTGCACCAAAAAGGACAAAACCGAACATTTTGAAAAAGAGCTATAATCACTCAGCCACCACTGCTGAATCAATAATGCATGCTGAATGAATGTGTTAATGCTGTGTGTGGTCTTCAACTGGTTGTCAGCCTGTCATAGCATAATGATACTCAGGACACTGCATGTAGTAGACAAAAACTAATTTGACAAATATCTCCGGTATAAACTGAATTCACTGTACTGCAAAAGTACAGCTATCTTCAGGAAGAATTATAAGTTAATGATAGCAAATCCATTAGTTAATTGGAAACATCAGCAGCCTTTCAGCTGGTCAAGACAGGTAATGCTGGGTGGGCTACATGGACAGGCAGTGCGAACACGGAAGTGGGGATACACAGGCATGGGGGTTACAGGGAGGGATAGGTGCTGCAAAGGAGATTGGGGATAGACAGTGTATGAAGGCTACAAGGAAAGGAAATGTAAAGTGGGCAATAGGGACAGACAACGCAAAGGCAACAAGCAATGCAAACAAGGCAACAGGGGCAGGCAATGCAAACGGGGCATGGGGGTATGCAAGGGAGCATGGGGATAG
Organism: Neoceratodus forsteri; assembly: GCA_016271365.2. Classification (NCBI taxonomy): domain Eukaryota; kingdom Metazoa; phylum Chordata; order Ceratodontiformes; family Ceratodontidae; genus Neoceratodus; species Neoceratodus forsteri. Next base: position 26,332,662 of record CM057454.1, read on the forward strand.
GCAATGCAAAGTCTGCCAGGTTGACTGCACCATTAGGGCTTACTTCCTTGTATAGAATTGTTTATAGCCACTTTGGTCCTGTACAAAAAATTAGAAAAGTGGGTGATTTGATACTTTTTATTGAACCAACAAGATAGATTACAGATCTCTTACTTGGGTCCTGGGGGGCCTGAGATTGGGGTATCAAGGCGACATCCAGTCATATCTGTAAAAGAAAAATAGCCATGGGGTCACACAGAATCCATAGTTCTTCAGGAACAAAATTAGACTGATAGGGAAGGATAATCATTGCACAATACTTATCCAATATACAGGAGTGAGGGGTCTGAGTCCAGTCAGACTGGGGTCAACTTTGTCTCAGACCTGTAGAAATAAAGGAAAAATGGTAAGTGTACTGAAAAAAATTTGAGTGGAGACAGCATTCTAGAGAGGTACAATAGCTAAATGACAAGCACATAAATTATGTACAATAAACAGGTGTTCCCAGGTTCAAATCCCACCACAGTCACTGACTCTGGAAGAGACCCTGGACACACTACTTGATATCCCAGCTGCAGAACTATTAGGAAGGACACAGCAGCGACCACCAGTGGGGACAGCCTGTCCTTCAGGTCAATCCCACCCCTGAGTTCATTCATTAACACTTTCCAGTGGCAGTGTGTATGGCACAGAGAGATGTCAGAAGTGCATGTGGCACTTTGTGGTGTTAGCTGCTCAGTTGTGGTATTAACTGCACATTGTTAGCAGTGCACGGAGCCAGCTGTGCACATGGAATGGCACAGTGCTGGCAGTGCACATGGCAACATACAGTGATATCAGTGCATGTGGCACTGTGCTGTTTTCATTGCACATAACACAGGGTGGAGATGGCAGTACACATCACACTGCACAATGATGGTAGTGCAGTGGTAACAGTGTATATGGCACAGTTTGGAGTCAGCAGCACATGTAACATAGTGCAGAGTTGGAAGTACATGTAGCACAGTCTGGTGTCTGCAGTGCACATGACAGCAAGAAGTTAGCAAAGCACTTCGCTCAACACTGGAACAGCAGTGCACGTGGCAATTACCCTCTACTCACCGGAGATATATTCAAACACATTGATGATTGTGTATTTATGTACATTGTACAATGTTTTTAAAGTTTTATTATGCACTTCATTTTGATCACATTGCACTTTATTTTGGGAGGCTTCCAGTACTTACTGGCTTATGTGACATAAAAGTTGGGAGTCATCTGGAATCAAGCAATCACAGTACAGTATGGTTCAATGTGAGAACAGCAGAAGAGTCAAACCACATGAAAGCAAGGGTCCTGGATTTCAGGCGGGCCAACTTTGCAAAGATGGGGGAATGTCTTAAGAAATCACTGGCAGGGAAGGAGAAAAGGGGGAGGTGGAGGAACAAAGGGAGAATCTTATGGGGTCCATAGCAGAGGCAACATGCCACTGCATTAAGCAAGTAAGCAAAACAAAGAGAAAGAAAAAACAACTATGGTTCTCCAAGGAAGTGGCCAAGAAGGTAAGGGTGAAAAGGATGGCATTCAGGAGGTTCAAGGAAATACAAAGGGAAGAAGACAGGAAATTGTATCTGGAAAAGCTGAGGGAGGCAGGGAAAGCAGTCAGAAATACAAAGGCGCAAACAGCAGAAAAAATAGCCCAGGCAATAACAAAAGGGAGCAAGAAATTTTTCAGGTATGTTAGTGAAAGAAAAAGGACTAAGGGTGGGACTGTGAGACTAAAAAGGGTGAGGAGGGAAGTATGCAGAGGGGGACCAAGAAAAAGCAGGCATCCTGAATAAGTATTTTTGTTTAGTATTCATAGAAGAAGGGGAAGGACTAAAGTTAGGTGATGGAAGAACCACTGGGAGGGAGTTGTAAACCAGTACATTTAAAGAGGAGAGAGTCTTAAAGGAATAACCTGAAAGTGGACAAGGCAATGAGACCAGATGGAATACAACCCAGAATATTAGGAGAATTTTGGAAAGTGCTGGCAGTACCACTGACAGCTCTGTTCAAAAGTTCACTGGAAACAGGTGTGGTACCAAAGGACTGGAGGAGGGCAAAATGTAGTCCCTCTCCACAAAAGTGGGAGCAGGAAGGAGGCTGGCAATTACAGGCCAGTCAGCCTGACCTTGGTGGTGGGGAAACTAATGGAATCACTACTAAAAGAAAGATTTATGATATATCTCTAATCCAGTGGAGCACAGATCCAAGGCAGCATGGATTCACAGTGGGAAGATCTTGTTAAACAAATTTGATAAACTTTTTTGACTGAGTAACTAGGGAGGTTGGTCAAGGAGGAGTGGTGGATGTGGCCTACCTGAATTTCAGTGAGGCCTTCAACACCATTCCACATAGGAGGCTAGTAAGCAAGCTAGGCAGCCTGGGAATGGGTTCCAGGGTGGTAAACTGGGTCACAAATTGGCTGAGCAATAGGACACAGAGGATGGTGGTGAATGGAGTTCAATCTAAAGACAGGGGTTGACCAGTGAGGTCCCACAGGGATCAGTGCTTGGACCAGTCCTCTCTAATGTCTTCATAAGCGACATTACAGAGAGGCTGGAAGGGAAGGTGTGTCTCTGCAGATGACACAAAGATCTGGACAGAGCTGACACTCCGGGGGGTATAGAAAATGAGAAGGGACCTACGCAAGCTTGAGGAGTGGTCAAGGGTGTGGCAGCTAAGACTCAATGCAAAGAGATGAAAGATCATACACTTGGGGCACAGAAATGTGGGAGAGGAGTAGATGATGGGAGGGACGTACTGACTGTCACCAAACAGGAAATTAACCTCCGAGTAATCATATCTGATTATCTAAAGGTTATCAAACAATATGAGAAGGCTGTGAGGAGAGCCAGTGGAATGCTGGGGTGCAGAAGGAGAAGTATCTCCAGCAGAAGGCAGGAGGTGATGATGCCACAGCATAGAACACTAGTGAGACCTCATCTTGAGTACTGTCCCATTCTGGATGCTGCATCTCCAGAAGGACATAGAGTAGAAGCGATTTAGAGAAGGGTGACAAAAATGGTGCAGGGACTGCACCAAAAGTCATATGAGGGGAGACTGGGGGATCTCAATATGTATTCCCTGGAGGAGAGGAGAGGACAGGAGAAGGGGGATATGATAGAGACTTTCAAATACATCAAGGGTGTAAATAAGGTACAAGAGGGTAGCATCTTTAAAAAAAAAAGATGTTCAAGAACAAGGAGTCATGATGTGAAGATAGAGTGGGGTAGACCTAAGGGTAATGTGAGAAAGTATTTTTTCATGGAAAGGGTGGTGATCCATGGAACAGCCTCCCGGCAGAGGCTGTAGGAGCAAAAACAGTAGGGTAATTCAAAAATGCATGGGACAGACATAAAGGAACTCTAGCGATGGAAAGAGAGGGTAAGCTGCAGATCATTTAGGATCTACGCTATATGAAACAGGAAGGGAAAATGGGCAGACTAGGTGGGCCAAGCAGTCCTTATCTGCCATCAAAGTCTATATTTCTGTTTCTATGTGACATCTGGATTAAGCAACTGTTTTACTACTACTTTGTGTGTGTCTTGCCTCCGTAGGGATCAAAGGGAAGTACTAATATTTCAACCAGCAATAAAAGGCTCCATCTTTGAAGATGTGGAGCTTGCAGGAAAAACTGTGGCTCTGCAAGTGAAGACCCAGTATCGCAAGTTTTTCCTGCACCTGTACCAACTTCTGAGGTGTTTGAAAATCCAGTCCCTAGTCTCTGGTGCTAGTATAGGAGCAGTGGCCAAGTAGCCAACAGCCAGCCCCACCAACCATCACCACCAGCCAGCTCCAGTAGCCTGGTCTGTGGTGCCAGAGTTGGGCCCATGGTCAACTAGTTACAAGCCAGTACCACCAGCCAGCCAAAATCCTGCCTAACCCGGATTTCTGGGCCAGCATAGTATTTGGTCAATTCCAGCCACAACCCAGCCAATGTCCTCCTCTACCCAGGACTCTTGGGTCAACATACCAGCAACTACTGTAGTAGCCATCAGTCAAACTTTTCTCCACTAACTCAGTCTCTTGTGTCAGTATAAGACCCATTAACAGCCAAAAAGAACTGAACAGTTTTAAAAGGATAATCCATTTTTTATGGTCCCTATCCAGTTTTGCTTAAATGTAGCCTGGTTTTGAGGCAACTTTGAGTGCTCTCATACATTTTAAACTGGCTGTATTAAATGATTCACTGTTTTGGGCTGAATTCATGTCCAGGTTACAAAGAAGTTTCGATGCCAAACAGGCCTTTGTTTGTAAAACCAGTCAGTCAGTCACAAAGGTGTAAAATTCAGCCATTAAGACCATCAGCAGTAAATCCTAATCTTTTCCTCTCTTAAGTGTAGCCTTTTACTGCTGTGATAAAGAGAGTTTTAAACCTTTGCATGTTCACCTATGTTTCTTTTTGTTTGTCCTACATTCTGATACATTTAAGACCCATTTTGTTAAATAAATCAGCTAGTTTCTATTGCCTTTTACATTAATTCCATCTCTGAGTTTTGGGCAGCTATGTATGTTCCCCAAAGGTTTCTGAAAAATGTAATCCATGGTGGCGAAAGTGACCCCAAACAGTTTAGCCAGTATGCATAATCATCAGCTTCACTAGTAACTATACTGCAAAACAAATATTTTTTCTAAACTGTATACTGTACTGAGGCTATGAACTGTATAAAGAGAAGATTTTTGCCTCTGTGGTGCAGGAAACTTTATAAATCTTAGCCCCACACTTAAAATGTTCCTCGTGGCAAAGTGGCAAGTGGGAACAGTGTCTTTTACATTTTTCACACTACCTGGACATTCCATGATATTAGTTACATCATTACAGGTCATTTAGATGAACAGCATGAAATGGTGTGTCTGACATTGTGGAATGCCTTAGCAATATGAAAAGACACATCAGTAGCTGCTGAGGTAAAAAGGAAAAAAAATGCAGAATTGAGAGTACCAGCAGCATAGATAATTTATCAAAATTGTTCAAAGCATATCAGCATACAAGACTGGCATGGAAAAGAAAATAGGAAGGTGTTTAACAGAGGTGCAATGGCCTATGCAGCCAGTATAGTGTTATGCTTGTGCAACTGTGTACTTAGGTTTTGGCCATTCACACTCTAATCCAGAGGAATTACCACCCTGTAGGGGTACCAAAGACAAGGAACCATCTAGAGGGTTCCACCCCTAGAGGTGGCATGGGATGATTCCCTTGGCCAAAGGTACCTTAGGAAGGATCCCAAGGAGAGAGGTGCTGCCGCTGGAGAAGGAGAGAAGGATGGTGGGGCAAAGAAAAAAGTGCTTAAGAAGGAGACTGAGGGGAACTACTTATATAGCTCAGGAAGTGGGAGTGGCTGGCTGCTTGTCCATTGAACCAAAGGCAGAGCCTTCCAATTCAATGGTCTACACAGCCAGTATAGCGTTATGCTTGTGCAACTGTGTTACTTACGTTTTGGCTGTTTGCATTTTCTATTCCAGAGGAATTACCACCCTGTAGGGGTACCAAAGGTAAGGAACCCTTTAGAGGGTTCCACCCCTAGAGGTGCCATGGGATGATTCCCTTGGCTAAAGGTACCTTATGAAGGATCCCCAAAAAGGAAGTAATAGTATGAAGCATATAAGCAATCAGTAGTTGTGAGATATAGTAATGGATAAAGCATCAGGCAGCTTGATAACATAATGGGACATGCAGGTTAGCAATTGCATGAGTTTGATGGATTGCAAGAGGGAATGAGGGGACCTTCTAAGGAGAGAGGGAAGGCAGTAGGGACACCATCCCCCTCCATCCAACAGTGGATCCTGCCTGCAGAACTAGGGAACACTACGCTAACTAGCAGTTATGACCTGGGACACAGAGGAGAGAAAAGAAACCCTTTGAGGAGGAAATCTCTGGGGATCCAAGGCCTAGGTCACCTACTCTCCAGAATTGGGATATTTTATTTAGTGATAGCTCTGCTGCTGCAATTTGGAAACTCAATTAAAGGGAGGTGGAAAATATTCCAATTTGGTGGAAAGCTCTCACTCTATCCTAACAGGAATGCCGTGGAGGGTTGCGAGCTGCTGACCTCTGCAACAAGCCACCTCCAAGGTGGGAGGAGGAGATTAATAACCACTGAGGTGCTCACCCGGCCTACTAATCTCAAAACAAACCAGGTGAATCAGAGGCAGTTATAGGGAGAATAGCTTTGAAGGGGTGCCTCCAAACCCACTCCGGCAGCTAAAGGGGTCCCCGTGAGAGCCCCACCTCTTCACCACTGAGTCTTAACTTCTATAACTTGAGGCGCCATTGGAACAGTTGATGACTGAAGGTCCACCCGAAGCGAGGACATTCCCAGCTATGTGCCAGGTGTGAAGGACCCCACCCGAAGCTTCGCATGCTCAAGCCGCAGACTCAGGTGCAGAGCAAGAATGTTGGCTGCAGGGGAAACCCTGTGCCAGAATGGTATGGCTGGCATGCCCTAGAGACTGATGAGGAGCTGAATGAGCATTGAGTGCTGAGACCTTGCAGGGCAGAGGACAGGGAGCATTGAGCAATGATGATGTAATCAGGAGTTGGTCTGGAGGTAATTCAATAAGGCAGGGTAGTTCACTAGGGCAGGGTAACAATAGTCAGACCTACAAGTAGGTCAGTAAGCAATAGGAACAGACAGGCCTGCACGTAGGTCTGCAAAACATAATAGCAATAGTGGACATGAACATAAGGGGAGAAGCAGCACTATGACAGTGGGGCAAGCCAGCCAGGCATTCAAAAGCCAATGAGGGTGACAAATACCCTGAGGATTTTCAGTGGTGGAGACAGGATGTATAACATAAGCCATTAGCCATATGGGGGCATGACTCCCCAAACACTTCCAAGCCCCTGCTGTAGGAAAAACAAAAAAGGGATGGAAGGGGCCGAGTACCACATGCAGATATTAAAGCTAGTTTACAGCATCAACAGTAGCTTAGCTGACCTCAGAATATAACAGCAATGTACAAACATGGAACAGCATCAGCATTGAGTAACTATGAAGGGTAGTATTGTATAAGCATGGAATGGAGGGAAGCAAAATGCTCTAAAAGCAGCTATGACCATATGGGAGGTAGATGAAATTGGGAAAACATGACTGAGTTGCATAGCAAGGGTTCTGAGGGAGGCCGAATCAGGTGAAAACAATTAGGCATGTAGCATAGGGAGCAGCTTGGATGGAGTAGAACATAGGTACTGATTACAATAGCAATGTGGGTAACTGAAAGCAAGTAGCTTGAGATCTAAATGAGTAAATGGTAGGAGCTTAGAAACCAAATCTCCCCCAAAAACAAAACAAAAGCAAAACAAAACTAAGACACACAAACACATAAGAAATCGGGAAGGGACAAAAGGAAGCACACAGCCAGAGGCAAAATACAAACCAGAAGCAGAAGAACAAAACACAGAGTCCAGCAGAAAGAAACAGCAAGGCGGGGAGGTGCGGGCAGGCTACAGCCAGCTGCAGAGAACAAACAAACAGAGCCTCCAGCTGGCAAAGAAAAAAGTGCTTCAGAAGAAGGCTGAGGGGAAATGCTTATATAACTCAGGAAGTGGGAGTGGCTGGCTGCTTGTCCATTGAACCAAAGGCGGAACCTTCCAGTTGGAGCACAGAGTTGTGAATGATCTCATTATATCCAGCAGACCTGTGTTTGGATTACCACAGCCTGCACTTGTATACTGTGTGATGCTGAGCAAGTCACTTAACAACCCTGTGCTCCTGGGCCATTGGTAAATGGGCATGTGCCCAGTGGGCTTTACATGTTTACTAAAGAATACAAATAACTGTATAAAAATTATGTCCTATCACTTTTAAAGTCATCCCTGACATTACATTAAAAGTTAGTGATAAAACCATCCAGTCCAGGGGTTTTATCTGAGGCTAGGGAGTCGATGGCCTGGGAGATCTTAACTAGGGACAAGGGGGCCCATAGAATGGCTACCTGTGAGTCATTGAGTTGGGGAAGGGGTATGTCCCCAAGGAAATTCTCCAGTTGAGCAGAACAAAAGGGGGAGGAAGGAGGGGAATACAACTGCTGTTAAAAAGTTTTAAAGGAGTCCACAATGTCTTGGGGAGAGGTGAGAAGGCTATCGGATTCAGTTTGAACTGAGGGGACAATTTTGTCCATGGTTTGGGACCTTAGACTAAGAGCCAGCAGTTTCCTAGTCTTTTCTCCTTGATCAAAATACCGCACTTTAAAACACAAAAATAGATGCTCTGCTTTTTCCCCCAAAAGGGTGTTATATTGAGCTCAGAGACTTTCCAACTGCTCCCACTCTGATTGTGAAGAGTCCTGAGATTCCCTAGCCTCCAGAGTTCAGATATGGGTTAATAAAGAGGAGAGGGTTGCTGTAGCCTATGTTTTTCACTTAGTTGATAATCTAATCAGTTCCCCTCTAAGAGTGCACTTCAGAGCACCCCACAAAATATCAAGAGTGGGCATAGATGGGGAATTAATTTCCATAAAGGAATCAAAAAAGGACTGAAAATGCCCCAGTAATTCCTTAGATTTAAGGAGTTGATTGTTTAGGATCCACACCTTGTCTCTGGTGAGTGTAGGGTTAAGACTTAATCGAAAAAGGGTGGAGTGGTGGTCTGAAATCACCTTAGTTGAGTAATGGCACAAAAGGACCCCAGGAAGATATTCAACCCCAAGTAAAAAATAGTCCAGTCTGGAAGAAGAGTTGTGTGGTAGGGAGTAAAAAGAATATTCCCAGCTACCTGGGTTCAGTGTTCTTCATGGGTCCACCAGGCCTGCCGAGTCCATTAAGTCCTGGATTGCCAATTGTGTGGGAGTAAAGGCCTATCTTACCAGTCCTGTCCAAATTGTTAGACAGAACTATATTCCAGTCCCCTCCCAGTACTATTGGGAGAGAGAGCCAGGGAGCTAGAATAGCTGCTAGAGTGGAGAAAAAAGGCGGGTCTTCAACAGTTGGGCCATAAACGGCTCCAAGAACCACTTCTAAATATCCAAGTAAACCTCGAAGAATGATACAGCGACCACAGGGGTCTGCTACTTCTTGAATGAGATGAAAAGGGATTCTCCGGGCTATAAGCACAGCCATTCCTTTTTTGGGGGAATCTGAGCCGGCTCCAAATGCCTGTCCCACCCGAGATTGCCTAAGAAGGAGAACCTGGAGTGGGAGCAAGTGAGTTTCCTGCAAAAAAGCTACACCCACTTGCAATTTGTTTAAATGGAGCAATATTTTGGCCCGTTTAGTGGGAGACTGGGCCCCTTTAATATTCCAAGTGCAGAAGTTATAGCCAGTAATGTCTAGGTATAGAATAGTAACAAAGTCCGGGGGCTAATTGCTGAAGGGCAGAGAGGGAGAAGGAACCTGATCCCTTAATGAAACTCAATCCTCTGGTGGCCCTCCCCCCTCCACCATCTCTCCCAAGGCAAATATATCCCCCCCTTTAGCCCACTTCCTCCTACCCACCCCTGTTATAATCCAAAATGACACCCAGCCCATCAAAACCCCCATAACATGTAATAGAAACCAATGAGCTCCAGTTGTCATGGGGCTCTCCAAAGGAAGACAAACAATCCCTGTCCCCCCCATCAATATGACTTGTAGGGCCGCTAAAGACCCTCATCACTCTGCCAACATCTCTCCCCCCCACCCAATGCATACATGTGAGGTTCTTGAATATCTTTGTCCAATAATGTGGTAGCGTAACCACACTAATCCAGACTGAACCCATGCTAGAAAAAAAGGAAAACTATCAGTTAATAAAGCAGCAATTATAACAGTAACATCAGTAAAATTCTAAAAAGAGAGGTGAAACCAAGCTCAGTAGATATGATAATGTGTATCTATGCTGCCATCTGTAGTCTGAAGCCTTAATATGGTTGCTGTAATGAAATATCAAATGAAGGTCTTGTATCAAAAAATATAAAAGAAAAACTTGCCAGGCATTTATAGCTCCTCACCAATCAGTAATGAGCGCAGTTAAGTGTTCTCCAAAACAATATATATCATACAATCATGAGTAGAAAAAAGTGAGTCAGTATAAAGTGAAAGGTGGCACAAAACAGAAGTGTTCAATATCCTGGTGTGCCCAGAAAGGTCCTAAAGATGCCACAATAGTTCATAAAGTAAAGCTATGGCAAGCCTGCGAGGAGGTGTAGTCGAACAAACAGTAAACCTAAAATGTCATATCAAATGTCCTGTTTAAGTGCAGCTTTTAATACAGAGCAGTGGAACTTAATCTCATTCAATAACAAAAGTAAATTTTTGTAATGTGGCAGCTAAATAAAAAGTAAGATGGAGGCTGAAGGTAACGAGATCAGCCCGTCGGTCTCCCAGACAGACCAGGAGTGACCAGGAGGTGACCAAAACAAGGTACCCAGCCTCACCCAAAAAACAAGTACAAGTTATCAGAGTTATAGAATTAGTGGACGAGAGGGTATCCGGGGAGCCAACAATAAGGCCAAACCTCGGGGCAGTACCTAAGTTGACTTTGGCCAATACACTCTGGTAGTTAAGCAGATCAGAGCAAAGCTGAATCTTGGAGAATCAAGGCACTGTAAAAATGGTGGTCACCAACAACAAAATCCATACTAGGTGACAGGCATCTGTAGCAAAGAAACCAGGCCTGGAGAGAATTGGTCAGACCAATTTGAAGAGGTCAGGCAAAAGTAGCTGAAGATCCTTTAAAGCCTGGACTGGATCCTCAAAGGAGTGCCAAGTATCTTGAATGCGTATCTGCAGATGAGCCAGATACATCTTGAATTTGGTGCCAGCAGAAATAAGCTTGGATACGGTAGGATGAAATGCTGCCCTTTTTTTGCCTCACAGATGCAGAGAGATCCTGGGATACACGGAACTTGCTGCCTTCCCAGGTCACAGATTGGAGCTCTCGCAATTTGTTCAATACATGCTGTTTGTCGAGAAAATTTAAGAGCTTGAGGATGATGGGGCGAGGGGGGCGAGCTGGGTGGAGGTCTGCGATGCAGAGCCTGATGCGCACGTTCCACGACGTAATGTGGGCCATTAGGAGAAGGCCCAGCTATTTTCTCTAATAGTTTTTGTATAAAGAGAATGGGCATGGACCCCTCGGTATTCTCAGGGAGACCTAGAATAACTAAATTATTCCTCCTGCTCCTGCCTTCTAGATCTTTCATTTTTATTTCCATTTTGTGAAGCCACTGTCTCAGGGAAGTTATCTCTGGATCTGGACGATCACGCTATTTTTTGAGAGACACTGAGTGAGTTCAACATCTCCAACTCATCTATTCATGGAGCCCATTTCTTGTCTAATGAAGGTAACCTCTGAGGTGAGGCTTAGAAGTGAGTCTTTGATGGGTTGTAGCTCAGGTAGGAATTTTTCTTCCAATAGAGGTGTTGTATCCAGCGTAGCAGTAGACCCTTGCCCGGCTGAGGCATTGCAAGCCTTGTTTTTTTGGGGGGCCTTTTTTGGTGTCTGTGGGAGGGTATGACGAGGCAGACTTTGCTGCATCTTGGAGTCCATATTGCATCGAGGTTCTGATGAAAAACCACCGTGCTGGCTTCCAGAGAGTGTCAAGCAGTTAGATAAGTAGTTCTTGTTGTTTAAATATAAAGCAGTAATGTAAAAAATAGCAAAATTAAGTAGAGTGAGTGGGAGCAAGATGAAGGAGCAGCTAGTCTAGAGAAGGCATCATGTGACTCCCCGTAACATACTTCCACTATGGTTAAAATGCTGCTCATCTTTACAGAACATGTTTTGCTTATTGTACAGCTCCCATGTCTTAATCAAGGTAATGCCTTCTTGTAAAAATCATTTTCTGAATTCATTGTTTACTCTCTTTATTTTGCCATTACCCTTATTTCCTGCCCTTGGGACAGGGAGTATCGCTGACAATACAACCTTACATTTACTATCAGTCAGATAGGTATACAGTATATAGATATTAGATATAGTAGCATTTCCTATTCCTCCTGATGATGTTGCTCCACCAGATGCTACTTTCCTCATATAAACAGTTGCTTCAGTGTCTGCCACCGTGGCTGCCATATCCACTTTGCCTTCCTGTCCAGCCTCACCGCGACCTTTTCTGTTCCCAACCTTATCCATGGTCAGAACCAACACATTTACATTGTTGGGGGAAAAACTTAAGTGAGCTGTGTACCAAAAAATAAGAATACTGTGAAAAATTGTGTATGTAAGCAATAAGACACAAAGAGGTGTGCATTAGGCATTTTTAATGCATGGCCAGTGGCGTATTGAGGCACGAGACCACAGGCCAAGTGCCTTCAGCCCCAGGCCGTGTATTAGAAATGTCTAATGCACATACCTGAAGTGTGTTATTGTGCTTATAAAATGGAACACTCTTTTTTTTTATATATGCATGTATAAATTAAAAATATGTTTATACTTTGGTTGAAGGGCAATAGTAGGCATAAGGCCCATTAATGATTACCCCCCCTCACACACACACACATATACACACACACACTTCTCAGTGGTCATGGCTGAACAGGCAGCCCTCCTTTATGAAAATATCCAATTTAATTTTAAAGGTAGAAAAATGATTGAAATACATGATGTCTTGAGGAAGCCTATTCCATAATCGAATTGCCCTTGGGACAAAAGCATATTTCCTAATTTCCTTATTACGTTTTTTTGTTTTTTTTCAGTCAGTTGTAATTTATGACCTCTCAATTTATGCTTGGACTATTTAAATTCTAAGCCCAGCTCACTGAACAATTGTTCATCTTGCAAAATCTTAAATAAGAATAACAAATCACCTCTTACTCTTCTGTCACTTAATGAAAACAATCCTAGATCCTGGAATCTTTCTACATAAGGTTTACTTTTGCATTTTGAAATTAGTTTTGTATCATTTTTGTGTCTTTTCAATGAGATCAATATCCTTCTTAAACAAGTTCTGACACAGCCACTACGACTGTAATTGCATTAACCAGATAAGGGTGTTTCATGGGCTTAAACATAAACATGAATTGCCATTGCAGACACTAACTGAATCAAAGTATGGTACACTGAGAAAGAGCAGATATAAAAATAGTGCCACTGTCTGTATTACAGTTACCTACTTGTTTCACATTTTATTCTATGCACTGTTATAACAATCAACTTAACAGAACAGACCCATCATATACATGAAGTTACTGTACCTTAACTGCAAACACTATATGTTTTGACAAGGTGGAAGATAAACTCAATGTTGAGGCATGTTTAGGAAGACAGTTGATGTGTTTAATTGTTTTTTTAGAGATTGCTATACAGTACACACACACATAGTTAGCATAATATAAAAGGGCATATACCCAAATGTCAAAGTAAATTGTACACATTTCATTACAAGTTGTTCTCTTGAAGGAAGATCTTACTGTACACAGCCTAAAAATGGGTGTTAGCTAAAGTAAACTGGGGTTGGTGTGTTACTGAGGGTACTGCATAGTTTATCTTTTATTGCTGCTCCACCCCAGGCACACACAATATGAAAAACAAAAACAACCCCTTGATATGAAACAACAGGAATTAGTTAGTACAAGGACAGAAACAAGTAGGAGACTGAGTAAGTGGGTAGACAAGCATGAGTATGGTAAGCCAAATAACATTTTAGAAAGTCTCACCATCATAATTCATTTTTTACACATGTGTCTGCACAGTTGACCATTTTTTCACAAAAATAATAACAATGGGAGTTATTCCACATAACACATAATTTAAGTGAAAGGAATGAAGTTAATAACAATAAAACAAAGTGGAATGGAAGAGAAATAGCTATAAAATGGGGGGGCACATACCGGGTTATTACAGCGGCAACAGATGATGTGTTCAATTGCTTTGCATCTCAGGTGGGTACACAGGCAAAAATAACATAACAGAAAGAAAAATAAATAAAATACAGCTCAGTGCAGAGCAGATTCACAGCCACACAAATGTCCATGGCTAAGATGTTTCTGAAACAAGCAGTAGAAGCAGCCATGCCTCTGGTTGCATGCCCTTTCACTTCCCTCTGAAAAGGTTTATTGTACTTCTGGTAACAGAAAACAATGCAGTTTGCCAAACATTTAATAGGCACTGTTTTGAAACTTCTGTGCCCTGTCTTTTGGGCGCAAAGGAAACAAACAACTGATTGGACTTATGAACATCTTTAGTCTGGTTAGTGTAGTAACACAGAATTCTGTGCACATCCATAGTGTGCAGAAGAGCCTCCCCTGATTAAATGCTCAGGGAAGAATACTGGCAGTTGAATTGTCTGATTCAACATAAACTCAGAAAACACATTAGGTAAAAACTTAGGGTTTGTACACAGAGCCACCCGGTCTCTGTGGAAAATCAAGCAAGGTTCCTTACACACCAGGGCCTGAAGATCTGAAATTCTTTGAGCTAAAGTAATAGCAACTAAGAAAAGTGCTTTCCAAGACAAATAGTGCATAGCACAACTTGCTGCCAGGTGAAAAGGAGGCAAAGTAAGTTTTTCCAAAACAAAATTCAAGTCCCACTAGGGGACTAGATTATGAAATTGGTGGTTTCAGAGGGAAAATTCCTTTCAGGAAGGTTTTGAAAAATATCCAACTGAGCTATGGTTTTGCCATCCACGGGGAGGTGGTAGGCCAAAATGGCAGACAGATGGACCTTCAAAGAAGAATATCTGAGGACGAGATCTGAAAGATGCAAGAGGTCCTGGGGCACTTGGCAAGAGAAAGGGTCCCAACCCTTGGAGGCTGCCCAAATGGAGAATCTTTTCCATTTTATGGCATAAGTAGTTCTGGTAGAAGGCTTTCTGGCCTCTACAAGGACCTGGGCCACTAGGGTGGAAACTCCAAAGCATTAAGCAGCTATGTCCACATGTGCCACACATGCAGGTAGAGGGATCTGAGGCCCAGATGCACCAGTCTGCCCTGCTTCTGAGTCAGAAGATCATGGCAGAGAGGCAGAGGTACTGGGGGTTCCATCAATAGCTATTGAAGCAGAGGGAACCAAATCTGATGAGGCCAAAGAGGGGCTATTAGAATCATGTGAGCCCCTTCCCCTGTAGCTCCAGGAGAACCTTCTGAAGCACTGGGAAGGGAGGAAAGATGTATAAGAACCTCCCAGTCCAGCAGAATGACAGCAAATCTCACCAGAAAACACCACTCCCAGGAACGAGCAAGCAAAAATTGGGTCATTTCACGTTGGATGGGGAGGCTAAGTGGTCTGTCTCTGGCTGACCCCATAGGTTGAATAAGTTTTTGACCACCTCTTGATTTAGCTCCCACTCATGAGCCCTGACAGTGGTGTGGCTGAGACTGTCTGCCAGAATGTTGCTGATGCCTGGCACATGGACAGTAGTCATGCAGAGGTCATGCTGGACTGCCCAGTACCACACTTGCATCACCTCCTGGCAGAGGGTACAAGTGAGTGCCTCCCTGTTTGTTCAGGTACCAGACCGCAGACATATTGTCAGTTTGAACCAGGAGTGTCCCCGGACATAGAAGAGGCTGGAAAGCCTGGAAAGCATACAGCACTGCCCTCATTTCTAACACATTAATGTGTAGAGATGCTTCCAGCTGAGACCATGTTCCCTAGGTCTGATGGTCTCCTAGGTGGGCTCACCAGCCTTGACACAAAGCTTCCATTGTAAGGGTCATGGTAGGAGCAGGGGGTTGAAAGGGATCCCCCATGGAGAGATTGGACAACTCCTGCTACCAAAGAAGATCCTTTTTCATGTACCCAGACAATAGGACCCTATGGTCAAAGTTGTCCAGCTGCAGATCCCATTGGACACGAAGAGTCCATTGGGTCACCCTCATATGCAGTCCGGCTAGAGGAACTGTAGGGATCACAGCTGCCATCAGCCCAAGACGACAGAGGATCGACCTGGCTGTGGTCCAGAGTGAACTGGCCACTAATCTGGCCTGTTCCTGCAGAGTCTACACTCTGTCTGATGGAAGGAAGGCCCTGCCCTGGACCATATCCAGCACCACCCCAAATCAGTTGTAAGCACTGGGAGGGGACTTGGGATAGTTGATGGTTATTCCAAATCTGAAAAAGAAGTCCAGGGTGAAGGGGAGGGACTCCCTCAGACTGCTCTGTTATTGGGCCAGTCATCCAGATACAGGCACAATTAAATCCCTCTGCAGCATAAGGCCACAGCCACCACTGCTAGGCACTTGGTAAAAACCCTAGGTGCTGAGGATAGGCCAAAAGGGAGAGCCTTGAACTGGTAACATTCCCCCTGGAAGGCAAACTGAAGAAAGCGGCAGTGGGCTGGAAGACAGGGATGTGCAGGTAAGCATCCTGCATGTACAGCACACAAAGCTAATGGCCCTTGTGGAGCAGGGGTAGAAGTCACTGGATTGTGAGCATGCAGAACCTCTTGTACTTGACATACAGGTTGAGCATGCTGAGGTCCAAGTTGGGTCTTAGGTTGCCCATCTTTTTGGGCACTAGGAAGAAACGGAAGTAGTACTTTCTTCCTATCTATGCTGGAGCCATGGGCTCTATGGCTGACTTTTGCAGAAGATCCTGGATCTCATCCCCTATCAAAGACAGGTGCCTTGGAGGATAATGGGAGAGGCCTGGGTGGGTTGTCCGGAGGACTGTCTAGGAACTCTATGGTGTGACCTCTTGTTATTAACTGAAGAACCCAAGAGTATGTGGTTATGTCCTTCTACCCCAGTAGGTGGAGGGAAAATCTTCCACCCACTAGTTCCCCCAGAGGATCTGGGGGAGGCAGGGGGGTTCCCCATGAGTCAGGAGGCTGACGGCAGGGAGCCGGCAGCTCCTCCAGGGGGCTTCTGGGACTTGGCAGGGAGAGTAGGGGTTCCTGATGCAGGATACCAGCATTTGGCCCAGCGTTTGCCAGGGGCCTCTTTGGTCTGGCATCTTTGTTGCCAATGAAAAGGCTGTTTGCCTTTGTAACCCCCTCGATAAATGATGTGGATGTTGTGGATGGATTTACTGCAGTCCTGCAATTCAGTGATAATTTCATTGGTGTCACCTCCGAATAACACAGATCCCCTGAAAAGGGCATCCAGAATGGAGGTTTAGAGGTCTTGTGACGGGCCAACAATCCTGAGCAATGAATGTCACCTAATGCAGACAGCAGTAGCTGTGGTGTGAGCAACTGAGTCTACTGTGTCATAAGTGGCCAGGAGGGCATGACAACAGGAGATTTTAGCCATTCTCACTGTCTTGGCAATCTCAGTCTTAATCTCCTGGTCCTGGATAACTTCCAGCTTGGACCTGAGTGAGGCCAGGGAAGATTTCTGGTAGGAAACCATATGAGCAAGTAGAGGAGGAATGGATCTTGTGACTGAAATTGTCCAGCTGCTTAGACTCCTTATCAGGAGGAGACATGATCAATTGTTTAGGTTTAGAGGACCAGTAATGGGCAGCCGTGATAACAATCGAGTCTGCATTAGGATGGCCAGTAAGGTGTGTGACCCCATCTGGGGGGGTGGTACATCCTGTCTGCCTTTTTTGAAACAGCCAGAATTTTATTTTATTTATTTATTTAGGAAATCAGAATTATAACCCTTTGAGTCATAGACTCTTTTCCAAATGCTCCACATCAGAATAAAACAAAGACATTCATACAGTGCATACATAGAATAAATGTGGGTGAGCAATCATACAGAGTATAAATACAATGAGCACAGGTTAATGTCTATACATTTGGTAGCTAAAACAGGGCAGAGCTATCGACATATTTACCTAATGAGCAGTTAAGACCTATACAAATGGTAGCTAAAGCAATGTATGATATGAGTTGGTAGTAAGCCACCTCAGGGAGGCCTTGTCTTGTACATAATACAATGCATTCATAGTTCAGTGCAACTATATGGTAACTGAGGGAGGTGAGGATCCTGTAGGCTAGAAATAGTGAAGGCTGTCCACTGCCTGGCCAAGGGTGGGTGCGTAGCCTACAGGCATGGTGCAGGATCCACATGTTACTGGTTACACTGGCATTGACATGAGGAGAGGATATGGGCCCTTAAGGCAGCTTTAAAAGAACCTAGATTTGTGATTGATGTGACAGCCAGTGGGAGGGTATTGTACCAGGCTGGAGCTCTAAGGGGGAAGGATCACTGGGCCAGGGTGGTCCTGACCCTAGGCACCTTCCAGATAGTTTTTGGGGCAGCCCGTGTGGATGCTGAGATGGTGGCTACCTAAAGAGAAGCCATGACACCTATTGGGTTTAAACCCAGGTGGATTTTTTTTGTGAAGAGACAGGTCTGGTATAATAGTCTTTCCTCAAGGGAGAGGATATTGGTGAGCGCATATAGGATGCAGGTATATGTATTTCTGTTGGCACCAGAGAGGAGCCAGCAGGCCTTATTGATGACTACTTGTATTTGATGAAGTGCCATAGGGTCAGCAGCAGCATAGATTGTCAGGCCATAGTCCACCAGCAATAAAACTGAGGAGGTAATGGCTAGGTGAAGTGCTTCAGGTGGCAGGCAGTCTTTATTTCTGTAAAGGAGACCAATGCGGGTGTTGGTGGTGCTCATGGCACTTGCACAGGGGACATGCCATATGGCATTTCCTGTGCCCAGCTCATTTCTGTGTGATTGCCCCTCTGTACAGGGATATGCCTTATGGTGTTCCTTGTGGCCAGGCTGTGGCCGTATGGGCTGGCTTGCCATGGGTCACCACCATATGGTATTAATTCACCCATGGTGGGTGTTGTACAGCCTGGCATGGTCAGGGTGTATGCCCTATAACCCTGCATGCCCAGGGTTGCCGCCTTACAGTGCGATTTGCACTGGGCATGCCCGTGCATAGTTCATGTGGCTTCTGCCAGGCCGCTGCTGTCAGGCGGACCATGGTGATGGCCATTGCCATGCTTGGTGGGATCCTGCTGCACCCTCATGCACAGCTGGGGCACAGTTGGTGGCTGTTCCTGTCTTCAGAGAGTCACACAGTGGGGCAGTGCCATATCATTTGCCCATGCACAGGCAAGGTGTCCGCTGTGTCCACACTGGCAGGCAGGTCGGCTGCATGGTTGATGAGGTGCACTCCCTGCTGCCATGCAGGGTCTGTCTGGGCCCACACCCTGGTCACCACGTATCTTTATGGCAGTTCATACCCTTGTGTAATTGTGCACCCTTGGACCTGCACGCGTGCGTGTTGTACCTGTGTTCGTGCATGAATGCAGGCCCACTGTGTGCGCCCTTTTCCACAGCCATGTCTCCATGGTTTAGCTGCATGTGTGCATCATGGTTTGCTGCACAGTTGCCCTCTACATGCCCATTGTGCTTGCCGCACTGTGTGTGCATGTGCGCTGGGCTGTTGTCCCATGCTGTGTGGAGTGTTTGTGCTTATAGCGCCCACAATGCTCACAACATAGGTATCTGCAAATACAAACAACAACTTTATTTACATGGGGAGGGTTAGGAAAGGTGAAAATGGGACAGAGGTTATACTATTCACAACATCATTCTGTTTGATTAGATTTGATTAGTGCTGGAGAAACCCTTTAAATGGGTAGTTAAGTTGCATTTTAGATTTAAGGCATAAATCATATTTGCCCCGCCAACCTTTGGGGTAGTCAGGTCTTTGACTATCTAGGTAGCTGCGTTAATGGCAGAACATATTTACAAATGCCCACTCTGGTACCAGTACCCCAGAGCCATATAGAATCCCACAATTCTATACTTAACCTGGGTACCCAGTGATTAAAGTTCTCAAATGGTGCAGGCCTGATGGATGGTGCAGCTGTATGTTGGCTGGCTAGCTGGGGCTCTTAAGAGAATTAAGGATTATGCTTGGGAGATTTAATGCTCTGTTACTATTTCCAAGTCTTTTTTGGTGATGCAGGGCTGACCCTGTATTATTTACAATTGGACATCTTTAAGGTTTAGACAAGTCAGGTTTTACGTACTTTCCAAAGGTGGGCTCCATCCTGGAAGGCTAAAATGCTGGCAACGCTGGCAGTTGGGCCCCAATACTTACCACAAAGGTCTTTTTGCTCTTGCAGGTGGAAAACCACACTTTAACATTTTGTAGGCTGGGCCCTTTCTCTGAGCTGAGAAAGTTTTTAGAATGAGCAGGCTGTATACATTACATTCAGCACATTTATACTTTTTAAGCCTACATCCAGCACACTTATGCATTCAGCACATTTGTAGGCTAGCACATTTATTCAGCAACATCTGGAGCTTTGAATGCATCTGTGCACCAGGCCAGAAGATACTTGAAGCTTGGTTGTTTCACCCCTTGACCACGTATTAGCACTGGACTGAGCTCGAGGCTGCCTAGCTACCATTTACAATGATTTGACTGGGCTTGTGGCAAGGTCCACTACCATTCTCCAGACTTCAATGGCTAGCAATAGACATAGCAGTCTCTTTCAAGGCAAACAACTTGCTCTTGGCAATAAATGGTTTACTGTAGCTCTCTAGACTCAATAATATAACATGCAGTCCCTCACAGTACACACTGGCACTTGCAGCTCCCATGGACAAAATACTGGACTTCCCAGTCAAAGTTAGGAAGAGCCCCACCTCTGAATACTCCCCATTCAGTTCTGTAGGCACTTTTAAATCAGACACATTTATACACAATCCTTGGACCCTTCCTGATCACTAGACGCTGTCCACCCATTTGGCGCTTTAATTAAAACTTAGCGTGTGGACAATTAGTTGCTATCAACACATTTGCTCTTGGCACATCAGATACATTTATATAAAGAATATGACCATTTCCTGGTCATTTAGTAGATGTCCACCCTCCAAATGTTGCTGTGAATGCAGGGTGCAGACAGACAGACAGTCACTACTGGTAAGCTGTGGGCTTCTCTACCCCTTAAAGACTTTCTCAAAGTTGCCAGTGGCAAAAGCAATTTACTCACTCAGGTGTCTTGCTGAAATTGCATTTCTCCCTTCAAAGGTTCTGAATTCTTCAGCACTCTAACTGCTGAGGCAGGTTCAGCTCTCTCACAGCTGGATTCATCAGGTTACTGGCCCACATTTTCCGTCAATGTGGCAAGGCTTTGGCTAGCCCTGGAGGACATCACTTGGCAACCTCAAGCTAGCAACGTCTGCTTCAGGCATCCACTTGTCTCTCTCTTGGCAGAAGAAAAAGGCCCCTCCCCTGTGGAGGGGCTTACACTGTATCGCTAGGCCCATTTTTTGGCAAAGGGCCTAAGCTCCCACCCCTGTGGGGGGCCCACGCTGGATCTGCTCGCACAGCTCACAACAACTCCCTTTTATGGAGCTTTTCTGAAGCTCCTTATTGACTAAAGCTATCTGTTGCTCCCACATCAATTGGCTGACCCTGTCTGTCAGTCCAGGAAATGAATATTCTTTAACTCCACTCGATGCACTATAGGCTCCCTGTTTTGGGGTCTGAATTTAGGTCTCTGCAGATTCCCCATAAGTACTTTGTAATGTCCCAAGAGCTTTGGCAAAAGGCCCACAAGTCCTGGCTTAAAATCCTGGCTTTCCAACTGGCTGTTGCTGCACTATCATGGTTACTAGTTATACAGTCTCTTTGCAGATTTTTCACAGTCCCAAATAGTAAGTCCTGACACAGCCAGATTGATTACTTTATTTGCCCACATGCCCCATGGTTCAATAGCCCTTACTGTGCCCTTGTAAGCGCTGCCCAGTTTAAACATTTTGTTCTAGTGCCATGCTTGTCACTGCTGCCAATATTTTGTCACCCCCTTTGCAGCAGGCAGGTTGTTTATCTGAGTCCCAACATAGAACTGGTGCAGCCAGAAACACATATATTTTTATTCAAATAATTTTCCCCTGGATTCATTTTCCCCTTGTGTCCACTGGCAGCTGCTGCTTTAGTTTTATATTTATTTACAGCTTGCAGTAGCCACCAAAACTCTCAGCCCCAAAAGAACAGTACCCCGGGGGGCAGACAGAACCCTCGTGAATATGTATGAAGGGGTTATTAATATTCATGAGCCCATCAAGAATGCCCTCACTCAAGCTCCTTTTCTGAGCACTCCTGTGGCTTCTCTATAGCCTTGTTTAGGTCCCCAGCTCCTAGAGAGGAGAAGTAGGGCACCAGGACCTCACAAGTATTTCCCATTAGACCGCAAAGTTGGTGGCTGGAAGATCAAAGACGCATAACGCGGATGTGTGACCTCCGCTAGCACTGGAGTGCTGAGCAGAATGCAGAGGGTCACAGTTTAACTTTTTGAGCCCAAAATGGGGGGGATGCTCAGGGGAATTTTGGCACAATAGGGACTGGGCTAGGGGTGATGACTTGGGGAAACAAATGGGGAAACTGCCGAAAGCAGACGGAGGCACCCACAGAAATGGGAGCAACAGGAGGAACGTGACCATAAGGTATGCCCCCAATTTGGGGGGGGTGGTGTTACACTTACTACATTAAATCAAAAAAACAACTGAATATAGAGGAGTGCTGCCTGAACACACACAATCAAAGTCTGAAATTAAATTCTGAAAGCAAAATGCTGTGAAGCAAAAGCTGCAGCAATGCTAAAGAACATTTCTCCTCCCCTTTTTTTTAGGCTGTCACAGCAGCAGCAAATGTGACTAAGTTCACACACCTCCAAAATCTTCAACAACTCAGGTTACTCTAAACAAATAGGAATTCCACATGGATTCTTAACTTTTTGGAGACAAAGAATATCTAAGTAGCCATGCTGGAAAGCAATTACTTTCTAGATAAATCAATGTTATTGGCAGGGAACATCAAAGAGAAAATCTCACTCCTTCACTGACACTAAGCACAAGCACCATAAATACATTCCCTTTCATTTCATTGTACCATGTGACTTGATGTGGAATGGGTCACATGGTATGCTCTCAGTCTTGGTTAAGTACATTGTCTGGTGACATTCACAATGAACTTCATTGGTAAAGTTCCACTTTGCTCAGTTTGTGAAGTGGTTGCCACTATGGAAACATAGAAACATAGAAGTTGCTGGCAGATAAGGACCTCTTTGCCCACCTAGTCTGCCCTATATTCCCTACATACTGTGCCATCCGAGGGCCTACTCATCTCCGGTCCCCCCCCACCTTACTTCTAAAGTCCCATTGTACCTATCCCATGCGTGCTTGACTCCTGTTACAATTTTAACACCCACCACCTCTGCTGGGAGGCTGTTTCAGGAGTCCATCTGTGAAGAAATATTTCCTTGCATCTCCTTTGAGCCTTCCCCCTCCAGCTTCATAGTGTGACCCTTTGTCCTGGAGAAACTTTTTCTATTGAAAATGCTAACTTCCTGCACCTTATTAATATCTGTGAGGTTTTTGAATGTTTCTATCATATCTCCCCTTTCCCTACTTTCCTCTAGAGAGTACATATTTAGATCTTTGAATCTTACCTCATAGGGCTTTTGATGCAGGCCCTGCACCATTTTGGTAGCCTGCCTTTGTACTACCTCCACCCTATCTATGTACTTCCAGAGATACACAGTATTCGAGGTGAGGTCTTACCAGTGATTTATACAGGAGTAATACTACCCCTTCTTTCTGCTGGTGATGCCCCTACCTATTTATTTAAAATTTTGGTGACCGGGAAAGGCACACTGAGGCAAGGCTTGTTTTCAGGTGTGACCCGGGAGAAGGGGAAAAAAAAACAGACAAAGGAGATACATAATTAAAATACAAGTGTCAAAGATTTGTTTACCTACATGTTGCCTTTATTCATTATTTTGACGCAAATGTGGACCTGTTGTTTTTCTTTATTCGTTTTGAAAAAGTTCAAATAAAGTATATTTAATTGAAAAAAAATTCAAGTCAAGAAGTAGCAATGCTGGTAGTGAAGGCTACAAGGCATACACGACATTGTAATGCACAAACGTTCAATTAATACAAAAGACAGAAGAATAAAATTATGAGTCAGAACAAGGAAAGGCGATACTCTTTTTACTTAAGTAGGGTTATGTGAAGGAATAACAGGAGTTCTTACTGTTGCAAGTGACACAAGATTATGAGGAAGGGACGAGGTGAGAGGGAGGGACAGGACAGAGTAGGGGGAGGGACAGATGCAAAGTGCAGCTGGAAAGAGTTGAACAAGTCTTCTAAAGGAAAGGAATGAAGAAGAGTTATGTAAGTGGAAAAATAGCTTATTCCAATGGAGAGGGAGGTGGTAGGAGAAGGCAGACTGGTCAGTGGTAGAGTGGGGATGTGGGATGGAGAAGGAGTGTAGATCCCAGGAGCATAGTGAGTAAGAGGGAGAAGTAGTAAGGGTAAGGCAAAAGGAGAGGTAAGAAGGGAGTAGCCTAAACCAGAATTTGGCATTGTAGGATAAGGAGTGGATGTGCCTCCCATGGGAAAGGGGTGAGATGGAGAGAGCAGAATAAAGTAAGAAAAACTAAAGGAGCTTAATATGTATACCCTTGAGGAAAGAAGGGAGAGAGGGGACAAGATAGAAACTTTCAAGTACCTCAAGGGAATCAACAAAGTCCAAGAGGGTAGCATCTTTCATAAAAAGAGATGTGCAAGAACAAGGGGGCACAATTTGAAGATAGAGGGGGGACAGCTCAGAGGTAATGTAAGGAAGTATTTTTTACAAAGAAGGTTGTGGGTGCATGGAACAGCCTCCCTGAGGAGGTCGTGGAGTCAAGAACAGTGGGGGAGTTCAAGAATGCATGGGACAGACATAAGGCAGTCCTAGTAGGGGGTAGGAGGAGTACGCTGTTGGTTAACTAGGATCTGCAGCTTATCTGTTAGGTAGGAAAATGGGCAGACTAGGTGGGCCAAGTGGTCCTTATCTGCCATCACATTCTATGTTTCTGTTTCTATGTTAAGCAGTGATGAGTACAGGGAGGAGAGCTGGTGGCGAATCTGCAGAAAGACTTTAATATGGTATCATGTTTAGAGATGGAGGTAGAGGGGGTGGCACCGTAAATGATGTCAGCATAGTCTAGGACTGGGAAAATCATTTTAGATACAAGCTTGCAACGTATGGGTAGGAAGAGGGAGTCCTTATTTGCATATAGAACACCGAGTTTGGGATGGAGTTTGGAGGTTAATGTGTCTATATGAGCAGATAAATTAAACTGGCTATCTAACCAGACCCCAAGGTGTTTGAAGGCCTGAATGGTATCAAAAGGAGTGTTTTCCTGGGTGAAGTACACCGGTAGGGAATGGAGTCTGGCTATCTTTTGTGTGGAGCCAAATGTCATACAGACTGTTTTCTTGGTATTAACTTTTAAGTCATTTGCTTGAAACCAGGCCAAGACTTTTCTGAAGTCCTGTTGGAGAGGTGCCTGCATGTCATTAAACGAGGGTCCAGATGCAAAGATAACAGTATCATCTGCATACATGTGAATGTGGGAATTAGTGCAAATGGAGAGAAGGTCATTTATAAAAAGTGAGAATAGAATGGGGTCGAGAATTGGCCCCCAGAGAATGCCAGCGAGGATAGGGAAGGGGGGAAGGAGTTGCCCAGCAGTACTGATTGCAGCCTTTCCGTGAGATAGGAGTAGAACCAGTTTGTGGTGGGGTAGCTAGGCCAACAGAGCAGAACTTTTAACGCAAGAATATGTGTGAGACAGAATCAAAGGCTTTAGCAAGGTCAATCAAGATGGCAATGGTAATATGGCCTTTGTCCATGGCAAAGTGGATGGAGTTAGTGACTCTAATAAGTGGAGACAGTGGAATGATATTTTCTAAAACCTGACTGGAAAGGGGGAGAGTATATGAGAAGAGGTTAGGATGTCTGAGAGTCTTGAGTAGAGTAGGGATTCCTGGAGTTTGACAAGTGACAGGAGAAGGGATCTGGATAAGAAATTTCTAGGGGATGATGAGTCTCCTCCTTTGAGGAGGGGTATCACATTGGCTATTTTCCAGAGTTTAGGTACAGTGCAGGTACAGAAGGAGAGGGATTGAGGAGGTGCACAAGGGAGGTGGCTATAGCTGAGGCAGAGAGGCAGAGTAGCTTGGGTTGGAGCCCGTCTGGGCTAGATTTGTTTGGATTTAGTGAGTTTAATTCCCAGTAAACTTTCAGTGGGGAGACTGGAGGGAAGCAGTACCTGTCTGTTGAGGGGGGAAGGGGAAGGTGAGAGCAGAGAGGGAAGGGTTAGTCAGGGAGAACACAGGCAGTGAAGAATTTGTTAAAGATTTCAGCCACGGAGGAAGGGTCCCAGATGGGGGAGCCGTTTATCTTGAGGGTTGGAGAGGGTGGGTGTTCATGAGGGTCAATGAGGGAATGAACTACCTTCCAGAAGGAGGAAGATGAGTTGGACTTTAAGTGCAGATGTCTTTTAAAGTACTCAGATTTGGCAAGATGAGAGGCATTGGTGGAAGTTTTCCTGAGGGTTTTGTAAAGGTGTAGACTGGATAGAGATTGAGAGGACTTGTAGCAAGCCCATGCTTGGTCTTGAGATTTGCACATGGAAATTAGTTGGAGCAACATCAAAGGATGGTGAAACTGCTTGACACAGATTTTTATAATAGGGGAATGGTAGTCCCAGACCTGAGTAAAAGTGGTTAAGAAGTGGTCAAGGGCAGAATCGACGTCAGTGGAGGAATAGACTGGAGACCAGTTGGCTAATGCAAGATCATAGAATAGGCATTAGTGTTCAGTGCTCGGAGTGGGCGGATGCCAATATACTTGGGGACAGAGTGGGTGAGATATGCTTTTCTTATGCAGTATGTTATATAGTGGTCGCTCACGGCATTTGGAAGGATGCCAGCAGTAGTGATACGGTCTGGGTGGGATGATAGAATCCAGTATATGAGGTAGTAGTTTGGGGAGTGAGAGTTGTACCAGGTGGGTTCCCAATGCACTCAAGTATCCTGCTAGCCTTCCCCACTGCCTTATCACGCTGCTTGGCTACTTTCAGGTCATCAGAAATTATTATCTCTAGGTCTCTTTCCTGTTTTGTGATTGCTAATACTTCCCCGCTCAATTGCTACCTTGCTCCTTGGTTTCTGTGCCCCAAGTGCATGATTTTGTGCTTTTCTGCATTGAAACCCAGCTGCCATTCCCTTGATCAGTCTTCCAGCTTTTTCAGATTGTTCCTTGTTCTTTCCACCCGCTCCCCCCCTTCCCCGATGTGTCCACTCTGTTGCAGATTTTTGTGTCATCTACAAACAGGCATACTTTCACCTCCAGCCCTTCCACAATGTTGCTAATAAAGACATTAAAGAGGGCCGGGCCTAATACTGACACCTGTGGCACCCCGCTGGTCACCTTCCCTTCTCCAGAGTGGACCCCATTTGCCACCACCCTCTGACTCCTATTGCTTAGCCAACTTCTTACCCTTTTTACTACTTTTGGACCTACTCCTGCAGTAGGTTACCCAGCTTGCTCACCAGTCTTCTATGTGTTACAGTGTCAAAGGCCTTAGTGAAATCCAGGAAGACCACATCTACCAATCCTCACTGATCCACTTCTCAGGTCACCCAGTCAAAGACCTTGATCAGGTTTTTCTGGCAAGACCGCCTCCCTGTGAACCCATGTTGCCTTAGATCATATAATCCACTGGTTGCAAAGTATTCCCCAATCCTTTGTTTCAGTAGTGATTCCATTACTTTACCTACTATCGAAGTCAGGCTGACAGGTCTGTAATTTTCTGCCCCCTTCCTATTTCCATTTTTGTGTAGTAGGACCACATCTGCCCTCCTACAGTCCCCTAGAACCTCCCCTGTTTCTAGTTATAGGTTGAACAGAGCTGTCAGAGGTGCAGCCTGCACTCCCTTGAGCTCCCTCCATATCCTAAGGTACACCCTGCCTGGTCCCATTGCCTTATCTAGTTTTAATTGTGCTAGTTTGTTGAGGACTCTCCCCTCTGTAAAAGGCCTAGTGTCCCCCTTCCTTCCTTTAATAATACCCTTGTCTGTTATCTTTGGCCAATCACCTGCCCCTTCTTCTGTAAATACTGAACAAAAGTAATTGTTCAATATGTCTGCTTTTTTGGTCCTCTTCCTCCCAAAGCCCCCTTCCCCCTTTAGTCATATTATCCCTTTTTTGGTCTTTCTCTTCTCGTTTATATATCTAAAGAATATTTTAACCCTTTTTTTTACTGACTGGGCAATATTCTACTTCATTTGTGCCTTTGTGCTCCTAATTGCTGTCCCTGCCACTCTTTGTTTCTCCTGGTAACTCTCCTCCTTGTCTGTCCTCTTGTACCTTCTAAATGCAAGGTTTTTTGCCCTTACTTTCTCCACTACTTCGCTAGAGAACCATAGTGGTCTTTTTGTTTTCTCTTGCCCTAGTTAACCTGCCTGACACAGATTTGTTGTCTTTTCAATGCCCCCTTTAATTTTGCTCATTGTTTCTTGACTCCCCCAAGTTTTCCTATCACTGTTATGGTGTCCCTGAGGCAGTCTCCCATTTTCTTAAAAATCAGTCCTTTAGAAGTCCAGGACCCTCATCTTATTGCAGCTTGATTCTGATCCAGTTCTTACATTGAGTCACACTGTATGGTGATCACTGGTTCCCAGGTGACCACCCACTGTGATACCAGCAACACTGTCCCTGTTTGTCAGTACTAGGTCCTGCATTGCCCCCACGAGTGGGCTCCATAACTAGTTGACTGAGGAATGCCCCTTGCAGGGAGTTCAGGATGTCCCTATTTCTGACTGTTGCCGCAGCTGGTAGGCTCAAATTCACATCCAATAGCTTGAAGTCCCCTACCAACAACACCTCCCCTTTGTGTGTCATCCTTTGGATTGCTTCCATCATATCCTTATCCACCTCTCCCCCCTGTGCTGGAGGTCTGTAGATCACTCCTGCATGAATAGCGGCACCCATCCATGTCTCCAGGGCAATCTACAGTATCTCAACTGCTCCCTGCTCTCCCTGTATTTTCATAGCTTTTATGTTGTCCCTGACATAAAGAGTCAGTCCTCACCCATTTTTACCTACCCTATCTTTTCTGAACAGAGTATACCCTGGTATGGCTCCATCCCAGTCCTGGTTTTCATTGCACCAGGACTCAGTAATTCTACTATGTCCAGATCCGCATATGCCATGATGGCCTCTAGGTTGACAATCTTATTGCCCAGACTTCGAGCATTTGTACACATGGCTCTCCAGATTGTCCTGCCACACCCCCCACCCCATTTCCCATCTATCCTTCCTTATTTCCGCCACACTTTTTTTACTATCTCAAAATTTCATTTTACTCCTTGGATTCCTTTGTTATTTGGCTCCTTTTAGGATTTCACTCCCTCAGGATTCCCATTTCTAACCTCATGAGCCTGTGGGGGGGGGGTTGTTTATGACTCGCTGCCTTATTCCGCTTCTCCCTTCAGCTAATTTAAATGCCCACCAATGTAGGATTTAAACCATTCACTGAGGACCATACTTCTCTTGCTGAATGGATGCAGGCTGTCTCTCTTGTACAGGCCCTTATCCCTCCAGGTGGGGCCCGTCCCCAATGAAGCCAAAACCCTCCTCTCTGCACCATTCCTTCAACCATGCATTGAAGATCCTGGTGCAGCAAATTCTATCCTCCCCCCTGTCGTAGACAGCTAGCCTTTCTGAGAAGGTCACAGATTGTGCTACTTGCCTAAGACCCTTCCCTAGTTCCCTAAATGCATCCTGAACTATTGCTGACTCATCCCTAGCCAGGTCATTTGTCCCCAGATGGACAATGACGCCAAGCTCTCCCTCCCTTCCTGCTGCGGCAGTGATCCTTTGGATCCTCTTTCTACCCCTGCAAGCTGTGGTGCCAGGAAGGCAGTTAACCTCCCTCTCCTCACCCTTACCTGCCCCCAACTGTTTCTGTCTTGATAGCAGCGATCACGGAAAGGTGATGCGGTGGATATAGTGTGTACATCAGTGAAAATCAAGTTCATCAATGTACACTCATGGAGCAGACCAAAGGGTGCTGAAAACATAGGCTTTTTGTTTATACAGGGGCCGTGCCCCACACATCCCACACTGTCCTACTAAAGGATTCTCAACTCCGGAGTGCATGTCGAGGGTGAAAACAACAAAAAATAAAAATCCTGGACTGGCACAAAAATTGTTATTTGACCCTAACGCTGCTCATTTTTGTTTTGTTTACTCCAAATCCTTAATCCATGCTCCCAGGATGCACCTGTAAAAAAGCTTTCAGCTTAGTGTGCTACTCCTGGTTAAACAACTAAAAAAAAAAAAATTACTCCTATCCTAGATATGATGATTGATTCACCTACAGTATACCCACACTGTTTCTAGACCCTAACATGCCAGACAATAATAAAGAAGACACTATTTTACCAAGTTTCCCACAACTTTCCCCACCTATGTTGTTTCAAAAAAGCCTCTTCAGTTCCTGTCTGTGACCAAAACACACAGACTATGCAAAGTAATACTTCACAATGTAAAATAATCTAGTGAAGCTGATTACTTTCTGAATTAGTTTGCAAAGTTTGTGAACTTTGCACTCCCCTAGCCAGGACCCTGCTTCTACATACAGTATATATATAAAATGGGCAAGGAAATCCCTGTGTCCTGATTCGCTGAGACTTGGTTCTAGCCATGGCAGTAGGAGAGCACCACCAATGGCTAAAAACAAGTCACTGCCAATCAGGGCAACTCACAGAATTCATAAGCCACTTACTTCCTAATTTCCATCACAAACATGACTGCAACCTATACTCATATATATAAAAAAACTTCAACTAGGCCCTAAAAATGAAAGTCCATTAAACTAAATAAAGTAAGTAAATAATTTAATGTTATTTTGACTGAAGAGACCCTCCTTACACACATACACACATTTAAAAAAATCAAGTACTATTCAGTTTACATTGCTGATGTTTCTCTGATGATCATGAAAAGTCCTCCTCCTATCCCTAACAGTTTGCCAGAGAACTCCCTGCTTTTTACCTGACAAGAGATAAACTTGAGGATGTGGCTCCACCTGAGGCCTGCATGTATGTCTGTGTGTGTGTGTGCCAGTGGAACTCCGAAGAATTTTGAATGAATGTATTCCATGTTATCATTCTGTATGTATGTGTGTGTGTGTGGGGGGGCATTCTACTACTGGAATAATACAGAGCTTTCAATTTTTCTATTCCATGATACACAAATTGCAGAATGTATTGAATGTGAAGAAAAACAGATGACTGACGTGAAAACTATCTGTGGATGGACTATTTTACATTATTTAGCAACATTTCATTATAGTTTTTGTGGCTGTGACAACTTTTAGAGTGTTTATTTTTTAACAGTTGCCTATGGGTACATTTTATATAAGCAATAAGGCACTCCATAGACATTGGTGGTACTAGGTTTCCCCCACTGTCAGGGGACTGAAGGCACTTGGCTTCGCCTCATTCCTCACTGTGCCCCTGACTGAGGGGGAAACCAAGTACCACCAGTGCCCCGGTGTGCCTTATTACTTCATTCCACAGTGTGATGGACTGGATGACTGAAAGATTAAGGCCCTGTCCACACTACGCCTCTGTAACATTACAGAGGGTGTAAAACGTTACCGTAACAGGTCACGTTTACACCTGTAATGTTACAGGAGGCATTTTCTTAACCATTGTTGAAACCACATATGAGGTGGTTTCAACAACGGTTATGAAACCAGTCCCGCCCTAGGTAACGTTACGGCGGTAGTGGTTGGCCGGCAACGGTCCCCTGCAGGGCACAAAAGCGAGCGCCGAAGGTACTGTGGGATCGGGCGCCACCGTAATGGTCGCCTAGCTCCTCGATGTGTGGATCGCGGTGCCGGTCCCGTAACGGACACCGCTGAGGTGTGGACGCACTGCACCGCTCCGCGGCCGTAACGGATTGCATCTGTTACCGGGCACGAGTGGTGTAGTGTGGACAGGGCCTTCGTGGCTTGCCCAAGGGTTTGAACCTGTGATCTTCCAGTTCACAAACTGGTGTTCTGTCCACTAGACCACACTTCCTGCTGTCATATTGCAGAACCCCCTCAAGACACTCCTCTTAGAACTGTGTTCAGGTGACCCTGGGGTGGGGCCTATCC
Source organism: Neoceratodus forsteri (assembly GCA_016271365.2). Classification (NCBI taxonomy): domain Eukaryota; kingdom Metazoa; phylum Chordata; order Ceratodontiformes; family Ceratodontidae; genus Neoceratodus; species Neoceratodus forsteri. The sequence goes on from CM057454.1 coordinate 26,364,471, forward strand.
TTTCAGAAGCTCAGCATCGTTAAGGCAAAGGTCAGGAAGCATAGGAAAACCAGGTACAGTTATAAAGTTCACAGGTAGCATTTTATTATCAATAACAATAGAATAAAAAAAATAAATTGTTGCATACGCCCGCGAGTTTCACCATGCATTTCAGAATTGGGCCCCTTGTTTCTCACAAAATGTATCAGAGTTATTGTCAGTTTCTTTCCTAAGCAGGGTTGCAAAAAGAACAGTGTGTCCCCAGCTGGGATCCTGCTGACAGTTTTACAAGCCTGAGGAGGTCAAACTGCATCTCAAGGTTAAACTCCTAAGTTCCAAATGGCTTTTCGCAATCATTTCAGCAGTGTAACTATATACATTATCAAATTAGAGAACTCAGTTTCACATAAAGATGCACATATTTTTTTATAATTACAAATAAGCAACAGGGAAGAAATCACAGAAACAGCAAGAAACACCAAGTGAAGGCAGGGAGATAGCAGGAGGGCAGAAAGAAGAAATACAGAGGGCTAAGTAAAGCTGTGTGGGTAGCCAAGGCTTTGAAAGAACTAAGGCTGGTGCAGAGGATCAGGGAAGTGGAGAAGGATTTCTTTATGGACATAGGAGAGAAGAGGAAATGCAGGGACCAGATTGTGAGGATTAGGAAGGAAGGTGGGTGGGTAAAGCAAGGGACAGATCAGGTGGAAGTACTAAATGAGTACTTCTGCTCAGTGATTACCAAGGAGAGGGATGGCCCTATACCTCAAGGGAGTGGTGGGGGGACGGGGTGATGGATGTAGAGATCCCAGTTTAAAGGGTGTTGGAGGGCCTAGATTCAAAGGATGGACAAGGCACCTGGTTCAGATGGCGTGCATCCTAGGGTACTCAGGGTAATGGCTGGAGTCCTGGAGGGACCACTGGCAGATTTATTCAACACCTCCCTGAGGACAGGATTCATGCCCAGGGATTAGAAGATGGAATATGTGGTGCCAATCCATAAGAGTGGGCCCAAAAATGAACCTGGGAACTACAGACCAGTGAGCCTTACAGACATTTGGGGGAAAATAATGGAGACTATATTTAAGAAAAGGCTGGTGAGGTTCCGGGATGAAAATGGCTTGTGGGATGGCAGGCAACATGGTCTGTGTCTGGGATATCATGTCAGACCAACCTTGTTGACTTTTTTGACTGGGTGACAAGGTCACTGGACAGAGGCCAAGCAGTGGATGTCCTATACTTGAATTTCAGTAAGGCATTTGACTCCTTACCCCACGAAAGTCTGACCAGCAAGTTAGATAGCCTGAGAGCAGGGAGAAAGCTGGTTGGGTTGATGAAGAACTGGTTACAGGGCAGGCAGCAGAGGGTGATAGTTGGTGGGGAACTCTCGGCACCCAGGGAACTAACCAGCGGGGTCCCACAGGGGTTGTGCTAGGACCAGTTCTATTCAACACATTCATAGCAGACATATCAAATGGGATAAGGAGCAAGATAAACCTCTTTGCAGATGACACTAAGATTGGTGTTGAAGTAGATAGTGAGGAAGCGGGTACGGCAAGAGGATTTGGTGACCCTTGAGTGCTGGTCAGCCATGTGGCAGCTTGAGTTCAATGCCAAAAAATGCAAGGTCTTGTACTTGTGGGCAAAAAACCCAAGGTACAGCTACTGGTTGGGGGGATTGCAGTTAGCCACTTTAGCAGAGGAGAAAGATCTGGGAGTGCTGGTGATAGGAGACATGAAGCACTCGGCACAGTGCAGGAAGGCAGCAGCAAAGGCAAACAGAATGCTGGGATGCATAGCCAGGGGAATCACCTCAATGAGGGAGGGAGGAAGTAATTTTGCCCCTGTACAGGTCCCTGGTGAGGCAGCACTTGAAGTACTGTGTGCAGTTTTGGTGCCCCTTTTTGATAAAGAACATCAGGCTATTGGAGGGGGGTCCAGCGTAGGGTGACAACAAAGATCGAGGGGAAGGGGGGCACGGCATATGAGGAGAGATTGATGGAGCTCAGCATGTACACCCTAGAAGACAGACTGGAGAGAGGGGACATGATTGAGACCTTCAAGTACCTAAAAGGCATAAGCAAAGTTAGTTCAGGGGGCTTGTTTAAGTTAAAAGGAGGGAGGAACACCAGGGGTCACAGTCTGAAGTTAGAGGGAGGAAGGTTCAAGAGGGAGATGAGGAAGCATTATTTCATGGAGAGGCTTAGGCTGTCTGGAATGCACTACCAGAAGAAATGGTAGCATTGCAGATGGTGGGCAACTTCAAGAGAGGGAGGGATAGGGTCAAAGGGAGGGCCAAACCTGGGGAGAGGGTTGGAGAGGTGAAGTCAGAAGTGGGGGACACTAAGCTGGAAGGGGTGCAAGGGGAGATGGGTCAGCTGCAGTCTAATAGATGGTGTTCTGCACACTCGAGCAGACTAGATAGACCGAATGGCCTGTATCTGCTGGCAATTTTGTATGGTCATAAATCATGAGACTATCAGAGTGATAATTTCCCAGGTCTCACAAGAAAATTTGACTGTGCAGTTAAATATTAAAGAGACAGAAAAGGAGAGAATAGAACAGATCATTGATTTTAACTCTTTCTGCATAAAAAATTGGACATGGTCTTATTCAACCTTGCCATACTCAACAGATGTGTTTCCCAAATCCGGCCAGTAGAGGAGTCCCAGTGTCTTTCCAGGAGTCAGATGATCCCAGATGAGTAAGGCTGGCATTAGTCATAGGATGGGCTGAACACCCAGACGGGATGTTAAATGACCCACTGGAAGGTGTTTTTACCAACTTTCACCCACTCTCAAGCATGTCTTATGATGCTGTCGGGTGCCTGCAAGCAAAAATACTCATAATTTACAATCCCTTGAAAGTACTGTGTTTGCAATGTGGAAAGGACTTTTCAAAACACAAAGTCCATCTTTTGAAAACCTATAATGTGGTTTCTTACTTTTATGCTGAAGGTGGGTGTAACATACAGTTAGTATAGTCTTTTATTTGCAGTTCAGGAGGGATGAATTGTTTTAGGAAAGAACAAGGAAAGGGAGTATTTCCAAAAAGTGCAGATGAACATGGGTAACACTTTTCATAGACAGTGCCACCAATGGGGATGGAAAGGCTGGAGGATGTGCAGCGGATGAGGGGGTGAAGCAGAATAATGACAGAGGTAGAGAAAAAGTGAATGAGTGAAACAGCAACCTCATCGCAGTTCAATATGACTTACTACCTAGTTGAGCAAATGGTTCAGAGACTGTGTGAGGGGATAAAAAAAGGAATGCACAACTTCCAAGAATTAATAAGGGCAATTAATGTTATTCATGTTAATGTTGTTCTGGAAACTGGAAGAAAGTATTTACACTTGACCAGTCTGCTGGCCTTGATGCTGACATTTTGAAGTGGTTTGTATTGTGCTAGGCCTGCTGGGGAGTCAGTAGTCTTGTACAGTCTCTAAGAAGCATCTCTGTTAATGAGGCAGGAGATGAGCTTAGCTGAGACCAATAAGAGGTGAAAACCCTTAACACAGGCTCTATGTAGAGGGGCATGCCTGTCCTAGGCAGGACAGCAATATATTTGGAGTGAAGATATAAGAGGACCTCATTAACATTGGTCTGTGTGAAGTCAGAAAACGTCACTACCCATTGCACTATGCACATCCCCTGACTTTGCATAGCATGAAGGTTTGGATAGCTCTTTGCTAAATGAGTTTGTAAACTTACCCATCAAAACTAAATGTAATGGAACTTTGCTAGTGAAGGATGTCAGCAAAGTGCCATGCTTACAGTTTTACTAGGCAAAATGCAGCGGCATTTCACTAGTGAAAACTATGCAAAATGCTTCCCTTAAAAAAACAGCTATTTCAAAGAATAATCCACCCCACCCATTGTAAAGTGGTGTATCCCCCTTCCACCACCCAGTACCTTTCAAATACATACCACGACCTTACCCACCCTCTAGCACCCTACCTCCATCCTCCCACAAATTCCTGAAAAGTTCAATTTCTAATAATAATTTATAGCACAAGCAGTAGCCTCTAAAGTGACCCACACCCCTACCCAAGCAGCACATCATAATTACAGGTTGATTGCCAGCCAATCACTACTATAGGCAAGGACATCATCCCATTTATTCATTGCACTGCTGAATACTAAAGACTGAACATGATAGATCTACTGCGGGACAGTTGTCTGTTTTTTACAGTTCTTTTTTTCAACATTTTACTTGTACTTTGGGGGCTTGAGGGGAAGAGGAAGGTTGAGTGTTAGAGGGTGGATAGGAGACGTCTGGTTCCACCTTCCTCCAATGCTGGCTACAGTTGCATCAACTCCTGACCCCCCATGGTTAAAATCCATTAAAATCCTCCCTACTAAATTCACATCTGGTGGTTTTGGACCAGGAGAACTTTTCTTTTCAGCATGACAAACAAATTAAATTTGAAAGAAGGCCAGACTGACTCACACAAACTAAAGGACTTCCCCGGCTGTGCAGACACTAAATCTCACAAAAGATCTAATAAAAAGTTTACAACAAAACCATTTATGTGAAAATAAATATGTGACTATCTGACAGTTGTATTACTGAGTTAAAAACAAATAATGTCATTTTGTAGTAAAGATACAATATAATTGCTTGTTAGAGTGGGGGGATGTAACAGGTAGTGAAGCTGTGTGGGATGTGATTGCTCTCCTCGGTGCCATTCTTAGAATCTGGGGCCCCACCATCATGGCAATATGCACAAATCACAGTACTCCCAAAACTAGGTAAAGACCCTATGCTCTGTGGTTCCTATAGGCCCATCTCCATCCTTAATTTTGAGTGACTATGTTTACCTCAGTCCTGGCTGGCCCCCTGCAGAAGTGGGTGGGTCCCCTAGTATACCAGGACCAAATCAGTTTCATAAATAGAAGGTTGCTACCTGATAATATTAGGTGCCTTCTCAATATTGTTTCATGTCAATAGCACCTCCCAAATTTTGCACTGACAATATTCATGGATGTGGAAAAAGCATTCAATTGGGTGGACTAGGGACTCCTATACTGCATGCTGGGAAAGATGGGGCTGGGGCAATCATTCTAGACCAGCAACAAAACTGCAAATCAAAGCACTTCATTCCATCCTGGGGCATGAGGCAGGAGGACCCTTATCCCCAATCTTGTTCTCCCTCTGCATTGAGCCCCTAGTGCCATCTCTGTGGCAAAATACAGACATACAAAGCATTAGAACCTGCAGTAGGAAACATAAAATATACCTCCATGTGGATTATTTGCTCTTTTACTATACATGTCCACTCCTAAGACTTAAATTCCAGCACTTCTTCATGAATTCAATATGTATGGGACCATTTCAGACTATAAAATCAACTTTGATAAGTCAGATGTGATTAGATTGAGTTGCACTTGCCCCCACACTTTCAGAGCATCATTCCCCTTCAAATAGGCCATGTAGGGAGTGGTCCAATACTTGGAAGGAAGTATCTCCCTAACACTGTCCTATTCTCACTAAATTGTGAAAAGTTGTTAGGAGAGGTAAATGCAGGTATAGTCCACTGGGTGTTGCTGCCCCAGAGCCTTGGAGGAAGAGTCACAGTATCAAAAATTAATATACTTCCTCATTTTGTATTTAGGTGTTATGTCGGTGTTATTATGACATGCCACATGGTGGCAAGGGCCACTTTAGAGTCTATCACCTGTGCTATAAATAACTATAAGAAATTAACTTCACAGGGATTGTGTTCATGAGTAGGCATGTAGGGTGCTAGATGGTGGGCAGGGTGAGGGTACTTATTTGAAAGGGTCTGGGTAGTGTAAGGTGGGGTACACTACTTTGCAGTGGGTGGGGTGGATCTAAAAAAAACAGCTGTATTGAAAAAAAAAGAAAGTCCCCATGAGAAATTTAATTTGAAGTCAGAAATTTCCCTACACTAAATGTTGTGTGATGTTCCTAGTAGTGATATAATAAGGAACCAATTTGTGGAGGAGAGGTTATGGGAGCCATATAAGTGGATTGACTGGAAGGATCAGAATTGAGTGGGATTTTGGGATATTGGACATTGTGCAGACAGCAGAGCATGGAATGGTTAGTAAGGGCATCAGAAAGAGTACTATCGTCTACAGTGTGGTGGAATGGAATGACAGAACCCATTCAATTAAGATTTGTTTGAGGAGGTGAGGTTGAGATAGGTGGGCACAGAGATATGTGAGTGGGAAGGGTTGGACATTATGAGATTTTTTTGTGGCAGGGGAGGATCAATTAGAATTGAAACCTCCTAAAACTAGGAGTTTCCCCGGTTGCTGCTATGGAACTGGCTGAGGAAAGGAGGGGAAGAATAGAATTTGGTTTGGCACCAGGACAGACATACAGTAGTCCCTGGCAATAACAAGCATTTGCCAGTGCTGAATGTTTGCTTGCAGTGTAACAGCACTTTAAAGAGCCCCCTCATCTTGTTGTTACTACTCTGAAAATAAAAAGAATATCTAGACACATTTAATCTTATTTTTCACCATGTTTTGTAATTGTCACCCTTATTTGTTAATTACTGATGACATATGCATGGTAACAGGATCTCCGCCCTGTTTACTCGATCTGTGTACTTCTGCAGTCACAATTATGTTTATGGCATCCCAATCTATTGCTGTGGAGATAATTATAAATAGGGCATTATAATGTAATGTGTAGACCAGCAGCCAAAGCAAATAAAGTCCAAGGGACAGTAATTTTGTTTTAATATACAGATATTGCAAATAATACTGCAGTAAAGCATACAGAAAATCACGGTAATGTCATTACTCCAAAAGTGATAATACCATCGATGCACACTGATAATACTATAGTTCACAAACCATAATCATATTGTTCAGAGCCCTGAACGATACTATTATCACTAAAACTAGAGAGCACAAGCGCAGGGCTCTCCTCCACCAGGCTCTACTCCCTCTATCAATCAAATGACAGGGTCCTCAAAACGGCACATGATTGGCTGCTTTCTTTCTATAGATGAGCAGAACACTCTCAACAAACATGGCAGATGTGTTTCGCTTAGCAAGGCAGTACTGTATCCTCGGGAGCTCACAACATTCTCCCTTAGTCCTGTGCAAAAATTAAATCATCTGGTTGATTCTATGGTCCCAAAGAAGAAAAGGTAGGACTGTCAACCAGTTTTTTTATATACCATGCTTGACGGGAGAGGAGGGGGAGGGCAAGTGAGAGAAAGGGAGCAAGACAGTGCGTGGGGGCGAGAGAGAGAGATGGAGTGAGACAGTACAGCAGTCGGCTGGGACTGAGAGAGCCCTTCACTGAAGTGGCCGACTGCCCATCACAAAATGTTTTAAAAAAATTCTGATGCATATATGTAAAAAAATAACAAACACCTTAGTGTACATTTCTAGGGGTAATTCCATCTCGAGGTTCTGGGGACATGAGAACCTCTCGAACTTCCCTCTCGAGGTTCTCTGTGTTCCCAGAACCTCGAGATGGAATTACTCTCTTGTAATGCACACTAAGATATCTATTATTCTACTTTTTTATGTCATTTCCCTCAGTAATAATGGGGAAAGAATTGCAAAAATATAGTTCTGGCTATGGTACAGAGGGTAAAAGCACAGAATTGTAAAACAGAGGGCCGCAGGTTCAGTTCCATCAGGGCCAGAAGCAATATTGTCTAAGGAAATCTGAGCAACAGTTAACTTGTAATCAGGCCAGTGATGTGGAGAGCTGAGGTGCTGGACACCTCACCTTCCACCACATTGGCAACTTGGGTTTGAAATGTGCCAGAGTCACTCAGTGGCTGGCAGGGAGAAGGGGGATTTAGCATCCATTGGCAGATTTCCTCCTTTGAGGTGGGGAGACAGCGTGTACTGTTGCTTAACTGAAACCTAGTGTAGGGTAGGTGGCACAGCAGCAGTCACCAGAATTGAAAGTTGGAAGTGGGCATTGAAAGAGTTCATTGTCTTCACGGTTTTTGTTTGCACCATCGCACGCCTCTGACTCTGACTCAATGCAGTAATGGTGAAAAAGAGTCCCTGTCTGTAAGTTGACGCTGCCAGCCTGTAGGCACCACACCACTACCATCCATGGCATCCACTCATACATTGGGGTAAGAAGTAGATTGGTGAAGGGGCTAGTGTTCAACAACAGCAGTGGGCCAATGAGTAAGGACAGGAGGATAAAGTCCATATGAAAAAATTAACTATAAACTGAATTGTGTCTAATGCTCACATTTTTTCAAAGTTATCAAAGTGGTATCAGGGTCTCTTTAACGGGAAAATAAACAATATGTAATTTAATGAACTATTGCTGGTGTTTTCAGTTCATTACTGATATGCTGTTAATGAACTGGCAGTATAGCCTAGAGGGTTTAGGAACGAGGTGTGAACAAGCTTGGTACATCCAGTAGACCAGATCTGAGTTTGATTCTCAAAACCTCCACTTGCATACTGTGTGACTCTGAGCAAGTCACTTAACCGCCCAGTGCTCCCAGGACACCCCTGAAAACAGGCACTTGTGCCTAGTGGGCCTTATCCAGATACCAAAGACTAAAATTAAAAAAAATAAATAAATAAAAAAACATATTTGAAGCTATTATATTTGCAGTGGAGTTATTGTTTTTTTTAGCTAATCTGAATCTTTGAATAAAGTTTAATCACTGGAGCAACTATGTAGCTTCCTTGTAGCCTTCGTGACATGGAGTGTGGCGACCAGCTAACCATGTGAGTATTACTGAGATGATATGGATCCATTTTTTCTGCAATTGAGCAGCCTCATTGCCTGAACTAGCTAGCTAATGGGCAGAAAACCAGTGTGATTAGCAAAGAATTATTCTTTGAACTACAAGATGTTTATGCCCATCAGCCAGCTAAACACTGACATTGTCAGCCTTCTCAGCATTTTCTTTTGAGATGTAAGCCTCTGGCATGTTTACATCCATTGGCTTATATAGTACACACCTACACAGCCCCCTTGACTACAGTACCAATATGTTTGCTTTGCCCATTTCTTGAGGAGATTAGCATGGTATATCTTTGTAGGATTTTTCCTGTTAGGGGTCTCAATCTCGTAGTTAATGGAGCCAGTACATCTAAGCACTCTATAAGGCCCTTGCCACTTCATGAACAGTTTATTTTCTGTTGTGGGTAACAGAAGAAAAACGTTTTCACCTGGGTCAAAAATGTTTTCTTTCACACTTTGGTCATAATATACCTTCAGCTGGTTTTGGGCCTCTTCCTGATTACCATGGGCAATTTCAATATAGCTTCTTTCTTAGGGCACACATATAAGACGTTATAGATTATTTCTGAGTGAGGTTACCTTCCAACGTTTCTTTTATCACTAGTGATGGGTGAAGTGGACGAAATTCACTCCGCAAAGTGATTCGCGGAGTAACGTGGAATCTATGACGTACCCGCAATGCGAAGTGGAGTACTTCATGTTTTAATGGGGAGCACGAAGTCCATTGAAAACAATGACTTCATGTTATTCTGCCTTCCCCAAACCACTTCTCCACCAATTTTAAGGTAAAGTACATTGAAATCAATGTACTTTGCTTCACTTCACCTTGTTTTTGAGCTCCAAAGGCAAATTTTACAGTGCTTCATGGGATCGCAGGTCACATGGGCTCTTGATTGTTCTGCACAGCCTCAGTTCTGTGTAGTGTGTGTGTAGTGGAAGATGGAGACAGTTTCCTCTCAGAGCTCTGCAATTCAAATCCTCTAAAAGCTGTTAAAAAAGCCTTTTTGAGCTATTTTTTTGCTCACAATTTGGTACATCAATTGTAGGAAACCCTCCTGTGCTCATATCATCAAGTGTTTATTGTCTGTGTGTGGATTTTAAAAGTTAATTTAGAACAGTCAGTCTCTGTACTGTGAAGTGTGCTTTGGGGGATGGGCATCTCTGTGATGTAGTAGATTAAATGGGAGAAAAAGGAAGTCTTTCTGTTTTGATTATATTTTTCTTGTCTAACTGTATTAATGTACACATAGCAATATTTGTAATAATTTTTGACATTTTTTTGCTGATTTTTGTGGTGCAGCAGTGTATAATTTCAGTTTGTTTAAAACATTTGGTTATATTACTAAAGATTTTCAATTTGCTATACATTACTTGTAGTGTGTGTGTGAGTGTGTGTGTGATGTGTGCAATTAAAACAGACACCTTTTATTGTGCCACAGAGTAATTGCAGCAGTGTGAACCTGCTATCCACCACACCTGCATGAATTTTTTTATACTGCTTTGTGGTATCTTTACTGGTAGTGGACTGTTACTACCGTGCACTACCCTCCCCACCAACCGTCAAAAAGTATTCTTTTCCAGATTCAGATTTGTGACTTGTGAGCACTGGTTAGGTGGTGTTTTTTTGCATCTGCATCTCTTGAGTGCACAGCACAATCTTAATCTGTCTGTGCATTTGCAGTACACCATTAATTCTGGGAGACTTTGCCTTTCTTGTTACATTCTCATTTCACTTCATCAGCACTGGGAAATTTTCTGGACACAAGACAGCAGCATTTTGGGGATGCACATGAATTCTGGTGACTGTGTGTCACCACTGCATGCATGATGGAGTGCAACATTAATTCTAGGAGACTTTGCATTTTTTGTTACCCTATCATTTCACTTCGTCAGTGCTGGGGAATTTTCTGGACACGAGACAGTAGCATTTTGGGGATGCAAATTAATTCTGGTGACTGTGTGTGACCACTACACACATGACTGAGTGTGCCATTAATTCTGGGAGAATTCACATTTCTTGTTACGCTCTCATTTCACTTCATCTGCACTGGGGAATTTTCTGGGCACAATACAGTAGCATTTTATGGAGGAGATGCACATTAATTCTGGTGACTGTGTGTGACCACTGCGTGCATGACGGAGTGCACCATTAATTCTGGGAGACTTTGCATTTCTTGTCACACTCTTTTTTCACTTCACCAGCACTGGGGAATTTTCTGGACTCAAGACATTAGCATTCTGGGGATGCACATTAATTCTGGTGATTGTGTGTGATCACTGTGCACATGACAGAGTGCAAAATTAATTCTGGGAGTCTGCATTTTTTGTTACCCTATCATTTCACTTTGTCAGCACTGGGGAATTTTCTGGACACAAGACAGTAGCATTTTGGGGATGTAAATTAATTCTGGTGACTGTGTGTGACCACTGCACACATGACTGAGTGTGCCATTAATTCTGAGAGACTTTGCATTTCTTGTTATGCTCTCATTTCACTTTGACAGCACTAGGGAATTTTCTGGACACAAGACAGTAGCATTTTAGGGATGCACATTAATTCTGGTGATTGTGTGTGACTACTGCATGCATGACATCTGACTGCACCATTAATTCTAGGAGACTTTTCATTTCTTGTGCTCTCATTTCACTTCATCACCGTCAGCACTGGGGAGTTTTCTGGACACAAGACATGAGCATTTTGGGGATGCACATTAATTCTGGTGATGGTGTGTGTGAAGGGCTGCTAATATTGTTGTCACTTTGCCTTACTTTGTGTTAAGGCAGAATGACAATGCGAAGTAATAATTACAAGGAGAAGTGAGCCTTTTGCATTGGTCACTCCGCGTAGCAGAGTGACAACGCAACGTGTCTACTTCGCGGGCACTTTACCAGCAAAATTTAAATTCATTGCATCTCTATTTATCACATCCAGTGGCCCTTTTGGCTGCCTATCATACATTTCAAATGGTGAAAACCCTGTTGATGCCTATGGCACTTCTCTGTAAGCAAAAAGTAGGTAAGGCAAGTATCGGTCTCAATCTTTCCCTTCCCCTTTTACAAGCCTTTTTAACATGCATTTTAGGGTTTGGTTAAAATGCTCAACAAGACCATCTGACTGAGGGTGATGGGGGAGGTTCATATGGCAGTGATACTTAGTAGTCTGTACAGCTCCTTAAGTAATGCAGCACCAAAATTACTGCCCTGATCAGTAATAATTTCTTTAGGTACAGTATGCCCACTCTGCTGACAATTTTTGCAAGCTCTGCTGCAACTTTTGAAGTTTTGACAGTACACATTGGAACTGCTTCTGGTATCAAGTAGCATAGTTGCATACTACCGTGATAAATCTATTACCCTTTTTATGTTTGCTTGCATGCATGTGCAAGAAACATAGTGGCATTGTCCAAGTTTTTGGAGGTGTGGCAGCCCTCTTCCAATTCAGTCAGTGTGTTTGCAGGCATGGCCACAGTTCTCCAATGCCTGCTGGAGCTGTCTATGACAGCAGTCCAAAATGCAGTGGAGTACAGTTGAAAGGGGGAGCTACGCTTCAGTGAGCAGTAATAAGATATCACCTGCTCATGCGTGCTCCCCCTACACACACACACACACATATGCACTCACGCATACTGCGTGCTCACCCCCCACGCACACACTGTGTAGCCGATGGGTGTGCCCAGTCCCCATTGGCTGTGCTGTGCCCCCCCAAAACAGAGTTCCATATGCCATGCTGGGTGCCCATCCAGCGTGGCTACATATCGTATGGCTGATGGGGGTGCCCAATCCCCCGTCGGCTCCACTGGTTCCCCCCCCTAGAGTACAGGGTGCCATGCTGGGAGCCCACCCCAGCATGGCAACAGATGCTATCAGTGACGGAGGTGCCCAATCCCCCATCAGCTCCATGACCCCCACCAGCCATCCTTGTGCCATGCTGGGAGCCCACCCAGCATGGCAAATGTCCAGTCGTCATTTAAAAAAAACTGAAACTTGAAAATGGTCCTTCACTGTGTCTGCCCCACCCAAGCCCACCCTGCGCACCCACCTCCCACATTCCCCACCCCATACTTACCTCCGGACTCCGGCGCGACAATCTTCAGTGGACCGGGAACACGTCTGCACTCTTCAAAACCAACCGCGAACTGAGGAAATGCCAGTAAGTTGTATAATGGGATAGATAGGGTTTTTTCAACTTTGCTGCATATCTCATGCATTTTTTGGAATTTTTGCACCAAATTTTCAACATGGGGTTTTTGGGACCCCTTCTCATGAATGCTCTCACTGTCAAGGCATTAATCAGGCCCGAAGGGTGATTTTGCAGTCACTGTGCGAAATCACCCTTTGGGACTGAGTAATGAAATGACACTGCCACTGTTCATAAGGTGGGCTCTCAAAAAGCCTATGTTGAAAATTTGGTGGAAAAATTCCTAAAAATGACTGTTTTTCGAGCGTGCATTGCACAGTTCCTACACATGCTCGTAAGTTCGTGAATTTTCAATATTTTCACTCCAGATTTTCAACATTGCCATTTTACCACACCTCCTTATGAGCAGTATAGCTGTCATTTTTCACAACTTGGCGAAATGTGTTTTCACACTTTCAGCGCAGAGATGCGTGGTCGCTGTGGGAAATCATTGCTCGGGACAGATAAAGAAAATCACAGTGACACTGTTCATGATCGGAGGTCCCAAAATGTCTGTGTTAACAATCTGCTGTAAAAAATCCCCAAACTAATTACATTACGGGTGTGCGTTGCACAGTTTCTATGCATGCTCATGGCTTCACCAGTTTTTTTAATATTTTTACTGCAGATTTGCAACATTGCCATTTTTTACACCTCCCCATGAACTGTACAGCTGTCATTTTTCACATCCTGTTCAGAATGTGTTTTTGCACCTGTGGTGCTAAATGCCATATTCACTGTGCATAAGCAGCCTTCAGCTAACAAACTGATACTGCCACTGTTCATGAGGTGGGGGTCACAAAAAAACCATGTTGAAAATTTGGAGTGAAAATACCAACGAATGCCTGAGGTGTTAGGATTTCCAACCATAACGCCAAACCCTGTAGAGAATGACAGGCATCAGGTGTGTGACTTGTGATTCTTGCCTGTAATGCTCATACCATTCCACACCCTGCAGCCTGTGAGAGGCATCGAGGTATGCCTTGGACTCTTCGGCCCCAAAGTTCACCCCATTCTCCTATACTGCACCCATCTCACCGTAGTTCCTGATGGAATGGGGTGCGCATAAAGGTCAAAGACCCCAAGGGACACCGTGACACTTGTCAGTGTCTGCAGGGTAGGGTGTGGTGAAATGGCGTGGCCGTTATGCCTGATGACCCAAAGGCACACCCCAATGCCTGTCACTCTTTGCAGGGTGGTGGTGGGGTTGGCTTCAGTTCAATACTTCACTGCCATTTCTATTATGCAGCTCTGTAACTCCTACACTACCAATGCCAATGCCAGCAAGCAAACATTCAGCATTGACAAATGATTGTTACTTTTGTGTAAAGGGCCAACCACATCCATTGCAATCCTCTCAAAAGGCACATCTATCAAGGGTAGGGGCACCAGGGGCAACTTGTCTTTTCCAGTGACTGAGGCTACTTTCTCACAGTCAGCACAGGAATTACAATAGGTAGCAACATCTTCATGAATTCCAGGCCAGTAAAATCTGTACAGCAATCTGGCAAGGGTGCGAACCCTCCCTGAGTGATTAGCCATAGGACTATCATGTGCTATCTGTAACAACTCTGTTCTATACTTCTGTGGTATAATCAATTATTCAGTCTGGTCCTGTGTCTGAGGTTTAATCCAAACTCTGTACAGTAACCCATTACATTTTTTAAACATTGGTCCATCCTGTTTTGGTTTCACCTCAGCTGCTTAAAATAACCCTGGAGAGAAACATCATTAGCTTGTTCTGAAAGAAAATTACAATCAGTGATCAGTTTAGTTTCAGCATTTTCATATGTTAACCCTTTATGTCCATCAGTCATTCATTGCCACAGTTTCTTCAGGCATTGTCTTTCTTTCCTGGATCTCCAGATCTTGGAGCTGTGCTCAAACAAGTCCAAATCAAAGTCACTGAAAGGAAAAGTGTCCCCACCATTTCAGATTTTCTTTGCCTGACCTCTTGGTGCCACTGCTACTGAAACTGCAGGGTTCAACTCCTCTGAGATTACCTCAGTAAGTCCTGGACAGTCATTTCCAATAATCACAGGTACAGGTAACTTAGGTACTACCCCCACTTTCTTTTGGTGCAATACACCCTTAATGGTCAGAGTCTTTTGGGTGGTGGGATAGTATTGAGTGTCCCCATGGATGCAGATGACACTAGTACCTGATCCTTTTGCAGTTTTACCAGCACCTCAACATGCACTAGGATCTGTCTGCTTTCTGAATCAGTGAGTCCCTTTACAGTCTTATCCCCCACCTTCACATCTGTTAAGTACTTGCCCCAATTTTCCATGGACAAATCTGCTCCAGTGTCACTCTTCTTATGGCAATTTCTTGCAATATGACCTGGCTTATTACAGTTATAGCAAATAACGTCTTTGAGCACAGATTTGTTACCCCCAACAGAGTTCTTATCAGACTTGGAGATTAAATGGGAAAAAGAGTGACAGATGCCACAGCAGCTTGGCTGTTACCTCATTGCTGTGGCATCTGTCTGGCCATTTGGTAGTCTTTGGCCAAAGAAACAGCCTTTTCCCCACTTTCTAGCCAGTGTTCTTTTACCCAAAGCTGCACATCTGTAGACAGGATGTTGATGAATTACTCCATAGAAAATGTGTCAATGATCTGTGGGACTCTTTTGCCCTCTGATTGGAGCCATTTTATCAGGAGTTCTCTGAGTTGGGCAAAGACTTCTCGAGGATTGTCTACTGAGTTGTACTTCAGAGATCAAAATCTCTGCCTGTAGGTTTCTCCTGAGATATCATACCTTTTCAGGATTTTGCTTTTCACCAGGTCATAGTTTTCTGACTGTGCAGTGTCCATATTGCTGCAGGCAAGTTGGACTTTCCCTGTCAGTTAGGGTACCAGTCTGGTTGTCTATTGCTGCTTTGGCCATTGGCAGGCTGTGATAACTCTTTCAGAAGTTGTCAAGTATGCCTAAATATCATCCGAGGGACACAGCTTTGTAAGTTTAATATCTTTTAAGTTGCTTGTGTTTTGTTTCTCATCTGGATCTGTGCCAGATCCTCTGCCTTTGATAGCTTGCAAGGTATCCAGTCATTACTGCTCCTGTCACTGCATCTCTTCTCTCATCTGCTGCTTCTCTTCTCTCCTCTGTTTCTCCATCTCTTTTTGTTGTAAAAAGTTCATCAGGTTTTTAGGTTCTGTCACTGCCTGTTCTTTTTCTATAACTTGTGCTGGCTGTACAATCTGAGCTTGGACTTCTGTCTCTGGTAGTTTGGCTGCCATTCTCCTGGTAACCACTCTTGGACTTGCTGCTGCAGAATCCATACCTTTCTCTATGCTTCCCTGGTATTAGGTCCAATACCCACGCACATATTCAGAACTCCTGGCTTAGAGTATGCATGGCATAAATCCCACTTAGGCTGACACCATCTGTCATCAAGGCACAGGACAGAAAGTATAGGAAAAACCAGGAGCAGTTGTAGAATTCACAAAAAGTGTTTACTAGTACTAGCAGTAACATAAAAAAATAAAATTGTTCAGAATAACTATTTACAAAGGCAGAATAAACAGAGAAGATCCTTCTGAGTTTTCCTTCAATCTCTATGTCTAGCTCAAAACATTATAGCTCTCTCTCTTATAAGTCTTTGCAACCATCCTCCATAACAAACATCCTTTTTTTCTAAAATGTTCTTGTAAATTTCCAATGTTCTCATTAATTTCATGCAGGTGCAGCAAGAACACAATGTCCCAGAACTGAGGTCCTTTCTCCACAACTTCTTCAAAAAGGCTTGAAAACTGCTTTCAGATTAACCCCTTAAGTTCCCAATAGCTTTTTGCAATCATCTCAAACTATAATTATATACATTTCAACAGTAAGACTATATAATTTCTAAACAAGGGATCCCAATATCAGTTACATTTCCACATAATGATTTGCATACATTTTTATACTAGCAGATATGCAAGGGAGGAAAAGACAGAAACAGCAAGGGAAGACTGAGAGACAGCAAGAGGCAAAGAACTGCAAGACTGTCAGGTTGATCAAATCCTAGATCTCACAGGAAAATTTGGTTGTGCAACCAGACAGACAAGGGTCAAGAAAGGAAAGAACAGACCAGATCCCTTCATCCAACTCTCCATAATAACTGGGACAGGGTCCTATTCAACCCTGTCACAATTAGGAACTGGTGAAGGGCACAAGGTCATTTCACCAAAAACAAAAATTGCACAGCAATACATGCCACAAGCAAAACATTGCCCTCCGTAACAATGTTGGGTAAAACACCGACCCAACAACAGCACAAGCCCATTGAAAATAATGGGATTTCCTTATTTTTGTTGGGGGGGCTCTGCACCCCCAAACCCCCAACATGGGGGCTTCATCCCCAACACCCCCCTGGACTTAAAATAGTCAATTACAGGGGGGTTGTGGACTTTGGGAATAGGGAGAAAATCAGGAAGTGGGAAAATTACTTTAAAATAAATAAATTAAAAAAGCTGCAGCATGAGGAGACCTGGGGGGGGCCAAACTGTGGTCCTAGGTCTCCTACACCACCATGTGCTGGTGCCTAAGCCAATCCACCATGGGAGTGGCTCAACCAGGCACCCCAGCACAGGGCAACTTGATCCCTCTACAGTTAAAGCATAGAGTGACAGGGGTAGCGCTAATTCCCCACCACTATTATACCCCTGTCACTCTAAATCCTTTTGCGCTATACACTGTGCGGTTCTTGTACTGCTCTTCCTGATGTGCTGTATTGACCTGTTACTCTGGTGAAGTATGTTCATGCCTTTTGCTGGACTTACTGGATGGTGAAGGGCCAGCCGGAGAGGTTGTACTAGCCTTGGGGGTGAACTCCATCTTCCAGCGGGATCCTGTGGTGTCAGATTCAGCCTTGGGTAGTGCAGCTGCAAGAAGTTTCTCCCATCCCTCCAAAAGGGCCTCTTCTAACACCAAGGATGTAGCAGACTGGCTTTGGCATCTCCAAGGGCAGCAGGTGGCCAGATTGCATTTGCCAGTTGCCCCTCCCCATGGCACCAGACACATACTGAAATTGGCTCGACCTTAGGGCCCTTATATTTGCAAAGGGTGCTCTCTTGTCTAGCAGCTGACCATTCCACTGTCTCCCATAGCCATCAAAATAAGTACATAGGCACATTAATATTTGATGCTGAAGAATTCTGTGACATGTTATATGTTGGACGCAATACTTTAAATCCCTGAAATGACAAATCTTTTATCACACTACACTACACCAAAGGACTGACTGCTTAGCTCCCATGTTCTCCAACTTGGGCTGATAAGTCCCGCCTCCGGGGGGCTCCTAGCCAATCCCTGGCAATCTCCCCAGAAGAGCTGAAACAGTTAACCCTTTGGGGGTTAGGCCAAAGACCTCCAGAGTGATGACCCTTTCTAAATGCTTCTAAATTCTCACTCCCAAGAGGGGAGGTTACATATCTGTTCACTAATAATACCACCAACGGCTCAATCTGGTTCAGTTTCAGTTACTTTCCATCTGTATCCCCCTGGGACTAGACTGGAAATCTAGACTGGAAATGGGATGACTTGCCTAGTCCCCCTTTAATGGTTAAGAAAACAGCAAATAAATAAAAAATAAAAATCTACAAATAGTGTAGCTGGAAAGAATAATTACTGTGTCAGGAACTTTGGGAGTGAGCCAGGTTCAGATACAACTGGTTGTAGATATTGAATCCACTCTCCTGTGCTCTATAAGATGAAGGTGGTGGAAAATGCTTAGGTGGAGGACTCTCAGCCCTTTGGGAAAAGGGGAAAGGGAGGAGGGAGGTGAGCTGGGATTAGGTTCAACATCACTTGCCAGGAGGTGAGGCAGGCAAAGATAAGCTTAACTGAGGAGAGAAGTCGTCAGTAAGTAAGGAAAGCAAAGAGAGGGGGAGAAAGAGGAGGAGTATGGGGGAAGACAGAATCCTAAATAGAGAAAGTGTGGTGAAAGAGAGACTAACAGTTAAAAGAAATGTAATGGGGTAAATATGATTGAGATCTCTGGAAATGTAATTAGAGGCTCAGGGGCAATCCAAGCTACTTTTCTTTGGAAGAGATTTGGACTGAAATCAAGGAGATATAAACATCAGGGTACAGGCAACCCCACAGTCACCTGATTCGGATTCTAGTCTGGATTGGCCCAGATCTCAAGGAATTTTACACAGATGATCTTAACCAATGTGAGGCAGAATGCTTCAGGAGGCAGATGTGAACTAAACCAGGATGCCTAGTCCTGGACGAAGGACCGGGGGAGAAATGGTGTCTGTTTCAATAGTCTGAATAAAAAAACACCTGCATTTCCTCCTATGGATCATTTTAGCAAACAATCTTAATTGAAAAAAAACAAGGCTGACATAACTGTTTGTCTTGAAGACGTGCCATGGAATCTCTTAAGTCTTGGTGTACTATTTTAAACTGTTTGTGTCCAGGAGATCTGAGAACACTGAGACTAGGTAAATAGATGTTTGCTGCATACAGAGTTGTATGTTATATCATATTCTGCATAGGCACTCCATGGAAGCAGCCTGCATATATGGAATAACCCCAGGATTTGATTCCTCACACTAAATGCTTTATGACTAGAGTGCTCACAATTTGGTAGCCTCCTGTGTTAGTGTGTAAGATGGATAATATGGAAAGTGTGTGCACCAGATGTGTTACTGTAATGAGAGAAAGAAGCACGGCCAAGGTGTCTTTTATCTGCATTGGCAGAAAACCTGTTGCACTTAGTACATTATCTGTACACAGTACACGTTTCATAGGAATATCAGCAGCAGGCCATTACTGCTGCATACCATATGGATTTAAGTTCTGGTTAGTAACTGGTGTGGTTGATTGATAATGCATGTATACTTTTATATAGCAGTTTGGATTTTTTAAAATATTTTATAAGCCCCCTTCCCAGGTCAAATACATAAAATTGCTCTCACTTCAAGTATTTTCTCACCAGGGAGTGGATCAATGGAGTATGTAACCCGGTAGTTTATCTCACTGAGGAAACTATACTACCTCACTACATCCACATGTGCAAAAGTTAAATATTTTACAAAAAATGAAATAGTATTGCTTGGTTGAAACTCAAAGCATATACATTTGCATAAATATGTGGAACAGCAAACAAAAATGTTCTTTCTAACAGAGTTAATCACAATTCCAACAATAGCAGCAATACCAGTCTTCACTTGGAGGTATTTCCCCAAAGGGGAAGTTCACTTTAGAAAGCATTCCAGTTCCTGCAGTACAGCTAAACGAATCAATCTGTTGGTGTCATTTCCTACTAGAAATACTTGCGTTCCAGCATCTTGAAGCAATTGCACTAGACCTGAAATCCCCAGCAGACTGAAATAGCAGCTGCTAATAATACTTAGCTGAACTTAAGACCCCAGAGTTTCGGACATCTGTCAACTGAAGGAAATGGACGAGAAACATAGAAAGGAAGCGGAGAGCAGAGCTAGAGACAAAGGATGTGCAGGTTAGATTTTTAACAGGTAGCAGTTCAGAAACAGGAAGTAAGTAGTTAGTTAAACAAATTATTTCCTGGCATCAATTTGTCACAGTCTGTGTGGCATTTTGTCCTCCATGAATGCCCCACAGTCAACATCTTTTTTGAAATTTGCTTTCATAAGCTCCAAAGATTTTAGTGGAACTACAGTTTTTTTGTTTGTTTGTTTGTTTTTTGCTTCAAATGTGCTTATTTTTTCATTTGTTTATTTGAACATTGGTGACCAGGAGAGGTATGCTGAGCTACCGCTCATTTCCATGCATGAACTGTTGGGGAGGGGGGTTCCTGAAGAAAAGGATAAGCTGGCAGTAAAACAGTATCTATAAATTACAGTTGAATGAATGAATGAAGAAAACTGCATTGTCCCTGGATCCCCACCCAGAAATAATTCAGACCACTCCTTTGTTAACTTTTTGGATGCTCACTGACATTAAGTATTTATTTATAAAAGGCACAATTATATTCATACTTTACATCCCATTTCATGTCTTTAACAAATCAGATTTACATCTGGACATAACAGGCCCAATTCTCCTTCAGACATAACAGTCCCCTCCTCCTCCTCATGTGGTTCTTCTTCTTGGTCTTTCTTTCTCATCACTGCTTCTCGGGGTCTGGACACTGTGATCCACCCCCCCCTTTTCCACCACCATAACTGGGTACTACACTTAACCAGACCAGTCCCCTTTCCCCAGTTGATGTGGACACAGCTGATCCACCCCTAGCTCTATATCTCCCTTCCTCCCTATTACTCCCACACCTGGGTTCTTTGTCCCCAGCCCGTGGAACCTACCCCCTCCCCACTTCTCCTTGCACACCCTTTTTCCTTCTTGCTCCCATTCTTTCTCCCCAAAACTACTCCCCTGTCTTACTGAGACCACTGGCGAGGCTCCACCTAGCCCTCAGCCCCCAGCCACCCATCTGTGGCCCTCCTTTGTCTGTGCTGGGCCCTCCTGAAAGCACCTCCTCTGTGCCTCTGCCTTAATGTACCATCCTCTTCCCCCCCTTTCCTGCAGGGGCAGGTGGGTGGGAAATTACAGAAAGTAAAGAGGGTTGCATGAGTTCTGCACGCCCTTAAGTAGTCCTAAGGTCCCCTATCACCGGACTCCCCCCAGTCCCTCCCTTTGGCCAAAAGCTAGCAAGCTCCCTATGCCTGTCGTATGACCTGCCCTTGAGGTCATCTCCCCTTCCCTTCTTTGCTGCTGACCCAGCCCCCCTTCTCCTATTGTTCTTTCTGGTTGGTTCCCAGGACAACCTGGCCTGCCTTTAAAGGGCAAGTGGCATTGTAACAAACAAAATTGGAAAAATAATATATAGAAGTTAAGTTGAAGAGCTTTGCAGTATTTACAGCAGCTTTGCTCCAGGAGATGAGACAGTACAAATTAATCATGTATATACCAGTGATGCAGCATTGAGAGTTTCTGAGAAGAGGAAGATAATGCAGGGCATGAAATAGGAGGAATGGCTGACAGATAGGGTTGAAGGGAAATTGATGTAAGGAGGAATGCAGATGAGAGCAAATAGGGAAAATGGTGGGAGGGTAGCTGCAGACGCAGACGTGAACCAAGAGATCAAAAAGCAAATGCTTGAATGAAACTGAAGAAGTGGAAAAATGGAAGTTAAGAGAGATAGGGGGTAAGAACAGAAAGACAGCCAGCCTGATGAGATTCTGGAAAAAAGATAAAGGAAGAGTGAGTGTTGTCAGGGCAGAAGAGTGAAAGGGAAGAAGGAGAGAGGAAAGGTAGCAGAACAGAGGAAGAAAAAAATGATTCAGAGAGAAGGGAGTCAGAGTGGAAAAAGTACTTGACTTTGAGTGATGTTAGAGAGAGGCTGGTGTATAGAGAGCAATGGCATGTACAGGGAGGACAGTTCTCAGCAAAGCAGCAGAAGAAGTTAAAGCGAGGGTTCATTCTGGCCAGAGCAGATCAAGAGGCAGCACTGTAGACCACATTTGAATAGTTCAAAACAAATAAGATCTTTCTGAGGACAGTCTCATAGCAGACTGAACGTGACAAGCAAGACTTGCTGCAGTACAGGGCTCAGTGCTTGGGGAGTAACGTTTTATGAATGGAGTTGATGTAGGAGGAGAAATCTAGGTATTGATCAAGCCACACACTAAGGCACTTTAAGCTGAGAACTTCTATAAGAGGAGAGCTATCCTGTGACATGAAATGGGGGAGGTGGAGTTGCAAAGCCTTGCAAGGGAGAGAAAGAGCAGTCCCTGACCCACTGCAAAATAGCAGAGTCAGTGTGCCATGGGAGGGATAAGACAGTAGAAGGGTGTACATGGATCTCATACTGGAAGGGGAGGAAAAATAAATCAAGATTCGAAGAGAGCTGAGAAAGCACTAGTTTTTCTTGCACTTTGGCCAGTGTGAGAAGCATGGGAATGGGGTAATAACTATTTGGGGAGAAGGGGGCCACCTCTTTTCTATAGGTGAGGACATTGGTGGGATTTCACTCCCAGGGCACTTTCATGATTGAGGAAACCAAATGCTTAAGAGGTGATGGTACTACAGTTCTAATATCGTGCCCACCAGTGAACGCCCACTCTGAGGTACTCTTCATAGGCAATTATTTTTAATAGCTTAACAACCTATCTACCAGCACAGTTGTGATCCAATGGGCTACTAGATAGATAGCAAAACCATGGCATAAAACTCAGAGGGATAAAATCCAAAAATATTGAGCCAAATTGTTGACTCTGACATTGCAGACAGAGGCCCTTCTGATTCAGACCACAGCCACAATAACCACAATGCCAGTTAAAACTGGGAAGTTCACAAAGCGGGGCATCTTGTTAAAGAGATGTGGCAGGGACTTGCCAACCTTATCCAAACCTCAGAACATTTGTGTGCACCCTATCAAGGAGCTTCCAGAGACACTGTTTACCACTTTAAGCTTCTTAAACAAAAGGAAGATGTTCAGACTGCTTTATAAAGAAGCAATAGTTTTTATTTCAAAAGTACTTCATAGGTAAATGAAGTTCAACTGCAGATAGGAGACATCCAGTTTTTTAATATGTTATAAGTTTGATGTATAACAGTTGATTACTAGCAAAAAAAGGTTTGGTGTCCTCTCCACATCCCAAAAAGCAAACTCTGGCACTCCTAAACTATAGAGCATCAACTGCTGCTGACTTATAAAGCTTAATAAATACTGTGTCAAGAAACTAGCTGGCTTCAATGTTGTGGCAGTGGCTGGTAGTGACCCTGCACTCCGCTCAGTAGAGTTTCATTAGGAGTGATGCAATGCCACACCTCCAATCTATTCAAATGCCAAATAGTTTGCATATCAGCATATAACTGGTTAAAAGATCTTTTTAAGTGATTTTATTAGTTTAATTATTAAGACTAGTGGTGAGTAGAAACAGTTAAAACCACAGTTGTAAATTACAGGAACGTGACTATGGTGCACAAATTTATGTCTTTTAATGACAAAAAAAAATTTTCAATTAAAAAGCTAAAGGGGAAATAATTAAAAAGTAAAAAAAAAACAATTCATCATCTAAACAAAACATATATGTAGTATGCATACCAAAACCCACAAAAAATTCCTTGTTTATTTAAAAAAATGAGAAAGCAAGCAGTTTAATTTTTGCACCAAACTGAGTATTAATATGATTACAGGGGACCCAGAAGGATGAAGACGGGGAGATACATCTGGAATAAAAAGGGAAACAGAAAGGAGGATGAGGGCAGCCAAAGTATTATCAGAGTAGATGATAGCTAAGGAGGTCAAAAAACAGGGCAAGACCTTCTTTAGGTATGGGAGAAGAGGAAGACAAGGGGAAGGATAGTTTGAATCAGGAAGGCAATGAGGAACTGCACAGAGGAGGATCAAGTGAAAGCAGAAATACTAAATGATTACTTCTGCTTGGTTTTCATATTACAAGGTGGAGGACAGACCAACATGCTGCAGTAAACACTAGGGAGATGGGAAGAGGACACAAGTCCATTCTTGGTAGAGAGGATCTGAAAGGATTGAAGTCTTTTTTTTGTGTGTGTGTGTGTGTGTGTGAGCTGCCTAGAGCTCAGCCCCTTTCTCACCCCCCTGAGCCCCCTCTTCATCCTCCTGGAACTTGCCTCCTCAGAGGTGGTACCCCATGGATTCCCCCCCCCCAGGGTAGGGCCACTTCACCTGTGCAACCCTCATAACAATGGAATAAGGGTGCCAGTGGGAAATCCCACTGACCTTGCATCTCTGACTCACTCTCCAGGGCAGGACATGAAGCTGAACCGACTGTGGCAGCAGACATAATGGTTCAGCTAAGAGAGAATCCAGTGGGTGATCGGTGCTGAGAGGTAGTGGGGCATCATGGAAGGAGGCCACATTTTTCCCCCTTATTTTGAAGGAGGAGGCATGATGTGCAATGACATGAGCGTCCGCACATCGCCTGAGTAGTTTTAGGTGCTAGTCACTGCAAGACCCCCAGCCTTCGCTAGGGGTCCAACTTGTGCCAGACACACAGCCCCCATCCCCTGGAAAAGGAGAGCTGTCCATAGAATGCTCAGTCCTTCTCCCCCCAGCCAGCCCTCCAACTTCCCAGATCTGTTCCCGAACCTGGGACATCAGCGTCGCATATGGACACTGTGCACCAGTAGGACAGCTAGAACTGAAGTCTTAAAGGAGGATAAGGTGAAAGCGCCAGATGGTATTCATCCAAGGGTCCTAAAAGAACTCAGTGCAGCACTGGCCCTGCCTGTGACAGTGCTTTTTAGCACCTCAGTGGAGCTGGGAAAAGTTCCAGAGGACTGGAGGAAGATCGATGTAGTCCCTCTGCACAAAAGTAGCCATAGGGATGATGCTAGCAACTACAAGACAGTCAGTCTCACATCAGTGGTGGGGAAGTTAATGGAGACACTAATGAAGAAAAGGCTCATAGAGCATCTGGAGACAAAAGGGCTGCAGGACCACTGGCAGCATGGTTTCACAGGGTCATGTCAAACTAATCTCATAACTTTCTTTAACTGGATCACCAAGGAGGTGGCTCAAGGGAGAGCAGTGTGCATGGCCTATCTTGACTTCAATAAGGCTTTCGACACTGTGCTGCACAGGAGGCTAGTTAGGATATCCTGCCCATCTGCCTGCGAACTGTCACAAAAAAAGAAAGATCAAAGTCATAGCTATGGCTGCTAAGCAGAGGTTATGGGAATTTATGGTGGATCCCACCCCAGCAAAGAAACCTGACCAGAGCCATGGTGACCTGGACTCACAGCCCAGTACATCACCAATGCGCCAAGAGGACTTCTTCGAGCCGGATAAAGAAGAGGCCCAACAATTCACTGTCACCTCAAAAAAGTTGTTCCAGGAGCTATGGAACTTGGGGTCCTCAATGTACTGCCTGGAAAGCTTGGTGGCAGACACAAAACAGATGATTAAAGAGCTTAAGGACTGCACCAGCAACCTAAAGAAAGGTCTTATGGAAATGGTGGCCCAGACTGACCATCACAACACCACCCTGTGGCACTTTTTAAATGGGACAGGGAGGTAATTGAAAAGTTTGAAGATCTGGAACTCTGATCCCACTGCAATATCTATGAATCCTTGTCCTCCTGGAAGGCACAGTGCAGAGAACATGGTGGCCTACATGGAATCGCTCCTTCAGGAGCTCTTCTCCTAACCTAGTGAGGAACCGTTAATGCTGGAGAGAGCACATCACATGCTGGCTCCCCAACCTACAGATCCCAAATCCAGATCCTGGACTGTAGTGATGAAATTTTTAAATAATCAAACAAAAATTATTCTACAGGCAGCCTGAAGTGAGAAAGATATAGTTTTTGAGGATGATCAGCTCTTCCTCAATCATGACTATACCCCACAGTCCATGCTAATGTAGCAGAAGCTACTGGAGATTCAACATTTTCTGAAACAAAAAGAAATTAAGATGCAGCTTCATTTTCCAGGGCAATGCAAGGTATACCTTTAAAATGAGCCTAAATTCTTCAGAACTCTTACCGAAGCCTGTCTGACTCTTCATTCCCTGGGGATCCCTGATGACATGCTACGCCTCCCTCCTAGACTCTATGGAGATCCTCCTTGAGGACCACACCTGGTAAACAGTGGGGAAGGTGAAGCGAGGGGTGAAACAGCCTATCTCTCTATCCACCAGCATGAAGTGGTCAGCTATTTGGAACACCATGGACCTGCCAGGAACCTGCACTGCAAGTCAAACGGGCTCCCCACACTGACAGCAGGACAGTGTAGATGGCAAAGTACCAGATCCATGCCACCACAACTATGGACTGTACCACTTGCTTTCCCTGTTTCGGCTGTCAGAACTCTCAGATGGATGCTTGATCTCAGCTCTGCTGCCCCTGGCTCATAGAGACTGATGGTTGATCACCTCCCACCCCACCAAACTACCCAACTTGTAAGTACTGTTTTTACTTTGGGTTGAAGGGTGGTCTAATTCAGACTCAGCAGTCCAGAGACTACATGCAGACCCTGGCCCCTACAGTTTGATTGTCTCCTGTTTTTCTCCTGACCAGGGCTTTGTCACATGGTGGCCAAGCAGAGAACTATAGACTGAGAAACTGAACAGTCAATTGCTCTGCTTTCTTGGATTATGGAGGAGGCTTTGGTGGCATATTTGCAATCATGGTAGCAGATTTCTACAGCTGCTTAAACTGCAGACCTACTTTCTGTCTCTGGCAGGGCCTCTTTCCCAGCAAGACTTTTTAGGTCAGTTGTATGGACTTACTGTGATGCCTTATACTTAGTTCCTTTATGAGGATTTGAAGTAACATCAGGGCTGGCTTTGGAAAATTCTTTTTTTCCTGACTTAATTTTTAGTTGCAAAACTATTTCAGGGGCACCAATTGACCAGTCAGTCTCCATTTCTCGGCAGCAGTAGGCACCAAATAGTTTTTTGCAGAAGGGGGCAGGAGAACTTCGCTATCTAAGAGTGCCTAAAACAAAATATTCTTTGCGGTCTGTGTAGCTCCTAAAGTGAGGGGCAAAGCCAGCTCTGATTATAGTTTGTAACTGGGTGTATATGGGGGAGGTCTTGTAGGGTGGGGAAGGACAGGGGCCAGGTGGACACAGAACCACTCAGCTGCCACCTGCTTGTGAGTCAGGACATTCCTTTTCTAACACATGGCAAGGATTTTAATAATAATAATAATAATAATAATAAATAAAATTTATAGGGTGCCTTATCCAAAACCAAGGTGCCTTACAATATAAAATCAAACAGACATTGATTCAATTACAATCAAATAACAGTACATCAAAAGAAAAATCAATCAATTAACTGAAAATGCTTGGTGCCACAAAAATGTTTTCAAGCCATGCTTAAATCCCTCCACAGTAGTGCGGTCCCGTAGCCGACGTGGTAGAGAATTCCAAAGGGTGGGGGCTGCATACACAAATTCTCTTGCACCAGATGATCTCAAATACACCCTTGGAATCTCTAGCAACCCCCTGTTGGCCGAGCGGAGTGATCGACCAGGGCGGTAAGGGACCAGGATAGATTGGGTTGTCTTTTGAAACTGGGAAGGAGGAGTGCAGGGTGGGTGGGCAAGATGTCACTTTTTTGGATGGTGGTCTGGGAAATGCAAACTCCAGCCACCTACACACTTCAACCGGGGGGGGGGTATTTTTCTAGTCTAATATTGGTTTGTCGACAGTGCTAGCTGAGTGCTTTTTTCTCCGAAAAGAGACTATAGCTGATAGATTCACTTTCAGTGTCATTTCTTGGGTTAAATAGCCTGGTATGGAGGTACCACATCCAACTGAGTCTACCCTCCATGCCATTGTTCTAACCTTGAAGTATTGGTTTCATGTACATAGTTGTGGTTTTGTTCTGGTTTCATTGGGTGTCTATTTGGTCATGCTTTGTCTATGGTGGGAGGAGGGGGAGGTTAAGGAGTCACTATGGAGGACTTAACGGTGGTGACAAACAATGTTAAGGGTCTAAATAATCCCATCAAAAGAGCCAGGGTGCAGCAGGAGGGGGGATGGGTGCTTCAATAGCACTACTCCAAGTAACTCACTTGAATGAGGTGGAGCACACAAAATTACAGCTTAAGTAGGTGAGGGCTGTTTATTGAGCCACTTTCCTGGAGCACACTCACAGACATGGTGTAGCCATCATGATTAGAAAAAATACCCAAATAGAAATAGATCGGGTGGTGACAGACCCCAATCGAGAAGCATTCTGGTGCAATGCACATATAGGAGTCCCCTATGCACCATCCTCAACTTGAATGCACCCATCCAGGGTACAGAGCAAGTGGACTTCTTTAAAGGCCAGTTGGATACTGTGTGGGAACAGGAGAGACTGTATAGGTGGATTTCAATTGCATCCTTATTCCTGGGATTGCTAGCTCTAATAATGCCACACAAAGCAGAGGTAGAGCTGGCCCCATACCTAGGAAACTAATACACAAGTTGGGACTGGTGGATATCTGGTGGTACCTCAACCCCAAAATTCATGACTATACATTTTTTTCCAATCCCCATAAGGTTTACACCATGGTGGATTTCCTGTTGATCCCTCAGGAGTGGGTACATGCTGAGGTGTAGGCCCATACTGCTTCCATAGCAGCCTCTGACCATCCACCAGTGGTGTTGGATCTAGAAATGCACCCAGCCATTAAAGCCCCAGTTGGTGGTTAAATGTCTACCTACTTAATGACTTCCAAGAGATGGTTAAGAATACTATCTCATGTTTTGTGGCAGAGAATCAGGTGGCAGACACCTCTGTGGGCTCCTGGTGGGATGGCTTGAAGGCGACCATAATGGGCCAAATCATAATGTATGCCTCAAGTCTTAAAAAAGAATGGAAGAAAGAAACATTAGACTTGGAAAGGAAGATTTTTAACATAGAATGTAAAGACAAAATATCACTTAATGGGGGAGAAAATGGGAATTAGACCAGTATAGATACGGGCTCACTAGGCTGCTCAAACATGTAATAGAGGGGGAAATCTGGTATGACCGGCAGAGATATTATAAGGGGGCAGCAGGGGTGGGTGCCTGCTTGCATGGCAGATCAGGAAAACAGCTGCCAACAGAGCAAAACTGCAGCACAGGAAGGACCCTAATCAGGATCTTTATGAACTTCATCCTACTCGTATTGCTGAGCAATTTTCAGAACACTATAAAGGGCTTTATTTTCAAGAGGTTCCTGACAGACTGGCCAAGCAACAGGACATTTTTGATAATATTAAGCTGCTGGGTTTGTCAGAGGAAGTGAAAGCTGCCCTAGACCAGGCGGTCACCTATGAGGGAATAACCATGGCCATTTTGAAACTGAAATCCAGCAAATCCCCAGGCACAAATGACATTCTGGTTGCATTTTACAAGATGTTTCAGTTATTGAACATCTGGTGCGAGTGTGCCAGGTGGTGCAGGGGGGAGAGAGATGGGTACCACCATCCTGGGCCCAGGTCAAGATTTCAGTAATCCATAAACAAGGGATATTGCCTTAGGAAATATGCAATGTAGATGAGTAAGCAAGAACATCTTTATCAGTTTTGTACTGACTGACCACTGTGGCACCAATTTTATTTTAATGGTTTTTGGGAACAAAACATAAATTACAAAAACATTTTATTATAATATTATTATTTTGCATTATTTTAATTACTATTTTATATTCTTTATACATTCCTAATCATTAACTGAGGTTATAACATAGGGTAGAAGAAACTATGAAGGCCATTGGCTAAACAGCACCACATGGCCGTCAATTAAGCTCTGTTAACTGCACAGTTGCTGAGAAACAGCCCTTGGTGAGAGATCCCTGGGCAGACCTGCACTTGTCATGTGTAGGCAAAATGATTTCCAGAAGGCAGCCATTGAAATACATGAAGTACATGAAATTCATTGAAATACCCTGGTGAGAGATCCCTGGGCAAACCTGCATTTGTTATGTGTAGGCAAAATGATTTCCAGAAGGCAGCCATTGAAATACATGAAGTACATGAAATACATTGAAATACCCTGGTGAGAGATCCCTGGGCAGACCTGCACTTGTTATGTGTAGGCAAAATGATTTCCAGAAGGCATGGCTAAGTGTGCAATAGTGTTCCCAAACAAGAGACAGCTCAGAGTAATCAGGGGTGATGTGGTGCTGTTTAGGCTCCCGTTTCTTGTCCTGCAGTACATATCAGCATCTTTGTCTTCCCCGTCCCATGCCTTGTGTGAAATCCAGCTCCCCTTTTCAGACAGTGTATGTAGAGAGAGAGAGAGATACTCCCCCCCAGACAAGGTCCACTGCCTGCAGTACCTTCATTCCCCTGCCCCAGACACAGCAGTATGCAGACACAGATCGCGACTGGCAGCAGTGGTCGCAAGTGAGAGAGAAAGACAGAAGGAAGAGCATGGGTGCAGGTTTCAGAGGCAGAGACAACAGCTGACAGCCCTCCTGTGTGAGCTGTCATAAAGGCAGAGTTAGCAGTCACTCTACAGAGAGAGACCCCCCCCATGGGTCCAGTTATCATGTGAAGCACTGAGTCAGTGAGAGGGACTTTGAAATATCTCCTGTGCCCTGTACATGTGGGTTTATCAAGGCATGCTGTTTCCACATCCTGTGTGGTCTGTAGAGTCAGGCTCCTAGGGCAGAGAGAGTCAGCAGGCGATTGAGAGAGAGAAAGAGAGAATGCCCCCCACACTGAGATGTCCACTCCATGTTGTGCCATAGCTGCTTTTCCTCCATTACTTGCTCTCCCAATGATCTCCACGCCCTGTGCTTTGGAGCTATGAGAAAAGATAGGAGAATGGATGATACCAGGGAGACAACACCATTGTTAAACATCTCCTTGTTGGCAGTGCTATTCTGACTGTAGAAGTAATAGCTCCCATGCCACCTTCGTGGGTCATGTGCAGGGCCACTGGAAAATTGCACCCGCAATTTTTTTGGGGAATCTGCAATTTTCAACATTCTTCGCAAAAATGGACATGTTCCACAATTTCTTGCAATTTTTGAGTTTTTATATTGAACTGTGTAAAAAGTATTAACATTTTTAATAAAACACTCTAAAATATATTGACAATTTTGCATGCAGACTTGGGTTTGGCTGAAACAATGCAATGCAAGGTAGGGCAAGGGTTTTATGTGACACTGATTTCTTTTAAATCCTTTACTTGTTTGGTTTCAAAATCCACTGACCAAGCATAAGTACACTTAACACTTAACATTTGTTTTGTGTTAAAGCAGTCTATTAGAAAATGTTTTGTTGCCACAAAGATAAACAAAAGATGGGAGAAAAAGTGCAAATTGTCCCATTCACCTAAATGGGGTGCTAACTATGAAGCCTTTTTGTAAGTGGCAGGGCAAGTTTTTCCTTGTGAGCATACTTTCATTCAGACTAGCTTTGATACAAACAGCTGAGGATTTTTGGATGGCCCTGCTGATTTTAAACTTGAATAAGCTAGCTGCTAACAGTGATCTCACTCTTAGCAACTACCCCCTAGATGCTCACATGCAAAGACTACAATAAAAGCCTGACTAAAGTCTAAAAACAAACTTATAAAACACAAAATGTATCTCAAAATTTATCTTTAACTAAACAAAATCATTGCAGCCAGAGTAAAACAAACATAAATTACAGGGTACCCTGACTACTGTATAATGCAGCAAAAATATATTGGGATTTTTTTTCACATTTTTTAGTAACCGCATAAGGCCCACTAGGCACACATGCCTGTTTTCAGGTACAACCCAGGAGCAATAAGGAGGTTAAGTGACTTGCTCAGAATCACACAATATGCAAGTGGAGACTGTGGGAATCAAACCCAGGTCTGCTAGATGTAGTCAGCTCATTCACAGTTTGTTACTCTAACCTCTAGATTATACTGCCAGCCCCAATAACCCCAGATTTAATGTTTAAACATGTGATTTCAAAAATAGTGTACAGCATCTACAGTACACATTATGACTATTAAACACTTCAACAACATTTTACTAAAACTCAATTATTCACCACTCTATCTGCTTATTTTTTCTTGTATCAAAGCGGGTGAATAGCTGGCAGAGCACGTAAACAGCTGTTGACTACGCTTCATTATTCTACAGCCAGAAACAAAAAATATATATTTCTTCTGGCTTTATTTAATATTTATTTGCTATGGTTTACTTTATAGAATGTATTTAGCACTGTATGAGGTGCTTTTAAATTTTGGAAGATAGGCAAGGCTTATGACAGCTTATCAGTTTAGTACTGTTTTTAGGAACATAAACTTTTCTTTACGTTTGAAACATATTCAGATGTCAGTGTATTCATTTAGCAATTTATAATGACTAATATATGCTGCAGAAAACATTAAAAGATTTATTGTGAAGCACTCTGGGTCTATAGTAGAACCCCCACAATTTCCCGCAATTTTTGCAAAATGCTGCGCAAGTTTTGGTAACCTATTCAGCAATTTTCCAGTGGCCCTGGTCCTGTGTCTAGTTGGTTCTGCAGCTAGATTTTCCCCTATTCTCCCCACCCCCCAACTGTCACACAATGAGACAGTATTGAAAGAATTGAGTGTGGCAGAGCGAGTGACACAACGTGACTGCAGAGAGAGAGAGAGAAATAGATAGAGGTAGAGAGAAAGACAAAGTGGGACTGAGCACTGCAGTGACAAAACAGCAGTAAGTGATCCACAGTTTGCCAAGGGTGGTCAGGTAGTGACACAGCAGTTTGTTAACAGTGGTATTTGACTGTTCTCCTGACAGTCCAAGCAAGGTGCTGGGAGAGAGTGCAAGTGAGTGGCCTCCTGGTTCAGTAGTTTATAGCACACAGTGGAGAGTACACAAGACAGAGAGAAAGACACCAATCCCCCCCTTTATTGCTGTTCAGTCCTGATGGAGAGAGATAGTTTAAGCAGGGCACTGCTACAGCTGGGAGAGAGAGAGAGAGAGAAGGTTTGTCCCCTCTGGTTTCAGAAGTCTGTGACATGCAGTGGAGAGTATGAGAGAGAGAGAGAGATCCCCATGGCCCCTCCCTCTTTGTTGCTGTGCGCTCCTAGTGGAGTGAGACACTCCCAGCAGGGCACCAATGCAGATGTGAGAGAGATCCTTCTGTGCCACACTGCCAAGGACACTCTTATCAGGGAGGAGAGAGAGGGGGACAGCATGAGCCACAGTGGTGATTGCCAGATTGCAGGCAGTTGGGGAGACAGAGTGGGGTTTGGGTGTGAGAGAGAGAGAGAGAGAGAGGAGAGCAACAGAGAGAGACAGCAAGTGCCTCAACTCCCATTGTCGGTCTCTTCACTGTGTCTGTGTGGGGCAACGCATCGATGCTGTGTCTCTCTGTCTATGTTTCTGGTTCTCCCAGCCCCTGAGAGAGAGTGTGTGAAAGTTGGCAGAGATGGATACACTGTAACCGGGAGACCTGGGCATTAGCATTACTGTTCAGCAGGCACCTAACTGACAGAGTGGGAGTCCAAGATTGGGACATGTGGTTTGTCTTTCTGTCTGTGTGTGAATGCACACTTTCCTGGATAGTGAGGTAATGCATGGAATAGCAACTGGAAGCAACTCTCCCATGACTAAGTATATGTGCATGTGGATTGATGGTGGGGAGGAGGGTCATTACAGCAACAGTGGTAGGCAAGGTAGCTGACAGTGTTAAGTACAACAAATGTCACAGATCATCTCAGTAGTGTATGTGTGACATTTCTATGTGCAGAACAGCAAAGCAGTATGTGCATTATTTGTTAGGGACTATTTTGCAAGATGGCAGGATACAGTACCTTTGTTGCTATTTAAACAGACAAAAAATCACCTTTCTGGATATCCTTTTGTTGTTTAAGCATACCACATGTTATAAGCACAATAACACACTCCAGGATGTGCAGTTATTGGGAATTGATCAAAACCCCAGATGCTGTGAGGGCACTCGGTCTGCGGCCTCATGCCTCACACACCTGGGGTTTTGATTAATCCCCAATAACTGCACACCTTGTCTTGGGTTATTGCTTACTAACTGGGAGGTATAATACAATACTGGATTTGTAAGATAGACAGAAGGTGTTTACCCATTTCATCCATCTCCCGCTCTAACGGAGCAGATAACAAAAAACTGGCTTAAATTCCTGTCTACATGAGTTCTCTAAGCAAGGAGAAAAATGGTCTCAGAAAAGGGGCTTAAAATCCTCCCTCAATGGAACTTGGAAAAAAGGTATCTATGACTTTCCATTGAAAACAGGAAGGTACCCTTAACTGGCCCCTTAAGAGAGAAATATTATGGATCCTTGAATTTTCATTTGTAAGCAAATGAAGAACTTTACTGATAAAGTTGCCTAGCAATCCCATACCATCTGACCAGATATCAAGATTTCTGACAGTATTGCCAGATACCAAATGGTTGGTTACAAAAAAAGAGCTGTGTTTAAACTTCTCCATAAGCTTCAATGCAAGGAATAAACTTTTGTTTGTTACTATAGAATCCAACATGCTGCCGGCATGAAATTACATCAGTAGAGAAAAAACATTTCAACCTATTAAATGTCTGAGTTTGAGACTTACAGTATAACTGCTGGAGAATGTAAGTTATTTAATTATATATTCTGTGTCCAAAGTCTAAGAGCTGGGACTCCTGAATTGAGTTTTAAATGAAAGTTGATGTGATGACAAATCTAAAAATGTGACTGATGTGTATGTCCATGGTGGCAGAGAAATGTCACATTGAAGACTTCTCTAACAGCTTAAAAACAGCATACCTTCATGGTTGACTGAGCATGAACAAAGAAAGGACTATCTGCAATGGAATTCTATGCTTTTGAAAATGTTATTTACCAAAAATCTGGAAGAAACATACTTCATTCTAGAGCTTGAGACATGGAGAATAGAATGATTGTCAATTTTTAAAGATTTGGTGAGGACTGATGTTATAATCATTATTAATTTATCTCAGAAAATATTTGTCTCACAGACATGAGGGGCACTTTGAAAAACTGCTTTTATTGAGCTGCGCCTGGAAATGTGTGTTTGAAGACTGCATCTTATTGCATGCAAAAGTTATAAGAAAAATTATTTTGGACTTAAAATTGAAAAAATATACTAGACGGCCTGTCCTAAGAAACAGTGAATAGTCACACCTTTCATCATTTGCATGATACAATCAGCATTGATGAATCTTGCATACAAACATCTTAATGAGGTGGACTTAAAACTCAGCTCCTGAGGGAACACCTCAGAAGCCTTCTGAGATGCTGAAAGAATCTGTGTTTGTGGGACTATGATTTGGCTGATTAAGTAATGTTTTGAAATTCCCTCCAAAACTAGAACAAGGACAGAGACTGCCTATTAATGTCCATAAATAAGGAAGACAATTTGGAGTGCTGTGTTGACAACAGATGGGTCCATAGTCCAGGCCTTGAGTGTGGACAAAGTAAAAGCAGGAACAAGAAGATCCAGCCACCAACAAGGTCTTTTGCCATTCATTGAAGAAGAATTCTCAACAACATCCTGAAATTAAAGATGAAAATCCAGACTCTACAGTTAACCAGATGTCCTGAGTATTATTTTAAATTTTTTTTATAATATTCTATTTTTTTATAATATTCTAATTAGGCTTAGCTGGGTGGTTGCATAGGAAAAATAACTTCTTAAACACTGAAGCTTGGGTATATGGAAAGTTCACATCTATATAAAGATGCATAGGCAGTTTGCATGAGAAAAAGTATCTGAATAAGTTACAAAGAGAAATTCTGAAATACTAATAAGACAAAGTTGTTTGAAATCTTTATGCAAAGAACAACAGCTTAGATAGTTTATGCAACTAAATTCTTTTGAATTACCTACAATAGGGGACATCTAAAGTTTCTACAAGAACAATTTTACTGTTTGCAAAAGTTACCAAAACTGCAGACTGTGTGCTTTTGCTTGTTTAATTTTTGTTTTCTGAAACCTTTGTTATTTTGTATTTATGCTGCTTTTCACAATGTTTACAGTGTTTTATTATCTATGCAAAAGTTATTAGTAATTAGTTTTAGTATATGGATTTTAAATTTAATATGTTCAAAAAGCATACAAAAATTTTTCAATAATACCATCAAAGCTTCTGTGGTAATAGTACTGTCAATCACTTTTAATAGTATCATTTCAAGGTGATAGTGCTATCATTGCACTCCTGAACGATAGTATTATCACAACCACAAAATAGCACAAGCACCCACAAAGATACCTTCTGCCCTCCATGTCATCCTAAGTGTCCCTCCTCATTGGGCCGCTTTTCCTGTGTGGGTGGGTAGAACATTTTAAAAAACATGACGTCTCGCTTTCTCACTTAGCGAGACCCTACTGCCTGCTGTCAACATTTCTTTTTTTTTCTTTTTTTTTACCTCCTCTCAAACAAAAGAAATGGGACCGCAGCCCCAAAAAAGGAAAAAGGTAGGACTACCTACCAGTTGTTATGGAGTGAGGTGAGGAGCGGAGGCAGGTGGGGTGAAGAGCAGCAGACTGGGGCGAGAGCAGCAGCAAGACAACATGGCAGTTGGCCAGGACATAGCATCCTTCACTGAAACTGCCGACTGCCACTCGCAAAAAGAGAAAAAAGAAAAGAAATTTAAAATCCATATATTAAAAAAAATAACGAATAGGTGCTGGTGCATTACTGGCAAGTGATACCATCTCGAGGTTCTGGACATGGGAACCTCTCGAGCTTCGCTGTCAAGGTTCCTACATGTCCAGAACCTCTCGATGGTATTACTCGCCAGTAATGCGACGGCACCTATTCATTATTCTATTTATATTGTATAGAGAAACATTAAATCTATTTTTATATACTACAAAAGGGTGTGACGGAAACATTATTCGTGGTTATCTAGAATTTTTTATACAGGAGGCTGTGAAGTAAGGTTTGAGCCAGTCTTACATTGTTTTATATGGTTTTATGCATATTTTATGACACAGGGTTGAAGGTTTAGCTGAGTGCCCATAATAAGTAATTGATATTTTAGCCTATTTGTCCGACAGGTTGACTGTTAACCTTCTACATCTTTTTCTTTTATTATTGAATATATTTTTTGGTTGTAAGGTATAGTTGGCATTTATAAATGCTGTTTGTACCTACATGGTCAACATCACACTGCATCTAAGGAATGGGGGCTGAGCAAAGGCTCAGATTGTACTTGTACTGAAATTTTGAAATCTGCTTGAACTGTTAATTTTAGCAACAGGATACTCCCTATTGTTATGGGTACACTGTCCTGTTATTAAGGTATGTTACTCTTGTTTTGCCTTGTATACCCTGTCCATAACTTCGCTGTGTGTAATGTGGACAACCTGTCCTGCTATTCATCAGAAAAGCTGAGTTAAGAAAAAGACGTGTCTATTGCATGGCTAGAACTAGTCCTGCCAGCCTGGATGCAGTACATGACCAAAATCTTGTGCCAATACTAGAACTCTGATCATTCAAATAGAAGCCATTTCTCCTCCATGCAGTACAGACAGATGGGGAAAAAAATCAGTTTAACATTTCATACCCGCATTTCACACTATAAAAAATGGTTCCACAAGTTTTTTTTTTCCTCATAAGTAGAGCTGTTATTCAGTCCGTAACTATATTTTGAATCTACATAGAAACATAGAAGTTGACAGCAGTTAAGGACCGCAAGGCCCATCCAGTCTGCCCATTTGTTTTTCTGCCTTATGAATGTGCCATTGACTTTTGCTCTGTCAATGGCCTATCTATTCATACTCATCTGTATTGCTCCCTTATGCCAATCCAATGCCTGTTTGAAGCCCTGCACTGTATTCATATCTGCCACTTCCTGAGGTAGGTCGTTCCATGCATCCACCACCATTTCTGTGAAAAAGAACTTCCTCACATTACCCCTTAATTGGCATCCCTCTACACTCATGCTGTGTCCTTTTGTCCTGCTATTTTTCTTATATTGAAACATGTTAGACTCTTTCACCTTGTTAATGCCCTTAAGGTGTTTGAATGTTTCGATCATATCACCTCTCTCTCTCCCTCCTTTGCTCTTGGGTGTACATATTGAGCTCTGTTAATCTGTCCTATGTTTTCTGATGTAGTCCCTGCACCATTTTGGTTGCCCATCTCTGGACTGCCTCAATTTGGTTAATGTCCTTGTGAAGGTATGGCCTCCAGTACTGCACGCAGTACTCCAGATGGGGCCTAACCAGTGTCTTGTAAAGAGGGATTATTACCTCCCTCTTCTGACTAGTGTTACCCCCACTAATGTACCTCAGCATCCCTCTAGCCTTACCTACTGCTTTAGTGGTCTGCTTGGATGATTTCAGGTCATAGAAACATAGAAACATAGAATTTGACGGCAGATAAGGACCGCTTGGCACACCCAGTCTGCCCATTTCCCTACCTGATGGATAAGCTGCAGATCCTAGTTAACCAGCAGCCTACTTCTTCCTACCCCACCCCTAGAATTGCCTTTATGACTGTCCCATGCATGCTTGAATTCCACCACTGTTTGTCCCTGACACTCTCCTCTGGAAGGCTGTTCCATGCATCCACAGCCCTCTCTGTGAAAAATACTTCCTTAAATTACCTCTGAGCCCCGCCTTCTATCTTCAAATTGTGCCCCTTGTTCTTGCACACCTCTTTTTGAAAGATGCTACCTCTTGGACTTTGTTGATTCCTTGAGGCACTTGAAAGTTTCTATCATGTCCCCCTCTCCCTCTTTTCCTTGAGGCTATACATATTAAGCTCCTTAAGTCTCACTTCATATGTCTTCAGTGCAGACCCTGCACCATTTTGAATTGCCCTCCTCTGGACAGCTTCCATCCTGTCTATGTCTTTGTGGAGATTGGTCTCCAGAACTGCACGCAGTACTCAGATGTGGTCTCACCAGCTGTCTGAACAGAGGGATAATAACTTATTTTTCTGCTGGTGATGCCTCTCCATGCATCCCAGTATCCCCCAGCCCTCCTTGCTGCCCTCTCACATTGCTTGCCCACCTTTAGGTCATCTGATATGACTACCCCAGGTCCCTTTCCATTTTTTGTTGTTGTTAGTATCTCACTCCCATTGTGTACTCTTCCCTGGGTTTTGTTTCCCAGGTGCATTACCTTGCACTTCTTAGCATTGAATCTAAGCTGCCATACATTTGACCATTCCTCTAACTTGCCAAGTCCCTTCTCATCCTTTCCACCCACCTTGTGCATCAACTCTGTTGCAGATCTTTGTGTCATCTGCAAAGAGACATACTTTCCTTCCAGTCCCTCTGCAATGTCGCTTATAAAGACATTGAAGAGGACCGATCTAATACTGAACCCTGTGGTACCCACTGCTAACCCCCTTTTTCAGGTGGACTCCATTTACTATTACCTCTGTGTCCTATTCTCCAGCCAATTCTTTACCCAGGCTGTCATCTTGGGACCCACTCCCAGGATGGCTAACTTGTATATAATCCTTGTGTGGGACTGTGTCAAATGCCTTGCTGAAGTCTAGGTGTTTCATGTCCACAGCCCTCCCTGATCTACTACTTTGGTCACCTAGTCAAAGAAATCTATCAGATTTGTCTGGCATGACCTTCCGCTGTGAATCCATGCTGCCTTGGGTCCTGTGCCCCTCTGGCCTCTAGATACGCAACAATTCTTTCCTTCAGAAGTGATTCCATCATTTTCCCTACCACTGAGGTTAAACTAACAGGTCTGTATTTTCCTGCTTCTGCCTTTCTCCCACTTTTGTGAAGGGGAATCACATCTGCCCTCCTCCAGTCCTCAGGTACCACCCCATCCTCCCATGATTTGTTAAAGAGGGTAGTCAGTGGTGTCACTAGTTCTATCCTTAGTTCTTTTAGAATTCTGGGATGAATTCAATCAGGCCCCATTGCTTTGTCCACCTTCAGTTTTAAGAGCTCTTTCAGAACTCTTTCTTCTGTAAATGGGCTTGTATCAACTTCTGTGTCCAGAGTGTTTCTACTGTTTGTTTTAGGTACCTCCCCCCCTTCCTTTGTAAATACTGAGCAAAATATTTGTTTAGTATCTCTGCCTTTTCACAGTCACCCTCTACCCACCCTCCCTCCCTTTATTAAGCCTCACTGCTCCCTCCCTTGGTCTTCCTTTGCTCCCTGATGTACCTATAAAAGGTTTTATCCCCCTTCTTAACTGAGGTTGGCTATCTTTTCCTCGGTTTGGACCTTTGCTGTTCTGACTGCCTTTCCAGCTTCCCTTTGCTTTAACTGATGCAGTTCTCTGTCCTGTTCCTTCTACTGATTCCCTTGTACTTCTGAATGCTTTCTTTTTCTCTTGAACCTTCACTGCCACTTCCTTTGAGAACCATAGTGGTTTCTTACCTCATTTCGTTTTGTTTATTTGCTTTACACAAGGCTTGTTACCTCTGTGATGGCAGTTTTATTATTCCCATTGTTCTTCCACCCTCCTTCCTGCCCATTTGCTAGTGCATTCCTTAGGCACTCACCCATTTTGGCAAAGTCAGCCCTCTTAAATCCAGTACCTTTGTCTTTGTATGGCTTGACTCTATTGCTGTGTTTATTGTGAACCATACTGTTCGATGGTCGCTGGTTCCCAGATGGCTACCCACTTACATCTGTGATCCTCTCTTCATCTCCGCTTGAGAGAACCAGGTCTAAGATTGCTCCTCTCTAGTGGGCTCCAATACTAGTTGTTAAGGCATGCCCCTGTAGGGCATCCAGAATAACCCACTTTTAGAAGTGGCTGCTGCAACTGCACTCCAGTTAACATCTGGCATATTCAGATCACCCATCAGCAATTTCTCCCTTTATCTGCCATTCTAAGTATACTTTCTATCATTTCCTTGTCCATTTCCTCCCCTGAGAGGTCTATGCTCTAACCCGTCGCGGTTGTGGTTGTCATTGCCTGCCTCCAAATTGACCCACAGTGCTTCTTCTCCTCCCTGTTTACCCTTTTGTTCTGTTGCTTTGATTTCTTCTCTTATGTAGAGAGCTACTCCTCCTCCTCTTTTACCCTCCCTGTCCCTCCTGTAGATAGTGTATCCTGGTATGTTTACGTCCCAGTCAAAGTTCTGTGTGTACCATGTTTCTGTGACTGCCACAATATCCAGATCTTCCTTCTCCATCAAGGCCACTAATTCAGGAAGCTTGTTACCCAGACTATGGGCATTGGTACTCATTGCTCTCCATTCTTTGATGGCTTTACCTTCTGTGCGCAATCCCACTGACCTTTCTACCTTGGTCTTTTTCTCATTTAGTACCCTGTTTTGTAGGGAGGCTGGGATTTTCCTTCTGCTTATCAGTGCCTCCCCTTGACTAGTTTAAAGGCTTGCCAATGAAGCATTTAAACCGATTGCCAAAAGACTTGTTCCCTTCCTGGACAGATGCAGACCATCCTGCCAGTATAGGCTGGTGTCCCTCCGGGTGGAACCCCAGTCCCCAATGAAGCCAAACCCCTGTGCTCCACACCATTTTTTTAACCATTTGTTAAACTGCATGATGCAAAGTACCCTCGCCTCACTTATGCCACTGACAGGCAGTACCTCTGAGAAGGATACTGTGTGTGCTACTTGTCTTAAGCCCCTCCCCAACTCTACAAAGTCCTTTTACACTGCTCTAATCTCATGATGAGGCCAGTCATTTGTCCCTAGGTGGACAATGATGTCCAGCTCAGACTCGTGCAACTGTTCTCACGATCCTAAGGATG
Source organism: Neoceratodus forsteri (assembly GCA_016271365.2). Classification (NCBI taxonomy): domain Eukaryota; kingdom Metazoa; phylum Chordata; order Ceratodontiformes; family Ceratodontidae; genus Neoceratodus; species Neoceratodus forsteri. The sequence continues at coordinate 26,406,391 of CM057454.1, forward strand.
CGCTTCCCTGTCCCTCCAAGCCATGGCACCAGGCAGGCACCTTACTTCAGTTTTTCCCTGCCCCCCAGTTCTATCCCCTAATAATTGAGTCCCACCAGGAGCTGCTTTCTTTCCTGTGGTGCCCTCTGCCTCCTTTCTGAGGGCCTCCCTTGTGACAGTTGTCTGCACCCTCCTTAGTCTCCCTCAGGGTGCATCCATAGGGAATTATGCTCCCCAGAATGGTGTATGGATTGTGGAGTGTAACAACTGACTGGGTGTGCCTCTGTTCCACCACCATTACCCTCCCTGAGCCCACTGTGGTTCAACTGCTGTGCTTTCTTCGCAACCTCTGAGGTAGTGGTGGTGGCTGTGGTGCTCCCTGGATGGGGGAGGTTCCCTTGCCACTGTCCAGTGCGGCCTGAAGATGGGCAACTTCCTCCTCAGGGCAGATAGTTGTCTGCAAACAGGGCAGCATCTCAGCCTCAGAAAGACTCCCGGAAGACTGCTGCCCCACAGCCATTACATTGTACTACTCCCACATAACTGTCTACCTTGTTTAATTTTTTTTTGTGTGTGTGTGATTGGTGCGTTATATAAAATATATGTATTTATAATGTGTATGCTTATATTGTCAGTGCAGTGTGCTAGACAGGATATGACAGTGATGTGTACCTTGCCCTCTTGAGAAATGATGTCAGAACCCCAGGTATAAATTAACTATTTCCAGGGTGGGTGGGGTGAGGGGTGGGAAGGGTTAGCCTAAACTGTGCCCTCTCATGAAACAATCAGCTAAACGCTCTGACCTACCGATGCGATGAGTGCCTTCCTGTCAGCAAGATGCCATACCGACAATTTGTAATACTGCTTCAAACCAATTTGACAGAGAAATACCCTGCTAATCAAACAGAGAAAATCCAAACATCCAAGTCAGACACAGGTAAACCTCCCAGCCCCAAAAGAGCCTGGTGACTTGTGCTCTGAAAACAGTCAGCCCCAAAACACGCCAGCTGTGCAGAAGGGCAGACACAGAAAACAGTATTTAGCCTATGCGGGTTTAAACTCTTCCTGCACTGAAAACCTTAACACTTGTAACACAAGTAAAGCAAACTCCACCTCCTCTGTTGATTGAAAGACTGCCTTTTCTGATAATTCTAAGTTGCTTATTTCACCCTTCAGTTAGAAGTATCCTCCACCTGAAGAATATTAACTCTTCCTAAGAATCTGCTTCAAACCAAACACAATTGTAAATTGTAAGTTCACCTCCTCTGCTGTGAGCACTACTCACTTTCTTGCAAATCTTAAGTCCAGTGTTGCAGCTTGCAGCCAGAGGTAGCTTCACCTGAAGACTATGAGGTTATCTGATGAGCCTGCTAAAATTAGTACTTTTATCAAGGTCTGTAAGATTCTTCCAGAGCTATTGGCTGTTAAGTAGCTGTGATGTAAGCACTTCCTGACACAGTCTGGCTTGGCCTTATAAGGCACTGAGGTAAACAAAGAAAAAACAGTTTCCACCCCCTAGGGACTGTCTGGGTCCAATACACAGCCTGTAACCTGCTCTCAATTCAGGGCTTATGACAAATTCTTAGCCCAGTGAATACTCACAGTATTACAAATATTGCAATGCAAACAGTCAATCACTAACTCCAATCGAGTCAGAAGGGCAGAAGCACAGAAAACAGTAAAATCTTAACAATTGTAACAAGCAAAGCAAACTCCACCTCCCTCTGTTGATTGAAAGACTGCTTTTCTGATAATTCTAAGTTGCTTATTTCACCCTTCAGTTAGAAGTATCCTCCACCTGAAGAATATTAACTTTCCTAAGGAATCTGCTTCAAACCAAACACAATTGTAAATTGCAAAGTTCACCTCCCTCTGTTGTGAGCACTACTCACTTTCTTGCAAATCTTAAGTCCAGTGTTGCAGCTTGCAGCCAGAGGTAGCTTCACCTGAAGACTATGAGGTTATCTGATCTGTCATCGGTGATGATGACGCCCAAGTCTCTTTCTTCCCTTGTGACTGCCAGCAACTCCTCTCCCAGCTTGTAGGTGGCTTCAGGGTTTTTCTTCCCTATGTGCATGTTGTTGCACTTCTTTGCATTAAACTCCAGTTGCCACTCTTCTGACCATTTTGCTAGTTTATCCAGATCTCTTCTCTTTCTGCCCAGCCCATCTGGATCATCTACTCTGTTGCAGATCTTGGTGTCATCTGCAAACAGACAAACCTTACCCTCCAGTCTATCTGCAATGTCACTGATGAAGATATTGAAGAGGACTGGCCCCAGGACTGATCCCTGAGGTACCACACTTGTAACATGCATCTCTTCTGACTGTATACCAATTACCATCACTCTCTGTTTTCTTCCCGTCAATCAGTTTGCCACCCAGTTGACCAACTTCTGACCCACCCCAAGCCTACCCAGCATATTAATCAATCTTCTATGTGGAACAGTATTGAAAGCCTTGCTGAAGTCAAGGTAGCCGACATCAACTGCTCCCCCTTGGTCCACCACTCGGGTTACCAAGTCAAAGAAATCTATGAGATTAGTTTGACAGGACCTTCCTTTTGTAAAACAATACTGTCTTGTATCCTGTGCTCCTATGGATTCCAGGTGTTGCACTATCCTTTCCTCAAGGAGTGCCTCCATAATCTTGCCCACTACTGAGGTAAGACTGACTGGTCTGTAGTTCCCTGCCTCCTTCCTGCTACCACTCTTGTGGAGCGGGATCACAAGAGCTCTTCTCCAGTCTTCTGGGACCTCTCCTGTGCTCAGAGACTTACTAAACAGTTCTGCTAGTTCTATCCTTAGCTCCTTTAGTACCCTGGGATGTATGCCATCAGGTCCCATTGCCTTGTCCACCCTGAGTTTATCGAGCTCTTGTAGGACCCTTTCTTTTGTGAAGGGACTAGTGCACACCTCCCTCCCCCGTGTCCATGGTGCTGAGCTGTGGGCCCTGCCTTCTCTTCAGTAAATACTGAGCAGAAGTATCTATTTAGGATAGATGCTTTTAAATAGTCCTCCTCCTCACATGCCCCCTTATCCCCTTTGATCTTAGCAATACCCCATCTGGACTTTCTCCTTTCACTAATTTATCTATAGAAAGTCTTGTCACCTTCTTTTACTGTTTGTACTAGTGTTTCCTTGGTTTAAGCCTTTGCCTGTTGAACTCGATCAGTCAGTCAAAAGTTTCATCCCCTTCCACATTTCACATGCTGTGAAGTGCACTCAGAAAGCAGGAGTTGGGCTCAAAAGGAAATCAAGTTCAAAAAGTTGCAGATTAAACAGGCAGTGCAGATTTTTTTTTTTAATCTCTTCCCAGCACTCCAAATGCTGAACTTGCATCTTTCCTTACACCTCCCCACTCATCTGGTCCACTCGTTCCAGTACTCCCAATCATCCCATGCCACACAGGAAGAAGGAGTCTTACAATGCAGTCAGACTCAAAAGGTTGCAGATTGGATGCTGCAAATCAGAAGCTGGTGTAAGTTTTTTTTGTTGTTTTTCATATCACTTACCAGCACTCTGAATGCAGCGCTCACATCTTTCCTCACACCCGCCTGCCTACCTACCCACAAGCACGATGGTTAGTTCATCTTGGTGTACACCCCCCACAGCAAAAGTTGACAGCAACTGACACTACAGTGACAACAGGGCCAGGTCACTGTAGTGTCAGCACTAGACCCTGGCACTGTTTTCTGGGGGTCTTGCACCCCCTTCCCAATCAGCTCCAACTTTGAGTTGATTATTTTAATTGTGGGGGGTGCAGGAGAATTCTTCCCCACTTGGGGGGGTCAGGGGCAAAGTCCCCCAAAGAAAACATGAGAGTCAGTGACCACCTTTATGCAGACCACAAATGCAGTCGACATAAAGGTGTCACCATAATGGTGGTCGACAAAATTTTTGTTGAGCTGCTGTCATAAATCTATTAATCTTGAAGCGGCAGGGAGTCTAATGAAGCAGTGTTCTGTTTTTGTTAAATACCCTATTTAAATCTATATAGTGTGTGGAAGAGAGGGGTGAGGCAACTGGGGAGCTAGAAACACGGAGGCTACAGTAGGAGAAACCTCTGAGAATCAAAAAAGAAAGCTAATTAAGCAAATCCAGATGGCAGAACTATTTTACAATAAAATCCCTTAAAGATTACATTTTTTAAGTGATTATAAAATCCCTTAAAGATTTCATTTTCTAACTGTTAAAAAATATTACAATTTTTATGTCCATGTAAGGTACACAACTCCATTTTATAAGCCACACTTTGGGGGTGTGCATTAAACACACCAGGAGCTGAAGACACTCATCTTGCAGCCTTGTGCCTCACTACACCCCTAGCCATGCATTAGAAATGTCTAATGCACACCCCCTCCTGTCTTACTGCTTACTTACTCATACCTTAAGTCTCATAGTACATGATTTCATTTGAGATGACAGGAGTGTTCAGAATGTACTGAGTGTTACACACAAAATATTTGGACATTTTAGCTATTCTGCCAAGGCATGTAAAAATATCATGGCAGCTGCAAAAGGACAAAAACATTCCACAATATCAATTAAGCTTCAGGTGTTCACCATGTAGAATTTCACCTTTTTCATGATACAAAAGCTTTATAAGCAGTGTAAAATAATGTATCATTACACAATAACTGACTCAATAGGAACAAGCATTTGTTAATGCCAAATGGTTGCTTGCTGGCATTAGCATTGAAAGTGCAGGAGTTAGACAGATGCAGAACAGGAATGGCAGTGAAGTACTGAACTGACCACAACCCCACCCCCACCCTGCAGAGCTAGACAGGCTTTGGGGTGTTCTTTTGGGTCATCAGCCATAACGCTCATGCCATTTCACCTCACCCTACCCTGCAGACACTGACAAGTGTCGAGGTGTGCCTTGGGGTGTTTGGGCTTTACACTCACCCCATTCCATGAGGAAATACACTGAAATTGGTGTAGTATAGGAGAATGGAGTGAACTTTGGGGCTGAAGAGTCCAAGGCACACCACGATGCCTGTCACTGGCTGCAGGGTGGAGGTGGGGGTGGAATGGCGTGAGCATTATTGTCGACAATCCCAAGTCACACCCCTGATGCCTGTCAGTCCCTACAGGATAGGGCATTATGGTCAGAAACCCTAATGCCCTGGGTATTTCTTGGTATTTTCACTCCAAGTTTTCAACATGGGCTTTTTGTGACCACACCGCATCAACAGTGACTCTATCATTTCGTGAGCCGAAAGATGATTTTGCACAGTGACTGTGCCATTTGGTGCCACAGGTGCCAAAACACATTTTGAATGGGATGTGAAAAATGACAGCTGTATTGTTCTTGAGGAGGTATAAAAAATGGCAATGTTGAAAATCTGGAGTGAAAATATGACAAAAATTGGTGAAGTCAGGAGCGTGCATAAAAACTGCGCAATGCATACTTGTAATGAAATTATTTGGGGATTTTTTTACACCAGATTTTTAACATAAGCATTTTGGGACCTCTGCTCATGAACAGTGGCACTGTGATTTTCTTAATCTGTCCCGAATGTTGATTTTCCACAGTGACCACATTTTGGCCAGGATGTGAAAAATAACAGCTGTATTGTTCATAAGGAGATGTGGAAAAATGCCAATGTTTAAAATCTGGACTGAAAATATCACAAATTCATGAAGTTACGAGGGTGCATAGAAACTGCACAATGCACGCTTGTAACACAGTCATTTTATGGATGTTTGTCACCCAATTTTCAACATAGGCATTTTAGGACCTCTGCTCATGAACAGTGTCACTGTGATTTTCTTAATCTGTCCCGAACATTGATTTCCCACAGAGACCACGCTATTTTGCGTTGGAAGTGTGAAAACACATTTTGGCCAGGATATGAAAAATGACAGCTGTACTGTTCATAAGGAGATGCGAAAAAATGCCAGTGTTGAAAATCTGTAGTGAAAATATTACAAGTTCACAAACTTACGAGTGTGCGTGGAAATTGTGCAACATAAGCTCTTAACACAGTCATTTTTGGGAATTTTTGCACCAAATTTGCAACATAGCTTTTTTGAGAGCCCACCACATGAACAGTGACACTGTCATTTTGTTAATCTGTCCCAAAAGGTAATTCCGCACAGTGACCATGAAATCACCTTTCAGGACCAAATAACCAGATGACAGTCACTGAATTCATGAGATGGGGTCCCAAGAACCCCATGTTGAAAATGTGGTGCAAAAATTCAGCAAAATGACTGAGATATCCACATAAGTTAAAAAAAAAACATTGATGTCATTATACAGCTTATCAGAATTTATTCAGTTCGCAGTCAGCTTTGAAGAGTGCAGACGTGTTCCCGGTCCACAGAAGATCATCGCGCCAGGCTCCAGAGGTAAGTATGGGGTGAGGGGGATGTTGGGTGCACAGATGGTGGCTATGGGTTGGGGGAAGGGCACCAGACTCAACGAGGGACCATTTGTCTTTTACAGGAAACAAAAAAAATAAAAAAACAAAACGGGGAGGTTTTCTGCTTTTGCAGGTACTTTGGCACACTAGTGTGGGATCTCAGCATACCTCCTGATTGTGAAACAGGAAGTTGTTATCCCTCTGTACAGACATTTGGTGAGACCCCATCTGGAGTAGTGCATCCAGTTCTGGAGACCCCATCTCTGCAAGGACATAGACAGGATGGAGGCAGTCCAGAGGAGGGCAACTAAAATGGTGCAGGGTCTGCAAGAGAAGCCATACGAGGAGAGACTAAAGGAGCTTAACATGTATACATTTGAGAAATGGAGGGGGAGCATGATAGAAACTTTTAAGTACCTCAGTGGAATCAACAAAGTCCAAGATGGTAGCATCTTTCAGAAAAAGAGATGTGCAAGAACAAGGGGACAAAATTTGAAGATAGAGGGGGGATGGCTCAGGAGCAATGTGAGGAAGTATTTTTTCACAGAGAGGGTGGTGGACGCATGAAGCAGCCTTCCTGAGGAGGTTGTGGGGTCTAAAATTGTAGGAGAATTCAAGAATGCATGGGACAGACATAAGGCAATTCTTGTGAGGGGTAGGAAGAAATAGGCTGTTGGTTAACTAGGATTTGCAGTTTATCCTGTAGGCAAAGAAATGGGCAGACTAGGTGGGCCAAGCGGTCCTTATCTGCCATCAAAGTCTATGTTTCTATGTTTCTTTGGGGGGGTCTGTAGCTGACAGGGATTGGGCACCCCTGTAGACAGAATGTTGGGGTAGGTGGGTGCATGAGCCAAGGGGGATTGGGCACCCCCCTTGGCACACAACAGATGTGGGGGGTATCATGCCGATGGGGATTGAACCCCATCGGTAAATGAACTGGGGAAGGGGCATGCTGACAGAGGGACTGTGCACCCCCATTGGCTGTAATAGGGATTGTGAGAGGCTGCAGCTGTCTGTCAGCTTCCATGGGGATTGTGAGAGGCCGACGGAGAAGCTGCCACCATGTTTGTTTGAAATGGGGCACCAAACAATGCAGCTCTAATTCACTGCTGCAGTCAGGGACTGCCCCACAAGCAAACACAGCAGATTGTTTCATGACAGGCACTCCCTGATTTCAGTGGCACATTTCTACGTACATAGTGGCAAGCTACATTAGTGCTATCATGGACAGCGTAATCTTCTTTTTGTGCTACACAGACCAGCCTCAAAATGGGCTGCCTGCATTGGCAACAACACTGCCACGCCTCCACAACCAGCTAGTGAAGGAAGTTGATGCAATGTGTTTCTTGCATGTGCATGCAAGCAAACACAAAAAGGGATGCATCACTCAGTTTGAGCCAGAGGACCCTGATGGCACAGTTCAGACAAGTTCTTCAATCATCTGAGGATACCACTCAGGAAATGAATGCAAACAATGCCCCGTGATATTCCTTCTTAAGAATAAACTACAAAAATAGAAGGAAACATTTATTGAGGAAGGAAGTGCTGTTTAGAGGTGGGCAAAATGGGAAACTTAACTTTGTGAAGTTCTTCAACATGCCTTCCTTGGAGAGCACACTACATAGTTTTCACCTGGCAAAATGCCTACTTTTGCCTGGCAAAATGATTCACAGAGTATCTTCACCAGCAAAACTGATGGTAAAGTGCCACTATGTGTAGTTTTCACTGTGTGAAATAGTACTTAGCCAGCAAAGAGCTACATAAAGTGTGCATTACTTAAAAAAAGTGTTTCTAAAGTGAAGGCCGACACTCTACCCATTCTGCAAGCATTTCCCCCTCCCACCCCCATCCACCTGCAATCACCCACCTCCCTTTCCCCACAGTCCAGGTGAAGTTCCATTAAAATTTGCTTTTGTAATTTAATAAAGTCTGGACTTGCAGCTACCGAAGTCCCTTCCCCCACTTATGCCAAACAAGTAACCACCCCCGCCTCCACCATGCCAAAAGTATTAAGTTTCATAATTCAAATAACAACCCCCACCCTAACCCACAAGTCAGTAAGGTGTTATTACAGAGAGCATTATCATTCATTTATTGATGTACTGCTGAAGAAAGCTGACCACTCCTACTAGGGATTGAAGTTGCAATCTTTTTGATGGGTTCCTGCTGGCTGACTGTATCCATGAGCTTTTGGGGAGCTTGCAGGGGGAAGAGGGAGGTTGGGTATTATGGAGAGATAGGGTGGGAGGGTTTCATTTACACCTCACCAACAAAACTGCTCAATGGCTGAAAAGAGAATGGGTGGGCCAGTTAGGTTCTAGTTTACTAGCTACTAAGAAAAAAAAGATAATCATTCTTTTCCATAACTCTCTTTCTTAGAAAGTTGAGAAGCTGATGGAAGATGTATTTTTTCATTTTTATCCTACCGAGGGGATAGAGTCCATCTGGAGATTGTGTATGCCCCCAGTGAAATTTTACCTGCTTTTTTCCATGACCTTAGTCTGGTCATAATGATGATGCACATGGACAACAAGGTTCCCATCAAACAGGATAGGACATTAACATCACCTTGAACCCTTTCAGAACATTAACAGGTTTCAGCAGAGCCAGATAGGAGGGTGCAAATTGCTACATGTGTGACTCTGCTCTGATTTAGATATACTATTCTGTGGTTATAAACAAATGGCTAAGTCGTTGCATTTCTCTGATGGGCACTTGAGCAGGTTGTATGGACTTTTAGAAGACACACTCTCCACTATGAACATGCTCATTAATAAAACTTTAACTCATATAACAAATATTGGAGTTCTTGAATACAATAGGTACAACTAAAAGCAATATGGTACTTAGTGATTTAAATTTACCTGGCATAAATTGGGCAACATTACAGACAAATACCAATATGGAATTATGTTACCTAGAAACATGTTTGCTAGCTTGGATGAATCAAAGGATCACCTCCAATACAAGAGGAAATCATATACTTGATGTTGTGCTAAGCAATTTAATTGACAACCTAGCATCTTGTCAGGTTTTCCCCCCTCTTGGATCCAGTGACCATTCTATGGTCTGCTTCTCCCTTGGTACATTAGCAAATATCACTAAAAGCACGACCACTAAATATAATTATAATAAGGCAGATTTTGATAGCATGAAATCACATTTAAATAATTTGAATTGGGTTGAGGATTTCCAAAATAAAACTCTTGATTCCATGTGGGATCTCCTGGTGGGTAAAATAACCTCAGTAACCAAAGCCTTTACCCCTCTAACAAAGCGATCAGATGGCAATACTAAGATCATATCTAAATGGATGTCAAAATCTGTACGACAACTGATTAAGAAAAGAAAAAAGGGCTTTCTCTCGGGCTAAAAGATCTGGCAGTAGCAAATGTTGGGACATCTATAAGGATCTCTTAAAAAAGTTCAAAAAATGCATTAAGGGCACTAAAATAAAATACGAGTTGAGTCTTGTAACTAGGGTTCAAGATAATTATAAGTCCTTTTATGCATACATTAGTGACAAGAAGGGAACTTGTCATACTATTGGCCCACTACATGCAACGGATGGTGGCACGGTCACTGATCAGTCCCATTTAGCCCAAATATATAATGATTTCTTCATATCAGTTTTTAACAATAAAACCATGCCTAAATTAGACCATTCAGAAACTGCATTAGATATTAGAAAACTAATTACTAGAGATGGGATATTAAAAAGATCACAAAAATTGATCAAAATAAATCCCAGGGCCCAGATGGAGTACACCCGAGAATAGTCCAGGAAATGGTGAATTTCTTGGCTGGACCCTTGACACTGATCTTTCAAAAATCATTAAATATAGGGTATGTTCTCAAGGCATGGAAACAAGCCATGGTGATTTCTATCTACAAGAAGGGGAGTAGATATGATGTGTCAAACTACAGACTGATTAGCCTGACATCGGTCGTGGGGAAAATCTTTGAGGGTATCTTAAAAGACTATATTATGGAATATGTCCAGAAAATGGACATGATTGATCCATTACAGCATGGATTTACTGCTGGAAGATCCTGCCAGACCAATTTACTGGAGTTCTATGGAAGGGTCAATAAGGCCATTGAGGAGGGTCAGTCGGTGAACGTAGTATACCTGGACTTCTCCAAGGTCTTTGATAAGGTACCACATGGGTAACTTATTGATGCACTAATAGCACATGGTTTGGATGGGAAAATAACAAAATGGATAGAAGTATGGCTCAATTCCACAACACAATCTGTTAGTGTTAATGGGACAAACTCTGCTTGGGCCGAGGTGACTAGTGGGGTGCCCCAGGGATCCATGCTGGGGCCTTGTTTGTTTATTGCCTCAATGTGTATCAGCAGTGGAGTCTGGGTATCGAAGTTTGCGGATGACATCAGGGTAGGATATCCCGTGAACAACCGAGATGTTGCCACAAAACTGCAGGAAGCATTAAATGCATTGGAGACCTGGGCATTGGATAAAAAATTGTTATTTAATGTGGACAAATTCTGTGTCGTGCATTTTGGGAGACTAAACAAACACTGGTCTTATACACTTGGAGGACAAACTCTGAGTACTGTGGAACAACAAAGCGACCTGGGCATTATGGTTACTAAAACTTGTCATTCAAAACACACTGTAACTCAGTTATCAAGAAATCAAGTAGTATATTACATTGTATTAATAAGCACATTACATCTAAAAGCAGGGAAGTTATGCTACCTCTTTATACATCCTTGGTGAGACCGCACTTGGATTATTGTGCACAGTTTTGGTCACCAAGTGGAAGAGCCGAGATAGCTGCACTGGAAAAAGTCCAGCGGAGAGCTACCCACCACATACAGGAGGTCAAAGGACAAAATTATCAAGGGAGGTTTTATACCTTGGGCTTATACTCATTGGAGTTTAGGCGACTGAGAGGGGATATGTGCTTGATTTATAAATCACTTCTGGATCCAGATTTATGGGAGCTTTTGGGAATGAGATTCAGGGAATCAATGTGCAATACTAGGGCACACCCTTTACAACTGTTGGTGGAATGTCCCAAAACAAATAAAAGAAAATCTTGGCTCACCTTAAGAGTAACTAACATCTGGAACAAACTACCATTAGAGATGGTGGCTAGTGACACTATGAATACCTTTAAGTTCAGATTGGATAGTTTCCTTATCAAACAAAAGATTCAGGGGTACTGATAAACTGGTGAGCAAAAGGACTATTGTCTACATGGCTCTTTAATTACCTATGAAACCTATATGCTTGGATATGTGCCTAGTTCTTGGTTAGCTTAACCTTAACCTTCTTGAGTTAGGCATGCATGAGTCAGAGATGTCACTTTTTACAGAAGGTGTTTCCAACATGTTGGTAAACTGCAGTCAGTATGTAGAATACAGTCATTTGATGAAGAAAAGATGGCATCCCTCATACTGAACTGAGACTCATCAAAAGAGGAAGGTGCACACGCATGCATCCAGACTTCAAGCTGACATTGTTGGGGGATGTTCTTTGCTTGCTGGGCAGGGACAGGAGCAGCTGTTTCTTTTGAACTATGCAACCTTCCTGTCCAGCAATTAGAAAACAATGTCATTATCGGTGTGGCAGACCATTGGACTATGACTATCAAGCCCACTGCAGCCTGAACTGCACTGGACCCAACAGTGATAGACCTCTCAAGTGCTGTTCTGGTAACAAAGTGCCTGCTGCACAAGTCTGCACAAGGAAACATAAACATGAATTGGAAGTCAGAGAGTGAGTCAGACAGAACCCCAGCCTTGGCATATTTCTTAGGCCTGTTGGAGAATATTAGGTCAAGAGTAGTTGAGGTCCCAACATTTTTTTTAAATTAAGCCTACAGTTGGTTCCTTAATTAATTGATCTAGGAAAATATTGATAATCATATCAATCAAGGTTGGTGAGTCATTACTTATACCCCAATTTACATCAAAATCCCCTGTTAATGGTATCTCATGACTATTCATATACAGCAAACCCAATGTTTCTAACCTTTCAAATTGCACAAAAGGTATGTTTGGGGATGATAACAATCTATAAGACACAGTGGCCTTGCATTTTTGAAAATTACTTCCAATGCTAACAATTCAATGCTTAATCAGGAAGCTGACTTATGCCATGGTTTGTATTTGCATACAGTAAATGAAAACCACCACCCCTTTTATTCTGATCCCTATGCCAGCTATGGTAAGCCTCAGCTGAAATGAATTTACTGTTAATTTTTGAAGTTAGCCAAGTTTCAGAAATTATTAAAAAGTCTGGTTTAAACATGTAAATCCAGTGCTGCAAACAGTTTTTGGGAGAAGGCTCAGTATGCTGCAATGTACAGGTGTTTGCATATTAGTTTTAAGAGCTTCTGAAGTGTTAATCCCTTGAACAAAATGTAGTGGGCAAGGGTTTGTGTGGATATCTCCACAAAGTAGTAGCAGTAGCAGCAGTTTAGCTCTGTCTTTATAGAGAACCAGATTTACACTTTGAATTCTGAGGCGCCTATCACCCACTAGCCCTCCCAGGCCCCAGGCCCCAAAAATACAAAATTACATGAAAGAGGGATGAAATGAAATGAAATGAAAGGGTATAATACTTCTTACTCAGTAGTAAAGTAAAAACTTTGTAACAGGAATTAGTTCAGCTGGAAAAGGACAGCAGACAAGCCACCTTCAATGACCCACTGGAGAAACACACCTTCACATCTACAGTAAAGGATGTTATTATCATAGTGCTTCTAAAAAATGGGAAAGACCACAAGACTGCATCAGCTATAGGCTTATTTTCCTTATCTCCACAGATAACATTTTAGCTAAAACTCTAGCCACAAGACTGGAAACACTTCTCTACCTGATACACCTGGCACAGGCAGGGTTTATGGCACTAACATCAAAAACCTGATCACCCTGCTATGGCATGCCAAATCTACCCCTCTCCCCATGTAGGATATAGTGCTCTGGAATTCCACAAAGCCTTTGATTCTGTTGAATAGGCTTACCTGCAGCAAGTCTTAGAAGCATTCAACTTTGGTACAGTATAAAAAAAGTGGGTCCGAACACTTTGTACTAACCCCACAGTCTCAGCCTTGGGAAATTATGGAAACTCTACCTCCTAAGCTCTCAGCCAAGGTAACAAGCAAGGCTATCTTTTTTTTTTTTTTGCCTTACCTTGTTCTCCTGCACCATGAATCTCTTATTCAACAACTATTCCACAGGGAAGACATACAAGGGATACAGATTTGCACCCCACATTACAATGTATGTGTCTTTTTTGATGATGTACTCCTTACAATCTCCAATATGGCAACATCCCTTTCCCTCATTGCTGGCCACGCTAAATCATTTTGCTGCTTGCTCAGGCCTCACAGTGAAATGGTTGAAAATCATGCTAATGCCCAAGAACCAACTGTGAACCATGCCTGTTGTAAGGAACCTGGAGGAAAATCAAAGCACATTAGTTGGAGGGGGTGCTGGAGTCCCCATTTGTTTAAAGACTATTCCCTTTCTGGCATATTGCTTCTAGAAGGCCTTGAGAGGGAGTTTCGGAGACCAGAGAATTGCTACGCATGCCTGCGTTTGGGGAGTAAATGCAGGTATCAGGATTACACAGCATGTTTTACTTTGGAAAAGGTATGCCATCAGTGCCTAGACAGTGTAATCTTACCAGTCCATCTTATTGTGCCCTCTGTGTTGTGCTGCTCGTCTCCTTTGTTATTCTTGTTTTACCATATAATCACTGGAGACAGACTTGTGAGCAAGCAAGAGGCCATTCGAATGGTGGAAGGCAGAGGAGAAAATATTTTCTATGACTCAAGCCACACTACAAGCAAGTTGGATTAGCTCCCTGAGGGATGTGTGCTTTGATCTTACTATATGATTTTACTATAGGCTCTAAATCCCTCATGTGAGGTGCTAAATAAGAAGCTTTACTTTTAGCTTGTAGTCCTTGTATTTCTCAATGTGTAGTTTCATCTAGAGTAGTTACTTGATACAAATGCTTTGAATATCTGCCACTGCTATTTTGCTATCCTAGAATATGTGTTAATGTAGTAATACAAATGCATGCTCACTTTGTTGTTAACCTGAACTTTTTCTTTTAATTTTTATTTAGTTCTTTAAAAAAAAATCACGCCACAGAGTCTTCAAGTCACATGACTAGTTGAGATATATTGCGCATGCTCTGCTCCTGGCATTCGAACACTCTCAAGCACCATAGTAGAAGGAATAGCCTGCAGTAGCAGGAGCAGTGGCAGGAGAAAGTTTTATTGCCTTGTCTTGCCATACTGGCTAGTTTACTAGACAACTTTAAATGTAACCATTTGTTGCTATATTAGTAAAGCTGTGCATTTTTTCTGGTAACTGCAGCAATAGCATTAGACGTACTGAAAAGTACTCTATTAAGGGCATGTGGCACTTTATCTCTTTTTCCTGCCTACCTGACAAAACAGGAGTTCCTTGTGCTCTCAACAGTAAAAGGAGTGCATGCCTGAGCTTCAGTTTGCATTCTCTATGCCCTCAGTGGTGATTAACTATATACCGACATTGCAAGCCAGCAATAGTAAATGATCTTAGTCAGAATTCACTCACATTTTGTAGCTTTTTTTTGTTGTTGAACCTTTGTATATTATCCGTAGGGAAATTTTATGTGAGTTTTTTATTCTTGTGCCTAGGGGATTAGTGGCTTTTTGGGTATATTGTTCACCTCAGAGATGTGGATATAAATATTTAATTAAGATCATGTAAGTGGTAATTATACCTAGTGGTCCATGTTTTAGTTGTACTAACTCTCTCTCCTGAGTTTATAATAGCCTGCCTATTTTATTTTAATTGTTCTGCTTGTTTAAATTACTGCTCTTCTGTGTAAAAATTAACTCTTAGTAATATGGTCTGTGGTTGGCCTGGTGGTACTGAGGATTGAGGTGCTGGACTCCAAACCTCACACCATGCCAGTGACCTGCATTTGGGAGCCAACTTGGGTCATCGGGGGTAGGCGGGGGAGGAGAGGATTGAGCATCTGAGGTACTGCTCTCCTCTCCTGGGGTGGGTTATGGGAGTTTCCCCACCTGACAGTGGCTCCTAGCAGAGGCTGAGGGTAGCACACACCAGGCCAGAGACAGCCAATGGGGAATGGTGTCAGTGGGTATCTGCGGGAAGGGGTGAGTGCATGCCCTCCATGCGCCAACACCATTACATGTCTGCACCATGGGGTAGAACAAAGGAAACAACCCCAGCTCCTGGTAGGCAATGGTGGGTCCAGGGACTTGCCCCCATGCCCAATGCTGTGTCTCTCCAGTCTGCCTACGGTTCTCCCTCCTAGTCCTGGTTGCTTGGCTAGATTCTAGATAGAGCACCAGGAGAAGTTTGGCAGTCCTGCCTCAGGGGGCTCAGAGGCAAGAGGTTGAGTAGCCAGTGACATGGTGAGGAGATGGGCCCAAGCTGGAGGTGAGACTGGAGGACTTCAGGCAGGGTAGAAGCAGCCATGTTGAGTGACTACACCGGAGAGAGTCAGGGAGTCAGAGAAGATGAGCATAAGGAAAATTCACACACAAAAAAAAGTAATATAGTCTGTGTGCTTGGTTGGTAACTAATAGGTTATAAGGTCTGGAAATAGTTCTGGTTCTAAATGTTACTCTTTTCATTTTACCCAAGTCTTGAACTACAAGCATTCTAAACTGTGGAACAAACAGAGGGATACAATTTTTACCCAGGGCACTCTAATCAGTACAGCTGGGTGAATGATTATTCAAGCCTATTTAGTGGGAAGCCTGCCATCACCTATCAAAGCTGGTCCATGTCCAAGAAGCACTTCAATCAGGTTAAAGATCTCAGCTAAACATCAGCTATCAGAATTCAACAGCTAACTAATCTACATGTTTACAGGTGACTTTTTGGGAACTGAGCAAAATCGCTTACTCTGTAGAATGGTCAACAAAGACGGCTTCTGTGTTCCTGGAGATGGCTTAAACTTACACTGCACTCTGCACTTTAACACTATTTTGTGTTTTCAAGCTCTGGAACTATAAAAGTTCTATTACACAAACAGCTCATTTATTTTCTTACTGCTTTTCATCTGGACTAGCCTCGGCTGCCTACTGAAAATCTTCAAGAACAGAGATTGTACCTGAAACCTTTATACATCTTTGAAAGGAGTTTGATACAGAATTTTTCTAGCTAATCTGTGTCTTAAAGCTAATAATAATTAATACCAGATTGCAGAGACAATTAAATCCTAATTTGTCTCCATTAGCAATTGATATAAAGATTAATAAAAAAGCTCAGACAAACTAAAATCACAGAGCACATTGCAAGCGACTTAGGCACCAGTTGTAGGACCTCAACTCACAGAAGTTAAAAGAATAGTAAAACTGATTTTACTCTAGACCAGACTGGTACAGAACATCAGATTCTGTGTACCAGCCCTAAGGAGAATCCTATTAATAATTGGAGAAAAGAAAGTGATATATCTAACAGTTTGGAGGAGAGTAGAAATCTGCATGTTTCTTCCAGGCCTGTTAATATGCTTACAGCTCAATTAGAGATTTCACCCAATCTATGTTTCTCCTCTGAGAGTAACAGTAATGTAAACTCTAGCAATAATAAAATTAAATTTTCTAGCTAGGGAAAGGACATTGAAGATATTATGTCTGATTTGCAACTTACTATTAATGGTTTAAAGCACTATGAAAATCAACTAAAACAACAGAGTATAAATCGCAAATGTGTATGTAATGGAAGTAGAATGGGAAATGTAAATTTGAATTTGGATGGTCCATTGTATAAACCAGATATGCCAAGTGAGGACTTAATGTCATTAATTGGAAACCAGTGCACTGCAAATCTCATA
Source organism: Neoceratodus forsteri (assembly GCA_016271365.2). NCBI lineage: Eukaryota > Metazoa > Chordata > Ceratodontiformes > Ceratodontidae > Neoceratodus > Neoceratodus forsteri. The sequence goes on from CM057454.1 coordinate 26,423,588, forward strand.
TTAATGGAACAACTTGTGATTAATAAGAACCTAATTGAATTATTGAGAGAAGATATGATTAGAAACAAATTTAAATGGGATGAAATTCAATGAAGATTGGATCCAGTTATCTTAGATACTGATCAAGAATCTATAGGAAAAGGATTGGAAGACAAAGATAGCAATACAAAAAGACCATATTTTGGTTCAATTATTATTCCAGATATCACAATTTCTAACATACATACAAATAAAAAAGCAAATGGGAAGAAGGAAAAAGAACAGGAGTAGAAATAAGCTAAAGAGAACAAATGATTGAAAGGAGACAACAAGCAATTCACAAATAAGTCCACCTGAGAAAGACAGTGCTAAAAAAACATCTAGTAAAATACTAAAGGTAAATGTAAATAAAGAAAGAATTGGCGGTAATCCTAAAGGAGACAGGAATGACCAGGTGCAGATTAACAAGACAGAAACCAGACCAAATGTGTTATTTATGGGGATAAATAATCTAGAGAATTAAATAAAACAATTTAACCAAATGATAGGAATATGTAATACAGAAAAAAACAGTGGAGACTGAGAAATCTGGTTTGGTTATACTAGTTTCATCAGTTATAGCAGCTGGAACTGAGAACGTAATGAATGTAGTACTGAAAGAAAATCATATGAAGAACATGGAAATATAATTAGACCACTAGTAAGATTTATGGGGCCAAGTAATTGGATAACTATGGGGGCTAGCAACCAGAATATACAAATAATGGAAAATCTTAAAACATTATTGGATATTGACATTCATGATGAGGACATTGTGGAAGTCAAGGTTCTGAAACTAGATTCTGTTACTCTGGTTGATATATTTTTATGACTGTGGGTGGAGCCAACAGGAGTATTGCATGTACGAAAGGAGTGATGTCATGTTTTCTGTCCGTGGAACTGACTGAAGGTGTAAATAGTCTCCCTCCACCTTACCCTCCTCCAAGCAATGTTTTCCACCCTCAAATAAATATGCTTTCATGTTAGTCAATGATTGCAGGGTACTATTTTCTTTCTTAAATGGGTGGTACAAGAACTGGAACCTGAGTAGTGGGAGGCAGCATTAGTTTTTTTTTGGAATAAGATCCACCTCCGCCTCCACCCCAAACTTTTTTTCCGATCCATGTGGGAGGGGCATGAGAGAGCTGTAGCATGCTGTAACAAGATTCACTAGTTTGGAACCTTATCAAACAACAGACATGCCTGTGCAGTGGAGAACAGAACAGAACAGAAGATATTTAATGCCTTCAAACTGACTTAAAAATCATTTGGGACAAATGATTATCAGAGCCACCTGGGGCCTCAGAAGGAGAACTAGACACACATCTAGCTCTGTAAGAAAATTTTCATTTTTATTTTTTGCGGGGGCTGTGGGATTCAAACCCAGATCTAACTGCCCAGATCATCAATGCTATAAAATGCTATAATTAACAGACTCTATCTGTTTTCTTACAGAAACCCCACTCAGTTAGATTTCAAGTATTTGTTAAATTGTAAATGTAGGTATCAGCATTCTGTTAGTAGTTAGTGTTGATTGTGGTCTGTGACATGATCATTTTTTTTTTACAAACGAAGTGTATGGTAGGAAGCTGAAAAGAGACTTTGATGATAAAGTGTGTATTTTCTTTTAAGTTTGAGATGTATTAGAAAACATTGAAAAAGAAAACAACTGGTGATTTTAAAAGCTATTCTGATCAGAGCTGACAGAAAAAAAATCTTAACTATTTTTTATTTTATTATGGACACTAGAAATAGGATGTCAGCATTCACTCCATTAAACCTGTTTTTCAGGTTTTTTTATAGCATCTTGCCAGAATGCAATCTGTCATGGGGGGGGGGTTGAAATTGTTTTAAAGGAGTAGTCCACCTAGAATGTGCAAAAACATATGTTATGTAGAGTGTTTTGATATGTATGTTAAATCCTAGTGTGTCCTTCCCTCTGTCTGCTATTAGGAGTTTTTCCTAAATTAGCTTGCTAGCTGTATGGTAGTTTTATGACCCCTGCAGATTTCCATAACAAATAGTTTTATTGGCTTTCTTTCTCCTACGATACCCCCTGTCTCATGTAACAGTGATGTAGCCATGCCCTTAGATTTAGCATGTGTACTGCTTTAAAATTAGTTTTGCAACAGCAGAGCCTTGTAACTGTTCTTATCCAGGGAGCACAAATGTCAACAGTTAGTTTAGCAGATACCTGAGAGCAAGCTAACTGGGGTTTCTGTAAGACAACAACTACTAAATAGCTTTAATTCACTATTTTTGTTTTCTCTGTGCATCAGGTCTATCTAGCAAGAGTGTTTTAACATCAAAAACACAAATAATGAATTAGAGCTATTTAGCAGCTGTTTTCTTACAGAAACCCCAGTTAGATAACTTTCAGGTATCTGCTAAAACAACTGTTGACATTGTGCTCCTGAATAAGAACAGTTACAAGGCTCTGCTGATAGCAAACTAATTTTAAATCAGTACACATGCTCTAAATCTAAGGGCATGGCTATCACTGTCACATGAGACAGGGGGCTGAGAGAAAGAAAGCCAATAAACTATATGTATGGGGTCCCAGGGGTCATAAACACAGCTAACTTGAGGCAATTAGGAAAACTTCAAATAGCAGACAGAGGGAAGGACACACTAGGACTTAACACACATATCAAACACTCTACATATGTTTTTTGCACATTCTGGGTGGACTACTCCTTTAATTATGAAGCATTGGTGTTAGTAATGCATTTAGAAATACAATTTTTAATTGTCTTTACAGTTAAAAATGCAGTTTCATGTCAGGGCACATTTTTTGAGTGGGTTCAAATTATTTTAAACATGGGCACAGTACTTGGTAAATACAGTCTTTGATGATAAAGTGTATTTTTTCTTTCAAGTTTGAGAAGTATGTATTATATATAAATGTAACCGTGTTGTAAATGGTTAAGTAGGCAGTGGTGTAAGGCTCTGAGCTACAAACCTGGAGACCTGGGTTTGACTCCCACAGCCCCCACTTGCATACTGTGTGACCCTGCACAAATCACTTAACTTCCTTGTGCTCCCAGGTCACACCTGTAAACAAGTTTCAGCTTAGTTTGTCTCTCCTGGTTAAAAAAAGTGCCTAGAATTATTTTTTTAATATAGTTGAGTTTATATGTGGTAAGTAGGTAGGGTATGATTTTTTGAATGTGGCAGTAGGATCTAGCATGTGCACTGCTTTAAAATCTTTATACCTTCTTAAAAAGATACTCCACATTTGTGTGGGGGCTGTGGGATTCAAACCTAGATCTCCAGATTTGCAGAGAAGAGCCTTAAACCACTGTGCTATACTGCCTCCCTAGTTATGGCAGTCATCTGTTTTATTGAATCCTGGCTGTGACTATAGGTGTTTACAACTGAATGATAATAACCACATTTGCTTCACTTGCAAATAGGTAGGCATTTGTGTCTAATTTCTGTTTCACTTACTGTACAGTAGATTATACATAGAATCTGAAAAATTCATAACATGTTGTATTGTGATTCAATGAACTGATAAGTGCGGATTGCGGTTTCTTTTACAAATTCATTTTTCCTGACCATGGATATACTAAAACAAAACATTTCTCAACAAAATGTTTTTAAATAAAGAGTTTAACTCACAGCAGCAGAAGAAGCATGCTGCCATTAAAAGCTTATTGGCATGGATGTAGAGGCAACAGTATTTAAGCATGACTTTGGTAGAGGATTAATTGTGACTGGGGGGTGAGGGAGGGAGTGAGTCTTGATATTTGTAGCATAATGGTTTTCAGAAACTTCAACCTTCAATGGGTTAGACTCTGCAGCCATCTGTACAGTATATCACTAAGCCATATGCAGTGTAGTATGGGTAAAACCCAGATCACCAGTCCAGGACCAGTGCTGTAAAATCTGCGCTAGACACAGCTTGTGCAAATATTACTGAGCCAGTGGCTCAAATAAATACATGCAAATAAATAAATAAATACTCGGCTTCGCCTCATACTTCAACCCACCCCAGGAGTGACATTATTACATGATAACACACACCCTGCCATGCCTTATTGCTTAAATATGCCCTTTATCAATGTACTATTCTTTAATTCAGTTAGTGTATGCAACAGCCTTCATGTGAACACTCTGGGCTTCTCTTTGACTCCTGATGTCTATTTGCTTTAGCTATTGTATATTGTTTGAACTGATTTAGTCTTCTTGACGTGGTAACTGTGTGCCTAAACTATGCAATCTGTTTATCTACTGCTACCCATGTATCTCCAGTGAATGATTGTTATAACTATCTGCTCTCCGAGCCATTGTTTTTGGACTTGTTAACTGGGCTGTCTTTGTATTAGTTTCAATGAGGTGCCTTTGTAAATGAGTCTTTGACTCAAAGGTTTGTAAATCTGATATTTTTTAAATAAATAAATAAATGTTTATGTTTAAGCCCATGAAACACCCTCATCTAGTTAATGCATTCACAGTCATAGTGGCTCTGACAGAGCTTGATTACTACAGCCAGAGTCACAAATTACATCTGGTTAAATGGTTTAGTCATACAAAATTAAGATTTTCATGGTACATTTCCTAATAGGCAACAATTTAATAAAGAAGAAAAACTGGAAAATGAGACGAAGGAAGAATGTGTCTTTTTAAGCATTTTTGGCTTAGATTTTTTAGAGAATGAGAATGAACTAACCAGCGCATTTTGTAACTTACTAGAACATTTTCTGCATATCCCAGTAGGGGAAAAGGGCACTATTATAGTCTCTAGAGTAGGTCCTGATAGCCAGGCAGACTTACAGGTTAAAAGTGTGGAACTAGCTAGTAAGATCTTACAAAAACAGCTGATTCTAGACAACTTGGGACTTTTTTTGGTTAACTCAAATATACTGGGATCCAACATTAAGGGTAAACAATATACCATATGCCCCAAGTAAAGAAATAATGGATGCCAATAGATATCAGGTCCTGGCAGGTTACTTTGAATGACGGTTACCCCAGAATGGTGACAGTAGTTCTATGAACTACACACAATAATTAAGTAAGGAACATAGAAATAGAAATAGAATTTCAATTCTCACTTGGAAAGTAGCAGGGCTAAAAAACAGGACAGTTGATGTCGAATGGAACTGCTTTATAGAGAAATGTGATATACTGGCATTCCAGAAAACCTGGCATGGAAAAGATGAAATTATTGATATTAATGGGTTTGAACTTTATCATTTTCCAGGAATAAGACTACAAAAATGTGGCAGGTGTTCTGGAGTACATGCTACATATTTTAAAATTGGTTCTTTTATAAAAGTCAAATGTTTACACAGAAGTGAAAATGTTATTATAACCCATGTAGTAACTGTAAATCATGGCTTTTTGGCAATAAATAGCTATATTCCCACAGAAAATTCAAGATTTTATACAGCAGAAGTCTGGAGTCAATTTAAGGAATTATTGAAAGATCTTTTCCACAAGTTCTCTGATGTAAGAATTATTTTAATATGAGATTTTAATGTCTGTGTGTGTATATTTGATGGTTTTCTGGAAAATTAATTTTACGCTTCCAATAATACTACAGAATTTATGGTCCCTAGGATCACGAAAGACCTAAAGATTTATGCATTTGAGCATAAGTTGATAGATGTAATAAGCAAGCAATAACACATGATGAGGTGTGGGTTATCTCCTGATAAGAGCATGCCCAGGTGCGTTGTTAGGCACAAGGCGCTTGCGCCAAGTGCTTTATGCACCTGGGCATGCTCTTATCAGGAGATAACCCACACCTCAGAGTGTGTTATTGTGCTTATAAAATGGGTTTCCCAAGTAAGTATTATGGGGGGAAAAATAAAATAAAAAGAGGGAAAGCATTTTAATAATTTGAGGTTTTATTACCTGAAGTAGTAAAATAGTCCCTCTACTGATGTACTTTCTATACTGTGATGTCCACTGCATGATCCCCCCTCTAAGACAGCCACAGAGACACAGATCAGGTTGTCCTTTCTCTGAATACACTTTTAATTCCCCATTGTCTTCCTCCTCTACACATAGTGCTTATCTTCTACTGTTGTCCACGTTTTTACAGTGCTAATCTTGCACTAACGCATTGAGTGGCTGCTTTAATTAACAGCAAGTAGAGGGGCTTTGTTTTTATGTGCTCCCAAGTCTGTCCCTTCATGAAGACACTGTTTGTTATTTTATTTTTCATTTGTTTCTTTTGTGTTTGCTTTAATATTACTGTCAGTGGTTTTGTTGAGTCGCAACGAGCATGTCCCATGCTGGCCACCGTATGGAGCCATTTCTGGGTTGGTGTTTTTGGTTAATATATGTTTATATTCATTTGTGGTGCCATCTCACTTGAAAGACGAGTGTGTCCCATGGTAGACAGCACTTGGGCTGTGGAATTTAAAAATTAAAGACTATGAGGGATGGGGGGGCGAGACTGGAGGCAGCATGTGGTGAAAGGGAAAGTCGTGTTCGGGGAGCAGTTCCCGTTTCAGTGGTCGAAGTGCCACTGAGTGAGATATTTCTGTTTTTTTGTTAACATGGGGATATAACCATTATAGATGAATTTATTTAAATATTTAAATTCATTTTGATATGGTTTGTGGTTACAGAGGCTTTCTTTGTGGATCCATAGCTGGTTTGAAAGAGGCAGCACGTGATCAGCTGACAGGCTGCCATTTCCCCGATGAGAGCTGCTGCTGTGTCAGCCTGTGTTTTTGTTTAGGGTTGGCACAGCTCACTGATTTTGTGCTGTACTGGGGCTCAGGAGTGAAGGGTAGTGCCGGTTGGCTACAATATCTTCTGATAAGGACACGGCTCAGAAGATGTTGTAGCCAATCAGGTTACAGGATTTCTTGAGCCCATTTTATAAGCAAAATTAACTTATACCCACTTAATGGAAGGCTAGAAAGGGATAGAAATGGAGAATGGATGCACATTTTACCAAGGGGTGACTCAGTGGTAGATCTTGCCCTGTGGTCAAGCTTACACCCCTTGTGGGAAAAACTATATGTTAATGAATGCTCTGAAAGTGATCACTTTCCATTTATTATACTAAGTAAAGAAATAAGATGTGATAGTCTAACATCTGGTACACAGATTTTATTTTCTGAAATTAGGGCCCATAAGAAGGTGATGTGGCATCCAGATTCGAATATCCATGTGAGTGATATAATCACTAAATCAGCCTTAAATAAGGAAATAAAATAGTTAGAGTATCAAACCCTAGCTAAGAATCTGAATAACGTTTCTAGTACAATAAGAAATTGATTACAAGTTACAGTAAAAATCAGACAAGTAACGGATCAGAGTTCCAGATGGTTTGATAATGACTGTAAAAACAAAAACAAAGGGGTTATAACAAAGCTCTGTAGATAATATAAAAATAGGCCTACTCAAGATAATTTGAAAGAAACAAATATGACTAAAAAGCTTTATAAAATTATTTTAAAAGAAAAAAACGAAGGCCTATTATAATAAGCAATGGAGTTTTATGTTAGAGGCTATCACTACTAGAGACAGTAACACATTTTGGAATCTGGTAGCCAGAGGAACCAATAACTACAGGAGCAAAATCAATACTTATATAACTGAAGATAAGTGGAAGGAGTTTTTATCAATATCTTCTGGGATCCAGAAGTGGAAAATCTGTTTCCATTAGATGACTGGAATGACGCATCACAAATTTCTTTCACTTTTAAGGAAGTTCTTTTCACAATTAATACACTTAAACTAAGGAAGGCCAGAAGGCATCCCTGTGGAGGTTTATCTTTGACAGACAACCCTGTGGTGTAGATATCTATGATATTCTATAATAAATGTATTAAGGAAATTAAATTCCCTGATTCTTGGAGAGGAGCACACCTAGTCCCAATCCACAAAAAAGGGAGTACAGCAGATTCTTCAATGTATAGACCTATAAGTCAGGGGTAAGGGGCAACAGACTTCTAGGAAAACATAAACTGAACTTACAAGCTCAAATGGGCAGACTGGGTGGGCCATAGGCCCTTATCTGCTGACACTGTCTATGTATCTGTGTATCTAAGTCTTCTTGAAATAAATTTAAAAATATTTTCCAAAGTATTACTTAAAAGGTTTATGGTCAAAATTAATGCACAAGGGGGTTAACTCTGCTACAGATGGATTTTAGAAAGAATTACTCAATGCTTGATAACATGTTTGTGCTACGTCATCTGACTGAAAAAATGTGTTACTATGTAACCCCTAGGTGGCGCTATCCTAAGGGCTACTACCCCTGCCTGCTTGGCTAGTAGCAGGTTAAGAGGCCTGAGTTTTGAAATGCTTGCCTCCATCCAGAGGTCGGGGATGGTGGTTGTCAAACTAACCTGGGGACAGCCCTCTGGGACACTGTAACCCCCCTTCTTTCCCAGCCAGTGGCCAACATAGTACACAATAATTACTTTCACAATACCCCTGATATGCTTTTCCAGTACCCAAATGATTTGCACTTACCACCAGGGCTGATTTCTCCAGTCTGTCCCTGGGGACCCCCTATAAAACAAAGTTAGGCAGAACAAATGGCAACAATACAATACTTCGAGCACAAATTTGAGCCATAGTCTGGTTGAATGCAGAAACAAGTAGATCTGATTTATTCAGAGGGGTTTGAACAACGGAGGGGGTAATCAGGTTAATTAGCTTAGTGACTCTATCAGTCACACAGCTGTGTATGCAGTCAGAGTCCCTAACACAGTCACACTCTCTGGGTACACAGTTGGAAGAAAGGTGGCTAGCCAGTACCGTTGCCCAGGGTAGGCCAGTGTTGCAGCTGGTAGGGGCCCTGTGATGGAAAAAACAACTTGCACAACACGCTTTGGTAATCTGGAGCCAGATGGCTCAGTTTGTGAAAGAAAGAAAGAAACAATACAACAATCAGATGACACACTTACATTTAAAGATAGTTGCAGGGAGCTACCCTGATGGTTACTCATGATACAGATGCAGTATGGACAAAACTTGAGACAGCATATGAATTCTCTGGATTGCCAGGAGAAGCAGGGCCCACATGAGTCACCATGGCATTGTTCCTGTTCAGACGTGGAGCAGGGGGATAATCCCCAGGCAGGGTCTCTCTTCGATGGCTCTTCTCTGTGCAGCAGGGTAGGATGGCAGGACCTACAAGGCAAAGCCCAGCCACATGGAGCTAACAGTGGATTCAGTCTATTTGCACTGGATGCAACTTCCAGCAAGCAGAACACAGTTCTCAACGTGGGGAACCGCTTTGCAATCCCCTTCCAGTACACAGCACATTTATATGCAAAAAGAAACTTACTGAACCAGGCACAGCATTCCCTGGTCACAATCGCTAAGTTCTCTGCACCACACAGAAGTCTTAAAGGGAAAAGAGATTTCTGGCAGGCCGATTGCATTCAGCACAATCTTCAGTCCTCCTCAGGTAAAGGATGATCCCCCTTCAGAAGCTTACTTTGTTCACACAAAGCTTGGATTTAGTCTGATCATGACTCTCTCTCTTTCTTTCTCTCCTTCTCAGAGCAGTAAACAGGTGTGCAGGCCAGAAATCAGACCTTCCCACAGCTCTCCCGCTCGAAAGCTATGCAGTTGCTGCTTAAACTATCATGAGCTGCTGCTCTCTCCACTTCCAACTTAGATCTCCCTTGCCAGCAGACAGTTCAGGGGATTTCCCTCAGATCCAAAAGGTTTGGTTGGTCAGTCCAGCTGTCAGTCACAGCAAGATCTCCCCCTTCAGTTACAAAGGGCACCAACAGTTCAAAACTACAAATCCCAAGCTCTGGGGTCCATTCAGCCCCTATAAGCAGGCTCCATTTTAGAGTCCCCACTTACTGATTGGTCCAGTTCGGCAGTTTGGGAACAAAATGGTGGAAATAGGCAGAAACCCTTTGCTGCAAAGAAGGCAGGTTAGTACAAACAACAATATCTCTATCACTCTAAATGACTGTCAGCAGGCAATTATATCTTTCTACAGAGCTTCCTCTGCACAATTAGCCACAACAGAAATGGTGCTATTTCCTGGCAGCCCAGGCAGGACTTGAGCATGCCAACACTCTGCCTCCCCACCTTCCAGAGTAATCATCACTGCAACTAGCAGCTCTTAAAGCGACAGTACACAAAGGCTACACAGGCACTCACGGGCAATACATTTAAAATGGCTGACACTGAGCACCATCCTGGCAGTGAGCATATAGGCAAGCTCATGGAAGACTTTTTGGGAACCCCCATTTATAGGGGTTACAACTGCTTAAACAAAAACTTTATACAAGATTTATTGATTCCTCAGCAATCTTTGATTCCATTTCTCATAAAATATTGTGGGAACTTTTTGTAAATAGAGGAATTAGTAAAAATCTTGTACATGTAATATCTAGCCTATACTTAAATACATGGGCATCTGTAAGACTGGGAACCAATGGAGAAGTATCAACTCAATTTTTAACCAACATAGGGGTATGCCAGGGCTGTGTACTGGCTCCAACATTATTCTCAGTGTACTTTGATAGCCTTTAAATTAATTAAATCTTTTACCCTCTGATTCACCAAAAATTCTTAAAGGGACAATGTCAACTCCTTAGATCTCAAAGTGTCCCTAGTTTAAAAAACATATTTTATGATTGCCAAAATTCTGTAAAGATTGTTGATGTAGCTGGTAGTCTGATTCTGACTCTTATTTTCTTTAAAAAAGTGAAAAACAGACTGCCCAACATACTGGTGTTATCACAGCAAAACATATTTGTTTACATTCCTTGATCAACTCCAAATGCATCTTTCCTGGACTTGGGAACACCCACACAGCAGTCTAGCCCCTCATAATATGATGGGAGTTTAGGTGGCTACTGCCTTATAGTGACTGCACTGTGTGGGTGTGTTTCTAATGCTCAGAAAGTATGCAGTCAGAACAGAACCAGGATTGTAAACAAAAACAAGGTTGTTTATAAATATACATTACCATGCATTTCAGTTCTACTAAGCAAGGAGACAGACAAAAACAAACAGCAACATCGGTGAATTTTGGAGAGGGTAAGCAATCATAAAATGTGGGTTTTCAACTAAAAATTATATGATGAAAAACAGGTTGACAGTGTCCCTTTAAGCAAGATTGTGCTGCACTTGCCTATGCTGAGGACATTGTGGTATCTTCCTTATCCAAAAAAGGACTACAAAAAATAACAAACTAGACCTAGTCTATGAGAATCACAGAGATTACAACTTTAAGTAAACTCCAAAAAATCTGAAGTTTAAATAGTTGGTAGTAGATCAAAAACAGAAGAATATTGGCACATAGGTAGTGACAAAATGGAAACAACAACCTCCTACTGTATGTATAGTTGGGGATTCAATTTAATGTAAATTGTCATTGAGTAGTCACCTTGAAATGATGAGTGACAAATTGAAGAAGACAGTGAAGGGACTTTGAAAGATTTAACTATAAATTTGGTGGAATGTCCATTTTACCTCTACTCCAGAATATTACAGCAAAGTATCAGTCCCAACTATTATATAGAGCTGAAATTTGGGAAAGCAAAACAGCAAACAAGTTAGCATCACCCATTTATAAATTATTATGGAAAGTTATAGGTCTTGGTCAGTCCTGCCCTGCCTGCTATATAAGGGCAGAATTAGGATTATCTAACTTGAATGCACAGATTGATGCAAGGAAAATATTATTTTTAGTTAAGCCTCCTAAACTTGCCTAAAAAAAACTCTATTATATAACAATGTCTGGAGGAGAAAAATTACTGGTTTGAATTAGGATACAGAACTCAATATTGATTTTCAAACTTAGTAGAACTGTTAAACAGGTACAGTTTTACAAGCTTAAAATATTGGGCAGACAGGGGAATTCTGATTAGCTCCAAATACAGGAAATTAATTTCCAAGAAAGTTGCTAACCCTTGGAACCAGGAGGACTTAAATATAATTAAGGAAACCACATACTCCAAGTGGTTCATTAAAAATAATTATTTGTTTGGCTTTAAACCATATTTGAACATATCAGAAGATTAAGAGTTATGAGGTATGTTTGCATTATATAAATGTGAACGCTTCCCAGGCAATGTACTACAAATTAGGCATCATAAATTATCTAAAAACTTTGAAAGTTGTACCTGTTGAGTAGGTGGAATAGAAAATCTCTTGCATGTACTGTGGAAATGTTCAAGGTACAAGAAAGAAAAATTATACTGGTTGGGCCCATTTTTGAATTCTAGGTATCCAATGGATGAGGAACTGCTGACTACAATATTGATGTACACCGCTGATAACTGGACTGTAAACAGACTGGCAAAATACTTTTGTGCAATTTATATTTGGGCTGGCAGTATAGCCTAGAGGTTAGAGTAACAGGGTGTGAACAAGCTTGATACATCCTGCAGACTAGACCTGAGTTTGATTCTCACAACCTCCACTTGCATACTGTGTGACTCTGAGCAAGTCACTTAACCACCCAGTGCTCCCAGGTCACCCCTGAAAACAGGCACTTGTGCCTAGTGGACCTTACCCAGTTACCAAAAACTAAAAATAAAAAATCGGAATTAAAAGAAAGCAGGTAATGGCTCAAGTATGATATATGCTGAATCTTACAATACTGAAACTAAAAATATTCTGGGTGGAGTGAAGTTTTAAACTTATTTATACTATTTTAACCTGTCCTATGATATTGAAATAATGAAGTATGGTATGTTATGTGATTGTTCTTAAATTTGTGTAGTGTACAGTGTGTATTTCATTTTTGCTGTTTTATATTTGTTGATGGCTTTTTAAGTCAAACAATAAGGACTGGTTGAGAAGGTCTTGAAATAGAAACAACCTCCTTAAGCCTAATCCTCCTCCTGACTATCTAAGCATTTCCATGCCATAGAGAGATATTGGATATCCCTGGAGTGCAAATCTCCACACACAGCCATATACTCTCATTCTACAGTCACAGCCATCTACATGTCTTGGCAACTGGGCATATACATATTGTATCCAGCAATGCCTGCTGGATTGCTCTTTCATAACATCCACAGTGCCTGATAAAATCCACACATTTGTATTAATGCCAGTGCAGTGCTGTGGCATACATGGATGTCCAAAGGTATTTGTCACGGTAGTGATAACCTTGATAAGGTCACAAATGCCATGTTATGCTTCTAACAACTGGCCAATAAATTTACCTTAGTGAATTCTTGAAATTTTTACAGATACAATATGTGCTTTAGCTAAGGCTAGGAGTAATCAGCAAATTATGCTTGCAAAGAAATTTTTACGAAATATGTCAGCATTTGTTTTAGTCATTGCACAGCCATCCTTTTAGATAGAGGTCTGAAATTTGGCATGATTATTTGTTGTTATATGTACTAATATCATGGCATTTGAATAAGTAGTTACAGACTTATGGGAGATAAAAATCTAATACTATATTTTGAGAAATTTTGTAAAAATATTTTTCGGTCTTTAATGTGGATACATCTGGAGCTAGGTATCTGTAAATTTGCACGCATAACCTTTGTGTAACAGTCTTAGAAACTACTGAATGTGGAGAAATTTGGTTATATCTTTTCTTTAATTAATTTGCAGGGGTTCATAATTATTTTCCTAATTCAATATATAACTTCCTCATGTCCTCTGAACTTGTTGTCAATATCCCACTGCATGCAACAGTTACTTACCCCCGCTTGCTGTGATGCTTGACTATATGTCACATTCCTGTGGCCTATGCCACAGGCAGGCAAACTGCTTTACCTGCACTAGTACTGTGGTTTGGTATTGCCTCTCCAACACTACATCTACTTACTAGGAATACTAGGGAAATTTGAAGACACAAGGGGGCTCAAGGCCCATAGTTTATGTCCCCCACATATGTGGGTTAATCACACCATCAGCTGATTATCATAATAAAGTACATCAAGAGTATTTTTAAAGGTAGTTAAACTAGTACAATTGACTACTGGCTGGACTACTTTATTCTAGACCATTGGGGCTCTGATCGTGCAAAAGTGATCACTCTTGGCGGATCACGTGATGCAGAGTGCTGAGTAGATGCACTTCTGCTAAGCTTCTGCCTCCCGAATATAAAACCGTCATTTAATATCTTTAAATTTCATCTAACTCCTCTGCCTAAGAGCTTTCCTTGTCCCTGAAAAGTGTGTGCTCCTGTTTTGGGTTTCTGTGTGGTAAATGGAGGCTTACATGAAGAAAGCCCTGCAGAAACACACACACCCCCCCGCCACCCCTGAGAAGGCCTCAAAGAAATCTCAAGCCTTGAGTGGCCCAGACAAACCGGAACCTGCGTGTCAAGCTGGGGACCAAGAACCCCTAACACTTAACAGATTCTTGGAGGAATTTAAACCATTCCGGGAAGAGATGAAGGATATGGCAAAATCGACCTGAAATCCCTCTCCGGAAAGTTAGAGGAAGTCTCCACAACAGTATCGGACAACACTGCCCGAATATTTTCAATCAAGAGAAAATTGGAAAGTCTGGATCCTGAGCTCCTATTAATGAAACAAAAGCTGTCTCGACTAGAAGCAAAACTCGAAGATCTGGAAGGCCGTAGTCGGAGAAATAACGTGGTAATTCTCGGGCTCCCCAAAGGGGAAGAAGGCCAGAATACCGTAGTCTTTATCCAGAAGTTGGTAGAAAAAGTCACTGGTCCCTCTCCCTTTGGCCCAACTTATATAATAGAATGGGCCCACCGATCTTTGCTACCAAAACCCCCACCCGATTTACCTCCTTGTCCCATCATCTGGCGCTTTCTGAACTATCTGGAGAGGCAGCATTTCCTACAGAAAGTCAAGGCCCTGAAAGAAGTCAGATGGGAGAAGGTGAAGCTGAGAATTGCTCAGGATATCCCTGGCTCAGTTCGATTGAAATGGAAAGCCTTCCACCCAATTGTATCCAAGATTATAGCGGCGGGATTAAAGTTCAGGATGGGGTACCCAGCAAAATTACTAGTCTCTGTAAATGGCTCATGGCTCAGTTTCGAGGATCCTGATGCTGCGTTACTAAGCCTTAAGTCGGCATTGCCAGACTTGTTTCGGATGACCTGAGAGGGCCTCCTGATCTTCGGGATTCACTGGAAATATCAGAACAAACTGTTGTTTGGACCTTTGTGTGGACAGTGCTCTTTCAAAAGACAGATTTCACTCGAGTTTATGTTCTTTAATAGAACTGGGCTACTAGAAGAGGCTCAACTTTATTTTTAACAGGCCCTGGCCTGTTGGTGGGAATAGAGTTGCAGGGAGAGTCCTGGGGGGGGGCTCCCGTAGGGTTTGTTTTGGACTGCATCTGATATAATATCACTTGTTTAGTTTCCAGGGGGAGCACACAGGGCTAGGTCTTGGGTTATGCCGCCTGTTTAGACTTATAGGATGGGAATTCAGATTCTCGAGTGATTCCGGGCTTTCAGGGTGCCTTTGACTAGCGGGCTGGATCAGGTTATGACCGCAAGAGGGCGTGGCTCACCCATTTAATGCAGGTATGGTCATCCAACCTTGAGAGGGACCGCTTTCATTTATTATGTCATTCTGGTTTTGTAGGGGGGGCTTCTCAGAGCTAGGGGTCTGCAACCTCTAGGTAGTTACTCCCACGGTTTTCCCATCTCTGGATCTTGTTTCACTTCTCATCCGGATTTGTTTTTTCATGTTCTCATCTCGATGATGGGCTCACCCCTCCATGTTTATTTTCACTCTGGCTTTGGTTCACGATGTAGTTCCCTATGGGGAACAAACATTTTTCAACTCCCTCTCAAGACTCGTGTGATGTTTTGTCACATTCACATTATGGCATCTAGTTCTATTTTTGTCTCTCGTTCATTAGTGGACTCACTAGCAGATGTTCACAGGCACTGGAAGCCTGATACCGCTCGTTAGACATTAAGCCCTCATTAATGCAGCTTATTGATTGCCTTGTATTTTGAGCTATGAGGGTGATCATTAGCAGGGGATACGTTCGGGGGGTGGGAGGGGAAGGATAAGATCCAGTGCTGTGCTAAGCGTTGCTGCGACAGTGTGAGGGAGCTGGGGGAGGGTTATGTGTCCTTGTTGGGGGTGGGGGTAGTGGTGGGTTTAAACTAGGGCTTCTTGTGGGGGGCTGGGGTGGCAGGAGTGCCTTACAGCAGCAACGGGGGGATTAGATTATTTGTGTTACACACCCAGAGTGCAAGGCTGAATCTAGTACCCTTAGAAGTCTCTAGTAGATGGCCAAGGAGGTGACATTTGCAATGTGGAACGTTAAGAGGATCAGGAAAAAATCTAAACAATACCAGGTTCTCAAACACTTAAGTCTTTTATGTACTCAGGTTACTTTTCTACAGGAATCGCACCTATTAGAAACAGAAGCCTCACAAGTGAGGAGGCAGCAAGTGGGGACGGTGTATGAGGCACAAGGCTCCTCAAACAGCTGTGGGGTTATGATTATTAGTATCAGGGGCATTCCCTTTGTCCCAACTCATACTATCAGGGATCCCGAGGGTAGGTTCATTTTAGTTATAGGTACTCTCTGGTCAATACCTCTGCTATTGGGCAGCATATATGGTCCCAATGCTGATGACCCCGCTTATTTCATGAGACTCATAAATTTAATCCTGCCTTTCCTGCCCATAAGGATTATCCTGGGGGCGACTTCAACCAAGTTGCAGACTCAAACCTTGATAGGTCGGGAGGTGCATCGGGGATCTCCCCGGGTCAGAGGGCTTTTAGAGAATTATTGGATCAATGCGGGCTCTGTGATGTCTGGCGTGTCCTAAATCCTGATTCCAAGGAGTTCACATTCAGGTCTTTGGCACATGGTTCACAGTCCCATATTGACTACATATTCATT
Organism: Neoceratodus forsteri; assembly: GCA_016271365.2. Classification (NCBI taxonomy): domain Eukaryota; kingdom Metazoa; phylum Chordata; order Ceratodontiformes; family Ceratodontidae; genus Neoceratodus; species Neoceratodus forsteri. The sequence goes on from CM057454.1 coordinate 26,440,379, forward strand.
TCTCAGACTCTCCTGCCCGGGGTTAGGTCCTCGTCGATACAGCCTGGCCCTGTCTTCAATCACTCTCTGGTGCTGTGTGATCTCTCAATTCAGGATGTGGCAAAGAGAGAAACATGATGGAAGCTTAATGATCAACTGCTTAAGGATTCTAATTATTGTAATACCATAAGGGAGCACATTGAGGCCTTTTTCCTGTCCAACCCTTTGAATAGTGCAAAACCAGATATTATATGGGGGGCCTTCAAGGCTTACATGAGAGGAGTTCTTATTGGCCTCTCGGTGGCTAGGAAAAGAGTTAGGGAGAGAGAATTACTGTCCTTGTTATCCCAAATTCGGGTTCTTGAATCCAAGGTCTCAGTTAACTCCTCAGAGGAGGACAAGGCGAGGCTCCTAGGGTTGAGAGACAAATACTTAGAACTACTCTAGGAAAAGGCGTAGTTAGCTATCATACACACCAAAGCTAGTTATACTGACCAAGGTGAGAAGGCAGGGTGCCTTTTGGCACTTCACATTAAACAACAAGAATCAGCTAGATTTATCCCTTCAATCAAGGCTTCTGTAGATGGGTCTCTGAAAACATCTCCCACTGAGATTGTTCAAGAGTTCGCAGCATACTACAAATTGCTTTACGGGGACATGGAGCACTCCCCCAGCCCAGTAAGCATGGAGAAGTATCTGATGGACTCACATCTACCCTCCCTCCCAGTACATTACATAGACTCTCTGGTCTCTCCCATAACTCGGGAGGAAATCTCCAAGGTTATCAGTGGTTTACCCTCGGATAAGACTCCTGGACCTGATGGATTCTCCTCCCTCTTCTATAAAACATTTTGGGAACTTCTATTGCCAATACTTAATAGTTTATTTCAGCACATCTTATCCGGGACAAAGGTTGATTGCCATCTCTTTGAAGCCTTGATAGTGCTTCTCCCCAAGCCAGATAAGGACCCTGAGCTTGTCCAGAGCTACGGGCCTATATCCCTCCTAAATCAGGATATCAAGATCCTCTCAAAGATTTTAGCTAACAGGTTATCTGTGGTGCTCCCCGAGTTAATAGGTATGAATCAGGTAGGTTTCATGAAGGGACGCTCTTCAGCGAATCATTTGCGTACATTATCCCATGTCTTCTCGGCTTCCAGAGATGCTGACTTCCCTGCAGGCTTGGTCTCTTTGGATGCCAAGAAGGCATTTTACCAGGTGAATTGGAGTTTTCTCTTCAAGGTATTGAGTGCCTTTAAATTTCCTCCGGTATTCATTTCCTGGGTTGCTGCATTATATAAATCCCCTACAGCAAGAATTTCAGCTAATGGGGCCTTCTCAAACTACTTCTCACTTCATTCAGACACTAGGCAGGGTTGCCCCCTATCATCTCTCTTGTTTAACTTATATCTGGAACCCCTCATCCAAAACATTCTCCAAAATATTTCTATGCAAGGTATCAGAGTTGGGCATCACAAGATTAAACTCACTGCGTACGCAGATGGTTTGCTGATATATCTCTCCCATCCAGTCTCTTCAATACCACCCTTACTGAATGAAATAGCCAGGTTCAGCGTGCTATCCAACTACAAGCTGAATGCTAGTAAATCCTTATTTTTCCCATTAAACCACAAGGTATTTAAGGACGATATTTGCCCCCTAGGTTTAGGTTGGACTCCTAGAGTAATCAAATATCTGGGCATAAAGCTATCCCGTAACCCCTTAATGTGGGTCAAAGAAAATCTGGATTCTCTTTCACAGGTTATTATTCATGACCTTGACAGATGGGCTAAACTTCCAATATCATTATGAGGCAGGATTAACATTATTAAGATGAATGTATTTCCTATAATTTATTACCCTCTATCCCTTCTCAACTCTTTTATTCCCATACGCTGGTTAAAGAAACTGCACAGTATATTTACCAGATTTATCTGGGCAGATAAATATCCCCGGTTGGCCTATCATAAACTAGCTGCCCCAAAATCTATGGGGGGGCTGAGGATTCCCCATATGGCACTATACTACTGGGCAAGTCATCTAGCAAATTGTCTGAGATGGATCTCCCCAGGCCCTGAAACGACACATCCGGTATGGCTTAAGATTGAGTTAGATGCAATTAAAACTAAACGCCTGTATCCCTCAAACTTATCATGTAAGGATGGCCAAATGCACCACAATAAGTACCTCTTTAACAGTTTATACACAATTATGTTTATTTCTTCACTATTCCCCTCAGACTGATTTAGCTCAGTCTATTTGGAATTCCCCATCTTTCACTCTTAGTGGAAAGTGGATTCCTTCTAACTGGTTGCCTCAACTAGGTGATGGAAAACTGCTTTCCCATGTAGATGGGGAAGGGCACTGGTTGTCCTCAGGTGGAATTATTGATAAGTTCCTTATTCCGGTCTCATCTCATTTTAAAGTTATGAAGTTGACACCTTCTCACTGTAGCCCTAGGGAACTCTCCCCCCTCCCAGAAGGTATCACCTCTGATTCCTGAAATCTCCCTATTGTCCGGATCTTCAGGCATAGTATCTAAGCTATACAGGGTATTGTACTATAAAAAATATGGGGACACCTTTGGACCTACTAGTTTCTGGATCTCACTCCTCCCTTAATACCAGTTGGACTGGCAATCTCTATGGAGATCCTGTCATAAGTATGTTTCCCAAGATAGGCTGTGTCTCATGCAATACCACATTCTACATAACATGTATTGTACCCCCATTAAATTAAAAAAATGGGGTTTCTCGAACTCCAGTACATGTACTAAGTGCTTGCAAGAAGAGGGTACTCTCTTGCATATGTTCTGGTCCTGTCCCAAAGTTTCTTCCTTATGGAATTTGATCAAGATGTCTCTTGATCCCCTACTGGGCCTACAAGAGTATTTCACCCTGGAGGTGTGTCTTCTAGGGGATATGTCCCTGGTCAGTGCTAGAATTAGGAAATACCATATTTCTATGGTTGAGCTCTCAGTTAAGAAACTTATACAACGTCATTGGAAGGAACAATTGGCTCCCTCCCTCCTTCCAGGAATGGTTACATGAAATCATTGCTAACCTTCGAACAGAGAAGGCAATTGCAAGTCTTCATAACAGACTAGAGGCATACAGTAAGATATGGGATCCCCTTCATTCCTTACTATTGCTACCTCACTGAAGTTATATCACTTTCTGGTTCTACCCATATGTACCATTGAATCACACACTGCACATTAGGGCGATTAGATTTTGTTGCTGCTGTAAGGGGGATGGGGTGGGAGGGTTGGCGGGCAGTTCTCACTGTTCAATGTGCTATGTCACACCCCGACTTGCTGTAACTGCCCTTTATAATGGAAATGTATTAATAAAGTTTAAATTGTAAAAAAAAAAGTGATCACTCTTTACTGTCGCAGTCTGTTATATACAAATTTTTTTGCTGTGAGAACACAAATGACATCTTGCGTTACTGAACTGTAAATTATATTCATTCATTTGTTCAATGTTCTGAGATAACTTGTATAATAACAGCAGATCGCCCCTTTGTCTTCAAGCCTCCAGGGAATGTAAACCGGTCTTAAGTAGTCTAGTTGGATAATCAAAGTATTTTAATCTAGTAACATGTTTAGTAATTGACCTCTGGACCCCTTCCACTATCTTAATATCCTTAAGCAGATACAGTGTCCAAAACTGTGATCCATAATCTAGAATGGGCCGCACATAAGTGGTGTAGAGAGGTAAAATAAGTTGCTCTGTCTTATTCACAAATGAACATTTGATCTTGGTAACCATAGACTGAGCAGATTTAGCAATTCTCAAGCAATGATTAGAAGAGGAAAGGGAATCGTTTACTATTATACTCAAATCCCATACATTTAGGACTGTCTTTAATATTGTTTGTTCTACTATATATGAATAATGTGGGTTATTTCTACCTATGAGAAGTACAGCACATTTGTCTGTGTTAAAAAACATCTCATTTTCCTTTGCCCACATCTGAATTTTGGCTAAGTCAGAAACTAAAGATAAATGTTTGTGTATATTATTCACCTCTCTGCGTAATTTTGTATTGTCTGCAAACTTACTGATTATGTTCTCAATATTTGTGTCCATATCCTGTATATAAATGCTAAAGAGTGTAGGTCCAAAGACCATTCCCTGGGGAACATCACTACCCACCAAACCTTCATCAGAAATAATATCATTAATACAAACTTTTTGTTTCCTGTTAAGTAACCAGTTATAGAGCCACCTGATTATGTCACTGTTAACCTGTAACTTAATGAGTTTATTAATCAATTTTTCATGAACTACTCTGTCAAATGCTTTTGAAAAATCAAGCAATATTACATCAGATGAATGACCATTATCAGGACTTTTACTGATATTATCATAAAACGTAATCAAGTTAGTGGTACAGGACCTTTCCTTTGTAAAACAGTGTTTTTTTTTTTGTCTTTTGTTCCTGAATGTTCTAAGTGTAATTCAAGTCTGGTTTTGGTGAAAGAGATTAATTGTAACAGGTTGGCAACGTAAGAGGCTGGATGTTATGCAAATAGTACTGATTATATGTGAGTTTTACCATTGCATTATGGGAGGGCTTGCCCAAGGTTTAATGTGGGAATAGCTCCTCCCACAACCTCCTTATAAGCCCTCCTCTGGCACACCTCCCTTACTTAGGGAGTGTTTTCCCGAGTGCCTGTGTGGCTTGTGTGGCTGTTCCTGGCCTGTCTGCTGCCTGGTTTGCCTTGTTCTCCTCCTTCTCTCCACCCTCCTGTCCCGTGTTCTGTTTGTTCATTTTGTTTTTTTGCCTACTACTACCAGGTACATGCTGCCATCCAGACCGGATTCTTACCTGAGCCTGTGGATGCCTTTGCGGTCTTGAAGTAGGCTTCTTCCCTTTTCTGCTCTCCTTCCCATTTCCCTTTGGGTCACCCACTCTTCTTCCCGCATGTTGCCAGGAGTTTTGTTGTTCACCCATACCGTCAATAAGGCTACATCTCCACGTTGCATTGGGGGAGACCACGCTATTGCCTTACCACTCGCGCTCTAGTGCATAGCAACAGGGACTCATAGGCTACATCAACCCATTCACATCTCCACTTCTGGAAGCAGTTGAGTATTGTTTGACTCATACTACAGAGTTTATTTACCACTTCCTACACTTTAATGGGCTGCATTTATTCCTTACCCAGACGTTGAACTGCCAACTTGCTGTCTTGTATATGTCTCATAATGCATCCTGTACTCATATGAGATGCTCTGTTTTTTCACTCAGTTGTTCCACCACCTCAACTCCTCTCAAACATTGCTTGTGGCAGCCCCTCCGCTTACTTCTCTACATGGACATTCTCTGTACTATCCCTTCCTTCACATCTGGTATCCCAATACTATTCCACTCACAGGTGCCATTGTTAAATTATTTGCTACTATATTTCTTGCATACTTATTGTTTTCTACCTGCTAGTTGCTAATAGAGCCAAGGTGCACTTTCCTCAGAGTGCTGTGCCTCCCACTAGGATTTCAGCTGGAACTCTTCTTGAATAACGTAACTTCATACAAAATGCTGTACTTCACCTTACACAAGGCCTAGTCTCTCAATCCTTCCATTTACTATTAGCCATTTTGCTACATCATCATTAGCAAACCATACCTCATAACAGTCAGGGACCATCCATCAAGGCCCCTCCTAATCCCATTATTGTATACTATCCCTCGCTTTCAGCCTGACTTCACCCATGCTTCATTCCTCTCTAACTACCTTTGCTCTTCTTCAAGCACATGTACTGCCATTCTTTGCTGTCTGTCCGTTCTGTTCATGTCTCTTTCACATCTTGCTACAATACTCCTTTCCGACCATTTTCCATCATTAATATTGTCTATTTTATCCTTGCAGCAGTCTAGTGCTTCATTCAGCCCATACCAGCAGTTTCTTCAGGTCTCCATTCCTAACTCGCACTTTCTGAAGTGCTGAGCAAGGGTAGGCTTCCCCTGTCTACCGGGGGTTGGATTCCATTTCACTACTACCTCAATCAGTCCTAGTTCCTTACTGGCACCTGCTCGACTTGACATTATATGCTATGATTCATATACTTCATTCATAAACATATTCATGCACGAAAGAGGGAATAATTCCTACTCAGTCTGCTTCCTGTACTTGTCCCCTTTCATATACAGGTTACAACGATTACATTCAACTACTCGCTGATGTCTAGACATTTGGGCCTACCATAGATGTTCCTCTGCCATCAGGCAATCTCAAAGGTACTTCAGCACCTGTTGTGCCTCCTGAAGCTCCTCTTACCACCCATCGAAAATGACATGCAAAGGCCAAGTATTCTATAACTGATTGGACAGTATCTCATCTTATGGCTGAACTAAAAAAATGTGGCATTCCTTTCTCTTCATCAGAAAAAAAAGTAAGAACTACACAACCTTTTCATTGCTTCACAAGCCAGTCCTATTCATCCCCGCATTCCTTCCTCCAGCAGTGAGCCTACTCCTTCATCTACCCTATCAGACATTTGCAACTTTATGGCACAGATTTCCACCTCTGTATCCTTACTGGATCCTTGAATGACTGCCATCGAGAATTGTCTGCCTTAGAATTCCCAGAATTCCAGTCCTTCTGATTCTCCTGGACCAACTATTCCTTTACCTCCAGCTCCAACTCCAATTATTCCAGCACCTGCATCTCCTCCTGTTCCACCAGTACCTACTCCTGACCCATCACTGCCATTGGGTAGGTTTTCTGCAATGCCATCTCCTATTATTACTCCAGTTCACTTAATTCCAGCTCATCTTCATAGGGAAATCATAGACAGAAAGGATATTAACTTGGCTTCTCTTTTGATTACATCTCAAGATCTAGCTGAAAATTGCATAGTCTCCTGTGGTGATGTCTCCATAGTTCTGAAGTCCAAAGACTCCAGACTTCTTCGTAAATTGACTTTATTAGAATTTGTTCTAGCCTTTAGTATCTGTAGGGACATTCTATACTCCACTTTTCCAGCTAGATGTGACGATCTCTATGCCTACTTATATCTCATTACAGATCTGAGTGTACGCTATGGTGGAACTTATTTTTATGATTACCAAAAATCCTTTTCCACCAAGGCAGCAGCCTCCCTTCAACATTATGCCCTTAAACTCAACTGGGCCATTATAGATACTGAATTATTTTGCAGACACTTTGCCAGCCAATGTGCTTATTAATGTGGATCATTTAATAATTTTGCTCCCCTGTGTTCCTTGTCTGCTTCCTCATCAGTTACTTCATCCTCCTATCAACAACATCCAGAAAGACAAACTGCATCTTCCTCTACTGCAGGTCCCAGAATACTGTGTACTTTTTCGAACCCCACAGCTAAGGTAGATATACATGGTCGCCCTATTAAATATGTCGGAGGAAAGCCAGTTTGTAATAATTTCAGTGAGTCAGGCTGCCCTTTACATGGCTGTACTACGTTTCATGTCTGTACCTACTGTGGAGAAGCTAAAGCAAGATACATTTGCCCTGAGGTACTGAAATGTCCTCTATGACTATCGAACCAGCCTTCCACACCTATCAATATTTATGTCATTACCAGACTGCTGAAACCTATCCTTTCCCTGTAATTGCTCACCATCTTATTTCTGGATTTACCCATGGATTCCACACCGGACTTTCAGTACATCCTGCTGACTCGACCATCTGCACAAATCTCCGGTTGGCGACAGCAGAACCTTCCATCACTACTCAATTGATCCAGACCAAACTAGACAAGGGATTTATTATAGGTCAGTTCTCTACTCTTCCCTTCTCTGTCTTCAGGATTAGCCCTATTGGCATTGCTACTAGAAAATTCTCCAGTAAAAAGAGACTGATCATCGATCTTTCAGCCCCTCACCATTCCCCAGTACCTAGCATTAACTCACTTATTCTTTCTGACAAGTACTCACTTTCTTATTCCAGAATAGATGATGCTACTGCTGTTATAAAATGATTTGGAGCAGGGTTGTAGCTTGCTAAAGTGGACATCACAGATGCATTTAAACTTCTTCCCATCCATCCATCCATCCATCGTTATGGCACCTGTACAGGACTCAATGGCAAAACCAGTTTCACTTTGCTACTCGCCTGATGTTTGGCTGTAAAAGTAGCCCCAAACTATTCGACCTGTTCACTGAATTCCTGTGCTGGGTCCTCCTTAATGTCTGCCATCATCCTTCTGTGATTCATCTCCTAGACGATTTTCTTCTCATTGACCCTCCAACTGTGAGCCCTGCTGCCGGCATTACAGCCTTAATCAATATCTTCTCTGAACTGTCAGTTCCCCTTTCAAATGAAAAAACTATAGGCCTGTCTCCTCCTTGGAATTTCTCGGCATTATAGTGGATTCAATAGCCATGGAAATTTGACTACCGTTGGACAAACTGCATCGCATTCGTCATCTCATAGATTCCTTTGCCTCCAAATCTAGCTGTACTCAACGTGAACTGTTGTAACTTTTGGGATACTTCCATTTTGCTATGAGAATAATACCTCAGGGTTGGTCATTTACCTCATATCTCCTTACACTGGCGCACTCCGTAACTAGTTTACATCATCGCAATACCATTTCAGCTGCCGCAAGATCTGACCTTGCTATGTGGGCTCTATTCCTTTCAACCTGGTCCAATTGTTCCATGTTCTACTCTGATCCTTCACCAGATTAGAATCTATATGGACACCACTCCAAATCATGGATATGCTGTTATATTTGGTTCAGCCTTGATTGCCCCTCCCCATGGCCTAAGGAAGCACTTTCTCTCCCTGCATTTTCAACATCATCTTCCTTGTTCAAAATCTTCCCAGTCATTGCTGCTACATACACATGGGGATCCCAATGGTCATTCCAAATTCTTTCTGTATTGATAGACACTGCAGCCACAGCCACTGCTGACATAATTTCAAAGGGCAGGTCATCATCCTTCATCATTATGATGTTTCTACGAAGACTGACTTGGCTCTCTCTTTTTCACCATTTTATTGTGCAATGCTTTCATTTGTCAGGCTATAATAATAAAGCCACTGATGTGCTATCTCATTTTCAATTTCAGAAGTTTAGATGCCTTTGCCTGACAGCAGACCATTATATGACCCAACCTCCAGCATTCTCAGATCTCATCTTGATGTAACATATTATCGTCTTCAAGCTTCCTCCCTTATTTGGAATACCTTAGCTCCATTAATGAGATCTGCATATCTCACCACTTGGAAATGATTCACAGCATTTTGCAGCCCCTCATCTTCCACATTGCCAGCAGAGAATAGACAACATTCTTGCCTTCATCACCTTCTGTCATCAAACTCTCAAGTTGACCTATGGAACTATCGAACAGTACATCTCCAGAATACAATTTTGCCTCTCACAAAATACAACCTCAGCCCCTTCTTTATTTGGCAATTCCTCTATCAAGCTGATAATGTTAAAACTACACAGAATGTCTCCTCCTTCTGTTTCTCATTGCCTGCCTCTAGATGGACCTATCATCAGGAAATTAATCGATGTTCTGAAAACCCCAGCATTTCGATCCTCTCACCACTCTCATAACTTCCAGTGGAATATGTATGGCATTTTTTGGATTCTTACATCCAGGGGAATTTACCATCCCTTCATCCTCATCAGCTAATTTCCTTAAAGTATTTAGTTTGACCAAGTCCAATGACCATTTCAGTCTTCTCATTCCTTGTTCAAAAACAGACAGATGACATCAAGGAGTATCAATCCAATACTTTTCTTCTGATGACACCTATAATCCTGTCTCTTATCTAGATGCTTTACAAAACTTTCATCACCATTCACATCCATCTTCACTATTACTCCTCACAAACCAAAGACAACCCATGACAACTGCTTGATTCATGACCAATGTCAGACATTTACTTCAAAGACTAGGCTGTGTGCCTCAGTCTTATACTGGCCATTCCTTCAGGATAGGAGCAGCGACTTAGGCATCCAGGCATAACATCCCACAACACATCATCAAATGACTAGGATGATGGATGTCTTCAGCATTCGAGATCTACATTCCCCATCCAGATCAAGAACTTTATGCTGCTTTTAGGGTACTCTCCTCTTAGCACGCCCAGAGGATGGGCAGAAAGATAGCCATGAGTCCTCAGAGGTTTTCTCCACCTGGAGATTTTTCCTCCCCTGAGTTCTAAAGGTCACACTCTCTGTGAGTTGCAGGAGGTATCTTTTTGGGCCTTCTATTCCCTACAACTAATACCTACAGCAAAAATCAAAAGAGACCTAGAAGTAATTATATCAGATGACCTAAAGGTGGGCAAGCAATGTGAGAAGGCAGTGAGGAGGGCTGGTAGGATACTGGGATGCACAGGGAGAGGCATCAACAGTAGAAAACAGGAAGTTGTTATCCCTCTCTACAGACAGTTAGTGAGACCCTATCTGGAGTACTGCATGCAATTCTGGAGACCCCATCTCTGCAAAGACATAGAGTGGAAGCTGTTCAGAGGAGGGCAACCAAAATGGTGCAAGGTCTGCACCAGAAGACATACAAGGAGTGACTAAAGCAGCTTAATATGTATACCCTTGAGGAAAGTAAGGGGGGGTCATGATAGAAACTTTCAAGTATCTCAAAGGAATTAACAAGGTACAACAGGGTAGTATCTTTCAGAAGAAGAGATGTGCAAGAACAAGGGGGCACAATTTGAAGATAGAGGGGGTATGGCTCAGAGGTAATGTTAGAAAGTATTTTTTCATAGAGAGAGTTGTGGATGCATGAAAAAGCCTTCCTGAGAAGGTTGTGGAGTCAGAAACAGTGGGAGAATTCAAGAATGCATGGGACAGGCATAAGGCAATTCTAGTGGGGGGCAGGAGGAAGTAAGCTGTTGCTTAACTAAAATCTGCAGCTTATCCATCAGGTAGGGAAATGGGCAGACTGGGTTGGCCAAGCGGTCCTTATCTGCCATCAAATTCTATGTTTCTATGTTTTCTAAACATTGAATGGGAGGGCTTGCCTGAGGTTCAATGTGGGAATAGCTCCTCCTACAGTCTCCTTATAAGCCCACCTCTAACACACCTCCCTTACTGAGGGAGTGTTTTGATCCACTTCCATTCCCTCCTCCTTCTTCTGCGCTCTTCTCACCCTTGCTCCTGGGCCTTCTAGTCCCTATAACTAATACCTACATACCTACTACTCAAGGGTGGGAATAGAGTAAAGCCACAAAAAGAACCATAAATTACATAAGCACTAAAACATCCATCTTTCCTCATTGCTATTCCTCAAACATTGAACAACTGTGCTAAGGTCTGTATCCTGCTAAGATTCATCCTGGACTGAGGGACCTGGGTATAGGGGAAAAACTGCTGGGGTGGGTCAAGAGCTGGCTGTAGGACAGGAAACAGAGAGTGGTGGTAGGAGGGGAACAATTCAAACCTAGGCCTGTAACCAGTGGGGTCCCATGGGGCTCAGTACTCAGACCTCGGATCTATACTGTTCAACATCATTATTGGTGACATAGAAGAGGGAGTCAAAAGTAAAATCTGCCTATTGCAGATGACACAATGTTCTGTGGGAGGGTGGACACAGTGGAGGGGAGACAAGAGTTAAGGGAAGATCTGGCTAGGCCACAGAAATGATTGGACATCTGGCAGCTGGGAATCAATGCTAAGAAATGTAAGGTGATACACCTGGGAACTTGGAACCCAGGGGCAAGCTACTGGCTTGGGGGAGTACAGGTGACCATCTCAGAGCAGGAAAAGGATCTTGGAGTGTTGGTCAGTGGTGGCATGAAACACTCTATGCAGTGCCGTAATGCTGCAGCCAAAGCTAATAAAATGCTGGGCTGCATCACCAGAGGAATCACCTCTGGGAGGGAGGAACCTATTCTGCCACTTTCCAGGTCACTGGTGAGACCACACCTGAAATAGTGCACAGTTCTGGTGCCGTTATCTGAAGAAGGATATCAAATTACTGGAGAGTGTCCAGCAATGGGCAACAAAAATGATCCAGAGCATGAAGGACAAAACATATGAGGGGAGGCTGAAGAAGCTCAACATGTACTCCATGGAAGACAGAAAATAAAGGGGGGACATGATAGAAACCTTCAACTAGTGTGAGGTAGATTTAAGAAGGAAATGAGGAGGTACTTTTGCACTGAAAAGGTGGTGACAGGGTGGAACAAGTAGATGGAGGAGGCAGTTACAGCAAATACAGTGGCCTGTTTCAAGGGGGGGTGGGACAGGGTGAAAAGAAAATTAGAATGGGAGGAATCAGTACTGAGAAGTGGAAGAGGGAGAGTAATGGGGTTGGGGATGCCTCCAAGAGGAACGGGAAGGGGGGGCAGCTCCAGGGAACTAGACTGAGCTGCACACTCGAGCAGACCTGATAGACCAATATGGCCTGTTTCTGCTGGCGATTTCGTATAATTGTATGTACTGACTATGAGGTAATTCACCTCCATTCCAGTTTTGGCCATGCCTATCTACTCCTACTGCCGGTAACAAAAAGACTGCTTTTGCACATGCCAAGCAAACTCAAAAATCACACCTTACAAGAGAGGAAAACCTCCAGCAGATGTAGCAACCAGCTCAGGGGCATGCACCACATCCTCATCTCCTGCCTGCACTTCTAGGTTTGTCCCCCTTCTACTTTAAGGCTATTTCCCTAAAGGAAACCTATAAGCTCCTAAGGACTCTCCCTAACCGTGGCAGCCCTGGCTCAGACAGCTTCTCCCCTGTCATGCTAAAGTTAGTCTCCCCTGCTATCTCTAAACCTCTCACTTTTATCTTCAACTTGGCCCTTTCCACTTCCTTCATGCTTGACCCCTTGAAATCAGCTAACATGGTACCCATTTTTAAAGCCAGAAACCCTCTCTCCTCTAACAGTTATCAAACCATATCAATACTACCTCACCTTAGTAAGCTTCTCGAGAAGGTCGTCTATCACCAATAGTCTGAACATCTCAGGAAATACAACCTTCTGTGCAACCAGTAGCATGGTTTTTGCAAAAATCACAGCACCATGACAGCCCTTGCTCTATTCACTGATCATGTCATTTGTAACATGGACTGAGGTAATGTGACTGGAGTCATTTTTGTCGACCTGTCCAAGGTGTTTGATATGGTAAACTATGCCTTCCTGTTGTCCAAATTACCCCTGCTTGGCTGCTCCCCCGAGACCATGAACTGGTTTCGGAGCTACCTCTTCGACCTCTCCCACATTTTGCACATTAGCTCCACCACATCTCCTGCTCTATCTGTCAGTACAGGAGACCCCCAGGGCTCCATTCTAGGACCCCTTTTCTTTTCTATCTTTATAAATATCCTCCCCTCTGACAGCCTTAACTGACACTACCTCTTCTATGCGGGAGATCTTGTCCTGTTCCATAGTGAAAAATCCCTCCCCAATATGTCCACCGTCCTCACACATAACTACTGCTCAGCCAACAGGTGGTCCACATTCAACCTGCTGTTAGTAAATGAGGAAAAAAAAACAAAGGTTATGCTGTTTGGGTCCAAACCCTACCTTGCTAAGGCACAAAAGACAAACTCCTCCCTCCATGTTTTTTCTCTGGATGGTCCTGCCCTTGAGAATGTCCCCTACTTTAAATACTTTGGGGTAATGCTGGACCCTTCCTTCTCCTTTGCTGAACACATTAACCTGGCTGTTCATAGAGTGAATCAGAAACTTGTGGTACCCAATAAAATCCAACACTATTTATCTAAGGAGGCCCACCTGGCTATCACTGTTGGAAAACTCCTTCCCATCCAGGCCAGTTGGGCAGTCAAGTTGCAGTAATGTGGTAAACCGCTTACTGCCACCTTAACTCTTGCCACCTATGTCTCTCAACCATTGCCTAGTTGGTTCTCTGCTTCTAGGTACCTGTCAACTCTACTTAATGATGCAATTGTCAAGTGGATAGTCACTGAAAATTTTCACTGTACTGTACCAACAGCACTGTGTCCAACTGTGCCAGTCAAAATAGCGCACGCAAGGTGCGCATGGCAAAAAAGGTGCCAATTCTTTTTGTGCAGGGGGCAAATACTGCAATGTGGGGGCTCTACCCCTCACACCTCCCCCCGTCTTATAGATTCTCACTTCAGGGGGGAGGGGCTTGTTGGGAAAGTTAAAAAGTGTGGGGCCATGGCAACACTGTTGCTGTGGCCCTGAAAAAAAACCAAGTCCTGATGCTGCCAAAAAGCTGGAGACCAGGATTAGAACCCTCGTCTCCATTGCTGCTGACCAGCTACCAGATCAGTGGTGCCATTTTCCTTTTTCAGGACTACAGGCAGCAACCAGGAGAGTGCTTATAGCTAGCGCTGTAAATCCCTGGTTGCTGTCCTTTTCAACACTTACCAGACTAGCGCCGTATAGTGCGGCGCTATTCTGGTAATGCTAATCTAACCAGGTACTGTAATAACTGTACTCCTTGCTAATTATATACCATGCACTTGAATAGTTCATAATTCCATGATTGTATGTACTTGTTCTTTATAAATCCTTGTACATCACTGTGTATGTAACTGGTATTTAGGTTTGTATTTGTCAAGTTGCTTATCTCTTATTTCTCAACCAGTATTTCATGTACTATACTGATTGTATTCTTTGTAAAGATGTCACGTTTATATATGTATGTATGTATTCCTTGTCCTTGCTGTGCCACTCCTGTGCCCTGGGTCATGCCTGAAAACGGTCATTTGGATCAGTGTACTTACCCGGTAACCAAAGTCATAAATAAATAAATAATACAATCTAATATGGAATGAAAAGGCATGATTACAACATTTCAGGTGTATTTTGGAAAGCTGCTTTAAAGGGCTGAATTTAGAAGAGAAAAGGTCTGAGAGCCAATTCAAGATTTAGCATATTAGCTCCATGTTTTAGGCAGATCAATGGGCCATATGCAGCTTATTAACTTTCACCCCCCCCACATAACCAAACCTGAAGTGCTGAATGTTAATAAGCTCCTCAAACCTCTGTTCTAATAGACTCATTTGCTGTAAAACAAACACAAAAAAAGAAACACAGCTAGTTAACAAAAGAGATGTTGCTGAGAGGGTTGTATTGTAATAAAAAACAGGAAGGATGGCGGTACACCAGGGTGCTCGGTTTACAGAGTTGTGATGATGCTAGTTCCTCAACAGTCCACAGCATGCCTGTTTTTTGTATACTTGTATTTTTATTAGACTGTGCATGTGCACCTGCATTTAAAAAAAAAAATTACCTGCATCTGGTGAGTGTGAGCCATGGTATGTTCTTATACCCTATCTGGCCTAGTCAACCTCTTCCTTACATAGTCAGGGCATACAATCTATCATATGATCAATATTAAAGCTAACAAGATGTGGGATGCACTGAGCTTGTGTCTGAAAAGGGCTTCCTTTATAAAAAGTAAGGGTCCAACTTACAAAAAGGCACAGGAGACACACTAATCACATGTATCTGGACACATTTTATTTATTTAGTTACTTATTTATTTATTATCTTGGAGTAATACCTTTGAGCTAGAAGCTCATTTACAAAGGTTCCACGTTATAACAAAATACGATTACAGGAGAAGACAGACAAAATAGAATACAAATGTAGAGTACATGGTAGGATACACTTTTGAATACATATTGGGGGTTTAAGGTTAGTAAACAGAATAATAAACATAACGGTTACTATAATTTCAGCAGCAGTCTGAAGCAGCAGCCAAGTTTGACATTGTTAGGCTAAATTGCTTACACAATAAGTCAGACATTTAGGTAGATGCAGTTTCAGCAGTGGTCAATAAAGCAGTTTAGTATGACTTTGTCAGGCTGGGGAAAGGGGAGAGGGGGGTACTTTTCAGGGTTATGAGGGGTAACTAAATTAGGAGAGGGTAATGCCAGGATAAGTGAGCTAACTAGGTATGACGGTTGCAAATAATTAAGGTAGTAAGGTGTTGGAGGAGTTTTTTCTTAAAAGGTCCTATTTTTGTCTTGTTAGTAATATTAGCTCCACAACACTGGAATCAACCACATCTGAGTGAATTATCAGCACTTGTTCTCCCCACAGCATGTGTGTGGAGGAGTGGGCTGGGGCTGCGACAGTCCAAGGGGAAGAGTAGTGCCAGATGCAAGGCATCCAACTAAATGCCTGGGTCAGCAACAGAAAAACTGAATGCCTCAGTCAACACCAGAGCAGATACTCTGCTTTGTACACAGTAAGGTGTTTTAGGATACAGCAGTCTTCTCATGATTGCTGTATTCCCATACAGTTAGAAGTTGAAATAAAAAATAAAATTAAAAAAAATTCACTCTATACTTCAGGTGCAACATGCTATATTTGAAGGCTGGAAGTAACAGTCAGGGATCATTTAGGCTCCATAGAAAGCCAGGAGCACTGTGCTGAGAAAACAGATAAGCATTGCTGCAGACTACCCCTGGTGTAGCATTGGTGCCCTCCATACAGCTTTTGCACATCAGAAGAATTCATCTGCATTGCATCAATCTCAAGCCCACCCTTGTACCTGCCCCTTACCTGACCACACCCATAGAGGTGTAGGTGGAGTGGAAGTCAAGTGTATGGATGGAGAAACATGAGGTGCATCTCACTCTCTGGTTGCCACAGAGTTCCCCATATGTGCAAATGGGACACTCTGTGGCCTTTGACATCCCTGAGCACCTCAAGGCATCAAGACCCTTTTGTGAACCAGGCCCTTAGGCAAAGTTTGCTGAAATGGCAAATCTTGCATCAGTTCTCTTTTTAAAGGTTCATGGCTACTGTTTGATAGACTATTAGCCTAAACCACTGAGATAGTACTAACTCTTGAAGCTTCTGCTTTTTCACTTTGCTTGACAGACAAGCATAGAAAGTATATCTTATTAGCCTTGGAATTAAAACTATGAGACCTTGAGTTATTGTTACAGTACGGTGAAGTTCTGTTGCAAAAGTAACATACTGTACCTTTCTATTATTCACATACATCAATTTGCTTATAAAAAGCTGATTGTGACACAACAGTGCCTGCCTTCAGAATGTTTCCAGTCCTTCAGTCAAAGCTAATTCTAATTAATTTTAGCTTACACTAATTAAAAAGACCTAGAATGACCCACTTTCATGGCAAATTCATTTTGTGAGATGTAAAAGATCCATGAGGAAACAATAAAATCAGAGTGCAGAATATGCTGCCTTACTGAGGGGAATAATTTATTAGACTGGTATAAAGGCAGTAGCCTATAAACATTCATATGTTCCAGGTCCCAGTAATTGCATGGTTTAGCCTATAAATACTTCCAAAGTGCACTATATTATGATTTTCAAATTAAATGTTGATTTTACATAAGGAAAGCAAAACTACTTTTTTTTTTCATTATGTATAGAACAATAGATTTTAATATAGTAAGCTGGAACAGTTTAAAAGTTTAAAACCTTTTTTTTTTTTTTCTAAAACATATCTCTTCATCTCTTAGACTTCTTAACATTGTGATGCATTTACTGTTCTAGCCATTTCTTTTCCAAATTGGATAACAAAATATTTAGGACCTTATATTGCTCAGAGAACTGAAAAACACAGTTTCCAAGTTTATTCCCTTGTCTGTGTCCTTTTAAAAGCATAAAGACATAGAACTTTTGCAGGCAGAGGAAGATTTGAATTAATAAAATCTGCACAGTCTTAAACAGTCAGTGGTGCAAGTAGGAAGTGTTGAATCTTTTTTTCTGTATAGATTTTTTATTCTCCTTGTGCGCCGTGGCAGCAGGCTCTGCCCCATCCCTACCTCCCTCATCTGTCTGCTGTTCTCCATTCATGCTGAGCCCCACGCCCCATCAGATTGCCCTCGGTGGTGGGCCCAGGATGGGGAGGGCTAGCCACCCCCCCCCCGGTAATCCTGCATCCAGCCTGGGGACCCACCAGACAGGTGACAGAGCGGGATCAGGGCGGGCAGGCAGGGTTTCATATGGTGGCTGTAAGTGCATGTGCATGGAGGTGCACACACACTACATAACCACAGCCCCTGCGCTACACTGCTGAACTGTGGCACTGCCACCCAGCCTCCACCAGATGGCAGCCATGGAGCAGGACAGTGAAGCCACCCACCCCAGGAGAGGAGAGCAGTCTGTCAGACACTCGATCCTCTCCCTCCCTCCTTCCCCACTGACCCCCAGCAAACAGTTCTCATTTTACTTTTTAAGTAGATGTGCAAAAAATGCTATACCTGGTAATACCAGCTGTAGCATTTTCCACAAATAAAATCTACATTAGCTGCCATAAAAGGTAGAAAAGGTTGCAAAAAGCCAACCTTGTTGAAAATTTCACACAAGAAAAACAATTACAGTTCTGCAAGTGTACCCTGTCTTGTGCAACATTTTTTTTGCTTCTCAAGTGCAATTTTATCACTTTTGAAATTCTGGCCCTTGGTAATTTTTTTCATCTAGCTTCTCTGACAGTCTGTCTCTAAGGGCTATGTCCAGGTAGTATAAGTAAGCAATAATACCTGACAGGGTGGGCAGTATTCGGCAATACCGGGCCACCCAGGGGCATAATGAGGCCTGACGCAGCAGGTGGAGGGCCTTATAGCCCCTGGCAGGTCCGGTATTGCCCATACTACTCACCCTGGAGGGTATTATTGCACTTAGAAAATTGGCTATTGTAGTTTATATGCTTTAAGTATTTTTTTAGAAAATGGGCTTTTTATTTGGAGGCATCTGATTGGCTGGTACCCATTCAACAAGGGTATATAAACTTTCAATAGATGTTTTAACTTTGATACCAAATTGATGAATGAAACTCATGTTAATTTTTGTCTTTTGTTTAGCACAATAATTGTTTTCTAGTCTGTCACCTATCTGATTCAGTTTTCAACTGCAGGTAAAATGCTGACAAATGGTGCCTGGATGGTGTGCTGAATTTCTTGAAACTGCAGGCCTGGTATGGAGGCATTCCCCCATTGAAGCTCTTTGAAATCTGATGTTTTGGGGAATTGGGCTGACCACAAAGTAAAAGGAAGATGCCTGTGAAAGCTTGTGAATGTTGGAGAGTACATCACACTATGCATGCAGATAGGCTCGCTAAGCCTTATTAAAAGGTGCCTGAAGGAATTGGCTGCTGAAAGAAAGACAGAGTTGGAGTGGTGAATTTTGAAAAGGGCAACCTGGAATTTGGAAAGGCTTACCTTCGGAAGACCAGAAGAAGGCAAAAGACCTTCTGAGTGGATCATGAGCAGCATGAGCAGAGCCTAAAGGGTATTGGATTGTTGCGGACTTGGTGAAGCCCATAAGCCAGATTTATGATGCAGCAGTATGATGGAGATTTTGAGATGGGAAACTGAAGAGTTTTGGAAAACCTGAAGTGGGAGTATAGTGAGCTCTAGGAGACGGACACATATATTTGCCCAAGAGAAATTCAATACTGCTCACTTTAAAGTGATGATTACTTTTTTTTTGGGGGGGGGGGCTTTATAATGACACTAATATAGCGACTTACTGAGTTTGCTTCAGAGGAAAATCCCCCTCAACATGCTGCTGCTTTGTGTTTTCTAGAGGTAAAGTTTTGAGGTGTCTAACTTTATTGAAACAGACATGGAGAGGCTCTGAACTTTATAAATCCTTTAACTCTCTATATTGGAAGGACGGACTCCCAAGCACACATGAGCCCCTATACGTATGCCTAAAATGCCCGTTTGCTTTTTTTTTTAATTCAATATACTTTATTACAATTTTAAACTATACAAGGTAACATATGGAGAGATAACATTCCATTACAAACAGCAGAAACCAGTACTACCTTCCTGTAGGAGTAGTAAAATGATAACAACCCTCCCAATCCACTCAAGACCCTCCCCTCCCCCCAGTACACCCCCACTTTGAGAACCTTGGGGAACCACACGGGAAAGAGAAGCAATTTACACGTTACCTACTGGGGATTAGGGGATAAGTATTTGAGTTGGGTAGGTGAGTGACTGGCTATTTAGTTAAATTATTGTGGGATAGCACAGTTATAATAATTGTGAGTGCAATCATTAATGACTCGGGTCAAAAGATTATCCAGATATACACTTCAGGAAGCTGAGGGGAGCGAGTACAAAGTGTGGAGGTTACTCCATTTTTTGTTACAGGCTACTAGCCTGCCTCTTACACTGGCAATCATGTTTTCTAGATGCAGGTTAGTCAGTAATTCATTCAACCACTTTGAGTATGAAATAACTGTTTGGTCTTTCCAATGAAGTAAAACTACTCACTTAACCGAGAGAGAGAGAGATAAGAAATATATAATACCACCTCTCTTTCACTCTGATTTGTGAGTAGTCTCCTACCATGAATATTTCCAGGGTAAATAGACCTTCTAGTCCCAGCAGGAGATCCATTTTGGATTGGATAGACTCCCACAGAGGGACAATTTTGGGACATTCCCAAAAAATATGAAGCAGGGTGCCAGGCATTTGATTACACCGGAAACATAGTGGGTCAGCAATCTTCCCCATCTCCATCAGCTTGACAGAAGTGAAGTAGATATTATGTAGTATATAAAATTGTGTCAGTCAGAGTCTATCATTGGTGGAGTAAATATAAAGGTCCTACCATATCCGCTCCCATTGGAATGTCAAAGTGGGAAACTGGGAGGACCAGTATGAGGATTGTCCTTGTAAGTCAGGATAAAGCTTGGAAAATAGCATGGCTGAAAGTTAGGAAACTGCATGTGGTTGCCAAGCTATGTCTTGGAATTTACTAAGGAGATCTCCATGGTTAGTACACCAAGGAGCTGGACCAAACCAACTGGGCAGCAAGTGTCACATCTGGTAAATATCAAAAACATACTTGGGTGGAAGATGAAGTCAATCCAGTAGCTCTGGGGTGGTTCCAATCTTTCCTTGGATGATCATATTACTAATCCTGAGGTCTGCTTCAAGTGGTACTCCTCCAGAAGTTAACATCTGTCCTCTAATCTGGAGATTGGGATTGGAGCATAATGGTTGAGAAATAGCTTTAGGATTATCATATCTGAGATATTTACAGAATTGGGTATGAACTTTAAGTGAAGTGTTAATTACAGTATTCAGAAGGGGTGACGGCAGATTTTTTGGGGCAAGAAATAGAACACTGTGCAAAGAAATAGCTCATTCAGATATCATATGGCACTTTATTTTAATCCAGAGGAGAAGGTATTTGGGTTCTTCAGATGAGGAAGGGGGGGTAGACCAGTGCAGATATTTCTCTGTATGACTAGCCAGATAGTAATGGTAGAAGTTAAGTAGTTTAAGACCACCCGATTGTTTGGGGACTCCCAGACACAGATAGGATCACCTAGGGGGCTTCTTGGACCAGATGAAACCAGAAATAATATTATGGACTTTTGTGAACCAAGTTAAGGGAAGATAAAGGTTCAGCATGTTTAAAGGATAAAACAAACAAGGGAGGATGTTCATTTTAATGACACTGATCTTACCTCAAAGGGAAAGGTAAAGTGGGAACCATCTGTCTAAGTCCTGATGAATTATTGCAAGGAGGTCATCTAGGTTGAGTTTCCTTAGTTGGCACACATTTGGAGTCAGGATGATACCAAGATAACTGATTTGGGGAGCCCAAACTAGATGAAATGAACTAATGTCTGACCGAAAGAGTCGGGAATTTAGTGACATGACCGTTGATTTTTCTAGGTTTAATTTATAATTGGATAGGCTACCAAATTTTCAATTATAGATAATACTGCCGATATTGATGTCACTGGATCGGTTAGATGGAGTAGAATGTCATCCTCATACACAGAGAGCCTAAGGTCGAGATTGCTGACCGGGATGCCTTTGAGATGGGGGGAGGTGTTAAGCTGGTGTAACAAAGGTTCGAGATATAGATTAAACAATAATAGAAACAACGGGCACCCTTGTATTGTGCCCAAATAAAGAGGGAATGCAGCAGAGAACATTCCATTAAAGTAAGCTTTGGCAGTGGGTTGTGAACATAGAACCTGAATCTATTGAATAAAGTCTAAGGGAAAGCTAAATTTAGCCAGAACTTCAAACATAACAGGACAGCCAACTCTATCGAAAGCTTTCTCTGCATCCAATGGCACCAATGCCATGGGTTGAGGAGCCTCTCTGGATACGGAGAAGATATGAAAGAGCTTTCTCAAATGATCAGAGGAGGAGGATCAACCCTTTACAAACCTGATTTGCTCAGGACTGATTATGTCTGTCCACACGTGCGCTATACGTGTGGCCAATATGTTGGCAAACAACTTAATGTCATAGTTCTTAAGTGAAATCGGGCGGCAGTTTGTGACTCTATTTTTGGGTTTACCTGGTTTAGCAACAGCACTATAAGTGCTTTTAACAACAATGGATCTGTGAGACCAAATTTACAGAAATAGTTAAATAACTGGTAAAGCAAAGGTGTCAGCTCTTTTTCAAATACTTTATAAAAGTTAGATGGAAATCTGTCAGGCCCAGGGGCTTTATCCAATGGAATGGAATGGATGGCTTCAGTAATCTCCTGTGTAGTAATACAATGGGTAAGAAAAGTCTGCTGTACTTGCATGAGGGTGGTAAGAATAATCTTTGCCAGACAGTTCTTGATTTCCTAATTAGATGAGAGATATTTATGAGCACTATAGAGTTGATGATAGTAGTTTTCAAATTCCTGGGTTATTTCTTTGGGAGTAGTGAGAAGGGAGTCATTTTCTAAGGAAGAGAGGGCAACCGCTATTCTGGATTCTTCTTGTTTTTTAAGCTTCAGGGTGAGGAGGTGACTTGCTTTGTCCCCCTGCTCAATGTAGAGGGCATATTCAGCTTTCTCCCTCAAGCTCTCTGCATATTGGTCTTTAAGGGAAGTCAGCTGTTCTAGATTTTCCTCAGAGGGATTTTGCAGGACAGAAGCCTCCAATGCCTTGATACAAGCAAGAAGAGAGGCAGAGGTCAGCTCTTGTTTGTGTTTTCTAGTGGCTGCTAGCCAGATAAATTCCCCTCTTAAGACACATTTCAGTGAGCACCATATTTTATCTATTGCCAGGATACAAACAACATTATGAGCTATGAAATGGGAGATGGCATCTTTTATCCTATTTAGGGTGTCCTCCTCCTGAAGCATTTGTGTATTTAACTTCCATGTAGTGTTCTTATGGGCATTGGGTGATAGTGAGCCTTCTAACCAGACTGAGGAGTGATCTGAGAGGACTCTCAGTGCTATACCACAATTGAGAAGGCCGGATAGAACTACATTATTGACTACAAAGTAGTTTATTCAGGAAAAGGATTTGTGGAAGGAAGAATAAAAGGTGAACTCCCGAGTGGAGGGATTCAGGAGACACCATGGATCACTGAGTCTGAGTGATTCTTTGAGCTCATGAAGGTAATTTTGAGCAGGAGAGAGGTCTTTTCTTTGACAAGGGGACTTGTCCAACTTGGGAGTATGGGTGAGATTCCAATCCCCTGCTAAAATAATAGGGAGTCAAAGGAATGCAGCCAGGGTAATTGACAGGGAGTTATAGAATTCTGGACAGTCCTTGTTGGGGCCACAGATAGACTGCAAGAGGACTTCAGTGTGATCTAGCAGGCCTCTTAACAAGACATAACAGCCTTGTGGGTCTGTGGCACATTGCAGCATTTGGAATTGAACCCATCTGGCAATTAAGATTGCTACACCTCTTTGTGATGCTGCATTACCAGCTGCGAACACTTGCACAATTTGACAGCGCCAGAACAGAATCTCTTCCAACTCTAATAAGTGGGTCTCTTGAAGAAACATTATACAACATTGCATCATAGATACATAGATACATAGATACATAGACAGTGTCGGCAGATAAGGGCCTATGGCCCACCCAGTCTGCCCATTTGAGCTTGTAAGTTCAGTTTATGTTTTCCTAGAAGTCTGTTGCTCCTTACCCCTGACCTTCAGAATTCCTTTATGTCTATCCCATGCATTCTTAAATCCCGTGATTGTTTCAGCCCCCACCACTTCCTCTGGCAGGGTGTTCCACTTGTCCACCACCCGTTCTGTGAAGAAATTCTTTCTCATGTTTCCTCTGAATCGTCCTGCCTCCAACTTTATCCCATGCCCTCTAGTCCTGGAACATCTTTTTCACTTAAAAATAGTGTATTCCTGCACCCTGTTCCTCCCTGTAAGATACTTGTATGTCTCTATCATATCCCCTCCCTCCCTCCTGTCCTCCAGGGAGTACATGTTCAGTTCCTTCATCCTGTCTTCATAGGACTTGTGATGCAATCCATGCACCATCTTTATTGCCCTCCTCTGAACCTTCTCTATCCTGTCTATGTCCTTACATAGGTATGGTCTCCAGAACTGTACACTGTACTCCAGGTGGGGCCTCACTAGTGTCTTGTATAGTGGAATTATGACCTCCCTTTCCTGCTGGTGATGCCCCTGCCTATACATCCCAGCATCCTATTTGCTTTACCTGCTGCCTTGTCACACTATTTCCTACCTTGAGGTCATCAGAGATGATAACCCCAAGATCCCTTTCCTGCTTGGTGCATGCTATATCCTCACCCGCCAACTGATATATTGTGCCAGGTTTTGTGCCCCATATGCATTATCTTGCACTTCCTTGCATTGAATTTCAACTGCCAAACCCCTGACCATTCTTCAAGTTTCTGCAGGTCCCTTCTCATTCTGTCTACACCCTCTGGTGTGTCTACTCTGTTACAGAGCTTTGTGTCATCAGTGAACAGTGAAATTCTGCCTTCTAGGTCCTACACAATGTCACTAATAAAGATGTTGAATAGGACCGGTCCCAGCACTGATCCTTGTGGTACCCCACTGGTCACTCTTTCCTCTGTGGAGTGACAGCCATTTACCACCACCCTCTGTGTCCTGCCACCCAGCCAGTTACCTACCCACTACACTACTGTCCTGCCCACACCCATATTCCACAGTTTGTGTAATAGTCTTCTATGTGGCACAGTGTCAAAGGCCTTGCTGAAGTCCAGATAGGCCATGTCCACTGCCCTCCCCTGATCCACCTCCCTAGTCACCCAGTCAAAAAATTCAACGAGGTTGGTCTGACATGACCTCCCCCTGGTGAAACCATGCTGCCTTGGGTCCTGTAGTCCATTGACAACCAGATGTTCCACCAATCTCTCCTTCAGTAGTGCTTCCATGATCTTCCCCACTACCGAGGTGAGGCTGACTGGTCTGTAGTTTCCTGCTTCCTCTTTGTTCCCACTTTTGTATAAGGGGACTACATCTGCTGTCCTCCAGTCTTTGGGTACCTCCCCTGTTTCCAGTGATCGGCTAAACAGGATAGCCAGAGGTTCAGCCACCACCTCTCTTAGTTCTTTAAGGACCCTGGGGTGCACCCCATCTGGCCCCATTGCTTTATCAACTCTTATTACTTCCAGTTCCTTCAGGACCCTTTCTCGTGTAAAGGGACTTGTGTCCATTTCTGCACCATTCTCACCCCTTGTACTCCCTTCAGACCCATTAACCTCCTCTTCCTCAGTAAAGACTGAGCAGAAATACCTATTCAATATTTCAGCTTTGCTGTTGTCATCCTCCACGCGGCCCCCATCCTCCCCCTTCAGTCTCACTATCCCTCCCTTTGTCTTTCTTTTTTTACTTATGTACCTGTAAAAGGTTTTGTCCCCTCTACCCACTGATTTTGCAATGTGTTCTTCTGTCTGAGCTTTGGCTTCCCTTACTGACCTCCCTGCCTCCCTTTGCTTCTCCTGGTACTTCTCCCTATCCCCTTCTGCCTGTGTCTTTTTGTATTGCCTGAATGCAACCTTTTTGGCTTTCACTTTCTTTGCTACCTCTTTGGAAAACCATAATGGTCTCCTCTTCCTTTTCCTCTTGCTAACCTGCTTAATGCATAATTCTGTTGTTCTTGTAATCCCCATTTTAAATACTGCCCACTGTTCCTCAACCCCTGATTCCTGTACCATTCCCCTTAATGCCTCTTTCAAGTATCTCCCCATTTTCCCAAAGTCTGCCCCTCCGAAAATCCAAGATACGTGTTTTTGTGTGGTTTGGTTCTGCTCTTTCTGTGATTTCAAACCACAATGACTGGTGGTCACTGTTCCCCAGGTGCTCCCCCACTGTTACCCCCATCACACTGTCCCTGTTTGTGAGCACAAGGTCCAGTATTGCCTTCTGCTGAGTTGGTTCCATGACCAGTTGCTTTAGGAAGGCACCCTGAAGGAGTCCAGGATAAATCTGCTCCTAGTTGATGCTGCTGCTGGGATGCTCCAGTCCAAGTCTGGAATATTGAAGTCTCCAACCAGTAGTGCCTCACCCTTGTCTGCCATCCTTTGGATGGCTAGCATCAGCTCCCTATCTGTTTCTTCCTCCTGGGCTGGTGGTCTATAGACCACACCTGTGCGGATGGCTGTCCCCATTTTCCTTTCCAGCTTTTCACCAGATTCAGATGTTTCAGTATCTGGTATCTTTTTACCCTAGACCAAGCACCTTTAACGTTCCATGATACATATCTCATATTGGGCAATCAATCATCTTAGGATAACTAGGTAGATGACCATGAAATATTTAATGCTTTCAGGAATAGTGTTGTTCAAGGTTCTTGTGTACAACCCTCCTTCCTCTCTCCAAGATGACCTGATAAAGTTGGGTGGGACATGCATGTCAAACTGCTCTTTCCACATCACAGTTTAGAAATTGGTCAAATAGTACCTAATTAACAGTAAGAATACCAGCACCCCTCCCAACCCCCAATCAACCCAGAGATCAGTGGCATAGAAGTAAGTGTAGTGGGCATTTTCTCCAATCCCCCCCCAACAATCCTATTCCTTTCCAGCATCCCATTATCCCCCATAAAAAACATATACCCCCAGTCCATATGACTGATCTCCCACAAAAACACTAGTGTGATGTTACATATACCGACCACTATTTGCCCCCTCCCCCCTTAAAGAATGAACACATTATGTTAAGCCCCAAAAATAAGCAACATTAAGTACAGAATAGAGAAACCTCAAATCATTGCATTGTCTTCAACATCATTCTTACATTGGCAACCGCAAGCTCCCTTTAAGAGAAGTGCAACAATAGGGGTAGCAAATTACCAGACCTAAGGCACTAATTGATCAACAAAATAAAACAAACAGTCATAGGTGATTTATTTGTTTGTCCCGGAAGATAACAGAGTATGGAAAGTAAGGAAACACAAACTATTTACAGTACTTTTGTTGTCCACAGATCAATCGAAAGTTTCCCCTCCAGATCATTCCTGTTGAATTGTTTCCCACAGGAGGGGAGCAGCATGTGGAGTAAACGTCCGATGTTAACCCTCTACAGTAATAGGTCTCTGGAGGGCTCTGGTCTGGTAAAGAGCCAGGGTGCTGATCGTAAGCCAAACCATGGGTGTACATTAGTCCCTTGTCCTGCAGTTGGATATGAGGACAGTTTCAGATAACTCACAATTAACTGTGGAGAGCCTGATATCAAGCAGCAGCAAGTCAAAATTCAGGCCCCTATAATAGGTAAAGCACAGTGGTCACGATAGCGAGGGGTCTGTAAGAGCAGTTTATACTTCCAGGCAGTGTCTCGCTAAGGTGAGTCACATCACTTGCCCTGAGTTTCCACTACAGCATCTATATCGGGGGAGAAACTAGTGCTTGCCAAGTGATTAGTGATTGTTCAGGCCGCAGACTTGAAATGGGGCAAATCTGGGGCATGGTGAGGAATTCAAACAGATATTAGTCCATTAGGGTAGATTCAGTAGAAAGCTTGGACCCCGAATCCCATCATTTAATCAGGTCAGGGAACAATTTTTTAAGCTCAGCAGTTGTTGTATCCAAGGAATAGAAGGAAAGCCATTGCCCATCTTTATGTACTTGTAGGATTGTGGGGTACCTTACCCTGTACTAGATCCCAGCAGCAATTCATTTTGATACCAGTGGATGCAACACTGATCTCCGCTGCCTCACAGTAAATGGAAGGTCTTGAACTACCCAAATCCTCTTTCCTTCCCATTGAAGTTCATTAATATCCCAGAGCCGATCAGTGATGAATTGCTTATCTAGAAAATTAAGTAGCCGAAAGATAAACTGCCAAGGAGGGTAGCCTGACTGAGGTATGGGCCGCAAGGAGCGATGAACCTGTTCCACAATACAGGCAGGTCCATTTGGTGATCGGCCCACGATTTTGTTGCAGAGTTTTTGCGCAAAGGATATGGAGTTAAATCCCTCTTCCCCTTCTGGGAGCCCTAACACAACCAGATTGTTACTTCAGGATCTCCCCTCGAGGTCTTCCAGTCAGTCCTCCATCTTCCACACCCAATGTTGCAACTATGTAAGCTCTGGATCAGTGCGGCTTCTCCGGTCATCGAGTGAAGAAATGCGGGCTTCATTGTCACCAGTACGAATGATAAGTTGACTCACAGAAGCATTCATTCCCTGCAGGTCATTTACCACAGTTTTCAGTGTGTCTTTTAGCGGTGCAAGCCCTTCAAATAATTTTGCCTCTGTTAGTGTGGCCTGGGGGTTAGAGTGAATAAGCGCCCTGGTTCCACTTGCTTTAGGCTGCTTCGAGGATTTTTCTTTTTCCGGAGTCGGGGGGGGGGGTATGCTTCAGGAGGGCTTGCTTCATTTCCACATCCATTTTTGGGACAATCCACAGTCTGAAGTGCAGTTAAGAGAAACTGGAACTTACTCGGTCTCTCCAGAGTCTCCAGTTCGAATATATGGAGCTAGTGAAACGCAAGTAGAATGAAGGGTTTGAGGAGCTGTGCAGTGCATGTCTTAGCAGGCAGCCATCGCCACCAAAAGTCACCTGTTTTCTTTTGTAAATTCATACTACTAAATGGCCACAAATTTCAGCCTTATTTAGTGCAAAATGTATTTTGTAAGATATTTCCAGTTAAAACTGGCATTTATTTGCTAGAAAATGGCTTTTCAGCTTATTGCTGCCACTATATCTGTGTATTAGTGGTCATGGCTAAGAGAGTCATTATTTTGGACATTAAATTGATGCTAAGGGTTCATGGTCTACTATCTTTTACAGCTTAGCAAGAGTGGACACCTATATCTTCATGGTGGGCAGTGATAAAAATTATAGATGAAACCACAGAGTCTTATCCCTCGTGTGTGCATTTAAATACGTTTAAAGTGTTTTTATATATTTAAAGAGTAAGTCTGTCTTAAATATGGGGATGTAATTATAAGCATCTGCCATAGGAAATGTTTAAATAGCAGGAGTTAGAGCCATTTCCATTTGTTAAGGAATTTTGCAAAAGTTTCTAATTTTATTGCTAGGCCTCGCTACACTTGTTCTATGCTTTGTACTAATAGGGGATTGAATGTTGCCCAAAGGGCTTTAATTGAGTTTTGTTGGCCTGGTACATGTTCTTTTGTGTTTTATACTCCCAGATAGAGCACCATTAGGAGGGGAAAGGAGGCAAATACTTTAGAGTCTAAATTAGTATAGTTTCATGTAGACTATCCCCAAATACCTAAAACTCAGAGGCTGACAACAGCAAAGAGAAAGTGTGTTACTAGTAAGTAGCTATAAGCCTGGTTAGGTAATGCAAGTAGAAATGTGATGCCAAGATTGGATCACTTTTAGGTACTAGCATATTAGGTCTAGCAACAGTATATACAAAACATTTCATACCAGTATGTGGGCGCAAGTCAGTAGGTAGTGATGGTACAGTCAGAGGTCTCGTGGACATAATCTTTGACACTAAATGCAGCATGCTTCATAGCACTGACCAAAACTGGTGTGAAGCTAGGGAATGTTGAAACATAAATGGAGCATGACTGGGTACTACAGCTCATTCTGGGTCATGGGGCCGATAGAAGATTTCCTCCCTTTTTCTCTATATTAGAAGTAATCAACTGTGGATTATTCTTTTTATACATATTCTTCTAGCTTGTTTTGTTAGATAAAATGATAGGATTTAAACAATTGGCGTTTGCAAGATTTATATAAAATATGTTGCAGCATAAATGTCTTATTAATGGTATATGAATTATAATTTAAGCAGACTGATATTCTACAATGGACATGCATGCTTTTAATTTATGTGATATTGAATTTGTAATGGTTTGAGTAACCGAACAAATAAACAACTACTACTATTGCTTACTTATTTTGCAAAAAAAATATTTCCTCCTCCTGCCTTTTTTTTTATCTAGGGACTTCTGTTAAAGTTTTTGTAGTTGGTTGTCAGGTCATGCCCCCCCTTCCCCAACCACCACACACACACACACACACACACACACACACACACACACACACAGCTTTGTTTTACTACTTTTTTTAAGTATGTTTCCATTTGCAATATTTTTTTATCTTAAATTCCTGTGGTAGAGGACATGCTGCTGTTACCTCGTTCATGCATAGAAGATCTGATACCCCCACGTACAGTGTGAAGGGACGGGAAAGGGAGGCAGACCGCCAAGTTTTTTCTTTCTTTTTTCTTTATTTTTTTTCCTTTGTTGTTTCTTCAGTAGGTGCTGTAAGTGATCAAGACATTTGAATGGTGAGGATTAAGCATTATTAATGGCACAGACTGGAAAGTACGCAGCGGTGCTGACCATCATCTGTGGCATGAAGTAATAGTATTGCTTAATTTAAATTTAGAAATGTCTCGCTGTATTTTAATTTAATGGTATTGCTTAATTTGACTTGAGAAATGTCTGCTGTATTTTAATTTTGTTCTGCCATATGAAGTTGAGTTGGGGTGGGCAAGCCTCAGGAGAGAGAGAGAGACAGAGAGACAGAGAATTACTTTCTGGCACATGAAGGCTGGTTGGGGAGGTCCAAGCTGTAAGAGTGAGAAAGAATTACTTTCCATGACAGATAAGTTACTGTTGTCTGGGGGTATATGTGATGGGGGATATGAATGTTACTTTAATTTACTGATGAGGAGAAGGTTCTTTGTCTTTGTTTCTTTACTAGCTGGGGAGAATGGTGGCATAGTGCAGTCGAGAAACAGTGTGCCACAGAACTGTCGTGCTCGGTCGGCAAGCGAATGGGAGAAAAATAAAACCCTTAAAATTTTTTTTTTGTTTTCTATGTGCAGTGCTGTGATTTTGTTTTTAATTATTGGGTGGTTTCTGCTCTAAAGACTCAGTGTGTGTTGGGGGGGATTCGTTAAGGGGAAAATTTGAAATTGGCAGTTTGAAATTGTGTGCCCAGTGCTTCAGCCAATGAGGAAGCAGGCTGGGCACAAGGATACTTGGCTGGGCATGAGGCAGGTTTGTGCGGGGCCTTTTTATTTGGTGGGCATCTATTGAAATTTAATATACCCCTGTTGAATGGATGCTAGCCAATCAGATACCTCCAAATAAAAAGCCCATTTTCTAAAGCATGAGACAACACAGATGGAATCAAGTGATTTATTTCAGCACACTCACAGGTTTCATGAGCAATAGCCATCTTTCAGGTACAGGAGCACACATATTTTTAAGAGAAAGAAGAAACCTGGCACATCAAGTTCTTTCCCATCATCAACACAGTAGGAAGGCACTGTCACTCCATTTTATGTTTTCTTGTGTGCATGTGGAAACAAAATGTATTGGTGCCAGTCTGGCAGTGTAGGGGCTGGTTAGGTGTATCCTTTAAGTAAACAATGCAGCTGAGCCTGCAGGAGGTGTGTGAGTGACAACCAATCCTAATAAGTCTGCTGCTGATGTCGCTTCACTGGCTGATGACATATGAAAAGGTGGAGCTGCACCTATCACAGTGTGGCTGCATCCTTTCATATTTCTGCCATCAGGTAGCAAAGTACAGTTCCCTCTCCCATTCAAACCAGCTTTGTAGGCCATGCTGGGTGCTCACTCCCACAGATGGTGTCCCCCTCCCATTCCACCCAGCTATCAAGCAATCTAGTGGTTGGGTGCCCAAACCCACCACTGGAAACCACAACCTCCTACCACCAAAGTTTGGTGGTTGGGTGCCCAATCCTCCACTGGAAAACTCTCCAAACCTCTCCTCCCCAAGTGAACTTCCAGTGGTTGGGTGCTCAACCCCACTGCTGGAGAACTCTTCAGACCCCTCATAAATGCCTGGCAGTCAGGTACCCAACCCTGCCCCCGAGAAGTCCCCCCCCCACAGCATGTAATATGGGGGTGTTCACCCCAGTGCCATCAATCAACTCACCGACACTGGGGTGCCAAGTACAGATCCTTTGTCATCCTCATTGTTAATTTTTAAAACTATAAGAAAAGAAACTGGTCCATCTAAGTGTTCTTCTCCCTCTGAACCCTTGACCCACTGTCAGCAGCCACTGCCCCACATGCTGCCACACCCTTAACTTACCTATCAGGTCCTCCTCTCATGACTGCCAAAAGTTCTGCTGTTTCAAACTGTGAATTGACTAAAAACAAGGTAAGTTCAGTTAATGACATTTTTACATATTTTAAATATTTACTCTTTACTTCATTATTTTTTTTATCATTTTTGCACCAAACTTTCAACATAGCATTTTTTTCACCACCCCATGAACAAGGAAGGTATGATCTTTCAAATCTCCTCCAAAACTTGTTTTCACAGTTGCTATGTCAAATCACCTTTCAGTTGGGATTTAAAAAAAATTCCACCTGTCTTGATCATAAGGTAGGCTCATATAAAGACTACACTATGATGAAAATTTGAGGTCAAAATGTCAAAAAACCAAAAAGTTATGAGGAAACATTGTATCTGTCCAATGTTTACGCTTACTCAAGGTCATGAACATAATAGGCATCATTTTTTAAATCCCCTCTGAAACATGTTTTTGTAGTTGCTACATGAAATCACCTTTCAGAATGGATTCCACCTGTTCTGATCATAACGTAATGTCATAAAAAGAAAATTTAGAGTCAAAATGTCAAAAAACAACAAAGTAATGAAGAAACCATGAACTTATTCATGTATTTATTTATTTGGAAATTTGTAAGCGGGAAAGGCACACTGAGCCAAGGATCATTTCCAGATGTGACTCAAGGGAAAGGGAAGAGGAGAAAACAGAAGTAAAATATGCAATAACAATACATTGGTACAAAAACTTGTATGAAAACTAGGTACAAAAAAATTGTGGTTGTAGTCCAGTACAAAATACCTATACAAGTGCAAAAAACACAAACAAAAAAAAAACAGCATCAGATGGGAGGCCTGTTAGTGTTAGGTGGCTGCATGCCTTCCACTGTGGGGGTAGGAAGTGTAGATGCTGTGAGGTTATGAAACCAGTAAGTAAGTAGAAGAGATCTTGACAAAGACCTGACACATGGACAGCAGGGGCTCTAAGCTGAGGGGGGGGCCAGGAGAATAGGTAATAGGAGCAGGTGGGGGTGTTTCAAGTGGTGCCTGAGTGAGCCAGAGCAGCTGAGAGATGGAGGGGGGATGGGAGCAGATTCCAGAGTGTGGGATGTTGATAGGGGAGGGCAGATTGAGCAGCTGAGGAGCAGAGGTGAGGAGTGATGAAAGTGCAAGATCCCTAGTGAGGAGGGAGCATAAGGCAGAGGGGAGAAGTAAGAGGAGAGGCAAGAGGGAAGAGACCCAAACCAGAATCTGGATATGAATGAGGGGCAGTGAGACTGGCAACATGAGGGTAGGAGGAGTGTGGCTTGGGAGGAGTAGAGGAAGCACTTGTGAGTACAAGAGGGGAGTTTGCAGCAAAGAAACAAAAGGCATTGCCAAGAGTGTTCAGTCTGAGAAGGGCATATAAACAATATCTTCATAGTTGAAGACCAGGTGTTCCATTGGTAGTAAGCTCCCCGTAGACCTGCAGAGATAAACAGTCTTTGTTGTGGTACAGGGCACTGAGCTTGGGACAGAGCTTGGCATGAATGGCATCAATGTGGGCTGAAAAGTCAAGCTTGCTGTTAAGCCACACACACTGAGGTACTTGAAGGACTGCACCACTTTGGGGGGGGCATCCAATGTGGTGAAAACAGAGGGTCAGAAGACAGGCTAGTTTATGGATGGTATCAAAGGTCATGGACATCACTTTTTTAGTGTTGCCCCAGATGTTCCTTATTCTCGCCATCTCTTTTCAGCTTTATATCATTTAGCCTGATGGTACCCAAAGTCATAGAGACAATGGTTAGTGGGGGGAAGAAAGGTCAGCTCACAGTCTCAGGATACTGTTGTCCTAACTTGTAGTAGCAAGCAAGCAAACATGTTCTAGGCATTGCTAAATGCTCATTATTTAAGGTACTTATCAGTTTAAGCCTGAAGGACTAACACCACTTGTTCTGGAACTATGGCGTCAGTGCTGTTCATTGCTCATTTTGTCAAATGGTCCTTTCTGATCTTTCCCTTGAATCTTCTTCCATTCCATGACGTTGTATGCCCCCTTGTCCTCACGTTCTTATACATCTGGAAGAGCTGCATGTCACTGGAGTCTCTTCTTTTCCATGAAGAACAGTCTCAGTTCTGCCAGTCGATCCTCAAAGCCCAAGTTTCTTAAGTCTTCAACCACCTTGATCATCTTCACAGCATTTCTCAATCCTGTTGATCTTTTTATGAGAAATTTTAATTATGGCCATGAAACAGTGCAGAATTGATCATTTTGCTCTCACGCAATCTTTTTTTTTCAAAATTACAGGAATTTGTTAATTGCATTTTCTCAAAACGTGCACTTCTTATAAATCAGGTAATTGAAAAATGCACAATTTTAAATGTGTGGCTTCTTTTCATGGCAAAGTGGAAAAAGTTGAACACATGACTTTTTGTCAGGAGGCATGTCCAAGGCTTTTTTCCCCCCATTATTCCTGCTTTGATCAAAGATTTGTCTGTGTTGTGGGAGGAGGGGGAGAGAGATATTGAGGATTTGTGTCATTTTCCAAAATCTTAGTTTTTTTTTCTCTGTATGTATTGGTACAAAGTTAGACAACAGTATTATGATCCTCAGGTCAGGCTTACTGGGTCTCTATCTCATACATGCTACAGCACATGTCAAAACCACGCAACAGGAACAGTGTGGTAGGGAAAAGCGAGTGGTTGCAAAACCGCGAAAGGGTATATGCGCGGTAGTGCACCCTCTCACTCTTCCCAGACAGAGGATAAGACCTCTGCTGAGATGAGTGGCTGGCAAGCAACTGTCATGGCTGCCATGCCTCTTCAGGTTAACATTCTCAGAAGCATCAGTAGTAGCCTAATGGGCTCTTGTGCTGTGTGTGTGTGCATATGTTTAAACAGAACATTTAGACAGCAGCAGCATATTATGTGCAACCTCAGGAGGGACCTGGGAGGACAGTAGTCTCTATGCCAAGGACAGACTACACTTGAGTGAGGAGGGAAAGAAAGTGTTGAAAAAGAGGATGGAGGAGTACATAGAAGAAGTTGGGAATTTAAACTAGGAGTGGGGGGTGGCAGTTGGGGAAGAGATATGCAGAGACCACAGGTTGGGAAATCATATGAGCTTACCCTCCATAACAGTGACAAAGGACAAATGGCAAGTACTGTTGGTGATGCTAGGAAAGGAGGGCAGGATGGGGGAAGGGTGGAAGGTGGTTACCCTTAATGCTAGGAGTCTTGGGAGGAAAACTGCAGAGTTACAGGTTCTCATGGCAGAGGGAGAGGTGGACATCGCAGCCATCATGGAAACATGGGCCACCCATTACAATGACTGGGACCTGTCTGTACCAGGGTACAGTATTTCGTAGGGACAGGGTGATTGGGAAAGGAGGGGTGGCACTATATGTGAAGGAAAGACTGAAGTGTAAGGGAGGAAGGGAGGAGGTAGTGGAGTCACTTTGGATGAATCCAGGATTCCAAGAATAGGATTCTTAGAATGGGAGTGGTGTACAGGCTACCATCTCAGACAGAGGAGTTAGACAGGGAACTAGTGGGACAGATCAGGAGGACCTGCGAAAAGGTAGTGTGGTGATTGTGGGGGACTTCAACATGCCAGGAGTGGACTGGAGCACCCCACCAACCAGGAACAGAAGGGAGCAGGTACTGCTGGATGCCTTCCAGGAAAGCTTCCTGCTGCAAATGGTCAGTGAACCAACCAGGTAAGGTAATACCCTTGACCTTGTGCTGGCAAATGGGGACTTTGTGAGAGAACTTATAGTGGAGGAACCGCTGTCAGGGAGTGACCACCACTCAGTATGGCTCACATTGGATATGGGCAAGGAAGGAGTGGAATCTGGCACAATAGTGCTGGACTTCAGGAGGACCGACTTTGGGAGGATGGGGGAAGTGGTAAAAGGGTACCTGGCCAGAATTCAATCTAGTATGGACACTAACCAGAGGTGGGAGCTCATAAAGCTGGGGATAGTGGAGGCAACCAAAACCTGCTGCAAAACCCAGAGCAAGAAGGCTAGGGCAAAGAAATCGATCTGGTTGAGCAAGGAGGTCATGGAAAAGGTAAGGAGGAAAAGAGCTGCCTTTAGGAAGTACAAGAAAACAGGGAGGGGGGAGGACAGGGAGGAGTACTTGACAGAATCGAAGGAGGTGACAAGGGCAGTAAGGGAAGCCAAAGCATCTACGGAACTCAGGCTGGCACAAGGCATTAAGAAGGGGAGAAGGACTTCTTTAAGTACATCAGGGAGAAAAGGAGCTGTAAGGACCACATAGTAAGGATTAGGAAGGAGGGGGGTTGGGTGGAAGCAGGGTGCGATAAGGCGGAAGCACTAAATGAGTACTTCTGCTCAGTATTTACTAAAGAGAGAGGGGTGACACCCAAGGTGGGAGAAATGGCAGAAGCAGGGTGGGAAGTGGTGACAGATGGGGAAATCATGAAGAGCAGAGTTCGAGAGGGTTTGAAGGCACTGAGGGTGGACAAGGCACCAGGCCCAGATGGCATCCACCCCAGGGTACTGAAGGAGCTGGCAGAGGTCCTTGCAGGACCTTGGCAGACCTATTTAATGCCTCACTACATCTGGGGTGTACCTCAGGACTGGAGGATGGCTCATGGTGCCGCTCCACAAGAGTGGCCCCAAGGATGAACCGGAAACTACAGACCAGTGAGCCTCACATCCATCGTGGGTAGCTAATGGAGACCATCCTGAAGGAGAGGCTGGTGGCCCTCCTAGAGGCCAAGGACTACAGGACAGCAGACAGCATGGCTCATACATGGCAGATCCTGCCAAACCAACCTGGTCAAGTTCTATGACTGGGTAACTAGGCAACTGGACAGGGGCCATGCATTGGATGTCCTGTATCTGGACTTCAGTAAGGCATTCGACTCAGTGCCACATGGAAGGCTGGGAAGGAAGTTAGTAGGCACAGGGGCAGGTGAAAAGCTGGTGAGATGGGTAGGAAACTGGCTGCAGGGAAGGCAACAGAGGGTGGTGGTGGGTGGGGAGCTCTCACACCCAAGGGCAGTGACGAGTGGTGTTCCACAGGAGTCCGTGTTGGGACCAGTGTTGTTTGGGATATTCATTGCAGACATATCATGGGACATCAAGAGCAAGATCAGTCTGTTTGCTGATGATACCAAGGTAGGCAAGGTGGTGGATGACCTAGGGGGATGGCAGGGGTTGCAGGATGATCTGGCAAAGCTTGAAACCTGGTCAGACACCTGGCAACTGGGCTTTAATGCCAAAAAGTGCAAGGTGCTGCATTTTGGGATGAAGAACCCAAGGAAGAGATACCAGCTAGGGGGAGTGCAGCTAGCCAAGACAGAGGAGGAGAAGGATCTTGGTGTGCTCATTACAGGGTCAATGAACAACTCGGCACAATGTAGGAAGGCAGCTGCAAAGGCCAACAAAATGCTGGGTTGTATTGCAAGGGGTATATCCTCAAGGAGGGAGGAGGTGATTCTGCCACTGTATAGGTCATTAGTTAGACCACACCTGGAGTACTGCGTGCAGTACTGGCATCCGTATCTGAAGAGGGACATTAAGTTACTGGAGGGGGTGCAGCGCAGAGTGACAAAGATGATCAAGGGGCTGGGGGACTTATCATACGAGAGGAGGTTGAAGGAGTTGAACGTGTACTCACTGGAGGAGAGGAGAGACAGGGGTGACATGATTGAAACCTTTAAATACATGAAAGGAATAAACAAGACAAGTACAGAGGGGCTGTTCAAAGTAAGGAAGAGGAGGAACACCAGGGGCCATGATACGAGACTGGAGCGAGGAAGGTTCAGGAGGGAGATGAGGAGACACTTTTTTATAGAGAGGGTGGTGGCTGGATGGAATGCATTACCTGCTGAAGTGGTATGCAGTAGAACAGTGGACTGCTTCAAATGAGGATGGGACAGGACAAGGGGGCGGGTTAATGAAGGGGAAGGGTGGAAGGGAGGGGCAGCTGCAGAATAAGGGATGCTAGCTGCACATTCGAGCAGACTTGATAGACCTCTAGGCCTTTATCTGCTGGCAAATTTCGTATGTTCGTATGTTTGTAAGGTGCAGCAGCAGCCTCATGGGCTCTCGTTCTACATTATATGCATGTATTTGTTTAAAGCATAAATTTAGAATTCAGCAGTATTTTCTGTGCCATATCAGTAGCACTGACTGTAGTAGCAGTAGACTAAAAATGTTATATGTTCAAAATGCACTATTTTGCTAATGAGAAAAACACAATTGTGAAACTGCTTTTCTATGAAACATTATCCAATTTACACATCATATATCATACTGGAAGAGGTCAACTAACATGAGAGTGTGGATCAATAAGGATTATTTAACTGCTTTAGCAGCAATGTAATAACTGTGTAAAAATGTAAAACTGCAATTTTGTGCCATATTACAATGCTATTTCAGAGACTGTATTTATATCCATAAAAAGGTGTTTTTTGCCAAATATGATACACAAAAATAAATGCACTATTCACAAAATAACATTATTTTCAATTGCAAAATTATACAACTGAGAAACCAAAAGGGTTTTTTGAATTGCAGAAAATGAAGCAACCATTTTGTGTAATTCACAGTTGCACAAAATGGAATTTTCTTATTTCACCCACTTTTTTTTTATTCTTTATTTTTATTGTTTTCTTAAAGAAATATTCTTTTAATTACAAACAAAGAAAAATCAAGAGAAAAAACAATTTGAAATAGGTTAAATCAGCAGAATTTAAAACTTAATAAAGCATCATATTTTTAGGAGGAAATAGCAAAATTCCAGTATGTCAATTTAAACTATAGCCATAACAAAACATAAAAGAAAGAAAATGTATGTGTACTCCAAGCTATTTACTTCCCAGCGACAGCAAGTAAAAAGTTAAAAAATCCAAAGTTTAAGATATTTTTTCAAGTTCCATCTATCCAGTTCTTACACCGTGGTAAAAAAGAAAAAAAGGGGAGAACATTTTATTAGTCAAACTGGATGATACTGTGTTACTTCTATCTCCTCCTGTTCAAAATCTGAACCCAGATCTTCAGGCATCTTAATATTCTTTTCAAAAAATGAATGTGTAGCATCTTGATCCTCAAAATAAAAAGCTTTCCCCTGAAATTGTACTCTCAGGTGAGCTGGTGCTAGTAATGAAACTGGAATTCCAGCTTCTTTGAATTCTGACATAATAGACAAAAACCTTTTCCGTCTCCGTTGCATTTGCAGACAGAAATCCGGATACAAATGTATCCGAGTTCCCTCATATATCCTGTGTTTCTTCTGTCTAGCAATCTGGAGAATGTTATTTCTTTCAGCCAATGTTGAAAAAGTAACAATAATGTACCTTGCATCTGATTCTCTTTCCTGTAGATCCTTTAAAATGTGTGAGGGACGAAATACAAATTCCAAAGAGAAGAAAGATTCCAAAGCAAAAACTGCTCTAAGTGCTGCTTCCACCACCTCTTTCAGCTCTTCACTTAGAACAATACCAGGAAATCCAATAAGCCTTAAATTACGTCTCAATATATTATTCTCCAGGCGCTCAGTCCTAGCTGCCTGTGCTAATTGTTCATGTAGCGCTGCATTAACTGCTCCTTCTAAAGTAAGTGTTTGTGCCGATACTGCCTTTATCTCTTTTTCATTAAGCTGGACTGCTTTTTCTGTATTCTCTAATCTATTCTCTATAACCACACATCAAGAAGAAATTTCACTCAAAGCAATCTCAATCCGAGATGTAGACTGTCTTACCTTGGATTGGAACCCAGATTGTAGGGCTTGTATAGATGCCAAGGAAGGTTTAGTTGCTGCTTTTGATTTTACGCCCAATTCTGGGCAAATAACTGACCCAGGAGAGATCCCTGCTCCTTCCTCACTGAGCTGTCCCATAGGCCCTCAGACAGGAGCACCTCTCCCACCAAACTTCAGGGAAACAAACTTTTCCATTGTTTTCACTGAATAAGACCTCTCAACCACCCTCAAAGATTCTTCGAGAGAGAAAAAAACACTGTAGAGTGTTATTTTTAGAGCATCTTCCAGCTTCTAAACTTGTGCAACTCCACACAAATGCATGTATCAAAGAAACAGTTCAACAGCACCCCTCTATTTCACCCACTTCTAATGGGGTCCCAAACTATATGCTATACTCAAGATGTGGTCTGACCTACAGTATGTTCTATAGTACTCCTGAGGCATTATAATGTCTCCCTGGCTACTTATGACATTCATGTTGCTGCACACCTGCTTTTATTTGCTGCCCCACACAGTTGGCTCCATTGCTGATTATTACTACCAAGTCCTTTTCCTGCTGAGTTGCAGCAATCCCTTTATTGTTCAGGCAGTATTTTGATATTCTTTGCACCTAGATATGTCACTTTGCAGTTTTGAACTTTTGAAGTTCAGCTGCCATTTGTCTGCCCAGTTCTCAGGCATGTGCAGATCCTTCTGCATTTCATTAAACTCCTAATGAGATAGGAGTGATTACCCTTCCCAGATTGGTGTCATCAGTGAACTCAGGGAAACCTAGCTACTGTACTTGTGCCCACTTCCGGATCACTTACAAATATATTGAGCAATGTTGGCCCTGGTACAAAACCTTTCAGGACTCTACTGATTACATGTTTCCATTGAGGTTCAGAAAGTTAAATATTTCTGGCCTGTATTGTTCTTCTGGAATAACACATTACCATGTGATCAGATCTGACCAATTGCATGTCTTGGTTTCTCTTACATGTTTTATAATAAATGTATCAATAGAAACATGTGATCAGTAGTTCTCCGTTTTAAAACTACAGCTGAAGGGAGTCATTGTATAATCATAATAAGGCACTTCAGAGTGTGCATAATTGTGTTATAATTACTGGCCACAATTTTTTTAACACGGGCACAGCGAGTTATAATTTGCCGTTATAACTACCTCGGCTAGTTATAACGGCAAACACAACCTACTCTGCTCTAGAGCACAGCGAGACTTATGAGAAGTAAGCGACTTGCAGTCTCGCGGCTCGCCTGCCCTGTCAAGATCTACCGTTCTGAAACAAAAAAACACGGACCACTTTTAAAAAAAACGGATGTAAAATAGGACAGCAACAGCACAAGATTCTTAAGAAATGGAGACAAGATTTTAAATCGTAGACTCCCCATAACAGAACAATTTACAGTAGAGCAGCATAATCTAAATACCAAAAGAAAAACAGACAGTGACCTCCGTCTCAATTTTTTTAGCAATAATCTATTGAATTTGCAAATAAATGAATAAGGCAGTTGAAGAAACACGTTTTTTAAAATAATTAAAAACTGCAATGTTGTACAACCACCACAAATAAATTCTTCATTATACCACAACTGCCTTATTCATTTATTTGCAAATTCAATAGATGTGCAAAAATATGACCTATTATAATAAAAATAAAGTAATAAACACGTGGTTATTTGTAGAATTTTACACACACCCTCGGTGTGGATGCCTATATAAACCCCTCGGGCCCTTCGGGGGTTTATGGGCATCCACACCTAGGAGTGTGTAATTCTCATAATACCTGCCTCCATTATTCTCTATATAATTACTAGGTAGCACTTTTTCCCATAGGGAAACCCAGTTATAATTTGCCGTTATAACCAGCTGATCTGGTTATAATGGCAAACACGTGCTATGTTCCCCTAGGACCATCCATGTGTCAGTAGCCGGTCTGTGACGTTCTAACGAATAATCCCAAATCGCCCCACACTTCACCGTCCCTCACATTCAACAGTCATTTTCTGTTTTTATTTAAAAAAAAAGAAATCACCTATCAGGAAAACAAAAGGAAAATGAAACGAAAACGTGTGCCACGTTTTCCCATTGGCATGCTGCCTGCCCAACCGAATGCATGCCACTGACTGCCCAAGCTGGGAAGGATGCCACAACTGCTGCTCAACAGTAAGTCTATGTTTTTAAGAGAAGCACAGAAATATAAATTGAAATATTCATTTTTTAACCCGACAAGCACAGCACTGTTATTTGTACCACGACCCGCACAAAATCCATATTGCTCCATGACTTTGTGAATACCAGTCTGTTACTTTATTTTATTTTGCATAATTGCTGAGGAGAAAAAACGCACACCAGCAATTATAAAAAATAAAATATAGGGTGGTGTGTGTAAAACTCAATTTTACACACACCCTCATTGTGGGATACTTTTACAAACCCTCGGGCTTTGCCCGAGGGGTTTATGTAGCATCCCAAACTCAGGTATGTGTAAAATCTCATTACACACACCACCCCATATATTATTCTTTATATAATAATGCCACTTCTCGGGTAGTAAGAACTTGGCTTCGTATCATGCCTCACTTCCTGAGGCTTGCTGTTATCACAAAAAAAGTGCATACTGTCATGTCTTGTTACTTATTTTAACCCTTTGTTTCCTGTTATGCAGCCAGTTTCTAATCCACTGTATTACCTGACAAGTTACGGTATGCCTTTAGGTCCTCCACTTCATGAACTAGTCTCCTGAATAGCTCAATGTTTTAAAGACTTTGCTGAAATGCCAGTACAATAGATATCATCTATAGGTTTTGCTCTCATCAAGCATGATTTCCCTGTGCATGATCCATATACTGATCCATAGTTATTTTTATAAGTATTCAACATTTCTGGTTCTGATGATTGCCTCAAGGAGCTTACTTCATATAGAAACACACAGTAGATTAGTTATAGATAGTTATTGTCATTATCACTGAGACATGGTACAATGGTAACCATGAATGGGATACAGCCATCCCAGGTTATACTCTATTTAGGCAGGACAGGGAAGGAAAAAAAGGAGACGGGTGGCTTTGTACATCAGGGATGGCATAAGGGCAACAAAGGTGCAGGGGTTACAGCGAGGGACAGAGGCTCTATGGGTCACCCTGGCGATGAGTAATGGCACTGCTTTCCACAGTGGGGTGATCTACAAACTACCAGAACAGGGGGAAGAGTTGGACTGGGTTCTAGTAGAAGCCATACAAAAGATGGCAACTAAAGTACAGGTACTGCTGGTGGGTGACTTCAATCTTCTGGATAATGACTGGAACATCCTAGCCGCAGCCACAGCCGGAGCAGGGACATCCTGAACTCCCTGCAGGAGGTAAGCCTCAGGCAGCTAGTGGTAGAACCTACCCATGAGGGTGAAATATTAGACCTGGTACTCACCAATGGGGACAGAGTTGCAGATGTCATGGTGGGTGCCCCCTGGGTCCAGTGGCCACTGTAAAGTATGGTTCAATATGAGAACAGGGGCAGAGTCAAGTCACTTGAAGGCAAGGGTCCTGGACTTCAGGACAGACTTTGCAGAGATGGAGGAATGTCTCAGG
Source organism: Neoceratodus forsteri (assembly GCA_016271365.2). Taxonomy (NCBI): domain Eukaryota; kingdom Metazoa; phylum Chordata; order Ceratodontiformes; family Ceratodontidae; genus Neoceratodus; species Neoceratodus forsteri. Next base: position 26,483,812 of record CM057454.1, read on the forward strand.
AAAGTCCTTGCAGGAGAGGAAGACTGGGGAACAGTTGAGCAATAGTGGGATAATCTCAAGGGAGCCATAGGGAAGGCTACAAACCTATGCGTTACGCAGATAAACAAAAGCCAGAGGAAAAGACATTCACTATGTTTCTCTAAGGAAGTGGCAGGGAAAGTTAGAGTGAAAAGGGTGGCATTCAGAAAGTACAAGGAAACACAGAGAGAGGAGGACAGGGTAGTGTATCTGGAAAAGCAGAGGGAAGCAGGGAAAGCAGTCAGGAGTGCAAAGATACAGAGGAAAAATAGCCAAGGCAGTAAAGAAAGGAGACAATATATTTTACAGGTATGTTAGTGAAAGGAGAAAGACCAGAGGTGGGATTGTAAGCCTAAAGGGGAAGGGGGGAATGTGCTGAGGGTGACCTGGAAAAGGCAGTAATCCTGAACAAATATTTTCATTCAGTGTTCACAGATGAAGGAGAAGGTGAGGGGCCGCAGTTAAGCATCAGGAGTATTAATGGAAAGGAGGTGGATACTAGTCCTTTTGTGGAAGACAAAGTCCTAAAGGAACTCACAAAACTGAAAGTGGATAAGGCAATGGGCCAGAAGAGATACATCCGAGAATATTAAAGGAGCTTAGAGAGGTGCTGGCAGCACCACTGGCAGCCCTGTTCAACAGATTGCTGGAAACAGGAGTGGTTCCTATAAGGACTGGACAAGGGCAGATGTAGTCCTTCTACACAAAAGTGGGAGCAGGGGGGAAGCATGCAACTACAGGATGGTCAGCCTGACCTTAGTGGTGGGTACATTAATGGAATCTCTGCTAAAAGAAAGAATTGTGGACCATCTTGACTCCAGCAGATCTCAGGATCTGAGGCAGCATGGATTCATGGCAGGAAGGTCATGTCAAACAAATCTGATTGATTTCTTAGACTGGTCCTACGTGGATATCAAAAAGGCCTTCGACACTGTTCCACATAGGAGGCTTCTGAACAAGCTAGGCAGCATAGGGGTGGATCACAAGGTGGTAAACTGGGTTAGAATTTGGTTGAGGGATAGAACACAGAGAGTGGTGGTAAACAGAGTTCAGTCCAAGGAAAGGAGGGTGACCAGTGGGGTACCACAGAAATCAGTTCTGGGGCCAGTCCTCTTCAATGTATTCATAAGCGACATGGCAGAGGGGCTGAAAGGAAAGGTATGCCTCTTTGCAGATGACACCAAGATCTGCAACAGGGTGGACACTCCAGGAGGAGTGGAAAAAATGAATAAGGACCTAGATAAACTTGAGGAGTGGTCAAGGGTGTGGTAGCTAAGATTCAATGCAAAGAAGTGCAAAATCATGCATCTGGGTCATGGAAACCCTGGAGAGGAATAAATGATGGGGGGGGGTACTGACTGCCATCAAAGATAAAAGGGAACTGGGGGTAATCATATCTGTTTACCTAAATGTGTTCAAGCAATGTGGCAAGGCTGTAGGAAGAGCCAGTGGGATGCTGGGGTGTATAGGGAGAAGTACCACCAGCATAACAAACTCCAGCAGAAGCCACAAGGCCTGCAGTTGAGCATGACAAATTACAGCTGTCACATCCATGAGATGCTGTAAAGAAATGGCAATGTTGAAAATGTTGAGTAAAAATATTGAAAATGTCCAAAGTTAAGAGCCTGCATTCATAAAATTCAATGTAGGCTCATTACTTTGATGTTTTTTAATATTTTTACGCCAAATTTTCAACATAACCTTCTTATGACCCTGCCTCATGAACAAGGGCACAGAACATTTTGAACTTCTGCCCAAAAGTTGATTTTGCGCAGTGACCGTGAAATCTCCTTTCGGGATGTAAAAACACATTTTGGCCAGGATTTCAAAATTACATCCGTCACATTAATGAGGTGCTGTAAGGAAATGGCTATGCTATAACTTTGGGGGAAAAATATTGCAAATTACCAAAGTTACAAGCCTGCATTTGCAAAATTCAATGTTCAGTTCAGTTCAGTTTATTCGGTAGGAAAGACTCCATTTAGCAGGCTCATTTACAAGGAGGTCCTGATACGTACAATCATGTTATAATGTGATCACACAGAGACGACAAAATTTGCAAAAAATATTTACAGGATATACAGCATTCATAGACTCCAGAGGTACAATGCATATACAAGTAGATACGTACACAGCATTCATGGAATCAAAAAGCACAATGTGTATATAGGTAGACACATAAGCCAAGGAATTGTTGGCAGCAATGGTCAGAGAGTAAGTGATTTGTAGATTGTGAGTGCCATAAAGGGTAGTTGAAACTGAAGGATAGGAGGGTGGGGAAGGGTAGCGTTCCCAGGGGTGATATGGATCACTGATGGAGGGGAGTGATAAGAGAGTGGCGGAGGAGGAAGATAGTGCAGACAGGCAGGATTGCTACAGGCAGATTTGGAGACAAGAAGGAGTGTGTGGTGGAGGGTGTGAGGAGGGTAGAGGCTGAAGATTGCTGGGGTGGGGAGCTATAGCTGATGGAGGGGAGTGTTGAAGGAATGGACAGGCGAGGATGAGAGTGAGTAGGCAGGTTGGGGGTGAGGGAGGGGTGTAAGGAAAGTGTAGCAGGGGATGGTAGGGGGTAGCTGGGAGTAGGGGTGGAGGGAGATGATGGAAGGTCTGCACAGAAGGTAGGGTGGAGGTGAGATGAGGTGTAGGCTGGTGAAGTGTAGTGGGTGGGAATATAAAGGAGAACATAACAGGAGTCGTGGGTGCCCTGTGTGAGGCAAGGGAGAAGATGTTGTTTGGTGGGTGGAGTAGATGGGAGTAACATGGGGGGGCCTTTGAGGGCTGGATGGGAGTAACATGGGGAGCCTGTGAGGGCTAGATGGGAGTAACATGAGGAGCCTGTGAAGGCTAGACCTGGGATACTCAAGGTGCATGGGAATGATACTTAATGGCAGGTGCAGATTTCATTCAACTTGCAGTTGATCAGTGTTTTGAAGTTGCTTAGGGGTATTAGATTTTGTAATTTAAAGCTGGATTGGACTTTGTTCCAAGCAAATGGGCGAGCACGGCTTATGGCCATATCACCAAAATGGGATCGGACACTTGGAATGTCCAACATAATGCATAATGTAAGGTCATAACTTTGTTGTTTTTTTAATATTTTTACACCAAATGTTCAACATAACCTCCTTGTGATCCCACCTCATGAGCAAGTGCAGAGAAAATTTTCAAATCCTGCCCAAAAGGTGATTTTGTGCATGGACCACGAAATCACCTTTCGGGACAGATTTGCCTAATGTCAGTGCAATTGTTAATGAGGTGGCATCCCAAAGAAGGTATGTTGAAAATTTGGGGGCCAAAATATGCAAAAATGGCCAAGTTATGCCACTAAGTTCAAAACACCATTAAAATATATTGTACCGCATACCTGTTTCCTCAGTTCATGGTCCAGCATTGAAGAGTGAAGACGTGTCTGTGTTCCACAGAAGATTACGATGCTGGATGCTCAGTGGGTAATTAAGGGCTTGGGGTGGGGGGTAGGTGCTGAATGGGAGGTTTGGGTGGGGGGACAATAACGGCTGCAACAGACATCGATCGATGGTCTTCTTTTTACAGGATTTACTAAAGAAAGAAAAAAAAATACGAGAGAAGGTTTTCTTTATTTCAGTTCATGACACTGGGGATTGAGCAACCCCAATATCAGTGTTATGTTTGTGGAGAGGCTGAGAGGGAGAGGTCAGCTGCAGGGTCCAGAGACAAGGGGGTGTTGGTGGAGAAGCCGTGAAAATATGTAGTTAAAGAGAACCAATTAGCGGTTTGAAACTGCATTTATACATAATGATCTACTTATGAATATTAATGAACCCTGCCAATGAGCACAAAGCAGGCAGTGGTCATTAATATTCATGAATGGGTCATTATTATGTATAAATTCAGCTTCATACAGCTCATTGGTGCTCTTTTATATACATATTTTCATGGCTTTTCAACTGCAACCTTCATGTCTCCAGACGCCAACTAACTGATCTCAGGGTTCGGGACCACCAGGGAGCTCCTAATGCACCGCTATTGTGGCAAGAAAATGGAACTGATGGGATAAAAATAGTGCTGTGGGAAGAGTTCACTGACAGTGTGGAGTGCTTCACAGACATGGAAGCAACTGTGAAGCAACTTCTAAATGTTCTTTGGTAAGAAAAATCTCCTTTTTTAATCGTAGGAGGTCTGCAGGGATCCACCCGCTGCAGCCCTAAAAAGGAGGTGGTGATACCACTGTACAAAACATTGGTGAGACCTCATCTTGAGTACTGTGTTCAGTTCCTGAGGCCGCATATCCAGACAGACATAAACAGAGTAAAGGCAGTTCAGAGTAAGGTAATACAAATGGAGCAGGGGCTGCAACAAAAGTCCTATGGGGAAAGACTTGTGAATCTCAATATGCAAACCCTGGAGGAGAGAAGGGAAGGGGGCGATATGATAGAGACCTTCAACTACCTAAAGGGCATAAATAAGGTGAAGAAGGGCAGCGTCCTTCAGAATAAGAGGTGTTCAAGTACAAGGGGACATGATATGAAGTTGGAAGGGTGGAGACTAAGGGGTAACATGAGGAAGTATTTTTTCATGGAAAGGGTGGTGGATGCATGGAACAGCATCCCAGTGGAGGTGGTGGGGGAAAAATGGAAGGGGAATTCAAAAAAGCATAGGATAAACATAAGGGAAACCTAGTGGTAGGGAAGAAAAGGTAAAAATGAAGGTTGGGAATATGGGCAGAGTGGGTGGGTCAAGCAGTCCTTATCTGCCGTCAATTTCTATGTTTCTTTGTTTCTATGCCCAGCTTCTTAGAATGAGATAGGAAACAAAGGTTCAGCACACACCCAGTGCTTAAAGAGAATAACTGAAAAATGTGTACTACTCTCTGATGCTTCAAGATGCTCTGACTCTTCATCAAGGGACTAGAGTCTAACACAGAAAGTCCTTCTTTTATATAAATTATTCCTTAAAGTGACAGTGTGATTCATAAAAAGTGGCAGAAATGTCATAGAACAGCAAATCCATGCCTGCAGCCTAATTTATAGTAATACACTTGTATACTATAGGCAAATTAACTAGCAGTTTGTACAGTTCTATGCAATTAAAACTGAGAACCTGTATAAATTCATAAATTTCTTTCTGCAACCCGTAGTGCATAGTTGGAGGTCCAATACCTGGGACTCTATGCACCTACCGGAAAAAACTACAAGTGGTCATGTGCTTTAAAAACAAAAGAAGTGTAGTAATGCACTTTTTCAATTAATAAGGCTCTTTGCTTTAAGCTCCTGGTGTGAGCTGTACCTTTGTTTCCTAGCTTGTTCCTTGCCTTGTACAGCTGTGCACATTCAGTGTGCAGTGAACAGCTCTTTGTTTGCAGCAGTTGGCTCAGGCTGGCATCCTGTTTGTGCTGCTCCATTGAATCCAGAGTGCCCAGTCTGCAACACTACAGATAGTCAGATGAACACTCCCAACTGTGTTAATGAAAAGGGACTTGTTTCATTTGTGTGTGCCATCATTTTTTCCCCTCAGTAATGGTTCTGGGTTGTCAGCATAACATAAAAGTCAGAAGTGAGTTGGAACCACACAACAGCACCAGCAATACATGCCTGTTTGGTTCTCAAGCTAGGAACTGAGTGAAACTGAATGCCAGGCAATACAAATACAGATACACAGAAATGTGACGACAGAGAAAGGCCCCACGGCCCATCTAGTCTGCCCAACACCCTACCTCCCCCTTCTGTTATGCTTCCACCCTCTTTTCCCAACCCCTTAAATCTATCCCAAGTCCTCTTGAACCCCTCCACTGTTTCAGCTGTCACTACCTCCTCTGGCAGCTTGTTCCAGGCCTCCACCATGCTCTCTGTGTAAAACTGTCCCCTGACATTACCTCTGTATTGCCCACCTTCCAGTTTGAGGCTATGCCCCCTCTCGTTCGCTCCCTTCTTCAATTTGAACAAGCTATCACCCTCCAACTTATTTATTCCCTTCAGATACTTAAAGGTCTCAATCATGTCCCCCCTTTCCCTCCTAGTCTCCAGAGGGTAAAAATTCATCCCTCTCAATCTTCTCTCATAGGGTACATCCTGCATCCCTTGCACCACTTATTTTGGTTGCCCTTCTCTGTACCCTCTCCATCAACTCAACATCTCTTCGTAGGTGAGGCCTCCAGAACTGCACTCCATACTCTAGATGCAGCCTGACCATGGTTCTGTACAATGGCATTAGCACTTCCCTCTTCCTGCTATTAAAACCCCTTGCAATGCAGGACAACATTCCATTTGCCTTTCCCACCGCCCTGCTACACTGGCTGCCCACCTTGAAGTCACAGTATACCATAATCCCCAGGTCTCTTTCTGTTTCCTTCTCCTTAATCACCACCCCCCAAGGAAGTAAGTTTCCCTCTTATTCCTCCTCCGCAGGTGCATCAGCGAGCATTTTTGTTCATTAAACTTCAATTTCCAGGTGTCAGACCACCTCTCCAGCCTCTCCAGGTCCCACCTCATGGCTTGCACCCCACTAGGTGAATCCACCGTATTGCAGACCTTTGTATCATCTGCGAACAGACAGAACTGTCCCTCTAGACCCTCCACTAGGTCACTAACATAGATGTTAGAGTATTGGTCCTAGCACTGACCCCTGTGGCACCCCACTGGTCACTGCCCATTCCCTGGAATGTGTCCCATTTACCACCACCGTCTGACTCCTTCCCTTCAACCAGTTTTCCACCCACCTGGTGATCCTGTGGTCCACCCCTAGTCTGTCCAGCTTATGCACCATTCCACCATGCGGAACAGTGTTGAAGGCCTTATTGAAATCCAGACAGGCCACGTCCACTGCTACTCCCTGGTCCTCTATCTGTGTCACCCAATTGAAAAACTCTATCAGGTTACTCTGACAGGACATTCCCTTGGTGAAGCTATGCTGCCTGACATCCTGCATGCCATTCATCTCCAAGTATTCTATCAACCTGATCATAAGTGGTGTTTCCATTACCTTCCCTACCACCGAGGTAAGACTAATGGGATGGTAGTTTTTGATCTCGTCCTTCCACCCCCCCACATAATGTGACCACCTCTGCTCTATTCCAGTCCGTTGGCACCACCCCTGTGATGAAGGACAAGTCAAACAGCCTCGCCAGATGCTGCGCCAGTTCATTCTTCACCTCCTTGAGAACCCTTGGGTGTATTCCATCAGGCCCCATTGCCTTGTCCACCTTAAGTCCACCCAGCTCTTCCCTTACTCCTTCAGCTGTGAATTATGCCACACCCATCTGCCTGTGGCTGTCACCCTTCCCACCCCGTCCTGGTCCCCTTCCCTCTCTTTCCTCTGTGAAGATTGAGGTGAAATAGCTATTTAATGCCTCTGCTTTTTTGAAATCTCCTTCCAGTCTTGTTCCACTTTCTCCCCTTATCCTTTCAATCCCATGCTGTGCCCTCTTCCTTTCTCCAATGTACCTAAAGAAGGTTTTGTCCCCCCTCCTTGCCTGCTTCGCTATCCTCTCCTCAGTGGCCTCCTTAGCCCTACTTATCTTTTGCCCTGCCTCCTTTCTTTTTTCCCTGTAGGTTTCCCTGTTCTCATCCTTTTGTGTCCTCCTGTACCTCTTAAATGCTCTAGTCTTCTCCTTGACCCCAACGCCACTTCTCTAGTGAACCATAGAGGTATTTTCTGTCTTTTATTCCTTTTTACCCTTCTTATACATGAGTCCCAGGCTTTAAATACCCCTCTCTTGATGGCTGCCCATAATTCCTCACCCCCTTCACATCCCCCTATCCTCAACATTTCTTCCCTAAATACCGTCCTCATTTCATGAAAGTCAGCCTTCCTGAAGTCCATTACCTTGGTTCTCATCCTGACCCTCTCCCTGCCTGCTCTCACCCTGAACCTGACAGCCCTGTGGTCACTGGTGCCAAGCTCTTCCCCCACCTCCACCTCCTCCACACTGTCCTCATTTGTGAGAACCACATCCAACAGGTTTATACCCTTAGTGGGCTCACTGACCCTTTGCCCCATGAATATGCCCTGAAGAGCTTCTAAGATGCCCCTGCTCCTTGCGGAGATTGCTGTCTATGCCTCCTAGCTGATGTCTGGAAGGTTTAAGTCCCCAACCAGTGCAATTTCTCCTTTCCATGCCATCTTTGCTACTGATTCTACAAAGTGTCTATCCCCTTCCTCCCCCTGCATAGGAGACCTTTAGACTACCCTAACACGCAGGGTTCCCCCCCCCCCGTCTCCTGTCTAGGGTGACCCACATTATCTCTGCTTCCCCCTCCTCATCCTGCCCTTCCATGGCCCCAATCCCTTCCCTGACATATAATGCCACCCCTTCCCCCCTCTTCCCCTCCTGATCCTTCCTAAACAAACTATACCCTGGGATCACCGTCTCCCAGGCGTAGTGCTCGTTCCACCAAGTCTCACTCACTGCTACAATGTCTAGGTTCTCCTCCATCATGGTGGCCTCCAGTTCTCCCATTTTGTTCCCCAGGCTCCTGGCATTTGCAACCAAAGCCCTCCAACATGTAGCCCCATCCCATCCTTCCCTGCTGCTGACTGTTCCCTTGATGAGTGTTGTGACTTGGGGGGGAGGCTGATAGCCTCTCTGCTCTGCCTCACGTAAGGCTGGCCCTGTCCTTAGCCTCCCCCCTTATTTAGTTTAAATTGAACATCCTTGCCATGAAGTCCCACAGTTTACTCTTTAGTGCAGCTGCCCCTGAAGAGTTCAGGTACAGCCTGTCTTGGGCATACAGCTCCTCCTCCTCCCATATAGAGCCCCAGTCACCTATCCAGCCGAACCCCATCCGACTGCACCAACCTTGTAGCCAGTTGTTGAATGCCCTTATCTTCTCCTTTCTGGGTGTGCTCGCTCTTGGTACTGGCAACACCTCAGAGAAGAAAATGGAAGGAAAAACAGTGTTGCTCCTACAGAACCTAGCGAGTTCCTCGAACCTTGCCTGTACCTCCATCAGACTGTTCCCCTCCAAGTCATTTGTGCCCAGGTGAAACACCAGATGTGTCCTTTCATCCTGCTGCTTACCCCAGGAAGGAATATGATGTCCCCAGAGCCATCATCCCTGGCATGCACTGTAACCATACTGCATTGTTTTTTACACCCTTCCTTCCCCATTTTATCCCCTTAATTATTGAGTCCCCCAAGAGTGCCACCCTATTGCCCCCTGCTTCCTGGGTGTCCTTTTGGCCTCTAGCTTTGTGTCGTGGGTTTTGTCTCCATTTGGACTCCTCCTCCTGTTCCATCCTGACTTTGTTTCTGCTCCTGCTCATCTTTTGTTCCCCATCACCTAACCTATCCTGATTTTTACCCACACCCAGCATCTGTCCCTCTTCACCATCTCCCTTTAGCTTTTCCTCAAACTCCTCCCTCTTGTATCTCTTCATCCCTTGTACTTCCACCTGGCTTCCTTCATCCCTGCATACCCTTCCTGTATCACTGATTGAGCATGAGCCAACTTCACCTGATCCCCCTCGATCTGCTCCTGGCCTTCCCCCTTCTGCATCACTGTGCGAGATTGTGCCAACTGTGCTTGATCCCTCCCAACTGTTCCTGTGCTGCCCATCTTTGCAGAAGGTTTTGAGCACTGTACCACACTTAGGGAAGTCTTCCTCCTCACCACCTGCCCTGTCTGCACATTTCCCCTCTCCTGCACCCTGCCTGGCACATGCCCCAGCCTCCTACTGCAGTTTCTGCCCTTCAGAGTTTCCTCCTGTTCATTTTCAGCCTCCCAGGAGCTCAATTCCAGCTCTTCCAGTGCTTCCTTTGTGCCCCTTTTCTTATGCCATAGTTCCCCTTGTGCCACCCTCAGGTGTGACCCTAATGTGCCGATCCTCTCCTCCACCCCTTCCCCAGCATGCTATGTGCCTGCCCCCTCCTCCCCCCCTCCACTGCACCCAAGATCTTTCCCCATGTCCCCAGCCACTCTGCCCCCCTTCTCTGATGACCCCTGCTGGACCCCTTCCTCCCCAGTGTCCTCAACTAGGATACTTAGGGGGGAAAAACTATTTATTACTTCTGCCCTTTGGCCTATTTCACCTATGCTTGCATTGTCCTTTATTCTGGGCATCCGTCTGCCTTTTCCTGAGCCTAATGTCTTCCACTCCTCCTGATCCCCAATTGACCCCTTTTCTCTAGCTACAGGCATCATTTTTGTGCCTCCAGACTTCCTGCTGTCAGTTCCCACTGACCCCTTTCCTCCTGTGTCAGGCATCCCTGTCCCAACTCTGGACTTGCTGCTGTCTGTTACCACCTCCGGTCTATCCCTTCTGGATCCCCTTCCATCCTCTCCATCCCAAGCCATTGACTTCTGGAACAGTTTATCTGATCCTCCAGTGAATCCACTCAACCCTTCCCACTCCTTCTATGGCTTATACCATCCCTGTCTCTCTACCCCCTTTTCCCAACCCCCCTCTCCATTTAACTCCCACCTTAGCCTCACCACTTCCTCCCTCAGCTGAGCGAGCTGCTTACACATCATACAACCCCCCCATCCTTCAAGTCCAATTTAGGACCATAGCCATTCCACAGCCACTGCACCCAACCACCCTGCCAAAGATCCCCCTCCCTTGGTCGCGGTAACCCGTAGGGTGGGCGCATGAGGAAGGGTGACATCCATTATGGCAACTCCTTCCTGGCACAATCCCTCACAGTGATGGGGAGTGTATGGCAATGGGATGAGGGTGTGGGTGAACTGGGTGACTGGATGTCGCTATGCATATGTGCACGGGGGGATGGGAGCGAGCACGGTGAGCGTGGGTTGGGAAGAGGTGGAGAGGCTGTAGGAGGTGGTGCTGTGTGGCTGGCCAAGCTGCGTCATGGCATCGGGGATTGGCTAGTGGCTGTGGTTGAAGAGGTACTGGGTTTGGGTCTGGGTGCCAGTGCGATTTTATTGCGCTCGGCCCGAACCTTTATTTTTTTCCTGCTTTCACCCCCTCCCAACTTGCACCCTCCTGGAGTTGAGTTACGTTGAGTTAAGTTGGGGTGTGTGGGTGGGCACAGTCCTCCCACAGAAAGCAACTCTCCCTTTCCATCCTGACGCTTGCCATGTTTCTACCCCTGGCTCTCACTCTTTCCCTATTAACTCTTCCTGCTGCACCCACCCTTCCCTGTCCACTCCAGCCTGGCTAAAGTCCCACCCCATCCATAGTAGTGTCCCAATTATCTACCCATCCTCCGTCACTATCATAATAAACAAGTATATGACAGCCATCGTCACTTTCTGTGGTTTTAGCCCAATTTTTCCCACAGTCGTCGGTAATATATCCCTCCTCTTCTTTATGTGTCTAACCTGCCACTCCATACACAGCCTCTTTCCCCTATATGTGTAGTTGCCGGCTGCTTCACTCAAAAGATCTCTGCTTATAACCCCTGTATGCCTATGGTTGATTGCACATCTGCTGACTTCTTCAATTGTAAAATAATACTGTTTTTTTATTTATTTCAACCTTGTACTGTACTGTATACACTGTATATGCTTTTTCTTCCTCGTATATTATTGCTTTTTGTATACCTGTTTCTGTACTGTACTGTACTTTGATGTATTCATGACCAGATCCACTTTGCAAATGAGCCATGCTCAATGGTGCCCACCAGGATAAATAAAGATTTTGATTGATTGGTTGATTGATTGTACTGGCACCATTGTCCTGAGGCACCGGGATTGTCAGAGTGACAAAAATGTTTTTGGCACTCTAATTGAGTGATAATGGTGATCGCCTTTAGGCATTCACCGTTATCACATAAACCCCTTGGTCACCCCTTCCTCTGTGCTGCCCTACCATTTCTTCTGTGATACTCAGATACAGTCCCAAAATCACACCTTATGTATTTTTGGGGCCCTGACCCTCACCCGCTCCTCAGCCCAACCCACAGTCAAGACTTTTTAGAAATAATAAAGCATATGCAAACCATAGGCATAAAGAATTAATAACCATAGTCACCAAGTTCAAGTCCAAGTCACCAAGTTCAAGTCCAAGTCCCCAGCACCTCCAGCGTCAATAGTCCAAGATCAAGTTCCCAGTACCTCCAGTGTCAGTAGTCTTGACCCAGTTCATTTCACCTTAATTTCAGCTGTTTTGTAAAGGATTTGTAAAGGATTTCTTAGTGTCTGTGTCAATTTTCCATATCCATCAAGGTTGAAATCCAAGTCCCATGTGGATAAATGCAGGACCAAGTTCCTTTGCTGAAAACCAGCTCCTCCCAGTGATTTTGTTAGCTCAGGACCCTCCTTGCTCCCACTTTCAGTCCTTCTATGTACTCAACCACTCTCCCTTTAGAACAGCCTGTCCACTCCTCCACTTCATATATGGCTCCTCCTCCCCTCCATGTTTAATAGAGGCTGGACTTGGGGAGGGAGGGCAGAAACAAACACAGCTCTCAACTCTGCAGTCTGGCTGGCTTTTTAAAGCCTGACCGCATTGACACCTCTCTTTTCTGATTGGCCCAATCCTACACCATGGGCCAATCAGGGAGAGAGGAATACACAACCAGTTTCAGATGGAATATGCATATCTTTTCTGGAGTCTCTGCAAGAGATTCATAAACGTAAACAGCAGCGGAGACAATAATTTTTCCAAGGTACCACTGAAAGCACAAACAATAATGATTTAAAGGGACATACTGTTAAATAAGAAAATTTCTTGATGTAAGACTCAACCATCTGGTACAATATATGTAGCCTAGAGGAGCACCTTGAGAAGGACTATGTATCAACCAGTCTTAAAACTGACAAGAGACCTGCAGTAGGAGTAGAAAAATTTAAACACATGGCTGATTGGGAGGATACCCTAACAGAATGCTCTGCAGAATGAATTGAAACACTCAATCAAAGAAGATAAAGAGAATTATGAAATAATAAAAAAGGCAGTGGCAGAACTACAATGTGAGTTCTAGAATCCTTCATCCTAGGTGAGGGAACATATCTGCTATCTTATCAAGGATATTCATGAATTATCGGGGAGGAAGGGGAAGCTGCTGAGTAAAGGGATGGCTAGCAGCACACTGGAGCAGACTTCTTAGACCATATGGCCTTTATCTGCTGGCAGTTTTGTATGTTCATATGTGAACCAGCTCAATATAAAGATACCATAGAATTTAAACAATGAGAAAAGAATTGACTAGAAACTAGAGATGAAAGTGAGGTTGTAGAAAGAAAGCACACAGAGCATGACAGAGGCGAAAATGATTGTGTGACTGGTCAGGAGTTAGCACTGGAAAGCCCTTCATAACCTTCTTGTTCAGCCAGTAGTGGTTATAACAGAGGCATGAGCTCTACAAGGGATCAAAACTCAAGATCTCATGGCAGAAGTAACGATACCTCAAATCAAACATCATGCAATCAAGCAAACACCAGTGATCCAACAAGTGAGGAAGAATCAGACCCAGAGGAGGGAATATCTACCTCTTTAAATAGCAGAACTAGAACTGTTCTTTTTTTATATAAAACAAGTACACTGTAAAACGGAAGAAAAAAAAATAAAGGCCAAAAGGAAAAAAGATGGGTGAGAGAGGAGGAAAAAGAACCAGAGGGAAAATTGGAACCAGGAAATTGAGCCATCACAAAGGAAATAATAAACCTTGTGGACCACAAATTAACCCTATAAGAAAATATCCTTGTCAGAACCTTCAGCTTTAAGCCATCCCCAACAGTAAACAAATTCAATATAACTAAACTGTTCAAAATATTCAGGAAAATAAATCTGAACCTGTTCTATCCAAATAAAGAGAAGAAGGCTCAACACCTACCATTTTCAACAAGAACAACTCTCCAGGGAGGACCTTATATTCTTCATAGAGGCCATGGGGACAGAAAGCAATTCTGAATCAGTAAGCATAACAAGAGATGCCACAGGTCCTGACCCTATAATGGAAACCACACACCTGGCCAATGCCTAGAGCTTTGTCTCATTTGATGAAGACAGTAATGCTACTGTAATATACAGTATCTATGAAGGTGAGTCAAAAGAATTTCAATATGACCAGAAGACTAGACAGAGTAAATTTATACCCACCGCTACCTTTGCTATAACAGCCATGATGCTACAGTTAAAATGTTTAAAAAACCTGTGCTGAGTGAGGTGAACAATTTGTTTATTAAGAAATGGTACTCAGCACCAAACAATTTAAGTGAAAAAAATGCATTAGAACAACTAAAGAGATGAAAATAATATTGTGTTTAGGAACACGGATAAAGTGGCAATTGTTGCGCTTTTGAACAAAAAAAGGCTATGTGGAGGAAGCAATCAGGTTACTCTCAGACAGCAATGTATATGAAATCTTAAATAAGGTCCCAACTTTGAAACTTCACATTGAATTGTTTGAACTGTCAGATGAGGTGTTTAGAGAGGGTTATATTACAAGGCAGGAACTTGAGTTTTAAAAAGTTAAAAATCCTATTACCCCCACTTTTTATTACATCCCTAAGACACACAAAAACCTTACAAAGCCATCCAGGAGACCAAATGTCTCAGGCACTGGATCCCTAACGGAGAACCTGTCCAAATTTACAGATTTCTTTCTCCAACCCATAGTGCATACAATAGTTTGAGGTCCTATACCTTGGACTCCATGCACCTATTGGAAAAACTAGAAAGAAGTCACATGGGATACAGATTCTATAGGAATCTGCATTAACATCACATCCCTATACACCTGCATCCCACGTAATTTGGGACTGGAAGCATTAGCACATTTTCTTACCGCTAACACTTACATTGATGCCCCACCACCATCTTTTCTTGGTGCCACAGTGGCACCCAGCTACACAAACCTTTGTCTAGGATGGTGGGAAGGGAAACACATTTTTCTTGAAAGCAAATGGTTTCTATCTCACATAAAATACTGGCACAGGTACTTAGATGACCTCTTGGTCATATGGCAGGACACAGTAGAGGAAGTTCAGAAATCCATAACAGAAATCAGAACAACAGTCTTAACTTGACTTTTACATCATGTATTCACAAAATTAATATTGATTTCTTGTACTTCAGGTTGCCGGTAACTGAAAACAATAAAATAGACTCAAAATGTTTCAGAAGAGGAAACTGCAGGAAATGCAGTCCTGCCCATCCCCCCAGTCAGGTGTGATCAGTTCCACCTGGTCACTTTCTAAGATTGTGTAGACATTGTCCAAATGAGAAAGACTTCAAAGGTCAGTCACAGGAAATGCATGAATGCTTTAGGCAGAGGCGCTATGACAAAATAGTCCTGGATACTGCACTACAGAAAGCTTCCAGTCTAAACAGGAACAACCTCCTTATTACAAAAGACCATAAAAAAGACAAATCACCTCCACCTACGTTCATCCTGGAGTACAAAAGCATCTCACCAAGAATAAAAAATATTCTACTGAAAACTGGAATATGCATGGCCATTGTTCTGTACCAGGCCTGTTTTCTGAATTGCCCAGGATCACTTTCAGAAGGGCACAAAACCTCAAAGACCTGCTATGTCATAGCCATTTTAAGCCTGTCCCTTCAGCCCACAAGATATGGCTGCTACCAAAACCCCTAGGTTTTTACCTTTGTGGATGTTGCTCAGTTTGCTGATAGGGACAATCAAGGAAAGTTTTTAACTATTTCACTGCTGAAATAAAAGTAGATATAAGACAATCCATCTCGTGTTATACTTTTGTTTTACATTACCATGGCATCACATTCCACTGGTGTTTTTGTAAATATAGGCCGAACTATCAGGCCTGTATGCAAACGCATACAGGAATAGTTTGTGACGTCAAACATGGTAAGCCAGAATCTGCATTAGGTAGCCACTTTCCTGAATACCACCAAAGAGATTCAAAACATATGTAATTCTGTGCATTTGATCATATGAAACCACTAAAAAGGGGTGAGACAGAGAGCAAGATTTTTAAGTCACATGTCTGTTTTTCAGACATGGGTGCTAAAATCTGCCCAGGAAGTTAGACAGTCTCCTGACTTTCAGGATGGTATTATTTAGATCACATAGAAACATAGAACATGATGGCAGAAAAAGACCAAGGGTCCACCGGGTCTGCTCAAATCAATCCAGGGACATACCTCCTCCCCTCCAGCTCTTCCTTCCCTACCCCTGTACTTGAAGCAGAGCTCATTTTTTGTGTCCTTACTCTATCCCACTGATGTTTGAAACCCTCTATGGCCTTTGTTCCCACCACCTCAGCAGGTAGACTGTTCCATAACTCCACCACCCTTTCAGTAAAGTAGTGCTTCCTCACATCCTTCCTGAAGCACCCTCCCTGCAGTCTCCATTCATGCCTACATGTCACTGAGCTGGTGCTCATATCAAATAGCTGTGCACAGGGCACTTTATTTATACCTTTCATGAATTTGAAAGTTTCAGTCATACCCCCCCTCTCTTTTTGCCCCTAGTGAGTACATGTTTAGTGCTGTCAGTCGATTCTCATAGCAAAACCCCCTGGAGGTCTTGTTGCATCTTCGTTGCCCTTCTTGGCATTGCATCTAGCCTGTCCTTATCCTTGTTTAGGTGAGGGCTCCAGAACTGGACACAGTATTCCTGGTGTGGCCTCACTAGGGATCGATAATGGGGGAGGATCGGCCCCTCCTCCTACTGTCTATACCCCTCCCTATACACCCTAGCATCTTGCTTGCTTGATTTTTGCTATAGGCTTTGTTGCACTGACTGGACGGTTTTAGGGTGTCACAAATAATGACTCCCAGGTCCCGTTCTTCTGCGGTGTGTTGAAGGGTGTGGGATTTCAAGAACAGAAACAGGCAGACAATAACATCAGGTGCATAAAAAATGCTTACCAATGTTTATCATTTTATTTCATCATAAAATGTCCAGAGCAAAAATAAACTAAAATAATAAAACAATAACAATTCTTATGAATGCAGTACTATAACTCCTAGTATTGCACACAGAATAGATCACTAGCAAGGCTTCTAGGTCCACCTTCCTCTTTGCTCTCCTCAGAACATACCCTGTAAAAGGTCCTCCAGCACCCTCTCACCAGGCTGAACTAACTCTTTGTTCACAGTGAGAAGGTTTTTATTCACTTCAGGGCTGACATCACCCAACATGTGATCTGCCCATATTATGCAATTAGTCTCAAAATGGTCTCTAAAGGCTCGTAACCCAGCCTATACAAAAAAAAATAAGGTTACTTCTAAGCCTTGGTTATCATCTACTATGTCCTGGAACTAATACTTTACAAGGTGCCATCCATTTGTGTTTATTCAAGGAGAAACATTAATTGTCCCTTAGTAAGGAAACTCCTCCCCTTTTATATAATGAGCTAGAGATACTTGGGGTATAAATATAGCCCTCTAGGGGCCACTGTTCCCCAATAGAAAAAGCTCAGTCTTGATGTGCAACCCATAGCTCAGTACCTAATTTATTAGCTCTGTAATTTGTACATTCTTAACAGTTTCTATAGGTACTTATATACTTTATTGCCTTAGCTCTTTAAATTCCTAACAGGACTCTGGGTAGCAGGGGACATGGTGTGACACCTTTTAGAGACTTTTTTGTCTCTTTATTCTTTACTTTAAATTATTTTCTTTTATTTCTTTTGCAGCCCTCTCTATTTTATTTGGAGGGTTGCCACACTTAAAACAGCATACAGCTTCATAGGGATGTTCCTATCTCTTTAAATTCTAGGGCTTTTTAGGTTGCAGCAGAGTGGCAGTCTGCAAGGAAAAGTCATAAACACACTGCTTGGCTGTGGGGCTGAAAAACCCTCTGGTAAGCCCCTGTTTATTACATTAAGTTTTTAGGAACACCACTGTCCCTTCCACAGAAGCACTCACTACAGAGTGTTTAGCACTGCAATGGAAAGCGGGGGAGGATTAAAGTAAAAGTGATTGCCACCCCGCTTTGAACTGTGACACAGCAGTTCCGTTGAGAGAGAGTGTGTGAAGGGTGAGCATGCTCCTCTTTTTACAAAATTAACTAAAGCTCTCTTTTTCTCTTCTTTTATCAATTTAGACCCACACGGTCTTTTCCAACAGAAGAGGCACCAGAGAAGGAAACAGACACAGAGCAGTGGCAAAGAAAAAGGAAAAGTATTGCCACCCCGTGTCAATCCTAATCCGATTCAGGATTTGCTCCATCTAACATCAGAGCAGCTTTTTACTTTTAAAAGAAGAAGCTCTTCTCTGCTGCATTCAAGTATTCCCCAAGGCTTGACTGCCATAATTTTTAATTTCTTAAGAGCCAGCAAGCCGGGAGCCTTCCCTGTAATCATTTATTTTCCTGTAAAGGGACCTAGTGTCCCCACCGGCAGCTCGGTTCCAGCTCCATAACCATTTGTGGAGCCGAGTGCCAGTTTGTGTGTCTTTGCGCACATTTTCCAGTGTTTTGAGCTTCCTTTGGAGCTCTTTCTGGCTCCAAGCACCAGGGAGAGTTGCACCGTGCACCTAGGTTGGAGCATGCTGTTGCTCCAACCGATTCTGGTTCAGCTGTGTCTCTCCCTGGTAGAACAGTCGCAAGCTGCGTCAAAACCAAAGCGGCTCCAATTCTTTTACCACATGCAGCAGTATCCCGAAAGGGGGGCCATTTTCTTTACTCCCCCCCTACACCACAAGGAGCAGCAACCTAAATATTTATTTAAATGCTCCTTCAGGAGCAAACAGTCAGCAGCTATGGGTGTGCTTCTAAATAAAATTACTTGCTCACCCCATAGCACACTTTTGCTTTTCAGCTATTTACAGAGTTGCTGTCTTACAAAGCAGTTTAACTACTTTCAGCAGCGCTATATACTACAAAGACCTTCTAACCATCTCAAAGAAGGTCATAAGGTTATTATACAGAGAGTATAACTGCCCCAAGCATTATACCTTTAATTATACATAGATAAGATCTGCACATCAATTAAGTACTTGGCAATTTATACACAATATTCTGCATACTCAGGCACTTTATACACTTTACTCATTAGCACAAGAGCACTTAATGGGGTGCAAGGGACCCTCATCTTTCTACCAGGGTACCCACCCATGGCAGGGGGTCACCCTTTCATACTGTGGTACTATGTTTAACCTCATTTGACCAGTACTTCATCAGGGGGTTTCCTTTCCTCAGGTGCATTACCTTACATTTCTTTGCATTAAACTTCAGCTGCCACACATTTGACCATCTCTCTAGCCTTTGGAGGCTGTGTTGCAGTTCCCTAGCTCCCTCAATGCTATACACTCTTCCCCCAAGCTTAGTGTCATCAGCAAAGAGGGCAATCTTACCCTGGATTCTTCTGCCAATGTCACAAATGAACATGTTGAAAAGAACCGGGCCCAGGATCAATCCTTGTGGTACTCCATTATTGACCTCCCCTTCCATTGACCTAACCCCATTTACAACAGCTCTCTGTTGCCTATCATTAAGTCAATTTCCCACCCATCAGACTATATTCTTTGCCATTCCAAGGTCCTACAACTTGAGCAGGCACCTATGCAGCACTGAATCAAATGCTTTACTGAAATCAAAGTAAAGGAGATCCACTGCATGGCCCCTATCCAGCTCCCTTGTTAACCAATCAAGAAGATAATAAGGTTGGTCTGGCATGACCTCCCTGCCACAAACCTGTGCTGCTTATTGTCCTGGAGACCATTTTTTTCCAGGTAGTAAATGAGGTCTTGCTTGATTAGGGTCTTCATCAGTTTCCCCACAATAGATGTAAGACTAACTGGCCTGTAATTTCCTGTATCCTCCTTACCCCCCTTATAGAGTGGTACCGTGTCTGTCACTCTCCAGTCTCTGGGTACTACCCCTGACTGCAGTGAGCTGTTGAAGAGATATGCTAGGGGATCAGCCAGTTCTTCTGCCAACTCCCTTAGCACTCTCAGATGCATCCCATCTGAATCTGGGGCCTTATCTATCTTGAGGACTGCCAGTCCTTTCTGAAACCTGTCTTTATTGAATACTGGGATTTCCATCCCTGGGATTCCCTTAATGGCTGCATTGATGCTGCCTTCAGGTAGGGGACCAGTACCCTCCCAGGTGAAAACAGAACAGAAGTAATTTTTTATGACGGTGGCCTTCTGTCCATCATCCTCAAATACCTTACTGTCATCTACTAACCTAATGATCTCCCCCAATCTTTTTACCCTGATATAACAGAAGAAATGTTTCTCCCTGGATTTAATTCCTTCAGCAATCTGCAGCTTTGTGGCTGCCTTTGCCCCATTACTGCCCTCTTTGCTTTTCTATTTTTTATGTATTCATCTCATTCCTCCTCCCCCTGGCTCCTTTTAAACCTAGGGAATGCTTCCCTTTTGCCTCTGACCACTTCTCTAACCTTCGATGAGAACCATATGAGTCTCTTATACTTATTTTTTTTTTACAACGCCTTTCACACGAGTTTTCTAGCCTTGAGGATGGCCTGTTTTATAAATCCCCACATGTCTTCCACACCTGCTACATCACTACAATAAGTAACTTAAGTGTGGTTCAATGTATTTCAATGGGGTTTCAACTTTAGTGCCTAACTTTGGCATTTTTGCAAATTTGCACACCAAATTTTAACATACACTTTTCGAGAACCCACCAGATGAACGATGTTGATGGCATTTTGCAAACCCTGTCAGAAAGGTGATTTGGCAGTCACTTGGAAAAAACACCTTTTGAGCAGGATTTGAAAATTCTCACCACACTCGTTTATGATGAGGGTTCCTAAGAAGAGTATGCTGAAAATTTGGGGTCAAAATATGTAAAAATGGCAAACCTACATGCATATGTTCAAATTTATGTATGCTCCTCCATAACTTTCATTATTTTTAATATTTTTCACCCAATTGTTTAACATAGCCATGTCTTTATACCACCTCAAGAATGCAACAGCTGTCATTTTTCAAATCTTGGCCAAAATGTCTTTCTGCGCCTGTGGCACAGAATAATGCTATGGTGGTACAGAATGATGTTTTGGTAGAGATTGGATCATTTTTAGCACCGGATTCATGAGGTGGGATGATAAGAAGGCTATGCTGACAATTTGGTTGGTGTTGTCCTACAAATGGAAGCACAAGGCCCCCACATCAATATACATATATGTATCTATGGAGGGATGGGAGTGCAGGGCCCAGAGGGCCCTGTGCTCTGTTACACAAATAAGGATACAATTACACTATCTGAAAAACTATGCATGCATGGGAGTGCAGGGCCCTCCCACCAGCAAATAAGGATATGATTATACTATCTCAAAAAGCAATGAAATTCTTTGCAAAAACTGCATTAATGCAACATTTAGGGTGCAGACAAAAGCAAAAAATGTAGGGAAATGGGGCTTTATGATTTCCTACCCTAAATCCCCATCCCCATGCCTACAACAAATCAGGGATGCCTTCTTCCTTGGGGTTGTCAACCCTAAAGCCCACCTCATTCTATACACAGCAGAAACGTATACATACGGCAACAAAACACTTAATGGGGTGAGCTTTAGGGTTGACAACCCCAAGGAAGATGGCACTGCTGATTTTTTGTAGGCAAGGGGGTGGGGGTTTTAGGGTTGGAAACCTAAAGTCACATTTCCCTACTTTTTTTTTTGCTTTAGCCTAAATGTTGCATTGATGCAGTTGTTTTGCAAAGAATAGTGTATAAAGAGAACAATACTCCACTATACATTATATAATTACATATACATACATATCAAATACAGAAGTAAATCATGTTGGACACACACCAAAAAGCACAAAAAATACAGAAGTACAAAAGGGTCTCCACACAACGAATGGTCATACATAATTAATCCATCCAAATTATTTCAGTCCTACATAATGCAGGCTGCAATTGCCACATTCAGGGATAGTATTAATAAACCATGTCTTGACTGCTAATAAACTTTTTTTTTACCTGCACTCACTCTCAGTTTCAGAGAAAGCAAATTCTAGGATTTTGGTGCCCACTGACAACAGCAAAATGTTGATCTGGTAGTCTTACCAAATGGTACCAGTAGTTCAGAAGAGGTAGCATTCTCAATGAGGGTTTGACCAGGCATGCTGTAAGGTGACTCCCCAAATAAGCAGGCAGTTGTTCATAGACACTTTTTACTGCCCATAATGTTTTATGTAATTTCATACAGTTGGGGATGGAGATCTATTCAAATGTTAATAGAGCACACAGTGATGCGTGTACTTTGGATACTTCAGCACCAACCGGGCTACATGATGATTATGTAATATGTCTATTCAATGTAGCTTTCCTTTGTGGAGTCATCATACAGCACAACCACATAGTCACAAAAGAGGTAGAATATGAGCTGTAATGATCTTTAGCCATAACTTAGGGTTTAAACAATCTTGTAACCAGAAAGGGGGTGGTGGTCCACATCTTTTGGTGAGTCTGTCCAGGTGTGGAAGTTCATCTTTGAGTTTGGATCCATGCAGCCTTCATGGTCAGGTGCAAATGAAAACCTAGACTACATTTTTTTATAGATTATATAAATACAGTACAATCTCAATTACCCAAACCTCAATTATACAGAAATCCCTATCTAATGAACTGGTCCATTGTCTCCTGAATTTTTCTCTATCTTATGAATGGGGTCAGGATAACTGGTGTTGTACTGTATTACCCTGTACAGTATTTCCTCCTATCTGCCTCTAGAGGATACTACATCCTTACCTAACTGCTACAGGAAAGATAAACTGGGAAGAGAACCATGTGGTCAGACAAATCCCACAAACTGTCCAGAGCATGTACAGTGGTGCCAGCAGCCTTCTCTACCTGCCATCACTCTGGCTGTGTTTCTATTTTGTGCACTGAGTTTCTACCCTACACACCAAAATCAGGCTGCCCCAGAACTCCCCAATCTCCATAAGTCTCTGGTACCATTTGAAACATCCAGCACAGACAGGATGGACCAAGATTACAGAAATCCAAGGGAAGCTGTGCTTCTTGTTTTCAGCCAATTATAGCCGATTACCATTAGCTAGAGCCACACAGTCAGCGGGGCTGCCTCTTTCTTTAGGAAAAACATCTGTGTACTGAATTTCTACCCTTTCTAATCCAGCCCTAAAAATTAATGGAAATGCTGTGTTTCTTTTTGTCATGGACTTACCCTTAGCAAGAACCACGTGGTCAGTGTTGATAGGGTTGCCAGCTATCCTTTCCCATCTATCACTGGAGAATGTACAAAGTATGAGGAATAAATAAAACACAACAAAATCAGGCTATCCGAGAACTCCCCAAGTCCCCAGTACCACTCAAAATATCCAACACAATCAGGAAAGCCCGACTGTCCGAAAATCCAAGGGAAACTGTGCTTCTTGTTTTCAGCCAATTACAGCTGACTACCATTAGCTAGAGCCACACAGCTGGCAGGGCTGCCTCTTCAAGAAAAACACCTGTGCACTGAATTTCTTTTCTATCCATTCAAAGACTGGTCTGCGAGCAAAGTTTTGGTAAGTTTTCAATTACCCTTACGTAATGCAACTTTAGATTCAGTGCAGCCTCAGAGTCCCTGTTGTGTGCAAAACTCTTTTTTTCAACTTGCATGGTTAATCGTTATCTCACAGCAGTGTAATACAGAATACACTAACTCTGACTCATTCAGTAAAGCTGCACATTTTAAAACCCCCGCACTCATGGTTTCGGGTTTCAGTACAGCACAGTAATGTTTGTGATCCTGCTTAGGTTTTCACTAATTTGGTAAAGCAACAGACTCAGTATGGTGCAGTTTAATGTTACAGTACAGTATTATTAAAATGGAGGCCTGATCATCCAGACTTCCAATTACCCAAACTGATCTGATGTCTCCCAGGCAGTTCAGATAATTGGGACTTTACAGCACCTGGTGATTTGATGTGTATGTAACTGGGACCATCCAATCTGTTTTACATGCATTAATTAAATTTACATAATGAACAAAAGGGCCATGTAAATAATTAAATACATCACAGATTAACGCATTTAATAATGCAGATGGTCCATCAGGTTTGCACTTTTGAGGCAGTAGAGAGAATGATTGCTGCCTGTGTAGCAAAGCACAATTGGGCTACTAAAGAGAGTCAGGAATTTCCCTTATGTCAGCAGCAACAGATGGATGCATGCTGCTGTGGAGTGCAGACTAGAGATGCAGCAAATTTAAAATCCGCCGGTGAAGTGAACGTGAAGTGGCCACTTCACGTTGGCACTTCACTACGCAGAGTGCCCCATAGGAAAGGCTCATTTCTCCTTGTTATTATTACTTCGCGTTGTCATTCCACCTTAAACGTGAAGTAAGGAAGAGTGACAACAATACTGGCAGCATCCCACTCACACAATCACTAGAATGAATGTGCGTCCCCAAAGTGCTACTGTCTTGTGTCCAGAAAAACTCCCCAGTGCTGATGAAGTGAAATGAGAGTGTAACAAGAAATGCAAAGTCTCCCAGAATTAATGGTGCACTCAGTCATGCACACCGTGTTCAGGTCACACACAGAGTCACCAGAATTATTGTGCATCCCCAAAATGCTACGGTCTTGTGTACAGAAAATTCCCCAGTACTGACGAAGTGAAATGAGAGCATAACAAGAATTGCAGTCTCCCAGAATTAATGGTGCCATGCAAACGTACAAACAGAGTAAGATTGCTCTGCACACTCAAGGGATGCATACGAAAAGGCACAACAACACCTAACCAATGCTCATAAGTCACAAATGCAAATCTGGAAAGGAATACATTTTGTCACTTGGGGGATTAGTACATGGCAGTAACAATCCACTACCAATAAAGATACCACAAAGCAGTATAAAAAAATGTATGCAGGTACGGTAGATAGCAGGTTCACACTGCTACAATTACTCTGTAACACAATAAAAGGTGTCTCATTTAATGGCATGCATTGCACACACACTCACACGCACACTAAAGTAATGAGTAGCAAATTGAAAACCTTTAGTAATATAACCAAATGTTTTAAACAGACAAATTGTACACTTCTGCACCACAACAATCAGCAAAAAAAGTCAAGAATTACTGAAAATATTACTGTGTGTACATTAACACAGTTATACAAGAAAAATATAACCAAAACAGAAAGACTGCCTTTTTCTCCTAGTTAATCTACCTACACCACAAATATGCCCCTCCCCCCAGAGCACACTTCACAGTACACAGACTGACTGTTCTAAATTAACATTCAAAAGCCACACACAACAATAAACTCTCAATGAAATGAGCACAGAAGGGTTTCATACAATTGATGTATTAATTTTGAGCAAAAAATATTACACAAAAAGACATTTTAAACAGCTTTTAGAGGTTTTGAATCACAAAGCTCTGAAAGCAAACTGTCTCCAGCTACCACTGCACACACACTACCCAGGCCAGAACTGAGGCTGTGCCCGAACAGTCTAGAGCCCATATGACCTGCAATCCCATGAATAACTGCAGAATTTCATTTGGAGCTCAATTACAGGGTGAAGTGAGGTGAATTACATTGATTTCAATGTACTTCACCTTAAAATTGGTGGAGAAGTGGTCTGGGGAAGGCGGAATAACACAAAGTCATTGGTTTCAATGGACTTCGTGTTCCTCATTATGAAGTGAAGTACTTCACTTCACATGGTGGAGTTCTCCGTGGATTCTGCGTTACTCAGTGAATCACTTCACGGAACAAATTGGGGCCACTTCGCACACCACTACTTACAGTAATGTAACTCACATGCTGTACAGGAAGGAATGCAAATGCCTATGGCTGCACTTCCCCGATGATCTGTAGCACAAACTCCCCAACTTAAAAATGCTCATTAATGAGTACAATGGCGGGGTGGTGATGCCTGGAGAGATACTACAAAACAGGCTTACAATACATCCAAGTAAGTAGTCAAAAAATTTGTGTTGTGATTCGTGACATGATCATGAATCGTGATTTGTGACTGCATTTGTGACCATGATGATGAAGAACGTAATTCGGTGTTAACGGTGTGAGATAAACAATATGGAACTGTATTGGGAATGCAAATGCCTACAGCTGTACTTTCCTGATGAGCTGTAGCACAAAACTCCCCAACTTAAAAACATGTATTAATGAGTACAATGGTGGGGTGGTGAAGCCTGGAGAGATACTACAAAACAGGCTTACAATAGATCCAAGTAACTAGCAACAAAATTAATGTTGTGATTTGTGACATGATCGTGAATAGTTATTTGTGACTGCATTTGTGACTGTGATGATGAAAAACATGATTTGTATCAAGAGTGACTCGTGATGATGGTCCAGACTTAAAAACACATATTAATGAGTACAATGTTCATGCAGAATTATGCACCACACCTGTCCAGTACTCTGAAAGGAAGCCAAAGAAACAACTGTGACTTAAATTACAGATAGAGATTGGTCCCTAAAGAGATGCAAATGCACAGACAGGTTAAGATTTCGCTGCGCACTGAAGAGATGCAGATGCAAAGGCACAACACCTAACCAGTGCTCACCATCAGAAATTCAAATCTGGAAAGGAATACCTTTACCAGTTGGGGTGGGCCGCAGTGGGGCAGTGTACTGCACTGCTGCAGTAACAGTCACTAGTACTAGTACCAGTAAAGATACCACAAAGAAGTACAAAAATTACACAGCTGCAGTGGCTAGAAGGTTCACATTGCTGAAATTATTATGTGGCACAATAAAAGGTGTCTGATTTGATGATACCTGTCACACACATACTCACACACACACTAAGTAATGCGTAGCAAATTGAAAACTTCAGTAATATAACCAAATATTTTAAACAAACTAAAATTATGCACTGCTGCACCACAACAATCAGCTAAAAAAATGGCAAAAATTATTGAAAATATTCCTGTGTGCACATTAACACAGTTATACAAGAAAAATATCACCAAAACAAAAAGCACTGTCTTTTTCTTCAAGTTAATCTACCTACGCCACAGATATGCCCCTCCCCCAAAGAACACTTCCACTGTCTCTCAGTACACAGACTGAACGTTGTACATTAACATTCAAAATCCACACACTAACAATAAATGCTTGATGATATGAGCACAGGAGGGTTTCCTATAATCGATGAACTAAAGTTTCAGCAAAACAAATTACTCAAAAAGGCTTTTTTAACGGCTTTTAGAAGGTTTGAATCGCAGAGAGCTCTCAGAGCAAATTGTCTCCTACAGCTTCCTACACACATTACCCCAAACTGAGGCTGTGCAGAACAATGTAGAGTCCATGTGACCTGAAATCCCATGAATCACTGCAAAATTCGCCTTTGGAGCTTAAAAACAAGGCAAAGTGAGGTGAAGTACATTGTTTTCAATGTACTTCGCCTTAAGAATTGGTGGAGTAGTGGTTTGGAAAGGCAGAGTAATGCAAAGTCATTGTTTTCAATGGACTTCGCATTACCCATTATAATGCAAAGCACTCCCCTTCGCATTGCGGAGTACTCCGTGAATCCACCTTCACTCCGTGAACCACTTCGTGGAGCGAATTGTGGCCACTTCACCCATCTCTAGCGCAGACTGTGCTCTCAGTCATGATTTCAGACTTAGGTCTACAGGGAAGAGAAGCAGTGCTGTTCATTGGCACCATGAACTGGGTCCTACTGCATTTGAGAGAGAGCTGCATCCAAGCTCCAACACTTTCTCTTTTTTTAAATATTCCACCTATGCAGAAGGCTGAATGTTATACAGTTACAGATGCTGTGAAGTTTTACAGTACTTTGCTGGTGGACTGCCCACTTTGTCACTTTACAATGAGGTTTCCGGGAGAAATGGCACTTTTCAAGCAAAGTTAGGCAAAGTCATTGCAAACTTGCAGCTCTGTCAGTGAATCTATATGACTTCACTTGAAAATGTGCCACCTCACCTGCCAAAAACTTTGCAAAGTCGGCACTTTGCACTTAACAAATTTGGTAAACTGTGCAAATTAATTCCCACAGTGAAGTTTTCCAACTTTGCACATCTCTGTTTACAGTATGTCACCAAGATGTAGCACATTTAGTTGATTGCACCCCCTCCTCAGAGATGCCAAACTGTTGCACTGCCTCCCTCTCCAGTGGGGAAATGGAAAATGTTGCCCACCGGTGTAAAAGAAAAGAAATCTTTAACACCCTGTCAGAAATATTACCTGGACACTGCTACTGAACCCCAGGATATTTCTTCAGTATTTATTTTTTTAATTTTACAAATAAGAAAGTGAAGCAGAAACAATTGTAAGACTAAAACCAAGGCATGCTTCGAGTTATAAAATATTATCACAAGGCTGATTGACAATCAGAAATTTCTATGAACAACACTACACAAAATAATTTCACAAAAACATCTTTAGAAATAACACTTTATTCAATTATCATGTGTTTTGACAAAAAACAAATAATGATAACATATATACTGTAGCTTTAATATTCCATGTTCTGGTGATATGTTGACTCCTGGCTCATGGCATTAATACTGTAGCTGGCATGCTGTAGAACTGGGAATGCTCATATAAAGTTTGTTTTGTGGGTCGGGATCAAGTGGCATGTTAGCACAAATTTATGTTCATGCTATAAGAGAGATCACTGACTACAAGCAGCATTATTAGAATTTCAGCATTATCCCTTAGCCTGAGGTTACTTATGATCAGCTGACATGTCTGAAAACCTCCTTTTCTCCTGACTGAGCCCTGAAATGAGAGCGACTATCTGTAATTATACAATAGGGGATGAGAATGTCACTTTCCAATTGGTCAGCTGGCACCTCTTGCCCATTGTAAATCCTCCACAGTACCAATGGGAAGAGGTGCCAGCCACCAGTGAGCCACATCAAGAACTTCCCCGAAATAACTCCAACAACAGAAAACACGACAATCCCTGCCAAGCTTAATCCATCTCACTGAACTCCTGCTCAAAATGATTACCTCTTTTTTTTGTTTTGCAGCTCCTCTTTGGAGTCCTTCATCATTCCCTAAGTCTCCACACCTGTAGTCCACATTGAGCGCCAAAAAAAAAATTCAAGCTTGATAAATGTGAATGCCACTTATTAACTCCTGAGTCTCGACCGGAAAGCGTCGTAACACCAGACATCTGTCCCTGAACGCAACTCTTCAAAGCAGAATGTGCAAAAAAAGGACCATTACCTCCGTAGCAAAAAAGAAACACACACCATGTACTCAAGGCTGTCCCGGCTCATACGAGAACAATGGAGCCAGGACACAGTAAACAAGGCAACATGGGCACACATTTACACATTTCCTAGCTGCCAAAAAAGCATCAGGCTGGGAAAGACAAACCAGTACTGTGCTTGCGCAGCACCACCACAGCCCCAGTAACCAATGACTACTTTTTGTGGTGGAGCAATAAAAACACTAAAAAATAAAGAAAATTACAAAACAAACTTTTTATTGACCATTTTTATGTAGAGAAAAGGGGACCATTGCATAATTGCAATATAACACTCCAGGATATGGGTTAATGCTAGGATTTACAATGCCTGGTGTGCTTTGTTCACTCGGCCTGTGGCCTCATGACCAAACAACACACCAGGTGTTGTAAATCCTAGCATAACCCACATCCTGTCATGATATATTGCTTAAGTGTATCTTACCAAAAGAGAGAGAGAGTAAGGACAGCACTTTTCATTTTACAGGCAGGGCATTTTCCCTTTCAGTTCATTTTGTTTGTTTGCCCTTCAGTCGGTACAGTCAGTCATCACAGAAAGCAGTCAGGCAGCTTTTCTTGTTTAACAGCTTGGGGATCATACAGTGGAGTCGGGACCAGAAGAAGCTGATTTTATGTCATAACAGTGATTGCGGAATAATGATCGCCATTTAGGTGAGTGTACATTGTCAAAAATAAATAACGACGATGTACACTCGCAGCGACTACAAAACCAGTAACTGTTTTTCTATGTTATGTGGGGGATGAATCACCCCACTTCCACCATGTAAAGATTCTCAGTTGCAGGGGGTGCATGTCGGGGGGGGGGTGTAAAACTTAAAAAAAAAAATTTAAAAGTCAACCCGATGCAAAAAGCGATCACGTCCCAGAACCAAACCCTGCACCCTCCCAACTCCAGCCTGCCACCTACTCACCACACCACATGGCCAGCTTGGCAGCTGACCACCACACTACACCCGACATACCCTCCCTCCCCTTCTGCCTGTCATGCAGCGTGGTCCCCCCATGTATGTGTATATATAGCAACATCCTGTTGTAGTATTCGCCTAACCCCATATCCCATCGCTACCCTGCCAGGTAGCCCAGAACACAGGAGCCATGATTGAGTCACCCTTTTTGTAATCACTCAGTCATGGTCTTTGTGTTCGCTGGATACCAAAGAAGCCTAGGCATAGAAAGTCCTAAGGTACTGCATGAGAGGGTAGTTAGGCTAAGTGCTACGAGTACGGAGCTACTGTACCACATAGTTTGGAATTTATGGAGATTACAGTCCAGTTTAGCTGTTACTTTTTCATGTAGTTATTGTATTGCTTTCTTTTTATGCTCTTTGTTTTGTTTCTAATATGCTTTTGATGGTTAGGGTGACAAGTGCTAGCACATGTTAGGAGATGGAAGACTCAGACAACACTACATGGTTTGGCATTCTTGGCTGGTGACTATGGTCTAGTTCAACTGTTACTTTTCCATGTTGTTACTGTATTAAATTCTTTTTATGCCACCTTGAGTTGCTTCTAGTATGCTTTTGGTGGCTAGGACGTTTGCTTTGAGCAGGGCTGGGAGACTGCAACAACGGGAGGACTAATTCTCTAATAGCAAGCAGTTGGTGGTTGACTAGAAGTTTTTTGCTGTAAACATGTTTTCACTGAAAGGTACTCACCCATGAATATACCATAAATATTTTTGCAGCAAATATTTCCAATTCTACAGTATTTATAATGAGCTTACAGTATGTCTGCTGATAGATACATCAGCAATTTAATGAAAATTAAAATGAATCTAGTGTGGCAGTTGGTCTATGTTAAAATACTTATTTCACATCCAAGGGTATTACTCTGTATTACTCAGTTTTCAAGGTGGAAGAAGGAACTAGGCCCATCGTGACTACTTACCACTCCAAGTGGGTGTATTAGCCCATATTCCACTTAAATTGGTTTAATTATGAGATGTCGACCAAATACTGAGGGAGATTATTCCATAACTTACAGTATGGTGAAGTAATTGTCCCTTCTGTTACATGCTGAACACAAAGTTGCTTGTCCTGGGATCTCAGATTTGTTGGTATAGCTACTGGGGTTATATTATGCTGTCTTGCTAGTTTCTCATTATGCAGGACATTAAATACCATTAGGAGATCCCCCTCTGTCTTCTAGTTTGAACAGTGTGTAAATCAAGGTCATAGAGCCTGTCTGTACAGTATATGACATTCCCCTTAGTCTGAGTACCAGACAGGTGACCCTTCTTTGTATACTACCCAATAATTTTATATCCTTAACTAGATGTGGCAACCAGTATGGTGCAACGTAGTCTAGATGAGGCCTAACATAAGTTATAAAAAATGTGGGATAACACATTAATTTATTGAATTTTGTTGACCGGGTAGGCCCACTGAGACTAGAAGTCCCTTTTTCAGGGACAACCTTGGGGGAGGATACAGATGGTAACTGACTGAAATTGAACCAGATTAAGCTGTTAGTGGTATTTTTAGTGAGTGGTGGAAATTTGGCCAGGACACTGGGGAAATTCACCATCTCTGCCAGCCGGGGGCTTGACTTCCTGGAAGCAGAATGGAGGATCCTAGTTGGGAGCCAGACAGAGGAGGAGGAGGAGGAGGAAGTGCTGATGTGTCAGGAAAGATGGAAGAATTAATGGAGACAGAAAAACAAGATGTGGAAAGACAGAAGCAGAGCTTGAATGGTGGCGCTGTTGGTCACCATTCCAAGATAGAGGATTCTCAGTTGCTGGATGATGAGATGGAGGATGAGTTCCACTGTGCTGGAGATGAGTTTATGGAAGCTACAGAGGCTATAGTTCAGAAGAATTCCTCAATTTCAGAGGAGATGCCCATCAAGGACTTGGCAGGACACTCACGGGTTTCAGTGAGTCACAGAGTGTGTGAAATAAGTGATTTGCCAGAAATGTTCCTGGTGTTTCTCTCCAAGGGGATGAATGCATTACGAGAAGCAGCTAGTGATGCTGCAACAGGGGAGATGGTTCCCAAGCGTGAGGCGCTGCCCTGCAAACCAAGGGATGAGACTGATACATGCAGTGTTAAAAATTATGAACAAGTTTCGTGGGGTGAACAGACCGAGCAGGCCAAGGAAAGCCTACCCCAAGGAATAGTAGAGGGAGAAACTACCGCACTTGTAAGTGCAACAAATGTACCTCTGGTGGAAAAAGATGGCCCTATAAACTTTAACAAATGGTCCTGGGACAAAGCTTTGCTAAAGGCTGAATGGTTACTTCATCCTGATGGACGTTGGTTGCCTGACTCACAATGGATGTCTTTTTCACCCTTTAGTCAGGAGATACCTCTGGATGGTTTGAATGAACAG
Organism: Neoceratodus forsteri; assembly: GCA_016271365.2. NCBI lineage: Eukaryota > Metazoa > Chordata > Ceratodontiformes > Ceratodontidae > Neoceratodus > Neoceratodus forsteri. Next base: position 26,516,166 of record CM057454.1, read on the forward strand.
GATTCTTTGAGAGGGATACCACCTCACAGTACCATAACAAGGCAGAAGGATCACCCTGAGAATGAGAATGGGATGCAGACCCTGGAAGAGGGGAATACACTGAATAAGAACAAATCTCCTCATGGGTCAGCCACAGAGCGGCCTTGTCATACTTTGAATAGCGACCCACAGGGGGGCCCAAGCCAGAGCCCCTTACCACTGGAGACTGCTACAAATCTCCCACCTCCGTCAGATGATCAAGAGGGCTCCGGACATTCAGACAGGGTTTTCTCAGACCTCTTTCAACATAAACTTACACAAGCCCCTAGATGCAATGCTGTTCACATAAGATATCGGGGGGGGGGGGTTCTACCTGAACACCCAGACCGGGTATATGTGGCAAAGAGATTGATTAAGGATTCAATGTTGTTTCATCCATTGGAAATTGATGCCGTCATCCATATTTCTGGGAAAACACTTTCGATCTAAGCTTTAGACAATCGTCTGGCCTAGAGAGGTTCTGGACTAAATGTAATTTATTTAGAAACATACCTTTATGGTCTAATTTTATGGCTATATCCCTCATAAAACCCCTGATAAAATCAATTACTATAATGTTCCACAACGAAGGGATGAATGTGAATGATATTTTGTTTTGGCTATAGAAATGCTGTACGGTGATGGGACAACCAGAACCTATCATAGACATAGAGGGTCTCTGGACATGGGAATGGTGATTCCGAATTAAATTGTTTCAAAATAATGACATTATGCAACATATTCCTAACAGTTTCTTCCTTGGTCATGATGGGGGGGGGTCTGTTTTTATGTGGGGCAACCCAAGGCTTGCTATAAGTGTGGTGCCCCTACACATTTAAGTAGTTCATGCGACTTATGGCAGTGTGCACTCTGTGGTGACTTTGGTCATATAAGCATGGCATGTACCAATATTTTTAAATATAACTTCTGTGAGGAGGCAGGCCATGCATATCACCAGTGGCCTTGGGCAGGACAACCATAACGATGGCATGAACCAGGATGACCTGGTGCATACAGCAGAGGAACACACTGGAGAAGGAGAATTCACCAGGACTGAGGAAACACTGACAGAGACAAGAATAGTAGACAGCTACCCCCCAGGCCTCAGGTTCAGGCCTGTGCTGACTTGCCAGTCCCTGTTCTTCAGCGGGGTCCTGTTCAGGAGGTTTTTGCCATTTCTCAGCAAAATGAGTCTCACCATTTAATAGAGTCACAGGGTCCCTTGGAAGGGGCACTACCCTCCATTGAATTTCAGCTGCCAAAAGTAAGAAGAGTAACCACGTCTTCCCAAAAAAAATAGGTAGTCAGATATCTGTTACTTTGAGGAATTCATATCAGCCTCTCCGGTCTAAAGAGGGGGAATCAGATTAGGAATCTGATATGTTTTCTCGATCTAAAAAGTACTCGGATCAAGAAGAAGAGCCTTGGCCACCTCCCTTAGTGGGTAAAATGGGAAAAGGGAGGAAAAGGAAAGCAGAGGAGAAAAAGAAATGATCCTTGAAAGGTTATGTTTTGTCCTTACCCTCACACAATCTTTAAATGGCCACACTGAAAGTAGTATCTCTTAATATTTGTAGTATGAAAAATCATAGGAAGAGATTGACAGCTCTCTCTTATTTACACTCCATGGCCTTTGAGATCATTTTTTTACAGGAAACATGGTTGAACACCTTGTTTCATAGTTCACAAGTTCAAAAAGGATGGATGTGGGGCCACTCTTACTGGTCCTTTGGACTGGATCAAGTAGATGGGCTGGGTATACTTTTTAAAGGAACAGATTTCTCTCTGCAGAGACTTGTTTATATTGTTCCAAGACATATGTTAATATTGGATTGCACATTTAGGAAATTTGCATTGAGACTCATCAACACTTATGCTCCTCAGATCAAGTTGGCAAGAACTGAATTGTTTGCTAAAATTAGGCCTTTTCTATACACCAGTAGGCATATTCTTTGGGGGGGGATATGAATCGTGGACTGGATGTTTCAGTTAGGGATACAGTACAATGAAAAATATATTGTGACTTACATGCTCTGAGTAATATAGTGACCTCAGCAAACCTTGTAGACACTTATAGGAAGCTACATAAAGACCCAGGCTGTACTTATTTTCGGAATAGATTTTCTACTAGGATAGATTATTGGCTTTGCTCCAGAGTTCTGAGACCGTGGTGGTTTGTCATTACCCCGTGTGAATTCTCAGACCATATTGTGCTGGATTGTACCTTTAGTTTAACTGACATTCCCCCACATCTTTTTTCTTCTCCACATAGATGGTGTTTGAACACCTGTGTTTTAACACACAATTTTATTATGCAAGAATTATGGGGTTTATTATATCTTAGAAGTACAGTGGTGGAGTTTCATGATAATTCGTGGCAGTGGTGGGTCGACACGAAACTTGGTATAAAAAAGTCAATTACACATTTGGATAAAGTGAAATCGAATACGGATTATTTGAATTATTTAGAATGTAGGAATAGACTGTATAGATACATGTCCTTACCCTATCCCAATAGAGACTTAGCATTACAGCAAATTAGGTAATTGAAGGTCAAAATGGTTCAATTTCAATATGATAGGGTCTTGTCACTTGAAGCACAGTTGCAATATGGTACAGCTACACAACCTAGCTCTGATCCTTGTCTAGCATGCTAACAAAGACTGCACTTGACTTTAATGACGGGATTGCAGGATGATGCTGGTAAATTGCACTCAAGAGATTATGACGTATTGCAAATAGTGCAACAACATATTAAACATACTTTTGATTCCCCATATACATCACAATTTTGTTTGGACAGTTTAGAGTAATTTCCTTTATCTTTGATAGGAAAAGATCATTTGCTTGATTTGAACACTGATATTACTGTTAAAAAGGTGGAAAGGGCTATCTCCACTTTGAAAGATGGATTGTCATCAGGACAAGATGGTTTGCCCAAAGGCTTTTACAAAACACTTTCAGATGTTCTGGTTGCACCTTTATGTACAATGTACAATGACATGTTGTCTGTAGTCCCAACAGAGGCAGGTTTTGGGAATGCCATCATGATTTTTCTCTATAAAAAAGGACGACATTTACTGACAAATTGGAGACCTATTAGTCTACTAAATACAGACTATAAGATCCTTTCAAAAATGTTATGTTTTAGATTACAACAAATAATTAAAATTTTAATACATCCGGCACAATCTTGCTCAATACTGGATAGAAACATTACGTCAACTTTGACTTTCTTAAGAGATGTCTTTGAATATGGTAGAACTCAAAAGGTGAAAGGGTACTTATTGGTTTTAGATAAGGTGAAGGCCTTTGACAGCGTTTCCCATGAGCATTTATTTCAGATCTTGCACCATTATGGTATCAGAGACAGCATGCTGTCTTGGTTTAAATCTTTGTATGTAAATGCTAGAATAATCCCATATGTCAGTGAATTAATGAGTGAGGCTGTAGACATGAAAATAGGAGTGAGACAAGGATGTCCTGTAAGCCCTTTACTGTACACCTATGCTTTGGATCCCCCCATTAGGCTCACCTTAAAGAATGCAAATGTTAAAGGTATTAGCCCAGGAACAGGTTTAGGAGGCCAAAATGTGGCAGCTTATGTGGATGATGTTTGTTTTTTTATACAATCGGTGGAAGAAGGTGCCGAGAGTCTTCAAGTTGTGGATAAATTTTCACAATGATCTGGAGCCTGAATTAACAGAGAGAAGAGTCAGACTGTGAAAATTGGTTCTCCTATTGAAGAAGGTCAGGTGATTGAGTCTTTGGGAATTTCAGTGGCTCTGCAACCAGTGCTGATATTGGGACTGCATTTTGGGGCAGGAAACCTCCAAGTGCTGAATTGGGAGAACAAATAATTGCCTGTGAACTGAAAGTACAGGTATGGAAGACATGGAAACTGTCCAAACAAAAAGTGTACAAATTATTAAGAAATTTTTACTTCCTATTTTTACATATTTGAGTTTCATTTATCCACCACCAGAATGTTTTGATACTAGACTACTAAGCTGTTTTTTTTCAAATGCTGTGGGGCAGTTGTTTGAACCCTGTGAAAAGGGATTCTACTTACTTACCAGTTAAGTCAGGAGGACTGGGAATGATTAACCTTTGAGGTTTTTTCACCCTTTTTTTAGACCTCCACAGTCAAATATTTGTGGGACTCAGAAGTTACAGGGTGGCAGGAATGAACTCAGGTGCTATTTTGTTCTTATTGTAGAGGATGGCAGGATTTAGCACCTAAACTGTATGCTACGACACAGTTTCCAGAATATGTGGAGGCTTCCTTAAGAAGCTTCGTCAATGGCATATCACCAAATCGGTTTTGCAGACTTCACACAGAAAACAGCTTTGTTTTCAAGTTATGTCAACCCAGCATGCTATGAGGGTTGAATTTCCACAGTGTTTATTATCTAGACATGCAAAGGTTTTAGTTTTGTTAAATGACAACCTGGGATATAGTATGGCTTAGTTGCCATGGTAGACTAGGCCTTTGAGGGAATCTGAGGCATAAAGCTCTGGAGAAGAGATATTGCTCCAGAAATGGTTGTTTTCAAACAGAGGAAACTCTGAGTCACTTTATTATTCTGTGCCCGGACACACAGATGTTACTTCATGGCTTGGCCTCCAGATGGCAGTTGTCAATTCTGAAACTTGTCACATATGAAGCCCTTATTTTAGGGGATTATACTGGTTGTTGGCAACTTTATCATCCGAGTATTCTGAATGTGGTTTTTGCTTGTATTAAGTTTTTTTTATGGCAGGCATGGAGCCAACTTTTGACACAACAACTAAATATTACAGTGACTTCATTGGCATTGCTGATAGAATCTTCTTTAATACTAGTAAAAGCCACAGACTATAGGAGATTACCCAAGGTCCATGTGGATGTCCTAGGGAGAAGGATAGCATGGTTACCCTAAGAGCTGAAGGGAGACTATAAATTGGAGGGGTTGCAGGGACGTTGTAGCAATAGATTGTTAGTAGATAGCTTAGACATGTAACTGTCTCTACCTTTTGAATTCTATCTGGCATGCCCAAAATCATGAATTGTGGGGTATGTATAGTTTTGATTGCTACTAGAGTTCACAATTTGTTAAGAACCTGCTACAAGAGTTAAAAGATTTATAAGATAGGAAACATTCTGTGGCTTTTATCAGTTGCCTTCAATAAGGGGCACTTATTGAATATTATTATGAGTTTGGTTGACTAAGTGCGTATTTTTTTTTTCTGTACAAGATGTTGTTTGCTTAAATAAGAAATTCCCCTACTCTGTCATAGAGGGTGCTGTTTACCAGTTCCAGGTATGGAAGACTCTATTGGGGGTCAGGATATGGATGGAAATGATCGTATATGGAGCTCTGCAGCGGTAGCTGCAAATGGGGCAGCTGGGCTGCACCCTTTGGGTGGCCAGCAGATCGCCCCAAAGGTCACAGAAAGTACTGTCGGTATCGACAATAAACAAATACCAGAGCAGGTTGTTCAGCAGCCTGGGATGAGTGAGACAGAAGAACATACTCTACAAAATGTCCTCCTAGAAAAAAAGCTTCTTCTACAGAAACAGATCATGGACATTGAGCTGCAATTTCAAGCTGTCCAGACCACAGAAGAGGAGAAAAACAGAAAACGGGTACTACATACCTGTCCATGTAGTGCGGACACAAATTCCTGTAAAGTGTTTGTTTTTTCCAGATCCTGTAACCTGGATGTGAATCCCATAGATCTGATCACAAACGGCAGCACTTTGGCTCCTGGAAATAGCGAGTCTTGTTCCCCAGAATGTGCGCTCCTCAGAGCAGGATGGTGCCAGATCGAATCAGGTGCATGGGTGCCTGTTCCAAGCATCCCTTGTCCCGGGACCTCCAAAGAAGGGAGCAAGTAAGCTCAAGAACCAGAAAAGACTGCCCAGAGAATACGAGCAGAAGAAAAACACACTACACAGAATACAAGTCCAGAAATGGAAAAACGGCCGGAGGACATGACAGACATATGGGAAGGTAACGTATCTTTTTCTCCCTTGGACAGACAATCTGATGCTTTTTTTATGCACAATCAGAAATTCAAGGGCCCTCTACTAATTTGACTGTAGAAAATTACCTTAGGGAAGGGATGGAAGTTACTGTCACTCAGGCACAAAATGACTCGGCAGTTCCTGATGCAACAACCCAGGCTCCTACTTATGCCATTCTTTTTAATAAACCCATCGAACTGGCTAAGAAAAGGAATGCTGTTCAGCTGAGGTATCTTGGGAATTCAAAGGAACTGCCTGATAGATTTTAAGTAGGGAAAATTCTGTTAAAACAGTCACTGGAGTTCTATCCAGTGGAAGTCTATGCACTCAGCCATACTCCTGGAGAAAACACTTTTGATATATGTTTTCCAACACAAGATATATTAGGCGACTTTTGGATCAAATATGCTCAATTAAAAACTAATCCTATGTGGGCCCACTTCCAAGCCATTCCCTTAACAAAGTAAACATTTAAAGTGGTGATGCTGTTATTCTGAAATGAAGGTGTGAACGTAACTAATGTCATTTACTGCTTGGAAAAGAAGTGTAAACTACCAGGGAAACCAGAACCTGTCTTAGACGATAAAGGATTCTGGAATGGTGGTTGGCAGTTTAAAGTTAACTTCTTTCAAAATGACATAGGCATTCAACACCTTCCAAACTGATTTTACCTAGGAAGAGATAAAGGCTTCATATTTTACCCTGGCCAACTGAGACATTGCTATAAATGTGGCTTCCCCAGTCATTTGAGCTGTACCTGCAAGGTATTGAAGTGCGTGCAATGTGAGGAAGTGGGTCATTCTGTCCTACACTTCTATAGTTCCCCGAAGTGCAATTTATGTGATGAGGGGCATTCTTTTCTAAACTGTTCATGGGCTGCTCATAATACCTCAGATGCAGATTTTGGTATACAAGATTTCTATATTAACACTGCCTTAAGAGCACTGCCACCTCGGGCTCAACCATCTTCAGGCTCTACTTCAACCCCTCCTCCCCCACGAGGGTGGAACAACTTCAAGGCCAGAACCTTCCCAGGATTATGGTGTTCCAAGTACAAGCGCTGTGCTGGCTTCCATGCCAGTACCTCTACCTCAAAAACAAAGTTAGGAGCAACCCCCTTCAGATATGACTCCCCATGGATTATCTCTTCCCTAGTCAACCTAATGCATCAGAGGGACAACCTTGACACAGGACAACGGAGTCTGGCAAACCAACCTACAGACAGGCCTCCAATGCTGCATGCAACAAATGCACATGAGCCATCCGCAAAGCTAAATCAGACTACTACAGGACCACCCTTGTCTTCTCATGGGGCTCAGCCCATAAATTCTGAGACAACATAAAGGAACTCAATGAAAAAACCATGTCCTCACCCCTGTCCTAACTCAACATCAATGGTTCAATCTCCACTGATCCACAGTGTATTGCCAATGGCCTTATACCGCCTTCTCGGGACTTCAACGCAGTACTCCTTCTAACTTCTTGACCCTACCCTCCCACCCACCACACCCTCCTCCACCCCACTTTTCACCTCCATGCCCTCCCTCCGCTTGAGGCCAAGCCCTACCTGCTCAAAGCTCTAAATGGTGTCAGCCACAGTAATGATACGCTGGATCTCAAACTCCTACGCCTAGTCTTGGATGTAGTACTCTCCCCACTTACCAACCTACTCAATCACTCCCTCTGCCTCGGACAGTTCCCCCATGCCTAGAAAACTGTGGTTATCACCCCTATATACAAAGGTGGTGACCGTACCTCCCCCGGGAACTACAGGCTGATATCAATCCTTCCCCCCCCAAAGCCCTAGAAAAGATAGTAGCTGTTTAGCTAGCTGACTACCTTGACACTTATAATCTCCTCTGCATGGAGCAACATGGCTTCTTTCCAGGGGCATAGCACCACCACTGCACTCCTTGAATTTTCTAATTTTATTCACTCCACCCTTGACAAAGGGCATCTCGCTGGTGCAGTCTTCATTGACCTATCAAAAGGCCTTCGATGCCGTCAGCCATCCCCTTCTCATATCCACCCTCCTGCAGCTAGGTTTCTTGCAGGGTTCCCTTACCTGGTTTACCAACAACCTCACATCCCAATCACAGTAAGAGAAAATTAACAGTACTCTCTCTAGCAACCGCCAGGTCCACACAGGAGTTCCCCAGGACTGTATCCTGGGACCATTGCTCTTCAGTCTATATCTGAACAGGGTCCCTAACTCCTGCTCAGAAAAAATGCTCCTCTACATGGATGATGCGGTCTTCTTCACATCCCTCCCAGACCCTGCTTGCCTCCAAACTTTCCTCCAAAACTCCTTTAACCAGGCTGAATGCTGGTTCCCGGACTGCAGACTTGTGACTAACCTGAAAAAGACAAAGACCATGCTCTTCTCTCACCACCAAAATAAATACAAATATTTCCCCCTTCATGTCCTGTCCAGTAAATTCCACCCCCTAGTAAAAGTCAACACCTGCAAGTACCTTGGCTTAAAGTTTGACTCTGCTCTCTCCTTTCACGACCATATCAGAATTCCCTGTGATGAGCTTGAATCCTGAAGTTCTGGTTCTGGCCTATAATAAGGCCATTACCTCTGCACCGGATTCTATTGCTCCCACCAGTGTGCACCCTCTCTCCCTTCACCCTCGATCCCCATGGTTTGATGGGGACTTGAGGGAGATGCGGCCATTAGGACACAGGTTGGAGAGGTGCTGGCGGAAATCCAGCTTATATGCCGACTATCTTAGACTCCTAGAGCATTATCAACTCTATCAGTCAGCAATTACTCATAAGAAGGCAGTATTCCTGTCTGGAGAAATTGCTGCTGCACAGAACCGACCGGCCCAGCTCTTTCAAACCATAGACAGGCTGTGCAACCCAGCCTGTTTACAGGTTCGTCGAGCTTTTTCACAAATGCAGTGTGAGGAGCTTGCTCAGTTCTTTGCAGATAAGGTGGATGACATCAGGGCCGAGAACCGCGCAGCACTCTCTATGGGAATTGCGGTGGACCAGCCTGCAGTTGCAATCCCTTCATTTTCCTGGAGTTCCTTCGAAAGGCCGGAAATCGGAGCTGTCACGAGGACTGTCCAGGGTATGCGCACCACATGCTGTAGATTAGATCAGGGCCCCACGGCCCTGATCATGGACTGTGGGGAGGTTATCATCCCGGTTCTAGCTAGGATAGTCTGGTGCTCCTTAGACTCTGGTGAATATCCCTGCTCCCTGAAGGAAACAGTGGTGACACCAGTGTTGAAGAAGGCTGCTTTAGACCCAGACTCCCTCTCTAACTACAGACCTATCTCGAACCTTCCCTTTGTGGGGAAGGGTATTGAGAAAGTGGTGGCTGCCCAGTTGGACAACCGTCTGACCATCCATGATATCTACAACCCTCTTCAATCAGGTTTTCAAAAGAGGCATAGCACTGAGACTGCTCTGGTTCGGGTGCTCAATGATCTCTTGATGACGAGAGACCAGAAAAAACGGTCCATTTTGTTCCTACTGGACCTGTCAGCAGCATTTGACACCGTAGACCATGGGGTGTTGCTTGAGCACCTGAGATGCATCTGTGGGCTGTCAGGTTTGGTTCACAGATGGTTTACCTCCTTCCTCACAGGTAGAACCCAGAGGGTGGTGTTAGGGGTATTTTCCTCTGATCCTACCTCTCTGTCCTGTGGGGTGCCTCAGGGCTCTGTGCTGTCCCCCATGTTGTTTGAGGTGTACATACTTCCCCTCGGAGACAATGTAAGATGATATGGGCTGGAGTTTCATTGTTATGCCGATGATACCCAGTTCTATCTGTCTTTTGCACCTGACCAGAATGGAGCACTCTCTGTGTTTAACAACTGTCTCGGCGAGATCCAGGGTTGGATGAGGTCCAGCTGGTTGAAGTTGAATTCTGGGAAGATGGAGGTGATGGTTGTGGATCCCGGTCGCTGGATTGGGGGGTGGGGAGCAAACCATCCCTCAGGTTTAGTCTTGGGGGATGTCGAGCTCCCTATCTCTGAACAGGTGCATGACCTAGGGGTGATCCTTGACGATCGGCTGACATTGCATGCTCAGGTGTTGGCTGTCATTAAGGTATCCTTTTATCATCTGAGGATCATCTCTAGGATCAAGCACCTTGTTCCATCTGGCTACTTGCCTATGCTGATCCACGCCTTTGTGACCTTGCGCTTGGACTACTGTAACTCTCTTTACTTTGGGCTTCCAGGGGTTGATATCCGTCGCTTGCAGCTGGTGCAGAACTCAGCAGCCCGGTTGTTAATGGGGATTCCTCGTTCTTCCCACATTACACTGGTGCTGCGGGATCTGCGCTGACTGCCGGTTCAGTGGCGGATCACCTTTAAAGTCGGTTTACTGACATATAAAGCCCTACATGGTTTGGGCCGTGACTACTTGAAATAACTTCTGGTTCCTTACCTTCCATAGTGACCGTTTCACTGAGCCAACAAGGGGTGCTAGAGATTCCAAGGGTAGCCTTAAAATCTTCTGGCACCGAGCTTTTATGTTCGTGGCGCCGACCCTCTGGAGTTCTCTACCCCATTGGATCAGATAGTGCACAACTGTGGGAGGTTTTAAACAAGGATTGAAGACCTTTTTATGGAAAAAGGCATATAGGGATGGTTTTGACATGGACTAATGCTATTGTTTTTAATTTTTCTTATGATGTTTTAATATGATGTTATTTTAATGTAATGTGCCCTGATTTCAGAACGGCGCAATATAAATAAAGATTATTATAATTATTATATCTATACTCTCTCCTCAGCTGTTAAGTCACGTATTGGCTTACCGACACAGAAACTGCCTCCCCCATGAAGCCCTGAGGTTGGCCATAATCTTCTTAGTCCTATCCCTTGTGGATTATGGTCTCCTGGTTTATGGGGCAGCAGACAGCACTGCTCTCAACAAAATCAAACTATCGCTTAACAAGGCCTGCCGGTTACTTACGGGATCCGGCAGGCTCACCTACACCTGCACACTTTATTCATTGGCAAACATTCTCAACTTTAAGGAGAGATTGCATTATCAATCCTGTCTCTTGGCCCAAAAAATAGTAGCAGAACTGACCCCCCCAGGAATATCAGCAATCCTCAGCCCATTCCACCCGACTGTCTCTACCCGCAGTTCCTCCAAGACCTCTCTCCAGGTGCCCAGAGTCAGGACATCCCTGGCCCAGAGATCCTTTCACTATAGAGTCCCTTCCTGGCTTAACTTGCTTTCCTTTGCCATTATCTCTGAGCAGAGGATTGAGCCTTTTAAAGCAGCATTCTGGCACCATCTCCTTGCCTCCTGCTGCTGTCGTTGCCTGTAGCCGGGTTTTTCCCTCTTGCCCACTACCCCCCTGGGGCCTCCATCACTATGCTTCAAAGCCCTAAATATTATTCTGTCTGTAAACTATGTGATACAAATGCTCATTAGCTGAAATTACTTGTGTTGATGGCATAGCTACCACACTGTATATGAATGTATATATATGTATATATCTGTATGTTATTTACACACTGTACACTGTTTTTAGCCATAGACCTGTATAAGAACATCTTATCTCCGTATCCTAACAACTCTTATACCATACTAATGTACATATGCTCGGTTTTATGTAACATGACGTGGAGCCTTTGTAAATGACTCTATGACTGAAAGGGTTGCAATTCCGATACCATTAAATAACTAAATAGCTAAATAAATACAACTCCTATGCCCCCTTCCCTTTCTCCACAGGTAGAACCATTTCAGATTCTGAAGAAAACAGCTGGACTTAGGAAAAAAAGACCGACCAAAACAGCAGGAATCTGAACCTGTAGTGCTCATCCAGAATAAGTATTCAGTACTGCAGGAAGGGAAGAAAGATGGAGAGTCAGAATCAGACTCAGCATCAATGCATTCTTCACAACCTGATGAGGGGGTCAGACGTAGAACCCATACAGGAGGAATCTGAAAGCAGAAAAATAGAAACATAGAAACATAGAAGTTGACAGCAGATAAGGACTGCAAGGTCCATCCAGTCTGCCCATTTCTTTTTCTACCATATGAATGTGCCATTGGCCTTTGTTCTGTCAATGGCCTATTTATTCATACTCATTTGTATTGTTCCCTTTTGCCTATCCCATGCCTGTTTGAAGACTTGCACTGTGTTCATATCAATATTTCCTGAGGTAGGCAATTCCATGCATCCACTACCCTTTCTGTGAAAAAGAACTTCATCACATTACCCCTTAATAGGCCTCCCTCTAATCTCATGCTGTGTCCTCTTGTCCTGCTATTTTTCTTATATTGAAACATGTTAGACTCTTTCACCTTGTTAATGCCCTTAAGGTGTTTGAATGTTTCAATTATATCACCTCTCTCCCCCTCCTTTGCTCTAGGGTATACATTTTGAGCTCCGTTAATCTGTCCTCATATGTCTTCTGATGCAGTCCCTGCACCATTTTGGTTGCCCTTCTTTGGACTGCCTCAATTTGGTTAATGTCCTTGTGAAGGTGTGGCCTCCAGTACTTTATGCAGTACTTCAGATGGGGCCTAACCAGTGTCTTGTAAAGAGGGATTATTACCTCCCTCTTATGACTTGTGATACCCCTACTAATACACCCCAACATCCCCCTAGCCTTACCTACTGCTTTAGTGGTCAGCTTGGATGAGTTCAGGTCATCTGTGATGATGATGCCGAAGTCTCTATCTTTCCTTGTGACTGCCAGCAACTCCCCTCCCAGTCTATAGGTGGATCTTGCACTTCTTTGCATTAAACCCCAGTTGCCACTCTTCTGACCATTTTGCCAGTTTATCCAGATCTCTTCTCATTCTGCCCACCCCACCTGGATCATCTACTCTGTTGCAGATCTTGGTGTCATCTGCAAACAGACAAACCTTACCCTCCAGTCCATCTGCAATGTCACTGATGAAGATATTGAAGAGGACTGGCCCCAAGACTGATCCCTGAGGTACCCCACTTGTGACTTACATCTCTTCTGACTGTACACCATTTACCCCCACTCTCTGTTTTCTGCCTGTCAACCAGTTTGCCACCCAGTTGACCAACTTCTGACCCACCCCGAACCTACCCAGCTTATTAATCAATCTTCTATATGGAACAGTATCGAAAGCTTTGTTGAAGTCAAGGTAGGCAACAACAACTGCTCCCCCTTGGTCCACCACTCTGGTTACCCAGTCACAGAAATCTATGAGATTAGTTTGACAGGACCTTCCTGTTGTAAACCCATGCTGTCTTGGATCCTATGCTCCTATGGATTCCAGGTGTTGCACTATCCTTTCCTTAAGGAGTGCCTCCATAATCATGCCCACTACTGAGGTAAGACTGACTGGTCTGTAGTTCCCTGCCTCCTCCCTGCTACCACTCTTGTGGAGCGAGATCACATGAGCCCTTCTCTAGTCTTCTGGGACCTCTCCTGTGCTCAGAGACTCACTAAACAGTTCTGATAATAGTAAAGAAAAAATGAATGGGGACACGGGCGTGGGTGAAAACTGCAGGGTGACTGTCTGCTACCTGATTAAGCTATGTCAACAGTGTTATATGGCTTCTCTGTGGCATCTTTGAATGCCAATAGTATCAAATCAGAGTGGAAACTAACTCTTACCTTTGTTCAAGTTTGCTTCCAATATGTATGATTTTATCTTTTTACAAGATACCAGGTTACATACTATAAAAGAAATGCAAGAAGCAAGTGTAGCTTAGGTATGGGGTCAGACCTACTGGTCAGTAGAAGAAGGAAGCTGTTCAGGAGTTGGTATATATATACAGTATATATATATATATATATATATACTATATATATATATATATATATACATATATATATATATATATATATATATAGATATGTATATAAACAACCCCACAGTAAAAATAATTCATACAGTAGATATTATTCCAGGGAGAGTGTTGTTGCTAGATGTAACCATAGCAAAAATTGACTTATGCTTGACAAAAGTATATGCCCCCCCACAGACAAAGGCCTCTAGAATTATTCTATTTCAACAGATCCTACCATTTTATATACATCAAGACTGATAATACTAGCAGGAGACTTTAACTGTAGTAGGGATATTTCGGGTAGGGGGCTGAAAACAAAGTCTTTTGTGATGCAACATGCTTAAATAACATTATTACCCAAACTGATTTGGTAGATGCTTTCACATCAGAAGGAAAAATTCCACCTAGAACCTATTTTAGTGGCAGCTTGTCTACAAGGCTAGATTATATTTTTTGTTTCCAAAGCTTTAGACATAAAAAACACTAAAGTATCTCGAGTAGTTTCATCTGATCATGCCATGCTGAGTCTTGCCCTAACGAATTTTTCAAAAATGAGTCGTGATCCCAGGTATTGGAGACTAAACTTGAGTTTGCTTACTAACCCTTTAATCCATCAGGGCTTCCAACATGTCTTAACCACTAGGAAGTCTATGTACTTTTTATATGATTCCCCACAAGAATGGTGGGCAGACATGAAAACTGACATCCAAGATTATTTTAAAAAAATTGGGAAACTTAATGGCAAATTTAAACAGGACCAATATAGGTCATATCATGCATAATTGCATCACTTTTATCCTTACAAGAACAGGATATGGGGGGCTTTAGTACAGATATAGATGAGCTAAAATTAAAAACGGCTCAAATTCAATACAATAGACTTAAAACTTTGAAGGTTGAGCAAAGATTTGGCACACAAGGCAAACAAGCTTTTGTTAGCCTTTTTGATTTTGGGCATATACAAAATCAGGTTCAAAATATTGCACATGTCACTCTTCCGGATGGCACTTTGGTGACAAATAAACATGACATACTAAGGGAAGTTCTTTAGAAGTTCATTATCATGTGGTGAAATTGTTTCAACCCCCGCCCACCTTCTGAGGATGACCTCCAACATTGGCTAAGGAGCTGCAAGTTACCCCAGATCGCGGACACTTCCCATCATTCTCTAGTCAAACCCATAACTAAACAAGAATTGGTGACTGTTCTCTCACAACTAAAATCAGTATCTGCCCCAGGGAGAGATAGGCTACCCTATGAGTTACTCAAACTATTGGCAGGCACGTTGTTAGACGAACTTTTATCTGTCTTTAATAACATGTTAGACACACACTTAATCCCAGATAATATGGCTACATGTTTAGTGACTTTAATGTATAAATAAGGGGAAAGGGGGCACCTTGCTAATTGGAGACCAATAACTCTGCAGAATACTGATTTTAAAATTTTCACAAAAATTTTAAGTAATAGATCATCAGGAGCAGTAAGTGATATTGTACATTCATCACAAATGTGTACTATACCTGGTAGAACAATGTTAGACAATCTAATCCTATTATGGGATATTATAGAAAAAGACCAGGAAGGGGAATTAAATGGCTTTATCTTTAGCATTGATCAAGCTAAAGAATTTGATTGGGTTTCACAAGATTACATATGGAATTGTTTGGAGGCCTATGAAATACCAGGAAATTTTATAAAAAAAAGAGTACAAGTATGTTATAACCATGCTATCATAATACCTTATTATAATGGGTGGGTGGGCAGTGAAATTGTGGTAGGCAAAGGGGTCAAGCAGGGATGCACTCTAAGCCCTCTTCTTTGTGTTTTGTCAATACACCCTTTGTTACATAAAATTAATTATTTCTCAGCCATTACGGGTTTATCTTTTTCTAGCAGAAATCCAGAAATTAAGACAGTAGCCTATGCAGATGACTTATGACTAGTGCTAGCAGATACTGAGGCCTGTAGACAAGCAGGTGGGATTTTAGCAGAATACTTGGATATAGCTAACTCAGCTATTAACTACAGTATAAAAGTAAATGTATTTTCATAGGGGATGTATCAGGAGATCTAGATTATGTTATAGGCATTTCCAGTGGTGCGGGAGCCTTGTTCCATATTGAGCCTATATTTTGGTTCAGGAGACCTGGCAGTTATTAATTGGCAGATAGTTTTGAAAAAAACACACGCTAAAGTAGCAACATGAAACAGGTGGAAGATGGCAAAACAAAAAAGGTATACATAGTGAAGACCTTTGTATTACCTTCATTTTTACACTTTAGTGTGGTATTTCCCTTGTCCAAACAATTATAAACAAGTATGTACAGTTGCTTTTGCACCTGTGTTTGGGGCAGTAGATTGAACTCCATTAAGAGAGGAATTTTATATAAAACTATACCACAAGGGGGGGCTACACATGATAAATCATATCCCTTTCTTTCTTGCCATGTTTGTGGCATGCAGTTTAAAGCCACTTCTACAACAGATGGAGAAAATTTGCCATGAATGGGTAGTGGATAGGCTGAAAGCCTTCTTGAGAGATTGGTCTTCAGACAAAAGTTTTCCAAAACAAAAAACATTGGGGGATTTACTGGTGTACTTTGCCCAATGCTTTAGCAAGATTAAACTTTGGTAACTTTTGAGACATCAAACTGTGTCACTTTCAAGAAAAGATTTATAGAGCTTCATTCTGGGCAAATATTTTCATGAAAGCAAGCCATTTCGAAAGGGGGCCAATAATGAAGTAACTAGCATAGCTAAAATTCTTACTTCAGAGTGAATTCCCCCACAAATGTGGGATGTGACTTGGTTAGCACTGCATGAGAAATTAAATGTAAAAGGGAATTTGAAACACAAGGGGCTAGAAGAGAGGTATTGTCCTTGACCTATTTGCATTATGCAGGCAGAAACTGTAACACACTTGTTTTTTGAATGTCCCTATGTACAAAACGTTTGGAGAGCTATAACTAAAAAATGGCCAGTGTCTCCATTTTTTAATTTAACATCAGACATCCTGCTTTTGGGTATTCTTCCCTTTCAATGGACCAAGTTTGACAGGATGACATTATAGTTGTTTCTGGCGTGTTTTAAGCTTTACATATGGAATGTTAGATGTAGAATGTCTATTCAGCAACTTCAGATTTCAGAACAATTTTTTAGTATGATTGAAACTGCTATAGTAAAAATTAAACAACATGAAAAAGATACTGTCTCTCCATAGATCTTCCACTTATGGTGGGATACCATCAATTGGATCCAGTAAGATCGATGGCACTAATATTAATTCATTGATGTAGACCTTGTGTTACCATGAGAACAAGGGAGTTTGTAAGTGCTTCACCTTGCTCTCCTTTTCTTTATTTCTTTAAAGATTAGGATAGAATCCGAGTCCCATGAGTAGGTCTCTTTACAGTTAAAACTTTATTAGAATGAAAATGGATGTGGTGGACTCTTTTAGAAGGAATTCTGTGTAGATAATATAATTAGGTTACCTTTTATTCCAAATTTGAGACATCTTAAAATGCTATGTGCCTGGATTTGTTGCTATGGTGGGGGGGATATGTGCATATGAGTTGCTTTGTATTCTTAACCAGCAACAAGTTGATGAGTTATCAACCTGGCCTGATGATTTATCAGCCTTGTTTTCTGTAAAAATTGTATGCTGCAATAATGTCAGCATTGTTTTCTGTAAAAATTGTATGCTGCAATAACCTCACTACTGTTGCTATTATCCATGTGGTATATAATCTACTGTGGCTGCCTCTGCATTTGTACTTGTGCGGACAGTTCTCCAGCCTTCTGAAACTGATTGTTTATTAGTGTTGTATTGTTATATTGTACTATCCTGGGTCATGCCTGAAAATAGGCAGAATTTTTGTCTAGTGCACTTACCCAGTTATCAAATGCAAATAAATAAATAAATAAGTTCCCTACAGGATATTATACTTACATTATGTTTTGAACAAGGGTAGAAGGAAACTTTTGATTCTTCCTACAGTATGCATTTAACACTGATTGGTTTTCTTTATTTTATTCATTTCTTTCTGGTATGGTTGAAATATTATTTTCTCTGGCATTTATGGTCAATGTTTTTCTATTTTTTTTTCTATGAGATTTATAACATGTGTTTTGTACCACTAGACTTGAAGCTCTAACCAATTATTTGCTTTATCTTTTTATTTTAGGGAGAGGGGGTAAGGAGATAGCAGAAGAGATATTGTTTCATTAAATTTTGATATATAATATGTCTTGATGGAAGGGGTTTTCTTTTGCTAATTTGACAGTGTGAATTGAATACTGGAGGTTTGTCTTTTCATTGTATTTCTTTAATTTTGTGTTCTGCATGATTGAAATATTGATTTTTTTTGTTACTGAGGATTACAGTATGTGTTTTATTTTCTTTCCATGTGATTTAACATGTATCGTTTTTGTTATTTTAATTTGAAGTTATAATAAAAAATTCCCCTACTCTGCGCAGCCCAAGAAGAAAATATGATAAATTTTCTGGTTTCCTGTAACTATACAAGTGGGTTGTGGGACTATCTTGCTAAAATTGGCATCTCCCTTAGTTTGCAGTAATCAGTTATGAAACTATAACCTTAGGATTATATGCTCAGACTTTACAAAAATATCATACATGTACTTTGCATATTATTTTTGCCTGCTTAAAATTTTTCTTATGGCATGCTAGATGCCAATGGGTTTTTCAGCAATGGTTAATGCCATATGAAATGCTGAAAAAGCCATGTGAACATGCTTTGGAAGAAATTTATGAATATGATTTAAACCATAACCCCAGGACTAAAGTTAATATGTGGTGGAGAGGCCTCTCCTTTTTTATAAAATAAAAATAAGTTTTTTGGGAAAAATGATCCTAGGATACTATAATGAGATAAAATAGATTTTTTATTAATTTTTATTAGGAGATTTACTCTACATTTCCAACGTGTACTTCATGCGCCATATGTAATCAAATGAGACCTTTATGATATGTACATACTGTATATTCAGATTGTATGTTTTGACTATGTGAGTTTCAATAAAATATTCCCCTACTCTTTTTGAGAAGTGCCATGGGATCTTTAACATCCACCTGAACAACCACCAGAACAGGCAGATGGGACCTCGGTTTAACATATCATCTGAAAGACGGCACCTCAGGTGTGCAGCACCCCCCTCATGTTGCACTACAGTGAGAGTATTGGGATTTAACCAAGTGCCTGGTGTGGGGATAGAACCCACAGCCTTCTAATCTTCTGGCCTCAGAGGAGAGTGTACAACCTGCTGAGCCACTGACACTGCATAAGTATATCACCTCTCAACATGAAAGCCTTTCGGATAGCCCTAATTAGTCTGTTGGCAGTTAGTGTAGTCTTCCAACACTGATTGCTTGTTGAGAATTCAAAGTTAATAATTACTCCAAGGTCAGTTTCATTCTTGGTGGATTTCAGGGCTGAAACATTTAAAGAATAATTTCTTAGGTTTTGTTTTTCTTAAGTAGAGAACTGCACATTTGTCTACATTAAATGTCATTTTATTTAAAATTGCCCAAGTTTCAATTGTCTGTAGATCTCTAATCAGAGATTGATGTCTAGTGTCACTGTCTACTTCTGAACTATTTTTTGTGACATCTGCAAATTTTTGAATATTATTCTGGGCATTCAGGTTAAAATCACTTATGAAAATCCCAAACATGGTAAGTTGCAGGATAAAGTCCTGGGGAACACCGCTACTAACAAATGCATCACCTGAAAGCATAATCTAGGATACAGGGATTAATTGACTCTACTCAAAAGTTTCTATATTCCATAGAACAGTCATAACACTGCTGCACTCCCCTATGTATTTAATTACATCACTATGGACATTCTACAGTATTTTGCTCAGTATGCACCAGAAAAAGCATGCACAGTACCAATCATGCAGCAACACACCATGCAGCTAGCCCCAAACTAACACACAAGGTCAGGATTCACAATTCCCAAACTGATGTGTGGGCTTTTATCACCATACTGAGAGATGGGCCAGTGGGGGTACAGACATGGGCCAGGCACCATACTTCAAACTGGAAGGCTGTGGTGGAGTGGAAACCCTTCTCTGTGGGTGCAGTTGATCATGCGATACAGCAATCTGTATGATTACTGTTGTATCCTCAAAGGTATTGAAGCCTTGTTTGTTGTGAAAAAAAAAAAAGGTTTGAGAATCTGTTATCACCCTCCTGCCCCAAATAGCAATAAGGGGAGCTTGAGTTCATAGAACTGTGGTACAAATGGAGCTCTGAGACCACAGTTGTGGGGTATGTACTATAATTATTTATTGCAGCCCTCTGGTTGGCATAACCTAGCCACCCCTTACATTAGCCTGATAGAGTGCAAATGGTTTAATGCATGCTGCGCTACACTGGCATAACTGCTGACACATTCTATTCCACACCTGACCCCAACCAACAGTGCAGCTGAAAGTGGTCAAGGAAGGTCAGAGATTGGAAAAGTAACATGACATGGGGGGCTGAGTGCATCAGCAGAAGTCCAATGTACATCCAGAATGCATACAACTCAGCCCTGTGCCTTGCATATTGTGCTGTTTTGAGCCACTTTAACTTGAGTAGAATCCTATGTTTTGCTATAAACCATTGAATAATGCTTACAGTGCATGTCTATCTGATGTGTCATGGTCTTCAATGTCTTTTGTTTTTATCTATGAATTTAATAATAGTTGTTCCCACTTTTTCTGCCCCCACAGAACTGCAGAGTTCTTATATGTTACTGTATACATGCAGGCACATTGCATTCAAATAGAATGCCTTTTGAAAGTTCTAAAGCCAGATTGGTAGGACAGGACTTCACCAAAACTCTTTAAACAGCATACAGTGCAGTCCCTATGTAACTGCTTAGCCACCAGATTAACCATTTTTATGTGTTACCAAGCATAGGTCAGGATCTTTCATTATCTATTCAAATGTAATTGTTTCTTTTAAAAAGTTTTACACTGGGGAAAAAAATCATGAATTTAATTATGGTCCAAAAACTGCTGAGAACAAGTAAACCACCTATCAAAAATTATGCACAACATGGCAGTTTGCTTACAAGGCTGCCTGCCTGAATTTGATATGTTTATTTGGGTCTATGCTGTCATTAAATTGCCTTCTTAGCATTTACCACATTTGATGTCAAATAGGTCACTTCAAGGATTTAATGTGCAAGATGTATTTATATCTAGTCATTCCACTGTTTCTGCTGTGTGTCACTCAGTATAATTAGATATCACTTTTCAGTTATGCTTGTCTATGGTTCATATTTTTTTTCTATGACTGCCTCTCGCACTTCAATGTAAAAAAATCCTTAAACCAATTAACATTTTCAATTCTGGTCTTCCACTGAGTTGACAGGCTTTCCATAGACTTGACAGTAACCACTGAAGACATGGCAGCTATTTAGAACTGAAACAAAAACAAAAGGTTTCTATACAAACCAGTAGGCATTTTTAGTTTCTTACTTGCCTTCTGGGTTCAAATGGTTAGCACTGGCAGCCAGTAGTGATTAGAAAAACTCTAGACAGCCTTGTCTGTGGAATTCCTGTAGTGGATAAGTTGTCCACACAGTAATGTAATAATTCAAGGTCAAAAAGGACTCTGGATTCTTCATTTCTGCCCCCACTGCATAAAGTAAGTAGGCACAATATGAACAAGTAGTGTGTGCCAAGCTGTACTAACTCAACAGGATCCAAATCTACTCTACTACCCAGGGTATCCAGTGATTTCCTTGATAAGCATAAACATTTTCAAGGCTTAGCTTGAAAGAAAGAACTGTCTTTATGTCCACTGTCATCACTGGTAAGCTGTTACACAGGCTCAACACCCTCTAGGAAAAGATGTGCCTCTTTGTATTACACCTGATTTGATTACCTCTCAGCTTCAAGGTGTGTCTCTGTGTCCTACAGAAGGACACCATGTCCAACATCTTTGTCCAATCTTGTCAATGTCCTTGGGTATACAGAAAACTGAGATCATGGGCCTGATTTTAAAAATAAATTCTTTGATGCAAGGTGCCTGCTCCAAATGGATATAACACAAGCAGCACCTTGCATCAAACTTTGTGGCAGTCCTAATTTTCAAACACAGGCTGCATTGAAATTGGGATGCCTAAGCCACCCTAAGCCACCCTTGAAGCAGAAGCACCCTTGTGCCAGGTCGCAGTAGGGTTTGCACCACACTGGGGCTGCATGGTCCCCTTTTTTGGAATTTTTGAAGCCCTGCCATGGACACAAAAGGGGGCTCAGGTTGGACCAGCAGGAGGTGGTCTAAGGGCCATGCACCACTGCCAGACACTGCAGTGAGGGGGGACCTGCAAGTAGGGGGCTGGTGGCAGAAGAAGCATGGGGTTGCCCTATGGAGCATCAGGGACACAGTGGCAATGTCAGGGTGGTGAGGTGGCACCAGAAAGAGGTGCCATGTGCAATGACAGACTGCAGATGAGCCTGGGTAGTGTGGGGTTGGCAGGGATGGACTGTGACCTGCCTTATATGGGCACAGCACTGGCACCTGCTCCAGAGGTTCTGCAATCCCAAATTCTGTAGGGGTGTGTGGGTAGCTTGACATAATGGCAGTCAGGCAGCATGATTGTTGGGCAACATGGTCACCTTTGGCATTTTGCTGTCACTGTGGTGTCAGTCAACATGATGGATGTTGAACCGACATTGTGGAACTGGGTGGCTGGACAGCCAGGCCAGAGCCTGGGTGTGCCTCATCATCCTGTGTGTGCCATGGCTTTTCTGTGCTGATTTCTCCCCTGAGGACATTGAAGTGCTTAGGAGTCTTCACATACTTGCATGCAAAGCATGGCTGAGGAACTCTGATCAACATTCCCCCCACCCTCAGCTTGTCTGTGCTGCACAGCCACCTGTAGTCAACAAGGTAGTAATATTACGATGATGGAGACAGTGACTCTCCTTGGAAGAGGATGAGGAGAAGTAGAGCATCTTCTAGGAGGCTTAAACCTCCTCCCAGCTGGCCCATAATGACCCAGGCTTACTTCTGAACCCTGGTTACCAGCGTCTCAAGCAGAAGCACTACTGCTACACCAATGGGCCAGCCCATCCCACTGATTATTATACATGCAGTCAAAGAGCTTGCCCAGCTGTACTGACTCAAAACTGTTTGATTTTGTTTGAGTGTGGTGACTGGGCTTAGGAGGGTGGTTCATCTCTTCTGTTTAAGGAGAGGCAGGCACAACAGTTCCAGGAGCAAACAGCAAGCTTTTATTAGGACAGTCATTAGTTACATTGGAAAATAATTGGTTATGTGGCTGCAGAGTACAAGGCACTCACAGTGATTGTCATGCACAACGCAATACTTAGTGACAGAAGACAACTATACAGGTCTAAGTGCAGTGAAAGTAAAAGTAAAAAGTCATATATATATATATAATATCAATACGTAAGTTACCGCTAAAATGGTCACCTAGTGCCCTACATCTGCAGACATCGAACGTACTAACTTTACCAATGCCTAACCACCTTGACCAAGGGTAACTAGACACACATCAGCTTATGGTATGACAGTCCAGCAGTAGGAGCAGTCTCTTCAGTGTGGAGCAGGTGATGGCTAGCTAGCTTGGAATGATTAGTACAGTACTTTGGTGACTGATCGGTCTTGCTTGCTGGCAGGAAGACTGAGGACAACAGGATAGAGAAGAGGAAGGGGATGCAGAAGATGAAGAAAGAAGGCTGGTCTGAGAACTGAAGATAACGATGATGGAAGGAGGGAGGATGGTCAAGGTGATGTCCTTCTGCTGCAATGGAGGGTCCTCTGGAAGGCTGCTGCTGAGCCAACCAGCAGAAGAAGGGAGCAATGGCCACCTCTAAGAAGCAAAATAAAAATGGGACAATTTTAGTTGCGTACTGTGGAGGGAACCTCGCTATCGTGAGCTGGGGTGGCTCCTAGGCTGACTATACTGGAGGAGGACCTAACTATTGCTATCCTGGCTACTGTAGTCTTTGTCATCTTTGGGAAGATGTTGGTGGGCTGGGCAGAAGGCACTAGAAGGCTGGTCATGTGAAAGGAAGGTAGCCTCTGGACCCAGGGGTGTAGGCAGTTGCAGTCTCTTGTAGGGCAATTAGTTCAGGTGGTTGGACTACTGTTGGACAGTCTGCTCACTCCCCCATGGCAGCAGATCATGCTGGGGGAGGGAGGGGAACTGAAGTAGCAGAACACCATTGGTGGTGGGGCAGGCAGTTCACATCCCAATGCAGAAGAGATCAGGAACCAACTCTTCAAGGTGCAGGGCAAGCAACTTCAGCCCTGGTGCAACTAGCTGTTTTCAGTGAGTGCAGGGCAGGCAGTTCAGGCCCTGCTAGCCTTTCGTTTACGTCCCAATGCAAACAGTTTGGTCATTTGGGGCCAACAATGCCCCAGGGTGCAACCTAGGGGAGAACACTGAAACTGGTGATTACACAATAATTATGCACATTTTCCCCAGGTACAGGGTTTACCTAGGATCAGGGTCTGGGTGGCAGGCAGTGCAATGCAGCATAGGCCTGGCCATCCCCTAAATCCGCAGGTCACACCAGCTACCAGCAAGCAGTCCAGGGGAAAATATAATGGCCAACTGGGAATGGTCAGGGCTACCAGGGAAGGGGCTAGGGCCTCTGGGGTGACCTCCTTTAAACTGGGTTGCTGGCCCATTATATCTCTGAGGGACCTATCTGATTTAGCAGGCCTGCAGGGGATCGTCTAGGCTTGGATCACACGTTGTGCATATGTAGGAAGAGTGGTAGCTGGGCTATGTGGTAGGCCCAAACTGAGCTCCGCCCCTCTTAAATATTAATTGTTAGGCAGTAGCCCCACCATGTAGGCCCCAGGGCTTAGCTCTGTTCCTTCTGCCCAAGTCTGTGGTCCTAGGTCTGCAACCCCACCCCCTGCACTTTCGGTGCAAATCTGGTGTCCCACCCCCTCTCTTTTACTACTTTGCCCCCCCTACCTTTATCTTGCCTCTAAATGGGGCACTGATTTAGCACCAAGTTACCTTTATTTGGGGCTCATGCCACACGGTGCTCCTGTATTCTAGTGGTGGGTTGTTCTACCCACTTGCCCTGTGTGCCCTTCTGATTTCTATCTGAGGCACCTCCAGTGCTAAACCCAGTAAATTTTTGGCTTGCAGCCGACTTACTGCCTGGCCCAGTCTGCCGTTGCTTGAGGAAGCATTGATGGTGTTGGTGGTGCAAATTGGGGTCATGTTTCACCCGATGCCTCCACAGTACTTGTTTTCTGGCTGGGGGTGGAACCTTGGAGCAAAGATGTCCGCTTTCACCCAAATGTACTTTGCAGTGGCACACCATGGTCCAGTCTCCAGAACGGTCTCCCTTCCTCTGATGTGGTGCAGAATTCATGCTGTGGGAAGAGCCCATGACTGCTGCAGTGCTGTGTATGCTGGGAGGGGAACAGGAGACGGTGAAGAGCAAGGACAAAAAGGAAAGAGAAAGTCACTTTGCCAGCAATGCTCACAGCAAATGGGACTCTGCCTCCATCAGAGGGGGAAGGAAAATAACTCCATGAACTTATGGGTTTAGCCAGGCATAATGGAGGCCCCTCACCCACAAGACACTGGGGAAGGAGGAGAGAGAAACAGGGAAAACAGCCAAAAAAACACAGGGCAAGCTGGCCACCATGCAGTTGGCTGGGAAGCCAGGGCTGGGCAGCCAAAGGGTGAAGGACTGGGGGGGAGGGGCACTTCAAGGGCAGCTCCTGAGAGAGTGCACCCTAAGGCCCTCTTAAAATGACTCCACCAGAGCCCATGGACCCACATGAACAAAAGGAAACCACCAACCCAAGGGGAAAAATGAGGGAAAGAGCTCACCCCACCAGGCTGGCTACTGCTGGCCATTAGAAGGACCACTGTACTTTTTGAGAAGCTGGAAATGGCTGTGGGTGCTGCTGCTGCTGAGAACCCCAAGAACCCCTTGCTACAGAGGAGCAGCCACCAAGGAGCTATGGGCCCAAGCTTCAGGTAAGCTTCCAGATGTCCATACCCTTGTGCTCACTACTCTGTCAGCCACTCAGTCCAGAACTGCCCTCCAGCTAGCAGGGGAGACCCTTTTCTAGCCTGGGGGTGGACTTGTCTTTTAGCCAGTTGATTAGGTCCCTGGGGCTTGGATCAGCCTCTCAGACTGATTTATGGCCCCTTTAGGCATTGGCTAGAGCTCTGGCCTGCTGGACAATGGATCCAGCCCAGGAAACGTCCAGGAGGGAGAGGGGGGATAGGACAGGAAGTGGTCAGCCAGCTAGCTTGGTCAGCAAGCCATCTGGTTATGTATGGAGTGGGTGGGGGGTTATCCCTTTACCTCCTTGAGGTTTTCCCTGGTCTGCTTACAGATGAACTCTGGGGCACTACATGAGCATCAAATGTTTTAAAGTGAATCACAATATCTTCAACCTGCACCAGCCTCAGTGAATTCTATGATTAGTTTTGAAGTCATTTATCAGAGTCCACACTACAGAAAGCCAAAGATTAGGGAAAGGGCAGGCTTCATCTGGGTGTGCAAGGAACTGACCACAAACATTAAAACATTAGCCGTAGACATCAATGTGAATATCACTGTCGGCTCCACTCTGATCTTTCCCAACACCCCTCTTGTCTCCCCTGCATTACTGTAGTGTGCATACTATAGCACAATCCCAGATTACTTTATGTATTTATTTATTTTTTTTTTTAATTTTGGTAACTGGGTAGGCCAACTGGGTCATTACTGCCCTTTTTTTAGGGGCGATCCAGGAAGAGCGAAACAAACAAAATACAGACAAAATACAAAGTACAGAGTATTTACAGAGACAGTGCAGTTTACAAATGTGTTTACAGAGACAGTGTAGGTTACAAATGTGTTATAACTAGTTCAGGGATAACTATACATACGCAGTATATACACCACATAAGATTAGCATTTACAAATGAAATTTGGCTAAGACAGAATAATAAGTCCTTTATGAAAGTGTTAGCTTAGATAGATCAGGCAAGAACAAACAAGGAAAGCAGCAGCCATAGGTGTCAGAAC
Source organism: Neoceratodus forsteri (assembly GCA_016271365.2). Classification (NCBI taxonomy): domain Eukaryota; kingdom Metazoa; phylum Chordata; order Ceratodontiformes; family Ceratodontidae; genus Neoceratodus; species Neoceratodus forsteri. The sequence continues at coordinate 26,543,003 of CM057454.1, forward strand.
TGGGTGGGAGGGCATCTGCCTCTTTAGGTTTCTGTGCCAAAAGAGAGTACCCTTTCATACAGAGCTGCAGTAGATAATCAGTGTCACTATCACTGTGTGACAGTGCCTTGCTTGCCCCTTAAAGCTGCCACCGCGCTCCAAGTCCCGCCCCGCAACACTAAGGAAATAAAGAAAACAAGTTGCTTGCTTAGTGTCAGTGAACTGTTTAGTGTCTCCCAGAAAAGTTGTAATGTAGTCATTAATTATGTTAGATTACTGCACTGTTGCTGTCTGTATAAGATAATGGCTCTACTTTACAACTCCTCCGGAATTCCAGCTCTCCTCTCCCTTTTTATTTAAGCAGTCCATCAGCCCTGCCCTTAACATCTCTTTGTACTTTGTTGTTTCTTAGGGGTGAGAAAGTCAGAACTTAACACATAGCTCATCCTGCCATGCTGGTGCCTCCAAGTCTACAACAGCACTTTGATTTGGGGAAATAAATTATTTTGAATGTCCTGCGGTTCCCGCCCAGATTCCTAAATGAGTTGGAGAAGCCAGGCTAGCAAGGCAAGGGACAGGGAGGTATGAATATACTAGCCAGTGCCACACACACACCATTTCTCCTGACTGACTCCTTCCTTGCTAACCTGGCTTTGTTGAGGTTGTTGCGAGTGTGCTACTCCACTGATTGACTCCGTCATCCATCTGCTCTTCTGCTACTTAATTATCTGTCTGACCACATGCTAATGTAAACTCATTTTGTATTTTATTACATTTTGGTGAAACTAAGAAAAAACAGTTTCCCCCAGTGAGTGCTGCCATTGCGCTTGCTGCCACAGACAGTCAGATGGTCCCAGACCCTATTTAGCTGTGGCCGCCCGCCCCGCCACCCACCAGCCAAGCTCTCTGGCTTCACTTGCTTGCCCAGAAGTCCATCAACTACTCCAGACCACTCTGTGTGGGTATGTGTGAGGGGCTCTGGGACTGTAGGTCGGTCATGGTGCGGTCCATCTGTAGCCTCCTTGCGCTATAGCTTTACTATAAAAATCACAGGACGGTCGGACTTAGAAGAGCACAGGTTATGGGAGGTCAGGATGGCCCAGGACAGGACACATCAAAAAGAACAGAAGAAAACTGAGAAATCCATTCTGCCGTAGACTAGTGCTCCTCTGCTTTGCTCCTGCTACTATTAGTACTACTGCTATTGGCCAACACAGGTATTTAGATTTTTTATTTAACTGTTTTGTACCACCAGACTAGCTGACAGAGCTATTTGCATTTCACAATTAATTGACCCAGGATAACCCAGCTACATTTAGGTTGATGGGAGGTTCCACAAGCCATTGAACCAAAGCCTGTTTTAATTATATCCCATATGAAAAAGGTAAACTCCAGTTGCAGAATTATGTACTAAAGTACAATAATATGTATTATAAATATAAAATTATTGTTTTTGGTAACCAGGTAATGAGGTCCACGAGGCACTAGTGCCTGCCTGTTGTTTTCAGAGGTGACCTAGTCTCTCCATCTCAGGTTCAACAATGTGGATTTTATTTTGGTTGAGGATAGGGATCAGAGAAGAGCTGCTGCTATGAAAGGGAGTGTTGATTTCTGTGTGCTTCATGCCAGCATGTGGAAGCAGCTCTATGCCATCAGACAGTTGCCACCTGGATGAAAGAGCATGAATGGCGCTTGCAATGCAGTGGGAATTCCCTGAGAAAAGTTTTGACCCAGACCAGACACTTAGTGCACAGCAGCCAAGGGGCACTAGGATAACAGTGTGATGGCAAGAGCCCTATGCACGACCCCAGTTAAAAGTTTTAAACCAGTGACAAGGGCTTATGGCTGCCCACTATTTTGACCTTTTCATCCTCATGTTGTATCTGTAGGACAGAAGGAGCGACCTCCCCATTCCACAGAGTGTTTCTAAGAAAGGTACAGTAATAGAGGCCAAGGAACAAAGTCTGGCAACTTAAAACCTGATTTAAATGTTTTCCAGTGTTGAAATGTGAAGCTAAACACTATCCTTTGTCTAGCAGTCTCTCCCTGATTCATCTTACCTATACCAGATTATCTCAAATACCAAAGAAGTGTGTGTGTGAGTGTGAGTGAGGGTAAATAAGCACATCTTCTCCAGGAACAGAATTGAGTTTCCTAAGGCTGTTAGTGAGTTTCTATAAAGTGAGAGCAAGAATCCAAAATAGACTTCATTTTTAGACTTGGGCAAAACTGAAATCACCAGCTGTTGTACTTATTAAAGGTATTTTAAAAAAGGAGTTACAACACAATGCTATAATATTGGGCTATTGCAATAAGTGACAGGGTGTACAGTGACGCTAAATCGATGCATGATACAGCTTGTTCTCGATCAGGTGACAGCCCTTGGATATGTGAATAGTGGAGAAGAATGATTGGCTATTTTTATTTTATAAAATGGCACTGCAAATCAAAAGCTAGTTGGTGCTACCAGTAACTGGCTCTGCTGTCACCATGTGAGCCAAAACATAAGCAATGCAGATAAACATGAGATTGACACATATTTCCTGTTTTATTATCTATATGCTATGTTGACACTAAGGCTCAGATATTTAAACTGCGCCAAAAAAGAGCACAATAGCAGGAGCAAGCGCAAGTCTATTGCACCCATGCGCAAGAGATGCGATATTCAAAAACAGAGCAGGCCAACTTGCGCCTACAGCCGACGACTGAATATCGCACCACCTGTGCCATAGCGCAACTAGGGAGGGGAAGTTGAGCAGATCTGATGCGTCATAGTGCAACAAGGGATGTTCAGCTGAGCAGTCCAGAGGTGCCATAGTGCAACCAGGGAGCCCCCCCCAGCAGCAGAGCAATGTAACTGCACAACCAGGAAGGTAGGGGCCCACCACCCATGCCAGAGATGGGCACAGGAACACACAGCAGAACAGACATCATCCCCCCACACCCCAAGCACTGCACAACTGGGGGAGGGCATAAATAACCACTGGCCTATGGAGACAAGCAAACAACCCACAGCAGGGCCATGGTGCCCATCACACCTACCGGCAAGCTGTGACTGGAACACAAGGAGGGCAGACCACCCCGTGCCACACCATCCCCCCCAGTGCAGAGCACACTCTGCACCATGACCTCCAGACACCCCCCCATGAGCAGTGACCACACCACTGCAGGAAACCCCATGCAGGCCACCACCCCCACTGTGACACTGCAACCCTGTGCACCACAGAACCATGCAAGCCAGCCCCACCATGAGCACCCATCAACGGGTGGCAGCACACGGCAATGCAACAACGGCAGACACAGTGCCACCATGCACAGTCCCCATGAGGTACTGCTGAGAGACCAACCGTGCATCAGCACAAGAAGTACCCCACATGGTACAGGGCATGCCCTTGACACCACCACCAGTGGTGCAGCACCCTGCACAGTAGTCCAGTGACACACCCCGACCCACCACTGGCCACAATAGCCATTACAGCCACCCACGGTAGTGCATGGAAGCATGCACCACACTGGATGCCATACAGTGTATGGACAGACACCCATCCATACCCAAGGGCACACCAACACAGGGACACAGTGGTGGGGCAACCAAGCCCCCACTGTGAGCCCATGTAAGCTGTGTACATACAACCCACAGTCCTCCATGGCACTGGAGTGCCAGACACCCTGTGCAGGTACTGTGGACCCATACCCCACCAGCAGTCACCCAGAGCATAAGTCACAGACAGTGGGGCACATCCTCTGCAACACACACAAGGCACAGCATGGAGGTGGGACAATGACTGTGGTGCCCACAGTGCCACCTGAGCCAGACATGCACCACACCAGTGACAGGGACAACCCAGCAAAGTGATGGGTACTATGGCCACCCTGCAGGGACTGCCACCACTGACATGCCAGCGGACTGTGCAGGTCACGGAAATGCATGTGTGTCAGCTGCACAGGACATGGATGGGCCGATGGGTGCACCATGGACACAAAGCATGCACCATGGACCACTGCACACAGTCATCCAGTGCACAGGGCACAACACACACACACCACAGACACTGACTGATAGCTACCCCCACACCATAGTCACCTCCACAGGGACACACACACATACCCATGAGTGCACCACCCCTGACGCCATGCACACCACTGCAGCTGAGCACCTATAGCCCGCTGCAAATCAGAGACCACCACAGTATTCATATCAAAATTAAATATATTGCACAAATATAAAATTCAACTATTTACAATATCACAAAAACTATATACAAGGTTGGGGGACCACAAACAAGGTAGGGGTGGGTAGGGGGCAGGGGTGGACAAATGGGATGGGAAAGGAGGGGTGTGAGGGTGGGTCCAGGGGGGTAGGGGAATACAGGGACTGAGAGATCCCTAGCGGCAGTGCCATCCCCCGCTCTGACTCCCCCGGCATCTGTGCCTCCTCAGGACCCCGGTGCTATCTATCCACCTGAGGATGTCCAGTGATTCCCCTGCCAGCAGTAGTACTTCTCTCAGAGCCTCCCTGATGTCCTCTAGATGGCAGGTACCTAGGACAAGGGATCACAGTCAATAGGTGTGAATGCACAACCCCATACAGCCCACCCACTGTGCATGGCATACGGCCATGGGACATACCACTGTGATGGTGTATGACCACCCGCAGTGATCATGTCCACAGGACCTGCCCACCCAGGCACATACAGCCATGCAGAATGCTGCACACACCCACTGGCCAAGTCACGCACAGCACCACCATGGCCGTTTAGTGACATGGCTATGTGGTGCAAAGGCAGTGGCACAACCATGCACCTGGTGCATGCATGGAACACCATTGACACACACCTAGACATGCATTGCCACTGGACAGTGTTGACTGTAACAAGCTGCGTGCATGGCAGTGGTGTCAATGAATGGTGGCCATGCCCTGCTGCCCACCCTGTCACACAGCATGCAATAGTAATCATGGATGTATGGCACTCACCCTCATTGGGCTGGTCAGGTGGGCAGTGATGGCCCTCACCCAGCCTGGCTGCACCTTCCTCCTCCCTCCACCACTCCTCTCTCAAATGGCGGCGTTCTTCTGGGCCTGTGGGGAAAACAAGGAGAGAAGAACATCAGTACAGTCCCAAAGCAAAGTCCCCCTGCCCCAAGGTGTGTGCCTCCCCACCCAGCCAGACCCACCCACCCACCACACACCCTGTGAACACTGCCACAGCCAACCCCAGATGGTCCCTCCCCTATGTGCTGGACACATACAACACTGTTACCCATATGGATGATAAAAGTGTGTTGATGGAACCCCTACCTGGATGTGGCACCGTGCCCCTCCTGGCATGTGTCCGCAGTCATGCCAGTAGCTCCGGCTCCCTCCTCTGCAGGTCCCCGTAGCGGTGCCTGCACTGGTCCACACTCCTCCCCATCTGATAGCCTCCTCCAGGGCAGTGGCCACCTCCTGCTACACCTGGGTCCTGGCCCTGTCCAGGGGTGCCTCCCCAAAGAGAGGCCCATGGTGTGGCTCCACAATTGCCACCAGATTTGCCAAATCAATCGCAGACCACTGCACTGCCCATCAGCGTGCCATTCTTCCAATCATAGTAGGCAATATGGCACTCTGCAGCACAGCTCCCCACGAGCAGATGCTGCCTAGGGGCAAAAGTCGGGCACAGGGTCAAGGGTCTCTGGCACATGGCCACGCACAGTGCCATTGGAAGACAATGCATGTAGCATGATTGGCTGCCTGTGTGCCAGCGCCATAGCGGACTACCAAGCAGTTGGGCCATTGTGCCTATGATAGCCCAGTGCCACAGCACCATGTAGTGACCATCGCTATAGAGCCACTGGCACAATGGTGACCGTGCCCTGCATTGCCTACTGCACACAGCACATCATCAGCATGGTAGACACCTGCGTCAGCAACACCGGCATGCGCAGTGAGGTGTACTACGCATGTCACGGAACTGCACCATTGGCTCAGCACATTCAACACAATTGCGCAAAGCACAACAGCGCGATTTTCAGCCGTCATATGCAAATTATCTAATCAGCCATTCAATGGTGCAGCACTGCAATTTGCATCTACTTAAAGTTGGTCCTCGCCTCATTTGCATGGATTGCACTATATAAAAGTGCTACTATGTACTGCAGTGGCCATAGTCGGTTACTGCAGTCTATTGGTGAGTTGCATGCTGTTTGGGAGTGTGGACTGTGGATTCAGGGACATGCATGGGACTGCACAGTCACAGGTAACAACTGCCATTCTTACAGGCTACATAAGGGAGGGAGGGAGGCAGTATTGCGCAGTGGTTTAAGGCTCTGAGCTGCAAATCTGGTGACATCCAGCAGAACAGACCTGGGTTTGAATCCCACAGTTTCCACTTGCATACTGTGTGACCCTGAGTAAGTCACTTAACTTCCCTGTGCTCCCAGGTCGCTCCTGTAAAAAAGCTTTCAGCTTAGTGTGCTACTCCTGGTTAAACAACTAAATAAATAAAAATAAATAATGACCGAGCAGGTTGTTGGAGAGGAGGAACACAGTGGCAGGAGGAGGAGGAGGAGGAGGAGGAGGCCTAACTTTACAAAGGCCGAAACCGAGGCCCTGTTCAAGGCCTACCTGGATCGGGAGCCACTTCTTAGTGGACAGCGGGGAACACCTCAAGCCTGTGCTGCTGCATGGGAGGAGGTGGCACGTGCTGTGAACCTGCATGGTAGCCACCAGCACTCCATGCAGGAGAGTAAGAAAAAGATGGGCACGGACAGGAGGAGGATAAAGAAGAAGGTGGCTGCCTTCAGGGCAGCACATGTTGCAACAGGTGGAGGACAGCCGGAGGTGGTACAGCTGACCCCACAGGAGGAGAGGCTTGCAGGAAGCATGCAGCGCAGCGCCATTGAGGGTGTTCCAGGTGGTGGCTTCCAGATGGGTGGTGGCCCATCACTGCATGGTAAGTCATGGTCTGTCTACGGGGGGCAGGGTAGGTCACGTCACACGCACTAATGCGACTTTGATTTCTCTTACAGATCCTGAGCGTCTGCATGGGTCAGTGGTGGTGGGCCTGTCCACTGCGGACACTCAGCTGGAGTAGGAGGAGGGACCATCCACCTCCACAGGTATATGTGGATCACTGCAACAGTGGCCACCTGGCTGTCCACACTGATGTTGTTGTAACAGGTGTGGAGAAAGCCCTGCCTGTGTCCCAGTGTGCTGGCATCCATGGATGCCAGCAAACTGTGACTGTGGCCGGTGCAGAGTCCGTCACAGTGATGATGACACAGCCGTCATGAGCAGTGACACGTGTGTGCCATGGGATGGCAGCACAGAAAGGCAATTCACGCCCATGGCTGTGGGTGGTGCCGCCTTGGAGGCCTGCGTGTCAGCACAGTCCCAGGCTGTGCCTGTCAGCACCAGTGGGGCAGCACTGGTGTCTGTTCAGGACAGTGGAACTGTTGCGGTCACTGCGGCGGCACCACTGAGCGCTGGGGAGTGGCAGCTGGAGGGGCAGCATCAGCAGTCGCCCAATGGGCTTGGGGATACAGGGTTCAGCGGCGGCGTCTGTGCACCACCTGTGGACATGTCCAGACCTGGTCCTGGTGCACAGCACCCACCCTCAAGGGGTGCTGATCATTGGGGCCATGCACACCCTGAGTGGCAGGATGCTGAGGAGGCTGATGACCTCTTGGACGAGCACATCCGCCTACTGCAAGCATCGGTCCAGCAGCAGATGTGGCTTGCGACATCCATGGATGCACTGCGTGTGGCTCTGGAGTGGGCACAGGAGCATCGCAGCAAGAACACTGCACTGATCCTGGCAGGGATGGACCGTTTGCGGGAGGATGTGACCGCTGCCATTGACAGGCATGCACAGGCATTCATTGCTGTCACGGCCACAGTGGGCACTCAGTCAGGTGCCCATGCATTGCGGACACCACGCAGTGCACTATCCACCCCTCGTTACCGGCGTCGCCCGACTCCCAATGCCCGATGCCGGGTTCAGCTGTGGGCAGCCCGAGCACTCCTGGTGCAGGCATGTTCAGTGTGCTACAGACCCCTGCGCGAGCATGGTCATGTTCACACAGTGAAACCCCTGTGGGACCATCGATGCCACCCCATGAGGCCAGTGGTCAGCCTGTCAGTGCTGGCAGGTCTCGACGGGGCCACCCACTCATCCGTGGCGGCCGGGGCACTGTGTCGTGTGACTGACCTGTCTCCCAGCACGGCTACTCTCTGGTGCTGCCCTGTGTGCATTGTGTGTTTCAGTGGGCAGTCCACGGCTGGGTACCCGGCCCTGCACGCGGAGACACAGTCCACCTGCACACCCTCCCAGCTGCTGTCCACAGTTGTGTGTGCATAATGATGCCTGCATTGCACTGTACACTAATGTACAAAGGTGCTCAGCATCTGACACATGCACATGGACAAGCAGTGGGCGTGGTGGCCTGTGGACATGTGAGTTGCTACGGTGTGCATTCTGGGTCGGTGTCCCTCCTGCCCTCTTTGTACATTTGTTACGTTGTGTGTGAGTGTGTGTGTGTGTGTCCATCCATGTGGCATGTTAATCCTCACCCATCCCTGGTTGTGTGTGTGTGCTTCTGTGGCCTGCCACTTCCCTTGATGGCATGCACCCCTGGTGTGTGTGTCCATGCGTGTTTGTGGGTTGTGCCTTAGCCACTGGTGGTTGCGCATGGCCCCATTACTTACCTGGGTTGGCTGAAGTGCTTTTCTGTGAAGGTGTCCCGGTACAGCTGTGCTAGCCGGAGCAGTCAGGGGTCCCATCAGCCAAGGGGGGCTGCCCATCACCATCATCACCGGTGTCCCCATCATCCCCATTGCTGTCCCCCCTTCGACCTGTATGGCTATCCCACATTCATTGGCCATGTTGTGCAGGATGCAGCAGGCCAGGGATAGCCTGCAGGCCTTTGAGGGGCTGTACTGTAGGGCACCGCCAGAGGTGTCCAGGCAATGGAAACGCATGCCTTCAGCATCCCGAACACCCGCTCGATGACATTACATGTGGTGGCATGTGCCTCATTGTAGCATTGCTGCAATGGGGTTGCGGGCCGCCGGTAGGTTGTGAGCAGCCAGGGACGGAGTTGGGTATCCACTGTCACTTGTGTGTAGATGGTGGAGGTTAGTTTTGTGATCAGCATCGCCCTGCCCCAGTCCACATAGGCCACTACCCATGCCACCTCTGGCCATGCCCCCCCAGGCCCTATGATTGTCCATGTGGTTTGTATACTCACCCAGTAGGTGTCCAGTGGGGATGTCCCCACTCTCAAACCTGTGGCACAGTGCTGACTGGTGCCAGATGAAGGCATCATGTGCTCCCCCAGGGTGCATGGCACAGATATTGATTATGCACCCCCTGGCATCGCACACCACCTGGCAGTTGATGCTGGCATAGCCCTTGCAATTTATGTATGCAGCCCCCTCAGGCCAGGTGGTGTGCGTATGGCCACATGGGTGCAGTCTATTGCCCCTAGCATGCCAGACACACATGCTACCCTGTGGAACTCCTGTATGTTTGCTGTGCACTCCGCCACTGTGCTGGGGAAATGGATGTACTCCACAGCATGTGGCAGCGGTGCGCTGAGGAATTGGGTGAGGTGGCGTGATGTGGCCAACTGGGTTATGCCTGTGGTGTCCCCAGTTGGTCTCTGGAAGGTACCCATAGTGAGCAAGCACATGCAGGCTGTTACCTTAGTCTCTACTGACAGGGCATGGCTCCGTTGTGTGGGTGCCTGCATCACATCACTACACAGCTCACAGAGCCACCTCAGAATTGTCCAATTCAGGTGGTACTGGCCCACAATCTCAGTATCAGTGTACAGCTCAAAGCTGGTGCGGGCTCGGTACTGCCTGTTGGGGGCATACCGCCGACGGGCCCTTCCACAGCCATGCCCCCCTGCCGCTCACCTTCTCACCCCCCCTCATAATGGCCTCCATTTGGAAGGTGGCACTGGCCATGTCCCTGGCTTGTGTTCACCCTCCCGGCAGCTGTTGCTGTATTCCCCCGCTGTTCTGGCTGCTACTTCCCCTGCACCAGGTACACCTGCCTGTGCTGGCCTCTGTGCTGTGTGGCTCCCCACACCTTCCCTGTGCCTGGCTGTTCAGACTGCCCTTTCTCTGGCCTGCCCTGTTTGTGCCTCCTGCTCTGTCTGTCTGGCAAGAGTTCTGCCTCATGTGGCTACACTGTAGCGTTCTTGCACCTCTCCCTTGCTCCTTTTTATTTTGGCTCATTTCCACTATGGTGCAACTTCTGCTTGCTCCCCTATTGCACATGGTGCAAGTCGTTGAATATCGCACTGCACCATTTATGCATGGCTCCTCCCCCTTCTGTTGCGTATGCCTTCATTATCATTACCATTGCTCAGCATGATTTCGGGGGTGCAACGGCCTCCTGCTGAATATCGCAGAATGGCACAATTTCGGACTTGCACAGGCGTAACCCTATTGCACATGGCTCAACTCTTTTGAATATCTGGGCCTAAGTATTCAGGTTAGGAGTCCCAACCCTGGTACTAAAAGTTAGCAAGAGCCCTGGAGTACCATGGCCAGCTGGGTGGACAAACATGGACTGTTATAAAGAAACACACATGCACCCCCCCTCCAAAAAAAACCAAAAAAACTGATGCTCACAGACAGCTGTACATACAAATGTAGACCCTGAGACAAACAAGAACAGAGCCCAGGATATATGCATATGGATCCCCAGATTGACATATGCAAGTGACATACATGGCTCCATGGTACATCACACATTAACCCCTAGAGTCTCTCTCTCTCGTTAGTAGTTGAATTTTAGTTTATTACAAATATCAGATAATTGGTGTGACTTTTTCTGAAACACTTTGGGGATAATGATTTATAAATAAAACATGCTTGACCAAACAAGTTCATGAGAAAATCACCCTGGTGATGCTATAAGTATGTAAGAGCCAACTGAAAAGCTTTAAATCTTTAAAACATATATGCCATGTATATTAAAGCATTTGTGTGTGTACAGTAGCTTGCATTTAAGAAGTGATGCTGTGCAAATATGAACTGAGTTGGTTATGAAGGCTGCTGCAAAGAGTGCTTAGAAGAAATGATTAAGGTTTCATTTTGTCCCAGTGGATGCCATGTAGGAAAACATTAAAGTGAGAGTTTGTAGTATTTAAGTTCAAGATCAGGATAATGTAAAGGAAATGATATGAGGAAAAAATGATTTTCATCCTGGAATTTTATGTTAAGTCAAAATATGCACTGTATCCTTTGAAACACCTTATTTAGGTTCATTGTCAAAGACCTCAACAGCATCACTATTCTGGAAATAAAAGTTAACATATACGCTTTAGTGAAACTGCAGTTATACATTTTTAAATTAGTAGTAGTAATTTTTATTTTGATCGATCAAAATGATCATTACAAAAACACATAATAAATATTTCATTTTCATATAAAAAGATGTTATGTCGTAAATAATCATAAAACATTCATATAATTATATGACAAATAAAAAGAATTGTCTCACATCAACATTTATAAAATAACATTTCTAATTATTTTGCATTTGGATAATTCATACATTACTTTGGTGTCATACAACATATAATTGTACAATTAGAGCTTTCAGATAAGACTGTTTTATAAAAGGACCACAAGAACCAATACTTTTGAGATTCTTAGATGTTAACAGACAAACAACAAGATGTTGTATTAGAGCATTCAGATGAAGTTCTCTCTGTGTGATTAATTTTAAAAAGGAGACCACAGGGACCAGCACATTGGTGTCCTTGGATTTTAACAAATAAGCAAGCAGTTGTTTGGGTTGATATTGCTGATGGCTCAATACATTTCCTAACAGGGAACATCTATATTTCTCATATCGTGGGCACAGCAATATCTAGTGTAAAAGATCGTCTTGACCCAATCCGCAATTACATGTAAATTCCCTTTTTTCCCCTCATTAAGTTGTGCTCTTTTTTGTTGTTCAGAAAGCATTCAGATCTCAATCTTGTAAGATACTTCCTCTGTATTGCGTTTGTTAAGACACAGAGCTAGTTCTCTATCTTATGTTCTCTCTTATTTTTTGCCATCCAGAGACAAGCTCTGGATTGTTTGCAGAGTTCTAAATCCTTTTGTTTAAAAATATCTCTGACTCTGCTATTAACTATCATATTAATAATCTCAAAAGAATATTTGAGGCTATCAGTAATTATATTTAATAAGCCATATGGTTTAATAAGTTTCTCTACTACCAAAAAGCAGGGAAAATTATATCCTGATGCTTACAGCTGACTGCTTCTTCTAAACATAATCGGGGAAGCCTATACAATGGCATAATAAAAATCTTTATCCAATAATTAATCAACCATTAGATACAGTAACACTCAACTGAAAGTTGACCTAGCTCGGCTCTAACCAGTACCGAAGGGGCACTGTTAGGAAGACCAATAATTTTCTTGTAGAACTTGTTCAAACTAGTATCCAATGCTCCATTATCTCAAGTCCCCAAATGTTGGCACCATATAAAAGTTGTGTTTTAATCTTTGTATGAGCTACTTGTAAATTCCCCTCTAGTGATTTTCCACCATATTTGTGTAAAAAGGACAATATAATTGGTGAAAATCTATCAGATTTAACTTTTGCACTTTTTAGATGAGCATCCCATTTACCATTCTCACTGATTATGAGTCCCAAATAACAGAAATCCTTCACAACCTCTAATCTATGTCTGTTCGTATAGTACCGATAACTCTTCTTGTTGCCTCCAAAAACCAAGACTTTTGTTTTATCATAATGTATTTTCAAATCTGCCTTTGAGTACTGAACTTGAAATTTCTCTAAACTCCTAATCATTCCCAAATGACTAATGGAGAGAAGCGCAACATCATCAGCGTACACTAAATATGATATTTTTCTTGTTACAATTCTTGGTAAATGGAAATCTAAGTTATACATTTCGTTTAGTACTGTAGAAAAATATAAATTAAATAAAAGGGTGGGGCAAATGTACACCCTTGTTTTACCCCAATATTAATTTGGAACCAGCCACTTAATTCTCCTGATTCACTGTATCTAAAACTAGAAAAGTTGTTATTATGTAGAAGTCTAATCATTTCCGATAAAGATTTATCAAGTCCCAATTTATTTAATCTTTCCCGTAGAAGTGGTCTGCTGATCCTAACAAAAACTGCTTTTAAATCAATAAATGTACAGTAAACATTTAGTTTTTTTTAATAACATTGTATTTGTAAATTATGTGGGATAATGTGAAACACTGATCAATCACTGAATGATTATTTCTAAAGACTGCCTGTGCTTCATCTATTATATTGTTATTTTCAGCCCATCTCAGCCCATCTCATGAATCTATTGTTTAATATTCTGGAAAAGACCTTCCCTACAATATCCAAGAGGCTAATTGGCCTATAGCACTCTGGATTCTTTCTATCGCCTTTTTTAAATACCAGAACAATTATATTTAATTTCCAACTATTAGAAACGTCTCCAGTTTTCCAGGTATGAGTAAACAATATATAGAAGAATGGGGTCAAAAAATCATTTATTTTAATTGTAACATCTAAGGGAACACCGTCTGGTCCAGGGGCTTTTCTCTTCCTGAATGAACCTAGAGCACCTTCAATTTCAAGCAGGGTAATCTCAGTAGTTGGAATAAACTCTCCCTATCAGTTCAGGATTGCCCATACCAGATAGATAACCCTGATCATCCCTATAGAAGAGTTTTTTTAAATGGTTAACCCAAGTCTCCGGTTCAATATGGGTTTCAATATAATTATAATTCCATGTGCCATGGTTAGCAATGTTACAAAAAGTTTTATTATCCTTTGTTAAAACTGCTTTTTGAAGATCTGTCCATAACTGTTATATATATATATATATATATATATATATATATATATATATATATATATGTTTAATCAAGGTCTCTCTATATTCTTTTCTGGCCTTATTCATTATCCTATTGTTATTCCTGCTTGGATTTTGTTTTAATTGTCTAAATGTTTGATTTAATAGTTTTCTTGCTTTGTTACAATCATTGTTAAACCAGGAAAATTTCTCCCTGGAACATACAGGAAAATCCTTTGATACAATATAATCAATTGTATTTATAATATTATTATAGTCTAAGATTAACATAGAATCACAAGATTGCTCAGAAAGTTCCAGCAGACTGGACAGAATACCTTTGATCTAAAGCAGGGCATAGAAGTTACGCCCCTCAATTAAGTTCCACTCAATGCCCTGTTTACTTCTTCTAACAGGGATGGCCATTCTGTCCTTTTTGCTGTTATTATTTTCTATATGAATCTCTAACTCTAAGGACATATGTTGACTTTCAGGTCTAAGGACTAGATACAATGAATAACAATTATTGATCAAATTAAAATTAACCCAAATATAATCAATAATAGAGCAGCCATTTCCTCCTAGAAATGAGTATTGCCCATCTAAGTCTAATAGGGATCTGCCATTTAAAAGTAACAGATTTTTGTTTGACAAAGTTTCATTTAGATCTTTACCCTTCTTATTAACCATTTTATCTTTAGAATTCCTTGTTAACTATAATTTAGTGTTGGGATTTGCAGTGATAACTTCCGCTGCTACATCAGAACAGCCCTGGAGATCTCCAAGTCTTGCGTTGAAGTCTCCCATTATAACAATTTTGCTAAATGGGCTGTCAATTAGCATTTTTTGGATTAGATTACCCAATACCACAAGATAATCTCTATCTCCATTAGTACTTCCCACAGGGTGGGAATACACATTAATTATATACCAATTCTTGTTATTTTTCCCTTTTAATTTGACAGCAAGTATGCTACTGCTAATGACACTTAGCTCCTCAGATGAAACATCTTTATCTAATTTAATAAAGATAGCCAAACCCCCTGCTGCCCTCCCAAACTTCTTCATTTTTATTGCTTTCTTACAGTATACAGAGTACCCGATCAGGAACAAATCACCCAAAGCCCAAGTTTCCTGTATTCCAACAATGTGGAACTGTTTTAAATAGTTAACTGTATCAGGGTCTCCAATTTTTTCTTCCAAACCAGTGGAGTTCCATGACAAGATTTTGATAATCTCCATGTTAAAATTAAGAGGTTCTCCCAATCCTGAATACTTCAAGTCCCCATTATTTGTGGCAGATCCCCATGGTAACCCTTCCAAATAGGCACATTGTCAATTTTCCAAGTAGGATAAGGACTCATATCTATTTGAAATCTCTACCAGAGTATCCCACCTTTGTGAGACAACTCCTTTTCCATTTTGTTTGCTAATAACCATTCCATATTCATTTTCAACACAAAAGTAAATCTCCAAATTATCCAAGATACTTTGTTTTTTCAAGAGTTCCCTTAAAATACATTCTTGATTCACAAAGAATAAAATTTGGCCATCCGTGTACAGTCTAGAGACTTTACTAATATGATGGCTGCCAACCTGTAGACCCAGACATACATTCAGAAAATCAGTTAGCTTTTATTTTAAATTGAATTTTGTTTCTTTGGGAAATTGTTTCATTCCATAAATAGACTGCAACATCAATTTTACTGTTAGTTTTAGATTTGTTTACATAGAACTCGTGGAAGAGATCCTTCATTTCAACTATATCCCCTACTGCAATATCCATATCAGTTAATTGTTTAGATTTTTGGATTATTGCATTCAAAACATAAAATTGGTCAGTTGCCAACAAGACCAATTCTGTTTCAATTATAGGTCTAATAATGTTTCTTACAAGACTGCAACAATCAAACAACAACATGAGTAAACCCATTACAGTATCGGCTAATTTTCCTGGGGATTCATCAGGGAGATACGAAACCTTAAATAGTGGTATGACAAAGTCTGATTCTAGGGTTTTCTCCAGGAATAATTTTAAATGTTCATTCATGCCTTTTACTGATGTTTTTCTAAGTGAACATCCTGTGCCTACAGGTTCAACAATTTCAACCGCTCCTAATGTTTGGTCCATGATTCCCTCAGTATTATTTTTTGATGACTCATTATTATCTCCTTCCTCAGTTTGGACTCTAGCCTCTGTCTTTATTTGTGAACTTTTTCTCTCTTTTTTTTTCTTTTTTTTGTTATATGTCTATTTGGTTTATTTGACACAACTTTCCTACAGTTTCTCACCTCTTTTTTCTTATTAACTTGCATGTGCTTATCTATTTTTGGACTAACAGTAGGCCTTGATCTATTTTCATTATTCCCAGGATAGGTTTCCTTAATATCAGTTCCCTCAGCTGTTACTTCATTATTTATTTTCTTTTTCTTTTTTGTTTTCTTATCATTTCCCTTATTTTTTGAGGTCCCCAGCTCAGAAATTTCATTGTCGTTAATGAGTTCTGGTTTACTGAAGGGCATGCTCCTAATAGGGGCAGAGCTATGTTTCTGAAAGCCAGAATCCATTTCCTGTAATTTGCCCCTATACCCCAAAATTGGTTGGTTAGCTGCCAATTCTCTATAAATGCTACTATTTCTTAGATCTTTAAGTGGCAGCATAATATATTCTGAGTGGGTACTGAACCCACTCTGATCTGCTTCAAATGTCTCCTAGGAGATTCCTTAAGATTAAATGTATGACTATTATTTAAACCAGTCAGGCCCTCATCACTTTGTAATGTTTTTAGTTCATCATTTATCCTGATGTCAGTTTTTCTAAGGAAATTCTGTTCTACTGAGTCCAATCTAATTCTGCTTTCAATGCATACCCCTT
Source organism: Neoceratodus forsteri (assembly GCA_016271365.2). Taxonomy (NCBI): domain Eukaryota; kingdom Metazoa; phylum Chordata; order Ceratodontiformes; family Ceratodontidae; genus Neoceratodus; species Neoceratodus forsteri. Next base: position 26,559,694 of record CM057454.1, read on the forward strand.
TCACAAAGGATATATCCATTTTAATCTCCAAAAGCTGCTTAAATAAAAATATATTGGACTTTACTGGATCTCTTAAAACTGTTAACAGATCCATTGATAGACCTTCAATGTCTGATATATTTAAGGACTCTGGACTCCTTGTCCAAGAACTATAGTGACTACCACTTAAAGAAGGTTTTCTAGGCTCATTCGGAGAAGTTACTTTGCCCAAACTCACATTAGAAATATCCTTACCTAAAGGCTGACTTTGTTCGGCCTTGTTTGGTGTGTTAAAATGTATTCCAACCAATTGCTGACTAGTAGCAATGGGATTATGAATTTTGTTTCCATTAGATTCTAAATCTATGATATTATTCTGTAATGTTTCTCTTATACTTCTAACTTCCATATTTAAAACAGACAAATTGTGAAAAATCTGAGAGAAATCAATCTTCCCGGTTTCAAGCTCTTGGTCCTCTCCCACCTTTGTGTTTAGTCCCCGAATTATCCATAAAAGTATCAGTCCTAGGAAGATTCATTTGTTTCAAAAGAGTATTGCTATCCTTCTTCATGTAAGTTGAAGTATCCGGATTTACTTTATTAATAGGAGTACCAAAAAAATGCCTAATAAATCCATTTCCTTCATTTGGAGTTGAGACAAATTGTGATGTAATTCCTTTTACTAACTGTATCTGCTTTATACAGTTATTTGTTTTACCCTCATTGTGCAGTTTGTCATGGGTTTTACCAAGTACTCTAAAGGCCAAAGTCTTCAAAGACAGTGGCCCCTTAGGTTTTACTTTATCGCCCTCCCACCATCTGATGTCTTCAGCAGTAGACATAGTCCCTATCTCCAATCCTTATTCTGACTACGTGTAATAGCAGACATATTCTCAATAAATCAATAAATAAATCAGCTCAGATCAACCCAAGTTGGCACACCTAACAGGGAAAACACAGGTAGATAAATAAATTACAAAAATACTAAAAGGTCCTAATAAAGACCAAAAGGCTTTTCCTCTCTTATTGTATCTCTCTTAAACCACGTTTCTATGACACTATGTTTAAATATTAAACCAATAAATACAAACATATATATAACATATATATATAAGTGAATTCAGACTTTCATATATTTATATTCCAAGGCCACACAATGCTCATGTACTTGTGCTTGTACTTGTTCTTGCAAGAAAGTCTATGCTCTAAGTTCACTTATTCCTTTTTACCTTCTTCGTTCTTCATCATGACTTGAGGATACATATATAGCTTTGGCCTTTTCAGGATTTCCAAGCTAGTCTTCTAAGTCTGCATTATAAGGGAGTTATAAGAGAGTATAAGGGAGTATAAATCCTTCCCCCCCTCACAAAGCCAAAAAACTCTCCTTCAGATGCCTTCACTCTTGAAGCTCCTTCTAAGCCACTAGGCCACACTTATAGCCAGTTTGTGCAGATTATAAAACTCACAAATGTCTTCCAGCACCAGCAGATACTGGCAGACTCTAGCAAACTTTTAAAAGTTACTTGGAAAATACGGCTCCTTAAGCTTCTGATTGAAAATCCCAGTCACTTCTTAAATGTCCTTCACTTCCCGCATACAGTGTGTAACTCTGTCACTTCCCTGGTCTGGAATGGCATCTTCTATTTTTAAATTACAAAAAATGCCAAGACTGTTATTTATTTATTTATTGAATTTTGTTAACCGGATAGGCCCACTGAGACTAGAAGTACCTTTTCCAGGAGCGACCTGGGGGAGGTGGGGATAAAGATGGTAACCAATTGAAATTGAGCCAGACTAAACTGTTGGTGATATTTTTTTAGTGAATGGGGAAAATTTGGTGAGGACTCACCAGGGAAGGAAATTCCTCTACTCTTTTCGAGAAGTGACATGGGATCGTTACCATCCACCTGAAGATGAAAGATCTGGTTCATTTTCAGTTGGTTACCATCTGTATCCCCTTCCTCCCGTGTCGCCCCTGAAAAAGGGACTTCTAGTCTTAGTGGGCCTACCCAGTCAACAAAATTCAATAAATAAATAAAAGTGTTGTTATATTTTTGTAGTTTAGTAATGTATAACTGCAGTTTCACTAAAGTGTGTATGTTAACTGCATGTACTAATAAGGAAAGGCAGAGCAAGACTCTTTTACTAGCTTTCATTTTTGGTCCAAAGTGATACTTGTCCCATGAATGGGTGAACATAAGCAGCTTATGTTCATTCATTCATTTTTAAAGGAGCATGTAGTTTTGTCTTTTTAGTAAAGAAAGAAAATGAATTTGGATTTGGTTTTAATTATTATATCGAGTATCTTTCAACACATTGAGGGTATTATCACAGGCCAGGACACAAGCACAAGAATACATGCTATTTCAAAATGTTTAATGCATTTGTGTTTCCCATGCTTTACAGCAGCTTGTATCAAGAAAGTGACATGTCACTTTTTTAATGCAAGTTGAGTCAAACGTGATGCAAAATGTAACACCTGCCAAAAGATATAGTTTGCAAGGTATGGAGTCATCTTTTTTATATTAGCAATATCCTGTAATTTGATGATACATACAAGCTTGTGACACTCATTTCGATTTTACTGGGCTAAACCTGTTTACCACAGGAGTTTTGTTTTGTTTTCTAATCTCACTAAACTCATAAGTTGTTGTTGTTTCTATAAAAATCAGATTGCAGGGGGATATATTAATATGTCTAGACTAGTTCAATCTTCCCTTCTCTTGATCAGCATAACTATGGTAGATGATTGGAACTGATGGGAGAAGGGGGGGGTTGGATTTGCAATAGAATTACTTTGCTCAGTGCCACAACAGAATATGAGATGTTAGACATAAGAGTGCATGGACAGTATAATAAAACTTCTGGTATATAAAGGACTTTTCTTGTTTTAAAGCTTGAAAATCCTCACCGATCACTAAAAATGTCTCTTTTTACTCTGTGTAAAGGTAATGGCTCTGTGTCATTCTTTCCCTATCCTCAGGAGTTTATCTTGTCTCGGGTGGTTGGGCTTAACTGCTGATTTCTATCCTGAAGTTAATAGAACCAAAAACTCCTAACACATTTGTATGAAGACTGTATCCTCGAGACTGATAATACACATATTACCATGCCATCTTTCATTTTCACCTGGGCAGCCACTGTATCAGGTCAAGTAATGGATGGCTCAGACCTCATATGGAGCTACTGCAGGAAATGGATTGACACCTGAGCTGTTGATATTCTGTATTAAATATTCCTGTATGGCATAACTGCATTCTTAACAATACAATCATCATCATAAATGTATGTTTCATGTATTTCTGTGTAGCAAAAACTGGTTTACAAAAAGTGCCTTTTGTATCCTAATAAGTGCCCTTCTGACCCTCAGTCCCCTCAGCTTTCACTATCTTCCGACACCCATGGCAGCAGCACAGGCTGATGAGAGGATTAGATTATCACAAGATTCTTTCAAAGAATTGTGCCTTACTGGAAAACTACCCTGTCCTTGCTAGTTTAGTGGTTGCAAGTGGTCATTCAGTTGTTCTGTGCATGTGAACACCTCCTCCAAGCTGGCTACCTGGCACGTGCAGGCTCATTCCTGTTTGTGGGTATGATTACTCCCTTTCCAGCCAAGCAAGCTGCAAATATACTTTACACCATTGAATACCCAGTCAGCAGGTTATGTGTTGTATATGTGATTTAGAGTTACATGACCAAATCAACCCAATTTGCTTGTACAAGTATGAATAGTTTGTTTAGAAAAACAAACTCCTGAACTTTAATGTTGCTCAAGTCACAGTAAAAGGGAATTTGATTGTCTTAAAATGTCACTCATAGTTAGAAGTAGAGATGTGCAAAGCTATCAAACTTCGCTTTGTGAGTTAATTCACAAAGTTTTCCAAATTCACAAAGTGCTGACTTTGCAAGATTTTTTGACATGCAAAGTGGCTTTTTTTTTAAGCAAAGTCAGGCAGATTTGCTTGTGAAGTCAAAACTTTGATGACTTTGCTTGACTTCACTTCAAAAAATGCTGCTTTCCCAGGAAAATGCATTGCAAAGTGAAAAGTTGGCAGTTTGCAAAGCTTTTTGCAAAGGTGAATATCACAGCTTCACCAGGAGGGTAAAATTATGCAACATCTTTAGTTAGAAGACAGTATTGTCTTGTTATTCAAAACATCCAAAAGTCAAACACTGTTCTTTTGCCTTTAATTGTTTACCTTCTGATCATTCCTCAGGGTTGCACCAGTTTAGTTATCTTACATCCATAGAAATAAATTGATGTATACTTTCCTTGATCTTGCCAAATGTACTTGCTTGCTTTTCTAGCCACTGCTAAACAAAGCTATACAGTAACTAGTTAAATGGAACGTGAACCTCGCTTCTTTTTTAATATGCAGTAATTGGAAATCTGGGCACTTCCCTGCTGCAATGAACATTTAATCTTTGGTTCCACTTAACTGGTGTTATCAAGTTCCAGAACTGTGAGTAATTAAAAAGGAATATTGTGAAGGAAAAAGGGCAGCAGTATGGAAGATTAAAAAGCAAGATTATTTCAAAGTGATTAGCCAGAAGATTTAAACTGCATACATGCCCAAATTTCAAATTATATAAAAAACAGAAAGCCAGGTTAAAGTTCTCTTTAGGGCAGGGCTAAAAAATAGACTGCTGTGAACTCCAGAAGTTCAAAAGCACCATTGATGCATTTTATTTTTCACATACTGACATCTAGCTATTCCAGTGCAGGGAGAGTTGCAGAAAGATTATGACTGATGTGTCATTATCTTCAAAGATACATTACAGGATATTAGATCACATCACAAAAATAATTGTAGCAAGGCAGTGTATTATAATGTGTAGTCTTGTGTGTCAGAGAACAGGCCAGGAAACAAGAGGGCCTCCAGTTCTAATCCCACCAGAGCCACAAACTAACTACATCGCCTTGACTTTCCAGTGCTTAAGCCCTCCCAGCTGTGAAACTAATTAGCACTGCTGTCAACAAGAAGTTGCATTCCAGCTGGGATATACTGGGCCAATACATTTCAAAAGACAATGCATAATACAACACAGTTGGCAGTTTTTGTCTAAAATAAAGTCTGAAACTGAATCGCATGGGTGCCAACCCTGGTGAAATGAAGTTCATCAGTTCAGAACTGATTTGTAAACATCTATTAGAGTTCACCATTTTTTTTAAATTCTTTTGGTAATCGGGTAAGGTCCACTAAGCACAATAAAATAAGACTGACAGATGCTCAAATGTAGGGGAATGTGCACATACCCTGGGCACATTAATAACTCACAAATGGCTGCACGGCAGCAGTCAAAAAATGGGTCAGCACAAACAGCTGTTTTTAATGAAGTGTTCAAACTAAACAGTTCAGACTACTAGTTTCAATCATCTTTATTAAAGTTCAGAAACATACTGCAACCTTTGGGTTCACCATCTTGCCGCAATGCATATTAAACGGGCTATTTGCTTAGCAGTTCACCATTGAAGCAGTCACTAAATCACACGTAAGCTGTATTCCCTTTCCATAATTTTCCGGACAATTGCTAATCAGCTGAATGAATTAACTTTTTTAGGGCTGCAGGTAGGCGGAGCCTACAGCCCTCTTGCATTAGCTCTAAGACTGGCTTAACTTGGAACTTCCTTTTTGGGCTTTTGGAAGTATCTATCCACAACTGAAAAATAGTGCACTCCCCCTCTGATTTTTGCTATTTGCTGCCCTGTGTAGCCCCTCAATTTAACCCTTGAAGGGCTGCAGACTGAGTATCAGTCCAGCTCAATCAAATTGATTAATTCTAGTTCTTTCAGCAACCTAGGGAATAATTCATTATCTGGAAGCATACTGGAATTTCCCTTATTGAAGCACTAAAGCAGTCAGACAGACTACAGTGTCAAATTACAGACAATCCAGCTCATACCTCTCAACCTCCCTCGTCACAAATCAGGGACAAGGCTTAAAATAAAATGGTCAGGGACAATTGACCAAAATCAGGAACACAACAAAAAAATAATATTAGTTCCAGAAGCTGTGTACAACATGCTTCTTAGTGTGAATAGCATTTTCATAATGAAAACTAGACTGTAACACCAATGGCTGGCATTATTTTGTTATTCAAATTCCTACTCTTCAATGACAGAAATGCCAAATTTAGGAGGGACAGAAGAAATTTCGGAGGCAAAATCAAGTATATCTCTGAAAATCAGGGACAGTTGAAAGATATTGATAGGGGTTTGAGACCATTTTCTTCTGTTTTTTATATTTTTTTCTTAAGCCTTTGCATATTTCCTATCCAGTGCTAGTGAAAGGTGGGAGCTTACAATAACTCTGTTTATCCACAGAATCAGGTTCACTGCTGACTTTTCCACTCTCATGTAATTAATGTTCATAAAAGGTACAGCTCAGACAGCACTGGACAGTAAACTAAAGCTCTTTGTTTATCCATAAGGACAGGTACAGTGCAGGCTTCCCCCCACTCACTCGCCCACAGTGATGAATTTAGTGCTGGTAAAAAGGGGATAAAGCCCTCAGTTTATCCACAAGTACCATGTGGGGTAGGCTTAGTGCAAACTTTCCCACACTGTGATGGATTTAGTGCTGGTAAGAGATGAGGGACTGACTAATCCGCAGAGACAGCTACAGTGTGGGGCAAGGGACAGTGTTTGGTTTCCACACTGTTTACATTTAGTCCTGGTGAATAGTGAGGGACTGCCAAAACTGGGGACTAAAGCCTTTTGTTTGCCTACAGTGACAGGTACAGTGAGTGACTGGTGAACAGTAAGGGTCTGGAACCACTGGAGACTGAGGCCCTCTATAAATCCACAGTGGCAGATGCAGTGTAGTAGAACAGACAGCAAAGTGTTTCCACACTGTGACAGATATAGTGCTGATGAAAGGTGGCAGACTGACAGCACTAGAGGCTGAAGCCCCCTGTTTATCCACGTGGGTAGGTACAGTGTGGGCAGGTCTAGTGCCCTAAAGTTTGCCTGCAAGCAGACCAGGGAAAATCCCCAAGGAGGCAAAGGGTTAACCCCCCCCACCCCATGCACAGCCAGATGGCTTCCTGACCAAGTTATGCTTCCTGTCCCCCTTTCCCCCTCCTGGATTTTTCCCAGGCTGACCTGGCCGGTACTCCAGTCAATGCCTAAAGGGGCCATAAATCAGACCAAGGGGCAGATCCAAGCCCCAGGGTCCCAATTCTCTGGCCAGAAGCCAGATCTGCCCCTAGGTTAGAAAGGAGCTTCCATGCTAGCCAGAAGGCAGTTCTGGATTGGGTGGCTGAGAGAATGAAGAGCACAGGAGTACGGATGCCTGGAGCCTTACCTAAAGCTCAGGTCCATAGCTCCTTGGTGGCTGCTCCTCTTTAGCCAGTGGTCCATGAGGGTCTATAGCAGCAGCAGCAGGTGTTCCTTGTCCCTTAAGAGGTCCAGCAGTTATCCAGCAGCAGCCAGCCTTAGAGGATGAGTTTCCTAGGTTGGAATCCATGGGGGAAGGGGGTCTCCCCTTTTCCCTGGATTTTGTCCTGAGGGAGTTAATGCAGGCTGGTGTGTTTGGTTATGGTGGTTGAGTACTGTTGCTCCTGCTTCTGTGTCAATGGGTCAGGTCCATGTTTTTTCTTGTGTTTTTTTCCTTTTTTTCCCTCTCCTGTTGTGTTTGTTGCTGTTCCCTTCCCTCCTTCCTGGGTGCTCCATTACCTCTGACTGCCTGGTCTGGTGTTTGTGCCAGCTGCACACTGGGAGAAGGCTGACCCTAGGCCATTTGTTTTTTATATATGCAATGCCCCCAGACTGATTTCACATTTTCCTGTAACTGCAGGTTGATTTTCCTGTGTTTTCCTGTAGATTACATTGTCTTCTATGGAGGACTAACTGCTCCGTTTTCCTGTATAAGCAATGCAAGTCTATGGAATGAATTTTGCTGTAGACAGTGCAAAACCCTGTAACATACAGGAATCCCTGTAGATCTCAGAACCCTGTATATATTTCATACCCCATCCCTGCTGTCTGTTTATCTTTTTTTTTTCTTTTGCATTCAACACTGGTACCCAACTGTGGGCTGACTCCTGGAGATCACCTCCCACCCCTGACCAAGGCAAAATCTCTTTTTAAAATATAGCAGTGGTGGTTAGTGGTATTCCACCCTTCCTCCTGCCAGCATCCCCTCCTGCAAGCTCCAGGCGCAGCTCAAGCTCTTAAGCAGGAGCTGCTGACTCACGCTGCACCCGAGAGAGGAACGCTCATGCGGCCAGACTGCAGTGTGTTACTGTGAAGTGGGTCTAGGTGGAAACAACCACCCAGAGTACTAGAGTTCTGCCACATGGCTATACGGGGGCAACAGAGGCATTGGGTTGGAGCGCGACTTCCCGATGTCCACCACGAACAAAACCAATGATCCATCTCGAGGCAGAGGACCCAGACCAAGTTGTGAGTGGGCTGTAAGCCCAAAATTTATTTTACTGTAGAACTGGAGGCACTTGAGGGGCATAAAATAAAAAGTGGGCAGAGCGCCCACCTATACAAAGGAACAGGGCACCGCAGAGCATGAGCCCCAGGACAGTGGATTGTGGCACCAAATCAGCACACAAGTGGTAGAGGATGGGAAGGGAAGGCTAGGGTGGGCATAAATAGGGTGGGAAACCCAGGAATTTTGTGCCGTAATGGCAGGGTTGTGGCTGAATGCACATGCCCTTGTGTGCAGGCATCATAGGCAAAGCTAAGCCCTAGGCCCTGCACAGTGAGTCTACAGCCCAGAAATTAATAATTATAAGGGGCGGAGCTCAGTCTGGGCCTACTGCATAGCTCAGCTACCACCCCCCATACACATGCCAATAATGGGAGCTGGCCTAGACACTACCCCTGCAGGCCAGCTGAGTTAAAAATATCCTCTGGGGATTTAAAGAGCCAGTGCTCCATTTCAGAGGGAGTCTCCACCAGAGGCCCTAGCCCTTTCACTGAGAGTCCCACCCACCCCCAACAGCCATCCTATTTCCCCCTAGATTGCTTACTGGTAGCTGGTGTGACCTGCAGATCAAGGGGACGGCCAGGCCTATGCTGTGCTGCCTGCTACCGGACCCTGGCCATAAGGTAAACCCAGTACCTCATAAAAGAAAAGGTATTAGTGTGTAATTGCTATTTTCAGTGTTTTCTCTGTGCACCCTGGGATGTTATTGACCCCAATAGATTGAACCATCTGCACCACGGTCTAACCAAAACTGCAACAGAGCCTGAACTGTCTGCTCTGCACCCACCAAAGACAGCTACCTGCACCAAGGCTGAGCTTGCTTGCCACGCACCTTGATCAGTTGGTTCCTGCACTGTTCCGTAAGGGGCTTGAGCTGCCTGCCCCCACCATCAACTGCATTGATCTATCCCAGTTCTCTTCCCTCCCCAGACTGAGCAGTTACCATGGGGAAATGGACAGACTGCCCAAATGTGGTAGTTCTACCACCTGAACTAACCAATTGCCCTAAAACAGACTGCAACTGCCTGTGGCCCAGAGTCCCGGGGCCACCTTCTTTTCACATGGCCAAGCATCTAGTGCCTTCTGCCGAGCCTGCCAACAACCTCCAAAGATGACAAACACTGCAGTAGCCAGCGTAGAGATAGTTAGTCCCCCCCCAGTATAGTCAGCCTATGAGCCACCCCGGCTCACAATAGTGAGATTTCCTCTGCAGTACACAATTAGAACATTGTCATATTTTTATTTTGCTTTTTCGTGGTTGCCATAGCTCCCTTCCTTGTCTGGGCTGCAACTCAGCAGCCTTCCAGAGGACCCTCTATCGCTGCAGAAGGACATCACCTGGACCATCCTCCACCCTTTCACCACCTGCATCTTTAGCTTCCGGACCAGTCTTCATCCTTCATCTTCTTCAGCCCTTCCATCTTCTTCATCTTGTTGTTCTTAGTCCTCATGCCAGCCACCGAGATGGATCGGTCACTAAGGTACTGTACCAATCCTTCAAACTAGTTAGCAACCACATGTGCCACACTGGAAAGACTGCTCCTCCTACTGAACTGTCAGACCATAAACTGGTGTTATCTAATTATCCTTGGCCGAGGTGGTTAGGTGGTGATAAAGTTAGTACTATTGACATCTGCAAACGTAGGGCACTAGGTGACCCATTTAGTGGTATATTACATATTGATATTATATATACATGTGACTGTTTATCCCTGCATTCACTACATTTAGACCTGCATAATTGCCTTCCATCACTAAGTGCTGTGTTTTGCTTGCAAATTATTGTTAGTGCAATGAATACTGCAACAAAATAACCAGATATTTTCCAGCATAACCTGTGACCGTTACAATAAAAGCTTGCTGTTTGCACCTGGAACCATTGTGCCTGCCTGTCCTTGGAAAGAAGAGCCGAACCACCTTCCTAAGTCTGGTCACCACACAGGACAAAGCAGGGTTATCAGACTGATGGTTTTAGTGCTGGCAAAAGCTAAGGGATGGGCAACACTGGGGACTGCTCTACTGTCTTCATGTCCACAGTCTCTATTGGCAGCTCATTTTAGAAGGCCACCACCTTCTGGGATAAAATATGCTTCCTAATATTATCACTAAACTTGCCATCTGTGACCTTTAGAGCATGTCCCTGTTTTCTGCTGGAGAATATAGCTATATGTTCAGTCCTGTCAATACCCCTGAGAATGGGAAGGCTGAGATCATGTCCCATCTCAGGCTGCTGTTCCACAGGGAGAAGATGGTAACAACTGCTAGTAAAAATTAATGTGGATATTATCTGTTAGATCATTCCAGGTATTCCAGTTTTGAAAATGTGGCTTCTCCTTAACAGTGATATCTAAACAGAAAGCCCAAAAGCAAATAGTTTTTTATTTTTAGTACCGAACACATTATCTTTACTGCTGCAGTAAATGTAAATTCTGGAGGAAATATGAAGAAACTGATAGAGGGAAGCTTACAAAGGATGTCAGTAGGCACTTTATGCACCTGCATAGATATGCAGAATTAAAAAATGCAATATAAATTCACTGCCTCTAAGCAAGTAGCAAATGGGAGGGGGGATTTGTCAACACAAAAAGGGGGCTTGGTCTGCACTCAGAGAAGAGTGAGAAGGTCAGTTTTCCTATGTGGGACAGCGACCCACAGGGTGGAAAAAGTTGGGGTTATTGAAAATATTATGGATCATAATGGTCTACAGAGCCCATTTTCTTAAAGCAGCCGTTTTGTCATCAAGGAAGAAAAAAATGGTGGGTTGAAATTACATACAAACATATGAAGAAGCCAACAGAAGAATGTCATTTAGTCTATCAAGTCTGCTCATATTGCAGGGTCCATAGCTTGAGCTACTGTTCCCTGCCCTCCCTCCCCACTCCTTCCATCCTCCCTACCCATGATCCTTACCTTCTCCCTATGCCTATCCTATCCTGTCTTAAAGCTGCTCACTGTCTTCAACAAGATAACCTCTACCGGCAACACATTCTGAGTGTCCACAACCCTCACTGTGAAGAAGTGTTTCCTGACCACCCTCTCTCCAGCTTAAGACTGTGCCCCCTCATGTTATGGTTGCCACTCAGCTTAAAGAGGCTCTCCTTATCAACCTTATTTATCCCTTTCAAGTACTTGAAGGTCCCAATCATGTCCCCTCTCTTGCTCCTGTCTTCCAGGGAGTACATGTTCAGTGCCCTCAACCTCTCCTCATATGCCTTACCCTGCTGACCTGCTATCATCTTTGTACTGTAGCCCTTCTCTGGACCTTCTCCAGCAGGTTAATGTCCTCTTTGAGGTGTGGGCACCAGTACTAAACTCCATACTCTAGATGTGGCCTGACCAGTAACCTGTACAAGGGCAGTATAATTTCCTCTCTCCTACTAATGATCCCTCTAGATATGCATCCCAGCATCTTGTTTTCCTTTGCTGCAACTTTCTTGCACTGTGTGGAGTGCTTCAGGTGACTAGTGATCATCACTCCCAGGTTCTTCTCCTCCTCCTCCTCAGATGCAGATACTAGGACTCCACCCAGGTAGTACTCTGTCCTGGGATTCTTGGCTCCAATATGCATAACTTTGCATTTATTGGCATCAATGCCAAGCTGCCAGATCCTGGACCACCTCCTCAGCTTTTCCAGATCCTCCTGTAGGTCCTGTATCCCTTCAGTTGTGTCCACTCTCCTGCAGAGCTTGGTGTCATCCATGAATAAGCACATTTTGCCCTTAATGCCATCCCTAATGTCATTGACAGTAAACAACACTGGCCCCAGCATTAATCCCTGTGGGTCCTCCCTGGTTACTGGAATTAACAACCATCTGACATTTTTCATAATCCCCCACTCAAAAATGAATACCGAGACAATTCATCTTGCTGTAGTACAAGAGCGCACCAAAGAATTCAGCATCTATGCCAAGCTGGTGTTTTTCTGCTTGACATACCTGTTGCATTCATGGCAGGGTCTTTATAGAGTACAGTACCACAATAAATGTCTTGCTCTTATCGTCACTTGCATCCTAGTGCACCCTAACCCCTTTCTGCCCTGATATTTAGGGCTTGATTAAGTAAAACTGTATCCAAATTTCCTCCCCTTAGACCAAGTGAAACTTTTTCAATGCCAAAAAAGACTAGGAATGCATTCCCTGGCCTTGAATACATTTAATATGGGATGGTATTACTCTTTGCACATTCAAGTGTTCTATGATCCTAATAGCTTCACCTATGAAATTATATGAGGCTATGTTGAATTTTTCAAATGCAGGCTCATAACATTAGTAATAATCAATAGTTTTACCATTAATTTTCAACATAGCCATTTTGGTACAGCAACTCTTAAATGTGCTAGCTGTCATTTTTCAACACCTGCCCAAAATGTGAGTGTTTGCAGCCCAAAAGTTGATGGTCACCAGTGGGGGTTCGGGATTGGGTGAGCCATTCTCCCCCAATTCTGACCCACCATCAGGGCCCAGAACAGCCCTTCACTCTTGTCTGTACTGCTGAAAGAGTTGAAAGAACCTGATGAATGAGTGTGAGCTAGCAATGAAAGAGTGTGTGCTTGTAGAAGGACGCACACATTCACTAACAGCTCAGTCAGGCAGCCACCATGGTGGAGAGCAGAGGGCTGTACTGGTTGCCTGCTTGGGCTCAGGAAGGGGAAGAGTGGGGTGGTGGGGCACTACCTGCCTGGGAAGGGGGTGGGGAGTCTGCTAGACACCAGGGAAGTATAATTTTATTTAACTTCAAGCTGGCAATTGGCAGAGAGGACCACTAGACACCAGGGAATATATTTTTACATTGAGGCAGTGATCGGTGGTGGAGGCCACTAGACACAAGGGAATTTTATTTTACATCAGGCCATCATTGTCAGGGGGTTGGGGCACTAGGCACCAGGGAATTTAATTTTATATCTGGCCAGTGATCTGTGGAGGGGTACCACTAGACAGCAGGGAATTTAATTTTATATTGGGCCGACAATCAGTGGGGGGACCACTAGACAGAAGGGAATTTTTTCCTACATGGGGTGGCGAATGGTGGGGGGAGTCCACTAGACACTAGAAAAAATATTCAGTAAAATGTGGAGTTTGAACTCCACTGACAAAGTTGTGACTTCACAACTTGGTGGAGTTGTCACCTTACTGCGAAGTTCCAAATTTACATGGCGGATTAATTCATGAAATCAGGCTAATTCACTAATTAATCCGAAAAGTGAATTTTTCCAGATTCACACATCTCTATTCTTAATCAAGGTTCATGAACTGTTCATCAGCTCAAAGTTCATGAAATTGATGAACTTTAATGAACAGTAATGAACAAAGCCAAAAATCAACTTGCTTAACTAATTTGCATATCTGAATGCACTGTTTCAGAATTGTAAGTGATGCAAACAACCACAAACTCAGATCTCTTACAGTTCAGGAGTGGAAATATATATTTTTTTACAAGTCAATTAACTAATTGAGACTTTAAAAGGATTACCTTTTAAATTCACCAAATTTTAAGAGTCTCAGATTCTGATTGTAAAATACTATAGCAAGTGGACCTTTTCATTTATGAAAGAAAGGTGACTAGTGATTCCACATGAACACAGTTTAAGCTATTAATTCTGACATACACTGCAATTAAATATATTCTTTACACATTACAGAGTTTTCCAAAAGAACTTCATTCTAATGGCCAATTACTCAGGCTGTGTGTCAAAACAAAGTGTAGACAGAGAACTATCCTTAAAGAGTCTGCCTCAGAGTTTGTACCTGGAACAACAAATTTGAGAACAGTGCCCTTCATCTAAAAACAGGGTTGCTTTAGGAATGATCTAGTATTATAAAACAGAGTATTTCAGGTGATAAAAAAAATCATTGCTGGACTCTTCCCATGAAAGTCCACTGACAATGTTCTCTGAACTTTTATGGACCTTTTTGAACTTATATATTCATGATTGTTTATGAGCACTGGGTTGCTGTGTAAAAAGGATAGCAAGTGTGCAAGGTCACTCAAATTCTGAAAGTCAGTGAAAAGAGCTTTCAACAAGCTATTGGGATTAACTGTACAGTATTGTAGGTGTAATCCGTCTGGACATTCAAATACCTAAATCATTCATAAATTCAATCATAGTAGCAGTAGGGCTGTGTGGAATGTGGACTTCCACTGGTGAAATTCATGCAGAATGGCAATTCTGCTCTCAAATTGCTTTTTGGAATTTATTTTTTAAATTCTATAGAATTCAAAAAGCATTTCTGTGTAAATTGCAGAATAATTTTCCACAGATCACGAAGACCGTGGAATCATTTTCTGTGGATAGTGGAAAAAAGTCTGCAAAAATAATTTCAGATGTGTAGTGTCGAAATTCCACTACCAGTGGAATTTCATGCAGTTTTCCAAGATTCCATGGAATTCTATTCTATCAGAATGTGAACATTCCACACATCAGGAGGCAGCAGCCAATTTGTGGAATCCCGAGACAGCAACTGATGTCACTGAGAGGAAACCTTTACACAACAAATAAAGCTTATCTCTAAATGGACTCATTGTTTGTCTCAAGAGTTCATGAAATGGCTGCTGCCTCGATTTAATTTACAGATGATTTTGATATGTATGTCTCAGGATTGCAGACACCTACAGTTATGCCCAATACATCATTTGAATGATCTTTTCATTGCTTTCAGAACTTGAGGGACCCAGCAGGCCAACACACTTGCAAAAGGAGTGTGTTCCAGGATGCTGATCTCCCTGTGTGGGAGTATACTAATGTCGAACCCCGAGGGGCTCAGACTGCAATACAACACAATATAAACCAGAGAAAAAGGAGGAGAGGCTCACTCCTGTTTCTAAGACTAATCATTTATTGTTATCTAACCACATGTGAAAGGTGTTGACTTTTAATGGTTCATGCACCATTTTGTCAGGGCTGAAGCAGTATCTACAACACTACAAAAAATATAAGAAATGGTGTGCTCTTTCAATAAATTCCACAGTACCAAATAATAAAATATATTTATATATATATATATATATATATATATATATATATATATATATATATTAGCTGTCCCTGTTTTATAGCAAAAGGACTCCCATATCCCCATTATTCCATTTATAGTGATTTAAATCAATGTGGTAATGTTAAGTGTCATGAGAATTAAAAACATTATTTTTTACAAATATGTATGATGCAGCACACAATTATCAACTAAAATCCCTCATCTGAAACCACATAAGTGTATTTCTTTCCAACAGTAACTGTTACCTTATCTTAATTTGCTCTTATCAGGCCCCTTTAGTTTATTATGTATCTAAGGGTTGTTAGTCTGAATCATGGAAAAGTTAAATATATTCTGGTTATTTATCAAACAAACTGTTATTATCTTATACTTAAGATAAGGTCCAATAGTAAAATATTACTGTTTTACCTTATGCTTCTTGTCAGCTTTATAAACAGTGTTAATCCTAGATGAAACCATTCCATGGAAATTGTTAAAGTACTGTGAAAGTTTTGTGAGGTTTTTTTGTCTCTCGGTTACTAGTAATTAACTCTATTTGATAACCATATTTTGCTTGTATACATCTCTTACATTTTTATAGAAATTTTAACAAATAAATGTGTTAGTCAATTAAAGGGGGGACAGCCATGTACAAAGAAAGATGGCTAATATTGTTGCCAAGGGAAGTCTATTCCTAATATGCCATTGGCAAAATCTGTAACTCTTTTAAGTTCAAAAGTGTAACACATTGAATTCCCCTTCCCTTTACAGATGCAGACATACATTTTCTAAAGCAGAAACACAGGAAGTGACATCATATGTGGGGAAATAGAGTCATGCCAGTAATTCCTAATTAAGATTTCATGAGCTCCAGAGCTCTCAGTATCATTTTTGGTAACTTATGCTTACGGCATTTTCAGAAATCAGCAATCCTGTGATCTTAGAAATTTTTAAAGTTACTGTTTCAGGGAATACAATTTTGCCCCATTTTGAGAAATGTTTCATGTTGCCGGTGCCACCACCCATGAGGATAGCATGGCTGAACCATGTTTAACCATGGTTCAACTGCAGGTTGATCATGGTCAAAACCCATGATCAAATATGCCTTTGACCATGCTTTTGGCTATGCTTGGTTATGGTGTTATGGTTAACCATGGTTGTAAAATGGCACCACAATCATGGTAATCTATGGCCACAACAAGCCATTGGCAAATACCACAGTCAACCATTGTCAACAACAGCCAAAGCAAGACCTCAAATGGTTAAGTAGCCATGGTCATCTATAGTGAACACCAGTCAGTACAAGTTCTTACAGAGCTGAATAACCATGGACATCCATGGTTGTTAGATTCAGAACTTCTTACATAATAAAACACTTTTCTACACAGCTCAGGTTATTTCATTTTTATCAACAACCTTAGCATTCAGCAATGAATACTTATGATCCATGCATACTGTTAAAACAGCTTTTATTTACTTACCCATTGCTGCTGCTATTTGTCTTTCTAATCCGCTCATTCATAACTGATATGATGGCTGAATTGCTATTAGTGCCACTATATAACTAAACTCTTTTAAGTTGTGATGAGTTCTCATAGTAAGTTGTTTTGCTCAAGTAATTGGTTTGAGTAAACCCTATTTTTTTCTACATATATTTCGAAGAAATGTTAGATTGCAATTGTACAGAGGGCAGGCATATACTGGGAAAGGCTGTGTCACCCTGCATAGACACTTGGGAAACATGGAAATTGCCCAGTTAAGCAAATCTAAGCCCAGTCAGCAGAAAGCATATGGTATTCTCTATCAACTCTTTCTATAAAAGCTTGGAAACATGTTGAAAAAATATTGAAGTATTTTACCTACCTATTTCTGACTGTAGAATGTATGAATGTGCAAGAACTGCTCAGAATTGTAGTTCTGAGTGATAACTAGAACTACAAAAATGGGAAGAAGCATGGGAGAATTTGTTTACTTTTTGAAGTAATTTACCTATATGCAGAACTTTTTTGGCAATTGGACAGCAACGGCTGTATAATGATGGGTTTTAGCACTTTTATTAAGGGAGGGCTGACTAAGTGATTGCACTAGCAGGGTGACAGCAGCATGCATCCAGGATCCGCTTAGGTCAGGCAGCTTTATTTTACCAGGGTCTGTGCAAGCATCTGCAAGCATGAAGCAGAGACTGATGCAGGCAGAGGTTTGTGTCCACCAGTGTCCACCAGGGGAGGCTAGGAGGACATGTTAATCTGTTGAAGTAAAAAATACCCTCCTATGAATATAACCAAACTCAGCAAGATTAATCTGGAAGGTGGTGGTATAGGGATTGTTGTAAGACCTGTGGGCCAGATACATTACTGGACAGTATTACACCTAAAATAATTGAAAAAATGTGAATGGTTACATTGCACTAAGATCATAACATTGGAAACAGAAATAAAAAAATCTCAGAGAAGAAATCAAAACTAATACAGGAAATAAGAAGCCTGGAAAATTATGTTGATAATTTCATCAGAGATATGCAACCACCACTAGACTAGTAACTGAAACCTCAGTACATGGGGACATAGATATTATTGAACATCAGACCTCATATAACTGAAATCAAGGGTTAAAAAAACAAAATAGGTCAGGAGATAAGGAGGGAGACAATGGGGATTGGACCATGGTACAACATAGAAAAGGAGCCAAAAGGGGGGGAGGAGAGCTTATATTTATAACCCTAAAACAGAGATGGACTGGACTGCCAAAATAAATACTCAGTGCTACCAGTAGAAGTAACTGAAACAGAGGATAACAAGCAGAATAGAGTGATAGTTGAGTGGGGCTTCAGTGGTCATATAAACTGACCAGGCAGACAATAAAATGGAAAAAAAACTGTAACTTGTTTGCCAGGGGCAAGAATAGGGGACATTAAAAAACCTAGACAGATTGTATTCAAAAGATCAGAATTATCCAGACTAGTTATTCATGTAGGAAAAAATAACACAGGAAGGAAAAGTGAATATGAAATTAAAAATGACTATAAAGCCTGGGGGAAAAAAAACAAAGACAACAGATATCAGATTAATATTCTCAAAAATATTGCCTGTCTCGAGAACATCTACAAAAAAACTAAAAATAAATAATTTCACTAAATAACTGATTAGATGACTGGATCTCAAAACAAAATCATCTCAAACACTGGGACCTCTTCTTAAATGACAGGGCCATGTATACCCAGGATGGCTTACACTTGAACTTGAAATATACTAATACACTGGGGACAAGATTCAACGCTGCAATATTGAAATCATTAAATTAATAACAAGGAGTGAGGGGACAACTATCAACAGTAGACATACAGTTCGAAACAAAGGGAAAGAAGGAACTAAAATATATAAAAAAATTAAAATAATATCACAATGCTAGGAGCTTAATTAACAAAATTGATGAGCTTAGATTACTTTTAAGAGATTACTGTTAAGCAGGAACGGGCTCAAAATAGTCACAGCCCAGGAGACCTCATGGGATCCAAATGATAACTGTGACAAAATGATATTGGGATAGATAAAACCTCATAAATAAGGACAGGCCTGGAATAATAGGAGGCGGGGTAGCCCTTTACATTAACAATAATTTACAAATAACCAATCATACTGCGGACAACAATCTTGAAAATGTATGGGTAAAAACAGAGAATCGATCACCAATAGGGTAGTTACAATGTAGTTATATGTTTGTTGCATGTGACTATGTTGCAGTTCCAGTGCAGTTACAGTGTAGTTACACTGCAACTACAGTGTACTTTACTGATACTTAAAGTATAACCACATCTTAACACAAAATTGTTACAGTATGTACCCTCTAATACTATAAGGAATATATTTATGGAGCATACATATGAAAATGCCAGCAGATACAGGCCATGTGGTCTAGTTAGTCTGCTTGAGCATGCAGTAACACAAGAAATCATTAATATGAGAGAAAAGGGACCAGCAATCATACTAAGCAATTTTAATTTACCAGAAATAGACTGGAAAGTATAACCTTAAGTGAAAGGGGCTAACTAATGATAGATGCAATAAATGAAAATACTGTAGTCTGAAGGTCATAACATCCTCAACTTAATAATTACTAATATTACTCACCTTTTAAACTATGAAATAAAAGCTGTGTTCAGTAATAGTGATGACTCAGCAATTAATTATTTTTGCAAATGGAGTCCACAACAAAATAATGATCATGCTATTATATTTGACTACAGCAAATGTAGCTAAACTAACATATGGGAAAATATTTCCTCTTGGGATTGAGAAAAAGAAATATGAGGGAAAGATGTCTAAGAGAGCTGGGAAATCATTGAAAGAAAACTATTGACTTTGAGGGGAAAATAACATACCATGTAGGAAAGTATACAAAAATAAAGGCAAATCTCACTGCAGTTTACAAATAAATTGAATATAATCAAGACCAAAAACAGATCATATAAACAATCAAGGAAATATCCATTCCCAGGGAACATAGCTAAACAAAAAGCAGTTACAAAAACTTTTAAAACAGAAATAAGAAAAGCCAAGTGAAATTAAGAAATACATCTTGTAAGTAACAAAAATAGCATAAAGGCATTCTACAGTTACATATTTTCAAAAAGAAAGGGAGACAATAATATAACACTTTTGGTCATAAATAACAAAAATATTACAGTTGAAAAGGAGATAGCTAAAGAACTAAAGAAATATGTCTGTATGGTTTATCAAAGGTATGCAACAATTTAAAAAGTCTGTAACAATAACACTAATGATAACACTGAAGCTATAACCAATATATAGGTGAAATGATTGATAACATTGAAGCTATAACCATAGGTGAAATAATAAAGAATATTAGTAAATTACAACCGGAGGAAGTAACAGAACCATATGACTTCAGCCCAAGACTGGTCAAAGAAACAGGAACAGAATTAACACCTATCCTGGAATATATGTAAGATGAGTCAACAAATATAGGCAAAATATCAAATGACTAGGGAACATCCCACCTAATCACAATATTCAAAAGAGGGGAAAAACAACAACTTTGAAATTATAGACCTCAGAAAAGTCACAGACCGTGTGGTAGACACCATTCCTGAACTGCTACAGAGGTCAGAAGGGGGCACAGCAGCTGAATCACCCCACACCAATCACAGTGGGAAGCAGAATCCAGGAACTAGCACTGACTTTTCCCTTTTCTCCAATCGGAGCAAAGAACTGACCATAAGGCACTCCTGCACCACTCTCCAGAGCCAATCAGGGGACTGCATCTCCAACCAGGAAGTCCCTTGTCTCCAAATGGGCATCCTAGCCAGAAAAGCTACTGACCACACGGTGGGCACCATTCTTTAACAGCTTGGGGGTCAAGAGGTGGCACAGCAGCTGAACCACCCCCACCCTAACTGATTGCAACAGGAGGCAGAATCCAGGGATTTGCATGCATGTTTCCACCTGCACCAATTGGAGCTAAGAACTGGCCAAAAGGCCCTCCTCCACCAGTCTCCAGAGCCATTCCTAAGGACATCTGGAGGTATTTCTTCTCAGACTCTGTAGTGGTCTGGAGCAGGAAGGGCCAGAGCAACAAGGATGTCTCACTGTGGGTGTCAGATGTGGCAGTTAAATGTTACCAAAAGCACCAACTCTGGAAAAACCATATGTTGCAGTTTTTATAATTCCATTTCTTTTTTATTTTAAATTTTTCATCTGTGCCCCAAATTTTACTGACTTGGCTTCTTCTGGGGGACTGTTACATATATTAAAATATTTCAATTAATGTTTTCATATTAGATATTCATATAATTTTCAATTCAAAATCCATCATCATTATTACGGGTATCATTAATAGTTATTCCCACAACATGTTCTACTACTTCAATCTTTTTTTATAAAAATCTATCCATATTGCTTCTAAAGTTCATTGCCTCCTATACCAACTCTTGCCCAAAGATTCTCAAATTCACCTTCTAGGCTTAAACCCCTTTTGAAACTGGCCCTTGCTCAAGCGCTATTGTTGCCACTCATTTCTCTAATAATTAAATATACTAATTTGAGTTCTGTTCTTACAAATCCTAGACTTTCAAATCTCTATAATGCTTAAAAAACATAACCAGATTTTTTAAACAATCTTAGCCTTCACCTTTAATTGGTTTACTCGAAGCTTCAAAAATGGCCACCTTGTTTCCAAGTATTTACAAATACCATCTAAAACAAACGAAAAAAAGCTTGTTGTTTACTGATGTCCTCTACAGTACCAAATACAATCTTTATAATGTGCAATATTTACCTAGTTACAATTCTCATTTAATTATATACTGGTCTCTTGTCTGTAGTGATGAGTCTGTGTTTTATAAAATGTAAAAAAGTATTCTTTAACTTCATAACAAAGCTTTCAAATATCTTAATAGCATCTCCTGATTTAGTATTGAAATATTACCTTTAGAGCATGTGTTTCTTAGCGCTGCTTGCACTGCAGTGCAGTTTAATATCTCCCTTATCTAAACGGGGAAACAACAACATACAGAATTTCCATGAACTTATTTTTAATTCTATTTAAACTATCTATGCAGTATCCAAGTTTGTTACAGTGATATTTACCCTTAATACATCTTTACTTTTATAAGCAATACTTGCTTTACCTCAGTTCACTTTATCGTTTTATTTTCTTTGTCCTTGATCTAGAGAGAGAAAAGCCCAAACAGTAAATTATAGTTTATCCATACAGTTGATTTATTCCTTTACTAAAGGCTGAGACTAACTGTTTATCCAAGTGGACACAGCTTCCTCAACTTTGAAGTGGCAGCAAGAGGCTTGGCATTGGCCTATTCCTCTTATACCCACGTGGAAAGCGCGATGATGTCATTACTCAGCATCTCTATGTGCTGTAACCTGGCAACCTAGATTACCTGGGAAGCTCTTCCCACATGGGTTAGTATAAGGCTGAGTTGCATGATGGCTTTTATTGTTTAAACATTAACTTTCTATTCAGCTTTGCCTGTTTTTTCTATTTTGCCTGCAATATCTATCTCAGCAGTACAAATGACAGTTTTTTTTCTCTATTCTATATTATGACTAGTTAAAACATCTACTCGCAGAGAGGAAAGAGCTCAGGGAATGAGGGGAAGAATTTGAAGATATTAGGAGTCAGTTAAAGGGAAAACTCAAAGTGTCACTTTACTTTCACAATTCATCACCAACGTGATTGCCATTTTATTTCTTCATTCAACCCCCATTCCTTATAAAAGCTTTCTAACTCATAAATCCATTTTGTTTCCTTACTATCTAACATTTTTTGATAGTCACCCCCTCTGTCAGATTCTTGAATTTTTTCCAGCCCCCAAAATCTGAGCTGCATTACTGTATATCCTCTCTCATTAAAATGCCTAGCTATCAGAGAACATTTGTCCTTTGATCTAATTCTACTTTTGTGTTCTGAGATCTGATTTTTAAGTTCTCTAGAGGTCTGCCTGACATAAAGTTTATCACATGGACACCGTAATATGTAAATGACTCCTGATGTATTGCAGTCAATATGTTTTTTTTTTAAATTGAATAAGCTTTATTCTTTTCCTATGAATACAACACTTTGGCAGTAATCATGCATCTTTACATGGATACATGTATTGGTACAATGGCATGAGAACTCGTTAATGCAAGTGCCATACATTTATGACTTTATAATTTATTCATAGTACATAAAGCACAAAAAACAACAGAGAGAGGACCTCTTCATGCTCTCCAGTCAAAAAGTGTACATTCCCCCCCACTTCCTATGCTTCCACTTCCCCCCACACCTATCCCCCAGAGCCACAAGTCCATTCACAGATGGTGCCCTCTCTCAATCATGTGTGAGACCCCAAATGTTCTTTCCTGGAATTCTTGCAGGGTGGCCTTCTAAGACCTTATTCCTCCCTAAGCTACTACACTGTTCCCAGCTTGATTTATTAAGAGGAAAGGGAGAGAGACCAAAGTGTGAAGAACTTATCCCATCTAGATTTATACAAGGGGAAGCTTACCCCATAAGCTAGCAATTGCTTTTTCAATTCTTAAGTTGTATAATAACTCCTTGATCCATTCGAGATAAGAAATTGCATGCTGGTCCTTCCAATATCGGAGAACAAGCCGTTTGACTGTCAAGGAGATAATGCCCATATAGCATCTTTTCTCCTTGAAAGGTACGGTAGAATAATTGCCCATAATACAAACCAGTGGTGAAAAATGGCCTTACAGCCCCAACAGTGGGTCTGCGTTATCTCGACTAGAACTCCAAAGGGATGCTACTTTGGGACAATCCCATAGTACATGAAGTAGTGTCCCGGGGTCTTCCTCGCACCTAAAGCACATTTTACTCTGTGTCTTGCCCATTCCATACAGCTTAGCCGGAGTGTAATAAATATTATGCAATATATAGAACTGTGTTAGCCTTAAGTTGTCATTGGCAATATATAGGTAAACTCCCTCCCAGATTTTCTCCCAGGATAAATTTTCTTGTGGGAACTGCCGGATCCAATAACTAGACTGGCCTGACGCCTCTGGGTTTAATACCATGTACATCCATGACACCAACTTGGATATGGCATGCGGTTAGTTAATAATAATAATAACTTTATTTATAAAGCACCTTTCAATGTGTCAAGGTGCTGAACAATTTTCAAACAATCCAAAACTCTAAATAAAAATCATAAAACATCCATAAAAATCAGCATATCATCCAAATATCATATATATATAATAAAAACCAGACATTAATACAATAACTTGGTTATCTGAAAAGGCCATATTCCACAGGTATGTTTTCAAGTCTTTCTTGAATAACTCCACAGAGGTGCACTGCCATAACCAGCATGGTAGACAGTTCCAAAGAGTGGGTGCAGCATACGAAAATGCTCTTCTGCCAGAAGATTTTAAACTCACTCTTGGGATCTCTAACAACCCCATGTTGGCCGAGCGGAGTGATCGGTCAGGGCAGTAGGGAACCAGGAGGTCTTTCAGATAGGCTGGACCCTGGTCATGAAGGGCTTTGAAAGTCAATAGAATGACTTGAAAGGTGATCCACCACCGCATAGGAAGCCAGTGCAGTTCGCACAGCATGGGAGTGATATGACAGGACCTACTTGTCCCAGTCAATACCCAGGCTGCAGCATTCTTCACCAGCTTTAGGCGACGGATTTCAACCCCAGAAAGCCCAAAGTAAAGGGCGTTGCAATAGTCCAAACGTGAAGATACAAAATCACGGACCAAGGTAGGCAGGGAGTCAGACGGAACAAGGTGCCTAACCCTGGCAATGTTCCTAAGATGATAAAAGGAAGTCTTGACAACGGCTGACACCTGAGATTTAAGAGTCAGCCTGTCATCAAGAATAAACCCAAGGTTACGCACCCATTCAGAGAACGGAAGAGATACCCCACCGAGAAAAATTCCAGATGGTGCACCAATACACGGCCTCACAATCCGACCACTTGGGTCCACTACCAGAACCTCTGTTTTCTCCGAGTTCAACTTTAGCCAACTAGAATCCATCCAGTCTTGGATCTCCCCCAGACAGTTATTAAACACCGAGAGAGCTCCATCCTGGTTGGGTGCAAAAGACAGATAGAGCTGGGTATCATCTGCATAACAGTGAAACCTCAGCCCATATCATCTTATGATACCTCCGAGGGGCAGCATATACACTGCAAACAACATGGGTGACAGCACAGATCCCTGAGGCATTCCACACAACAAAGAAATTGGGTCAGAGGAAAAAATCCCCAACACAACTCTTTGTGATCTCCCGATGAGAAATGATGTGAACCATTGCAAAACAGTTCCAGACATTCCACAGATTTGCCCCAGGCAAGCTAATAACACCATGTGGTCCACAGTGTCAAAGGCTGCAGAGAGATCAAGAAGAATCAAGATAGAACGTCTCTTCTGATCCCTCGCCATCAGAAGATCATTTAACACCCGAACCAGCGCAGTCTCGGTGCTATGTCTTTTCCGGAAGCCAGATTGGAAGGATTCGTAGACATTATGGGTGGTTAAATGGCCATCCAATTGAACAGCTACGACCTTCTCAATAACCTTTCCAATAAAGGGGAGGTTAGAGATAGGCCGATAGTTTGAAAAACAGTCTGGGTCCAAGGAAGCTTTCTTCAAAAAAGGAGTCACCACTGCCTCTTTCAGAGAGCAGGGAAACTCACCTAACTCCAAGGAGCACCAGACTATTTGCGCCAGGACCGGACCGATGATATCAAAACAACCCAAAATAAAGAGTCGGTTCGGGATCAAACCACAACTTGTGGGATGCATAGTATGGACGATCCTCATGATGTCCACGAACTCAGGTCGTGAAAAGGAACTCCAGGAGAAATGGGGCACTGTGATCCCACGCTGTCCAACATCACCCTTAGAGGATGCCGGACCCAGGTTTGCCCTGATGTCGGCCACTTTAGTTGCAAAGTATAGAGCGAGCTCATCGCACTCTATTTGCGACAAAGCTTTTCGAACTTGCAGGCAGGCTGGGTTGCACAGTCTGTCTACCGTTCGGAACAGCTGAGTCGGTCAATTCTGAGCAACTGCAATCTCCCTGGACAGGAATTCTGCCTTCTTATGGGTGATTGCAGATTGATAGCTAACATAATGTTCCATCAATCTAGGGTGGTCAACATCAAGGGCAGACCTGCGCCAGCGACGCTCTAACCTTCGCCCCTGTCTCCGCATCTCCCTCAAGGTTCCATCAAACCATGGGGATCTGGGGCGAAGGGATAGGGGGCACTCACGAACAGGAGCAATAGAATCCAGGGCAGTCGTGATGGCCTTATTATAGGCCAGCACCAGTGCTTCTGGACTATTGCTCACCGACCCAAAGGATGATAGGTCAAGGACCACCACTATACCTTGTGGAGTAACATTCTGTAATGGGTGGTACCTGGCCATCTCCACAGGGGCTGGTCTTCTCAGGGGGGTGCAAAAATTGAACCTCACGATGTAGTGATCAGACCAGGCGACTGGTTCCACCCCCATGTCGGATGTGTCGATCCCTAGAAGGAAGACTAAGTCTAAAGAATGTCCAGATTTATGCGTAGCAGTGGAAACCACCTGTGTGAGGCCCAAAGAAGACATCAATTGGAGGAAGTGATTACCAAAATTAGAGAGTTCATTGTCGACCCAGGCGTTGAAATCACCCAGAACCATCAATCTGGGTGACTCAAATGACATGTCGAAGAGGAAGTCTGCTACTTCCTGTAAGAAACGTCTCCCATCTCCAGGTGGACGGTAGATGAGCACGATTTGAACACCTACACCTGCTATGACTGTGCACTCGAAAGACCCAGCCTCACCTACTACTACATTCGTGAGACCCAATTCAGTCTTAAAACAGACTGCAATCCCCCCACCCCTGAGGTCCAATCTCGGGCGGTGTATCACCGAGTACCCGGCCGGAGTCATGGCCTCCAATATAGGGCCAGAATTTTCATCCAGCCAGGTCTCGGTGATGCAAGCCAGGTCGGCCGAACCAACAAGATCGACAATAATGGCGGTCTTATTCCAAACAGACCTAGCATTGCATAACACTGTCCGAGTTGGACAAACTTCAAGGGTTGTCGAACCTGTCTGCCTACTGAAATCAGTAGTGCCCTTGGGTATGGATACCAGACAAGGTAAACCTTGATCTAGATTCCATTTTTCCCCAGAGCGCCTTCTGGACCTAACAACCCCCATACGATGAACCCGCTCGTTCATCCTCCCCTGTTCGCCAACCCCCCCAGCCTCCCACGAACAATACCCAGCGCTCTGCAGCACTGGTAGGTGTCAACATGCAAAGGAGGAGTAACAAAGGGGCGGAGGGCGCGAAGGGAGGAGGATGAGTAGCGCACCACCGTGGAGGCTTAAGGCCAGCACATGTTGATATTTAACTAAAATACACCAAAAACCCAAAACAACTAAATTAACAATCAACCAACGAATAAAACATAATAAATATAACCTTAAATAAAAAGAAAATAAGTCTTCACCTGAGCTATTTCCCTACTCCCTGGATTGCTCTCACCACCGGGAAAAGAAGGAAAGGCACTCTCACTGCCTAACCATCATAGGAAATAATAGAGGACAAAGAACTAAAACTCCTCCCAAGTTCTCTCACAACTGGGGGATGATGTTATTTGATCTTCCCACAGCCAGGAAGGAGACAGAATTTTAAATCAAAAATAAAAATAAAAGTAAAATAAATAAATAAACACATAAACCTTAGGGACACAAAGTCCTCTCACCACCTAGTGTCCGAAAGCAATAATCAACAATCACTCAATACAGAGCTAAAATTTAACATAATTAAATAAAAACCAAAAAGTTCAGAGTTCCATTAATAAATCCACATCAGGCAGGGAACAGTTAAATGAAGCACAAAAAGGAGGAGACGACCAAAAAGTCACAAAGTTTAACCGAGGTGATCCAAGAATCCAGGAAACTGAATCCAGAAAAAGTCAGCCACTCTCATACCCCTTAACTCCAAAAAAGAGTGTCCTTTAGAAGGAGTCTAAGCCACCCTTACCAAAGAACCATGAAAAGTACCACAATTGTAGCAGTCCTCATGGTTCAAGGGAATGGGGTACTCCAGCCAACTCCCTGACTTAGAAAATACCCCAAACCCCCTGCAGCATAGCAAAGCCCCAAACAGACACCTACCGGGGTATTTAGCAACAGAGGCTGACGCCGGACATTCCACAAGTGTGTTGATAGAAGACAGTCTCTAGTAAGATCACCAAATAAAGCGAAAAACCTTGGAACTCTAAATTTACGAGCTGTCCAATACTTTAGTTCCTTGACCTCCGCAAATCCAAAACACCCCAAAAACCAATATTTTGAGGGGAAAGAAAAGGAACAAACCCAGTCAATGACACTCCTGGAGCGAACCCATCGCAAATCCACCACGGTGTTCTATGTAGCGGGGCTCTTCAAGCCCTAGCCAAAATACAGGCTCTTCTCTACCACGAAATTCGGCCAGGAAAAACTCGTGACTTGTGACTGAAAATCCTGACATCCTCAGGACAGAATAAAACTCCACATCCTTTCTGTTTTAACAAAAAAGTCCCAGGGCTATATATCCTCGCATCCACACAGATAAAAACTCCTCGTTCCCCCCTGCTGGGCTCTGCACTGAAGTCTAAAAGAGAATAAATAAAAGCAAAGAGCTCGACCGGCATCTCTCCACCGAATGAATCTTGCCGCGATGATGAAAACCACCGCTGACCGTGGAGCTCAGAAACATATAATTGAACACTAAATCAACAAAATAAACTAGTAGCAAACTAAAAACTAAGAAAACTAAAGAATAAAAATGAGTTCAAAGCATAAGCAGCATAAGCGACAGCAACCGCCCAGTCTGGCGACCATCTTTCTCAAACCACAGTTTCTTATGACACAGTCAAGAAACTGCTGAAGAAAAGGGCTACTGTGTGTTCCATCTTTTTAAACCAAACCACTTTATTAACACATGCCTAAGCTGGAGGCCAAAACAATATGTTGTTTAATATAATACTTTTTTTCTGCATATGGATGTTTAACCATTTCTTTTTTTGATGTGTTACCACATGCCACACATTTCACACATGGGAACATACCATTCTTCAGGGGACCAAGTAACAATTGTCCTTTTCTGTTTTCTTTCTGATAGTGAACAGTTTTCACCAATTTATCTCTAATATTAGGTGCCTTTTTAGAAGTGGTATATGGTCTTTGTGCAAACAAAGAGCAAGTGTTAGGATCATTTTGTAAAATACCCCAATGCTTATAAATGATTTTCCTAATGTTAGATATTTGTGCACAGTGCGTTGTATTGAATGTGAGCTTCCTATGACTTTCTGGGGATGCTTCCTGTGATGCTTCCTTTATTAGTTCTTCTCTATTTATGTCTAACATTTTAGATTAAGTTAATTTAATGGTTTTGGTAGAATATTGTCTCTCTTTGAATCTTTTTAAAGTGTTTTTTTTTTCCCTCTTGTTCATAATCAATTGGTCTACTGCAATTTCATTTTGTTCCTAATAACTGTGAATAAGGAATACTTTCTTTTAAATTTATTGGGCGGAAACTGTTTCCATGTAATATTGTATTCCTGTCTGTTTCTTTTCTGTACATTGTTGTCTTCAAAATATTTTCATTTTTAAAAATAGTAATATCTAAAAAGTTTACACTCTTTGTACTAAATTCCAATGTAAATTTCAAATTTGTATCACACTTATTTAAATAAATGAAGAATTTCTTTAAGGAACTTTCTCCACCATTCCATAGTAACAACACGTCATCAATAAAACACCTCCACAATATAATGTTTTTAAAGTAGATTAAATCTGTGTTAAGTACGTATTTAAGTTCAAAATTATGCATATAGGAGTTGGCATAGCCTGGGGCTATGCTGCTTTCCATAGCTGTGCCCTTCTTCTGACCGTAAAAAGATTCTTCAAACTGAAAGTAGTTATTATTTAAAACAAAAGAGGCTAGTTCTGTAAGTAATCTAGATTTAGGTCTCGAGTCTGCCAGCCTCTTCTCCAAAAGTTCATAAAGTGCTTGCACACCCTCCTGGTGTGGAATCGAAGTATATAGATCTTTTACATCTATTGTAACCAAAATTGTGTTTTCATCAACTATATTTCGTAAGTTAATCTCCTGCAATAATCATAGGACACGTATAGTATCCTTTATATATGCACTTGTGCTTTGAATACGATCCTGAATGTGAAAATCTATACATTAAGAAATATGTTCTAATATAGAGCCTGTCCCTGATAGTATAGGTCTACCAGGTGGGTTTGCAGCATCTTTGTGGATCTTTGGTAAGGCATAAAATACTGGGACTCTAGGATTTTCACATATAAGTAGCTTTCTTTCCTATGAATTTAGCCTACCCAAAGCTTCAGATTCCTCTAACAATTCTTTAATTTTCTGCTGTATTTCATTCACTGAATTTCCAGGTAGTTTCTGGTAGTTCTCTTTCACATTCAGCAATAGCAAACACATATCTCTATAATTATTTACATCCATCAAGACTATGGCCCATCCTTGTCTGCAGGCTTTTTTACCAATTCTACATCTTTCTCTAACACATAAAGAACTTGCCGGGGGTGCCAATGAGCAGCTAACTGAGCGGTCATGTCTCCCGCTCGGTCCGTCCAGATAGCCATTAATAAAAGATAAAATTGATAGAGTTCCTCACCCCAGGGTGGCAAAAATTGTATTGGTGGGTTGAGGAGGGCATGATGGAAGAATTTTTAACCCCCATGCCCTTGAAGAGCCAATGGGTGACCGGGAAAACCAGAAAGAAGGGTGCGCCGGTTTTGGCGGGGGAGAACGCAGGCCTTGTCTCGCTTTCAGCTGCGGAGATTGCGGCGCTCAGAAAGGAGCTAACAGGGCAAGTGATTACAGCCCTAGAGCCACGATTAATAAAGCTGGAGGATAAGTTGGATGGCAGGCTGCAGGAGATTCTGGAGCAGCAAGCGCAGCATGGAGCCAGGTTAGCAGAGGTGGAGGAAAGAATCTCGAGACTGGAGGATGAGGTGCTAATGGTCCCTGGGCAAGTACGTGCCCTCCAGAAGGAGCTGGAGGAATTTAAGGAGGCATTTGATTACCAGGAAAATTATCACAGGTGACTGAATTTGCACTTGAGAGGACTGCCAAAGGGGATGGAAGGGAAGGATGTCCTGGATTTTTGTAGCAGGGTGCTGCCAGAGTTGCTAGGCATTAATGCAAAAAACGACTGAGTGAAAATGGAAAGAGCACACCGGGCTGTTATGCCACGACCACCAGTGGATTGGCCTCCCCGTCAGACCATCATGCACTTCCATAATTTTCAGGATCGGGAGGCATTTTTGAAAGAATATCAGGTGAAGGGGTCCCTGAGTTTTGAAGGAAACAGGCTGTTTCTCTCACAGGACTACTCAGCGCGCTTATTAAAGAGGAGAACGGAGTTTAATGGACTTATGGCCCAGTTGAGGAATTTAAAGGTGGAAAACTTCCTCGTATACCCTGCCACATTAAAAATAAAGCATGAAGGGGCGACATACTATTTTTGGGAGCTTGAAAAAGCAGAGGAATTTGTGAAGGCCCTAAGGAGAAGAGTGAGTTGAAGGACTGCTGGTGAGATGGGAGGAATCTGGCGATCGAGCTGATTGAAGTTTGCCTCTGGTTGGATTATACTAATGTCTGTTTAAAGTTGGAACTGTTTTTTTGCTTGAGTTTTTGGCGTTGTTGCACCCTGTTCATCTGAGGGATCCACGAGGAAGGAGAAAAGGCCATCAGCCTGACTGTTGCTGGATTTGAGTATGTCTCCCTCTGCCCTGCCTTTTTGATTCCTCAGCTCTCTGACTGTGGTGGACACATGGACTTTGAGAGCTCGCCAGAAGACTGGGACTGTAGAGAGAGAGAGAGAGAGAGAGGCCTTGAGTATGTCACCTAGTACTGTAAGGTAGGAGCAGGGGTGAGCCTAGCGCGTGTAGTTAGATGGTGTGGCCTGGCCCTCATGTCCTAGATGATTATCAGTGCTTCATTCTTTCTTCTAGTGACCTGTGTTAAGTTGAGATTTAGAGCAGGGGGTACCAGTATGCCTGGGGGAGAGCCTGGGGGTGGATGTGGGAGTGGAGGGCGGAGGGAAGCTGGGTGGGTTGGGTGCTGTGGGTGGGGTGTTTACGCTGGCCTGGTGTGGGGTTTTGTTGCAGGGCGTGGTGCACTGTCGTTATCTAGAGCGAGGCGAGGGGCTAAATGGAGGATTGAGAGTACAGGGTGCAGACTAACCCACCTGCAGCATGAACTGGAGCACAGCCCCCATATTAGAAGGTGACAACGGGGGGGAAGGAAGAGCAGATAGTGTATCCTCACAGTTAGGTAGAGTAGGGGGGGGAGTGGGAGATAGACTTAAGGTACGGCGGCAAGTTAGGAGATGAAATAGTCTGCAGAGTGGGAAGTTGCCTGTGCCCGTGCCTCTCTAGAGTGGGATGCTGCCCTTGCCTCTCTAGAGGAGAGAGAGAGAGTAAAAGTAGTAGAACTCTCTGGGGATAAGCAGACCATGATGCAGGGAGTGACCCAGGGAGGGTAGGATGGGGGGAGTCAGGGGGACGCATAAAACAGGGCCTGGAAGTAAGGAAGGGATGCATGACTGCCTCTTGAAGTGGGGGGGAGTGTGCTGGAGGGATAGGGAGCATATTAGAGGGAGAGGGGTGGGGACAATTGTGGAAGGGGGGAGGATAGGCAGGTGGCTTGGGCCTGAGAGCCGTTTTGGTGGGGCCACATGGGGGGAGGACTCTAGTGTAAAGGGAACATGGCTGATGGGAGGGGCGGTGGGATGTGCATCTCAGTTGTGGAAGAGTATATTTATTTATCAGTTTCATATGAATAAACACTTGTGCTATGTTAGGAATTAGTGTAACTAGTGGGGGGAATGTTGAGGGAAGGTTGAGTGGGGTGGTAAGAGGAAAGACTAAGAAGGGAAGGGAGGGTGGTGGGAGGGGGGAGATATGCGAGAGATGCAAAGTTAAAAATGTTTTTCTTGATAGGGTTATTACTGTTGCTGTTGTTATTGTAGATGTGTGTTCATGTTTTTTTGGATGCAGTCGACTGTGTGGAGACCAAAGATAATATGTAAGCCTGTTTTCAAGTACTATGAGAGGAAGGAAGTGTGCAGGGACACATTAAATGGGAATTGGGTGGAGCCTGGAAAGATGCCTGCGAAGGGATGGGGGCTGCAGTAAACCTGAATGTCATCTCTTGGAATGTAAAAGGTATAGCGAGCCCAGTAAAGAGGAGAGCACTTCTGACTGCACTGAGGTGGAGAAGGGCACAGGTGGCGATGTTGCAAGAGACCCACCTGACGGATGTTGAACACGTCAAGTTGGCATGAAATTGGGTGGGAAAATGTTTTGAGGCCTCTTACTTCTCCCATAAGTGGGGAGTAGAGATTCTTCTGCACAAGGGCCTGTGTTTGACGTGAGGAGAGTGGTGAGAGACCCAAAGGAGGGTAGATATATCTTTGTCACGGGAACGTGGCAGGGGGAGACACTCACGCTTGGCTGTGTGTATGCACCAGCGGTGCACGATCCACAGTTCTATACCTCTTTGCTGGGCCTGCTTGTCAGGGAGCAATTCCCTGGGCTTATCTTAGGTGGGGACTTCAATTGGACCATGGATGCATGCATGGATCACTCTGCTGGGAAGGGGTGGGTGTCAAAGGCTATGAGTCAATGGCTGGTGGGGATGGCAGACCTAGACATGGTGGATAGCTGGAGAGAGGTTAATCCCAGTGTGAGAGAATGTACATTTTATTCCAACCCCCATAAGACCTGGTCCTGTTTGAACTATGTTTTCCTACCCAGAGGATGGGTGCGTAGGATTGAGGAGATAGCCCACAGCCCCATTTTCATCTCAGACCATGCTATGGTTGTCCTGAAGATATCTGGGAGGGGGGTGGAGAGCAGACCAGTTACTTGAAAGTTCCCTAAGTACTTGATCAAGGACCAGACATTTAAGGAATACCTAGCAGAACAGTGGAAGCTATATGCAGAGATGAACTCCACAAATGAGATCTCTAGTAATACCTTTTGGGGAGCAGGGAAAGTTTTCATGAGGGGAGCTATAATAGCCTACATGGCCAAAATTAAGAAACAGAGTAGGAGTAAGAGGGAGGAGTTGGAGAGGCAAGTGAAAGAACTGGAGAAGCGGGTAGATGGGGGAGAAGGGGGAGAAGCTGCTAGATCTTTGGTAACAGCGAGGGAAGCTCTTAATGCCTTGTTAAGGGACGAGGCTGGGAAGACATGGTTTTATTGCCAAAGGAGGGTGTTTGAATGGGGGAATAAACCAGGGCCTATGTTAGTAAGGCTAATGAAAGGGGGTAGGTGCCCTACAAGGATATTGAGGGTTAAGGGAGCAGCGGGACAGGTCTTCACTAGCTCGAGGGTTATAGCAGATTGTTTTAGGAGCTTCTATGAAGGACTATATGGGGAAGAATACAATGGGAAGGAAGAATGCATGCGGGAGTTTCTGGATGAAGTGCCTCTGCAAAGGGTCACTGACAAACAGGGAGCTGCTAGCTCAAACCATCTCAAGAGCAGAAATTTTAAGAGCTATACAGAAACTGCAGGAGGGTTAGGCTAGTGGGCCAGATGGTTTTCCTGTTGAGTTCTACAGGATTTTAGGGGGTCAGCTGGCAGACAGTCTGTGTAAGGTATTTAAGGAGAGAGAGTAGGGTGGAGTCCCGGAGCTACCTGATTCTTGTTATGAGGCAAATATCTGCTTGATACATAAGTGGGGATAGAATGAAATGGACTGTATGGTGTACCGGCCTATTTCCCTCCTCAACTTAGATATGAAAATCCTGGCCATGGTTTTGGCCACTAGATTAGAAAATATCCTGCCGGAGGTGGTTCACCCAGACCAGACTGGGTTCATCAAGGGATGTCAGTCTTATCATAATGTGAGGAGGCTGCTGAACGTTATATGGCGAGCTGGTCAGAACGGAGGAGGGATGGGGGTGATCTCCCTGGATGCTGAAAAAGCATTTGATATGGTGGAATGGGAGTACCTCTTTGAAGTGATGGCCCGGTTTGGTCTGGGGGAATCGTTCATAGGCTGGGTTAAGGCTATGTACCTCAGGCCAAGTGCGCGAGTTTCAGTTAATGGATGCATGTCCGAGTGATTTGCCTTGGGGAGGGGTACGAGACGGGGTGCCCGCTGTCCCCCCTATTGTTCACTTTGGTGATTGAGCCCTTAGCAGCTATACACCAGCATACAGGTGTGGTAGGTGTAAGGGATGTGGAGGGGAGAGAACATAAGGTGGCGCTATACATGGATGATATGCTGCTATTTCTGGGAGATCTGCATAGTTCCTTGGGGCACTTGATGAACATTATTGGGAGATTTGCTGGTTTCTCTGGGTGTAAGATCAATATCAGGAAATCTTAAATTATGGGATTCCCAGATGTGAGCCAGGAGATGCAACGAATGGGATTCAAGGTAGCTCAGACAGACTTTAAATATCTGGGGGTCTGAATAGGGCGAAGATGGGGGGAGTTATATAAGCTGAATTACTATCCCCTGATAAAAATGGTCCTGGCAGATCTCAAGCGCTGGACGCCACTTCCTGTGTCCTGGATAGGGAGGATTAATCTCATAAAAATGAATATTATGCCCCGCATTATATATCCCATGCAAATGCTTCAGTTGAGATTGACAATGGGGGACGTGAAATGGTTAGAAAGGGGGTTCTTGAATTTTATTTGGCAAGGCAAGAAGCCTAGAATTAGTTTGAAAAGGCTCAAGGTGGATAGGACTAAGAAAGGTTTCAATTTCCCAGATCTAGGTACTTATTATAGGGCAGTGCAGCTTAGAGGGATAGCCGACTGGGTCCATAAACCAGGCGTAGATAGTTGGGTAGGTCTGGAATAGGGAGGGACTCCAGGGAGGCTTACAGCTTACCTTCATAGCAAGGGGTTATGGGCATATAGGGCCCTGGGGGATGGGAACCCGTTAGTTAGGGGAACATTAGAGGCTCAAGACCGCCTGTGGAAGCAGAGAGGGTTGGCTCAGAGGGAGACTGTGCTGCTCTCAATAGCGCAGAACCCTTTTTTTGTGCCAGGGATGGAAGACAAGGGGTTCTTAGAATAGGAGAGGGGAGGAGTGACATATATAGGGACTCTGTTAGAGAAAGGAGAGCTAAGCGAGTTTGATAGGATCAAGCGGGATATGAGGTTGGAGACATCCCAATTGTTTCGGTACCTGCAGGTGAAAACATTTGTAGGAAGAATGGGAATGGGAGACAGGGGAGGACTGCACCCAAATAGGATAGAGCAGATGGTATGCCAAGCCAAGAAAGATCCCAAAGAATTTATTGGAAAAGTGGCTAAACAAGATAAACAGAAC
Organism: Neoceratodus forsteri; assembly: GCA_016271365.2. NCBI lineage: Eukaryota > Metazoa > Chordata > Ceratodontiformes > Ceratodontidae > Neoceratodus > Neoceratodus forsteri. Next base: position 26,595,977 of record CM057454.1, read on the forward strand.
TTACCAGACCTGACGGCGACTACAAGGGCTCTTTGGGAGAGGGATTTGGGGCAACAGATTTTGGAACAGAACTGGAAGATAGTCTTAGGGATGCCGGAGGGGATCATGGTGTGTAATAAGTTTAAGGAGGCTTTCTATAAATTTTTGCATAGAATATATTGGCCCCCGGCGCTGGTTAATAGAGTGCATCCTGCGGTATCACCACTGTGCCGGAGGTGTAACAAGGGATTGGGCACCTTCTTCCACTGTTTCTGGACATGCCCGGTCTTGATCAAATTTTGGGGGGGGGGGTAGTGCAGGAGGTGAATAAGGTGGCAGGGGGGGCGGCTGATTCAGGATCCACTGGTCTGCTGGTCTGTCTGTTTGGCATAGAGGCAGTGGAAGGGGAGGAGGAGTGGTTGCCGTTGCCTAGATGGATAAGAGTTCTATTAGTATTGGCAAGGCACTGTATACAGAATACTTGGGTCACGGGGAACAGACCTATGGTAACGGAGTGGAGGAGAATGGTTATCCACTCTCTGGCACTAGAGAAGCTCACATGGGCTGTAAGAGATAAAGAGGAGCTGTTCCTGAGAGAATGGACCCCCTTTCTGGTGTCCCTGAATATGTCCGAAAATTTGATGCTCCGTACAGGGCTCAATATTTAGGCTCCAAAATAGGTTTTCTTTTACTGGGTGATTTCTTTTACAGGATATTGGCTGGCTGTCTCTTGGGATGTGTTCTTTGACACTTGTACTATGTATAAAATAAAATGGTTCTCCTGGATATTTTGTTGTGATGGTAAAAGTGAATACTTGACTATATAAGGCAGTAGAGATTGTAATACACACTCGATTGCATCCAAATGAGTTAATCTAAATGAGTCAAATGGTAATATATGAAAATGTGTGTCATGTGTCAATATAGGATATGTATTCTTAGTGTATTTAGGATGTATGTCTGTCTGTTTACTTTATTGTCTGTAGCTGTATGTTATGCATGTGCTGTTTTTAAGAGAAAATTCCCAATAAACAGAGTATACAAAAAAAAAGAACTTGCCTCTGTTTATTTAATAAGATTGTGTTGTGCTTGGGAAGCAGTGTCTTCTTTTTCACATAAATCCTCAATTTCTTTTAATACTGTACTAATATAAGTTTCTACTGCATTACTGATGTTTGTCTGGGGCATATAGCTAGATTTAATCCCTATTGCCTTTTTTAATTTTGGTTTTGCTACATTGCTCTCTTCTTCATTTTGAAATTGAACTTGAAGTCCAATATTTCTAAAGAATCTATACAAATCAACTAATAATTGAAAATTATCGATTTTTTTGGTAATAAAGTATGAAAGTCCCAAACTCAGGACTTCTTTCTCTTCATCTGATAAATCCTTTTTATTTAAATTAAAGATTATGTCCTCCCTCTGTTTCCCCTGTTGTAATTTATTTGCCCTCACCCTGCTTTCCCTCCATCTCCTCCTCCTCCCTCTGTGATGTTCTTGTCTCTGAGTTCATAACATCTGTTTTGAACCTGAGTAGCTGTTCTTTCTGATTGTTGTAAATGTGATATATTGAGTTCCTCTGGTTCCCTCTCCTGTCTGTCCATTTGTGTTTCCTGCCTAAAAAAGGGCCCCAGTTTTTATTATAAAAAGTGCTCCTAGTATAACTGTCTGAACTTTCAGGACTATTTCCCTCACCTCTATTGGATAAAAATCTTATCTTCTTATAATTATAGATCTTATTATGTCTATAATCGATAGTGTCTCTATAAAACTTCTTGAGTTTAATTTCTTTAATTTCTTTTTCATACTCAAGGAGCTTTTCTTTTATTTTTTCCAACCACATATTAAGGTCTTCTGCTTTTAATTGCTGTTTCAAATATGCTTCCTGAGTAATAATATTCTCCCCTATTTTTCCTATTGCTTTAATTATGGTTTCAATTAATGCATACATGAAATCCACACTACATCTGGTACGGATTCCATCCCATTTTTTTGTCCAGGTTCTCATCATATATTCCCAAGTTCAGTTCGACTGGAACTCTTAGCCCTCTCGGTATTCTTTTATATTCCAGATACTTCGCTAGGGTAAGGCCATGCCATTCTAGTCTAATATCTTTTGATTTAATATTCTCTAGCCTTTTCTTGATGTTCTTTATAGAATCTACTTCAGATGTACTCATATCCTTATTTCCTTTCATAGTTGCTAATAGAGATTGCCTCTCCATCTGCAAAGCTACTAAAAGAAAAAGGAAGTTCTATGTTTCCTCCTACTTCTGCAAAATGTGCCATGTTGAAAAAACAGATATATATTAACTTTTCAATCTATATCAATTAATGTTACAAACAATATGAGTGAGCTTCTTGTATCAAAATATTCACTGTCCAAACTTACAAGATGCAAAAGTGGAAATAACTGATATGAGACCCAAAGGGATCTACAGTCCTCAAAAAGTTCTAAGTAGCAGAACATCCATGGAAGAGTCAGTTCACACTACATGACTAAATCAGTTCCAAAAAAAACAAAAATTTCCAAGGGGAATCTGCATAAATTCTTCAATTTGTAGGGTATGGAGACAGTGCCATGTGCGAATAAACTTCAAAAATGTTACCAAAAGCACCAACTCTGGAAAAACCATACGCTGCAGTTTTTATAATTCCATTTCTTTTTTATTTTAAGCTTTTCATCTGTGCCACAATGTTTTGCTGACTTGGCTTCTTCTGGGGGACTGTGAAATATATTAAAACAATTCAATCAATGTTTTCATATTAGATATTCATATAATTTTCAATTTAAAATCCATCATCATTATTACGGGTATCATTAATAGTTATTCCCACAACATTTTCTACTATTTCAATCTTTTCATATAAAAATCTATCCATATTGTTTCTAATAAAGGAAGCATCACAGAAAGCATCTCCAGAAAGTCATAGGAAGCTCACATTCAGTGCAACACACTGTGCACAAATATCTAAGATTAGGAAAATCATTTTTAAGCATTGGGGTATTTTACAAAATTATCCTAACACTTGCTTTTTGTTTGCACAAAGACCATATGTCACTTCTAAAAAGGCACCTAATATTAGAGAGGAATTGGTGAAAACAGTTCACTATCAGAAAGAAAATAGAAAAGGACAATTGTTACTTGGCCCCCTGTTTTGTTTTTATTGTCATATAGTCCTTTTCAACTGGTTATCAACATGTTGGTTTCTCACAAAATATGTATGTATGTGGGGGGTTGGAGGAGGTTGGGTTGTCTTGGGTGCGTGTGTATGGGGGAGAGTTTAGTGTGTGTATGTGAGGGGGTAATTCTGTGTTTGTTTTTGGGGGTGGAGGATGGTGTTTTTTGTGGGGCGGGGCTGTGTGGGAGAGGGATTGGAGTTGTGCTTACATATTTAAGTAGACTTATATTCTTGTATATGTCATAATTATACTACAGGGTGTTAGGACTCTTGGCTCACATATATAGTGAATATACACTTCTTTTCTAGTTATTTTTTTCCTGGGGGGGGGGAGAGTTTAATTCCATTGTGGTTTTATTCTGATTCTTAAGACTGTTTCTGTTCATATAGTTAATTGATTATATACTGACTCATTACTGAACATTGAAAATGTTAAGATGCATGAATCATGAATTCATTTTCTAGTTGGTCCTTGAGAGATGTATTTTTCATTTGGCAATGATACTGACAATTGATATGATCTTGTAAAAAACATTGTTACAGCACTGTAGGTTTTAATGTTTATGTAGTGTGTTAACAAGTTGAGAGTATAGTTTAGAAGATATTTCCAGATAGGTTTAATTCTGTATGAAAGCTTTAAACAGTTGTTCATACTAGGTACATTTTTCTTATTCCCTCTTATTTCCTTACATAAATTTCTGTTGTACAGTTTTTTATCATACAATACTATCAGGTTTTAACTTTGACATGTAATATTAAATCTAAAGGTCTTGCTTTTAATTTTGAATGTATTCTCATAACACACTCATTCATTAATAATTTCAGTTAGAGGTTTTGACTACTTGAGTGTTCAGCTTATCTAATTTGGATGTCATTTGACCTTGGCAAGAGTTTCAGTAGTAGCAAGCTAATGGAATGCTGTTCATTCAGTTTAAGTCTGTGACTTTTTTAAATAGGTACTTTAAACCAATGAGAATGTTTTTCTTTTTTTTTATGTATGATCTGTGTGTTAATAGAATGTGACTCTCTGAACAGCTGTCATAAATCTCCTAGGAAGGAAATGGTTGGTCCAAAAGCTTAGCCATTGTTTTATTTTTGTAACATCTATGTTGGTCCAATAAAAGGTATCGAACCATTTGCTTCTGTATCTGTTCTTAAAAAGACCAACATGGCAACTAATCTATTTCTGCATGCCTATCAAAAACAAATTCTTAAACATAATAGGCAGCTATAAACCACAAAAAGGTGATGTGGAGCTTCTACCTCATATCTCTGACCTAGTAAATAATCACCCTAATGAAACCCTGATATTGGGTGATCTAAATATGGATTGGCTGTCCCCTAAATCAGCTGGCTTGAAAACCCTCTGTGACAACATAGGACTTATGCAACTAATACAAGAACTCACAAGATCAAATCCACAAAACTCAGCAAATGCTTCACTACTAGATCTCATGCTGACAAATAGACCACACAAATATTTGCTCTCAGCCATGTTCCATAATGACTTTAGTGATCATAATATTGTTGTTTCTGTCAGGGAAAACAAAACCCATCTCTCTCAACTGAAATACATATTCAAAAGGCGTTTCACCAACTTCATCAAAGTAGATTTCTTTAGGGACCTAGCAAATTTATACTGGCAAAAATTTGACTTTGCACCAACAATACATGCAACTTTAGATATATTCAACAGTAGCATTCAGTAAGTTATAAATATGTATGTGCCACTGTTAAAAAGAAGAGTAAAATGAATACCCTCAACTTGGTTCAGTAAAGAACTCAAAGAAGCCTTAAGAGAAAGAGTCAGGTGCAGTGTCAGAGCTAGATGAACTAATACTCTGACTGGGCTATATTCAGAATGAAAAGAAATGCCTACACTAAATTAATCAGGACACAAATGCAAAATATTATCTACACTCCCTAGAGGAAACAAAGCACAACGCCTCTAAATTGTGGCACACAGTCAAATTTCTGGAGGGTGCTACGATCATTCCCTCACTCCACCCCCCCCAAATCTTCATCAGTGATAAAAGAAATAGACAACTGCATTTTATCAAGCTAGAAGAAATACACATGCACTTTGTGTCTGCTGGTATGGCCTTCAAACATTACCCAGCAGCTGCTTTCCCTCTCACATCCACACCTGCAACTTCAGCAACCCTTACCCAGTAAATTCCAAATTCCCATTCCTTCCAACTAGTCTCCTTCAAACAAACTGAGCAACTTATACTAGGTCTGTGCATAAAAAAATAGTGCAGGAACGGATGGCCTGGAACCATTCCTTCACAGACTCGGTTTCCATCAGCTCACAGCTCACATTACATACCTCTTTAATTTATCACTGTCCAAGAGTGATTTGTCCCTTATCTGGAAAACAGCAGATATTATCCTTCTACATAAATCTGGGGATACCTCTAACCTAAACAGCTACAGACCCATATCCATTCTTCCTACCCTGGCAAAACTCCTTGAAAAGATAGTCAACACCCAAGTGAGAGAGTTCCTCGAATAAACATACATAGTCATACCTCATCAATCTGGCTTTAGGTCTAAGCACAGAACCATGACTGCTTTAGCCAAAATCAACAATGATTGGCTATGTGCTCTTGACAGTAAACAAACTGGAGGTGCCATCTTCCTTGACCTCAGCAAGGCATTCAATACAGTTGACAATTCAATGCTTTTACAAAAGTTACAGAATGTTGGTTTCTCAACTACAGCTACAGTATATGCTGGTTCAGCAATTACTTAAATGGACAACTGCAGCAAAATCAAGGTGGAGGGGCTTCTCTCAACCTGCATCACTCTATTCAGAGGTGTTCCTCAAGGCTCAGTCCTAGGACCTCTGTTCTTTATGTTATACATAAACAATCTGGGAAATGATATCAATAGTGCCAAACATCACTTTTACACAGATGATATGGTGTTGTACACCACAGGACTCAACATTTCAGCAGTGTACCTTGACCTTCGGGCAACGTTTGACCTGCTACAAATAAACCTCTTCCAATCAAAATTACTGCTTAATGCCAACAAAACTAAGGTAATGTTCTTCTCCAACAATACTACATCACAACATACCTCTGTCCCTGCTATCAGTGCGCTGCTAAGTGAACACCTTGAGGTGGTGTTGAGCTATAGCTATCTTGGTATATGGCTTGATAACAGACAGTCCTTCACCAACCACATCAAGGCAACTTAAAAGAAACTATGTGCTAGAGTTGGCTTCTATTACAGTAACCAGAACTGTTTTCCTATCGATACCCATTCCTACCAATATTAGATTATGCTGACATAATCTATAGCCAATGTTCCACAACATATTTAAACAAGCTCAATGTTCTTCATCACAGAGCTCTGAGGTTCATCACTAACTTGGCACCAAGAATGCGTCAATGTAATCAGTATGCAACAGTGGGATGGTCCTCCCTTTCTAACAGTAGATTATACAGTCTCTATATGTGGGCATATAAGGTGTTATTCAATGAGCTACCCGGGTATATCACAGAACTCTTCAGCAAATCTTCTTACTTCTGTTCCCTTAGAATGAATAACCTGCTACTGTTGGGCCCACCTAGGTATGCCACACAATTTGGCAAGTCAGCAATCAGTAGTACCATTCCGGTTGTCTGGAACAAGTTTCAGAATACTGTAAAACACATGTCTCAAGTCAGGCTTACTCACTTCAAAGCCCTCATAAACAGCATATGTACTGTAACTTGTTCATGTAAATGATGCAGATCTTTATTTTTTTACCTTTTTATTGCCATGGTTTTCAATTCCTCCTGTACTATTCCACTTAAAGCTATTGTACTGCTTATACCCTAATGAATACCAACTGTATATGTATTGAATTTTGCCACCTTGTAATTGTAAATGTAATTGTGCTGTATTATATGGCATTTATTCTACTGCTTGTTTTTATTATCTGTACTCTGTCCTACCCAGGACATCCTTGTAAATGAGCTTGCTCAATTGAGCTTTTTCTTCCTTTAACAAATAAATGAAATGAAATAGAAGTTTAACATTGCCCCTTTGAAAGGTGATGAAAATGAGTTTCAAATCAAGAACTGAGAATGACTGTGTTATTAAAGTGTTATTAAAGGCATACGAGACACACTTCAGCATGGGTTCAAACTAGACAGATCATGTATCACCAACTTTCTAAATTTTTATGAATACATGAGCAGATAATTGGATAATGGGAACTCAGTGGATGTTATGTTCTTGGATCTGAATAAAGCAGTTGAAGCAGTATTACATACAAAACTCATAGAAATAATCTGCAGCTTGAAAATAAGTTTGAAAATAGTTAATTAGTTTCCAGACTGGCTAAATAATAAAAACTAGAGCATCAGAGTCAAAGGACAACTATCAAATGAGGATAGTGTAACAAGTGGGGTGCCACAGGACTCTATCATCTGCCCTGTCCTGTTTAACCTGTTCATAGGAGACCTAGGAGTAGATGTTACCTCAGTCTGCAACAAATTTGAGGATGATACCACAATAGGAAGCAGGGCAAGCTCAGTTTCAGAAACAAAAATTATCCAAAATGACCTAAGCAAAATAACAGATCGGACTAATAAATGGAAGATGAGCTTCAACTTTGCAAAATGTGCAGTAATGCACCTAGCTAGAAACAAGTAAAAGGCTAAATACTACGTGGAAGGAACAGAATTAAAAGTATCAAACTGTGGAAAAGATCTGGGGCTTCAAATTACTATTGATGATTTAAAAAAAACAAGAAACAAGTTAATGCAATATACTCAAAAACAATTTATTAAACATTATCGGAAAACACTTTAACAAAAGAGCAGAAATGGTATTACTACCATTATACCGTTCCTATGTCAGACCATTAATTAATTATGGTTCTCAGTTTTGGGGACACTAAATACAGGTGAATCAATTATGATAGGAAAAATACAATATACAGCTACTTAAATGATTAGGGGATTGAAACACAAAGCATATTACGAAAGCTTGCATCATCTGGGTTTACACATTCAGAGAAGAGTATGAGTGATCTGTTATTTTTTTATAATATTTACAGTGGCAATGAATCTATGGGTAATCTTGTATTTACACAGGGACATAAAACCTGTGCACTAATCATACAAAACTAATACAAGCTAAAACTTATATACACAAAGTGTGGTGAACATGTGGAACAACTTATCAAATGGTCTTGTTAACTGTAATAACTGTAAATCACTCAAGCATGGGTTAGACAAATAGATGGAGGAATAAAAATATACACCATATGTTACATAATTTAGAGAAGGACCAGTATGGGCAGTCATGTCTGTTTCCTTCTCTGTAAACCATGTACTACACCAAGTATTTATATGAGTTTAAAGTGCCAAATTCTGCTTTGTGAAATGTAAATAAATTGTGCAAATGTGTAAGGTATCACTTGCTCTTGTGACTATGGACAAACTATGGTCAAACATGGACGAACCAAGGTTAACCATGGTGTCCACAACATTCAGAAAACATACTGTGAAAGGCCATACTATATTAAATAGATGAAATAAATACATCAGAAATTTATAGGTGATGTTCTTCATTTTAAAGTTAGTAAAATATTAAAATGAATGTGTTCAGTTAGTTGGCTGAATGGATGGAGAATGATTGTGGTCAACCATGATCAGTCATGGTTAAAACATTACCATGATTGACCATACTCTGACCATACTACACTGACAATGGTTTTTGACCATGGCCATCGGCCACAAGCAAAGCATGGTCAGAACATGATCAACCATTTTCAGTCATAGTTAAGCAAGGTACCATGGTCATATCCTCACCAGAGCAGTTCCCCAAATCTGTTTCTCAGACTTTCTTATTGCATCCTCCTTTGTTCCTGAGTCTGCCCTACAGGCCGCCTCTTTCACTGTACATGTTTGGCAGCCCTGCATTGGAAACCTCATCTGCTCTGTAACAATCTTCTGTACAACACTACAATTGTGTATAGCTGTCAGTTTTGTGGAATATAGGGTATTGTTGATTAAATGTCAGTTGTGACTGCTGCTCCCTGTAGAATTGTTTGTGTAAACCAAATATTCTTACCTTTTCATCACAGCACATCTTTTCCAAACTGTAGAAAAAAAGTTCAGCACTCTCAAACAAAGTTCAAGTAGTTTTACTTAGCAGAAACTTTTCAGCATAAAATCCAGACTTAGGTTACAATGGCAAGCAGCAAGCAGCAGAAAAGACAGACATAGGAACATACATTTTCAAATTCCGTGGGCTGAACTTTTCAAAAACTTCCAAACACTATATCACATTATATTTACATTTCAACGTCATGACAGACACCTTCCTCAAAACATGTGTTTATGTTTCAGGTGTCTGACATGATGCTGAAACGTAAACGTAATGTGTGATGGCATTTGGAAGTTTTTGAAAAGTTTAGCCCATGTAATTTGAATTGCGTAGGCACGTTGGAAACGCTTATGGGCTATAAAATATATGTTCCTGCTCCTGTCTTTTCTGCTGCTTGCCACTGTAACTTAAGTCTGGATTTTATGCTGAAATGTTTCTGCTAACTAAAACTACTTGAACTTTGTTTGGGAGTGCTGGCCTTTTTTGCCTATGGTTTGGAAAACATGCTCTATGATACTACATTGTCCTGGTAAAGTGCACCCTACCTTCATACTGGTGGTATTATAAACTTTAAATACCTGGAGCAGTACTTGACTTTCTGTGCTTTTGGATTCTAATCTTGTGTTTCTAGAAATATACCAGACAGGGATTCCATGGATAGTAAAGTGAATATAATGGGTAGACAAATGCTAGAATTGGATGATAAATATAATCTGAGAATCCTCAATGGTCAGGGCAAGGGGGATGAAAAGCAAAAGTTATATCTTCCTTTCAACATGCAAGAAATGTGATTGGTGTATGGGTACCAGCTGAGATTGGAGGGGGGAAGATTCAGGAGGGAAATCAGGAGACATTTTTTCACAGAACGGGTGGAAGACAAATGGAATGCTCTGCCCAAGGAGGCAGTATCCTGTAGAACAGTGGGTGGTTTTAAGAGGGGATGGGACAGAGTGAGAGAGGATAATGATGAATATGGTTGGGGCAGCTGCAAGTTGAGGGGCTAGCTGCAAAATCAAGCAGACTAGATAGACCGTGATGCCTGTTTCTGCTGGTGTTTTCATATGTTCATATGTCCGTATGTATCTGTAAACCACCTCTCTTTTGAGAGGGGCTCATGCTTCCTTAAGAGACACCTTCCTTTGCTAATTGCCTCCCAGAGAGTTAGGATATGGTGTAGTGATGGGGTGCAATTTTGGCTGACCGCCATGTGGTGGCACCAGAGACTAGTTCTTTTAGGATATAAATAGGTGAGAGATAGGAAGTAAGAGGCTGGTTGGAGCCAGGGAGAGATCAGAAGGAGAGGCAGGCAAGGCAGGAGCTCAGTGGTCTGGGTTGGGCCTGGAAAGGGGGGGGCCCACCAAGTGGGTAGACAGGATTGGTGGGTGCAGCATTGCAGTGCTGGTGAGAAATGGGTGCTCTGAGGAAGGTAGGCCAGATAGTCTGGTTGGAAATATGAGTCCCTCTGGGTAGGGTTGTGAGAGTGCATTGTGGGTCTGCCATGCCCATGTCTGTGGCAGGCCATGGGGCCTACATTTATATGAGCAGGCCTTTAGGCCCATTAGGTTGTAGTTCTTTGTTCTGTGTGAGAAATTCTAAGGCTGCACAAGTTTGTGAGGGTCCTGGGGAAAGTTTCAGGCTCAAAGTTCCGAGTGGTCTGGTCAGGGGAGGAAAATTCCTGAGTTCCCTATGAGGGTTTTATTGGTTTCTGGGGCCAGGTTGAGAGGGGTTGCTTGCTCCTCTGCTAGGAAGATGGTGCCTGACCAGGGAGTGAAAGGTAGGAAAAGTAATACAGTGCCAGAGTTTCTGGGGCCCTGCACTCCTGGGGAATGTGAAGTCTTTGTCCCAGGCATTGCATCTGAGGGTTTAAAAGTAACAGTGAGCCTTGTGTGTACTGCCTAAAAAATCTGTTCTCCTTACTGTTTGAGTGCCAGCCTACTGTATTATAATTTATGCCCCATGGACTAGATGTTAAAGCATAAGGGAAGTGATGAACCCCTGGGCCATTTAGATCATTTGGGGCCCAGAAGAAATAAAGTGATTCTATTTTGGAACATTTTGGAGTTGATCTCTGTTTGTATATAGGGTCCAGTGAATTACAATAGTCAAATCTAATTTCCATTTTCAAGATTTATTTTTCTAGTGTGCCTATATTCTCCCTTGCATTTAGGTCCTGGGTAGGTGAGCTTCATGGCTTGGTAAAAGGAGAAGGTGCTGCCATGGATCCAAACTGAAGTTGGAGTGCCTCTCTTTTTAAGATGTGAGTTACTTTCAGAAGACAGCTCAAGGTAGGCCATCCTTTTTACTGTATTTTGAGCAGCATCTGGGCCAGGGAATGCTTCTGAGTGAGTTCTTGTGTGCCACGGTGCCTGCTCCTTTAAGTTAACGTCTGGAAGCCCCTAGGCAAGAGGAGGGGGTGCAGGGGGTTACATATCATTGACATGTTTCATTATTACCTGATTACAGACATTAAAGTTTTAATATGGGAAGAAAGTGACCAACTGTCAGTTGAATGTTCTTTGTCAATGGACAAACTACATTTTTTACTTGTTAATGATATGATGGCAAGGGAAGCGGACCACTTTTTAACTGTTAATAATGCTAAGAAAACTATATGGTACTGATTACTCAAGAAACCCTTCAATCCTTAATAGATAGTGAACAAGTGAAGTCCCTTGACTGAGACTGGAATAACCAAGATAAAAAATATGAAAATATCAGCCAGCCTGGTGGCACTGAGGGTTGAGGCAGTGGATGCCATGCTTCACATCACACCAGCAACCCAGGCTCGGGAGCAAACTCGGGTTGCCAGTGGTTGGCAGGACAGGGAAAGGATCGAGCATCCAACAGACTCCTCTCCTCTCCTGGGGAGGGGGAATCAGCTGTCTTGGCTCCCATCTGGTGGAGGCCAGGTGGCAGCATCAGAGTTGGAGCAGCAGGTAGGGGCTGCCACAACAAAGTGTGTCCATACCTCCATGTGCATGGGCTTATGGTGCTGTAGCATGGAGAGGAAACAGCAGGAGGAAAATGGTGACCATGGGCTACATGAAGCCCTGCCTGCTTGCCCTCATCCTGCTCCATCACTGGCTTGCTGATACCCCAATCTGGATTGTGTAATCCTGGGGGGGGGAGCCCCTGCCCTTCCCTGCCCCACCACAGGCGGAATCCATGGGGGAATGGGACTCAGCAGCATCAGAGAGGCAGCAGATGAACTTGGGTGGCAAGGACAGGGCTGAACTCAGCTGGCCGCAGTGTGCCTGGCAGAAACAACCGATATGAAAAAAAAAGGAAAACATGAATCAGATTGTAAAATACCATGACTTAATTAAAAATTCAGAACTGTTCTCGGGCTACGCCGGCGGCCTAGGTTCAGGAACGGACTAGGGCGGCTGGGGGTCGGTGGGCAGAGGGAGGATCGAGCATCCCAACAGATGCTCTCCTCCCTCAGGGGTGGGTTACCAAGAGCGCTCTGCGCTCTGCATCCCTTCCGTAGCCGGTGGAAGCACCGGCATTGGGAAGGGATGGAGGCGGCTTCGCTCGTCGGAGCCAGGGAGGGGGGACGTCACGGCGCATGAGGGTTTGTGTGCATCAGCACGCTACCACTTGGGACATACGTCCCAAGCGCTGATGTCCCAGGTGGAGTGAGATGCAAGAGGAGAATAACAGAAAAACCCCTCCAGTAGCCCTAGATGAAGACTGCTCCAGGTCCACCCAGGCCACCTACAGGACAGACCCCACTGTGCGAGGTGAAGAGGAGGAGGCACTCTAGGGGCAGATCCCTAAGGTAGGTGAGTCAGGGGACATGAGCGGACAGAAGGAGTGGGCACCGGAGGTAGACAGGAGGATAAATAAAGTAAAAAAAAAAAATTCAGAACTGTTATTGTCAAAATCTCATTGACTGAAACAGAAAAAAAACACATCGAACAAACAATGGTTCAACAAGGACTGTGTAATGAGGAGAAGGACTCTTCATAACTTAACAACATTGGCTGCTGAAAACCCTAGAAGAGCAATATTATTGCCCCAAAGTCTATTAGGAAGGATTACAATTTTCTCTTTCAAATAGAAAAGTAGCCTTTCATTTAAAATGTGTAAGGATGTTAAAGAGGCAGATCAATCAAAAATGGCTACCAGTTTTGGAGCTTGGTGGCATTTGGATGTAGTTAAATGATATTTGTTTATATTTGTCTTGATATTGAAGGTAGCAGGGTAAGTGGGGAGAAAAGAAGAGATTTGTAGGCAGTGTTTGGGATATTTTTAAGCTTTGTAGGCAGTGTTTAGGGCACTTTGGAACTTGGGTTTTAAATGGTACAGTAACATGTGGTTTTGGGGAACTAGCTTGGGAGATTATTCTTGGGATAAGCAGATTCAGGAAGCTCTGTGAACCAGGTGTGTAATTAGAGGATGGAGCTGACAGAGGCTTAGTGCTTTCTAACAAAAGGCAGCAGATTTAAAAGGTCAAGTTAGTTGGGGTCCTGAGGTAGAAAAACAGACTTTGCTGACTGCCAAGAATGAAAGGACGTACTGTAGGTATACCTTAAAGATCAATTGCAGTGTTTTAAAAATGCCTTTAACATATTTTATTTGTTCACCATGAAAACAACCACTCCGTATATATTGCAAGTAATGCTCAGGAACAGTTTTTTTTCAAGTTCAGATGCTGTTTTATTGCTTGTCTTTTTTTGAAGCTTTCACAGAAAACCCCTCAGTCATTTTCAAACCAGCTGGCAGTATTTTGGTTGAGTGCTGGTTTCATTCAAACAACAGTGACATAATTTTCCTCAAGTTCCTGGCATTGAACTGCCAGGACCTTGAGGAAAACTATTTAATTGTTGCTTGAATGGAATGAGCACTCACCCAAGGTTCTGCCAGCTGGTCAAAACATTTCTAAGAGATTTGTTTGTGAAACCATCAAATAGGAGAGCATTTAAATAGTATTTGTAAATTCTTCATTTCATATGTAATAAATAGGGCCTAGTTGTCCTTATGTTATAGAAAAGGAGTAAAGTTTATAATATAGCTGCAGCTGATTATTAAAGGTGTATTGATATGTATTTGTATTTCTCTTTAAACTGAAAGTAGCAGGGTAAGAGGGGATAAAAGATATGATTTGTAGGCAGCGTTTTGGGGCCCTTAGAAACTTGGGTTTTAAACTGTAACTGGTGAAGTGGGAGAAACTTGATTAGGAGATTAATTTTGGGTGAGTAGATTCAGGAAGCCCCATGAATCAGGTGTGTAATTGGGTGGTGGAGCAGATAGAGGCTAAGTGCATTCTAACAAAAGCACTAGAAAAGCACTTTTACTGTAATGTGTCCCGTACATTCATGTCCCAGTGAATGAGTGGAAGAGTGAAGGAATGGAACAGGTGACTGGCATCTTAGGCATCAGTAAACATCAGCAGAAGGAAACAGGAAAGCAGGAGACTCTGCCGGTCATCTAAGGTAAGGCACCTGTTCACTACTGTCTAGCACTCACTACTGGGGATGGCAGAAGGCAAAAGATAGGCCAAAATTGGGAATAGAAGCAAGACCCTATCTAGGGTAGGAGTATAATCAGATTTAAACAAGACCCAGGGAACACAAACAGACATAAACAAACAGAAGGAAAAAACTAGAAACACACTGTCAGGGGTAAGGATACAAAAATATTTCAAGGTAACACTGCAAGAATTGAACGTGGGAATTCTGGGAGTGGTGCAGTTCAGTGACCGTGGGGCAGCATTTCTTAGAGACACCTTCTGGAGACTGTGATGCTGCCCTATCTGCACTCACCTCCCTGGGTTAAGGAAGGAGGTTGCTAGACTACAAGCCAAGTTAGCTAGGATTTGGGTGATCTGTTCCCCACCCAGGGCCACCAATTCTGCCACAATTGCCTCAGAGCATGCCGGGGAAGAGGAACGGCTAGATTGTGGTGGGCTCCGGAAGGGTGGGGGTGATGGTCAAAGGTGTGTTCCTCAGTCAGTACCTCTATGTAATTTTTATGCTGCTCTGGCAAAGTGTGACTGGCTGGAAGAGGTGCTCATGGTAGAGGCCAGGGAGGATGTGGGTGTTCTCCATAGTGGAGATCCAAAAGAAGGTGGAAGAGGACCTCAGAGAAGGAGGAAACAACTTCTGGTGGGGGACTCGATTGTGAGGGGGGATAGATTTGGGAACAGGAAAAGGAGAGGAGAGGGATGTTATGTACCTATGTGGCACCATGGCCTGGAGGGGAGGGAAGACGATCCTAAGCATTGTTACAGCAGCAGGAAAGGAGGCAGAGCTGGATGCATTGTCAACCTGAAGACTAATGATCTGTCCAGGGATGAGGCTGGGATGGTGTAGGGAGAGTTTAGGGAGCTGGGGAGGGGTCTTAGACATGCAGTGTGCTCAGTGGCTTTCGCTGAGGTGCTGCCTGTCTAGCATGGGGAGAGGAGATGGATCTTCACACAAAGAGTTTCAACTCATAGCAGAAGGAATGATACAGGAAGAGGGGATCAGTTACATTGAGGACTGTGGATCCACCTGGGAAGAGATGGGCCTATACCGGGGTGATGGACTGCAACCATCTGGAAGGGGAACTACAGTTCTTTGGTGGATGGTTTACATGTTACTTTAATGAACACCTAAACTAGCCAAAGTGGTGGCAGAAGAGATCATGAAGGCAGAAACTGCCCATCCCACCCACAAGTCGAAATAGAGAGTAGGGCAAACCTGGGAGGAGTGGAATTCCCTGGGATACAATTTAATACAAGAAGAAGGGTGGAAGAAATGAAGGTGGGTTGGAGTGGGTGCATTCAAAAGAGAGAGGGGAAGGAGGGAAAGCAAAAAGGAAAAAAGGGGGATAGCAAACAGAATAGTAATAAAACCTGGAAAGCCATGTGTAAAAATGGTAGAAGTCTCGGAAATAAGATTACACTCCTAGAGGTCACAATGGCAGACGCCAGCTTGGATATTGTTGCCATTACTGAGCCATGGTCCACTGAAAACCATATTTAGGACATGGTCATACCTGGCTATACTCTTTTCAGGTGGCTTCATGTGTTTCTTTCTTCGGAATGATATACTCTGCTCAGAAAGGACAAAGTGAGAAAGAAAGGAGGGATGTAATACTTAATGTGAGGGAGGGCATTAAAGTGACCAAAATACAGGGAATATGGGGGCAGAGGTATCCTAGAGATGGCAAATGGAGCATCTATTCGCACTGGTGTAATCTACAGACCTCCAACACAGGGGGAAGAGTTAAAGAACTTACTGATGGAAGTCATTGGCAAGATATCAGAAAAAGGGGAAGAGTCTGCTAGTGGGAGTTCAATCTGCCAGATGTACAGTAAATTGGAGCCTCACAGCTGCAGCTTCAGCTAGAAGCAGGGAAATCTTGGACTTCCTGCAGGTGGTGTTCCTCAGGTAACTAGTCAGTGAACCCGCTCGTGATGAGGCAATACTGGACATGGTACTCACCAACAGGAGCAGTGTTGTAGACGTCAAAGTGAGGGGCCACCTTGGGACCAGCGATCACCATGCAGTGTGGTTCAACATAAGGATGCCTGTGGAATCGCATCACACAAAAGTGAGGGTCCTGGACTTTAAGAGGGAAGATTTTAGAAAGATGGGCAAATGCCTCACAGATGACCTTGTAGGGGACAGAGAAACTGGGTGAGCCGGAGGAACAGTGGGGGGAAATTAAAAAGGGCCATAGTGAAGGCAACATCTCTGTGCCATGCAAGGATGCAAACAAAAGAGGAAAAAGAGACCACTATGGTGGCAAAAAAGGTAAAATCTAAGAGGGCAGCATTCAGACTGTATAGGGAGATGCAGAGGGATAGGGGTGTATCAGGGGAAACAGAGGGAAACAGGGGCCATAGTGAAGGCACCAAATCTCTGCACCAAGCAAGGATGCAAACAAAAGAGGAAACAGAGACCACTATGGTGGCAGAAAAGGTCAAATCTAAGAGGATAGCATTCAGAAGGTCATGGGGGTGTATCAGGGGAAACAGCGGGAAGCAAGGAGAGCAGTAAAGAGTGTTTATAGCATAGGTAAAGGTAGGAAAAATGGGCCGACTAGATTGCCCAGGCGGTCCTTATCTGCTGACAAATTCAATGTATCTATGTAAAGATGCACACATTTTAGAG
Source organism: Neoceratodus forsteri (assembly GCA_016271365.2). Classification (NCBI taxonomy): domain Eukaryota; kingdom Metazoa; phylum Chordata; order Ceratodontiformes; family Ceratodontidae; genus Neoceratodus; species Neoceratodus forsteri. Next base: position 26,613,355 of record CM057454.1, read on the forward strand.
AAAGCCAAGGCAGTGAAAAAAGGGGACAAGATATTTTTTAGGTATGTAAACAAATAAAAAGAAGACCAGGAGTGGAATTGTAAGGTTAAGAAGGGAAGGGGGAACTGTAGAGAGGGGAACCAGGAAAAGCCAGACACCCTGAGCAAATAGTTTTGTTCAGTAATCACAGTGGGGGGGGGGGGGCACAAAAACGTAACAAGAGCAGTTGAGGGGGGGAGGTGGACACTAGTCCATTTTTAGAGGAGAGACTCCTGAATAGACTTGTAATTCTGAAAGTGGATAAAGCAATGAAGCCAGATGGGGTCCACCCAAGGTATTGCAGTAGCTCAGGGAGGCACTGGCTGCACATCTGATAGCCCTATTGAACGGATCATTAGAAAACAGGAGTGGTCCTGGAGGACTGGAGCAGGGCAGAGATAGTCCCACTTCACAAAAATGGTAGCAGGGAAGAGGCTGGAATTACAGGCCAGTCAGACAGACTTTGGTGGTGTGAAAGTTAATGGAATCTTTGCTGAAAGAAAGGATTATGGAATATCTTGAATCCAGTTCATTACAAGGCCTGAAGCAGCATGGATTCATGGAGAGAGGGGAGGTCATTTTAAACGACTCTGATAGATTTTTTTGACTGGGTGACCAAGGAACTAGATCAGGGTGGAGCAGTGGATGTAGCCTACCTAGATTTCAGTAATGTTTTAGACATTGTTCCACACAGGAGACTAGTAAGCAAGCTGGGTAGCTTAACAGTAGGTCCAAAGGTGGTAAACTGGATAAGAAATTGATAAAGGGAAAGGCAGCAGAGGGTGATGGTAAATGGAGTTCATTCACAGGAAGGCTAGGTGACAAGCAAGGTGCCTCAGGGATCAGTGCTGGGACTAGTCCTCTTTAATGTCTTTATAATTGACATTGCAGAGCAGTTGGAAGGGAAAGTCTGTCTCTTTGTGTATGATACCAAACTCTACAATTGGGTGGACACTTCGGGGGGGTTGACAGGATGATCAGTGAGTGGAAAAAACTTGAGGAGTGGTCATGGGTATGGCAGCTGGGTTTCAATGCAAAAAAATGCAAAATAATGTTTCTTGAGGCACAGAAGCCCAGTGGTGGGGTATAAAATGGGGGTGGGGTGGGAGTGGTACTGACAACCACCAAGCAGGAAATAAACCAGGTGGTGATCATATTGGATGACATAAGGTGGCCAGGTGGTGCAACAAGGCAGTTTGGAGGGCGAGTGGTTTGCTGGGGTGCATAGGGAGGGGTATCACCAGCAGCAAGAGGGAGGTGGTGTTGCCTCTGAGTAGATCACTGATAATTTATTTAGTTTTTGTTGACTGGGTAAGTGCACTAGACAAATCCTGCCTATTTTCAGGTACGACCCGGGGGAGGGGGATACAGATGAATGCGAACTGACCCCATCTAGAGTACTGTGTCCAGTTTCTTAGACCGCATCTTAGAAAGGACCTAGAGCTGAGAAGGTCCAAAGGAGGGCAACTAAAATGGTGCCAGGTCTGCATCAGAAGCCCTATGAGGAGAGATTAAAGACCCTGCAAGACAAGAGAGAGAGGTAGGATATGATAGAGACCATTAAATATCTCACAAGGGTAAACAACATATAAGAGGGAAGCATTTTTCAGAAAAAAGATGCTCAAGGACAGGAGAGCATGACAAGAATCTGAAGGGGGGGTACATTCAGGAGAGATGTGAGGAAGTATTTCTTCACAGAAAGAGCGGTGGATTGCCAGAATAGTCTTCCAGAGGAGGTGGGGGGACAAAAATAGTGGTAGGGTTCAAGAATTTGTCTGATAGGCCTAAGGGAATCTTAGGGAAAGGGGCGGGTGGGTGAATGGGCTGGACATCAAGTAGAATCTCTGTGGTGATACTATAGGCAGGGAAAAATGAAAAAAACTAGGTGGGCTAAGCAGTCCTTATCTTGAGGCATATTATAGGTTTCTTTGTGAAATTCCTAATATTGAATCTGCTGTCCCTGAGGCTAACTGAACAAATTCTCTTTTCAAAAATACATCACTCCAAAGAAAATCATACTGAAATAATTTGACAATAATATTATGTTCATTTCTGATACTGAAGTTAACACTGGATGAAGGTATTACCAGGACAAGTTAGAAAATTAATCACAAAGTAAAACTGAAATAAATTTCCTAGGGTGGATCTCATACCAGCAGAAGCATTGCATATATGTGCAGATGAATGGGCAGTTAGTCTATCAAATGTTTTACAGTTATTAATTACACACTACATTTACAGTAAACTGGAATGTTACTATTATTGTCCCTCTTTTTTAAAATGGGAAAAAAGCTGGATCACATGTGCTATAGGACAATATCCCTGATGAGTGTTCCCATAAAGATATACATACACCATTTTGAGCTGTTTACAATAATGAGAATCAGAAAAATCAATACTTCACTGACCTTCAGGATGGTTTAAGACAAAAATGTTCAACTACAGATCATTGTTTTTGGTTTTACAATATTGGTTCAACAAATATACTTTAAGGGTACTAAGAGACTTTATGCGACCTTTATAGAACTCAATAATGCGCTGTGACAATATTGATCATAATACCCTCTGGGACATCCTGAATGCAACTATTTCAGATAAACATCCTATAGCCATCATAAGCACATTACAGCAAAATACCATTGCCAGGATTAGAGTAAATAGAGATGGACACCTTTCAGAATCAATAAACATTTACCATGCAATTAAGCAAGGTTACATTTTAGCAATATTTATATTCAACATTTACATGAATTCAATTGCATACAGAACACTGTATCACAATTGTGTTACTCCAACTATAGACCAGAACAATAAACCAATGATGATATGTGCTGACAATACTGTGTTGCTGTCTTAAACTCCTGTGGACTTGCAGAGAGCATTAAATAACTTGGCAAACAGGCTAGCCACTCAAAAGATAAATATAAACATAACCAAATCAAAAGGTATGATTATTGGATCAGGAATCTCTAATAAAGCTAGGCTATTGATTCACACAATCCTGAAGTGGTAAAGGACTACAAATATCTAGGTGTGAATTTTAGATACAACAATTGAACGGCTCCGCCTGTAGTTCAATGGATGAACAACCAGCCACGCCTACTTCCTGAACTATATAAGCAGTTCCTCCCAGCCTCCATCTGAAGCACTTTCTCTTTGCCAGTTGGAGGCTCTGTTGGTTTGTCTGCTCACTTTGGGCCTGCTTCGACCTTGCCCCCCCTCCCAAATCCCATCTAGTTTGTTTGTGTTCTGGACTCTGCTCGTTTTCTGCTGGATGTGTTCCTGTGTGTCTCCTCCTTTGGTTAGTATTTGTTTTGCTTCTGGCTGCTGTGTGCTTCCCTGTTTGCTGCTTTCTGTTCTATTGCGTTTGTCCTTTGGTTTTGTGTTTTCTTTTGGTGCTTTCTAGTTCCCCTTTATGTGTGCTGTGTTGCTCCTTTGTTGCTGTGTCTCCCTATCCTCCCAAGCTACCTGGCATCCTCTGTCTTCCTGGATTTGTTGTATGTTTCAGTTCCCATTCCAACCCTCTGCTGCTGTTTTCATTTAATGGCCTGCACGTGGTCTCAGCTCTTGCTCTCAGCTTGCAGCTGCAGGGAGTGGCAGCAAGTACTGCTGCATTCCTGTTGTAGCTCCATGTCCATCGTGCTGCTTTTGCTCCATCCCAAATTCTTGGGGGTTTTAGATTACTGGTGTCCTGTGTCTGCATTGTTAGTTTGTGCTACAGGTTTCTAACAGTTTTTTTCCTTCCCTTGTGCAGTCCTGTGCCTGTGCTCTACCTCCTTTCCTCACCAATTTAGCAAGCCCTCAGTTCCCTGCATTTTCCTTTGTATGCTCGATTCAGCCTGCTGCTTTCCTGCCTACCTATCCACCCTCAGTTTCCTGCAATTGTTTGTTTTGGCTCCCAATCCGCCATTTCTGCTGCTGTTTATGATAATTCCTTGCTCCTGGCATGCTGCTTTGCTCCTTCCTTCCTTTCTTTGGGGATTACTTGCTACAGTCTTCATTATGCTTATCAGTTTGGTCATCCTGTACAACCTTACCAGTTCCCTTTCTTCATCACTATTTTAGCTCAGCTGCCACTGTATTTAATTGGCATGCAGTCGCACTTCATTTTATTTGTGCAAACATGTCCATAACCCCTGCTGGATCTGAATCCTTCTGGTTGTTCTGTGTTGTACTGTCTGTAGCCCCTGCTGATCCTGAAGCATTCTGGTTACCCTATACTGTACTGTCTGTAGCCTCTGCTGGTCCTACATCATTCTGGTTACCCCATGCTGTACTGTCTGTAGCCCCTGCTCACCCTGATTCATTAAGGATTCCCTCTGCTGTGCTGCCCATAGGCCCTGCTGATCTTGCATCATTCTGGTTGCCCTATGCTGTCCTGTCTGTAGCCCCTGCTTGCTCTGAATCATTCTGGCTCCCCTACACTTTACTTTCTGTAGCCCCTGCCGGCCCTGGATTATTCTGATTACTTCATGCTGTACTGTCCATAGCCCCTGCCGATCCTGAATCATTCTGGTTACTCTATGCTGTGCTGTCTGTAGTGCCTGCTGGCCCTGCATCATTCTGGTTCCCCTCTGCTGTACCTTCTGCAGCCCTTGCGGGCCCTGCATCATTCTGGTTGCCCTCTGATGTCCTGTCTGTAGCCCCTACTGGCCCTGAATAGTTCTGATTGCATGCTGCTGCCCTGTCTTTAGCCCCTGCTGGCGAAATCTAGCCTGAGTCTAATCCAGTTCTATATTTCTTCTCCATGTGATTCAAACCTGCTTCTATGCATTGTCTCTATAATTGTCCGTGAATAGACCTTCTGGGGTTGTTAATCTGCTTCTTTATACCATGGAAATCAGCTCAGCTAAAGCTGTCACTGCTAACTAGTTTTAATCTGCATGTGGGTCATGGTGCCTTGCTGTGGCCTCTTTGTTTTGCCTATGGTTGGAGACCAGAGGGGTTCTAGTGGAGAGTCTTGGCCCGATGTGGTTCATTTACCTCATGTTCATATACTACCTTCACCCTTCGATCTGCTGCCTTGTCTCCCTTACCCCTTGGATCTGCTGCCTTGTCTCCCTTGCCCCTGGAACCAACTGCCCTGTCTCCCTTGCCCCTGAAACTTACAATGTCTCCCTTACCCCTGGAATCTATCACACATCTCCCTTACCCCTGGAAACTCCTGCCTGTCTTCCTTCTCCCTGGGAGCTGCTTCCTTGTATCCCTTACCCTGGGAACTGTTGCCTTGTCTCTCTAACCCTGGATCCTGATAATCTGTCTCCCTTGTCTCTGGGACATACAGCCCCATATACCTTCCCTGCCTAAAAACTGGCTGTACCTCTTTTGGCCTTTGAGTCATTATTACTTTACCGTCACCTTTGCCTTGCAAATGGAGCTCAGCATGCTTACTGCCCCTTCGGGGTTTGTAATCTGCTCAGATATGTTTATTTGTACTCAGTGGGACTCAAACCAGAGTCTAATGCACTTCTTTATTACTTGCCCTTCAGCACATCTGCTAAAGTACAATTGTACCAAGCAATATTTTATTGTTTCAGTGTACTACTGCCCTCACCTACAAAGTCCCCTGCTTATTAAGCTCAGCTACTGCTGAATGCTATTCACTATTTGTACACTGCTTCATCATACTCCGGAGGTCAGCTCAGCTACTGCTGTTGCTGTAAACTAGTTTTCAACTCTGTATGTTGGTCATGGCACTTAACCGTAGCTTCTTTGTTTTTCCTATGGCAGAGGACTGGGGAGGATCTATAGTGGAGTGTCATGGCCCAGTGTGTTTCATTACCTCATGGTCATATATTGCCTTCACCACAAGAATCCTCCAGGTATTTGTGTCACCTTTAATTGGCACTTATTGATGGACTAGGTAGCTAGCCGCACTGACTAAGTTACCATGCTGCTCATGGCCTGTCATGGCCTGCTCCATTGCTAAAGTGCTTCTCATGCTGCTCATTGCCAATTATTCCCTGCATTACCGCATCTGGCCTTACCATTACTAAGTGTACACTTGTTGCATATTGCTTGATATTTTCTACCTTACTATGTATGGCCCGCTCCATTGCTAAGAGTTTGTTGCAAAAGCCAGGTTTCTCAATCATCCCTGGTGCTCCATTTGAGGAAAATAGTGAGTTTCCTCAAAAGAAACTGGAATATTCCCTGCTCCCCTTATTTTGGTTTCTAAATAGCAGTAGCAGAGCCATCACAAAATACAATCCCAAGCCTGGAAGGAAGGCAATCTTGTCCTTAGATCCCCTGAGATTTCCTCCTCAAAGGGTTTTTTTTTTCTCTCCTCCATGCCGCAGGTCATAATATTAATTAGTTTAGCGATATTCCCTAATTCACTTAGGTAGTCTCCATTGTTGGATGGAGATGGATGGTTGCCCTACTAGCTGTTCCCTCTCTCCTTATGAAGCCCCTTGTTGTCATCAGTGCAAGCCCTGGTATTGGAGCTACCCTGCTAATGTGTGTGTCTCACTTAAGTTTTAGTAAGCTGCCTATTGCTGTCATCTGCTTCTCTACCTCCTAGTCATCGATCACTGCTGCAACTCTTTTGAGGTACCTTCCTAATGTACCTTTAGCCAAGGGACCCTTCCCACAGTACCTCTAGGGGTGGAAACCTCTTACAGGGTTCCTTGCTTTCAATACCCCTACATGGTGGTAATTCCTACTGGAATAGAGAGTGTGAATGACCACAAATATTATTCTACAGTTGCACAAGCATAACATTATTCTGGTTGAGAAAGCCATTGAACTGAAAGGCTCCACCTGCAGTTCGGTGGGTGAGCCACCAGCCATGCCTACTTCCTGAACTATATAAGCAGTTCCTTCTAGCCTCCACCTGAAGTACTTTCTCTTTGCCCCACCATCCTCCCCTCCTCCTCCAGCAGCTCACCTCTCTACTCCCAGGAGGTTCTTTTCTAAGGTACCTTTAGCCAAAGGACCCTTCCCGCAGCACCTCTAGGGGTAGAACCCTCTTACAGGTTTCCTTGCTTTCAGTACCACTACAGGGTGGTAATTCCTAATTGAATAGAGTGTAAATGGCTACAAACGTTGTTCTACAGTTGCACAAGCATAACATTTTTCTGGTTGAGAAAGCCATTGAACTCATGGTTACTTCATTGGGACATAAGCAGAAATAGACAGAAACAAGAAACATAGAAACATGGACTTTGATAGCAGATAAGGACTGCTTGGCCCACCTAGTCTGCCCATTTCCCTACCTACAGGATAAGCCGCAGATCCTAGTTAACCAACAGCCTACTTCTTCCTACCCCCCACAAGAATTGCCTTATGTCTGTCCCATACACTCTTGAATCCTCCCACTGTTTTAGACCCCACAACCTCCTCAGGAAGGCTGTTCCATGTATCCACTACCCTCTCTGTGAAAAAAATACTTCTTCACATTGTCCCTCAACTACCACCCCTCTATCTCTAAATTGTGTCCCCTTGTTCTTGCATGTCTATTTTTTTGAAAGATGCTACCCTCTCGGACTTTGTTGATTCCACTGAGGTACTTAAATGTTTCTATCATGTCCCCCCTCTCCAACCATTCCTCAAGGGTATACATATTAAGCTCTTTTAGTCTCTCCTCATATGGCTTCTCTTGCAGACCCTGCACCATTCTAGTTGCCCTCCTCTGGACTGCTTCTGTCCTATCTATGTCCTTGAGGAGATGGACTCTCCAGAACTGGACTCAGTACTCCAGATGGGGTCTCACCAACTGTCTGTACAAAGGGATAACAACTTCCTGTTTTCTGCTGCTGATGCCTCTCCCTAGGCATCCCAGTATAACCCCAGCTCTCCCTACTGCCTTCTCATATTTCTTGCTAACTTTAAGGTCATATGATAGGATTACCCCCAGGTCCCTTTCCTTTTTTGGTTTTGTTACTACCTCCCCCCCATTGTGTAATCTTCCCCTGGGTTTTTGTTTCCCAGGTGCATTATTTTGCACTTCTTTGCATTGAATCCTAGGTGCCATACTTCTGACCATTCCTCCAACCTTGCCAAGTCCCTTTCTATGCCTCCTTGTGTATCAACCCAGTTGCAGATCTTTGTGTCATCTGCAAAGAGGCATACTTTTCCTTCCAGTCCTTCTGCAATGTCACTTATAAAGACATTAAAAAGGATTGGACCCAGTACTGAACTCTGAGTACCCCACTAGTAACCCCTCTTTCTTCAGAGTAGACTCCATTTACCATTACCTTCTGTGTCCTGTTGTCCAGCCAATGTTTACCCAGGCTACCACCCTGGGACACACTCCCAGGCTGGTTAATTTGATTATTAATCTTTTGTGTGGGATTGTGTCAGATGCCTTGCTAAAGTCTAGGTAGACCATGTCCACAGCCCCTCCCTGGTCTACTACTTTGGTCACTCAGTCAAAGAAATCAATTAGATTCATTTGACATGACCTTCCCACTGTGAACCCATGCTGCCTTGGGTCCTGTGCCCCATTGGCCTCTAGGTACTCAACAACTCTTTCCTTCAGAAGTTATCCCATCACTTTCTCTGCCACAGAGGTCAAATTGACAGGTCTGTAGTTTCCTGCCTCTGTCTTGGTCCCACTTTTGTGAAGGGGAATCACATCCACCTTCCTCAAGTCCTCTGGTACCACACCATCCTCCCATGATTTGTTAAAAAGGGTAGTCAGTGGTTTCACTAGTTCTCCCCTTAATTATTTTAGAATTATGGGGTGAATTCCATCAGGCCCCATTGCTTTGTCCACCTTCAGTTTTAGGAGTTCTTTGAGAACCCTTTCTTCTGTGAAAGGACTGGGATCGACCCCCCAATACAGAGTGCTTCTGTTAATTGGATTAGGCACTTCCCCCTCCTCTTTTGTGAATACTGAGCAGAAATATTCATTCAGTATCCCTGCTTTTTCACTAACCCCCTCTGCCCACCCACGCTCATTCTATTCAGCCTCACTGTCCCTCCTTTGCCTTTCTACACTGTGCATGTACCTATAAAGGTTATCCTCTTCTTAACCAAGTTGGCTATCCTTTCCTCAGTTTGGGCCTTTGCTATTCTGACTTCCTCCCTGTTTCCTTCTGCCTTAACTGGTACAGCTCTCTGTCCTGCTCCTTCTCTGTTTCCTTATACTTCCTGAATGCTATCCTTTTCTCCCTGACTTTCCCCGCCACCTCTTTTGAGAACCATAGTGTTTTTTCTTTCATTTTGATTTGTTTATTTGTTTCACACAAAGGCTTGTTGCCTCTGTGATGGCAGTTTTGATGATTCCCCATTGTTGCTGCACCCCTCCTTCTAGCCTGTTTGCTAGTGCTTTTCTGAGGCACTCTCCCATCTTGCCAAAGTCAGCCCACCTGAAGTCAGTACCCTCACTTTTGTATGGCTTGACTCTGTAGCTGAGTTTAATGTGAACCACACTGTTTGATGGTCACTTGTTCCCAGATGGCAACCCACTTCTAGATCTGAGATCCTCTCACTGTCCCCATTTGAGAATATGAGGTCTAGGATTGCTCCCTCATGAGTGGGTTCTGAAACTACCTGTCTAAAGCATGCCACCTGTAGGGCATCGAGAATGGACCTGCTCTTGGATGTGGCTACAGCAAGTGTGCTCCAGTTAACATCTGGCATATACAGGTCTCCCATCAACAGTATATCCCCTTTCTCTGCCATCCTAAGAATGCCTTCTATTATATCCTTGTCGATTCCCTCCCCCTGACCTGGGAGTCTGTATACAAACCCTGTGCAGATTGTGGTGCCACTTCGAGTCTCCAAGGTGACCCACAGTGCCTCCTCTCCTCCCTGTTTACTCTTTTGTTCAGTTGCTTTTATCCCTTCCTTTACATAGAGAGCTACTCCTCTCCCTCTTCTCCCCTCCCTGTTTCTCCTGTAGGTTACGTATCATGGTATGTTAACATCCCAGTCATGGTTCTCTGTGTACGATGTTTCTGTGACTGCTACAATATCCAGGCATCCCTCTTCCATCAAGGCCACCAGTTCATGGAGCTTGTTGCCCAGGCTACAGGCATTGGTACTCATTATCCTCCATTTCCTGATGGCCTTACTCCTTTTTGCCCCATCCATCTCCTTCTTACCTTTGTCACTTTCTCCATTTACCCCTGCCCTTCTCCCTATTGACATCTCTATGTTGGTGTTTACTGCACTTACTACTGTGACTTTTTTGGGGGGGCTAGGATTTCCCTGCTCCTTTCCAGTGCCTCCCCCCTTGGCTAGTTTAAATACTTGCCAATGAAGCATTAAACCTATCACATAGGATACTGGTTCCCCTCCTGGACAGATGCAGCCTATCATGCCAGTATAGGCTTGCATCACTCCAGGTGGACCCCCAGTCCCCAATGAAGCCAAATCCCTGAGCTCTGCATCAGTTTTTCAACCACTGATTGAATCCCATGGTGTCGAGCACCCTAGCCTCCCGTACGCCATAGACAAGCAGCACCTCTGAGAAGATTACCATGAGTGCTACTTGTCTAAGGCCCCTCCCCAATTCCATAAACTCTTCCTGCACTGCTATGATCCCTTTCTTAGCCAGGTCATTTGTCCCTAGGTGGATAATGACATCAAGCTCCCTCCCCTGTGCAGCTGCTCCAGCAATCCCGAGGAATTGCTCCCTGTCCCTACAAGCCATGGCGCCAGGCAGGCACCTTACTTCCCTCTCCCCTTCCTCCCCCAGTTCTACCTTCCTAACAATGGAGTCCCCCACCAAGAGTTGTTTCCTTCCCCTGTGGGGTCCCATGCCACCTTCCTGTGGGTCTCCTTTGTGGAGGTTCCCAGCATCCTCCTTGGTCTCCACGGTGGGTGCATCCATAGAGGAACCAAACTTTGCCAGAATGGCACAGGAAGTGTGGAGAGGTGCAACTGGAGGGATGTGTCTCTGTTCTACCACCCTCACCCTCCCTGAGCCCACTGTGGTCCAACCGCTCCTCTTTCTTGGCAACCTCTGAGGCAACAGCAATGGCCCTGGTGGTCCCTGGATGGAAGAGGAGGTCTCACAAAACCTCCCCCCTCAGCTCATATACAAGCAATTCCTTGCAGCCTCCATCTGAAGTACTTTCTCTTTTATGGTTTTGAAATAGGGCAGCAAGAAATTATTTTGCTACAAAAGAAAGGTAAAGGGGAACATTTTTAACCAGAAAAGGCACATTAAGATAGGTCTTGTTTCCAGGTGTGACCTGGGAGCACAACGAAGTTAAGTGACTTGCTCAGGATTGCATACTATGCAAGTGGGGAGGGGGGATGATGGGGTTTAAACTTAGGTCTCCAGGTTTGAAGCTCAGTGCCCTTAACCAATACACTATACTGCATTCTTGCCACTGTAATGACTTGAGTGCTTAATGCAAAGTTAAAAACTAGCATTCTATATAGGGCCAATATTGTGGGGATAGATAATTCTTGAAAGTCTTTGGAATTACTTTATTAGAAGACTGTCAGGCCTTCCCAATGTTATTCCTAAAGCTCCTTTAAGAGCTGAAACAGGTTTCAGGCTGTACAATCTTTGAATCTGCAGAAAGTTATGTTATGTAGAAAATATGTACCATTTCATTTGTATCCTGAAGATGAAGAATTTAAGACTGACAAAGTAACTATTAATATTAAGGTGCACTGTGGTCCCACTTACAAAGGACTGGAATTGATACTGTTTATGACTGGCTTGTCATTTAGAGTACAGATTTGAAGACTCTTTGTTCTACAATTATAAATAGGATTAAAAACATAGAAATTCAGGATGATTTGACCAGAATATGTATGAATCTAAGATGGAGGAGTATAAAAGCATAGAATTTCATTGGGGTACAGAATATTATCTTAACTTCCATGCCAGCGTTGAGCAGAGATGGGCTTTAGATGATTACAACTTAAAGTACCCCCAGAACATTTACTAGCTTATAATATACATCAGTGGTGGTTTGTATGTACAAAACGTAACATTCTACACTGCTTCAAGCATGATAGGATTAGGATCTCTTGAATTATGCTATTGGTTTAGGATGTACAGTATGTACAAAGTAACCAATTTATTATTAGGTTACTCAATGGCAAAAAGCATTCTTTACTCTTTGCAATCCCCGCCTTTTCCTCAGAGGCTTGGAGATAGTGTATGTGTTGTACAAAATAATTACTGTATATACTTCACTGTTGTTTAGATTTGTATGATATCAGTCTGAGTGGGTTTTTAAAAAACATTTCTGTAACTGGACCACCATGGGGTTACAGTTACTGCCCATGACTTGTGGGTTTAAACAAAGTTGAGGACCCTGGGTTCTTGTTTTCCTGATTGGGAGGATCATATCCAGTTATTTTTAAATTATGTGGTGCTTCCACCAAGAGTTAAATGTGTCTGGTGTCAGAACAGTACAACTCCCTGGGATGCAATACCTCCCCACAGTGTCCCACACACATGAAATATAACAGTGCAACCTAAAATTCAACAAAAATGAAATTAATGACTTACTACTAATAATATGCTCACTAGATAAAATTTTAAATAACAATAAAAATTTAATGGGGAATAAAAATCACAAGGGATAGGGTTATGCAGTGCAAAACTCTTTTTTTTATCACCACTGCATTTTTCCTCCTGTGCAGCCACCACTCTGCCTTACATCCAGCCACTGCTCCCTCCACTTCCCCCGACGGCACCCCAGGGTGCCCCACACACCGGCTGGCATATGCTGCTGTACCCACAAGAGGGACCCCCCCCTTTGGTCCCCACACCAGGCCAGGATCCAATACTGGCGTGTCAGGTCACCACCGGGCCGCTGACAGACTTAGGAAGCTACGGCCATCAAGCTGCCTTGAGTGATGCTGCTATTTTTTCTCCAATTATTCCCCAGGAGTGCAGACATGCAATGACATCTAGCACTGACATGCTGATGTCCGCTGCACTCCTCCCTCCATTGCACTGACTCTAGCAGTGCCTCCGGGCTTCCCCAGGGGCTGCTGCAGAGCAGTAAAACCTCACATTCCTCCCCAGAATAGGAGAGCAGTCCTCCAGATGCTCAATCCTATCCTCCCCTACTGATGCCTGACAACCCAGGCTCACGTCCAAACCCAGCTTGCCAGCATGGCACAAGGTGTGGCATCCAGCACCTCAACCCTCAGCACCACTGGGATGGCAAGATCTCATGAACTTTGAAGTTTCTAACTAGGTTCAGCCTACTAATAGTTTAAAATAGTAGTATTGACACTTAAACTGCAGTGCCTGCCCCCACCAGACACTGCAAGTACAGTGGCAATGTAAATGCTGTTGAACCTTTTGTATATATCAGCCCACCTATATGGAGAACACTACCCACATCCCACTGGTACCAGTTTAAATCCAGTAAAACCTTGTGGGAGCTCCCTGTGCTTTGCTGAGCATCAAGCCAGAGAAACAGCGTAAGCCTGATGGAGTTGCAGCTGGTTGGCTGTTGGTGGTGCACTTTAAAACAAATAAACACTTTTGTTAAACTCAAACCCCACAGACTATGCAGTTGTTTCAATGGAAACCTCAACAAACTCCGGTCAGAGCCTACACGGCTGCATGAAGCTATTAAGAGAGCATGGAGGTGATGGTGGAAAGGGTCTCCTTGTTATGGAGTTCAGGGTGTAAATGTCGGCTGTTTCCAAGATGGTCATTAGGTTCACACATGTGCACTAACATACAGTGGCCATCTTGGGCACAGCAAGCATTTCTGCTATGAGCTGCTTGCATATGTGTGACATGACAAAATGTGAAAGTATCACATTAAAGAAGTGCACCTGTAGGGGGAAGGGTTCTGCACCACAGAGAGGAACTACAGCTGTGGAGGGGAAAGGCAACAGAAAAAAAATACCACCAATGATCTCTGCACTGAGGACAAAGGGTGCATCACTGTAGAAGAGAACTGGCACAGAATACAGTAATGGTCCATTATGTCTGCTAGAGTGATAGCAACACGCCTGCAGTGCTCCACCCATGCAGTCATAAAATTATTACAACAGTATTATAGTTGGGTGCTTCCTAGGCATCGCCAGGAATTCAGTTTCTTTTCATGATTTTTTTTTGGGGTTGCAATCTATATGCTGGGGAACGGTTGTGTTTAGGTGACACTGCAGATTAGAAAACATGGTATAAGCCAGCCCGGTGGTGCTGAGGGTTGAGGAGCTGAACGCCACACCTCATGCCACACTGGCAACCTGGGTTCGGGAACGGACTCAGGTTGCGGGGGGTTGGCAGGGGGAAGGGAGGATTGAGCATCCTGTGACAGCTCTCCTTCCTTCAGGGTAGGTAAGGGTCATGCACCGCACTGTGCTGACACCCAGTGGAGGCTGGGTGTTCAGCAGACCACGGGCATCTACATTGGGAGAAGAGTCAGTGGACGTCTGCACATTAGTGCGTTGATGTTATTGCATGTCAGACTCTTCGGAAGAATTAAAGCGGGGAAAAAATGGCCACCTCCACCTCTATGAAGCCTTCCTCGGGGCTTCAATTAGCCACTGCCACTGGGGTCCCCCCAACTAGTTACTGATTCCAAGGGGGTTGGATAGGGGGTCCCAGCTCTGTGGCCCCACACTCCAGAGGGAATAGCCAGGGGTGACCAGGGGGGTCCCAGGTGACAGCTGGTGGAAGACCAGGGCCATGACCAGGGTGGATACCTGGAGGAGGATCCCCCCCATAAAAAAGAAAAGAAAAAAAAGAAAACATGGTATACTAGTAGTGATAGATTGGTATACTATCAATAAACATAAAAGTTCTGACTGTTGGAAACACAAATGGAGTGCTGGAATTGGGAATGTCAAGGTGCTAAGCTGCTCACACTGTCTCTCGCTTTCTGTGTCTGTCATCACATGGTGCCATTACCTTGCCCCCCCTCCCTGATTTCTAAGTACAGATAAGGTCACAGCAGATCTATTGGAGAGAGATGCACAAGACTGTGTGGACAGACAGCAGGAGACAGACACAGTTCCCCCCCACCACCACCACATCTGCTCACCATATTGTGGCGAGAGACACAAACCTGGAAAAATACACTACACTGACAGTCACTATATGGTGGGGACAGATATGAATGTGGTAAAATACATTGACAGTGGGTGGAAACATTGTCTCTGGTTGCTCTTCACACTCCAGAGAGAGAGAGAGAGAGAGAGAAAAAGCCTTGTAATTGTGAACATTTGCTGTTTATCTAAATTATGTAAAGCACATATACATGTAAAGAAATGGCTATGTTGATCATTTTGGGGTTAAAAAAGGGATATGGTAGATAGAGGAAGCATGCAGGGTCTGGCAGAGGAAGTGAGTAGAAAGGAAACAGAAAATAGAGATGGAGAGGGCAAAAGGAGGGAGTGGGCAGGACATGGCAGACAGAGGAAGCAGTAGAGAGAACAACAGACAAGGTTTAATGAAGGAATATGGCAGGTGGAGGGAGTGGGTGGGACAAGCCAGAAAGGGACAACGAGGGAAAAAAAAGAGGTAATTTTGCAGCAGAAATATCAGGCATAACTAACAAGAAACAAAGGAACATGACAGAGGGAGGGAGGGAGGTGGCAGGAGATGACGGATGGAGCAGGAGGGAAGAAGAATAAAGAAGAGGTTCCTCACAAACAAATAAGCATCACAGTGATGGAGAAACATGGCAGAGGAAGGGAGTTGGTGGGATATGGCAGAGAGAAGGTTTGGAACGGAGAAAAAATGATGATTGCTGAAAACAACTGGACATAACTAGTAAGATATAGAGAGACCTGGAAGAAGGAGGGAACATCTGAGATGATAAAATTCATATATTTCAGAATTAAAAAAAGGAAATCAAATAAGAAACAAAGAGACATGGCATAGGAAGGGAGCAGCGCAACATGGGAGAGGGAAGGAGCAGTGGAGTGAAAAAGCAGTGGGGATTTCGGAGCTAAAACAGGCATAACTAACAAGAAATGGTGTGACAGGATGGATGGAGGGAGTAGACTGGACATAGAAGAGGTAGGGAGTTAAAGGAAAACAAAGAGGACATAACTCTACAGCCACAGAGGAAGAGGGCAAACAAAGTGAGATGGAGTGGCAGTACACAGCCATGAGAGGGAGAGAGAAAAAAGCAGAAATTACTGAGCCAAAAAAATGGGCATATCTAGTGTGAAATGAAATGGCATGGTAGTTGGAGGGAACAGACAGGACACAGCATAGGGAAGGATCAAAAGTAGGGAAAAAAAAGGGATTTTTGAACAAAAAATAGCAGGCATTTCTAACAAGAAATGAAGGTACCCTGCTGAGGGAGGCAGCACGAGGGAGAAAAAAAGGTGGATTCTGAACAAAAAAAAAGAGCATAAATCTTAAGCCACAGAAGAACAGAGAGCAGGAATGGAATGGGCAGAAGATGGCATAGTGAGGGAGAAGTAGGGAGAAAAAAGTAACATTTCCACAAAAAATGCATGCATTACTCCGCCATGCAAACTACAGACCAGTCTCAAACCTTCCCTTTTTAGGGAAGATGATTGAGAAAGTAGTGGTCATACAGCTGGAGAACCATCTGACCATCCATGACATCTATGAACCCCTCCAGTCTGGTTTTTGAAAGAGACAGTACTGAGACAGTGCTGGTTTGGGTGTTCAATGATCTTCTGATGGCACGAGATTAGAAAAAACACTCCATCTTGTTCTTCTGGATCTCTCATCAGCATTTGACACTGAATCATGGGGTCCTACTCGGTCACCTGAGGTTTATCTGTGGACTGTCAGGTACAATCCTCAGGTGGTTTACATTTTTCCTCACTGGAAGAACTAAGAGAGTGGTGTCTGGGGTTTATTCCTTGGACCTAGTTCCTCTGTCGTGCGGGGTCCCTCAGGGTTCAGTGTTGTCCCCCATGTTTTTTGTAGTGTATATGCTGCCCCTCGGAGACATTGTAAGAAGGTATGGGCTGAGGTTTCATTGCTATGCTGATGATACCAAGTTCTGTCTTTCCTTTGCGCCTGACCAGGATAGAGCTCTCTCAGTCTTTAACAGCTGCATCGCGGAAATCCAGGAGTGGATGGATTCCAGTTGGCTGAAGTTGAACTCAGAAAAGACAGGTGCTGGTTGTGGATCCGGTGCACTGGATAGGGGGGTCGAGGGCAGGCTCACCCTCAGCGCTTTTTCTTGGGGGCTTATCACTCCCGACCTCTGAACTGGTGTGAAACTTGGGAGTAATTTTTGATGAAGGGCTCACTCTGCATCCGCAGGTGTCGGCCATCATCAACTCCTCTTTTTACCATCTGAGGAATATCTGCAGGTTAAACATCTCGTTTCATCTGGTGATCTTTCTATGCTGGTCCATGCCTTTGTGTGCTCATGCCTAGATTTTTGCAACTCCCTTTACCCAGGGCTACCTTGGGTGGAAAACTGCCGCTTGCAGCTGATACAAAATGCTGTTGCCTGGCTTTTGACAGGAACTCCCCAGTCCTGCCATATTTCACCTGTGCTGCACAGACTGCACTGGCTGCCGGTACAGTGGCAGTTCACCTTTAAAGTCGGTCTTCTGACTTTTAAAGCCCTACACAGACAGGGCCCAGACTACCTGAAAGAGCTTTTGGTCACTTACTGCCCTGGGCAATCGCTCCACTCAGCTGATGAGAGGTTGCTACAGATTCTAAATGTGTGTTTGAAATCTTCTGGTGCCCGGGCATTTATGTATGCAGCCCCAACCCTTTGGAATTCTCTACCCCTTCAGTTATGGCAGTGTGCAACCGTGGAGGGATTCAAACAAGCTTTAAAAACATCGCTGTGGTACCATGCATTTGGTGAATGATATCTGCCACAGAATTAGTTGTTTTTACACTATTTATGATGTTGGGATGTTTGATGTGTTATTTTAAACTTTGTTATGTGTCTTGGTGCTTTGAAAGGTGCCATAAAAATAGATTATTATTATTATTATTATGATTATTACAGAGACAGCAGAGGGAGGGAGTGGACATGGCAAATCAGAGTGAGAGATTGGGAGGGAGAAAAGAAGCAGTGGTTTCTTACAAAATGTAAAAGGCATGACTCTACAGTCATAGATGACAGGGCAGAGGGAGGGAGCAAGTTGAACATGTAGAAGGATGGATTGGGAGAGAGAAAATGCAGGTAAGACACAAAGAAACTGAACAGCAGGAGGGAGGGAGCAGGAAACTGGAAAAAAAATGTAGATTTCTCATAAACAAAGAAAAGGTATTACTCTACAGCCAATGTATGAGATGGCAGAAGAAGGGAGCAGGTGGGACTCAGCAGAGGGAGTAGGAGGGAGGAGAAAAACCAGTGGGGATTTGATAAAAAAAAACATAACTAACAAAAAATGTTGGGACATGGCAAAGCAAGTAAGAAAAAAAAGTGGGAATTTCTGAACAAAAAAATAAGCAATACTCTACTGCCAATTAGGTAGAGGACAAAAGAATGGAAGACACTCAGGAGGGAGAAGGGGCTTGGTGGGAGACTAAAATCCATCTTAGGTCACATGTGAGTCAAACAGCCTATCACGTGTACATAACCCTAAGATAATGGATATGGGAGTGCCATGGATATACAGACAACATAATGGTGTAGGTGGGAGATGGTGGAAGTGAGGCAGAAGACAAAATGGGGATTGTTGAACAAAACAAGTCCAGGATGGCTCAGTGGAAATGAAATACCCATTTACAGCTGGGTCACGCTAATATCACGTTTCACAACTGCAAAAACTGTGACATCAACTGATTAATTTTCTCAACAACTATGGTGGGATTTGAACCAAGGTTTCCTGACTCCCCAAACCTGCTCTATAATCATCTGAGTAAGTGCCCAATTCTTTTGATGTGGGTCAACTGTTACTTATGGTGAGCTCCCCACCACAGTGCAGTTTCTTTGGAAGTGCTCATTGGTAATTACTATAGAAATCAGAATTTAATATTTATGAAAATAACTTACATGAAACAGAAGGACAGGTAAAAGAGAGGGAGCAGCCGGGACATAGCAGAGGGAGCATGACAGAGAAAAGACAGTGGGGATTTCTGAACCAGAAGAGTATAGCTAAAATGAATCAAAGGGGCAAAACAGAGGGAGCAGCTAGGACACAGCAGAGGTAGGGAGCACTGGGGGGAAAATAAGCTGATATTTCTCATAAGAAACAGGGCATTAGTCAACAGCCATGTAGGCACATGGCAGAGTAAGAGAGTGGGAAGAACACAGCAAAGACAGGGAGTAGGAGGGAGGAAAAAAGGCAGGGATTTCTGAACAAAAATGTCACCATTACTATTCAGACAGAGATGGATAGGTCAGAGGAAAGGAGTGGATGGGACACCACAAAGGGAGGGAGCTGTATGAAGAGAAAAAAGAGGATTTCTCAGAAAAGAAAAAAATAGGCATAACCCTACAACCACAGAGAGACATGTCAGAGAGAAAGAGTGGAAAGGAGGGGGGAAGGGACAAGATTTCACTAACACACACACACACACACGTTGCATGTAAGGTATTTGCACCTTTGTATAGAAACAGCATTTATGTACAGTCAGAGTGTTACTATGAGCAGCAGCACTTTGAATCTGTTAAGAACAGAATCACAGTTACACCAAAGTCAGTGAGTTTCATGTACAAATGAAAAGATAAACTGTGATGTAATTTATTGAACATTCACAATGCATCATGCTTTACTGCCCCATTGTTCTGTGACTCAATGGCATAGCTGGGGGGGGGGGGGCAGACATTGTCAGAGAAGACGGAGACATTCTTGCCAGTCCCTGCATCCACATATTGACTTGTGAAGGGGGACAATCTGAATCTAATCTAGGTCCTCCAAGTTTCGTGTGACAGGTCTGTGTATGCTATACCTGCCACGTCCTTATTTGAGCTGATCCCTGCTGCACACAGACCCCTACTCATTCTATGGTCAGTTTTCTTCTTCCTTCTTAGAATAGTCTTATTAAAAAAATCCTGTCATTTCACACTCATTCCAGAGCTCCCAATTCCTCCTCTCACGCAGTCCTGATCCTGACATGCTGACCTCTGTCCATCACTGAAACTCAAGTCATAAGGAAATTAAAGCAGTTGCTTTAATTTTCTTATGACATGAGTTTCAATGAGATGGATAAAGGTCAGAGTTTCAGGAGATGGGGAATTGGGAGCTCTGGGATGAGCTTGAGATCACATGTTTTTTTTTTTCTTCACCAAAACTATCAATGGCCACCAAAATAATATACATGTAGTCAACGTTTAAATGGTCACTAAGTGTAGAGTGCCTTGTGTAAATCCATTCTTTATTAAAGCCTCAGAATTTTAGTTTCAAAAGTTTTGAATTGGTTGACTGGCACGAAGCAGATTTCTGACACACATTATATGCATTTTGCAGAATGCTTGAAAGGCTTATACAAATGGTTTAATAACCCAGTGATTTTTCTAAAAATACAAAAATTAAACAGTATTCTGTTTTGATTGGCTTACAAATTTTCAATACCAGCAAGTATAAGATAATATACCAAGTCATAGCATTAAACAGTTTGCAAATGAATACTACCAATAAGGAAAAAGAAACAAATGATAAGGTGTGCTAGTTCAGCTGTCAAGTGAAACATGAGTGAAATCTGAACAGCTGATTGCAATTGACAAACAACAGAGATTGAACTGGTGCTGCACTCTGAAATGCGGTTTGTTTAGAAAGCATTTTTTTTACATATCTTCCTTTATAAGCAGTTTGTAATTTAAGTTTCTGCTTGTGCCTTGACTGAGCAAAGCGGCAATGAATGGAAAGTAAAATAAGGAATCAATCTTGTGCTGACAGAAATGCAACTTCTTTTGCCAAGCCAGATCATTCCGATTACATATCACCCATCAATGACAGACTCAAATGGACCCGAGTAGGAGCAGATATCCAAAGCTCTTGCTTAGGATCAGGCTCATTAATTTCTCTTAAAGTAAATACTGAGAAAAAAATACAGGAGACGTACTGTATCCTTCTGATCTCAAGAGAACATTTTTATTGCACTGGCATACAATAATGTAAGTGAAGACAAACTAATTAAAATACTTCCTTTTGATCATTAATGAACAGGAAATTCCTTGTTCCACTAACAAGACTATGATGCAATTAGTACAGACTTTTGTGGTTGATATGGTAGGAAGGAACTGATATCCCTGCTTTCTCATATTGTCTTGAGTGTGGCATTCCATTTAACACCGTGAAGAACATATTTTATTTAGAAACTGACAAATGCATTTTTCCCCCTTGTTCTTGTTCTCTTTTTTTACATAAATGTGTGTCTTCCTGTCAGTGTTGATCACTTGCAGGCTGGGGGGAAGGGGTAGTCAGGTCCTTTGAAGCCACTGCTCATTTGCTGACACATTAAGTGAGTAATTAAGCTGCAGACTCTTTGATCATCTGGGCACAATAGAAACATTCATAAGGTAAAAAAAGAAATGGGCAGACTGGACGGATGTTGCAGTTGTTATCTGCCATCAGCTTCTATGTTTCTATGAAACTACCAGTGACTGGACTGTCTTCAGTATAATTACTCACTTCAATATATCTCTAAGGCACCAAAAAACAATCCGCTGTCCCTACCTTAATCCATCATAAGGCACTTCACATCTTCCCTGGCCAGACCATTCAGTAGTGTACTTTGATCTCTGCCACTGGCACCTTCCTTCCAGTTGTTAAAATATCTCTGTCACACCCTCCACTGGCAAGTCATATACCATTGAGGAGCGAGTGCATTTCTCCGTGTCATTTTCAAAATGCCCCTCTCATCAGTAATAGTTCACTGAGACAAATGGTTTTAAATAAAAAAAAAGTTGTAAATTCACATGTGTGTATATATATATATATATATATATATATGTATATATAGAGAGAGAGATATACATATATATATATATATATATATATATATATATATATATATATATCGTCTTCGGATGAGACGTTAAACTGAGGTCCCATCTGCCTGGATTGGTGGTAGTTCAGGTGGATGTTAAATATCCCATGGCACTTATCGAAAAAAGTAGGGGAATTTCCCCAGCATCCGGCCACATTTCTCTCATTCACTAAAAATACCACTAACAGCTTAATCTGGTTCAAGGTCCGTTGGCATCCATCTGTATCCCCCTCCCCCGGGTCATGCCTGAAAATAGTCAGGATTTGTCTAGTGCACTTACCCGTTCAACAAAAACTAAATAAATAAAATATATATGGAAAGCTTGCAACAGGTCGCCAGTGCTATAATGTATTCTCGATCCTGCTTCAGTGTATGACCTGTAGACGTACATGTTGATCTCAAATTTATTAGTGAATATGTGCTGACATGGGTATATTTTTTATTAAGATTTGTTTAAGGTGACTGTGTTTTTTTTCCTGTTGTAACCCTACAAGACATTGTAGTGAGCAGGTAAGTGTCTATATGGCTTTTTGGAGAATGATTTAAAGCTTTCACTCTAAATTGTCTGTTAACAAGAAAATATACATTTTGAGTATCAAGAATGGATTATGAGGTGGGTGACATTTACTTCAAAGAGACTTACTGGCAATACATTATGAAACCACAGAGTGATAAAAAAGAAAACGTGTTAGGAAAATATATAGGTAAACTTCAGTACAATGAGTATGATATATAATTTGACTTTTTACAGATTGTAACTCTACATATATTCCAAAATATATATATATATATATATATATATATATATATATATATATATATATGTCTAGGTGTGATTTTGGTTAGCAAAAAAACACCATAGTAAAGTAAACCAACTGCACATTGTGCTACTGGTTTATTGTTTTTAAACTTATAAATCCTTTTAGTATTTTATACAAAAATTGGTGGGTGTGCTTTTCGTTGACAAAAAAAAAAAAACACCGTAGTAAAGTAAACTGACAACACATTGTACTAATTGTTTGTTTTTACACTTATAAACCCTTTTAGTATTCGACTTTCAAATCGCATATTTCTAAATGGTTGAATGTAGCAGAAAATTCAGTATTCACTTTTTGTATGAACCAGTTGCTAAAGGGAACAATAAATTATTATTTTGGCATTGCAAAATATTTAGGGAAGACACTTAAAACTAGTAAGTTGCTTAAAAAGAAGGGCACAGGTCAGACTAATTTATTTATTTATGCTTTCATTCAGATTGTAACCTGCCTTTCTGGGCCTGTTTCCATTATGTTTCAAGTTGCTGTTCACAAAAACTGTTCGGGTTCACTACTGAAAGCAGCTGAATAAATACACTTGAAACAAAATAGCAACAGACCCAGACAGGCAGGTTATGATCTCTCTCTTGCTTTCGGGTAGTGCGAGTGCAATAGCTGACACTGAGTCTTGCTGGTGTTCAGTTGAGCAGTTCTACAGGATGGTGCTTTAAAGGAATTGTATATTTATACATTGGGGAGACCCTTCTCCCCCATTAAATAATAAAGCTATGGGGGGGGGCTGTTTACTACTTTGATGGAGTACTCTCCTCCATTAAAAGATAATGGTGTTTCTTAGGAGGTTGTGAATTTAGTACTTTGGTATCCCTATCTCTACCACCATATTTAATGGAGTTACTATGGAATGGGGTAGTAGTTTAAAGGGATACCACCATACCTCTCAACTTCTTTCTGTATAAATCAAGGGCAAGGCTTAAACAATCTGGGATAAAACACCAAAATCAGGTACACATCCACTCAGGAAGCTGGTAAAATAAGGGGCATGTGTTCTCTGAAGAAAAAGTCTGAAACTTTACTGTTTGTTGTTATTTTGTGCTGACAAGTCCCACTGTTCAGTCAGGGATGCACACATTTTAGAAGGGAGAGTATCATTTTGAGGCTAATCAGGGACAGTTGAGAGGTATGGACCACTCTGTCCCATACTGGTTTACAAATCATAGTCATTCAGTCAGTGCCCAGTCAGTCAGTGCCCTCAACCAAATATAGAAAAGCAGGTCCATTGGCTCATCTTGGCTTCAGAAATGTATTAGTCTAATGGGGTACTATCCATACCCTTTAATTTGAGACAAGGTACTAGTCAAGGATGCCCCCTCTCACCATATTTATTCAATCTGTTTCTTGAACCCCTCATCAGGAAACTTAACTCCTCACCTTTAATATCAGGGATTACAATTGGGAAATCAGAATAAAAACTCTCCGTATACGCAGATGATATCTTACTGCATATCTCATCCCCTACGCAATCCCTTCCAGCTGCACTTGCATTAATATCTCAGTTTAGTTTGATTTCTAATTACAAATTGAATTTGGATAAAACTGAAGTATTTCCTCTTAATCAGTATTTTCAAAAAACGGAGATAGTTAAATTGGGCCTACAGTGGCGATCAGATAAACTTAAATATCTGGGTATCTTCCCTCATCCTTCCCCTAAAATAATGAAAAAGCTTAACCTTGATGCCGCCCTAAATCACATACGGGAGGATATTGAGGGCTGTCTCTATTACCCGTATCGCTTTGGGGTCGTATGAGTATAGTAAAAATGAATGTGTTACCCCGTTTATTATACCCATTGCAAATGTACAATTGGGATTGACCCAAATCTTGGTTCAGTCAGGCACATAAAATTATTAACTCCTTTTTGTGGGCTGGGAAAAAAATCAAGAAGAGGATATTGTAAGCTTACACAGGCAAAAAATGATGGTGGTCTTCAAGCCCCCAACCTATATTTATATTACCTTGCAATGCACTTAACTAGATTGAGATACTGGATACTTCCGTCAGAGCATTCATCTGATTCTATGTACTTCCCTCTCTGGCTTGGAATTGAGAAATCTTTGTGTGCATTACATGATATGGCTCCAGAAGTCCTCCCCTTTCTGAATAAGAAAAATCTTCCAAATAAATTGAGAGGATCCCCGCTTGATGCTCTATTGGCTACACAATACCAACTTAACACCTTACTAAGGACTAATGGGTATAAAGATGTAACACAACCCCTTTTCAATAATCCTAATTTGCTAATCTCTGGTAAACCAATAAAACTTTATACTTTTTGGTCCAATATGGGGATTGGAAGAGTAGAGGAGTTAATTATTAACCAGAAACTGATGCGATTCCAGGAAGCCAATAGTCAGTATCATTGGACCACCACTCATGTTTTAAGTATTTGCAGATTAGTCAAATGTTAATACAGTACTTTGGCACTGGACGGTGGAATACCCCCCTTCTAACTGTCTTAACCCCATATCTTAAATCAGTCCTGTCTTCTCACTTAATTTCATATACTTACACATTCCTACAGACCATGATTGCTGAGATAGAAGGACAGGGATCTTACTGGTGGGATCAATCTCTTTCAACTTCTGACCCCCCTAGATGTTGGCTAAAAATTTGGAAACACCTATATAGATACATCAAGTGGGATAGGTATAGATAACATGCAATTTCAAATTGTACATAACATGTATTATACTCCAGTTAAATTATTTAAAATGGGTTTCCTGCAGTCTAACCTTTGTACCAAGTGTTCTCAAGCCCAAGGGGATTTGCTACATATGTTATGGTCATGTGATAAAGTCTCCCTATTATGGAATTGTATTAGATCCCGACTGGACCCACTACTAGCTCTCTCAGACAAATTTACCCCTGAAATTTGTATTTCAAGGATTATACGACTCTCCAGGGCAAAACCCAAAGATCATACATGGCACTGATAACTGTTTGTGCCAAAAAAGTATTACTTAGATATTGGGTAGATGCCCTAATACCATCTTATACTGAATGGTATAAAGAAATTATGTCTGCTATACAGGCAGAACGTGTTATTGCGGGATTAACCCAAAGAATGGGAAAATACAAACAACTTTGGGATCCCTTTTACAATTTGTTATTAATCCAGCCCAATACAGTAACAGTTAACACTAATGCCCCTTTATGACTTAACCTGCACTTCTAATAGGACTTCCTATTGATATGTATTCACAATTGTCAAGGATAATATTTGTGGCAGTGGGAGATAGGGAGGGAGGGGGGACAAGATGGGTATGGTAGGGGTGGATGGGGGAAAAGGGGGGGCTACAGACACCAAATGTGATAAGGCAGTATTGTATGGTGGTCAGAAGACCTGTTCAACAAGCATATATACAGTATTGTATGACCTCCTATAAGTAAGATGTCTGTACCTAGAAAAAAAACAATAAAGTATATTTAATAAAAAAAATGTATTAGTCTGCACCCCCCCTTTAGTAGCCCATTGGGCTTTTCTAGATAAAAGTCTAAGAAAGAGCTAGTTTAGTGAAACCATATCATTGTTGTAAATCTCTGAAAGTGTTTCATTACTCTAGGACGGTGTGTCCTTAATGTATGGACAAAAGGAAAATAGGCTCCATCTCCCTCATTGAAATGAAATGCCTTAGACCTGAATCTCTAAACCATGACATATTCTTAGCAAGAAGATGCAAAGCCTGATGCCACCAGACTCAGCAGGAAGAGAAAAACAAAACTAATATGAAATAGTTTCAGATCATTCAGGATAAAGTACTTTAAAGAACACCCATCGCTTATGATGATGATGGTGTGCGTGTTTATGTTCCTAATAGATTTATGTCGTATTAGAACATCATTGTAGAATTTTTATGCAAGCAACAAATCTTCTTTTATAATTCAGTTTAATTTCTTGCATGAGTTACCGGCCAATCAAAATCCTTAGAGTGTCTAGCAAGAAAAAAAAATGTTTAGGACAAAAGGAAAACTCTTACTTAATCAACTTGGATGTTACAGTGAGAGAATTAAAAATTAAAAAGGTTATTTGTGATAAAAATATGGTCACTACTGACCTTTTTAACTTTTAATTCTCTCACTGTTACATCCAAGTTGATTAAGAGTTTTCCTTTTGTCCTAAACATTTTTTTTCTTGCTAGACACTCTAAGGATTTTGATTGACCGATGACTCATTGTGGAAATTAAACTGAATTATAAAACAGGATTTGTGGCTTGCATAAAAATTCTACAATGACGTTCTAAGAAGAGACCCCAGCAGAACTTTGTCATTTAGAACAGGCCCTCTGTCTATCTGGGGGAGTGTACGTCATATTTTATACACGAGGATACTGTAACAGAAAAATATTTGAATTATAGAAGTCAATCCTTGAATTTCTGGAGGTGTAAAGGTGCCTTACGCTGTTCCTGTAGGGGGACTGCTAAATCAACAAAAGTAACTTTTCCCCCTTTGCAGGCCAGATTACATACAATTAGGGATTTAGTGGGTCTGGGCTGCTTCTTTTTGGCACCTTTGATCCAGTATATTTCCTGAAGCATTATTGCACTTTCCAGAGGGGGTTAATAACAATCTGACCTGTGGAGCAGTTCAGCTCTGCCACAGTAAATGCTGGTGGCTTGAAGGTTTGGATACAGCTCAGCTATTTGGGATTTTTTTTTTTTTAATCGCCAGCAAATCTTTCTCTTCACAAATAAAAGGATGGTGCTGATCCGATAATGGCACAGAAGTTGCAGGCCCAGAGAATGACAAGGTAAAAGATCTTGATTTAAAAGAGAGCAAAATTATAATAGTTGGTCCTGTCTGAGCAGGAGAAAGAGAGTGCTAGAGATGTGCTTGTCACCCTGATACAGAAACTGCACGTATGAGGTAAAAGAACTAATTTGTTTCCATTCTTCCATCTTGGCAAAGAGGGTCACCAATGATTTTAATTGAATTAGGAATACTAAGCTGTAAGCACTTAGGTTCACATTGTGCAATAAGAGTCCTTCATCATCTGTTCAGTATGGGAATTGACTACACTATACAGATGTTATTGCATCTAAATACAATAAAATCTGTGTATCATACTGTAGGTTTACAGGGCCATTGGCAGGTATACACTCACCATCCCCATCGCAAGAAGACTCCAGTTGGTAGCATGTGAGGTTGGTACTCGAAAGACATCACCGTCTGAAATGGCGACACAATGTGGGTGAAAGCCTGAAAGGCAAGGGGCAGGGAGGTGTGACGGATGTGGGGTTGTAGGAATGACCCTACCGACGAGGATGGTCACTATCGTACACATCGTGGGGGGTGCAAGCATGGGGGAGCATGGCCAGGAGGATGGAGGGATGTAAGGGGTGGCACTGTGGTTTGCTGCCGAGCTGCTCCGTGGCATCAGGGGTTGGCCTCCGCTTGCAGTGCTGGGGTTCCGGTTTCGGGTCTGGGTCCAGGCTCTACTGCATTTTTGTTGTGCCTGGCCCAGAATTATCATTTTGCTTTCTCACCTCCCCCGACATGCACCCCCCCCCGGAGTTGAGAATCCTTAATTAGGGGGGTGCGTGGGGCAAAGCCCCCCACGTGGGGGTGTGTGAGGTGCACAGCCCCCCTACAGAAAGCAAAGTATAGAAATCCCAAGTGCTGTTCTTCCATGCACCAAGGCTATCAGGGTGGTGAAACTGTTTTCGCTGCCCTGATGTTGTGATAATGTGAGTCGCCATTCTGCGCTCGTTATTATCACATAGAACTCTCCAGTTCCTCCTCAATTTCTGGCAAAGCCACAAATAGAAGGTTGTGTGATCCCAGTAATTAGAACACTGCACTATGAACCAGAAGAACTGTGGGTTCCTACCCCACCACAGCCACTTGCTCATCCAGCGATATTGAGCAAGTCTTGTACCTTCTGTGCTGTGCTTCAAACTAATCAACAGTTGTAAAACTTACTAGAAACCTAATCAGGATTAGAAATGGGAATTCAGTGAAAGTAACGAAATGTCACATGCCATCCAATAGTGATAAACATGAATTGTTTAATCATTTACTCGAACTGAAAGTCTTTACTACAGATAGTGTTCATCAGAAGTGATTTGCTGTTATAATTAGTACATAAGCTTCATAAAGTGTATGTATTGCAGGTGTATACCATATATAATGTGTCTTACAATGCAGGTGTTTGGGTTGTTTTCATTACCCTAACTTTTAGGATTGGCTGAAAACAGATATTTGATTCAACCCACGTCCTGGTAAAAAATGAAATGAAAGATAATTGTCTTTAAAGTTGGAAAGGCAATCTTGCCCCTCCCCCTTCCTAAGCAAGGACCAGTTATGCTGTACACACATGCACACATTTATAGGCAATTCCCACCACCATACTGCCCGGGGTGCCATGTGATTCCAATTGAATGCAGAAAATTGCTCAGGTGTGCACAGACATCCTGCACTGTCTTCATGTCTACTACCTGAAATGGAAACATTTTAGTTTAGTTTATGGCTGGTGGGGAAGGTGGTGCTGTGAAAAAAAATAAACAGAATTTTGTTAAATTGTCAGTATCTCATATCAGGGAATCTGCAGTTTTGAAACGAAGCTATACACAGAGCTAGTCTTTCCAATGAATTTTTGATATTTGCCTTGTGAATAATTTCCATAAGCTATATTGAAGTTACTGGAAGATACACAAATCCCTGTACGGGTCACTTACTGTACCTGCAGTCCATGGGGTGGTTAGGTAGATGGATAGTTGAGTGATTACAACATGTATTTATGCTACTTACTTTTCACCCAACACATACATACATTTATCTATCTATTTATTTATTTATTTAAATTAGTTGTTGACCAGGTAACTGCACTAGACAAATTCTGCCTATTTTCAGGCACAACCCGGGGGAGGGGGATACAGATGAATGCCAACTGACCTTGAACGAGATTATATTATGGAAATGGCATTGCAGTAGTGTATCTCAGAACAGTTCCTAGAAATGTCCAGTGTCATAGCGCAATCAAATATTGATGTGATGAGATACAGTAAATAGTGCAGATTAAACCAATGCTACTACACGGCACTGAAAAGCCACAGTTTTATATGAATTGTGTACTAAATATGTATGAGACTGCACTGTGGATCTGAAACCCACCACTGGATTGCAACTTTTTTATATCATTTTTATTTTCAAGCCTCCACACACACACACACACACACACACACACACACACACACACACTCTTAAAACCAATCGGTAAAACAGGATTTGATATGACTGTGCTGTCACAATAACTTATGACATGTATCCGCACCACTGTCTCATTGCTATGCTGCTCAGTCTATTCCAGTCAGGCACATGAATTGGGACTGGAGGGGTGGTAGCATGCAGCACACAGTGGTTGGCTGCAGGAGGGTTTGTTTTTACAACTATATCAGGTATGCTATACTGACTGCCTGGAGTTTGGTGACCCTGTGCCACATCTAATGAAAAGCCCCCAAAACTCATAAAAATTTTCCATTTTCCAAACACTGTGATTTGCAGAGTAACCCTGCTAATTACATGTGAACTATGAATTAGGATTTCAACCACTCCACAGCATGTAGGCTACAATTAGCTCTAAATGGAAAGAAAGCTAGAACAAAAGCCAGCTTCTCCAGGTTGGGGGTTCTTTGTTACACTTCAGCTTAGGACTGGCATGATCCCTACTATATATATATATTTTTTTGCACTACCAGCAAGACGTCAAACAAAGGAATTCAGCAACAATCTAGTTAACCCCGTGTACTCTCTCTCGGGTCACAGTCTCACAGAGCCTGCAGTATGGGCGAGGAGGCTGGGAAATCTATGTACAGGACACAAAGCTTTGCAGCTCAGTATGCTCCAGTCAGGCACATGAATTGGGACCAGAGGGGTGGGGGCATACAGCACACAGTGGTAGGCTGCGGGAGGGTTTGTTTTTACAAATGAGTAAACCCTGTGTGGGGTGGGGGCAGAGTTCGGGTAGGTTAAACATAGCCTCGGGCGAAGAGACCTCTCAAGAGATCAAGTGCCAAGAAAACAAAATCTGGTCAGATCAACCACGACTGCATAATGAATTTAATGAAGTTGTGTGGAATTGTTAAGGAGGTATGGAGAAACAACACAATGATTTGTAAGTAGTAAGATTTGTTTTAGTTTCTGTTCTAAGGAAGGCATACACATTATTAGAAAAATATAGGAGGTGTACATTTCAATGGGAGGAACAGGAAGCAATATAGGTTTACAAAAGAACCCCAGAACAAATGCTACTGAGGTATGTGTTATCCCGGATGATATTGGCCAGACAGCCAAATTTTAAAGAAAACACAATTGCACATACCTCAATAATGCAAAGCATCATGGGAAACATATGCTGATCCCCATGATGGTACAGAAGGCGGCAGTGCATGAAAAATTAATGGCTGGCATATGTTCAGCCTTGGGATTATTTACACAGTGTTTTTTTTCGTTTTTGTTTTTTTTAGAGAAACAGGGTTTTTGTCCGTGAGGTGATGTAAGTTATATTTAAACAATGTGTTGATGTCAAGAAGTCAGGTATAACGATGGACTGTTAGCAGAGAAAATGAGGTAGTAAGTTTCAGAGGGGGTCACTTTGATAAGGGTAAGGTAGTTATGCTTGTGATAATAGGAATATTAGGAAAGTATGAGGTCTATGCAGAAGTGGAGTACAAATATGCACAGTTTCATAAGTATGTGCTCAGAGTGCAGGCAAAAGTGATATGCAGGTTTGTTTCAAAAATAGGTAAAAATAATGATACATGCAACTGATAGAAAGACAGATAATTACATAGACATATAGACAGAGAGAGAGACAGACAGACAGACAGACAGGCAGAATAGGAATGGCAGTGATTCATTCAGAGATGGACAGGCATTGGGGTGTGCTTTTGGGTCATTGCCCATAACACTAACGCCATTTCACCTCACCCTACCCTGCAGACACAGACAAGCGTCGAGGTGTGCCTTGAGGAGTTCAAGCTTTACACTCACCCTATTCCATAAGGAAATGCGCTGAGATGGGTATAGTGCTGTATAAGAAAATGGAGTGAACTTTGGGGCTGAAGAGTGAAAGGCACACCTCGATACCTGCCACTGGCTACAGGGTGGGGATGGGGGTGGAATGGAGTGAGCATTACTGTTGACAATCACAAGTCACACCCCTGATGCCTGTCAGTCCCTACAGGGTAGGGTGTTATGGTCAGAAACCCTAATGCCCTGGGCATTGTTATGTGACTTCTTAATCTAGTAACAGCATTTAATGCATGACATTATAAGGACAAGTAAATGTTTTTAATACATTTACAGACAGTTACATAAACTTAATTTTCTTTGTAGAATAATTTAAATTTAGCAAAAGTGGTAGTACAAAGCAATTACCCAGACAACTTGGAAACTATAACTACTTTATATTGTACATTGACACTCCATATGGAGCTCCTTGAAATTGAGATGCAAATGTCACACATTTATCAGTTTTCTAACGAGAATATTTTACTATTCTATATATTTCTTGCTTCAGTAACTGCTCAGCATCTCTATTGCATGGCCTACTTATTGACATTTTACACCTGCTATGCAATGTACTGATGCTTACTACACCAACATCATGAACAATAAAACAGATGACTGCCATAACTAGGGAGGCAGTACAGCACAGTGGTTTAAGACTCTGGGCTGCAAATCTGGAGATCTGGGTTTGAATCCCACAGCCCCAACTTGCATACTGGGTAATGTGCTCCCAGACTGCCCCTGTAAACAAGCTTTCAGCTTAGTGTGCCACTCCTGGTTAAACAATTAAAAGAAAAAAAAACACAATATATTATTTTTCTTGCTTTATGCTGCTACTACAAGTGTTGACCAATACATCCATCCTTAAATGTACTTTTTATAGCTAATGTGTCTGTGACCTAGACAGAATTACACTTAAAATCTTACACATAAATAAATAAATCATCAGAATAACATTTATTTCAGTAGTATCTCCTTCTTTTTCAGGTGCCCATGATACTATGTACAGTATACATATTTATATATTTAACTTCAAAGCACTAAACCTATTCAAATATACAAAACACAAGACTTTATTCTCTTTACACATTACTGCTAAACTTCAGGTCCCAGAGAGATAAAAATGTAGAGCTTCCCCTAGCTATTTGGGTGGGTGCTTCAGTTGTGTATGTGTGTGGGGGTGGTATAAAAAGCTTTTAAGAAACAGACACTCTAGTATCCAATATGGGATAGTCTTCTTTGGGTAACATATTTTACTCCTTTGTGGGCTTATACCTTAATTGTCATTTTTGTGTTGCAAGTGCTAATTTCAGGATGCAGTTTCACAAGTGCTATATAAGGATACAGTTTTAGGCACTCCTTAATTACTTTTTCTTTCCTTCTGAACCTTCAGCTCTGATAATGATCTGTTCCAACATGATAGATCCACCTCATGCCCCTTCCACGTAAACAAAAAAAAAGTGGGGTGAATCTTTAGAAGCTTCTCAAGTGGAGGTGGGGGTGGATCTTACCCAAAAGAAAACACTAATGCTGCCTCCCACTACTCAGGTTCCAGTTCTTGTACCTCCCATTTAAGAAAGAAAATAGTGCTTTGCAACCATTGGGTAAGGCGGAGGAGACTATTTACACCTTCAGCTAGTTCCATGGGCAGAAAACATGACATCAGCCTTTTTGAACATGCAAACGTCTACAGGCTCTGCCCACTGAAGCCATAAAAATAGCTCTTCAACTGCTATACCTCATACAGTCAGCATAGTACTTGGGCTTTCCGCAGAAGAAACTATTTTAACACTTCAGCATGTATGGTCGGAAAACATGACATAGGTCCTTTTCGGATACAAAATGACTGCAGGCTACACCCACTGCAGATGTAAAGATGAGTATCTGTAGGTCCTGGCCTGATGGCTGAAGCTGTAGCTTTGGTGGTAAACTTCATATACAGTCCCAGTTTCAAGGCAAGCCCTGAGGGTACTCATGGTTCTGTTGTTAGTTCCATGAAAACTTGGGCTTCTCCTCTTCCTCCTTTCTGCAAGTGCAAGTACTCTCAGGCAGTTAATTTATTTATGTATGTAGTTATGTATTTATTTATTATAAGATTCAGATGATATCTTTGAGCAGAAGTGTTCTTTACAAAGGTTCCATGTCAGAGTTACAAGTTTTACAACAAATGACACAACAGAATTACAGTAGATGTTACAATTCCATAAGAGACAGGGTGAATAATCACATTCTAAAGGTGAAGTTTGTCTAACAAAATAAGAAACATCAGGGGCCCAATATTCAAAACTTAGCCACAGGGCAAAATTAGCACTGCCCAGTGGGCAGAATTAGCCAAGAACCATTAGCACGCTATATTCAAAGGAATTGGCCAGGAGCTAAATCAGTTGACTATAGCGTGCAAATGAAGGTGGGCAAACAGGGCTTAGAGTGCAATGCAAAAATAGCCCAGCAAAGAAGAAAGCTCTGAAAATAGCAATGAAAACACCTCTGAGTATATCAACTGAGCAGTGCAAACAGCAACAGCAGCACAGTGCACAGGAGAACCATGTGTCCACCGGGGGCACATGCAAAGAAGTGTTGCCTAAAATGTGAATACCTGAACATACAGCAGTGTACAACACAAACAACAGCAAAACAACCACCAAAGGCAATGCCAAGAAAAACACATAAAAAAAAATAATAATAAAAAAAATTAAAAATAAAACAGAAACCCAAAATGTAGCAATACTGTATGGATGGGAACTGTGGAAAAGGTGCAGAGATGGGACATTGGTGATGTGACCCACAGAAAGGACAAACCATGTCTGTGTGCAGCACGACCCCAACCAGTGCCCACTGTGCACAAGGGAGGAGACAAGGATCTCTGACACAGAACTGGGGACACCACACAACAGGATATACATAGCAGGAGGACACAGGGGGATGGATGCCAGCCATGGGCACATGGAGAAAGCCACACACAGGCCTGCATGCCAAGGCCCCCACTACCACCAGGCAACAACATAAGGGTACACCCAAGGAACAGGGAACAGACCATGTCCATGGGTAGACACATGACAGATGTTGTCTGTCACACACACAGACCATACAGGGCACACAGGAGAACAGATTATGTCACCCAACTGAAGGATAAACATGCCACACCCACAACAATACACTGCCAGATGTGTAGTCACAGACAGTGCAAGGAGAGCTGCAGTGAAATCAGCACCACGAGAGGGGCCAGGATTGCATTCACCATGGTGAACTAGATGGTCAGTAGGTGCAACATACCACAGCAGTGACACTTAATAGAGTTAAGAAAGAGACAGGACACAGGAATACAACAAGAAAATATGTATTACAGTAATAATAACCCAACTATGTACAAATATCCAAAACAGAAACAACAACCAAAATGGGGGTATAGGGAGGGTGATAAACAAGGGGAGGGGGGATTAAGGGTGCATGTCTTGGTTCTGCGCAGGGAGCCTCTGGTCCAAAATGTCCGAAATCCTCTTTGTATCATTAATCAGCACCACCTGCTGCTCCAGAATCACACACTGCCCTCTCCTTCCTCTGGACATGTTGCCCACAGTGAGCTCCTAGGTCGACCCATGGGGGGAATGATGCCCATGTAAGAATGGTGCGCTGACACTATGGAGAAATTCAGAACTCAAAATGCAGCACCAGAGAAGGACAGCATGTCCCAACCACTATGCCCATGTACCAAACAATGGAAACCCTACTGGATCACTATCTTGCAAGCTTAATAGTGCACATCAAAACTATGTAACAGGAACAGCATGGTAGGGAAGACTGAGATGGTGCAAAACTGCAAAAGGGTGTATGCACTGTAGTGCATCCTCTGACTTTTACCAGACAGAGGATAAGATCTCTTCTGGGAGGAGGGACTAGTGAGTGACTGGCAGCAAGGTAGGCAGTCAATAAGTTTGTGGACCAGGTTTCGATTCCCGGTCCCAGATGCATGACACTTTTTTATATTTCGCACTTTGTGCAATTGTAACTGTTACCCCCAAATTGGTTATTTAAGTTGGGGGTCTAGGGCACAGCCCACTGTAATGGGGGGTGCAGGTGTGTGGAGCCCCCCCAAGACATTCAGCAGTCACGTTGGCAATATACCGTACTGTATTGGCAGCGTGGCATATTGATGCACTGTAATGTCTTGCGATATAATGACCCCATGCCAATGGAAACAGTGCACATGCCACTGGACATATGCCTGTATGCAGCTGCACTGAACCCCATGGTACACACATGCTCACCCCACACAGCCGTGAAGGCCTGTAAGGCCATTGCCACCACCACCACAGATGGGATGATGCCCCATGCATACCAAATGTAGGTTCTGTCACAGTACAACTACACAGCCCCTCTTAGGTAAACCACAGTCTGACCCATAGCAACAACAAACAAACTGTAGCAACAGAATGACTGGGACATGCTGCCCAATGGAACAGAAGGTACAGCCAGGGACATTGCGACATCACCATCAGAAACCTCGCAACCACTGTCCACATGTCAACAGACTGTGGCCTGTAGTGGCTATCCACTGTATTGTGTAGCAGACAATGTGCAGGTGTCCCCACACCCCCCTGAACAGCCATAGACACCATCCATGACACATGTCATGTGGACATGTGATGGACACTACCCCAGAGCTATGGCACACCACTAAGCCATACATCAGTAGTGATCCCCTCCCAGGAAGACAATGGGTCCATGGCCTCAGTGTGCAGTGTGCAGTGTGCAGCCCTGACATGGTGGCACAGTGGAGGACCCCCAAGACATTCAACAATTATGTTGGCATAGTGACATGCCATGGGTACATGGGCATAGTGGTTGGGATATGCTGTCCTTCTCTGGTGCCAATGTGATTGCTGAATGTCTTGGAGGGGGCTCCTAACTTTAACTGGTCAATCTGGGACTGCTTGTGGCTTGCCCCTCAATTTCCCCCTGCTTCTCCCCACCTTATTTTGGTCTGATTTCACCCTCCCCACTCTATTCCCCTACTGCCCTTTACTCATCCTTCACCTGCACTCTTTCCTACTCCTCCTTCTCTACACCTTACACCCCTCTACTCAACCTTTCTCCCTACTTCCCCCCAGCTGTCTCACAACTCTCCCTAAATGACTTCCTTCTGGTCTCCCTTTCTTTTCTTTAATTTCCTAACTGTTTGCATAGTTAGCTAGCACTGCCTGCACCATGTTTGTTGCATTATCATGTACTCTGCTCTCAGTTATGATGCCGTATAATGCACTTAGTATTGCTTGGATAGTACTTTTGTGAATCCTACCACTATCTGTCAGATAGTGCTGGTATCCTGACTTGGATCCTAACAGATATCATGCCAAAGACAGGTCCAGGATCCAGGGCCAGATAGTGATGGATCCTGGTTAGGATCCAGGTATCCTAGTTAGGATCCATGGATCCTAGGGCAAATAGTTAGGGTCCAGAGCCAGACAGTGATGAGTCCTGGTTAAGATCTGATAGCTAGATCCACAGACAGATAGTGGACGTATCCAGCAGATCCACTATCCTGCCTCAAAAGGCAGGTATTTGTGGATCCAGATTTGTCCAGATCCATCTGATCAACACTAATGAACTGCATTACTTGTATAGTCTTATCCTATGTATTATGTACTGTATTAATTTCCTGTAATGTTTCGTATCTTGTCCATTTTAAATCTACTCATCATGTTGTTTCTTGCCATACACTCTGCCCTCATTTATGATGCACTTATGTGTAATGTACTGTATTATTTGTATACTCGTATCCTATGTTTAATGTGCTGTATTAATCCCCTTTAATTTTTTTTGTAACCTGTTTGTAAATCTAACATGGAGCCTTTGCAAAGGAGTCTTTGACTCAAAGGGTTGTAATTCGAAGACTTCAATAAATAAATAAATAAATAAATAAACACACTGTAATAGCACAGTGCAGTGTTACTGGTATGCATGCATGATGCAGATGCTGCACACATGCCCACACCACCATGATAACAAAATGTCCACAGGACCATGTCCAGGCCATAGGCACACCATGCAGTATATGCATGCTGTGGGCAGACACACAACCATAAGAACCTGACAATACACCCACCCAACATCACACAGTCATGAGCACAACACACTACACAGCTGCCATAAAATGTATACAGTGCAAACAAGGCCACGGAACATTTACTGGTGTCGTGCACCACAGTACACAAGAGGAGCTGGCCACAGGCAATGGTACAATACAACTGTGGAATGTTAGTGGATACCCATGCACAGCACACATGGCTAACACAGTTGGATAACAGCACCCCCTACACACAGTCTATTGGTGTTGACAGATGTTCCCACAGTAGACCGTAGGCTACCACGTGTATTCCAATGCGCAGGGTACAAGGAGGCAGTCATGCCCATGCCACTATGTCACAGACACAGATGTGACACAGGGCCACTGAATGGCTGGCATGCAATACCCAGGCTGAAGATGCAGGACAGCAGAAGAGTGGCACCAAGGAGGGTGTGGTCCCATGAAGGCATGTGCGACATGCAGAGTACAAGCCATGAATGACTCAGGCATGCAGGACACACCATGACACAGCAGTGAAGGACTGTGAACAGCCATGTGTTGCCACAAAACAGGCCTACAGTCTGTGTGGGAAGGCTGGGTAGTGTCTAGGTGTATTGTACCACATGCAGCAGTAGGTATGTGTGATGCCCTCCCCAGCAGCACAGTACCATGGGCACCCCATGGCCATGTGTCCCCAGGACCAGTGACATGACACAGGGAAAATACACATATGTTTGTGACCCAGTGCCATATAGGATATCAAAGATGCCCCAACCAGCAACCTATGTGACAAAAGTAGACAACATTGAAGCATACTCACATGCGGCAACCTGCTGCCCACCACTACTGTCCCTCTCCTGCTGGGTTTGATTCAGATCCTCCAGCTGCACCCTTGTTGTCCCCTGGCACTGTGGTCTGCAGAGTGAAGGGAATACACCAGTGTCAGTACCAGGATGGACATCAAGAACTCCCCCCAACTGTGCCAAGTTACCATTGCGCAACTGTCAAACAGTGTAATGTGCCCACCTTAACAAGCATATGTTACATGAGACGCATGTGCACTGTAGGTGCAATGTACATGTGCTACACAACCAGTGATTGATGACACTGATACATGTCATGTGATGCCATCAATGCACATCACATGTACAACCACAGACAATGGCACTGTGGACCCACACACGGGCACCACTATACCCATAGTGGTGCACACAGTGCACTGCATGAGACATACCCAGCAGCATGACAGGCATGCATGCAGTAACCCTTCCTACACAGATGTACCCACAAGTGTAGTGTGTACATGGCTGCCCACACCCACTAACATGCAAAAGGCTAAGCTATGAGAAAGTTGTCCACTTACCTGGCACAGGCACAGTGCCATCACGTACCATGTGTTTGAATCTCTCCAGCCTCTGTCTCACCCGGCACTGAAGGTTGACATAGCAATG
The DNA here is from genome assembly GCA_016271365.2 of Neoceratodus forsteri. Classification (NCBI taxonomy): domain Eukaryota; kingdom Metazoa; phylum Chordata; order Ceratodontiformes; family Ceratodontidae; genus Neoceratodus; species Neoceratodus forsteri. The sequence goes on from CM057454.1 coordinate 26,652,512, forward strand.
TCTGCAGTGTTCACCAGTGAAGGCAATTCCCATCCGCTGTGACCGGTGGCATGCAGTTGACACCCAGATCTGTCTCCTAGGCCTGTCCCCCTCTTAAACCTCCCCAAAGAGCTAGTGCTCCCTTGCCATAACCAGCTGGACAAGGTTGGCCATTTCTGCCTCCCCCTACCTCTGGTCCCTCTGGACCACTGCCCTCACACACCTTCTGGTTGCTATAGTCATCAAATTTAATTCCTGAGGCACCACCCTGTCACCAGTACTGCTCAGACATGTGCAGGCCACAAAATTAAGTGTGCGTACATTAGTGCTACATTATCTGTGTACAGCACCATGCAAAATAGTATAGTGCCATGCCAACCCAGATGTGCACCAGTGATTATGCGTGACCCTTGCGGGACATCCACCATACTGACATCCTCATGCATGCACCTTAAAATACATTCGCCCGGCGTAATCCAATGAGCACTGTACCGCAAATACTTTGCCTGGCGAGATAGCAATTGCCTGGAGCTAAATTTTGCCATATTCAAAGGTGGTATGCAAATTAGCCTACTTAGGCAATCGGAGTGCAATCCACCACATTAGCATCTCATTAGGGCCTCATTTGCATGCATTACCATGTGTGGATTGCCCGGCCCGGCTATTTAAGGTGTGCCTCAGTACCACCTGCAGAGTTTACTGGAACTGCAGGTAGCAGGCCAAATACTTTGCTGACAACACTAGGCCTCAACATGTCTCAGGACACGAATTCCACAGGTACAGGTTGGTGTCCCTCAGTCATTACCCTACTATATTGACCTGCAACAATGTGTGCATTCTACTACACTGTCATGGGGCCACAGTTATGTGTGGGAACATCAATGGGATGTAATGTATCAGGTACTGTAGAACACTGCAATCACAGATGCAGCAGGCCCAGCATGCAGGTGTGTACATTCATAGAGCTGCTCTGTTGTTGTGTCATATCACAGGTATTCACTGTGACAGTGGCTACGGCTGCGCACATTGTGACACACATAAGGATGCCCATGTGCATCCACAGGTATGCATTACTTTCCCGGGGGGAGGGGGGTCACAACACACAGTGCAGAAATACTGTTCACATGGCTGGTTCAGTGCCACCATCATGTACATGTGTACTCCATGCTTTGCAGTGCATCAGCTAGGACACATTCTGCACCCTGCCATCCCCACCAGTCCATGTAGCCACCTCCCTGTACACACCTATTGGTGTGCAGACAACACACAGATTGTGGTGCTGCCCTCAAATTGCAGGTTGCTGCTTCTATCCATGTTGCACATAAACATCCTCATGTGGCAGCCAACATCAGACGGACATGTGGAGGAAATTGTGTTAATGCAGCATGTTGTGTGGGAGGTAACCCTACATCCCTGTGATGCATGCCCATGGCCTATGCTGTGCTGTGATCCTTCAGTTCTGTGTAGTGTCTCTCTCACAAACAAAACACACCCACCATCGATGCCTCTGTGAGGGACATATAGGATCAGATAACAGCGGAGGTGAATGCCATAGGTGGACATAACTGCACAATGGATGCAGTACGCAAGCAGTGGCATAACATGCAGTGGAGGGCAAAGGAGAAGGAGTCGGTATGCCACCGTGCACTGCAGGGCACAGAGGGAGGTCCACAGCCAGTGGTACTTGCAACACCAATAGACCCTATTATGGAGGTGGTGGCATTCACAATCAGGTCTGCGGCCATACCAGGTGTGGATGGTGGTGGCTGTGAAACACAGCAGGCATTACACTGGACATGTGAGTACATGGCCATGCACCACCATAGTATGCATATCACTTTTTGGGTAAACATCTTGCTCTGCCTGTGCTGTAGCACACTGCTGGCCTGGCCTGTGCACAGTATGGCACTGTCTGGTGGTATGTTCTATGCAGTACTGGACCTGCAGCATGTGACATGAAAACATAGTCATGGTGTAACCTGCAGACACTGTCCCTGTGCTTCTGCACACAGTGTGTATCTTAGCTGCAAGTGTGCAGTCAGCTTGCAGTGTTGAATGCTTCCACATGTCACTGGATGTTAAATGTATTACCTCATTTTAGGGTGGTGGTCATCATGTGTGTGTGGTGTGTTGCTTACACGAGGTGCTGGTCGTGTGCATGCCTGTGGGATCCAGATTCCAACCATGGATGTGCGTGCACCCTGGCTGTGTAGGTGTGTAAGCTGGGGTCTCCTCTTTTTTTTAGGCATGCACTGGGCATTATAGGCATCAATGGTGTGGTATGCATGTGGCAGCATTGGTATTAAATCACTGTGTGCTGTGTAGCACACTTACAGTATTCTTCTCTGTCCATAGCGCAAGGCTATGGCCCCACAGTAGAGGCACAGGTGGAGGAGGAGATGTGCCCGTTTACTTCCGTGGTGCAGAGACTATCAGCACATGCTACTGAAAGGGTGTCCATTGCCACATTATTTGGAGACGTGTTGGACAATGATGATGATGATGATGATGATGAGGACATGTACATCCCCACATCTGGGGGTTTCTCCCCATCAGAATTAGGCCTAGGCACAGAGGACCAGACAGGGGCTGACAGCAGTGGCCTCACTGTGGCCTCCTCACAGTCACCCAGCAGACACATCATATTTGGTGCTAGCAGGGTCCCCTGATGGCCATGCCCCCAATACTGCCACCACCATCACCACACTCAAAACAACTGCCACTGGTATGCCAACCATGTCCGCAGGCTAACACACCACCCAGATGACACAACACATTTCTGTGGGCTGCTATCATGATGCTCCAGCTGATTGCACACACGACATGCGAGGAACGGCGTACAGTGAAGTGGTGTGGCACACAGCCACACAGGATGCGGGCTGCTTCCACCACACTGATCGCCACCACCCACCCATACCCACTGTCCAGGGTGTTCATGCACCCCACAAACAGGATGGTTTGGGAGCCCAGTAGCTTCTATGGTCTGCAGTGGACTCACAGACTGTCACACAGTGTGAGCGGCATGCCTTCTGGAGGGAGGTAAGGCAGGAACTTGCCCACCTCCATGCGGCAGTGTACACAGACCTTATGCAGGTGGAACAGCATACGGAGGAGCATCAGGCATGGTTCCTGAATGCACTCCACCAGGTTTTTGGTGACTCACTGGGGCTGTGAGGGAGCACGCAGCCACAGTGAGGGAGGCTGGGATAGCTAGGCAGCATCGTACCACCAGCACATGCCGTCAGTGTATCAGTAGTGTCCCCTGGAGTGCCTCCACATCACAGAGTGGAAGGTCAAGGTCGGTCAGCACTGCTACCATGCCATCATCTGTGGGCACTCAACAGAACACTGGGCAGTGCTTATCCTGAGCTACACCAAGCATGTTCATGTCTAGGATCATCACACAGTGTCCCAGCCCTTGCAGTCTTTGCTTATCAGCCCTCCTGTCTGCAGTATACCCTCCCTCCCATATTCCCAAGGTAGGATGTCTGTGAGGGTCCATAGTGGAAGATGGCAATGATGCTGCATGTGTGCCACACCTTGCTGCACCCTTCCCCCCTGCACCCCTCACATGCACCTCTTTGTGAATAGCCACATCGCACCACGTTCCCTGTGTCACCTGTGTGCCATCCTTATGCTGTATGTATATTCTTTTTACCATCCTATCACCATTACATCCATGTCACTCTACTGTATACACTATAAATACACAATTGAAACTACTATGTCTGTTTTCCACATTATTTTCACTCACCTTCCCATCCATGTGAGGGTTCATACAATGTTCAGCCTGTGGTCCTGGACCCTCCTGGCCATGCGTGGGTCTCATCTATTAAGCTGCTCCACTATCCCCTGGACCTCTAGCTCGATGTCACTGTCAGCATGTACCTCAGGTTCAGGTAGATGTATTCCACAGTTTAGAGCCATGTTGTGCAGCATAAAACAGGCTAGAAATATGTGGCATACCTTCTGAGGGTCATATTGTAGGGCACCACCAGAATGGTCCAGGCATCTGAATCTCACCCGTAACATGCCAAAGACATGCTCAATTATATTCCGTGTTGTGATGTGTGCTTTATTATATCACTCCTTGGCCACATTTACTGGCTTTAGGACTAGGATTAGGAGCCAGGATCTCAGGGGATAGGCACTGTCCCCTGTGGAAACATTAACACTTGTTAGCAGGTGTACTGTGTCATTCACCCTAACCTGTTTGCAGACCCTGCTGTTTGGGCTATCCTGTCTACCTGTACACCCTTGCCCCCCCTCCACCTCTTTGTCTGCTGTATTGTGGCACTGTCCCACCGTTGGGGAGATTGTGGTTGTTCCTTCTGCAGGTACACACTGACAAGGTGTCCACTGGGTATTAGACTAGCCTCAAATGCCAGGTGCAACTGTGACTGGTGACAGATAAAGGCATCATGTGCACTTCCAGAGAACTGTGCAAAGACATTGATGAAGCACCCAGTTGCACACACACCACCTGGCAATTAATGGAGTGATAGCCTTTCCTGTTGAAGAAGGTGTCTCTCACTTCACCAAGTGATGCATGGATGACAACGTGGGTGCAGTCAATGGCACCGAGTACTGCTGGCAGGTGTGCAATCTGACAGAATTGCTACATTGTTTCTCTGCACAAACGCTGTCATGCTGGGGAATATGAAGAATTCACCAGAATGTGGCAGCAGTGCATCTAGGAACTGAGTCAGAAGGAATGATGTGGCAGACTGTGACACACCGATGGTAACTCCAACTGGTGTCTGGAAGGACCCAGTGGATAGAAAGCACATCACAGTTGTCATTTTTTCCACGACTGACATGGCATGGCTATGTTGGGTGGTAGACTGCAGCTGTTCATGCAGGATCTCACAAAGCTGCCTCAGCAGGACCCTGTGTAGTCTGTACCAGCCCACAGGGTGATCATCTGTCAGTGTCTCAAAAGACACTTGAGACCGATACATTCTGTGTGCAGCATATCTCCTCCTTGGCCTACAGAGTGGCCCAGGGTGGGCTTGGTCCCTCTCTTTCTCCTCCAATGTGGCTGCTATAAGGTGGACCATCACAGGGTTGTTCCCAACCGCCATGTTGCTTATTATTGTGTCCATGGTACCCTCTGTGGTTTGCCCTGAGTTAAGACAACCTATTAATAGGTGGTAAAATAGTGCCACACTACATATTGTGCTAACACACATTGCATGATGCTGTGACACTGAATATACCCTTGTGCCCATATTCATGTCCCTGCCCCTCACTTTGCCCCTTGTATACATTATCTTTTAGAGCCGGTGCTCTCACGTTCTGCCAGTGCTATTTGGTCTTCTGAATATGGTAGCCTAACGCAAATGTGGTGCAATCGCGGTGTAATTGGATTGCACCTGGCACAAAGTTTTGAATATCTGGCCCCAGGTTGTTTAACTGCAGAGCTGACTGAATAAGAACATGTCCCAGCAACAGGCTGCTAGAGACACAGCAGAGCATAACAGTGATGATTATGACTAGTTCAATGATGAACTGCACTTGCACTTAACTGCTAGGGCAGCTCACATGGATTTTTTGAGCTGAGCAAATCTGAGGAAGTTCAACATAGATTCCGACAGTTCATTTAGCCAGCCTGCAGCCCTAGTTGCAAAGGAATGCTAACCCAGCTGAGTTCTGCAGAAAGGTAGTTCAAGGGCATTCCTGGCCATGCTCCTTGTAGTATACTGGTTAGTCATTGGGTGGAAACATTTTTTAGCACAGAGGATGTTAGGCCCATAAGTGCTTTCTTGGCTAGTAGACAGGTTTGAACCTTTATTCTACTGGGAAGGGGTAGACATTTGGTTAGTGAATAGACACTACAGCTGTGGGTGCACTTGTCAGCCTTCTAATACAAAGCGGCACGCTTTATTGAATATCGCTGTGACCCTGTTTAATACAGAGTCACAGGCAGCTACACAGATAGGTAATTCGTAGTCCACTAGGGGCAGGATGGCGCTAGAATCCATCAGTCGATTGGCTGCAGTAGGGAGACTGTTCTGATCTCTGAATGGAGCACCTAACCTTATATTTATAGTGGACACCAGATTGTTCATGTGGGGGTGAAGGATAGAGTGTCGTCCAGCACTACCCCAAGATATTTGAATGTCTCCACTTGATCCGGTATTAGACCTCTGTTATTGAGGATGACAATGGGGAGAGCTTTTTCATCATATGATTGCTGGTAAAAAAACATGTTTTTGTTTTGTAGTTAAGTACCAGTTTATTATCAGAGAATCATTTTTCCAAAGATTTAGAGTTTCCCTGGAGATTAAATGTGAGAATTCTAAGGTTAGTGATATTAGCATAGATGACAACTTCATCTGCACATGGGAGAATGTGAGCTAACATTCAGGCATCAGGAAATTGGTTAATAAAAATGCCAAAGTGGAGAAGCCCCAGAATAGAGCCCTGTGGTACACCTATGGAAATTCTCCAGTAGTCAGAGAAGGAGCCATCAACTTTCATCCTCTGTGTGCTCTAGGATATATAACTTTGGAACTAGGCCAATGAGACTCTAGACAGACCAAAACCAAAGAGCTTACTGTGTAGCAGATAATGGTTGACCAAATCAAAGGCTTTTGGTAGGTTAATGTAAATTGCTCCCACCATATTACCAGTATCAAGGGCCTCATATGTGTAGCTGGTGTATTCTAGCAGTGCTGTATTGGTGTTGTGGAGTTTCCTAAAACCATGCTGTTGGGCACATTATAGTTCATACTTTTCTAGGTATGTGTAGCTGGTCTGACACAACTCTCTCCAGGACCTTAGACAGTGGGAAGATGATTGAGATGGGTCTGTAATTGGCTATATTGGAACAATTGCCAGTTCTGAATATGGGTGTGACCAGTGCAGATTTCACCTTCTCTGGGAACTGGGCATACCTCAGCAAGAAGCTGAAGATTTTTGAGATGGGGAAGGAGAGTTCATCCAGGGCCAGGGAGAGTGACTACATGTCAAGTGTGTCCTCCCCTACTCTGGTTTTGCCAAGGACCTTTTTAATACACTTGAGAGTGTCTTTAACGGTTATGGTTAGTTGTTCAGATGGGGGGGAAGGCAGCTTGACGATGCATGTCTCAGGTGCCTCTGTATTTGGATTAGGCTTTCTGCTCTGGCAGTTGTCTGGAACTCTCTTGCTCCTCTCTCCTTCTCCACTTCATGACAAACCTGTATAGTGATAAGAGGCTACATACCAGACACACACATGGCCTGGGGCACCGACAGGGAGGGACAGCCGGGACAACTGTCCCGGGCCCAGTGGCTCAGGGGGGCATGGCCGTTCTCTGACTGATTATCAGTTTTTTCCTGGTGGCCGTCCAGTCCCATATGAAATCCATACGGGATGCCTGTCATGCTATATTTTGGGGTTGACTCCTATTAGAACTCAATGTCCCACTATTCCTCATGGTATGCAACTGCACATGCATGAAGGATAGTGACTTTCGGGTCAGGGCATCATGTCAGGGAGAGTGGGAAGCCTGGGATGAGTGTGCTATGCTTGTGCACCACTGCTGCAGCTGCTTCCATTGTCCACCCCCCTTCCCGTCTAGAGCGCCAGGCGTGTAGCAAGATTTTAAATTGTGGTGGTGTAGCAGAACTTAGTTGGAAGAAGGCCATGACTCTGAGTGATGTAGTGCTGCTGGTTTGAACTTTGACTGGTGCTGGAATTTAAGGAGAGGAGAAGAAAAAGCTGCCCTGGTGGGTGCCCCCCCCCGCTGGCCTGAGAGGAGAAAGACTGATATCGGGAGTCCTGACCGAGCTCACTGGCCCCCATGACTATCAAACACTTGGTCTCAGAGGGACAGAGCTACAGAAGCAGAGCAGAGCCAGGTGACTGGTCTGGAGAATAGAGAAGAGCAAGTGGCTGGCAGAAACATCATACAGCAGCAGCAGAATGAGTACGTGGTGCATTGGGGATGATACTCAGTGGGAAGGGCTGACCTTCTCCATTTTCTGTTCTGCAAACCCTTCTCCATTCATCATAGGCAGCTTTGTGGGAGGGGGTATAGAGACTAGGATGGAGCCTGAGGAGGACAGCCCAGAGGGCCTGGTTCACTGGCTGGCTGACTTTGGCCTGGAGGAGGAAGACTGGAGGATGGGGGTGTTTGGTCTGGAGCAGGACTCATAGGCTGAGCACCACAGGGGATGGAAGAGTGATGGGGGCACAATCCTAAAGGTGTGTCCCAAGCCCAGACATTTCTATTGGCACCCCTGCACATGTCTAGCCTTCCAGACCCTTACGTGGCATGTTAGTCATTGCCTAGTAGTAGTAGTACTGACTGGCCGTCTCCCTAACTGTCTGCAGTCTTAATGCAGACTTTCACATAGCAGTACTACACACACACACAGTCTCTTTCCACATGGCAGGCTGGCAGCTGTGGAACAATTACTTCAATCAATCAATCAATCAATCAATCAAAATCTTTATTTATCCAGGCGGGCACCATTGAGCAAAGCTCATTTGCAAGATGGACCTGGTCATACAAAAATCATAGTACAGTAACATGGTAAAACATAATGCAATATTATACAAAGAAGAAAAATATACATATGTACATCAACATTTGAGTGAGAGGGCCTTTACAACAGATAGGCTCATAACTGGGTACAGCCGGAATGTTCACTTAAAAGGAGAGAGAAAGGCAAGAAGAGGGATACCAGCTTAGGAAGAAATGACAGGGTTGAAATAGTTAACTGGCATACTTCAGGGAAGGGGGTGGAACTTGGCCATGGCTAAAGAGAGGCAGAGAAGCTGGTATTTTAGTAGAGAGAGAGAGAGAGAGAGAGGCAGAGGCACAGCGGAAGCACGATGGGCAGGAGGGAAACTGGAAAATAGGTGAGCAAGCGATGTGGGAAACATTTGCAGGATTCCTTCACTGAGTGGTCATAGAGCAACTTGAAAATATTCAGGCTAACAAGACAGCTCAGCTTCAAGTTTTTTTTGCATATTATTCCACAAGGAAGGCAATGAGAAACTTATGGCAGCTCTGCCGAAATTAGATTTGACCTTAGGTAATTACAAGGCAATTAGGGAATAGCTTCTTAGAGCATAGACACCTATCATACTCAGGGGAATACAATCAGAGAAGTATAGGGGGAGCTTGTTGGTAACTGCTCTGAAAGCCCATAGAGCAGCATTTCTATTTCTCCTATAATGAAGGGAAGTCCAGCCCACCGCAGTGTACAAGGAGCAATGGTGTGTGGAAAGTAGAAGACCCGTTATGAACCTCTTTGCTCTGTAGTATAGGGTATCCAACTTAGCCAGGGCAGAGGCAGTACAATGGCTATAGAAAAGGTCTGAGTAATCTACTAATGGAAGGAATGTGGCTTGAACCATCTGCTGCTTGGCATCCCTAATAAGGAAGTGGTTAATTCTATAGAATAGTCCTAGTCTTTGTCTTAGTTTCTTCTGTAGTTCTTTGAGATGTTCAGAGAAGGAGAGTTTGTGATTGAGTCATGCACCCAGATATTTGAATTTTGGCACATACTCTAGACTTTCTCAAAGTACTGTGGCAATCTGAGGGATAGCCCCAACACAAGCGGGGTTCACCACATAGGAGGAAGGGGAAAAGAGCATTGCTTTTGTTATTTTCGCATTGAGCAGAAGCTTTTTGCTTATGAGCTGGTATTGCAATAGGTTACATTTGATTTGAAGGTCTTCACAGAATTATTTGATAAGCATGCTTTTACCTCCTCTCACAGGAATGACAGAAACAGTCTCTTTCTCAAAAAAATGGTATTTTGACACAATCAGAAAATGCGCAGTTCAGTTTGTACTTGCAGGTTATAGAAATCTTGAAGTCACCTTTTTAGCTTATTTTATTTTATTTTAGTCTTTGGTAACCAGGTAAGGCCCACTAGGCACAAGTGCCTGTTTTCAGGGGCGACCTGGGAGCACTGGGTGGTTAAGTGACTTGCTCAGAGTCACACAATATGCAAGTGGAGGTTGTGAGACTCAAACTCAGGTCTGGTCTGCTGGATGTATCTAGCTCATTCACACCTTGTTCCTCTAACCTCTAGGCTACACTGCCAGCCAAATGAGCAGCTATGGAAGCCCAACACAAGCTTCCTCTGATGGCTTTGGCCAGTGGCACAAGCCTTCCTTACCTATGAGAAAAGTCTAAAGGATCTCAATATGTACACCATGGCAGAGAGGAGGGAAAGGAGGGAAATGATAGAGACTTATGAATATATCTCATGAGGGAAAATAACATACAGGAGGGGAGTATTTTTCAGAAGAAAAGATGATTGAGAACAAGGTGATGTGCAATGAAGTTGGAGGGGGTAAATTCAGGAGAGATGTGAGGAAGAACTTTTTCGCAGAAAGCAGTGGTGAATGCCTGGAACAGTGTTCCAGTGGAAGTGGTGTGGGCAAAAACAGTGATGGATTAATCAACGCATGGGGTAGGCATAAGGAAATCATAGTGGAAAGCAAAGGGGGGGCAAAAGAGATGGCGATCAAGTAGGGTCTGTGGTGACATTTTCAGCAGGGAACAAATGGGCAGACTAGGTGGGCCAAGCAGTCCTTATCTTCCATCAGATTCTAAGTTTCTGTGTTTCTATGAGTGCTTACTGCCAACTAACTAGTTCTAGAACTGCCTTCAGACTTTCTCTGGGTAAGGGCAGCTTCTGAGTGGTGTAAAGTGCTGTCAGTCACCTGAATTAGTATGTGGAATGTGCACTCAATGCCATATTGGTGGAGTGAATGGGTGCCAGCAAGCAGCACAATCACTCTTCCATAAGCTCCCTGGTGTTACATGTTGAGATCCTTGACCTCGGATTGGCTAGTGACAAGCTCAAGGGTAAGCAAGATGGTGGCTTCCATAATAACTGGGAGCACTGGCTCCAAGTGTGGGCACGAGGTCCACTGTGCATTCAGGAAGCACTATGGGGAACCAGGCAACATAACCACATTTTGTGCCTGGTGAATGAAAGGGTATAATGCTCCCAGGTAGAGATGCAGTGAAATGTTATTTTACCAGCAAAACAAAATTCTGGCAAAATCATCAGTTTCACCCAATGAAACATTTTGCATAATTATGTCCTTTCGGCTAGATTTCGCCTTGAATTTTGCCTTGCTCTTCTATGAGGCAAAATTAGGCAAAATTGGACTTTTCTCTCTGCTAGTGGTCACTTGGTTGAGTCTAAACAGGCAGGAAGGTAATGGTTCATTTCCTGTGCTACATGTCCAAGCAGGCAGCACCTAGATTTGGAGTCAGAGCCTACCTCACGGACCACAGAATGAAGATTCTGCCATGGTTTATCAAGGATTACAGGCCTAATCTTGGTGCTGCCACTGACGAACATGACCAGAAGTTCAGAAATGTTTCCCAAAAAATGTTCAAGTAAATAGAGACCAAAATCTGGTGTCAGTCATGTTGTTATATGGTTCACCTCCACAACCAGGGCCAAAATCTGCTGTTTTCTGCACAGTTTCAAATGGTTTTCAGGCTTAATCTTGGTGGTGCCACTGCCTAACAACCCCACAAGTCCAGAAATGTTTCCAAAAAATGGTACAGTAAAATCAGATGGAAATCAGGTCTCGGTCATTCTGTTAAATGTTGCACGCCTTCCACCCAGACCAAAACATGGTTTTGGACAACTGTTTACCAATGGCTTCAGGCTTAATATTGGTATTGTCACTGCCTAACATGGCCCAGAAGTCCAGAAATGTTTCCCAAAAAATGTTACAGTAAATTCAGACTGAAATCAGGTTTCAGTCATGCAGTTAAATGGTTCACATCCACCACCAGGACCCAAGTATGCTGTTTTCTGCACCATTTCAAATGTAAAAAGATATAATAAGTAGCACACCAACAAAAGTATTAAAAAAAAATTACAGAAACACATTCACAACTTGAGAGAAATCTGTCAAATATTACGAACTAGCCTGCTAAGTTTTCACATACACACACACACACACACACACACACACACACACATACCAACCACAGTCGACCCTCCAACACTCAACTCCCTGACAGACACAGAGAAAGCTGAAAGTACTACCTACATTTAACTAAGTATTATCCGAAGATACTAAAACAAAAAAATGTTCACTAGCACCATTAGGAACTAAATTGAGATTTGGGGAGCAATTAACTCTAATAAATCACAAATAAAGAGGTTTTTGAAGGGTTTATTGGCTATGATGCCTCCACACTAAATTGTTCTCTGACTCTGCAGACAATATACTGTGCAGGAAACAGTCTGCACGTGATATTTCAGCTATCTACCCACAATGCATTGCAATTTTGCAGGTGAAATTGAAAAACATTGGCAAAATTTTGCATTATGCGAAAGCACCATCAGAGGTGAAATTATATTTCACCCAGGTAAAAAATTTTGCTTAATGCGAAAATTACACAAGATATTTTGCTAGGTGTAATTTTCCAATTTCACACCTCTCCCAGGTTGCCAGCTCCCTTACTTTTCAAGAACATTAAATTTATCAGTAATTGTCACTAAAGTTGCACAAATTGTTTCTCCAGCTTAAGTCCATTTATCTTCTGGCCCTACCTCAGCAATTGGGATCACCACCACAGCTATACCTTTTCTCCTACTGGGAGAGACAGCGAGCAAGTGGCTGCCTTCACAGTTAACACCAATGCTGATCCTTGATTGGCTGGACAGGCATGCTTGAATGCCAGGAAGCCAGACCACTCCCTCCACAGGAGCCAAACACCTCACCAGCCTGCCTAAAAGTAGTATACTTAAGCAATGAGACATGACAGGGAATAGGATGTTGAGGGATTTACCCACGTCTTGTGTAGTTTGCACAAGGCACAGCCATGTGACTTACTCACATGAGACATGGGTAATCCCAAATTACCCACATTCTGAGTGCCTATTTTCAGTTGTAACATGCTAAGTAATACAACCGAAAATAAAACAAATGATTGGTACAAACACACCATGTGACTGAAATTCAGCGGGAATAAATTCATGATTAATGCCCACTGTGGTAGAACCACTAAAATCTTTAAAATACCATGGAACACATAATACCGTCTGCTCCTGCAATACCAATTGAATACACATTAATATGGCCACTAGACACTGTATAAAAGTGTTAGGAATTAACCACCCTCCCACTCACCTGGTTGAAATTCTAATTTCTCTGCAGAATATCCCAGTTTCTGATTAGTACTTGAGTCAGCTATACATTAAAGATTGATGTGTGTGTGTGTGTGTGTTTGTAGTAACATTTATTGGATCTGATGTACAGTAAGAGTTGTCTTATGTACAAGCATCTCATTCGGTGCCCAGTAGAACAAGAAAATATGCTAGTGAAGGAAGACATCTCAGCATTAAAAAAAAGGTTGTCACATTGCACAGGGGAGCCTATGAAAATCCTGATTCACTTTGCTAACTCTACTTTATACATACCACTGCTTTGTGTGGGTATCGGCATAGTCAGTTGTTGTTTCATTGTTTTTAACCTGTTGCAATTGTGCAAATGAAAAGTGTTTTGGTGCTGGGAGTGGCGAGGTCAAGGAAAACTGGGAAAGAGAGCTCCTTGTAGTGTCACATAATGACAAACCTCATGCTTGCACTACAACTCTCGCATGCAAGCAATGCTGTGTTTTGGGGGGGTTGACAAAAAATAAAGGTTTTTTGATGTTTGAAAGCATCTAGTAAATGTACTTAATGTGGAACCTTCAGATGTTCAGTCAGACATTACTTACAAGTGCTTAAAAAATTATTCTGTTCTGAATTTGATCACGTTTTGTATAAAAAGTAATCAGTATGCAAATTAGTCATCTCAGCATCCCACGATGCCTAGCAAACAGTAAAAATAGATCATTTGCAAGCACAAAATAAATGCTTAACTCACATTTTTCACAGATTTAAATATGCTATTGTCATTTTCATACAGTTGTCTGAACCAAATAATATTGTTGTATTCTTCAACAAATACAAACCGCCATATAAATAAAATATGGTTGCTGGAAAAAACTTTATTTGTAGTCGTGTTTCATTAAACAACTATAGATATATGAAAAGGTCAGTATGTTTTCCTCATAATCTATTTTTCCATGCTTGCCATGTTACAAACACATTAAGACACTCGAAAGGAGGTTTCTACTAGGGAATTAATGTATGGTTGGGTGGTTGGAGCACTTGGCCTTCGGCCTCAGGCACCAACCCCCTCCACACACACACGCAACCATGCATTAATTCGCTAGAAGAATCCTCCTTTCTCATGGCTTAGTGATTACTTATACAATGGACCCATGTGTAGTATAAATTAAAATATGTATTTTATCAGATTATGGTAGCTAGAAGTAATGTTACCAAAATGATTTATGGCCTGCAGCATGGATCTATGAGGATTGACTCTGGGCACACAACATGTACTCACTGGAGACCAGAAGGGAGGGACAGATAGAAACCATCAAGTTCCAGAAAGGAATGAACATAGTAAATTGTAAAGAGTTTTTCAACAGGAGCATGGAATCTTGAACACGGGGACATGAATGGAAGCTGGCAGGAGGGAGAGTCAGGAGGAACTTGGGGAAGCCCTATTTTACAGAGACAGTGATTGAGCTGTGGGACAGCCTGCCGGCTGAGGTGATGGGTGTCAGAACCATTAATGGCTTCAAACACAGCTGGGACAGGGTTAAGGGCTTAATTGTGACTGTGGCGGAGGGGGTAGCAGTAAGGCAAGAAATATGGGTGGGGGTAGCATGAGCAAAAACTCCATATAAACACTTGGTCTTGGGGTACATTATGGTTTACAAGTAGGCTTGATGGATTAAGGGTCTTTGTCTGCAATCCTTTTCTAGCTCTCTGTGTTTCTATGTGATCAGCTTTGCAGTATTGTGTAAGTTACTTTTTCTATTACTTTTGGAAACTAGTTTCAGAAAGCTCTGTGCTGTCACTAGCAAGGATGGAGAAGTACTAGAAAAAGTAATACACCTTAAAGTTACAGCTACGTATTTCTTTTTATAGAAAAGTAATACGTAACTGTAACTGATTACATTTGTTTGAAAGTAACTAGTAACTGACCTATTACTTTCACATAAACGTAATCTGTTATAGTTACTTATTACTTTTGTATTGTTTTTGTATAAAAAGCCGTAACTGTAACTGTAAGGTGCATTACTTTTTCTTGCTAGTGACTGCACAGAGCTTCCTGGAACAAGTTTCCCAAAGTGATAGAAAGTAATAGAAAAAGTAACTTACCCAACACCGTCAGCTTGCAAGATGTTTTATGACCATTACATAATAAATATTTTAGAATAAATTCCTAAACACATGAGGCAATGTTTTCTCCACTGTTTTTTGGCCCAGTTAATTGACAGGTCTGAAGCAAAGTGTTGCTGCTGTACCTCTCAAACCTTAGACACAGCACTGGCCTGCTTGATACGGAGGGTCAGGTTTGTTGAGGCCTGGTAAATTACATCACCAGCATGCTTTTGCCCTACAGTTCTTCCAGCCACTTGCACCAGGCCACTTCTCAAGTTTTCCCAGATTTCTGCCTGGCAAGCTACTGTACTGTTATCTACTTGTATCTTGTGGAGGTGGTGTTATGCAAATTATTACTCTGCCATGACATACCTGACGTCCAATTTGTAGGATCAATGTCTTGAAAGGTGTTCACTTGGGCTTTTCAGATGCAGTGCCAACATTTCAGGAAACTGACAGGCCGGAAAAGTATGCCTGCTTAATGTAAAGCAGTGGTGCAATCAAGGGATCCTTCTCTTTCCCTTTTGTTGAAGAGATCAACACATTCTTCTTGTGTCTGCAGGTGTTTGCTCTTCAGTTCAGGGAGCATGATACATTGCTGTCAGCTGCAACACTACAATGCTTTTATCAGTGCTCCTTTGATTTACTGTTTTTCCCCATAGAAGAAAAGAAACCACTGATTTATTAAACATTGTTTACTTGGGAGTAGCAGCCTGGCATGAAGACTATTGTCTTACAGTATTTAGAAATAATAAAGCACTCAAACAACTAGGTCAAACAGAAAGCTTTGTTCTGTCCTGTTTTTTAAAGTGAGTATATGTAGTACATCTAATACGTTGACAACATTGTTTTGGAAAGCTGCAGAATGTGTTAAAATAGTGTAAACAGTCCCATTTGAAGTGTTACAGCAGTTTGCAATGTGTCAGTGTGACTCAGTAGTAAGCTGTGTCTTGGTTGGAAGTTATCCTTTAAAGTCCCACACCAGGACATGGAGTCATACTCTAATAGCTGCCCCTTCAGTGTAGTACTAGTGGGTGCTGTAATTCCTGGGTATGCTGCCCCTTGGATAAGATGTTGTAAGCAGAGTGGTCTAGTGGTTAGAGCACTGCTTAGGGAACTAGGAAGCCCAGGTTCAAATCCCATCAGAAACATAATAAGCCCCTTTTACATGGAGTCCTATTCAATAGTGCTGCTGTTTCCAACCACTTGCTCCATTTCGTCTGCACCGTCGATGTTTCCTCACACACACAGCAGCCCTGCAGTGGCATCGTGGCTCTTCCAGCATTTTTGCTGTCTTTCTGCCTGGCCCAGAGCCCGAGACTTGCCTGTTGGGCTCCATCGGTGTGAGCACTGTGCTTGGATTACACAGCAGCACTAGGCAGCATAAAACAGGAAAATGCAATGCAACAGTGAACCCAGGAAAGCAGGATACACCAAGCCAGCAAACGCTCCTCTCAGATGCAGTGCACCTTGCCTGTAGATAACAACAAAGGTAACATTCCAGTTGGTCTGCACTGCTTGTTGCAGTGCAGAGCCCATTGTGTAAAGAGGGCTAGAGACTGACTATGTGACTTTGAGCAAGTCACTCAGCCTTCTAATATTTCTGTCCACACAGCTGTAAAATGGGTAGGCGCAGGACCACACTGAAACTTAAATGTTTTATTCCCGGGGAAGGGGGCGGCAATCTTGTGTAAATAACAAAAGCAGAGGTCATTCCTTCTCAGCTCTAGTGCTGCCCTTGTAAGTGTCCAGGCAGAAGTTGAAGAAACTATGGCACTTTTCCTAGTCTGGCCAACATTCCCTTTTCCAGGGAAAACCTTTCAGGTAATTATTCATGGCTGTTTGTGGATGATGATGAGAAGAATGACTACCACTACTTGTCTACAGACTAGGGCATGCACTATCAGACTCACTATCTGTAACATTATTTGTGTATGAGAAGCACTATATAAATGCATATTATTATTCTTATACTGTGAACAAAAAAACATGTTAATATAGTGTATAACCTTTTTTATCTGTTCTGTTTCATCCTTAGGTGAGATGGGTTGTTTTTGCAGTTTTGTAAAGCCTGGGGCCCCAATTTTCAATGAGTGGGCAGACCAATGCACAAAACAGAGTTTGTGCATCCCAATAATGTGTAGGGATCAGCTGAGATATTTTCAGCCTAATCACAGCCAAATAGCGCAACCATAAAATGGCTGAGAATACTGGCAACAGCTCACAGCGGGGACAGCATGCAGCTAAAGTGCAGAGATCACTGATATAACACAATACCAGAAGGCCCCAGTACACAATACTCTGGCGTGCAGCTCAGCACACCCTGCTGAAACTGCTATAGTGCCCAGCAGGCCCCAGTGCACAAAACCAAGGAGTGCAGTGCTGCACATAGCACAGAAAATGCCTTGGTACCAATTAGTCCCCAGCCCACTGCAAACCACAGTGCAGTGCAGGCATGGAAGGTAACAGAGTGCCCAGCAGGATCCAACTCATAGCAAACCACAGAGCGGCATAGACATGGGCGATTACATTGCACTCAGCAGCCCACAGTGCAGCACAAGCATGAGCAAAAACATGGCACCCAGCAGTGCACAACAGAGCACTACACATCAGTATGGAAGGGACAGCTACAGCCTGGATAAACTAAGATATCTACACACAACACACAGGCAAGTCATGCCGGGTTCTTGTGGTCCCCCATTCAAGGGCTTCATTCCCCTCAGCTTAGCTGGCTGCAGGCTGTGCTGGTGTAGCCACAGTGCCATTGGCAGCACAGAGGTGGTCTAGTCTGCACATGAAGCGCTCCCTGGCATGAGCCATCCTGGACCTACAGGCCTTCAGGAGCAGCACCATACTCCATAGGAGCTGCTGGGATGACTGCTGTGCCAAAATGTCTCAGCCATGGTTTCCAGGTGCAGAACCTTTGGAACAAAGAGACAGCATGTCAAGAACAAGAATACAATAGCCAGACCCCATTACACACAGCCCCCAAATCATGCAGGGCACACATGATGGACTATTGGTCTTTTCTGTGGTCATTGTCTATGTTTCTATGTTTGGCCATGCTGCACAGTGTCCACACAGACAAGTGTACATGCATGCCAGGTGTGTGATGATACAACCACAGGACCACATACTGCTGTGTACCCATTGTGACAGTGTACAGGGGTCCAAACATTTACCCAGCCAGGGTGATCAAATGGCACACTGAAGCACCCCTACCATGGACCACCATGGAACACACACATGGCACATATGAGGCACATGGCACACACAGCAATGCATGTGAGAAATGCAGACAGGCACGGATGTGTACATGCATGCAATTATATTGGATAGCAGGAAACCCCACAATGTGACACCCATAACGTGACACACACATGCTGTATATAGGCAGGGCCTAACAGAAATTGGAGGCACAGAATGACAATGATCAGCTAAAGTACTATGGTGCAGATTATGTGATGGTGAACACCATGTGGCAATACCTGGTACACAGCAGCCAACAGTCGCTGCATAGATACCGTGGGACACACAATAAACCACATAACAGGCAACAGGCAGTCTTAGCACTGCACTGGTGGGGTGTTACCATGCAATGCAGCACTAGCAGCAGAACCCAACTGTATGCAGGCATACACACTGTGGACTGCGTAGCAGAATAAGTCCACACACTCTGTGGACTGTATAGTAGAATACTGTCCACAGTTTGTGTGGACTTGTGGACCATATTCTCCTATACAGCCCACACACTGTGTGTTATATAGCAGAATACATGACTGCACAGCAAACACCAGAGGACAGCAACAGCTTAGTCACTGTGTACTAACAACATACAACATGGGACAGCCAAACAAATGTAACACTACAGCAAGGTACTCTCCAAATCAACCTGTGAGACAGACTTAGGTATCATGATTAATAATAAATTAACATCATCTGACCACTGTATTAAAGTCTATAAACAGGCAAATGGACTATTAAATAGGGTTAGGAGGACATTTGTGTCTAGAAATGAACAATGTCTTATTCCACTATTTAGGAGCTACATTAGACCTCTTCTGGATTATGGTACACCATTTTGGAACCCATATCTGAAGGGGGGCATAGCCATGTTGGAGAGGGTCCAGAGAAGAGCCACTAAAATAGTCTCTAAACTATAAAAACTGATTATGTAAGTAGATTAAAAAAACAGATTTATTCCCACTACAATTGAGAAGAAATAGGGGTGATTTACTTCTCTTGCACAAACGTTTAAATGACAGAAATATGATGGATCTATTGGACTTAAAACTAACTGATAGACGTGTCGCAGGAAGATCTCTTAACACAATGTTAGATGTAATGTGAGCAATTACATCCAAAAGAGATCATTTCTATAGTATCAGAGTGGCTAAACTCTGGAACAGACTTCTACAAAAATTAACAGAAATAGATAACTTTAATTACTTTAAAATAAAATTCGATGAATGGCTCGTCAACTACATTAGTTGGGAATAAATGTCCCGTAAATTGCAGAGTACAATCTCGATGGGCATTTGGCCTCTTTTGTCCTGCAAAGCCTGAGTAACCTAAGTAACTATGATGTACACATGTTCAGAATGCAGCACAAACAAAAATGGCCAGATGTCATGGCTAGGACAGAGGGAAATGCAATAGTGGATTACAGTGCAATCCAACACACAGGATGGTATGGAGGGTGTGCACATATGTGACCACTGCAGGCACCACTGGATGGATGACCAAGTCTTGCTGACAGCTGTACCACCATCATGTCATGCCCATGGACACTGCATGGGTAATACACATACAGCGGGCAATGGGCATTTCAGCTACACCCCCCCCCCCACAGTCTGGGCAGCATTAGTGTGGACAATGCAACACATTCTGTGGGTATGATTTCCACTAAAATGCAATTGATGAGCATACTGTACCCTGCAGCACAGTGCTACATCTGACAGATAGGTGTGCATGTGTATAGGCAGGAATCACAACACAGCACCAAATACCAACTGCAACTATATCCATGTCCTAACTGAATATAGCAGCATGTACATTGTCACATCCTGTACACTGATGGAATGCAGCTGTACCATGAAGGCCATTACTGTACAGCTCAATGCACATACGTTTGGCACAAAAGTGGACAACAAGAGTGTACATATGGAAGCCAGCCCGGTGGTGCTGAGGGTTGAGGCACTGGATGCCACACCTCGTGCCACACTGGTGATCTGCGTTCAGGAATGAGCACGAGGTGCTGGAGGTTGACAGGGAAGAGAGGATTGAGCATCTGTAGATTGCTCTCCTCTCTCTGGGGAGGGATCCAGGACTGCCTGGTGCAACAGCGACCCCCGGTGGAAGCCGAAGGAGCGTGTGCACATCTGGGCACTAAGTAGTAGGGCAGAGTTGCAGTAGATGCATGAGGCATCATTGAATGACCGAGCTCTGGGGGTGGTGGGGTTCAGGGGTAAACAAGAAAATCCCCTACCTTCAGGGAGGCAACGGAACCTTCAGTGGCCTTGGCCCACATGCTCAGTGTCGGACATCTACCCCAACTACACCCTTGGGGATTTCAGGCCTCTCCAAGGAGGCAGGAGAGCCAGAATCCTGAACCCGATACAGTTGTCAGGTGAAAACGGTTCAGGCGGGAGGCTAGGTGCACAGCGCCGAGTGTGGATTCCCAAGAGATGCCCCAATAAGGTAGGAACAAAAAATAGATTCTACCAAAAAAAGGAAAAGAAACAGTGTACATATGTATGTACAGTGGCCATGGTAGCATACTCACAAGAAGACATGCACAACATACTCACTGGAATGAGTGTGCCTCCCATGTATCTGCCCATCATGGCAGTACTGCTGACTAGTTGACTCTCGGCTACCTCTGGACTGGGATCTGCCAGTATCACGTAATATGGGTGAATGAAATTGAGCAACTCACAATTGAGTGAGTCCATTTGCACGCCTGATGGAATAGCTACTGTGCAGGAATAGCTCGGGGGGGGGGAATAGCAAGACCGCAGTGATGCAATAGGTGAATGATGGGGGAGGGTACAGTCATATGGGTTAAGTAACACAATGCAGCCTGCTGCTGCTGAGCTGGTTGCCTGGAGTAATGGATCTGAGCTCCGCTTGGAGTAACCATGGTACTGGGTTCAGGAATGCATGCAGATATATGTTCCTGTTCACTATTATGGTTGTTAGAAAAAATATTTTAGCCGCAGGACACCCTTCTCCTGTGTATTCTCCTTTTTCCAGTGTCTGTCCCCCCACAGAGTTGATTATAATAATATGGGGGGTGCAGGTGGGGGGGTGCATGGGGGCTTGCCCCCCACAATGGGAGGTGGGGAGATATCCCTTCTTATTAAAATATAGTGTTTGTTGTCCCCGGTTTATATTGTGCAGTGTCATCACTGACTTGCGGTTTGCTGTGGTGGATGTATCACCAATTTTGGCTTTGGCAATATGTGCTTGCTATTATGTGAGTCACCATTACATCTTCACCTTTATGACGTGGAACTGGACAGTATGCCACCCTTACGGTGACACCAACACAGCAAAATACACACCTGTCGGCAACATCGACACTTTGTTAATAGGTTGCTGTTGGTGTGCCCAAAACAGGGGCATGCTGTCTCCCGGTCTTGCACCCTTGCCCCGAATCAACTCCAGCTGGGTTGAGAATCCTAAAGATGGGGGTGGGGGTTGGGGCATAAAAACAGGACTGGGAGACACACAGGAATCATGTCGACCACGACTTGTGGTCGACATGATTCCTGTCAGCGAGATTCCGGTCGACATAAAGGATGTGGAACCGGCATGGTAGAGCCAAACTGGACCTGTCCTACTGGAGTTTCTCCCTGTCCCTGCTGTGTTGGGCCTATCTGTTCTCTCTCCTATTCCTGTCCTGACCCTGGGCCTCTTGTCTAGTCTGCCTGGTTCCTGCATCTGTAGACTGGGTAAAAAGACAGCTGTAAGCAGAACACAGGGCAGCACATGAATGGTAGAACAGTATATAGGCCCACTAATGCAGGGCACAATGCCCCCACATGTAATGGTGATGATGTGGCCAGAGCTGCACTGTGGCAATATGTTGTATGTGAATGATAGGTGTCATATGTGAGACCCATGATCTATGTATGGTGCCTCTTGCTATATATGCAGCTATGTCTGCTGTCACGGACATATTCATATGTATAGTACACTATATGTGAAGTTGGTGAACAGCACAGGCTGAACTGAATGTATGCTGGATGCAGCATAATGATGTATTACACCCACTATGTGCACTCTTGATGCTGTGTGTGTCAAGTATGATGCAACACACAGCAAGTGCAGCACTAGGAGGTTAATGGCTTATAAGACGCATACACAGATGTATCAGTGCTCTGTGCAGGACTGCACCACATGTACATGTGTCCAATGTGCAGGCCACTAACACGCCTGATGCTGGCCCACAACATGATCGTGTTATGGACATCACAGCTGCCTGACTGGTTGGCATCTGTGCCACGTGAGACTACTACCAATGGATAACAACATGTCACACATAACAGGACACAGCACAGTGACATATACAGTACATGCAGTTGGTAAACATTCCTGACCATCTGACTGACCCAGCCTATCATCATTACAATCACTAACAATGTCAGCAGGACCCTGTAATATAAACATAGGCACAACTACACAACGCTGTAGTGATAGACATTTCCTTCCCTGTGTACCCTTGATACACACATATCCACCAATGTAACACCTAAATTACCACCTATACTGCACATATACTGCCCTGAGCAGCTGCCATTGTCATCATTACACCCAGTACTATCTGTACATGCAAACTAGGGGCACCTTTGTTACAGACCCCCGCAAGTGTACCCCAACCGAAACAGTGACTCACCATAGTGCAGGTGACATGTGTGCACACCTATGGTACAGACCTACATGCCCATGATGTGTACATGCCCGTACTCTACATGTGCCTGCTATGCACCAATAGCCCTCTCACCAGCATACTCACATACACCAGAGCATGCGTGGACATGTAACCCATGCACACATGCTCAGCTGGTGATACAGTCCCCCCTGCAATGTGTGCATTACATGGTGCACATACCACACAAACAGCATGCACAGTGACATGCATATTACCACTGTTGTATCTAACACATGTAAAGTTTTGGACAGACACCTACTGTTCCATCATGCATGGCCTCCCCTACTGCAAAATGCTTGTGCAGCTGCTCCAGCTGTGCCTACTCCCTGTGGTTGCACTGTACCCAAGAGTGAGTGACACCAGTCTTCCAGGTCAGACTTTAATCACCTCACTCCCACACACAGTGGGTATGGGCTAGCATCGGAGGGAGAGGATGATGGACAAAAAAAGACCCTGGCCTGAACAAGGGTGACCAGCTGGAGCAGCTCCACATCTGTATACTGGTGTCCCTGCTTGCACACTGTCCTTCTGCTACTTGATGCTATTACTGTGATACATCTAACTGAATCCAGATTGGTTCTGTCACTCCCTGCTAAATCCAATAAGGAGTGATGCTGCAGGATCTGTGTGCATTTTAGCAGTGTGCAGTGTTATCGCAGTGCTATCTTTGGTACTGTTTGTGCTGTACATATAACACATTTTGTTCAGTACTAAGCTGCCATCAACATGGGAGGTGTGTCCACATGTGCATGTTGTATGTACTGACTGTGGTCAACTGTGCAGCACTAACAGGAAGGGTTAGTACCCTGGAGGAACAATAGGTTCCAGGGCTTATAGGGAACTCTGGCAGACTGGATGGAACACTGTTCTTTTTCTGCTGTCATGATCTATGTTTCTATGTTTAATAGTACTTGCACAGGAGCTGGTCCAGTGACGTAGAGGGCTGAGGCATCCATGCCTTACCTTCTGCAATGCCAGTGACCCATGTTCACAGTGCAAGTAGGCCATGAGGGGCCAGCCAGAGAGGGAGCAGATAGAAAATCCAGAAGATCGCTCTCATCACCCGGGAAGAGGGGTGGAACTCAGGGGTCTGTGTTTCCCTGACACCTAGCAGTGGCTTGGTGTCAGTATGCTGGGAGCCCAGACGCAATAAGGGAGAGGTGGAGCCACCTGCCGACATGCTGTTAGTGGAAGCACACACAGCTTGGTCATTGCCGACATTGCACGCTTCACCTGGGGACCAATCAAAAAATAAGGAGGAAATTCAGGCACTGGGCATGTCAGATGAAGACTGACCACCTCCTTGGGCTCCCAGAAACTGGATCCTTACAGCGGATCAGTGATACCCCCTGCCATGGAGGGTAAACCATAGGGAAAGTAAGGGAGAAATCTAGCAGTGGTGGGGTCGGCGTTGGAGGGGGGTCTGGTAGGAACGTGGGCTGCCTGGGGCCATAGGGGAGAAAAGAAATTAGTGCAAAAAAGAAATAGTGCTTGCCCAGGAGTATAGATGTCCATTGCACAGCACAACTGCACTGTGCAAGACAGACTCTGATGACATGTAGTGCAGCATGCACAAATGGTGTGTTCAGTCTCTGGCTAGGGTGGCCCTATTACAATATCATGCTGTGCACTGTGAGCCATTATGATTGGATGTATGCAGATCCTCTAATTATGCAATGAATGTGCAAGTGCATCATCATCATCATCATCTCATGAATTGTCATTATAGTACAGTTTACATATGATTATCACAGTGGGCATGAAAGGGAGCAGTGCTGCATCACTATTATCCTCAGGATCCTGCTGGTACTGAAATGGAGTCAGGTACAGGAAACCCATGTTTGCTGCATCTTTGCAATGGCTTGTAACAGGCCTTTTAGCCCAGGCTGCATCTACAGTATCTGGCTCATACAGGTGTGTGCACATGTAGACCAGGGTCAGAAACTGGTGCTTGCAAGTGCCAGAGAAGTTAGTCATGGGGGGAGGGGGTAGCATTGACCATGTGACAAGTGCATTGCCATGTGCAGTGCAATGCAGTATCACCAGATAAACTGTCTGAAGGCCTCTCTAGCATTGCATCCAGTCCAGTGTTCCAGTGGGCTGACCTGCCTCTGTGTGTGCCATGCTGGGCACATGAGATTAGTGTCTGCCAACAGAGTAATGCTGTTGCTGAGTTGGGGATGCAAGAAGGGCAGGGGCATACTATTGTGATGGTGACATTGGTTCTCAAGGGGGAGGTACAATGTATGGCGGTGTGGTGCCAGGAGGTATGTGATTGTGTTCAACATGTAACAATGCCCTGGAGTTGCAGTCTGTAGGAGGGGTCTGCATAGACCACACAGGTTACAGTGATACTGATTTACTGTTGTTACATGCCATAGATACAGGACATTGATGGTAGACTGACTCAGGTGACTAACGTTTACCCAAGCTAAGCTGGATGTGCTCAGCTGAGAGTATATGGCCAAGGAAGAGGTACTAGCATGGGGTAAAGGGAGTGCTGTAGAACAGGAGAAGGTCCCAGTGGAGGTGGCAGTTGCAGCTAATACTGAGGGGAGAATGGAACACTGTGACAGAGTGCAAGGAGAGGATGAGTCGTGTGTCTACATGAAGGGGAGACTTGATGCAGTGCACTGCAGCATGACTACCATAGGTGGCAGGCTTGAAACAGTGGAGCCCTTCACACCCATGGAGGATCTGATAACTTTCACCATGAGATGTGCAGCCAATGAGGGTGTGCCTGAGGCTGAAAAGACAGGTATGCTTGGACATGAGTGATCATACATTACCACATTCTGTTTGCAGCATTAGGTTATATGGTAGTGTGTTCTATCGTATTGTGTATTATACGTTGTTGTTTTTTTTATTCCTGGTTGAGTTCCATGTTTGGGTGGCTGTGTGTTGGATGTGATTCTGTCTGGGCTGTGTGCAGTGCAAGTGTGGTACTGGTCACAGTACAAATGTGTCTATTACCTCTGTGATACCGCCTTGCGATACTGCACATGTATGTCTTTCATAGCTGTGTCAAAGGTAACAAATTGGACACCATATGCATTGTGCAACCCTTGGACAGTGCTGCATGGCCTTGAATTAATGTGTTACTTATTTTGTATTGTTTTGCCTTTGTTGGCAGGTGCTTCAAAGGAAAAGGGGGAAGCCAGCTGGGCTCTTCAGGCCTGGGTCATGGAGGGCAGCTGTGTGTGAGACAGGAAAGCAGTGCAGCTGTGGCAGTGCACCCAGAGATAATGCTGCACTTCTCTGAAGACTGGGACTATGCCCTGCATGATGTCCTACTGTCACGGAAGGATGAGAATGAGAACAGTCAGGAGATCTATGTGTCCAAATTGAACAGGCCTGCACCACACAATATGGCCAGGATAGAGGATGTTCCCAAATGCAGGAAGGCAGTGGTAGCAGAACATCCATGCATCCATGCCAGCCCAGTTCCCCACCCCATGAGCCTTGGCACAGGGCATGGCTACAGGGGCCTGGCCATGGGAAGCCAAAAAGCCACATCCCCAGTATGCCTCACCAACATGATAATTGGCAGCTTTGGCCTAATGGCCACAGCATTGGTCATAATCTTTAAAGGAGCAACAGAGTGCTCCAACCATGGAGGACTGGTGCATCCTGGTGTGAACTATGGAAGTACAGTACGTTTTCACCATACAACTGCACTGATTCCATTCCCTAATCTGCTGCCAAGGGTACACAAGGATACACAGCTGTCCTGAGGCATTGGTAGCGGGAGGCCACTGCCACACAAAGGCATGGTGAGCTAATGAAGGCTATCAATCAGGGGGAATCTCTAGTGGCAGACAGAGTTCAGGTGATGACTGACACCATCATGGAGGTTTCACAAGTAACCCTGGTAGCCAGTCAGACATCCCTATATATGCCTGTGGCCATGGTTATCTCCAAGAGGGTGGGGACACTATGTGCTGGATGCACACCAGGCACAGGTGGCTCAACAATGCTGCACACGCCAGGAATGTCAGGCAATGGCCTGCTTTTGATATTCTTTAGCCAGACACCATGCGACAGGAGTAGGGGTCAAAAACCCCGCCTGCTTCACTGCTTGTGAGCAGTCGCCTTTGTCCTCCAAAGTTAGTGTTGTTTGTCTGGTACCAGATGGCCCTGGTTACATAGTTACATAGTATTTGTCGGCAGATAAAGACCCTCGGGTCCATCCACTCTGCCCTATAATAAAAAAAAAAGTTTAGTCCCTCATCCTTCACAGAAGATCCTGCTTAATCTGCTTCTTTTCTTCCCTCCCTTCCTATTTCTAAGACCACCCTGAGCCTGTCCCATGCAGGTTTGAATCCCCCAACAGTGCTTGAACCCACCACCTCTACCAAGCCTCTAACCTAGGTAGCCTGTTCCAAGCATTGACCACTCTTTCCATGAAGAAGTACTTCCTGGCATTTCCTCTGAGTCTCCACCCCCACCAACCTCATATCATGTTCTCTCATCCTAGAGTATGTTATTTTCTGAAGAAGGCTTCCCTCCTATACCTTATTTATGCCTCTGAGGTATTTGCAAGTCTCTATCATGTAAACCCCTCTCTCTTCTGTCCTCCAGAGAGTACATATTCAATTCTTTCAGTCTTTCCTCATAGCTTTTCTGCTGCATTCCCCTCACCAGCTCGGTTGCCCTCCTTTGTACTGACTCGACCTGATCAATGTCTGTCCTCAGATGTAGCTGCCAGTACTTGATGCTGTACTCCAGGTGGGGTCTCATCAGTGACCTATACATGGAGAGCACCACCTCCCTCTTCCTGCTTGTTATACCTCTGCCTTATGTAGCCATGATTCTACTAACTTTTCCCACTGCCTTGTCACATTGACTTGCCATGTTGAGGTATTCTGTTATGATTGCCCCCTGATCTATTTTTTGTTTTGTGAGTGCCACTTCTCTCTCCCCAGCTGATACTTCACTTTTGGGTTCTTGTGTCCTATGTGCATTGTCTTGCACTTTTTAGCACTGAAGCCTAGCTGCCATACCCTTGATAAATCTTCCAATTTTTTTAAGTCCTTTCTAATTTTGTCTCCACCTCCCCTGGCGTGTCCACTTTGTTGCAGATTTTTGTGTCGTCTGTGAACAGACACACCTTCCCTTCCAGTTCCTCTGTGATGTCACTAATGAAGATATTGAAGAGTACTGGCCCCAGAACTGATCCCTGTGACACCCCGTTTGTAACTGTCCCCTCTTCAGAATGTGCCTCATTTACCACCAAAATCTGGCTCCTGTAATATAGCTAATTTTTTACCCAATTTACTACTTTTGACCCCATCCAGGACTGTATAGTTTGTTAACTAATCTTCTGTGTAGGACTGTTTTGAAGGCCATGCCCACATCCACTGCCCCCCCCAATCCACTTCTCTTGTCACCCGGTCAAAGACGTTGATCAGGTTTGTTTGGCACAAACTTCTCCCTGTGAACTCGTGATGCCTTGGATCTTGACGCTCATTTGCAGCAGGTTACTCCACCATCCTTTCCTTAATTAATGTTTCCATGATTTTACACACTACTGGTGTCAAGCCTATCGGTCTATGGTTCCCTGCCTCTTCTTTATTGCCACTCTTGTGGATTGGCACCAAATCCACCTGTCATGAACCTACTCCTGAGGGTCAGGTCTACGAAGTTCACAGTACCTGTCCCTAAGTGCAATCCATGAAAGGGAGGGAGAAAACAGAGATACCCTTCTTGTGTCCTCCTAGAATGCTCACTGAGTTCACAGCTGAACACCCACCATGAGGTCCCAGGGCATCCCTCTTTACTCTAGAGCAGGGTACAGTACTAGTCTTGAGTCTTGTAGCCAAATATGAACCCTTCTTGATTGTTACACAAAGGAGGAAGATCCAGACATTACAATATTTTTTGGGGTAGCGTTGTAACCCTGATTCTGCCTTCTTCCACAAGCATGCAATAACCTGGTTCAAATCCCCACAGACCATTCCTTGAGACTTTGGTATTCCCCCAGACTTTCCCTTTTCAGACCTTTGTTTGATTTGGTAGCTTATGATGGCATCCCTTAGCAATAACAGTTTAGTTACAGATTATTACTGAAAAATCCCATAGTCACACACACACACACACACACACACACACACACACACACACACACACATGCACAATATAGAAATCTCACTCAGGCAGGTTTCTTAAAAACAAATATTTTCACTAAATAATTATCATACATTTACAACTAAAAGGTTTTATCAATTTGGTCACAGAATAAAACAAATAAAAGTGGAACATATACATGAAAAACACACTGTAACTGTTACCTAAAGTGCTGCCTTAATGTTCATCAACAGTGAATTGAAAGTTCAGAAGAATAAATCAAGTCTGAAGAATCCTTTCCTTCTCTTGCAGCCACTGGCCTTTAGTGTCTGCTTAAGGTTACCACCTTTTAAGAAGGCCAAAGTGGGACATTTCTTACTGAAACATGATTTTTCGCTGGACAGTACCTAACCTCGACCGATGCAACAGGCTAAGTAATGTAGCTTCTTAGCTGCTTCTATTGTTTCTTATCATTTTAAGGTATTTTAGTTAAGCTATTGTAGTTTTCTAGAACATTTAGTGGAAAGTTAGAAAATATTTTTCCTACTGTAAAATCAGGACATTTAGTATTTTTCATGTTTTTTTTTGCAGGACACAGCTGCCCAAATCAGGACTGTCCTGAGAAAATCAGGACAGGTGGTAACCCTATGTCTGCTAACAGTTGGTCTTGTCTTGTCAGGAGATTGTCCAGAATGAAATGCTCCAAGAAAATGAGAGAGTTTGCTCTGTGTTAGAGCTGCTTAAATAGTCTGGGAGCAGCATGAAAAAAAAACGATGTCTGATTCCAGGGGTGGCCTTCTCTTTTAGGCCAGTAGAGGTCACTCTTGCACTTTCCCCACAACCCAGTTTTCTGACTGCCTTTGAAGTCTCATTGTCTTACTGGTAATACAATTGACACCTGTAAGACAAGTCTAACAGGTCTACAAAAAAGGATATTCCTGTCCTTTCGCCTCATAAGATGTAATGTACTATAACAGTTTCCTGGAACCAAAAGTCTCTCCCTTGAAGTGTAGGGTTTATTACAGGCAAATGAATTTTGGTATATCTTTGTTGAGCAGCCCTTGAAGTAATTTGGCTTCCTGCCCAGTAAACTTCACCCTCAGGTCAGAGGAAGGTCAAACATTTTAAAAATCCAGTCTCTCTCTCTCTCTCTCTCTCTCTTTATGTGACCTTGTCATCCATTTTCCTTCTGGCAGTTTAAACATACACAAAATATAACAGAATATAACACCATATACAGTATCTTTACATCTTACTGGTAGTGTCATAGCTCACAACACCACCCTTATCCAGTCCTCTGGAACCACCCTGACTCCAGGGACCAATTGAACAAGGTTGTCAGGGGCACCGTTAGTACTTCCCTCAGTTCCATCAGTATCTGCATGTGCACCCCATCTGGCCCTATAGCCTTATCCACTTTTAATCTTACACATTCCTTCATAATTCTCTTGTCTGTAAAGGGGCTAGTGTTTGTCTCCCTTCCAGTAATTCCCTTACTCCCTAAGAGTGACCCTTCACCCATCCCTTCCCTAGTATATAATGAACAAAAATATATGTTCAGTTTATCTGCCTTCCACTAGTCCTCTTCCACACTCCCCCTTCCCTTTTAGTCTGACTATTCCTGCCTTGCTTTTTCTCTTTTCACTTATATATCTAAAGAAGGTCTTATCTCCAAGCTTCACTGTTCTAGCTATGTCTTACTCTGTTTGTGCTTTAGCAATCCTTATAGCTTTTGCTGCTCCCCTCAGCTTCTCCTGATAGGTTTCCCTTTCCTCTGCCTTCTGTGTTGCCTTGCATCTCACAAAGGATAACCTCTTTGCCTTAAACTTTGCTGCAACTGCATTAGAGAATCTTAGTGACTTTCTATTTCTCCTTTTCTTTGACACCTGCTTAATGCAAAGGTTTGTCACTCCCTCGTGGCTTCTTAGTTGCTGTCCACCATTCCTCTACCTCCTCCAGGCTCCCTGTCTGTGCCAGTGTTTCCTTGATGCACTGCCCCATCTTCCTGAAATCAGCCATCCTGAAGTCCAGGACCCGCATCTTAATGTGGCATGTTTCTTTCCCAGTTCTAACCTCGAACCACACCATGCGGTGATCACTTGACCCCAGATCACTTCCAACTGTGATGTTAGGGATACTGTCTCCATTTGACAGCACAAGATCTAGTATGGATTTGTCTCTTGTGGGCTCCATGACAAGCTAAGGAATGTTTCCTGTAGCGTGTTCAGGACTAGCCTACTTCAACTTGTTGCCACAGCCAGGATGCTCCAGTTGACATCTGGCATGTTGAAATCTCCAAACAGTAATATCCCTCCCTTGTTGGACATCCCCTTAATTTCCTCTAGCATTTCCTGGTCAACCTCCTCTTTTTGTGCAGGCAGTCTGTATATTAGCAGAGTTCAAATTACAGCCCCCTTACCTGTCTCCAGTTCCACCCATAGTATTTCAGCTTCACCCTCCTCCCTTTGTAGCTGTGTGGCTTTTATGCTGCCCTTCACACACAGAGTCACCCCACCTCCATTAGAGCACATACTCTGATAGGGCTGTTTCCCAGTCTTGATTCTCACTAAACCAGGTCTTCATGACTGCCACTATGTCTAGGTCCTCTTCTGCAATGGTGACTCACCTCCAGATCTGCAAGTTTGCTGACCAGACTCTGTGAATTTGCAGACCTGGATTTCCAGTTTTTACTGGCCCCACCCCTGTATCTGACCATCCTTCTATTTGTAGCCCTTCCCATGTGTCCTTTGCACCCTTCTCTTTTTACTTCTGCATTCTGTATTCCTTGAGTAGGTATGCCCTGAGTTTTCTGCCTTCTGAGCCTTTTTCTGTTTCTCCTGTTGTCATATGAGGGTGGACATACCTTGCCCTTGTGCCCTAATTTGCAACACCCCCACCCCCCGGTGCATGCCATACATGCATCCCCTGGTCTAGGGTATCTGCATCTGCATCACAGTGTCCCTGACTAACATAGGAGTAGTTCACAGATTACTGCAATACTTAACAGGACACAACATGCAAAGAATATATTATATAAGTACTCATCACATTAAACTGTCATGTCAATGAGTTAGTTTTATATTTTTTTATTTTTTTATTTTTTTGTTTATTTGAAAATTGGTAACCAGGAAAGGTACACTGAAACAATACATGTTCCCAGTGCAACCCAAAGGACAGAAAAAGTAGAGTACAGTGTAACAAAATTTAAACAAATCATAAAATATGGTTGCAATGACAAATTACAAAGTGTAATACACAGTAGAGAATTATTAGGTGATCAAAACCATGAGGAACTATAAAATTATATTACAGGGCAGTGTTCAATGTAGATGAAAGATAAATAAAGTGCAAGGTGCCAGTAGAAAAAGGCAATGGTGCTTGAGCAGTGCAGATGAGTCAAAAACAGGCAGGTATGGTTCCTGGTAAGAGCCAAAATCATATGGTGGGGGGGCAATGGCAGGTGGGGAAGTCAGACACGTGGGGGGGTCAAGTGGAGGGTTGGCAGGAGCAGGGAGAAGTCTTAGCTACTGCCTAAGAAATGGAAGTGAGGAGGAGAGACAGAGGAAGGGATGCAGCAGGTTCCAGAAGGAGGAGAGATTATAGGAGAAAGCAGACTGTGCAGCAGAGGAGTGTTGGTGGGGAAGGGAGAAGGTGTGAAGGTTCCTGGAGTGAGGAGAGTAGGAGGAACAGGGGATGGAAGAGAAGATTGAAGATAGGTAAGATAGGAGGGACCCAAAACAGTATTTTGAGATGAAAGAAGCACAGTGGGACTGGAGACATGAAGGTAGAGAGGAGGATGGAAAGGGGGAAAGTATGAAAGGGTGAGTTGGCAGCAAAGAAGCAGAAAGCATTGCAAAGGGTATCTATTGCAGCAAGGGAAGAAGATGGGGTGGTGCCATAGACTTCATCTGCATAGTTAAAAACTGTCAGAACCATTTTGGTGACTAGCTCCTGGTGGACCGGGGAGAACAACAGTCCTTACTGCTGTACAGGTACTGAGTTTGGGGAAGATCTTGGCATAGATGGTATCAATGTGGGTGGAAAAGTCCAGCCTACTATCTAGTCATACATCAAGGTACTTGAGGGAGGGGACTACTTCAAGAGGTATGCCATCCAGAGTGGACAAAACAGGAAGGGGAAAGAACCTGGAATGTTTCTGGTTGGTGGCAATAGTCATGGTCACTGTTTATTTTAGGGTTGACCCAGAACTGGTTGGCATGGAATCAGCACAGGGCACCATGGAAGTCTTACTGGAACACACCTTTTACAGCCACAGCTGAGGGGCGGGAGGTGTAAATGACTGTGTTATCTGCATACGTATGAATATATGAGGTGACACAGGTAGAGGGCAGGACATTCAGGAAAACTGAGAAAAGGATTGTACCAAGGATGGAGCCCTGTGGGATCTCAGCTAGGTTAGGTAGTGGAGGGGACAGAGTGCCTCCTACCTGTACCAACTGTCAGAGGCCTGTGATTTAGGAATAGAACCAGTCAACAGCAGAAGCTAAGAAGCTGGTAGAGCTCAGCTTGTCCATGAAGAGTGACTGAGACTCTCAGTCAAAAGCTTTGGCCAGACTGAAGAAGATAGCCACAGTGATGTGTCCTGATCCACCCCAGTGACGATGGAGTCAATGAAATACAGCAAGGAGGAGATGGTGGATTGGATCTTCTGAAAACTGGACTGGAAGGGGAGCGGTAGTTGGAGGAGAGGAGGAAGTCAGCAAGCCTAGAGTAGACAAGTTCCTTCTGTAGCTTTGCAAGAAAAGGGAGGAGATAGACAGGCTGGAAGGGGTCACCCTCTTTGTGTAGAGGTAAAGCCTTAGCAATCTTCTAGGACTGAAGAACAACACAATGTGAGAAAGGGAGGTTCAGACAGTGAGTGAGTGAGTGAGTGAGTGGAGAGGCAAGGGCAGGAGCTGAGAGATGGAGGCATTTAGGGTTCAGCCTTTCAGGGCTGAACTTAGTAGGTTTAAGCAAGGGAAGGGCAAGCAAGGTTTCCTAAGGAGTGACAGGAGAAAAGTAGAAGCCCTAGGGTGATTGGGGTGAGGAAGAAATGGATGGGGAAGAGAGGGAAGAGGGACCCAAGTGGGGGAGGGGAAGGAGGGCTTAGTAGTAAAAAAACTAATTAAAGTGAGCAGCAACCGAGGAAGAGTCAGAGACCAATGAGTCATCCTCCAGGAAGACTGGAGAATAGAAAGGGCAGGGGGGGTCAAAGAGGGAGTGGATAACCCTCCAGAATTTTGCTGGGCAATTAAGGTTAGTCTGGAGATTGAATTTCAAGTAGTAAGCCTTAGCAGCATGGACAACCTCCATACAAGAGTTTCTGAGTGACCTTTTTTTTTACAGTTGACAATGCATTGGTAACTCACACTGTGTTGATCTACAACACTTTATCAGCTCAAAAGCAAAATTTATGAAATGTTTTTGCAATTTTGTTGAAATGTATCTGACGTTTAATCACAATGCAATGCAAATTTCAGTTGCAACTGTTAGGCAATAGTTCTTGCAAAGTTTTGTACTGGACCCAGCATCACTTATGTAACTCACAGAAAGATGTTAAAGGAACTTACTGGTGAGACAGTTTAATGTAAAGTGTATTGTAGTTTGGATTGGGTGTTCTGTACAGCACCTCAAAACCTGTTTACAGATAGCAAACGCATCTTCAGTACACTAAACTGACTCTTGATGATGATGTATGTTGCCTGATGTGCTGCATTGTACTGCTCCTCCACCACAGTTACAGGCCACAGCACTGGTGTCATGACCAATGGATGTAGGGGACAGGCACCATTACCTGTAGTGTATACAACTGCTACCATAAGGATCAGATAGGTTGACATTCCTATTGGGCAGTATTGCATTGTACATGTCCTTACCAAGGAGGAAGACATAAGTGATGCCTCCCCACTGAAAGCTCTGGCACAGGCTGGAACTGTGCCCTATACAGTATATACATTGTGTGATGCCCTTTGAACTCAGGTTGTTTGCTGTTCATCCACTGGTATCACATACCACCTGGACTCTCAATGAGTGTAATTGTGTTCAGTTAATGCATCTGCCCTGACCCTTACCATAGGTCCACGTATGGCCCCATCACGCATGACCAAAGCAACTGTTGGTGCTTAAACTTAACTCAGTTTGTGTTTCTTTACAGGTTACTCATTATACCATCAGATGCTAAAAATCATAAACACAGATGCTCCATTTTCTGGGAGCACTATAGTCAAAAAGTAGAAAAAATATTATTCTCCCTTGTTCAAGAAGCATATTATATAGTAAATGAACTCTAATTAAAGCAAATATTTGTATGATGGCAGAGCATGACATGTGTAAAGTAAAAGTATGGTTCATAAGGAACTTGCTAAACATCATCCCTGTACTGAAGTAGCAGCTTTAATTGAGCATTCCCAAAGCTAAGCATGCAATTAATTAAAATATTTTAAAAGATAAATTAGTTCAAAAATCTGAACAAAGTTATGAGCAACAATGTGTGCAAGAAGGAATGTTTTGTTAGAAAATACTCTGTTTTATTTGACAAACCTGAACAAAGCTATAGGCAGCAATGTGTGCAGGAAAGGAAATATTTTGCTAGAAAATGCTCCTGAAAGGAAAACCTTATGGTGCATTTCTGCAGAAAGTCAGTATGAGATCAATGTCATCTGGACTCAGAACATTAGCCCATATTTTCTAACAGCACAAAATTGTCTACTGTTATTGTTCATATTGAATTGATAGTGATTTTTAAGGGTTTACACTCAGTCTGAAAATACAGTATGACTTTAGAGATGAAAAGAAATGTTTTTTCAATATAAATCGAAAATCATATATTGGTGCAACATTAAGTAAATCTGCTCTTTTGTCAAGGGGTATAAATGCAGAGGAAAAACAGGGTTAATCAAAAAAGTGTAATGCAGCTTTCGTGTTGGAAAAAAGATGTCACCCGCATCTCTACAATTTGCAGATAAAAGCTACTTTTTTAAGTTATACAGGTACTTATGCAAAGATAAACAAGCATTTGTCAATGCTGATGTTAATGACACTTTCCCCGGTGTTTAGTGGTCCCTCCCCCCACCGATCACTGGCCTTGATGTAAAAAAAGGCACGTTCCCTGGTGTCTAGTGGTCTCCCCCAACCCCCGCCGATTGCTGGCCCAATGTTAATTATGAGTTAATACTTTTCCTGGTGTCTAGTAGTCCCTCCCCCCATCGCACCCATGCCCGATATTAATGATTCCCTGTAATGATTTCCTAGTGTCCAGTGGTGTCTACCTCCATCTGATCACCTGCCAAACATAATGGTGTCCAATGGTCCCCCATCCTGATCCCCTGTACTATTTAGTTTCTTGATATCTAGCAGACTCCCCATCCCCGATCCCCTGTAGTAAAAAAAAACAGGCAGTCCATTCCCTGAAGTCTAGTGGACCCCCACCCTAGCAGGTAGTGCCCCACCACCCTGCCCCCTGTCTTGAACCCAAGATGATGACTGGCACAGCCTTCTGCTCTCCACCATGGCTGTCCACTGACTGAGCTGTCAATGAAAGAGCATGAGCTTGTACAAGTAGGTGCTCATTCATCAACAGCTCTGTC
The DNA here is from genome assembly GCA_016271365.2 of Neoceratodus forsteri. Classification (NCBI taxonomy): domain Eukaryota; kingdom Metazoa; phylum Chordata; order Ceratodontiformes; family Ceratodontidae; genus Neoceratodus; species Neoceratodus forsteri. The sequence continues at coordinate 26,689,286 of CM057454.1, forward strand.
AGTGGCCGGCCATGGTGGTGACAAGAGTGGAGGGCTGTGCCGGTCAGCAGCTTGGGGTTGGGATGGGGTGAAATGGTATGGTGGACCATGCCATTATCTCCCATCCTGACCCCCACCCAGTGACTGGGAAAGCCTTTCACTCTCTACTGTGGCTGGCCTCCAGGTCAGTGAATGAGTGCGTACTTGTAGAAGTAGGTGCTCATTCATTGACAGCTCATTCAGTTGGTGGCAATGCTAGAGACCAGAGGGTTGTGCCAGTCACCAGCTCGGGGTTGGGGTGGGGGGAGTGGGGTGGTGGGGCACTAGCTGCTAGAGTGGGGGGGTCTACTAGACACCAAGGACTGGACTACCTGTTTTTTTTTTTTATTATAGGAGATTGGGGATAGGGAGGGGAGTGTACTAGACACCACAGAATTAACTACGATGGGGGATGGGGTACCACTGGACACCATTATGTCAGGCAGGAGATTGAGTGGGGGAATGGACCACTGAACACCATGGAATCACTGTGATCAGGCATGGGTGTGGGTGGAGGAGGGACCACTAGACACCAGGGAAAACATCAACTCATAATTAACATCCGGCCAGTGATCGGTGAGGGGGTTGGCCACTAGATGTCAGGGAAAATGTCTTTTTTTTACATCAGGCTAGTGACCAGCAGGGGCAGGGACCACTAGACACCAGGAAAAGTGTCATTAACATCAGCTGGTGATCAGCAGGGGTGACAACTAGACACCAGGGAAAGATCAGGCTAGCAATCATTGGGGGGGGACAGTTTTACTTCGAACAGCTTCTTCTGTGCCAAACTCTGCCAACAGAGTTGCCAAAGTCCGCATTTGGCAGATTTAGCAGTTTTGCATGATTCCATGTCAACAATGTGCATGATATTTCATCAAGGTAAATACCAGCACAGTCATTTTACCGCAAATAATTAACACTCATAACAATTTCAGTGCGATTCAAACTGGTCACAATCTCTGAATTTCTTGCCTTTCTCCCAGCCTTTGTAGCACTCCCTAGCATCCGCAGCACTTTTCTAGCCCAATGCAACAGTCGCCAGCCCAGGTTAAATGCTTTTTCAGGCTTCACTCAAACTCACCTCCACCCCCCCCGAGGTAAACAGCTCCTTTATTTATGATGTTTGGTAGGCTTGGCTGAAACCCGCAACCGCTATGCCACACCCCCAAGTCTACAGAATTTGTTATTACCTTTCCACTGTCCTGCGGCAGTACTTGATGTAACAAGTCATGTGGGATGACATAATGAATGAATGAACCCACCTTCCATTTACCGTTAGTGCCAGGGACCTGTATGTGTGACAATATAACTTAGGCTGCTAGTGGACAATTACAACATGGTACAGCTGGGGCTTGCTTTTAAATTAGCTTCGAAATTAGGTCCGCAAAGTCAGCACTGAGAACATACCATGCAGTAGTAGTAGAGATGCCTCTAGAGTTTGTGGTCAGTCACCGTGGACAGCAGTTGCAGTGTCATGGGGGTATTTATCCCAAAAAGAGAAAGTTTGAAGTAGGATTGGCTGAAACATATCCCCACCCAGCCACCCCAAAGTAATCAGTACTTAGATGCTTTTTATGCTGCTTGGTAGGCTTGGTAAACTGCACAAATGTTATATTTGCTAATTACTTGCAAGGAAGCTGGACTATTACAGGAAACGGTAAACTGCAGGTAAGCATGAAACTTACCCCCACCCCCCTCACCACCAACCCAAACCAGAAGTAAACAGCGCTTAGATGCTAAACTGAAATTCACCCTGAAGTAACTGCACTGCATTGCTGTATGATTTTTGTTATATATTTGCTAATAACTTGCAAGTTTGCATTGCAGGTAAGTGCTTAGTCTACAGATAATGTGCCATGGGGTTTTAATAATGTTATATTGCTGCAGCTACAACACTGAAAATGTCTTTCACTGATACTGTCTGATTGAGGTAATTGTTTTGTGCATATATCACTGCACGTTATTGCTTGCGCTGTTATTGATGTGCACTATTGACATGATACCGTTTTGCATGAGTTTTGACTTCCCACCATGGATTAACTGCTTGAAATGAGGGAAATCCATGGAGCAGAATTCCCAACTTCCCACATCTCTTATTTTTACCCCAAATTTTCAAAATAGCCTTCCTATAGCCACACCTCATAAACAAGAGTGCAGAACATTTTCAAATCCTGCTTGATAGGTGATTTCATGTAGTGACCACAAAATCACCTTTTGGGGATGGATTTGTATAATTTCACAGCCCTTGTTCATGAGGTGGGGCCCCAAAAATGTCATGTTGAAAATTTGGGGGAAAATATTCAAAAATTACGAAGTTATGAGGGCAAGTTCAAAATCCATTGAAATACGTTGAATTGCATACCTGATTTCCTCAGTTCCCAGTCTGGCATTGAAGAGTGTAGACATGTCTCCAGTCCTGAGAGGATTACTGTATTGGGCAACTGGTAAGTAAGTAAGGAAGGTGTGGGCTGGTGAGTGCTTAGTGGGACAGTCAGGTGGGGGGAGGGTAAGGGCAGTGGTGTGCTGGCAGCACAACAGATATCAATGGATGGTTTTCTTTTTTAAATGATGTATAAAAATTTTAAAGAAGGCTACGAGTGATAACTTTCTTTATTTTTAGGTATGACACTGGGGATTGGGCCCTCCAGTTTCAGTGTTAGGATTGGTGGCACCGAGGGTGGGCTCCTTGGTGTCACAGAGTAAAGACAGGTGAGGTGGTGGGTGTTAGCCAGCACCAGGCATTAGGAACCCCGATGTTGTAAACTTAAAAGTAAGGGGGGGGTGGGTGCTGAGTGAGAGTTTTGGGTGAGGGGAAGTTAATGGCAGTGGTGAGCCAGCGGCAACAGACATCCATAGATAGTTTTCTTTTTTTACACTGTGTATAAAAACAAACAAAAAAAAAGACTTTGAGGGATGTTTTTGTTTATTTCAGGTACTGACACTGGGGATTGGGAACCCCAGTGTTGGTGTTATGTTTGGTGGTATTGGGGGTGGGCTTCCCATTGTTGCACAGTAAAAACAAACAAGGTGGAGGGTACTGGCTTGCACCAGTGATCAGGCATATTTGTGTCAGACAATTGAGAAGGGGGAAGCAATGGGAGGTGGGAGTGTTACTTGGCAGAGGGTGGGAGGGATTATTTTTTTAATGTTGGGTGGGACCACAACAGGCTGATCATGATGCTGATCAGTTCTGCTTGCTGGGTGACCTTATGCAGATCAGAGGAATGAGCCACCATATGACTTAGCTGGCTCTTTTCTTTGAACTACATGAAGTTTCCACCCAGCAAGAGCAGAACAGTATCATAATCAGCCAGGCTGATTATTGGTCTAACACCGTTGAGCCCTTTGCAGATGGCCCTGCGTTGGAGCTACAGTGACACACCTCTAAAAAGCCATTATCATACCAATATGTTTGCTTTACAGAAGTGCAAGGGTGAACGTAAAAATGCCTGAACAACTTAGAAATTGAGTCACCAAGACAAACTCCTGTAACTCTATGCCCCCCAGCACACGCACACCAAGTATGGGTTTGTACATTTTGCATATTGTCTGGAACTGGAGGAAACTGGTGCTTTTCAAAATTAGAAAAATCTGTGTTGCACTTTTCACGAAATTGCAAGAATTTCACATACTTTAATGCAATTAGGTGAACTATAACAGTGTGTTTAAAATTACCAATTTTGGTTGAAACTTCCTTTTGAGAAAAAATACTATCGTTTAAAAATGTGCAATTTGGAAAATAAATTTGCTATTTGCTGAAATTGCACACTGGTAAGAACTTTTTTTTAAATGCACAATTTAGGAAAATGACACTATCTTTCTTTTTAACGTTTTTTTTCCATGTGAGAATTTACTGCTCGTGAAAGGTGCTGGATTGACAGCATTGGAACCTGAAGGCCTCTATTTATATACATGACAGGTACAGCACAGGTGATCACAGTGCAAGTTTCCTCACTCTGCCCCAGCCATGTACCTCAACCCTGCCATGGAGGGACCACCAAGTAGGTGAGAGGGTAGTTCACACTCCTTCCCATTCAGTCCTTGGCCTCTCATGTGAGACTGCCACCAAGGGTGCCAACTAGTGCCAGTTGTGTTGGTGGTTTTGAGATGTGGGTACCTGTCCACTGGGAACTAGAATGTGTGGGAAGTTTAGGGCCACATATTTTCAGGTCAACTTTTCAGGTTTGAACTTGAATTGCTGACCTGGTAGACTATTTCTGCTACAAAAACAGCCTGTGGTTTCTGCAGATTGTAAATGCCTGTTTGTTTTTTTCTGCTAAGCTTCTAATTATTCAAGGATATGTCTGTGCTTGTGCCTGTCACTTGGAACCTGGTTTCCGAACACACCAGAAAAGTGACATTGAATATGCGTAAACAAGCACATCATAAGTAATATCAATTTTGCTCAGAGGAGGTTTATGAAACACTAGTGCCCCCTAACATTTCTTGTAACAGAACCAATGTGAGTTGAAATGTTTGTCATTACTTTTATATGAAGTATTACAAGTTCTCACATTTTTAAATACCTAAACTGTTATTGTCACCACTGTGAGATGATTTTGAAGCTTCTGTCCAATAGTATTAGTCTGAAGCTGTTGTTATATGTATATCATTACTTGCCTAACTGAAAGTATGGGTTTGAATGAACTAGGGCAGAGTTCAAATCCCATTTTGTTGAGTTAGGCGAAAACATGTGTATTAAATGTTTCTAGCAGAAATTTAAGCAAGATTCAGCTTAGCCATGTTAATGTCTGATGACGTGAGATGAAAAATGTTTGCTTTGTAAAATGTATTGTAAAAAAAATGACCATTTCTCGAGAGGGAGTTATGGTGTTACTTAACACTGACCAATGCCATCAAACCTATGGTATTCTGAACATCCTATGCCATCAGGAGATGTTGTGAGTAACTTGTCTATGTCTGAAGAACTATACTATCAAGACTGTATTTCACATCTAATGCCAGGTATCATGTCAACTCCATTAAGTGAATTATGGAGCAGTTGGAAACACCACGGTGAAAACTGCTTAAGTTCAAACCAGCCATGAAGAATACAGCTGGAGAAGAAAAAACAGGCAAGTGACAACACTTCACTGGAGTGGTGTTCCATGGCGGCATAGTTTTGGAATAGTAAACACACTTACAAACAAATTCTTGGTAGGATTCTACATGCATGGTTTAGATAACGGTATTCACCATGCTGTTCTTACCACATGGTATTTCTCTTTGCGGAGTTGATGAGCAGCCCTCATTCTACCAACTATGGTATTTTGAACCTCCAACATCATCAAGACGGAATTCTCAACATCTGATACCATCATCACATCTTCTACAGCAACATGTTTTTCTACAGCATATCAAAGTTATAGGATACCAGGAGAAAGAAACAACATGCAGAATCTTGTGCCATTTACCATGTCTCAAAATCATATGCAACAAGTCATTCAAGAACAAGACTCCGACCAGCTCCAAATATCTACACCAGTCAGACCATCGAGGTTGAAAATAAAAGCAAGCATCACCTCCCCCAACAAACCATCCCAGTGAGAAGACAATGAAAAAAAAACTAACACCAGAGTATTTGTCATCTATGAAGAGTACAGCATCTACCAACATATTTGCCAAAGACTTTTGATTTGTTTCCAATTGTATCTTATGTCATCTTATGCTTTACAAATGTTAACTGACTGTAATTTCTTTAAGTCACTGCAGTGAGGTGGGATCTTCATAACATGTAATATTCTGACCAAGGTGGCCATAGGATCTCATAACAGGGGGAGGTGTTAACAACAACAAAACAGGAAAGGGATCTGGGAGTCATCATATCTGATGACCTGAAGGTAGCAAAGCAGTGTGATAAGGCATTAGGAAAGGCTAGTAAGATGCTTGGGTGCAAGGGAGGAGTATCACCAGCAGAAAAAGGGAGGTCATGTTATCCCTTTGAAGATCAATAATGAGGCCACACCTGGAGTACTGTGTCCAGTTCTGGAGGCCCCATCTCAGGAAGGACATAGACCAGGTGGAGGCAGTACAGAGAAGGGCAACCAAAATGGTGAATGGCCTGCATCAGAAGCCCTATGACTATGAGGAAAGACTCAGAGAAATAAATATGTATTCACTGGAGGAAAGAATAGAAAGGGGAGAAATGATAGAAACATTCACATACCTCAGGGGTATCAAGGTACAGGAGGGTGACATATTGCACAGAAGGAGATGCTAAAGGACAAGGCGGTGTGATATGAAGCTGGAAGAGGAGAGACTTACAGGGGATGTGAGGAAATATTTCTTCCAGGAAAGAAAGGGTGGTGGATGCCTGGAACAGCATCCCAGCAAAGAAGGTGGGTACCAAAACAGTAACAGGTTTCAAACAGTATCAGGATTCAAACATGCATGGAATAGACACAGGGGGTCCTTAGTAACAGGGCCAGGGGGTTAGGCTGGAGATCAATTAGGGTCTATGGTAGCACAGTAGGTAGGGATGTTAGGGAAGAGTTGGTGGGCCAATAGATCGTTTTCTGCTGACAGCTTCTATGTTTCTATGTAATCTGTCATCCAACAGGAGCATTAGATCTTTCACATAAATGATGTCCTAAAATGGGCCAAGTTAGATAAAAGATCTGACATTAAGATATTATCTGAACCATGCTATACTACAGCATGTTGGGTGAATTTAAACTGAGACATTTTTTTCTTTCTCTTTGTATGTAACATGTTGCCAGAGATAATGTATGGCTTTCAAGCATGTGAAAATTTTGCAAACAGTTATCTCAGTTAGTGAGAGAGAGAAATGTTATTTCAATCAACAAATGTTCAGATGTTAATTGCTTAGGTGACACTGAATTTATTCAGAAACTACAGTTAGGAAAATGTTTTGCTCTGCAGTATATATCCATTACTTGTATGTATTTCATAGTAACTACAGTACATATAGAATAGTTTCAATGTTTTGGTGAATAGAGCATGGAGTTAGTAGTGCTTATGCAACTGTAGTTTACTTTTTGGCTTTTTTTCTATTCCCACCCTTGGTAGGTAAACTGGGTATTGAATAGGGAATAGAAAGCCCAGCAGCAAGGGCGAGCAGAGTGCCAGCAAAGGAGGTGGCAGGGGTGGATGGTGGGGTTTTTCACAGTGCGCTATGCAGGGAACTGCCATGGGAGGCTGGCCTTTATTGGGGATGTGGGAGGATCTATTCCCCCACATTGAACCTCAGGCTTTAGCCCTCCCATTCAGTGTTTTGGTGAACAGAGTATGAGGTTAGTAGTGCTTGTATAACTGTAGTTTACTTTTTGGCTTTTCTCTGTTCCCACCTTTGGTAGGTAAAAAAATAGCATCAATCCAGGCTTGGATATGTCACACTACTCCTGATGTTTTGGTAGTCACGGAGTCGTGGCTTCAACCGGCAACTAGCAACTTTGAAGTAAACATCCCTTTTTACTCTCTATTTAGAGCTGACAGGCAGACTAGAGGTGGTGATGTGGCCATATATGTCAAGGATAAATACTCTGCCTCAATCATCAACTCAACCTCTGTCCATAATGAGTTTGAAAATTTGTCTCTAAAAATTGGATCTCAACCGGTGTTTCACTTTGTGTGATAGGCTGTTACAGACCCCCGTTGGTGGGCTACAACTTCTGAAATACTAAAGCAATATTCTTGGACCAGACCCTCAGAGTCCATCATACTAGGGGACTTCAACTTAGACTGGCTTTCCAGCACTTCCACTCCTCTTTAAACATTATGTGATTCCCTTGGATTGTCTCAGCTTATTAATGAAACTACATACCCAAACAAGAAGAACCCTATTAATAGCACTCTGCTGGACATTATTTTAGTTAGCAAACTTATTTACTCAAGCTGGTGTCTTTTTCTCTGACATTAGCGATCACTATTTCATCGCCTGTGTAAGGTCAAATCGTAAACCACTATCTGCATCCAAATTTACTAGTAAAAGGTACTGACATAATTTTGATCCCTGTGCATATATTGTGGAGATGAGAGACTCTTTCTGCTGGCAGAACTTTTACCTAGCAAAGTCAGTGGCTACAGCATATGATCTTTTCCAAGAAATTGTGTTAGGTGCTCTTAACAAGCATGTACCACTTGTGAAAGTCCATGTCAGAAACAAGTCTTCTCAGTGGTTTACGAAGGATCTGAAGGATGCTTTGCGGAATAAAGATGTACTTTGGAAAACTGCCAGCAAAAGTAAACTCACGTACGACTGGAATTCATTAGGAGGGCAAGGAACCTTTGCACTAAGATGGTGAGACAGGCAAAGGCTAACTTTTATCACTCTCAACTTGACCTCTCATCTAAGTGTTCCTCCCAATTCTTGAGAATAATCAAAGATATAGAAGGTCATACCACTGGAAATTCCTTGCCTATTAAAACCTCAGTTGGTACTGCTACAATTTCTGCTAGATCGACAATCCTTGATTCTCTCAATAATCATTTTGCTACTGCAGGGTTAGCCTTTGATACCTCTCAGGCCAGTAATCTCCACACTCAAACTGGAGCTGATTACCAAGGACACCCTGTCCTTACCTCGATTTTCTCACTTCAGCCTACTTCCCTGAAAGAAGTTGAAGACCTTCTGCTTCAGTTGGATATTAGGAAAAGCACCGGAGCTGACTTCATAGACCCATATTTCTTAAAAGCTGGCTACCGTGTCCTAGCAGTGCCAATCATGCATCTATTCAACCTATGCCTTTCTCAGGGTGAACTTCCACCCATCTGGAAAACAGCTCATGTCATTCCCCTGTTTAAGTCTGGAGATCTCAGTGACCTTCATAATTATAGGCCAATCTCCTTACTCCCAATCCTGTCCTAGCATTGGAAAAAAATTGTGACTAGTCAGCTTAGGAACCACCTGGAGTCTGCGAAGTTGCTCAACCCATTACAATCAGGCTTTAGAGCACGGCACAGCACAATCTCAGCACTAGCTAAGGTGTCCAATGATTGGCAGTGTGAAGTGGATACAAAGAACTTTGTCTGCACAGTATTTTTGGACCTTAGTAAGGCATTTGATACTGTAGATCATAGCCTACTCCTCTCGTCACTCCAGAACATTGGTTTGGATTCTTTATCTTTGAGATGGTTTGATAACTATCTCACAGGCCGATTACAGCAAGTAAAGGTGAAAGGGAAAGTCTCACTACTAAAAACCCTTTTGAGGGGTGTACCACAAGGCTCCATTCTAGGTCCCTTGCTCTTCACAATTTATATTAATAGAATTGATGCTACCATCAAAGAGGCCCAAATACATCTATTTGCTGATGACACTATGCTTTACACTAGCAGACCTACCCCTGATGCTGCATGTAAAGATTTGCAGGGTGAATTCAGTCTGCTAAAGCTTCAGCTCAAAAACCAGAAGTTGCTCTTAAATGCCAAGAAAATCAAAGCAATGTTCTTCTCACCTTTCCTCATGCACCAAATCCATCCACTGCTGAGACACTTCCACCGATCACCACTATCCTTGATGAACAGCTGGAATATGTGTCAACGTTCAGATATCTGGGGGTATGGCTAGACCACAGACTCTCCTTCCCAGGGCACACAGAAGAGCTGACTAAGAAACATCGACAGAGGCTTGGTCTCTTCATCAGGATAAACAATCTCCTCACTAGAAGTTGAAACTAGTCCAAGCCACCTTTCTTTCCTTATTAGATTACGTAGATTTCCTCTATAGCCAGTGGCCTGCTGGGGCACTTGCTAAACCTGACACGCTTTACCATAGAGCTCTAAGGTTCATCACTGGCCTTCCTACACTATCCATCACTGCTCCTTGTATGCCACAGTAGGTTGGTCATCTGTTAGCAACAGACATCAGAGAAATGCAGAGTCTTGGACCTACAAAGTCATCATTAATAAATTACTACATTACATCTCTGCTTGTCTACCACTATACAGTCTAGGCAAATATGCTCTGAGAAGTACCTCCTGTATTTCCTTGAAGGTATATAAGGCCAGATCATGCTTTGTCAGGACGTCCATAAGCTATATGCTGCCTCTGATGTTGAACAAGCTGCCAAAAACAATGAAACTAAATCAACATATTAGTTTACCAACATTTAAAACACTATACCTGCATTACAACAAGGAATCTTGTACTTGCCACGCCTGATTATCATATCTCCGAATACCTTAGGGTACCCTGAGAACTCTCATGTTTTGACTCCTCCAGGTGTGGTCCTGTCTACTAATCGGCCCTTCACTCCCCACTCACAATATCATTGCAACCCCTTTCTACTTCAACCATTAGAACTTGGATCTGGTATTGTACTCACCCTTCCTACCACTTCCTGTCTGAGCCACACTGTTTCCTCTCGATAGGTTGAACTATAGAACCTTAGAACTGTGTGGCCTTTTTGATCCATATCCCTTATTCCTTACATAGCCCTGTCCTTCTCTCCCCCTCCCCTTCCCTCCTCACCTTGTTTGTTTTGGCTGCTACCCCTAACTTACTTGAATCTCTTCCCTTGTAGGATTTCTCTTAGGCCCACTTTGTGTTACTGACCTTATCCTTGAATTACTGTACTTCCTGTATACATAATGAAAATGTATGTAATTGTTGTACTATTGATCTGCATTGTACATTTATATCTGTATTGACTATACCTTATCTACTGTTTTCTTTGCTCATTATAACTGTTGTATATTGATTGTACTTGAAGATCCCAGGTCCACCTCAAAAATGAGCATTGCTCAATGGTGTTCACCTGGATAAGTATAGATTTTGATTGATTGATTGAAGCCAGGTACTGAGTAGGGAATATAAAGCCCAAAAAGATTACCTCCTCCAAATCACAGAGAGTATGACCAGTAACATGCAGGAGAGGGGAAAAAACCCAGGTGGAGGAAACCTCTGAGGACCCATAGCTACTGACCCACCCATCCTCAGGGCAAAGTAAGCGGTGATAATCCTAGGCTCTTACAACTATATCCTAATTTCTGAGTAAGGTGAACTGTTTGTAGAGATGACATTTCATCTTTAAAGTCTGTTAGATGCTGTGTTCTGGAAGATCGATTCTAAGGCTAAGGAGGCAGGTCCATTCTGAAGGAGTGTCCGGATCCCAAATATGGATTAAGTCCAAGTGGAAATGGGGTAAATGTGGTCCAGGATTCCAATGTGATATTGGTTGATATTCAATGGGGTTACAGAGTCAATGCAAGCACGAAAAGCATGAGTTGATTAGATGAGCTGCCAGACTCTGAACTGTGGGAAGTATGATGGTTTATGAAGTCTTAAAGTAATCTATCAGACTTTGTAGAAGGTTTGACATCTCAATTAGGGTTTCAAGGCTTGAAGTTCAGCATTGTGCAATATGTCGCTATGTAGGTATCTATAGATACTACACTATGATAAACTAACTTGTTTTTTTTCTCTTTTAGATATTTCCTGAAGAAGATCTAAGGTCGAAACGTAGATTTTTAACTCTATTTTCTATTTTCTGCGTGCATTTAATATAACCATTTTGTTTTGCGTTTAGACCACATGCTGATGCATCACCTTGTTTTTTGGTTTTTACAATCTATGGAGATGATCAAAGATTTGGACAGAAGCTGTTGGTTCCTGGTAGGAGGTGTTAGTGTGGAAGATTTTAAACCAATGAAGGAAGGGTGGTCTATGCTGTAGAGATGGTAACTGGATATCAATGGGAATAAATGAAAAGTTCAATATAATGAATTTGAGGGTTAACTAGAGTTATCGTTGCTATAATGAGATTTGCATAGGCTCATATTCAGGAAGGATTGCTAATGGGAAACAGTGGATATGGGTATTGCTATGGCTTAATTGCCCATGGCAGGAGCTTAAGTGGCCATGGCAGCTTTGCAGTGCTGGAGCATTCAATGTCAGAATGCTGAGGGGAGCCCGAGAATGGGTCTTTGAATAATCCATGGATTGATGTGGTAAAGGGAAGTTGAGAGCAGCATAGAGTGCAATGGGTGACTAGCATACTTGGTCAGATATGGAACTGTTGTGGGGCATGAATGGGACAGTGAGACAGCCAGATCAGTTGCGGATGTGCAGATTGAGGAATCAATGAAAGCTTGCTCACACTGATGGCATTCGATGGAGGGAGTATGGGAGGTAAATCCTGAAGGATGATTTAGGAGGACCACTGGATGAGTAGCTGGAATGGTTTAGAGTAACATGATGAAGAGATGTAGATAATGTTAAGAATTATGATGTTGTCCAGGGACCAGTGGCTTGGATAGACTAACTTAGCAAGGCAGCTAGGCACCAGATATCCATCGATATGTGTTCTGGGATAGTAGCTGAAGAAGGTCTTAGGCACATCCAATGACTATTCAGGGAATACAAGATGAATATTGTGGTCAAGCTGAGTCAGTGTTTTTAAGAGAAGACTATGAGGACAAGGTATAACGGATGATGCAAGTACTGCCATGAGGTATCATGTGGTTCCCGTTATCCTTAACAGTGATGGTCATTATAGAATTGGTACATTCTGGAAGGAATTAAGGTCATGTTTCCAGGTAAGAAGATAGGAGTGAAGGAGACTCCACTAAATCCTGAATTCTATGAAGACATAGAATGTAGTGATGCCCATCTTGCTTGAATTAACAGAACATATAAGGAAGCATCCTGCAGAGTAGGTTGAGAGATGAGATCTTCTATAGGCCAGTCGAGTGGTATTCCAGAAATGGATCCCAGGGAGGTTATCGGGAAGTATTGATGATGCTATGATTCTATGGTGACGAAAGAGTCCATAGGGTGTGCTGTTCAAGGGATGTTGTTGGAAGAAAGTTTCCTCAGGTGAGAAGAACAGGTACTCCATAGAGTGTTGGAAGGGAGCTGTTATGATGGCCAAGATAGGAGTATGAGATGGGTGAATGAGCAGGAGTAGTTAATCAGGCAGGGATGCTGGAGGTTGATAGTTGTAGGTATGCCCAAAAAGAGACACAGCAAATGTGCAGGAGCCCTGAGCCGCCAAAATGATGGGGAGAAGGGCAGCAGACCGAGGATGGAGGAAAAAGTCCAAAGCAGAAGACCACATACTGAAGGAAGGAGCTTGATAAGAAGACAGCGGAGGCCAGGCAGTACTGATATCGGCAGGTGCAGGTAAGGTACAGGACTGGGGGCAAGTGCCACAGCATACTGAAATAGAATGCTGGAATGCTACATCAAGCCTGGGGGTGGCGGATCCATGTATGAGTAAGAAGTGAATTCAGGTATAAGGTGCTGTGAAACTGAGGCACAAGGTTCCCACTTCCGAAGGAGATGGCAAACTGGAATATGCAGTAGCAAGGTGCAGCAGAAATGCGGAATGGGTTGCCACCTCTGAAAGAGATGGCTAACTGGAATAGCTGATAGGAAATTGCTGGTGGAAGACATCAGGATGGGACACAAGAGGAAAATTGCAGAAGGCTTCAGGTACGCATCCAGATAGATGAGCAAATGGCACATATCCAGCGGGAAACAAAGGGGAATGCTGGCAGACAAGTCCAAGAGGAAGGCAATAGGGAATTACAGCTGTCCGGGATAGCAATGAAGGGGGAACATTGCAGCTTGAAACTGAAGATCTGTAGATTGGAGGAGGTGCAACTATAAGGTAAGGCACAACAACAATGCTCAGTAGCACAGGAGGAAGTGGAAGACAAGCAGCAGGGAAGTCCAGGAGTATGATGGACTGAGTGAAGGTGGAGATTGAACAAGCTGGCAGGGTCCAAATCCAGAACGTGAGGAAGCCAAGGCAGGTATAAGTACATCGAGTCCATGGGAGTGCAGGAAGTAGCTGGGTGAGGTAAGAGTGTGAAGGCAAATGGGATGTAGTAGTCCCATTCCTGAAGAGAATGAGGCAATCAGGCCTCAGTTATAGCATGCAGTTGGTTGAAACAGTAGATTGAAGGCAATGGGGTAAAGTGGTTCTGTTCCTGAAGGGAATATGGCAACCAGGTATCAAGTAGAGAACGTAGTCGGTGAAACTGTAGATTGGAGACACAGGCTCCCATCCCCAGTAGTCAGGGCTCGCTAACCTACACTTGATGCTGCACCATCAGAGTTAGGGATGGAGACTGTGAGCAAGTGATGTAGGATAGAATTGGTTGAAAATGCATTTGAGGAAACATGCTCCCATCTCTGGTAGACTGGGCAAGCCCATCTTCACTTGATACTGCAGAAGGCTGGGTTAGGGACGGAGGATGTCAGGGTGCTGGTATGACTGGTAGTAGATCTTATAAAGAGTCCAGTGGGGTAAATTGGTAGAAGAAGAATTGAAACGGACTTCCATCCCCAGCAGACAAGGAAAGCCCACCTATACCCAATGCCTCAGAAGGTAAGAGATGGGGACAGAGACCGAAAAACTGCTAGTATGGGCTGAGCAATGAAAGTGAAGCTAACTGCTATGAGGTAAAAGGGGAGTAAACAAAGGGAGTGGGAGAAAGGGAATGTAGGTAGGGAACAGGAGGAAAATGAGCGTAAAAGGGACATGAAATGGACAAAACAAACAAATGATGAATATCGGGCAATGACACATAGTACAGGGAGACAAGTGAAGGAACACAACAGAGAATAGACAAAGGGAACACAACGAGGGATCTGGAGGAGAGGTAGAATTGTGCAGGATCTCAATCAGCAATGGCGGTGTAGGCACTGCTCATGAGGGTTGGAAGGGTAAGAATTACCATGGGTGCAATGGGTTAAAGTTAAAAACTACAGGCTGAGCAGGTTACATGAATTCTGAGACCAGGAAATAGTATCAACTGGGTAAAGGCATGGTCAGCAGTGGTGGCAGACAACATTGCAGGGGAAGGTTGTGTGGGATAGATGACTGAGTGCAATAGCCACTAAGGAATGTCCAGTGCCAGACCAGGTAAAAAATGGCATGTGGCTATTGTAATAGGAAAGAATGGTGATGGAGACTGAGGTCAGTGCGAGGGGCAAGAAAGCCTCAAAAAAACAACAGGTGGGGAAAGGACTAGGGCAAAATGAAGGGTGAGGAGGGGCTAAGTGCAAATGCAGGACAGGGGGGAGAACTCCAAACAAGGAGGAGGGAACAATTGGCAGAGGGGTGGGGGATGGAGGGAGATTGGGGCGGCAATAAGTAAGTGGGAATGGCAGACAGGGAGGTGGTGGAGATGAGGAGGAAGCACCATGCAAAACACTGCATGGCAAGGAAAGGGAAGAACAACATGCAGGGCAGGGCAGAACTAGGAACCCAACAAATCCTGGTCAGGGAGTGCACCCCAGGGACAGCAAGAGAAGGGAAAGAGGGAGGCACGCACCCAAGAGAGCACAGGAAACAACAAAAATACAAACAGGCCAGGCAGGGAAGGTCAGGAGACACAAGGCCCAATAAGGATGCAGGCAAGGGCAGGCAGAACAAGGAGCCAGGTTTTTTTTTCTTTTGAGTTAGAAGGGCAGAGTGAGTGGGGGAAAACAAATGTAGGCACATCCAGTCCACAGATAGAACTGGAGCCCCATGCTGCAACCCTGCAGAAAGTATAACACTTCTGGGTAGCGAGTCAGTGGCATGGATTGAAACCCCAGAAAACCCATGGCAAACTGCCTTCTGGGGGACAATGTGACCAGCCACAGAAACCACAGGACAACAGCCGGGGCACACATCATGAAAGCAAATGGAGCCCATGGGCACAGCACCCAAGCAGAACAGCTGATAGGCACCAGTATAAAAGGCGGTCCAAACATCACATGGAGGACAGCCAGCCAGGAGGGGAAGTGACGAGGGAAGACCAGTGAGACAGTAACTAGAGAGCAGGAGCAGGACAAAAGGTAAGTGAGAGGAATCATGGGGCGAGATAGAGGGAAGTGACTGGCAAGAAGGAATGTCGAGCGCAAAGCTGGCCACAGCCACTCGGGATGCGGCCAACATGGGATAAATGCAGCACTACCATGGGGAATGGGGCACAGGGGCAGCAGTGGACCCAGAAAGGTCCGGTACAGGACATTTCTAAACTTGGAAGATGGTCAGAAAGGCCAAGAGAAAGCCGGGAGCTGGACGTAGGGAGGACACAGACCCTGGAAGCGCAGGGTTAGTGTCAGAGCAGAGAAATGCAATAAGGATGGGGAAAGGGAAGGACAGGGAAGGACAGGACAGAGACAGCAACAAGATAGGACATTGTACCTCAAGAAAATATCAGTAATAAAATATTAGTAATAAAAAAAAAAATGAGAGCCCAATCATGGGGAAATGAGCTGGAGCCCTTTCATCATTGAGGTGGAAATATAGCCTTGTTGTGCACTGTTCCCTCATAGACTTACCTGTATAATGGATGGGGTTCAGTTATTCTGTTATATGCAGATAAAAAAGCAAGGCACTGAGCTCTCCTCATTTAGAATTGTTTACTGAACATTGGCTACCTCACAAAACACTACTGTCAGTCGTTAAACAGCATTTCAAGCAGTGTACACTAACAGCAATCAATGAATGGCATTCAAACACAAATAAACAATATCTGCTTCTGTCTTGCTAAGATCCCTTTTCAGTTTCTCTGCTTTCTGTCTTCCTACCTGTGGAGGAGAGAAAGATGAAAAAGTGTAAACTCCTTTTTTTCAGGTTCATCATTTCCCTCTCTCTCCCTCCAGGTACCGTCTTTTTGATCACTGCTTAGTGCACTACTAAACCCCCCACACACACATTGGAATAGGGCAGTTTTTTTTGGGGGGGGGCGGGTATTTGTTTATAGAAACTGTGACATAACACCTTAAGAAATACTTGTCACTGACATACTTGTTTGATGCCAGAAATTGCTCCATTTTCCACTGGTATCTCATCCGGGTTGTATGAATGTAAATGAGATTGGTTCATGTGACTGGATGCACACTTTGACTTACAGATGTGTTTTGAAAAACAGTTTTTGTTTATAATCAGGAGTCTACAGAATGGTTTTCTTATTGCCTAATTAAATAGTTGATTATGGGTTTACTAATTTCTCTGAGTCAGATGAACTGTCTGCAATTACACTGTTTCTTTGCCTTTTCTGTGCACTGGCTGGATTTAATATTTTCACTGTCACTCCCCTGATTAAATACGTAATCACTGCCAAAGATCTGCATATTGAAGATATCAGAAAGAGGGTTATGGTGTGCCAGACCTGGAGATTTCTCCTTGCAAGATGAGACTTTGTGCACTTTGGGTTGTTTGTAGGCATGTCTTAAACATAGGTGTTTTTGGACCCAGAAAATATATCTGAATTTCATTGTTTGTCAGAGAAAAGCACAGAACAATCTTATAACAATCTTTTTTTTTTTTATTTACTATGCTGTATGCTCCCCTGGCCGGCTCACATCGGCTCAACCCTTGCCCCCAGCCCTGTCATCTGGCCCTTGGGACTTACCTACCCCGGGGTTCCACCTTGGCTTTCCCCCCAGGGAGGGACCTGTTCCCCCCTTCGGGACCTGAGGCTTGGTTTCCTGGAAGCACCGCAGGGTAATGGTGCTAGACCTGTAGGACAGGGCTAGCAGCATACCGCATAGCCCATTTTCTGGTTTTCCTGTTTGGAAGCCGTGACATGCAATTGCATCAATGACCAATGCACCAACATCTGCCCCCCCCAACAAGTTCTGGTTGTAAATTCCCCCAGCATCCTCTAGGGGTCCATCAAGCACCATCAGCTGACCCACCATCCCACTCCCAAGGAGGAAAGCAGTCCCTCAAATGCTCAGTCCACCTCCCCCCGACTGGCCCTCTGACTCACAGGCTTGTTTCTGAAACCGGGGAGTTGGCTTCGTGAGCAGTAGCTCTACTGCTGCACTAGTGGGCTAGCACAGCACAAAGTAATTGTTAATGGACTGAATATTTCTGTGCCCCAACACTTGGACAACTTCAACTGGAGGCACATTGTATTCAGTAAGTATCTGTATCAGTGTTTTCCTTGTGGAATGGTTTTTGCTCATCTGGTAGACCAGCAGAGATTTTAATATTTTTCATCAGAGCCCTTATTTTGTTCTCCCACACAATCATTGCCCTGCACCACAGAGATATACCAGGTCTATAGGTGATATTCAGTGCCAGGTAGAAAGGAGCATCAGGTTCCAGCATTTTTATAAGTCTCTCAGACTTGTATTTTAAATAGGCAGTGAAAAATTTTCACCAATCCATGTCTTGGTCTTGTACTCACTTTATTCCAGAAACATGGTTCCATCTGCCTTGTGAGACAGTTGCAGATCTTTCAATTTCAACTGGTATTGTTCGATTGTACACAGCGCAAAATACAGTCCTATATTAAAATACATAACATTTAATAGTGTGGTAGGGTTATGTAATCCAAGGGTTCTTGTTGTAAATAGTAGGTCTATGTCTATTTCTTTGAGTGCCTCTGCTCTGTTGGGTTTGTTGCCTTTATTTTAAAGGCTATGCCTGTGGTTCAGTGACCGAGCAATCAGCCTCTCCCCCTTCCATGGCTATATAAGCAGTTCCTCCTAGTCTCACTCTGAAGCAGTTTTTCTTTACAGAAGGAGGCTCTGTTGGTCTGTCTTCTCCCTTGGGGCTGGATGGGGCTTTGTAGCCCCCCCCATGTTGCTGTTCATGGCTCTGCTTGGTTTCTGCTGGACTTCTGTTTTGTGTTCTCCCACTTTTTGCTTAGTATTGCTTGCCTCTTGCTACTGCGTGCTTGTTTGTGCTGCCTGTTTCCTGTCATCCTGTGTTTGTGTTTTTGTTTTGCATTTTTCTTCTTGGGGGGCTTTCAGGTTTCTCTAGTTTCCTGTTGCCCTCTGTTTTGTTTTTTTTGTGCTATCCTGTGCTGCTGTTGTTTTGGCTCCCATTTTCTCACCAGTTTCAGCAAACCTTTAGTGCAACTACAATTGTTCTCTGTATGTTTCAGCTCAGTTGCTGCTTCTGCTGTCTCAGTGCTTATCCACCTTAATTGTTTGCACCTGTACAGGCTTATTCTGCAAAGATAGCCCATGGCATTCAAGCCTGTTTCCATGCAATTATACCAAGCAATATTGCTGTTGTTTGCAGTGCATTGCCTTTCCCTGCAATTCTGAAAATTGTTCAGCTTAGCTACTCCCAGAAGCAATAACTAATTGCTGTTGAATGCTGCTCAACTACTTTTGTATACTACTTTATTATACAATGGAGGTCAGCTCAGCTACAGCTGTCACTGTAAACGTTTTAAAACTGCATATGGGTCTCAGTGCTTTACTGCGGCTTCCTTGTTTTTCCTACTGTGGAGGACTGGGGAGTTGTAGTGCAGAGTCATGGCCCCATGTGGTAAAAATACCTCATGTTTGAATCCTGCCTCCACCGCTAAAATCCTCTGAGTATTTATGTCACCTTTAATTAGCTTCTTTAATGAGACTAGTTGGCTTTCCTCCCTGCAAGTCATGCAAATTTCTGCCTCTCAGACAGTGCAGGTCCGATCATTGCTTACACTGCTTCACAGACCTATATGCAGGTCCACTCATTGCTTACACTGCCCTTGGAGGTTTAGTCTGCTACAGGTATGTACTGCTACGCAACATGTATGACCTACGTGAGGGTCTTCAGAGCTCTGCTCTTCTTTTACTTTCCCTTTCCCATTTTGTTTCTTCAATAATCAGAGGCATACCAACCACGACCATTAGTTACGATGGCTTAGGGCTCACCCTGCAGCCGACGGTCTCACTCTGCCTCTACAAAGTCTGCCTCTTGAGTGTGTGAAACATAGGGTGGGGTCCTTCCCATCTGGCCCATAGTAGGAATGTCCTTACTCCAGGTGGAGTTTTAGCCCTGCAGATGTATTGACAGCATCTCTCAATACAGAATTTAAGACCTCAACTGCAAAGGGTGGGGCTGCAAAACTCTGCTTATCTTGGAAGTAACTTCACAAGGGCTTGAATACTGCATTTTGGTTGTCCCTTGGGGGTAGCTGGATTGACTACTAGGATTTTAGGACAGAAACTATTTTTAAATAATTTACAGGTGCGTAGGAATTTGTGATAGTTCAACTATTTTTAAATAAGTTACTGTGGTTAAGGAGTAGTCATAGCAAAACCTGCAGTGTGAATTGAAATACAGACAGCCTCAGGTGCAGGAAATTGCTTGCCTCATTGTTTTCAGACCACAAAGTGTTGTATTGGATCAGGAAAGGTTGCATCATAACCATTGTCAACCAATTGCCCTGGGTGGAGACTTCCAGACTTGATCAGATTACTATAAGCTACTGGTGGCTGCAATATTTAGAGACACAAAGCACATCTTCTTGACCTGGAAGGACACTACTTCTTTATGCAGCTGTGAGCTGTGTGGGAAATTCTATATTGCACTTGATATCTGCAACAACATGCACTTTTGCTCAATTCTGTGGGAGGTGAAACTAACTACCCTTGGTAATTGCTTTTTATTTACATATTTATTTAGTGTTTAACCAAGAAGGGGCTTGCAAACTCTGTTTAGCTTGTGAGTAACTTCAGAAGGATTTAAATACTGCATTTGGATAGACTCTTGGAAGTAGCTAGATTGTCTACTAGGATTTTCTGACAGTTAAACTATTTTTAAATAAATTGTAAGTGGCTGAGGAGTGAATATGGAGCTTGCAAACTCTGCTTATCTTGGAAGTAACTTCACAAGGGTTTGAATACTGCAATTTGGTTGTCCCTTGGGGGTAGCTGGATTGACTACTAGGATTTTAGGACAGAAACTATTTTTAAATAATTTACTGGTGCATAGGATTTTGTGATAGTTAAACTACTTTTAAATAAGTTACTGGAGGTTAGTTGAATTACTATAAAGGGCAGTACTCACCAGGGTGGTGGAGCAGTGGTGTATTTGATTGTTTCTAACAGTCACCTGTGGTTGTGGACTACCACCCCTTCCCACCCAAGCCCCCAGGCATAGCATTTCCTTTATAGCCAAAGTTCTGACATCACTTCCTCAACAGGTCTTGGGGCAGAACTGTCATATTCTTAATAACCCATCACAGTGTATAAAGGGTAAGTACACACCAAAAAAAAAATTATATATATTACATACTGTATACTATAAGGGAGAGGGACATGCGGGGAGTGGTGCAATGCACTGGCCATGGGGCAGCAGTTTTCCAGGAAACATTCTGGAAACTGCGTTGCTGTCCTATTTGCAGGCAACTATCAGCTCTGAGGGAGGAGATTGCCCACCTTCAGGCTAAACTGGCAAGGACTAAGGAGGCGTCCCCCCCAAGGAGCACCACTGCCACAACCACTGCCTCAGAGATTGCCAAGTATGAAGAGCAGTTGGACCACAGTGGGTTCTGGGAGGGTGCAGGTGGTGGAACAGAGGAGAAGATCCCTAGTTGTACCTCTACACAAATCATACCCCAGTCTGGCAAAGCGAGGTTCCTCTATGATGGCACACTCAGTGGAGACCAAGAAGAATGCTGAGGACATCCACAAGGGAGACCCACAAAAGGGTGGCAAGGGACACCACAGGAGAAGGAAACAGCTTCTGATAGGAGAATCAATTGTTAGGGGATAGAACTGGGGAAGGGAGAGGAGAGAGAAGTAAGGTGCCTGTCTGGTGCCATGGCTTGGAGGGACAAGAAGCGAATCCTCATGATTGCAGAAGCAGCATCACAGGAGAGGGAACTAGATATCATTGTCCCCCTTGGGACAAATGACCTAGCAAGGAATGGAATCATTGCAGTGCAGGATGAATTAGTGGAGTTGTGGAGGGGCCTCAGACAGGTAGCAAGCATGGTTACCTTCCCAGAGGTGCTGCTAGGGTACTGCACACCATGCAGTTTAATGAATGGTTGCAAAACTGGTGCAGAGCACAGGGCTTTGGCTTCATTGAGGACTGGGGATACACCTGGAGAGATAAAGGTCTGTACTGGCATGATGGTCTGCATCTGTCCATGAAGGGAACCAAGCTCCTAAGTGACAGGTTTAAATGCTTGCTTGGCAAGCTTTTAAACTAGCCAAGGGGAGAGGTGCTGATAAGAGGCAGGAAATGTCAAGCCTCCCCCCAATAAACATGATAGGTAGTAAGGTAAACACTGAGGTACATAGCTCAACAGAGGGCAGGACAGGGGTAAATGGAAAACTAGACAAGGGAAATAAGATCAGGGATGGGGGGAAAAAAGGATAAAGCCAACATTAAATGGAGGGCAATGAGTACCAAAGCCCATAGTCTGGGAAACAAGCTTCCTGAGCTAGTAGCTCTGATGGAAGATGAAAAATTTAATATTGTGGCAGTCATGGAAACATGGTACATGGAGAACCATGACTGGGATGTCAACATACTGGGGTACACAGTCTACAGAAGAGACAGGGAGGGTAAAAGAGGAGGTGGAGTAGCTCTATACATAAGGGAAGGGATCAAAGCTACAGAACTATAAAGTAAAGGGGGAGGACAAGAGGCACTCTGGGTCACCATGGAGACAGGGAATGGCATCACAATCTTCACATGGGTTGTATACAGACCCCCGTCTCAAGGGGAAGAAATGGACAAGAAAATGATAGAGGACATTCTCAAAATAGCTGAAAAAGGAGAGATACTGTTGATGGGGGACCTGAATATGCCAGATGTTAACTGGATGATGTGTACTGCAGCCACATCCAAGAACAGGGTCATTCTCGATGCCCTGCAGGGGGCAGGCCTTAGAAAGCTAGTGTTGGAACCTACTCAGGAGGGAGCAATACTAGACCTGGTACTCTCAAATGGAGAGAGGATCACAAATTTAGAAGTCAGTAGACATCTGGGAACAAGTGACCACTGCACAGTATGCTTCACAATAAGCACAACCATGGAGACAAGCAATACAAAAACTAGAATACTGGACTTTAGAAGGGCTGACTGGCAAAATGGGTGAATACCTGAGGAATGCACTAGCAAATGGCCAAAAAGGAGGGGTGGAAGAACAATGGAGAAAAATCAAAACTGCTATCATAAAGGCAACAAGCCTTTGTGTGGGACAAATAAAGAAAACAAAGTGGAGTAAAAAACCACTATGGTTCTCAAAAGAGGTGTCAGGGAAGGTTAAGGAAAAAAAGGCGGCATTCAGAAAGTATAAGGAATCACAGAAGGAGCACGACAGGGAACTGTATCAATTAAAGCAGAAAGAAGTGGGGAAGGCAGTCAGAATAGCAAAGGCCCAAACCGAGGAAAAAATAGCCAACTCAGTTAAGAAGGGGGATACAATCTTTTATAGGTACATTAGGGAGCATAGAAAGGTTAAGGGAAGAATTGTGAAGATTAATAAAGGAGCGGGGAGCTGGGCAGAGGGAGACAGTGAAAAGGCAGAGATACTGAATGAATACTTTTGTTCAGTATTCACAAAAGAAGATGAGGAGGAGTTACCTAAACCAGACAATAGAAGCACTCTGGGTAGGGGGGTTGACTCCAGTCCATTTACAGAAGAAAGAGTCCTGAAAGAACTCCTAAAACTCAAGGTGGACAAAGCAATGGGGCCTGACGGGATTCACCCCAGAATCCTAAAAGAACTAAGGAGGATCTAGTGACACCACTGACCACACTTTTAACAAATCATGGGAGGATGGGGTGGTACCTGAGGACTGGAGGAGGCAAATATGATTCTCCTTCACAAAAGTGGGAGCAAGGCAGAAGCAGGAAACTACAGACCTGTAAGTTTGACCTCAGTGGTAGGGAAAATGATGGAATCACTTCTGAAAGAAAGAATTGTTGAGTACCTAGAGGCTAGCGGGGCACAGGACCCAAAGCAGCATGGATTTACAGCAGGAAGGTCATGTCAGATGAATCTAATTGATTTCTGTGACTGGGTGACCAAAGTAATAGACCAGTAAGGGGCTATGGATATGGCCTACTTAGACTTTAGCAAGGCATTTGACACAGTCCCGCACAAAAGACTAATAATCAAGTTAGCCAGCCTGGGAGTGGGTTCCAGGGTGGTAGCCTAGGTAGCAAACTGGCTGCACAACAGGACACAGAAGGTAATAATGAATGGAACACATTCCGAAGAAAGGGGGGTTACTAGTGGAGTACCTCAAGGCTCAGTACTGAGTCCAGTCCTCTTTAACATCTTTATAGGTGACATTGCAGAGGGTCTGGAGGGAAAGGTATGCCTCTTTGCAGATGTCACAAAGATCTGTAACGTAGTTGATACACGGGGGGGTAAAAAGGATGAGGAGGGACTTGGCAAGGTTGGAGGAATGGTCAGACATATGGCAACTTAGATTAAATGCAATGAAGTGCAAAGTAATGCACCTGGGAAACAAAAACCCAGGAGAAGAGTACACAATAGCAGGGGAGGTACTAACAACAACAAAAATGGAAAGGGACTTGGACTTGAGGGTAGTCATATCAAATGACTTAAAGGTGGGTAAGCAATGTGAGAAGTCAGTAAGGAGAGCCAGGGGAATACTGGGATGCATAGGAAGGGACATCACAAGTAGAAAAAGGAAAGTGGTTATCCCTCTGTACAGGCAGTTGGTGAGACCACATCTGGAATACCGTGTGCAGTTTTGGAGACCCCATCTACACAAGGACATAGACAGGATGGAAGCAGTCCAGAGGAGGGCAACTAAAATGGTGCAGGATCTGCATCCGAAACCATATGAAGAGAGACTGAGAGAGCTTAATATGTATACCCTTGATGAAAAGAGGGACAGGGGGGACATGATAGAAACTTTCAAGTACCTCAAGGGAATCAACAAAGTTCAGGAGGGTAGCATCTTTCAGAAAAAGAGATGTGTAGGAATAAGAACAAGTGGGCATAATTTAAAGATAGAGGGGGGGGACGGCTCAGGGGTAATGTGAGGACATTTTTTTTCATGGACAGAGTGGTGGATCCATGGAACCGCCTTCCTGGAGAGGTTGTTGGGTCTAAAGCAGTGGGGGAATTCAAACATGCATGGGACAGACATAAGGCAGTTGTAGTGGGGTGTTGCAGGAAGTAGGCTGTTGGTTAACTAGAATCAGCAGCTTATCCAATAGGAAGGAAAATGGGCAGACTGGATGGGCCAAGTGGTCCTTATCTGCCATCAAAGTCTATGTTTCTATGTTTCTATGTAGCCATCGAACACTAATGTTCCTTTGGCACTGCTACAGTTCTTTTGGAGATTCTTCCTAAGGTATCTTTAGCCAAGGGAAGCTTCCCACGGCACCTCTAGGGGTGGAACCCTCTTTGAGGGTTCCTTTGCCCTTGGTACCCATACAGGGTGGTAGTTCCTCTTTATTAGAGAGTGTGAATGGCCAAAACAAGTAAACACAGTTGCACAAGCATAACATTATACTGGTTGCATAGGTCATTGAATTGAAAGGCTATGCCTGTGGTTCAATGACCAAGCAATTAGCCACTCCTCCTCCCTAGGCTATATAAGCAGTTCCTCCCAGTCTCACTCTGAAACACTTTTTCTTTGACAGTCCATACTCCCCTCCACCTCCAGCCTCTCTCCTCCAGGGGGAATTCTTCCTAAGGTACCTTTAGCCAAGGGAAGCTTCCCGTGGCACCTCTAGGGGTGGAACCATCTTTGAGGGTTCCTTTGCCTTAGGTATCCCTACAGAGTGGTAGTTCTTCTGGAACAGAGAGTGCGAACGGCCAAAGCAAGGTAACACAGTTGCACAAGCATAATACTATACTGGTTGCGTAGGTTATTGAACCATGTTTTTTTAAGAATTTCTGTTTGGTAGACATAGTTTCTACAGTTTCAGGAAAATCACTTTCACTGCCATGATGTATGGAGTATATGTAGCCTTTCTTCTGTAAATACCTATCTTCATGGCCCAGCATTCCTTTCAGTGTACTGAGTTTGTATTCTGTGCAATCCAGATGCTTTATCTTAAAGAAAAAGTCTGCTAATAACAGATCCATTTCATTGATGTGAAAGTCCTTGATTACCCTATGCTTGTTTGAATTTTGCAGGACGCTAATGATAATATGGATATTAATTTCTGTTTTTTTGAGCAGTGTGTTTGTTCTCCTGCTCTAAAAAAAAAACATTTCCCTCTGACAGTTCTTTTGAAAACACTGATGCTGCCATTTCTGTATGCTTTTAATTGCTTGCTAAATAGGCTGGCACAGTCGCTGTCCTACTTCATAGAGCTGCTGCGCTGTTAAATGTTTCACCTTTCAGTTGTTTTGAACCCAACAGCCCAAAACAAAACAAAACAAAAAAAGAATACTCGTTTCTCCCCTTAACGAGAACGGTTCTTAACTGCCTCACAGTTTGACTTTTTTTAACTTCTTATTGACTACAGTGTAAACCTGTGTGATACTATGCACAGTTTCACCTTAATTTCTGTTTTTGAGTTTGGATTTAAGGAGCACTGTCAGTTTGCCCCATATGCTGTTCTTAACAGCCGATTCTGTGAGGAGCTGACGAGGTGATCTGATGGCACAGATGAAAAGAGTAATGTCATGACTGCAAGACGTACCTATTACAGCACAAGTTGTAATTCTGCTGCAGTAAGTATTACTAACGTAGAATGATTTTGTGAGTGTATGGAATTCCATACACAATAACGTCTCTCCATACATTACATGTTTACAATAGTGCTGACAATTTTGATTTGGCCCTGATTTTCAATATCAAACCTTTTTATCAGTAGGTAAGCATTTCTGGCCATATTCTGGTTTGAACCTGGAACCGATTTGTCCCTTGAATCAGGACCCCTCTACACCTCTACATACACACACACACACACACACACACACACACACACACACACACACAAGCTACTGTCCAGAGTTCAGATGCAACAGTAGAGGTGAGACAGGAAATGTTTCTCACCACTACATTTGCAGCCTGAAAGAATAAAAGTGTTTCAAAGATACTTTGCAATCACCTACCTAAAGGAAAGGAGAAAATTCAGTTTCTGGGAAATGAGTCCAACCACAAAAACAGCTCAGCTGGTATGGTGGTGCGAAATAAGTAACAACGTAGTACAGGAACAATATATCACACTCACCACTGCAGAAGTATCAAATGCTTTATTATTAAACATTTAAAAGTGCCACCACATTACAATACACTGACTCTGAACAAAAGAGCCCGACCAGTTTCATGCTTAGTGCTATAATAGAGAGCAAGGTGCTATATATATATAGCACCTTGCTTTTTATTGTAGCACTAAGTACTTTGTATTGATTTGATGTATAGCATAGGATACAGGTATGTACTGTGGCTTTAAGAGTTTTTCCTATTTAAATGACCCTTGTAGGTTTGTTGGTACCTCCCCCTGATGATGTGCTAGCAGGCATGAAACCGGGCGGGATCTTTTGTTCAGCATCAGTGTATTGGAATGTGGCGGCACTTTTGAATGTTTAATAATAAAGGGTTGGATACTTTTGCAGTGGTGAGTGTGATATATTGTTTCTGTACTAGTTTCTGGGAAATAGAGTTGGGAATGTCCAGGGACTGAAGGCATTGACAGGTCCCATCCACACCCCCCCCCCACACACACACACAAGCATAGGTTCAGCAAGTAAAATCCTATTTTAAGGAGGCTCTGCCAGACCCCTGCTCTTGATCATCTTTGTGAATGTACACTGGATTTGAAAATCCTTGCAAGCGTACAAGACTCCACATTTCTAGAAGCCTGTTTTTAAGTTAACAAGAATCAAGTAGCTAATCAGGTGCACAGGGATTGGAATGTTGACACTCTAATGTAATATAGTTATCACTACTCAAAGTATTTTTTTCTTAAGGTGGTACCTTGAATGTGCATGTCAGAAAAATGAAAAGTAGTTGTTAAAGCTATGGGCCCGATTCTCTAAGGAGCCTTAGACCAATGCACCTTGCACAAAATGTAGTCTGCATCAAAGCATGCTGTACCATGTGGCATGCATCATATTCACAAAAAAGCAGCCCTTGACCCAAAGGTGCATCTTATGATGCAAGGATACATGGTGCACCATATAAATAGTGCACTTGAAGGCACCACCACAGGCAACGCCAGGATGCCAAGGCAACAACATGGCTGTGGAACAAATGACACAGAGTGTAGAAAGCATGCAGAGAGAAGGGAGACACACCAGAAGAAAACACTTTACCGAGACAGATATCCTGATTGAAGAGGTACAGGGCCAGGTAAGTGTGAAGGGGTAGCACTGGGGAACACGGTAGCATGTCAAAACTGTGTACCAGTGGAAGTGAACATGTGAAATGCTACCCATCAGGTAGACCTGCTACTGTCCACAGTTGGAAACCAGGATCTTACAGCCCGTCGGCAGCAGGCCTGGGAAGATGTGGATACAAAGGTGAATGCAGTAGCCCCCTGCAGGTGAAGCATATGTGAGCTGCAAAAGCACTACCATGACCTCAAAAGATGGTCCAAGGAGAAGGTGGTGTACCACAGATGCTGCACCAGTAGAACGGGTGGGGGCCCAAGCCAAATACAACTATTAACCAACCAGGACAAATTTGTGGACATGCACCTCAGCGCCTGCACCATTGAGGAGGACACAGAGCTTGACCTGTTCTGGCTGCAACATTCGTGAGGTAGGTATATACCATGCAAGCAGCAGTTGATGTCACTGGCCAACCAACCACCCTTAGTGGTGGTGCCACATGGTGCCAATCTAGGCACTGCATGACCACAACAGAGACATACTGAAATGGCCTGCAGCACAGCTACTAGCCATACAAGTGTCATAGGATCATAGGTGATTTACGAGTCCGGTAGGCAGAGATTGCCTTTTATGAACTCGCCACCAGTTTTTCTGGTGGAACTCTTATTTTATATTGCCCATGCATGTAAGCAATCTGTTTTTAAATATGCTTATTGTACTGCTTTCTATGACATTTTTTGTCAGGGTGTTCCAAGTAGATATTACCCTCTGTGTGTACCAATGATTTCTCTTATTTGCATTATTTTGACTGCCTTTTAAGTTTCTTGTCATGAGAGCTGGTATTTATGTTTGTGATGCTGTAGTTTAGTCCAATGGTCTTGAATGCTGATTCATCTTTTACTGCTTTGTATGTTAAGCTAGGTCTCCCCTCATTCTCCTGTGTTGCATAGAGTACAAGCCTAAGTTTGTTAGTCTAGTTCTATAATCCAAGTTGCTTAAAGATTTTATTTTTTTTGTTGCCTTGGTCTGGACTTTTTCTATAAGTTTATTGATTCTAACTAATTATGGCGCTCATACAGAAAAATAATATTCCATATGGGGTCTGATTAGGCTGGAATAGAGGGGAATCAGTATATTTTCATTTCTGCCTTTGATGTTTTTCAAAATGCGGCCTAGAATTTGATTACTTATTTTTTTACAGTATTTGTTGTGTGCAGTTCAAAGAAAATTTTTTTTGAGATAGTACCTCCTACATCTTTTTCATTATCTGTTGTTTGTAATATTGTGTTGTTTAATTTGTAGCTATAGCAAGGATTATTTTTTCCTAGGTGCATTACCTTGCACTTAAGATAATTAGATTAAAGTTTTTTTCAGCAGAACAATTCTCTAGGTGGATCAGATTATTTTGAAATTCTGTAGCGGAGGCAGAGTCTGGTATAATACTTCCAAGTTTGCAGTCATCTACATATTTCCCCATCCAGCAGTGTTTATTAAGAGGAAGCATGGAAGATATTAGAATATTAAAAAGAACTTATCGCAAAACGGAGCCCTGCAGGACACCAATAGGGACAGGGCCCAAAGGAGATGTGGGACAGGAAAAGCCAGCTGATGTGGGACCCAACATGTGGGCCAACACACGTGACAGTGCCACTGGACCACATGGGGACAACAGCCAATTGTTGATGTACAGAGGGATTGGACATGCATTGAACCATCTGGTGGCATCCAATGTGAAGACACACACAGTGCTGAGTGGGAACCACAACATACAACGAACTGTGGCAATGGGGGTATGGGCACACAACAGCAGGCACTCCACACCATGCCTGGCATAGGCACTGATGAGGGCCTGTATGGTCCAGCCAGCATAGCACCCCAGTCACTACCAGTAGTGGAACCATGCATCCAGTCCAGGGATGGACAGGCTCCACAACATGGTGGGAGTGCAACAGCACAGGCTGCAGTGGTACCCATGGATGCCATGCCACAGGAAAACAACAACATGGTAACATCCATGCACCATGGCATGCACATGGAGGTGCATGCATAAATGATAGGCAGCAGTCCACAGGACAAGCAGCAGGGACACCAGATCCATAACAACACCACAGATGTGGTGGACAGTGATGAAGGTGCTGAAGGCCCACAAGGTCCAACACAGCCTGTGGCCCACCATAGTGAGGTTGGCACAGTGCAGGGCATGGGCACGTAGAAGAACACATTTGTAGACAGACTCTCAGGCAACACAGTGTCTGTCATACAGCTGATGCCAGCACAAGAGGCCATGGCACAATGCAGATGCTGTGGTTGCAAAAGGACAGTTAGCATGGGAATAGGCAAGGACAAGGAGGGAGCAGAACCAATGGAAACAACACCCACAGCACAACCCTCAACAAGGGCAACACCACAACAGAAATGGAGCAGAAAGTCCAAGGATAATGTTGACAGTGAAAAGACAGCTGCTGGCACACAAGCCCCAGGCTTACTGGCAGCACCCCGACTGTCACAGAGGTCAAAGATATAGGCCCCACAGATATCGGCAGGGATCAACAGCAATGTTGGAACTTGACCAGATGCACAAGCTACTACCAATGGGACACAACAGGCAGCATGGCAAGGCACCTACTTCAGACACCCAGAATGAGCAGCCCACATATTGACAACCCTTCTGCCACCTAGACAGAGACTAGAAACCTCATATCATTCAGTGGCAACTGACACACCCAGCCCAGTCATACCACAGCACCCACATGGAATCCCCATATAGAACTTACCTCAGGTCAACCTGCATATGCAACTGTGCTAGAGAGTACACCCAGACCTGCTAGCACCCCTTTGTGAAGACACATCAACAGTGACAAACAACAGCATGCAACATACCATCAGGTCCAAACCATGGGGTTCCACCTTAACATTTGGTGGTTTGGCTTACCCACAGCAGTATGCCACTGTTGAACTAAGAGAACCCCTGTGTCAGATAGCAAACATAGGCTATTGATATGAGGAAGAACCTGTGATAGCAACTACCAGTAGGTTTCTCGTGTTGTTGGCAAACACTGGAACCAGTGCAGCCCTGCACAGCATGGTACACATGGTTCTGTAACATACACCACCACACATGGGCGTGCAACCCTCACCTACCCCTTCCCCTCCACACCTTCATCTCCAGCCCATCCTCCCTCCTTCCCCCCTCTTGCTTCATGCACCCGGCTTTACTTACCCATCCTGCCCATCACACATTGCCCCTCCTGTTATCCCTGCTCATCCTCCCCATTCCTCCTCACTATCCCCTTTTTACCTGCCCCTTCCCTTTGTTCCACACACTTAGCTCTTTATATTCTTATTATTCTCTTTGTTTGCATCATCCCATATTTTTTCTCTTCCTTTTTCTTTTCTCTTTTTATTACTGATTGCAATTTCTACGTGATTGTGTATATTGTTTAATGAATAGCCCTTTCAACTTTCAACTTATTATATCCGATTTCTACAAAATGTTGTTATGTAATGTTTTTATGTCTTCATGTTATTTTAATGATGTTCCAGTATTTATATAAGCTGCTGTATGTGATTAGGACCTTCTTGTGAATGAGTCTGCTTAATGGAGTTTTCCTACAATAACCTAAACTAACATTATCAAACAGGACCACACATGGTGTGCACAAAGCACAGTGGCTACAAAGGGTTCCCAGTCAAATGTTGAAGGATGTGTGACAGATTCTCGGACAAAGGATAAAATACGTAACAACTTTAATGGCATATCTAGACAAAACATCAACAACAACGGTGCATGGAGGTTACATAACTATTGATCATGAACAAACAGCAGTAGAAAACAGGTATTCCCAAGGAATGCAGATATTATGAAACAATGTAGGATAAACAAATGCCTCACTGTTCACTACAGCGGTCCAGATAGGATAGCAGTTCTGATATGTCAGTACACAGCATGTAAATGTGCTCTGTGATTATCTGGCTGCGTGTCCATAGGGCCCCTTGCAAAATCTTGAATGGCCTGAGTGTGTGAGGCATCCAGCACAGCCCCCCCCCCGCCCTTTTCAGGGCTATGTTCTGCAGGTAGACACACCCCGTGGTTGGTGTCCTCCTTGGCCAATCTCAGTCTCTGGCACATTCTGCACTGGCTCCTCAATGACCGGCTCATTCCCCACCCTATCGTCCAGGTCCTGTGGCCCCTCAACAGTCGTTGCTTTTGCTGCAATATCAGCATCTGCTTGTTCCGGTACATGTGCATCCACTGCCTATCCCTCCTCAGTTGTCCATCTGCACCCCATCTGTCACCACAGTTGCCTGTGCCTGAGTCTCTTGAGCATGACTGCTGGTCCTTTTCACATATGCCCTTGTCTCCATTCTCTTCAGGTGATGCATGGCCCCTCTCCAGGAGATACACTGCTCCAGAAAAACTGCCCAACAACTAGGTGTGGTTTAAGGAAGGCCACAAACCAATACTCTGAATCCAGCACTACCCACCACTATGCAAATGACCAGAGTTACGCAGTAGGTATGTCAAATAAGCAGTTTTAATAGGCATAAAACTCAGATAAGTACAAACCACAGGCATGCCAAAGCACAGACCAGGAGATAAATGGCAGAACCCCGCCAGACTTCTACCAGTTACACCAAAGCTTCATCAGGAACTGTCCTTAGATGTGCAATCAACCATTTTATACTAACAGATAGCTAATTAAAGAAACAGTGCTCAGTTGTGATTGGTTGAATACATACATACAACCCCGTACAATCAATTTCAATTAGAAAATAAAGTGTAAAATATAAATGTGCCATCACATAATAAACTGAGTATGTTTTAGTCAATATACACACCACATAAGAATTGTGTACTAATAAAATAAAAAATTAAACTATCAGAACATGACTAACAGCCCCGTCTCTAACACTGGATAAGGAAACAAAATAGTGAATGATATCAATCAAACCCATATCTGTTCCGATTATAGGCCTGAATACTTAAAATAATAACACTCTTTTCAATAAAGGCATATGTACTTAAAGTTACATTTCTGTATTCTATTTTACTTCGAAAAATATGTATGCTATACCAATATGAGTGTAATTGTTCTCTAGTAAAGCTTTGGCGAAACCGGTAGTAGTCTGGTGGGGCTCTGCCATTTAAACTCTGCTGGTTAAATAAAGTGATTGATTGATTGATTGATTGCTTGATCTCCTGGTCTGTGCTTCAGCATGCTTGAGGTTTGTGCTTATCTAAATTTTATGCCTATTAAAACTGCTTATTTGTCTGGTCCAGTGGTGCCGAGGGTTGAGGCATCTGCCTTACCTCACTACACACCAGCAACCCAGGTTTGGGAATGAGTCCAAGATGCAGGGGGTCAGCCAGAGATGAGAGGATGGAGCATCCAATGGACGTCTCTCCTCTCCTGGGTGGAAGAGAGGGATCCATCCCATGCCGCTAGCAACACCCGGTGGAGACTGGGTGCACTACATCTGTGGAGACCAGTTTGAAGGGGCGTGTTTAGTGGCCATCTTATCGGCATGTGCGGAGCGCTCACATAATGTGCTGGATGGCATTGCACGCCCCTTTCGGGGGGGACAGAAAACCAGGGAAAATTGCTCTGGCACCTGGTGGGCGAAGGAGGGTCCTGTGGCCAGCTCCCCCCACCCAGTGCTGGGCTTTTCAGTCAGTTCCAATACTCCCTCCCTGCCCTGGTCACTCAATTAGATTGTAAACAGAGCACCATGGAGTCAGTGGTCCCACCCTGGGGGACTCAGAGCCAGGGGGGTCAGGTGGCCAGTGTGCAGCAGAGCAGAAAGGGTCCATATCGGAGCCAATCTGAAGGCTTCAGGTGAGCAGATAGAGGGCCAGGACCAAGTGACCACTCCGGAGAGAGTTCAGGATGCCAGTCAGTAAGGAGGCATAAAGAAAGTTGAAAAAACATGCTTATTTGACATACTTGCTGCATAACTCTGGTCATTTGCATAGTAGTGAGTAGTGCTGGATTCAGAGTATTGGCCTCTCCAGAGCATGCCAATGGACATCATGGGCGGGTTGACAGCTCTGCACTCTCGCTCTGGCACCTGCAACACAAACTTCAGAAAGATTTATCCATGCAGAGTAAGCACACAATGCCAAGGTAACAACACCATGGTGAGCTGCACAGCCAATGTTGCTGTGTCTGGGATAGATGTTACCATCATCATTTCCATCACTGCCTGTCACCCATCTGTGACACTGTGTAAAGTGTGCCAGGACTTTATGATTCACATGTTGCAATGTGTCATGTCATGGCTCCAGCATGTGCATCATGGTGCACCATATGTGCCTGCCATGTGGCATGGCACAGTGTGGCACCTGGCTGTTGACCTAGACAGTGTGGATGAATGGCACCATAGGTGAACATTCACCCAATGCCCTACTCAGCATGACCAAAATCCGCCCATCCACAGGAGTTGTGCACCTCTGCATATAGCGCAGCCCCACCATCAGCATGCAGTTACACACCCTCACATGTAATGCTGATATTTACAGTGCACTATGCCCCCTCCTGCTGCAGCCACTGTCACACATAATAGCTAATACTTACACAGGCACTTTTGTGCCATTGGTCATGTGTGGTAACCTATTGTCTAGTATCCATTACATTGTTGGTGTGCCAGACAGCAATAGGTCCTATCTATGTATCTGGTCCTGGCTTTCCACCCCTCTAACCCTCTATTCACTTGCCTCTTCACCCCCCTGGATGTTGCTGGATGGTCATCTGTGCCTGTGGATGCCTCAGCCCCTGTGGAGACATGAAAGTAGAAACACAGGTCAAGACTTTTACAGTGCTAGGAGCACTGGACTGTGTTGTAGTGTGACTCTGTGATGGGTAGTACTGTATGGGATATATACCTCTGTCTGGGTTGTCCAGCATGCATCTGGACATCTGTGTCTCCTGCCATGGTTTTCAGGTGCTCCAAGAGTGCTGTTTCCCTTGATGACAAGTCATTCCACCTGTGCCTAACCTGTCTAACTGTCCTTTTCACACCTGAAACCTTTTTGAGCTTGGCACAGATAGGGGCACACACCTTCTCTTTCTGGGTGGTTGTGGTCTTGCGACTGCCACGTGGCAGTAAAATCCTAGCCCACTGCTCTACCTGGCTGATGAGAAGGATGGTTTCATCATCAGTGAAGTTTGGGGAATGAGCCCAACCTGCCATGATCCCCCTACAGACCTGCTGAACATATGACAGGATAGTCTGGGTGGGGCATTAAACTGCCTGCTCTACACCTGCACACTCGTGTCTCTCCCTTGATACAGGCACATGGTGCCACTCGGCCATTGAGCACTGGAAGTACCTGGTTGGAGCAGGACACATGCTATGCAGCAATAGCAGTGATGACACGATGTGCAACATTTGCGGCATCTGATGCTGTCTGTGTCACGCATGGTGCGTTATATTGTAGTGTGGCATTTTGTTTGCGCATTGAATGGGCATTGTGCCCTGTGTCATTTGTCATATGTACACCGTGGTAAAGTTGTGTGCATTGCACCAACCATGCGATGTGACACAGACCACTGTATAGGTGTTCTCATGGAGTAGAGCCCTCTTTCATCCTCAGGGGGTGTGTCCCACATACATACATGCATGCATACATACATACATACATACATTGTTGCCAGCAGATTAGGCCCAATGGTCTATTTCGTCTGCCCGAGATGCAGCTACTAATTAAGTTTCAGCTGCTGCTGCCCCCCTAGCTTTATATACTCCATTCCCCAGCACAACACTCAGCCCCCTGTGTTTACCTCCCCCCAACCTGTACCTTACCCATGTACCTGTCCCACCCCACCTTGAATTTCTCCACTGTTTCCTTTGCCAGCAGCTCCCCTGGTAGTGCATTCCAAGGTGCTACTTCCCTCTCTGTGAAGTAGTGTCTCCTCACCTCCCCCTGAATCTCTCCCTACTAGTTTAAGGTTATATCCTCTAGTATTTCTCTCCCCCTTCAACGTAAAGACCCTCCATGTTTACCCTATTGATCCCCTTCACATATTTGAAGACCTCTATCATATCCCCCCCTGTTCCTTCTGATCTTCACGTACTGACATATACTGAGCTGGCACCATGCATGGCCTGACTATGTCACGAGTCTATGGGGCACGTTGACCACTGTGAAAAGGTATTAGAGGTATCTTTCTTTTGTAGCCCCCTCATTAGGGTGGCACACTTAACCTTGGTTTGGACACTTAAGGATGTCCTCAATCCCTTACACTGCACATGTCTGTCTGCCATTACATCCATGGCATTGTTGGCACCATGTCCAACATTGCTCTCCACATTTCATTTTTATTTGTTAACTGGGTAGGGACACTGGGCAAAAGCCCTTCTTCAGATCCCATCCTGACGTAAAAACACAGAACAATACAAGATATCATACAAACAGTACACTAATAAATATACAACAATCATCGATCATCAGTCATTGCAAATACAAGTTGTTAATGTTAGTAAATACTGTTTAAGTTTAGACTTAAACCCTGGGTAAGAATGGATTTTTCTTAAAGGAAGAGGTAATTCAATCCACAGTCTAGTAGCCTGACATTCAAATGAATGAAGACCATTTTTATTTTTAACAGGAAGGGCTACCAAAACTAAACTCTGATTTGATCTTAGGTTGAGTTGAATTTCATGTACCAACACAAAGTCAGACAATGGAGGTAAACCCTTAGCGTATATGGCCTGATGGACCATATTGCCTAAGGCATACATAAATTTAAGCTGAGGTGACAACCAGCCCAGAGATGAGTACAGAGAGCAATGGTGGGTCATGACAGGGACATCCAGAACAATGCAACAGATATTATTGTAAGCAACCCTTAAGATATGCCTTTTCCTTGCACCCAATTTGTTATACAGAGGGGAAATGTAGTCCAAGTGAGGCATTAAGACCCCTGTAGCTAATATTTTATTGGAATCGTAAGACAAATATGACTTAAATTTATAAAGCTGCCCCAATTTGCAATAGATTTTTCTCCTAACCAATTTTACTTTAGAGTAAAAAGTTAAAGAGGGATTAGGTAAGACTCCCAGGTACTTAAATTCCGAGACCTGCTCATGTAAAATTACCTTGAGCATCATGAATTGATAAATGTGCCATGTCACTAAGCCAGGCAGAGCTACCAAACACCCTAACTTTAGTCTTTCTTACATTCAGAACCATCATATCAGAAGATGTCCAACTGCGTAATCTTTGGAACTCTAATTCCAGAATCGAATTTATATGTTCAACAGATTGGCCCTGATAATATAAAATCAAGTCGTCAGCATAAAGTAGACATTTACTCATGCAAAATATAGAAGGAACCTGGTTAATAAACAAAGAAAATAATAAGGGACCAAGAATGGACCCCTTGGTTACACCACTCACAGTAGGACAAGAAGTTGATGAAATAGAGGCAATAGAAACATATTGAGAGCGACCCTGCAAAAAAATCACAAATGATAGCCACCACTGAATCAGACAACCCCAAATCAGTAAGTTTCTGACAAAGCAAAAATGATTCATCAGGTAAAAACCTCTGGAGAGGTCCACGAACACCGTCCCTGTTAGCAAACCATCATTGCAAACTTGTAGAATGGTGTTCATGAACCTGACCAGGGCCATACCAATCCCCTGACCATGACAAAAACCATGCTGTTTGGTACACAGGACCTCACCCCCCCTCCAGAAAATCATTAAGCTGATTTACCATCAGTTTTTCTAAGATCTTACTTAATGGGTTTAAAATGGAGAATGGACGAAAATCCTCCGCTCCGACAGCACTTGCATTTTTGGGAACAGGCACGGTCCTACCTTGCTTCCATGCCAGGGGAAAAACATCAGTTGAAATACATAAATTATATAAGTTACAAAGCGGTTCAGCTATGTAAGGAGCCACAATTTTAACAACTCTTGCATCCAGCCCACCCCCACAGAGACCAAACGTATCAGACAAAGAACAAAGTCATTTTAGAACTTCAGTAGCGGTAATCCACCTAAACAAAAATGTTGATAAAAAACCACTTCCATATGTCTGACAAAGGTATCAGATATAAGATCAAATTGTGTAGATGATCCATCTTTACCAGGAAACCCAGGAATCAGACTAAAGACGTCAGAAAAATGTTGATTCAAAAATTAGCCATCTCTAAAGGGTCAGTAATTAATTGGACAGAATGTTGAAGAGAAGTAGGTGATGCTTTGGCTTTAGGACAAATAAGATAATTTACAGTATTCCAAAAATTATTTGAATCCGATGTCATACCCTCCAATTTAGGCCGAAAAAAATTAATCTTAGCCTGCTTTACCTTTTCGCTTAACAAATTCCAAGCTGCCCTATATTCCTGTAAACACATCGGAGAGGAAAACATTTTGTATGCCTGTCAAGCTACCTTCTTTTGTTTTATAAATGCTTTTAAATCATTAGTAAACCATTGATGTAATGCCCCTCTGACATGTATAGTTTGGAGAGGAAACAGTTTGTTTTGAAAAATCAATAATTGTTGGCAAAAAGAATCAACAGCACAATCTGGGTCAGGTATAGATTCCAAAAAAGACCAGTCCAGATTAGAGAAAAGAGGGATGTTTGGGATGTATGAATTGGGCCTTATACATGAGAAATGGGGTTTAAATGAGGATGTTAATTGGCAAGAGTGTTGGGGGGACTAAGAAGAAATAGAAAATGTTTATGAATATTAATATTAGAACTACAGTGATAAGGGCTAGGTGTGATATGAAGACAAAAAAGAAAAAAACTATTTCTATCTAACTCCAAATGATGTAGCAATCTCCCCTTCATTTATCCTTAAGTAAAAGATACAAAGGCGGTTAACTTAATTATAATGAAAAGAAAATGGTTGATGTAGCTGTGGTCCCGTTTATCATTTTCAGCGATTCTGCAACTTGCTGGGAGTGTTAAATAGGGCTAGTTAGCATAATACTATTTAAGTGTTACAACACAATGAAAATCATGTATCTTAACTACACACCTTTTAGCATCTCAAGCTGATATAATTATGTTACCTTTTACTATCAGCAGCGGTTTTGCACCTAGCGGGGAATGTTAGATGGGGTTATTTAGTAAAATAATATTATAAAGTGCTAAAAATGCACTTGGAATTGTGTTATTTACTGTACACCTTTTTTAACATTTTATGCAACTTCTATATATTTTTCTGTGAACAGTGGATGGACTGATTAATTCAGTCACTTCCATAAAGAGTCAGTATACTGAAATCTGGCCAATGGAAAATCATGTACACAGATGCTCACAGCCTGGAAAATAAGATCCCAGACCTGCAGGCAATAATGTCAGAGGCTAAACTGGACATAGTAGCAATTAGTGAGACGTGGGTTACCAGTAACCACACTTGAGAGACTTCAGTACCTGGCTATGTATTGTTCAGAAGAGACCGAGGTGCAATAAGGGGGGTAGGAGTGGTCCTGTATGTCAATAAAAATATCAAATCTACAGAAATTCAGAATACACATAAGGAGCCAGAAGAACCTGCGTCACCCTGGAAACAGGAAATGGGACAGCCATAAGAACTGGGGTTGTCTACAGGCCCCAGACCAGGGAGGACATAGACACATTACTGTTAGAAGATATGCAAAACATGACAGCTAAAGGGAGGTTCTGATAATGGGAGACTTCAACATGCCGGATACAGATTGGTCAATACCAGCAGGAACATCATGCAGAACTAGACACATAGTGGATTCCTGCAGGGGAGGGCCTCAAACAACTGGTACAGCAACCCACAAGAGACAGAGATATCCTAGATCTAGTACTGACTAACAGGAAGGGATCACAGATCTCAGGTAGAAGGTCACCTGGGGCCAGTGACCATCACATGGTATGGTTCAATTTGGCTACTACATCTAAATCATCCCATTCCAAGGCGAAAATATGGGACTTCAGAGGAGCTGACTTTAATAAGATGGCCAACAGAGTTAAGCTAGCCCTGGCAAAAAGAAACACAGGTGAGGGGGTACAGGCAAAGTGGGCAAGCATTAAGGATGCAATACTTGAAGCAACATCCCATTGTGTTAGACAGAAAAGGAAGTGCAAAAGAAGAAGGAAACCACTTTGGTTCTCAAATACAGTAGCAGAAAAGGTCAGAGCCTAAAGGCTGGCCTTCAGGAAATATAAGGGAACACAGCGGGATGAAGATAGGGAGGCATACCAAACTGCCCTCAGGGAAGGCAGTAAGGCAGGCAAAGTCCCAAACTGAGGAAACACTAGCATGAATAGTAAAAGAAGGTGACAAGACTTTCTATAGATACATTAGTGAAAAGAGAAAGTCCAGAGGGGGTATTGCTAAGCTTAATGGAGAAAAGGGAGCATGTGAGGAGAGGACCCTGTAAAGGCATCTATCCTAAATAGATACTTTTGCTCAGTATTTACTGAAGAGAAGGTAGGGCAGGGCCCACAGCTCAGCATCATGGACACAGGGGGGGGGAGGGAGGTGAGCACTACTCCCTTCACAAAAGAAAGGGTCCTACAAGAGCTTGCTAAGCTCAGGGTGGATAAAACAATGGGACCTGATGGCATATATCCCAGGGTGCTT
This sequence comes from Neoceratodus forsteri, assembly GCA_016271365.2. NCBI lineage: Eukaryota > Metazoa > Chordata > Ceratodontiformes > Ceratodontidae > Neoceratodus > Neoceratodus forsteri. Next base: position 26,729,816 of record CM057454.1, read on the forward strand.
AAGGAGCTAAAGATGGAACCAGCAGAGCCATTAGCAGAACTGTTTAGTGAGTCTCTGAGCACAGGAGAGGTCCCAGAAGACTGGAGAAGAGCTCATGTGATCCCGCTCCACAAGAGTAGTAGCAGGGAAGAGGCAGGGAACTACAGACCAGTCAGTCTTACCTCAGTAGTGGGCAAGATTATGGAGGCACTCCTTAAGGAAAGGATAGTGCAACACCTGGAATCCATAGGGCACAGGATCAAGACAGCATGGGTTTACAAAGGAAGGTCCTGTCAAACTAATCTCATAGATTTCTTTGACTGGGTAACCAGAGTGGTGGACCAAGGGGAGCAGTTGATGTCACCTACCTTGACTTCAGCAAAGCTTTTGATACTGTTCCACATAGAAGATTGATAAATAAGCTGGGTAGGCTTGGGTGGGTCAGAAGTTGGTCAACTGGGTGGCAAACTGGTTGACGGGCAGAAAACAGAGAGTGGTGGTAAATGGTATACAGTCAGAAGAGATGCAAGTCACAAGTGGGGTACCTCAGGGATCAGTCCTGGGGCCAGTCCTCTTCAACATCTTCATTAGTGACCTTGCAGATGGACTAGAGGGTAAGGCTTGTCTGTTTGCTGATGACAACAAGATCTGCAACAGAGTAGATGATCCAGATGGGGTGGGCAGAATGAGAATAGATCTGGATAAACTAGCAAAATGGTCAGAAGAGTGGCAACTGGGATTTAATGCAAAAAAGTGCAAGATCATGCACATAGGGAAGAGAAACCCTGAAGCCACCTATAGGCTGGGAGGGGGAGTTGCTAGCAGTCACAAAGGAAGAAAGAGACTTGGGCATCATCATCACTGATGACCTGAAATCATCCAAGCAGACCTCTAAAGCAGTAGGTAAGGCTAGGGGGGGTGTTAGGGTGTATTAGTAGGGGTATCACAAGTCGCAAGAGGGAGGTAATAATCCCCTCTTTACAAGACACTGGTTAGGCTCCATCTGGAGTACTGCGTGCAGTATTGGAGGCCACACCTTCACAAGGACATTAACCAAATTGAGGCAGTCCAGAGAAGGACAAGCAAAATGGTGCAGGGACTGCATCAGAAGACATATGAGGACAGATTAACAGAGCTCAATATGTATACCCTTGAGCAAAGGAGGGAGAGAGGTGATATGATCGAGGCATTCAAACACCTTAAGGGCATTAACAAGGTGAAAGAGTCTAACATGTTTAAATATAAGAAAAATAGCAGGACAAGAGGACACAGCATGAGATTAGAGGGGGCCGATTAAGGGGAATGAGGAAATTCTTTTCACAGGAAGGGTGGTGGATGCATGGAATGGCTTACCTCAAGAAGTGGTGGCTATGAATACAGTGCAGGGCTTTAAACAGGCATGGGATAGGCATAAGGGAGCAATATAAATGAGTATGAATAGATAGGCCACTGACAGAGCAAAGGCCGATGGCACATTTATAAGGTAGAAAAAGAAATGGGCAGACTGGATGGGCCTTGCGGTCCTTATCTGCCGTCAACTTCTATGTTTCTATGTACACATTTAAAAACTGTGCATATCCATTTAACAGACTTTCCAGCAGAGTTAATTATCCTTGCAATGCTGAAATATGTCAGGGAGAAGAGTCACTGGTCACCATGACGACCACCTTGCTTTGACAAGGAATGATGACAGAAGCTTTGGTGTCATGTGACTTCTCTCCCTGACATAAAGAGGCCTAGTCAGCCAAGCAGCCAGTGCTGCCAGTCTGCCTTCAGAACTCCTTTGAGTAAGTCAGATTTTTTTTTTTCCCCCCATAATACTTATACTTAGAAAATCACTTGGTCATAGGATTTCTTTAGTTAACAGCAAAAGGATTATTAAATCTGTGAATGAAAAGTTTTAGACAATGAAGTGAATTATATTATTTAGTAACATTTTGAGGAGAATGTTTATCTGATAAGCTAAAAAGGAAAACTAGGAGAAACAAATGAAGCTTGGCATGTAACTGCATCAGATGCCAGAAGCACATGGCACTAGAGAACTGATTTAGGTTTGTTTTGTGCACACATGGTTTAAATAAGTTAAATCTGAACTTCAAAGGAAATGAAAGAACATTATTACATAAATTACTAACCTTTTAAGGAACTTGAGTAGAGGTGGACTGAAATATGAAAAAATGGGTTGGTTTATGAACACATGATTTAACACTTATGTAGGTAAATAAAAAAGCAATTGCTTTTTTGTTCTCACCCCCCCCCCCCAGCTTTCCATGGTGCACATTGCCTAATAGACATGAGGCATGAAGAAAACATGTTAAAAAGCAAAGTACCTTATATAAAAAGGTGAATATTTTAAATTAAGTGTATGAACACATTAGAAGTACTGCATAATGTGTGCAAATAACTTTAAAGAAGCACTAAATTAACAACTGATGTTCTTTATTATAACTTATTTTCCCCTTTATGTTCCCTTTTATTTAATTATCAATTAAATGGTTGAAGAAAAATATCTGAAACCAAAAGTAGAATAAATAAAAAGGTGAATATTGAGAACTTAAACTACAAATGATAAAGTAGCATTGTTTGGTGCAATTTGGAGTATGTGGTATTTGACCTAAGTGTCTTATTTATTTTTAAAGTGAACACATACAGAAGGCAATTCTTGAGGAGGCTTGGCAGATGTTTGGCTTTTGCTGATATTGTTAAAAAGTAAGGCAATAAATTTTTCATGCATTCATATTAGTGGCATCTAGTTGGGCAAAATGTATAAGAATTGTATTACTGTTAATGAATGTAAAGGATAACCAGGTGGTTAAAATACAATTTTGGTTTTAATATTGCTTTAATAATTACAATAGAAAGATGGTACACCCAGACATTTTTGACTAGCATGGTCTAATGTGGAAAGATATTAAAAATTGAAAATTAAAAAACTGAATATTATTTTCAAATGTGAAATATAGTAAATATTTGTTTATAAGTCTTTTTACAGTTCCTCTGAAGAAGCCTAATACTAGGTGAAATGTTTGGACTTTATAAATAAAAATAGCAAACTTTAAAAAGAGTTCATGTGTAGTAGCATTCATTGCTCGAGCAAGCCAGAATTTTGTCATTGGATTTAGGAGAAATAAGACAATTTACAGTATCTCAAAAATTATTTGAATCCAATGTCATACCCTCCAATTTAGACTGAAAAAATTAATCTTAGCCTGCTTTACCTTTTTGCTTAACAAATTCCAAGCTGCCCTCTATTCCTGTGAATACATCGGAGAGGAAAACATTTTGCATGCCTGTCAAGCTACCTTCTTTTGTTTTACAAATGCTTTTAAATAATTAGTAAACCATTGATGTAATGCCCCTCTGACACGTATAGTTTGGAGAGGAAACAGTTTGTTTTGAAAAATCAATAATTGTTGGCAAAAAGAATCAACAGCACAATCTGGGTCAAGTATAGATTCCAAAAAAGACCAGTCCAGATTCTGAAATTCACCAATCAGAACATCAAATTGATTGCTTTTAAAATTACAGAACTGAACTAGTCTAGATGGAATTTTGCATTGTTTAAAGTTGATAACGCCAAAGGTGACCTGATGGTCACTCACTGAGTCACCAAGAACACCAACATGAGATACAATGTTAACCTTGTTGGTGATAAACCAATCTAAAAGTGTGTGGTTCATGGAATCCATGTTTTAATCTGGTAGGTTCATTAATAAGTTGAAACAGCTTATATGAATCGAACTAACATTCAAGACCACTATCTGCCTTCTCCCAGTTCAAATTAATATCTCCCATCATGACAAAATCAGAGTTTACAATAAAGGGGCAGTTTTTTCAAGAAATTCTTGTAGACCAGGTTTGCCACATTTGGGGGATTATAGACAGCCTCCACTACAATATGCTTTGCACCATATGACCATATGTGTCATGCAGCAGGTGCTGTCAGGGACCTTGACACTCCAGTGTGTGTGTGTGTGTGTGTGTGTGTGCTATACCTCCTATGGCTCTTTGGTGGCACTTGACCCCATATGCCATCCACCCTACACATGCTTGACTTTACCACTGTACAACAACATATAGTGTCCACTGTCAACATGCTAGTGTGCCTCTGCCACCTGGGACTGCACACAGGTGATGGGCACCTTCTTTGCTGTAGTGCTGCTATGGATGTGTTTTGCTCAGATGGCAGCACCTCTGCATCACCACAGCCAGTTCTGGGTCCATGTCATACTGTGGTCCTTCTGCAATGTCCCTTGATGGGGTCTGCACTCTGCCGAAACTGCCTGCTGCATCCACATCTGCATGGTGGTACAGTGGCCAACATCCTGCAACTGCATTGCTGCTGGTGTGGGTACCATACATCCGCATGCATGTGGCAACATTTGCAGAGATGTGGTGTTGTACATGCCCTCCAGATTACTGTGGGGCTGTTGCAGTGTCTGTGGGGTGACACACACCACATTTGGTGTGCAACACACTGTCTCTGGTGTGTGGTTAGCTGAAGTGTGTAAATATGAGGTTTCCCTGGAAATGTTGTACTGCCACTGTGTGTTGTCTCAATGCATGTCAAGGCATATCTATGGCATCTCAATGTTCCTCTTTGTCAACAGCACCGTCCTCCTCTGATGCCACCTCCACCTCTGGCATTACATTGTGGTGCGTTAGGGCAAAACTGTGGAGAACACAGCACATTATGAAGATACTGAATTCCATCTCAGGGGTGTACTGCAGTGCCCCTCCAGACCTGTCAAGACAGCAAAACCTCATCTTGAGCAGACCAAAGGTTCTTTTCATCATGCAGCATGTCGCTTTATGTGCCTCATTCTACCACTGCCTGGGGCCCCATCACTGGATGTCTTACCAGTGTCATGAGCCAGGGTTGTTGGGGGCATCCACTGTCACCTGTGGGGTGAAACACATCTGTTATTGTTGCCTGCACATCCTACACCTGACATTGTGCTTCCACCCTGCTGGCTGAAGGGCCCCAGCATGTCACAGATCTTGTTGGATGTTCCACCCATCCAGTTCCATGCTCAGAAACATTCCTACATGGCCCCACCACCACATGGATGCTGGTACCATACTGCACCATGTCCCTGGCTGCCACACCATTATCGTCTTCCATGGTGCACTGTTGCTTCCCCTTCTGGCAGTGTTATTGGGACATGTGCTCTGTGGGGGGTTTCCCTGTGACCGCATGGCCTGTCTTTGGACACCCCAAATGTGTGGTACATGCATTTGTTGTGTGTGCTCCCACCATTGCAGCCACACAGGGTCATATGTGTCCATTTTAGTGACCTACCTATGAGCCATCCCTCCATTAGTATTCTGTTCTCAAAAGCCTGGCACAGGCCGCTATTAATGAAGAGGTACAAGTTGCAGCATGACCCAGGATACTGTGCTATGACATCCAGAATGTGGCACAGACTGTTGCACACAACCTGTATATTCATTGAGTTATACCCCTTCCTGTTTATGTAGGTTTCAGATTCGGCCACTGGTGCCTGTATGGTGAGATGGGTGGATGGGTGCAGTCAATTTCACACAGCATGTGTGGGAAGCCGGCAGTGCTATAGAAGCCTAGTTTGATGGCAAGCTGCACCTCTGCTTCCATGGGGAAGATGATGTACGGGTGTGCCCTGTGTACAAGGGCATCCACAAATTGCCTCAGGCATTGTGACACAGGGTGCTAAGAAATACCCATGGTATTGCCATGTGGGGTATGGAATCCTCCACTAGTAAAGTTATGGAGTGCTGCACTCACTTTCACTTTGATCAGTATTGCATGGTCTCTGCATGTCCTGCTCTTCAGTTTGCCTCCCTGTTCCTGGCACAGCTTCATGATATCTGCCTGCCAAGGCAGTAAAAGGTGATGCATTACTCCTCTGTGTGTTCCAGGTATGATGTACATCTGCAGTACACACACCTGGCATGCTGCTTATGTCTGCATTCCTGGTGCTTGCCATGCCTTTGTGCTGTGCCACCCTGTTGGTGGACACGTCTCTGGCACATAGCATGGCCAGCTCGATGCACAGTAGAACCACAGGCCCAAACATGTTCTTGTCCCTCTCCTCTGTTGTGTCTCCTGCTGCTGCAATGTTGCTTCAGTGGTGTATGGACTCTGCCTGCCTGCTCTGCATCTCCCTTTATATTTTCTAAGTCCCCTCAGATCATGTGGAGCTGATCTAGCAGGTGTCTGAAATGTCCAGCAACTTGCACCTTTGAGAATCCCACTCCACGGCTCTTGCATCATTTCTGTGCCACAACTCGCCTTGCAACATGTCATTGCCCATTTTTATATGCATCCATGGCGCAAGATGCATTTATGCAGGCAGACCACATTTGACTCACAGCGCATTTGTGAATCATGTTTGGCATATGCCGCCTCTTGCGTCATTCCCAATGATGCACGCTCCTTGAATCATTTTGGGTGTTTTGAGAATTGGGCCCATGGAGTTTTCCTAATACTAACATAATTGTGATGCATGCTACATGTTGGAGAGGAGTGGTGAGCTTCTCCAGCAGGAAATGAACATTCTGGTGTGGAAGTGTCTTCATAAACATGCACTTGACAGGTTCACACAAACCTGAAAGATGACCCCCTTCCCTATCTTGTACTAGTTACCAATGAGGGCAAAACCTACCATACCCAAGGCATGCCAGGTGGCAAGTGACCATGATGCTATGGCAACCAAAGTAAAGCTGGGGAATTTAGGCATAATTTTAACCCCTTCTGGTGCTCAGAGCACCATCATTATGGCACCAGGCAATCAGGGTGCCAAATGCGGGATGCACCCCCCCCCAAGGTCTTCCCACCCTTGGAGTTAGTATCATTAAGTAGGGGGCATGGGGGGGGTGCAGCACCCCACAAGGGGGAAGCACAGGCCGTAGCAAAAAACATGATCAAAACATTGCCGACTGGTGCCTTAATTGCCTGGCACTGGATTGTGGGCGGATTCCTTTGGTGGTATCAATTTTAACTGACTATCTCTTATTTTTAAAATGGCTAATAACCAAACTCCTTTATATCTTACTGATAAGTTAACTGTCACTGTGAAAAAATAAAGACTTAGGGATATGCTGTATTGCAGTTTTTATCTTTGGAAATTACCCACATGTTATGGGAAACAATGTTTGACCTGTGGTGTTCCTCTTTCCTGGAACAGTTTAACCCCCAGCTGAGTAACTGCCCAACTGCACGCTCTTTGAAATCTGGTTTAAAGGAAAGGTTGTTACAAGATTAATCTTTTTGCAATTTTTTTAGCTAAACTTTGTACTGCTTGCAATGTTTTAATGTGTGTACTGGTGTTTGTATGTTTTTAATTATGACTTGGGACGTTCTGCAAATAAGACCAGCTTCTCATAGAACATATCCTGTATACTTGGAACATTTACATAAAATAAACTACATCAAATTCCTTTTAGGAAACAAGTAATAAGGGGGAATGTGTTACAGTTCTAAGATGCTCATTTATTTCCCTATGTATTTTTTTATTTTAGTCTAGACTACTCCCTACTCCTAGACATAAGGTCATTCACAGGAGTTAGGAGTAACCTCCTTTGTCCTAGTGGATAACCCAGCACAAGGTAAATAGTGCAGGGACTAGATGAAGCTTGTATAAGGTGATACTTTCTCAAATTTTTGCCCACCCCCCAATATTCCAGTTCCGAGTCTGTCTGGAACACATGCAAAGGTAACAGGGGTATTCATAACCCAGCTCTCCCACAATATTCTGACCCCTCTCAAGTCCTATTGGGTCAATGATTGCAGTGCATTCTGGGTGAAAAAGTGAAAAGGGTTCACTGAAAGTAACCACAGACCCCTAGCTCCCATCTGTTAAAAGGACCATGTCAGATAGCCAGTAGAGGGCATATGCAGATATCTTAAACTGTGGCAAATAAGAATTAACAGGAGTAAGGTTAACACTTTCCTCCATTCTAAGACAGTTCATATGCAGTAACCCCATAATCTTTTAACTACAGTACTCACAAGTGGTACAGGAAAGCCTGTGCTATTCTGGGAAGGACAACTGAACACACAAGTAAAAGGAGGTAGACTATAGATTATAAACAGGTTTCAGAGTCTGGCCAAGCTAGCAGAAGCTAAGGTACTCCATTGCTAGGAATATCTAACATGACATCTGGACTGTGAAAGTAGCCCACAAGGAGCAGGTGCAGTTGCTCTCTCATTGGAAGTCCATCTTACCAGGATAGTGAAGCTACTCAGACCTTTATATAGGTACAGATGGACTCTCCCCTCAAGGGATTATTTGCTCAGACCTTCCTGAATCCCAGAACTCCTACAGAGTGGTTACATACCCTCTAGATTCTGCAGCTACCACTGTCAGTTTATAATTTCTGACAAGTGCACAGATGTTACAACAGCTGACTGTGCTAAACAAAGGTCAGCCATGGAACTCAGATCCAGAGCTGATGAGCTGGTCACTGCTGTGAAGGCTACACTCAAGGTTCACTCATGCGCCTTGACTAATTACCCCTAGGCGGGTAAGAGGTTATACCATGGGATAGGTCACACTGACCTCCGTGTGAGTATAGTACCATGATAATGGTGTAACCAAGGGACTGTAGTTACAGTGTAAGTTAGCAAATCTCTTGAATATGGTAGAGAACATGTACATAGAATACCCAGAGGAAATAAGTTAAGGTATAATCTGCACTAATGCAACCAGTCTGAAACCTGCATGTCACCTATCTTCATAAGACAGTCAGAGAATGCAAGAGAGAAAATTCAAGATGGTTAAAGTGAGTTTTATGTTGCTATACTGAAATTGTCTGATAACTGTTTCCCGTAACACATGTAGCTAATATCATATTTGTCTTGATTGTAGCCAGTTGTAATCAAGAAGGCAATTTTAATGTCTCAATGACTCCATGAGAGGGTATATGTGGGATATACATGGTCACATATTTTCAGGTCAAGTTTGAACTTGGAACAGTGGACCTGGTTCACTATTTCTTCTAAAAAGCTAGCTTGTTTTTTCAGTAGATTGGGCATGCCTGTTTAGCTATTCCTGCTAAGCTTCTGTCTATTCAAGTATGGATCTATGCTTGTGTATGCCATTTTGAACCTTCTTTAGCAAATGGACTGAGTACTGTAAGTGGTCTTGAATGTATGTAAAGAAGTACATCATACTGTAAGTAATATAAATTTTACTCAGTAAAGGTTAATGAAACACTAACGTCCATTAATATTTCTTGTTACAAAACCAATGTGAGTTACAATGTTAAAGACATTACTTTTATAAAATGTATGAGTTCTCATATTGTTAAATAACTAAGCTGTTATTGTCACCACTGTGTAATGAGCTGGAAGCTTCTGTCTAATTGCATTAGTTTGAAGCTCTTGTTATATGTATATCATTACTTGCCTAATTAAAGGTACGGGTTCAACTGAACTAGGGTAGAGTTCAAACCCCATTTTGTTGACTTAGGTGAAAACATATATATCAAATGTTCCTAATGGAAATGTAAGTAAAACTGAACTTAGCCATCTTAATATTTGATGACATGAGACAAAAATGTTTGCTCTGTCGAAAATGTACTTATAACAATAAGAATTTCTTGAGTTACGGTATTGCTTATCACTGAACAATGCCATGAAGAACTACAGTATTCTGAACATCTCATACTATCAAGAGATGTGGTATGTCTAAACAACAATACTATCAAGATAGTATTTTAACATCTAATGCCATCAATTATGGTGTTTTGAATCTCCAGCACCATCAACATGATATTCTTAACAGCTGATGCCATCTTCAAATCTTCTACAGTAAGTTTGTTTTTTTCTACAAAAACTCAGTTATAGGGCACTAAGAGAAAGAAACAATATGCAGAATTCTGTGCCATCGACCATGCGTCAAAGTCGTGATGTGATAAGCCTCCCACAAGACTCACACAAGCTCCAAACATTTACACCAGATCAGACCATTGAGGGAGAGAGTGCTAACAAGCATCCCCCACACACGCACAAACGAGGTAGAAACAAGTGTTTGTCAATAACTGAAAGCCCATTGCCAAATAAATACCCTAGCTAACGTCTCATCATTGGCAAGAAAATAAGAGGGCTTGGAGTGAGATTTTACTTGGTGTGCCTGTGGGCTCAAGTGGCTGAGTGTGCATATTTTCATAAGAACTGTATAACCTGTCATCTGGATTGATTGTATGTTATGATGAAATTGGAACTGTTGTACTGAGAGTATCAGCTAAAATAGGAACTGTTTCTAGCATCCCCTGCCCCTTTCCAGTGGGAAGTGAAAAGATTATTGGCAATGTCATGTTCTTCTAACAAGAGCGCATTGGTACAAATGCATTTGAAAGAGGTTGTTGCTTAATTATTTGCTAATTGTTTGTATGTCATTGTCTTCTTTTCAAACCTGCTGCTTAAAATAAAGCCTATTGAATGGCATAGGATGGGTTTCTTGCTATCTGCTTGTCCTGTGAAACTCACGACTTTGAGGGATTCCTGTGAGGCCTAAACACTTGGATTAAGATTTGTTCTGGAGCTACAATAAAGTAAATCAGGTTGCCTCCCACACATTTAGCATCCACGCTTGGTTTGGGGTAACTAAATCTGAGTCATAACACTCACAGATGTGACCACCACAGCTCATTTTACATAGGCCACTGAATAGCCCTCCGGTAATAATGGTTTTTGATCTCCTCTTACCTGTGCTGGATTGAAAATGACACTGTCTAAATAAAAATGTGTTGGCAAAATTATAACAGATTTTGGCATAATTATGTAAATATTGCATAAATGTGAAATTGGAAATTTCACACAGTTTCACAAGCATAAACATATCACTCAGCACTAGGGTAAATAATCATGATCTATTTCTCTCCCTAGTATAGAGAAACTTGATAACGGCTTTGAATTGGCAGTAGAGGCAGGCTTTGATGGATTGTCCAAACCTTCTTTCATCCCCCATGCTTTCTATGTTTCAATTAAGTAACAGCCATTTATATAACTGCCCATTTTATTCAATTTGGATCTTTTCCTCATTTAGATATCTCACCTTTGCACCATTGGCTTTTTTCCAAATTGGCAGTTTTTGCATGTTGTAAATTTTTATCAGATTCACATGATATTCTGTACAGCTGAAGAGTAACCATGTGGGAGTCGGGACCATATTATGAAAACTACTGGGAATTGTCATCTTTATTGGACACCCCTAGTAATTACAAAACGCATAACAATCAAAGTACCAATTGTACTGAGAGGCATCAAACTACCCTAAACAGCAGCAGGACCCCAATGGTAATGAGATGTGTCATCTTAGGATACCCACTGCAACAAATAAAATTGCTTGTAACACATTGTGAGATGCAGTGCATGAACAATGCCACATAAACATACATAATGACTATGACCCAGTCCAGGCAATACCAGTAATTAATCAAATTACCAGTGGTACTGAGATGTACCAGTGACTGGGTAACTATGCAGACTACACCACCGCTGGGCCACACACACACCCTAAAAGATAACATTAACTTTCCTGAAATATGCATTTTTCCCCTACTAAAATCTATATCTTTAGCTTCAAGAATGTCAAATCTGGTTATAGTAAAAACACCCCCCCCCCAAAAAAAAACTGGAATGACTTTCAAATGTTGACCCCTGACGTTTTTAACATAAATCTAAAATTAAGTGAACCTCAGAGACCATAACATATAGCAGTTTTATTTAAGAAATAAAGTGTGAGTGTGTGTGTGTGTGTGTGTGTGTGTGTGTGTGGGGGGGGGCCTATTGTTATCTGTTGCAAGATTCATTCACAAGTTTAATTTAACTTTTAGTGGTGGGTGAAGTGGCCTCAGTTTGCTCTGCAAAGTGATTCGCAGAGCCAAGGTGACTTCACGGAGTGCTCCGCCACTCAAAGCAGAGTATTTTGCATTATAATGGGTAACGTGAAGTCCATTGAAAACAATGACTTTGCATTACTCCGCCTTCCCAGACCACTACTCCACCAAATTTTAAGGTGAAGTGCATTGATATCAATACACTTTGCCTTGGTTTTAAGCTCTAAAGGTGAATTTTGCAGTGATTCATGGGAGTTCGGGTCACATGGGTGCTAAATTGATCGGCGCAGCCTCAGTTTGGGGTAGTATGTGTAGGAAGCTGTAGAAGACAGTGTGCTGTAAGAACTGTCTGTGATTAAAACCTTCTAAAAGCTGTTAAAAAAGCCTTTTTGAGTAATTTTTTTTGCTCAAACTTTAGTTCATCAATTGTAGGAAACCCTCCTGTGCTCATATCATTGAGCGTTTTTGTTTGTGTGTGGATTTTGAATGTTAATGTTCAACATTGAGTCTGTGTAGTAAGAGACAGTGAAAGTGTGCTTTAGAGGAGGGGCATATCTGTGGTGTAGGTACATTTAAGTTGGATAAATAGGGAGTTCTTTGTTTTTTGGTTATATTTTTGTTATATAACTGACAGTGTTAATGTACACAGTAATTGTCAGTAATTGTTGAAATTTTCTTGCTGATTGTGTGTTGTGTGGATCTGGTGCAGCAGCTCGTAATTTCAGGTTGTTTACAATACGTGACATATTACTGAACTTTTCAATTTGCTATGCATTACTTGTAGACAAATTGTGTGTGTGTGTGTGTGTGTGTGTGTGTGTGTGTGTGTGTGTGTGTGTGTGTGTGTAGTGCGTGACATCAAATAATGCACCTTTTATTGTGCCACAGTATAACTGCAGGTGCAGCAGTGTGAACCTGCTGTCCACTGCAGCAGTGTGATTTTGTACTGCCATTGTGGTACTTGTTCCTTGTTTTGCTGCTTGCGCTGCCATAAAAATCTGCAGTCAGTGCCCCTCCCCCCAACTGGCAAAAAGAATTGATTTCCAGATTGCATTGTTTGTGACTTCAGCACCACTGGTTAGTTAAGGTGTTTTCACTTGTGAATTTGCATCTGTATCTGTGTTGTTAAAGCCACAGTTTTTTTTTGGCTTCACATCCAATGTCCCCCCACCCAGAGTGAACATTCCAAAATCTAAATTTGTTTAGAATATTGTTGTTGATCCCCCAAAATGCCTGCAATGAGACGTGCAAGCAAAGCTGGTTCTCGCCGTGGCACTGCTGCCAGTTGTATGATTTTCTGTCAGCATGGTAGTACGCAGACGCAGAAGTGCATTGCTGATGTGGGAAAGTATTTCTCCTGCAATGTTTTTTACAGCCTAATCGGTAGCTTCAGTCATAGTTGGAGGAAATTATGTTGTCCTAGCCGATGGTGTTAGTGCAGTTGCTGGTGGTGGTAGTATGAGCATTGCTGCTTCAAGTTCCACTTCTGACCAGTGTACCATGTCCAAAAATATAGTGGAGTGTGAAGCAGTGCAAGTGAGTGGCAGTGTAGATGATGTCATACTTCCCAGTAACATCCCAGTAACTGAACCTGAGGATTCTGATAATCATGTCAACGATAGCACACAATGTGACATTTCTTCCACCGCAGATCAGGTCATGCATTTTCCATGCAGTGATTCACAGTGTGGTGAACAAATATCAGGTAGTGGTGGTGTTGATTATGAATGTGATGATGATGATGATGTTGCTGTGGTTGCAACATGCAGCCCACATGCCAAGATCCAAGCAGAAGATTGGGATGTGGGTGATGTTGATGAATATGATGATGATGTAATTGACCCCAGTTAGGAACTGGAGAAAACTAAATTCAAGATGGCTGTGTCTGGGTCTGTTTGCATTAATCCCTCCCTCCCAAAAAAACTTTTGATTTACCAGTTTCAGGTGGTGGTGATGACGATGATGACGACGAAGACGACGACCCAGTAATAATGATGGTAGTCGTGGTGGTCAGTTGCAGTCCAAGCATGTTCTGCCTGAAAAATCATATAGCATACCCCCCACTTCAGTGTTTAAAAGAACGGAGTCCAATAAGCAGCATCAGGGACATGTTAAAAGTAGAGCATCACAATCCCTTGTTTGGGATTTTTTTGTGCAAGATGCAAATGATGAATAAGCTGCAATCTGCCAGGTTTGCCATGTGCGTGTGAGTCGAGGTAAAAAGGGGAGCCATCTGGGCACAGGGGGACAGCATACATATCTTAAAAATATTCACGTGGCGCTGTGGACCCAGCACAAGATGGCAGCTAATACCACAGTAGGGTGTTCACCCTCATCTTCAACCATAATGAGCATGCTATCCCCTTCCATGACTGTTAAATCCAGTAGGAAATTAAATGTGTGCGGTAGTGATGAAATAAGAGCAGAGGATTACTACTGACATGATGAGTTGGAGGAGCATAATGATTTTGAAATGTTGTCAAGTGCTGGTGAGAGAAGCAGTTTTGGTGGTGGTGGTGAATGCAGTATGTCTAGTGCAAGTGGTACATCAACCCCGCTTGGCAAATCTGGCAAAATAACTGCATTTGTGGGTTTGTCATCATCACCTGTGCAACCTTCTTCTTCAAACGTCCACACTCCACCCCCAGTCATTTGCAGAGCAGAACCATTTGTCATCACACCCCGTGTAAAACATTTAAGTCAGCCCACGTTACAGAGTGTTTTTGTGCATAAGCTGAAGTACCCATCCAATCATACAGTGTCATGTGAACTTAATGCTGCTGTAGCTGAAATGCTGGCAATTGATTTTTGGCCTTCTCCTTTGTGGAGAATTCTGGATTCCAGCAGTTTGCTGCACGTGCCTGTCCAAAATGGAAAGTCTCATCCAGGACATACGTTTTGACCCGTTTTGCCCCCGAGTTGTACCGTACTGTGTCCGACTCAGTAAAACATGCCCTTCAGCATTCCTCCTCTCCATTTAGCCATTTAAGTATGGATATGTGGACAAGTGGCAGAACAGCGGGGAGTTCATATTTGTGTATAACTGCACACTGGGTGCAGGTACCGGGGGTTGTTTGTGATGCTGGTAGTGTGAATAATCAGTGCAGTAAGGTGAAGTGTCGTGGTAGCAATCTTCCAGGAATTTGACAGCATGCAATGATTGCTATGCACGATGTGACCTGTTCACACACTGGTGAAAACATGTCGGACATGGTACTGACTGAAATTGACAATTGGCTGAATCCCCGTCCCTGAGAGCTGGGTTCATAGCAAGTGACAATTGGTCAAATGTGGTGAGATGCGGGCCAGCCCATTGGGGCAGCGGTGGGATTTCCGCTTCTGACACCAGCGACCCGGGTTTGGGAATGGACCCGGATCATCGGAGGGCCGGCTGGGGGGAGAAGGATAGAGCGTCCTAAGGACTGCTCTCCTTCTCCGGAGGGAGGGCGAGAGAAGCGATCAGCGCACTGAGAGCTCCTAGTGGAGGCTGGGGGCTCCAGGCGACCGACAGAGGCAGTTCTGAGGAGGTGGGGCAGACGCCAGCATCACTGCATGTCCCTGCCTCTGTAAAGAGGAAAAACTGAAGCAAGGACAATGTACACATGACGCCCTCCCTGGAGGACCTCAAGACACCACCATCGCTGCAGATCCCCGACCAGTCATAAGTCCCGTGGGATTGCCGGTGAAGGTGGCCATGGTCCCGCCCTCCGGGGGACAAGCCGGGGGTGACCGAGGGATCTCAGCAGCCATAGGCGGTGGTGGAGTCTCCGGGGTGCCGTGACCAGGGCCGAGTTACAACGGGGTCCTGCCCGGAAAAAATAGAGAATTAAAAAAAAAAATAAAAATTAAAATGTGGTGAAATGCATCACGAATGGTGGCTTTTTTTGTGTTCCATGCATGGCCCATTGTTTAAATCTTGTGGTGCAGGAGTTTCTGCAGCACCCTGATGTAAAGGAAATGCTGACAGTTGCACGCCATATCTGTTCTCACTTTTCACGATCTGCAAAGGTCCGTGACCAATTTCGTCAGTTACAGATGTGAAACAACCTCCCTCAGCACCACTTGAAGCTGGAAGTTGTCACCCAGTGGAACTCCATATTATATATGGCAGAGAGGTTATATGAACAATACAAAGCTATCTCAGAATATCTTGTGATGCACACTAGCTGTGACAGTTTCAGGGGCCCCATGTCTATGATGACTGAACAGTGGCACCTCATGGACTCTGTCATAACAATTTTGTGGCCTTTTAAACATACCACACTGGCAGTGAGTGGCGAGTCTGCCACCATTAGCCAATCAATTCCACTGCTGCGGGTGCTAGGGCAGACATTGGTGAGTGTACAGCATGGCCTTGATGTTGCCAGAGACAGTGCTAGTAGTATGTTGCTGAAACACATGCTGACAGTATTCTACTAGAATTGTCACATTTTGAGCATTCAGCATAGTGACAACTTTGCCATAGCAACAATGCTGGACCCATGATACAAACGTAGAATTGCCTCAGTACTTGAGGGAGGGCCTGAAGAGGTAAAAAATGTCAGTGGGCAACTGGTGAGCTTGGTTCTTGGGGCACAGAAGTCACATGCCAAGTCAGCAAACCTCAGCAGCATAACCAGGCTGAAGATGCACCTGGAGGAGTATCAAGCATATCCTGTAAGGGGAAGGGGACTGCAATTCCAGGTGGTCTGTCAACCAAAGCAGTTGGCATCAACCCACTTTGGGAGGCTTTGTTCCAAGAGGGGATTTGTGAAATAAATGATTCCAGAGAACAGGATGATGCCTCAGCCACTGGACTTAATGCGGCACAGAGAATGGTCAAGTCATATTTGTCTAAAAACAGGCATCTGTCAATAACTGATGATCCTCTTTTGTACTGCAGCAGAAAGGTCAGTGAATGGCCATAGCTGACTGCAGTGGCACTGAAGTACCTCACATGCCCACCCTCCAGTGTAAGTGTCGAGAGCGTATTCAGCTCAGCAGGTGCAATAGTCAGGGATTGTCAAACCTCTCTCCTGCAAATGTTAGTTTGCTAACATTCATAAAAATGAATGAGGCACACACCAGCACAGACTACAACCACTGTATTCATACCCTGGACTAGTCATGGTGATTTTGGTGATGTAGAAATGGACCATCCTGGTGGCACTGGCAGTGGCAGCATGAAATGGCCTCCCACTGATGTAGATGATGACACAATGGAGAAAGAATTTCCCAGTGGTCAGACTTCAGACATATATGACTGAGGGCAGCTTTCTTTATGAGGATGATGATGTGGTTAATGTTGGCAGGTTTTAACTGAAGTTGTTGAAAGGTGGTGACATTTGCTTTATGATGCATGTTTTCTTTTTTATGACTCTGAGTGCCCCTCCTGGACCACCACCACCAGGACCGATGATAGCCACTGCCACCACAGAGAATGACTTTGTCTGCCCCACTGGACCACCACCACCAGGACTGATGATAGCCACTGCCACCACAGAGAATGACTTTGTCTGCCCCACTGGACCACCACCAGAACTGATGTTAGCCACTGCCACCACAGAGAATTACTTTGTCTGCCACCCTGGACCACCACAACCAGGACCAATGTTAGCAACTGCCACCACCACCACCACCAGATGCCGGAAGATGTCACAGGGAATGTCATCATGTGCTGCAGCTATCACCACCAGCACCCACCACCAGTGTCATTTCAACATTGTTTTTCCATTACATTGACCATGCCAAAGCAGAGGGAGTCAAACAGGAGACCACATCCATCAGCCACAGTCACAAGGCTTCTTAATATTAAAACTATAAAGGGAGTGTGTACTAATGTTTTTTACGCTATTTAACTTCCTTTAGCCGTATGTTTTGTTTTCTGTTGCTTTTCTGAACTGCAGTGGTCAAACACATACAGTAAACTTAATTTTTTTTTTTTTTTTTATACAGGTTAGCAAAAAACAACTATCCTTCACTGAAAGTCAGTATTGATGGTACTGCAGCAGTACCATACCCAGGAGCCTATGGAATATCCATTTCAAATCTTACTGGTAAGTATCAAGATTTTGTTTCATCTGTTCAATGTTTTTTTAAAAGAATTCAACAAATTCGACTGAGGAGGATTCATAAACTAGGTGACATATGTACGTTGCCAAAACTATTTCTGCAAGATATCATACACTGTATTACGAACTTGTAGCTGTGCAGCCATCACAGTGTTGAAAAAGTTGCACACAGGTTGTTACTTGACAAGATGTGGTTTTGAAATGTAACTTGACTTGAGATTGACAACTGGAGACACTGGCACAGTGTATTTGTTATATAGCCTGGTACTAAATTAAGTTGAGATTGATCTACTGATTGCAGTGTGACAGCTTACTATCTGTGTTAATAATCCAGATACCCATGGAACCGCCATGGCTTAAACATACTGTGTTACTGCTGGAATCAAGTTGTAAGAAGTCCTTCATTTCTTTTTTTAGGAAACTTCCAGATGCTTTGTTTTGACATAGTTTCCTTATCCAAAGAAGTTCTTCAACATCAGACCCCCCACCCTGGGCTGTGGCAGACATGTAATACGTAGAAGTCATTTCAATCGATGACCATGACCATCATTACTTACCAGACTTGAGAAGGATGCAGATGAAATCTATGAAGAAGTAATCAAATAAGAAACCCTTAATGAGGCCTACCTGCAAATATGCTTCTCGCCCCCCCCAAAAAAAATACTTGCCTTCATTGGCTTGAGAGTTTTCCATTTCTAATGTCAACGCAGAAAGTTCTCATCAAGCACTGGAATGTGCACATCAACAGTATCTGTGACCTGTGATACAAAACAATACAATGCGTACATGTCTATATGTCAACCCCCACCTACAAAATACAAAAATATATACATACACACACATATATATATATAGATCAACTCACCAAGGCTACTATTAGTGTGCAAACAAAGGGCACCCTTCCATCCAGTTGAGATGATCGCATTGCATTTGTGGGAATCGCAGCACACATTGGACCAGCAACAGTTCACTCACTGTCATAATTTCTGATGGGAATTTGCATGTAGTGTAATGCTCCCATTTCACTTCATTACCACTTGTCAATTTTATGGACACAAGACAGATGCATTTTGGGAATGCAGAAAAAATCTTTGGACTTTGTGTGAGTACTGTACGCACGACTGAGTGTGCCATTAATTCTGGGACACTTTGCATGTGGTGTAACACTCCCATTTCACTTCGTTACCACTTGTCAATTTTCTGCAAAAAAAGACAAATGCATTTTTGGGATGTAGAAAAAATCTGGGGACTCTGTGTGAGTACTGCGCACATGACTGAGTGCGCCATTAATTCTGGGGGACTTTGCATTTGGTGTAACGTTCCCATTTCACTTTGTTACCACTTGTCAATTTTTTGTACACAAGACAGATGCATTTTTGGGTTGCAGAAAAAATCTTGGGACGCTGTGTGAGTACTGCGCGCATGACTGAGTGTGCCATTAATTCTGGGACACTTTGCAAGTGGTGTAACGCTCCCATTTCACTTGCCAATTTTCTGCACACAAGACAGATGCATTTTGTGTGTTGTGATTGTGAGCACAGAATGTCATACTTAAATTATAAATTAAAGCAGCACTGCAAGAATATGGTGACTATTTTGACCTAGACTTTTTTATGCTATTTTACATTGCCAGCCACTAGTTACCTCCTGACTTGAATGATACCTTCTTTTCATTATTTAAGTTGTTTTATTATTTTTCTCATGTCTGGAAAAAAAAAGGAGCATGCCTTTTAATATTGTTCTGACCAGGTTTTTATCACTATTTGCAGCTGTTTTTCCATAAATATTGTTTTGTGAGGTCATACAACACTGCCTGCTGCATAACTGTTAATTTTACAACAGAGATTATATATAACAACCAATGGAAAAAAGCAGTGGTAAATACTGACAAAGACCTGGTCCACACCGTATTAAAAGGACTGCTCCTTTTATTATTTCAGTCATGAAAAAAAGTAGTAAAGCAGACTCAAATACTGGAAATTATAGTATCATACAAGTCAGGATGTAAGTAAAGTGGCAATGTAAAATAGCATTAAAAAGTATAGGTCAAAATTTTCAACAGATTGTTGCACTGCTACTTTTAAAGAGATTCACCGTTACATAGTTATTATAGGAGTTGCAACTAATATATGGATATTTTACTCAGAGAGTTTCTTGCCACACGTAAACCATAGTGCAATACTTTCTCGACAAAACACCTAATTAGAAGAAGCGGCCACGGACTTCCTGTTCTGAAAGGCGCCTAAGTTCTGCCCCTCATGCTCAGCAACGTTATGACGTGATGCCAGAGGAGAAGGCATGTTGCTCCATTATACGACTGTCCGGCAGTTTTCGAATGTTTCTGTTATATGGTCATTTTGTAGAACGCAAGCACGCTTTCCACCAACAAGGCTCTTGTTACTGGAAACATGCCCATGTTTCACCACAAACTCACCATTACAACATAAACAAACATTCAGAAAGCTGCCGGACATTCAGTATAATGGAGCACACCCCTGCCCTCTCCCTGGCATCATGTCATAATGTTGTTGAGCGCGCGGGGCAGAACTTGGGAGGCTCTTCAGAATGGGAGGTCCGCCATGACCCGCTTTAATAAAATTATGGGCGTTTTTGCCAGAAAAGTATTGCACTATGTAAAGACATGTGGAGCAAGAAAGATTCCCCTTGATGTAAGGCACCCACATATTGGGTGCAATGCTATAAGCTGATGAATCTCTTTAATGTCTATTTCACAAACAAAATATTTATGGAGCCTCAGTAATGTTTACTTTGTGTCGGGACTCATGATTTGAAGTGTTTCACAAAAGGCATGACTGAGCAGTGCAAGTACGTTGTGCTAAACTGCATGTGTGCCGTCAGTATTCTTTCCTATGTGTGCATACATTGTCCAGCTTCATGCAAACATACGTATGGTATGACTTGTTGCAGTACCTCAAAAATAAAGATAACAAAGTATACATGACATATATTTTATTTGTACCATCAGCACCAGCGGGGTAAGTGATGTGATATTTTTTTCACAGGTATCGGGTCACTGTGCACCTCAGTCACTCAGAGTGCACACATGACTTAGTGGCGATCATAGCACAAAAAGCACATGCTCTCCTAAAAGTTATGTGTGTAATATGTGACTAAGGTCCACTCTGGCCAGACACCGCTGAAAAAGTTTTGTATCACTTAGTCCACTGATGATGATGGTGACAATAAAATATACGTTAATCTGTTTGCTATTCTTTCTACCATGAACATTACAACAAGTCAGCAATATATGTTTGCAAGAAGCTGTACAATGTCTCATGTCACGCGCGTGCACACACACACACACACACACACACACACAGGAAACACTGACTGCACACATGCAATTTAGCACATCATACTTGCACTGCTCACACCTGCTTTTCCACAGCACTCCACAACAGACAGTAAACATTACTGAGGCACTGCATTATAACAAAAGGAGCATGTATGACTGTCTGTTAAACATAAAAAAAATCACAAACACTACAGCAGGGGGGTGTCCAGAAAAAAATACATTAATGGGGGATTCCATGGTGTTCCAGCAGCAGGTGCAGCATTGACAGTATCTGCAGCTGCTGTTACTGGATCTGTTCCACCTGCTGCTGCTGCTGCACCCACACTCTTGTTGCTTTCCTCAAAGGCCGCCCACACCAGTGCAATGTCTGCCTGCATTGCAGACACTGACAGGGTTCACTGCAGCAGAAAACCAGGTAGTGGTGCTGGTGGTGAAGGTGGTGCTGGTGGCTGTGGTGGTGGTGGTGCTAGTGATGGAGCTGCTGTTGCTGCTGCCCTCCTCCTGCTGCAGCAGTGAGGCACAACACCCCCAGCACCCTCTCCCACTGTAACAGAAGGGTCAGCAGGTGGACACCTAACCCCTTCGGTGGCAGCCTGCCACTCCACCTTGTGGTGGTTTGCCATGTGTGTGTGTGCTGGCCACCGGTCACTAAATGTGTCCCCTGGGGGCCATGGCATACCTGTACACCACATAAATGGCAAACCACAATGGTGCTGTCCCCACCCCATGCAGTTAAAAAAAAAAAAAAAAAAAAAAAACTGTCAGACTGGGGAGCTGCAGGGGGGAAAGTCACAGGAGGGGCAGATGTACTGCCGGCAGCACCATCATTCACCTGGGTCTCCACCTGCGGCTCTGGAGGTGGTGGAGGAGGTGCTGCTGGAGCCCCTGTAGTTGCTACTGGTGGTGGTAGTGGTGGCAGACTTGGTGGATGTGCCACCACTGGTGGCACCGGTGGTGGTGCTGCTGCTGCTGCTTACAGAGGGGGAGAGGCAACGCCAAACAGTTGGAAGCATTCCAATGAAACCCGACCGCCCCACGTGTGCACACTCCCCTTTGCCCATGCCCATGGGTCACAGACTCTCCTCCCAGGTCCATCGCACACAACTAAGTCCCTCTCTGACTGACGCCTCAAAAGACTGCTTCACACACATTCACAGTCTCGCATACACAGACACACACACACACGCACAATACCAAACTTCTAAAAAAAAAAAAATCAGCAGCAAAAAAGAACTGAAAAAACACATTACAAAAAAACCTAAAGATTTAGCTTTTAAAAAAGCTGTTTTTTTTTCCTGGCAATTCACAAGATACCACCAAACTCTCCTACACCCAAAATGCTTCCTCCTTCTACCACTGCAAAGGAGAAAGTGAAACTAAGTGCTTTTATGACTCACTTCCTTCCTGCCTTGCTAAAGCATGTGACTTACAGTACTGTAAGCCATGTCATGTGTGGGGCTGCCTATATTGTTGTCACTTCACCTTACTTAGCGTTAGGGCAGAATGGCAACACGAAGTCATAATGGGAAGGCGAAGTGAGCACTTTCCAATGACCACTTCGCATAGCGTTATAATGCGAAGTGGTCACTTAACGTCCAGTTCGCCGGTGGATTTTAAATTCACTGCATCTCTAATAGTCTGCCTATCAGAGCCAGGAAAGTGAATGGAAGCTTGATCGTTAGCTTGGTTCCATCCGCCAGTTAATTTATCCGAATAATAGAAATCCAGTTCATCCTTGACTGTGGTTCTAACTTTATTCATTAGGGAACTTATAGTGCTAACAAACCTGCAAATTTGGGATTTACAGCAGACCTGGGAGCCAAAATATCCATCGCCAAAGTTTTGCAAATTGCATGGAACTCCATGCAGCTGAACGCAATGGCTGTGGCTGCACCAAATCCTTAGACAGGGACAGATAGCTTGGTGGAATTGAAAGAAATCAAAATCTTGATGCAGCAGGTCCTCACAGAAGTAAAAACCTACAATACCTAGGTGGCAACCCTATAGGCCAAGGTGAGAAGCCCTGAACCATCACACCTTGGATGTGGAAACCTATCTCTCGTACATAGATGAGAAGGACTCAAGACATGAAGCCCGAATTCAAGAGCTTGAATGCATGGTACAGGGACTATGGTCCCAGGCTGAAGACTCTGAAAATAGGAGTTAGAGGAATAACCTCTGATTTGTGGGTTTTCCAGAGGCGTCTGAGAGGCGAGATGTAACTAAATTCCTACAAAGTGAACTGCCAAAGCTGATGCAGTATAAGTGGCACCTGACTCTCGAAATCAAGTGGGCACACTGTACCCTGGCACCGCTGCCGAAAGAAGAGGGTAGACTGAGGCCCATTCTGGTTAAACTGCTATGCTTCCCACAGAAGGAAAGGATCCTGAGCTTGGCAAGGGCCAGGAAACACCTGGTATGGCAGGGACACTGAATCTACATTTTCAATGACTATTCCAATGAATTGACCCAAAACTGTAAAGCTTACACTGAGACAAGAAAATGGTTGTATCATGTGCAGTACCGCCTGGTGTACCCTGCCAAACTGCAAATCCTAAGAAATGGCATGTACAACTTTTTTGATTATAATGAGGAAGAAATGGAGTACACCGAGCAGCAATGGCCGACCCGCAACCAACCTCACACCCTCCAACACAGACAGCAAGCCATGACCCTCAGAGGCAAAGTCCTCCAAAATCCTCCAAAAGCACAGAGTCGGCAGTACCAAGACCAGCAAAACAGATTTGCCAGGTTAGCTTATGATCATTCAGGAGATGGCATGGAATGGTCCAACACAATGAGTAAGCCTAAGCAGCATAAGCAGCAAAGGAAAAAGAGCCCCTAGGAGAACAAAGTTAACTCCCAAAATAGACCATCCAGACAGCAAAGCAGAGCATACTCCATGACCGGCTCAGAGTTGCTGGGAGAGCCGGCCCTGAAGAAGCAGGAATAAGACCTGAACTCAGATCCTGAGGAAACCAGTCAGGCACCTCCTGGATTTGCGAGTAAACAACTACGAAAAGAAGATGGCCTGCTACATAAGGAAATAATCAACTCTTTGGCAGACACTGAGCCAAGTTTACCCTGAGGGCTCAGAACCTGATCCACCCCTTCCAGAAGCCGCCATGTCCTGGAGCACCCCACCAAGCCGCAACCCGACAAGAAAGGAGCTACAAGGCACCTAAGCAAGATCCATGGACTGGCAGTCATATGCTGAGGATTCTTGGTATCTCACACCGCTAAATAGACTAATACCTGTGGACTGCTGTCTTAAGATCTCCACTGACCCGCTGGCAGCAACTAACCTGAGTACCTGAATTCCATTGCATTCCCCCTCCCCCATTCTATATCCTCAGTGGCTGTCCTGCACCTCTCCTTACCCTTTCTCCTTACCCTCACTATCAGCTACCTATGCATTAAAGGCTAGTCTCCAGCACCCACTAGTCCCTTACCAGGGCATTCCAGGTCCCCCTCCTCCATTAATCCCCTTCATGCCTCCATTGGATCCTGGCTAAATTGCCCACCACTGCTCTCCTTAAGCCCATCCCATGCCCCTCCAGTCTTTGTCTGGAGAAGTGTAGTTGTTACAGTTAAGACTCAGCCACAGGGGATAGTATGGGCCATGGAAGCAATGCCAAAAATTGTATACATTGTGGAGTGTGTAATATCTTCCAAACAGCCATCCTGTAGCATCTGATGGGGGCAGGATAAGGAGAAGGTACTGTTTTGTTCTGGTTTACTTCTGAGTGGGTTGGGGATGTGATCAGGGTTCAGCAACCTATAAATTGTATACCCCTAACTCATGGTGGGCTCCTAGCATGACAACCATGGGCACCAGGCTGTTAAGCCTCCTGGGACAGGGGCCTGTTCTGTGAGACGTCACAGAGAGGTTCAGGGAAGCTCTCAATGTGGTTGTCTTGATGGAGAGGGTCCCTCTGCAGATCGCACCGGCAACCAGGGCTGTGCAGCTTTTGGATGAGTGTCCAAGACATATGTGAGCTGATGCCCTTGCTCCCAGCCACCAAAGCCTTCCAGGGGAGAGACACCAGGGACCTCTCGGCCCCCCCAGGCAAGCAACATTTACACGGGCTTGCAGTCCTTCAGGAAGCAACTACTAGCACTTTGTCCTGCCGCGAGATGGATGTGGGTGGAGGAGTGGGTTAATTTGGCAGTTTGTCTCAGGCACACTATGCACTTCATGGCTACAATGTGTGCCTCTGCCCTAGATCCCTGCAAGAAGCTGCTGGCCAGCCTGCTCAAGAGCCGAAAGGTGCAGGGTAACGATGAGGAGCATTCACAAACTTGCAAGAGGAGAGATCCTCTCCTCCCACCCCACCCACACCCGGCCACAGGGAACCACAAGGGAACTCCATTGGACAACCACACTAACAGTCTGATTGTGGGAGCCATAAGCTGGTAGCAAAGGAAGAAGGGGCACGATTTTTGTTTTCAGCTTGAAAGGATGACAAGGCCTCGAGGGGAGCTGCATAGAAACAGCTATCCTCTGGGTCGAGCAGTGCGACTTACTTTCTCCTGCCCATAATGTGCTTGGAGGACCCTGCCACATCACAATGCTGTCCACCACCACAAACACATCTGGCCTGTGCTATTGACTACTCCATACCCTGGTCACCCTAGGGTGACCTGAGCAGACTGGGCCAACAGATTTTCTCCTCCTCTCCTCTCTCCCTTGCCCTGCAAACTCCTCTGATGGGGACGCCTTCAGGGCGAATTGCCTATGAGCACAAATTGGGGGATGGCTTTCTGAAAGAGGAAGACACTCTCCTAAATACCCCCACTGGCAGCTGGATGACCCCCTCACCCTGGGGGATGACACTGAACCAAGAGTGCGGAAGGCCCCCAACCCACATGGATTCTCTCTACTTCAGTCTTGTCCCTCCTCTCCTCTCCCTGGCCAAAACCCACCTTCCCCACCATAGGACTTTAACCATGGATACATCCTGAAATGTAAAGGGTAGGCACAACTCTACCCATCTGGATTTCTAGATAGGCACAAGGTAAAGGTGGGTTGT
The DNA here is from genome assembly GCA_016271365.2 of Neoceratodus forsteri. NCBI lineage: Eukaryota > Metazoa > Chordata > Ceratodontiformes > Ceratodontidae > Neoceratodus > Neoceratodus forsteri. The sequence continues at coordinate 26,756,017 of CM057454.1, forward strand.
CCTCAGCAAATGGGAAGGACCTCCAACCTCTCCATGTACATGGTTACTGGGAATAGTATCGGGGCAGGTCACCCCATGCTGGACCTCTCAGTCACCAAAAAGGAAAAAAGTTGGAAAAAGTTGATTCTTATGTATGCACTGTTACTGATTTGTCTTGTGTTCTTTTATACAAGATGTTATTCCCTTGAGTTTAAAGGGATTTTTCTGGACTCGCTAGCAAAGGGATTGCTATCACCTCAGTCTGGGAGGTACCAGGTAGTAAGATAGGCAGTTAAAGCAGCAGAACAGGATATGACACACCTGCCAAGGAGCAGAAAAAGATTCTCAGTTAAGGGACAGATGCCCAAAGTCGGTACACAGGGGACGACATGCTCCCCGATACATCAGAGACTCTATAGCTGGCTCATCTGGGCCCACAGGATTGCATCAACTCAGTTGGGGACAAATCCGAGAGGGTGTACCTACCCCAGGCACAGGGCCCCAGGAAACCAGACAGATGCACCAATAAGTGAGTATAGGATCCCACACCTGTCTCTCAAACCTACCTACCGCCCTCCTGTTCACCACACTAATCCAAATGGCTAGTTCTGGGGTTAAATAGGTTCATGGAATGTACAGGGGATAAAAACCTTGGTAAAAAGAAGGAAACTCCTAGATCACCTCCGGATGGAGGGCACAGGAATAGCCTTCCTACAGAAAACCCACCTGACCAAGGCAAAACCCAAAAGCTTAAGCAGAAATGGGTAGCACAGGTCTTCGGATCCACCTTCAGCTCCAAAAGCAGAGGGGTAGCAATCTTAGTAAACAAACAAATTATCTTCAAACTAAGTCTATCCAAAAGTGATCCGAAGGGGAGATTCGCAACACTGCAAGGAGAACTATGAGGTGTTGATGTCACTCTATGCAATGTATATGGGCCTTATGAGTCAGATGCCTCATTCTACACAACTCTCTCCCAGTCCCTACAAGAAGCGCAGAAGGCTCAATTGGTAGTGGGGGGGGATATGAACACCACCACCATGGATGATCTATTGGAAAGAAGCCAAGCCCCCCTAGGCCCACTGGCCAGGGCTACAGAAGCCCTTAGAACGTTGGCACCAGAACTCAGCTTGGAGATTTGGCAGCTGGTTAACCCCACAGGGGGGACTTCTCTTACTATTCATCCCGCACAAAATGCACTCCAGAATAGACATGTGGCTTACACCTAGGACATGAACCCTCACATACTAGAAGCTGGCATTGGTTTCATTCTAATCTCCAACCATGTCCCCATATCATTCTCCTGGGTACCTCCCACAGGGCTTCAGAAGAGTAGGGGCAAATGGAGACTAAATACTTCTTCGCTGCATGACCCCCAGTTCTGTGCCAAACTCAAAGGGGAGATTCAGGACTTCCTGACTAACAACAAGCCAGGAGACACCAGCACGGCCACTATATGGGACACCCTCAAGGCCTTTATTAGGGGCAGATGCATCAGTCACACCTCATATTTACACAAACAAAGGGATAAAATCCTAGATCTGAAAACTGACTTGGCCACCCTAGAGAAACAGTTATACACTATCCCCAGCCCCCCAGACAAATTCAGAGCCTCAGTTGTAGGCCTGAGATACAAAATCAGTATCTACCTACACCAAAAGGCAGAATATGCCCTGTTTCTCCTGAAACAAACATTTTGGGAAGCTGATGAAAAACCTGGCCATCTCTTAGCACACCAACTGAAAAAAAGGCAGGAGCATTCCAGAATCCTGGCAGTTAAGAAGGATGGGCCCCTAACTCGGGAGGGAGAAGGGATAAACACTGAATTCATAACCTTCTATAGCTCCCTGTACTCCTCTGAAATGCAGCTCACCGAAGGAGCCACCCAGGAGTCCCTTAACAGTCTCAACCTCCCAAAACTTACCCAGTACAAGTTGTAGTGGCTGGACAGCCTTTTAAGCATGGTAGAGCTAGAACAGGCCTTTGCCTCCCCAACCCCAGGGAAGACTCTGGGGAGTGATGGCCTACCAGCTGAATTCCTGGGGTCCTTCCAAGAGATCCTTTTGCCTCCATTGATGGAAGCACTGGAAGAAGTGGCAAAAACTGACACCCTTCCCCCATCCATGAGGGTGGCACAGAGCTCACTAATCCCTAAGCTAGGAAAGGACCCAACCAACTGCAGGAGCTACCAGCTGATCTGTTTGATCAATGATGACTGTAAGCTGTGGGCAAAAACCATGGCCACCAGACTGAAGGACCTGATCACATCACTGTAGACCATGACCAAGTAGGCCTTGTCCTGTTCCACAGAGGAACAGACAAAACAAGGAGACTGGTGAACCTCCTACAGGAAACAAAGAAGGCATCCCCCCAGCCACCCTTGTTTCTCTGGATGCAGAGAAGGTGTTTGATAGAGTGAAGAGGGGATTCCTCCAAAAAACACTAGAAGCCTTTAACATAGGCCTTCAGTGCATGGGTGCAAGTTTTCTACTCTGGGGTCTCTGCAGAGGTCATCACAAATGGGTGTGCATCCACACCCTTTCTACTACACAGGGGCACCAGACAGGGATGCCCACTCTCCCCACTCTTCTTCATACTAGCCTTGGAGCCACTGCTCCAGGCTATTAGGAATTCTAAAAACATACAGGGGTGGTAATGGGGGGAGCACATAAGGCACTAGCATATGCAGACATCCCGCTCACCCTCAAGAATACATGGACTTCTATTCCAGCCCTGCTTAAACTGACAGACACTTACAGTAGTCTATCAGGGTACAAGTTAAATGTGGCCAAATCCCAATTCATAGCTTCAGACTCCTCAATTAGATCAGAGGCTGACAACTGCCTGAGTGACCATTGCACATTAGAAATCACTGCTAATCACTCTTAGAAACTTAGCTAGAACTCCCCATAGATAGGGGGCAGAATCAGGGGCAGAATGGTCATTCTATAAAGTAATACAGTGCACAAATGTCCCTGATGGTGATGGAATAGACTTGGGGCCTCACCCTATAGCCACTCAAGTGTTACAGGGCTTATCTGTTTTACTTCTGTTGATTGTGGGTTTTAAAAACCTGTAGTATGTACAATACATCTGAGTTATATTCATGTCTGACTTTCTATAGCTGTCTTAGCCTGTTCATCAAAGGGTTTTTACCAGGCCAGGACTGTTTACTTGCAATGCTGCAAATGGTATGTGCCATACCAGTTTGCTAAATGCCTGAAAAACCTAATATTTTGAAACAATAAAATTCTATTAATTACGCCGGGCTCAGTGGCACTGAGGGTTGAGGCACTGGACGCCACACCTTGCTCCATGCCGGCGACCTGGGTTCGGGAACGGACTCGGGTTGCTGGTGGGTCAGCCAGGGGGAGAATGGCTTCAGTATCCCACGACGGCTTGCCGTCTCCAGGGGGGTTGGGTGGGAGGCCAATGCCCACTGCACTTGTGTAACTCTCAGGTGGAGGCTCGGGGGAGAATGCAAGCTCAAAATGGAAGGGGATGGGAGGCTCTGATGTGCAGTAGACATCAGCTTCTAATGCCTTGACATCAGGGGTTCGCACTGTACTGGGAGGAAAAGTGGAAAAACACCTGTCAGTTCTGGGATGACGGGCTTCCCAGGGCATGCCTCCAATCTGCCCCTGCTCACCGACCACCTTCAGGCCTGATGAAATGAAGGATTACAGGGGTTCTTGCCCCACCTTGTCCCCTCTCGGGGGGGGCAAGCCGAAGCTACATGGGTGGACTGGGAGGTAGGTGCTGGTGAGTAGGTGGATGCCCTGAAGGGTTGGAGTCAGCAGGCAGTAGGGGGAAAAAGCATAATTAAAAAAACAAACAAAAATAAACTATTATATAAAAAAAAAAAATTGTCTGCCTATCATCATAATGCACAAATCACGCTTTGGTTGTCCCTTAACAGTAGTGGACTGGGTCCCCTCCATTCTGTCTTCATTGCCAGCTACTTTAGTGCTCTCCTGCTGTGTCTCCTTTTTTTCTTGTGCTCAGATCAGAATGGCAACTCATATGATGATGATTTTTTGCATAAGCTGCCTTGCTTGTCCACTTCTTATGATTGGAGTATGGTGTGTGACTTTCAGGCAGTGGGATGAGAAAAAATCCTGGGGGATTAGTGCTGGAGAAAAAAGGGGTAATTAACAAAGTGGGTAAGTGTGATCTGGGGGATCTGTCTCAGAGTGTGATAGAAGTGGTGTCAGCAAGCAGGCAAAAGATACCCTTAATGGTTACAGTTTGGGGAAAACAAAAGCTCGAGGAAATCATGGGTCCGGAGTACAGCAATGTGGTGCATATTTAAATGGAGCAAAAATGAAGAGAGGTAATTTTGTTGTGGGATGTTTTTACAGTGTCGCTGACAAACTGCAAGAGCAGGGTTCTGAAAGTGAAGTGTAAAGAGAAAGCCCTTGGAAAGAGCAACATGGGTTTGTTTTTTTCGAAAGCCAGAAAAGAAAAGAGAAAAATTTCCCATGATTGTTTTTTTTTTTTTTAATTCATAGCTGAATTACATTTTTGAAACTTGTGTAATTTTTCTTTATTGTTTACTGGGGACAGCAACATGGTGGCTTTGTGGAGGTTTTGCCCTGTGACCGTTGGTATTTTTGCTGGTTTTGTGTTTGTGATGGTCACATTGATTTCAGGGGGGCCCTTGATGTGGCTTACTGACAGCTGGCACCTCTTCCAGTGGGATGATTGTAGCTTTTACAACTGGAGAGGAATGCCAGGTAGCCAATGAGATTACAGGATCTGTGCTTGATTGTAATGCCCATTGTATAATGCACTATTTACAGTGATGTTTTAAACAATTTCCTGTGGGGGGGCATGTCCCCAGACCCCTCCTAGTTTTGTGAGGATATTTACTCCCTCTTTCACTGACTCTGCACACCTCTGAATATGGGCCATTTGCCCCCCCCCCCACACTTTTTCCTTCATAATTCGAGTACTGCTCACGGTGTATTTGGGAATCACATTTGATGCATGCTGCCTCTTGCATCATTCCCAATGATGCCCGCTCCTTGAATCATTTTGGGCATTTTGAGAATTGGGCCCATGGAACTTTGCTAATACCAAAATAATTGTGTTGCATGCTACCTGTGTTGGAGAGGAGTGGTGAGCCTCTCCATCAGAAAATGCACATTCTGGCGAGGAAATATCTTCATAAGCATACACTGGAGAGGTTTACACAGACCTGAAAGGTAACCCCCTCCCCTACAGTACCTTGTACTAGGTATTAATGAGGGCAAAATCTACTATATCCAAGGCATACCAGGTGGCAAATGACGCTGCTGTGGCAACCCGAAGTAAAGCTGGGGAATTTAGGCATAATTTTAACTGGCTAGCTCTAATTTTTAAAATGGCTAATAACCAAACCCCCTTATATCTTACTGATAAGTTAATTGTCCCTGTGAAAAAAATAAAGCCTTAAGGATATGCTGTATTGCAGTTTTTCTCTTTCCAGATGTCCCACATGTTATGGGAAACAGTGTTTTACCCATGGTGCCCCTCTTTTCTGGAACAGTTAACCCCCAACTGAGAAATTGCCCAACTGTAAGCTCTTTGAAATCTGGTTTAAAGAAAAAATTGCTACAAGATTAATCTTTAAGCAATTTTTTTTTTTAGCTAAACTTTGTACTGCTTGCAATATCTCAGTGTATGTACTGGTGTTTGTATGTTTATAATTATGACTTGGGACGTCCTGCAAACGAGACCAGCTTCTCATAGAACTCATTTTGCATACTTGGAACTTTTACATAAAATAAAATATATCAAATTCCTTTTAGGAAACAAGTAATAAAGGGGCATGTGTTACAGCTGTAAGGTGCTCCTTTATTTCCCTGTGTAATTTTTTATTTTAGTCTGGACTACTACCCACTCCTAAACATAAAGTTATTCACAGGTGTTAGAGGGAGTAACCTCCTTTGTCCTGGTGGATAACCCAGCACAAGATAAATAGTGCAGGGACTAGATGAAGCTTGTGTATGATGACACTATCCCTAATTTTTGCCCACCCCCCAAATATTCCAGTTCTGAGTCTGCTATCTGGAATACATGCAGAGGTAACAGGGGTATTCATAGCCCTGTTCTCCCACAAGATTCTGACCATTCCTAAGTCCTACTGGGTCGATAATTGCAGTGCATTCTGGGTTAAAATGTGAAAAGGGTTCACTGAAAGTAACCACAGACCCCTAGCTCCCCTCAGTTAAAAAGGCAGTGTCAGATAGCCAGTAGATGGCATATGCAGATATACTGAACTGTGGCAAACAAGAATTAATGGCAGTAAGGTTGACACCTTCCTCCATTCTAAGACAGTCTATATGCATTACCCCTATAGTCTTTTAACTACAGTACTCACAAGTGGTACAGGAAAGCCTGTGCTATTCTGGGATGGACAACTGAACACACAGGTAAAAGGAGGTTGCCCATAGATTATAAACATGTTTCAGAGTCTGGCCAAGCTAGCAGAAGCTAAGGTACTCCATCACCATGGATGTCTAACATGACATCTGGACTATGAAAGTAGCCCACAAGGATCAGGTGCAGTTGCTCTCTGATTGGAAGTCCATGCTACTGGGAGAGGGAAGCTACTCAAACCTTTTTATAGGTACAGAGGGACTCTACCCTCAAGGTAGTATTTGTTCAGGCCTTCCTGAATCCCTGAACTCCTAAAGAGTGGTTACATACCCTCTAGATTTCTGCAACTACCACTGTCAGTTTACAATTTCTGACAAGTGCACAGATGTTACAACAGCTGACTGTGCTACACAAAGATCAGTCCTGGAACTAAGGTCCAGAGCTGATGAGCTGGTCACTACTGTGAAGGCTACACTCAAGGATTGCTCATGCACCTTGACTACTTACACCCGGGGGGGGGGGAAACAGTGACCTCCGTGTTAATATAGTTCCATGTTAATGGTGTAACCAAGGTACTAGTTACAGTGTAAGTTAGCAAATCTCTTGAATAAGGTAGAGAACATGTACACAGAATACCCAGAGGAAATAAGTTAAGGTATAACCTGCACTAATGCAGCCAGTCTGAAACCTGCATGTCACCTATCTTCATGAGACAGTCAGGGAATGCAAGAGAGAGAAAATTCAAGATGGTTAAAGTGAGATTTATGTTACAAGCTGCAATACTGAAATTGTCTAACTGTTTTTAGGAACACATGTGGCTAATATCATATCTGTACTGATTGTAGTTGGCTGTAATCAGGAAGACAATTTTAGTGTCTTAATGACTCGGTGAGGGGGCATACATCGGATGTACACGGTCACATATTTTCAGGTCAAGTTTGAACTTGAACAGTGGATCTAGTTCACTATTGCTTCTAAAAAGCTAGCCTGTTGTTTCTGAAGGTTGGAAATGCCTGTCTAGCTTTTCCTGCTAAGCTTCTATCTATTCAAGGATAGGTCTATGCTTTTGTATGCCATTTGAAACCTTGTTTAGGAACTGACCGAAAAAGTGGTGTTGAATTTGTGTAAACAAGTGCATCAAAAGTAATACAAATTCTGTTCACTAAAAGTTACTGAAACACTAGTGTCTCAATGTGTTTTTGTTACAAAACCAATGTGAGTTAAAATGTTAGACATTACTGTTATAAAATGTACTGTATAATGAATTCTGATATTGTTCAATAACTAAGCTGTTGTTGTCACCACTGTGTGACTAGTTGGAAGCTTCTGTCTAATTGTATTAGTTTGAACCTCTTGTTATATGTATATCATTACTTGCTTAATTAAAGGTATGGGTTCAACTGATCTAGGGTAGCGTTCAAATCCCATTTTGTTGACTTAGGTGAAAACATGTATATCAAATGTTCCTAACTAAAATGTAAGTAAAATTGAGCTTAGTCATCTTAATGTTTGGTGACATGAGACAAAAAGTTTGCTCTGTAAAACATACTTGTAAAAATAAGATCATTTCTCGAGAGTTATGGTATTGCTGAACACTGAACAATGCCATGAAGCCCTACAGTATTCTGAACATCTCATAACATCAAGAGATGTGGTATGTATGAACAACAATACTATCAAGATTGTATTTCAACATCTAATACCATCAGTTATGGTATTTTTAACCCCCAACACCATCAAGATGGTATACTTAACATCTGATGCCATCTTCAAATCTTCTACAGAAAGTTTTGTTTTATAGAAACTCAAAGTTACAGGACACCAGAAGAAAGAAACATGCAGAATTCTGTGCCATCTACAGTACCATGCTTCAAAGTCATGATGTGATAAGTCATTCAGGAACAAGACTCCCACAAGCTCTAAACATCTACACCTGATCACACCATTGATGCAGAGAATGCCAGTAAGCATACACACACACACACACACACATATATATACAAATGAGGTAGAAACAAGTGCTTGTCAATGACTGTAAGCTCATTGCCAAATAAACACCCTAGCTAATGTCTCATCATTGGCAAGAAACTAAAAGGTCTGGGAGTGATATTTTACCTGGGGGATCTGCGGGCTTAATGAGTGGCTAATAAGTGTGCATATTTTTATGAGAACTGTATAACCTGTCATCATCTGGATTGGTTATATGCAGTGATGAAAGTGAGCAGGAACACACAGGAACTCAGTTCCTGTACCTTTCTTGCAGCAGGAACTGAGTTCCTGTACTTCTTCCCACTGACACTAAAACTGAAATTCTTTAACCAGCAACATAGTGACAGTTTCTGGATCAGTGATATGCTGTCAGGGTTTCCATAACACCATTTGATTTGTACAACAATGCTATTTTCCTAGAAATACTTTAATATCTCTAACCGAATCTACTAGCATCAAACTAAATAGTTGTGCCTTGACACCGCTATCCTTCAGATTGAAGATCTTCATTCTGTATTTCATAATTGTCAGTGCATGAGTTCCTGTACTTCTTGTCTACCACTTGCACCACTGGTAATATGTCAAGATGAAATTGGAACTGTTGTACAATGCTAAGAGTATCAACTAAAAAAGGAAATGTTTCCAGCAACTCTTCCCCCCTTTCCAGTGGGAAGTGAAAATATTGTCAGCAATGTCATGTTGTTCTAACAAGAGTACACTGGTACAAGTGTATCTGAAAGAGGCTGTTGCTTAATTATTTGCTAATTGTTTATATGTCATTGTCTTCTTTTAAAGCCTGTTGCTTAAAATAAAGCCTATTGAATGGTATAGGATGGGTTTCTTGCTATCTGCTTGTCCTGTGAAACTCAACATTGAGGGATTCATGTGAGGTTCAAACTCTTGGATTAAGATTTGTTCTTGGGCTACTATACAGTAAATCAGGTTGCCTCCCACACATTTGGCATCCACGTTTGGTTTGGGGTAACTAAAAACTGGGTCATAACACTCACAGATGAGACCGCCACAAGACCACTGAAACTTCTAGTCACACCTTAAGGAAGTAGCTGGGAAAGATAACAAGACACCTCCTACCATGTTTAACATTGATAGGGTACCCAATCTGGATCCTTGTAGTATTGCTAATTCGTTTAATGATGCTTTTTCTCATATGAAAGGTGTTCTTCCCCTGATTTCTTCCATCACTCCAACTCAAGGCATAATGCTAGTTCTGAAGACCAGTCACCTGCCCATACTCCTTTCCACTTTAAAGCTGTCACCCTGGGAGAAGTTAGGAAATACCTATGTAGGGTACTAGTGAAGGCTATATTCAGTGATGACTTCCTGGATCTTAGATTTGTGGCACTAACTCTAGATGAAATACTCACTCCTTTGACACATATAATCAACACCTCACTGAGATACTCTCACTTCCCTCAGATATGGATATCCGCCTTAGTGACGCCTGTATATAAGAGTGGAAACTGCACGTCTCACGGTAACTATAGACCCATTTCAATCCTTCCACCATTATCAAAAGCACTTGAAAGAATTGTAGTTTATCAACTGATTGACTACCTAGAAAAATGTCAAATTTAATGTCCGCAACAACACAGCTTTCTCAAAGGAACACATCACCACTACTGCTTTTCTTGAGTTTATGGGTTATATCCTCAACTTCCTAGATCAGGGTGCCTTTATTTGTGCATTTTTTTTATAGATCCAGTGAAAGCATTTAATACAGTTTTATTTATTTATTTAAGAGTTTTACCAGGAAGGCATGCTGAGCAGAGTACCGCTCAATTCCAGATGCATGCTGGGGATAGTATACAAGAATAAGGAGGACATCAAGGATACAATAGTACAAAAAATTGTAAAAACATGGTGACAACAATAGAAATACAAATAGTACAAAATGGTAACACATGGTGATAACAATAGAGGTAAATAGTACAAAATGGTACAACATGGTGACAATGATACAGTAAGGCAATGTACATTAGGCAGTATTATGCAAGCAAACTGGGCAGTGTTAATGATGCTCTAACACAGGGGGTGAGACATGAGACAAGCACTAGATATCTTAAGAGTGGTAGAAGGTATGTATTAAGAGTGGCTCAGAGTGAGTCTGGGGGTTGGGGGATAATTGGCCTAGCTGAGACTGTGAATTAGGTGCATGAGCAGGTGAATGAGAAGTGCACTGAGAGAAGACTGTGCACCCCTACAGGTCAACACCCTGATGGCGAAACACGAAAAAAGACCATTAGGGTGACATTCCCGGTAATGGTCCTTTTTCCCTGTTTCGCTTTCCCCCAGTGTTCCGCCCCCTCCCCAGACAAACTCCAACCTGGAGTTGGAATCCTAAAATCTGGAGGGTGCGGGGAGCACAGACCCCCACAGAAAACACCTTTGGAACAGGTGGCACAATACAGGACCTGTCATTATATTATTCTCCAAGCATTGCTTAGACATCCAGAGGTCATACTGGATTCTATTTATGGACCTAACAGTGATGCCCCCACCCCTTTTTCTTACCACCACGATGTCTATTTTAACCCCATGGAGTTTGCTTCCAATCATTCTTGGAGGGGACTGGAACCTGGTTTTGTGCAATGATCTAGATAGGACTGGTCCAATCCGACAAGCCCTGTCATCTGGTCAACTGGCTATTCAGGACCTCATGCACCCTTTGGACATGGTAGACCCGTGGAGGGCACTGAACCTGGACCGCTGAGAATATTCCTTCCACTCCCCACCACATAATTCTTTTTCTAGGATTGATTACTTTTTGTTAGGAGTGGCCCACCTTCCTGGGATTGCTTTGTGTCATTGCTCTGCTAAAATCATATCAGATCATCACCCTGCTTTCATTCAGCTCAATCTTACCCCTTTCTTGACCAGAGATAAGGTCTGATATTTAAACTATCGGTTACTCAAGTCGGTTGAGTTACTGCAACATCTCCAATCTTTTATCAATACCTTTATGGAACTTAATTTCCCTTCAGTGCCCAAACTTGCTGTCTTGTGGGGGAGCCTTGCAATGTGCCCTTCAAGGGGAATTAATTTGCTTGGCTACTAAGCAGAAAAAACAAACTTCTGCCCTCTTTCTTTGTTAGCTCATATACGATTCATCGAGGAGCACATTTCACAGGTTTCTCCTCAAGCAGAGTGGGAACAGTTAGAATCTCTCAGATTTCAATATAATGTGCTACTGGGAGAGAAGGTCGAGCATCTTATTGTATGCTCTAAAGTAAATTATTTTGATCAAGGGGAGTGAACTGGGAAGTTATTTGCCCTTCGTTTATGTTCCCAAGCAATGAATAGAGCTGTCTCCTCAATCCACTTGGATTCTGATCAGCTCCTTACCTCACCCTGAGATATTGTTTAAACTTTCAAAATCTTTCATCAACAATTGTATGCTCCCCCTTCTTTTCCCTTTTACCCAACTCAGTTTGAATCTTTCCTCCAGGATATTATGCTTCCCCAGATGGTTGATTCTCAAGTGGCTATCCTAAAAGCATGATTGATCCTACTTGAGATTTCTAAGGCCATTGACTCCCTGGCTTCTGATAAGTCCCTCGACCCAGATGGGTGTGCCACCAACTTTTATAAAGCCTTCAAGGACCACATAGCTCCCATCCTTTTGAATACTTACAACTATATTTTCAAGGAGGGCTTGTTTGATCCCTCTGACTGTGGCCACTATTGTCGTTCTTCCTAAACCTGGCAGAGACCCACTGTTGGCCTTCAACTACAGGCCAATATTACTTAGCTAAGATTTTTAAATCCATATTGATAAGTTATTGGCTTGCAGATTGGGATCAATATGGGACCCATTGATTAGTAGGGAACAGGTGGGCTTTGTAAGAGGTAGGCTGTCTGCTGACCATCTCAGGAAATTGTCCTACCTTTTTTCAGCATCCAGAGATTCCTCCACTCCTGTGGTCTTGGTGTCTCTGAACACCAGAAAGGCCTTTGATAGGGTCTCATGGGATTACTTGTTTTCCCTTTTACCCAAATATCACACACCTCGAGAATTCATACAATGGGTCAAGGTGCTCTATTCCTCTCCATCAAACCGTGTACTTTGTAATGGTGTTTTATCCTCACCATTTTCTCTCCATCAGGGTACCAGGCAGGGATGCCCCCTTTCTCCATACCAATTTGATCTTTTTCTTAAGCCTCTGATTTGTAAACTTAATTCTTCTTTCCAAGTCTCTGGCATTTCAATTAGTGACATGGATTACAAACTATCAGTGTACTTGGATTATATACTGTTACATGTTTCCTCTCCAGTCACATCCCTGCCTGCTGCCCTACAGATTATTTCCCAGTTTAGTGCTGTTTCTAACTACAAATTAAACCTTACTAAAACTGAAATTATGTCTCTCAATAGTGCCACCCTTTTTTTTTTAGTTGTTTAACCAGGAGTAGCACACTAAGCTGAAAAATTTTTTACAGGTGCGACCTGGGAGCACAGGGAAGTTAAGTGACTTGCTCAGGGTCACACAGTATGCAAGTGGAAGCTGTGGGATTCAAACCCAGGTCTGGTTTGCTGGATGTCACCAGATTTGCAGCTCAGAGTCTTAAACCACTGCACTATACTGCCTTCCCTGGTACCCTGAAGGCAGAAGTTGAGCACCTTGGCCTTGTCTGGAGGAAGGATAGATTTAAATATTTGGTAATTTATCTTAGCACCTCCCCTTGTAAGATGAAGCAATTTAATCTTGACTCCAAGGTCTCCTGTTTTAAAGTGGACTTGGATCACTGGTCTATGTTACCCCTCTCCTTGTTGGGCTGAATGAACATCATGAAAAGGAATGTTCTACCCCGATTACTATACCCCCTCCAGATGCACAAATCGGTCCTCCCCCAGTCATGGTTTTTCCAAGTTCACAGGATTCTCGCCTCCTTTCTATGGCAAGGTAAACTACCCGTTGGGCTTTTTCCAAATTAATGTGCACTAAACAAGATGGAAGCCTACAAGCCCCCAATTTTTTTCTGTACTATTTGGCCTTACATTTTGTTAGGCTTTTCTACTGGTTGAAGTCACCTGGGGACAATCTCTCTAGATCATATGTTCCACTTTGGGTAGATGTAGAGTGCTCCTTGTGTTCTATAAATGGTTTCAATATTAGGTAACTTCCCTATATTCCCTGGGAGGAAATTTTCCTAATCCCTGCAGGATACATCCATAGGGACATCCCTTCAGGTTCACTCACAGCTTTGTTCCCTACTTAAGATTAGTCCATACAAAGATACCTCCCAGCCCTTATTTGGGAACCCTAATCTTCCAATAGCTGGACTGATGCTTTGAAGAAGATTCTGGCCTGATATTGGAGTGGATACAGTTGGAGAGCTTATATTCAATTCGAAACTGCTCTCCTTTCAGGAAGTAAGTGCCTTATATCGTTGGCCTATTACCTCTGTTTTCCAATTTTTTAAACTATCCCACATGCTTTTAGAGTTTTTTGGTAATGGGCTGTGGCTTAGTCCCTTTAGTACTTCAGTCCTTCCCTTTTTTTGCTCAGCCCCCTCTACCCATCTAATTTCCTACTACTACTGATCTTTACAAATATATCTGGTTGCTAAGGAGGGTCCAAGGTATTATTGGTGGGACCAGGCACTTCCAGTTTCTACCTTTTCTAGAAATTGATCCACCTGCTGGAAGCATCTGTATGCACTGATAAAATGGACTAGATACCAGTTTATGCAACTCCAGATCATCCATAATCTTTATTATTTTCTGGTTGAATTGCATAGGATGGGCAGAATACCCACCAACACCTGCTCCAGATGCGACAAAGAGCCTGGGACCTTGTTGTATATTTTGTGGTTATGCAAGACAGTGATCCCCTTGAGGACTTCAATTTGAACCCGTCTTGAACCCCTCTTGGGACTATCTGATGCCTTCTTTCCTGAAATATGTATTTTGGGTGACTATACAGATAACCTGATTGGCAACAAGAGGTCACATATGGCTTTATTTCAGCATGTGCAAAAAATGTTATTCTTCAGCACTGGTTTGACCAGTGTACTCCATGCTATCTAGAATTGCAAAAAGAAATTTTGCTTGCATTACAAGCTGAACACTTCATAGCAGGTATGTCGAACAAGCTATCTAAATATAAATGTGTTTGGGAACCTTTGTACATTCTGTTAACTATGTAATTATGACTCAATGCACCCTGTAATTATTCATGACAGTTTGGTGCAATTTAAGTCTGATATTTATGTACAGTTTTGTTACTCCCTCTGATGGAAGGGTTGGGAGGTGCAGGGGGTAGGGTAGTTGGGATTATATGTAAATTGTAAAATGGTGTTTTGTTTGTTCTCCTCTTTCTGTCTATGACCTCTGTCTCATTTATTTGTGTATACCTTTGCTTCCTCACATATTTACTTGAGGTCTTTGATTTAATTAATAAAGTTTATTCAATTTGAAAAAAAAATAGTTTGGTGGTCTCACTAATAGACTACAGTCTAATAATCTATGGCTCCACAACTGACATGGCACTCCACAGGATTATAGTGCTCCTAGACAAAGCCTGCCACCTTGCAATGGGTTTGGCAAGATTCACACATACATGTGACTTGTATGTTAAGACAGACTGGCTCCAATTTGAAGGAAGGCTCAAATTCCAAACCTGCCTGATGGCTAAAAATGTAAGTCTTGGCCTGGTGCCCCCTGGGGTACAGAAGCTCATCATCCTGTATGATAATAAGTGCTGCACCAGAAGTACCGAAAGTATGATTTTCAAAATCCCATGCTGTCGTATCTCCCAAGGACAGAGGGCTTTCTCCCATCAAGCTCCATAGTGACTTAACTCTTTACCCCCGGACATTCATTCCATAGTCTTGTTAGGCCCCTTCAAACAAAAGCTAAAGAACCATCTTCTTGCAAATTCCAGCTGTGACTGCTTTCACTAATCCCCTCACTCTTACAAGGACTTGGTACTGTATACTCTCCTTCGTGGGCAACCCTTGGATGGCTCAAAGTTTTTCTAGTCTCTTGGTTCCTAATTTCCTTGGCCTTCCAAAACAATTTTCCCCTAGTTATCCACTCCTCTAATGTATCTCCCTCCACTCCTCCCTTTATCTCTCCTCCACCCCCCCGATTTTCATCCCTAAATTTGTCTGCCACCTGGATCTGTTTCCACAACATGTAAATAAATCCTCTTCCCCTTATGCCTTATGACAAAGCCTCTCTGGCTGATGTATTTTCCCTCCCATATGTAAGTCTTCCAATCTATTATGTATGTCTTAGCCTGTCTTACCTGTTACTTTTACTACCCCTCACTCTCTTGCTTCTAATTGTATTTTTATATACATTGTACTATGCTAACTTAATGTCTTGTTACCTTAATTGCCTAAATGTAACAGTGTATGTATTGTTTACTTAGAATTTAATTCTTGCTGCTTAACAGCAATCAGTTATGTTTACACTGTTTGTCTAACTCTGCTGTGGAACCTATGTAATAAGCTTGTTCTCAAAAGGTGTTAATCCATGATCACAATAAATAAATAAATTTTACACAGGCCACTGAATTGCCCACAGGTGGTAATGGTTTTTGATCACTACTGGCCTGTACTGGATTTGGAAATGACACTATCTGAACAAAAATGTGTTGGCAAAATTATACCAGATTTTGGCATAATTGTATAAACATTATACAAATGTGAAATTTGCAGTTTCACACAATTTCACAAGCATAAACATATCATTCAGCACTAGGGTAAACACTCATCATCTAATTCTCTCCCTAGTGTAGAGGAACTTGATAATGGCTTTGAATTAGCAGTAGAGGCAGGCTTTGATGGATTGCTCAAACCTTCTTTTATCCCCCCTTGCTTTCTATGTTTCAATTAAGATATCAGCCTTTTATATAAATGTCCATTTTATTCAGTTTGGATCTTTTCCTTATTTAGATATCTCACTTTTGCACAATTGGCTTTTTTTTCTAAATTGGCAGTTTTTGCATGTTGTAAATTTTTCAGATTCACATGATATTCTGTACAGCTGAAGAGTAACCCTGTGGGAGTCGGGACCATATTATGAAAACTACTGGGAATTGTCATCTTTATTGAACATCGATAGTAATTACAAAACCCATAACAATCAAAGTACCAATTGTACTGAGAGGCATTAAACTACCCTAAACAGCAGCAGGGCCCGAATGGAAATGAGATGTGCCATCTTAGATGGATAACCCTCTGTAACAAATAAAATTGCTTGTAACACACTGTGAGATGCAGTGCATGAACAATGCCACATAAATATACATGATGACTATGCCCCAGTCCAGGCAATACCAGCAATTAATCAAATTACCAGTGGTACTGAGATGTACCAGTGACTGGGTAATTATGCAGACTACACCATCGCTAGGCCACACATACACTAAAAGATAACATTAACTTTCCTGAAATATGCATTTTTCCCCTACTAAAATCTACATCTTTAGCTTCAAGAAAGGTGTCAAATCTGGTTATAGTAAGAGCAGCCCCCCAACTATAGCCACACCTGCGATTCCAGGGTTTGGCCTTCATGAAGAACTACTCCTAAATTGCTGACAGCTGTTTCCCCACAAGCTGAATCCCGTAAGGATGGACACCTACTGTTGCTTCAGCTACCTGGGACCAGATATATTTGATTTTTTGTTGTTGCAGTGAGCCAAAAGAGGTGAAGTAATTTAAATGCTGATAAGAAAGAAAAAGAACAAAATGTAGTATGCATTAATGATACAAAAAGACAGATACTTTTTAATTTGTGTGGTTTCTATAAACATGCATACAGTCTAAAGTGGAAAACCTAGCACAAAGCATCATGGGTATACAAGTGTGTGTGTAAGTGTGTGTAGGGTAAACTGACTAGAAAATGGTTCACCTGGTACTTCGTTCTGCTTGACCTGTCATTACTTAGACCTCTCCACAGCCAACTCACACACACTAACTATAACACTAATCTTTCTGATCTGCACAAAACGGGATGCATACCTACAATAGGTGAAAACTATTGTGTGCCACCTAAAAACTGGTTTGAAATAAACATAAACCTTGTTTCTTAAAAGTTAACATAATTGTATATTCAGGAATGTTGGAAGTCTGTTAAATCTCCCCAGTATGTTTCATGTGCTTGTTTTCAAATGGTTCTTTTTTCTTCCTTGAGTGCCCCTTGGTAATGATGCTTTATTCCTGCCTGACACTGCTTTTCTTAATTACTTTTCAATTCTGGAAGCTAGTGACATCAGTTTAGTGGAAGATTGAAGGGACCATTTGACTTTGGGCTTCTGCTCAACTGATGGTACCATGTTTTATCACTCATAACTAAATAAAAAGTTAATATTATATTACTGTAATAGCAGGGAATTGTTCAGATTGTGTAGGAACACAAGCACGCATATAAAGCTAGCAAGGGGCAAGTGTATGAGAGACGCCAGGAAGTTCTTTTTCAAAGAGTAGAAGGGTGGAATAGACTGCCAGAGGAGGTAGCATGCAAAATAAGGGGGGGGGGGCCAAAGTGGGTGGAACAGATACAATATATAAATAAATAAAGTTTTACTTACTTTACTTAGAAAGGTTTGATAAAGACCACATCAGAAAGTGAGGGCGAGAAGAGGGAGTGAGGGGCCTCTAGGGCTCACTTTTTCAGCATTAGTTAGATAGGAAAGGGTAGACATGATGGGCCAATGGGCCGTTTTCTGTCAACGAAGTCTGTTTCTGTATCAGTCACCTAATAGACAGCATTAACAATGGACCCTTAATAAGGAAACAAAAGACTATTTTTAGAAAAACACATGAAACACTAGACTTAGGATATTAAAAAGACTTCACACATCACCAAGTTTCCAATTATATTAAAGACAGTTTATGTTCTTATTGTACAGTACATGGTTGGATGCACTAAAAGTACTCAAATAAAGGATGTCAAAATGAATTCCAAGTTTTGCCTTTTAAATATTAATATAGTAGTGTAAGGTCTAGTTCTAATTCAAGTTCAATTTAATTTTATTGATTGACAAGAAGATGTAATTAAATGTTTACAGATTTTTTGAAACATCATTCAGCATACCAAATGTAATAATTTAAATAATACATTGCACACTTCTCTAATATTCATCTGTGATAAGAATTCCAAACATACAAATCGAATTTTGCACATACTTAAGGTAGGGTTTATACATTAACTTGATTATTCAAATATTAATTACCTTCTGCTTTGTATTGTTTCTTTTTGGCAATTCTGATTTTATAGCATGTATTTAGAAAGCATCTATTTTTCTGAGCATTTCTCAATCACCCTGGCAAAATAAAATCTCAATCATTTAACAAATAACCACTCAGGTGAATTTAAAACAGTTAGCTAAATAGTGACATCTAAGTGTGTTGTACCATCTACAGTTAAGCAAAACATTCATCCAACTCCAACAATCCGCAATTGCAGAAAATGGTTTTAAATAGAACTATATCCTTACTGTAGCTATATTCCAGGATTCTGGATTGGAATTGACCTAACCTGTATAACCTGAAAATACATCTCTCCTCTGTTTTCTTTTAACTCATGTGGTTCACTTAACTGGACATTTTTATTCTACTGACCCAATCTCTGCAAAGACATAGACAGGATAGAAGCTGTCCAGAGGAGGGCAACTAAAATGGTGTAGGGTCTGCAATGGAAGACATATGAAGAGAGACTTAAGGAGCTTAATATGTATAGCCTCAAGGAGAGGTGGGATATGATAGAAATGTTCAAGTACCTCAAGGGAATCAACAAAGTCCAAGAGGGTAGTATCTTTCAAAACAAGAGGTATGCAAGAACAAGGGGGCACAATTTGAAGATAGAGGGGGGTCACCTCAGAGGTAATTTAAGGAAGTATTTTTTCACAGAGAGGGTTGTGGATGCATGGAATGGCCTTCCAGAGGAGGTTGTGGAGTCAAAAACAGTGGTGGAATTCAAGCATGCATGGGACAGTCATAAGGCAATTTTAGGGGGTGGGGGCAGAAAGAAGTAGGCTGCTGGTTAACTAGGATCTGCAGCTTATCCATTAGGTAGGGAAATGGGCAGACTGGGTAGGCCCAGTGGTCCTTATCTGTCATCAAATTCTATGTTTCTATGAACCAAGAGCAAATGTTTGAGTGTATGGTGGCTACATCCTCTTGTTTCTCTACAGTATATCAATAAGTCTTGATTTAAGTACCTTTATATAGAATCTGGTAACTAAAATGCTTTTCAGGGTATACACCCATGAAATGTATATTGGTCATCTTGAGGCATACCCTTTTTGATAATAAAGATTTTTCATAGCATATATTGGGAATTATGTTCCTAGTCATTGAAATATTTTTTTTAGCCAATATCCCAATGTTCATTAAAGGTCAAAAGTCACACTTGTTCCATTATGTTTGACAAAAAATAAATGAATAAAAGTTTCTGTGCAATCATGGCCTAATACATAGGGATTACCTACTCACTTTAGTATGCACTATACCTGTCGATTCCCTTGGTAAACAGAAATGTGTCCAGACTTACCTTAAAGGCCTGTACTGACCTCAATTCCACTCTCTTCCCACCTACATCACTTCCTTCTTTCACAAATCCCACAGCTGCTATACACTGTGTAAAAATAACTTCATCCTGTTCAACGTGCCCAGAATATGTACTCTGCATGGCCGAGCTGCAATCAGGTACACCATACCAGTCTACTGGAATAAAATAGAAACCTCCCTCAAACTCAGTGAACCTGTGTCTGTCAACTCCTTTAAATCCCTGTTCAACAAGCTTTACAGAGAAACCTGCCACTGTCACAGTGACCCACCATGGTTTTCCTGATTGATGCAGCACTTCCTACCCCTGCCCCCCCCACATCCCTCACATTCCCTGCCTCAACTTCAGCCAGCAACATGCACCCCTCCTTGGTCCCTCCAGGCCTGGACTGCTTTTAGACCTGAACTGCTTTTGGCTGTTGTTTGTCTATCCTTATCAATGCTCCTATGCCAACTTATTGTTAGTGTATTCCTTCTGCCTTACTCAATCCCCTGATATTGTTGTTCTTCCAGCTCAACTATCATATTTCTGCTCAACTGATATATTTCTGCACTTAGTTACCTGGGTTTAGTATATTTATAATTCTTCAGTGTTATAATGTGGATATTGTTTGTCCACACATCAATGTCCTCTTGCCAAATTATTGCTCATGTATCCCCTTGCTTCCTTCAGTCTCCTGTTGTTCCTCTAGTGCAACTATCCCTATGTCAGTTTTCTGCATCTATAGTCTTCCTACCCTAATATGTTGATATGATTCTTATTGATTGTTTTGGATTCTATCATTGTACAATTTGTAACTGTATTATTGTGTACTTTGTTGTCCTACCAGGACCTCTTTGTAAATGAGCATGTTCAATGGAGTATTTCCCACAAATAAACCTGAAACTTGAAAACTTGAACTTGAAACTCTTGGCTTGTAGGCTATTCCACAGGTTCACCACCCTCTGGGAGAAGAAAGTGGCTCCTAATGTTACCCCATAATTTATCACCTCTGAGAGTAAGGGCGGGTCCCTGTGTTCTGCTGGAGAACACCAGATCAAACATCTGTGTGTGTGCAATCTTGAACATAGGATATAGTATATGAAAGACTGAGATCAGGTCTGCTTTCAGCCTCCTTTTTCCAGGGTGATGAATAGAAAATCATTTCAATATCTATTTCATAACCAGAAAGACAATACAAAGTATGTGTTGTTTCTGAGTGTCTCCAAGACATGTGCAATCAATAGTATTGTATAAACATTTTTTCACTGGCAGAATGATATAAAATCAGACATTCCACAGGTGAAACATTTTCTGCAGGATCATATGAATCTGTCTAAAACTTTTCACCCTGGCCAGTCACAGCTACTACCAGCCAAGGTCTTACCTTAAGCCACCACTGCAACTAAAGGATGAACAAGATGTAGCGGATGCCAACAAGTCAGGTCTTCATTTTTTGTTACCAGCATTTATTTCTGTAGCAGACCATACTGTCTCACAGGTCTCACTGCTATAATTGTAGTTATATGAGGATCACAGCTAACATCAGTTTTACAGATTGGTTGTATACAGTGCCCACAAGAGGGGTTTTGACACAGCAGCACTGCTTTTCAGTGACGCTATCTACACTGTACACAGTGGTTCAAGTCTACCTAGTACCAGGTAATTAGTTTTACTCCTCCCTGCACCAAACTCACATATTGCTCCCCTTCTATATCATAATTTTTTTTATTCTCAATGGTCCTAGTTGGACACTAGACCTGTCAGGCAGTTGATGGGAGAGGGACAGATTTTGTAATTCACTGATGAGCCAGGTTAGACACCACCTGCCAGGTTGCTGGGGAAGAGCAGATATTTTGTATTCCCTAATGGGCAAGGTTTGGCATTAGAACATATGTGGCCTGAGTCTCCAGGAGGAGAAGAAGGTCATCAGACCCACCCATATCAGTACCGCAGACCTCCCACCCATACCAGTTGGGAACTAGAGGGTAGAGATGGAGGGAGAGTGAGGAGGTAGCAGTGGGGGTGAATGTTATAGGCAAAGGGGAGTAATGAAGAAGGCAGATGGGGGGGGAAGAGGCTTAGATTCTAGATGGAAGGTGGTGTCACCGAATGCAAAAAGTTTCAAAAACAAGATGGATGACCTGCCAGCATTGTCATTAGAGAGGGGCGTGGACATTGTGGTGGTCAGAGACATGGGCCGCATCTAATTATGACTGGAACCTCTCAATCCCTGGTTTCAAATTATATAGAAGTGACAGGGGTAGTGAAAGGTGGGGTGATGGTTTACATTAGGGAGGAGCTTAAATAGGGGAGGGTGGAAGTAATGTGTATTCAATTACTGTCTGATAGAGGAATGTGAGACTGGGGGTGGTGTACAGATAACCCAAACAGGAAAAGAGAGGGAACTGAGCTCAGTAATAAGGACAGCTGCAGGGAAGGGAGAGGGGGTAATTGTGAAAGACTTTAACCTGCACAAGTTGGATTAGAGGGTAGCAGCCATGACCTGTGTCAGGAGTCAGGTGATTCTAGATGCACAGCAAAGTTTATTCCTGACAAAGGGCATCACAGAACCCACCAGAGAGCAGAACATTTTCGATCTGGTGTTGACAAATGGGGACCATGTCAAAGATATCAAAGTTGAGGAGCCCCTTGGTGGGAGTGATCACCACACAGTGTGGTTCCTGCACTAAGACTAAAATCCTGGATTTTAGAAAGGTAAACTTCAGAAGGATGGGTGAGTTGATAAGGGGACACCTGACAAGCATCAAACTGGATGTGGACACCTGGCAAGCAACAAGCTGGATATGGGGGTGGATCACAAGTGATCAACCATCTAGTAAGGAATAATGGTAGCCACAATGGAGCACATTGGACTTAAAGATAAAAACCTGAAGGCCAAAGTAGCCAGCTGGTGTAGCACAGAAGTCATCCAGGCAGTAAGAGATAAGAGGTCAGCCTATAAATAATTCAGGAGGACTCAGAGGGAGGAAGACAAGGAGGACTAGTATAGCAGGTAGGATAAGTCAGCAGACTAAATCTCAGAAAGATTTGCAGCTAGCTGAGGAAATTAAAAAAGGGGAACATGGCTTTTTTGGTATATTAGTGAAAAAAAGGGTCAAAAGGGGAGCTGTGGGTAGAAGAGCATGGGGACAAAACAGAAGTACTGAACAAGTACTTCTCTTTGGTCTTTACGAGGGAGAGAAATGGACCAGTGCCACAAGAGGGAAGGAGAGAAGAAGGGGACAGTGCACACAGATGATTTGACAGAGGTGGATAGGGTGAGGAAGGGGTTGCTGCTATTAAGGGCTGATAAATCCCCAGGTCCAGACATTATACATCCAAGTGTGCAGTGGGAGCTGGCGGAAGAGCTTGCAGGTCCCTTGACTGATCTATTCAACAGTTCACTGTAGTTGGGTGTGATACCAGAGGACTGGAGAATGGCACTTGTAGTGCCCTTTCAAAAGAGCGGTCCTAAGGATGACCCTGGAACTACAGATCGGTCAGTCTGACCACAACCATTTGCAAGCTCATGGAGGCCACACTAAAGGAAAGGTAAGTATAATACCTGGAAGAGAATGGCCTACATGATGAATGGAAGCACAGGTTTATAGGAGGGAGATTTTGTCAAACAAATCAGATTGACCCATTTGACTGGGTCACTAAAACAGTGGACAAGGGCCAAGCAGTGGACATACCTGGACTTCAGCAAGACCTCTGACTTTGTGCCCCATAAGAAGTTCATCAAGAGGTTTGTGGCTCTGTAGGTTGGTGAGAAGTTGACCAAGTAGGTAGTTAACTGGCTGAGGAGCAGGTCATACAGTGTGGTGGTGGGAGGTGAGCTCTCAAGCATTAGGGAGGCCACCAGTGGGGTCCCACAGGGATTGGTGCTCAGACTGTTACCTTTTGATGTCTTCATCAATGATATTGAGGACAGCATTAAGGGCAACATTTGCCTATTTATGGATGACACCAAACTCTGTGGGATGGTAGACACAGCAGAAGGGATAAAGGACCTAAGGGAAGATTAGGAATGGCTAGGGAGGTGGTCTGAAATTTGGCAACTTGACTTCAATGCAAAGAAATGTAAGGTTATACACACTGGTGCTAAGAACCCAAGGACTGAGTACAGCTCCTACATCCAAAGAGGAGAAGGACCTGGGAGTCATGATCACTAGTGACTTGAAGCATTCCATGCAATGTAGGAGAGCAGCAGTAAAGGCAAATAAAATATTGGGCTGTATTGCTAGGTGGTCAGTAGTAGGTGAGAGGTGGCAATACTGCCTTTGTACAGCATACAGTACTGGTGTCTATACCTTAAAAAGGACAAGAATCTGCTGTAGATGGTCCAAAGGAGGGCAACAAATATGATTATGGGCCAGCAAGGTAGGACTTATGAGGAGAGGTTGGAGACTCAGAACGTGTACACCCTGAAGGGGAGGGACATGATTGAGACTTCAGGTATTTTAAAGGAATAAATAATGGAACCTTGGCACCATTATTCCAAGGGCTATTACCCCTGCCTGCCTTCCTAACTGCAGGTTGAGGGGCCTGGGTTCTTGACTAACTGGTACTGGGGTCTCTCTACCAGTAGTAGTACTACAATTTTGATGCCTCCACCCAGAGTAGTGCTTAAGTGGGTAATTACTACAATAGGTACAGCCCTCTGGGAAGCTAATACCACCCACAATCCCGCCTAGTGACCTTGTACTCTCAATTTGGTAATTGCAGTTCCTAGCAGTTAACGTATAACTCTGTGCACACATTAATGATATGTTCACACTCTAGCCACTTACCAACCAGGTCTGGATCTTTGGCTTGCACTCTGTATTCCCCTGTAAAGAGACAGTTTCAATGCAAACATACACTTTTAAGTTACTCAGCATGTAACTTAGCTCTCTATCCCAAGTAATAATATGCTCATTGCCCAAGTTAAACTTGAAACAATAAATCAGATTTATTTAGACTTAACAAGGAAGGGGTAAGAATCTGAGTTATTATAGCACTAAATACTTGTAAGGAACAGAGTTAAATTACTGTTAGAAATCAGTCCCTGGATTCACACAGTTTCAGCAGACACTGGTTACCCAGAGTGAAAATGGGCATGCCTGATACGGTGCCACAGGATGACTGGCTTTGCAGCTGCATTGGGGCCCTTGGTGGAAGGAAAGGTTATTAAACATATACAACACACTTGCAAAACTCTGAATCATTTGTCATTCCTGGCCAGATGGCCCAGTCACATGGGAACACTTTAAACTGGCAAACAGAATTAGATGTTACCATAGTTTCATTGATTGCTTAGTTGCAGGGAGCTACCCTGGTTTTTACTCACTAGGCCCAATTCTAGGATGAATTTTGCAACTCACCGGCATATACGAGTTGCGATATTTACCATTACGCCAGGGACCCTACACGCATTCCAACAGCGTCAGGGTCCTGGCACTTGCGACATGTGGGATACGCCATGTGGAGGCTAATGCCACCAGCATGGCATAGAAGCCCAGCATGTCACAAGTCGTGGCCCCCTACTGGCAGCCCCCCCAAGGCCTCCCCACCCCAGAACATCACGGCACACATCACCGGATGTGGGGGGAGGACAGGTGGCACAGGAGTCTTGGGGGGTGCACCAGAGATTGGATCCCTTGTAGTCCCTGACATTCAAGGGGTGGGGGCAGGGGTGGGCTTGTGGGAGCATGGGGGGAACATTGCTGCCATTGCCGTGGCACTGCATAGTGGGCATCCAATGGCTGGCACCGTCAGATGCCCCCTAGAGCAGCTCTAAGCTGCTCTAATGTAGTTCTGCCAGTGCGGCTGTCAGAATCATGCCAGCGGTTTATGGCAGCCACCCTTTTGGAATAGGGTGCACTTGCTGCTGTAATCCACATTTGAACCATAGCATTGTGGGCTGTGATGTAGTGGGTGGTGTAACCCATGGTTGCCATAGCCTGCAGCCGCCATGGCACAAGGCGGCTCTTGTAATCAGGGCTGGCATAACACCTGATGTATGTTGCAAGATATGCCTTGGGGTTTGTGTATCTTGGCTTACGCTGGCATACCTGGTCTTGGAATTGGGCCCCCTGTACCCAGACAGATGGAACAAGGTGCTGGCAACATCCAAGACCTGTGGCTCTCTCAGGCTGTTGATGGGGACTGGGGCCAACATGACTCACCTCCACTTCATGGTCTTTCCCTGTAGGGGCTGATTCCCCAAGGCTGGTCTCTCACCACGATGGTGCTGGTGGTGGTACAGGAACAGTCTGGCTGGGCCACGGATGGTATAGGCCCAGGTTGTAAAATGTCTTTTAGCAGTTTGTTTCCTTGCTGGGGTTCTCCTAGCTGATGTTCCAGGAAAGAAGAAAACCCATGGATGAACTTCTCCACTTGAATACTAGTTGGAGACTCTCTCCATAGAAATTGGTTTCAATAACAAGCAGGAGTCCCTGGACCACTTTCCACACTGGTGCTTGAATCACCCTGAAGCGACTGAAAAAACAACTTTTTTTCTTCATAGTTTAAGCCAGTTTCACAATTCTAGCACTGGGCTACAGAAACCACACAGTCTGATTCTTTTCTGCTTTAAGCTGTCCTGGATTCAAACCGATCCCTTTTTGGAAATGAGCGGGTCCAAAGAAGGCAAGTACAGTTTCCATGTACTGCCCCTCAGCTCTCACAG
This sequence comes from Neoceratodus forsteri, assembly GCA_016271365.2. Taxonomy (NCBI): domain Eukaryota; kingdom Metazoa; phylum Chordata; order Ceratodontiformes; family Ceratodontidae; genus Neoceratodus; species Neoceratodus forsteri. The sequence goes on from CM057454.1 coordinate 26,782,542, forward strand.
GAGCTCCTTTTCAGTGGCTTGAATTGAACACAATTGAACTTTTTTAACACAGTCCTGACTGAAGATTGGGATATACAACACAGGAGTGACCACGCACCATGCAGCGAGCGGATGCAAATTTGGGGCAGAAAATCAAAGTAGGAATACAAGAAGAGAAGCACTCTACCAGTTCAAAATAAATAAAATAAATAAAGCCACAGAGTCAAAAGTCAGGAGCAAAGCAGAACTCGCAGCACACTACCCAGCGCTTCATGTCCTCTCTGGGACACGTCATCAGGGGGTGGAGTTCTGGTGCTCGGGTTCTCATTTTATTGAGAAAGCATAAAGTTGTAGTGTACATATATATGCAATACATCTATTTCTATGCAGAGCATCCATTAACCCTCACCAATAAAACAAACACAAAGAAAATATTTTATTTTTTTTATATTATATTATTAATATAAAGCCCCAAAGAGAAAATCATAAAATAAAACTTGCAAAAAGCACTATAGAGAAGCAACAAATCCTGGGAGGTCAAGTAAGGCTGCTAAAGGTCAAATTTCTACAATAGACAAATGGAGTCTTCCAGTAAACAGTGTATCAATACCAACGGATGATTCATAAGTCAAACAATATACTACATTAATCTGTCACTGATTAAATCTATTATTTCAATTCATATTTTTGATTGTTTTATATATTATTTTTATATTTTTATGAATATGTTCCCCCCAATAAAACTTTTTCTAACCAGCAGATCTAGTTTTATGCAGAATAAGTAGTATCTCTATATAGTTCTCTTATTCCAAAAATTCAGAATCAAGAAAGAATGTAAATACCTTATAAGTTATTAATGAGTGAATAGATTGCATAAATCCAGTTTCAGTCAATCAAAATCTTTATTTAACCAGGCAAACATCATTGAGCAAAGCTCATTTTCAAGATGGACCTGGACAGTAAACAAAAAACATTATAGGACACAGAGATTACAGCAATACCAGCCAATGCAAATTGAGCTAGAGACACCACAAGTGACAATGAGATTAACAGTGAAAGAACAAGAAAGCACAGAGCATCACATACAAAAAAATATAAGCATTTCTGTAGATACAGACAGTATTTACACAATAAACCTGAAGCGGCCCAGGGGTCAGAATGAACAGATCCATGAGTTAGGTGTTGGAATAGGTTGATTATTCAGGAGGGAGGGAGGGACGGGGAAGGAGAGAAGGATGAGAAGGGAGAAATCAAAAGAGTGAGGAGTACCCATGTGTAGCCATGTGAAATTGGGGCCTGAAAGTGCATCATAGTGGATAGCGTGAAGGTTCCATGGTGGGGTAGTAAGGGTCATTCAATAGTCGGTAGGCCCGACTTGTGAGTAACAGTCACATTATCAAGATCAAATGCGACTAGCTAGAATGAATTAGGTGTACTAATAAGAGGTGGGAATAGGTAGAGGAGAGGACAGGATGATAAGAGGACAGCAGGGGAAGAATTCATTTCAGGGCAGAAGGCGAGGATCAAGGGGACACAGTTACCTAGAAGAATAAGTGGTGAAACAAGATAAAGGAGGAGACAGGATGTTAAGAGGACAGCAAAAGGAAGATTTACTTTCCAGGGCATAAGGCGAGGATCAAGGAGAACACATTTAACTAGGGAGATGGCAAATATCAGAGGAAGCAGTTACAGGTTTCCTTCAAGGATCAATTATAACTTGATTTGAATGCTGCTAAATTGATGGGGTGTAGCAGTTTCAGAGTTTTTTGCAACTTATTCCAAAGTAGTGGTAACATGCAACTTATGGATGTTCGACCAAAGCGTGATTTGACCTTGAACACAGTTATAGAGATATATGAGGCACTTCTCAACGTATATTTGCCTACCATGCTTAATGGTAAACAATCAGAAATATAATGAGGCAGCTTCTGAGTGATGGCACTATAGGTCCAGGGGGCAAAGTTTCTCTGCTGTCTATAGATTAGGGAAGACCAGCCCACAGCTGTATATAGAGAGCAATGGTGCATAGAGCGTAGGAGACAAGTAAACTTTAAGGCTCAGTGGCAGAGCATATCCAGTTTAGCAAGCGCAGCAGCAGGACCCTGACTATAGAGGAAGTCCATGTAATCTAGCAAGGAAAGGAAGGTGGTTTGCACCAGTCTCTTCTTCACATCCTTTGTAAGGAGGTGCTTAATCCTGTAAAAGAGATCAAGTCTCTGTCTGTGCTTTTGGCAGCTCTTCAATGTGATCATTAAACGAAAGTTTTTGGTCAATCCAGATTTAAAGTGCCCAGATATAAAGATCCTAAGGGATAAAAACAAATGCTTGATACATCTTTTCTTGTATCAACTGTTAGAATAAAATACTAATACAGCAGTGTTTCACCAGTAAACTACAAAAATGGGATATTCATCTAACTTTCTGGGTAGTTTCCGCAGTGGCAGATGTAATGTTCGTTGTCATTGTATCTGCTGGGGGGGGAAGGCATCTTTTGTGCATCCAGTTTCCAACAAGGAAGTTTTGATTAAGGAATTTATTTCTTGCTCGACATATTACGTTGTGTATGTGGTTCAATGCACCTGTCCAATGTTATATGTAGGATGCACAATAAGGCCACTCAAGGAGAGAATGCAGAAACACGTCCATGTTATTCTAAAATTTGAACTAGATACACTAATTGGGGTAAATTTTGCTTCCTGCCATGACGGAGACCCAGAAAATTTTAAATTTCTGGGTTTGGAACATGCACCAAAAAACAACAGAGGTGATGATAAGCTAAAAACAGTATCACAACAGGAATCCAAAAAGATCTATACCTTAAGGTCTTTGCCACCGATTGGCTGAAATGAATGTCTGGGGGCATAACCCCATTTTTGTAGTTTACTGATGAAATACTGCTGTATCATTATGTTATTCTAACAGCTGATACAAGAAAAGCTGTACAAGCAGTTTGTTTTTTATCCCATAGGATCTTTATATTTGGGCATTTTCAACTGGATTTATGCAATCTATTCACTCATTAATAACATATAAGGTATTTACATTCTTTCTTGATTCTAGATTTTTGGAATAAGCGGACTATACAGAGATATTATTTATTCTGCATAAATCTAGATCTGCTAATTAGAAAAGATCTTATTTTGGGGGAACATAGTCATAAAAATATAAACGTAATATATAAAAAAATCAAAAATATGAATTGAAATAATAGATTTAATCAGTGACAAATTAATTTAGTACATCTTGTGACTTATGAATCATCCACTGGTATTGATACATTGTTCACTGGGAGACTCCATTTGTCTATTGTAGAAATTTGACCTTTAGCAGCCTTACTTGACCGCCCAGGATTTGCTGCTACTCTATAGTACTTTTTGTAAGTTTTATTTTATAATTCACTTTTTGGAGCTTTATATTAATAATGTAGTATAAAAAAATATTTTCTTGCTGTTTGTTCAATTGGTGAGGGTTAATAGATGCTCTGAATAGAAATAGATATATCATAAATATGTACATTACAACTTTATGTTTTCTCAATAAAATGAGAACCTGAGCATCAGAACCCCACCCCCTGAAGAAGTGTTCTGGAGAGGACATGGAGTGCTGGGTAGTGTGCTGCAGGTTCTGTTTTGCTCCTGATTTTTGACTCTGTGGCTTTATTTATTTTAGTACTGGCAGAGTGCTTCTCTCCTTGTGTTCCTGCTGCTGAAGATTGGGATATCTGGATTCTGGCTGGCTACCCTTGCTGTCAGTCACAGTTCTTGTTCTCCTAGTGGTCCATTTAGGCATCAACCTGGAAAGTTCACAGTTTCACCCAGCAGGCATTGCAATTAGGCCCCTTCGAGGACTCCTTAGCTCTGATTAGTCCATACTGGAAGTCCAGGACCAAAGATGGTGGCTCCCATCGGGGAGTTAATGCTGGCAATTATAAAATAGTTTATTTATTTTAAACAACAATACTTTAAGTTCAAATATTTATATTAAAGGCTAGGGCTCCCTCTTCACTATTAGCGACTGTAGTGTGGAGCCAATCAGGGAAGAGCCTGGCTGGCCATGAGCATTATAGTACTCGGACCCAGCCCAGGCTACTTACACTAACCACATGCTGGCTCTTGAAGGGAAAGTGTGTCAGCAAGGCTCTGCACACACACACACACACACACACACACACACATACCCATACACACACACACACACACACACATATGCAAAACAACAGCACAGCAGTACCAAACATGGATTTAAGTTCACTCAGTGGATGTCTACCTGGCAGTGGGTATTATGGGAGCCCAGGGAGACACTCAAGGTAAGCCCCTGAATTTGCGGGAGGCTACAATAATGTGGACATAGAAGGTCTCTTCAGACTCAGTGGGAATTGTAATATGAGGGGGACACAGTCTCAAGCTGGAAGGAAAGAAGTTTAGAAGAGAGATCAGAAGGCACTTTTTCACATTGAGGGTGGTAGCAGGTTGGAATGGCCTTCCTGAGGGAGTGGTTTTGCTGGAAAACCTAGGCAGCTTCAAGGGATGCTGGGATAATATTAAGGGGAAAATAAGGGTTGCTGGGGGGGGGCTGACAGAGGGAAAGGGCTAGTTCGGAAGGGGGACAGGGTCACTAACTGGCACTGAAGACCATGCAATACAAGCAGACTTGACAGACCTAATGGCCTTATTCTGCTGTCTTTATTGAATGTTAGTATGAAGGGTCAGGTTGGGCATTCGACCCATCTGATAGCTGGGGAAGGGGACAGTGTTTTTTTTTTTTTGATTCCCTGGTGGTCCAGCCCAATCACTAGACCATCAGATTGTTGTGAGGGGGCCAGATTTCTTTTTTTGTTCCCCATTAGACCAGATTGGGGATGAGACATTATTTTCTATTCTACATTTCTTGCGCTACCAGTGTGGAACTCCTGTGCCTTGTAAAACACATTGAGATCCAGTGTATATGAAAGCAGTTATTTAATACCTAATTCTTTGATGTTCTACTGTCCCTGCACCATCAGACTCTAACTCCTGCCCTTTGTAAAGCACCAGAACTATCATAGCTGGGAAGAGACAGCTGTTTTGTCCCTTACAGGCTGGGTTGGGTTCCGAAGCTGTCAGGTACTTGGGTGGAGTGGGACAGATTTTATTTTGTATTTTCAGATGGGCCAGGCTGGTCACTGACCAATCAGGTAGTTTGGAGAGAGGACAGATTTTTCTTCTGTTGGCTGGTTTGGGCACCAGAAATTCGGTTCCATTCTGCATTCCCTGCATTACCTGTATAGAACTCTTCTGTTTTATAGAACACTTTGGGATGCAGTATGCATGAAAGTCACTATATAAAAGCAATTCTGTTATAGTATATGTTTAGGGCTTATTGTGCATGGAAAGCAGCCTTTCTAAGTTTTGTGCTTATTCTAAAAACGTTGTTGTGCACATTCCAAATCAATCTCAACTGTGTCTCTGCTCACGGTGCCTCTCTCTGCATTGTTGTGCTTCACTCAGAAATGAAAGTAAAAGTAATGGCACCCATAGTATGTTTAAAAACATTAAAAGTACAAGTTTCGGTGGCCTGGTGGCACTGAGGGTTGAGGCGCTGGACGCCACACTTCGCGCTACACTGGCAACCCGGGTTTGGGAACAGACTTGGGTCACTGGGGGTCAGAGGGGAGTGGAGGAGGAGGAGGATCGAGCATCCCAAAGGATATTCTCCTCCTCCTGGGGTGGGATCCTGAGGTGCTCTGAGCACCCAATGCCCTAGTGCTGGTGGAAGCATGGGCATCATGGCACCAGGTGACTCTCCGGAGCTGGGGTGGGGAGGATGTTGTGGGCATTTGACAACAGCATGTGTCCGCATGCTGTCTGTCTGGACATCAATCCTCTGTGCTGATGCCCTCAGGGAAGGAGGGACCAAAGGGGCACAAAAGTGGAAAATACCCCTCTCGGACCAGGATGATGACCGATCTCAGCCCCAATCACCTACCCATGGGCAGATCCGGCTGTGCAGGCTCTCCAGAGGAGGAGGAGCAAGGCATGGAGACAATGGAGCAAGTCTGGCACTCTAGGGGCAGACGTCATGGGAGGGATCATGGGGACTGATCGGTCCGAAGGAGAGGACCGAGTGGTAGTAAGGAGGGGATAAAAAGAAAAAAAAAAAAAAAAAGAAAAAGTACAAGTTTTACCCATTCAGAAACATATAATATAAAAATAAAATATGGGCAACTATATGCAACTCACCCTGTGTTTCTATCTCATGGCTGATGAAACAGCATAGACCTCTTGAGCTTCACTCTCAAGGTCCATATGCTGTCATCTCAAGCTCTCAGTAGAAATACAGGCTTGTTGTGTATGTTCACCCATATATTATTCATCATATATTCTACATCCCCAGAATCCAACTCCTGTGCTTTTGCCTATCATAGTTAGGGGAGATGGGGTAGATTTTTTTCCATGACAAGGTGGATTGTGTACCATATCCGTCAGATAGTTAGGGGAGAGATGGAGGGACAGATTTGTTTTTATTTTCTGGGAGGGAAGGATGATAAACTAATGATGCCCACACCACCATTTTTTTACAAAATTCTTTGCTGCTGATGGGCGACAGTGCTGGCCGAGGGGTAGGTGCTACACTGCTCAGCAATATGTCAGGAAGAGTGCAGAACTGAGGTTGACTCCCAGAGAAGGAAAGACAGCAAGAGGGCAGAGTATGGTAGTAGCAGTGGGATCATGTGCACTTGGGATTACAGTCTCTGAAATTTGCACTGTCAGTCTCCTTCAGTCTTGTCTCCCATGCTAGTGCACTGCAGGCTGGAAGTGACAGAGGCCCAAATTCACTGGTAGCAGCAGCAGTGGCATGGCAGCAGAGGGGTACATTTTTTTTTTATTCCTGAACAGGTTGGATTGGGTACTGGACCCATCAAGTTCATGGTGGAGGGGGACAGATATTCTTTTATCTCTGGATGGGCCAGGATGGTCTCCAGACTCAATAGGTCATTGAGGGAAGAGGGGGGGCACTTTTTTTCCCCAAGAGGCTAGGCTGGGCACCAGAACTGTGAGATAGTTGGTTGAGGGGGGTAGATTTTCTTTTATTCTCTGTTGGGTCAGGTTGGGCATCAGAAATTTTTTTTCTGAATATTTCGTATATTGGTTAGCAAAGCTGAGAAATTTTTCTCGTTTACCATTTCCTGTGCTGCCAGTATTTAACTCCTGCACCTTGTAAAACACTTTAGGACACAGTGGCTGAGAAAGACATGATTGGAAACTAAATAGTCTATGCACTACCAGAATCTCCTGTGCTTTGCAAAGCACCAAACCAGTCAGGTAGTTGGTGGGAGAATGACAGATTTTATGTATTCCCTGATGAGCAGGTTTGAACACCAGATCATCTTGGACTGGTAGTTTTCAGTGTAATAGCAGTGTGAGCATGCATGGATTTTATAGGCTGGAAATAATGTCTTCTTGTAAGTAAGCTGAAATGATTAAAAATGTTTTTATGTTGGCTAAGTGGTGTTTTTTCAAATTGCCTCTCCCTAGCCCTCTCTTGCTTCAGAACCGATCTGCCACATCCCCTTTACTTTCCCAGTCCCTGGTCAGGCTACATAGAGTGACTTGAAACTCAGCTGTTTTTTTCATTATACTGAGAAGCTGGGAGAGATCATTCCTACTTCCTGCAAGCATCTAATGGTACTGCAGCTCTATGTTTTGTCCATTTGTCTTGCAGTAATTAAGTAGCATGAAAACTACTTGTGTTAAATACGCAATTTCATTTATTTTTTCAGAAAATCGAGGTTAACAGGGCCAGCCAAGTGGCAGGGAGGGTTGCAGAGCTGGCATTTCACCTGCTGCTATGTTGCTGATCTGGGTTCAGGAACAAACCTGGATTGCTGGGGGGCAGCTGGGGTGGGAGAGAATAGAGCATCTGGAGGACTGCTGTCCCCTCCTGGGGAGGGACGGTTACAGCGCCCGGTGTTAGTCTGGTTCTTAGCATCAGCTAGGGTTGCGGCAGCCAGGAATTATCAAGATAGGGAAGCTGGTGGAGTGATGGCTGTCAGTGTGCCACATACAGTAACGTACGTGGAGACATCTGGGTGACATTGCATGCCCTCTCTTTCACACGGCGAAGTGAGAAAACCAGGGAAAAATGGATTCCTGGTCAGACACTGACTTACAGCCACCCACAAGCCCTGCACCCAATGAACATCCAGGCCTCACTGCCTTTGTGTGATGGTGAGTCCTGCTAGGAAATCAGGAAAATGGGGCTCAGATGGCCAGAGTCTGGAGAGCTGCTTTGGACCAGGGGAGAAACAGTGTTAACTGTATAAAGAAAATAAAGTTTAACTTTCCATTCACAAAGTTGTATAGACTGAGTTTATTAGTGCTTTCTCTTTCAGCTCATTCATTGTCATTCTTGTCATTACAGAGAGAGTGGGGTTAGGTTAAAAAAACAAAGACTTCTTCAGTGTTGTCACCTACAATAGGTTAGCTGCACATGTACCAGACAGTGGCCACTTGCTCAACAGTATCTCATGCACTCTTCTCCGCTGCAGCCAATAGAAAGTTAGCAAAGCATTACAGACATCTGCAAGCAGCAGAAGTAAAGCACAACTCACTCACTGAGAGTCTTAAAAAGGAAGTATCACAATGCATTTCAATGGGACAGCTGCAAAACACTTCCTGACTTTGATCCCAGTAGAAACTGGTCTGCTATGAAGTTCTTGAGCTAGCCCCCAAAACACAGTACATAACGAGCAGAGGTGCTCCAAGAAATTGCAGTGCTATATATAGAAATGCATACTGATAAATAGTATGGCACCAGCACTTCATTCCAAAACAGTTGTGAAACCACTGTTTCAGAACCAGCAGACCAAGACATGATAAAGGTACCTGTTACCTTTGCAGAGAATCCTGATAGTCCTTGCAGTCAGGGTTCATTTTTGCAAGGAGCTGTGTAAGGAAAAAATGAAACTGTATAATGCACTAAACCAGAAGAAGACTGTACTTCTGCAATTAATCATGGATGAAGAACTGAAATGTCAGCATGGGAAACTACACCTTCGGCAGAAGATTGCGGCAAGTAACCTTGGTTGGAGTGTCTCAGAAAAGCTAGTAGCTGCTAATGGGTCTCTGGTCATAAAGCCTGTATGCTGGGGTGCATAGCGAGGGGGGTTTGTTCAGGTGAAGAGATAGGTGATATTGCCTCTCTACAGGTCTCTGGTAAGGCCGCACTTTGAGTATTGTATGCAGTTTTGGAGGCCATACCTAAAGCTTGTTATCAGGCTACTGGAGGGGATGCAGAGGAGGGCGACAAAGATGATATGTGGAATGGAGAGGACAGAATATGAGAGCAGGCAGGGAGACCTACATATGTACACTCTGGAGGATAGAAGGGACGGGGGGGACATGATAGAGACTTTCATGTATCTGAGGGGAATCAATAAGGATGGGCCAGATGGGGTCTTTAAGCTAAGGAGGGGGAGGGACACCAGGGGCATGGGCTAAGAATGGGGAGATTTAGGGGAAATGAGGAGATACTATTTCACAGAGAAGGTGGTAGCAAAATGGAATGCACTACCAGAATGGGTGGTATCATGTAAATCTATAAACAGCTTCAAAAGAGCATGGGACAGGGTAGAGGGAAGAGGGGAGAGGGGAGAGTGAGGGTGGGTAAGGTGGGGGGTGGCAGTGGGATGACAAAGGGGAGGAGGGGTGGGGCAGCTGCAAACTAGGGGTGCTAGCTGCACACTTGAGCAGACTTAGATAGACCGGATGGTCTGTTTCTGCTGGCATAATCGCATGTTCGTATGTGAACCATGGGAAAGCTGTATGGTACGGAGAGCTGCTTCTGCCCAATCTGGAGTCTGCAGTAAAGAAGAGTTTAAAATACAAGCATCCATCCAACATCCATAAAAAATGTCTGACAGCAGCTGGCCCCTGGAAAAAGTCAGCAAACGTCTGTGTTTTTTTCACAAGAGACTGTTTCTTTTGAAAAGTGTATCAACACATATCAAAGGGGCCCCATTTACAACTTATCAGTTTTGTCCACAGTGGTGCCTGACAGTTTGTCAGCTTTACACGTCATGGAGCCCACAACTTTACTGCAACTTGAGATCGCTGTTAAGACTGCACCATGCTGTGAGGAGAGTGCAGCATGTAACATGAACATTCAAACTACAAAAATGAGAATTTCATCAGCCCAAAAGAAGCTGGTGTTACCCTGTTTTTGCATGCAACACTTCCTTGAACCTATGCTAGCACAGAAGCATGTACAATGCATCCTGGTCAGCATTTTCAGCAAGCTGAGAGAAGCACAATCTTTGGTGCAAGGATACACCTGTCGACTGCATCTACACAGCAGCAAGGCCACAAGGATAAAGTGGTCCTGACCAGACAATTTAGCATGACAACCTCAATCACAACAAAGTCTGCAATGGAGCCTTATGTTGAGAATCAAGCCAAGACACAAACTGGGTGAAGAGAGAAACTTGTTAAATACAGGTTGATGGGTCCATCAGAACCAAGCACCCAGAAAACTGACATAGCCTTGGAGAAAGCTGGATCGGTTTATTCTGTTGATGAAGAAGGATGAGTTTCACTAATACCAGTCAGCACAACACAGACAATGGTATCAGAAAAGGTACTAAGGGAAAAAGGGGGAACAGAAGGCAGTATCTATAAAAGAGGCACAGGAGGCAGTATTTGACAAAGAGCATGGTTCTGAAATGCCTTTTACTTATGATATTCCAGCAAGTTTTGAGCTTGCAAAGATAACAGATCCCCAACTTTTTAAAAGAATGGTCACTGGTATTGCTTCAATGTTAGAGTTCGCTACCCCCCCCCCCAGGGTAAACTAGACCAACCCCTGACAAGTCAGGCCGCCTCTGTTAGCAAGGCCCTGATACCAGTTTTGAATAGTGAGGGGGACGAGCTATTGGAAATGTCCTCAGAACCAGTCTATCTTTCTGACACAGATCTTCCACTGGATGATGACTCCATAATAAACCATGACCAAGATGACACTAGCATGCACACTGGTTATTCCCCAGAGGTGGAACATGAACCTAATAATTTTGATAACCCAGAAAAATATCATTCTTCCTCTTCATTAGAGGCCAAGACAAAATAAACAGACTACCAGCAGAATCCGGACACCCCAGCCCCCGGGAAAAATGCCCATATTTTTTCTGAAGGAATAATGTAGAACGAGCCAACAGGAGGAATGTGGTTTACATTAAATATAAAGGAGGATTAGCAGACCATCCACACCGTATTTACGTGGCCAGGACTTTAGTTAAGGATGGCATGTGTTTCTTTGCTACTGAACTTTATGCACTTATTCACAAAGCAGCATCTGGGTAGAGTGCATGCCTGGCATGACAGCAGGTAGGGTGCAGCAGCACATTGGTAGGTGTGTACAGAAGGTGGGGGGGGAGCTACACATCATTGTTCACCTGGGAACAAATGATCTGGAAGAAAGGCAGATAAAGGAGGTTCAGGATAGCTTCAGAGAAGTGGGAAAGCTATGCAGCGTGGAGAGAAGCACAGTGGCATTCTCAGAAGTTCTTCCAGTGCCAAGAGCAAGTACGGACAGAAAAAGCAGAATCATGGACTTCAACAAGTGGCTGAGAGAATGGGGTGAGTCCATGGGGTATGGCTGGGTGGGAGAGTGGGACAACACATGGGAGAACCCAGATCTATATGCAGGGTACAGGCTACATCTAAGTAAGGAGGGTTTGGGGGTTTTAAAGCAGAAAATGAGGGAATTCATCACCACAAAGTATAATTTAAACTTGCTTTTGGGGGGGGGCTGGGGAGGTATAGTGAATCAGGAGAGGAGATTCAGAGGACCTCCCCATAGCAATGATAGGGGCCTACTTTGTTCTAGGATGGGGAGGCGAGAGATAAAGGGCAGAGAGAGAGAGAGAGTCAGGGTGGTGGGGGATATCATTAAATGTTAGGAGCCTGGGGAATAAGATGGCAGAGCTGCAGGCACTACTGGCAGAAGGAGAGGTGGACATAGCGGACATCACTGAGACGTGGGCAACCCAAAACCATGACTAGGACTTGGTCATCCCAGGATATAAATTATTCAGGAGGGACTGAGAAAAAGGTAAGGGGGGGAGTAGCCGTTTACATAAGGGAAGGGATTAGATGCATCAGGGAGGAGGGGCAAGAATGCAGGTCAGAAATCCTTTGGATACAACTCCATGCCCCAAAGGGGGCTAGGGTCTGATTGGGGGTTGTTTATAGGCCCCCAACCCAGAATGAGGACGTGGATAGGGAGCTAGGAGAGCAGCTAAGGAGACTCTGTGGCAAAGGGAGTACTGTAGTGGTGAGATACTTCAATTTACCAGAAGCGGATTGGAGCATCCCAGCCACCACATGCACCAGGAAGCAGATCCTCCTGGAAGCAATCCTGGATGGCTTCCTGACCCAAAGGGTGACAGTGCCAACAAGGGAAGACAATATTCTAGACCTGGTCCTGGAGGATGGAGAACAGGTCACAGATGTAAGGGTGGAGGAACCACTGGCTGGTAGTGATCACCACACAGCGTGGTTCTCTATTAGTTTGGGTAGAGAGATCCACAATACAAAAACAAAGGTCCTGGTCTTCAGAAAGCCAGACTTTGGCAGGATGGGGCAATTAATGAGATCACACTTAGATGGCATCCACCCTGACATGGATGCAGGGCAGAAATGGGCGATCATAAAATTAGGGCTGATTGAATCCACTAAGGCTTGTGTCAACAGCCAGCAAAAGAAATCAAAGCCCAAACAGCCAAGCTGGATGGCCAGAGAGGTAACGGCGAAGGTGAGGGATAAGAGAAGGGACTTCCAAACCTACAAGAGAACCAACAGGGCAGAGGATAGGGAGAACTATGTGAGGAAATCCAGGGAAGTGAGCAGAGCGGTCAGGACTGCAAAGGCAGCCAGGAAAAGCAAATTAGCACAGGGGATTAAGGAAGGACAAAAGGATTTCTTCAGGTGTATCAGGGAAAAGAGAAAGTGCAAGGATCAAATAGTTAGGATCAGGAAAGGCAGTGGGTGGGTAGACAAGGGGGCTGAGAAGGCAGAAGTACTTAATGAGTACTTCTGTTCAGTGTTCACAAGGGAGAGGGATGGACCCATTCCTGCAGGGCAAGGGGGCGCAGGCTTTGGGGGTGAGATAACTACAGATGGGGTCATCACGGTGGAAAGGGTGCTGGAGGGCCTTAGGTCCCTGAGGGTAGACAAGGCACCTGGGCCAGATGGGGTACATCCCAGGGTGCTGAGGGAGCTGACAGAGGTCCTGGCAGAGCCACTGGTGGATCTGTTCAGCAGCTCGCTAAATACAGGATGTGTGCCTAGTGATTGGAGGGAGGCACACACGGTACCTCAGCACAAAAGTGGGCCCAAGGATGAACCAGGGAACTACAGACCAGTGAGCCTCATCACAATTGTGGGGAAACTGATGGAATCTATTCTTAAAGAAAGGCTGGTGCAGTTTCTTGAGGATAATGATCTGCAAGATGACAGACAGCACGGGTTCATCACTGGCAGATCCTATCAGACAAACTTGGTTGATTTTTTTGACTGGGTCACAAGGGCACTGGATGAGGGCCATGCGGTAGATGTAGTCTACCTGGATTTCAGCAAGGCCTTCGATTCAGTGCTACACAGAAGATTGACCTGCAAGTTGAGGAGTCTTGGTATAGGGTGGAAGCTAGCCCAATGGGTAGAAAACTGGCTGAGGAACAGGCAACAGAGGGTAGTTGTGGGGGGAGAAGCATTGGAGCCCAGGGCAGTGACAAGTGGTGTCCCACAGGGACCAGTCCTGTTTAGCATTTTCATTGCAGACATAGCAGTTGGGATCAAGAATAAGATCAACCTCTTCGCCGATGACACCAAGATCTGTGCTAAGCTGGATGCAGAGGAGGGTGGCAAATAACTGCAGGAGGACTTGGCAAGGCTTGAGGAGTGGTCACACACCTGGCAGCTTGGGTTCAATACCAAGAAGTGCAAGGTGATACATTTCAGAGCCAAAAACCCAGGATACAGCTACTGGATGGATGGCATCAAACTGTCCACATCCAATGTGGAGAAGGATCTGGGGGTGCTGGTGACCAGGGAATTAAACCACTCAGCCCAGTGTAGGAAAGCAGCGACTAAGGCTAACAGGATGCTAGGGTGCATAGCAAGGGGGATTACATCCAGATGTAGTGAAGTCATATTGCCCCTGTACAGGGCCCAGGTGAGGCCACACTTGGAGTACTGCGTGCAGTTCTGAAGCCCGTACTTGAAAAGGGATATCAGACTACTGGAGGTAGTGCAGCGAAGAGCAACGAAGATGATCTAGGGGTTGGGGAATAGAACTTACGAGGAAAGGCTAAAAGAGGTCAGCATGTATACCCTGGACGATAGAAGAGAGAGAGAGGGGACATGATCGAGACCTTCAAGTACCGGAAGGGGATGAACAGAGTAGGCTTCCTGGGTGGGTTCATTCTCCAGAACAGAAGATATACCAGAGGGCACTGCCTGAAGTTAAAGGGGGGCAGATTCATGAGGGAAAGGAGGAGGTACTACTTCACTGAAAGAGTGGTAACAGGGTGGCATTCACTGCCTGAGCAACTACGTATCAGTGCAGACTGTAAGGGTGCTTCAAGAGGGTGGGACAAATTCAAGGGAAAGTACATAGTGGAGGGCAGTTGGGAGAGAGATTAATGGAGGGGCTGCAGTCTAATGGGCTGAAGTGCTGCACACTCGAGCAGACTAGATAGACCATATGGCCTGTGTCTGCTGGCAACTTCGTATGTTCATATGTATACAACATTTAATGCAAGCTTTAAAAAGATTGAAAGCCTTGAGCATTTTTGGTCTAAATACCGGCACCAGCTAAAAGATACCTTATTGTCAAGGCCACTGATTTATGGTGATTAAAGTAATAAAATTAATGAAATTCTATTTTCAAGACTTGAAATTTTGGGAATTGCACCAGTGGTTGCTAGTCCAATTTTTTGATTTTACATGGGATTCTAGTGTCATTCTTTTAGTAAGTGTATAAATAATCAGTATAAATGAAGGCTTAATATACAGAGCATTAAATGAAGCAAACTGAAAATAGTACTGGCAACAAGTATAAGAAAACTGCAAGTTGTGTAGATTTACTGATCTGTTAAAAAATGCCAAATTCTAAGAAATTCTTTGTTTTTACTGGCATGCAGGCAGTCCAAATTCCGGAGTTTTCCGGGGTTTTCCGATACAAAAACCAAAAAACAGTGACCTTGCCCATTGTGGTCAACTTTTTACACCATTCCTTTCACAAAGTATAAAATAAAGACTGTGACAATACTTTTTAAAAGTGAAGGGGTGAGCACTGTAGATATTTTACACTGGCTGCAGTAGAGAGGTACTGTTATTGGCTCCCCAGAGCCAATAATGGACTCAGACAACATCTGGACAGGGGGTGGCACATTAAGATTAAGCTGCTGTATAATGAAGCAGGAGTAAAACATCTCCCAAACTGTTTTTTTTTTTTTTGGGGGGGGGGGTGGCTGAGAAAGGGAAATTGTCTTCTATACGAGACAGCACAAAGCATGCAATAGTGAGTGCAATTCAATCACAGTTTGTGTTCGGAAATAGGCTACAACAGTAACACATATAAAAACCTCCATCTGTTGTAACTTGTGTGAGGAGGAAGTACACTGGTTTCGCTCCTGCCCTTGGGCATCCCACAATAGGGGTGACAACGTGGACTCTGCTGAACATAATTTTATGTCAATACAGCACAAAAATCAGGTCCCAAGAGAAATAAACCCTCTTCCACTACATGCCTCAGATCATGCTAAGCAACATTCATAGAGAGAGATAAATCAAAGTATGAACTGGATAAAACAATTGGACAAAGCTGATTGGCCAAGAGGTATTTGAAGCCATGATGATATCGGGCTACATCATCATGGCTTCAAAAAGCCTCCGGTCACCAGCCTCCTCACAACAAATACAGTCACACAGAAGTTATGCTTGCTAGGATCAGCTCCTCACTCGCTGCCACTCGTACTTTCAAAAGCAGCATGTTCAACACTGTGGCAACAGCATGCGAGTGGCAGCAATGGACGAGTACATTTTTTTCTCTGAAAAGGACAAACCAGAGATCCTCACATTCTAGTCATTCTCACACAAACTGCAGCTCTAACAGCAAACCCTCTCCCACACGAAAAGAAAGCCACGTGCCAGCCACATAGAAAAAAACTGCCAGTCTTGTCCCAGACATTCGTAACTGTTCTAATAGTAGCCCTTAGAGTAATAGTCCTGAATGAATCGCACCAAGATTCTACCTTTTTCTCATTCAGTATGGCTATTCCATTAAATGCACCAGGCGGTGAACACATCATTGGCTCGGCTACCCAACTTCTCTCTAAGCTTACCAGTCCTCGGCATCCAATTCAGCGTACTTTCTCCCAGAACAAAAAGAATAAAAATAAAGTGCAGTGCGAATGGGGAACATTGTAAAAAAAATTAAAAAAAAAAACTACAATGGTAAGGAGTGGGTCACCCAGTCACAAGAGCTCCACTTCCTCCATCACAGCCAACAACAGTGCCACCTGCTGCCCAGGGCTCTCCAGGAACTATTTTATTTAAAGTTATTCCTCCAACACCCCCAAAACACATTTTGAAAATGTTTAAAATGTTTCTATTATTTTTTTCACTTTAAAAAATTTTTTAAACCACTTCATAATAGTGCATAATAGTGTGGCCTCGTGCACAACCACCCGAGGCATGATGATATCCCATAATATACCACACAGGCTTCAGGCAAGGGCACAGCACACTAACAGCCCTCCTGGAATTCACTGGAGTCCTTCACAACTCGTTCGACAAAGGCCATCTAACTGGAGCCGTATTCATCGACTTGACTAAGGCATTTGACACTGTTCACCATGGCCTGCTTACCAAACAGCTGCTTAATGCCTGACTCTCCCAGGACTCCATTGCATGGTTTAATAGCTACCTGGACAAGCGCTCACAAGCAGTAAAAATCTCAGGAGTCCAAACCTGTTCGCACAGGCGTCCCTCAGGGATCCATACTGGGCCTACTACTTTTCAGCCTTTTCCTGAACTCCTTTCCACTGTCCTGCCCAGAAAAAATTATCCTCTAAGCCTATGACGCTGTGCTTCTCACCCCCCATAAGGACCCACAACCCTTACTTCACAACCTACAGCTTGCTTTCTCCTCTGTTGAAAACTGGTTCACAAAACATAAACTGGTTCTAAACCACAAAAAGACTAAATCTATGCTTTTATGCAGCTCGCAAAACAAACACAGACGATACCCCCTTGATATCAATACAAGCTGGTAATACCCTTGAACAAGTGTCATCTTTTAAATACCTTGGAATCTCACTTGACCCTTCCCTATCTTATGGGTCTCACATTGATTGTGTTGCCAGAGTGGTAAGCTCACGCATTGGAGTTCTCTACCGAAATAGACAGCATCTTATCCAGAGCTCTGTGGTCTCCGTCATAGACTATGGCCTCATAATCTATGGCTCTGCCCCTACTACCACCCTCAGGTGCATAATGACCTCCCTAAACAAGGCCTGTCGACTACTTACTGGATCCCACTGACTCACACATACATGTGAGCTTTACGCTCAAATGGGATGGCTTCAACTCGCTAACCGCATAAAGTACCTTACCTGCTTGATGGTGAAAAAAACTACTTTGGGCCTTACTCCACCTAGTGTCCAAGCCCTCCTGTGCCCAAACACTAATCCTCGTAACACCAGACGGTCGGAACATCAGCTTCTACAGGTCCCCTGATGCCGCACCACTCTGGGCCAAAGATCCTTTGCACATCGTGCACCCAGCCAGATGAATGCCCTCAGCACTCACATCACCTCCACCTTCTCACTGGGCATATTCAAATCAAGCCTCCATCATCATCTCATGGCCTCCAGCTCATGTGACTGCCACCCATAACTTCCCCCTTCCCCATTGAGATCAACCACCCCCCTCTGATGTTCTTTGACAATGCCGTAAGCTGCTCTAGTCTCTTTTTTGGCACCACCTCCCTATCATCTCACCCTTCCTCCCTGATTTCTTCTAGGTTTCTGAAATGATTCCTTGCATGTGTTATTCATGTATCCTATTTACTGTGATGCCATACCTGAGCTGATGAATATGGTTGTATGCTCTCTTTAATGTTGCATGCCCTTGTTTAACATGTTTGTACTCTCCTGACGTGGGACCTTTGTAAAAGAGCCTTGGCTCAAAGGTAATTGTAGTCCTAGATCTAAATAAAAAAATAAAACACCCTGTCGTGCATTATTGCTTAATTATACAATGGCAAGGAAAAATGTGAAAAGCTGATTGGCTGATGTCCCATTGAGACCATGATGCTATTACACACTAACCTCACTGTATCTAAGGAAGCTTGATGTCTTGCAATTGAAGTAGCACAAGCTTAGTTTCATATAAAAACCTTATTTACTAATATTGTGGGGACAAAAATATCTATCATGGCTAAAACATTTCATAGTTAGGCATTGAACAAGTATCAAACATCTTTATAGCATGGGAACATCTCTTTTATAGTATCATTTTTATAGTTTTATTTTTTATGAGGAAATACACCACATATGAATGCACTGCATCATGGGTATGCAAATACCCAATTGCTTGGTATCGCATGACACACTACTGTGATACCAGACAATTGATTATTTGCATGCCTATGATGCAGTGCTTTCAATCAATCAAAATAAAATCAATCAAAAGCTATATTTAACAAGGCGGGCACCATTTAGCAGAGCTCATTTTCGAGGTGGACCTGGGGTTTACAGTACAAAAGAAAAAGTTCACACAAACGAACAGCAACAGATGCAATGCAGGGACATAACAGCAAAAGCATATGTAAATACAGGTGCAAATATAAGTGCAGGATACAGTACAAAAGAACATTATACAGTCAATCAAAATGTACAATGTAAGTGCATTGGAGAACTGTATAACAAGCAATGTTGCCGGCAGAGGCCAGGCTAGGTAAATCCAATCAACGTGTCCAACAAAAGAGCAAATGAGGTGCATATATATATATAGACAAGCCAGCAATGTTGCCAGTAAGGCCAGGCCCAGATAGATTCACCCAGGTCCCACAAGGGACATAACAGGAAGATGTAGTAAAATACAGAGGGAGGAGGGGGAAGTGGATAAGAAGAGGCAGGGGATGAGAATGAGAAGCAGCAAGGACTGGGAGTAGGTGAAAGCTGGAGATGAGCCAAGTCCATATTTCAGTTGATTAAAAAAAAAAGGAAGGACACAGAAGTACTACAGGTAGGGTGGGGAGAAGGGGGCGTGTTTTCTCAAAAGCAAAATATATTAATTAAAAAATAAAACTATACAAGTACACATAAAAGGGATGCTCCAATACTTGTTCTCTGCCTTTCTATGAAATGTTTTAGCAATCTACATGTGCTCATTTTTTCCCCACAATATTAATAAATAAGAGCCATTGTATAATAGCAATAAGGCACTCCAGGATGTGTGTTATTGTGTAATAATGTCACTCCTCGGTTGGTGGAAGTACTCGACTTTGCCTTGTGCATCAACCCACCCAAGGAGTGACATTATTACACAATAACACACACCCTGTCATGCCTTATTGCTTAATGAACAACCCAGTACCAGCTTTGTGTCAGATGCTCTAGAATGTAGTCCACCTATGGGGCAGGCTCAAATGGTGGAGGAGCCTACTGTGGAAGCACATTTCGATGTTGCTACACCTACTCAACAAGATCTGGATTCTTTGATAGTACAAGTACACCACCACCACCACCTCAGAACTGCAAGGTGTGGAAGATCCCCAAGAGATGCAAGGTCTGGATGATTCCCAAAAATCTAACATCATTACATCTAAAGACTCACGAATGCTTCCCCCCAATCACCCCAGAAACTGAGGCTTTTCATATGGAGATAAGGCAAAGGAAGAAACATGCTTAACCTAAACAGTCCAGGACAGACCCAGTAGATCTGCATTTGGGCTGGGTGGACTGTTCCACCCAAAATTTGGACCCCCGGATCAAACCCTGAATCCATGGATCCGAATAAATATGGACTTTGCTGCAGAAGTACAGTTCTGGGTCCATGGAAAGCAGGGCTTTTTTTCTGCATGCCTGGCACCCCATGAAGGGGAATAAAGAGGAACAGATGGTGCCAGGTGGACCAAAGAGACTGAGAGGAGTGGAGCTGATACCAGGAGCAAGAGGACCACACATCACAGTCACATGTAGTGTGGTGGAGATCTGAGCGCGGGCTGCAGCTACTATGGTAGTTGGTCAGTCATTGACTCTCAGGGTCAGCTGTTGGTCTAATTCTTGGAGTGGAGATTGGTAAGTAGTACCTCATAAACTTCCTAGTCCTGTAGCCTATCCTATGTGGGTTTGGAACATACTGAATACCAGAAAGCGGAGAGAAGAGACTTGTGTGTACAGGCCCAGGGCAAGGGCAGCCTGGCAAAATAAATCGTTGACTTGTGCCACCATCCAGAGGAGAAAAAGAGAGAGACTATTGGTGGCCAAAAAGAAATGTTATAGTCACAGAAATCACAAATAAAGTTTCTTTTTGGCCCCAGTGTGGCTGTGTGTGTGCAAAGAGCAAGAGCAGGCTGGCAAAATAAATATTTGACTTGTGCCACCATCCAGAAGAGAAAGGGAAAGAGAGAGAGAGACTATTGGGGGCCAAAGATAAATTTTACAGTCACAGAAATCACAAATAAAGAAATTAATCTTGGCCTCAGTGTGGCTGTGCAGTGTGTGTAGTGTGTACACTGTACAGTGCAGGCAGGCAAAATTGTGCTTACATCTGTCTTTCCCTCCGTCTCTTTCTGTCTCTCTCTCAGCACACTCATGTCATGGGCCCGAGCAGTACAACCCAGTCATGAAGCAACTAGCAGTTATTGCTTTTATTTAGCAATTTTACTGTAATTTTGTATACAAATTAAATATTAAATTATTTCATTTTGGCCTCTGTGTTGAATATGGCTGACTTTGGTCACTTTTATGCATTTTGTCACATTTTTTTTTCAAATATTTATAAATAATCAGAACTAATCAGAACAAATCAGAACTCCACCGTGTTCTGGTTCTTATTTAATAAGGGTCAGAACTTCACCAAGTTCTCCCAGCCCTAATTTGCCTAATTCTTTTGAAGTTTTGGCATCCAATAGAGACTGTGGAGCCATGGTAGAAGAATCTGATGCCTCTTTGGCTCCTTCCTTACAGTTAGACCCTTCAACAAAAGCTGATGACTCAGTAACGGACACGGACTCAGCTGCAAAATAAAAAAAACATGAAACATCAGGCTGAGTGAGGAGTAAGGGGGGAAGGAAAAAATCTAATTGATGATACTTGGGTAGTTATTTGTTTCTCTTGCTAGCCACTATGAGTATTATACATTTCCCAGACTTTCAAATCACAACTTTAAATGTAAACAGTATTTGTAATATTAAGAAATGGCTTGCTATCCTTTCCCTCTTTATTTTTGCAAGACACCAATACACTTCATGCTATACACTATAAGGAGGCAGTATAGTGCAATGGGTTAAGGCTCTGAGCTGCAGATCTGGAGACCTGGGTTTGAATCCCACAGCTGTCTAGGTGCATACTGTGTGATTCAGAGCAAGTCATTTAACTTCCTTGTGCTCCCAGATGGCATCTGGAAACAAGCTTCAGCTTAGTGTGCTACTGCTGGTTAAACAATGTTCCCTTTCCCTTTCATGGTATTGCAGCAAGGAAAAGATTATGGCAGAAAAGCCCATCTTTTTCGTCTCTGGGAGAAAAACGTTCTACAAGGTTAGGAATTCTGTTTTTGTGATGTCAAGGTTTTATCACTGATCGACTTAATCCCCAGAAGGGCTTTAATATTAGACATCAAGATGAATAATTTGGAACTTAGGCTGATAAATCTATATGTGCCACAAACTAAGGCTGAGTTGAGTTATTGAAAGCAGTTCAACCTCATGTGCATACATCTAAGGGTGTCATATATATGGAAGTGAAATTAATTGTGCTTTTAGACATAATACTCAAAGAACAAGCAATAAGAAACAGTACTGCGATTCTAATTATTTGTCATAGAATTACAGAAATCTGTCAGCAGAAAAGGACCCTCCTGGCCCATCGAGTCTGCCCCTTAATTGTCCCAAATGATTATTTCTGCACAGTTAATAGATGCAGCTATAAGAAGGCATGGGGTCACAGAGGTCACGGAGGGCAATTTTATAAAGGCTCTTTAACAACAAGGATTGACTATATATTTATTTCACATTGGGTGGAAATAAGGTCAGTAAATCTTCTCCTAGTGGAAACCACAGATCATAAGGCTCTCTGCCATATTGGTAAGGGATCCTCAAGACCCTGGGTTAACCAGGCCTATGGAGACTCAATACATACCTTCAGGAGGATGGACAAGTTACGAAAAACAAATTAAATAGTTCACAAAGGACAAAATAACTTTGTTGGAAATGTATGGGTTCCCACTCAGTTAGTGGGCAGACTTTAAATTGGAACTTAAATGTCTGTTCCTCTCTATGTTGAACTTACACGTATTTTCCTCTCTATAGCTAAGAAAAAAGCGTCAACAGTATTTTAAGTATTTAGACTTATGTCACTAGTTACTAAAGCTATTAACATTAGTAGCATATTTCCCCATAAATTATGGAGCTCACATTTACTGGATAAAGTCAGAAATGATTAAATAGCAATGTAAGAGAATGTCTTCTCTTAAACAAGAACAGAGGTTTGGGACATGGAAAAGAGGGCATGTAAACCCTTTTGGCACATGTGCAGACAGGGTTAAACATAGGGTGATGACCAAGCCTAGTGATCAAAAAGGGGCAGTATATACTGAATTGCAGAAACTCAGAAATTGTGAACTTGTATGTCTACTATATGTTTGGTTCGTAATTTTGCACTTTTTTTAATTAAACTTCAGTTGCCAGTCCACAGACCATTTTTCAGGCTTCCCCAGGTCCCTCCTCATTTTCGCCACCCCCTCTGAAGTATCCACTCTGTTACAGATCTTGGTGTAATATGCAAGCAGGAAGACTTTTCCCTCAAGCCCTTCTGCAATGTCGCTAATGAAGACATTGAGCAGGACTGGCCCTAGGAAAGATCCCTGAGGCACTACACTGGTCACTCCCCTCTCCTCAAACTGCACCCCATTTACCACCACCCTTTGCCTCTTGTCTGTTAGCCAGTTTCTAACCCAGTTTACCACCCTGTCCCACATGCCCAGTCTACCCAGCTTGTTTATCAGTCTCCTATGTGGGGCGATGCAAAGGCTTTGCTGAAATCAAGGTAAGCAACGTCCACTGCCCACCCTGATTTACTTCCTTTGTCTCCCAGTCGAAGAAATCAACCAGATTTGTCTGACATGACCTCCCTGCTGTGAATCCATGTTGCTTATGGTCCTGGGCTCTGATGGCTTTTAGATACCCCACTATCCTTTTTTCAAGCAATGTCTCCATGATCTTCCCCACTACTGAGGTGAGGCTGATCAGCCTATAGTTCCCCGCCTCCTCCCTGCTGCCGGATTTGTGTAGAGGGACCACATGTGCCCTCCTCCAATCCTCTGGTACCACCCCTTTATTGAATGACTTGGTGAACATGGCTGCCAGAGGTTCTGCCATCTCCCTTCGCGGTTCTCTTAATATCCTTGAGTGTATGCCATCTGGTCCCATCGCTTTGTCCACCTTCAATTTAGTGAGTTCCTGCAGGACTCTTTCCCCTGTGAATGGACTATTGTCTACCTCTTCACCCTCTGGGCAACTGTTGTACTGCTGTGGCCCCTGCCCCCTCCACCTCTTCTGTGAATACTTAACAGAAATATTTATTCAGTATTTCTGCATTTTCCATATTGCTGTCCTTGCATTCCCCTCGTTCTCCCCTGAGCCTTGCAATCCCCCCTTGTTTTTCCTCCTTTCACTGATGTTCCTGAAGAATGTCTTGTCCCCTTTCTTAACTGACTGTGCTAAACCTTCCTCAGCCCATGCCTTTGCTCTCCTTACAGCCTTTCCCACTTCCCTTAGACACTCTGGGTACTCCTCCCTGTCTGCCTCCCCTTTGGGTCTCCTTATATTTCCTGAATCCTTTCTTTTTTGCCCTGACCTTTACCCCCACCTCTCTCAAGAACCACAGTGACTTTCTTCTTCTCTTGCCTTTGGATACCAAACTGCTGCATTGCTTTGTTACTTCCAATAAGGCTTCCTTTAGATGCTTCCACTGTTCTTCCATTCCCTCTCCTGCCCCGTTCTCTCCAGGGCTCTTTGGATACCCCTTCCCATTTCAGTGAAGTCAGCATTTTTGAAATCCAAAACCTTTGTCTTAGTATGACTTGAGTGAGTCTCTGTCCCTATGCTGAACCACACAATGTTGTGATCCCTGGATCCCAGTTGCCCTTCTACCTGGACATATGTGATTCAATCCCCGTTGGTCATTACTAGATCTAGAATTGCCCTGTCTCTGGTGGGATCAAGCACAAGCTGCCTGAGTCCAGCCTTCTGGAGTGAATCATGGATGCCTCTGCTTCTGGCGGCTGAAGTAGCTACACTGGTGTTCCAAACCACATCTGGCATATTGAAATCCCCCATCAGTAGAATTTCACCTTTCATTGCCATCTTGTGTATCTCCTCCACTAGCTCCCTGTCCAGTTCATCTCTTTGTCCAGGAGGCCTGTATATTACCCCTGTGTATATTGCTGTGCCATTTCCAGGTTGAAGGGTGACCCACAGTGCCTTGACCTCCCACTGCCTACCCTGTACCTGTGTTGCCATTATACCCTCTCTCACATACAGGGCTACTCCCCCTCTTTTTTGCCCTTCCTATTCCTCCTGAATAAAACATATTCTGGTACATTTGTTTCCCACTCATGATTAGCAGTGTAACAGGTTTCAGTTATTGCTGTTATGTCCAGGTCTCTTTCAGTTATTAAGGCCTCCATGTCTGGGACTTTATTTCCCAGGCTTCGTGTATTTGTCACCATAACCTTCCAAGTTTTACTGCCTGACCTCTCTCTCTTCCTGTTTTTGGGCCCTGCATCTTCCCCCCTTTCCTGATATTTTTCTCTTGTGTTCCTGATTCCTTTCCTACTCCATTTCTGCCCGACCCCAATGACCTTGATATTAACTCCTCATTCTGCTCCATTGTTCTGCTTTCTCTACCACGTGGGGGTGGGCTGCCTGAGTATCCCCACTCCTGTTGCCCCCCTTCCCTGGCTAGTTTAAATGCAAAAATATTATGTAAATGTCTAGCTGCAGCTGCCTCTGAGATTATTCATCACTCTCAAAGATGTGTCATACCTAACAGGAAAATAGAGGATAACCTGCTTATGTTGTGGAAAGTATTTGAAGGCAGCCAGAGAGGGGCGGCTGAAGGTCTTGTCCTAGCATTAGACCAGGAGAAGGTGTTTAACAGGGTTCAACATGATTTTATTTACAGTACTGTGATTTTCAATATTATAGAATCCCTCTGCAGTTTATTAATTGGATAAACAAATTATATATGTCAGCAACTTTGACCCCCCCCCCCAAGTAAACGGGAACCTTGGTACAGTGTGTAAGCTTATCAGAGGGGTAAAGCAAGTTTATCCACTTAGCACCATATTACATGCTTTTTGCATTGATCCCATTTTATGGAAAATAGAGATTTCAGGGGCAATAGGCCCTCTGCAGGTCGAGGGGGCTTCTCTCAATAGTACAGTAAAACAGTCTATACTTATAATATCTGTTTGCTTGTAGAAGATATTAGATCAGGCGAGCAAGCAATAGATCTTTTTGTGCAATTTGGGGCTATTTCAAGATCTCAGTTAAATATAGGTAAATGTAGGGGGATGGCCTTTGGATTGGAAGATTTTAATATTCAGGACATAGCAGGTGTGAGGTTTACAACTGAACCTGTCAAATTGCTAGGCATGTCATTTGTACATAGAAGTATGACTGAATTCAGTTAGATGAAGAAAATAGATTCAGCAGAAGTAATGGTTACGAAACTATGCTTTTCGCCCCTTTCTAAATTAGAGTTTACCTGATAACAACCTACTTAGTCCCTACTTTTATATTTAAGCTTTGTATGTCCTCCTCCAGTTTGACTAGAGGCTAGACTGTAAAGTCTTTTTTTTTGCATTGTTTATGGGGGAGTAGACTAAATCCTGTTAAACGTGGTCACACGTCTAAGGCAATTAAGGAAGGTGGGTTTGCAATGATCAATCCCCGGGCTTTTTTTACTGCTGTTTTTTTCAGTTATAATTTGATAACTACAATATTTGGCATAGCCTCCTCAGGTCTGCTTTTACTATTAGGAAAAGGTACCACTCTGTTGAATCTTTGGAAAGAGGGTAAATGCAAGAATGTGAGAGAGCGAGGGAAACTGATCCTCCTTATGTTTTTGATTGTTTTCTGACACTAAAAGTTTGGAAGATACAATAATTGCAGATTCAAAATAATACAGGGAAATAATTATATCATTGAGTGCAATGTAATAATTTTTCTTTAACACTGATTTTTTCCACACAGCATTGGATTTCCAATGTGATAATCTTGCAGTTAACAGATGGTCGAGGGCCAAAAAAGATGTGTGACATGGTATGGTTGTGGGCACATGAAAGATTAAATGACAAAAGGGAATGCAAAGCACAAACAGGTATCAGAAAGGTACTGTGCTAGACCAGGGGCCAGATATTCAAAACTTTGTCCCGGGGCAAAATTAGCACTGCTCAGCGTGGTAAAATAGCCTGGAGGCAATAGCTGGCTATATTTAAAGGGATAGCCCTGGTGCTAAACCTGCTGAATATGGCATGCTAATGAAGCCAGGCAAACTGGGCTGGAGATGCAGTGCAAAATAACCTGGGAAGTAAGACAGCACTGAATATAGCAAATAAGATAGCTCTGAAAATAGCAAGCAGTCAGGCAGTGCAAACACCCATAGAAATCCAGTGCAGAGGGGAGCCGGCCATGCCCTAGAGCAGAAGCAAAGAAGTACAGCCCTGAATGTGACCCCAAGAGCAGACAGTAATGTACAAGGTTTTTTGTCTCAAAGGTGTTGCAGTCTCCTTCTCACATTGAAGGAGCTAATTGCTTTCCTCCCACAGCTCTTTCAGGGGTTTAGGCGTGTATCTGGGGGGTGGAGCTGGCAAACTGTCAGTTACTTCCAATGGAAAGAAGGGTTAAAAGGTCAGGTTAGTTGATATCTTGGAGGTGGAAGACTAAGTTTGCTGGCCAAGGCACCTAGCTTCACATGAGCTCTTTCCTTCTAGGTTGCTTGAAAGAACAGAGCAAAGAACCTTATCAGAGTAAGGGAAAGGATTAAGACTTCTTTTGGCTAGGCAGATTTACTGTGTGTTGTTATTTTTATTTTGTACTCACAGGGATTGTTACTGTTTGTTGCTAACATTTTATTGCTTTATTTTTCTCTGATTCAAATTGTTGTTGCTGGGTATACCTTCTGCTGCATTATTACAAGGTGTGCCTACAGGTGTGTGCTAACAGATTACTGCTGTACTCTTCTAATTCAAACTGTCTTTTGCAAGGTATATCTTCTGCTACTGCTTTATTTTTCTCTGGTTCAAATTGTTGTTGCTGGGTATACCTTCTGCTGCATTATTACAAGGTGTGCCTACAGGTGTGTGCTAACAGATTGCTGCTGTAATCTTCTGATTCAAATTGTCTTTTGCAAGGTATATCTTTCATTACTGCTTAATTTTTCTCTGTAGCAAAGTGTTTCTCATAGGGTATATCTTCTGTGAAATTATTACAGATGGTGCTTTACAGGTTTTACAGTATTATCTATCATTAGGATAAGCTTTCAGAGTTACTGCATTTGTTGCTGACTGATTGTTTCTGCTCTTACCTCCTTGTTTCTTTCGTCCGTGGTTCTACTTTTTGGCAAGGGAAGGGACCAGCCACCCACCCCCATCCCCAACCACCCCACACTACACTCCTTTTATAGGGTAGCACAGTCGTGACATTTCCTGTGGCAAAACGGGAAGGGACAGATCAGTGGGGTATCCACATGGTGACCTCATTTACAGGGGCACTAGTAATTTAACTTGTTAGACATAGAAACATAGAAACATAGACTTTGATGGCAGATAAGGACCACTTGGCCCACCTAGTCTGCCCATTTCCCTACCTACAGGATAGGCCGCAGATCCTAGTTAACCAACAGCCTATTTCTTCCTACCCCCCCACAAGAACTGCCTTATGTCTGTCCCATGCATTCTTGAATTCTCCCACAGTTTTAGAACCCACAACCTCCTCAGGAAGGCTGTTCCATGCATCCACTACCCTCTCTGTGAAAAAATACTAATACTTCCTCACATTGCCCCGGAACTGCCCCCCCTATCTTTAAATTGTGTCCCCTTGTTCTTGCACATCTCTTTTTCTGAAAGATGCTACCCTCTTGGACTTTGTTGATTCCACTGAGGTACTTAAATGTTTCTATCATGTCCCCCCTCTCCCTTCTTTCCTCAAGGGTATACATATTAAGCTCTTTAGTCTCTCCTCGTACGGCTTCTCTTGCAGACCCTGCACCATTTTAGTTGCCCTCCTCTAGACTGCCTCTATCCTGTCTATGTCCTTGTGGAGATGGGGTCTCCAGAACTGGATGCAGTACTCCAGATGGGGTCTCATCAACTGTCTGTACAGAGGGATAACAACTTTCTGTTTTCTGCTGGTGATGCCTCCACCTATGCATCCCAGTATCTCCCCAGCCCTCCCTACTGCCTTCTCACATTGTTTGCTAACCTTAAGGTCATCTGATATGATTAACCCCAGGTCCCTTTCCTTTTTTGTTGTTGTTACTACCTCCCCCCCCATTGTGTAATCTTCCCCTGGGTTCTTGCTTCCGAGGTGCATTATTTTGCACATCTTTGCATTGAATCCAAGCTGCCATACTTCTTACCATTCCTCCAACCTTGCCAAGTCCCTTCTCATCCTTTCCATGCCTCCTTGTGTATCAACCCTGTTGCAAATCTTTGTGTCATCTGCAAAGAGGCATACTTTTCCTTCCAGTCCCTCTGCAATGTCACTTATAAAGACATTAAAAAGGACTGGACCTAGTACTGAACCCTGTGGTACCCCACTAGTAACCCCTCTTTCTTCAGACTGGACTCCATTTACAATTACCTTCTGTGTCCTGTTGTCCAGCCAATGATTTACCCAGGCTACCACCCTGGGACCCACTCCCAGGCTGGTTAATCTGACTACAAATCTTTTGTGTGGGACTGTGTCAAATGCCTTGCTAAAGTCTAGGTAGGCCATGTCCACAGCCCCTCCCTGGTCTACTACTTTGGTCACCCAGTCAAAGAAATCTATTAGATTCATCTGACATGACCTTCCCGCTGTGAACC
This sequence comes from Neoceratodus forsteri, assembly GCA_016271365.2. Lineage (NCBI taxonomy): Eukaryota > Metazoa > Chordata > Ceratodontiformes > Ceratodontidae > Neoceratodus > Neoceratodus forsteri. The sequence continues at coordinate 26,811,878 of CM057454.1, forward strand.
CATGCTGCCTTGGGTCCTGTGCCCCACTGGCCTCAAGGTACTCAACAATTCTTTCCTTCAGAAGTGACTCCATCACTTTCCCTACCACAGAGGTCAAACTGACAGGTCTGTAGTTTCCTGCCTCTGTCTTGGTCCCACTTTTGTGAAGGGGAATCACATCTGCCTTCCTCCAGTCCTCGGGTACCACACCATCCTCCCATGATTTTTATTAAAAGAGTAGTCAGTGGTTTCACTAGTTCCTCCCTTAATTCTTTTAGAATTCTGGGGTAAATTCCATCAGGCCCCATTGCTTTGTCCACCTTCAGTTTTAGGAGTTCTTGCAGAACCCTTTCTTCTGTGAAAGGGATGGTATCAACTTCTGTATCAAGAGTGCTTCTATTGTTTGTTTTAGGTACCTCCCCTCTTCATTTGTAAATACCAGGCAAAACTATTTGTTTAGTATCTCTGCCCTTTTCACAGTCACCCTCTGCCCACCCCCTCCCTTTATTCAGCCTCACTATCCTCCCTTGGTCTTCCTTCGCTCCCTGATGTATCCTATAAAGGTTTTATCCCCTTCTTAACGGAGTTGGCTATCTTTTCCTCAGTTTGGGCCTTTGCTATTCTGACTTCCCTCCCTGCTTCCTTCTGCCTTAACTGGTACAGCTCTCTGTCCTGCTCCTTCTGTGTTTCCTTATACTTCCTGAATGTTATCTTTTTCTCCCTGACTTTCCCAGCCACCTCTTTTGAGAACCGTAGTGGCTTTTTTTTTCATTTTGATTGTTTATTTGCTTCACACAAAGGCTTGTTGCCTCTGTGATGACAGTTTCAATGATTCCTGATTGTTGTTCCACCCCTTCTTCTTCCCTGTTTGCTAGTGCTTTCCTGAGGCACTCTCCCACCTTGCCAAAGTCAGCCCTCCTGAAGTCCAGTACCCTCACTTTTGTATGGCTTGACTCTGTAGCTGAGTTTAATGTGAACCACACTGTTTGATGGTCACTTGTTCCCATACGGCAACCCACTTCTAGATCTGAGATCCTCTCACTGCCCCCATTTGAGAGTACAAGGTCTAAGATTGCTCCCTCATGAGTGGGTTCTGAAACTAGCTGTCTGAGGCCTGCCACCTGTAAGGCATCAAGAATGGCCCTGCTCTTGGATGTGGCTGCAGCAAATGTGCTCCAGTTAACATATGGCATATTCAGGTCTCCTATCAACAGTATCTCCCCTTTCTCTGCCATCCTAAGAATGCCTTCTATCATATCCTTGTCCATTCCCTCCCCTTGACATGGGGTCTGTACACAACCCCTGTGCGGATTGTGGTGCCCTTTCCAGTCTCCAAGGTGACCCACAGTGCCTCCTCTCCTCCCTGTTTACTCTTTTGTTCAGTTGCCTTTATCCCTTCCTTTACATAGAGAGCTAATCCTCCCCTCTTCTCTCCTGCCTGTCTCTCCTGAGGTTATGTACCCTGGTATGTTAACATCCTAGTCATGGTTCTCTGTGTACCATGTTTCTGTGACTACTACGATATTCAGGCATCCTCTTCCATCAAGGCCACCAGCTCAGGAGCTTGTTGCACCCAGACTACGGGCATTGGTACTCATTACCATCTATTTCCTGATGGCCTTACTCCTTTTGCTACATCCCTGTCCTTCTTGCCTTGTCACTTCCCCATTTACCCTAACCCCTTCTCCCTAATAGCCACCTCTATGTTGGTGTTTGCAGTACATTACTACCATGATTTTTTTGGGAGGCTAGGATTTCCCTGCTCCTTTCCAGTGCCTCCCCCCTTGGCTAGTTTAAATGCTTTCCAATAAAGCATTTAAACCTATCACCTAGGATCCTGGTTCCCCTCCTGGACAGATGTAGCCCATTATGCCAGTATAGGCTTGCATCACTCCAGGTGGACCCCCAGTCCCCAATGAAACCAAATCCCTGAGCTCTGCACCAGTTTTTCAACCACTGATTGAATCCCATGGTGCAGAACACCCTAGCCTCTTCTACGCCAAAAGGGGAGAGGGGTGCAGCACCCCATATGTCGAATGGGAAGAACACCCCTAACCCCTCAGCTAGTGATCAAACAGGAGTTCAGCATGTTTGCAGTTCATTTGCATCACCAAGTAAGGAAAAATATCCAGCTCCCCATACGACACACAGGGGAAATGGCAGACCTCACCCAACAACTAACACATCGAAATCTGGCCAATGGAAAATCATGTACACAAATGCTTGCAGTCTGGGAAACAAGATCCCAGACCTGCAGGCAATAATGACAGAGGATAAACTGGACAAAGTAGCAATTAGCAAGATGTGGTTTACCAGTAACCACACTTGGGAGACTTCAGTACCTAGCTAGCTACTGTTCAGAAGAGACCGAGGTGTAAAAAGGGGGCAGTGGAGTGGCCTTGTATATCAATGAAAATATCAAAGCTACAGAAATTCAGAATACACATAAGGAGCCAGAAGAACTGTGGGTCACCCTGGAAACAGAAAATGGGACAGCCATAAGAACTAGGGTTGTCTACAGGCCCCCAGACCAGGGGGAGGACATAGACACATTACTGTTAGAAGATATACAAAACATGACAGCTAAAAAGGAGGTTCTGATAATGGGAGACTTCAACATGCCGGATACAGATTGGTCAATACCAGAAGGAACGTCTGCCAGAACTAGACACATGGTGGATTCCGTGCAGGGGGAGGGCCTCAAACAATTGGTACAACAACCCACAAGAGACAGGGCCATCCTAGATCTAGTACTGACTAACAGGCAAAGGATCACAGATCTCTAGGTAGAAGGTCACCTGGGGGCCAGTGACCATCACATGGTATGGTTCAATTTGGCCTCTACAACTAAATCATCCCATTCCAAGGCAAAAATATGGGCCTTCAGAGGAGCTGACTTTGATAAGATGGCCAACAGAGTTAAGCTAGCCATGGCAAAAAGAAATACAGGTGAGGGGTACAGACAAAGTGGGCAAGCATTAAGGATGCAATACTTGAAGCAACATCCCATTGTGTTAGAGAGAAAAGGAAGTGCAAAAGAAGAAGGAAACCACTTTGGTTCTCAAAAACATTGGCAGAAAAGGTAGGAGCCAAAAGGCTGGCCTTCAAGAAATATAAAAGAATGCAGTGGGATGAAGATAGGAAGGCATACCAAACTTCCCTAAGGGAAGCAGGGAAGGCAGTAAGGCAGGCAAAGGCCCAAACCAAGGAAACATTGGCACAAACAGTAAAAGAAGGTGACAAAACTTTCTATAGATACATTAGTGAAAGGAGAAAGGCCGGATGGAGTATTGCTAAGATCAAAGGAGATAAGGAGGCGTGTGAGGAGGATGACCATGTAAAAGCATCTATCCTAAATAGATATTTCTGCTCAGTATTTACTGAAGAGAAGGTAAGGCAGGGCCCACAGCTCAGCACCATGGGCATAGGGGGGAGGGAGGGAGGTGAGCACTAGTTCCTTCACAAAAGAAAGTGTCCTACAAGAGCTTGATAAGCTCAGGGTGGACAAGGCAATGGGATCTGATGGCATATATCCCAGGGTACTAAAGGAGCTAAAGATGGAACTAACAGAATCATTATCAGAACTGTTTAGTGAGTCTCTGAGCACAGGAGAGGTCCCAGAAGACTGGAGAAGGGCTCATGTGATCCCATTCCACAAGAGTGTTAGCAGGGAGGAGGCAGGGGACTACAGACCAGTCAGTCTTACCTCAGTAGTGGGCAAGATTATGGAGGTACTCCTTAAGGAAAGGACAGTGCAACACCTGGAATCCATAGGAGCACAGAATCCAAGACAGCATGGGTTTACAAAAGGAAGGTCCTGTCAAACTAATCTCATAGATTTCTTTGACTGGGTAACCAGAGTGGTGGACCAAGGGGGAGTAGTTGATTTCACCTACTTTGACTTCAGCAAAACTTTTGATACTGTTCCACATAGAAGATTGATTAATAAGCTGGGTAGGCTTGGGATGGGTCTGAAGTTGGTCAACTGGGTGGAAAACTGGTTGACGGGAAGAAAACAGAGAGTGGTGGTAAACGGTATACAGTCAGAAGAGATGCAAGTCACAAGTGGGGTACGTCAGGGATCAGTCCTGGGGCCAGTCCTCTTCAATATCTTCATCAGTGACATTGCAGATGGACTGGAGGGTAAGGTTTGTCTGTTTGCAGATGACGCCAAGATCTGCAACAAAGTAAATGATACAGATGGGGTGGGCAGAAGGAGAAGAGATCTGGATAAACTAGCAAAATGGTCGAAAGAGTGGCAACTGGGGTTTAATGCAAAGAAGTGCAAGATCATGCATATAGGGAAGAGAAATCCTGAAGCCACCTATAGGCTGGGAGGAGAGTTGCTGGCAGTCACAAGGGAAGAAAGAGACCTGGGCATCATTATCACCGATGACCTGAAATCATCCAAGCAGACCACTAAAGCAGTAGGTAAGGCTAGGGGATGTTAGGGTGTATTAGTAAGGGTATCACAAGTCTGAAGAGGAAGGTAATAATCCCACTTTACAAGACACTGGTTAGGCCCCATCTGGAGTACTATATGCAGTACTGGAGGCCACACCTTCACAAGGACATTAACCAAACTGAGGCTGTCCAGAGAAGGGCAACCAAAATGGTGCAGAGACTGCATCAGAAAACATATGAGGACAGATTAACGGAGCTCAATATGTGTACTCTAGAGCAAAGGAGGGAGAGAGGTGATATGATCGAAACATTCAACCATCTTAAGGGCATTAACAAGATGAAAGAGTCTAACATGTTTCAACATAAGAAAAATAGCAGAACAAGAGGACACAGCATGAGATTAGAGGGAGGCCGATTAAGGGGGTAATGTGAGGAAGTTCTTTTTCACAGAAAGGGTGGTGGATACATGGAACGGCCTACCTCAGGAAGTGGTGGATATGAATACAGTGCAGGGATTCAAACAGGCATGCGATAGGCATAAGGGAGCAATACAGATGAGTATGAATAGATAGACCATTGACAGAGCAAAGGCCGATGGCACATTTATAAGGTAGAAAAAGAAATGGGCAGACTGGTTGGGCCTTGCGATCCTTATCTGTCGTTAACTTCTGTGTTTCTATGTTACAACCCAGAGAATTCCACATGCACCCAGTCATGGCAATGGCATGTAACACCACATGACTCAACAATGGAATCCCATACAAATGACAAACCCTTGAAAATACCCCATGCACCCAATAATGACACCGGACACAGTAATGTAAAGAAGCAATATATGTATATATATATATATATATATATGTATTTAGAAATGCAGCACATCAATGAGAACAAGCAAAACAATGCAAACAAAACAGTAATGTGAAACAGATAACCAAAACGACATCAGAAACTGCAATATTAAAACTGAAGAAGGGATGAAAGGATGGCAAAAAAAGAACAGAACAGAAGGACCCAAGTAATGTGTGTGGGGAGGCATAAAATCAAAATTGGGCTGGGGCACTCAATGTTCAGCAGGCTGCTGTGCAGTTGGAGCAGGCAATCGCACCTGCTTTTACTGGATGGGGGGTAATAAGGAAGTCCCTTGTCTTTTTATCAATCACTCCCTTGTCATAGGTTTGTATTAACACTTCATCAATGCTGTACTTAAAGTCTTGTGTGGAGTCATCCCTCAGTTTCTGATAAAACTCATTCTTTCCCAACTGTCTTTCTATACCTGAAGAGAAAACCCAAAAGGAAATAGGAAAATTTTGAAGTCTAATTATAATATTACTTAAATTGACCTTTGAACCCTGGTCCGTTGTAGAAATACACTGGTTCTTTAGAGCTTTAACAGGCACTATTAATTGAAAGGTATTAACTATTTTATTCATATGTAGCCTTGTACATTCAACCAGCCTGTTTATGACACAGTATATGTATACCAAAAAATACAAAAAAAATTGATCTGATAAACTAAATTACTTTTATGGAAAGTCTATAACATTTTCTGTCTTTCCTTAACTTTTGCCCTTACAACCCCCCATCCCCCAGCTTTGTTTCTTTATTAATATGCTTATTATGTAATATTTATAGCATTTGCACTTATACTGTGGAGTTTTAGAGATGTGAATAATTTATTATCCTTTTAACATATGAATTAAAAGTTATTTTTTAAAGATCAGAGATAATAATTACACTGTGTGACTCACAGGGTGTCATAGATCACATGGTAATATTTAACCTTTGTATGAGCTGGTGTTTTTGTTGTCCCCCAGCCTTTGAAGAAGGAAGTAATTCCGAAACATGTCATGCTGGGATGCTTCTGTTCGATGTAAAAAAATATGTTTTAATTAAGCTTAACTCTGTGTCATCCTTCCTATGGGTTTGGTGTGTGCTTGGAACTTTCAAAATAGTTTCTACCAGTAGTTCCTTAAGCACTACCTTTCTGTGTGAGCACTCCTTTGTCTTGGTAAACCAGGACAACTCAGTAACACAGCCCCATCCCCGCCCAACGCAGGACAACACTATGCCAATCGCCCATGCCATGGAAATAATAGACCAGGCCATCACAGTAGCCAAGCCGCAGCAACCATCCCAACCCCAATGTGGTGTAGGTGACCACATACACAGTGGACAACTGCAACACCACAGCACAGGACACACGGTGCAGTACGGCAGATCATTTGGATACATGTGCCGCCACAACTTCCCCATTAACTGTGCATTCATGCTAGTGCTGGACAACACCAGCCCACCACAGCTGTTGCAGGGTGAGAAGGACGTACAGCTCGACATCTGTGCTGCAGAACACAGCCATACCACTGTACCCATGACCAAGTAACATAGACTCAGATGTGTGTTGCCCAAAGCCACACTGGCAACCATCATACAAACCACCTGCTTCACATGCATGATAGTGTGTGAACAATGTATGGTACTCACACAATGCACCATGCTTACCATCACTGCTCTCCTCCACCCTCTCTGCATGGCCTGGCACCCTCCTGCTGTCTACCTTGGGTCTCTGGTCACTGCAGTCTGCAGGGTGAAGAGGGAACACCACCATTAGTACCTGCATGAATGCCATATGAACACTTACCAATACCTGTGCAACACAGTGGTAGTACAAACCCTGCCCATCCCCCAGGTGTCACTTGTCACATGGCACACAGCATGCCATTTAGCGATGTTCTCCCAGTGCAGTGTACATCCACACTGCAGCATGTGCACCACACAATGCCATGGACAGAGGGATGGTAGAAACAACCATGCCCACTAATAAACACAGTGTGAACCGTGCCCACATCTGCCTGGCAATGAAGATGCATAGTGTGTGGCCCTTCACAACCCAAGGGCATCATACACACAGATGTGGCATATGGGGGTTGGAGAACATTTACATGCACATACACAGGCCCATACACCCACACCTATTAAGAGATAGACACACACATACACACACACACACACACACACACACACACACACACACACACACACACACACTCAATAAGCAGTCATGTGTCACAAGTATACACCTACCTGGTGCTGGCACTGTCCCATCACGGACCATGCACCTGAAGCGCTCAAGGCTCTGGGCCTTATGCCACTGCATGTCCATGTAGCAATGTTTGCACTGCTTCCCATCCCATGTAATGCCCATGCATAGTGACAGATTACTGACAATGGACACCCACACCAGCCTGCATGGCCTGTCCCCCTCCTTGACCACACCGAAGAGCTGCTTGTCCCACTGCAGCACCAGCTCCACAAGGTTGGCCAACTCAGTCTCCCCCCACCTACGGGCCCTCTGGACCACTGCCCTGACCCATCTTCCTGATGTCATCTCCAGTACTGGCACTTCTTAAACTTCAGAAGCTACACCCTAGTGCCACTGCCACTCCCTGCTCTGTAGGCCTGCAATTTGTCTCACACGTACCTTTGTGCTGCCCTATGAGGTTGAGTGGATGGGAAAATGCATTAGTGTTGCACTAACAGAAAATGCAGAAACTGGACATATGTGACCCCACTGTGACCCCCCATGTGTACCGACATGTGTACACATGCCCAGTATGTCGTGCAATAGTCACATTGTGCAGCACAAAACACGTTCGCAGAGTGCAGATGGCGGGCGTTACTTTTGCCAGGGGCAAACCTGTTTGCCTGGCGCTAAAATCTGCCATATTCAAAGGCTGTATGCAAATGCATGCAAAAGAGCCTACTTGGGTAGTTGGTGGGAAATCCACCACGTTACCATATCATTACAGCCTTATCTGCATGATTTAGTGTGTGGATTGCCAGGCCAAGCTATTTAAGGGCTGCATGAGCTCTACCTGAGGGGTATACAGGTACTGTAGGCTGAAGTAGGAGTACATGCAGCACAGTAACAGGCACAACATGTCGCAGGAGGCAGACAATGATGAGCAAGGTAGATTTCTCACATGAATGTCATACAAAAACTGAACCACTATATGGCTTTTGCAATGGCACTCTGAACTAGTGACACGTACTGTGTGTGTGGTTGCCGTAATGGTCCTGTGTATGTAAACAGCATTGTTGCCTGCTATGCACCTTGCAGCTGGCCTCTGTATACACACTGACCACAGGTGCAGCAAGCAGGTGTGTGCAGGCACAGCATAGCACTGCTGTGGCGTGGCCAGGCATGCATACACTGCAACTATGGGCCTGTATGCAGACACAGCACCATGTATTGCAGATGCATTGCCTTCACTTGGTCATGCAATGCCAGGGTGGGGAGACCACATTGGGGAGGCCCACATGGCCATCGTGTGTCACAGGCATATGTATTGTGTGTCTTGTACTGTACAACACTGGGACACAGACACATGCCTCCACACAGCTACACACAGTCAGTCAGTCACAGTGCACAGCATGCCGTGATCAGTGTTTGTCTACATTCCCCACAGGTGCCCCTGAGGGACATATATGGCTGTGGTGCCACAGGTTCTCCAACGATAAGTTGAAGCCACTTGTGCATGGCACAACTGTCACAGTTGGAGGTGATGTGACATCACAGGAACACAGACGCCACTGTCAGGCTGATGTGGGAACAGATAACAGCAGAGCTCAGCACTGTGGTTGGACATGGGCACATAGTGGAAGCTGTGTGGAAATGGTGGAACCACATGCAGTGTCTGGCAAATGAGGATGTGACACGGTGCCGGAGGGAACTGCACACCACAAGTGGTTGCCCAAGACAGACAGCACTGTCGACTGTGGACCCCATAATGGAGGCTGTGGCAGTGACCATACAAACAGTGGCCATGGCTGGTGTTGAGCGTGGTGGATGCGAGACACTGCTGTTTCTACAATGCTCATGTGAGTGCATGTCCACTGTGTATAGTCCTGCTGCCATGTGTGCCACTGTGTGCATGTACTGTCAGCAGCATCATGGTGTTGGTCATCAAGTGTGTGTAGGTGTGTGGCATTGCACGTACTGTGTGCATTGTGGGGTCTATACTATGGTATACACATGTATGTCTGTGCATGCCTGCACATGGGTGTGTATGTGTGTTGGGTGTGCACAATGGTGTTGGGGTGCACGGTGTGGGACTGGGGGCATTCTGGACTACTACATGCTGTTGCACCGGTGTAGGTGTGCATAGTGCCATCCCTGGCACTCACAATATGTGTTCTTCTTTTCACAGCTCAATGTGTAGGACCTGCAGATGTGGAGCATGCTGAGGATGATGGCCCATCAATGCCAGGCATCCAGACAACACAGCCTCAGGGGGCAGATGGGGCTGTCACCATGTCTTCCAGGACTGCAGGGGACACTGCCATTCTGGATGTGTCTGATGGGGACGTGGATGAGGAGAGTGATGATGAGAAATCATCTCAAGCCTGGACTACATGGGTGTAATGGTGAGGGGAGGGGGTTGTCAGCATCAGACAGTGAGGATGAAGCTGAGGATATGTCAAGGCTGGATGTCTCTGGCCACATGGCCATTGCAGACGCACCACCAACATGGCAGCCAGTACCCCTGCTGCAAACCAGACCACCCATGTTGTGTGGCCCCAGGCCCGATGCTACTGGAACGGGCATCACCACCATCTCCACAGTGGCAGATGTCATCCGTGAGAGGTCCAGAGCAGCACACATGCCAGGCCACAGGACCACCACCTGCGGGTAGTACAATGGCCAGGCAGATGGATTGCCCATGCAGTCTTCATGTTGTGGCCAACACTGTTGTGGAGCTGCAGGATGCTGCACAGGCCATCCTCTGGCCACACATCTCAGAATGGCATCTGCCACCCCCACACACTGTCCCTGTTTATCCTGCAACCCAAGGCCATGGGGGACCTGAACTCTGTGTGCTGTTACAGTCTGCGGTTGTATCGCAGACAGCTGCATGGGAGGAGCTGCATGCCTTCAGGTGTGAGATGCGACTGGAGCTGTCCCTGCTCCAGGAGACCATGAAAATGGGCCTATTGCATGCAGAGCAGTAAGCTGAGGTGCATAATGCCTGTAACCACGATACACTCCATGATGTGTTTGAGGAGTTCACAGGGGCTGTACGGTAAGTCACAGCTGCTCTGCTTCCTGGTGGTACTGCAGGGCTGTGGTGCAACACTGGCCAGCAACGTCAGAGGTCCACAACTGGATCACAGCGTGCTTCCACTGCATGTTCTGGACAGTCTGTCTTGGCCAGCATTGCTGTATTGCACTCATCAGTGGGGTTGTCACAGCACACGTGACACAGGTCATCAGCCACACCAAGCTCCCCCCAGGGCCATGGTCATCCAAGGTCGATGGCCTCACCATTGTCCTGTTATGCTAGGTCCCCACACTCTAATTGGCATTCCACTGTACACCTTAGACAAACTATATTACGATATATGCTATAGCAATAATACTAACATATAGGGCATGGACACTGGCCGTACAAGAGTAAGTGTCAGGGTAAAATAATGATTTGTATTCTATTCTGCTTCTTTATGCTTGGTAACAGCATGTAGCAGGACAAGACACCTGTGACTTTGTATTTCCTGTGATATTTTTTAGCCAGATAATGCTACCACCTTTTGGGATTTGTGTATAACTACATTACATTCTGTGTTTTTATGTACTTTCTATGCATCCTTTGTTATATGATTTAGCTGAATGTGCACTTATTGTATAAGACTAATTAACACTGTGGAGCCACCTAACATTTAGCCAATAGGCTTATTTTATGTATCCAAGGCTGCTTTTTACCAATAGTTACCATGACTACTATCAGTGGTATATAACCCTAATGTATTGGTGACCACGTGCAGGAGGTCTGGATTTGCAGTTTCACAACTAGTTGGTTTAACCTTCCCTCATGGGTAGTAAGTAGGTGTACACACCAGTATCACCTTGCCCATACTTTTAACTCCATAGCATCTGGTAAAGTCTGGCTGCTTACTGGGCTCGGTTGATGCTGACTCACCTTGCCCAACATCAGTTTTGAATTGCAGGATTGTGAGAGTACAGTCTCCTGACTGTCTGCTGGTTCACCCACTGTGGTTCGATACACAGCATGGCGCCTACTGACAGGTTAATATTTTGTTTCCCCAAAATGTTTACTGGTACCACTATGTCTACAACGTCTCTAACTTCCTTACCTCCATGGAGGCAGGAATGACTTTGTGCTGGATGCAGGTCAATCCAAAAACCCCAAGCTGGGGATTTCAACCCAGTACTCCGAGATGAGACAAACAGCCAAAAGGCATGAGGCTAAAGGGTTGTTAGTCATGCCTTTATATGCTTCTTTAGAAGCCTCCAAATCAAGGTTTCACTCCCTCGAACTGCAGTTCTCATCCCTTAAGAAAGAAATGGGATTGCAGGCATCTGAAAGTTTGAAAATGGAGCAATGGCTGGAAGCAGAACTTCAGTCATTGTGTGCAAAGAAAGAGTCTCTTTTGCACTGTTCTGTACAAAGTAGTGAGAGTGAATTAAGCATGTTGAAAGATGAATGTGCAAGTTTGAGACATGATAAGAGACAGGGTTTGCAAATGAATGATTTTTGAGTGATACTAATGAACAATTGCATGATGAGATGGATGAGTTATGAGATGACCCGAAATGAGTAAGTGATGAGTTGGATAGGAAGCTTAGGGACAACTGCGAATTGAGCACTGCATATAGAGTGTTACAGAAAGAAGTTGCAAAATGTGTGGAGCAGAACATTGCAAAAGTTAGTCACAGAGATTGTAGATTAAAGATGGCGAAACTGCACCCTCAGCAAGAAGTATGGGCTGGTCATGTCAAGACAATGGGCAGGTTTCACTACACACCCCACTGACCTTATGTCATCCAGTGATGACGGCTCTGGTGATGACATCTGCCAAGGATGTTGCCCAGCCATGCCCTCACTATGGTCCAGTGTCCCTCTGCCACCCACAAGATGGTGGATCTCCCTGCTATGACAGAACTATTCTATGTCATCAGCAGAATGACAAATGTCATGTGCGACACCAATATGGTGACCCCCATGATGGGGGGAGGTCAAGGCCTAGGAATAGCTCCTCCAATTGCTCTCCTATCCAAAGATGAGAGATCAGAGATCGATCAAATAATCAAGATCACCCTCTCTCGACTGGACATGTCTGAGGAAAAGAAGCAGGGCCTTCAAACAGTAGCTAGATGCAGTTATGAAGGAGGCTACTTCTCAGCTGTCTGTTGTCCGTACTATGGCTGATGTTGCAGTGGAGGCTACCCTTCGCGGAGCATGAGCAAACTATTCCCCTGACTCTGTTCACAGTAATCCCCTTCAGTTGGTCCACTCTGTACAACAGATCACTCACAGCATAGGCCGCATGGACCCCACTGACAATTTCAGTTGCATTTGGAGAAAGTACACTCCAAATGTGAGATGCTCAGCCTGCCTACAGACTATCAGGTACAGATCCTCTGGCAGACCATAGACCCCTTCCTCTGGGTGACACTCCCAGACATGGCCCGCCAAGACATGACTGCGACTTTTGATGAGATTGCTGGGGAACTTATTATTACACACAACTCAGGTGTGGTTGGGGTAATACTGGCCTACCACATAAAACAAACTGCCAAGGAAAGTCCTGCGACATACCATTAAAGGTTATGGATGGCTTACTGCACTGACATACATCTCTCTAGAGAAGCTGCAGACACTAACCTAATAGAGTACAAGAATTTGTACCTCCAGAACATGATTCCACTTGTCCTTGAAAGGGTAGAGCCCACAATTTTCCCTGCAACGGCCAAATTTGCAGACATCCTTCAGAAAAATGTGCTGGTTTACCATCTCCACCTCCGAGATCTGAATTCCAGTTTGAAAAAAGGTGGCCACGGTGCAATCCACTGGCGAGTCTACAACCCACTACACAGTGGAGGGTAAGGCCCAAGACAAAAAGACTGTATCTTTGGATAACAGACAGTACTCCCAGTCCTGAGGTGGGAACAGGAATCACAAGAAGAACAAGTGAAATTGGAACTCTAATTCCAATCAGAGCAATTGAAACCATCGATAAGGCCCCTTTTACAGCTAAATAATGGAGGAGAATAAAAACCTCTGGAACCTTCTTGGTCAAGTCCGATCAGTAGCGAACGTGATTCCGACATGTACTGTTGCAGCACTAGTTCCAGCCCAAAAGGCCTCATTAGGCCAGGGAGACATAGGAGACACAGGGGGCCAGGCCACAACAGGCCTAAACCCCAATGCTACACCCTTTGTTGCAGCTATAAAGAACCCAGAAGAGGCCCAGCAAGACTAAGCCCAAATACTCCTCCAGGAGCTTTCTGGTAGTGGCAGTTCAGATTGACAACAACAGGCCCCAGCCTGTATTGTGAACAAGCCCACTCTTGACACAAACAGAAGGCCTTGCACAAAGGCCATGGTTGGGGGCTGCCAACTGACTATGCTGCTTGATACAGGCATGGCTGTGTCTGTATTACATGATGAGGACAGCAAACCTCTCTTGGTCCACCAGATGGAGAACCAATAAGTCAGGCGTTGATGGCACCAAGCTATCCATGTACCACTCTATCGTACTTCTGGTGGTGATAGGCAACCTCGACGCACACCACACCTTTGACCTCGTGATGTTACATGAACATCCCAGCATTTTAGAAATTGATTTTCTCATGCCACACAGCTGTGTTGTGGATCTGGCCAACATGCTCCTGATCCAAATCAGAGGACAATACCATACTGTCATAATTTTTGATTCGCACATGGTTGCAGCTATTGCCATCAACAACAAGGAATATGATGTAAAAGCTCTATTCCAGAAGCATGAATTTTTCAAGAAACTCCTACCCATCCTGCAGAAGCATTTGGATGCTTTTGCCACACACAAGCATGAGTGTGGAGGATGCAGACTATCATCGCTATCCCAGGCCCAGCATATAGCAGGCAAAGGCAATACCCCTTTCCTGCTGAGACCCTACCATCACTCAGAGAAATCATCCGGTCACTCCTCAGACAAGGTGTGATGAGGCCTTGTGTCTCGACCACCAAATTGATCTATTTGGCCAGTGAAAAAGCCCACAGGATCTTGGAGGCTCACTATTGATTACAGGAGGCTTAATCAAGTCACTCCTAACTGCTCGCCTACAGTAGCATCAGCACCTGACATGCTAAATTGCTGACACCAGATCACAAATGGTTCCATGCTCTTGACGTTTCCAATGGTTTTTGGTCACTGCCCCAGCTCCAAAAAGTCAATACAAATTTGCCTTTACCTTTGAAGGTCGACAGTACACATGGACCTACTTACCCCAGGGGTTCCACAATAGCCCATCCCTTTTCCATCTGCACATGACGGACACTCTGGGAGGTTTCTCTGTCCCACGATGTCTTCTGCAGTATGTGGATGACCTATTGTTGGCAACTGCCACCAAAGAACACCACTTTGACCTCTTGAATTAGCTACTGACCCTCTTACAGAGGGCAGCCCTCAAATGTAACCCTGCAAAAACACAACTTTGCCAGAAAGAAGCCATCTTTCTTGGCCTGCACAAAACAGAACAGGGCAGAAGCCCAGCTTGGAAGAAAATCCAAGGCCTACAAGATTTGCCACTACCCACCAGTGTGGCAACATTTAGATGTTTTCTGGGAATGGTCAACTATTCCAGGGACCTTATTTGTGATTTTGTGCAGAAGACTGCCCCGCTGAATGAACTCCTCAAAAAGGATATTCCCTGGACTTGGGGTCCCATCCACACTCAAGCTGCAACACATCTGAAACAAGCCTTGGCCTGTGCTCCAGCTTTAGTAAACCCCAATCTAGCCTTATCTTTCCATCTGGAATCAATCACTTCAGACATAGCTATGTCTGCAGTCCTTGCTCAGAAAGCAAATGGTACTCTGAGACCTATTGCATATGCATCCCAAATGCTGTCACCAGTGGAACAGAAGTACAGACTTTGTGAAAAACACCTTATGTCTACCTACTGGTCTGTTAAGCATTTTCTGTATATCATTGGGTACTCACCTATCATTCTAAACACAAACCATACTCCAACAATGTTCTTGCTATCAGATAGAGTGAAACATGGATCAGTATCTAACACCAGACTGACTCACTGGTCTCTTCTTCTCCAAGACCGTGACATACAGATTCACCCTGCCAAGATGCCCTCAATGTTAGCCCATGGTCTCTTGTACCAAGGAGCTAACACAATTGTGCACTTCAGCCTCCTGATCTGCCTGAACCAAGCCCTTTTATCCCTGCTAGTCCTAAACTCCTTGCAGACACCTTCTTGTGGCATGTTTTTACTGATGGCTCAGCCTCCTACTATCAAGGAGAACAAGTAGCCGTATTTGGAGTGCTCATTTTTTATCCTAATGGCAACACTGTTTGTACCACCAAACACTGCAGTGATGGATCATCTCAGTATGCAGAACTGGCAGCTGTGGCCTTTGCTCTCGAACTTATACAATGTTGTACCGAGGACACCAGCATTTTTATAGACTCCAATTGGGTTTGTTGCTCCCTGACTGAACTTTTACCTTTCTGGCAGAAGAACTCCTTTGTATTTTCTGATGGCACACCTGTGAAGTACAGAGCACTCCTTGTATACATTCACAAGCTAACACAACACTTCAAACATGAACTGCTTATTCACAAGGTCAAGGCCCATTCAAAATCTGATCCTTACCATCCATTCAATGACTGAGCAGATAATCTTGCAAAAGAGGGTGCTCAAGGGGGGGAGACATGGACAGTGGATCACCCAGATGCCCTCGCAGCCATATAAATCACTGCTATCAAGAAGAAAGCAGAACCCTTTGTACTACTGGATCTCTCCACTGCACAAAACTCTGACTTTCAACTGAAAGATTCGTTTAAATTCCTTGATAAAGGAATTGAACAAGACTTACCTAATCACATTCCCTACAAAAGACATGTAAGTAGGTTATATTTGTCACAATATGGCAAATTGATATGGTATCAGCCTGAGGACTCAACCTACAAGCTGTGGGTAGTCCCTGAATCTTTAAGATATGAATTCATTTACTATGTCCATGACACACCAACTGGTGGACACCAGAGAGTGTAAAATACACTCTAAAGACTCAAATCTGTTGGTTGGTGGCAAGGCATCACTAAGGATATCAGGCTGTAAATAGAGAATTGCCTAATACGTGTTCAGAACAATCCAGCCCCAAACAAATGAAATGCCAAACAACTCCTCCAACAGCATTCTGTCCCTTGGCATTTAATTTAGATTGATTGTATCGGTCCCTTGACCAATACCAGCAGGAACAACAAGTATGCGCTTGTTGCCACAGATCTCTTTTCTAAGTGGGTTGAAACTTTGCCCACTCAGAAATGTACAGCCAAAACAACTGCAAAAGTTCTGGTAGAATATATATTCTCCAGGTGGGGCCTACCTCTCAAGGTAGACTCTGACAAAGAAACCCATTTTACAGGTGAGTTGATGCAAGAAACACTTGAATGTCTAGGTGTACACCAGACGTGCCACATACCCTATCACCCTCAATCATCAGGTCAGGTAGAATGAGCCAACAGACGGATTAAGCAAGTGCTTTCCAAATTTATCGAGGACAATCTCAAGGATTGGGATTCCCTTTTGCCTTTACTCCTTATGGCAATTAGGGGTACTCCTTCAGCCATGA
Organism: Neoceratodus forsteri; assembly: GCA_016271365.2. Lineage (NCBI taxonomy): Eukaryota > Metazoa > Chordata > Ceratodontiformes > Ceratodontidae > Neoceratodus > Neoceratodus forsteri. The sequence goes on from CM057454.1 coordinate 26,828,914, forward strand.
CCCAGTTGACACCCTTTGACATGATGACTGGTAGAACTATGAGATTATCTGAACACCTGTTTTTTTGATCTGAACACCCCCACTGCAGACCGAGTGTCTGCAGACAAATATGTTGCCAAACTCTGAGATGACATTGTTAAAACCCATCTGTATGCTGCACATCACATGGGCAAGGCCCAGCAACAGTCCAAAACCCAATTTGACAAGCATACACAAGAAGTGGACTGGCAAGTCGGAGATCATGTATTGGTACTCAGATATGCTCATCCTACACACCCCTTCTCCAATAAATTGGAAGGGCTATAACCCATTGTCAACAAACTCAGACCCTCAGTCTATCAAGTTAGACGTCTCCAAAACAAGAAACTTACTGCAAAATGGCTGCATGCTAACCAGCTGAAGCTTTATAAAGTAGTATAATTACTTTTTCTAACCCCATTGGGTGGAATTGTACTTTAGAGGTATTCCTGTGAGATGGCTATCTTCCATCTGGTTCTCCTGCTCTCAGGAGCATTCCCTTGTATCCAAGGCATGGCAGGCCACATCCTTCCTCATTTGGATCACCTTCCTACTACCATTCCTGAAGGAGTTACTATAAATGTCCCAAACAAATTGATTACAGTCCAGCAAGACAAGGATGCCTACCTCACTGCCTCAGTTGTGGCCCCTGATAAATCTTCCCTACAAACTGAATGGCAAACAGACTTCAATGGACAAACTCTTCCTGTGGCCTGCCTATCCAAAGGTACTTTCCATGGATGGCCCAACACAAAAATTGCCTCCAAATGGCATTCTGTCCATTCACCAAGCTAACCATAGACATTCTGGTTTATATAATCTTACTGTTTTGATTGATCCTACCTTTTGCGAGAGGTTCCCACAAGACTCTGCAAAAGATTTCTGGACCCACAATTATATGGCTATAGCCACCATATTTTTATCTGTAGTACTCCCTACTGAAGCAGAACTTACTAAATGTCCTCCACAGGAACCTGGTCCACCTAGTGGTCTCACTGCAATTTCCACTCCAGGTACTCTGATTAACAATGTGCAATTCATGCATGTCCCAGTTATTTTTCATCTCACACATTGGAATATGGCAGAATTTGGTATGTGCTCTACTACCAACATTTCTAAATATTTCAGTACTATGTTACTAGATAGTTTTGTAGCCTACCAGACCTAGTAGCTGGCACACATACAACTGAACAGTTAAGTAAGCAAAATCCCTCATCATGTAGGAAACGTGGCACTGCTGGTGTTACTGGTGCAACTAGCACCATATCTGGACTCTTTAGATCCAGCATGTCCATTTGGAACTGGGCAGACATTGCTGCCATAAAAAGTCATACAACTAAATTCCAGAAAGCCATGAAAAATTATATTCTACCCCTATTGTTACATGGTGTGGATGGTCTTAGGAAGAGCACTATACTGTTTACAATATGAAAGATATAGCTAAAAGTTTTAATGATGCTAAAGAAAAATTAAATCAACTTGTTTTTCAAAATAATAAGGAGACAGACAAGCAATATATAGTGAGGGAACTCCTCTGCTCGGCTTATGGCTCTTACAATATGTCATAACCACTGTCAATAATCTCTTCCATGATCTGGAATCTGGACATATTTCAGATATTATTCATGATCGAAGACCTGCTAAATGGTACTGCCCACATTGTAGGTCCACTGCTTGCATTACAATGTGTATGTCAAGATCTGTTTCTATTCCATTATCTACTGCTAGAAATCTAGGGTATGTCACCTGCCATCCTAACAGAGGTCCATGTTATACAGCTAAATGTTGCACTATCTGGGACACCATGTGCATCACATTTACTGTGTCCCTACCCCATTTTGATCCACAAACTGCATTGTTTGATAAACTTGCCTCCATCCACTCCATTGGGCACCTTGATGAGGATATTTACAGAGAACACATCGACCTGCCACCTCTTCTTGTTTTTCATCCTACCCTTGAAGCATGGGTTTCGCCTCCTATGGACTGCTGTGCCAAGAAGGGCTATCATTATTTGTGTTGTTGTGATATATTCAACATCATCAAACTGGTGTGTGGTTATTCACAGGACAGTATAGACTGGTTATTCAGTCTGGACTTAGACATTAACTCTGATGACACAGATACCCCTGAAGTATCATCAGCACCACCAGTCGACAAATCCTGTTGTTTATACAGGACATATGTAGAAGAGGTTCATTGGTTGACTACAAGACTTACGAATCAATCATTCATCTGCCCAGTTCAACTGCAAAAATGGAGATTACCAGCTGTTAAAATGTCTTATAATTCTGATGGACAGTACTGTATTGTTACTAATCATAAATCTTTCCCCTATGGTGATAAGGTCTGTGATATCCAATGCCCTAACATCTGTTTTATTCCTCATCAAACTACTGTAATTGGCCACACAGTGATTACTCCTGTTCCCATTGCGGAACCAGATGTTATTGACAGTGACCCTGAATATTTGCTTGCTGTATATTTACCAATCTTTAATGTCCATATTGACATATTTACATTAACTTTGAAACCCCTTTTAGATAGAAAGGGTACATACTTCATCCACATCAGTAACAATATCTGCAAAGGTGGAGATAACCTTAATACCCTCATCCATGATGGTGATTTAAGTAACTCACTTTCCAATACTTGGTTAGAAATGTCATTTAAAGGTGTTGTTATTATTCAAGCATTTTTGATTGTCTTTTTGATACTAACACTTTGTTGTTTAAAGTGTGCATTCAAACAACACTGTGAACAGCTCAAGTTCCTTTACAAGGCTTGTGCATCAGGTCTGTAAATGATCAAGATTGTTCAAACTACTTTCCCATACTGTTGTTTCCTTTTCAGTAAGGCAACAAGAGGGGGAAATGTTATGCGAGGACACCACACTCTAATTGGAATCCCACTGTACACCTTAGACAAACTATATTATGATATTTGCTATAGCAATAATGCTAACATATAGGGCATAGACACTTACCATACAAGAGTAAGTGTCAGGGTAACATAATGATTTGTATTCTATTCTGCTTCTTTATGCTTGGTAACAGCATGTAGCAGGCCAAGACACCTGTGTCTTTGTATTTTCTGATATATTCATTAGCTAGATAATGCTGCCACCTTTTGGGATTTGTGTATAACTACATTAAATTCTGTGTTTTTATGTACTTTTTATGCATCCTTTGTTATACGATTTAGCTGACAATGCACTTATAGTATAAGACTAGATAACGCTGTGGAGCCACCTAACCTTTAGCCAACAGGGCTTATTTTATGTATCCAGGGCTGCTTTATACCAGTAGTTACCATGATTACTATCAGTAGTATATAACTTACTATATTACGTATTCCCCTCGGAGACCCTATTCACTCCTTGAGGTATTGGGAAACATTCGGCCCCCAGCGTCTTATGGTAAGAACTGCTTATGGGCAACTGTGATTCCTTTTGGTGTAATAAACAAGATTTATTACCAATATACCACTTGTTCATGTGTCTTTTGCATGTCCAGTACTGCAAAGAATCTGATCAGGACCAACAACCCTAACAGGCTACACCCAATGTCTCCTCTACCAAGAATACCTCACCTTCACAGGTACGCAATTGTGCGTCTGTCCTTGTCCATGGTTGCAGATTGCACTGATGGCATGTGTATGCCACTGCATCCTCCATCCACCCCACATTCACACATGCACATGCACCTCCCTGCCCAACTACACATCACACTTCAGTCCCTTAGCCACATGTGTGCCGTGTGTATAGTGTGCCATATTGAATCACACGTCACATTTGCTTGTACTGTAAATAAACATTGCATCACATGCTTGTTGTCTGTGTTGTGTTTTATCACCTGCCTATCCAGCTGAAGGTTGCAATTATGGCATTCTGATGCTCATGGGACCTCCTGGCCATCCTGGGGTCTCACAGTTTGAGTTGCTCCACTATCCCCCTGCCCCTTGGCTCTTGGTCACTATCTGGCTGTTCCTCAGGTTCTGGTGTGCATATTCCATGGTTCAATGCCATGTTGTACAACATGCAACAGGCAAGGAATATGCAGCATATCTTCTAAGTACTATACATTAGGTTACCGCCAGACCTGTCTAGACAGCGGAACCTCATCTTGAGCATGCCAAAGACATGCTCAGTGATGTTCTGTGCTTCAGCATTGCCTCATTGTAACATTCCTCCACCACTGTGGATGGACAGGGTATGGGTATCAGTAGTCAGGTCTCAGGGTATAGTCACTGTCCCCCTGTGAAAACATAGCCCATCCCTCTATCAGGGCCATCCTACCTGCATCTCCCTCCCCTCACTCCACACCCTATCTACTGTTGCGTGGCACTATCCTGCCACTGGTTGTTGTCCTGTGTGCCTGCTGTAGCTACTCACTGACAATGTGTCCACTGGATATTAGACCTTGCTCAATCACCTGGCACAGCCTTGACCTGTGCCAGATGTAGGCATTGTGGGCATTGCCAGGGAACTTGGCAAGGACATTGATGATGAACCCTGATTCATCGCACACCACCTGGCAGTTGACAGAAGTGGTAACCCTTCCTGTTGATGTAGAGGTCTCCATCATTACCAGGTGGTGTATGGATGGCAACGTGGGTGCAGTTAATGGCACCGAGTACAGCTGGTAGGTGCGTAACCCAATAGAACTGCTGCATCATCTCTCTGCCCTCCTGTGCCATGTTGGGGAATACTGTGAATTCACCAGCATGTGGCACAAAAGCTTCCAGGAACTGGGTCAGGAGGCACAAGGTGGCCTACTGTGACACACCGATGGTATCACCTAGTGGGGTCTGGAATGTCCCAGTGATAAGAAAGCACATCGCAGCTGTCACCTTCTGCTCGACTGACATGGCATGGCTGTGTTGGGTGTTAGGCTGCAGCTGCTAATGCAGGAGCTTGCACAGCTGCCTCAGCATGGCCCTGTTCATTCTATACCGGCCCATGAGGTGGTCATCCAACAGGGTCTTGAATGATACCCTGGACCGGTACCTCCTGTGTGCAGCACATCTCCACCTTGGTCTATGGTGTGGCCCCGGGTGGGCCTTGTCCATCTCTTCCTCTTCCACTACAGCTGCCATCAGGCATACCACCACAGCATCACAGGTGTCCACCATTTTGGTTTCTGGTATCTCCAGGCTACACCCCTTCTCCTTCTGTGTATTGCACTGTGTTTAGGTCACCTTTTTATAGGTGGTAACTAGCACCGCACTAAGTTTTGAGCAATTTTGCCGTGCTGCAGCTTTGAATATAGCACCGCACTTGTACGCATGGTCTTGCCCCTCACTTTGCCCCATGCATATATCATCTCACTCGGCCAGTGCAAATGGGCTGCGCTGGTGCTATTTGGTCTTTTGAAAATCACACGCCAGTGCTATTCCAGCACAATTCCGTTGCAGCTGGTTTGCACTCAGAGCAAAGCTTTGAATATCTGTCCCTTGGATGTGTAAATCAAGAAGAAATCATGAACTACTTTTTTTTGCATGTAGTTATATTAAAACATTTTGGAAGCTTTTGGCAAATAGATGGGGTATTCCTGATTTACAGTATGTTATCTATAACATCCTTTTTTGGGGGGAAAAGAATCACCTTGGAATATCTGGAATATTAGCTCAGCAAACATTATGTTCACGTGTATTTAATGGTGGATTAGACAGTTTTGCTGTCAGTTTGTGTTGCAACAGAAAGATACAGTACTCCTGTGAAAAACCTTGTAGTATGTATAGAAAAAGAAATTTGGGGTATTGGGAATACAGAGCAGAGTCTTATGCTGGGACCTCTTTTTGATACATTATGGTCACAATTAAAGTTTTAAATAGACTTAAATATTTAAGTATGTATATATGTTGTATTTTTTTGTTTGCATGAGTAACTTGTTTTTCCTTTTTATTTTAGTCTGTTTCTGTTATATAAATGGCCTGTATATTAGATTTTGATATTTTTAATAAAGAAATCCCCTACTGTTTGGCAGGAGGAACTGTCTGTTTTCTGCTACAGACCTGGAGGACCCAGGCGAAAGAGAAGGTGAGGAGGGAGAAGAGCTTCTGCATCAGAAACAGTCTGCAATGGTAAAAATATTGCTAGATGTGCAAAAGGATTAAACATAGAAACATAGAAACATAGACCTTGATGGCAGATAAGGACCACTTGGCCACCCAGTCTGCCCATTTCCCTACCTACTGGATAAGCTGCAGATTCTAGTTAACCAACAGCCTACTTCCTGCCACCCCCCCCACAATTGCCTTGTGTCTGTCCCATGCATGTTTGAATTCCCCCACTGTTTTAGCCCCAACAACCTCCCCAGGAAGGCAGTTCCACGCATCCACCACTCTCTGTGAAAAAAGATTTCCTCACATTACCCCAGAGCCGTCCCCTCTATCTTTAAATTGTGTCCACTTGTTCTTACACCTCTTTTTCTGAAAGATGCTACCTCTTGGACTTTGTTGATTCCCTTCAGGTACTTGAACGTTTCTATCATGTCCCCCTGTCCCTCCTTTCATCAAGGGTATACATATTAAGCTCTCTCAGTCTCTCTTCATATGATTTCTGATGCAGACCCTGCACCATTTAGTGCCTCCTCTGAACTGCTTCCATCCTGTCTATGTCCTTGCGTAGATGAGGTCTCCAAACTGCACACAGTACTCCAGATGGGGTCTCACCAACTGTCTGTACAAAGGGATAACGACTTCCCTTTTTCTACTTGTGATGCCCCTTCCTATGCATCCCAGTACCCCCCTGGCTCTCCTCACTGACTTCTTACATTGCTTACCCACCTTTAGATCATCCGATATGACTATCCCCAAGTCCAGTTCCATTTTTGTTGTTGTTTGTACCTCCCCTGCTATTGTGTACTCTTCTCTTGGGTTTTTGTTTCCCAGGTGCATTACTTTGCACTTCTTTGCACTGAATCTAAGTTGTCATATGTCTGACCATTCCTCCAACCTTGTCTGGAGGTTGGCAAAAGTATTCATTCAGTATCTCTGCCTTTTCACTGTCTCCTCTGCCCACCTCCCGTCTCCCTTATTAATCTTCACTATTCCTCCCTTAACCTTTCTATGCTCCCTAATGTACCTATAAAAGGTTTTATCCTCCTTCTTAACTGACTTGGCTATTTTTTCCTCAGTTTGGGCTTTTGCTATTCTGACTGCCTTCCCCACTTCTTTCTGCTTAAATTGATACAGTTCCCTGTCATGCTCCTTCTGTGATGCCTTATACTTTTTGAATGCAGCCTTTTTCTCCTTAACCTTCCCTGTCACCTCTTTTGAGAACCAAAGTGTTTTTTTACTCCGCTTTGTTTTCTTTATCTGTTTCACACAAAGGCTTGTTGCCTCTATGATGGCAGTTTTGATTTTTCTCCACTGTTCTTCCACCCCTCCTTTTTGCCCATTTGCCAGTGTATTCCTCAGGTGTTCACCAATTACCAGCACAAAGTCCATTTTGTAGAGTTGCAGATTGGAAGCCACAGTCATCTGTTTCACAAACTGTGGATATTTGTCCCGATATAGTGTATTACACAGATACACAGAAATGTGATGGCAGAGAAAGGCACCACAGCCCATGTAGTCTTCCCAACACCCTACCTCTCCCCTTCTTTACTGACAAATGGAATCTGTGGAGAATGAAAGTAAACAGATGAAAATGGCACTTCACCCATATACTGACAGAGGAGGAAGAGGAGGAGGAGGAGAAGAGATTGATCCAGGATCACTTATTTCAGTCACCCATGGCCACCAGGATAAGAAAATAAACAGCAGGACCAGTGGACCAGTCCTTTGAGGTGAATGATACAAGTGGATAGTTACCCAGCCCCCACATTCCATAGACCTGTGTTGCAACCTTGGTTGGTACAGGCAGTGTTGAAGGCAGCTGGGTGGACCAAATCTGACAACAGAAGGAACTGCCTGCCTGGGGAGACTCTAACAGCAGCAACTCTTCAGGCGGCAAGCTGCTCCCAATGATGAATAAGGCTGCAACACTATGGAAGACCACCATGACACTGCAGAAAAATAAGTCCTGGGTTCTGTTCCACATCCTGACTTGGTACTAGTACCAGAAACTAAAAGCACATACTCCAGCCCAGAGTTAGTAATCCTGGTTATACTGTAACATTGGGGAACAGTTCAAACATTACACCCACAAATGAAATCCTGTCCTCAAGGTCATAATATACAGTTTGACCAATCCAGTGCAGACCTTCCAGTCCCTCCAGATCAACAGACTATTTGAGAAGGTAAATCCTCACATGAAACTACTATGTTGCAAATTGAGTTAAAAAGGACGGCCCTCCTGAGATGCTGACACAGCCTGTAAGCAGCAGCTTGGACCACACAGTGAACATTTTGTATCCTGCACCATAGCCGTTGTCAGAGGGGATTCGTCTGGTTTGAAAGAACCCTCCCTTTTGAAACTCACCCTTTATTTTTCATTATTTGTAAAAAAAAGTTTCATCATTTCTGTTTATTTTTTTACTGTTACAGAGTGCTAATGCACAGATGATGAACCCCAGCACTTTCTCTCTGCATGCACCCCCTTCCTCCTTCTGCTGCCAATCAGCTTCCTCAGTACCAGTAAGATGACTGGAGCTGCTTTGTGAGTCTTTCTCTGCACCCTCCCCTTATGACTGGCTGGGCCAATTGGAGCTCACATCAGCATCGTGAATGTGACCTCAATACAGCACGGCCACTGCCTACAATTCACACTGTCAGCTAGCACTGGTGGAAGATGGAGCATGGTGGCAGGCTCAGAGATGACATCACCAGGAGAGCAAAAAAGAAGCAGAGGACCTCTACTTATAATATTATCAGTCACAGGCAGCTAAATTTTGCTGGCCACTATTGCTGAAGATGTGTCCCTTAATAACTGTATATTAAGGGATAGGCTGTGCAGTTGGGCAAGAAAGCTTATCAGGTAGCTGGCTGAAAATGTAGAAATAAATTATTTAAGTCCCCCTCTATACAAAAATCAAAGTTGTCATGTTTCATATGACTGTTTTAACTTTTCATAAGTAAAACAAAAGAGGTACCACAGTGGAAAGGCAATGCAAGTGTTTGAAAGGGTCTGGCTGGGATCTGGACTGCCACCTCATTAATTGTGCTGTTCAGAGAGGTCTTCACTGTGGTCCCATTTTCATGGACATTCAATACCACTTTGGTCTGTGTCATCTGTGCCAGATGCCATTAAATCAAATAAGTTGTGATGTGTTTTCTCCAGATGACCACGTGCCAGTAGAATGACATTTGTTGCTACAGTTCACTGTTTTGAACATACCCACTGTACTTTTGGAAGCATGGTAGGATGGGGGTTGGGTGGTGGGGGGTAGGCATTTAGGAGATGGTAACTTTGCACTGAAAATCCCAGCCGCTGTCAAATTATCTTTCCCCTCACTCCCTTTGTCATACCTACCACATTGGAGAATGGAGTGGGGGCAACAATTGTAGTACTCAATATTGAACTAAGACTTATGTTACAGATTTTTTTTTAATTTTTTAATTTATTTAGTTGTTTAACCAGGTATAGCACACTAAGCTGAAAGCTTTTTTTACAGGAGCGACCTGGGAGCACAAAGAGGTTAAGTGACTTGCTCAGGGTCACACAGTATGCAAGTGGAAGCTGTGGGATTCAATCCCAGGTCTGGTCTGCTGGATGTCACCAGATTTGCAGCTCAGAGCCTTAGACCACTGCGCTATACTGCCTTCTATTCAAGCAGGGTGCCTGGAATAGAAACATAGAAATATAGACAATGATGGCAGAAATAGACCAGAGGTCCATGTAGTCTGCCCAAGTTCCCTATAATCCCTGGAACCTATAATTTCTCCAGGGTACTAACCCTCCCTGTCCTCTTTCTGGTCACCTCCTTGGTCCTGTTGCCTCCGGTAACCACTATTCCCTTCATTATGTCCCAGCCCTGCTTGAATCCTCTGACTGTTTTTATACCCACCATTTCAGCTGACAGACTGTTCCAAAGTTCCACCACCCTTTCCATAAAGTAGTACTTCCTCACATCTCTCGTGAACCTACCTCCTGTTAATTTTCATTAGTGTCCATGTGACCATGAATTGGTACTCAGGCTAAATAGTACCCCGTAGTTCACTTTAATTCATTTGAGGAACTTGAAGATCTCTATCATATCTCCTCTCTCCCTTCTGGTCTCCAGTGAGTACATATTTAGTGCCTTGAGGCACTCCTCATAGGATTTGCCCTGCTGGCCCTGAATCGTTTTAGTTACTCTGCGCTGCACTGTCTCCAGCCTATCCTTATCCTTTCTGAGGTGAGGACTCCAGAACTGGGCACAGTACTCTAGGTGAGGCCTCACCAGGGATCTGTAGATGGGAAGTATTACCTCCTTTCTCTGCTATCAATACTCTACCAATACATCCCAGCATCCTGCTAGCCTTGCTATAGGCCATGTTGCACTGACTCAATTACTTAAATGGTATATTGAGTTGTGGATGGTGGGGATAACAACAAGGGGTAGAGAGAGTTCAGATATGAGTTATTTAGACTTAAAATAAGCCACAAAAGTGCACCACTGAGCATACCATAGCCCATGGTTTCTGAGGCCTATCAGACCCAGACCCCTGCCCTAGTAGCAAGCCAGCACTGCAGTAAGTTAGTAGTGTACAATACCCAGCCAAAACCAGCTGCAGACTCTGTATTGAGGTTCAGTGCATTAGCATTTGCTCTCTCTATATATATCTATCTATATATCTACATATGTAATAGATAACCTACTCTAAGGTGTGCAGTCGTGATCTGATATATGCATGCCTTGGTGTGCGTTGTTAAGCATGAGTCCACAGGCCAAGTGCATCAACCACCCAAGGTGTGTGTATATCAGAGCGCGACCGCACATCCTAGAGTGGGTTATCTATCTTATAAAATGGCAAAATTGTTTTGGAGGAGGGTAAAAGTGAAGGTGTGCAGTCACGCTCTGATAGATGCATGGTCATGTGATGTGTTTTATACAATCAGAATGCTGGATTTGTTATTTACTTTGTGTGTGTGTGTGTGTGTGTGTGTATTTATAAAATGGGAAGCAAAGTAAATAAATACACACACACACACACACACACACACGCACACACAATCTGAGCTACCCAGATAGTAATAATTGTCCTTAGAGCAGGAGGTGGAGGGGAGCTCACAGATGAGTTATTCTGGTTTAAAATAATCTACAAAATTAGCCACAGAGTATCTAGTACCCCAAAGCTTCTGGGGCCAAGCAGCCCCATACCCCTTTCCTACACACCAGTAGATACAGCTGCAGATATTAAAACTCATAACATAATATATCTGAGACAATGTCTTAGGTATATTACATTAACAGCATCTTGCTGCCCTCCGGTACTGAATACATATGTATTCACCCTGCAGCCAGCCAGATAATAATTTTGTTTAGAGCAAGGAGTGTAGGAGATCTCAGCTATGACTTCTTTAGCTTCAAAACAAACCACACAGTGCACCACAGAGCAATTCTAGGATTCCATGGCTTCCCGGGTACTAGCGGCCCTAAGACCCACTGCTTTTTTTTAAAAAGTTGCAGACTGCATAAAAAGAACCCCCCTTGTGAAAATCCTGGCAACGGCCCTATGCACAGGAACAGAAAGATGGACAGGTGGAACAAGTGCATACCAGGCCTTAGAGCATCCTGGATCTACAACTGGTAGTACTCCAGGTGGTTCTTCCCAGAGGGATTTGGGGACAGATGATATGGGAATGGGCCCATGCTAGGGGGTACATCTAGCATTACAGCTCTCCCTCAGGAATGGTCAAATCAGGGGGTGATGGATGTGATACTGGGATCAGAAGCAGCGGAAGATGACCCAGAAATCTCTAGGATGTTGCCCCGCTCCTTACCAGAGCTCAGGACCAGTAACCCCCCCTGCAGGATACAGTGTGACCAGTATCCAGTGATGTGGGCAACTCAAATTTAGTGACTCAGTTTGAACGCTTGTAAGAAGAGTGAGCAGGGAAGCAGAGCAACTGTTGGAATAGCAAGGATAGAAGGATTAAAACTGAATGCAGGCTAGACCGACCGTAGGCGGGACCACACAGGAACCATAAAATAGCAGGTAGTTCAGAGAGGCAGTGTCAAGCTGATCATGTGGTGTTGTGGAGGCAGGTTATGCCTCCAGTGTGGAAGGACCTGGGTTTTAACCTGGGTTGGAGCTCTGGTGGGTTTTTTTGGTTTTAGCCATTGGGAGTTGTATTTTTTTTTAAGTTGTGTTCCTGCTCCTCGCCATCCTGCTCATCCCCGCCTTCCTGGTGGTCCCCCATTTGTGTTCCCCCCTGAATAGCTCCTGAGTTTCCTCATTACCTCAGTGTCAGACCCCACCTCGGAGTTGATTATATTAAGAAAGGGGGTGTGTGGGGTGCAGTCCCCTGCATGGGGGTGGAGGGGGTACAGCCATCGCTGTAGTGCATGATCATTTTCAGCACTGTGCACTACCCCATGTGTATGGCGCTTTTATTTTTTCACCATTATCACATGGAACCAGTGAGATCTAGTCCCAGACCCTCCCTGAGGGTGGCTAACCTTTTTAGTAACAGAAATAAATGTGCACAGTGACACAACGCTGTGTGTCTTAAATACAGGGGGAGGTCAAGATGAAGCCTGAGACAGCATTTACAATGCCAGGACTTTACTAAAGAATCTTTTTTTTTTTTGCCTCAGAAATGTATGCCCTTATTCATTCTATAGGGGGTACATTTTACAATGTATCATTTAAGACACCAGCCCTGTTATACAGGTTTTGGTGCAACTATTAGTCATTAAAGGATACACCAGTATGGTGCCCCTTATAGCCGTTCCTCTCACCAAGCCTGCAATGAAAGTGGCCACCATTCTGTTGAAAAATGAAGGGGTAAGTATCTTCCAACATCCTCTTTTGGTTAAAAAAGGTGTGATGTACTTGAGTAACCAGTACCAACCATTGATTCAGAGAATATTCGGACAGGGGTTTGGAAGGTTAAATTAGATTAATCAGATCAGACAATATGCTCATATATTTTCCCAGTAGGTTTCAAGTGGGCAAGGATCATGCTTTTTCTTTCTACCCATGCCAGCCTAAGACATATTACAAGTGTGGCCATCAGTCACATCGTAGTAATGGATGTAACAAAGTTCACTGTGGTGTATGCCTGGAGTATGGTCATATAAGCATTTACTGTACAAATTCATACAAATAAAATCTCTATAAAGGTAAGGGCCACTCCTACTAGCAGTGCCCGTGGGCAGCACATAACAGAGAGGATGAAGCATGTCAAGATTCTTTTCTTCATCATGTTAACAGATTGTGACCCAGGGATAAGGCAACCCCCCCAGCCACTACTTCAGTAAACCACATTGCTTCAGCTCCTCCCAAGGATTCCATTTTACCTCATGATGACCCACCTCTTGTCTCCAAACCCAGAGCAGGAGTTGTATACAGCTATAACTCCCACACACATACACACACACATTTCAGAGGCTGACTCTTGAGAAGGTATGTCCACAGATATTGACTATGACATCTGCACCCCCAGCCCCGGGTTGAACTACCCATGGAAGAATCTTTAAATGATTTCATGGAAGTGATGCCTCCTCTACTGCTGTCACCTGAAATGGGGTATAAGAAACCTGCTTCATGTTGAACTTGCAAGGCAGCACAACATAAGACTAAGCTTCCCCAATGAGATGGTTTCCTGGAAGAAGTACAAAGCAGATTAAACCCTTACATACAGAAAGTTAATGGGTTGATACTGGAAGCAAGGGGGATGGTTCAGAGGCTTCTTCTATGACTTCCTCCCAGAAAAATTGACCCTCTGATATGGATGTTTCTTTCCCTGAATCCTTGGGATCCATGAAAAAAACAAGTCCAGCTGTCATTTCAAAACTAATAAAACTTGATGGGCTTAAGTGGTGTGTCAATTTTTATGCTATCTTCATTCTTACCAGGGTCACCACCACTGGGACCACTGAAAGTGAGAACCTGCAATGTGAATAGTATAAATTATGAGAAACACAGGATTACTACTTTTGCATGGCTTCAGGATGTAAATGCAGACATAATATGAATACAAGATAAATGGCTAAGATCCCTACATAGCATCCCCATAACAGAGCACTCCAGGCATTGGGAGCCATCCTTTTGGTCCATAGGGCAAGATTTTTGTTCAGAAGTGGGGATATTATTCAAAGGCTCTGATGTTTCTGTATCCTGTTTCAATGATGTACTTCTAGAGAGAGTGTTGATATTGGATATCTTTTGGCATACACTAAAATTTCATATTTTTTTATGCATATGCACCCCAAATGAAGGCTGCAAGGGTAATATGTACCAAATTGGTACAGTCTTATCGCCACACAAGTAGGAGGATTTTATTATGTAGAGATCTAAACTGTAGCATGTCATCCTTAAATAGAACTGGGAGGATGGAAAAGCAGTTTTGAGATGTCACCTTTTTGAAAAACATGTTAACCACAGCAAATTTGGCTGATTCTTACTGGGTGGTCATACCTATCATACAGATACACATTCCACCAGGATAGATTACATATTTTCAGCACAAAATTTTCCGGTACAATACACCACTACCATCCCAATTGCCTTCTCAGACCATCATTTACTCCAGTGGGTTTTTTCCCTGACTGATGATCCTGGTCAGAGGTGGTGAGTGGAAGTTGAATGCCACCTGCTTGTGGATGACCCTGAGTTCTGGACAGCTTGACAAGAGTTATATTGGGCAAGAATCATGACACAGGTTTTCCATGATAAACTCCCTATGTAGTGGGAAGATACAAAACAGGACTTTGAACAGTTCTTTCTCAAAAAAGGAAATAATGGCAAAATCACAATACCTGTCCTACCCTGAATTTCAAAGACAACTGTCTCTCCTAATTACCAAAAATATTCGGTGGGTATGTGGGCTTATCTGACCAGATAGCAAATGTAATCATAGTACCAAAGGTACTAAAGGCACCAAAGAAGGTCAGTATGATATAATTATGTGGCTATAATAAAGGCTGACAGGTCTCCCCTGGCAAAGAAAAAATAAATGACTTGAGGGATGGGTCTGAGACACAGCATCTATCAAGTGTAGTGAGAAAGAAAAAATGTTCTATTCTGGGGATCAAACCCAGGTCCTCTGCCCTGTACTGCTTGGTACCCTGCAGATCTACCGTTGTACTAACCTTCCAAAGCAGGACATGTTAGTTGTGACAACAGACACTTGATGTCATGTTTCCCAAGTTGCATTTAAACCTCAAAGTCTGACCTGAAACATTTCAAGTTATCTGCGATACAGAATGTCAAACCTTACTGAAAGTCTATCACTAACATTAGCAATGACATCTATTTCTCACACAATTTATAAATTGTGGTGAGAAGAAATAACATTCAACTCTGGGGATCAACCCTAGGCCACTACCCTTTATTGTTTGATTGCCTGTAGGTTTATCACTGTACTAAACTTCCTAGTTAGGAGAGGCATGCTGTGGCCAAGGATATCCAGCTGTGAGTGCAGCCCCACCACCCACACACACAAACATGCACACATAGATGCAGTGGATGTTACAAATTAATGGTCTGTCTATTTGAAGTAGTGTTTCCCAAGCTGCATTTGAACCTCAAAATCTGAGTTGGAACTATTCAAGTTATCAGCACTATAGAACTTCAAACATTCATGAAAGTATACCGCTATCATCAGCAATGACAGCTAATATTTTCTGTCATACTACATAAATTGTAATGAGAAAGAAAGAAAAGCAGTCAACTCTGGGGATCAAATCCAGGCATCTATGCTCTACTGCTTAACAGCCTGTAACTCTACTGCTGTACTGAACTTCCTAAAAAAGATATATGTGCTGTGACAAAGGACATCCAGCAGTGAGTAAAGGCCCATTCTCAAACAGCTGCAGTGCACTTTTGCAATTAGCAGTATGTCTATTTGAAGCAATGTTTCCTAACTGGCATATAAACCTCAAAGTCTGAGCTGGAACCTCTCATGTTATCAGCACTACAGAACTTCAAACCTTCCTAAAAGTATATCACTATTATCAGCCATGACATCTAATAATTTCTCTCTTAATACATAAATTGTAATGAGAAAAAAAAGGTATTCCACACTGGGGATTGAACCCATGATTGTATAAGTCTGAAACTCTACATTAAGTCTTACAAGTTATATCACTGACATCATCATTATACATGCTGCTGCATCATTCACACTGAATGTACCTTTCAACTTGACTAAAGCAAAAAAGATCATACATGACCACAATAGGCCCTTACAGCCATGCAGTTGGCACTTAAAAACTAGAATGAAAAGCCTCCAATATAATCAAGCAAATCACTACAGGTTAAATTAAAATTTGGAATTCAAGAAAAAAAAATCTGCCCATGAGTTGTTTACAGAATGTCAAGATAGGGTGAGGAACACATCTTTGCAGTTACTGTTACAGGAATGCCTACAAAATACCTTTGGGACCCCTGTTTTCCCTACAAGGTCATTGAATCAATTTTTTGTGACAACCCCAGTTTTCAGCTTTCTCCAGCTGAGGAGAAGATATTATTGGCATCAATTTTGGCTGCAGAAGTCTTGACCACTACCAGAGATTTAAGAAATGGCACTGGTTCTGGTCCAGATGGACTCACAGTGGAATTTTTTAAAAAGGGAAAGGAACATATGGTTCCTGAGCTAATATGAATATAGAATGAGATCTTGACCTCAACCGATATACCTAATTCCATGGGTAGATCTCTGCTGATCGTTTTATTTAAGAAAGGTGACCCAGAGCTATTACAGAATTGGAGGCTTATGAGTCTCCTAAATGTAGATGTGAACATTTTGTTAAAAATTCTGGGTAGCCACATATCCCAGATTGTGGGTCGATTAATTTCCTCAAAACAAGCCTGCACTTTGTTGGGTAGAAATAGTTTAGATAACCTAATTGCTAACAGAGAAGTGTTTGAAAGAAATAATATGGACCTTCTGAAAGGGGTTATATTCTCCGTGGGTCAGGAATGAGCCTTTGGTCAAGTGTCTCGTGAATTTCTGTTTAAAACTTTAGGTTCTATTTTTTAAGATTCCAGGACCTTTTTTATGCAGCAGCACAGACATGGCCCTTAACAAATGGACTTAGAGGACAGTTAGTAAATACTAAAAGAGAGGTGTGCCAGGGCCCCCCTTAAGTCCAGTTTTATAGATTTTTTGCTTTGATAATCTCCTTCAGAGAATATAAGACTCCAAGGAAATACATGAATTAGATTTAAGTATAACCCCCCTCTTTTTTTTCTTAAATATTGGCTTACGCAGATCACATTGTTCTTTTTGTACCAGTTTAGTCCCCAGAATGAAAGCCATCTCTACTTCTCAACAATTTTCTGAAACATCAGGAACATGTATTAACTATAATAAAAGTTCCTTTGCTGCTTTGGGTCTATGTAATATAACCCCTTTGAATATTGCTGGTGTCCCCAATGTGATGATATTGTTACTATATTGTCACTATATTAGGAATAGAATTCAGAGAGGGAGACATAGGACAAAGAAATTGGGAAACATCCTTGGTGAGGTGTGAAATGAAGGTTAAAAAATGGAATTACATGGACCTATCAAAAAAGAAAAGGGCAATGTCATTCAAAACCTTATTTATACTGCTATTATAATAACTGGTTAATGATGATTATCAACTGTAGGCAGAAAGCTGTCAAACTCCATTATACATGGGTGATTATACACATATGTGTATAACAGAGTTTGATTATACACATATCTGTATAATCACCCGTGTACAATGGAGTTATTATAAAAAATAAAACATGGGGAAGTGTGTGTCAACTCAGATTTTATGCACACCCGCAGTATGCGATGTCTTGATAAACCCCCTCAAGCTTTGCTCTTTGGGGCATCGCACACCTTGGGTGTGCATAAAATCCTCATTATACACACTTCCCCATGCATTATTCTATTTTTAGGTTCAATATTTCACCCCCCAGTCATTTTAGAAAATAGGATTTAGGGTGCATTCTTTCAAATGTTCTGGGGAAGTAGGCTAAATCTTGTGAAAAGGAATTGCAGTTATCTCTCTGAAAGGTCTGGAGGATTGAATATGATAAATCCCCTTAGTATTCTTCTGGATCACATGTATGTTTTAAAATATTAAAACCATACTAAATCCCAATACAACATTTTGGGCCCCATGGATAGAGTACTGGATGCAGAAATTTCATAATTGTTGGATACAGCGATATAGGGAGATTTCTAAGATATATTGTCTGAGAGAGATTCCATTATACATAATTATACAATGACAAGAAAGAATGTTGGGCTGTGAATGGTCAGTCTGGGACTGGACCCGTGATGTTATCCCAGCATAACAGTACAGATCTAGTCCCAGCACATTCAAGACTGAATGGCATGATAAGAAAAATCACTCCACACACCATGTAAAACTTACCCACACTGGCCCATCTCAACAGCACACAAACCACCAAAATTTAACTCAGAACATTTCCCCAAATCGTTGTTATCACTTTTCTTATTGTGATGTGAAAACCGTCTTTGCGATCCACTTCACAGGAGCCCCCTACTATACTGGCAAGCCCCACTTGGAAACTATCCACACTCGGATGATTCATGTTTTTTTAATGTAAAAAATGTAAGTTCAAACTAAAAACCCTCAGCTCACTTTTACCAGCTACTACTTCCTCCCACTGTCTAGACACACCCTTCTCAAAAAAAAAATGTCTGTATGTTCAGCTTCATAGTTGTCCATCTCACTTTCCTCACACTCCAACCTGGCAGAAATGCACTGAGCAGTATAACACTGTGCTTCAGTGCGATTTACCAGATCATCGTTTTTCCAGATTCACTCAGACTGTGCTTCAGTGTGACCTGATCTTTGTTCTCCAGATTCTCTCAGTTTTCCATGTAAAACCTCTACCAGGAGAACCCACAGAGGCGCACTTGACAGATATGGGGGAGATCTCCATCAACCACTATTGTGAGAGTGGTGGCTGGACAAACAAAGTCACATTTCCTGGTGGCATCAACATTAAGAGTGAAGGATGGGAAAGAATCAAACAAAATCCAGAAAGAAAGTTATAAAGTTAAGGAAATAAAATGGTCAAAAGAAATGCAGCAGGGAAAAATACAAAATATGATATCTACTTGCTGTGGTTCTATATTGGGCAGACTACTCGATTTCTTAAAGAACGGGTTCAAGAGCACTACAGAGCTGTACATAGAAATGATGAAACCCATCCAGTGACTAGACATCTTATGCGGTTGGAGGATTTAAAAAAATCATAAAATTAGATACATTGGTATTGACCATGCCCCTTGTAGATTACGAGGGGGTGACTGAAATAAGGAGTTGGATAAAAAGGAGTCAGCTTGTATCTTCAGACTTAGAACTCTTACACCAAATGGCTTTAATGATTACATCGATTGGAAAACTGTCATGTATTAAATGTGGGCTTTTCTGTGTTTGTGTGACCTCTAAGGTTAATGAAATGGTTAGAATTGTTAATTTATCTTCAGAGATCCTTCTGGTGTGATGCATCTCATTCGCACTAAGGTCCCATATTATGGTGCCATGGTTCCCCCAGAGTGATTATTTTAAACAGTGTCTGTATTAAATATGCTGTTTGTCTTATTATTATTATTATAATGGCTTAGTGAGACTTTTTCCATCTGTTCCTGCAGTGGGACATGCTCTTGATGTGGTTATTAATCCTTTAATTAGGCCAGTTTTTTACTGCCTAGTAGCATGCCTCACTAATGAGAGCAGACACTGATGGAGTGACTCTCACATGAGCATCTCACACACATGTTGTGATAATTCACTTTGATGTTCATTGTTTACACCTGGGTATAAGTGCATTTAATAGACACTAAGAGTTATTTGTGGTCAGGCCTCCTGATGAAGGGGTATCAGGCCCCGAAGCACTGAGGTTTGGTTTAGCACCAGAGTGAGAGCTGTATTGATGCACTTTGTGTATATACCAACACTGTAAAGCCACTGTACTTCGTAAGTACTAGTTGAGAAATCAGTAAAATAATTATTTTTACTGAATTTACCATCTGAAGTGTGACTTCTTCAGTATTTTATGTATTTAATTTTTCTCTGTACCCTCTCTTAGTTCATAAGTGCGGCCTTCTGCTCTTGAATGAACTTGTCGATTTTGGCTAGCAGCTCGAGACAGCTGACTACTGCGAGAATGGACATTTGCACAGTGGAAAGTGGCCCCACACTGGGTTATTTCATGAACGCTGTTAAGACTGAAATTGAGAGCCAGTTGAGCTGTTAAAAAAATCTTTTTTATATCGGAGGAAGAGATGGTGTTCTCTTTGCTAAGCACTCATCTGGCTACTACTAGACTGACCATAGACCTGGGAGAAAATGTGGATGCATCTCTTCAGAATGATTCCGAAGAAGGTAAAATTAAAAACACTGGGCGGGATTCATGAAGCATTCGAATCCTAAGTCCCACTCTGCAACTGCTGTTGCGGACTGGAATTGCCCACAGCTGCGGTGGTTGTGATTCACAGCCACTGCAGTTGCGGAGGTTGCTATGGCAGCTCCCTCCGGCTGTAGCACATTCCCACAGCTGTGGCCATTTCCCTGGAGACACCCCCCACAAGTGGCTGTCACCCGTCAAGCTGATCATAATCCAGCTCTGCAACACATGAATACCCGCCACGCCGGGTAACCTGTGGCTCTGCAAGTGGAAACCCACTTGTGCAGCGCACCTGTGCAGCTGCGTTTCCGTGAATCCAGCCCATTCTTCAAGTTAGAGAAAGCAGTCCTAAAAGAAGTAGCTCTCCACTATATCATTCCATGATTTCAAAAGTATGTAGAAAAAGAACAGGGCTAGATTCACAAAGCTTTCTGGAGGTGCAAAACCTTCCCTAAGTCCCCAAAACTGCCGTAGCTATGGAAACAAAGGGGACTTTACACTGAGTGCTATTCACAAAACCCACCGCAGCTATGGAAATAAACACTACGGAAGGTGGAAAAAAGTGCAGCTGTGGAAGTCCCTAGGAAAAAAAAGTGTGAAATAAGTAAGGCACATCCCCTGAAAGGCTATTCACAACCAGTTTTTTTCCGCAGTTGCAGAAAAAAATTTACACACAGTGGAATGAGGTGTAACTATCCCTCAGCAAACTACAGTAGTGCCCCAACAAGTGGAATCAATTAAGGTGGAGGTGATCCACAGGTAATAGCATCCCAGTGAGTATAGTAGTGGCTGATGTTACAGCAACAACAGCACACATTGCCATAATATCGCAACTAGCAACAACCACCAGTCCCAGTGCAGCCTATGATGGAGCACCATAGGCAGTAGATCCTGACCAGGAACACCCCAGGGAGGGAGGACCAGCAGTGGCAGTCAGCCACGGTGGTGCCATGGTATTGCTGGTACCTGTGGTGCTGCAGTGGTCCCAGTTGAGGGACTGGCTGCTGGTGTCTTTGTGGGTGCTTTCAGTTTCATGCTATGGCAGCAATGTTAAAGTCTGCTGCTCCAGCTAATTCGGTTCATTGTTGCTGTGCCTCCTAGGCTATTTCTACAGCTGCAGATCTGCAGTTGTGAATTTTCAACACTTGCTCAATTTTCGCAGCTGCTGAATTTCCGCAGCTGCAGGGATTTTATGGAAATCCGCACCAGCTCAAAATTTCTTTATGAATATCATGCAACTGCATTTCTACAATGCTGCAGTCCTTTTTCCCTCAGCTGTGGGAATTTTGGCTTTCTTTGTGAATCCTGCCCCTAGTCCCTCAAGGATTAAGACTAACTAAATTGCCGGCCTGTGGGCTGGAGAAAATTTTCTATTGTGACAAATGGGAGACCAATCTAAAGAATAGCTCTCTTGAGCTGGTAAAAATATAAATTGAGGAAGACCAGCATAACATGGCAAAGGTATTAAATGAAATAGATTGCATCAAGAATGGGAACCATTTGGTGCCAATGCTTTAATTAAAGAACTGGATAATAAGCTAACTACAAAAGCAAAGAAGTTAGAGATTGAGCTAATCGAGAGAAAGAAATTTAAACTTCTCTGAGATGAACGAGATTATCAAAATAACCGTATATACAAATGTGAAAATCAAATGAGGTCCCTCTCTAGAGGAAGGAGAAGATTGAGGGGCAGATCAGCAAATAAAAATAACAATGATAAAGCTAGCTCTTACACAGCTTCTTCTGCCTCTGCTTCATCTAGAAATAGATGCGTGTCAAGTCCTGAGTCAGCCAGTCAATGTAATAATACACATGATTTAAAAAAGAGAAAAAATGTCACAACGAGGGAGCCATGGGAGGAACGGACAATGAAGAGAGGATTGAAGGCTACTAATAATGATGTGAATGGACTGAATGAGTCTGCAGTTGATAGACCTGCTCTTACTGTCATTAATTTAACTAAAAAAGTGCTCACTGTGGCATAGATTAGCTTATTGTCTTATGTGCTATCTTTTGAACCTTTTCAGCACAATGATGAATTTAATATATACTGTGACCTTTTTAAATTGTTTCGTGAGCTCAATCTGAAAAAGTTATTTCCAGCTAATGGCAACCTATATGTAAGTGATACAGGAATGATGCTGAAATTGAGCGAGTACCTTTACTGATGTCCTTACTGATCTTGAACTTAATGAATTGATTTCAGCTGCAAATTGCATTACTGAGAATAAGAGCAATAGAATTATACTAACTGTGGAAGTAGGGGGAGACATACAAGCAGTCAGACCCACTGTAAAAAAGTCTTCTAATTTTATGCCACCTTCGCCAGGTAGTGATACTTTGAAAGGTTTTCAGTAACTTATTTTGAGGGATGTGGCTGCTAGTATTAGAGGGTCTAAATTAAAACATCACTGGGACAATTTAACTAAAGATCAAAGGGTAGCAATTCAGGAACTGCAATTTATGTCTGACGTCATTATAAAAGCATCAGACAGAGACGGAAACGTGGTGTTGATGGATAGAGAGGATTATGGTAATGAAGCTCTCAGGCAACTTTCTAACCCAAATATTTATGAAAGGCTAGTCAGCAGCCCTCTAAATGAATTAAAGGTACAGTTAGACTCTTTTTGACAACATAGTTTACAACTAAAGTGGATTACAGAGCAGGAATGTGAATTTCTGAACTGTGAGGGCCCTGTGACCCACATATTCTATCACCTCCCAAAGATTTATAAGAATAGAAACCACCCCCCAGGACATCTAATCACAGCTGGCTGTGGCTCCTTAATGGAACCTCTAGCCACATATGTGAATGGATTTCTCCAGCAAGAAATGTGTAGACTACAATCTTTTGTAAAGGACACAAAAGCTGTATTACAAGAACTGAGGGCTTAGTCTGGAAAGATATTTATAGATGGCTCACGATTGATGTTTCTTCACTGTATACATGCCTTGTGCATGATCTTGGGATCCAAGAAGTCACATTTTTGTTAAATAACTCATCCCTTAGCGATCCCATAGAATTTATTATGGCCTCACTTGACCTTATCTTGACAAGCAATTTTTTTTTTCCTTTTTGAAGAGAATTTTTTATTTACAGTGGTGTGGTACCACGATGGGGACTTTGGTCACCCCCTCCTGTGCCAAATTGTTCATGGGTTGGTAGGGGGTGATCTTGAACCCAGTGTGCAACATATTTTTTCACATGATTATAAAATATAAAAGATATGTAGATGATTTGATCTTAATTTGGAAGGGTTCGGAGCAAGAGCTGCAGTTGTTTATTGATTGCCTAAATAGCAACTCAGTGGGATTATCTGTCACACATAAGTCAGATTTAAGTGAAATTGAGAATTTGGATATTGTTCTTGCTGGAGTCCCAGGACATTATGTGGAAACTAGAAATTATAGGAAACCATCAGCAGGGAATAGTGTACTGCATGCTCGCAGCTCACATCCCAAGCACATGGTTGCAAATCTCCCCATGGCCAATTAATGCACCTAAACAGGAACACTTCCACTAATTACGAATTTTTTAAGTCTAAGGATGAGTTGTTTGTGAGACTGAGGGAGAGAGGATATGAGGAACATATTTTGAAGGAAGCCTTAGAAAGAGTTGGTCAGGTGGAAAGAAAAGACCTCCTTCAGTGCAAAGACCCTATAGCAATCCCAGAGCAAATAGCATTTGTGTCTACTTATGAACCACTATCTATGGATTAAAGGTCCATTCATTTAAAACACTGGCATGTTCTGGGTTTGGATAGAGATCTGAAGGAGGTACATGAAAATAGACCATTAATCACTTTTAGAAGAGGCAAACCCCTCCTAAGAGTGAATTCAAAAAAACAGTGGACAAGGGAATATGGCTGGGTATAAGCCATCTATTTTCTTTCACCGCAAACATTCTATTACTTGCACAAATGCAATCCAGGCAAAATGTTTTTCGAACCATGGACCACTTGGAGTTAGGCAGATACAGATAAAATCAATTAATTACCTGCAATACAAAATATGTTATCTACGCTCTGTGGTTCTCTTGCAGCAAGGTCTACATGGCCAGACTACTCGGTTTCTTAAAGAGTGGATTCAAGGGCACTACAGAGCTTTATAGAAATGATGAAACCCATCCAGTGGCTAGACATGTTATGGGGTAGGAGGATGTTAAAAATCATAAAATAAGATACATGGGTATTAACCATGCCTCTTATAGATTATGAGGGGATGATCAAAATAAGGAGTTGGATAAAAAGGAGTCAGCTTGGATCTTCAGACTTAGAACTCTTAGGTCAAATCGCTTTAATGATTACATCAATTGGAAACCTTACATCCTTTAAATATGGGCTTTTCTGTGCTTGTGTGACCTCTAAGGTTAATGAAATGGTTAGAATTGTTAATTTATCTTCAGGGATCCTTCTGGTGTGATGCATGTCATTCGCACTAAGGCCCCCCACTATGGCACCATCGTTTCCCTAGAGTGATTATTTTAAATGGTGTATGTATTGAATCTACTGTTTGTATTATTATTATAATGGCTTAGTGAGACTCTTTCCATTGGTTCCTGCAGTGGGACATGCTCTTCATGTAGGTATTAACCCTTTGATTAGGCCATTTTTTACTGGCTAGTAGCATACCCCACTGATGAGAGCAGACACTAATGGAGTAACTCCCACATGAGCATCTAATACTCATTATGTGATTATTCACTTTGATGTGTATTGTTTACACCTGGGTCTAAGCGCATTTAATACACACTAGAAGTCATTTGTGGCCAGGCCTCCTGATGAAGGGGTATCAGGCCCTGAAGCACTGAAGTTTTGTTTAGCACCAGTGCAGGAGCTGTATTGATGCTCTTTGTGCTTATATCTACACTGTAATGCCACTGTACTTCATAAGTACTACCTGAGAAATCACTAAAATAATTCTTTCTACTGAATTTACCATCTGAAGTGTGAGTTCTTCAATATTTTAAATAATACAGAAAAAAACTGGTTTGCAGACTCGGGAGTGCAGAACCACAATTACAACACAGCAACCCCATATACTGGCCAAAAAAGGAAATCAGAGCTATTTTTTTTTAAAGTATACCTACCCTTTTAAAAAAACACCAACAAGTATACTTCTAAGTATACCTTTTCATCTTTTTAAATTTTTTTTACACACAAGCCATTGTATAATAGGAATAATGCACTCCAGGGTGTGTGTCATGCTGGAATAATGTCACTTCTCGGGTGTTGGACGCACTCGGCCTGTGGCATCGTGCCCAACCACCCAAGGCATGACGTTATCCCAGCACGGCACACACCCTGTCGTGCATTATTCCTTTAATCAAACTTGCCAAAAAAATTAGGTCCTTGAAACTTTCAGTCACTTTGATTGAACAAAGCAGTAAACATCAATGTGACCAAGACATAAGGTCCCTTGAATATTTTATCCACTTGAAATTATCACCATGTCCAATATTCATTTTCATTTCATAATTTATTTTGATTGACCATCAGCCACTACAAATCCAACCAAATATTATAAACAGTAAAAGTAAGAAAAAACATCATAAAAATATAAATAACAAACAATAGTAAAATAGCACAGCATTGCAAGACTAAAAATAGTAAATTAGTAAGTAGCAGCAATTTTGGTTTTATGCCCGAGAGCAGCTATCATGAAATACCACATCCAACATGTAGGAAAGAGATGGCTGTATGTTGCACACAGGATTCTTGAATTCCAGCATGCACGTGGGATGTCTCATAACTGCATTGCCTTTGAGGTTTTGGGGTTTGAGGGCCCACAAACACAAGAGTATAGTGGGATGATATTGACCTAGGGATACTTGAGGGGGGCCACTGCAGACACAGGCAGTTTTGTTTTTCCTGTCCTCATACTATAGCCTTTTGAGACCACTTTGTATGAAAATGAGGGGAGCTACAATTTTATAGACTAACCTAAATAGACTAACCTACAATAATTAATTTTTTTGCATGCACCTCCAGCACTAGTCTGGTTACCCTCTGAGGTATCCCTCAGAAAGTCTTGGTATTTACTGTCATAGACTTTATCCATTCCATTTTCAGATCAGAATGCTTAGCTTTTCAGGAATTTCAGGGTACTTATTTATTTATTTATTTATGTATTTATTTATTTATTTATTTAAGTCTCAGATTAATACCTTTGGGCTAGAAGCTAATTTACAAAGGTTCCATGTCAGTATACAGACAAAATACAAGTACATTGACAATGCATGCCGACACATGAGTATTAAACAATAATGAGTACAAAAATAATACAGAAAAATTAAGTTCTTAACATGACAACTTATAGACATCAAACTTTAATGGCAGATAAGAACTGCTTATCCCCCCACAGTCTGCCCAATTACTACCTGTTGGGTAAGTTACTGATCCTAGCTGTCCAACAGCCTACTTCTTTTTGGCCCAGAAAAAGAGGTATGACAAGTGTCACTGAGAATGTTTTGAGACAATGGGGCAGAGGTAGTTGGGGGGGGGAGCTGGGGTGGAATGATGAGAAACTCTCTATGCGGGAAAGGGCAGATCAAGTGGAGGAGGGGCGATGAATAAGATAAGGGAAGGGAGAGGTAGAAGGTATAATTGAGAAGTAATGAGGAGAGGTTGAGCAGTAAAGAGGGGCCCCAGGGGTTGTTCTGAGAGAAGAGAGTAGTTTTGTGTAAGGGTCAAGAGGTCAATTACAAGAAGAGGAGCCAACTGGAGGGGCTGAATAGGTATGATGTTTGCGGCGGAGGTCGTCCACGAGGGAAAGGAGATGGAGAAGTGTTTGGGTCAGAGACAATGTGAGGGAAGGTGGAGGGGGAAGCATGGGGGACAGATGGGGAGGAAGAGAAGAGAAGAGCTACGAGGGAGTGTATTCAAGAGAAGGTGCTGGAATCAGGGTTAAGGTTAGTGAGGGGGGAAGAAGGAGGTTGGGGAGGAGGAGGAAAGGTGGTACTGTAAATCATCTCTAGCAGAATATGCAGTAGATACTGTAAGCAGAAGTGTAGAGATGTTGGAACCATGTAATATTCATGTTGACTTTCTGTTCACTTTCATGATATGCTTGTAGTCTTTTCTTTTTTTTTTTTCCTTCAATTATTTTTCTCACCTCTTCTCCACTGGACTCTCTCTGGTGTGGGCACGTGGTCTGAGACTGTCTTCCATCTGCCTGAAGCTCCATCCATCCTTTTCCAGTGTGAAGGACCCCACATCGGGTTGCTAGCCCATCCCCCCCAGCTCTGGGTTCCCCAAGGAGGGACCTCCTTACTCCTCAGGTGCTCTGTCTTCAGTGTTGTGGGCTGAAACCCCCTTTTGGAAGGGACCAGTTCTGGATATCGGGGACCCAGCAGTGACGTAGGGTCCCGACCTCTGGCCCCACCATTGCCTAACAATGGCGAGAGTTTTTTTTTCTTTTGGTTTATGCCCTTCCCCCTCCCCCGGCAAAGCCTGAGTGTGCAATGATGCCAGGGACGTTTGTCACAGCTCTGCAGCACACTATTGAGCCCTGAGCATTGCAGTGCCTCTGGTCACCAGCGGGGGCTGCTGCAATGCTGGGCTTAACCCTGGACCCCCACCCCGAGAGAGGAGAGCAGTCCTATGGATGCTCAATCCTCCATCTCCCCTGCCAACCCCTGGTGGCCCGGCTTGTTCCCAAAGCTGGGTCGCCAGTGTGGAGTGAGGTGTGGCGTCCAGCGCCTCAACCCTCAGCACCACCGGGCTGGCATTTCCTTTTCTTTCTCAAAGTATATGATAGTCATATAAGCCAAAAGACTATATGGTCATTTTGGCAAGTTACCACTTTGTCTGCCTTGATTTCCCTTTAATTTGGACCAAACTGGTTATACATTTTTCTTATCTTTCTTATTATTTGGTTGCCATTTATCAACACCTGCTTATTGTTTTCTATTAATTGATACTGTATTCTGTTTGTGTGTGTGTGTGTGTGTGTATTGTCATGTATCTTTCTTTTTAAATAAAAAGTACCCCTAGTCTTCATTGACAAGTGCCATGGAATCTTTAACTTTTGATGGGGTAAGGGGTGGTGGTTGGGGGAGAAAACTTGAACAATTGAAAGCACGTTGGATTTCTGTATTAAATTCATTGGCCCCATGGGGCTTGCATAATGAAACTGATTATACTGTATTTTTGTAAAAAGGGTCTTCTATGTATAATGTGATTGGAGATATATGTATATGTGTGTGTGTGTATATATATATTGTGTGTATATATATATATATATATATATATATATATATATATGCATTAGAGTCAAAAACTCATTTAATGCATCAGTTAGGTTATTCCACAGTGACAAAGTGAGAATTGATTGTTGAAAGTCCCCTTGATCTTTCAGCTCACTCCTCACTAGCATCGGGCACACACTGGGTAGTTGGGCCAACTCTCACCCCATCAGATGTGAAGAAGCAGAGGTATAGGATACGGGTGAGAGTTGGGACCGAC
The DNA here is from genome assembly GCA_016271365.2 of Neoceratodus forsteri. NCBI lineage: Eukaryota > Metazoa > Chordata > Ceratodontiformes > Ceratodontidae > Neoceratodus > Neoceratodus forsteri. The sequence goes on from CM057454.1 coordinate 26,857,857, forward strand.
GACACCAGTGCGCACCCTGATGCTGGTTGGAGGGGTGGGCTGGGGGTCCAAGGCGGCTTTCAACCCTAACACTGAATTTCCTCACTTTTGTCACTGTGGAACAGCCCTAACTGATGCATTAAACAGAGTTTTTTCCCTCTAATTTTCCTTCTTTTTGAGAATGATAACAAGAAATAGTGAATGTAATGTGGCGGCGGGAGCGCGGGGCCCTTCGGGCCCTGCACTGCCGCCACATGATGTCTTTTCACATAGTAACACAGTACCCGCAAACACAAATGGTAATGTGCATGGTGACGCAAAGCAAAACAGAAAGAGAAACAGTACTGTAGACACAAATGGTAAAAATAATGCAAACACAAGCGCAAATGAAAACGCAAAGAGTAACGCACATGGTGGCGTAGATGGGAACGGTAAGTGAAACGGGTACGGAACTGCAAGCAGAAGTGGTAATGGTAACAGTAATATAAGTGCACAGGATGGTTTTCCCCAAAAGCTGCATAGAGAAAGACAGTGAGTACAAAGAATGTATGCATAATAATGGGTCTCGGAGCAGAAAATGAGGAGTTGGAATACTAAATTGCTTATATCTCAGGAACAGTATGACGTTGAAAAAAAATGTAAGTCATATGATTTACAACTTTCCTGGCTAGTTTTGTGGCTAAGCATTTTCTGACAAAAACTCCATATCTCCCACCGTTTCTGAGATACGGGCCCTGAAAGGCGCGGCGAATGCCGTAATGTTATCCTATGGGAAAAAAAGAGAAGTTTGGAGTACCATAACTTTGCCGCCCTGTAATATTTTTTCACCAAACCACCAAAAGGCACATCTGTGGGATGTTGGCTTTCTTTCTTCCAAATTTTAGTGTATAAGACCAAACCGTTATTTTGCAGCAGGGTGGCAAAGAATTCCTGTCATGCAGCGGACGCCACAATGTTAGTCTATGGGAAAAAGTGTCAACCTTGGAGTACCGTAACTTTGCATCCATGCAATATTTTGCCACCGAACCACCAAACAGAACATCTGTGAGATGTTGCCTGCCTTCTCTCCAAATTTCAGCCCAAAAGACCAAACCATTCATTTGCAGCAAGGTGGCAAAGAACTACTGTCTTTTTGACCATAGTCTGAAAAAGTAGTGTCGTATTTGGTAACAGCTTTCGCAAGCATTTGCATAACTTTCGTGAGTGCGCATACACTTTGCATCACTACCTTTTCTAGAAATTGAAAAAACGTATTTGTAGGGTGTTTAACCTAAAAATAAAGACATGCCTAGCATCCTCTGGGTCAGACTGGGTAAACACAAATAGAATTGTGTTGCTAGAGGGTCCCAAATTTAAATGCCAAGAATTTTTCTGATCACTAACTGAAAACAAAATAGTGGATTTGCTACACTACTAGGGCCATTTGTGACACTAAAAAGTGCACTTGTGACACTGTCAAACTTTTTGTTAACTTTTCCCATTGGCTTATAATGGGAAATTGTTTTTTGAAAAACTTTTGAACCGTTTAATATTTTTTCATGAAAAGTTCAAAAGGCACATTGGGGACCCTGGCCGCACGTTCCCTTAAGTTTTCAGACCAGTCACGCAAACCATGCAACCTATAAGGACGAGCAAAGAATTCCAAAAAAGTGTAAACGTGTGCGCAGATCACGCTTAATAACTCCTCAGCCATATATCCGAACAGTACGAAAGTTGGCAGATCTCAAGATGTATGGTTCTTGATCATGTATTCCAAATGTCAGGCAAATCCTTTGAATGGTTGCAAAGTTATCAAGGTGCAACATTTTAGGTTTAACATGTAAATGGCTCCTCAACTCTAACTATGGTAGCACTACCATGCTACCATTATATATATATATATATATATATGTATATAGAAGACAAAGAACCTCTGTGCACAAGCACTGAGGCAATGGTTACCCCAAAGGACATTTGGCCGGGAAGCCAAGTTTCAAAGAAATACAAAATCACACATGCCCCCGAAATGCAAAGCATCATGGGCTGCATATGCAAATCACCACAGAATATTGTGCTGATACAACTTTAAGCAGAAATGCATGGTACCGAAAGGCCTCTCACACAGTTTGCAAAGGGTACCAACAGAAGACATAGACACGTGTTTTGTTCTACCAGGACTCATCAGTATGTCTCGTCTGTTTGACACCCCAGGAATGAACCAGCTACCCTAAGATGGTCTATCTGGGTTATGTTGTGGTGAACTCAATTTAAAACAAAAAACAATTTAAAAGACAAAGAACCTCTGTGTACAAGCACTGAGGCAATGGTTACCCCAAAGGGCATTTGGCCGGGAAGCCAAATGCCCTTTGCAGCCCATGATGCTTTGCATTGTGGGGGCATGTGTGATTTTGTATTTCTTTGAAACTTGGATTCCCGGCCAAATGTCCTTTGGGGTAACCATTGCCTTAGTAATTGCACACAGAGATTCTTTGTCTTTTAAATTGTTTTTTGTTTTAATTGGGTTCACCACAACATAACAACATAAACAGACGAGGCATACTGATGAGTCCTGGTAGGACGAAACATGTGTCTATGTCTTCTGTTGGCACCCTTTGCAAACTGTGTGAAAGGCCTTTCGGCACCATGCATTTCTGCTTAAAGTTGAACCAGCATAATGTTCTGTGGTGATTTGCATATGCAGCCCATGATGCTTTACATTGTGGGGGCATGTGTGATTTTGTATTTCTTATATGTACTGTATATATATCTATATCTTAGAAATCTGATGGCAGAAAAGGATCCTCTTGGCCCCTCTACTCTGCCCTTTACACCCTCCCTACTATCCCCCCTCCCTGAGACCCCCACACTCCACACCATGGTCAGCCCCTTGTATCTGTCCCATGCCCTCTTGAATCCCTCCACCATTTGGACCCCACCACCTTTTCTGGCAGACTGGTCCAGGGATACACTACCCTCTCAGTGAAGTATCGCCCCTTCACATTCCTCCTAACCTTCCTCCCTCCCTCTACCCATAGACCATGGCCCCTAGTCCTAGCTCCTGCCTTTCCTGTGAATAAGCTGTCCCCCCACTTTATTAATTGCCTTCACATACTTAAACATTTCTAACGTATCTCTGCTCTCCCTTCTGGTCTCCAGTGGGTACAAATTCAATTCCCTCAGCCTCTCCTCATAGGGCTTCCCACTCAACCCATGTACCATCTTAGTGGCCCTTCTCTCTACTCTTTCAATCCCATCTATGTCCTTCCATAGGTGAGGTCTCCAGAACTGAACCCCATATTCTAGGTGAGGCCTCAACATGGACTTGTAAAGAGGCATCAGCACCTCTTTCTTTCTTTCTTTCTACTTGTTATACCTTTCCCTATACATGCCAGCAGTCTATTCACTTTGCCCACCGCCTTGCTGCATTGGGTCCCCACCTTAAGGTTGCCTATAATGATCCACAGATCCCTCTCCAGTTCAGTTGCCTTCATTATATCACCCCAGTGTGTAAGTTGCTTGTGGGTTATTCCACCCCATGTGCATTCATGTTCACTTCTTGGCATTGAATTTTAGTTGCCATGTATCTGACCACTCATCCAGTAACCTTGGATCTTCCCTCATAGCCTCCACTCCCTTGGGGTGTTCACAGTATTGCAGAGCTTATTGTCATCTGCAAATAGGCAGGCCTTCCCCTTCAGCCCCTCCGCTATGTCCCTGATATAAATGTTAAACAGGATAGGCCACAGCACTGACCCCTGGGGGACCCCGCTCATCACCCCTACCTCTCTGGAATGTACCCCATTTACCACCACCCTTTGGCTTCTACCCATCAGCCAGTTCTCCACCCACCTTGTTATTTTCTGACCCAGCCCCAAACTTTCCAGCTTATTTACTAGCCTTCTGTGGGGAACAGTGTTGAAGACCTTCCTGAAGTCCAAATATGCAATGTTCGCTGCCCCCCAATCAACAACCCTCACTCAATCAAAGAACTCAATTAGGTTCATCTGGCATGACCATCACTGTGTGAAGCCATGCTGATGAATGTCCTGCAGCCCACTTTCCACCACGTAGTTGACCATTCTTTCTTTTAATATCACCTCCATCACCTTACCCACCACTGAGGTGAGGCTGACCAGGCAATAATCCACACACTCATTCATTCAGCTTATTGGGAGGCCAGCTGCAAAGGAGAGAGGAGGGCTGTTCTGGTCACCTGCTTGGGGTTGGGATGGGGGGAACGAGGTGTTGATGGACAACCTGCCAGGGTGGGGGAGTGGGGGATCCATTAGACACCAGGGAATGAGGAAAGGATATTATTATTTTTTATATGGAAGGGTGATCAGTGGGTGAAGATGAAGGGGACTGGACACTAACATTTTTTTCCTATGGGGACAGTGATTGTCAGGTGGGGGGGCCACTAGACACCAGGGAATGAGAGTATTTAGTTTTTTATATGGAGGGACTATCGGCTAGGGGTTGGGGGATGGGATGGACACCAACATTTTGTTGTATATGGGGCCAGTGATTAACGGTGGTGGGGCCACTAGACACCAAGGAATGAGGATATTATTATTTTTTATATGGAGGGGCAATCAGCGGGTGGGAGGGGGGACTGGACGCTAACAATTTTTTTGATATGGGGCCAGGGGGACACAAGAAACCAGGGGCCAGCAATTGGTGGGAGGAGGGAGGGTTAATGAATTAAACTGTGGGAGACAAAGCTGCAGTGCTGAAGACTAACAGTGATCAGCTCTGCGGAATTTTTTCCCCACAGTTTAATACGTTAACCCCAGTTCTGACATTTATTCCACAGTTTTTACGCAGAATTTATGCAGAAATTGGCAAAATGATTTCTGAACTTTTGAGAAGTTAAAGTCTGACTTTCCCCGAAATTCCGCGGGTAGAATTTTTTTTCACACATGCTTAATGACCAATTATGTAGGAATGCTTGTACAACATAGTGGTGCTCATGCTACTGGATTGAATGAGGGTGCTGAGTATGTTGATAGCCCATGCAAGTACTTTGGTTGATTGTTGGTAACACATTAGATATGTGTGGTCTTTTTTATTCACCTTCTAGAGGAACAATTACCTTTTTTGGAATTCCAGTGGCACAGAGCCCTCTTGAAAGGGGTCCCACCCCAAGAGGTGCTGCAGGTTTGAAGCTTCTTAGGACAAATGTCTAGACAAAGAGAGATGAGCCACAGAAGCAGAAGAGACTTGATGGTAGGAGGAAAGAAATGAGCTTCCAAAACATGCTTGGGGAATACATGCAATTCATAGTACTTGGTAGTATTGGTAGGCAGTATAGTGTAATGATTAAGAGCAATGAGCTGCAAAGCTGGAGAACTTGATTTGAATCACAAAGCCATCACCTGCTTTCTGTGTGGTGAGGAGCAAGTCATTTAATGCCCCTCAGGGGCATCATTTAGGGGTAGCCAGGTATTGCAGTTGAGACCCTATGTTTTTTTCCAATCCCTATGATGCCCACTGAAACCCCTAAGAACCCTAAAACAAGGTTTCACTAGCATTTACTTATATAAATGTGGTGGTTGGAGGAGTTTTACAACCCCTATAATTTTGCTGAATTGAGACTTTGCAACCCCTATGAATATACTGAAATAATTCTACTGAGTATATTCTACTTTCTTCTGCTTGCTATCCTCCTCCCTACACAGTTCATCATCCTATTTGCTCTTCCCACCACCACTGAACATTGGGCCACTTCTTTCAGATCATTCTGATTGATAACCCTGAGGTCCCTTTCCTACGAGGTATATGCTATGACCTCTCCTCCCATCTTGTACTTGGCTCTGTTTTTTTTGTGTCTGATGTGCATAACTTTGCACTTTTTTGGCATTGAATCCCAGCTGTAAAATTCTGGACCACTCTTCTACTCTTTCTAGGTCCCTCCTCATAGCTTCCATTCCCTCCATTATGTCCACACCATTGCAAATCTTGGTGTCATCTGCAAATAGATAAACTATTCCTTCATGCTTCACCCTTATGTCCCTTATGAATATATTGATGAGAACAAGGCGAAGTACTGACTCATGACCCCCATCTCCCCTAAGAATTCCCTGTTTAGTACAACCCTCTGGGTCCTATTCCTTAACCAACTGAGGGATCATTAGTTAAGGATAGGTGACAGAGGGTGTTGGTAAAAGGCATTCATTCTAATGAGGGGAGAGTGACTAGTGGGGTTCTGCAGGGCTCACCATTGGGACCTGTCCTCTTCAATGTCTTCATAAGTCACATTGCAGAAGAACTGGAAGGGAAGGTATGCCTTTTTGAAGATGACATCAAAATCTGTAATAGGGTGGATATCTAGGAGGGGGTGGAGAGAATGAATAGGTACCTTGGGAAACTTGAGGAGTGGTCAGGAGTATGACAGCTGGGGGTAATTAACTGAACTGAACACAGAGTAAGCAATAAGACATGATGGGGTGTGTGTTAGACAGTTCTAATGCATGGCTAAGGGGTGTAGTGAGGTACAAAGCTGCAGTCAGAGTGCATTCAGTCTCCTAGACCAGTCTAACACACATCTCCAGAGTGGCTTTATTGCACTTATAAAATTGGTCTGTGTATTCTACATGGGGTTTCTAGTTTTAGCCATGCATTAGACACTTCTAATGAATGGCTTACAACCAATCAGACTCCTTGAACTCCTTCACCCATTTTATATTGATTGTTTTGATATGGGCCACAAACCAGTAGCACACCCCTAGAAAAATGCAGGAATTTATAAGAAATATGATTACATTTGATAAATGAGCAGGAATAGAACTTGTTAACCCTCTGAGATTTATTTATTTATTTATTTAAGAGTTTCACCAGGAAGGGCACACTGAGCAACAAGTTGCTCATCTCATGGTGCATCCTGGGGGAAAAGGGAATAGGAATCAATACAAACAGTATTAATATACAGCATATCACATACCTACAATTAAATAGCAAATAAACCATGAGAATTACATGTTGTGTTAGTAGAACAAATTAGTTACATAGTATGAAAAAACAAACTCAGGTAGGATACAGACAGCAAGTACACAGTACAACAGTGTATAGATTAAATTGGGGGAGGATGGGAGGACTGCTATCTAGTATAAGGCGGGAGGACAACATTCTAGTGCAAGTTGGTTAGGTAGTTGGATGGATAGTGAGTACTGGCAATGCAGCAAGGAAGGTCAGTTACAAGTGTAGTTTACAGAAAGAAAATTCCACAGTGCAGACGAGATAGATGAGGGGGAGGAGGAGTGTTGAATTTGGGAAGGGAAAGTGTTCCACAATTTGGGGAAATGATATGAAAAGGCAGACTGACCAGCAGCAGACAAGCGGCATGGGATAACAAAGTAGTGGGAGTCGTAGGACCTTAAAGAGTGGGTTGGGAGAGAGGGGACAGTTAGAGAGGAGCAGAGGTAAGAAGGGAGTGAACCAAACCAAAATCTGGAGAAGAACTTGGCACTATGCAGGAAGCGCCTATTTTCTAGTAAAGGCAAGGCCAGAGAGTGGTAGAGCTGACAGTGAAGGGTAAGGGGGAAGCATCCAAAGTGAAGTGGCAGAAGGAGTTGAAAAGGGTGTCCAATCTGGCTAGGGTGGTCTTGGGAGTGGCACTGTAGACTACATCATAATAGTGAAGGATGGGGAGGATCATTTTCAGGATAAGTTTGCACCTTGCAGGGAGAGGAATACAGTTCTGTTTCCTGTAAAGAGCACCTAACTTGGAGCAAAGTTTCTTTAGGATGGTGTCCACATGGCCAGAGAAGGTTAGATGTTGGTCAAGCCAAACCCCCAGATATCTGAATGAGGAGGTGTCCTCAAGAACCATCCCGTCAAGAGTATGGAAGGTGGGCAGTGAGGGGAGCCTAGAGAGTCTCTGCCTAGTGCTGAAAATCATGGAGACTGTCTTCTTGTGTTTAGGAAGAGCTGCTGTTTGCTAAACCAGCACTGAACATTATTGAAATCGTGCTGTAGACTGTCAGCTACATCAGCTGGGGAGTGTCTGGAGTAAATGACAGTGTCGTCTGCATACATATATATAGATGCAGATGTGCAGACAGACAGACAGTAAGTCACTGAGGAAGATGGAGAAGAGTATAGGGCCCAACAAAGATCCTTGTGGGATGCCAGTGCGATAGGGAGAGGGGGGATATGGAGTCTGTGATTTTAACTGATTGGGTTCGTTCTAACAGGTAGGCTAGGAACCAGTTGGTGGCACTAGGTGATAGGCCTGCTTTGGAAAGTGAGTGTAAGAGTAGGGGGTAGGAGACCATGTCAAAAGCCTTGGTGAGGGTGACAAAGATAGCAGATGTGATTTGGCCACTGTCCATCCCTGAGAACATGTAGTCGGTGAGCCTAATCAGGGAGGTGGTGGTAGAGTGTTTTTTTAACAAAGGCAGATTGGAAAGGAGAGAAAAAGTTTGAGTTAGAAAGGAAGGAGGAGAATTGGGCAAGGACTAGGTGTTCTTGCAGCTTTGCAAGAGTAGGCAGCAGAGATATGGGTGGTAATTCCCAGGGGATGAGGGGTCCCCACCCTTACGGAGAGGAAGAACAACTGCATGCTTCCATTGTGAGGGAATGGTGGCCGTCGCCACATTGAAGGAGCGGATGAGGAAGTCAGCGAGAGGGGCAGAGATATCTGTGGTAGAGAGGCAGAGAAGCTTGGGGTCTAGACCGTCAGGTGAGCAGCCTATAGAGGAATTTAGGGCTAGTAGGGCCTCCAAGGTGGCCACAGGAGTGACTTGAGAGAAGGAGAAACAATGTTGCTTGGTGCAAGAGGAGTGTAGGTGAGGAGAGGGATCAGTAGGGACAGGTGGTAGGGAGGATAGGAGTCCAGAAGTGCAGGACATGAAGTATGAGTTGAATTTGGAGGCAACATTTAAGCGATCAGCAATGAGGGTGTTATTTATATTTGGGGGGGGGGGAGAGTGAGTGGATAACCTTCCAAAATTCTGCAGGGTTATTTATGTTGGCATGAGAGGTGGAGGTATAATAAGCTGATTTGGCCAAGTGGGTGGACAAATCAGCTTTTTAGCTGGGATTCAATGCTAAAACATGCAAAATCTTGCACAGAGGGCATAGAAATCCAGGACCTGGTTATACATGGGGGGGGGGAGCTACTGACAGTCATTAAGTAGGAAAGACACCTTAGGGTTATCATATCTGATTACCTCAGATTGGCAGGGCAGTGTGACAAGTCAGTGGGCAGGGCTGATTGGATGCTGCAGTGCATATGGAGAGGCATCACCAGCAGGAAGAGGGAGGTGATGTTGCCACTGTATTGGAAAGCTCATGAGACACCACCTGGAGTACTGTGTCGAGTTCTGGAGGCCACATCTCAGAAAGACACACACAAGGTGGAGGCAGTTCAGAGGAGGGCAACTAAAATGGTGCAGGGGTTACATTAAAAGCCCTATGAAGAGAGACTGAGGGATCTCAACATGTACACCCTATAAGAGAGGATGGAAAGGGGGAAATAATACAGACCTACAATCACTCATGGGGGTGAACAGGGTACAGGAGAAGAGTCTATTTCAGATGAGGAAGTGCACCAGGATAAGAGGGCATGCAATGAAGCTGGAATGGGGGAAAGAGGGATGTAAGAAAGTATTACTTTACTAAAAGAGTGGTGGATGCCTGGAATAGTCTGCCAGCAAAGGTGATGGGAGCAAAAACAGTGTGTGGGGGGTCTTCTGACATGCGTGGGATAGGCATAGGGGAATATTGATAAATAGGTAAGGAGGGGGGAGGTTTGATGGACATCAAGTTGGGTCTGCAGAGACAGAATAAGCAGGGAAAACCTGGGCGGACAAGATGGGCCAAGTGGCACTTTGTGCCGATAATTTCTATGTTTCTATGTTTCAATTTCCCACCCATTTTTTTTTTTTGTGTCACCTACCATTAGGCCTCAGCTTTTGTAGTAACCTCTTTTGTGGCATTGTGTAAAAGACTTTACTGAAGTCCATGTAGGCCACACTGACAGCTCACCCCCGTCCACCTTCCTTGTCCCCCATCAAAAAATTATATTAGATTCATCTGGCACTACTTCACCCTGAGGAACCCATGTTGCTTACTGTCCTGTAAACCATTAGATTCTAAGAATTCTAGAATCATGCTGGCAGAAAACTACAATTCGGCCCATCGAGTCTGCCCCAAATAGCCCCCCTCCACCTCCCTTTTACCTCCCTCCCTTCTGTCCTCTCTCCCCTCCCCTTCCTAGTCCCATGTAGTTATCCCATGCTCTTTTGAATTTCTCCACTGTATCCACCTCCACCACCCACTCTAGCAACCTGTTCCATAGTTCTACAACCTCGCTGAGAAATAATGCCCCTCACCTCCCCTTAAATCTGCCCCCTGCAGCTTAAATGCATGCCCTGTGGTGGTTTTGTTTCCACTCAGTCTGAAGATGCTACCTCCCTTAACCTTATTTATTCTCTTCATGTGCTTGAAGGTTTCCACTATTTACCCCCTCTCCCGTCTCATTTTCAGCATATAAATACCAGGCTCTTCCAGTCTCTTCCCATATGGTCTCCCCTGCATCCCCTGGATCATCTTGGTCGCCTTTCTCCATAGCCTTCCCAGCCTATCCTTGTCAACCTGCAAATGGGGCCTCCAGAATTGAACTGCATACTCCAGGTGTGGTCTGAGCAATGTTTATATAATGGCATGATCACCTCCCTCTTCCTACTAGTGAAGCATCTCCCAATGCATGCCAACACTCTTGTTGCTTTCCCAGCCACTTGTTCACACTGACTCCTAGCCATTAATGTGTCCATGATACAAATCCCCAGGTCCTTTTCTTGTTCTATGACCTGCAGTGCCCTCCCCCCACCCCAGGCAGTAAGTGACTCTTGGGTTATTCCGTCCTATGTGCATTATTTTGCACTTTTTTGCATTGAATTGCAATTGCCACTTTTCTGCCCACTCCTCCAGCTCCCCCCCCCCAGAGTGTCCACCCTGTTATATATCTTTGTGTCGTCCACAAAGAAACACATCTTTCCATTTAGGCACTCTGCTATGTCCCTCATGTACACATTAAATAGTATGGTCCCAACACCAACCCCTGTGGCACGCGACCCCTCACCCCTAATTCCCTGGAGTGCTTTCCATTAATCACCACTCTCTGGATCCTCCCACCCAGTCAGTTCTCCACCCACTTTATAAGCCTAGCTCCCACACTCAGACTGTTTAACTTGCTTACCAACCTTCTATGTGGGATGGAGTCAAACATCTTCCTGAAATCCAGATAGGCCACATCCTCCACCACTCCCTGATCGTATACCTGCGTAACCCCCTCAAAGAATTCAATCAGATTGGTCTGACAAGACCTGCCACCTGTGAATCTATGTTAGTTGTCATCAATCAGACTCTCCTCCTCTAGGTACCCTACCAGTCTCTTCTTTCACACTTTCAGCAGGGTCTCTATCAGTTTCTCCACCACCGAGGCTATTGTAATAGGTTAACAGTTATTGCAGTAGCTGTTTCTTTAGTATTATACAGTATATCATCCATATATCTTTTGAAGAACTTAACATTAAATATTTCAGTGTCTTCAGTGTCTTTTGTGTGATGCATGTGGAACTCAGAAACAAGTCAGTGAGCCCATGGAACTCGGGTCTGGTCAGGTAAATGAGCAGTTGGATTATTTTATTTAGTGACTCCAGGAAAACAGCTGAAAATAACTTAGGCTACAGTTCTAAATGTCCTGAAAAAAGTCCCAAACATGCTCCGAAGACAAGCATGTGGAAATGGATTTAATAACAACTTGGATCATTAATAAAGTCTCCTTTAACCTGTTAGTAATAAAATGTTTAGCATTGTTATTTACAATATGACCTAGTGCCCATACTGCATAGAATTTTCTTACATCATAGACTACAAAAGATTAAAAATAATGAGGACTATCAGCTTAGTGCTAGCTTAATAAAGTTGTTTTAATCAATGGTTTACATGTCCAGAAATAGTTCCAACACAGTATGCAGGATTTGTATTGTGTTTTAAGGGAAATTGGAAACTGTTTAACCAGGAAAGGCACACTAAGTCAAAGCTTGTTTCCAGGTGTGACCTGGGAACACAAGAAAGTTAAGTGATTTACTCAGGGTCACACAGTATGCAAGAGGGGGCTGTGAGATTCAAACCCAGGTCTCCAAGTTTTTCAGCCTAGTGCACTTAACCACTGCACTATACTGCTTCCTCATTTTAATGTGGAAACAAGCATAAGAAACCTAACTGACTCTCAGAATAATTAAGGGATGAGGTGAGAACCAGAGTCTTGTCCAGTTACAAGAAGAATCAAGGTGAGGAGGAGTTTGGAGGGTACCAGAGTAAGCCGAAGGAGACCAAGAAGATGATCAGAACTGCAAAGGCAAAGGCAGAGGTGAAAGTTGTCAAGGGTATCAAGCAGAGGCATCATTTAGGGGTTGTTTGGGTTGCAACTGCTTTCCCTATGCTTTTTTCGCAACCCCTATGAAATGTTTGCAACCCCTGTACTGTTGCTGCCTGTGCTGGCTGGCTTCTGCCACTCCTGGCTCGCATTTTCCTCACTCTAGCTTCTGTGCTTTTTTATCTGATGGCTGGTCCCTGATCCCGTCCCCTTATTAATTCCCTTTGCTCCCACTGGCATCCAGACTCCTTCCCTCCTATCCCAATCCCAACCAATCACGGGGTCCTGAAACATTTTTCTCCCTTGCAGTCATTACCTTATTGGATGGTGTGAGTGTGCTCCGTTAAGGTGCCAATTCCAAAACATTGCAGCTTCACACTTAACATGTGAGTGACCCTCGAAGAGTGAGCATGGTGCTGTAGTGTAGTGACAGTTTAGTTGTCCAGCAGGCAGTTGTAGTCGGCTTGAGGAGGAATGGAACGGGTTCAACTTTTTTATTTGGAGCTGCAGGGTCGGAGGAGAGAGAGGACTGTCACTAAGGAGTCAGGTCAGGATGGAGATGTGGTCTGGTTGGCATCGGTCCAGGCAGTGAGTCAGAAGCCAGGACTACATTTCTGCAGTCATTCAGTCAGGTCAGGAGAGAGCAGTGGGGCAAACCCTTATAGCAAGCAAGCTAACTTGCAATCTTACGTGTTGTAACACGGAGGAGCTTAGTGAAGAGGACAGGGCCACCATTTACTGACAGGTGATATAAGCAAAATAAAGTCTTTGAAATGTAGGGCTGAATTTGGGTACAACAGCTGTTTCCTACAAAATTTTGTATATAATCATCAGAGACTGCTGCTAACTATAAAATGAATCCCCAGTGTGGCTGTTATTGTTTTACACATATAAAAGCAACATTGAGGAGGGTTTGCACTGCAGCCCCTTCCTCAATGTTACTTTTATATGTGTAAAATAGCCACAGAACAGACTCCAATGGCACACCATTTGTGACACTCCCATCAGAAAATTTGCCATTTATTACAGCTTTGTGATTCCTGCTTGTCAACTAGTTCCCAATCAACCTAATTCGTTTTTATCTCTAGTCCTAGGTCTCTCTTACCTTCTGCAAAAACCAGATCACAAGTAGAGATTGACTGGCATGTAGTTGCCCAGGCATCACAGTCACCTTAAAAAATTCTACTCTTACTGTTTCATTTGCATGGTCGGTGGGGAGAACAACATTACAGTCAGAAACTTGAATTAAGAACAATAAACCTAGCTTGCATATGTGCACTGTGTTAGTTCTGGAGAGGTTTGCTGCATGTTACTTTTTCCTTTTCAACACAAATAAATTCCCTTCTGCTCTAACAGATTTTTATTAGCAAACAAATCACATTGCTCCCATTGCTTTTGGGCCATATAACTTTGGTGATAGTGGAGAACATTGGACCACTGCAACTAGCATAGCTAAACCGAATACAGCGTTGCGTGCTTGCTGTGCTGTGCTGTAGCTGTGCTAGGCTACTTTTGTCATATGTTTGCTGTTGACTTAGGTTTTGTTAGTTTATTTGAGTAGGGGGGCTCTGCCACTCACATACCCCTTATCTTTTTAACATGGGGGGGTGAATTTCCCCAACTCAGATAAACTAAGAAGTAAATAACAGAAACATGTAACTGTAAAACAAACAAAAAAAATAGCAGCAAGGCAGACCCATGCATCAAGACATTATGCCACACAACGTACATTGGTATGCTATGCTAATAGCATAGGTCCGTAGTGGTCCAGTGCTCTCCACTATCACCATACCTTCCACATCTCCCATCTCTTAAGCCTTTTTCTATGAGAAATGGTCACTGCCCACTCTTTTGTGTGAGTACAGTAGGAACTGGAATAACCCACTCCCTCAAATTAATTGCCCAATTTAACCCCTCACCCTAGAACCTTGAATCTTGTTCCCCAACAAAATCACTTATTGTTTTGGGCATTTTACTGTGGTGCTCTTTACATTTCTGCTGAATCTGTCTTGCATTTTTGTTTACCCTGCATTGTATAGTGTGGGCGCTGGGTGGGTTGAACCTGCCTGTGAGGCCATAGTGGGATAGTATTATTTCCAGGGGGAGAGTACTACACTTGTCACCTAGCCCACTTACCTTTACCTGGGTGGAGGCAGTGAGAAACTGTATTGAACAATTTATTTTCAACTTTGGATAATTAACTTCGACAGGAATTTGATGACCCAGGCCACTTAAAGGGACACTGTCAACCCCATTTGGCCTCAAAGTGTCTCTAGTTTAAACAAGCATTTGTCAATGCTGAATGTTTGCTTGCTGATATTAGCATTGGACGTGCAGGAGTTAGACAGATAGAGAATAGGAGTGGCAGTGAAGTATTGAACTCAAGCCAATCCCACTTCCACCCTGCAGAGATGGACAGGCATTGGGGTGTGCTTGTGGGTAATTGCCCATAATGCTCATGGCATTTCACCTCACCCTATCCTATAGACACTGACAAGTGTTGAGGTGTGCCTTGGGGTGTTCAACTTCACAGTCACCCCATTCCATAAGGACATACACTGAAATGGGTGCAGTACAGGAGAATGGGGTGAAGTCTAGGGCTGAAGAGTGCAAGGCACATTTCGATGCTTGTCACTGGCTTCAGGGAGGGGGTGGGATGGCATGAGCATTACAGCAGGTGATCCAAAGTTATACCTCTGATACCTGTCAGTCTGTACAGGGTGTGACATTATGGTTAGAAACCCTAACACCCTGGATGTGTGTTGGCATTTGCACTACAAATTTTCAACATGGCCTTTTTGTGAACCCCACCTCATGAAAGCATTTCTCATGAACTTCTCATAAACAGTGGCAGTGTGATTTTGTTAATGTGTCCCAAACTTCGACTTCCCACAGCGACCATGCCATTCTGCACCAGATGTGCGAAAACACAGATCAGGCAGGATGTGAAGAATGACAGCTGTACCATCCATAGGGAGGTGTGAAGAGATGGCAATGTTAAAAATCTGAGTGAAAATATTAAAAATGCTCGAAGTTCCAAGTGTAAGTGGAAACTGCACAACACATGCTTGTACTGCAGTCATTTAGTGGAATTATTTCTCCAGATTTTCAACACAGGCATTTTGTGACCCCTGCTCATGAACACTGTCACTATGGTTTTCTTAATCTGTCTGAAACAAATTTCCCACAGTGACTGCGCAATTTTGTGCCAGATGTGCAAATGCATATTTCAGGCAGGATATGAAAAATGACAGCTGTTCTGTTCATAAGAGGTGTGGCAAAATGCCAATGTTGAAAATCTGGAATGAAAATACTACAAATTTGCTCACTTCCGAGCATACATGGAAACTACACAACACACTCTTGTAACACAGTCATACTATGAACTTTTGTCACCAAATTTTCAATATTGACATTTTAGATCCTCTGCTCATGAACAGTGTCACTATGATTTTCTTAATGTGTTCCGAACACTGATTTCCCACAGCGACCACGCTATTCTGTGCTGGAAGTGCAAAAACACATTTCGGCCAGGATATGAAAAATGACAGCTGTACTGTTCATAAGGGTGTATGAAAAATGCCAATGCTGAAAATCTGGAGTGAAAATATTACATATTCGCGAAGTTATGAGCATGCGTGGAAACTGCGCAATGCACGCTAGTAAAACAGTAATTTTTGGGGAATTTTTCCACCAAATCTGCAAAATAGGCTTCTTGAGAGCCCACCTCATAAAACTGGCACTGTCATTTCGTTACTCAGTCCTGAAAGGTGATTCTGCGCAGTGACAGCGAAATCACCTTTCAGGACTGAATAATGCCATGACAGTGACTGAATTCATGTGAAGGGGTCCCAATGACCCCATGTTGAAAATATGGTGCCAAAATTCCCCAAAATGCCTGAGATATGCACCAAAGTTGAAAAAACCCTATTTATGCCATTATAGAGCTTACAGGCATTTCTTCAGTTCGCGGTCGGCTTTGAAGAGTACAGATGTGTTCCCGGTCCACTGAAGATCATTGTGCTGGGCTCTGAGGTAGTATGGGGTGAGGGAGGTGTGGGGGCAGCAGGGCATGCAGAGGGTGGGCGGATGGGGAGGTCCACCAACTCAACGAGTGACCGATTCTGTTTACAGATTTAAAAAAAAAAAACATTGCAGGACTTTTTTTTTTTACAGGGACATTTGGCATGCTGGGGCACGCTCCAGCATGCCACCTGAGTGTTTTTTTTAGGGCTGTAGCTGGACGGGGATTGGGCACTCCCGTCAGCACATATTGAGGGGGAGCTATGAGGATTGGACACCCCCTCGCACACAACAAATTGGGGGTATTATGTCGATGGGGAGTGGGCTCCCATTTGGCAAACTGACTTGGAAAGGGGACTAAGGCCGATGAGGATTGGGCCCCCCATTGGCAAAGAAAGACTGTTGGGGGGGCGCATGATGCCGAAGGGGATTGGGCACCCCCTCAGCACACAACAAATGGAGGATGGGGTTGCAGTATGCCAATGTGGAGTGGGCTCCCCCATCGGCAAATGAATTGGGTAGGAGACGGCAAGGTAACGCCCTGCAATGACGGGTCGCTCCCTCATTGCAGTGATGGATTCCTTTCAAGGTGGTGGCACGCTGGCTGAACTAGTGTCAGTAGCAGCATGCCACTGCACTGGGGAAAGCGGGTCAAGCCTCAAAAGGCACTGGGGTCATTGGCCCCCACAGTGCTGCATCTCCAATACCCCGCTTCTCTCCTAAGTTGTGACCAAATGTTTCTTGCACATGCATGCAAGCAAACATAAAAATGCATTTTATGATTGTTCTCATTCTATTGAGACTGCTGATGTAGCTGGTTGCTTGATTCAGATCCCTTTTTTCGTTTAAAAAGTAAAAAACTGAGTGTCAACCATACTCAAAGCCCTCACTTTTCTGCAGCACATTGGGACCAAGTTCTGCAGTAAGATTAATATTTGCCACATAACTTCTACGGTGGTGGTTTGTAATTTCTACGGAAGATTTGCTGCACAAATGAACTAACACATCACAGTGTCAGTTTGTCACCCTGACTTCACGTTCATGACAATGGTTATAGCAATAGAAACATATAGAAACATGGAATTTGACGGCAGATAAGGACCGCTTGGCCCACCCAGTCTGCCCATTTCCCTACCTACTGGATAAGCTGCAGATTCTAGTTAACCAGCAGCCTACTTCTTCCTACCCCCACCCCCTAGAATTACCTTATGACTGTCCCATGCATGCTTGAATTCCACCACTGATTTTGACTCCACAACCTCCTCGGGAGGCTGTTCCATGCATCCACAACCCTCTCTGTGAAAATACTTCTTAAATTACCTCTGAGCCGCCCCTATCTTCAAATTGTGCCCTCCTTGTTCTTGCACACCTCTTTTTTTGAAAGATGCTACCCTCTTGGACTTTGTTGATTCCCTTGAGGTACTTGAACATTTCTATCATGTCCCCCCTCTCCCTCCTTTCCTCAAGGCTATACATATTAAGCTCCTTTCATCTCTCTTCATATGTCTTCCGGTGCAGACCCTGCACCATTTTAGTTGCCCTCCTCTGGACAGCTTCCATCCTGTCTATGTCTTTGCGGAGATTGGGTCTCCAGAACTGCACTCCAGTACTCCAGATGGGGTCTCACTAGCTGTCTGTACAGAGGGATAATAACTTCCTGTTTTCCACTGGTGATGCCTCTCCCTGTGCATCCCAGTATCCCCCCAGCCCTCCTTGCTGCCCTCTCACATTGCTTGCCAACCTTTAGGTCATCTGATATGACTACCCCCAGATCCCTTTCCATTTTTGTTGTTATTAGTATCTCACCCCCATTGTGTAATCTTCCCTGGTTTTTGTTTCCAGGTGCATTACCTGCACGCCTTAGCATTGAATCTAAGCTGCCATACATTTGACCATTCCTCTAACCTTGCCAAGTCCCTTCTCATCCTTTCCACCCCTCCCTGTGCATCAACTCTGTTGCAGATCTTTGTGTCATCTGCAAAGAGACATATTTTTCCTTCCAGTCCTTCTGCAATGTCGCTTATAAAGACATTGAAGAGGACCGGTCCTAATACTGAACCCTGCGGTACCCCACTAGTAACCCTCCTTTCTTCAGAGTGGACTCCATTTACTATTACTCTCTGTGTCCTATTCCCAAGCCAATTCTTGACCCAGGCTGTCATCTTGGGACCCACTCTCAGGCTGGCTAACTTGTATATTAATCTTTTGTGTGGGACTGTGTCAAATGCCTTGCTAAAGTCTAGGTAGGCCATGTCCACAGCCCCTCCCTGATCTACTACTTTGGTCACCCAGTCAAAGAAATCTCTCAGATTCATCTGGCATGACCTTACCGCTGTGAATCCATGCTGCCTAGGGTCCTGTGCCCCTCTGGCCTCTAGATACTCGACAATTCTTTCCTTCAGAAGTGATTCCATCATTTTCCCTATCACTGAGGTTAAACTAACAGGTCTGTAGTTTCCTGCTTCTGCCTTGCTCCCACTTTTGTGAAGGGGAATCACATCTGCCCTCCTCCAGTCCTTGGGTACCACCCCCTCCTCCCATGATTTGTTAAAAAGGGTAGTCAGTGGTGTCACTAGTTCTACTCATAGCTCTTTTAGAATTCTGGGATGAATCCCATCATTGCTTTGTCCACCTTCAGTTTTAAGAGTTCTTTCAGGATGGGAAAAAACAAAATAACACTAGTTCAAAAAATAACACACTTATAGAAATCATTTTATGTCCAAAAAGGCAAAAAAAAAATCTATCCCTAAAGGTCCTAGCCTATTGCACAAATGAAATATGCAGAGGGAAGCCTTACAGTATGTGATAAATAATGTATGTCTGTACCCATGCTGTCTATACCACTGAAGCGGTCCCCACTGTGCATCACTTACGTATTTATTTGTGCCCTCTACACCACTCATGATGTCACCACTGTGAATCACTTATATATTTATATGTGCCCTCTACACCACTCATGAGGTCCCACTGTGCATCACTTACATATTTATATGTGCTGTCTACAACACTCACGAGGTCCCACTGTGCATCACTTATATATTTATATGAGCTCTCTACACCACTCACGAGGACCCACTGTGCATCACTTATATATTTATATATGCCGCTACACCACTCACGAGGTCCCCACTGTGCATCACTTATATATTTATATGTGCCCTCTACACCACTCACACGGTCCCCACTGCGCATCACTTACGTATTTATATGTGCCCTCTACACCACTCACGCGGTCCCCACTGTGCATCACTTACGTATTTATATGTGCCCTATACAACACTCACGATGTCCCCACTGTGCATCACTTACGTATTTATATGTGCCTCTACAACACTCATGCGGTCCCCACTGTGCATCACTTATGTATTTATATGTGCCCTCTACAACACTCAAGTGGTCCCCACTGCGCATCACTTACGTATTTATATGTGCTCTCTACACCACTCACGCGGTCCCCACTGTGCATCACTTACGTATTTATATGTGCTCTCTACACCACTCACGAGGTCCCCACTGTGCATCACTTACATATTTATATGTGCTCTCTACACCACTCACGAGGTCCCCACTGTGCATCACTTACATATTTATATGTGCTCTCTACACCACTCACGAGGTCCCCACTGTGCATCACTTACATATTTATATGTGCTCTCTACACCACTCACGAGGTCCCACTGTGCATCACTTATATATTTATATGTGCTCTCTACACCACTCACGAGGTCCCACTGTGCATCACTTATATATTTATATGTGCCGTTACACCACTCACGAGGTCCCCACTGTGCATCACTTATATATTTATATGTGCCGTCTACACCACTCACGAGGTCCCCACTGTGCATCACTTATATATTTATATGTGCCTCTACACCACTCACACGGTCCCCACTGTGCATCACTTACGTATTTATATGAGCCCTCTACACCACTCACGCGGTCCCCACTGTGCATCACTTACGTATTTATATGTGCCCTACACAACACTCACGATGTCCCCACTGTGCATCACTTACGTATTTATATGTGCCCTCTACAACACTCATGCGGTCCCCACTGTGCATCACTTACGTATTTATATGTGCCCTCTACAACACTCAAGTGGTCCCCACTGCGCATCACTTACGACGAGTATGTGCTCTCACACCACTCACGGGGTCCCCACTGTGCATCACTTACGTATTTATATGTGCTCTCTACACCACTCACGAGGTCCCCACTGTGCATCACTTACGTATTTATATGTGCTCTCTACACCACTCACGAGGTCCCCACTGTGCATCACTTACATATTTATATGTGCTCTCTACACCACTCACGAGGTCCCCACTGTGCATCACTTACATATTTATATGTGCTCTCTACACCACTCACGAGGTCCCACTGTGCATCACTTATATATTTATATGTGCTCTCTACACCACTCACGAGGTCCCACTGTGCATCACTTATATATTTATATGTGCCGTTACACCACTCACGAGGTCCCCACTGTGCATCACTTATATATTTATATGTGCTGCCTTAACACCACTCACGAGGTCCCCACTGTGCATCACTTATATATTTATATGTGCCCTCTACACCACTCACACGGTCCCCACTGTGCATCACTTACGTAATTATATGTGCTCTCTACACCACTCACGCGGTCCCCACTGTGCATCACTTACGTAT
Source organism: Neoceratodus forsteri (assembly GCA_016271365.2). NCBI lineage: Eukaryota > Metazoa > Chordata > Ceratodontiformes > Ceratodontidae > Neoceratodus > Neoceratodus forsteri. The sequence goes on from CM057454.1 coordinate 26,878,900, forward strand.
TTATATTTGCTCTCTACACCACTCACACGATCCCCACTGTGCATCACTTACATATTTATATGTGCTCTCTACACTACTCACGAGGTCCCCACTGTGCATCACTTACATATTTATATGTGCTCTATACACCACTCACGAGGTCCCCACTCTGCATCACTTACATATTTATATGTGCTCTCTACACCACTCACGAGGTCCCCACTGTGCATCACTTACATATTTATATGTGCCCTCTACACCACTCACGAGGTCCCACTGTGCATCACTTATATATTTATATGTGCTCTCTACACCACTCACGAGGTCCCACTGTGCATCACTTATATATTTATATGTGCCGTTACACCACTCACGAGGTCCCCACTGTGCATCACTTATATATTTATATGTGCCGCTCTACACCACTCACGAGGTCCCCACTGTGCATCACTTATATATTTATATGTGCTCTCTACACCACTCACGAGGTCCCACTGTGCATCACTTATATATTTATATGTGCTCTCTACACCACTCACGAGGTCCCACTGTGCATCACTTATATATTTATATTTGCTCTCTACACATCCGACGAGGTCCCACTGTGCATCACTTATGTATTTATATGTGCTCTTTACACCACTCATGCGGTCTCCACTGTGCATCACTTAAGTATTTATATGTGCTCTCTACACCACTCACGCGGTCCCCACTGTGCATCACTTACGTATTTATATGTGCCCTCTACGCCACTCACGAGGTCACCACTGTGCATCACTTACGTATTTATATGTGCCCTCTACGCCACTCACGCGGTCACCACTGTGCATCACTTACGTATTTATATGTGCTCTCTACGCCACTCACGCGGTCACCACTATGCATCACTTAAGTATTTATATGTGCCCTCTACACCACTCACGCGGACCCCACTATGCATCACTTACGTATTTATATGTGCCCTCTACACCACTCACGCGGGTCCTCACTGTGTCACTCCCCACGTATTTATATGCCCCACACCACTCACACGTCCCCACTGTGCATCACTTACGCATTTATATGTGCTCTCACACCACTCACGAGTCCCCACTGTGCATCACTTACGATTTACATGTGCCTCTACACCACTCACGAGGTCCCCCTGTGCATCACTTACACATTTATATGTGCTCTCTACACCTCTCACGAGGTCCAACTGTGCATCACTTACATATTTATATGTGCTCTCTACACCACTCACGAGGTCCCACTGTGCATCACTTATATATTTATATGTGCTCTCTACACCATTCACGAAGACCCACTGTGCATCACTTATATATTTATATGTGCCGATACACCACTCACGAGGTCCCCACTGTGCATCACTTATATATTTATATGTGCCCTCTACACCACTCACGCGGTCCCCACTGTGCATCACTTACGATTTATATGTGCTCTCTACACCTCTCACACGGTCCCCACTGTGCATCACTTGCGTATTTATGTGTGCTCTCTACACCACTCACGCGGTCCCCACTGTGCATCACTTACGTATTTATATGTGCTCTCTACACCAATCACGCGGTCCCCACTGTGCATCACTTACGTATTTATATGTGCCCTCTACACCACTCACGCTGTCCCCACTGTGCATCACTTACGTATTTATATGTGCTCTCTACACCACTCACGCGGTCCCCACTGTGCATCACTTACGTATTTATAAGTGCTCTCAACACCACTCACGCGTTCCACAATGTGCATCACTTACGTATTTATATGTGCTCTCTACACCACTCACACGGTCCCCACTGTGTATCACTTACGTATTTATATGTGCTCTCTACACCACTCACACTGTCCCCACTGTGCATCACTTACATATTTATTTGTGCTCTCTACACCACTCACGAGGTCCCACTGTGCATCACTAACATATTTATATGTGCTCTCTACACCACTCACGAGGTCCCACTGTGCATCACTTACGTATTTATATGTGCTCTCTACACCAGTCATGTGGTCCCCACTGAGCATCACTTACGTATTTATATGTGACCTCTACACCACTCACGCGGTCCCCACTGTGCATCACTTACGTATTTATATGTGCCCTCTACACCACTCACGAGGTCACCACTGTGCATCACTTACGTATTTATATGTGCCCTCTACACCACTCACGCGGTCACCACTGTGCATCACTTACGTATTTATATGTGTTCTCTTCATCACTCACACGGTCACCACTGTGCATCACTTACGTATTTATATGTGCTCTCTACACCACTCACGAGGTCCCCACTGTGCATCACTTACGTATTTATATGTGCTCTCTACATCACTCACGAGGTCCCACTGTGCATCACTTACGTATTTATATGTGCTCTCTACACCACTCAAGAGGTACCCACTGTGCATCACTTACGTAATTATATGTGCTCTCTACACCACTCATGAGGAACCCACTGTGCATCACTTACGTATTTATATATGTGCCCTCTACACCACTCACGCAGTCCCCATTGTGCATCACTTACATATTTATATGTGCCCTCTACATCACTCACGCGGTCCCCACTGTGCATCACTTACGTATTTATATGTGCCCTCTACATCACTCACGCGGTCCCCACTGTGCATCACTTACGTATTTATATGTGCCTCTACACCACTCATGCGGTCCCCACTGTGCATCACTTACGTATTTATATGTACTCTCTACACCACACACGCGGTCCCCACTGTGCATCACTTACGTATTTATATCTGCCCTCTATACCACTCACGCGGTCCCCACTGTGCATCACTTACGTATTTATATGTGCTCTCTACGCCACTCACACGGTCCCCACTGTGCATCACTTACATATTTATATGTGCTCTCTACACCACTCATGAGGTCCCCACTGTGCATCACTTACATATTTATATGTGCTCTCCACACCACTCATGAGGTCCCCACTGTCCGTCACTTACATATTTATATGTGCTCTCTACACCACTCACAAGGTCCCACTGTGCATCACTTATATATTTATATGTGCTCTCTACACCACTCACGAGGTCCCACTGTGCATCACTTATATATTTATATGTGCCGTAACACGACTCACGAGGTCCCCACTGTGCATCACTTATATATTTATATGTTCCGTCTACTCCACTCACGAGGTCCCCACTGTGCATCACTGATATATTTATATGTGCTCTCTACACCACTCACGAGGTCCAACTGTGCATCACTTATATATTTATATGTGCTCTCTACACCACCGACGAGGTCCCACTTTGCATCACTTTTGTATTTATATGTGCTTTCTACACCACTCACGAGGTCCCCACTGTGCATCACTTACGTATTTATATGTGCTCTCTACACCACTCACGAGGTCCCCACTGTGCATCACTTACATATTTATATGTGCTCTCTACACCACTCACTTGTGTCCCCTGCATCAGCATCACTTCTACGTATTTACATGTGCTCTCTACACCACCACGTCCCCCACTGTGAATCACTTACGTGACGAGATGTGCCTCTACACCACTCACGCCAGGTCCCCACTGTGCATCACTTACGTATTTATATGTGCTCTCTACACCTCTCACGTTTAGGTCCCACTGTGTGCATCACTTTACATATTTATATGGCTCTCTACACCTCCTCATGAGCTCCTAACTGCGCATCACTTACATATTTATATGTGCTCTCTACAAATTCACTCACGGTGTCCCACTCTGCATCACTTACATATTTGTATGTGCTCTCTACACCACTCACTTGGGTCCCACCTGCATCACTTATATATTTATATGTGCTCTACACCACTCACGCAGGACCCACTGTGCATCACTTACGACATTATGTGCCTCTAAACCACTCACGCGGTCCCCACTGTGCATCAGTTACGTGTTTATATGTGCTCTCTACACCACTCATGATGTCCCCACTGTGCATCACTTACGTATTTATATGTGCCCTCTGCACCACTCACGCGATCCCCACTCTGCATCACTTACGTATTTATATGTGCTCTCTACACCACTCACCAGGTCCCCACTGTGCATCACTTATATATTTATATGTGCTCTCGACACCACTCACAATGTCCCACTGTGCATCACTTATATATTTATATGTGCTCTCTACACCAGCGACGAGGTCCCTCTTTGCATCACTTATGTATTTATATGTGCTCTCTACACCACTCACGAGGTCCCCACTGTGCATCACTTACGTATTTATATGTGCTCTCTACACCACTCACGAGGTCCCCACTGTGCATCACTTAGATATTTATATGTGCTCTCTACACCACTCACAAGGTCCCCACTGTGCGTCACTTACATATTCATATGTGCTCTCTACACCACTCACGAGGTCCCACTGTGCATCCCTTATATATTTAAATGTGCTCTCTACACCACTCACGAGGTCCCACTGTGCATCACTTATATATTTATATGTGCTGTTACACCACTCACGATGTCCCCACTGTGCATCACTTATATATTTATATGTGCTCTCTACACCACCGACGAGGTCCCACTGTGCATCACTTACGTATTTATATGTGCTCTCTACACCCCTCACGAGGTCCCACTGTGCATCACTTACGTATTTATATGTGCTCTCTACAACACTCACGCGGTCTCCACTGTGCATCACTTACGTATTTATATGTGCCCTCTACACCACTCACGCGGTCCCCACTGTGCATTACTTACGTATTGATATGTGCCCTCTACTCCACTCACGAGGTCACCACTGTGCATCACTTACGTGTTTATATGTGCCCTCTACGCCACTCATGCGGTCACCACTGTGCATCACTCACGTATTTATATGTGCTCTCTACGCCACTCACGCGGTCACCACTGTGCATCACTTAAGTATTTATATGTGCCCCCCTCTACACCACTCACGCGGACCCCACTATGCATCACTTACGATGAGTATGTGCCCTCTACACACCACACTGCACCTACTGTGCATCACTTACGTATTTATATGTGCCTCTACACCACTCACGCGGTCCCCACTGTGCATCACTTACGTATTTATATGTGCCCTCTACACCACTCACGAGGTCCCCACTGTGCATCACTTACGTATTTATATGTGCTCTCTACACCACTCACGAGGTCCCCACTGTGCATCACTTACGTATTTATATGTGCTCTCTACAGCACTCACGAGGTCCCCTCTGTGCATCACTTACACATTTATATGTGCTCTCTACACCTCTCACGAAGTCCAAATGTGCATCACTTACATATTTATATGTGCTCCCTACACCACTCACGAGGTCCCACTGTGCATCACTTATATATTTATATGTGCTCTCTACACCACCCACGAGGACCCACTCATGCATCACTCTTACGATTTATATGCTTCGCACCACTCACGCGGTCCCCACTGTGCATCACTTACGTTTTATGTGCCCTCGACACCTCTCACACGGTCCCCACTGTGCATCCCTTACGTATTTATATGTGCACTCTACACCACTCACGCGGTCCCCACTGTGCATCACTTACGTATTTATATGTGCTCTCTACACCACTCACGTGGTCCCCACTGTGCATCACTTACGTATTTATATGTGCCCTCTACACCACTCACGCGTTCCACACTGTGCATCACTTACGTATTTATATGTGCTCTCTACACCACTCACGCGGTCCCCACTGTGTATCACTTACGTATTTATATGTGCTCTCTACACCACTCACGAGGTCCCACTGTGCATCACTTACGTATTTATATGTGCTCTCTACCCCACTCACGAGGTCCCAATGTGCATCACTTATGTATTTATATGTGCTCTCTACACCACTCACGAGGTCCCACTGTGCATCACTTACGTATTTATATGTGCTCTCTACCCCACTCACGAGGTCCCAATGTGCATCACTTACGTATTTATATGTGCTCTCTACACCAGTCATGTCGTCCCCACTGTGCATCACTTACGTATTTATATGTGACCTCTACACCACTCACGCGGTCCCCACTGTGCATCACTTACGTAATTAGATGTGCCTCACACCACTCACGCCGAGGTCACCGCTGTGCATCACTTTACGATTTAGTATGTGCCCCACGCCTGCTCTCATCGTCACCACTGTGCATCACTTCTACGTATTTAGTATGTGTTCTCTACACCACCACGCGAGTCACCACTGTGCATCACTTTATGTATTTATGTGTGTTTCTACACCACCATGAGGTCCCCACCGTGCATCACTTCACGTATTTATATGTGCTGCCTCCACACCACCTCACGAGGTCCCACTCGTGCATCACTCTACGATTTATATGTGCTCTACATCACCTCACGAGGTCCCTCTGTGCATCACTCTACGACGAGCAGCGTGCTCCTTACACCACTCAAGAGGTACCCACTGTGCATCACTTACGTAATTATATGTGCTCTCTACACCACTCATGAGGAACCCACTGTGCATCACTTACGTATTTATATATGCCCTGTACACCACTCACGCGGTCCCCATTGTGCATCACTTACGTATTTATATGTGCCCTCTACACCACCACGGTCCCCACTGTGCATCACTCTACGATTTATATGTGCCTCTACTCCACCCACGCCGTCCCCACTGTGCATCACTCTACGATTTATATGTGCCTCGCCACACCACCACGCGGTCCCCACTGTGCATCACTCTACGATTTATATGGGCTCTTCACCACCACGCCAGTCCCCAATGTGCATCACTTACGTATTTATATGTGCTCTCTACACCACCTTCCACGGTCCCCCACTGCAGCATCACTTACTTATTTATATGTGCTCTACATCTACCTCTTTGTGTCCCTACTGTGCATCACTTACGTATTTATATGTGTTTCTACACCACTCACTTGGTCCCCACTGTGCATCACTTACATTTTATATGTGCTCTCTACACCTTTCTTTCAGCCTAGGTCCCCACTGTGCATCATCACTTATGTATTTATATAAAGTTTCTATGCCCAGAGAGCAGAAGTAGGGATGAAAGCCTGACTGCACTATCAAAAACAAAGCCTATGGCTGCAACATATACCTCAGCTCCTAGAGCCTTACCATCAGCATGGTATCTTCCCTCAACAGAAAATAAGATACCTTCACCCCTTTGGCAGGTCAATTGACATGATTACTGAATGGCTAATTGTGATGACAGCTAACTTGAAGCACTGAACTTTAAAATGAATTGTCTTCAGAATAAAATAAAGTCACTCTTAAAAGTGGTTGATACAAAACAATTATTGAAAGAACATCTGTGCAGTTGCAGAAACATGAGCGGAAATTTCTTGCCTAGGAAGCCTAAGGGCAAGGCGTGGTTAAAGAAAATGTAAATATCACGTGTATGCTGATACAAACTGAAAATTAATTATATTTCCAAAATTATAGCGTTGTCGGTATACTCTAAAGCCTGAATTCTGAGTTCCCTTTATTCAAGAACTTGTTAAGGATATTTTAGCTTCTACTTTTAACTTGTTCTGCCTCTTGATAATGGAGTTTGCCCTTTAAGGGGCAGACCATGTTGTCCTGGTGTACCCCTTCCCTCCTGTAAGGAATGGTTGTGCTCAGAAGGGGAGGGGATAGGGAAGGGGAGGAGCCAAGAGCCAGAACAATGGCCAGGCAGCAGGAAGGGAAGGGGGGTAGGGAGGTACATAAGAGACAGCACAAGGGAGCCTCAGCCACTTTTGCTGGAGTTTTGATTTGATCAACTGCAGCACGTCAGATTTGGCATTAATTTTGAGGTTGGTTTCACAGCTGAAAGAGGTAAGGAGGCAACAATTGATTATTTCAGATATGCGAATTAAAAAAAAGAAGAGAAAGGGGGAGAAGAAAAGAAATGTGTAGCATTTAGTGGAAAAGAAGTGAATGCTAGCAGACAGGGTGGAACAGGTTCTGATGAAAACTCCTTTACAAGAAGGAAGTATCAGCGGAGAGTCATTTTAGGCAGCACAGAAAGTAGAATATGTTTGTGTGAAGGGTAATTTGCAATTGTTTAAAAAAAAAAATGCTGGTCAGCGGGGATTAGCAGGCCCAGGAATGGCCAAGAAGGAAGGAGTCAGAACCAGGACTGGAGGCCACGTGGGTAGGCATGGTGCACGTCGTTGGTTTGGCAAAGAACAGGAAGATCTGGGCCATGTGGGCCTGTGGAGGCAGTGTAGGCCTCGGGGGGTGGAAGAACCTGGGTTGCTAATGGCTGGGTGTGCTATGGTTTTCCCCCTTTCGTTAGCAGCTTGCCGCTGTTAGGCCTGAGGAGAAGCACATTGGAAAGAAGAAGAGGTGCCTGGGAAGGCCAGGGAATGGCGTTGGAGTGAGCGACCCATTGGCGTGGCATCACATGAGGTCGGGAGCAAAAGGGGGAGAGCTGTGGTGCTTAATTCATATGGAGAAGGATGGTGTGTGCCGTGAGGTGGTTTGTTGAAGGCTGGCAGAGATGAACAGGAGGTGCGTGGGCAGCATGCCATGCGGGGAGAGTCCTGAGGCTGGGACGGCGTTTGCACGCCACATGGGATGATCGAGGAGGCCCGGAGGCTGCAGTTCAGCCTTGGTGGAGGGTTTTGCATTTCAAAAGGCGTGGGATACGGGATTATTGGTATAGAAGGAAGGAGCAGGAGACCCGGGCGGGACGTGGCAGGTACAAGGGGATGGTAAAGCTTGTGATTTGGGCAGTGGGTAGGACACTGGGCAGGCTTTGATTGTGGGTGAGAAAAGGGAGAACACGTGGAGGCTGGCTGGAAGGGGACCTGTAGGGCTGTGGGGTGATCACGGAGAGATGACCATGTGATGTGACGTCACACGCAGAGTGAAGAGTCGCGATGAGGCCTTCCCACATGGGGTCCTATTCAGTCACGTCTGGCTAGTTTGAAAGTTCGGATGGGAAAGTTAATCACCGCAATTTATGGATTTACATTGTCCCTCAACCCATGACATCGCCCACAGGGGGATCTTATTGTGTTAGGGACTTAGTTATGCAGGTAAGTGCTATTAAAGGCATTACCACATTGGCAGGTGGCAATCTAAAAAAAAAAAAGTATGTATATTCGTGTGAAGACAGAGGGAAGAATGGGAATATGGACAGCAAGTTACTCGGGGCTATAAAAAAAAAAGAAGGTGGCATACATTAAGGGGTCAACGAGAGCTTGTGGGGAAGTGGGCTCTGGGGGCACAGGACCCATGTTTTTAAGGGCAGAAGAGGGCAGATACAGCATGGCACCCCGAGGCCAGGCACTGAGGCCGAGGCCGGGTAACTCAGGGGTTGAGGGTCTAAGCTGAAACCCGGTGACATCCGGTAGACAGACCCAGGATTTGGATTCCACAGCTCCCAATGCATACTGTATGACCCTGGGCATGTCACTTAGCTTTCCTGTAATCCCAGGTCATACAGATAAAACAGGTTTTTAAGGGGCAGGGTGCACCTCACTGGTAAGGGTCGGCACGGATGGCGGAACCAGGGCTAAACAAAAAAGTAGAGGGAAGCATTGAGGCACAAGTAACCATGCTTTCATTTTCTGTAGTTGTTTTCACAGAGCACAGTGCAGAGCAGACATGGCACCCAAGAAGAGCAGGCCGTTGAAGGGAGAGGCTTAAAAGGCTATAATCGAGCTTGCTGAAAAAGCAAACAAAATGTAGGAGCTGGTGGAGGGGGAGGACCCGGGGAAGCCTGGGGCAAGAGAAAAGCTGATGGGGAAAAAGGTGGCAAAGGGAAGAGGTCACCTGGGGGGCGACGTAGTCCCTCTAGGGTAGCGCCGAGGGCAGCAGGGCCTGCCAAGGCTGCCGAGCCCATACCCATGCAGCTGTGTGACCCACCAGCACCGGAACCCACTCCAGATCAAAGGGGTCCCCGTGGAACCGGGACCAAAACTCGGAGCGGAGGTCCGACCCACAGATCCTGGTAGCTCACCTCCTCTTCTCCTCCACCCACAAGAAGAAGCAAGGGAGCTTGAGACCTCCAGACACCCCAGACAGGATAAGATCACAGGTAATGCCACCAATACAGTAGGAGATAGTATAAAAGAGTATATAGGTCAAATAGTGCAGCACTGGGGACGGGTGGGCTGGGGCAGATGGAATCAGCCCTGGCAGAGATTAAGGCAAGAAAAGAGGTGCCAGGAGATATGGAAAATGGAGAGGAAGAGAGGGACAAGGTACAAGAGAGGTGGGGCACCGGGGATGAGGATAGGTGAGCACGTGCCCGCTGCCACAAAAGAAAAATATGGAGGGAATATGTGATATATTTGCTCCTGGTGAGCCGGGAGGCGGCAAAAATATGAGGCAGAGATCATAGGTAAAGTGAGATGGCAGCTGCCATAGTGTTATTAGAAAGAAAGAGGAAGACAATTCACAAAAGGGAAGACCTGGGATGGGTGGTTCTTAGGTTTTGCAATCTTTTCAGCCATAGCTGTGGAAAGGAGGCCAGAGCTGGGTATCCCGCTTATTACTTATTCATTGATAATACGGAGAGCTAAAGCAAAAGGCGGGTTGGGATGGATATACTACGACGAATATTTTCGGCAGCGAATGGCAACATTTGGGGATGCAAGATGGGATACCAAGCAAATAGATTTATGGATGGATTATGTAACAGATCAGTCCACACCCGATGGAGGGTGGGGTAGAAACAGGGCTATGCCTCTGAGATGTTGCTGGGCATATAACAGGGCTTTCTGCTCGTGGCCTCAGTGTCATTTTTGGCATGCCTGTGCAAAATGTGGAGGGGGGCACTTGGCTAGCAAGTGCAGAACAACAGGTATACAAGGAACACAAGGGTATGGGTGGCAAGGATTAGGCCAACAGTTTTTTTGGGATGGCCAGGGTTTTTGAGGACAAACGTGGAACAACAGAGGGAGGGGCAGAGGGCATGGGAGTAGGGGGGTCAAAAACATTGAAGCAAAGGAAGATGGACAGGCAGAAAGGGAGGGTCCAAGGTGGCGCAACAAGGCACAATTTGGGATGGCCAGAACCCCCATCAACATAACGGCCTTGACAGTTCACCTGGACAGATACCCAGGCATGAGCATGAGGGATATGATTTTAGGTGGTTTTGACACAGGGTTTTCATTGCAGTCTAAAGGACCCAGGCAGGCAAGGGAGGCAAGCAACCTGGGGTCTGTAAAGGAAAAGAGGAAATGTTAAGGCAGAAGATTGAGAAAGGAAAAGCAGCAGGTAGGGTGGAGGGCCCATTTGACGACCCCCATTGGAAAACATGCGGATATGCTCATTGGGTTTGGTACCTAAGAAACAGGAAGGGAATACCGGGTGATACATCATTTGTCTTATCCAGCAGGTGACTCTGTAAATGACTATATTAGGGAGGAGCATAGTAGGGTGACTTACGTAACACTTGAAGATGCGGTCCTGATAATCCGGGCCACAGAGGATGCATGGATGGCAAAACAGACATTGAGTCTGCCTTCTGGACTGCTTCAGTCAGGAGGAAGACTGGGATCTTTTGGGTTTTAAAAATGATGGGCGGTATTACCGACAAAGCGATGACAATGGGGTACTCCAAGCATGTGCAACATTTGAGGTGTTCAGCACATGTTTGTAGATGGATATTCCAAGAGGAAACAGGTTACAAGTCAGTCATCCATTACCTGGATGATTTTCTCCTCATTGGGAAAGGCAAAGAGGAGACACAGATGATGCTGGGTAAGTTTAAGGAATTGTGCTGGGAATTAGGAGTCCCACTGACACCAGAAAAACCAGAGGGGCCCAGCAAGGTTATGGAATTCCTTGGGATACAGATTGATGCCACAAAGAAGTATTTAGGTTACCGGACAAAAAGTAAAGAGGTGAAGGAGCTAATCGGGTACATGCCAGCAAGAAGAGGGTTCAACTGAAATTAGTTCAGCAGATACTAGGGCACCTGAATTTTGCATGCAGGGCTGTTGGGCCAGGAAGGGCATTCACCAGGAGGTTGGCCAGGGCAACAGCTGGGGTCAAAACCACATCACTGGGTTAACCTGACTTGCAGCATCAGGAGGATTTACAGCGTATGGGAGAAATTCTTGAAAGATTATAATGGGTGTTCATTTTGCGAGGAGTGGCTGTACAACACCGCCTGGACTTATACACCAATGCAGCCGGGGACTGGGCATGGGGGTTACCTGAGAGGCAGGTGGTTTGCAGAACCCTGGCCAGCCAGTTGGGTGAGGATGGGAAAGTAAAAGATATAACACTCTGGAGATCATGCCCATATGGGCATGCACTCTGGTTTGGGGGAGGAATTCAGGGATCAGAAGGTGACATTTTGGTGTGACAATAGAGTGGTGGTGGAGGTACTGAACAATAAGGAGCCAGGTCGGGACACAGTCCTGCAGGTAGTACGACAGTTAGTTTTAAGGGCTCTGCAGCTGAACATGTCTTTCAGAGCAAAACATATAGAAGGGGTACAACACCCTGGTTGACAGCCTTCCCGTCTGCAGCTGGACCATTTCCGGAAGCTGGCACCAGCAGCAGAAGAACAAAAAACGTCCATACCAGCGGACATCTGGGACATTGGCAGGAAGGAGCAGAACTGTTGCTTCATAGCTCATGGGCACCCCGGACTCTGAGGGCCTATGATGGGGCTTGGTGGGTTTTTCAAACATTCAGGGCAGAACACCAGATGGAGGTAAGTGGGCGACTATCTGAAGAACAGTTGGGAATGTTCACGGTGGAACAATGGCAGAAAAGGGATAGGCTCATGCCACAATGGGGGTTTATCTGGCAGGGATCAGTGTGATCTGCAGCCTGAAAGGATGGAAGGACCAAACAAAGGCAATGTTCATCAGAAGGATGATGCAGGGCTGGGGTAGGTTAAGAAGAGGGACAGGGGACAATAGGAGGCCTATAGGGGAGCAGTGGCTAATAAAGCTAAAAGAGGTGCTCCCGGCAATATGCAAATCAAAGGGTGAGGCCCAGCTATTTCACACGATTTATGTGATAATGTTTGCAGGGGCTATGAGGGTGAGTGAGGTGGTAGGCCATGGAAAAAATGACGAGGAAGGTGGTGTGGAATGGGAAGATGTGAGTTGGGGGACAATGGAAATATGGACCAAGCTAAGATGGTCTAAGGCTGACCAAAGAGGGCAAGGTTGCATGATAACACTAAGAGGGCGATCAGAGATCGCGATATGCCCAGTACAGGCCCTGTGGGCTTTCGCTGCAGGGCAGGTAACCAGGACGGGGAAGCTTTTCATACACGGGGATGGAAAAAGGGTCACTGGCTATCAAATTACGGCGGTGTTGAAAAAGGCAATGGAGTTTTTGGATGAGAACCCAGCTAATTACTCATCCCATTCCCTACGGATTGGGGCTGCCTCACAGTGGGCGGCAAGGGGTGAACCCGTGGAAGGCATCTTGGAGAAAGGTCGCTGGTGGTCAGCCAGTTATAAAAGATACATCAGAGCTCTGACATAAAAAAAAAAAAGGGGAGAGGGGAATATAAATCTACATATAATAATAAGGTGGGGGGATAAGGCAGGGAGGCTATGGAGAGTACATGTAAATTAACTAATTTTGTTTTTGTTGCACCCCATAGGTAGAGGGAGAAACACAGAAGTCTGGATCTGCAGCCATTCCTATATTTACTGGGCTGGTAAGAGAGCAGAGACGAAAGCTGGGGGGAAGCAGTTATACCAGGATGCAAGGCAGTGTAGGTTGGTATGGCATGGCTTACGGGGGATGAGATGGGCACAGCTTCTCCCTGCTTTGAAAGAGCTCAAGGGACATCAGCCCAGTCCAGACCTAATCATTATACACCTAGGGGGCAACGACCTTGCAGGCAGACCATGGGTGCACATATATTTTCAGATTAAGAGGGACTTAGCTGCAATAAGACAGTGGTGGCCTCAGGTATGCCTTGCATGGTCAGATATAATGCCAAGAAGGGTATGGAGACAGGAACACAGCCACAGGGCAGTGGAGGGGCCAGGAGGAAGATGAATGGACGAGTGGGGACACTTGATAAGGCAGATGGTAGGACAGGTACTGCACAGGTCGAAGAATGGGTGGATGAATTCTACAGATCAGAAGGGTACACCTGTCAGATATAGCAGTAGATATGTTCAATGCAGAAACAATGGGTTTCATAGAAGAATGGAGAAGACGGACAAACAGATAAAAAAAAAAAACAAAGGTAGGGAGAGGGATACCTAAGTTAGGGAAGCTAGTCATCCAACGCAAGCTGGAGACTGGCTAGTGGGGAAAAGGGGGAGATGGGGAAAGAAAAAGGAGTAACACAAGAGGAAGAAGAAGATGAAGGAGAAAGCGTATCCGTTTTCACCGTTACCTAACAGAAAAAGGAGAAGAAAGAAGGCACCCAGGTTTTCCTGGGGATGGATAATCAGAAAGTGATATATGGATGGAAATAAATGAAAATTATGGATATATGACAATAAAGAAATAGAAAATGAATTATGGATTGATGGATTTAAATAAATTAATTGCAATCTGAGCACAACAACAAGCAATGGTCTCTGGTGTTTTTTGTGAGGGAAAAGGTGGGAATCCGGGACAACCGGAGTTTGCCCCTTTAAGGGCAGACCTTGTTGTCCTGGTGTATCCTTCCTCCTGTAAGGAATGGCTGTGCTCGGAAGGGAGGGATAGGAAAGGAGGAGCAAGAGGCAGAACAATGGCCAGGCAGCAGAAGGGAGGGTAGGGAGGTACACAAGGGACAGCACAAGGGAGCCTCCAGTCACTTTGCTGGAGTTTTGATCCCTCCCACCCACCCTAGAAGGAAAGGTAAGACAGAAAGTACAGTCAATTTGGGGCTGATGGAGAGTCTGTCATGGTGGAGGACAGATGTGTCCACTAGGACGGTGGACTGCCAAAGGTGAATGGCAGAATATGATAATATGGTATGGACTGCCAAAGGTGGATGGCAGAAAATAAGGTTATAGACTGCCAAAGGTGGATGGCAGGGGATAAGATGGTTATGGACTGCCAAAGGTGGATGGCAGGTGGAAATTCTTGAAGTCTGCCAAGAAGTTGGGGGCAGATGATAATAATAAGGCTATGGACTGCCAAGGTGGATGCATGGGGGGACGGAGGGGAAGAAAAAAGGAGAAACACAAGAGGAAGAAGAAGATGAAGGAGAAAGCAGTCTCGGTTTTCACTGTTACCTAACAGAAAAGGCACCCAGGTTTTTGCCTGGGGGATGGATAATCAAAAGTGATATATGGATGGAAATAAATGAAAATTATGGATATATGACAATAAAGAAATGGAAAATGAATTATGGATTGATGGATTTAAGTAAATTAATTGCCAATCTGAGCACAACAACAAGCAATGGTCTCTGTGTTTTTGTGAGGGAAAAGGGGGGAATCCGGGACAATCCCCATTTGATGGGTAAAGTTTTCTAAGTCAGGACGAAGACATAAGAACCTACAGGAACTGTAAAACAAACTAGACTAGCAACAAACACATTTGACAGGAATGGGACTTAATTGTAAAACTTGCATGAATTACAAACATTCTTGAGTATAAAAAATATTATTTGTTTCTGAACTTCCATGACAAGACTCAGTAAGGGCACAGAACATCATCAAGGCATTCTTGAGACTGGTGCTCATTTCTTCCTGTTGCCCCCTGCCCAGAATGGTAAGGCAATTTGTTTGAGGTTTATCAACTGGCAGTATATTTGACAGATCAGTACTCTCAGATGTGTGAGCAAGACTTATCAGATTTTTCCAACTGATTCAGATGAAGAATTCTTAACTTTTTTGAAAAGATGGACTTATGAACACTGATTTTGGATTTTAAATGAAGTAATGAGAAATGTAATATTTTGTTAAGGTTTCAGTCAAGATTTCTTGGTTTTGAGGTAGTCTACATTGAAACTGTGATTTTGATTTAAAGTTAACATCAAGGGACTGAAACACAGACAACTGTTGTATGCTAGGAATAAATATATATACTATATATATATATATATATATATATATATATATATATATAAATTCATAATAAAACTCCATTAATGCATCAGTTAGGAGTTTGTTCCACAGCGACAAAAGCAAGGAAATTCGATGTTAGGGTTCCATTCTTCTGCACATACCCCACCCCACCCCACCAACAGGCAACGGTGTGCATTGTCGCCGTCCCAACTCCCACCCAATCCCATGTGTAAACAATCTGAGGTGGTGCATTATAAGAGAATGGGGTGAGTTAGGACCAATGACCCTAACGCATGCCCCACGCCTGTTCATGGGGGCAGGGTAGGGTGGGGTGCAAGGGGTGGAACCCTAACATCAAATTTGCTCACTTTATCGCCATGGAACAACCCTAACTCATGCATTAAACAGAGTTTTGCCATGAATGTCCCTTCTTTGAGAATGTGCACTATCAATAGTGAAGTAATGGCAACACAAATGCAAGCTAAACGCTAATGCACATGTGACAGACACAAATGTAAATGATGACGCAAACGGTAATAGAAACGCAAGCACAAACATTAATGAAAACAGAAATGCAAATGCAAGTATGATAGAAATGCAAACCATAACATGCATGGTCACAGTAACGCAATTGGAAATGCAGACACTTATGGTAACAGCAACAATAACGCCTAAAGGAAACACAAACAGAAACACAACGAAGCACGACACAAATGCAAGTGGAAATGCACATGATGACACAAAGGAATGCAAACAAAAACAGTAATGGAAACACAAATGTTAACAGTAATGCAAACGCAAGCGAAAATGAAAACGCAAAGGTTAACGCACACGGTGGCATAGATAGGAATGCTAACACAAATGGTAAAGGAAACACAAGTGGAAACGCTAACTGTAGCAGTAACAAAAATGCACAGCCTTTTTTTCCCCAAAAGCTGCACAGAGAAACACAGGGAATACAAAGAATGTATGCATAATAATGGGCCTCAGAGCAGAAAATGAACACTTGGAATACTAAATACTTATATCTCAGGAACTCTACAACGAGAAAAAATTAAAATTTCATGTAATTTATGACTTTCCTGGCTAGTTTTGTACTTAGCCTATAGTAGGGGCTAAGCATTTTCTGACAAAAGTCTGTTTCTCAAACTTTTCTGAGATACAGGCACGAAAGTGCGGCGGATGCCGTAATGTTATCCTATGGGAAAAATCATCAACTTTGAGTACCGTAACTTTGCAGCCCTGTAATATTTTGTCACAAAAGGCACATCTGTGGGATCTTGGCTGTCTTCCCTCCAAATTTCAGCCCAAAAGACCAAACTGTTCTTTGCAGCAGGGTGGCAAAGATTTCCTATTCTTTTTAGGGATAGTGTTCAAAGTAGTTTTGCAAATCACTACACTTCAAAAAAAATCATGAAAATGTCAAAGTGCAACACTACTTTGTGACACTACAGTTTACAAACATTTTAAAACATATTTGAGGTGTTTAACCCCCCAAAAAAAAAAAAAGACATGGCTGACATCCTCAGGGCTCGACTAGGTGAACACAAAAAGAATTACATCCCTAGAGGGTCCCAATTTTAAATGCCAAGCATTTCTATGACCAGTAACTGAAAACAAAATGGCAGATTTGTGACACTACAGGGGTCATTTGCGACTCTAAAAAACTGCATTTGTGACACTGTCGAACTTTTTGTTAATTTTTCTCATTGTTCATAATGGGAAACTTGTTTTTTTAATAACTTTTGAACCGTTTAATATTTTTTCACATTGGGGACCCTGGCCACATGTTCACTGAAGTTTTCAGACCGGTCACAACTGTATATTTGACCATTACGAAACTTGGCAGATCCAGAGATCTATGGTACCACTCCATGCATGCCAAATTTTGGGCAAATCCATCATATGGTGGCAAAGTTATTAAGCTGCAGTTTTTCACACTTTAACCTTAAATGGGGTACTCAACCCTAACTATAGTGGAACTCAGAAGAAGCCAGAAGTTGAAGGGAGGAAAGAAACATATTCAATTCAGTGCTTTAGAGTAACTGGTAATTGCTATTTTTCTTTTAAACTTAGATTGTGGGCTTTTAGTGACACTGTACTTTCTTTGTTGTCTTTACTTATAATTGTTTTTTGGGCTGTTGAAAATTTAAAACATAGTGGTGGTGTAATTCTGTGCTGTCTTTAATTGCTGCAAATTTGCCCCTCCCTTCCCCAACTCTTAATTATATGCCCTGTTAAATCTGATTGACAGGAGCTAAACACAGGGTATAATAAGGGTGTGAAGTAGGAGGGCATAAGGGGAAGAAGCCCACCTCAGCACAAGTGTTTTGACTTATTTATTTATTTATTAGTTTCTTTTTTTTTTTTAAGAAAATTATCTGAGGATCAGTGGCAGGATTTTAGGACAGTAAATTAATAAAAAGGGAACTAGGAAGAGCTTCAGTAGCAGACAAAGTAGTGAAATTGCAGCATAATGTGGGAGTGGTGCAATGCAGTGGCTGTGGGGCAGCCTTAATTCAGGCAGACCTTCTGGACACTGAGGTGCTGCCTCTCTGCATGCATCTCTCTGACTGCAGGATAGGAGGTAGCCAGACTCAGAGCGAAGTAAACTGGGTCAGGAGTACCATCACCCCTATAGAGACCACCCAGTCCAATGCAACTGACTCAAAGGATGCCGAGAACGAGGAGCACTTGGATGACAGTGGGCTAAGGGAGGTTAGAGCGGTCAGGCAGAGGCACATCACAGATCCTATTCCACTAAGAACTCATATGCCACACTGGCAAATGAGGACAACCAAATAGAGGTACTCAGAGAAGTGGAAGGAAAGGATGTGGAGGTTAGCCAAGGAGGACCTCAGCGGGAAAGCAGTGGACCCCAGAGGGAGGAGGATGCGAATCCTGTGGAGGACACCATCATAAGAGGGATCCAGCTAGGAACACAGGAGGGAGGATAGGGAGGTGAGGTGCCTACCAGGTGCCATGGGCATGGAGGGATGGAAGGAAGATCCTGGGGATCACTGGGAAGGCAAGACGGGAGGGTGAGCTGGATGTCATTATCCACCTAGTTACCAAGACCTGGCAAATGGGGAGCCAAAGGAAGTTCAGGAAGAGTTTAGAAATTGGGGAGGGTCTCACAAGTAGCTACTTCTGTCACTTTCTCAGAAGTACTACTCATAGAGGCAAGGAGAGCATAGAGTGCATGCACCAGGAACTTTAACTCATGGTTGAAGAACTGGTGCTGTGAGGAAGGGTTTGATTCATTGGTGACTGGGGACCCACCTGAGGGATGGAGGTTTGTTCAAGCCTGACGGCCTGCATCCATCCTGGAGGGGAATCCAAGCACTCAATGATAAGTTTAAATGCTACATTGACAAGCATTTAAACTAGCAAAGGGGTGGCAGGCCAGCAAGGAGTGGTATTACCACTACCCCCACAGCTAGCAGTGGAACCAATGAACCAGAGCAGTGGCTATCTCTGCAAAGAAAGTAAAAAGATGGAGATTAGTGCCCAAGAGGTGGATAGGCAGAAAGGGTCAAAATTCAGCAGAATTCAGACAGCAAGGAGAACCAGGGATAAAGGACAACCAAGGAAGGGGCTGGAGTAGAACAGTGAAACAGTCTAGGAGGTCAAATCATGGAAAGCCATGTGTGCAAATGCCAGGAGCCTTAGCAACAAGATGGAAGATCTGGAGGCTGTCATGGTGCAGTCAGACCTGGACATTGTGGCCATCACTGAAACCTGGTGTAATGACAACCATGACTGGGAGATGGCCATACCTGGCTACAACATATTCAGAAGAGACAGAGCAGGCAGGAAGGGAGGAGTGGCACTGTATGTGAAAATGACATAAGGGCCACAGAGATCCAGGAGGAACAAAATGGGAGAGATACTGTGGGTTCAGCTGGAAAGGAAAATGGGAACAGCCATCCGCACAGGTGTGTATAGACCACCAGCCCAGGAGGAAGAAACAGATAGGGAGCTGATGCTAGCCATCCAAAGGATGGCTGACAAGGGTGAGGTAGTACTGGTTGGAGACTTCAATATTCCAGACGTGGAATGGAGCATCCCAGCAGCATCAACTAGGAGCAGATTTATCCTGGACTCCTTCAGGTGCCTTCCTCAAGCAACTGGTCATGGAACCAACTTCGCAGAAGGCAATGCTGGACCTTGTGCTCACAAACAGGGACAGTGTGACGGGGGTAACAGTGGGGAGCACCTAGGAACAGTGGCCACCAGTCATTTTGGTTTGAAATCACAGAAAGAGCAGAACCAAACCACACAAAAACATGTATCCTGGATTTTAGTGGGGGCAGACTTTGGGAAAATGGGGAGATACTAGAAAGAGGCATTAAGGGGAATGGGACAGGAATCAGGGGTTGAGGAACAGTGGGCAGTATTTAAAATGGGGATTACAAGAACAACATAATTATGCATTAGCAAGTTAGCAAAAGGAAAAGGAAGAGGAGACCATTATGGTTTTCCAAAGAGGTAGCAAAGAAAGTGAAAGCCAAAAAGATTGCATTCAGGCAATACAAAAAGACACAGGCAGAAGGGGATAGGGAGAAGTACCAGGAGAAGCAAAGGGAGGCAGGGAGGTCAGTAAGGGAAGCCAAAGCTCAGACAGAAGAACACATTGCAAAATCAGTGGGTAGAGGGGACAAAACCTTTTACAGGTACATAAGTGAAAAAAAAAGAAAGTCAAAGGAGGGATAGTGAGACTGAAGGGGGAGGATGGGGGCCGCGTGGAGGATGACAACAGTAAAGCTGACATATTGAACAGGTATTTCTGCTCAGTCTTACTGAGGAAGAGGAGGGTAATGGGTCTGAAGGAGTACAAGGGGTGAGAATGGTGCAGAAATGGACACAAGTCCCTTTACACAAGAAAGAGTCCTGAAGGAACTGGAAGTAATAAGAGTTGATAAAGCTAATGGGGCCAGATGGGGTGCACCCTAGGGTCCTTAAATAACTAAGAGAGGTGGTGGCTGAACCTCTGGCTATCCTGTTTAGCCGATCACTGGAAACAGGGAGGTACCAAAGACTGAGAACAGCAGATGTAGTCCCTTATACAAAAGCGGAACAAAGAGGAAGCAGGGAACTACAGACCAGTCAGCCTCACCTCGGTAGTGGGGAAGATCATGGAAGCACTACTGAAGGAGAATTGGTGAAACATCTGGTTGTCAATGGACTACAGGACCCAAGGCAGCATGGTTTCACCAGGGGAGTCTGTCAGACCAACCTCATTGAATTTTGACTGGGTGACTAGAGAGGTGGATCAGGGAGGGCAGTGGACATGGCCTATCTGGACTTCAGCAAGGCCTTTGACACTGTGCCACATAGAAGACTATTACACAAACTGGGGAATATGGGTGTGGGCAAGACAGTAGTGTGGTGGGTAGGTAACTGGCTGGGTGGCAGGACACAGAGGGTGGTGGTAAATGGCTGTCACTCCACAGAGGGAAGAGTGACCAGTGGGGTACCACAGGGATCAGTGCTGGGACCGGTCCTATTCAACATCTTCAGCAGTGACATTGCACAGGACCTAGAAGGCAGAATTTCACTGTTTGCTGATGACACAAAGCTCTGTAACAGAGTAGACACACCAGAGGTGCAGACAGAATGAGAAGGGACCTGCAGAAACTTGAAGAATGGTCAGGGTTTGCAGTTGAAATTCAATGCAAAGAAGTGCAAGATAATGCATATGGGGCACAAAACCCTGGCACAATATATCAGTTGGGGGTGAGGATATAGCATGCACTGAGCAGGAAAGGAATCTTGGGGTTATCATCTCTGATGACCCAAGGTAGGGAAACAGTGTGACAAGGCAGCAGGTAAAGCAAATAGGATGCTGGGATGTATAGGCAGGGGCATCACCAGCAGGAAAAGGAGGTCATAACTCCACTATACAAGACACTAGTGAGGCCCCACCTGGAGTACAGTGTACAGTTCTGAGACCATACCATCGTAAGGACATAGACAGGGTAGAGAAGGTTCAGAGGAGGGCAACAAAGATGGTGCATGGATTGCATCACAAGTCCTATGAAGACAGGTTGAAGGAACTGAACATGTACTCCTGGAGGAGAGGAGGAGAGAGGGGATATGATAGAGACATACAAGTATCTCACAGGAAGAACAGGGTGCAGGAATACACTATTTTAAGTGAAAAAGATGTTCCAGGACTAGAGGGCATGGGATGAAGTTGGAGGAGGACAATTCAAAGGAAACATGAGGAAGAATTTCTCACAGAACGGTTGGTGGACAAGTGGAACACCCTGCCAGAGGAAGTGGTGGGGGCTGAAACAATCACGGGATTTAAGAATGCATGGGATAGACATAAAGGAATTCTGGAGGTCAGGGGTAAGGGGCAACAGACTTCTAGGAAAACATAAACTGAACTTACAAGCTCAAATGGGCAGACTGGGTGGGCCATAGGCCCTTATCTGCTGACACTGTCTATGTATCTATGTATAGTGGCACTACAGACTGATTTGCCTGAAATGTTGCATGTTTGGTCAGATAGCATACTGTAGATCTCTGGATCGAGAAAGTTTTGTTCCAGTCAGAATTGTGGTTGTAGAGATGCTGAGTGTGAAAAAGTGTGAAACACCCTCACTTTTTGACATATTCATTGCTCGTCTCTACAGCCTGAACAGTTTGTCTGTCTGAGATTTTCAGGGTAAATGGGGAATAGGTCACTGAAGTGGCTTTTGAAGGTTTGGTAAAAAAAAATATTAATCCTTTCAAAAGTGATAAAGCACTTACATTCCCATTATAGCCTATGGGAAAAATATCGTGCACCACAAAACTTTGCGATAAGTACAGGGTACTTTAGCAGAAGTACCACTGGTTTACATGTGGGATTTCGAAAGTCCACGGAACTTTCTCAAAAGTCCACATGTAAACCAATGGTAATTTCGTGAAAGTCTGCAGTTCTTTTGTGAAGGTCTGTGGAACTTTTATGAAAGTTCCATGGGTAAACAATGCCAAAAAACAGTTTCTTTGCCACTTCATAACAATAAAATGTTTAGGACTTTTGGGCTGAAATTTGAATTAGAAATAGAGTATGGTGACAAGCCATGAAATCAAAGAACTTAGAGGATTGGGAAAGTTTTAAAACCGGGAGAAATAAATGTAAAACAAATATTAGGATTGTGAAGAGAAAATATCACTTGACTAAACTGGAAAAGGTAAAAGATCAGAAAATGTTCTGGAAGTATATTTCTGATTTAAATCATGCTGATAAAAATATACAGGTGAAAAGCTTGTTATAAGAAGGGAGTATAATTGAAGATTCAACAAAAATGGCAACCATATTAAATTCTTATTTCCTTGAACTCCCTGATTTGAATATTTCCTTACCGAAAGAACACACAGTGGGTATATCTGTAATGGAATTGATTGAAGAACTGAAAACTAAAAAGGTAAAACAATATGTATCTGAGTTTAGTTTTAGACCTTTAAACATAAAAGAAGCACAAATACAACTCTAAAATTTGAATGTAAGTAAGGTGGTTTAGATGGAATTGAGGCAAGATTCCTTAAGGTAGGTGCAGATGTTTTTGCACCAATAATTACCTGTTGCTTAAATTGGAGTCTCAGCAGTTCAACAGTCCCAAATGTATGGAAAATGGGAAGAGTGATACAGATCTATAAAGGAAGAGATAGTACCGTACCATCTAATTATAGACCAATCACTATACTTCCTATACTTTCACAAATTTTGGATCATAATGTTCATACTCAATGTAGTCATTACATGGAATTAAATGCAATTATCACAGATAAACAACATGGATTTAGACCCAGGAAAGTCCACGAACACTACCATGTTAGACTTCCATAACCAAGTAGTGACATCACTGGATCAGGGAAGAAGCACTGGGGCAGCGTTTGTGGACCTTAGTAAAGCTTTTGATCTGGTTCAGCATAGAAAATTATTAGAAAGACTCTGGTTGGTAGTGGTGGAAGAGGGACCATTACAATGGATTGCATCATATCTGGCAAAATGTTGGCAGTGTGTCATCAACAGTACTTCAGTGTCGAGCTCAAGGAAATAAACCATGGAGTTTCTCAGGGATCGACACTTGGCCAGCTGATGTTTAATGTCTATGTTAACAATGTAGTACAAACAATTAAATATGGAGAGGCAAGACTTTATGCAGATGATATGGTTTTATTGATTTTGGCAGAGAATGCAGAAATTCTGCAATAACAGTTGCAGAATGACTTAATTCAGTTGGAGTGGTGGATGGGAGACTCTGGTCTCCTACTTAATGGAAAAAAACAAACAGTGTATGATGTTTTGTTTGGGGCATGGGTTGAAAGCTGAGCCACAGTTACATATCCACTTATCCAATGGTATACAAATTGAGAAATAAAAAGGGTATAGGTACCTGGGATTATATATAGATTCTTATATGACTTTTGAAGATCACATTGATATACATTTAAAAAAGTAAACCAAAGATTGTGAACTTTTAGGAGAGTATCTGGAGTTTTGCCTAAAGAAGACAGAGAGAAACTTGTTAAACAAATGCTGATTCCGGTACTGGAATATGGAGCATTGATTTATATGAACTCTTCCCAGAGAGTATTAAAGAAAGTTAATCAAAGTGTTTATAGATTGGGAAAGTTCATTATTAAAGGAGAATATAAAATACATCAATGTACAGTATATAATCAACTGAATTGGCTACATCCCAATGCTCAAAGAAATTATACGTGGTTAGTAAATTGTCATAAGATTATATATGGGAAAAATAATCATCCTTTAGCTAAGTATGTCGAGTTTCAATTTTCAGAAAATCACATTTTTTTATAAGAATTCAGTAAATAGAATTCCAACACATAAAAATATTAGTAAAATAGGGATTTGAAATTGCAAAATAGATTAGCTATTTCATGGAATAACTTGCCTAAACACCTAAAAAATATTACTAGCCTGCTCTGTTTTAAAGACAAATTGTTTGAATATTTGCAAACTGCATGTATATGTTTTGGTTGACATTGTTATGTATGTTTAATACTGTTGTGTATGTATGTTAATTGTAGTTGTTGTATTTTTATGGATTTATTACATGGGACCTTGATTGAAAACAGTGCCTACGGCACTAATCATTTGTTCCTGTATAAAAATAAAGTTTTAGCAAACAAACAAACAAACCTACTGAAGTTCCAATGCCATAATCCTCTCTTGACTGGAGACACATCTTCACTCTTCAATGGCATACTGAAAACTGGGGAAATCAGGTATGCAGTCCAATGTATTAAATGGGTTTTGAACTTGTACTTGTAACTTGCTTATTTTTGAATATGTTTTCCCCAAATTTTCAACATGGCTTTTTTGAGACCCCACCTCAAGAATAATTGCAATGAAATTATGCAGATCTGTTCCAAAAGGTGAATTCTTGATCACTGCATGAACTCACCTTTCAGGCAGGATTTTAACATTTTCTCTGCGCTTATTCATGAGATGGGGTCAAAAGAAGGCTAGCATGAAAATCTGGGGTAAAAACATTACAAAAACATAAAGCTATGAGCATACAATGGCATTTTTCAACACACAAACATGACTTTGATAATTTTCAATATTTTGACCCCAAATTGTCAGGATAGACATTTTTTTCACACCACCTCATGAACAAGACAGCTGTCATTTTTTCAGTCCTGGTCAAAATGTGTTTTCGTAATTGTGGTGCGAAATCACTTTTTAGCCAGGATTTAAAAATATTCTCCACCCATCTTCTGAGGTGGTGTCAAAGAAGAGCTATGTTGAGAGGTTTGGGTAAAAATATTTAAAAAAAAACAAAACAAAGTTATGAGCTTATTTTAACATTTTTCAGTTCACTCTTGTAATTTTGGTAATTTTCAATGTTTTGACCCAAATTTTCAACATAGCCATTTTTCACACCACCTCATTAGCATGAGAGCTATCATTATTAAAATCCTAGCCAAAATGTGTTTTCACATTTGTAGTAAAAAATAATGTTTCAGTCAATATTTACGAGACATAAGTTCTCAGAGCCGATCTGCAGCACTTGACCTATCCCTCTCTGCTTAAGCAGTGACCCAGAGGCCCTTGTGCTGGCTTTTAATAAGGCCATTTCGAGGCTCTGGATGTGATTGCTCCAGTCCAAGTTTGTCCCCTTTCCCTTCACCCTCGATCCCCATGGTTTGATGGGGTTTTGAGGGAGATGCGTCGACAAGGACGAAGGCGAGAACGTGGCTGGCAGAAATCTGCCCTTGATGCCAACTGCCTTAGATTGATAGACCATTATCAAGTCTATCAATCCACAATCACTCATAAGAAGGCAGAGTTCCTGTCCAGGGAGATCGTGGCAGCCCAGAACCGACCAGCCCAGCTATTCTGTGCTGTGGACAGACTTGTAACCCAGCCTGTCTCCAGGTTCGAAAGCATTTTCTAAATAGAGTGTGATGAGCTTGTTCGCTTTTTGCTGATAAGGTGGCGACATCAGGACAGGGCTCCAACCAGCGCATTCTTTGGGTGTTGCTTGTGATCAGCATGCAGTCACTGTCCCTCAGTTTTCCTGGAGAGTACCTTCAGCCACCCTAACTTCCTGAATGTCATGCAGATCATCCAGGATGTGCACCCTACATGCTGTAGTATGGATCCTGGACCAACTTCCCTGATATTGGGTTATCTTGATGTTATCTGTTGATACCTAGCACAGATAGTTTAGTGATCCCTGGAATTTGGGAAGTTTCCTAACTCTCTGAAAGAGGCGGTAGGGATACCACTCTTGAAGAAAGCTACTTTAGATCCAAACTGCCATGCCAACTACAGACCGATCTCAAACCTACCTTTTTTAGGGAAGGTGATTGAGAAAGTAGTGGCAGCACAACTGAGGGACCATTTAACCATCCATGACATCTATGAGCCCTCCAGTCCAGTTTTTGGAAGAGACATAGTACCGAGACAGCACTGGTTCGGTGCTTAATGATCTCCTGATGGCTGAGATCAGAAGAACTGCTCCATCTTGGTTCTTCTGGGTTTATCATCAGCATTTGACACCGTGGACCATGGATTTTACTTAGCCATCTAAGGTACATCTGTAGAATAACTGGATCTGTCCTCAGGTGGTATACATCGCTCCTCACTGGAAGAACTCAGAGAGTGGTATCTGGAGTATTTTCTCAGATCCAATGTCTCTGCTTTGTGGGGTCCCTCAGGGTTCAGTTTTGTCACCCATGTTGTTTGCGGTGTACATGCTACTCGGAGACATTGTAAGAAGGTATGGGCTGAGGTTTCATTGTTTTGCCAATGATGCCCAGTTCTACCTGTCTTTTACGCCTGACCAGGGTAATGTTCTCTCAGTCTTTAAAAACTGCCTCAAAGAAATACTGGAGTGGATGGATATGAGTTGCCTGAATTTGAACTTGGATAAGACTGAGGAGATGGTTGTGGATCCTGGTCACTGTACAGGAGGTCTGGGTAGTGGGTCAACCTCTGGATTGTTTCTCGGAGGAGTCCTTCTCCCAACCTATAACCAGGAGCGAAACCTGGGGGTGATTTTTGATGAAGGGCTGACCCCACAATTGCAGATGTTGGCTGTCATCAAATCCTCCTTTTATCATCTAAGGAATATCTCCAGGATTAAGCATCTGGTTCCGTCCAGCAACCTTTCTGTCTTGGTTCATGCCTTTGTGTCCTCTCGCTTAGATTACTGCAACAACCTATACCTAGGGCTTTCAGAGGTTGAAATCCGCAGCCTGCAGCTGGTGCAGAATGCAGCAGCCCAGCTTTTTGATGGGATCATCTCGATCGAGTCATATTACACCAGTGCTGTGCAATCTGCACTGGCTGCCAGTTCGATGTCGGATCACCTTTAAAGTTGGCTTGCTGACTTTTAAGGTCCTACATGGACTGGGCCCAGACTATCTGAATGAGCTATGGGTTCCCTACTGCCCTGGTGATCGCTTCACTCAGCTGGAGAGGACTTGTTAGAGATACCTAAGGTGTGTGTGAAATATTTGGGAGCCAAAACTTTTACGTTCATGGCTCCCACATTGTGGAAATCTCTACCTCATTGGTTACTGGAGTGCACAACTGTGGGAAAGTTTTAAATCAGCCTTAAATACTTATTTATGGCACCAGGCTTATGGAAGTGATTAGTTGGCCTGTATTAGTATATTGATGTTTGCTTGGTTTTAAATGTTTTATTTAAT
The DNA here is from genome assembly GCA_016271365.2 of Neoceratodus forsteri. Classification (NCBI taxonomy): domain Eukaryota; kingdom Metazoa; phylum Chordata; order Ceratodontiformes; family Ceratodontidae; genus Neoceratodus; species Neoceratodus forsteri. The sequence continues at coordinate 26,906,966 of CM057454.1, forward strand.
TTGTTTGATCTTATCATGTATGGCGCCTTGATTTTCTGAAAGGCACCTTAAAAATAAAGATATTATTATTATTATTTTATAAATGACACCATCATGCTCACAAAGAGTGATCATAATAAGACTATGTTGAAACTTTGGGCTCAAAATGTGAAAAAAAACTAACTACGTTATTAAGAAATGTTGCATTGTTCCAATGTTTACTCATAACTTTATTGTTGTAAACATGAGGTCATGAAAATACTGTTGGAAATTTGAGGTAAAAATGTGGGTATCCAGTAAAAATTAGATATTAGCTTTCAGCTGGCTATCCTGGGTAAATACCATTTAAAAATATGTAAAAGCAGGATAGAACTAATAATGAGATATCACGTGCCTTCTGGTCTATCTGGGTAAACACATAGTAAAACTGTGTACAAGGACAAGGCACGAAAAAGGCTAACATTCGACATTGACAAATTATTGTTATCTCCTGGTGTTGATGTGCATACAGAGTTTTAGCTGTGGCATGAGTTTGACCACAATTTCATTGCAGCATGTGAAAACTCCTTATGAACAAAATGATATACAGGTATATATATATATATATATATATATAGTTTTACGGTCAGCATGCGCATGCGCAAGGAGCGTCTTAGAGAATGGGACACTTTGAGGTGTGCCCTCCCTGCAATCCCCTGCTCCATTGAGCAGGCGTGGCGAGTCCTGCACCAATCGGAGAGGGTGCTGTGGAAGCAGTGGTGGTCTTCTCTTCAAAAGCCACCGCTGTCATACACAACACCAGCGTCACGCCACCAAATCTTTGCTGCCACGCTGAGGAGCCCACCCCAGCGTGGCCAATGTCCGTCATTCTGCTGATGGGGTGCCCAACCCCGCCGGCTCCAGGCCCCCAGCCATCCTTCTGCCACGCTGGGAGCCCACCCCAGCGTGGCAAACATCCCATCCCATGTCGTCTGCTGACGGGGTGCCCAATCCCGTCGGCTCCACGGCACACCCCAGCCATCCTTCTGCCACGCTGGAAGCCCACCCCAGTGTGGCAAAGAGTCCCACGTCGTCTGTTTTTTTTTTGTAAAACCTGTAAATTGAAAAGCGATCCCACAGCTTCTCCCAGGCCCCTCCCACAACCTGCACCCACCCACTGCACACCAGCCTCCCCACCATCCCCTCACCCCATACTTACCTCCCGGATCTTGGCGCAATGATCTTGGTGGACCGGGAACATGTCTGCACTCTTCAAAGCCGACCCTCGAACTGAGAAATGCCGGTAAGCTGTATAATGGGCTAGATAGGGGGTTTTCAACTTTATTGCATATCTCAGGCATTTTTTGGAATTTTTGCACCAAATTTTCAACATGGGGTTTTTGGGACCCCTTCTCATGAGTGATGTCATTGTCATGGTGTTATTCAGGCCCGAAGGGTGATTTCACAGTCACTGCATGAAATCACCCTTTGGGCCTGAATAATGCCATGACAGTGACATCATTCATAAGAAGGGGTCCCAAAAACCCCATGTTGAAAATTTGGTGCAAAAATTCCAAAAAATGACTGTTTTACGAGCGTGCATTGCGCAGTTCCTACACTGCTCGTAAGTTCTTCAATTTTCAATATTTTCACTCCAGATTTTCAACATTGCCATTTTACCACACCTTCTTATGAGTAGTACAGCTGTTATTTTTCACATCTCACCCAAAACGTGTTTCTGCCCATGTAGCGCACAATGGCGCAGTCGGTGTGCGAAATCAATGTATGGGACACATTAAGAAAATCACAGTGACACTGTTCATGAGCAGAGGTCTTAAAATGGCTGTGTTGAAATTTGGAAAACATTCTAAAATGACTGTTTTACGAGCATGCGTTGCGCAGTTCATACACATGCTCGTACATTTGCAAATTTTCAATATTTTCACTCCAGATTTTCAACATTGCCATTTTACCACACCTCCTTATGAGCAGTACAGCTGTCATTTTTCACATCCTGCCCAAAATGTGTTTCCGCCCATGTAGCGCACAATGGCGCAGTCGGTGTGCAAAATCAATGTATGGGACACATTAAGAAATTCACAGTGACACTGTTCATGAGCAGAGGTCTTAAAATGGCTATGTTGAAAATTTGGTGAAACAATTCCTAAAAATGACTGTTTTATGAGCGCGTGCTATGCAGTTCCACAGCACGTCCGTAAGTTTCATGAGTTTCAATATTTGCACTCCAATGACTTCCAAATACCTAAACAGCACATAGAAGCAAGCAACATTCGGCATTGACAAATGCTTGTACTTCTTGTCACTGATTTTCTTAAGCCATGTCAAAGTGCCAAAATACCACTGCAAATACTTGCAAGTGAGCGTTCGGCATTGACAAATGCTTGTTTCAGATTATGCTTGCATCTACAGCTGCCAACACTTTATTCTGTTGATAACGCCTTCTTTTTAAAAGCTGTTGTTCCCAAAACACCAATGGCAACTGCCTTGGGACAGAATCTGATAAAACTGAAACTTTCAGGCTTCGGACTGGGCCAGTTTTAACTCATTGGTAACCAAATAAAGTATCTTAAAATTCATAATTTTTATATTTTCACACACTTTCCAACTTCAAAACTGCCAATCCAAATACTGCCATATATTCAAGGTATGGAGATTCTGCTGAAAATGTGTGAATGCCAGTTTTCTGGTCCCTGTGTCAAAAGAAGTTGAGTTCTGAGAGGCTGAAAACCGGGGTTTGCTTTTGCAATACATGCTTAGGCCAGCCTAACTACTGTATAGTGATGCTGCATTACCCTTTATAAATATTGTATATTATTAAAATACTATAATTTGCAGGATCTCTTTTTTCAGATTAGTCAAACACACCTTAACACTGCTTTCATAGTTTAATATTTGTTTAGCACAAGTACTTACTGCAGTTTCAAGTTACTCAGAGTTGTGATATAATTTGAAAAATTAGTTCTTGAGATATTCTGATTTCATGTTTATGGGAATAATACATTTAAAATAAATGTATTTACTAAAATAACCATGTAAAATGCTTGTGGTAGTGGAAATAGATTAAAGTTGCAGGAATCCTGAAATCCTTAGCAGAGTAAAAATGACTTGCTTATTTGAAAAGTATCTAAGTACTGTAGATTAACCTTAGGGTATGTTGTAGTTCCATAACTGGCCATCAGCCATAGCACTTAATGCATAAAGAATCAGAAGAATATAGCAGTTTGTTTTATATACCATGGTTTGACATGCAGTTACAGAATTATGGATTGTTAGCACATTCTGACTGAAAATTCAATTTTCCTCCCACATACACAAGGAAAGTAAATCACTTCATGCTATTTCACTGAGCGGGATGAAGGTTTATTAACATTATACTGGCACTATATCAAAACACATTTCACTTTTATCAGCTTTCAATACTGTGATGACACCCAGCATACAGTGGTGTTGTACTTGTCTGAGGTTTAAAATGGCATGAGTGGCATTTAAGTCATAGAAAGATAGAATATGATGGCAGCATGAAATCGAGGTATCCATCAAGTCTGCCCATGCTATGCTACCTCACCCCACTGACCAACTGTACATGTGGGTTGCCTCCCTCTTCCCCTCACCCCCTTGCCCTCAGTGATGTGTTGCCCCGATAGAGACTACAGGGATGAGTCCCCATGTCCTGCCCCAGACATGTTTAAACCTGTTTAAGGTTGCTGCTCCCACCACTTTCACCTGCAAACTGTTCCAGTTTTTCCATTCTTTCTGTGAAGTAAAACTTCCGCATGTCTCTCTTGAACTCACCCCACCAACCTTCAATCATGCCTACTAAAGAGAGAGGCTATGACTCAATAGATCATGATGTTCATATGTATGTATGTATGTATGCAGAGTTGCAGGAGGGACAGGAAGGGCAGGAAGTGGACTCTAGCCTGTTCAAAGAAGACAGGGTACTGGAAGAATTGTGCAAGTTGAGGCTGTACGAGGCAATGGATCCAGATGCCCTACATCTTAGAGTGCTCTGGGAGCTTAGGGAGGAACTGACAGCACAATTAACTGAACTGTTTAATCTGTCACTAGACATGGAGATGGTTCCAGGTGACTGGAGAAGGGCAGATGTGGTGCTGCTCCACAAGAGTGGCAACATGGAGGAGGCAGGCAATTATTGTCTGGTCAGCCTTACCTCAGTGGTGGGTAAGATCATGGAGTCACTCCTAAAGGAGAGAATTGTCAGTTACCTTACCGCCAATGGTCTCCAAGATGACAGACAGCATGGGTTCATGGAGGGGAGGTCATGCCAGACAAACCTGATTGAGTTTTTCAGTTGGGTGATGAAGGAAATTAATCAGGGAGGGACGGTGGACATGGCCTATCTGGACATCAGCAAGGCCTTTGACACTGTTCCTCATAGGAGGCTGGTGAGCAAGCTGGGTAGTTTATGGGTGGGGCCAAAAATAACTAAACAGGTGGAGAGCTGGCTTAGTGGCAAATGCCAGAGGGTGGTAGTAAATGAGGGGCATTCCAGGGAGGAAAGGGTGACAAGTGGGGTGCTCCAGAGGTCAGTTTTAGGGCCCATTCCCAGGAACTGGCAGCATAGCCTAGAGGTTAGAATAATGAGCTGTGAATGAGCTTGGTACATCCAGCAGACCTGGGTTTGATTCCCACAACCTCCACTTGCATACTGTGTGACTCTGAGCAAATCACTTAACCTCCACAGTGCTCCCAGGGTGCTCCTGAAAACAGGCACTTGTGCCCAGTGGGCCTTACCAGTTACCAAAGACTAAAAAAAATATACATCACTGATATTGTGGAGGGACTGAATGGGAAAGGTGTGCTTATTTATGGATGATACAAAGATTTGCAGTAGGGTGGACACAATGAGGGAGGACCTAAGAAAACTGAAGGGGTGGTCAGAAATTTGGCAATTAGGATTTAATGCAAAGAGGAGCAGAATAATGCACATTAGTCACAAAACCCCACAGACCATGTACACACTGGGGGAAGAAGAAGTTATAGTAACAGAACAGGAGCAGGAATCCAGGAATTATCACTTCAGATGTTCCAAAGGTGGCTAACCAGACAATAAAATGATAGGTAAGTCAACTTGAATGCTGGAGTGCATAGGGAAGGGTATAGAAGCAGGAGAAGGGAGGTATTATGCCCTTCTACAAGTTTTAGTGAGACCCACCCTGAATATGGGCACAAGTTCTGGAGACTTCCAGCTAGGTAAGGATATCTAAAGAGTGGAAAGAGTCCAGAGGAGGCCAACCAAAATAGTGCCTGACATGCAATGGAAGCCCTACAAGGAGTGGCTGGAAGAGCTTGATCTGTATCTCCTGGAAATTAGGAGGGGGAGGGAGGACATCATTGAGGCATTTTAATATTTGAAGGGGATTTACAAGGTGATGGAAGGGAGCATCTTTTGTAGGAAAACAAGTACAAAAACTAAAGGGTACAATTTGAAGTTGGAGGCAGGAAAGTTCAGATGGAATAGGAGAGGGTACTACTTCACGGAGAGGGTGGTGTCCCCTCTGGAATGGACTACCAGCAGAACTGGTGGGGCCAAAATGGTAGGTGAATATAAGAGGTCATGGGATAAACACATGGGAATAACCAAAAGCAGGAGGAGGGGGAGGAACCTGGAAAAAGAACACGGACTAGAGTCTTCATTGGGGGGGACAGGGGGTGGGAGCAAAGGGTTGGGTCTAGGGTTATCTATGGGACTGGGTTTAATGGGCAGAATGGATGGGCCTGGAGGTCCTTTTCTGTCATCAGATTTCTGTTTCTATGGTTCTGTTTCTATGTTCACTTACAGCATATCATAGCAGATTATATTTCCTGCTCATATATCATATATCATATATCATATCATTACATTTTCCTGGCATATAAGTAAAGCCACTTTTAAGAAAAAATAATAACTCAATAATAATACCCTAAAATTAACAAAAATAGATGACTGGTTCAGAAAACAACATATTCACAGTCACACTTTATTTTAAGTGTCAGTTTCAATATACTGTAGCAACAGAATTACAACTTTAATTGTAAACTCACAATCATTTCTACAAGCATCATACAGCAGTCTGCTGTCACAGTAGTAACAACACTTTGACTCAAACCAGAGTCTTCATCAGGGATGAGGCTACAGTGAAGTCATCAAATTTAAATAACAAAAGTAACAGTTGCAAACAATTGTTTAATTAAACAATAGAAAATAATGCAGAAAGTGCAGCCATTTGTCTGTTATCAAAACCAGATATGTCATTCATTTAAGTTTCAGTGTTAGCATAACAATCATAATTTAATTTTTGTACAGCAGACTGCTGTAAGACACTTGTTGCAATGATTGTGAGTTTACAATTAAAGTTTGAATTCTAATTTTACCTATAGATCTCGAGTGCTGCTACAGTACTTTCCTTGTTTCTGGTTTGTTTTATGACTGGCCACCCTTTTGTAGCAAGCACCAGTCCTGAATTGTGTGTTACAGGCACACCCTTGTTTAAACTTTCTGTTTGGAGCCATTCTTGCACCACTGACTACACGTGCAACATCGTGTAGCGTTGTGGTACAGTAAACAGTTACAAGTTGCTGCAAGTCTAGCTCTACATTTGATTGCCTACTCGACTGTCTGAAATATTAAAATCTTACCAGTTACTATGAGCCAAGTGAGTCCTTCAAGAGGTACTGGTAACTCTGGTAATACTGACTTTGAACTACGGAGAAAAAGAGTGAGAGACAAAAAGACTTCAATTTAAAGAGGTAAAAACTGGTACAACTTACTCTGACACTAATTCCATTAAAATTTCATTTCATGAACTTGAGAGACTGCTATTAAAAGAAATTGAAATTGCCTTTAACATTTCAGCTCTGGAAGAATATCTGTCCAGGGGTCAGGCACTTTGAGGACTATGAATAACAGATTCACCGTCAAGTGGAATTGAGGACTTTAAATATAAAGACAAATGGGTGAAAGCTGCCTGTGATTGTTCCAAGATTTTTACTCAGTCAATAATTAAACATGAAACTTGCAAGTACATGGAACTGATTGGTTAACTCCCAAAACACTAAAGACAAAGTATTAACCTTCAGGGCACACCTACAATATTTTGAATTTGATTTTCAATTACAGAATAAATTATCTAAACACAAGGATGAGGTCATGGAAAGGAAAAAACTGAAAGCTGCTGAGAGATTAAGGTGACTATAATATAAAGGATAATGCCTCAGGTTCTGTTGATAACCAAGGCATAATTACATCAAGCGGTTGCCATGTCGCCCTTGTAAACCTTGAGAGTGCAGCTAGAGAAGTTTAAGGTCATCATGGCAGCTGCAAGAGGTGATTGCACCTTGGTTATCAACATGAGCGTTCAGGCATTGTCTTTTATAGTGTCCAGAGTTACCATGTGACCTGAACAAATGTATGCCTAGTCCCTTGCTTACAGCATTTGGAAAAAATTTGTACCCCCTTATCTTTTGTCAGAAATGCAGCCTCATGTATGACAATAAAAAGACTGTTTATTTTCACAATAAGCACTGCCATTACAAGAAAATGTGTTAAGTGCATAACTGTAAATAACTTTTTTCAACTTATTTCAATCAACAAAAACATTCAAGTGAATGAAGTTCATAGGTAAACAATGTGGTTGGCCAAACGCATTCACGTGATCCATGACTATAAGAAAACATCTTCAACATTCTCTGAGGCCTTGTGGGAATCAACCTCGGAGATCACAGGAGCTCTATTTCAGCCACAAGTAAGGAACCTACAGAATGGGCAAAAAATTAGATTTTGGAGACACAGGTTCACTACTAAAATCTGCCACCATGAGAAATGCAGTTTGAAAGTGGGAGCATGATAACTTGAGAGCACTGTTCTGATAAAAGAATGCTCTTGGTGACTTCTGCTCTATCTTGTAATCTCACCTGTCTGATGTAGGCAAGAAAGGTGTACAGCTTTGATTTCAGACCGATGAGATCACAAGATAAAAAAGGATAGATTACAGTGCATAATAAATGCTCCCCATACATTATAAAGGGAAAATTACCAATTGGTCCTGTAAACAATCAACCAGCCATGGTAGATCAAGAGTCTGATTTTAAAGTCAGTCCAGTGGAGGGAACAAACACAAGAGATACAGAATATTGTCTGACAAAGCTACCAGTGACACAAAAAAAAAACAAGATAATCAAGAGACTCAAGGTCTTTTTTTAGGAAAGACAAATCTGCAAGCAGATCACCAAAAACAAGCAGAAAAAGGAAATGGGGATGGAGAGGAGGAAGACGCTGCAACAAACAATGAGCACTCCTTAAGAGCCAGGAAAAAAGACATAATCTACAAATCATGAATCTTACAGACATTACCCTAAGCCCGTTTCACACAGCACTGCTTCAAAAGGGTTTAACTTTCATTCCTATGCCATCCATTAATGAGTCTAACATATTTGTGGATCTAAAGTTTTTTAGAAAATCAAACTGAGACTTTACATTCTACAGCAGGGAGAAAACACTGATAACATAATGGATTTTTCAACAGAGGAAAATCAGACTGTTGTGATTCCGGAGGACATTAACTTTATTATTAATGCATGGTCAGCTGCTATACCACCCTTGGATTATGAAAATGAGCTGCAGCCTAACATATATGATGGACTGAATGTTAGATTATCTAACCTCGATTCTGTAAGGCAGCATATAGATATTGGTGCTTAGGACATAGACACTGATGAGGACATGTATTTAGCTGTCTTAGCTGCTGTAAAGCAACTACAAGAAAATGCTGAAACTGATGATCTTTTGACCTCCTATGCCTCAAACATTGTGGGTATTCTTTCAGCAGGTAATAAATTAGCAGCTCTGAGAAAAAGTAAATTTAAGGTCAAATCTACATTTTGCCCCAGGATCTATAATAATGCCAATACCACATTTGAGAAAGCCATTTGTCAGCAGACTAGAGAAATTATTAAAGATAGTAAGACACCAGCACATAAAAACTTGACTAAAAACAAAATCTGGTCAGAACTAATACGGCTGTGGAAAATTTTTAGGAGCAGTAAGACTGGTGAAAAGAATATGCGGTGCTTTTGCTGCACCGGAGTCAGCCATAATACTACAGCAATTGCAGTACTGTGCATGTGTGATAGTTGTACATGCACAGTTTGCACTGGAGTAAGCCTTGCGCAACATGATGGTACTGACATAACTACATTTAACAACTCAGTCCCCTCAGGTTACTAGAATCCCATTAGTACTAGTCTTAGGCAGGTAGGAAAAGGCAGCTAGTGGGGAGCTCATTAGCAGTTGTCTACATAATGACATCATTGTTTACTCAGCTAGCCTGAGAGAAGGATGATTATATCATTTAGAACTCTCACAGCAGTATAACCATTTTAGAGTCAGCTGATCTTGGGGAGCTTAGAATGTTCATCAGTAATTTCAAGTGTGGCAGTCAGGTGGCAGGAGGACTACCACTGGGGCCTTGTCAAAGGGGCCCTCATACTTCTCACCTTAGTTTGGTAAAATCTTCAGTTTGCCTGCAGGACCCTTTAGTTTCACTCCAGGGGGAGTGAGAGGAATGCAATTCTTGTGGATCAAGGAGCAATCCCTGAAGTTCCTGAAGTTCTCAGCTTCCTTAAGGAAGAAGAATGAGTAGAATCTGATAGCTACCAGAGAAAGAAAGGTGCCTTTTGTTGTTTCTGTGAGTACAGGATTTGAAACTGTTCTCTGAAGAAGTTGTCTGAGGTGTGTATGCCCTGGAGAATGCTAAATCACACTGGTCAGGACCCCTTTCACCACAGCTGTGCTGAATTTAAAATTAAAGTTGGGAGTCTTTAGTCATTTATTGGGGATTGGAGACTCATTTGGTGTAACCCTAAAGGAATGGCAGAGGTTGTTTGGGGTAAAGGGTGAGAGGAATGCCATCTGGAGTTTCAGGTAGGGCTAAGTGGTGGTGGATGGGCACCACTGTTCTCTGGGCAAAGACCATGGACCAGGAGGATTTTAAAGTTTGTGGCACATCCCACAGATATACACTTTGGAAATGGAAATGTGTGGACAATGTTTACAGTGTGTGGTACATCCCACAGATTTACACTTTGAAAGAAAGATAGAGATGATTTTGTGGAAAACAGTACTGCCTAACAAAGTGTCCTGCAAAATAGAGTGTGCCTGTATTGCAATGACAAACCTTTGGGGTACCAGCCTTGCTTTAAGTAACATTTGTAAATAAAGCCATGCTGCAAAATCCCAGTTACTGCTCTGGACATTCTGCTTGTTGCTTCTAGTGTGAATGTTATTGGGGCCCCTCAGCAGTTAGATATAGCACATGCCTTGCATCCTCTCCCCTGGACCTGGTTATAAATAAAAAGGTTCATTTTAGTATGTATCCCCACCCCCCATCCTCTAGATAATAAGCCTGGTATACACTCCAGTGTTAGGGGTGGTACCATGAGTGTAGTTCTGCCAAAAGAAAATTGTATGCCATGTAGTTGGCAGTAGTTATTTTAAGAGGGGTGCCAGCTAGCCAAAGGTGGTGTGGGGGTTACATACATATTCTCAATACTCGTGCATGCACACTATAAGTCAGTGCCACCATATTGCACATGGCGACTGTCATTTCTGCAGTTGTAGAAATGAAAAGTAGTGTAGGAAGTGGGAATGTTTATGCGACCCGCAGAGGGGAAGGGCTGCATGAACAGAAATGCTGGAAACTATGCTGCAGCACTGTGGCAGAACATCAAACAGCGGTCCAGTTATGTGCTTCCACAGTGCTCTTATACAAATCTGATGATGGTATAACATCTGTGGAGCTTGCCCACATAGCCGTAAAAATCAGACTATGGAGGAGACTAGTAACAAACTAGAGATCTGGTCTCAGATTTGCTTGTCATCACAGTCACTTTCTTATTGTTTTCTAAGCAGTGATTTCTGGTGAATTGCCTTAACCATGTTGATCTCAGTGCTGGCAGACTACTTCTGGTTTTCCTCTGATTATATTAGGTGGGGGTAGTAGCAGTCTTCAAGTGGTAGCTACCGGTGATGGCATGCTCGGAAAAAAAGTAGTATCCATGCTTGTCTGCACATTTTAGAAATGACCACTTTCTTTGTTTTTGCTGTAAAAAAAAAAAAAAACCTGACCCCTTAAACACAAAAACAAGGAGTCATTTATGGCCTCCCCGCCACCCCTTTTCATTTCAAGTGAGGACCATGATTATGGGTGTTGCATCAGACATACAGTGGCAGCCATAGATACATAATATTGCCTCCAATGTTCTAAACACACAATGGGTCTGAATGAGTTAAAGGGAACAGGAACTGATTGCTTACGTGCAGGTGTTTGAAATGTCTCTATGTTCATAAATTATATTCACACATCTAAACGATCACTATTTAACTGTGCCTGAATAAAAGCTGAAACTGTCAGTTGTGTTTTGTTTTGGTTTTAGATTTATAGAACTGTTATTTAATACAACAGCAGATTAAGTACATATGGACACATTTTGATACATGGACATATTAGGATAGCAGTATCTCAATTACAAAGGGGTCTTTGTTAGGTTTGGGTTTTGAATAAACTCATTTATGCAGTAGGCATGGACATAAATCCTATGTGATAAATCTGAGCTACTATGTGATAAATGTGAAATTTTACATTTATACACATAGTAGACACATCATCACAGATTTATACACATAGGCCCGGATATTCAAACTGTGCCAGGCTGTGGTGCAAGCCTGGGCACAGCTCAACTTTGTTGCGCAGGGGTGTGGCCTGGGCGATATTCAATGGAGCTGTGCTATGGTGCAGCAGCTTTGAATATCGCACCCTAGCCACCCCCACTGTGCATGGCGCAATGGCACTGCACCAGCGCAAGTGGCCAGAGTGGAGCATGGAGATGCACTGATGCAAGTGCCATTGCGCCATGCACAGCACCTGCGATATTCAAACGGGGACATGCAAATGGGGCCATAATTTATGCAAGGCGCACAAAGGGCCATTTGCATCTCATTAAGGCCCCATTTGCATGCCATTAGCATGCAGGTGCACTGATCCCCCATGACTTGCACCTGGCGCAACCCTTTTGAATATCTGGGCCACAGTAGATATGTCACAATCACTCCAGAACTCATTTAGAATGTTCAGCCTCAGTACAAGTACTAACTATATTCAAATGCAAATAACTTTAAAATGAGAAATGAAACTATAGTGATGCGACCATGAATGTTTTTTGGCACAAAATTATCTACAAAATGAGTGGTATTTCATTTATAGTTTTTTGACAATTGACAAAAAAGAGCAGTAAATGCAATTATTTGTTCATTTTTTTGACAAACATAAGCAAAAAATAAGATAAACAATCAAAAGCAAATGCCCCTGCACTGACAGAAAGCATCCCCAATGCATAAATGAAATACAATAGCAAGCAGTCAGATAAATGATTTATCTACACTTGCGCTGTTTGACCTCGGACATCTCACTCGTGGCTTACACCACTCATGAGCTTACCCAAGGTCAAACAACACTTGTGCAGATAAATCATTTATCTGACAGCTCATCATTGTATATCCCTTATACACTAGTCATTTGTTACAGAATTGCAGATATATCATGTTTAAGACAGTATAAGTTTGACTATTCTTGTGTAACATGGACTTTTTGTACACAAAGGTTAAGAAAAATGTATCTGAACAGTACACTGTGTAAAATCTAATTGACACCACTGTGTGAAACAGCTGGTGAATGCTTAATTTACACTAAGGCAGGTTGGTTGTCTTCTAACCTATGTTTTACTCAACACATAGACATTTTCATATGTATAAGACTTTTAACATTATTTTTCCTTGTGATTTTTAATCATTGTCATTTACTAAAGCTAGCACAGACACACACAAAGGGTTTTAAAACAAAGCTTCATTTGGTTTATATCTTTACTCAGGGAATGAACTTTCAAGTCAGTGTCATTTAACCTTGGGATAGCTTTCTTTGATGGAACTTTTGCTGTCTTTATATGGGTACGTTGTTTTTTTGAATGCAGTTTAATCAATAGGGGTCCTTAACAACTTTTCATCTGATTTTTTTTGTATGTTTTCTAAAACAACTGTCAGTGTTTTCTGATGAAGGATTCTGTGTAATCCAAAAGCTAAAAGCACCTGTTTTCTTTTGTAACAACTCTGTAGGTCCAACAAAAGGTATCAAATCATCTGTTTCTATGAATCTTGTGTTACAAGGACCAACACAGCAAAAAGTTTTTCTGTGGCTTCATGGTTTAAGAAATGTTAGCAGGAACTTCTCAGTACAGTGCCCACAGTTCTGAAACCATGAAGTGATATAATCAGAACTCTAAATTATTGATTCCATGAAAGGAACTGCACAGAATGTTGTACATACCAAGAAAACAATCAAAACACAACTGTCAACTTCAGCTTTTATTCATGCACAGTTAAACAGGGATCCTTTAGAGGTATAAATGTAAACTATGAAAACAGAGACATTTTAGATAGCTGCACATAAGTAATCAATTCCTGTCCACTTTAAATTAAGCATTACAAGAGATAAACATGGTGTTCTGGTTTAGAATTTCACTTAAAAAGCATAGTACTTTGTAAAACTATGGCTGTTTAGAAGTGCAATAGGAGTTATGCTTAACAAATGTAAATATCTCTAAAGCTTACAAGTTAGAGATAAAAAAAAAACTGTATGAAAATTGTTCAGAACAAAGAGACCTCTCAAATGAGCCTATTCATTAAGCTTCACTAATTATATGTTTTAAACTACGGCCATCTGATTACTTTAATTTTCATTTTTCATAGGAGTTATGCCAAACAAATGTAAATATGTCTAAAAGTATACACATTACACATAAACCCTCAGTATGAAAGCTGTTCAGGACAAAAATACCTTTCCAATGAGCCTATTCATTAAGCTGCACTAATTATATTTTTAAACTATGGCTATCTGATTATCTGAATTTTGATTTTTCTTCACAATTTTTCACCTTTCAGATAGCTATATTTAAAAATCTAAGAACTCAGATTAGTGACTACCCTCATTTGAAAGGTGATTTTGTCCAGAACAACTTTCATGTTGTTTGTGTTTGGTAACTTGTATACTTTCTGAGATATTACATTTGCTTAGCAGACTCTACTGTGTTCACTCAGAGAGAAAAGAAATGAAGTTGTTTGGAAGACCATATTTTACAAAATATTAAGAATTCCAATTAGTGATTACCCTCATGTGAAATGTCCTTTTGCCCTGAATAACTTTCAGATGGTTGTTTTTGTGCACCTTGAATAGTTTTAAAGATATTTAGATTTGTTTGGAAGGTATGCACATTAGCTGTCAGAGAAAAGCAGCTTGGAGTTCTGTGTCCATCATTCTAAAAAAAAGAAGGGAGCATTTTTTAACTGCCATAGGGATTTGAAGTGTTATGGAAGGATACACTGAAAACTACTAAAAAATGTGTTCCATGGAAACCCCTTTTCAAGCTAAAGTGATATGGCTGTAGGCTCCATTCGCAGCCATAATGAATGCAGAGCTTTGGATGATTTAACCAAGAACAGCTCCATAGTCATCAAACCTCCTGACAACTGTGGCAATATTGTAATTCTCACCAATGAGTATTATAGAGAAATGGCCCTTTCCTTATTGAATAATGAACACACTTATTGTAGACTTAACTATGATCCTACCACAATATTTAGAAAGGAACTATGTACTTTACTGTCTGAAGTGGTCAATAGGGGTGATACTGCAGAGACAGAATACCAGTACATCTGGCAAGAAAACCCAGTTGTACCTGGTTTTGATGCTTCACCCAAATTTCATAAGCACAGAACCAAACTGCTAGGGAGACCTATAGTCTCTACTCAGGTTCGATCACTGAAAATCTGGGCAACTTTATAGATTTTTTTCTACAAGTTAGTGTGTTAGATCTGGAATCTCATATAAAAGATAGTACTGACTTACTGGTAAAACTTGAGAACTTGAAATGGGATGTTAACCTTACTTGGTTAGGGACTGACATTGAATCCCCATTGACATCAATTAGACATAGCCAGGAAATATCAGGAATCAGTTACTTTTTGGATGAATATAATGCAGATGTTAACATACCTAAGGACTTTATTTTACAGAGCTTAGACTTTATTTCAAAACATAAGTATTCTGAGTTTGAAAAAGCAACTTTACTTGCAGAGGTGTGGTACGACTATGGGGGTGGCCATGGCCCCCAGCTATACCAACTTGTTTCTTGGCCAATGGGAACACACTATCATTTTGAACCCTGAATCAAACCCCTGTTATGGAAATATCAAGCACTGGTACCATTTTATAGATGATGCATTTTGTATCTAGAAAAGTGATGCTAATATCATACAGAGTTTCATAGATTGGCTGAACTGTAATGATTTAAATCTTAAGTTCACCTACAGTATAACGCTAGCAAGCAGTCATTGGATTTCTTAGATTTAACACTCTCAATGGACAGTAACTTTGAAACTGGAACTAGATGCTTCCACAAACCCACTGCTACCAACTCCCTTTACATGCCTCAGTGCTCCACACTAGTCTCAAAAATTCACTCCCCTATGGCCACCTACTAAGGCTAAGGAGAAATGGGGGGGGTTAAACAGATAAGGCACACTAAGCCATAGCTTGATTCCAGGTGTGACCTGGGAGCACAAGAAAGTTAAGTGACTTGTTCAGGATCACAAAGTAGGCAAGTGGGGGCTGTGGGATTCAAACTCAGGTCTCCAGGCTTGCAGCTTATTGCCCTTAACCACTAAACTATACTGCCTCCTGCAACACAGATGGGATATTTGAGCAACAGGCAACATAACTTATTGATAGATTAAAGGACAGAGGGTATGATTTGGGATCTCTAACTAAAACTAAAGAGAGGTGAGTAGAATTTCTAGAAGTAGTCTCCTTAAACCAAAGAGAAACATACAAAGAAAAAATACCATGCACCTTTATTACTAAGTATAATTCAGTTTCAGGTAAAATAGACAATCTATTCCATAAAAACTGGCCTATTTTGCTCAGTGATACTCAGGTTGGTATGGCAGTAGGTGTCAACCCCAGGGTATCATTCAGTAAAGCACAAAGCCTAAAAGAGAAACTGATACACAACAGATTTAGGGGTAGTACCACAAACAAAAGCACATGATTACCTAAAAAAACAATGGGATTTCACAAATGTTACAAATGTAACATTTGTAAATACGTACAGAGTAGTAATAGCTTTGTTCACCCTAAATATGGTGATAAAGTAGAAATCAAAGAAATCATAACATGTGATACACCATATGTTGTTTACATTCTGTGGTGTGATTGTGGCCTTATATACATATATATATATATATATATATTGGCAACACAGTACATCCATTAAAACAGAGAATTCAGGAGCATATACGCTCTGTTTTAAATGGCAGTAAAGCAACTCCAGTTGGTTCCATTTCATTTCACAACATGCCTCAAGCCTAGGTGGCTTTAAATTTATAGGGACAAGTGTGGTCCCATCACCTAAGATAGGGAAAGATAGAGTAACCTACTCCTACAAAGGAGAGCAAATGGATATACAACATGAACAGTGTTAAACCAAATGGCCTAAACAATCAATAGGACCTTAAAACCTTTCTTAGAAAATGAGTACGAAATATTGAAAAATGTAAAGATTTAAAAATGAAAAAAATGAAATGACTTTGTATGTATGGATTATTGACTTTTAACCTCCTTTTTCTCTCTGTCTTCTTTTTTCAGGTCCACTTTTCACCAGTTTAAGGAGTTCTACTTCTCAAGGATATTGGTTGCCTTGAACTAAAACCTCTGAATAGATTACCTTGGAATTTAGCTCAATATATATATGGGGTCATTTTACACTGATGCCTTGCAGCCATATAGAGGATTGTCCAGCTTAGCAACTCCTACTAACATTTCCTTTTTTATGTTTGCTTGTGCGCATGTGCAAGAAACATTATGTGGCAGCTTAGGAGAGAAGTGGGTTGTGGAGGTGTGGCACTGTGGCAGCCAATGGCGGCACTTCATTTAAGGGCTTGGCACTGGTGGACCAATGCAGGCACACTGTGCTGGTGACATTGGTTTCCAAAAGTGCCACCAAGTTGAAACAATTTCACTGCTGCAGTGAGGGGCTGCCTTGTCATTGCAGCATCAGCCATTCCACTGCAATGAGGGAGTAACCCGTCATTGCAGGGCGGTACCTTGCTAGTGTAACATTTTTTTGTAAACATGGCGGTGGCATGCTGCCACCTCACAGCCCCATGAAAGGAGATGGGGTGGCCAATCCCCCGATCGGCATGCCCCCGGCTCAGTTCATTTGCTGACAGGGGACCCCACTCCCCATCAGCATAATGTAACCCCCTCCCCCATTTGTTGTGTGCCGAGGGGGTCCCAATCCCACTCTGCATCATGCCCCCCAAACAGTCATTCTTTGCCAATGGGGGGCCCAATCCCTGTTGGCTTAAATCCTCCAACCCCAAAAAAGGCAGGTGGCACACTGGGAGCCCACCCCATTGTGCTGAAAGCATGCCTGAAAAAAAAAAACTTCCCACAACGTCTTTTTTTTTCTCCCTGAAAGAAAGGAAATGGTCCCATGCCAGTCGCCTTCCCTTCCCCCAACCTGCACCCACCTACTGCGTGCCCTACCTCTCCACACCCCCTCACCCCATACTTACCTCTGGAGCCCAGTGCCACGATCTTCGGTGGACCGGGAACACATCTGCACTCTTCAAAGCTGACCATGAACTGAAGAAATGCCGGTAAGCTGTATAATGGCATAAATAGGGTTTTTTCAACTTTGGTGCATATCTCAGGCATTTTGGGGAATTTTGGCACCACATTTTCAAAATGGGTTTATTGGGACCCCTCCTCATAAATTCAGTCAATGTCATGGCGTTATTCAGTCCCAAAAGGTGATTTCATGGTCACTGCATGGAATCACCTTTTGGGACAGATTAATGAAACAGTAGTGCCAGTGTTCTTGAGGTGGGCTCTCAAAAAGCCTATGTTGTAAAATTGGTAAAACAAATCCCAAAAATGACTGTTTCACGAGTGTGTGTTGTGCAGTTTCCACACACGCTCATAACTTCACTAATCAGTAATATTTTCACTCCAGATTTTCAACATTGGCATTTTCCACACTTCCTTATGAACAGTTCAGCTGTCATTTTTCACATCCCGACGGAAATGTGTTTTCGCACTTCCGGTGCAGAATAGCGTGGTCGCTGTGGGAAATCAGTGTTCGGGACAAATTAAGAAAATCATGGTTACACTGTTCATGAGCAGAGGTCCTAAAATGCCTATGTTGAAAATTTGGTGATGAAAGTCCATAAAATGACTGTGTTATGAGCATGCATTGTGCAGTTTCCATGCACGCTCATAACTTCATGAATCTGTAATATTTTCACTCCAGATTTTCAACATTGGCATTTTTTTTACACCTCCTTATGAACAGTACAGCTGTCATTTTTCATATACTGCTCAAAATATGCATTTACACATCTGGCGCAGACTGCTCTAAGATGCTTGTAGTAATGATTGTGAGTTTACAATTAAAGTTTTAATTCTAATGCTACCTATCCATCTTGGGTGCTGCAACTTTCCTTGGTTCTGCTTTGTTTTAGGGCTGACCAGCATTCTGTAGCTAGCACTGGCCCTGTATTGTGTGTCACCAGGCATACCCTTGTTTGGACTTTCAGTTTCAACTTCAAGTTTATTGCAGGAAAGACTCGTGACAAGCTCATTCACAAGGAGGTCCTGAGGCACATACACATACAGTTCACAATTACATAGACAGGAAATATAAAATGTAGAACAACAAAGAAAAATATATAATACAAGAGGTATACACAATAGAAGTCCTTATGCTATATATGCAGTACATTCCAGCTTTAACCTTGTCCTAAATTATGCAACACATTTCAGCTTAATAAGTGAGGCCAGTTGGTACCTAGGAAGTTGACTTGGCGTTGGGGCCTAAGTAGCACCTACATATGTCTTTTAATTTAGAGATAGCTAGTGTTTTGTAGGAGTTAATTGATACGATGCTGGTTAACTTCAGCATGACTTGTAGTTGGTTCCAAATGTTTGGGAGGGCATATGAGACAGCTCTTTGGCCAGCTGTGGTAGCGCGTGTCCTGAAACATCTAGTAGGATAAGGTCGATTTCCTTAGGGAGTAGACGCGATGCGAGATGTGTGCAGAGACGTTAAATAGACAGGCAGTTTGTGGAGTAGTAATTTGAGGGTCCAAATGCCAGCATGCAGGAGGCGCCTGGTGGCAGAGAGGTCCACCCAACTTCTGCATAAAGATCACAGTGGTGGGTCCTGTACGCAGAGTTAGTAATGAAGTGAAGAGCATGGTGATAGAAGCTACGTCCAGTTTAGATAGGCTCAAGGTTGGGGAGAGATAAAGATAATGTCTCCAGTAGTCAAGCAAGGGAAGGAATATTGCTTGGACAAGTCTTTTTGTGGGTTCTGAGAGAAAAGATGGTCCTATTTCTAAAGAAAGAAACAAAGCGTGCTTTAAGCCTCTTTGATAAATCCTCAATGTGGTCATTGAAGGAAAGCTTGTTGTCTATCCACATACCTAGATATTTAAATTTAAATTTTGACTTCCTAGGGTCCACCTAGGAAGTAACTATGAAGTTTTAGGTGGGTAGGTAGGGCACCAGACAAGGCAAGTCTCAAGAAAATCATTGTCTTGTTTTTTTTGGCATTTAAGAGAAGCTTGGCATTGATATGGTTGCTTTCTAACCGGATAAAGTCAGCTTGGATGCTTCCCTGACTTTAGTTGGGAGCGAGCCTGATGCGTACAAAACCGTATCATCCACAAAGAAATGTATGCTAGAGTTCTTTATGTGGGAGTCAAGGTTGTTGATGTGCAGGAAAAAAGGATTGGTCCTAGAATGGAGCCTTGAGGACTCCTCTGGCAATTGGAATGGGGCAGATATTGGCCATCGGCTTTGACTTTTGTATCCTTCCCGTGAGATAACTGTTAAACCACTACCATAAAGGTAAGTAGAGTGGCACCTATGTAGGCAAGACAGGTGATTAGGAGGTGATGGTCTACAGTGTCAAGGCCTTACTGAGGTCTAGAAAGACTGCACCAGTAACCTTCTTGGTGTCCATAGCATGGATCCAGTCATTAGAGACTTTAGCCAAGGCTGAGATTGTACTGTGCTTCAACCTGAAGCCAGATTGGGCCAGGTTTAGGAGTGAGTGTGCTTCAAGGTGATTTTTTAGTTGGTTGTATATAAGTTTTTCCAGCACTTTGGAGAGAATGGGCAAGATAGAGATAGGACGGTAGTTGTTTAAGTCACAAGGATCTCCTGATTTGAAGAGAGGAAGAACATGGGCAGATTTCCAGCAGGATAGAACAGTGGCTGTACTAATAGAGAGGTTGAAGATGTGAAGGAGGGTGCCTGTGAGCTGGGCATAGCCTAACCGCAAGAAAAATGATTCAAGGCCATCGTCACCTGCACTTTTCTTGGTGTCAAGGCTAAGAATTATGTCTTTGACTTCTTTGTAGCTAAACATGCACAACTGGAAGGGGTGAGGTGGAGGAGCATGTGTAGAATCTGGGCTAGTGTTGCTATTCACTCAGCTAGCATGGGGAGAAGTGAGATGCCAACCTGGCAGTGGCAAAGTGAGGTTAAGTTCTTGAGATTCACAGTTTATTTTCAACCATCCGTCCTTGGCCAGAATCTTGGTGGGAAGGAGGAAGCAGCAGGATGGCCTTCAATGGATCTCAGTGTCTTCCAGATTTTGGGGAGTTCCTTTGTCCTGCTCCAGAGTGGAGATGTAGAAGTTTGCTTTAGTAGCACATATACTTTTAACACAGGCATTTCTGGCAGTTCTAAATGCCTGCCAGTCTGCCGGGTTCTTTGTGTGCCTGGCCCTAGCCCATAGCTTGTCTCTATTGGTAAGTGCAGATTTGAGCTCTTGGGTGAACCACGGATGCGAGATTTTCCGCACCCTCATTTTAATAAGAGGAGCATGCTTGTTAATTAGGGTGGTGAGGTTGTCATTTAGGACAGAGACAGTGGCATTAGCAGATTTGGCAAGATATAGGTCTTGCCACCTAATCGTAGCTAGATTGGTTAGGAAGTTTGCTGAGTTGAATTTATGGAATGAGCGTTTGATTCTGAATTTAGGGTGCTGCTGGATTTTAGATTGGAATCTTGTACATACAATGATACTGTGGTTGCTCATGTCATTATGGAAAACTGCAGAATGTGAGATTTTATGGGGATCGAAGTTAAGATGACATGAAGAGTGAGCTGTTGGCAGAGTTAGAAGCATTGATTCTTTTGGTTCAGTTACCATCTGTGTAAGACCCAGCTCATCACAGATGACTTTTAGGAGTGGGATTTAGCAGTGAGCCAATCCATATTGAAGTCCCCTAAGATTATTGTTTCCATGTTAGCAGCCAAAGTTATGGATTTCAACACGTTAAGAATTTCTGGGCCTCCTGACGGGGGTCTATAGCCACCAATGATTGTGATGAACTCTGAGGATGGAAGGTGAAGTTTAAGTGAGTCAATCTTGTATTACTTGGGCTTAGTTTTACAGGAAATGCTGCTAACATCAAATTTTGATTTGGCATATACAACCACCCCCCTCGAATCCCTATCAGCCATAAAGAGCTTGAAGTCTGGTATAGTAATTTGCAGATCAGTGTTGGTCTTTTTTAGCCATGACTCGGTAATTATAATCAGTTCTGGGTCAGTGTGGGCTGCCCAAACTTGAAGATGATCAAGTTTTTTGAACAGGCTTAGAATATTGACCATCATCAGTTTCATCCAAGGAGCAGCTGCAAACTCCGATGGAGAAGTGATTTGAGTTGGGAGACCTGAATTCAGTTCGACATTGCCTTAACAGAAAAGGAGAATTAGAAACATTTTCTTGAGAGCATTTATCAGGTAGAAGTGGGCTCTTTTCGTATGGGTTCTTGTGTGGTGTTCAGTCACTGAGGTACGTCTAGCCAAGGCATAGGAGATGCTGACATGGCCATTCAAGGCTAGCAGGGGAAGTGCACAGAAAGACATTGGTGAAGGGAGGAGGGCCAGAGGAGAGGGATGATAATTAAAATGAAAACCCTATAGATTAAGAGTAGGGAAGCAATATGAAGACATTCAATGTAACTAGATGGTAGGTAATCATTAAATACATGAAACAAAGGTAGCTACATGTTTGTTGCCTGTAAGTACATTGCCATTGCAATGCAGTTACAGTATAGTTACACTGTAACTACAGAGTGGTTAAGGAAACCTAAAATATTACCACATTCACTTCATCATTGTTCTCCTCCCTCTATCATGAGTCATGTTGTCCTTATCATATATTTTGTACTGCCACTGTATTTTGCATATGCACTTCAGATGTCCTGTAATAGCCTTACATATTTTTACTCCCTTCCCCATTCCCCCAGGTCACACCTGGAAACAAGCCTTGGCTCAGTGTGCCTTTCCAGGTTATCAAATTTGAAATTAATAAATAAAATAAATATATCACTGTGGCATGTAAGTGAAACCACTTTCTTCCCTGCCTGCACACTGCACAGAGATGGTATAGTAGAATTGGTATTCTTCACCATAGGAGGTGGTGGTCTGCGCTGTAGTCATGGGCAATTGCTTGCCTGCCTTGAGGTATTATACATAGAGCAATTTATCATCTTCATGACTTGCCTTATGTTCATTACGAACAACAGGCCACCAACCAATACCCACAGTCATCTGTGCACCATGAGCATGCATAAGCTGGTGACCTATACATAGTGCTATTTATTATTATCTCCTTGACTTCACACAAGTTCATTCAGAAATCATGTTTTCCTTTCACATAAATAAAAATAAACAAAGTATTAAACGTTTTTATATTACTATAGTCTATGCTAATAAATGTATTGTCATGTCACTCATATTGTAGAGTCATGGTCTTCTATGCTCCTCTGCTAGTACGCCTGAAATGCAAAAAACTGTGTCTTGATACCACATCACAACACCTTTGGAAGCACAGATCCTCCTTGATCTTTAGCCATTCTTCCTTAGAAGACAATGGAGTTCAAATACCATTACATGAAAAACTGAAGCAGAATTACAACATTCTGTCATGCTTCACATTGTCTAGGCATGCCAAGCTCAGACAGTATATATGCTGCTGTGTAGTGCAAAATCTTAATCTGCTTCTGTGACCATATAAACAAGCCTGCAAAGTGCACAATAATAGACATGCTGTGACTTCTTTCTTTGATAGTGAAGTGCATGCAAAATGGGAAACTTCCCCTTTGCGAAGCTTTGTAAAGTTCCTGATCTAATACAACCTTCACTTTTTAAATGATGAAAATCATTAAAAAAACAACCTCTGGATTAGTGACAACACCTCCCCCAACTATGCCATCTAGTATTTAAAATATTCCACACCCATCCCCATGCTGGCCCATACTTCCCTCATCCTCCCTCCCTCCTGTATTCTACAAAGTTAACGGTTCAAGTTCACAAATGTAAAATCTCTTTCTCCCCATTTATCAAAACCAAGTTCCAAACTTCCCTGTCCCCATACCTGTTTTTAATTAACAGTGAAAGCCCACTCAGTTCCAATCGTCTTGTGAATTAATACCCCTCCTCCCCAGAGCACCCAAATCCCAGTTTCAGGTCTGTTTATTTATTTAGATTTTTAAACATGTTTCATGAGGTAAAGAAGCAGAGCCCAGCAGCCTCATTTCCAGTTGCAACGGGGTGGTGGGGGAGGTGGTCATAGGGAAGAAATACAATCACATATTTATTTACTTTATTTATATTATTTATTTATTTATGTATTTATGTATTTATTTATGTATAGTATTTATTTATTTATTTATGTCTTTGATAACTGGGTGAGCAAACTGATCCAGAGGACCGTTTTCAGTAGCAACCTGGGCCAACTAGGTGCAAACACAACAAAACATCAATACATACAGAGATACAATTAGAACAAAACAGGACTGCCGAATACACTTGGTATGAGGTCAATTATGAAGTACAAATATTTCAGAGAAATCAGTACATACTGGTGTAGTGATATACATTAAGTGTCTATGCAATATAAAAGGCTTAACATGGTGATTATGGTAAAGTATTACATGCAATGTACATACAGTCACAGGGGAGCCAAGAAAATAAATACAGTTAAAATAAAAGTTCAGTCTATCACCAAGAATGGTATAGGCACAAGTCATAGGCAGCAATGCAACTTAAGTTGCAGAGCCTGCTAACAGTTCAGAATAAAACAGGTAGTCATAACCAGATTGAACAGAGGACCAGAACAGTGCAAGAGGATAGGAGCACTGGAGGTAGGGTGAGGGCATGAATAGGTGCTATGTCAGGATACAGGCCCTGGTACCACCTGGGGAACAGCTACAAGTACAAGCAGCCTTGGAAAGGAGCCACACGGTTAAGTTTGCCTTAAAAGACTGAAGGGAGGGGGATAATCGGATGGACAGAGGAAGTCTATTCCAGAGGGAAGGGGAAGAGATAGAGAAAGCTTTACTACCCATGGTAGAAGTAGTGCGAAGAGTTTCCAGTGGGAGAATAGAGGAGGCATATGTACTTTTAAATACAGATACAATGCAAAGCCAAAAGTAATACATAGAGAATACTGGATGAGAACTATACACAACCAGTGTGTTCTGCCACAGAGGGGTTCTGATTCCCTCTAACCTCAAGAGGGAAGCTCGAGAGGAACATGGGAATCAGAACCGAAGGTGGCTGAACACACTCTTAAACACTAAAGTTGTTCATCCTGTAGTGTTTATAGTGTATAGTATTATGTGAAATGTGCCCATTGTGTTTTTTTTCTTTCACAGTGAAACTTACTTGTGCAGCCTCTAGAGGTTCTAGAATGCTGTTCTATCACAGAAGGTACAATCACATTTGATGACCTTTGAACTGTGGTACAACAGCATTTTGAAAAGGATGGAATTCTATATAAAACAATGCTCTTGTATACACTATAATGTATTATGGAAAACAGAGAAGTTACATTAAGATCCTTGATTGACTGCAGGGTTAAAGTAGGTATGCTGTAGCAAAGTACAGTGCAATCAACCTTGAGATGCAGTAGCATAGATAACATCATAGAAATAGGCAATGAAATTACATCAAGTCCCTTGGCTGACTAATAGGACACTGTAGCAGGTCTCGTCAGGAAACTATTATACTAGTAAAGAATATACGAACATACGAAATTTGCCAGCAGATAAAGGCCTAGAGGTCTATCAAGTCTGCTCGAATGTGCAGCCAGCACCCTTATTCTGCAGCTGCCCTCCCTTCCACCATTCCCCTTCCCCTTCATTAACCCTCCCCCTTGTCCTGTCCCATCCCTTTTGAAGCAGTCCATTGTTCTACTGGATACCCCTTCTGCAGGTACGCATTCCACCCAGCCACCACCCTCTCTGTAAAAAAGTGTCTCCTCATCTCCCTCCTGAACCTTCCTCCCTCCAGTCTCATATCATGGCCCCTGGTGTCCCTCTCCTCCCTTACTTTGAACAACCCCTTTGTACCTGTCTTGTTTATTCCTTTCATGTATTTAAAGGTTTCAATCATGTCCCCCTGTCCTCCCTGTCCTCCAGTGTGTACATGTTCAACTTCCTCAACCTCCTCTCGTATGATAAGTCCCCTAGCCCCTTGATCAAATTTGTCACCCCTGCACACACCCCTCCAGTAACCAAATGTCCCTCTTCAGATACGGGCACCAGTACTGCATACAGTACTCCAGGTCTGATCTAACTAATGACCTATACAGTGGCAGAATCCTCCTCCCTCCTCGAGGATATACCCCTTGCATACAACCCAGAATTTTGTTGGCCTTTGCAGATGCCTTCCTACATTATGCTGAGTTGTTCATTGACCCTGTAATGAGCACCCCCAGATCCTTCTCATCCTCTGTCTGGACTAGCTGCACTACCCCCAGCTGGTAACTCTTCCTTGGGTTCTTCATCCCAAAATGCAGCACCTTGCACTTTTTGGCATTAAACCCCAATTGCCAGGTGTCTGAAAAGATTTCAAGCTTTGCCAGATCATCCTGCAACCCCTACCATCCCCCTAGGTCATCCACCACTGCTCCTACCTTGGTATCATCAGCAAACAGACTGATCTTGCTCTTGATGTCCAATGATATGTCTGCAATGAATATCCCAAACAACACTGGTCCCAACACCGAGCCCTGTGGAACACCACTCGTCACTACCCTTGGGTGTGAGAGCTCCCCACCCACCACCACCCTCTGTTGCCTTCCCTGAAGCCAGTTTCCTACCCATCTCACCAGCTTTGCACCCACCCCTGTGCCTACTAACTTACTTCCCAGCCTTCCATGCTGCACTGAGTCAAATGCCTTACTGAAGTCCAGATACAGGACATCCACTGCATGTCCCCTGTCCAGTTGCCTAGTTACCCAGTCATAGAACTCCATCAGGTTGGTTTGGCAGGATCTGCCCCATATGAAGCCATGCTGTCTGCTGTCCTGTAGTCCTTTGGCCTCTAGGAGGCCACCAGCCTCTTTCAGGATAGTCTCCATTAGCTTACCCATGATGGATGTGAGGCTCACTGGTTTGTAGTTTCCCAGTTCATCCTTGGGGCCACTCTTGTAGAGGGGCACCACATGAGCCATCCTCCAGTCCTGATGTACACACCCCAAATATAGTGAGGCATTAAATAGGTCTGCCAAAGGTCCTGCAAAGACCTCTGCCAGCTCCTTCAGTACTCTGGGGTGGATGCCATCTGGGCCTGGTGCCTTGTCCACCCTCAGTGCCTTCAAACCCTCCCAAACTCTTCACTCCATGATTTCTCCATTTGTCACCCCTCCCTCCCTGTTGCTGCCATTTTTCCCCTTGGTGTCACCCCTCTTCTCTTTAGTAAATACTGAGCCGAAGTACTCATTTAGTGCTTCTGCCTTTGCACCCTGCTTCCACCCAACCCCTTCCTAATCCTTACTAGTGGTCCTTACAGCTCTTTTTCCTGATGTACCTAAAGAAGTCCTTCTCCCTTCTAATGCCTTGTGCCAGCCTGAGTTCCTGAGATGCTTTGGCTCCCTTACTGCCTTTGTTACCTCCTTCAATTCTGTCAAGTACTCCTCCCTGTCCTCCCCTCCTGTTTCTTGTACTTCCTAAAGGAAGCTCTTTTCTCTTTACCTTTTCCATGACCTCCTTGCTTCACCAGCTCAGGTTTCTTAGCCCTAGCCTTCTTGCTCTAGGCCTTGCAGCAGTTTTGGTGCCTCCACTATCCCCAGCTTTATGAGCTCCCACCTCTGGTTAGTGTTCATACTAGATTGAATTCTGGCCAGGTACCCTTTTACCACTTCCCCCATCCTCCCAAAGTCGACCCTCCTGAAGTCCAGCTCTCTTGTGCCCGATTCCACTCCTTCCTTGCCCATATCCAATGTGAGCCATACTGAGTGGTGGTCACTCCCTGACAACGGTTCCTCTACTGTAAGTTCTCTCACAAAGTCCCCATTTGCCAGCACAAGGTCAAGGGTATTTCCTAACCTGGTTGGTTCACTGACCATTTGCAGCAGGAAGCTGTCCTGGAAGGCATCCAGCAGTACCTCCTCCCTGCTGTTCCTGGTTGTTGGGGTACTGCAGTCCACTCCTGGCATGTTGAAGTCCCCACAATCACCACACTACCCTTCTCGCAGGTCCTCCTAATCTGTTCTGCTAGTTCCCTGTCTAACTCCTCCATCTGAGATGGTGTCCTACACCACTCCCATTCTAAGAATCCTATTCTTGGAATCCTGGATTTGCATCCAAAGTGACTCTGTACTA
Organism: Neoceratodus forsteri; assembly: GCA_016271365.2. Taxonomy (NCBI): domain Eukaryota; kingdom Metazoa; phylum Chordata; order Ceratodontiformes; family Ceratodontidae; genus Neoceratodus; species Neoceratodus forsteri. The sequence continues at coordinate 26,934,747 of CM057454.1, forward strand.
CCTCCTCCCCTTCGTCCACTACACACTTCAGTCCTTACCACATATAGTACCACACCTTCTCTAGTGGCAGAGTGAGCCATAACTTGCTCTTCAGTGTCTAAATTGGAATGAATGGTGAGTGACATCTATCCTAGTAGTAATATCTGATAACCAATCAATCGGTATTACTACCGTATAAATGTCAGTCACCATGCATTCAATTGCAAACACTAAAGAGCTAGACTCTCACTTCACTAGGGAATGATTTTCTTATTTACAGGTATCTGAAACCAGCAAAACTGGGATTTGGGGATGTTGAGGAGAAAAGGGTAGTGTATTAGCAAGAGGCTGTTAAAGGGTGGGGGGTTTCAGTGACTATTTTACAGGGATGGGTAGGGAAGGTGGAGGACTTCCTTTTGCCTGGGGGGAAGGGCAAATGCTGGTGTTTTATGGCTTCTAAAAAATTCTGCAGGGTACATGGGGGAGGAGTTAGGTGGGGGCCAAGCGAGCAAAGAAGTGAGGAGAAATTGTTTGAAGCCATCTAGTGTGGTGGAAGGTGGTGTCTGACAATAACTTAGAAGGTGGGGCAGTGGATTTCTTTGTTATTTTTAAACATTTAAAATAAAAAAAAACACTGGCAAGTTTGGTGCGAGTTCGGGGAATTTCACAAAGCTTTGCAAAGTACAACATTTCATCACTTCACAGCAGCTTTGCCAGTGAATTATGAATTCACAACATCTCTACACTGGCACCTAGCCCTTGGAGCCCCGTCATGGAGGAGAAGCTCTTGGTGAAATCAGTGGAGAAAAGGCACTGACCCAGTGAGGGACTGGGAAAAAGATATTGGAGAAAAGAAGACAATCAAGAGCATAACATATAAAGAAAAAGAGAATGTTACATTTGCCGACATTTAATGGATTTTCAAATAGGTCCCATAAGTTGTTAAAATGGTCACTTGAGTTGTCAAAATATTTCCTTTTGCAAGAACAATGGAACATCTTAAATGATTTAGTTCTAGCATACCCTTTGTGCAGCTAACAAATAATGATTCAGTTTACAGTAACACTCAGGGAAGGGTACTGTTGGGCAGACAAAGGGAAAATTTTTTTTCTGCACAGCTCAATTTTCATATTCAACTTTTGATTTGAAAGTATTTTCTGTGTATTTTTATTTTGGATGTTACTCCTTACTGGTGAGTGTGTGACTACCTGATATAAAATGGGTGGAAAGAGAACAGATAAAAATCAGCAACAAGGAGTGCAAACATATTTTTAATCCTCATAATCAGCTTCCGGCTCATCTCAGCAATTGGGCCCTCGCGAACATGATGGCACTTCGGGTGCTTAACCTACACAGACGATTTTAGGGTCACTGCAGAAACAGGACACTAAAACTGGTGACTCCAATAAGAGACTTTCAGATATTGAAAGAACATTGACTGAAATAGAGGCTCAAATTCAATGCATTCTAAAGTAAATGCTGTGGAACTGCAGCAGCACCAAACCTATAATACAGCACTTGGCTGTCACACCTTGAGATACAAACTTCGCACTACTTGCCAAAACAACAATCAAATCATTTGCTTATCAACTCAGTTTATTAGCATTCTTTCTTAAATCAAGGATTGAATGCCAGCTTTTTGTTGGCATTTATTTACAGTCTGGCTTGTTAATACTAACGTTCATTTGACCCATGCAGTTGCTGTCCTGATACAGGGTCAGGGGAACAGTGCAAGTATTCTTCAGAAACATATAGTGATGCACACTTTATCCAGCCCTGAAACCAGAATTTTAGCATTGCATGTTGCTAGAGCCATGGGCAGATTGCAGTGAGATGGCTCCAGTGCTTCTTTAAACCCTGATGACAATGCACAAACAAATGAAAAAAATGCAAGTGTTGCAAGACATGGAAAAAAAAAAACTATCTTTTTGTGCAAGCACGATTTTTATTTCCAGCGTGCCTGAATGTCCCAGCTGAAAAGAAGAGATACAGTATCTTTTCACAGAGCCTAAGGCAGCCCAGTCATTTGTCACACAAATCCCAGTTCAGATGTCAATCCTTGGATGAGAAAACCTGACAGGACACGTATTTAGTCAGCTTTTGTGAATTATGCCTTGTTATAAGTGGTTGAAGATGCTATTTCTTCAGTACACTGCCAGATGTTTGTGGTACAGGGTTTCAAGTTTGAGTCTAAATTGGTTATTTTTTTCCTAATGGAGGTTGTTTTCTTTTGGCTGCTGTGGCTTTTTTTTTTGCATAGTTTCAGATTCAATCAAGGTGTTTATGTTGGTAATTTAGTTGCAATAGGCTACTATTGCTCATTTAGACTTTTTGATATATGTATGTGACGGGGTCACCTTGGATGTTGCAGTAACAAACCCTGCCATGTGGGCTCAAACAAGGTTGAGAGGTCTGGGTTATGATTTTCCTGATTGTGGGGTTCAAATCCAGATCTTTTATGTTTAGCATGGGGCCTCCACACAGAGTAAAATTTAATTCACCTTGGTGTCTGAGCGGTACAACCCCTTGGGATGAAATACATCCTCACCCCTTAACGTGCCCTCCTACACATGAAAAATCACAGTGCAACCTTAAATTCAGCAAAAAAGAAATTAATATCTTACCACTAATAATATGTTAACAGGGCAAAATGTATAACATTCAATGAAATATTTCCTGTGAGATATTCACAAGAGATGGGGGAATGACAAGCATAACTGTTTTAGGCAGAAACTCGTTAACTCTTGTTGCAGGATCAAATTAAGTGCCTGACTAGGCTCAGCCAGTAAAACAGAAGTAGCAGTAACAGTAATGGTGATAGTAATGGTAACAGTAGCAGTGCCCGCTCCCTGACAAGCAAGATAAGACAGTAGCAAGTAAGACTGTAAACCTTTTAGTATTACCAGCAACCTGTATGGGGCGGGGGTGCTACCCACTTGAACCAGTTCTTAAACCCTGAAAGAAGTTCCCTATGCATCACTGAGCACCCAGCCATTGGAACTGTGCAGGCCCAGTGACACTACAGCTAGTTGGCTTGTGATGGCACACTTTAAAACACACAGAACAGTTAAACCTAAACCCTGCAGGCCATGCAATTGCTTAAATGGCAAACCTCAAATGAAGTATTTATAGCTCCTGGCCCATTGGCCAAATCTGTAGTTTATTGGCAGAACTTTGTAGAAATTGCCTGATTCCTGGTTGCAGGTCATGCCCTGAGAGTAATCATGATTCTGATGTACCAGCTACATTTTTGTACATTCTAAATTCCAGGCAAATCGGACACACGGTTCAACAGTTATTGAAGCATAATGAACCAAATTTTCATTCGTCGGAGTGGCATAATTCCACACCTGTTAATGTTTTACACACCAAACCACTGCAAGGTACCACCGTATCACTAGGGCTGCCTACAGTATAAATTTCAAGCCAGTAGCACCATGCAGAACACTATGAGCAAAATGTTAACTGCGTCACACAGTATCTCTGCAGCAAATTATTTTTCCAATACGTAAACAGAATTATTCACATCTCCAGGACATCCACTCAACATCGTCCACATTTCACGTGAAAAGACCAAACCAGTACAGAGATATTAAATGTTTACATTTCTGCACCTTTAAGAAGTCTTCCACCACAAAATGTCAGAAATCGCAGCCAGAAATGTGGTAAAATGATGGACCTTTTGGCCAAAACATCTGTAACCGTGAGGGGGGGCAACTTCAAATGGCAATAACGCTGGGAGGGAACAACAGTTTTTCCCCAAATAAAAACGGGCATATTCCTTGAACACAGGTCTTTCTACATGGCCAGTTTCAGAACAGTCAACCACACACTGGCTGCACTATGCATCATGGAACACAGTGCAGAAAAATAGCAAAAACATAATGTTTTCCTCTGCACTATGCAAAAGCAAAAACACAAACCATAATGTTAACACAAATGGTGATGGCAACAGTGAGGTTAAAGAAAATAGTAATGCTAATGGTAACACAAACACAAGCACAAACAGTAATGCACATGGTGAAGCAAACAGAAATAACACAAATGGTAAGAGAAACACAAGTGCAAATGTAAATGAAAACAGAAATGGTAATGCAAATGGTAACGCAAGCACTAATTGCAACAAAAATGCAAACGGTAATGAAAACGGTAACAAAAATGCAAACGGTAACAGAAACGCAAACATTTACATCAACGGTAACGCAGAAGAAAACAGTAACGTAACTCGACAATGGAAACACTACCAAAAATGCAAACGCTAAGGCCAACGGAAACGCAAAAGGTAACGAACACACAAACAGTTACGGTAACACCAATGATGACGCCAAAGGAAACAGTAACACAAACAGAAATGCAAATGCAAGCATGTACGCAAACGCAAATGGTAATGCACATGGTGACGCAAAACTAAATGCAAACAAAAATGGTAATGGAAACGTAAACGGTAACAGTAACACAAATGGAAATGCAAAGGTTAATGCACACAGTGATGTAAACAGAAATGCTAACACAAATGGTAACAGAAATGCAAGTGGAAATGTTAACAGTAACGCAAATTCACACCCTTTTTTTCCCAAAAAAGTTTCATTCAGAAGCACAGTGAATACAAAGAATGTATGCATAATAATGGCCCTAGGAGCAGAAAATGAGCACTTAGAATGCTAAATTCCTTATATCTCAGGAACCATACGACGTAGAAAAAAATTAGTTTTGCACTTAGCCCCCTAATGGGGTACTAAGCCTTCTTCTGGCTAAAAGTCTGTATCTTGAACCATTTCCTACATACAGGAGCCAAAAGGCACGGCGGACCCTGTAATGTTAGCCTATGGAAAGAATTATCAATTTTGGAGTGTCGTAACTTTGCAGCCCTCTAATATTTTGTCACCTAACTACCAAAAGGCACATATGTGGCATCTTGGCTTTCTTCCTTCCAAATTTCAGCCCAAAAGACCAAACATATGAACATACGAACATACAAAATTTGCCAGCAGATAAAGGCCTAGAGGTCTAGCAAGTCTGCTAGAGTGTGCAGCTAGCAGCCCTTATTCTGCAGCTGCCCTTCCCTTCCACCCTTACCCTTCCCCTTGTCCTGTCCCATCCCCTTTTGAAGCAGTCCACTGTTCTACTGGATACTACTTCTGCAGGTAAAGCATTCCACCCAGCCACCACCCTCTCTGTAAAAAAGTGTCTCCTCATCTCCCTCTTGAACCTTCCTCCCTCCAGTCTCATATCATGGCCCCTGGTGTCCTTCCCCTCCCTTACTTTGAACAGCCCCTCTGTACCTGTCTTGTTTATTCTTTTCATGTACTTAAAGGTTTCAATCATGTCCCCCCCATCCATCTTCTCCTCCAGTGAGTACATGTTCAACTCTCGCAGCCTCCTCTCGTATGATAAGTCCCCCAGCCCCTTGATCATCTTTGTCACCCTGCACTGCACCCCCTCCAGTAACTTAATGTCCCTCTTCAGATTCGGGTGCCAGTACTGCATGCAGTACTCCAGGTGCGGTCTAACTAATGACCTATACAGTGGCAAAATCACCTCCTCCCTCCTCGAGGATATACCCCTTGCAATAAAACCCAGCATTTGCTGGCCTTTGCAGCTGCCTTCTCACATTGTGCTGAGTTGTTCATTGACCTGGATAGAACCCAGATCCTTCTCCTCCCTCTGTCTGGGCTAGCTGCACTCCCCCAGCTGGTAGCTCCTCCTGGGTTCTTCATCCCAAAATGCAGCATCTTGCACATTTTGGCATTAAACCCCAGTTGCCAGGTGCCTGACCAGGTTTCAAGCTTTGCCAGATCATCCTGCAACCCCTGCCACCCCCCTACGTCATCCACCACTGCTCCTACCTTGGTGTCATCAGCAAACAGACTGATCTTGCTCTTGATGTCCAATGATATGTCTGCAATAAATATCCCAAACAACACTGGTCACAACACTGAGCCCTGTGGAACACCATTCATCACTATCCTTGGGTGTGAGAGCTCCCCACCCACCACCACCCTCTGTTACCTTCCCTGAAGCCAGTTCCCTACCCATCTCACCAGCTTTGCACCCGCCCCTGTGCCTACTAACTTACTTTCCAGCCTTCCATGTGGCACTGAGTTGAATGCCTTACTGAAGTCCAGATACAGGACATCCTCTGCATGTCCCCTGTCCAGTTGCCTAGTTACCCAGTCATAGAACTCCATCAGGTTGGTTTGGCAGGATCTGCCCCATATGAAGCCATGCTGTCTGCTGTCCTGTAGTCCTTTGGCCTCTAGTGGGCCACCAGCCTTTCCTTCGGATAGTCTCCATTAGCTTACCCATGATGGATGTGAGACACACTGGTCTGTAGTTTCCCGGTTCATCCTTGGGGCCACTCTTGTGGAGCGGCACCACATGAGTCATCCTCCAGTCCTGAGGTACACACCCCGAATGTAGTGAGGCATTAAATAGGTCAGCCAAAGGTCATGCAAGGACCTCTGCCAGCTCATTCAGTGCCCTGGGGTGGATGCCATCTAGGCCTGGCGCCTTATCCACTCTCAGTGCCTTCAAACTCTGCCTCCATGATTTCCCTCTGTCACCCCCTGTTTCTGCCATTGCCCAGACCCCAATTGCTAAGAACTCTCTGCTACCTCAATGAAACAGGTCTAGAAGCAGACAGAGGTTGCAAACTCTGTTGATGCCAGTAACAGCTCGCCTTGTGTCACTCCAATCAAAGCAAGTAACAGCTTTGCTCCTCTGGGTGAGCTCTATCCAATTGCTTTGGACCTCACTAAAAAACTGGTGTGTAACCAAGTAGAGCCTGACCCACTTCCAGAAGCTGTGCTAGACTGGGAACCACTGTGCCAGAACTGGGCAGACTGCCTGCGGGAGGTGGAAGGTGGGACAGGTTAAGACCCTTTATACAGAACCAACAGCCAGGATACTAACAAATGTCACCTTATCTGAGCCATTTTAGCTGTACAGAGGTACCAAGACAAAGGTTCCTCCTTTCACCTATGTTGTTTGTGCTAGCAATTGAGGCCCTGTCCAGTGCTCTGAGGGAAGACCCAAAAATCCAAGATCTACAGGTGGGGGGAAAAGAGTACCATACACTACTGTATGTGGATGACTGCCTTATCCTAACCAGGGACATGGGAGAAAGTGCCCACACATTATGAAACTGCTTAGGTACTTTGCTAAGGTATCTGGGCTTAGTATAAATAAAGGCAAAACTGAAGCACTCCAATGAATGTCAGAACCATACAAGCAGGAATATCAAGGACAGACTTAGCCTGGGCCAGGGAAATAATTAAATACTTAGGAGTAAAACTGACACCAAAGGCTCACTCATTAATGGATAATAACATTGCCCCCCTTGCTGAATAAGATGAAAGATGAAATTACTATGTGGAAGCATCCCAGATGTTTGCTTTATGATCATTTAGGGTGGCATACGCTCTATGAGCTTAACCTTGAACATTTACTAGCCTTTGTCTATAAAGGACTGAAGGGGAAGTACCCAGGGTATGTTGTAGATAATTTGATCTATAGGGATAAGTTGGCCTCTCTGAGAAATTGCTGAATGCCAAGCCTGGAGCTACCTAGATGTAACTTGAATATCAGACGACAATCTATATATTATAGAGGGGTGTTGGGTTGGAATGCAATTACTGTGACTCTGTTCTTGGATAACGTAAAAAAATCACTGGCCCATTATACAACATTGGTATCAGCTTAGTTCATGTCAAAGAGGCAATGTTTTACAGATATATAAAGGATATTTGTGAGCCTGCCTGGTGGCGCTGAGGGTTGAGGCGCTGGACGCCACACCTCGCACCACGCCGGCGACCCGGGTTTGGAAGTGGACTTGGGTCGTCGGTGGTCGGCCGGGGGGAGATAGGCTGGAGCATCCAATGACAGCTCACCTTCTCCGGGAAGGGATTCGGCTGATGCCCGACACTTGCATGACCCCGAGAGGAGGCTCGAGGAACTGCAAGCTCCACTTGGGGATGGGCGGCCATTGAGCAGCATGGACATGGGTGCATGCGTCATGATGTCGGGGAAGTTACTTGCTGCTTGGGGAGGGAGAAAATGCGGAAACAAGCCTGCCTCAGCTGGGAAGATGGGAGGACCATGGCCGTGCCCACGATTTTCCTGTGCCATAGCAGACCTCAGACCGGCGAAAGTAAGTAATGGGGTCTAGGCCCCCGCCTCATCACCCGGGGGGTAATCCATGGCTCCATGGGGCCTAGGGGTCTGCTTAGGTAGGGTTCCGGGCAGTGGGATGTCCAGTTGTTCCCCCTGAAGGGTCGGAGGTGGCAGGCTGGGGAGGAGGAATAAATAGCAATTTCAAAAAAAAAAAAAAAAAGGATATTTGTAGATTTACAGTATGGGTTATTACCATTAAGTAAGAGTATGTTGCACCTTAGGGATGTCCTTTATTTGTATCCCTTTTTGATGGGTATTAATTAGAACTGTTAATGACGGTATTGATGTTATGTGTGAATTTGAATTGCTGTATGGTTTTCTTTTTTTTTGCTTTTTCTATCAATTTCTTTTTAGTCATATGTTGTCATCAGTGGTATTGTATGTTATTGTAACATTTCCCTTTTATTTTGTACCTTCATACTGTATGGGATCTAGTTGAAAATGAGCTTCACTCAATCGAGTTTATCCTTTATTCATTTGTATTCTAAATGAATAAAAATATTTTACTACTACTACTAATACTATTACTACTATTACTACTACTACTACTACTACTACTACTACTACTACATCTTCCTATCAACATGCCCAGGAATACAGCTGCTGTTAAGATGATTGCTCCCAGAAACTTCTAATTCACAACAAAAACAGCTCCTCCGTGTAGACAGGTGCTCGAGTTAGAACATAGAAATTCATCAAAAGCAAAACTCAGCACTCTGTAGTTGGTGTAAATACAGGCATGAGTTTAATGTAACAAATAAATGCCAAGCCTCACAAGAAACAGGTAGCACAACTAGGAAATTCCCAACTGGTTTTGTGCACACAGCACGTCATCAGGGGGTGGTTACTCGTGATACCAAACACATACAGTATTTATAGGGAGACACTTAAAGAAACAGCTCCCCAAAGAAAGCTATTTACATCAATCTGCAAACAATACATACATATAAATACAAGAAAAATGATACATTCTATGATACACTCTAATGCAAGTTCCACGACTATATCCATACTAGTGTATACTACTATTTATACATAAAAATCACATAAGAACATAATGTTATAAGCTCCCTATATCTTAAACAACTGTGTTTGTCTTTTAAAAAAAGCAGAAAAAATTGTACAGCAAAACTAAAAGACAAGCAATTCTATATGGATCTCATCAACCAATCCTTACATTCTTTGAGACTATAAAATATATTGAGAGTAAATGTGTTATACAGTACTAGACAGGAAATCAGCTCCCAACCATCAGGACACACCGAATGTTCCATGTCCAGGTATTTTCTAAACAGCAACATTTATCTGTGAAAAAAATTGATACATATATATTAATATTAATCTATTTCGGCTTCAAACAACTCAAAATTCCATCCTATCATTCAATCCTGGGGCAATAAGAGCCCTAATGTATAAATCCAAAAGGACTCTCTGTATTTCAACTTAGCATCCAAGTCTCCTCCCGAGGTTCTAACTATACTACTTCAATTCCACAAAATCTAAATACATGTGCCAAATTTGTATTAATATTCTGGTCACAATGTATATCAGCGCACTTCTGGTATCTTTATTAGAGATAGATCTTAAATGTTCACCCACCCATACCTTTAATGGTATAGTAGTTTACCCACATAAAATGCTCCTCATTGGCAAGTAGCTAAATAAACTACATTCATAGTGCTACATGTGATAAAATCTCTAATTTCATAAGTTTAACACAGTTACAGCTGGTAAGGTCTTACACTTTCGTGCGGACTTACAAAATTTACAATTACCACAATTATACATACTACATGGAACATGAGAGAAACCTTGTCAGCACCCACACTTGAAGGCGCAGTGTAACTATGCATTAACCTATCTCAGTAAGTTTTGGCATCTTCTATAGACCATCCTAGGACTATGTCAGGTGACTTCCAACAACTGTGGATCACCCAACAAGACATTCCAATTATTCTGTATAATCTGCTCAATAGCTTTAGAATGTCTAGTATAGGTGGTGACAACATTTGCCCTCTGTTCCTTAGGTGTTTGTGTTTTTTGTTTAACAAGATCAATCCTTTCCACACATGCAGCTACTTGAAGGGCCTCCTGAACTGTACTATAGGCATAGCCTCTTTCTATAAATCTGTCACACAAGTCTGACCCCTGGGTAATAAAGTCCACATCTTTACTGCAATTTCTTCTCACCCTCAACATCTGGGCCTTCGGTATACTGGACACTAAATGGTGTGGATGGCAACTAGATGCATGTAACAGTGAATTCCTATCTGTCTCTTTGCAAAACAATTTAGTACTAAGACTGCCATCTCCTTCCTTAGTTATACTCACATCCAGAAAGTATACACATGTAGAATCCTGTTGTAAGGTGAATCTCAAATTTTCATTACTTTTTTCTAGATATTTTACAAACAACAAAAGTTCTTCCAAAGTGCCACGCCACACCATAAAGATGTCAATATAATGACGCCAGATGTCGATGTTATCGTAGAAAGGATTAATATCCCTGTCATGTACAATATTCTTTTCCCATAAGCCCAAATATAAATTAGCATAATTGGGTGCAAAAGTAGCGCCCATAGCTGTACCTTTGATTTGCAAGAAAAACTTATCCTGAAACAGAAAAATTTTTTTGTCAGTACGTGCTCTGCGCATTCCAGTAGGAAATTTGTGAGTGTTCCAACAGACACTGCCATTACAGTAAAGAACTCCCCATCCCTTTAGAGTACATAAGAGTCGATGGAGAGTTTGAACTGGAATAATTACATAAGATTCGAAGGTGATAGCGTGTTTACCAGTATTCGGACAACTGGTAACTAATATATTTTTAATGTCACAGTGCATTTATTAGCATTTGTGCACTTTGTAATTCGCGAGTGGTTTATTCATGAGTGGTTTAATAGACGCTGTCATCACTGTTCTATCTGAGATAATCATAACACTTCTGGATGACTACGTTATGAAGAGTTCTTGAAGTCACATATTTTTATTATTTTTTGGTCACGATTATTACTGGCTCCTTTCCTTCCTTTCTTAAAATTTGTCTTAAAAATGTGTGGAAAGGATTGATCTTGTTAAACAAAAAACACAAACACCTAAGGAACAGAGGGCACATTTTGTCACCACCTATACTAGACATTCTAAAGCTATTGAGCAGATTATACAGAATAATTGGAATGTCTTGTTGGGTGATCCATGGTTGTTGGAAGACACCCGACATAGTCCTAGGATGGTCTATAGGAGAGGCCAAAACTTACGAGATAGGTTAATGCATAGCTACACTACGCCTTCAAGTGTGGGTGCTGACAAGGTTTCCTCTCATGTTCCATGTAGTATGTATAATTGTGGTAATTGTAAATTTTCTAAGTCCGTACTAAAATGTAAGACCTTTACCAGCTGTAACTGTGTTAAAACTTATGAAATTAGAGATTTTATCACGTAGCACTATGAATGTAGTTTATTTAGCTACTTGCCAATGCGGAGCATTTTATGTGGGTAAAACTATACGCTCATTAAAGGTACGGATGGGTGAAAATTTAAGATCTATCTCGAATAAAGATACCAGAAGTGCGCTTGCGATACATTGTGACCAGAATATTAATACAAATTTGGCACATGTATTTAGATTTTGTGGAATTGAAGTAGTAAAGTTAGGACCTCGGGAAGGAGACCCACTATCATTTTTGTAGCCCTTCTCCAGATCTTCTTCAGCAGGTTAATGTCCATTTTGAGGTGTGGGCACCAGTGCTGAACTCCATACTCTAGATATGGCCTTACCAGTGACCTGTACAAGGCAATATAACCTCCTCTCTCCTACTACTGATCCCCCTAGATATGCATCCCAGCATCTTGTTTGCCTTTGCTGCTGCTTTCTCACACTGCATGGAGTGCTTCAGGTAACTAGTGATCATCACTCCCAGGTCCTTCTCCTCCTCTGATGCAGATACACAGACTCCATCCAGGTAGTACTCTGTCCTAGGATTCTTGGCTCCAATATGCATAACTTTGCATTTCTTGCCATTGAAGCCAAGCTGCCATATCCTGGACCACCTCCCTAGGTTTTACAGATCTTCCTGTAGGTCCTGTACCCCTGCAGCTGTGCCCATTCTCCCACAGAGTTTGGTGTCATCCATGAATAGGCATATTTTGCCCTTAATGCCATCTCCAATGTCATTGATGAAGACATTGAACAACACTGGCCCCAGCACTAAGCCCTGTGTGACCCCACTGGTTACCTGTCTGGTGCCAGATAACTTCCCCCCTGCTATCACCCTCTGGGTTATGTCCTTCAGCCAGTTTTCCACCCAACTGACCATCTTTTTTCCAACCCTGAAATCCACCAACTTCCTGATCTACCCTTTGTGGGGAACAGAGTCAAAGGCCTTGCTGAAATCAAGATAGAGTATGTCTGTCCCTTGGCCCCTGTCTACTGTCTTAGTGACACAGTCAAAGAAGTCAATCAGATTTGTTTGACACAGTCTCCTTCCCATGAACCCATGCTGCCTCGCATCCTGAAGACCATGCTCATCTAGATATTCCACTAACCTCTCCTTTATTCTGGTCTCCATGAGCTTGCCCACAATGGAGGTCAGACTGACTGGCCTGTAATTCCCTGGGTCATCCTTGGGACCACTTCTGTGGAGCGGCACTACATGTGCTGTTCTCCAGTTCTGCAGTACTATGCCTGTCTCCAGTGAATTATTAAATATGTCTGCCAGTGGCCCTGCCAGCTCCTTGGCCAGTTCCTTTATTACCCTTGGACGTACTCCATCTAGGCCTGGTGATTTGTCCACCTTCAATGCCAGCAGCCCCTCCCTCACTCTATCCTCCTCTATCACTACATCAGTATTCCCTTCCCCCCACTCCTCTTTTCCCTCTTTAAGGCACTGGTCTGTCCTTCTCCCTGGTGAAGATGGAACAGAAATATTCATTTAGTATATCTGCTTTTCCCCCATTATCATCCACCCACTCCACACCTTTCCTAAGCCTGATGATCCCTTCCTTCTTGTATCTTTTCTCACTTACAAAAGCGCTTGTATGAGCGAGTGGGTGAGTTTCTGTGTTACTGCTAGACACCATAGAATGCTGCAGCTTTGTCAGTGCTAACCTGCCTATACATGTTTAATGTTATTTTTGTTTTTATTTTAAATGAAACTAGAGGGGAACGATTGACTGCATATACCAGTTCTGTAGACTCGGGGGTGATATTACTTGCTGTGCATTTTTACAGCTAGCCATTCCCTATTTCTCCTCAGAAATATACCTTTTAAATTGTGTTAGGTTCCCATGGTCTCTGAAAGGGTCACCTGACCACTTGAGACTTATGGGATCTGCTGGCATATAAACCCTTATCCAAGCAAGCCAGGCGAGTGTGTGACAGGTGTGTGCAAGTAGCAGCATGCAGAAATATGCACAGAGACACTCGCATTTGGGGCATGTCTAGCTTGTCCAGCATGAACTGTGGGATCTGGGGGTAAGGTAGAGCTACTGTTTGTAAAACTACTTTAAAGGGAAAGTGATAATAAAGGAACAATAAGTTCCTATTGTGCTACAAAGAGAGTGCAATACAGTAACTTTACTATGCATAATAGTGTGATGGGAGACCCTATAACTGATGAGGTGACCAAGGTGCCCTTGGTATATACCATAGAGTCTAATAAAGAGTTACCAGACACAGTTATGACCCTTGATGGTGACATTGGTCTAAAATGTGTTTTCTGTGTCATGTACTCTTTAGTTACTAAACTACCAACAAACACAATGTACATGTAAAACATTTCTTGATAATAGTGTTTTAAGGGAAGATATCTCCACCTTTTATGCTACACTTCAAATTGAAAGTTAGCAATGTTTAATGGCTAAAGCACTACAATCACAACAAGGTGGTTTAAGCAGTAGTCCTTTACCTAATGAGGCTGCTACTGAAATATGCACATCCATTACATCAGGTGAAATGAAGGAAGTGACTGTTCCTATTAGCACCAAAAGGAAATGTTGTCAAGGGGAGGAGAGATTATGTGATTTGGGGGATGAGGGATGGATGTTGATGCAAAATGGATGCAAATCTAAAGTGAGGAGAAGAGCTATGGGTAATTACATCCCATTACAAAACAGATTTTAACCCTTAATTGATTTATCAAATAAAAATTCTGGGGATTTGAATTTTAATAGTACTCCAATATGTACCAATACAGATAATTGTGACCCTCCAAGTCCCGCAAAGCAGTGTGCAAGCAATATAAACATTGAGAAAGTTACCAATACCATTTTGAATTCAATTATTAACACAGTACATGCTAATAATAACATACCATTGACAGACAATTGTTTCCCAAATCCTAATGATGGAATTCTGAGTAGTTTAGATGGAACAAGTAACATTGATACAAACTTGGGATCTGAAATTTATAATACTCAGAGTGTGACAGCAAATGGTGTGATAGTGAGTTCTTGTAATACTATCCATTCAGGATTTTTGGATGTTAATAATGGAACCAGGACTGCCGATAGCTTGGATGACAATACACCAACTAATGGGCAATATTATGTACTGGGGGACTCACTAGTAAAATATATCGACAAGTTTGTTCGTTGACAAGACAAACATAACATTACTTGTTCACCATTCAGAGGGCTGGAATTAAGGATATTCACAACATGATCAGAAACATTCTTAGTAATTCTGGCACAAGTCCTTTAGTAATCATTCACACAGGAACTAATGATGTGAATAAATTCACTATTGATGAAATTAAACAAGAATTTATAAATTTGGCTGTAACACTACAATCTTTAAATTGTGAAATTTACTATTCAGAAATTTTACCATTTCCCAGAGCAGGTTTCTAGAAAGAAAAAAAAAAAAATAAACAAATAAATGAATGGCTTAGAAAATGGACCCTGCAAATGGGTTACACTTGTGTGACACACTGGGAAACTTTTGTTTGTAATAAATCACTATATTGCTGGGATAGTTTACATTTAAGTAAATGAGGGGCAAATAAATTAGGCAAAACCTTGGAAGATATCATTGGAGTTAATTTAAACTAATAAGGAAGGGGGGCAAGGGGAGTTTAACGGTCAATAATGACCCTACTTCCAAATCAAAATTAAAGTATTGAATTTAAATGCTCGTAGTTTAAATGCCAATAAACTAATTGAATTAAAACTATTAACAGCTACTGAAGAGATAGATACAGTCTGTGTTACTGAATGAAACCTGGTGGGATAATTCTAACTCATGGTCAAATAATATCCCAGGATATCGATTATTCAATAAAAATCAGATTGGTAAAAGAGGTAGTGGAGACTGCTGTTATATATCAAACTATATTCAATGTTCTGAAATGAATTTAAAGCTACAATATGAATCCACAGTGGAATCTCTGTGGCTCAATCTTGATTTAGCTCCTTTTTCCAAGTTAATACTAGGTGTCTGCTACAGACCACCATCTGTGGGACCATGTAGTAATAGACTCATATTACAGGAAATTGAGGAAGCTACTGGTTTAGCTGATGTCCTAATAGTTGATGATTTATATGCACCAGGAATAGATTTAAAATCTTTATCTGGTCAAAACAAATTTGAAAAAGATCTATTAGATTCTATTATATCTTGTGGCTGTGACCAATTGGTTCATGAACCTACCAGGGATGCAAATATCCTGGATCTTATTATTACTAAGAACACTGATAGTGTTATTGATACTAAGGTACAGTCATTTAGCAATCAGTCACCATAATATGATTGAATGTAACATTGATTGTATGAGGTCCAAATTGAAAGCTAGTACAAAAACACCTAACTATAGAAATATTAATTGGGTTAAAATAAGAGATTAAATAAAATTGAATGGGGTCTAAGTCTTAATGGCCTAAATGCCAAAAAAAATGTGGATTATAATTAAAATGATTCTTCAGGATTGTGTTTATAAATGTGTACTTATGAGGAAGAAATATAATGGTAAATGCAAAATTCCCTTGTGGATTAATAAATCTATTAAGAAACAGATTCATAAGAAATATACATCATTTAAGAGATCTAAAAATAATCCCAGTTACATAAATCACATTTTATATAGAGTTGAACAGTCTAAATTACATAAATTAAAAAGGAAAAAAAGAAAGCTAGAAGTCAAGTTGCCCTGCAATAAGGATCTAAAAAACTTTTATGCTTATATAAATTGCAATAGACCAAAAAATAATTCTATCGCCTCAATTACATATAATGGTAAATCTAGTGACCCTAATGATATAGCTAACAATTTTAATCAGTACTTCACATCAATTTTTAACCCAAAGTCTAGTTTAGATTCTATGATCTCCACAACAGCTAGCCAACATCTCAAAATCAATCAGGAAGAAGTTATTGATGAGTTAGTAAATTTAAAAACGTCCTCCTCACTTGGTTATGATAATTTGAGGAGTTACGTTATTCTTAGAAATCTGGCAAAACTACTTTCCTATCCACTTACCTTATTGTTTAATTCATCATTGGCATCAGGAATAGTTCCTAATGACTGGAAGACAGCTATAGTGGTTCCTATACATAAAAAATGAAATTGATTCAGTGTCTCCAATTATAGACCAATTAGTCTTACTTCTATTTGCTCTAAGGTGATGGAAAAGATTATAAAAAATAAAATCGAAAATGAGATGAAGGTATTACATCTGTTGGATTTGTCTCAACATGACTTCCAAAAAGGCTTATCATGTGTGACCAACCTTCTGTCCTTTTATGAGTTTATAAATAAAAAACTGGACAGTAATATCCCTACTGATGTCATCCTACTGGATATCAGAAAAGCCTTTCATACAGTTCCTCATGACTTATTGATATCCAAACTTATTAGTTTTGGTATCAAAAAATATATAGTTAGATGGATCAAGAATTGGCTTTTGGAGTGAAAACAGTGCTTTAGGATAAACAGTATATTGTCCAGTGAGGGAGAAGTTTCCAGTGGTGTGCCACAGGGATCAGTACTTGGTTCTGTACTATTTTCTTTATTCATCTGTGATATGGGGAGAGGTATAAAGGGTGGCATTTCAAAATTTGCGGATGATACCAATATAGGACATGAAGTGGATTCTGTTCATAATTATGCGGAATTTTGCCAAGATTTGGAACAAATTGAATCATGGGCAAGATGTAATAAGATGGAATTTAATGAATCTAAATGCACTGTGTTGCACTTTGGAAAAAGTAATCCAAATTATAAATATACACTTAATGGTAAAACACTTATAAGTTTCAAAAAAGAACTAAACTTGGGAATATTGGTTAATAATAGTTTAGTGTCAATTGACCATACCCATCATGTTTCAAATACTTCCAATAGATTATTAAGAACTATTAGGAAAACTTTTCTTTCTAGGGATACGGAGTGTCTCATGAAATTGTATAAAACATATATAATATCACATTTCAATTATGGTTCCCCTTTATGGAGCCCTTATCTGAAAAAAAGAGATATTAGAAAAAACTCATAGGAAATTAAGTAAATCCTTAACTGGTTTCAAGCACAAAGACCATAGGATTAGACTGAAGGAACTTGGGTTGTTTTCATTAGAGACACATAGGAAAAGAGGGATTTACTTCTGACCTATAAAATCTTGCAAAACCCAGATTTGATGAAGACATGTGGCTTTAGCTTTAAAGACCCAACAGTAAGGGATTTAAGATCACATAAGAAAAAATTATGTTTCTAGGGCTAAGACTGTCAAGAGACAGAACTTTTTTTTCTATAAGGTCATCTGAGATATGGAACCAATTACATATGAATATTGTTATGGAACCCTGCTTTGATCAGTTTAAGAACAGATTAGATAAATATATCATTTTAAATCAGTTGGGTGATACTATGTAATATGACCCCACTAGGAGTGGGAGACAATTAAATGGGCCATATGGCCTACTTTGTCTTATACTACCAAGTAATACCAAGTAATATAGCAAATGAAAGCCTTCTTCCCCTTTTGAATTCTTTCAGCTATCTGCAGCTCTTTCTGTACCTTTGCTCACCTGACTTTCTAACTTGCCTCACTAGCCAACCTTAGGTAATTTTCCCTACACACCTTCCTCTTGGTCTTCCTGAATTTTCTACAGGCCAAACTCTTTTCCCTTACTGATTAGGCAACCCCAGAACTCAACCAGCTGGGAGCTTTGGCCCTTGTGTTCTTCCTCCTGAGTGTAACACACTCATCTGTGGCTACCAGTATTACTTTCTTAATGATGGTCCACCTTTGTTCCACCTCCATAGATGCTCTGATATAAATCAGATGGCTTATTAACACTTTCCCCATTTTCCTGATGTCTGCCCTCCTGAAATCCAAGATTTTAGTCTTAGTCAGGATGCTTTCCCTGCCAATATCCAACTGGAACCACATTGTGCAATGGTCACTTCCACCCAGTGGCTGCCTGACCATTATTTCCTGTTCATGCTCCCAAGTTGTGAGCACCAGATTAAGAATTGCCTCAGCTCTTGTAGGTTCAGTGATGCCCTGATTCAGGAACCCACTCTGCAGTCCTTTCAGGATCCCCTGACTCATAGCACATGTTGTGGAGGGTATGCTCCAGTCCACCTTGGGCAGGTTGAAGTGCCCCACAATTACCACCTCTCCTTTCCCCACAGCTTCCAATATTTGTGAGCTCAGTTCCCTGTCTCTCTCATCATCCTGACTGTGTGGTCTGTAAACCACCCCCAAGCTCACCTTTCTCCCACTAGTGGACCTTCACTGAATCCATAATGCCTCCACTTCCCCTTCCTCTGACCCCTCTTTCATGCAACTTTGGTACACTAATTTTGGTTATAACACTTTTGACCATCTTACAAACCTTATAAGTGTAATAATCTTCTCTGGGCATGCGTCAGTGCTGCAATAACCTCACTTCTGATGTGGTTGAAGGCCCGAAACAAAGCCTCTGGCCTCGTGATCCACCACAGTGGTTTGGTTATTACAATAATACTGCACACCCATATGTGGATTATTCCTTTCTTGGCACACACTAAGGTACTTGATGTTGTGGACTTCTTCAAGGGGGGGCACTATGCAGTGTCACAAAGTCCTGGATAACAGGGAACCTGAGAACCCCTTCTTAGGGCTTGGTCATGGACATCCTCTACCTGGCAATATGAGAGGTATGATTTGAACAGAACATGAGTTGGATGGTTTTGAAGCTATGTTATATAGAGGATTCTGCAAACTGAGGCAAACACTCCCTGTATATTCACTCCAAAACTGTTCACAAAATCAAAATGATCACTTTCATTTTCGTATCAGGTATGAAGTGAGCTCACTTCTTGCCTCAAACCCTTACTGTAAGAATCTGTAGTCAGGTAAAATAGTCATTCCAATTCAGGTACAAGTTTAACATCAGAGGGGTTAACTGTTCTAACAAGGGGGGCTCAGAAAAGTGATGCTGTATGGATAAGGCATATGGGCAGGGCCCCTACAGTAGTTCTCTGTGGCACTTCAGGGCTGATTTTTGTGGCAGGGATCCTAGGCTTCTGTGGTAGTATTTGTTCCTTCCTGCTGCATGCATTCTTCCTTTTTGTAGCAGAATGCAGTGCAGTGCTACTATTGGTTAAATGTGATGTGATGCCATCAATGACATCACATGGTGAGCATAGAAGCAGGGCTTCAGAAAAAAACAGGAGGGTAAGAGAGACAGACACAATGGAAAACAGCATATTAGAATAAAAGAAAATCATTAAGAGCAATGAACTGCATATATTATGTGCCATGATGTAAGTGCTATGGAAAATTCCAGGGTTATGGAATTGCAAAATTCCTGGGGCCTTGTGTATGGGATACACACAAAGGGGTAATTAGGGAAAAGCAGGATTACAAAGTGTCAGTAGAAGGTGGAAGCTAATATAATCAGGTATAAAAGCAGGCCAACTAGATGGATGAAAGCCCTTATTTGCCCTTAACCATCTACAGTATGTATCTGTCTAATAGCTCCTGGCTAATTAAGATGCAATATGTGTTTCTTGTTCACTGTGCACTTCACCATACATCTTACTCTTTGTGACAGGGTGACCTCTGTCTTAGGTTTAACCCCCCCCCCCAAAGTGTTCTTTAAAAAATTAGGTGCCTCTGAACTTAGAAAGTGCCTGCCCAGGGAGAAGGCAGGTGAGTTTGTTTTTGTGTGAGAATATGAAACAGATAATCACACAAAATGGACAAAATAAACAATAGTAGAGTATGTATTCTGCAGTTATTGAGTTAGCAGGAGACGGGAGAACAGGAGCGCACTCTCATTCTTCAATTCCCCTTGCTATCCCAGAAACCACAGCAGGGCTGCACAATGCTGCTTTATATGTATATAAAGGTTCCATTACCTCTGGTGCTATATTGGATGTTGTTCCAGAGCTGGTACTCACAGTCTGGAAAATTTATAATATTAACTGGGGACAAAACTCCAGCAGAACACACCCAGCCAAACTAGTACAAGCTACTACTGTATATCTTGTCAGCATATTGTCATGTTGTATAAATAGGAACTTACCCTGCTCAATAAGTGGGTCTGTAGTGAATGGAAGGAGCCCCAAAGTGGCAACTTTTTCCAAAGGCACTAGTTCACAAACGAGTGTGGACTGTGCTGTTTCAAGGGGAAGCCTCCTGTGGAACTGAGCCCTATAGGGCAGCAGTGGCCCCTAGTCTAGGAATTTATAGTGATCCTAAGATGTGAGGTCATTGTCCAAGGGAGGGGCTTAACTCCATTATGAGGACACAGATCCTAATTAAAAAGTTAGCAAGCTTCTGAGTAATATATGTCTATAGAATGTTATATGTCATGATGCAGTCTATTAGTCCACAGCATATAGCAGATTGTAAAGGGACTTTAGTAATGTATAACATAAGAAATTTACAGGGAGACAGACAATTACATGTTCACCTGATCAGGATGTCACTCTTAGAAATGTATTTAAGCCTGCCACTAGAGGCTAGTTTTTTTTTTTTAGAAAGGGTGTCAGTCTAGAACTGACTAATAGGGGTGTAAGACCTCGTGATAGGGTGTCCTCAGAGCAGCATGAAATGGCTAACTCTACTTTGCTTTGATTTCTGTATGGATTTTGCTGAATAATAAAATGACAAATGCTTCCTGAGCATTTTTTTTTCTTAAACACACCTAATTGCCTGCCTGGATCTGATATCATTTTGATGTGCTTGTGAAATCCCACACCCAACAATCTTGTGTCTAAGAACCTGCTTGTCATTCAGCAATTTTCATTGTCAGTTTAACACATCAGCTAAATGTAAAACGTTTTGTTGAATCAACAGCATTAGGATTTTAGAATTTCAGTGGGACAACAAAGCCTTCACAGTTCCTGGGTTGTCTGTTAAATGCACGCACACACATACACACACACACCTCCAATTGTCTCTGGTTTCAAAATAGACACTGACTTTTAGAATTTCTCACTTTCTGTGGAATTTGTTGTTGTAGCAAATTGAGCTGTGCCTGCTTTCTTTTTTTCAATAAAAGTGAAAAACGGACTGCCATATTGGTATTGCCACACAAAGATATAACAATCCTTGATAGACTCCCAGTGCATCCTCCTGAAACTTGGGAACAGCACCAATACCTTCTATCCACTTGTGATGCATTGGAGGATATTACTGCTACTATTACAGTACATCATTGATGGCAGGGCTATATGGAATTTTAAAATTCTCAAATTCTACCTAATTCCATGGAAGTCCATCTGAATACTTTTTGTGGATTAGTAGTCCATGATTTTCATAAATTGCATATTCCTTTTCCGCAATCAGCTGAATACGTAATTTGTTGAAAGTTATTTTGTGTTTTACATAGAAATGCTTTTCAGAATTCCACAGAATTCAAACAGAAATTCCAAAAAGTAATTTGGAGGCAGAATTGCCATTCATGTGAATTCTGCTGACAGTTTTGTACATTCTGTACAGCTCTAATATATGGCTGGACTGTCTGTGGGCATTCCAAAAGTTATGGCAAGTTGCAGGAAGAGGAGTTCAAGGATTTAAAACAAAACAAAAATGATTGTGGTGGTCATCTTTATCGACTTGAGTCATCAACTGCAAAATTAGTAAAAGACTATTTTAAACATAGCTGAAGGACTTATTAATACAATGACGATAAGTAGTAGTTGTACAGTGGTAGTAAATGTTACTCAGTGATAACATGAATAAGGCAATTCCCATCGATCTAACTCTCATTTACAAGGGATACCTTTTTGCATAAACTTAGTTAAAAAGGAAATGGCTCTATGAATTCAAAGGAACTAGTAATATAATAAGTTATCAATCTTAAAAGTAATTATGTAAGAAACATTTTATATATTGTATATATATATATATATATATTTAGATAGATAAATACTGCTTTGTCACATACAACAGGTTACAGATATACATCACAGTAAGTGAGAAATACATTTTTGCTAAAAGAAGCCATATGATGACTTATATTGCCAAGTAACAGATACTGCAGATTTAAAAATGGAGTTCTTAGTACCATATCTCCACACTGAAATGCAGACAAGCTTGGCTATCACATTAAGGTGATCCACTTTATCAGTCATGTTCCTGCACTATGTTGAGGTAGTATGCCAAGAACTTCCTTTTTAAATCATTGTTTCCTAACTCAGTTGAACCCTCAACTGTCATCTCTTGTGTACTTGATTTCACAAAGCTAAATCCTTGGGACCACTGGAATCAGCCCAGTCTACTGGTTTTACTTGTTAGTTGCAAAGGCCAAGTCTTATGAAATGACTAGATGTTACAACAGCTCTGACCCTTTCATTAGTGTAAGGGACCTTATTTGGCAGCATACCGTGTCTTCAGAAGATAGGCACAACTTAATAAATGGTTACAGTACATGTTTCAGTAGACAAAACTTAGTAGCTTACACAGTAGTTTTTGAAAGTTTAGCGGGATTTTACAAATTGTACACAGTTGCTTATAAAGCATGCACAGGTGCACAGCATAATTGTCAAAATACAGCAAGAACAACAAAAAAAATTGTATTCCCAAGAAAAAAAAAGAAAATTGTATTCCCAAGAAGAAAAAGAAAATGTTTAAACATAGTACATTTTAGGAAGTAAGACATCTTGACTTGCAAGGTCTCTGAAAGCAATAAGATGCTTTTCAACCTGTTCATCTTTTCCTGCCTTTTTTAATGGTTTCTTTACCAAAGAGAGCCTAGCTAAGATGCAGCATTTCATTTTCCCAGGGACCCTTGCCCTACCTACTTTTATAGGTGGAAGGACTGAGTAAATACTCTGGTGAGGCTTCAGCAGGTTATATGCAGGATCATTTTCCTTCTATTGCCATTTGTGTCACAAACATGTTCATTAAAAAAAAATATATATATATATATATATATATATATATATATATATATATACACACACACACACACACAATGGGGTGAGAGCTATTCCAGTGCAATAAATTGAGATATTCTCACTGCAGTGAAATAAATGCTCACTTCTGGTGACATAAATGCTGATGGCATCAGTAGAATGAGATATATTCTGTTGCTGTCATCACTCACTCACTCAAGCTAGAATTCAAAATGAAGGTGCTTCAAAAATTATTTTCTGTGTGTCACTGAAGCCTGCAAATCACTCAGTTAGCATTGCAAAACACATACCTGTATCCCGGAGTTTCCAACTCTCCTAGGCCATTTCTATGCTAATCTCAGCATAAAAACAACCTAAATTCAAATGAAACTCATTTATGAAGCAGTTTCTTTCTCACTGCAAGCTGCAACTAACACATATAGCATCAAAAAACACACTTACCTGTGTTCCAAAGTTTGCAAAACTCCTAACCCATTTCTAATGTAAGCTCAGCTTCAAAACAACCTATATTCAAAGGAAACTCATTTACAAAGTAGTTTCTTTCTCACTGCAAGCTGCAACTAACACATATAGCATAGAAAAACACATTTATCTGTGTTCCAAACTTCTAATCAATTTCTGTGGTAAACTCAGCTTCAAAAAAAAACTAAATTCAAATGAAACTCATTTACAAAGCAGTTTCTTTCTCACTGCAAGCTGCAACTAACATAATTAGCACAGCCAAACACAATCACCTGTGTTCCACAGTGCTTCTAACAATCACAGCCCATTCAGAAACACTCTCATACTCTCAGACCACAAACAAACACTGCTTTCAGTATAGCCTAGATCTTGGAGTAATGAGCTGTGAACAAGCTTGATACAGTCAGCAGACCAGACCTGGGTTTGATTCTCACAGCCTCCACTTGCATACTGTGTAAATCTGAACAAATCACTTAACATCCCAGTACTCCTAAAAAACTTACCTACCTACCAAAAATGAGTTACTAAAGACTAAAACTCAAACAAAAAAAGCACATAGACACAAGTAAAAAAGATACAGCAAAACATGACACTTCATATGCTCTCACCCCATTTGTATAAATAGCGCACATGATGTGCAGATTATGAGATATGGGAAATACTCTCACTCCTGCAGATTGAGCTGGTATTTTCACTCGTGCCTTTGGCACTCGTGAGAATACAGAGCTCACTCTACAGGAATGATAATATTTCCCATATCTCACTCCTGCTCATCATGTATCCCATATATATATAAATATATATTAACTCATTCATATGCAGAATGGCATTGCAAATAAACCTGGCCTTATGGGCCTTTACTGGATAAAAAAGCTGTTCTTTCATTCATGATTTTAAAAATCCATACTGAGTTTCTACTGCACTTACTGTTGCTGGCTATCAATACTGAAGGGTAACACTTGAGTATAAGAGCAGGAATCAGCCTCAGAGTGATCCTTCTTGGAGTAACCTTCAGCACCAGTTCAGTTCAAAAGCATTGCCTTTTCCATTACAGCAAGTAATGCCATGAAAATGGCTTACTATTCACAGATGGTCAATGTGAGCCTTCTGTTACTTCATTGGCACTGTATGCTACCAAAGATGCAGGCAAAAGACTGGAAACAGTGCCACAAGAATTAAACCCATTATTGCAAAACACTCCAAAAATATGATCAGCATACAGAAATTTGATTCCACTAACAGTGCATTTATATGCCGCTGGATTCACAAACCTAATCACTAACTAATGTATATAGTGTATTGTAATCCCTTAGAAGTGATATATTTCATTTCCATTCATTTTATTGCATTATACAATTAGGTTTATGGATAACTGTCCATTTATGTAGACCACCACAGTCAAACATAGCATGAAATAAAGTAGTACCAAGTACATTGTAATTAAGTTGCAAAGTTAAGATAGATGCATTTAAAACACAAACCAGTGAAGTTAGGAAAAAGAGAATGCTCAAACCAGTTTTAAAAGAGAGGTACTTTAAGACACCCCACTGACCAAGGTTTTCGGAAGGTCATTTCAATCTCTGACGAGCCCATAAGAAAAGGTGGAAGACTAGGTTTGCTGGCAAAGGCACCCAGCTTCACCTGAGCTCTTTCCTTCTAGGTTGCTTGTAAGGACAACGCAAGGAACCTTATCAGAGCAATGAAAAAGAGTACAGCTTCTTTTGGTTAAGTAGATTTACTGGGTGTTATTTTCTTTAGTATTCACAGGGATTGTTACTGCTTGCTGCTAACATTTTATTACTTTATTTTTCTATGATTCAAATTGTTGTAGCAGGGCGTACTTTCAGCTGCATTATTACAGGGTGTGCCTACAGATTTGTGCTTATAGATTACTGCTGTAATCTTCTGATTCAAATTGTTTTTTGCAAGGTATATCTTCTGTTACTGCTTTATTTTTCTCTGTAGCAAAGTGTTTTTTACAGGGTATATCTTCTGTGAAATTATTACAGGTGGTGCTTTACAGGTTTTGCAGTTTTATCTATCATTAGGCTGAGCTTTCAGGACTACTGCATTTGTTGTTGGTTGATTGTTTCTGCTCTTACCTCCTTGTTTCTTTCATCCATGGTACTTTTTGGCAGGGGAAGGACCCAGTCACCCATCCCCAACCCCCCATGTTACATTCTTTTTATAGGGTAGCACAGTCATGACATTTTCTGTAGCAACACAGGAAGGGGAGGATCAGAGTAGTATCCACACAGTGACCTCATTAATAGGGGCACAAGTAATTTGACTTGTTATTACAAGTTATACAAAACCAAACAAAACACAAAATCACATTTTTGCTTTCATTTTCCTCTTTCTAATAACTCTGACCAGGTTATAAACCCAGACACTCATCTAGAATGGATATTAATAACTGCAGGTAGTGTAGGACACTTTTCAAAAGGGCAGTTATACAGGATTTAGGACACTGTCCTACATGGTGGACCACTGAAGATCTAAAGGCTCAACTCCAGGCAGCATGGGCAGAGATTGCACACCTCAAATTGCATATTCAGTAGGAAATATATTATAAGAACTGCCTGCCATTTCCCCAACATCCAACTGAAGCACCTAAACCACAGAGGGTAGTTAGTCTGGGATGTTGGCAGGTGGTTAGGAGAGGAAAATCAGCTGTCCCATCACTCAGTGCTCTCCGAAGAATCACCTCCACAAACCATATAAAAACTACAAACAGGTATCTGCCTCTATCTCTGAAATCAAATAAATGGGCAGAGGATGCTGCAGAGCAGGGCACTGCAGGACAGGAGCTAGCACAACAAATCTCGCCCAAAACAGGGACCAAAACAAAAAAGGCAAAAAGGAAATCCAAAACATTTCTGATCATAGGAGACTCCATGATTCGGGGAGTTATTACCTACCTCCAGTGGGGGGTAATGGTCAGATGTCTCCTAGGTAGATCAGCATAGAGAGACACTGACTGCATTGCTAAAATCATGCAGGAAGCAGGAGAAAACATTGATGCCCTGGTAAACATAGGGACTAACAATCTCACCAGCCAGTCAGTTGTGGAGACCAAGGAACAACTGACCAGGCCGGGTGACAAACTCATCCATTTCATCTGGCATCTCCTTCTCTGAGATCCTGCCAGTCTGGTGGGAGGGGGGGAAGATGGATGGAATGTCAGAGAAGGGGATATAGGGGAATTAAACATGTAGCTTAAGAGCTGGTGCCAGGAAAAAGGACACAAATTTGAAGATAACTGGCAACAGTTTTGGGAGTGAAAATTCTTTAAATTCGATGCACTGCATCTGACTGAGGAGATAGTCAGTGCATTGGGGCAGAAGTTTGATGCCTTTGCAAAATATTTAAACTAACAGATGGGGAGAGGGATGCAGCACCTGATATGTCAAATGGGAAGAACACCCCTGCCCCCTTAGCTAGTGATCAAACAGAAGTTCAGCATGTTTGTGATTCATTTGCATCACCAGGTAAGGAAAAAGGGCCGGCTCCCCAAATAACCCACAGGGGAAATGCCGGACTTCACCCAACAACTAACACACCAAAATCTGGCCAATGGAAAATCATGTACACAAGTGTTCACAGACTGGGAAATAAGATCCCAGACCTGCAGGTAACAATGATAGAGGCTAAACTGGACATAGTAACCATTAGCAAGACTTGCTTCACCAGTAACCACACTTGGGAGACTTCAGCACCTGGCTATGCACTGTTCAGGGGAGACTGAAGTTCAAAAAGGGGGAGAGAGTGGAGTGACCCTTTATGTCAATGAAAATATCAAAGCTACAGAAATTCAGAATACACATAAGGAGCCAGAAGAACTGTGGGTCATCCTGGAAACCAGGAATGGGACAGCCATAAGAACTGGGGTTGTTTACCGGCCTCCAGACCGGGGGGGGGACACAGACACATTACTGTTAGAAGAAGGTGACAAGACTTTCTGTACATACGTTAGTGAAAGGAGAAATTCCAGACGGGGTATTGCTAAGATCAAAGGAGATAAGGGGGAGTGTGAGGAGGAGGACCAAGGAAAAGCATCCATCCTAAATAGATCCTTCTGCTCAGTATTTACTGAGGAAAAGGTAGGGCAGGGCCCACAGCCCAGTACCATGGACACAGGGGGGTGGGAGGTGTGCACTAGTCCCTTCACAAAAGAAAGGGTCCTACAAAAGCTAGCTAAGCTCAGGGTGGACAAGGCAATGGGACCTGAAGGCATACATCCCACGGTACTAAAGGATCTAAGGGTGGAACTAGTAAAATCATTATCAGAACTATTCAGTGAGTCTCTGAGCACAGGAGAGGTCTCAGAAAACTGGAGAAGGATCATGTGATTCTGCTCCACAAGATTGGTAGCAGGGAGGAGGCAGGGAACCACAGATCAGTCAGTCTTACCTCAGTAGTGGGCAAGATTATGGAGGCACTCCTTAAGGAAAGGATAGTGCAACACCTGGAATCCACAGGAGCACAGGATTCAAGACAGCACTGGTTTACAACAGGAAGGTCCTGTCAAACTAATCTAATAAATTTCTTTGACTGGGTAACCAGAGTGGTGGACCAAGAGGCAACAGTTAATGCTGCCTACCTTGACTTCAGCAAAGCTTTCG
This sequence comes from Neoceratodus forsteri, assembly GCA_016271365.2. Lineage (NCBI taxonomy): Eukaryota > Metazoa > Chordata > Ceratodontiformes > Ceratodontidae > Neoceratodus > Neoceratodus forsteri. The sequence continues at coordinate 26,963,335 of CM057454.1, forward strand.
ACACTGTTTCACATATTCCGCATCCTAGCTAAGAAGACATCACTGGGCCTTATGCCCCTGGAGTCCAATCAATATTGACCTTGCAGCATGTCCGCCACCTAACTAGAAGATCGGACAGTCTAACCTTTACAATACCTCGCTGTCGGACCTCTCAAACTCAGCGTTCTTACCTTGTCAGAGCCTCCACCTGGTTCAACTTGCTACCTACAGAAATCTCCAACATTGCCATGATTGGTGCTTTTAATTGTAAACTGCATCAACACCTCATGGCTAATGTCTTCTGTGATTGCTTCTTATAATTCCCACCAGGCATACTACCCTCAAGCATCCCTCTTCACTGCCTCAGCTCCTCCTTCTCTCCTACCCCCATTACTGAGTATAGGATGAATCTGTCTCCTTTTCTTTTTCATCCCCCCTTTCCTCCTACCTTGCTGTTTCCCATCTACCACATACCCAACACAATGCCCTCCCCATTTCTCCCCTCCTCCCTGTATCTGTCTCCCATACCACCCCCTCACCACCACTCTTCTTTCTCTTTTCCCACTAACCCACTCCTAACAAAGCTTCACTGAGCCACCTATGACTTGTACTGTATAATTAACTCACAACACAATTCCTTGACAATGACTTTGCCTGCTATTATTGTAACCTTAGTTGTCTTTTTTTTGTAAGTTCCATTGCAATGATCATGTTGTTTTGTACCTTATTGTCCTTATTGCCTTGACGTGGAACCTTTGTAAAAGAGCCCTCGGCTCAAAGGTGTCATCTGAAATACAAATAAATAAATAAATAAAATAAAACATAAAAGATTGATTAATAAGCTGGGTAGGCTCAGGCTGGGTCAGAAGTTGGTCAACTGGGTGACAAACTGGTTGGTGGGCAGAAAACCGAGAGCGGTGGTTAATGGTATACAGTCAGAAGAAATGCAAGTCATAAGTGAGGTACCTCAGAGATCAGTTCTGGGGCTTGTCCTCTTCAGTATCTTCATCAGTGACATTGCAGATGGAATCGAGGGTAAGCTTCACGTCTTTGTAGATGACACCAAGATCTGCAACAGAGTAGATCATCTAGATGGGGTGGGCAGAATGAGACGAGATCTGGATAAACTAGCAAAATGGTCAGAAGAGTGGCAACTGGGACTTAATGCAAATAAGTGCAAGATCATGCACATATGACGAGAAACCCTGAATCCACATATAGGTTGGGAGAGGAGCTGCTGGCAATCACAAGGGAAGAAAGTGACTTAGCATCATCATCACAGATGACTTGAAAGCATCCAAGCAGACCACTAATGCAGTAGGTAAGGCTAGAGGGATGTTGGGGTGTTTTAGTAGGGGTATCACAAGTCATAAGAGCGAGGTAATAATCCCTCTTTACAAGGCTCTGGTTAGACCCCATCACAGAGTACTGTGTGCAGTACTGGAGGCCACACCTGCACAAGGACATTGACAAAATGGAGGCAGTCCAGAGAAGGGCAACCAAAATGGTGCAAGGACTGCATCAGAAAACATATGAGGACAGATTAACGGAGCTCAATATGTATACCCTAGAACAAAGGATGGAGAGAGGTGATATGATCGAAACATTCAAACATCTTAAGGACATGAACAAGATGAAAGAGTCTAACATGTTTCAATATACGAAAAATAGCAGGACAAGAGGACACAGCATGAGATTAGATGGAGGCCAATTAAGGGGGAATGTGAGGAAATTATTTTTCACAGAAAGGGTGGTGGATGCATGGAGCAGCCTACCTCAGAAAGTGGTGGATATGAATACAATGCAGGGCTTCAAACAGGCATGGGACAGACATAAGGCAGCAATAAAGATGAGTATGAATAGATAGGCCATTGACAGAGTACAGGCCTATGGCTCATTCATAAGGTAGAAAAAATGAGCTGACTGCATGGGCCTTGTGGTCCTTCTCTGCTGTCAATGTCTATGTTTCTATGTGACCTGTGACACAGCTGAGATCTTATTTCAGAAGAAATAAATGTACTGTTCTAAAATGATATGGGCAAAAGAAAGAACATAAGTACTAAACATTTAACAAACTGTATAGTGTAAGGATTTTCTTCTTCTTTTCTCTTTGACTATTGTGGCCGTCATAATTAAAATATAATGTGTGGGCTACTCTGAGAGCCAGCCTTCAGGTTAAGGGTGCTCATCTACTCGGGGGGGGGGGAGTGGGTTCATGCCCTGATCCCATGATCCCAATCAGCAGTGGCAGGGGTGGAGGAGCTGTCCTAAGGATTGCCACTCTGGTCCAGGGATGGCTTTTGGCACTCCCCTTGGAATGGCTGCCAAGTAGTAGCAAGCTGCTCTGAAAGGAATATGGCTGAGTCCCAACCCTGTTCTGAATGTTGTGGTTATAATTGGGGCCCATTGGTGGGAGGGCACAGAGATGCTGACACCAAGACCAAACTCCAACTTTCATGCAGTCATGGCTGGGGGAGACTGTGTGCCCTGACAGTAGTGACACTGCCTCTCATCACTTCAACTGCAGGAGAGCAATGTCCTCTGTATTTCATAGTTCAACACCTCTTAAGGACAAGCAGGGTAACATCAGACAGAAAATGAACAGTATGTGTTCAATTGCTTGGTGCTCTGCAACAGGTTGATAAGCTGACTCAAGTGAGGGTTCCCCAGTGCATAAATGGCATTGAGGATTCTAGGGCTTCAGCTTTGATGAGATCCACAATTGGCCATGTAAGATGGTCAGGTACAGTTGGCATACAGGAGAGAGATCAAAAACTGACAGACAGAATAATAGAAAAATACAATATGAGCACTTGAAGGTAATAAACAGGGCAGCTGTCAGACAAAGTTACATAAAGTATAAAACATAAGTAAAACATAACAAATGAATTGTTAATCCAGATACATGGTCAGTGTAGTCTAGAGGTTTGGGCACTGTAATGTGAAGCAGGAGTTCATATTCCACCACTGTCACTTGTTTAATTTGTGACATGGAACTAGTGATTTGGCTTCACTCCTCCCAACTGTAGAACTGGAAAAAAGCATGAACTCCTTGAAAATGAGATATTACATCTCATTTAGGATATCCATGTTGAAAAAAAAAATTGTAAAATAACAAATACATGCATGGCCAGCAAACACGAGCGCGCTGCAATATTACTTGAACAGACTTTGTAATATTCTTTGTACTCCCTGTGGCCTACTGTCTACTCCACTGTACTTTCTGAAATCAAGTCTCTCCCATGCTGAAAACACTTAAAAAGCAGCTGTTGATGAATTATTTCATGGATTTGACTGGGATCTTCTGGTAGACTATTGAGGTGCATTACACAAATGAAAACAGAGCCAGAATATACAAGTTAAATATTGGTCCCCCTTCAATAGTTACTGACACCCCTCCTCCCAGACTCTGCAATGTCGCTATGGTGCATTCAAAGGCAACAGGGCCAAGGCAATATTTCTAGAACATAGATGGAGGCTTCTGGTGCCTCCTGGTAGGCAGGAACATGTCAAGCATGAGCCATTCTGCAAGCAAGCAGTCCATTTTTAGCTTTAAAAATAAAAGGTTTTGTTTTGAATAATTGAGAATGGCTTGTAATTAACAGGCATTTTTATAATAAATATTGAAACATCCTGCAACCTTTAGGGGTTACAGATTTTACATCTGCTTCCTGTGATGCATACCTTCCACATCTTTAATGATGCCATGTCTGTGGTGTCTTTTACATTTGGGCCCGAATATACAACAGGGTTGTGCCTGGCACAACAGAGTTGCGCTGGTGCAACCCTGCATTGCACCCCGGTGGGATATTAAAAGGGCTGCTCGGTGCAGCCCAAATCCCAATGCACCAGGGCACAATGTAATCGTTTGCGGCACAGATGCAGGGGCCATGCCCATGTATATGCGGCATATCCTGATATTCAGCCTGGGATGTGCGATGCATATGCTGGCACAGCCCTGCATTGTGCTGCATACAGGGTCTCAGAGCTGAGACCTGGAAGAGATGGAACAAATCGTGGCCACCCACAGGTGGGCTGCTGTAATGCATAGTACAACACAGCAGCTGCCAGATATGGGTGGTCCCTGCCCTCAGAACACTGTCAGAAAGCACCCCAAACCCCTGGTGGTCTAGTGGTCTCCCTCCCACCCGATCCCTGAAAATGTAAAAGGACCATCCCTGGTGGTCTAGTGGAACCCCCACCTGTAGCTGTGATCACAGTACATCTGTGATTAATACAACCCTGGTGATCCAGTGGCACCCGCACCTTCACCACACAGAACCCTTGCCACCTCCCCTCCCCGTCATCGGCTGGTGGCAGCTTCCTGCCCTCATACTGCCAGCCACCTGCCGAATGACAGGTACAGTATGGGCTGTCAGCCCATTGGTCCCCAGTCATTCATATATTTGGGACTGTCTAGTATAGTATTCCCTGCAAGCCCATTGGTCCACACTGGGGACCAATGTGCTTACAACCCATACTGTACCTGTCATTTGGCGGGCAGCCAGGTGGTATGTGGGTGGGTAGCTGCCCGCGCCCAGACAGGGAGCTGGGGTGCAAGGGTTCTGTGTGGAGTGGGAGGGGGGGTGCCACTGTATCACCAGGGATGTATTCATTGTACAGTGATCACAGCAATGGATGGGAGGGTGTTTCACTAGACTACCAAGGATGTACTTAAATGACAGACACCAGCGATCGGTGATGAGGGAGGGGGGAGGACCACTAGACTGCCAGGGCGTGTTTTAATTTACATTTACCATGATCATGGAACCGGGCGGGGGGGTTCCACTGGACTACCAGGGATACAACTATACATTGGATACCCACGATCAGGGTCATGAGTTGGAGGGGGGACCACTAGACCACCAGGGTCGGTCGTCATGTACATTTATCAGGGAATCGGGATGGGAGGGGACCAGTAGACTACCAGGGATTGTTTAATTGTATATCTATCGTGATTGTGGCTATGGGGCAGGGGATATCTCGGGATCCCCACTGCACATGTCATGTTGTGCAGGGCACCAAGTGCACGTCACCGGGCTACCCTGTGCAAGGCATGCAAATGGGGCCATAATGACATGCAAATGGACCCATTTGTGCCTTGCATATTTTAAGGTCTCATTTGGATTCCCACTGCTGAATATTGCAGGTGATGTGCCTAGCGCAACTGCATTTGCACTGGTGCATCTCTGTACTCCCTATCTGTGGCTTGCGCCAGCGCAATACCACTGCGCCATGTGCAGTATATGTGCTGACCTTGTCACATTCAGTGGTGCTGCACCATGGCACATCACCATTGAATATCACCTGGCCCTGGTCCTGGCCCTGGCACATCCTAGTTGCGCTTCACCCAGGCTTGTACCACTGCCTGGTGCAGTCTGAATAGTCAGCCTTGGTGTACAAGTGACCTATAATGGTTATGCCTTGAGCTGTCCCCTTTCTAGAGTGCACAAATGACTGCATTGACCTGACATCATGTGGGCTCTAGATGCTAATGATGTGGCAGCTGTAGAGGTTCTTCAGTATTTGTCAAAAGCAAGGCCTTGTCTGATATGAGTAAGCATGCTGTTAGCCAGCCTGTCAGTGCAGTGGTAGTACTACTGCTCATAATGCCAGTACATGGGATCAGAAATTATCCTAGGTCTTTGGGGGGGATGGCTGAGGGAGGATGACTGAGCATCCCAGAGGATGCTCTCCTCTGAGGAGGGTCAGCTGCATCCTCCACCATAGCACTGCCACCTGGGTAATTACAGGTGGTAGTGCAGTTGGGGACCACAGAGTTGAGAAGAGATGACTGTGTACATCATCATGCAGTCATTCTTTGCATGTGTGTGCCATGATGTTACTACCCACACTGATGGGAAACAGAAAAAAGGAAAATGACCCTGGCTTCAGGCCGACAGACCACTGAGTATATCTGGCCCCTCACCACTGCTGGGATGTTGAAGAGGCCAGACAAAATATGTTTTGGGGGTATATCCTCCACCCAAACCCACCTGGGGGCATAACCAAGGCTCCAAGGTGGATGAAAGACATCTGCAGTTTTAGGTCCATAGGTTCATAGTATGGATTACAAGTTCAACATGCAGTTGCCCTTAAAGAAATTGCCACCCCATTATGGGTGGTATTCATATTAGTAGTACCCATAAAGATATCAATTCTATTTTTGAAAGTCTCAATTGTGTCACTCTCAACAATAGTTAAAGGGAGTGCAGTCTAACTAGACATTATTCTTTGTGTAAACCATTTAGTTCTTTTCACAGTATTATTTTTTACTCCAGTCATCTGTTGATTATGAGATCTTGCATGTTATTTTTTGTTTAGGTGGTATTTCCTACGGTTTCCTGCAAAAATGGGTCATTCATAATTTTAAAAACTAGACAGAGATCACCTCTGATCCATCTACATTTCATTGAATATAATCCACATTTTTGAAGTCTTTCACAATAACTCAGATTGCTCATTCCTTTAGCTCTTCTTGAAGTCTTTCTTTGTATTGTCTCTATCATTTTTGCATCCTTTATTTTTTGGGGCACTAAATTGTATGCAGTACTCAATGTGTGGTCTCACAAGACTTTTGTATAAAGAAATAATTACATTTGCTTCCCTACTTTTTATGTTTTGAAAAATACATCCCAATATTTTATGACAATATTTGACCTTCTGTTTAGCATGTAAATCAAATAAAAGATCATTACTGATGAAAACACCCAGATCTTTCTCAGTGGTTGTTGTCTCCAATATATGGCCATTTAAAGTATATGTATACTTTGGGTTATTGTGTCCAATGTGCATGAGTTTACAATTGCCAACATTAAATTTCACAAGAGATTGTTCGGCCCAGGTACTTAGTTGATTAATTTTTTTTTGAAATTGCACACATGAGCTAAGATCTGTGATGATTGCACCAATTTTGCAGTCATCTGCATAACTGCACATCTATGCAGAATTGTTGGTCTGCATAGATGATACAAGTATATCGAAAAGAATGGGGCCCAGAACAGAGTCCTGTGGTACACCACTGGTAACACTGATATAATTAGATTCAAATCCTCGAATAACAACCTTTTGCTTTATGTTGCCCAGCCATGAGAGAATCAAATTAATTATACGTGGATGGAGTTAAATCTTGATAAGGTGTTCAACTAGAATTTTATGAAAAACAGTGTTGAACACCTTACTGTAATCTAGAAATAGTACATCTACAGACAGTCCCTTATCAATAGCAGAACTAACAGGCTCAAAGAATTGAAGTAGATTGGTGAGGAAAGATATATTTTTACAAAAACCGTGTTGTGTAATATCCATTAATCCTTTTTCTTAAATATGGTTTATTATTTCTTGTTGTAATAACCGTTCCATTAACTTCCCAATTACTGAAGTTAGACTAATAAGTCTATAATTGACAACTATAAATTTGTCACTACCTTTAAATATAGGTGTTACATTGGCTTCTTTCCAAAGAAGTAGGACTTTACCCTCCTGAATAGATGTATTAAATAATTTGGATATAGGACCCAACAGCTCTGGGACCACTGATTTTATGAATTTTGGTGGTATTCCATCTGGACCCGCAGAGCTATTATAGTCTTTATAACTAATGAAACCTCTTGTAAAGTAAACTCCACAAAGTTGTTTTCAATTAATGGTGGTAGGTTTGTTATATGTTATTTAGGTTGGAAAACACTTAGAAAATAATTAAGTTCACCAGCAATATAATTCTCATTACTAATGGTGTCATTATTTAATGTTTTTATGGGGCCCACAACTTTTTGTTTACCCCTCATGGAACCAACATAGTTAAAAAAATATTGTCCTTGGTACGTAATGCTAATTTTGATTCAAATGCTGCTTTTGCTTTTCTAATGTGGGTTTTTAATTTTTTTTTATTGATTTATAGCTGTCCTGAGTTTTTTCATTGGGGCAATGATATACTTTTTGTACAGCTTTTTCTTTTTATTAATAACTCTCTTAATTTTAGCATTCCACCATAAGGGTAATCTTTTGTTGTTATGATATGTTTTTTCTTTCGGGCACCCATCTGGATATTCAATACTGAATTTTGTTATTTATAATGTCCCAGGTATTTTCCAGATTTTGGTCCAAAAGGTCAATTTCCCAATCTCATGTTGCTAGCCACTCATTAATTTCTTTATAATCAGCAGCATAAAATTCCCTCAGTGTAGTAATGCCTTTAGTTTTAAGATTTTCAAATTCAATTCTGATTTTACCCATTAGATGATCACTGTCCCCCAATGGGGGCAAGATTTCAGGTTTAGGTAGATCTATCTGAATATTAGTGAGAATAAGATCAAGAATCCTATTTTCTCTGGTTGTTTTTTTTTAACTATTTGTCCTAAGTTATTTGCAATTGCAATATCAATAAATCTATTTTCACTGGAAACCTGTCCTTCAAGTAAGTCCCAGTTGATGGATAGAAGATTAAAGTCCCCCATCAGGATATAACTTCCATCAATATCAATGCTTTCTAGATCATCAAGAAATGTGTGGGTTTCTGTTATATTTAAATTGGGAGGTTGATAATCTAACCCTATAGTCAGTGCTTTATTGGGTAATTGAATATTAGCCCAGACTAGTTCTGATTTGGTAATGACCATAATTTTTAATTCAATAGCTTTATAGGTTTCATCAACATATAGCGTAATCCATCCACCAGTTCTATCTTTTCTATTTTTAAAGATTTTAGTATAGCCAGGAATGTCTGTGTTCCAATCACCATTTTGGAACCATGTCTCCATCACACCTCAAATTGCAATGTGATTTGTTATTAAGAAGTCTCTCTTAATTCATTGATTTTATTTCTTAAACTTCTAGCATTTATTAACACAATTGGTACAGTTTCTTTTAATGTGGATTTTATTTGTGCTGGATTTTTGTAACCACATACTCTTGACTTGGCTTTAACCTTTTTTGTAAGTGGATCTATAAGGTCACATCTTAGCCCCTCTGAAATTAGTTTAAAGATGCATTAATATTAGTGAGAAATTTATTTCTCAATATGTGTCATCCCTTCCTACTGAGATGGAGACCATCAGCACAGTAGTATTCATTTTTGTTATAAAACTCCTCCCAATGTGTAATGCATTTGATAATCTGTGTAAGACACCATCTTCTTAGCCATCCATTTACAAATTTAATTTTGTTCATATGATATTCCTTGGATTTGGGCACTGGTAGAATCTCAGATATGATGGAGCAGTTTTTATCAACAAGTTTATTGGTAATAGACACAAAGTCTTCCTTAATTTTATGCAGTGACTGGGTTGTGATGTCATTTGTGCCTATGTGCAATATAACCAGTGGATTTTCACCTGCATTGGCTAATAAGTTGTCTAGTCTGATTGTTAAGTCCCTAATGTTTGCACCTCTGTAACATGAAACTGTTCTATTATAATTGTCAGGGTTACAAATCAGTCAATCTAAATGTTTAATGATGGAGCCACCTATGACAATTACTTGTCGCAGGTCCTCATTATCCAGCTCCATCAGGGGATCCAATTGAATATGATCCTTATTTGTAATTGGGTCAGATTGTGGTAATAGTGATTGGGTTTGATACTGATCACTTGTAGTAGAATGCTTTTGACCCATATTATTTCCTTCTTTGTTTGCCTGCAATGCTGTGTGTTCTATTGGTTTTAATGAAGGAGTAGTTGGGCCTAAATTATCCTGGGTATCACATGACTGAAAGGCACTTTCATTTGATATAGAATTTAATGGATCAAAGAAGTTGGATAATGGAATCTGATAATGGTTAGCTTTTCTCCCTCTTTTGAGACTTTAGTGCCTTGGACATGAAACCAGACATCATCTGAATTAGACAATGCATCTTCCTCACATAGTCTTTTTCTATGTGATATGTGTTTAAATAGTGTTTGGTCAATGGGTAGTGAGTGTTCACTGTATTCTGTGTTTGTATCCAAACAGGTTGTGCTACCCATTTGATGGTCATTTGGCTTATTGTTGTAAACCACATCAGTATTAACCCCTGTAGATGAGGAACACTTAGCTACATCTGTTTGAAATCTTACACCCATATCCATCTGACTTTTTCCAGTTATGTTAGCCTTTCATTAAATAGACTGATTTCATGTTCTAATAGTTTATTGATACCACATTTATCACACATATATGGCTGGGGCATTCCTTGTTGTTCATTAATTAAGAACATTGCACAAGATACACATTTAATTCCTAGCTTTCCATCTGTAGTCTTAATTAAATCCATGATGGAAGCTAGATAGTACAGATGTACTTAGTAAATAGATGTCTTACTTTTCTATTATATATAGTGTTGTGCTATCAAACTACCTGTATTTTCTCAGGCTTCCTCTGTATCATACGTGGGTTTATAAGTCCTTAGTTTGTTCTGCCCAAACATGCCAAATCTCGTGTTGTGATGCACGTGTCTTTGCATGCATCTTCTCGTATGGAGACATACACTCACCCTGTGCACGCTTGCCCTGCTCACTGCAGAGCATTTAAATCATTGCTGTTGACTCGGACGTTCTAAGCTGGGGGTCACAGTATGACTAAACACCAATTTAAAAAAATATAGCTTTAAAGCAGGTGAATATCACTCATCCATGATACTGGTGAGCCTATGAGCTGTGAGCTACAACGTTGCCCAAATAAAAAGTTTAGCACCCAAAATCATTGAGTTGTAGTCCAGGTTCTAGTCCTGGAACTACACACTCACTCTTCCTGCTTTCTGTTGCATACAAGCAGGGCTCAAGGTATGCTCAAAACACTCAAATGAAACAGTCATTGTGGCTAAAGGACCACTGTATGAAATCAGCAGATCAGGCTAAATATGTGTAACCACCAGTATGTGCTGCAGATTCAGTACACAGCCCTGCCCACTTGCTGCAGAGTGTTTAAATCATTGCTATTGACCTGGACATTCTAAGCTGGGGACCAAGTACGACCAAACATCAATTTAAAAAAAAAAAAATATAGCTTTAAAGCAGGTGAATATCACTCATCCATGATACTGGTGAGCCTGTGAGCTACAGTGTTGCCCAAATAAAAAGTTTAGCACCCAAAATCACTGAGTTGTAGTTAAGGTTCTAGTCCTTGAACTACACACTCTTTCTTCCTGCTTCCTGTTGCATACAAGCAGGGCTCACGGTATCCTTGAAACACTCAAATAAATAAAATAGTCTTTGTGGCTAAAGGACCACTGTATAAAATCAGTAGATCAGGCTAAATATGTGTAATCCCAGTATGTGTTGCAGATTCAGTACACAGGTATGTGGCATTGGGAGGTCCAGGTGCACCACAGAGGGTGTTCCTGAAGGGAAGCTCAAGCCAGAGAGAGAAGGGACATAAAAAATAAATAGAAAAACACAGAAAACATGGCTTTTCAGCAGATATGCTGACCCTGCCATTATTCTGCATGATCTCTTGGGTCATTAGATTGTGTTTACTATCTGTGTAGTGGGGAGCTAGGATATGGTTTGGCCCAGATATAAGCTTTGAACTAGCATTTACAGCTATTCCACACATTCAGCTCCAACCTCACTCCCAGCTACTGGGTCCTTTTACATCACTGGTGACAGAAACATGGAGAAACATATTGCCAGACCAGAGGGGTAGGGGGCCAATGGGAATTTGGGCTGCTTTACACTTGTACTCTGCAGAAAAGGCTTGACTGGAGTGATGGGCCATAAGCTAGTAACTGCACTAGTGACAAACTTAACTGCATTACTGTACTTTTCTGGCTCTCTTGCTTTGCAGCCTTGATAAGTTTACTGCACATGTTAAGTTTTTGCACAAATACAGTAGTCTAAAAACATGCAAACTGGTATCATCATTGTCATTATTGCATTTATTTTGCTGCTTATCTAGCCTTGTTACTCTGTGGGAGCAAACACAGTGATAGTAATGCTTATTCACTAGCAAAGTGCTAATTACCTTCTCCAGTGTAAGGTGACCCGAACTGCACATTTCATACACCTAAAGCATAGATATGAAGTAATACAACAGGATGAACTAAAACCATAGTAACCTGTTCCTGGACATTTAGTCTTGCCAGATACAGTACTGATAGAGCATCAATGGTATCCACAACAATGTAGCAGAACAGCGTTTTCTCCTCAGAATAAATCATTTTGCATTATATTTTGTGCACAGAAATAATGTTAGAGTGCATCCTGCATAAAAAAATAATTCGTATTTAAATAAGCACACAAAATAAATTTCCATCATTTTATTCAGTTCACCAATGGCTGACATTCATAAAACATAATCTGTATTTTAACAGTTGTATTTCATCCACACAATAGTTTCCATACTTTGATGAATAATGCAAGTATTTATAGAATACATTTTCCCACAGTATGGTTATCATATGTTGTTGACAAAATGCATTTCGTCCATAGAATTATTTAAGTTCAGCTGTCAATCATTGCTTAGTTGAAATATACTGCATGTAATCAATAACATCTCTTGAGGTTCTGAACTTTAAAAGTCTCAATTTCTGATCCTGATGGACATAGAAATATACTTAATGGTTTAATTTTGGCAAAGGTATTTTATTTTGCAATTGAAAGTACTGTACATTAATGAACTACAGTGCAAGATTAGTATTATTATTACTTGTAATTTGAGTTAAAATCATCAGGAGATGAAACACATTTTATCACAGTTTTGAAATTAGTATGTGGATATGAATCCCAAGCAGTCCAGTTCCCCTACATCTGGGGAAGATTATAGTTATGTGAGAGGATTCAGCCCAAACAGTCAACTTACATATATTAACAACATGACATAACAATAAATTGCTTTTCAAATTGAATGTTTGATGATTTACAACTGTCTATCTTCCATAAGACAATTACTCAATAGATCAAATGCTTTTCATCAAAGCACAAAATAAAGAAAGTGCAGACTGCACACTTCTACATATAACCACTCCACCTGCAGGGTGAGTGACAGTTAGGTATTATGAAATAGGGGGTGAGTGTTTAGGACTTTGGAGTGATGGTATCTGTGTTCAAGGTGCTCCACGCATTTGGTGTGCACAGTGACACTGTCTGTAGTGATAATTTTGACAGACCTAAGCTGTCTAGCTGTTTGAGCTCCATGCTCAGCAGATAGCAGCAAGAGATGAAATATCTCAGCTGTGGTACCAACTAAGTTGGGGTCCACCCACACTCCCCCAGATGTTCACTGTCTCAGGCGGCTGGAGGACAGTGGGGATGGGCAGGGGGATGGTTGGCAGAGGCAGCCACAAGGATTTTGACCAATCTCACACCATTCAGACAGCAAACCACTTTGCACCCATGGAGAAGGTTCAGTTACCTGATTCCATCAAGAGGACTCTAAGTCTGTTGGGAGAAGTGGATAGTATGACTTGGGTCACCTGAGGAGTTGAGAAGGAGGAACTCAGCAAGGAGAGTGTTAGTGATGGGGCCTCAATGATTAGAGAAGTAGAGAGGGTGGTGGGCAGAGTAGAGAAGGAGAGTGAACTAGTCAGATGCCTTCCTGGTGCATCAACCACCAGGGATATAGACAAGATAGGGAGGATGGTGGAAAAGGGTGAGGATGATCTGGGTGTGTTGGTTTACTTGGGTACCAATAATCCAGTGAACCAGAATGTGCAGGCAGTGAAGCAAAATATTAAGAAGCTGGAGGACAGAGTAAAAGTGAACTCAGCTTAACTGGCATTTTCTGAGGTCTTGAATGTGTAGAATAAGAGGAATTGGTAGAACAGAGTAAGAAAGAAAGATATTGAGGAGTTTAGTGGTGCTTGAAGGATAGTGTCAGGAGGGAGTACCACTTTGAGGGGACTGGAGGAGGCTTCTTTGACAGGAGGCTTTTCAAGGGTGATGGCCTTCACCTGATGAGAGAGAGAGTCAGTGCTCTGGGGCAGAAGTTTGATGTTTATATTGGACAGTTAAATTGACTGATGGGGAGATGGAGGCTAGGTGAACAACTACGAAGGGAGAACAGGTGGGAATCTACCTAGGGCTCCCCTTGAACAGGGACTAGTATGAGCAAGGTGGGTAACAGTAAGGTTGAAATTCAAATAAGGTGAGGGAAGAGACCAATGAGAGATGGTTGACAAAGCCTACATTCAGCATGAAAAATACAAACATTATGGAGACTAGGGAAGAATAAAGGAGAAGGAATAGGAAAAAGCAAGGGGGATCAGGGGAAAGATGAAAAGAAGTCTGCCTTAATGCGGAGTCTGGGAAATAAAATTGCTGAGCTCCAGGCAATGATGGCAGACACTGAGATTCATTTAGTAGCCATCATAGAAACTTGGGCCACAGAGAATAACAATTGGGGCCTGACAGTTCCAGGCTACACCATATTTGGACAGGATAGAGTAAAAGGTAAAGAAGGAGACTAGCCCTATATGTCAGAGATGGCATAGAGGCAGTGGAGGATGGAAACATCAGGGGAGGTAATGGAGAAATAGAATTACTGTGGGCTCAGCTCATGGCATCCTCATGTAACAAACTATCAATGGAGATGCTGTATGCACTTCCAGGAGAGGGGGAAGAGACATATAAGGAGCTATTGGCAGAACTAGAAAGGAGTGTGGCAAGGGAAGGGGGTTGGTGGTGGTGGTGGGAACTCTAAACCTGCCAGATATTGATTAGGTCATTCCAGTAGAAAGGAGCTGTAGAAGTCAAGCCCTACTGGATACATTGCTGGACTGCCTGCTAATGCAACTAGTTAAGAAACCCACTAGGCAGGCTGCCATTCTCTAAATGGAACTCACCAACTAAGATATGGAAGGAGGAGTGAGGGTAGGGGAGTTGCTAGGGTCCAGTGATCATAACGCTACATGATTTGACATCACCCCTGGGACAAGTAAGCCCTCCTCAAAGGCTTAAGTCCTAGATTTCAGAAGGTTAGACTTAAACTGGATCAGGGAGTTGATGCTAAACAAGTTGGTTGACATGGACAGCAATAAGGATGTGGAAGAAAGATAGGGGCAATCAAGGGGGCCATTCTCAAGGCAAAGAAGTTTTGCATGAGAATGGTAATCAAAAGAAAAAAGGTGCAAAGGACCAATATGGTTCTCTGGAAGGTCAGGGAAGTAGTGAAAGCCAAAAAGAAGGCCTTCACCAGCTACAAGGAACAACAAGAGAAGGAAGAATTGGGAGAGTACAAAATGAGAACAAGAGAAACCAAAGGGGTGTCAGAGAAGCAAAGGTAGACACAGAGCTGTATACTGCAGAGGGGTCAGGATGGAAAACAGATCTTTAGAAATACTAAGTAAAAAAGAAAGAAGGAAGGAGGTGGAATAGTTAGGCTAACTGTTGAGTCAAAATGTTCATAAACAGCATGTTTGAAAATTAATGACATTTAAGTTGGTCTTATAATTTTATTAATTAATATATTTTTTCTATCTTTTTTTATCTCCTTCTATATGTTGTTAGAGGTACAGTGAGCAAAACCACATTGCTTTTTATCCCATAGTTTGGACTGACCCTGGTCACAGTGCATACATGGGGTATTCACTCCTGATTCAAATACATTATTCATTTATTTTTATTTATTTGAAAATGCAGTAGGTAACTGTGAGAGGCACACTGAGCCAAGGCTCATTTCCAGGTGTAGAGATGTTGCAATGTTTAATTGTGCAGATTAATTTAAGGTGAAGTCACCAAATTCACCTTTGCAGATAATTTTCCACAGTTTTCTATTTAATAGAAAATTCAACATTGGTAACTTCACCTTGTAGCTTCACCTGTAACTTCTCCCTTATGGTACACCAAGGTAAAGCTGGGTCAAAATGATTTCCACCAACTACTCCTTTTGGGTTTTTTAGGTGTAACTCGGTCAACTTTTGTTGAAATTGTCAGAAACTTGGAATGGTTGTAGTCCACATGAAGGTGTATATTTGGCACCTTTTTAATGATGATTGGATATAACATTGTGGATTTGGCACCATGGTCAAATTGGAAGGTCATTTTGGGGTGTTGTACACACCCCATGAAGTTTTCAAGTGATATTATGTGTTACTATTGTGGTACAGATTGGGACCCTTGTTTGGATGTATAGAGAGTCCCTTAACTCTAAAGACTGGTGGAGGTATGACTTGTTAAATTTGCAATGCTCTCCAATGGGACATCAGAGTTAAGGTTAGGGTTAGTGGGGTCACTTGTAACCTGTGAAATGAACATGACCACCTGGGGCAAGCAGAGGACCCACATGGGAACTGGGGTTTAACAGTGGTAAACAATGTATTAACTGTCAGCAGCAACAGGCAACACCTACCCCTAGAGAATCAGAGATCAGCAGTGTGATCTGAAAAACTACTACAAAAAACAACCAAAAAGTTCACTTTTTTAACAGAACAGGGATTAAAACAACAGAGGTAATTTAATATTAAGTATAACAAAAAGTGACATAACACCATCATTTTAAGAAAAATATAGCTAAAAAATAAATAAATCTGTTACAGAAAGACACTGACAAAATACTTTACTTAAATTCATCAAACTAAACTACATAAATAACACGCACTTGTCAATGCCGAATGTTGGCTTGCAGGCATTGGTATTGGTAGTGCAGGAGTTAGAGAGATGTATAATAGGAATGGCAGTGATGTATTTCACTAATGCCAACCCCCCTCTGCAGAGACTGAAAGGTGTTGGGGGTGTGCCTTTGGATCGTTGACCATAACACTGAAGCCATTCCACCTTACCCCACCTTGCAGAAAGCAACAGGTGTCGGGGTGTGCCTTGGGATATTCAGCCCTTACGCTCACCTTATTCCATAAGGAAATAAGCTGAGATGGGTGCAGTATAAGAGAATGGGGTGAACATTAGGGCTGAAGATCCCAAAGCACACCTCGATGCCTGTCAATCACTGAGAGTGGGGGTGAAATGCCATGAGCATTACGTCCGATGAACCCAAGTCACACCCCCGATGCCTGTCAGTCTCTACAGGGTGGGGTGTTACAGTTGGAAATCCTAACACCCCAGGCATTTGTTGGAATTTTCACTCCAAATTTTCAACATGGTCTTTTTGGGACCCCACCTCATGAACAGTGGCACTACCATTTTGTTACTCAATCTTGAAAGATGATTTCACACAGTGACTGTGTAATTTGGCACCACAGTTGCAAAAACACATTTTGGGCAGGATGTGAAAAATGACAGCTGTACTGTTCATGAGGAGGTGAGAAAAAGTGGCAATGTTGAAAATCTGGAGTGAAAATATGAAAAATTGGCAAAGTTATGAATGTCTATACAAACTGTTCAATTCAAACTCATAACCCAATCAATTGTTGGAATTTTTTCACCAAATTTTCAACATGGGCATTTTGGGACCTCCCCTCATGAACAGTGGCACTGTGATTTTGTTAATCTGTCCTGAAAGTTGATTTCCCACAGCGACTGTGCCATTCTGCACAACAGGTGTGAAAACACATTTCAGGCAGGATGTGAACAATGACAGCTGTACTGTACTGTTCATAAGGAGGTGTATAAAAATGGCAATGTTGAACATCTGGAGTGAAAATATTAAAAATTGGTGAAGTTATGAGCTTGCGTAGAAACCACACAATGCACACTTGTAATGCCGTCATTTTTTGGAATTTTTTCAGCAAATTTGGAACATGGGCATTTTTGGACCCCACCTCATGAACAGTTGCAGAGTCAGTTTGTTAATTGGTCCCTAAAGGTGATACTGCACAGTGACCACAAAATCACCTTTTGGGACTGAGTAATGAAATGACAGCGGCATGTTCATTAGGTGGGGTCCCAAACATCCCATGTTGAAAATTTGGGACCAAAATTCTTAAAAATGGCTGAGATATCAACATAAGTTGAAACTGCCATTGACAGCCATTATAAGTGCTTAGCTGGTTGGCTTTGAAGAGTGCAGACGTGTCCCACTACACAGAAGATCACTGCTCTTGACCTCCGGAGGTAAGTATGGGGTAATGGGGGCATGCAGGTAGGTGGGTGTTCAGTAGGAGGGTGAGGATGGGGGAGAGGTAGTGGGGAGACTATGAGGGACCATTTAATTTTTTGCAGGTTAGAAAAAAAAATAAAACAAACTTTTGGGCACACTAGGGTGGGCTCCCAGTGTGCTATATAAGTTGGGGGTGACATGATGCCGACAGGGATTGGGCACCCCATTGGCAAAGAAAGTAAGCTTGGGGGGTTGGGGGACATCCAACACCGGGAGTGGGAATCCCGGTGTCGGAAAAATAAATATATAAAAATTTATCTGGATACACTGGGGTGGGCTCCCAGTGTGCCACAGTGTGTGTGTGTGTATGTGTGTGTGGGGGGGGATACATGCCGACTTGGGGATTGGCCACCCCGATGTCGGCTTTCTGGGGAGTGTGTGATAGGTGGCAGGAGCCGCCAATGTGGAAAAGGCACAAAGGGCTGATTTATTTATTGAAATGTTTCACCAGGAAAGGCACAGTGAACAAACAAGTTGCTCTGGTAGAGCAAGGCCGAGGACAGAGTGCTTGGCATTTTGTGGAACCAACAAGGTTTTGAGGAGGAAGAGGTGCTGCTGCAATGATGAAACTATCCATGTTGCAGTGGCAGAATCATTCAACTCCTTGGCTCTTTTTGAAGCTGCTGTCATCGCCAGCATGCTCACTGATTGGCGGCTGAGGATGCACTTACTAAAAATCCGCTGCATTTACCACAACACTGACAAACCTCTGAAATGTGCTATTAGCATAAGATGTTGCTTGCACATGCGCGCAAGCCAACATAAAAAATAAGAAATTACTCACTACAGATGAAAAATGATGAACAAGAAAGAATGAGAAAACCAAAATGTACCACAACTGTCTTGCTTAGACTAAAAAGCTCTGGATCTTTCTGGTGTACCGTGCTTTACAGTACATCTACCCTTCCCTACACCACAGCTTCACAGACTGATAAAACACATATCGCTGCTTTAAAGTACATAATCAGCAAAAAAAAACACAAATCTGGCAGCACAAGGCCCCCTAGAACAATTTGTGAGCAATTTAGATTCAAAAAGCTTGGTTTTGAAAGGTATTTCAAATTTTTATTTCTCAGACAGGCACACACAGACTTCTCTCCTAGTCTATCTTAAGAAGACTGCACTGAAAACAGCCTCCTCATGCATATAGCTTGTTTCAGCAACATGTAAACTCCAATCCCTTAGTACATTGCAAACTGCCTATGTACCAAACTTCACTGACAAAGTTACAACTTTGGATTTCATGAAGTTAACAGTTCACTGTAAATCTGCACTTTGCAAAGTGGATTAACTTCACAAAATGAGGTGAATTTGTGAATTAATTCACAAAGCAATGTTTTCCAACTCTGCACTTCACTATGCAGATGTGACCTGGGAGAGGGGAAGGTGGAACAAACAGCAGACAATATAAAGTATCAAAACATCTAAAGTAGCATATAGTGCAATATACTATAATTCAAAAATATGAATAATTTTTAAACAAATGAATTTACAAATAATAAAGTGCAGAGAATGTATAGCAGTGTATAAAAGAATGGCAACCATACACAGTGGGAAGGAGCAATAATTGCAGTTGGTGACTGACCAGAAGCCAGTTGACACAACCAAGATGGAAGGAGAGCTGTAGAGGAGTGGATGTTTGACCACAGCAGGAGTTTAGGACAGTGAGTCTGGCCAGTTTCTGACAGGTACCAAAGGTGGTGGACACGGTCTTCTTGATGTTGACTCTAAGCTGGTTAGATGGAGTAGTGGAGACCGTTACTGAAGCACCACGGAGAAGGTTTTCACAGCTGCAGTGGAAGGACCAGAGGTGAAGATGATTGTGTCTTTTGCATACATGTAGATATGAGAATTGGCACAGGCAGTGGAGAGATCACTAAAAAGACATTACTTCTGTCTATCAAATCTTTACATAATGGGTACTGAACTGTTTGTTAGAATGGTTTACATTTCCTAAAACATATTTTTTTTTAACAACCAAGAGATTTATTCTGAGTCGAATTTGTGGATGAAGTTTGCTATAGTTTATTAATAATCAGGATGCTCAATTAACAGCTTAAATTCTGCTTCTATAAGTTTAACATGAGTTTTGCATATATTTATGTGTCTATTTGAAACTAAGATATTCTTGTATTTTTATTGAATGTTTTATGCACATGTTCAGAGCAGCCCCGGGCCACTGATTTGTCACTGTCAAGACTTACTGTTAACAACAATTTATCAGTTTCAAAAAATCATTATAATTTAGCATCTCAGATAACCAAACTAACTTATCTGTTACACACCTTACATGTTCAAAATATCCCTGGGGCCAATGATGTATAATATTTAATTAATTAAAATTGCCTTGATATTTTTGTCTTGTGACACCAGATAGATACGCTGTCAAAGGGGTGTGATCATACCAGGTAACTGCATGCTGATGAGGCTCTACTGAGTGACGTGCCGGAACAGGCTGCAGTAGTGGCTAGCAAATCTGGCACACTGCGGTTTTGAGTGTTTTACATCCAACACTACATCCTACAAATGTAACAAACATGTTTTTCAGCATAATTTATGCCTGCGGACATTTGTTCTTATAGAGCAAAAGCAACCTTAACATGTGGCCATCTTTATTCGTCTGTCAGAGAAGCAAAGGCAGACACAGAGCTGTATACTGTGGAGGGTCATGGGTGGGGAAAACAGTTATTTAGAAATATTAAAGGAAAACTGCCCTGAACCTGTACATCAGTTCTCCATGCAGAAACTGATTTTTCATACTGGTGCCAATTCTGTTACTATTCCATTTCTACAGGCTTTTTAGTTATTCTAGAGGGTTTTACTTACCTACACATTTTAGATAAGTGCCATTTTGCAACTGTATGATGTAGCTTATGCCCCTTGTTCAGCTCTTCCATTGTTGTTACAATGCATCTATGCTCCACTATAGAACTCTGTTGCTGAGAGAAACATAAACTATATCATGCAATTCTAAAAATGGTATTTCACACAGAGTGTAAATCAGAAACACTAACTGGGGTTACTAATAGTCCAGTAAAGTTGTAACAATAACAATTGGAACCAATATTTAAAAACTGCTTCTACTGGCAAACATTACTTTCAAGTTCAGTGCAGTTCTCTTTTAAGGAAAAAAAGAAAAAAGGAAGGATGAGGAACAGTTAGGCTAATTGTTGTATCAATATGTTCACAAACAGCATGTTTCAAAGTTAATGAAATTTAAGTTGGTCTTATAATTTTACTAATTACTATATTTTTTCTATCTTTTTTGTCTCCTTCCATATGTTATTAGATATAAGATGAGCACAGCCACACTTCATTTTATCCCACAGTTGGGATTGACACTGATCATAGAGCATACATGGGGTATCCACTCCTTTCTCAAATATATTATTTATTTATTTTAATTTTTTTGAGAATTAGTAACTGTGAGTAGAGATGTGGCAAAGTAAAACTTCACCTATGAATTTTGTGTGAAGTGCCAAAATTCACACTCCACAGAGCTTCACGTAGCATCTCTGTACTTGGGGAACTTCAACTCCACCACAAATTGTGTGAATTTTATCACAAATTATGTAAATTGTGCTGCAAATTGCAGAATTCTGCAACGAAGCATGAAATTTGTGGGTGAAAATTCATGCTTCGAGGTGAAATTCTCATAATTTGCACTCAGTGCATTGTGCAAATTTTGTTGATTGAACTCTGTGAATTGTGCAAAATTTGTTAAATAATTCATGGAGTGAATTTTGTAGACTTCATCCATTGTGACTGTGAAAAGCACACTGAGCCAATGCTCATTTCCAAGTATAGAGATGTTGCGAAGGTTTAAAGAGCTAGTATACTGCCTCAGACTAATATTAGATTTTAAAAGCAGCCAACCATTACCTTTTATATCTGATGCACTTTTGCTTTTCACTTTATTTAGTTAGAAGATTGTTTACCTGATGTTAGTAGGTGTGATGTGTGGAACAGCGCTCTGCTTGGCAGTTGACATATCTAGCTCTACTACCCCCCCACTACATCACCAGCATTGTGACCACACTGACTGTGGCATCACTGCTGCTTAGGAAGAGCCACTCAGTAGCTGCCAGGTTATTCACATGTGATGTCACAGTGGGTAAGATCACAATGCTGATGATGTAGGGTGTGTTGTGGGTGGCAGTAGTGCTAGATATGTCAATTGCCAGGCAAAGAGCTGTTCTACACATCCATCATAATATTTTCACAGAGAAGGCTTTCTGATGAGCAAAAGAAAAGAAACATATTTCAGAAATAAAAGTTACAACTGACTACTTCTTAAAATGTTTACTTTTCCTATCTACCTGTTTTGGCTCCACTAGCTCTTTAATTTGCAGGTGAAGTTAAGGTGTGGTCACCAAATTTGCTCTCATAGATCATTTTGTGAAGTGTTTCTATTTAATCGAAAATTCGCCATTGGTAACTTCACCTTGAATCTTTGCCTGTAACTCCTCCTTGGGATACACCAAGGCCAAGTCAGGTCAAAATGACTTCACTACCTACTCCTTTGGGGCATTTTGTCATAAAACAGTCAAAATTCATAACATTTATCTGAAACTTGGTATAGGTGTAGTCCAAATTGAGGTAGATATTTGACATATTTTTAATGATTAGCTGATAAACACTGGATTTGACACCATGGTCAAATTGGGAGATAATTTTGGGGTGTTATGCACACCCCATGAATTGTTTCAGAGGTATTATGTGTTGCTGTTGTGGTACACACTGAGAATCTTGTTTTTCGATGTATAGAATGTCCTTTAACTCCAAAGATTGGTGGAGTTATGGCTTGTTGCATTTGCAGTGCTCTCCTATGGGACATCAGGGTTAAGGTTCAGGTTAGTGGGGTCACTTGTAAGCTGTGCAATGAACATGAACCCCGGGGCAAGCAGAGGACCCACATGGGAACTGGGGTGTAACGGGGTAAACAATGTATTAACTGTCAGCAGCAGCAAACAACACCTAACCCTAGAGAATAAGGGATCGGCAGTGTGATCTGAAAACTACTATAAAAACAAACCAAGCTAGTTCTTTTTAACAGAACAGGGCTGAAACAACAGGGTAATTTAATATTAAGTACAACAAAAGTGACATAACACCTTCACTTTAAGAAAAATATAACTAAAAAATAAGTAAATCTATTACTGAAAAACACCGACACTGACTTAAATACAGCAAACTAAACCACAGAAATAAAAATAAGAAGTTACTCACTATAGATGAAAAATGATGAACAAGAAAGAGTAAGAAAACCAAAATGTAACAAAAATGTCCTGCTTAGACAAAAAAGCTCTGGATCTTTCTGGGCTTCCTTGCTTTACAGTACATGTACCCTCCCCCAAACCACTGCTTTACAGACTGACTAAACAGTAACCACTACTTTAAAGTAAATATTCAGCAAAACATAAACAACAATAAAAAAAATCAAATCTAGCAGCACAAGGCCCTCTCAAACAATTTGTAAGCAATTTAGATTCAAAAAGCTCGGTTTTAAGAGGTATTTTAAATTTTTTTTTCTCGGACAAGCACACACAGACTTTTCTCCTACCGTCCCTTCAGAAGACTGCACTGAAGACAGCCTCCTCATGCATATAGTTTGTTTCAGCAACATGTAACCTCCAATCCCTTAGTACATTGCAAACTTTGCCTCTGTACCAAACTTCACTGACAAAGTTACAACATTGAATTTCATGAAGTTAACAGTTTACTGCAAATCTGGACTTTGCAAGGTGGATTAACTTCACAAAATGAGGTGAATTTGCAAATTAATTTGCAAAGCAAAGTTTTCAACCGCACATCACTAGGCAGGTGTGACCTGGGGAAGGGAAGGGGAAGGTGGAACAAACAGCAGACAATACAAAGTATCAAAACATCTGAAGTAGCATATAGTACAGTATAACACAAAAATATGAATAATTATTAAACAAAATGAACAGTGTTGGGTAAGTTACTTTTCTATTATTTTCTATTAGTTTGGAAACTCGTTCCAAGAAGCTCTGTGCAGTCACTAGCAAGGATGGAGAAGTACTAGGAAAAGTAATACACCTTACAGGTACAGTTACTTATTTCTTTTTATACAAAAACAATACAAAAGTAATAAGTAACTATAACAGATTACATTTATTTGAAAGTAATAAGTTAGTTACTAGTTACTTTCAAATAAATATCTATCTAGTTACATATTACTTTTGTATAAAAGAAATAAGTAACTGTAACGTAAGTGTATTACTTTTTCTAGTACTGTTCCATCCTTGTTAGTGACTGTGCAGAGCTTCCTGGAACAAGTTTCCAAAAAGTAATAGAAAGTAATAGAAAAAGTAACTTACCCAACACTGCAAATGAATGTACAAATAATGAATGCAGAGAATGCATAGCAATGCATTAAAAAATTGGCAACGAGACATAGTTGGCAAGAACAATAATGGCAGTTGGTGACTGACTAGAAGGTGAGCTGATTGCACAACCTCAAAGGAGGAGAGCTATAGAGTACTGGAAGTTTAGCCATGGCAGGAGCAGGAACAGTGAGTCTGGCCAGTTTCTGACTGGTACCAATGGTTGTGGACACTGTCTTCTTGGTGTTGACTCTAAGTTAGTTAAATTGAACCAGTGGAGAACATTGCTGAAGCACCACTGGAGTAGGTCTTCCACAGCTGCAGTGGAAGTACCAGAGGTGAGGTGAGAGACGACTGAGTCATCTGCATACATATGGGATATGACTATGCGTAGTGAAATAGCTGAACTATCTTCATGAGCTGTTAATGAACTCTTGACATTTCACGAGTGGTGAAGCCATGAGTGCCAAAGCCATGAGTATGATATAAGAGTTCAGTAACAGTGAGTGAACATATTTCGGCTATCTCACTACTGCACATGTCATATTTGATTTGTACAGCTTCAGTGAGTTTGATTGCTTACAGTTGGCCATTTCCTTTTTTTTTCCCCAAACTGCTGCAATTTACAGCGGCTGTTGATAGAATCCATCATGGGGACTCTCATACGATGTGCCTGGTTGTCATGGTTGTATGTAAATTACTTCAGGTTTGTGCCATTTGTATGACAATATTTAAATAGTCATGTCAGTCAATGAGGTAGTACTGACAGTGATTGGCTGGTTAGGTTTGAATGGACACAGCCTTCAGTCAAGTGAAGTACGCATGAACGGAGTCATGTACATCCAAACAGCTCAGTATGTATAGTCTTGAAGTAATGGAGGTGATTTTCCTTGAGATGGAGGGCAGCCTGGGAGGAGTTGTCATGTGCGGCATTCTGTAAATGGATATTCAACTGGAGGCAGGTTTTGGTTAATGGTGACAGCTTCTCTGCTTCAAATAAATGCCACTTGGAAAATATAGATTATTTTCTGAAGAATGTGACTTCTGACATTGCCAGTGCAGATCCAGTACTCCAACTCAGTGAAGTGAGCACGTTTATTGTTTTCACTGAGGTTTTGCCATTTTTTTTTATTTTTTATTTCCAGATGGTGATGTTTGTGAACCACATGCAACAAACTAGGATTTTTGTACAGCATGTGAAAGGATCTGGCTGTAGGTGCTCACAAATATTTTAAAGTGTATCTCATCTGCTAGACATCTTTCTTATTTACTTTTTTTACCTACTTTTTTGGGGAAAATTTAATAAACCCATTGAACATTTGTTTGGAGGTCACATCTGTTCACATTTTCTGTCATCAAATCTATGACAGAACTTATTCATTCATTTGGCTATGCTGATGTTTCTTAACACTGGCATGTTGCTTTTTTTAGACACAGGCTTACCATGTATTCAGTTAACTTTTTTACCATGAATATACAATTAGATGGTCAGCCAATATCTATTACATTTGCCAGTAATTTGATGTGGAATTACTTGTGTGTATGCTACATAATTGTGTTTCTTTCACACAATGTGAACTTTTATGTTGCATGCACCCCTGGCAAGTATGTTGAAATTCCCTTGACCTCCCTTGTTGAAATCTTACTATTACTCTATAGAACTGTAATTACGTGCCTAAACAATATCATTACTTGGAGTCCAGTAGATAGCTAAAAACTGTATTACTTCGACCATTTATAGTTACGTTTTGATAAATCACATAGAAGTTATTCAGTTTTCAAATTTTGTGGAGCTTTCTTATAAGTACATTTGTGAAAGTGCTGAAGATGGTGCTCTTTTACATTGGTTAACTACTGTACATGAAAACCATTCAGGTTACATAAATGTTTAAACTTCAAATTTCTTCAACTGCTACTTGTTAAAATTTAGTGTACTTTTGTAAACATTATTTTTGCGATTGCTGCATTCTTTGTTGCAGTTACTTGGCTTATACAAATACAAAAGCATATTTTTTCTCTATTATAGCAGTGAATTACCAATGAAATACAAAGGCTGATCTGCCCTTGTACAATGCATGTTACACAGTCCTTTTAAATATTTTATTTACATTTCTTTGGCGAGGCCTTTCATCTCTTTGTTGCTTGATTCCTTTTCTGTTTATACATCTTTGGTGTGTTCAACGTCTCTTGACCTCTTCTACCTCTATGATAATATTTAGGTCTTCCTTTTTGTACTGTGGTTGCAGATGCTGTTCTGTAATGTTAAGAAAAATAGTAAAGTGTCTGAAGGATATGTTTTTTAATGGTTGAAGGTACTGTACTGTGCCTTTTTACCTGAGGCCTACCTAGGTTGGGTTGGAATGTTGCTGTTGTTATTATGACTATTACTCTTTTTGTGTGTTTTTGCTTTGATTTAGCAAGGAAATCCTCAAGTACAGATTCTTGTTATAGAGCATTCCACAACATGTTTCTCATGCATGCTAGTTGCTTAGCCATTTGCCAATCAACTATCTAATGCAGCTAGTACCAGAATATGCCAGTAATTAATAACAAAACCCCATCTCACACCAGCCCGACAAACACCTCCTGTACACCTTATGGGTAGGACTTCCAATCAAACGCCCATTGTGCCACCCATGTACTGGCTATGTTTATATATTTATGCTTCTGATTGGCCTATGGCACTGCTTTTTTTGCTCTTTCACATGGTACTTGACATGCAAACTATGACTGTCACATATCTTCTGACACAGTGGTGCATCTGTCATGGTAGCATGGCATTCCATGTGAGTGGTGGTGTGCATTTGTTTTGTGGTTTTGGCATCTAATTATGTACTTGCAGTATTGACTTGTACTGCTATGTTTTTTGCTGTTGTTTAATTGAGCAATAATGCCCAACAGGGTGTGTGTCATACTGGGATAACGTCACACCTCAGGTGGTTGGGCATGAGACCGCAGGCCGAGTGCGTCCAACAACTGAGGTGTGATGTAATCCCAAATGACACACACCCTGGAGGGCATTATTGCTATTATACAATGGCTTGTTATTATATATAAAATAAAACAAATAATTGTAAAGATGTTTTTGTGTGGAAAAATATTTTTATTTTTTAAGAGAAGATGAAACAATCAATCAAAAGCTCCATCAAATGCTCATCTGCAGGTGCACAGTGAGGCTGAGACTAGACCCATGATGTTGTACTGGGATAACATCATGGGTCCAGCCGAAGACTGACCAATCAGAGTCCAGAATTTTTTCTTGCCATTGTATAATTGAGGTTGATGCCTTGCTGGGGTGCCTATGACTAAACCTATGATACTACATAGATATAAATTTAGAACCATCCATGCATTGTTTATTGCTTGGAACAACACTCAGTTGTTTGCACTTCTTACCCTCCCATTACACCACCCCACACCACAGTGCAACACACAATTTTACCTAGGACCAGTGACACATTGTACAGACCAATTATGGGATGCTGAGTTGGTGAATAGCAAGACCCCATTTGCATCATACTTCTAATACACTGTGTGTTATTTTTTTATTTCAATATGGTTCTGTATCAGTATTTGTAGTATGGCAATAAGTTATTTGTTTCCTGCAGTATGTTAATTATTTGTGTGTTTTCAATCAAACCCCTCATTGTTTTTTATGTTGGCTTGCATGCATGTGCAAGAAACACAGTGCCATCATCCAAGTTTTCGGAGGTGTGGCAGCCCTCTTCCAATTCAGTCAGTGTGTTTGCAGGCATAGCCGCAGTTCTCCAATGGCTGCTGGAGCTGTTTATGACAGCACTCGAAAATGCAGTGGAGTACAGTTGAAAGGGGGAGCTATGCTTCAGTGAGCAGCGATAAGATATCGCCTGCTCATGTGCACCCTACACACACACACAGTCATGCATACTGTGCTTGCCCCCCACATGCACACTGTATAGCCGAGGGGATGCCCAATCCCCATCAGCTGTGCTGCGCTCTGCCCCCAAACAGAGTTCCACATGCCATGCTGGGTGCCCACCCCAGCATGGCTACACATCATATAGCCGATGGGGGTGCCCAATCCCCCTTCAGCTCCACTGTTCCCCCCCAGAGAGTACAGGGTGCCATGCTGGGAGCCTACCCCAGTGTGTCAACAGATGCTGTCACCGACGTGGCTGCCCAATCCCCCTTTGGCTCCACACACCCCCAAACAACCATCCTTGTGCCATGCTGGGAGCCCACCCCAGCATGGCAAATGTCCCGCATTGTTGTCTCGTTTTAAAAAAAAAAAACCTGAAATACAAAAATGGTCCCTCGCTGTCTCTGCCCCCACCCACCACCACTGTCACCTTGCTCCCCACCCCCTCACCCCATACTTACCTCTGGACTCTGTGCGATGATCTTGGTGGACCGCGAACACGTCTGCACTCTTCAAAGCCGACCGAGAACTGAGGAAATGCCGGTAAGCTGTATAATGGGATAGACAGAATTTTTTTCAACTTTGCTGTATATCTCAGGCATTTTTTGGAATTTTTGCACCAAATTTTCTACATGGGGTTTTTGGGACCCCTTCTCATGAATGCTGTCACTGTCATGGCATTAATCGGGCCTGAAGGGTGATTTCGCAGTCACTGCATGAAATCACCATTCAGGACTGAGTAACAGAATGACACTGCCACTGTTCATAAGGTGGGCTATCAAAAAGCCTATGTTGAAAATTTGGTGGAAAAATTCTTAAAAATGACTGTTTTACAAGCGTGTGTTGTGCAGTTCCTATGCACGCTCATAAGTTCACGAATTTTCAATATTTTCACTCCAGATTTTCAACATTGCCATTTTACCACACCTCCTTATGAGCAGTACAGCTGTCATTTTCACATCTTGCCCAAGCGTGTTTCTGCCCATGCAGCACACAATGGCGCGATCAGTGTCTTGAAATCAATGTATGGAACACATTACGAAAATCACAGTGACACTGTTAATAAGCTGAGGTCATAAAATGGCTATGTGGAAAATTTTGTGAAAAAATTCCTAAAAATGACTGTTTTACAAGCGTGCATTGCGCAGTTCCTACGCACACTTGTAAGTTTGTGAATTTGCAATATTTTCACTCCAGATTTTCAACATTGCCATTTTATTACACTTCATTATGAGCAGTACAGCTGTCATTTTTCACATCTTGCCCAAAACATGTTTCCACCCATGTAGCGCACAATGGCACAGTTGGTGTGCGAAACCAATGTATGGGACACATTAAGAAAATCACAGTGCGACTGTTCATGAGCAGAGGTCTTAAAATGGCTATGTTGAAAATTTGGTGAAAAGATTCCTAAAAATGACTGTTTTACAATGTGTGTTGCGCAGTTCCTATGCACGCTCGTAAGTTTGCGAATTTTCAATATTTTCACTCCAGATTTTCAACAGTGCCATTTTATTACACTTCCTTATGAACAGTACAGCTGCCATTTTTCACATGTTGCCCAAAATGTGTTTCCACACATGTAGCGCACAATGGCGCCATTGGTGTATGAAAGCAATGTTTGGGACAGATTAAGAAAATCACAGTTACACTGTTCATGAGCAGAGGTCTTAAAATGGCTATGTTGAAAATTTGGTGTCAAAGGTCCATAAAATGACTGTGTTACGAGTGAGCGTTGCACAGTTTCCATGCACCCTCGAAAGTTCATGACTTTGTAATATTTTCAGTCCAGATTTTCACCAGTGAGATTTTTCCACACTTCCTTATTAACAGTACAGCTGTCATTTTTCACAACATGGCTGAAATGTGTTTTCACACTTTCAGCGCAGAGATGTGTGGTCACGTGGAAATCATTGTTCAGGACAGATAAAGAAAATCACAGTGACACTGTTCATGATCGGAGGTCCTAAAATGCCTGTGTTGACAATCTGCTGTAAAAATCCCCAAACTAATTACATTACGGGTGTGCGTTGCACAGTTTCTATGCACGCTCATGACTTCATCAGTTTTTTTAATATTTTTACTGCAGATTTGCAACATTGTCATTTTTTACACCTCCTCATGAACAGTACAGCTGTCATTTTTCACATCCTGTTCGGAATGTGTTTTTGCACCTATGGTGCTAAATGCCATAGTCACTGTGCATAAGCAGCTTTTGGCTAACAAACTGATATTGTCACTGTTCATGAGTGGGGGTCACAGAAAAACATTTTGAAAATTTGGGTGAAAATACCAATGAATGCCTGAGGTGTTAGGGTATCCAACATAACGCCCACCCTGTAAAGAATGACTGGCATCAGGGTTTGACTTAGGATTCTTGCCTGTAATGCTCATACCATTCTACACCCTGCAGCCAGTGAGAGGCAGCTAGGTATGCAATGGACTCTTCAGCCCCAAAGTTCACCCCATTCTCCTATACCGCATCCATCTCACCGTATTTGCTGATGGAATGGGGTGCGCGCAAGGGCCAAGACCCCAAGGCACCGTGACCTTGTCAGTGTCTGCATGGTAGGGTGTGGTAAAATGGCGTGGCCGTTATCCTGACAACCCAAGGCATACCCCAATGCCTGTCACTCTCTGCAGGGTGGTGGTGGGGTTGGCTTCAGTTCAATACTTCACTGGCATTCCTATTATGCAGCTCTGTAACTCCTACACTGCCAATGCCAATGCCAGCAAGCAAACATTCGGCACTGACAAATGCTTATTTACATTTTTTACAGCATGTGCTACCTCTTACCTTTTTTCAGTCACTATCACTGTTGCTGTCTAGTACTCTGATGCTTTTCCTTTTTTCCCAGTTTTGTCAGGACCTCCTGTAAAAATAAAGATACATGAAGGTTATTAACACTAGGTATTACACTAACCTGTTTACTAGTGGTTATTGTCATCTCCACATATTTCTTCATTCAATATTCATTTAGCTTTCCTTTTCTACTTCTTTGCATAACAAATCTTTAAAAGTGCTCTATGCTATTTTTACTTTGCTAATATTCATGTTCCTTTGGCTTTTATTCTTATGACTATATGTATTTTTTCCTGTTTGTAAACTGATTTTTAAAATGTTTTCTTTTTATTTTGCTCTTTAGTACCTGTGTTGAAGTTGAAAGTTATATTTTTGGCTTGGAAACTACTGTAGGTTGGTAAAAATAGCCTTCTGATGCACTTTGAATGGAGCTGGCATGCACGTTCAGTGGTTGTCAAGTTGTGCATAGTTCTTCCCTATCTTCATCCTGAACGTCATTTATTATGTTCAAGATTTTTACTTGTTACTTTGTATTTAATTTACTGTAGACATTTATGCTCTTAATATTTTTGTGGCTTGTGACTTGCATTATCTCAGTAGCTTGGATACCAGAGTCATTCTGTTTCTGCACTACATGTTTCCTTGTACTGTGATTGGTTATTTTCTTGTCAGTGGCAAGGTCGGCATTTTTATCTTGTCTTGCACGTGCAGAACAAGCAACATTTTGTGGCATCTTGTTGAAGTAGAAGGTTGTGGAGGTGCGGCAGTGTTGTGGCCAATGGCACCTCTGCTTTTTGGGCTGGTTTCTGTGACACAATGAATGAGCACGCTGTCTATGACAGCAGTTCAAACATGCCACCAACTTGAAAGAATTTTGCCGCCTCAATAAGGGAGTGCCCCATCATTGCAGGGTGTGCCTTGCCTGCTGAAACATTTCAATAAACATGGCAGTGGCTGCCACCATCCACCTCTCACAGTCCCTAGAAAGTCGACATTGGGGGTGCCCAATCCCCCTGTCGGCATACCTCCTTCCCAGTTCATTTGCCAACCGGGGGAGCCCAATCCCTGTCAGTATAAATACCCCTTGTTTTATTTGTCTGCCGAGGGGAGTGCCCAATCCCCCATGGAATCCTGCCCTCCCAAACACAGACATGTTTTCTTTGCCAATGGGGCCCAATCCCCATCAGTTTCAGTCCTGTCCCCAGAAATCACAGGTGGCAAGCTAGGAGCCCACCCCAGTTTGCCCAAAGCAAATCTGTAAAAAAAATATTCCCACAACATCTGTTTTATTTCCTGTAAAACAGAAAATGGTCCCTTGTGGTCCCCAACCCACACCCACCCTCTGTGCAACCCCTCCTGCCCCCCTCAACCTCATGAGTATTATGGCTGATGACCCCAAGGCACACCTCAATGCCTGTCAGTCTCTGCAGGGTGGGGTGGGGTTGGTGTCAGTTCCATACTTCACTGCCAATATCTACTATGCATCTCTTTAACTCCTACACTACCAATGCCAATGCCAGCAAGACAACATTCGGCATTGACAAATGCTTGTTTAGCATTGTTTTTAGCAGGGTACTTAGGTTATTGACACCTATTGGTTGGTATTTGTGACAGATTTTTTCTCACTGTAAGATTCTTTGTTGGTGTTTATGCCTATCAAAAAATAACTTTCTGGAGCCTTTGTTACTGCTGGATGACTTGAGTCAAATACCAGCTATGTTGCTACTGGGCACTTTATTGGCTCTTTGGGGTTTTCATAGGCACATGGCTTTATTTTTTGTGTGTCTTTTATGTTCAGTCATGTTCTTGTTTTTGTCTGACGTTCCTGTGAGTATTTTAAATACTTGAGCTCATTTTCTTCATTTTTTAAAACTGTATGTCTTCACGTTTAAGTTGTCTCATCTCTGTGCAACCCCTTACAGCAAAGGACAGACAGCATGTAAGCCACATGGAATTTATGACATTGTGGAGAATAGGGACTTAGCTGCCTTGTGTCATACGTTTTTTAAATTATTTTGTCTGTCAGCTCATCAGATGCATTAGATCTGCCACCCTTTCCTAACGACTTTAGCTGCTTCATTTTTGCATTCATTACTTTTCTTGCTAGCTCAAACTTTGTATCCTTGTTTAAGAGACATGGTTAGTTATTAGTCTTTAAATACCTGTCAACACTTTAAAAATAGTACGTAGGCTTATACTGTAGGCTCATATGGTTCACCATTCTTCTTTCTGACTGTCATTAAGAAATGTGCAAGGAGTTGGCTTAATTTATGTGGCTCAGTTTAGGATATTTCTCTAAACTCTTTTTTTATTTTCTTTAAAAAAAAATGCCACAGTATGGCTATGTTTTCCTCATTGTATTTTTGTTTTCATTTGCTTCAGCAAAAAAGCTGTAAGCAGACTGTCTAGCAAATTGCTCTCTATGTTTCCTATAGCAAACATCTGCTTTTGCAATGATGTCTTGTACTGCTGTTTCTGACATGGAACTGTTTGCTGCATTTGGATGGAGCTCAGGCTCAGGGAGTACAGGGAGGGACTGGCTCAGCTCCTATTTCCTCTAACATTGCCAGCAGTTCCTCGTCCATCATGCAACTTACATCCATGTTTTTTTTTCTTCTTTTTAGCGCTGCTGTGTTTTGTTCTGGAGGACAAGGAGCTGATTATTGTGGTCTTTACACCTGTCTGAGGTAAGTGACTATTACTGCCATTGTTGCATCAGCCTTTTACCATTTGGAACCGCCCTTATCAGTAACTGCAGTGCTGCAGTTATGCTGTCTTCCTTTTTTTTATGTGCTGAACCTTCATTTTGCTTGTGAACGATTGTGGCAGTGTTTCAATGTAGTCTCCCGATCGGTAACTTTTTCCAGGGTGGGGGTGGTGATTTTGTAATGCCTGGGAGAGCATTGTGATCCTGTACACATGAACAGTCCACTATTTGAAATAGGGCACTCAGAATGTTGTCCCGGATTCCCCCCTTTTTGCCTTACAAAAAGACAGAGACCATTGTTTGTTGTTGTGCTCAGATTGGCAATTAATTTATTTATATATCATAATTCCATGTTCCATTTCATCATCTTTTATTATTGTATCTCTCACAATTTCATTTATTTTCATCCATATATCAATCTCTGATCATCCCTCTTTCTTCCTCTTTTTCTCCCCCAGGTGAAAACCTGGGTGCCTTCTTCTCCTTTCTTGTTAGGTAATGGTGAAAACCGAGACCGCTTTCTCCTTCAGCTTCTTCCTCTTTTTGGTCTTCTTCCTTTTTTCTTCCCCCCCTCCCTTCCTTCTTCCCCCTTTTTTCCCATTAGCCAGTCTCTAGCTTGCAGTTAGATGACTGGCTTTCCCTCACTTAGGTATTATTCTCCTTACAGCAAGGAAAACTCCTTCTAATCCTTCTTTTCTCCCTTTTATTTATATTTTCTCTTCTTTTTTTTTTATTTTTATATTCCGT
This sequence comes from Neoceratodus forsteri, assembly GCA_016271365.2. Classification (NCBI taxonomy): domain Eukaryota; kingdom Metazoa; phylum Chordata; order Ceratodontiformes; family Ceratodontidae; genus Neoceratodus; species Neoceratodus forsteri. Next base: position 26,997,780 of record CM057454.1, read on the forward strand.
TTTTGCATGCCTCCTCCATGCTTCTATAAAACCCATCATTTCTGTGTTAAACATGTCTATGACTAGATCCGATAGGTGCACCCCATCTGACCTGTAGAAATCTTCTACCCACTCTCCACACCCTGCAGTATTACCTGTCCTCCCATTCTCCTTACCAATGTCCCTACCCTTCTGTTCTTCTTTCTCCTGGCCCTATCCATGGCACTATGGCTGTGTTCTTGTCTCCAAATCCTCCTTGGTATCATACCTGACCATGCAAGGCTTACCGTAGGCAACCACTGCTGTATTTTTTCTAGGTCTCTTTTTATCTGCAAGTATGTGTCCACCCATGGCTTTCCCGCAAGGTCATTGCCCCCTAAATGTATAATAACTAAGTCTGGATTGGGTCACCACTCCTTAAGTTCCTTCAAGGTAGGAAGCAGTTGTGCCCATCTCATCCCCCGGATGCCAGGTCAAACCAACCTACATTGCTTCACATCTTGGTACAGCTGCTTTCCCCCCAACCTCTTTCTCTGCTCTCCTTTCTGCCCAATAAATATAGGAGTGGCCACAGATCCAGACTTCCATGATCCTCTCTCTTCCTATGGGGTTTAAGCAAAAATCATTATCTTATATTTGGTCTTGGTTTCCTCACCATAGTAACCCTCTTCCCATTCCCCCCCCTGTCTTCAGATCTGTAACAAAACATAAGTAATACATTCATTTTTTACTTCAGTGCTCGAATGTATCTCTTATAACTGGTAGACCACCAGAGTCCTTTTTCCAAAATACTGTTCACAGTTTCGCCTGCCGCTGCCCACTGTGAGGCAGCCACAATCCACAAGGGAGTAGGATGAATAATTAACTGGGTCCTCTCCCAGGAATTGCATGCCTTTCTTGAGCAATGCTGTGACTTGATAACCTATGACCCTTCTTCCATCACCATCAACAAATAATCTCCCTGTTATGGTCCTATGCTCTGCTGCAAAAGCCCACAAAGCCTGCACTGGGCATACTGTGCCCTCTACCTGTCTCCTTGGTGTCACCATGCAACCACATGCCCTTTGATCTGTTTTTGACCTCTTAATCTTGATCTGTATCTCTTTCATCCCCCAGCTTATATCTTCCCATTCTAGTCCCCCTTTCTTGTCCTTTTTGTCATGACCTACCACCTCACTCAATCTCATGGCCCCTCAAACATCACAACATAAATCTTGTGAAATAACTGGGCCTCAGTCTTTGATCTGCATATTGCCGGTAGCACATCCTTTAGTTTTGCTAGCCATTGTCCCCTATTGGTCTTCTATTGTCTACTGGCCCTTGTTTCAAGCTCCCCCATCCTGCATCATTCTTCTAATGAACAATGATTTTGTCAGATCCTTCCATCCTTTAGACTGCAGATAACACTAATCCCTGCCAAATAGACCCCATTGTGGTGTGGGCTATTCCTTTTCGCCATTGCTCTATGGTGAATTTTCCCAATTGTTCCTCTGTGAGTGGCCTACTTACCTCCATATGGTGTGTTGCCCTGAATGTTTGAAACACTCGTCAAGCCCCATCATAGGCCCTCAAAGTCCGAGGTGCCCCTGAGCTGCAAAACAACAGTTCTGCTCCTTCTTGCCAATGTCCCAGTTTTCTTCGTTGATATGGGTGTTTTTTGCTCCTCCACTGTAGGTGCCAGCCTTAGGAAATGGTCCAGCTGCAGATGGTAAAGGATGTCAACCAGGGTATTGTGTACCCCTTCTATGTGTTTTGCTCTGAATTATATGTTCAGCTGCAAGGCCCTTAACACTAAGCGTCGCAAGACTTGCATGACCGTTTCTGACCTGGCTCCCCTGCTGTTTAGGACTTCCACAACTGCTCTATTGTCACACCAAAATATCACTCTCTGACCCTGTAATTCTTCCCCCCAAACGAGGGTACATGCCCATATGGGCATGATCTCTAACAATGTTATATCTCTTACCTTGCCATCCCTTACCCAATCAGAAGGCCATGGTTCTGCAAACCACCTGTACCTCAGGTAACCCACCATGCCTAGCCCCCCAGCTGCATCTGTGTAAAGATCGAGGTCTGTGTTATACACCCACTCCTCCTGCCAGAAAGAGCAGCCATTATACTCCCTGAGGAATTCCTCCCACACTTTAAAGTCCTCCCTGTCACCTTTTGTCAGGTCTACCCATTGGTGTGGTCTGGTCACCCTGGCTGTAGCCCTTGTTAACCTTTTTGTGAATGCCCTTCCTGGTCCAATAGCCCTGCAGGTGAGCTCAGGTGCCCCAGTACCTGCTGTACTTGTTTTAGTTGTACTCTTCTCCTGCTGGTGTATGCTGGATCAATTCTTTCAGTTTTTTACTTTGTTGTCCGGCAGCCTGAATATTTCCCTTGGGGCATCTATCTCAATACCCAGGAATTCAAACACCCTGCTGGGCCTCTGCTTTTTCGGTGCAAGCGGAGCCCTAATTCTTTGCATAGCTCTTGAGACTTGACCAGCATTTGCTGTGTCTCCTTTTCCACTTACCAATGAAGAAATCATTCAAATAGAAAGACCATTCTATAACCAGTTTTCTCCTGAAATATCCACTGCAAACAGGTGCTGAATGCTTTGAAAGTCGCACATGTTATAGAACATCCAATGGGTATGGCTTTGTCAAAATAGTACTGTCCCCCAATTTTAAAACCCAATAGGTCCCAGTCTTCTCTCCTAACTAGCTGCAATCTGAACGCAGATTCAATATCCATTTTTGCCATCCATGCATCCTTAGTAGCCTGGATTATCTGGACTGCATCCTCTAACGTTGCATACGTCACCCCACTATACTCCTCCCCGATAAAATCATTCGCCGAATCCCCTTCTGGATAGGATAGGTGGTGAATCACCCTGTACTATCCTTCCTGTTTCTTGGGTACCAAACCCAAAGGTGAAATCCTCATGTTCTGCAATGGGGGGTATCAAATGGGCCTTCCACTCTCCCTGCTGCCTTTCCCTTCTCTATCTTCTGTCTTAACATCTCTTCCTTCCCTTTGACCGACTTCAGGTTGCTCACTTCTCTCACTTGTCTGGGACCCTCACACTGCTGTGAAAAACCTGTGCAAAATCCTTTTATGATCATCTCTGCCACTCTCTTGTTCTTATATCTGTCCAACCAACCTGTCCATGTCTCTAACCTGATGGGGTTCTGGCGCTTCAAACTTCTCTCTGCCTTTCCTCCCTTTTCCCTCCCTGGTCCCTCCTTCTCACTCAGTTCTTGGTTTTCCGGTCAGTGATTCGACCTCCTCTGTTGTGGTCCCCACCCTCCCTCCCTGCTCCATGCCTGCCCTTTATACCCCTGTCCCTCTCAAAAACTGCTGGCCTGAACTATGACCCCAGATCCTTGTGCTCCTTGGGCCCATGTCTTTCTGCATCTGCTTGCAGTGTGTTCCCCACATTTTGAACATGTGTGCTGAAGCGACATTGAGGCCATGAACAAAATGTCCTATTGTAAGCCCAGCAACACCTCTGAGGCGTAACTCCTTTCCTTCCCACTCCCCTTGGTGTGGACTGATCCATATCATAATCTGTCCATAAGTCTAGTTGCTAGTATCCCATCTAACATCCCCATATGAGAAGGTGGCAAAACCTACAAACCACTTGTCCCAAGTCTTCCCTTTTGTGAATTTGTCCTTCTCCTTCTTCCCTAACAATGCTACCCGCTGCCATTTCACTCTTTCCTATGTTTTCCATTTTCTCATACTTCACTGCCACTTCCCAGCTCACCAGAGCCAATATATCCACATACTCTCCTTTCCATATTTTTTCCTTTGTGGCCAGCGGAACATGCTCACCTACCCTCATCCCGGGGGAACCTATTTCCATTGTTCCTTTTCCTTCTTTCTCTGTACCCCCTTCATTCCTTTTGGTACCTCTTTCTCAGTCCTAATCTCTGCCAGAACTGATTCCATTTGTCCTAAGCCTCCTGTCCCAAGTGCCGACACAATTTGACTTATATACTCTTTTATACTGCATTACCTGTGTCCTTGTCTGAGCCTTGCTGCCTGGTGATGTCCTGGTGCCCCGTTATGGCACCCTGTGGTTGAGAGGGTGGGTGCACCACTAGGGGTTATAGAGGAACCACTATGTTCTGAAGATCCGGTCTGGGATCCCAAGGGGGGATCCTGACATGGTCTTGGAGAGGTACTGGCAGTACCGGATCAATGGGCTGCAGAGGTACTGGATCAGCCACCTTGGCAGGTCCCACTGCCAGTGGTTGTACCCTAGTGGGACTGTGTGGCCTTTCTGCTGGTCATTTCCCTCTGCCCCCTTTTCCCATTACCACTTTCCCTTCTCCCGGGTCTCCTTGGTTCCTCCCCTTCCACCAGTTCCCAGATTCTGTTGGTTTTTTCCGCCAACCCAATTATAGCCCTGTAAGTGTCTTCTTTTGAGGGCCTGCTCTTCTTTGGTGCCATGTCCATTGATCCTTTCAACTGTGAAGACAACTGACGGGAAGAAAACAAGATTCCATTGTTAACTTATGTTTACAGCATGCCTTCATGTGGAAGGGCCCCCCCTTTCACATATATATATATATATATATATTATTTTATTTATTTTTTTTGAAAACCTCTGCCTGGGCTATCCCCCATTGTGATCGTACCACGGGCCCTTCCAGCTGGCTAACCTCGTCAGCCTCTTGCCCCTTCCCTGCGGCCTCAAGATGATCACGGCCTTCCTGCATCTCAGGTGACCCTCCTATGGCCTCCCTACCTAAGCCTCTCCCCTTTGGATGATTACCATGCCTCCAGTTGTTACCCTTCAGTCCTGTTCCTACCCCTTTTCATGTGCTTTCCCCTTTTGCATGCTGTGGCATGCCTTGTCTATTGACCTTCCAAGGCCCCCATCTCCTTTTTTATGCCCTCATTTTCGTGGTTGCTAACCCCAATGACAATCAATCCTTGATTCTGTTCCTGGCCCAAGGCCTTCTCGTAAAAAAAAATTCCCGCAGCCCATTCTCCTTGAAGCTCCGTTTTCTTTCTACCCCCCTGCTTCCCCATCAGCTCTGAGGCCTGTTGGCCTACTTTTCCTTTTGCCCTTCATAGCCAGCAGCTGCTCACCTGCATCCATGCTGCTCCTTTGGGCTGCCTTTTGTGGCCTGGTTTTGGCCTGTCCCCCCTCCGTTGCTACCCCCAGCATCAGCTGCTACACCTGTAGTGCCCTAGGCCTTTCCCACCAGTGCTAGGCACTTCCCCCAGCTTGCCAGACCTTTTCGGTCCAGCTGTGTGGTTCCCCCGGGCATGTGACATCATGCCCAGTGTTTTTCAGTGCTTCCCTGCTCATTCAGGCCTCTACTCGCCTTCCTCTTCTCCTTGCCTCGATTGCCCTCCAGTTTTCTTGCTTTCCCGTATTGTACACCTCCCATAGATTTCCTTGGCCCCCCTTTTCCTTTTCCATTCTCTGCTCACCTCGCGGTTGCAGTGCGGCGTGTGACGTCACACCATGTGGCCACCTGCATGGGTCCCATGCGCCCTCAGTGTCAGGCTTCACTACAGCCCTTCTGGGTGCTCCTCCTAAACCAGCAGCCAACGAACAACCTCAGGCTTTATTACAAAAAACACACAACCCTGCCACTCCTTGCTTGCTCCTCGGGCCTCGTTCTGTTCCCCAAGCCCATTCCTTGGCCTTGACTTGCTAGGCCCTGCTGCAAGCCCCTGTAAATCCATCTGCAAGCCACTACCACACTCATGTGCTGTTCCCCTCTTCCAATGTCTCTTTCGTTCTTAACACCTGCACACTGGGCCAATACTGCGGCATACTTCACCCAAACTTTACAGAAGCTGGGAGACACCTCTGCTTTATTCCTTAGTGCTTTCACTTCTGCCCCCACAGCAACCTAGCTATCATGTAGCTGCTGCGTGCCATCGCAGTATCCAGTAAATAACTTCATTAACAATACAATTTCTTGAGCTAAATTGCATACTTCCACCTCAGTTCTTCTCTTAGCGCTTCACTTCTGCTTACAGAAAAACAACCTTGGTACCTGCACCTTTACTTAAAACCTAAGCAATACCATCGCTGTATTCAGTCAATAACTTCATTAACAATGCAATTCCTTAACTAACAGGTGCATAATTCCACATCAGCTCTTTTTTTTTGTATACACAGCATCCTATCAGTTATTAACCACCTGCTTCTCTCTTTCTTTTATCATATATCTTATATGTCATTCTGCCCAAAATGATATTTATTAAAATATACATATTTTTTTAACCAGCTTCAAATATCCTCAACCAACTTAGTTGCTTGTCTCCTTACCTTTCTCTCCTTGTGAACAAGCCTCAAATCAATATGCCAATCCGACATGCTGCAGTTAAGTGTAGAATCATAACTCCAGCAAAAAGTGTCTGAAACCCCTCTGTGCTGTCCATTATGTACCTCCACTTGCTCCTCCCCTTCCTGTTGCTTAATCATTGTTCTATCCCCTGTCCCCTTCCTTCCTTCCCCCCCCCTTCTGAGCACACCATCATGATGGAAAGAGAAGGGGTGCACCAGGACAACCTGGTCTGCCCCTTAAGGCAAACTCCATTGTCAGAGGATTGACTGCAGCCTCGCGCTTTGCCTGCATGTACACAGACAATCTGAAACTATTCTCAGCTGCTGAGCTTGCAAAAAATTCATTGTGACGTATCCACATGAAGATATCTGATATACTCACATGTGGCCTATGAGATAGAAATATCTTCATGGAGAGGGACCCGCAGGTGTTGTACAAATGTGGATATGTGAACTGGTGCAGGCAGTGGAGAGGTAATTGAGGAAGACATAACTACTATCTGTCAAGTCTTTACATGATGGGTACAGAACTGTTTGTTAGAATGGCTTACATTTCTTAAAACATATGATTTTGTTCCTCAACCAAGAGATTTATTCTGAATTGAATTTGTGGATAAAGTTCTCTATTGTTTATTAATAATCAGGATGATCAATTAACCGTTTAATTGCTTCTCTAAGTTTAACATGCTTTTTTAATATATTTATGTGTCTATTTGAAACTGTAAATATTCTTGTAATTTTGTTAAATATTTTATTCATATGTTCAGAGCACCACTGGGCCACTGATTTGCCATGGTCAAGATTTACAACAATTTGTTAGTATCAAATAATCTTTATAATTTAACATCTCAGATAACCAAACTAACTTCTCTGTTACACTCCTTACATGTTGTGTGATTAATGATATATAATATTTAATTAATTAAAGATTGTTTAGATATTTTTATCATGTGACACCAGATTGATATAACAGGGGTGTGATCATACCAGGTTGCTACCCCGATGAAGCTGTAGAAGCACCAGAACACCTGAAGTAGTGGCTTCTGAGTCTAACACACTGCAGCTCTGAGTATTTTGTATCCAACACTACATCCTGCAAGTATAATAAACATGTTTTTAAGCCTAATTTATGCTTGTGAACATTTGTTCTTGTAGTGCTGATGCCAACCTTAGTGCATGGTCATCCTTATTCTTCTGTATATATACCTAAAGGAGCAGCTGTCCTTGTCCTCTACCTGGGCCTTGCACTGGAACATGTAATATTTTCTGTTTATGCATTTGGGTCTTCATTGTGCTATGGCTCTTCTGTGTGTTCAACACTAAGACCATTCCCATTGGCAAAGCCATGGGCCCATACAGCAGCAGGCAGTCATGGGCATGGCACAAGCCCACCCACAGCTTCTGTGGTTGAGTGGTCCCTGCAGGACTTTGATCCCCTGCAGCATCCCAAATATAGCAGGGGGCACATGGTCTTTGTCATAGTTTTAGGTGAATGCCTTGCCTGGAACCTTTGTGCTGCTACATCCTAGGCAACAATGTTGTTCCATTTCCCACAATGACTGGCTATCCTTTATTATTTACCCATCACACTTCCCTTCCCTGTCTATGCCAGTTTGTGGAGAATCCAACAGGCCAGGAATATCTTGCACACCTTTGCTGTACTGCAGAGACCCATCAGACCATTCCAGGCATCAGAAATTCATTTGAGGATTCTGAAGACCTATTTGATTATGTTCCTGGTTGCCTGGTGACTCTCATTGTAATGACCATTTCTGTCAGTGACTGACTGCAGTACTGGAGTTATCAGCCAAGACATAGGGGTATGCACTGTCACCTTTGAAGGGTGGAGACAGTTGGTTAGATGATATTGAAGGAGGCGGGGGTCAATACTAACCTAATAGTCATCCACCTTGCATCTGCCCAGTCTCAAACATCTGACACAGGGAGGTTGTGATAGAAGAAGGCACTGTGTGACCCAATGGGGTACTTCATGATGGCATTGGTGATACAATAGTCACCATCTCACACCATCTGTACACTGAGGGGTGGAAGTCCTTGCAGTTCACAAATGCCTCCTCCTCCCTCCCAGGTGGTGCCTTGATAGGAATGTTGGTGAAGCCCACTGTACTCACCACATTGTGTCTGCAAGCACCCTGCAGAATGTCTGCATTGTTGATATTTGCTCCTCTGACATTTGGAATGTAATGTAATCCTCACACCTCTTAATCAGAGCATCTGGGAACTGGGCCGATAAGCAGAACATTGCTGACTGTGTTTATTTATTTAGTTTTTGTTGACCAGGAAAGGAGGACTAGCCAATTCTGCCTATTTTCAGCCTACAGATTGAAAATAACTGAAATTAAACCAGGTTAAACTGTTTGTGCTATTTTCAGTGAATGAGGGAAGTTTGGCCAGGACACCATGGAAATCCCCCTACTGTTTTCAAGAAGTGCCATGGGATCTCTAATGTCTACCTGAACAACCTCCAGAAGAGGAAGACAGGAGTTTGGTTTAACATCTCGCCCAAAAGACAGCATCTAGGAGTGTAGCACTCCCCCTTATACTGCAATACAGTGCCAATATAGAATTTACTCCAGGTTCTTGGTATGGGGCTAGGACTCACAACTTTCCAATCTTCTGGCCTCGGAGGTGAGTGAGCAGCCTGCTGAGCCACTGACACTGTTATCGCCATGGTGTCCCCACATGGTGCTTAGAGCATACCAGTGGAAAGGCAGCACAGTGCCACTGTTACCTTCCATTCCACTGACAGTGCCTGACTCCAAGCTGTAGTGCTCTGAGGTCCTCCCAGAACATGTCACACAGTTTCTGGATGGTGTTTTAGTCCAGCCTTCAATGATCCACTATGGGCTAGTCAGAGCTCCAACAAGGTGGGCATATGACCGTGGGATATACCTGTTCCATTGGGCAGCACACACCTACTGTAGATATCCTCTTTGTCCCATGTGAACTCAAGTAGCTGAAAGTGAAGGTGCATGGTGAGTGTGTGTGTGTGACAGGGTTGCTGCCTTTTATGGGCCCATTCAGCAGGTGTTCCCGTTGACCTATATTGATTTGTGACTGGATAATATTAGCTTCCACTAGGCATTTCATTTTTAATTATTATTTACTTTGCACATATTTCCTCATTTGAAAATGTGACTTGCCTGAAATGCATGACTCTGGATCCCATTTGCATGGCATTTGTGCCTATTGTTTTTAGACACCTTCTCTAATTTGAGAGCACTATGTCCACACATCATATATGGGTCCAGGCCACACTAGGTCTATTTGCAAGTCACTAATTGCATTTGTGAGTCCCAAAACATCTGAATATCCTACCCAAAGAATACTACAGCCTAACTGGAAAATAGGCGTGTGTGTGTGTGTGTGTTTGTGTTTTTTCTTGGGTCTGCCATATAATGCAGAAACAAACAGTAGATTGTGCCAGGAAAAGAGACCAAAAGGTCCAACGTGTCTGTTCATTTCCCTGCCTAGCTCCATGATTGGCCTAAAGCTGGGCTAAATTGAGAGATCTGATAGCCTAGTGGCTGATATTTACCCTATTCCCAAGGTATGCCTTCTCTTCTTCTGCCTGTACATTCTACTATTCCATTCTTTTATCACACACAAATTTCAACCTCATCATAGTCCTGACTTCCACCACCAGTCTGGCAGTGGATTCCATTTGTCCATCACCGCTGTGTAAAAATAACTTCTCGCATCTCTTCTGAATCCTTTCCACTAGTCTCCATGGATGCCATCTACTTCCTGTGCCCTTGTCTCTTCTGGCCATCAGGGGCACCCATCATTAAGGCACCACAAGGGAAATTCACCATCACCTCCCGAGGTTCAGTTCAGTTTAATTTATTGAAAAACATGTATAAAACATAGTTTGTTACATACACTGTAATAATTACACAATACCACATAGCACATAATATATACAATTTTTCTTGACTACATATATTTAAAATTTTTCACATGGTTTTAAATTTTCCATTTCATCAGAGTTCTCTTAGTTCTTTGGTATAAATTCTTTTAATTTATGGAAGATTCTCTGTGCAAAACTTGGATTGCAAAAGTTTCCATTCTGGAGGTTGGCTTTAATACCAATTCTATTTCCCTATCTTTCCATTGAATTTATCCCTCCTGTTAAGAACTGTATTCAAAAATCAGTCTCTCTCAACTTTTAAAATTGGACATTCTAATAATAGGTGTTCTACTGTTAACTTACACATTTCCCCACATTCACAATTTTGATTTAATAGTCCACAAGTCAGTATCCATCTATTATTTAAGATCCCCATTCTTAATCTTGTCAGTGCTACTCTTTGTTTCATATTTTCACACACAATCAAGTATTTTCTATTTCAAAAGAATGTTTAATTCTCTTATATGCTGTGTATTCCCATGACTCCCCAATGCTGCTAAGGTCTTGCTGCATTGCTACATACTATTCTTTGACTTACTGTGTTCCTAAACATGTCTAGATTAATTTCAGACTCATACATCAGGTTATATTGTATGCCAATCTGGTTTAAGTTTTATTATTTAATATACTAAACCAGTTGCTTCTTTACTTGGTGGCCTCTGTTTTGCTTCCACTCAGCACTGATGTAAAATACTCTCTCTTGGGGCTTTCATTATTTTCCTACAAAAGTTTACACATCTTTTTGAATTTTTGTTGCTATTGATAGAGATCCTGTTTCTGGACATATTGCAGCATTTAGGTAAATCTGAATTATCACAACATTTTTTTTATTTGCAGGTTCTGCATTATCTCAATTTTCTTGATATTTGAAGCCGACCCCAAATCTCTGAGACATATACTATTTGGGAATTTATTTTGATTCTTAGTATCTCTTTTTGAGCTATATAAGAATTGTTTGCCATTAAATTGGCAAATCATGTAACTCCTTGCATTGTTTTGATGGATTTGGTTTTATCTCTATCTATGTGCGCTTTCAGCTTAGATTCTTTGATATTGTAACTCCCAAATAACAAAATTTAGAGGTTTCATCAATCATATCCTCCCTAGTTTCCATTTTTCATATTTCTCTTACCCCACCAAACACCATTATTTTTTTTCAGTATTAAGTTTTAGATCTAAATTTGTCAGAGATTCTTTCACTGTTAATAGTGCTCTTGTTAACTCTAAGGGGGTCTGGGAAAATAATACTGCATCATCTGCAAATATAAATATTTTTATAGGAGTGCGTTAACTTTAGTCAGGAATGTATCAATATTTTCAAGAGCTTCCACAACTGTATCTATATATAGAATAGTGTTGGAGTTAGGAGGCAACCCTGCTTTACTCCAGCACTTAACTTATCTTTCTGTCACTGCTCCTTGTTTACTGTATCTTACCACCAATCTATTATTATCATGCAACAATTTTATCATTTCAAGGAGATCTCTATTTATCCCCTTCTTTGAGAGTACATTCCACAATGTGTGTCTATTTATTGAATCAAAAGCTTCCTTTATATCTATAGATGCTAAGTAGATTTTACCTCCTTTCCCTTTTACATATTTTTCCACTGCATATCTTAGAAAAAAGATTTATTCAGTTGTTGATCTTTCTTTACAAAATACTGCCTGATATATAGATAATGGGCCAGATATTCCAAGCATAGCGCGGCACGCAAACCAATAGCACGGCAATAGCACTGGAATAGCGCGGAGCCGCCATATTCAAAGGACCAATAAGCGCGCGCTAACAGCATTAGCGTGGAGCAAACCACTAATATATGCAAGGGACAAAAGGAAGGGGGGGCCAAGTGAGACGCGCAAGGGGATATTCAAAGGCCCAGCGCTGCGCTGGGATACATAGCGCGGCACGAGCGTGGGTGCTAGTTATCACCTATAAAAGGCTGGTCTTAACCCAGGGCAAAACACAGAGGAGGAGGGACCACCACAGGAAGTGGGAATGTGTGCAGTGCCAGTAGCAGTGATGCTGCCATTGATGGCAGCTGTAGTGGAGGAGGAGGAGAGGGAGCAGGCGCAACATGGGCCACAACACAGGCCAAGGAGACGGTATGCTGCAAACAGGTTGTACCTGCCCAGGGTCTCCTTCGAGACCCTGCCTGATGACCACATCATTGGCTGGTACAGGATGAACAGGGGAATGTTGAGGCAGCTCTGTGAACTCCTGCATGAGCAGCTGCACTCAAATACCAGACACAGCTATGCCATGACAGTGGAGGAGAAGGTGACAGCAGCGATGTGCTTCCTTGCCACAGGGACGTTCCAATGACCAATGGGGGACACCATTGGGGTAATGCAGTCTGCCACCTCACGCCTCCTGACCCAGTTCCTAGAGGCTTTCCTGCCACATGCTGGGGAATTCATAGTATTCCCCAGCAGCAGCAAGAGCAGAGAAACAATGCAGCAGTTCCATCGAGTTGGAGCACCTACCACTCTGTACTGGGTGCCATTGGCTGCACCCATGTCCCCATCTGTGCACCACCTGGTGATGGTAGTGATGTGTACATCAACAGGAAGGGGTACCACTCCATCAACTGCCAGGTGGTGTGTGATGCGGCTGGGTGCATCAGCAATGTCTATGCACAGTACCCCAGCAGTGCCCACGATGCCTTCATCTGGCACCAGTCTCCGCTGTGCCAGGCTTTTGAGGAGGGCAGGATACCCAGTGGGCAACTAGTCAGTGAGTAGTAGCATACAAGGCATACACACAACAGCATGGACAGGGGCAGGCATTGCAGGCCAGGGAAGGGGTGTGGGAGGGCCGCATAGAGGTGCAGGACAGCAGCTGACAGACTGCAGTATGGCACTAACAGGTATACATCTCTTGACAGGGGACAGTGCCTATCCTCTGTGACCCTGGCTGCTGACACCAGTACTCCGACCGGCCACAGTAGCCGAGGAGATGTACAACGAGGCACATGCCAGAACAAGGAACATCATAGAGAGGGTGTTTGGCATCCTGAAGATGCGATTCAGATGCCTAGACACATCAGGTGGTGCCCTACAGTATACACATCAGAAGGTATGCCATATCTTCCTAGCCTGTTGTATGCTGCAAAACATGGCAATGAACCATGGGATACAGGCACCTGAACCTGAGGGACAGTCTGACAGTGAGCCAGAGCCAGTGGTCAGGGGAATAGTGGAGCAACTCGAGAGGAGGGACCCTCGCATGGCATACAGGGCCATACAGCACAGGGACAACATCATCAGAACACTGCTACAGACAAGAGGGTAAGTACAGACTGCACAACAACTTGAAAGAGTACAAGTAATTATCCATTTAATGTGCACAAACAAAACAGAACAGTGACACCAACAATCACACCAGTAAACAAACACAGTGGAACAGACAAAATGTGTGCATGTGGTGGGAGGTCAGGATTGTGCAGGACACACGTGGGGGGGACAGACACAAACGGTGTAGTGTCGGTGGGGAAGTGTGATGTGTGCTGTGAGGGTAAGGGGACAACTGTGGCAGTGGAAGTGTGTGTGCACGTCTGCAAGTGCATGTGGGTGATGAATGCAAAGTACCGCAGACCAATTGTGGGCATCAACGACGCCTACCCCCACGCATGCGCCGTGCACCTGTACCATGGGACACAGACCCTGGGGTGCTCTGGGCAGAGGACAACATCGAAGAGAAAGGTGAGGCAGGCAGAGTCATCCTCCTGTGCCCCGGGGATGGTGGAGCCTGACAGGGTGGATGGACGGCCACGGTGGCGCTGGGTTGCAGGCAGGGAGTGATGCTGTTGAGCTTGAAACACTGGCAGCCCCACGCCACAGTGTGCCCACCTGTGTGCCCCAGCCATCTTGCACCATGGCCAACCATCCCTTGCTGGCGACCACCAGGCATGCCACGCAGGACATTCCCGATGTCGACCACTGCAGCAGTCAGGCCAGAAAAGCCATGGTCTATAGCACCCACCAGGCATCAACCTGTCCTCCACCTGCGCTCAGGACGGGCAAAGTCCAGTGAGATGGCCTCCCTTATCTGTCCCAGCTCATGTCACAGCTCCTTCCGCATGCCATGCAGGTCCTCCAACGGGCTTCCTGATGGGAGGTGACAGCAGCCACAGGAGTGGCGGGCACCATGGCCATTCTGCCCCAGAGCACAGGACCCTCAGCTGCAGCTGGCAGAGTGCCTGTGGCACTGGAGCAACTGGATGCCATTGCCCACCAGGTACATCCTACTGCTGGCTACTACTGGTGGCGGTCTGTGGCACCATATGGACATCAGCCCCAACACGTGTTTGAAACTGCACACCCTGCAGTTCTCACGATATCCCCATGCCCACCACCATGTGCTCAGGTACAGCCACACTGGTGATGCTTAGAAACCACTAGCACCTGTTCCAAGGCCTGCAAGTCCCACTCCCGCATCCCCTTGCAGGAATGGCCAGGTGTTGCAAATACTCGGATACATCACTGTCATCTTCACTGGTGACATTGACCAGTAGGACCTCCCCTACACCATCATCCTCTGTCTGTGCAGCATCCAGGTGGCCAGTGTATCCCAATAACCCTAGTGAGGTGTGACCCCCCTTCCCAGGCATTTGCATGCCCTGTCCATGGGAATGCCACACATGCATGGTGTCTGTGCAACCCTGTGCTTCACAGAGCCCGGATGTTGATGGCCATTCCTCATCCACCTCCTCCACAACATCAGAAACCTGGCTGTACATCCTTGGCACATCCTGCTGTGGTGCAGGCCTGGCAGACATTGCTGTGGAGACAATAGGGACAGGGTCAGTCACCCATCCATGGACACTGTGGCCAAGCACCACCACCACAACCACCACTACACCATGCAGTCCTCAGGACACGTACCCCCTTCACACAAGCCTGTGACAACATGCACCCACCCAACACACAGTGACCATGGCCATGGCAGGCATCAGTTCAGCAGGATACAGTGCACCCTGTGCAGGACACCAACAGCATGACCATGCACCCATGCCAGCACAACATACAGGAATTACACATGTGAATACAGACCTAGCCTTGGAAGTGTGATGGTCATCTCACATCCACCACCTGGCACACCTGTTACTGCCACCATCCTTAGTGTTGATGCCACCACCACCATGTGTGGCTCCTCCACCCGCTGCTGGTGTTCAGGTGGTTCACCACCGGTCCTCATCCTGTCCTTCAGTCGCTGTGCCTCCTCTTCCTTTGCACGTCTCAGAAGGTCATTCCATCTTTTTCGCACAGCCTCTGTCATTCTTCCACGGCCTCCGACAGCATTCACAGCCACAGTAACCTCCTCCCAAGCTTTCCACACCACAGCATCAGTGGCCCTGTGTGTGCATAGCACCTGCTTCCTCTCCTTAACCACATGTACAAGGGTGTTTAACTCATCCTGCGAGAATTTGTGAGCACGGATGCGCTCCTGGTGTGCTACCACACCTATGGGATAATCGAAAGGGGACAAGTGTCATTAATGTGTCAGTGCTGCATTGCATTACACATTAGACATCATGATGTCACCCCCTACAGTGCCACAGCCCACATGGACATATCATATTGATGCATGTGTATCACGGTACGCAGGCCACATAGTCTCTGTCTGTCCCATGTATGGACAGCGAGCGTGTACACACATGTGCACTGCTGTGGCCTGTGGCTGCCATGTACTCCCATGATTGGGCCCACCCCTACACTAACCACCTTGCACTGTGATGTGCCCTTCTTGAGCACTACAGTGGTTGCATGGACAATTGCGCTAGCAATGTCTGGACACCATGCTGCATGGGATGGCACATCACTGGGACACTGTGTACATCCTGCAGGGGGGCCACAGCCCATCACGCCACACATCCAGGGAGTCAAGTCAGTGGGCCAATGTCACAGGACACAGCACGGTAGTGCACTAGTGCACCTGGCTGGCAGACACATTGTGCAGGCAGTGGCACATGGAACAGTTACCTGCAGGGGAACGTGCACAATGCAGTGGATGGTAGTAGTCCCATGCAGCCGTCAGCACAGTGCATTCAAGTGTGTCCCACAGCGGTCATACATACCTGCCTCTCACTGCTCATCCCCCTGTTGCATATCTCCAGCGTTGTGTTGTTGATTCCACTTCTGTAATTCTGCTGCATTACCACAACACAACACTGGTGGTGCACTGCTTGCCCTTTTATAGCCCACCCAGGCAATCAAGCCTGTTAGTCATGTAAATGAGTGCATAATGATATGCTAATCACACGGTTTGCCCCATGCATACACAAGTACCCCATTTGCATACACCTGTTGAATATAGCTCTGATTAGCCCCGCGCTAGCACAGCAGTGCTGTGCAAAGCCCAGCGCAGGGCTAATGGAGGGGCAGCACCGCACTATCCAACTAGCGCAGCGCTATGTGCATTAGCGTGGACTACACACATGCTCGTGAGGCCCCCATGTCCATGCTATCACCCTGTCTTAGCATGATGTAGCGCGGCACTATACGCATGCATGGTACATGTGCTCAGGGTCATGGTAGGGGTCATGCATGCACATTGCGAACACTTCCTGTTAGCGCGGCGCTATGGCACACATCTGCATGGCGCTAGACTGCAGTGCTTGGGAGTGTCAGGGTGTGTGGCCAGTCATTCATACACCATTGGAGTATTTTCTTTGTCCCCTCATATCAGCCATGTCTGGGAGAGCAGGCAAGGAGCAGTGGTAAGGCGTGACAGGCGTTGGGATGAGGTGAGATGGCCAACCTAGTGAAATTAACTGAAAGCACCATCAGCACCTATTTGGACCAGTCCGGAGGGTGACCATCCCCGTAGCCAGGTCTGGGCTTCAATTGCCTGTCGCCTCACAGCTATCACGGGTAAAGCCCATGATGGTGAGAAGTGCCGCCACTGATACATGGATATCAGGTGCAGGCAGCACCCACTGCTTGAACGATGCAGGGCGATGGTTTGGGAGGGGACTGTGCCTGTGCCAGGTAAGTGATGACTCTCACAGCGCTGCTGTCATGGGTGGTGGGGATGTGTGTTCAGTGGTGTGCTTGTGTGCATGTGTGTTGCTGTGCTGGTGGGGTCCAGCAAGGATATACCATGCATATACTGTTGTGCACCTTGTGTACAGATATGTGACTCGGGTCACTGTTGGACATGGGTTCAAATCCCACTGCCTTTTAACCATTCACTACCTGTTCAAAGGTACACTTTAAATAGTACTCAGACATGTTGCTCTTATGCCATGGGGTCCTTCTATCCATTGTGTGTGTACTGTGTGGGCCAGGGGGAGAAGGTATGCAGTGACCTGTGTCATGCTTGGCATGGCTTTGGTGGTGCACTGCACCTGTGTGCCAGTGATGCATGTGTTGTGCTATGCCACCAGGGTACAGGGTGGTCTTTAGCATACCATGGTGGCTGATATTGTAGTAATGCTGCTGTACCATCTTCCCACTGCAGAGCACAGAGGACACACTGGAGACAGGAGGGGCAAGCCGCAGTCCAAACAGAGACCATCCACGGACAGGCGCAGGGTGCCTCCGATGGTGCAGTGCGAGGCGGAGAGCAGTGACGGTGACAGAAGTGTGTTACGTGAGTACTGTATGACATTGTGCTTTTCTACTATGTGTCTGACTTGCCACTGCAGGCACTGGAGCAAGGGTGTTGGCAGGCATACTCACTGTACACATTTCTGTACAGTTTTGTTGAGTGCATGTCCCAAACTATATGCCTTTCTGTTAAAGTTGTCTAACTAATCCATACTATTTGGGTCACTGTAGACCACTGGGGTGTGTCTCTGTTTGAAGTGATGTTGTTTAGGAGACAGATACATGTATAACCTCTTTAGAGAGTAGGGGAATCATCTGACAACCCTTTACCCTTTTGGAAGGGGGGTACCATTTGGAGTTGATGAGTACATTCTTTTTAAGGGGATGTGACTGTTGGGGATTGTGTGTACAACATGAAAATGTCTAGCTACACCCCTGCACTGGAGTGCTATGTCTGGTGTCATGGCACAGTTGGCTAGGTAATCCAGGCCTGATGTGATTTGGCTGCATGCATTTGTGTTGTCTTCCTTGCCTCCAGTGCCTTGCCTTCTGCTGCGAATCCTGAGACATGGCTTGCTGTATGTCTGATCTGTTGTTGCCATTACTGCCATGTGCACTGATATCTGCCTTGTACTGTCATGTGCGTCATGTTGCTGTTATGTCCACCATTGTGGAAGGATGCTGCATGTCTGTGCATGGCCGTAGGCCAGTCGTCATGCCTGGAGGTGGGGATTACTGGGGTCAGCCTGTTGTGCTGCCTGTTACTGCTGCTGATGTTGTCCTGTCTGCCATGGCAACACTGTTCTCCACTTCTCATGGCATGTCTCATTCATAGTACCATGTATAATGTGTCAGTATCTGTGCAGGACATGTTGTAAGTGCCTGCCAGGGCTATGCACCTATGGCAAACAGGGGCCTGTGTTATATGGTGCCTGTATCTCCTACCAGTATAATGCCATGGTGGTGAGGGACACAGGTATGTTGTGTGCCCTTTGTCTGACCTCTGTGGCGGACATGCACGGGGCTGTTGGGAGGGAGCCTCTGGGACTATGGTGCCACACGGGCCTGTGTGGCTGTGCATTTCATGTGTGCCTGTTGCAGCATGTGTGTAGGCAGGCATCTTCCAAGCACTCCATGGTGTGCTATTTTATTTCTGGGGGGGAGCAAATTGGCTTTGCACTTCCTTTGTCCATGGAGCCTAACAGAGACAATGTTGTACCTTTCTGTGTTGTCATTCATTGGGGTATACACTAGGGGAACTGGTCACTATGAATGTCTTTATCTCCCATGGAACATACACCTGCACAGGCTGGGGCTGGTCTGTGAGTGTCTTGGGATGCTATGCATGGCTTTGTATTTACCGTGCAGGGCATGGCCCATTGTCATATGTTTCATGGGTGGTATTTCTAATGCCACTGGTGGCAACCTCGCAGTCCTGATGTATGTCTTATAGTATCTGGCTATACTCCAGGGTGGGGTAGCTCACCCTAACGATGGGGAGGGGATAGCAGTGTGTCCACATAGTTGTGCAGCTGTGCCCACCCTGGCTACACCCCTGCCTGTTGGCTCCAGCTCTGTTGTGGGAGCCATTGTCCCCTCAGGTGCTGTTCTTCAGTCCCTGCAGTGCATGGTATTTGTGTATTGGTTATGCAGGTGCTGCAGGGTTGTTCTGTGGTGGTATGGTGTGCTGGGTGTCAGATCCTATGGCAGATGCTGCTCCCACAAGTGTGGGTGTGTGCCTCGCCATGCCTTGGCCACCAGGTGACACTGTCCTGTGCATATCATTGGCTACCTGCCCTGCCACTGGCGGACCATGGCCTGTGTCCTATTTCACTTGTGTGTGTCTTCTTGCATGTGCACCTTCACGGTGCTACCACCTTGGGTGGTGGCACAGCCCCATGCCATGCTGTTTCCCAGTGTGGGCTCATCATCCTTCTGTTGTGGCCATGGGTGTAGGTGGGCATTGGCACTTTCTCTGTCTGTGTACTGCTTGGTTACCTGTCCTGCAGTCACTACTATACTATTGCCAGTGTCATTATCCTCTGTCATCATTTGCTGTCTGTGGTCCATGTAGAGTCACTATATGTGTGACTTGCCACTGTTCTGCACTTATGCCAGTCACACACCTGTTTAGGGCCTCCTGCCATCATTTGTAGGGCTGTTGTGTTCTAACATAGTGGTGGCAGTTTGGCTGGGTCTCTACAGTTGTTGGGGGCACCAGTGAGGTGGGCCACTGTTGGGGGATATGGGACAGACTTGTCTGGTTACACACCTGGATGTGGCTGTTGCACCTTCTCCAGGGGTGTGATCTGCATTAGTATCATAGCTGTGTGCCTGTGGGCAGCATGTCCCACCATGTGTCATCCCATGTGCATGTCATTCAGTGTCCAATTGTCATTTGCATCTCAGTGGGTGGCTGTCTGTTTGCACTGTTACAGTCTGCACACCGCTGTGCTGGCTGGATTCCACTGGGTGATGCTTCTCAGCATCCATCTATGCATATCCATTTACATTGGGATGTTGCATGCTGCCTGTTACATACTGCCTTGTCCTGCAGACACATGTTTGTGTGCATTGTGGTTTGTTCTGTGCTGGCACATGGGCATGATTGTTGGGGCATGCTGTCCACCGTGTGGTGGTACATGGGGCCTTTATGTCATTGTCATGTCCTGATATGGTCCCTCTGTCTCCTGTAGGTCCACATCAGGCATCACTGTGGGCCACCCGTCCAGAGGAGGATGAGAGCTGAGATGATCTGCTGAGGCGGGTGGTATGACAACAACGTACGCTCATTGAGCAGCAGGCTGTACTATTACCGAGGTGGGGCGGGTGGCAGCCATCCTTGATGACCGTCTGCCAGCACCTGCCCACCCTAATTCATACCTCCTATTGTTCTCCTTGCTTCCTGTCCCAGGCCCACTGTCCCTAACCCTTTGTCTGCCATCCTGTTTCCTCAATTCCTTCCTATGTCCACATCCCTCTCCCTTCCACATTCTTTCCCCATTGCAATGTATATAGTTTTCATGATAGCAGTTTATATAGTGTTACAATTTTCCCCATTGTTTGTAATCCCTTTGTTAGCCTTGCCCTTTTCCCTTTCATTGTGTTTTTCTTGTACCCCATTTTTACATGCTGTATTCTGCTGTATTTTGACAAGTTTTTCTGTTTCTGTTTTCTTGTTGCCTTTGTGCCTTACCTGTTCCCTTTTTATGCTTGCTTGCATGCATGTGCAAGAAACATAGTGCCATCATCTGAGTTTTCAGAGGTGTGTCACCCCTCTTCCAATTCAGTCAGTGTGTTGGCAGTGCGGCCCCAGTCCACAATGCATGTTGGGCTGCCTATGACAGCTCAAAATGCAGTGGCGTACAGTTGAAGAGGCTACGCTGTGGTGAGCAGCAATCAGGTATCGCCTGCTCATGCGGCAGCTCCCACACACACACACACACAAACACACGCATACATGCGCGTGCTGCCCCCACGCACACACTGTATAGCAACGGGGTGCCCAATCCTCATTGACTGTGCTGCACTCCCCCAAAGCCTTCCACATGCCACGCTGGTGCCCACCCCAGCATAGCAGCTCATGGTACAGCCGACAGGGGTGCCCAATCCCCCATCGGCTCCACAATCCTTCTCCTCCTGAGTACAGGTGCCACGCTGGGAGCCCACCCCAGCATGGCAAAAGTTGCTATGGCCCGAGAGGTGCCCAATCCCCGTCAGCTCCACGCCCCCAGCCATCCTTGTGCCATGCTGGGAGCCCACCCCAGAGTGGCAACGTATCGCCGTCATTTTTTAAAAACAACCTGCAAAGAAAAAATGGTCCCACGCAGTCTCCCTGCCCCCACAACCCGCACTCCACCCACTGTGCACTTGCCTCCCACACCCACCACCCCATACTTACCTCCGGAGTCCAGCGCGACGATCTTCGGTGGACCGGGAACACGTCTGCACTCTTCAAAGCTGACCGCGAACTGAGGAAATGCGGTAAGCTGTATAATGGGATAGATAGGGTTTTTTCAACTTTGTTGCATATCTCAGGCATTTTTTGGAATTTTGCACCAAATTTTCAACAAGGGGTTTTTGGGACCCCTCCTCATGAATTCTTGCACTGTCATGGCGTTACTCGGGACCGAAGGGTGATTTCACAGCCACCTGCGAGAAAATCACCTTTCTGAATGATTAATGAAACAACACTGCCAGTGTTCATAAGGTGGGCTTTCAAAAGGCTCTATTTTGAAAATTTGGTGGAAAATTTTAAAATGACTGTTTTACGAGCGTGCATTGCGCAGTTCCTACACACACTCGTAAGTTCACGAATTTTCAATATTTTCACTCCAGATTTTCAACATTGCCATTTTACCACACCTTCTTATGAGTAGTACAGCTATCATTTTTCACATCTCACCCAAAACGTGTTTCCGCCCATGTAGCGCACAATGGCGCAGTTGGTGTGCGAAATCAACGTACAGGACAAATTAGGAAAGTCACAGTGACACTGTTCATGAGCAGAGGTCTTAAAATGGCTATATTGAAAATTTGGTGAAAAATTCCTAAAAAGCGACTGTTTTACGGCGCGTTACGCAGTTCTCACGCATGCTCATAAGTTCCAAATTTTCAATAGTTTCACTCCAGATTTTCAACATTGCCATTTTACCACACCTTCTTATGAGTAGTACAGCTGTCATTTTCACATCTCACCCAAAACATGTTTCACCCATGTAGCGCACAATGGCGCAGTCGGTGTGTGAAATCAATGTATGGGACACATTAAGAAAATCACAGTGACACTGTTCATGAGCAGAGGTCTTAAAATAGCAATGTTGAAAATTTGGTGAAAAAATTCCTAAAAATGACTGTTTTACGGTATACGTTACGCGGTTCTCGCCGGCGCTCGTAAGTTCGCGAATTTTACAATATTTTCACCCCCAGATTTTCAACATTGCCATTTACCACACTCCTTATGAGCAGTACAGCTGTCATTTTCACATCTTGCCCAAAATGTGTTTCCGCCCATGTAGCGCACAATGGCGCAGTCGATGTGTGAAATCAATGTATGGGAGACATTAAGAAAATCACAGTGACACTGTTCATGAGCAGAGATCTTAAAATTACTATGTTGAATATTTGGTGAAAAAATTCCTAAAAATTACTATTTTACGAGCATGCGTTGTGCAGTTCTTATGCATGCTCTTAAGTTTGCGAATGTAATATTTTCACTCCAGATTTTCAACATTGCCATTTTATTACACTTCCTTATGAACAGTACAGCTGCCATTTTTCATATGTTGCCCAAAATGTGTTTTCGCACATGTAGCACACAATGGTGCTGTTGGTGTGCGAAAGCAATGTTTGGGACAGATTAAGAAAATTACAGTTACACTGTTCATGAGCAGAGGTCTTAAAATGGCTATGTTGAAAATTTGGTGACAAAAGTCCATAAAATGACTGTGTTACGAGTGAGCATTGCAGTTTGCATGCACCCTCACTGAAGTTCAAGACTTTGTAATATTTTCAGTCCAGATTTTCATCAGTGGCATTTTCCACACTTCCTCATGAACAGTACAGCTGTCATTTTTCACAACATGGCGGAAGTGTGTTTTCACACTTTCAGTGCAGAGATGCGTGGTCACTGTGGGAAATCATTGTTCGGGACAGATAAAGAAAATCACAGTGACACTGTTCATGATCGGAGGCACCATAATGCCTGAGTTGACAATCTGCTGTAAAAAATCCCCAACCTAATTATATTACGGGTGTGCATTACACAGTTTCTATGTACGCTCGTGACTTCACCAGTTTTTTTAATATTTTTACTGCAGATTTGCAACATTGCCATTTTTTACACTTCCCCATGAACAGTACAGCTGTCATTTTTACATCCTGTTCGAATGTTTTTGCACCTGTGGTGCTAAATGCCATAGTCACTGTGCATAAGCAGCTTTTGGCTACCAAACTGATATTCCCCTGTTCATGAGGTGAGTCACAAAACCATATTGAAAATTTGGAGTGAAAATACCAACGAATGCCTGAGGTATTAGGGTTTCCAACCTGCGCCCAACCCTGTAGAGAATGACAGACATCAGGGGTGTGACTTGGGATTTTGCCTGTAATGCTCATACCATTCCACACCCTGCAGCCAGTGAGAGGCACCGAGGTATGCCTTTGACTCTTCGGCCCCAAAGTTCACCCCATTCTCCTATATCGCACCCATCTCACCGTAATTCCTAATGGAATGCGCATAAGAGCCAAAGACCCCAAGGAACACTGTGACACTTGTCAGTGTCTGCAGGGTGGGGTGTGGTGACATGGCATGGCCGTTATGCCTGATGAACCAAAGGTACACCCCAATGCCTGTCACTCTCTGCAGGGTGGTGGTGGAGGGATTGGCTTCAGTTCAATACTTCACTGCCATTCATATTATGCAGCTCTGTAACTTCTACACTACCACTGCCAATGCCAGCAAGCAAACATTCGGGATTGACAAATGCTTGTTGAATTATGTTATGCTTGACATTCCTGTGTCCTGTGTTCTTTTGGGGAGTCGGATTTGACAGTGTTCTGTGGTATTCTGGTTTCACTTGCAGGATCCGGTTATTCCATGCCTTTCACTAGTACTGCAGTTATGTCTGGCAGCTCTGATTTGCTTGCCTGTGTTCCTGGACAGCTGCTTACACCTCTGACACTTTGTTTATGTGGGTGTTTGCACTGCCTCTGTCTGATTGCTATTTTCAGTGCTGTCTTATCTGCTATGTTCAGTGCTGTCTTGCTCCCAGGCATATTTTGCCCTGCACTTCTCGGCCTCTTTGCCTGGCTTCCTTAGCTTGCTATATTCAGCTGGTTTTGCACTGGGCTACTTCCTTTTGAATATAGCTCTGGTTTTGCTCAGGGCAATTTTTGCCCACCGGGCAGTACTAATTTTGCCCCGGGTCACAGTTTTGAATATCTGGCCCATTGTCTTTCTTTCCTCCATCCATAATTGTAATCTACTGAATACAAGTCTTGTAAATATTTTGCATTTATGTTTATCATAGTTATTGGTCTATAATTTTCTGGCTTTAACAAGGAACCTTATTATGGAGTGGTACTATTACCCTCTATTCCATTTGTGTGGTATTTCTTTGGATTACACTTTCAAAAGAGGATTAGGATCTCTGCCCACCATTCTGGACACACCTGATACATCTCCACAGCTATTCCATCGACGTCTGGTGCTTTGTTTTTCTTCTGAGTCTTGATTGCCTCAACTACTTCCTTTTGGTGAGTTTCCAATAATCTACATTACCCTTAGTTACCTTTGTTTCACTTTTCCTAGATATTTAGGGTATTCTCATTAAAGATATTTTCAAAATATTGTTTCAAAATTGATGGTGCTATCACTGCTTCCAGATTAAGTCTCATTTGGCCTATGACATAAACAACAAGATGCCAAAAGTCTATACACCCTTTCGCAATTGAGTTTTCCAACCTATTCCATAAATCATTGTTGCATGTTCTTTTCTTATTTTCAATTAAGTCTTTATATTCCTTCTTCAAGTGTTTTAATGCCACCCTATCATTTACTTCACTATATTTTGTTGTCCTTTTTCCTAAACATCTAACTAACTTCTGCTTTTATTCACAATCTCTATCAAACCATTTGGCTATATAAGGGGCCCTATTTCTACTTACTTTTTGTATTTCACTTATTCCATCATATAGTTGTTCTTCTATTTTGAGATATAATCTCTGTATTTCATTATGGTCCTGTATTTTCATCGTTTGACTTTTTAAATCCAGCATTTGATTTTTTATTCATAATTTCTAGATTTTCTAATACTTTAAAAATTTCAATTTGCTCAAAGGAGTCCATTTTATTTTTCTTATTATATATAATCAATGATTCTCTACCCATTCCATAATTTCCAGGTTTTCCTAGGTCTTTCTCCTTTAATTGAAATCACCAAGTCATTAGATCTATGATCATTGTCCCAGTTTTCTAACACATTTAGTTGATATACCATCTCATAAGAACGCGATCCATTATAACGTAATCTAAGTACTTCCACTATAACAATGATTATCGTCAATTCTCCACTCCTGTCCCTCTGCATCTCCACTTAGGATTCTCATATTTAACAGGTTCAGATAGCCCAGTAATTTTTCCCTTGTTTGTTAATTTTCTTATCCTTAGAGCTCCGTAATAGAATTGACACATGTTCATCTTATTTCCAACTTCCTGTTTCTTCCTCTAATTTTTCCCCTGTGTGTACATCAAAAGCTCCTGCCAATACTATCATCAGACCCAAATAATTCACCTGGAGCTGTGAAATAGTTTGTTTTATAGCTTCTAAAAAGGATATAAATATGAGAGATGTCGATGGAAGAGGTGGAGAATATATGATCAATACAATACCAATTGCAACTTCCTTACAATATACCAATATACCCAATAAAATAATTTGGGTCTTTGATAATACATATACCTTTTAATTCTTGTCCTATACTTATCAATGTACACAAGCCTCCCCAAGGTCTGCCCCTGGAGTTAGAATAGTTAGAAAGGGGGGCATGGTGGGTGCAGCCCCCCACAAAAAAAGGGGACGATGAAATTGGGATTTGGCATCCTAATGACCGGGCGCGTCCTGACGGGTACATTCCGAGGGTGGAACCACCCTTGTTCCTCTTGGACCAGTCCATACAAGGAGTAAATAGACACAAAAGATATTGAAGATCCCCTGTCCCAAAACTGATCCCTGTGGTACCCTGCTCATGACTTCCCAGTGCTCTAAGTACCCTCTGTGGATGACCTCCCTCTGCATCTTGCCCTCCCCAGCCAGTTTTCTATCAACCTTGTCAATTTGTCCTCACCTACAGGTCACCACACTTGTTTATTTGATTTCTGTGTGGAATTGAAATAAAGGCCTTGCTAAAGTCAAGGTACTACACATCAACTGCCTGGTTCCTGTCCACCACCTCTGAACCCAATCAAGTAAGTTGATCTGTTAGTTTAGAAGATTCCCTGCTACAGACCCATGCTGCTTTCTGTCCTCCAACCAGTTTCCCTCCAGGAATTATACTAACTGTTCTTTAAATAATGCTTCCAGTAGCTTACTTATAATCAAGGGTAGACTGGCCAGTCTGCAAATTCCTGGGTCATCCCTGTCCTCCACTTCTGCAAAGCAGCACCACATTACCTACCCTCCAGTCTGCTGGAACAAACCCTGTCTTTTCAAAACAGTTTAACAGATTTGCAAAAGGCACTGCCAATGTCTGACACATGGCACATGTGCCCAGGGGCTGATTAACTACAAAATTAACATTAGCCCCGGTCATCCCTCATTGCTTAATCCATTTCATTCCCATGAACATAATGATTCAAGTAATCCAATACACCAAGTGGAATCCTCAGAAGGTATTCAGAGTTAACCTTTTTTTATCTCTTGCCCTGATGGTCCAGCAGCAGTGCTCTGTTCTGTTGTGTATGCAACCTGGGTTCTGGAACAAGCCCAGGTCCTTATTTGTTTAGACATGTTACTGTAAGCTGACTGTTCTTTCCTCCAAAACAGGATTTGGTCTCTCCATGGAGGTATGTGGAGAGCCTTACCATGGGGGTAAAACATGGGGATGCTGGGAGGTTTAGTGGTGGAACTGATAGGCATCATCTCTCCAGAACACAATTAGCAAATACATTTTAAAAAGGCAATTTATTGTTTTTTTTTTGTTTTCCATAGTAGAGTACTACAGAGGGAAAGCATCTAAACTTTCTGCAGATTACATGCTTTTTATCAAATAGCAAAAAACAACAATTTCTCTATGAGATGTACTTTGTTCAAAAAACATATCTAATGTGATCCAAAAGGAATGTAATGCCTACTGTCATATTTAAGAACATAAGTCATTTTTGGTGGAAATATATTAGTAGCCAAAATATAAATTTACAGGGACCACAATGAAAACAAGAAAAAATCTAAATACCATTTTCTTGAAAAAAAGAGACATCTGACATAATGATCATGTAGAAAAGTGTACTACATCAATATTATTAATTTGGATAGATACATACTAGTTTTGAAATATTGTAGTATGATTAAGACCAACCTGTTGTGAATAAGATTAAGTTATAGAACAATTTGTGCACTATGGGCACTATTCTCCAAGATGTGGAGTGCTATGTGCCACATATCTGAGGAGCATAGTCACTCTGCAGCCACTGTGCCCCCTGCACCCATGCTCCATGGAAGCATGGGGCTGCACTGCACAGAATCCCCCAGGCAGCCAGTGAGCTCCACGCATGGGTGGTCTGGGGGGTGGTGTAGGGGGGCTTGGCCGCACTCCACACCATTCATGAAAGTGCTGAGTGCTGTGCATGGGGGCTGCCAGCTACACCACCAGGACCCAGCTGTAGCCAGTATGCACCCCCTCATGATGCTGCTGTCAGCCACGGTGCAGATGTAGGGGCATGGAGAACCCCCCCAACATGCCAGTCCAGCCCTGAGGTACCACATGGAGGGCCAGGGGTGCCCATCCAGGGACTCACCTGCCTCACTGCTGTGGCCATCTGTTTACTGTGGTGCTCCATGGATGCAAGGGATCCAGTGGTGGACCATGTCCTGGCATCCCATTGGATGCCCATCCATGTCTGAGAAAAACCCTCATGCCTGCACACCTGGGGGTGGGTGAGGCCATGGACGGGGGCCACGTGGTGGCTGGTGGACATGAATATAGCCACCATGCATCATTCCGTGGGTGCATGGCTATGCAGGTGGGATATGTACCTTTGGTGCATACTTCCCGTCCTTTGGGGAATCAATCCCATTAAGCTGTTTTGAGGTAATGGGTGATGGAATTGTGTTGTGCTGCTGTCATGTTAGGACAGGCTAAGAATTGAGGTTAATTATATACCATCTCCTAGGCTCTCCTCCTGGTAATCAGTCAATAATAAATAAATAAATGTATACATAAATAAAACAATCATCAATCTATGGCCAAAAGGTTCTGCTGTAAAAAGAGTGTTTCAAAAGACATCCAATTATCTATCACAGTCAGACACCTACTGTACTGTATTTATGTTTATTTATTCATATGTTTATTTCACAGTGAAACCTATGGACTACAACTGTCCATTTACATAGACATCCACTGTCATTAATAAAACAATAAAATAACAAAAATACATTGAGATAATAATGTATATAAAGTATAATTCTGTACATTATAAACAATGCAGCAAATTACATTTGAAATGAACATCAGTACTTGTAACTCCACTAGTTAAACATATATCTTAAATGAATAAAATTATACATGACACCAACACCAAAAAACTGAAGTAAAAAGAACCATAAAGCAATGGCCATTTCATCCACAGTCACTTGTATTTGCATTGCTTCCAAAACCATGCTGCACATCAACATGTTCTTGTATTCATCAATGCATCCCCCCCCCACACACACATAAACACTGTATAATCAAGAAGCAGGAAATCGATGTATCTAGACACATTGGCAAT
Source organism: Neoceratodus forsteri (assembly GCA_016271365.2). NCBI lineage: Eukaryota > Metazoa > Chordata > Ceratodontiformes > Ceratodontidae > Neoceratodus > Neoceratodus forsteri. The sequence continues at coordinate 27,027,035 of CM057454.1, forward strand.
AGTTCAAACTGATCTAATGTCACTTACAGTCAAGACTAAGCAGTAACTATATATCTCTACTTAATTCACTTAATAGGTTTTTGTCAATAGGAAACCAAACAAAGGACCTGGCCAATAAATGAGTAAACGTTCATCTGGATAGAAAAGGTGATGGATTAAGGAAACTATTCAACCCTTCTTTAGAAGCAAAGGTCAGAAGGGACAATGGACAAATATAGTGCAAGGAAGAGGGTGAAGAAATGGGCCCACCATCCCTCTTAATCACAGGAAATGCTGTCCCACTGATACAGATTTCCTTTAATAGTTAGCCTCCCGTAAGTAATTTGAAACCATGATAAATAAACATTCCAGTATTTAGCATCCTGTTTCTAAGTGCTTTAGTGTATCTAGTGCCACAGTTCCTCTTTTTCCAACATCCAATTCACACCTCTGAGTCTCTGTTTTCCTGCCTAAAGTTTCACATGTTAAAACACTTTGAAATCTCCCAGCTGCCCAGTAGTAACCACATTTCATATCTACATTTGCAAGAAAGTAAATGGGTATTAAACAAATGTAATGTAAGTCCAGTTTATTAAAGGTTTAACATTGTGTACTCTTCCTCTGGTTAGGAAAATGCTGAGCCACCACCACTGACTTGCACAATGTACCACTTGTGCAATATAATCTTCAGATCAAAGAAATCTAACATGTTGCTTGAGATTATGTTTCTGTTTGAGCCTCAAATTTCTGTTTTGTTTCACACCCTGTTGAGTCCCTACACATAATGTGTTGGCACCACCAGTGCTGGTATTGAATTGGATGTTCTATCATGTAAGAAAAACAACAAATGATCAAATGCCATGAGGAACCATTATCCTTCTCCGAGCCTATGTACTAGCCTACAGTTCTGGTGACAGACTCTGCTCAAGTTAGTCCTCCCTAGCTCACAAGTACCTGTATCTCACTCTGACCTTCTTCTTCTTTTTTTTTGTTGACTCTATTTTTGTTCCTCCTCTGCCGGGCATCCTTCTGGAGTGCTCTCGACTGGAGCCTCTACTCCCTGTCTGAACCCTACAGTCATGGCTGGACTCCCCTGGCCACCCAGGTAGGCCTAGTCCCCCAGATCACCCCCAGGGATGGGTCTGTCCTCCCCGATGGCCTATTTGTAATTAGAGAGGCCTTACTTGGGTGCAGGGTTGGCCGTGGAGTCCCCCGAGGTGTCGGGCCAACACTGGGATGTGGACTACGTCCCTGGAGCACCCTTCATCTCTAAGAGTTGAGGTTGGGATTTTTTCTTGTTTCTTCCCTCGTCCCACCCTCGGAGCTCAGTCATGCAATGGCATCTCTAGATGTCTGCCACAGCTCCACTCCTCTACTGTGTGCCCAGATGTTCACACATCCCTCCGGCTTCCACAAGGGGCAGCAATTGCACTGGGCAGTCTCCAGATCCCTCCCCAGAGAGAGGAGAGCAATCTACAGATGCTCAATCCTCTCTCTCTCCTGCTGACCCCTAATGGTCCAGGCTCGTTCCTGAACCTGGGTCACTGCCGTAGTGCGAGGTGTGGCATCCAGTGTGTCAACCCTGTGCCACCACAGGCCAGCTTTCCCATTCTGACCTTCTTATTGTGCCATTTTCCAGACTACTGTGGTAGACAAAATCAGATTCCCATGTGTCAAGCAATAAGGTGTATTGGTTGAAGAACAGGCCTTCACTTTGCACTTGCCAGTCTTTTTGCAGTGTGCAGCTGACTACTAGAGCCCACAGGCTATAAAGCTTGTGGAGATGCACATATGTGCAGTATTCCTTCTGCACAACGGAACCTGCTTAATCTTTAACAATCCTGCAGGTGATGATGTATTTTCAGCTTTTAAAAATAGAGACACCAAACATTACAATTAGTTGTAACTGAGGATATTATGACAGCAGTATCCAAATATAATTAGAATGTAAACCAATGATGCTGGAAACCACTGTAATAAGTTACTGTACTTTACAGTTAACCCTCCAAAGCTGATGGTTCCAATTTGCTGTCTGGCCACTAGGGGGTCAGCTTCAGCAATGTGGATAGCAGTATTGAGACGTGCATGTCATAGTAAGGTTATTTTTAATATGTGTATGTAATACTACTGTTGTTCAAATCAGTTGTGTAACAACATAATAAGCCAATAGCATTTAATTCATATATTTTTATTTATTTAGAATTTTTTGTCAGGCAAGACATATTGAGCCAAATCACTTTTCCAGTTGTGACCCGTAAGCACAGGGAGGTTAAGTGACTTGCTCAGAGTCACATAATATGCAATCACAGCTGTCAGATTCAAGCTCTGCTCTACTGGTGCAGTAAGTTAATAAAGATTTGCTAGCACATCTGCAGCCCACCACATGGAGCTGTGGTGACTCAGTATGCATTTTGTAGGAGAGACCATTTATTTTGGGTTACACAGGAACAAAAAAAGAGGAGTAGGGGATCTTGCAAGTTAGTGTGTAACTAGTAGAAGACACTTGCCTCTGTAAAGCTCCATTTTCTGTTTTTAAAGCCTGCAAGTACAACCCCCAGCCATAAGAACTGGTTTGTCTCTCAAGAGAAACCTTAGTGTGCCTGCTGGCCCAGGGAGGACAGCCCTGACTCCGTTCCATATCCTGCGTCTCCTGCCTACATAGTTAGTGTAGCATGATGCTGCTGTGCCACTGGGCTGACCTGATCTACAATATATTGCATGCATTAAAGCATAAACCATGATGGCAGAAAAAGACCAATGATCCATCTAGTCTGCCTGCATTCCCTATTTAGCCATGGGGCCTACTGTTCTTCTGGGGTCCTAGACCTCCCCACCCCCTCTCCATTCTCCTCCCCAATTCTGATAAACTGAGCAACCACTATAAAACACATTCTGTCCCAGCCATGCTTAAAACCTCTAACAGATTTTGTACCCACCACCTTGGTTGGCAGCCTGTTCCACGACTCCATCACCATTTCTGTAAAATAATATTTCCTCACATCCTTCCTGAACCTCCCTCCTGTTAGTTTCCACTCATGACCATGTGACTGTGAGCTAGTATTCAAGGTAAGTAATTCCTACCATTCACCCTGCTAATTTCTTTTAGGAATTTAAAGGTCTCTTTCATATCTCCCTGTTCCCTTCTGGTCTCCAGTTAGCACATATTTACTGAATAGAAGTGATCCTCAAAGGAAATGCCCTGCTGGCCTGGAATCATTTTTATTAACCTGCGCTGCACCGTCCTGAGCCTATCTCTATCCTTCCTCAGGTGAAGGCCCCAGAACTGGGTGCAGTAGTCTGGTGGGGCCTCACCAAGGATCTATACAAGGAAAGTATTACCTTCTTTTATCTGCTATCAGTACCCCTCCTAATACATCCAGCCATCCCTATTTTCATTGCTATAGCCTTGTTGCACTGACCTGATTCCTTTTGGGAGTTGCTGATGATAAATCAAGCTCTCGTTCCTTAGGTATTGAGTTTCTCTTGTCCCATCCAGTACTCCGTCCTGGAGTTTTGTTCCTTACATGGATCAGCTTGCACTTTTCAGTTGACCACCCTTTCAGCTTTTGTAAGTCTCTCTGCATTTCCTTCCTTCCCTCATTACTATCTACCCTTCTACAGAGCTTAGGGTCATCAGTGAAGAGACACAGCCTGCCCTGGATCGCCTCACCGATGTCACTGATGAACATGTTGATGACAATTGGACCCAAGACAGATCCCTGTAGAACCACACTTGAACCTCCCTTTCTTCTGATTTAACTCCATTGACAACTACCTTGGCTGCCTCCCATTTAGCTAGTTACCTACCCAGTTTACTATGACCTTAGCCACACCCAGATCCTCCATCCGCTTCAACAAGTGGCTGTAGGTACCGAGTCAAAAAGTAGTAGTAGTAGTAGTAGTTATATTTATTTATGGTGCCCTTACCCTGAGGCCCAGGGCACCAGTACAATGGAAGAAATAACACACATTAAACAATCAAGTACATAATTAGAAAACAAACAATAATAATTTATAAATTACAACCATATACCAAAAATAAATAAACTAACAGTTGGACGCACTACAATAAATGAACTAAGTTTCTCATAAATAACATACTTCATACACCAAAGCCAGAGCAAAGAGATATGTTTTTAACCCCTTTTAAAGATTTTCACCAAGGAGGCTTCCTCTCATGACCCTCAGCAGCGAGTTCCATAATACCAGCCTAGTGACCTCAAGGCCCTGTCCCTCAACATTTTGAGTCTGGCCCTGGGAACAACAAGGAGACCCTCATCGGTGGAACATAAGGTGCACACAGGCAAGTAAGGTTGAAGGAGTTTGCACAGGCAGCCCAGACTCAGATCATGTAGGGCCTTATAAGTTATCAAACCAACCTTTTGGAGATATGCCACTTGACTAGCAGGCAGTGCAGTTTCCACAGCACCAGGGTAATATGACTTGTCCTCAAAAGGCTGGTCAACAACCATGCAGCAACATTCTGCACTTGCTGCAGGTGGCGCAGTAGTACCTCCACTGACACCAAGGTAGAGGGTGTTATAGTAATTGAGCCTTGCTGAAGCCGAAGTAGAGCAAATGCAAAGTGTGGCCCCTATCCAGTTCCTTCATAGACAAAGAAAACAATCAGGTTAGTCTGATAAGATCTCCCTGCCACAAATCCATGCTGCTTACTATCCTGGAGACCATTGGTCTCCAAGTAATCAACAAGATTCTTTTTAACCAGTGATGCCATCAGTTTTCCTACAGTAGAGGTAAGGCTGACAGGTCTGTAATTCTGCGCTTGTTCTTTGTCCCCCCCCCCTTATGGAGCTGAACTATGTCTGCCACCCTCCAATACTTCAGAACCACCCCATCCATAGAGATCTGTTGAATAGACCTAAGAGGGGCTTAGCTAGTTCTGCTGTCAATTCCCTGAGTATCCTTAAATGCAACCCATCTGATCCTGGGGTCTTATCAACCTTTAGGGCTGCCAGCCCATTCAGGACCCTTTTGCTAGTAAATGCTGACTACCTCATCTGCTGGACCCCTAAATGGCTGCTTGTATGCCATTCTCTGGCAAAAGCCCACCATCCACCCTAGTGAAAATTGAGCAAAAGTAATTACTAGGATGGTGACCCTTTGTCCCACCTCAGTCATCCTATTCCCCACTATTAGCCTCACAATTCCCCTCTTTTTTCCTTTTTTTCATTAGTATACCTGAAGAACTCTTTTTCTCTGCTTTTGACCCTCTCCATAATATGCAGCTTCATCTGTTTTGCTTCCCAAATTGCCTCACTGCCTCAATAATTTTCAGCAAATATTCTTCCCATTCTTCCTCCCCAGCTTTTCTTTAAGTTTTTAGAAGACCTGTTTCCTGGCCCTCACTCCTTCCTTGACCCTTGCTGAGAGCCATAGTGATCACTTGGATGCTCCATGAATGACACCTTTAATTGCCCCCGTCTCTCTTCCACCACATCTATGTTGTCCACCCCTACTAACTCATCTCTGACCAGCTCCTTCAGCATATTGAAATCTGCCCTACTAAAATCAAGGACTTCAGCTCTTGTCTGAGGTTTCTCAGGCCCAAGGGCCAGTTCAAACCAAACAGAGTTACGGTCACTGTTCCCTAACAACTTCCCTACTCCCACAGCTCCTACCACCTCTGAGTTGATGAGCACCACATTGAGAATTGCAGTTTGCCTGGTGGGCTCCTTAACAGCCTGTTCCACCAGACAGTCCTGGAATGCATCCAGCAAGACCTGGCTTCTGGTGCTTCGGGCACTATAACATCCCAATCAATGTCAGGCAGGTTCAGATGACCCATGACCATGACTACTTCGTCCATAGTTATTTGTCTTCCCACTGCCTCTCTGAGCTCTCTGTCTCTCTCCTCCCCCTTGCCCTGGTGGTATATACACTGTAGATCACCCTCAAGTACAGTTTCTTGCCTGAGACTGCTGTGACTTGCACCCACAGTGACTCACTCTTCTTATTACTACCCCAAGGCACCTATCTTCTGTCACTTCTATGACCTCCTTGACCTAAAGGGCTACTCCTTCCCCTCTATCTGTTCCTCTGTCCCTCCTGAACACTGAATACAAAGGGGACTGACAGTTCCCGGTCATTATTTTCCAAAGCCCATGTTTCTGTTATGGCCACAGTGTCCACCTCAGTGTCTGCCATCAGCACCTGGAGCTCACTGATTTTATTACCTAGGCTCTTGGTATTAAGGCATACCTCTTCCATCTGACCCCTGATCCTGGATTGCTACCACCTTTGCACTTCATATGTCCTCTCATCAACTTGACTAAGTGATGTCTGATGCCTCCATGTTTCCATTCTGAACAGAAATTACAGTTGAACTAGCAAATTGCAGGCCAGTGAGCCTGACATTAATTGTAGCTAGTATGCCTGAGTCAACAATCCAGGAAAGGACAGTACAGTACTTATAAAATTCCATTTGAAATAGATAGTCAGCATCTGTTCCCAAAGGGAAGCTGTGCTTGCCAAATTCATTTGGTTGACTTCTTTGAAGGGTAAAGTTTGACAAAGGCAAAGCAAAGGATATCATACCATATAACTTGACTTTAGTGAGGCCTCTGATATGGTGCTTTGTGAAAAGCTAATATCCAAGGTAAGAAAACATCAGAATGTGGGTAAACTGAAAGATGAATCAGAAGCTGGCTAAATGCAGGATTTAGATGATGATGCTCACAAAGAATGAATCAGCACTCAAGGAAATTGACACCAATCAAATCAATCATTTACACTTGAAATTCTATTTAAAGTTAGGCTCCAGTGACGAGCAGAGGAACAGCCGAACATAGACCCAGCGCTTTTATTAAAGGGTTTTGTCAGGGGACACATTCTGTTTACTCAGAACCAACAACCTTTATAGAGCTACACCTAATGTGAAAGTGCTCAAGTTCATCACTCAGTAAAGTGCTTCAGGTGCAATAAATATTTTGGTAAAAAATGTGCACAAACATACATACAGGAGATACACGGTGTAAAGGTTTAACCTAAAACTGTTTGGTCTTGAATACTTTTGGAGCAGTTTCACATTCTCTTATTAATCTATGGTGTATCAAGAACTGGTGCATTAATTCTGCACAGCTACTTTTCCAACAATGAAACTACAGCAGTAACTTGTTCTTTTAGGATAAATTTGCAGCTGTTCTTTTAATGAAATTGTTTACAATACTTTTACAATAACCTCTGTTTTAATCCTGAGATAGAAACAAGTGAAATAGCTCAACAGGAAAATGCAAAGGTATCAGAACAAGTCAGGATAAAGATAGATATTTTAAAACTATCAATGAAATGCTGTACTAGTATAGAGCAGTAACACCCTTCACTTTACAAGGGAAGAAAAAGAGATACTATACAGAGTACAAATTGACAGACAAAAGACTGTAGAAATGGAATAAACTTACTGTATAGGATAAGTGTGGTAAATACAACAAACTCTAGCCAGAGCAGAATACGGCTGCAGCAAGCTTGCAAAAGTGCTGGCAAGGATCGCTGCTGAATGCCATTGCAAAGATGGTGGCACTGACAGAACTACCAGTGTGGCACACATGCATGTGTAGTTCTGTCAAATGGCAAAATGCCATTCCCAAGATGGTGATGCCAATGTAACTGCACATGCATGATATGTGTGCATGCACAGTTCTGTTTAATAATGCAGAAGTGGTGGATGGCACAAGAAATATTGCTGCCATGCCTGCATTGCGAGTGGCCATGGAGGACTGCTTCTTGTTATGGAGTTTTGGAAGGATCAATCCAAAACTCCAAAATGAAAGCATGCCACAGTTGCTTATTTTCTGAATGACCCCAAAATGGCTGCAGGCTCCACCTGCACAGCTGTAAAAAGGAAGGGGCTGGGGGAGAAAGAGGAAAGACGTTACATAGGGTAAAATGTGAGCCACAAAAAAAAAAAAAAAACACAAACAAAACCAAATGGAAGCAAATATGTGGGGATGGCAGATGATTATTCAAAACTGGTTTGTTAAAAAAATATTTTCTTTCGATCATCTATATCCTCTCAGTTATTTAGAAATGACTGGGTAAATAAATGGGTTAGTTGCATAGTGTTGTATGCTTCTGTGAAATATGAGATAGATCTACTTTGTGTAATTTTCCCACTTGATAGCTTTGAAATGTTGATTGGTGAGCAATAATTACCCTATTCTAGGGTACTTTCTTTAGCTTGGTGCTATTGTTCCCCTGAAGAATAATCTCCAGGGTCTAGCGCACCTAGAAAAATTACTTTCTCCCATGTGGATACCCATTAGGTCATCTGTGATGGGGATTTTGAACTTATTCTGTGTAGAAACAGGAGAGTCAAGGTTATTGAAAATTATTGTGGAAAAAAATTGGACTTGTTCAGTTAATACTGGCTAGTACTAGGGCAAATTAGTTGAATCTCTCTAAATCCTATATGTTTGATCTTATTTTAGTTAACTGCCCTGATTTAATTCTGTACTCCGGTGTGTTATTGGACAGATTTTCAGATCACCAGGTGTTTTTTGGGTAGTGAAATGTAAGAAAGCTAAGAAAGAGGCTCTAAACTTCAGTAATAGATGTTTTAAAGTGTTTGATTAGCTTTCATGGCTAATGTGGCAAGGATAAATTGGAACATGCTTGGGATCCTTCCATCCACTGATGAAGTCTGGAACTATTTCCAGACTGAAAAAGGATGTGATAGACACGCTGAAATAAAATGTAAGAAAGGCAAGTGTGTTAAGTCCACATGGCATACTATGGAACTACATCTATTACAAAAGTAGTGTGATAAAAATGTGGGAAAGGGCTGAATTAAGCAATATCACAGCTTGGAATGAATTTAGGGCCACTTGAAATAAACATGTTAAAGAAGTAGGGAGGAGGAAAAGTCATTTTTTTAAATAGGCTTGAAGAGGAAAACACATCTCAACCAAGCAATTTTTGGAAAATATTAAAGGAGCTATCTGGTAACAAAGGTTATAAATTACCTACAGTATGTCTTTTAAAATTGATAATAGTTTAAGTAATGACCCTAGTGTGATTAGTAATGCTTTTAATTATATGTTTTTGGCAGCAAGTAAATGTTCCCATGATGTAAGCCAGGTAAACTAGTGTTTAATAATAATAAGTATAAAGTCATGCACTTTGGTCCAAGGAATGAGATGGCTAAATATACTCTCAATGGCATGGAACTACATTAAACAAATAGTGAACAGGAAAGGGGAGTTGTGGTTACACATAACCTTTCATTCAAGGAACACTGTAAAGAGGTCAATGAACAGGAAGAGCATGTTCTAAAGGAATGTTTGTATTTAAAACCTAAAAAGTCAATTAGCTGGACAGTTTAAGTGGCAAAATGTTGAAATATATACAGCTCCCAGTGTTAGTAAACAACTAACATATATGTCTAATTTTTTCTCTAGCAACTAGTACTTTCCCATGTGGCTGGAAAATTGCAAGGGTTGGTTCTATTTTTAAGGACAGGGTAGCAAATGTTTTGTCAAACTACAGGCCAATATCCTTGCTGCCAGTCATATCAAACATCCTGGAGAGGATAAAGCCAGACAACTGTCTAACGATCAGGATAAAAATAAATTGTTGAACAATAAACAGTCAGGATTTAGAGCAAAGCACAGCCCCACCACTGCAGCCCTGAAAAATGGTCATTGATATTCAGATGGCCATGGACAGAGGATGTGTTGCTGGAGTAGCATCTGTAGACGTCTCCAGGTCCTTCAACATGATCAGTCATGTGCTTGTGTTGGAGAGACTGACTGTGACCTGTCACTGCCATATAAAATTTAAGGTAAAGGTGTATCCTGGGCATAGAGGTGCAGTAGGCAAGAGCAGGAGGTAAGGTTTTCTTTTCCTATATACTGAAATAGTTGGAAAGGAAGGAATTCAAGTAGCCAATGGAAGCACTGGAAGGTAATCATATTAAAAGATGTATACATAGCCATTTCCACATTCGATCCATAGGGGTGGAGAGTTTTAAGATGGTGATGCTCCAGGAAAGACTGATATGTTTGGGTGGGGAAAGTCACAAATGGAATACCATAATACTGAAACTTTTTTACATCAAAGAAATTTGTAGATTGCCATTTTCACGCTGATGCAAGTCAATGAAATTGCAATTTGTTTTTTAAGAAACAGAATTTGTTGACAGAATAGGACTGCTTGGGCTTTCCTGTCTTCCCAGATGGTCCCTACCTAAGCTATCTCCCCAAATCCTATCTAGTCTCTGGCAACCCTGCTGCATTATTTATAACATGCACTTATGTCTATCCCACACATGCTTGAAGCCCCCTACTGTTTTAACCTCCACCATTTCTGCTGGCAGTCTGTTCCATGCATCAACTACCCTTCCAGTTAAAAAATATTTCCTCATATCTCTCATTAACTCCACCCTTTCAGCTTCATCATATTCTCCCTAGTCCTGATGCTCTTTCTCAATTGAAAGATACTCCCCAGCACCCTGTTCTTCCTGTGAGGTACTTGTAGGTCTATAGCAGTTAATTTCTATCTCTCTCGCTCCTCTCCTCTAACATGTACAGTATATGTTGAGATCCCAAAGTCTCTCCTTGTAGGGCTTTTCATGCAACCCTGCCACCATTTTAGCTGCCCTCACCTGGACTGTCTCCACCCTTTCTATGTCCTTTCTGTGCTGTGGTCTCCAAAACTGGACACATTACTCCAAGTAGGGTATCACCAGTGAGGGATACAATGGCAACACCAGTTCTCTCTTACAGATGGAAATGCCCTTTCAAATGCACCCCACCATCTCAGTAGCCCTACCCACTCCTTTGTCAAACTTCTCTGTCACCTTGAGGTCCTAAGATTTAATAACCCCAAAGTTAATTTCCCATATAGTGACTGTAAGTATCTCCCCCCATCCTATACTCAGCTGCTAGCTTCCTTTACTCTAAATGCAAGACTTTATATTTTGCATTGAACCCCAGCTGCCATGCTTTTGACCACTTCTTGAGTTTCTCTAGATCAATGCTCATTCTCTCCACCCCATCTTGTGTGTCCACCCTATTGCAGATTTTGGTATCATCTGCAAAAGGCATACTCTCTCCCAGTTCTTCTGTAATGCCATGTATAAAGACACTGAAGAGGACTAGTCCCACTACTGAGCCCTGTGGTACCCCGCTGGTCACTTTCCCATTATTAGAGTAGTGCCATTTACCACCACCATCCTCTGTCTCTAATCTGTTAACCAGTTTCTAACACAATTCACAACTTTGGATCCCACCCTAGGTTGCTCATTTTCTTTATCAGCCTCCTGTGTGAAACAGTGTTGAAGGCTTTGCTAAAAGTCCAGATAAGCCATGTCCACTGACTTCACCAGATCTATTTCCCTGGTCACCCGGTCAAAGAAATCTGTCAGGTGGTTTGGAACTTCTTCCACCACCACTCTGATACCCACCCCATAAAATTATCACACCACCCTCCTGGATGCCCCCAGATGACTCCTACCACTCCCTGCTTAACCCTGAGATCACACAGCTGCTTAACCCTGAGATCACACAGCATCCTTGGAGTTCTCATAGGATGTAACATACTGTACCTATAATCTGAGTTTTCGGGCTGACATTTCTGAAATGAACAAAATGGAGCAATCAAGCAGACTGTACTAAATCCTACATGAATGTAGTAAGTTTTATGAAAATGGTAGTCATGAAGCTGGCAAGGCAAGCTAAGACTGCCACCATCAAGAGGCAAATGAGGTCATCATCACTTAATTTGGGGCCAGTAGCAACAGAAGCACCACTGTGTGTTTGGAGGGGTGATAACATAGGAACATAGGAAAGTGATGGCAGAAAAGGACCTCCAGGCCCACCTAGTCTGCTCATTTGCCTGGCATCCCCTAGGTCTGCCCCAGATTTCCCCCCTCCTTTCAACAGCCCTCTATGTCTGTCCCAAGCCCTCTTGAACCCCCCCACTGAATTCTCACCCACCACTTCCCTAGGCAGCCTATTCCAGGTGTCCACCACCCTCTTGGTAAATATGTTCTTCCTCATTGTGCCCCTAAACCTACCACCCTTCAAGTTGGAGAGTATGACCATTTCTTCTGGAACACCCCTTCAATTGGAATGGGTTCTCTGTAGGCACTTTGTTGATCCCATTTAGGTACTTGAAGGTCTCTATCATGTCCTCTTTCTCCATCCTCAGCTCCAGAGATTACATGTCAAGGGCTCACAGTCTCTCCTCATATGGCAAGTGACTGAGCCCTTCACCATCTCGGTTGCCCTCCTTTGTACCTGCTCCACCCTTTCCACATCCTTTTTGATAAGGCTTCCAGAACTGGATCCCATATTCCAGATGAGGCCTGACCAGCTGAGTGTACAGCGGAATCAGGACCTCTTTCTTCCTGCTGGTGATCCCCTCCCAATACAACCTAACACTCTGCTGGCTTTTGCCACTGCCCTGCCGCATTGCCCAGCCACCTTCAAGTCTTGAGAGATGATGATGCCCAGGTCCCACTCCTCCATGGTTACTGCTAATGGCTTGTCCCCCAATCTGTATTCCATTCTCCCATTCTTTTTGCCCAGGTGCATGATTTTGCATTTCGCCATGTTCAGCAATAATTTCCAATTCCTGACTTACTCCTCTAGTTTCCCTAGGTCTCTCTGCATCCTCCCAGCTCCATCCGGTATGTCTACTCTATTGCAGATTTTTACTTCATCCGCAAACAGGCTCACTCTACCCTCCAACCCCTCTGCTATGTCACTTATATAGATGTTGAACAGCAGGGGTCCCAGCACTGACCCTTGGGACATACCTCTAGTGACCCCCGACTCACTCAAGGGGACCTCATTTACTAACACCCTCTGTATTCTGTCCTCCAAAAAGTTTTGCACCCAACCTATGACCACCCTCCCAGCCCCAGGCACTCCATTTTGTGCACAAGCCTACTGTGTTGTAACATATCAAAAGCACTCCTGAAATCCAGGTAAGCTATGTCCACTGACCCCCCCAATCCACTGCCCTAGTGACCCAGTCAAAAAAAACCTGACCAGATTTATCTGACAAGCTCTGCCCTTAGTAAATCAATGCTGCCTTGGGTCAAGGAGGCCGTTTGCCTCCAGGTAGCTGGTGATTCTGTCCTTGAACAGTTTTTCCATGCACTTGCAGACCACTAAAGTCAGACTCACTGGCCTGGAATTGCTCACGCCTTGCATCCCCCCTCCCATATGCGGGGGGTAGCACATTGGTGCACTTCCAGTCCTTCAGGATTTCCCCAGATTTTAAGGATTTATTGAACAGATAGGTCAAGGGGGCCACTAGCACTTCACCCCTCTCCCTCAACAGTCTTGGGTGAATCCCATCCAGCCCCATGGCATTGTCCACCCTCAGGCCCTTAAGCTTTTTCAAAATCTCCTCTTTCCAGAATGGACCCACATCCACCCCTATCCCCCTCCATTTCCGCTGGTCTAGTGTTGCCCTACACCCATACCTCCTTCCTAGTGAATACTGCGTTGAAGTAACTGTTCAGTAATTCAGCCTTCTCCTGGTTCCCCTCTACCCTTTCCCCTGTCTCTGCTAGCAGACTTGGTATCCCAGTCCCACCTTTCCTTCGCTTACTAATATGCTTAAAGAAGGTCTTGTCCCCCTTCTTAACCCTTCTGACTATATTCTCTTCCATCCTTGCTTTGCCTGTCTGACCACCCTCCCAGTCTCCCTTTGCTTTTCTGATATACCACATGGTCTAGCTCACTCTGTGTAGTTTTGTAATGCCTGAAGGCTCACCTCTTAGCTCTGATACTGGCCCCACTTCCCTACTGAACCACAGTGGCCTCCTTTTCTTCCTGTTCTTGCTTACCTTCTTCATACAGTGGTCTGTGGCCCCCACAAGTGCCCCCTTAATTGTGGCCCATATATTTTCCAGCCCCCTAAGTTCCCCCCATCCCTTTAAATGCCTGGCTAGTATAATCCCTCATCTTACCAAAATCAGCAGGTCCAAAATCCAGCACCTTCATTTTGGTCCAGTGGCACCAGGCCGATACGTGTAACCTGAACCACACAGTATCATGGTCACTACTACCTAGGTTATCGCCTACCATTACCTCACCCACCCTGTCTCCATTTGTAAGCACCAGATCCAGCATCACTGCATCCCTGGTTGGTTCCTTGACCAGCTGCCTGAGGTGGGCTATCTGGAGACAGTTCATAATCACTCTGCTTCTGGATGAGGCCACAGACCACTGATTCTCACTCCACATCTGGCAGGTTAAGATTTCCCATCAGCAGCACCTCCCCCTTGGCCACCATCCTAAGCTTCTCCTCAACCATCTGGTTCTCCACCTCTACTATTTGCACTGGTGGCCTGTAAACCACTCCTGTATGCACCAACTCCTCCTTCTCTGTGGCCAATGAGACCCATAGAGCCTCTGTGTTCCCCATCTGCTCTGTGTTTCTGATGCTGGGATCCCTCCCTCACGTAGAGTGCTAGGCCACCCCCTCTCCTGTCAACCCTGTCCTTCCTAAAAAGCGTATAACCTGGGATGTTTATGTCCCAGTCCTGTCTGTAGTGAAACCAAGTCTCCGTAATTCCCACTAGGTCTAAATCCTCCTAACATAGACATAGAAACATAGACTTTGATGCCTAGTAAGGACTGCTTGGCCCATCTAGTCTGCCCATTTCCCTACCTACAGAATAGGCCGCAGATCCTAGTTAACCAACAGCCTATTTCTTCCTACCCCCCCACAAGAATTGCCTTATGTCTGTCTCACATTCTTGAATTCTCCACAGTTTTAGACCCCCAACCTCCTCAGGAAGGCTGTTCCATGCATCCACTAAGCTCTCTATGAAATACACTTCCTTACATTGCCCTGAGACCGCCCCTCCCATATCTTTAAATTGTGTCCTCTTGTTCTTGCCGTCTCTTTTTCTGAAAGATGCTACACTCTTGGACTTTGTTGATTCCACTGAGGTACTTAAAAGTTTCTATCATGTCCCCCTCCCTTCTTTCCTCAGGGTATACATATTAAGCTCCTTTAGTCTCCCTCATATGGCTTCTCTTGCAGACCCTACCATTTTAGGTGCCCTCCAGCTGGACTGCCTCTATCCTGTCTTTGTCCTTGAGGAATGGGGTCTCAGAACTGGATGCAGTTCTCAGCTAGAGTCACTAGCTGTCTGTACAGAGGGATAACAACTTCTTGTTCTCTGCTGTTGATGCCTCTCCCCTAAGCATCCCAGTATACTAGCCCTTCCTACTGCCCTTCTCACATTGCTTGCTAACCTTAAGGTCATCTGAAATGAATTACCCCAGGTCCTTTCCTTTTTGTTGATGTTACTACCCCCCATTGTGTATTCTTCTCCTGGGTTCTTGTTTCCCTGGGGCATTATTTGCACTTCTTTGCATTGAATCTAGCTGCCATACTTCTGACCATTCCTCCAACCTTGCCAAGTCCTTCTCATCCTTTCACGCCTCCTTGTGTATCCAACCCTGTTGCAGATCTTTGTCATCTGCAAGAGCATACTTTTCCTTTGGGTCCCTCTGCAATGTCATTTATGAGAGACATTAAAGGACTGGACCCAATACTGAACCCTGCGGTGCCACACAAGTAACCCCTCTTTCTTCAGGTGGACTCCATTTACAATTACCTTTTGTGTCCTGTTGTCCAGCCAATATTTTACCCAGGCTACCACCCCTGGACCCTCCCAGACTGGTTAATTTGACTATTAATCTTTTGTGTAGGGACTGTGTCAAATGCCTTGCTAAAGTCTAGGTAGGCCATGTCCACAGCCCCTCCCTGGTCTACTACTTTGGTCACCCTGTCCAAAATCTATTAGATTCATCTGACATGACCTTCCACTGTGAACCCATGCTGCCTTGGGTCCTGTGCCCCACTAGCCTCTAGGTACTCAACTATTCTTTCCTTCAAGTGACTCCATCACTTTCCCTACACAGAGGTCAAACTGACAGGTCTGTGGTTTCTCTATCTGTCTTGGTCCCACTTTTGTGAAGGAGATCACATCTGCCTTCCTCCAGTCCTCAGGTACCACACCATCCTCCATAATTTATTAAAAGAGTAGCCAGTTGTTTCACTAGTTCCCCTTAATTCTTTTAGAATTCTGGGTTGAATTCCATCAGCCCCATTGCTTTGTCCACCTTCAATTTTAGGGTTCTTGCAGAACCCTTTCTTCTGTAAAGGACTGGGATAGACCCACTTATCAAAGTGCTTCTATTAATTGGATTAGGCACTTCCACCTCCTCTTTTTGTGAATACTGAGCAGCAATATTCATTCAGTATCCCTAACTTTTCATTGTCCCCCTCTGCCCACCACCGTTTATTCTATTCAGCCTCACTATCCCTCCCTTTGTCTTTCTACCACTAGCTGATGTACCTACCAAAACATTTATCCCCTTCTTAACAGGTGGCTATTTTGTCCTCAGTTTGGGCCTTTGCTATTCTGACTTCCCTCCCTGCTCCTTCTGTGTTTCCATATACTTCCAGATACTATCTTTTTTCCTGACTTTCCTCCACCTCTTTTGAGAACATAGTAGCTTTTCTTTCATTTTTGATTTGTTTATTTGCTTCACACAAAAGGCTTGTTGCCTCTGTGATGGCAGTTTGATGATTCCCCATTGTTGCTCCACAACCTCCTTCTAGTCTGTTTACTAGTGCTTTTCTGAGGCACTCTCCCATCTTGCCAAAGTCAGCCTTCCTGAAGTCCAGTACCCTCACTTTTGTATGGCTTGACTCTGTAGCTGAGTTTAATGTGAACCACACTGTTTGATGGTCACTTGTTCCCAGATGGCAACCCACTTCTAGATCTGAGATCCTCTCACTGTCCCCATTTGAGACTACGAGGTCTAAGATTTCTCCCTTGTTAATAAAACACCAAGATTACTGATAGACAAGCCCCAATAAGGGAGACCTCCCCATACAGCTCCTAAACACATAACCCAGAAAAGTAGGAGGTGGAGAATATTATTATGGTCTGCTGGTATATTTCAGACCAAAAGATCATCAACCAAGAAGCCAAGAACTACAGGCTCCCATATAAATGGAATGTGAAGCAAACCCCCCCATATACTGGCACATTCTGCAGTTGACCCTGAACTTGCTCGAGCCAGGGCAATCCCACTCCCCAACATAATTGTATGAGGATATAAACAAATACTGACACTGTAAGCCTCAGCAAGTTTAGTCAAAAATGGACCAAAAATAACATCCTGGGGGCCCGAAAGGAAACTAAACAGGTTTAAACAAGTTCCTCAGGACCCGGATATGGGTCCTTGACTAAGCAAAAGAAATAACCAATTCATTGTGTATTCTTCCCCTAGGTTCTTGTTTCCCAGGTGCATTATTTTACACTTCTTTGCATTGAATCCTAGCTGCCATACTTCTGACCATTCCTCCAACCTTGCCAAGTCCCTTCTCAACCTTTCCACGCCTCCTTGTGTATCAACCCTGTTGCAGATCTTTGTATCATCTGCAAAGAGGCATACTTTTCCTTACAGCCCACTGCAATGTCACTTATGAAAACATTAAAAAGGACTGGACCCAATACTGAACCCTCTGGTACCCCACTAGTAACCCCTCTTTCTTCAGAGTGGACTCTATTTACAATTATCTTCTGTGTCCTGTTGTCCAGCCAATATTTTACCCAGGCTATCACCCTGGGACCCACTCCCAAGCTGGTTAATTTGACTATTAATCTTTTGTGTGGGACTGTGTCAAATGCCTTGCTAAAGTCTAGGTAGGCCATGTCCACAGCCCTCCCTGGTCTACTACTGCTGGTCACCCAGTCAAAAAAAATCCTATTAGATTCATCTGACATGACCTTCCCACTGTGAACCCATGCTGCCTTGGGTCCTGTCCCCACTGGCCTCTAGGTACTCAACTATTCTTTCCTTAAGTGACTCCATCACTTTCACTACCACAGAGGTCAGACTGACAGGTCTGCAGTTTCCTGCCTCTGTCTTGGGCCACTTTTGTGAAGGGAATCACATCCGCCTTTCTCCAGTCCTCGGTACCACATCATCCTCCCATGATTTATTAAAAGAGTAGCCAGTGGTTTCACTAGCTCCCCCCTTAATTCCATCAGGCCCCATTGCTTTGTCCTCCTTCAGTTTTAGGAGTTCTTGCAGAACCCTTTCTTCTGTGAAAGGACTGGGATCGATTCCCTTTCTCAAGAGTGCTTCTGTTAATTGGATTAGGCACTCCCCCTCCTCTTTTGTGAATACTGAGCAGAAATATTCATTCAGTATCCCTGCTTTTTCACTGTCCCCCTCTGCCCACCCACCGTTTATTCTACTCAGCCTCACTATCCCTCCCTTTGCCTTTCTACATTAGCTGATGTACCTATAAAATGTTTTATCCCACTTCTTAACCGAGTTGGCTATTTTTTCCTCAGTTTAGGCCTTTGCTATTCTGACTTCCCTTCCTGCTTCCTTCTGCCTTAACTGCTACAGCTGTCTGTCTTGCTCCTTCTGTGTTTCCTTATACTTCCAGACTGCTATCTTTTTCTTCCTGACTTTCACAGCCACCTCTTTTGAGAACCACAGTGGCTTTTTCTTTCATTTTGATTTGTTTATTTGCTTCACACAAAGGCTTGCTGCCTCTGTGATGGCAGTTTTGATGATTCCCCATTGTTGCTCCACACCTCCTTCTAGCCTGTTTGTTGGTGCTTTTCTGAAGCACTCTCCCATCTGCCAAAGTCAGCCTTCCTGAAGTCAAGTACCCTCACTTTTGTATGGCTTGACTCTGTAGCTGAGTTTAATGTGAACCACACTGTTTGATGGTCACTTGTTCCCAGATGGCAACCCACTTCTAGATCTGAGATCCTCTCACTGTCCCCATTTGAGAGTACGAGGTCTAAGATTTCTCCCTCATGAGTGGGTTCTGAAACTAGCTGTCTGAGGCCTGCCACCTGTAGGGCATCAAGAATGGCCCTGCTCTTGGATGTGGCTGCAGCAAATGTGCTCCAGTTAACATCTGGCATATTCAGGTCTCCCATCAACAATATCTCCCCTTTCTCTGTCATTCTAAAGTGCCTTCTATCATATCCTTGTCCATTCCCTCCCCTGACATAGGGGTCTGTACACAACCCTGTGCAGATTGTGGTGCCCTTTCCAGTCTCCAAGGTGACCCACAGTGCCTCCTCTCCTCCCTGTTTACTCTTTTGTTCAGTTGCTTTTATCCCTTCCTTTACATAGACTTCTCCTTCCCTCTTCTCCCCTGCCTGTCTCTCCTGTGGGTTATGTACCCTGGTATGTTAACATCCCAGTCATGGTTCTCTGTGTACCATGTTTCTGTGAGCTGCTCCGATATCCAGGCATCCTTTTCCCATCAAGGCCACCAGCTCAGGTGCTTGTTGCCCAACCACAGGCATTGGTACTCATCACCCTCCATTCCTGATGGTCTTACTCCTTTTTGCCCCATCCCTGTCCTTCTTGCCTTTGTCACTTTCTCCATTTACCCCCCTTCTCTCTATCGACACCGCTATATTTGGTGTTGTACTGCTACCACCATGATTTTTTGGGGAGACTAGGATTTCCCTGCTTTCCTTTCATCCTGCCAGATAGTCCCCCAGTAGCCCACCAACCCATAGCCCTTCTGGACACACCATGTAGATAGCCAGCTGTTGAATTCCACTATCCTCTGCTGCCTATATGTGCTAGCTCTAGGGACTGGAAGCACTTCTGCGAACATCCCTGAACGAAAGCACAGGTTGTTACAGAACCATGACAGGGCTTCAAACCTCATTTGAACTTCCATCTGACTGTGCCCAGCTAGGTTGTTCATTCCAAATTGGAACACCCTGTGGGATCTCATATTCTGTTGCTCCCCCCATGAAGGAATGTAGTGAATAACCTCTGCAGCTGTCATTCCTGGGAAGCAACTGACCAACACCTTGCTGCCCCTACCACCCTTTCACCCCCAGCTGATGCCCTTAACCATGGAGTCCCATAAAATCATGTCCTTATCCTCAACCTTGCCTACACTTAAACCACTCCCTGCCTGTATCCCTGCATCCCCAACAATCTTGACCTTATCTTTCAGCCTTTCCTACATTGGCACCACTCCTGCACAGCCTCTGCATCTGCATCCTTCCTGCAACATGCTTTCTTGGTCCCCAAGAACCTTCTTTCTAACCACTGGCCCTCTTAATTAGTTCCTGCAGTAGGGCCCTTTGGTGGCAGCCACCCAGACCAACAGCATTAGACTCTGTGGCCCCAACACCCCTTGTCCTCTAGCTCCCAGGTGCCCCTGTCAGCACTGAGCACCTTCTCCTGTGCCAGCATGGACACCACCTGTGATATGTCTGTTGTCAAGTTCAATCCCCACTGCTGGGCCATACCGTGCCCCTTGGGGTGACTCCTTTTGCCCCAGCTCCTTGCGCTCCTGACCCCTGTGCCTCCATCTGGTCAGGTCCAATCTGAAGGCCCCTGCTCTCCACCCTCAGCCTCCTGAACCCCTTAACCGACTCCCTAACTTTCCGCTATCTGTGGGAGGACGTGCTGCCCATCACACCTACTTCTATGCGCTTCCCTGACCATCCCCTATGTCCAGTCCACTCATCTCCCCCTTGTCCTCCTCCAACACAGCTACTTCCTCCTCCCTAGCCTTCCTTAAAAGTAGTGGTGAGAATCTGTTTTTAAGCTCTATGCCTAATTCCTTACTACCCCCTGAAGGTACACTCCCCCCGCTAGCTCCTGACTGTGCCCCTGGGTCCTTTGCACCCAACCATCTGCCAACAGCTGTTGCTCTTCATGCCTTTTTGCCCCCACCCCTACCAGGGCCTTCTTTTGCTCTTTGCATTTGCATCACTCCTACTCTCGATGCTGCATGTGTCTCTGATCCAGGGGTAGCCTGCTGGCCCCAATTGGCCTGCTGAATTTCTCCCTACCTGGCCCCCATCCCCACCTCCCCTGCCTGGATGGCTTTGGTATCCCTGCCCACCTTCTTGCTCATGGTCCCATGTGGCTACAGGACTAATCGGACCAGCCCTCTGCTCCCCCCAGCCCCCATCCCCTCCCCTGCAAGGACAGCCTCTGTCCTCCCTCCCTTCCCTACCAAGTACCACCTGAGCCCTGATAACTCTTCCCTAAGTTTAGCCAACTGGCAGCAGACCATACACCCCCATTCTCCAAGCCCAGTCCAGAATCATGGCAGACCCACACACAGTACACCCCACCACCCCACCAAAAATGCTGGCCCTAGTGGCATGCGGCCCCTGCCTCATCCTTGTTCCCATCCTGTGTTGAAGGCCCCACAGCAGTTTAGTTTCAAATGCAGCACCCTCCCACCCACACAAACTCTCTAACCCCTGCTCCCAGATCAAAACTTATATTCAACAAAGCATATATTTTGCATGCAACTTAAAAGATAACAATTCAAAGCATAAACTCAGCACACAACTTAAAAGATAACAATTCTACTACTTGGTAGCTTTAAGGTACATTCAACCAAATTGGTAGTACAGTAAGACATCCCCACAGAATCTCTCCCCCCTTGACTGTGCAAGAACCACTCCCGTTTGAAAAGGCAGCCAATGTATCTCCTCCCCTTGCCAGTTTCGATAGCTAATAGTCCACCAACCGCTCACCTTAGGAATGCCAATCCACAGTAGCCCCAGCAGTTGCTAGTTCAGTTAGCCTATTAAAAATGGAGGTGGTGTGGGCTGGTTGGGGGGGGAGAAAATACTGCACAGCAACACAGCTCCCTTGGTAATGTCCATATCATGGCTGGGCTCCCTCTTTTAAGCCCAACCGTTTGGTTCAAAACTCGTGCCTTTTGTACCAGCTGGCTTCCCAGTCCAGCTACAGAGCCTCCTCCTTCCCATACAGTCCTACTCCTCTTTCTGTTCTGCCACCAATGCGGCCAAAATCCCCACTGCTTCCCAGTATGGCCGCTGATGCGGTCGAGTCCACTGTTGCCTCTCGGTGCAGCAACACAACTCCCTTGGTGATGTCTGTATCACGGCTGGGCACCCTGCTTTTAAGCCCAGCTGCTCAGTCCAGAACTCTTGCCTTTCATGATGATTGGCTCCCAGCCCAGCAAGGGAGCCTCCTCCTCCTTCCCCATACATTCCTTCTCCTCTCTCTGCTCTGTCACTGATATGGCTGAAATCCCTGCTGCCTCCTGGTATGGCCGCCGATGCGGTCTCGTCCCCTGCTGCCTCTGGGTGCAGCAACACAGCTCCCTTGCTAACAGTAGTAACTGTGTGCAGAAGTGTAGCACCAACAGTTAACGTTATATGTTTGATATAGCAGGTTAGCAACATCAGCAACAATGTTTGGGGAGTAAAACACATTGAGCTGAGTAGGAGGTGCCAACAATCCAGTGGAAAGGGGGAGCAACAACACCAGCACCACTGCGTCTGAGGACAGGATTCAGAATTCAAAAACAAAATTAAAATAAATGATGTGGAGCGTCAACAGATTTGGAGTGTGTGAAGCAATTCCATGACCATAGCATTGGAGGGAAACATAAACACATTGTGAGTGCATAATCAGTCTTAATGATAGCAACTGGAAAGATTTTTGTTAGTACATTCAGTCATTGGACTGGTCATACTAGTATTCTGTCCGGGGCAAACTGAACTTGTTAAAAAGAAGTTGCTCCACATGGTCAGGATCCAGTTTTGAACAGTGAGGCTGCACAAAATTACTGGCTGCTCTGAACATGCACTCAGATGGTAGGCTGGTCAGGGGAAGCTGAGGTACTTTATCTCCAGCTGTGCCTGCTGTGGGAATGAATTCAGTCTCTTGATCCAATAATCCAAAGGATTACTTAAAAATGACTCCAGTGCTTCAATAAAGTAACAGCTCAGCAGGTTGCTTGCAGACAGCTACTGCTCTACTGTCCTTTTACTCTGCTCAGCCTACAATGAGGAACTGAGTTCTGCCCAAAAATCGGTTTCATCGGGGGTGTTCTCCTCCAGTAGTTCAAGATCATCCAACTCAGTATTTTCATGGCCACCTGTAGGGTTCATCATGCCTTTCATATAGAAACTGAGCTGTGAACACAGTTGTTGCCTGAACTCAGTCACCCTGTATGATGGCACGAGTAGATGCAGAATCTCGCTTAAAGTGTGGGTCAAGCATTGTGAAAATATGTAAGGACTACAACCACACAGTTCTGATAACTGTCTCTCCACCTCAAGGCTGAGGTTCTCAGCAAGCTCAGTTACAGCATACAAAGCATGCACCAGATCTTTATGTGCCTGAACTGTAAGGCATTTAAGTGCTTTTTTTTGGGAGGATATATTTTGAGGACCTGCACTGCTGGGAGGACCTGACTGAGGAAAGTCAGTTGCGCACTCAGGTCCCATGTACACCCTTCAAAAGGTGCATGCGCTTTGACAGTACCATCAAACTGCCCAGTCCTGGTGGCAGAGGACATCCCCAATATCTGACTCTGTTGACAGCTCATTCAATGCCTGTTTCTGCTCAATAAATCATTCCAACATGTAATATGTTGAATTCCTCCAGGTGGTGCTACCCTGGATCAGGCAATGCTGAGGAACCTGGAGGTGTTACTGCAGCAGGCACAGTTGGTTTCTTGCCTTAACAGAATGGTGCAAATGCCCACAAATGCCTTGTGCAGTTTTTAATGTCTTCTGTATGTCTACCATTCTGCCTAGGTCCTTGGTTAGCACCAGATTTAGGGTATGTGCAAAACAGTAGATATCCTCAAAATTGCCATCGTGCAAAGCCTTAATCACGTTTGCAGCATTATCAGTGACTCTGAAACCAATATGCATCCTCTTGGGTCTACCTGACCCAAAATTTCCTTCAAGAAAGCCGGAATATTCATGGACTTGTGGTCCTTCTCTAACATGGCTACATTAAGCAGCACAGATCTGCACTGACCACCACCAGATGAAGATCCAGCCACTGCTACAGTTTCTGAGCCACCACCACCACTCCCTACCTCTATTCCAACACACCAGTGTGCTCTCAAGTACATGTAGACATGGCTGGAATTGGTGCAGCTCTATATTTTGGTGGTGGAATAGAATACACCACCAATAGCTTTCAAACATAGGTAATGCATTGCCTTGCACATATTACTATGTCTCCCTGGCAAAACACTGCTGGAAAAGGTGGTGTAGGAAGGCGTGTAGATGCTACAGCAGCCACTTGAATCCAGTGTCTTTGACAACTAAGAATTATTGAAGGTCATCATTTCTCCTGCTGACTGTGTGATCTGTCGTGACATGGGGTGTGTAGCAGGGTATTTAGTATGGGCATGGAATGCCTGTTTGATGGGAGTGATGCTGGACTTAGAGAACATGGCTTTTTGGGCCTGTCTGTCACTCTGTGAGGATGAGGGTGTGGAATGACCAACAGAGTCACCACTTGAAATCAACTGTCTGATTGGCAAGCAAAGTGCATGCCCACTGATTGTCACTGGTGTGTGTGGGGTACAGTCAAGCCAGTGTCTGATTTACTTCCGCTACATGCTGGGATTTGCCAGAACCTGAGGAGAGGAGAACAGGAACAGCACTGGGAGTAATCATAGTTCTTCATGAATCATGCAGTGTACTGGGGTGCTTCAAATGCAGGTGGCTCATCATTGCAGTGGTGGTCAGGTCTGAGGTTTTTCCCCTCAGCTAATGATGGCCTTGCAAAATCCACACTACACCTTTGTTGCATCATCCTTATCCAAGCTAATGTGCAATCACACAGCACTTCTACCTCCATGTGCACGTGATGTGCTAGCTCCAATAGTGTGGCCACAGCCAACATGTCTGGAGCCTCCCCTTCCCCTATCTGCCCTTTGTGTTGCATCCTGCTGGTTACTAGCACCAGAAAAATTCTGGTCAGCTGCTCCTTATGGTGCAAGAGGCATCTATGTCTGTAGGAGCTGGCACATCCTTTATAAAATCCAGAGTATATTATTTGATTTTCTTTACTGGAAGTGGTTGACACCCTTCCTTTATTGTCCTGCCCCTGGATTACTCAATCTTTTTTTTTTCAGCCTGTCTTACTTTATTACTGGTCTGATATGAGGCATATTTGGCCACATCACCAAAATCACTGAGGTGAGTTTCACTATCACTTAATACTGTTGTCTGTAGGTAAGTCCTCTGGCTCAGGTAGATATTTGAACCCAGATGAACCGACAAACTTCATCTCCTCACCAACATCAATGAATAGGGCCTGAGCATGAGCACTGTGCTAGAGCAACAGGTCATGGGAGGTTATGGTTTAGGAGTCAAGGCCACATTCACAGTCCCTGTGGTAGTGGCAGTAGGAGGGGCATATATGCGTGCAGTTGTGGCATCAATTCTGGTGTAGGTCAATGTGGCTATGGATGTCATAGTGGCTATGGTGATGACTATGCCAACAGGTACCCTGGCAGTGCAGGTGTGGCAATAGTGGTGGTGGTGGTAGTCACAGAAGCTGTGGCAGAAACAGTGGAAGTGCCTGCTGTAAGGATGGCACTGGTGGTGGTGTGGACTGGGTGCACACTAGCTGGGGAGGAACTAATAGTTACAAAAACAGCTGTGTTGGAAGTTGCGGCAACACTGCAACTACTAATGGCATGAGTGGCTGCTGCTTGCAGAATAGGTGGTCTCTGCTCTAAGATCCTCTTAGTCCCATAAAATGTTGGGTCTAAAAAATGCTGAGCCTTTTGTATGGTGCCACTAGTTGTTGTGGTGGTGTTGCAGACCAAGTGATAGTAATACTAGTGGCCTTGGTGCTACTGCTTCCCCACTCATACTGTTACCACTTCCAGAATCTGGCTTACTGGAAGAGAAAACAAGCTTAGCACACCCAATATGCCCAGAACATCTATCACTGTCCCTTGCACCACCTGGGGCCAGCTGGCCAGAAATTTGCTGTGATTGGGCTATGGGCACTTGCATGGTGGCCGACCACCAGACATTTTTTAATATAGTTAGTCTGTTACCTTGGCTAAAGCTATACAGAGTTAGAAATACATATTGCTATACTACAACTGGTTGATGTAAGCTACTACTGTATCAAAGCTAACCCACTTAGCAAGTACCACAGGTATAGCCTAGGAATACTGGAATGTATGACTCTGTATTATTTCAAAAATGCAACAAGTTGTTTTATGTCACTGAAATTACTGCTAGGAGGAGCCAGCTGGCAACCTCCTTGTTTGATATGGACCCAGTGACACACACACACAGACACACACAGACACACACACACACACACACACACACACACACTAACAGAGGAAGAACATGCTTTATTTCTTATGGAACAGCAAAGGTGTTCTTTGCAGGTGCAGCTTCTGCAAGCTGACACAGATCTGTCTGGATCCACAACTGGTCATCGACAAAAACTTTGTTGAACGTCCAGACAGCAAAACCGGCAGGTTGACCGCTTTTCACGGTTGGCTGCTGGTTCCAAAGAAAACAAAATGTTTTCTTTGGGGAGGCTTTGCCCCCCAAAACCCCCATGCAGGGAGCTGCATGACCCACACACCCCCACTAAGGATTATCAACTCCGAGTTGGAGCTGATTTGGGAGGATGCAAGACCGCCGACAGACAGTGCTGGGTTTCAGCCATGGTAAATCCCCCAATAACCCACATCCTCTGAGTGGCTTATTGCGATTATACCAAGGTTCATTTTTTTACTATAGTAAAATGCAACTTTTAAAGAGGTTGCTTTGTTTTTGTATTTTTATTGTATGTATTCCTGTGCTGCAAATGATTAGGATTTAGATGATTACCATTTGGCCATCAACAGGCAATGATTATCAAAGGATTTACACAGGTGGTAAACTGCCAGTCTGACCATTTCATTGGCTGTTCATTTACGTCCATGGTATAATTTTGTTTCTTTTGTTTATGTACTCTGCATAGGGAGGTTATAACACAGGTTATTATTTGTTTTGAACTTTCATTTATACTATTATACGAACATACGAAATTTGCCAGCAGATAAAGGCCTAGAGGTCTATCAAGTCTGCTCGAATGTGCAGTTAGCACCCCTTATTCTGCAGCTGCCCCACCCTTCCACCCTTCCCCTTCATTAACCCTCCCCCTTGTCCTGTCCCATCCCCTTTTGAAGCAGTCCACTGTTCTACTGGATACCACTTCTGCAGGTAGCGCTTTCCACCCAGCCACCACCCTCTCTGTAAAAAAGTGTCTCCTCATCTCCCTCCTGAACCTTCCTCCCTCCAGTTTCATATCATGGCCCCTGGTGTCCCTCCCCTCCCTCACTTTGAACAGCCCCTCTGTACCTGTCTTCTTTATTCCTTTCATGTACTTAAAGGTTTCAATCATGTCCTCCCTGTCCCTCCTTTCCTCCAGTGAGTACATGTTCAGCTCCCTCAGCCTCCTCTCGTATGATAAGTCCCCCAGCCCCTTGATCATCTTTGTCACCCTGTGCTGCACCCCCTCCAGTAACTTAATGTCCCTTTTCAGATACGGGTACCAGTACTGCATGCAGTACTCCAGGTGTGGTCTAACTAATGACCTATACAGTGGCAGAATCACCTTCTCCCTCCTCAAGGATATACCCCTTGCAATACAACCCAGCATTTTGTTGGCCTTTGCAGCTGCCTTCCTACATTGTGCCGAGTTGTTCATTGACCCTGTAATGAGCACCCCCAGATCCTTCTCCTCCGCTGTCTGGGCTAGCTGCACTTCCCCCAGCTGGTAACTCCTCCTTGGGTTCTTCATCCCAAAATGCAGCACCTTGCACTTTTGGCATTAAACCCCAGTTGCCAGGTGTCACAGCCAGGTTTCAAGCTTTGCCAGATCATCCTGCAACCCCTGCCATACCCCTAGGTCATCCACCACCGCTCCTACCTTGGTATCATCAGCAAACAGACTGATCTTGCTCTTGATGTCCCATGATATGTCTGCAATGAATATCCCAAACAACACTGGTCCCAACACCGAGCCCTGTGGAACACCGTTTGTCACTACCCTTAGGTGTGAGAGTTCCCCACCCACCACCACCCTCTGTTGTCTTCCCTGAAGATCTTATCAAGGGAGGGGTTTGTTTTCAACTTTGGATACATTAGTCCTCTTTTGGATTGCATAGCTGCTACGTTATTCTAAAATGTGCCTTTTCATATTATGTTTTTCTTTATGTACTGGACTTTTAGGGAGACAGGAACATTAACTGTATGCAGGGGTTCTCTCTTATTATTTTTTGGTATGAATTAAATACGGTATGATTTCTACTTTTTTCTTGATTTTCTGTATGCTTGCAATACTTCTTTTCTGTTATTCATATTTATTGTTTTACTATTTTATCACGTGATTTGTAACTTGTATTTTTTTCGCACTTTTTTTGAAGTTATAATTACAAAATTCCTCTACTCTTTTGGTGTGTGTGTGTGGGGGTGGAGGGTATTTCAGTTTTTTTATTTAATTTTTGATTTCTACATATTTCTTTGAAAGCAAACTAAAAAGTGTATGATGTGATACTTATTTGATTTCTCTTGCCTTATGATTTGTATATTATTTGTGTGAGTCAACACTGTTTGTAATTATTTGTTGTTGAAGTTATAATAAAAATTCCCTACTCTTTCAAAGTGCCGGGATCTTTCCACATCCACCTGAACTACCACCAGAACAAGCAGACGGGACCTCGGTTTAATGTCTCATCTGAAAGACGGCACCTCAGGAGTGCAGCACCCCCCTCATGCTGCACTACAGTGTCAGTACTGGGATATTAACCCAAGTGTCTGGTGTGGGGATATAACTCACAGCCTTCTGATCTCCTGGCCTCAGAGGTGAGTGTGCTACCTGCTGAGCCACTGACACTGCCACAGATGACAGCAGTTCAAATGACTCCACAGCACTGAGCACACCCATCCAAGAGGGACAGAACATTTCACACAACAACTCGTGGCCAACCACATGCTTCCTCTTAGTATGCTGCAGCCTAGAGACACCAGCAAGCATCAGGGATCACAGAAGCACTAGGAGGAGACAAAGGAAAAGGGCAGACATGTGTTTGGTGCCACTGTGACTTTAAGAACAGTGCAGTACATGGACTAGCTTTCTTAAACTTCAAATTGTGCCTTGCTATGTGTTGTCTTAAATATGGGATATATATTCAGGTATTCAAAGTAATTGTAAATGGCATATATGTAGGCCTATTGCTACAATGAAGACTCAAACTATGACATTAAAGGTTAAGACCCAAGCACCAGTAAGCATGTGTAATAAGAGATGTTTATGTCGTGAAAGCCTAGACTGGGGACTTAATGAGCTATGTTAAACTTCACTAGTTAGCACCAAGGTTAGAGGTTAAACTAGGTTGGAGAAAATAAAAAGGA
The DNA here is from genome assembly GCA_016271365.2 of Neoceratodus forsteri. NCBI lineage: Eukaryota > Metazoa > Chordata > Ceratodontiformes > Ceratodontidae > Neoceratodus > Neoceratodus forsteri. The sequence goes on from CM057454.1 coordinate 27,056,250, forward strand.
GTCTACTACTTTCTTAAAGTGGCGAATTCTAGCTGGTTGCTTCTAATCACAAAGATGTGTTTTCAGTACTCTTTTGTCAGGAGTCTGACATCATGCTGTTTGGTCCCGGGTTTCTGTGTTCTAGGGGGTGGGACTGGGACCAATTAGAGTGAGACTGTCAAACCATTTGGAGTGTGGGCCAAGAAGATGCAATAAAGATAAGCTCCTAAGACTACATCAGGGGAGAATGGAGTAGGCAGTGAACGCTCATAGAGTGAAGAGGGCTAGTGCTGCTGAGAAGAGCCATCCAGGGAAGCCCGCCTGGGCTTCCATAGCCAACCATCAGGGAGTAACTTCTGAGGTCTCTACAACCTGTAGGCTACAGAGATTGAACTGCATGTCTACTGAAGTGTCAGGACAAGATTTTCCTGTGAGACAGACTATGACCTGCCTTGAAGGAAAAGGAGGTAACCGAGTGCCACAACAGCCAGCCTGTGGGCAAGAGAGAGAGAGAGAGATGAGTGCAACTGTAAGAGAAAAACCTGCACTGATTCTGTAGACAGTCTGAAAAAGACTGATTAGTGCTATTGCCCCAAAGAGTACCTGGTGAAAAGAGCAAAACCACAATAGCACGTTGAAAATTGTGCTGTCAAAATAGTGAAAGCTAATACAGCTACATGAATAGTATAGCACACGTCAGGTTAGTGCTATCCCTGTAGCTGTATTGCTGTTGGGGAGAAGAGGAGCAGAGGTCAGAACCACAGACAGGGAAGATGCCAGCTCCTCAGTGGACCTGGGTTTGATTCCTGGGAGGTGTGCTATTTTTTTAATTTTTGTTTCCCACCCTCCCATCCTAGGTAGTTCCACCCATGAAAACAATTCCAACCCATCTCTCGGAGGTTTCTCTGTGTCCCTAAGTTGCCTCCCACCCCTGGAGGTAGTTATTTTTAGTAGGGGGGTTTGGGGGGAAAGCCCCCCCTGTAAGGAGGGGTGAAGGGGGCTCCACCCCTGCATACAGCAACTGTGGCTGTTTGTGTTGGTGGTCACTGTTGTGGTGGTCAGTGTTTTTACCGAGTGCTATTTTGTCCATCTCTGTTTTGAATGCATGGTTTTTGACCACACTATTACGGTATTAGCTATTATCACCTAGTGCCATTGCCAAGTACTATATAATGCTCTGCATTAGGCTTTAAAATCCTGAACATGGGGTGAAGCATGTGGCCACTGTTCCTTAGACTGATCTGTCCTGTGGAGGGAAGATGGAAGAGCCAGGGTGGTCCATATGACTGCAGATGTAGAGAGCCTGATCTGTAAAAGAGGCACCTGAGACCTGCATCTTGTAGCTTCCTCTCCCAACTGCACAACTGATGCATCAGTCTGAGAGGACTTACACTTGCAGGAAGGAGGAAGTGGAGCCCCAGTTGGAAGGGAGCTGGTATACAGAACCTTGACTACTTTCAAGAGCTTGCCTTGCAATTATGAAAGTTTGTACAAATTTGCCACCAAGTCTACAGATTTGGCCAACAGGCCAGGAGTTATAAATACCTCAGTTGGAGGTTCAGCCATTTAAGCAATTGCATGGCCTGTGTGGTTTGGGGTTTAACTGTTTCTGTTGCAGTGTGCACCACCACCAGCCAACCAGCTGCTATGTCACTGGTCATGCACCATTCCTATGCCTGGGTACCCAGTAAAGCACAGGGAGCCCCCCTTAAGGTTAAAGGGTTAAACTGGTACCAGTGGGTAGTGCACCCAGTAAAGGTGGGATGGTAATAACAAAAGGTTTACAGTCTTATTTGCCAATGTCTAGTCAAGCCTGGTGGCCAAGTCTAGTCAGGCACTTGATTTCAGTCCTGCAACCAGAGTTCAAAAATTTCTTCCAAAAACAGTTTGCGTTGTATTTCCACATCCATTGTGAGTATCCTCCAATAAATATTTTATTGGCATTTTTCATTGGTCTTGTGAGTGTTTTTTTTAGTGGTAAGTCACTAATTCCATTTTTCTTGAATTTAAGGTTGCATTGTGATTTTTCATGTGTAGGTGGGATACTGTTGGGAGGTTGGTAGGTATTGCAACCTGGGGATTTGTATTACTCTGACACCAGGCCCACTTAAATTTTATTCTGGGTGGAGGCATCACTTTCATCTTAAAAGATCTTGATTTGAACCCCTCAATCAGGAAAAAGAACTCACGCCCCTCACATTGTTTTAGCCCTCATGGCAGGGTTAGTAACCATAACATCCATGGTGAACTGGTTACATAAAATATAGCAATTAATGACAATAGATGGAGAACAGTACAATAGAAATAGAAGAATAAATCTGCAGTAAAACACACATAAGACAACAGCACAGTCATAACTTAAGCAACTAGATAAATAAGGAGAATCCAGGGACCAAAGCAACAGTATGCAAAATATTAATTTACCAGGCAGGAGCCCAGAGTGATAGTGTATAACTTACTGTATGAGTAACTAGGTAGTTTGGGTGACCCTGTGTACAAGTTAGGATACAGACAGCTCACTTAATTAGGTTATGGATGTAAAGATACCACATTTACAGTAAGATGTATGGTCAAGATGCGTGGATAGCGGCTTTTAGAATTGAAGGAAAAAAGAGCAAATACCAGGAATATGGGTGGATCAGAGTTGGAGAATCTGAAACCAAAAGCAGATTGACCTACAGATGATTTTGTGAATGGAAGAGGAAAAAGTGAGTGTCAGAATGGTAAGCAGCAAGTAGGAGTAATAGAGCATTTGAGAATGGAGCTAATATAAGGAGAGGTGTTCCAAATCATAATTTCAAAAAAAATACACAATAGGTGGGGTGCTTAACACAAAAAGTAGGAAATGAGAGGAAGAGTACACAGGGGACAGTAGTAACTATGAAAGCAGTTGAGGCAAAGCAACAAGAAAATGAAAAAAAAAGTGTCTCATCTAACTTTAAAAGTACTTTGGGTTCCACTATACTATACATCCCTACAGTCCAAAAAAACAGTAGACTAATTTTAATAGTAATCTTACTATAGGTAGAGAACTGGAATTCAAGCTTTAGTCCTCAACAGTACAATAAACTCAAAGTGGACATTTGATGGATGAGCATCCATATATCAGGAAAGAAGTTGTGGATTCAGTACATTCAAATCATTAGGTACTTGAAAGAAAAACCTCATTAATTTCTATACCATCAAGAATTTAAAACAGTAGAGGACTAGAGTTACAAAAATCATTGAGACCATTTCTTTTAGCATTAGTGTAACTAATTGAAGCAGAAACTTAAAACAGAAAGCAGAAATCCTGTTAGAACAGAACAAACAGATCGGAGGCCCAGAAGATTTAAGGCAATAAACACAGTGGCCTCTGCGTACATATAACATATATTAAAAACATATTCTTTGAGAAGTAAGTAATATCAAGAAACAAGATAAGCTCCAAAACAAATCCTTTAAATACATCTAGATAGATTAGAAACAAAATAAAATTTCCCAATACCTATCAAACTATTTTAAACCTACCCTCTACTAAGTATGCTAAACTATCTAAGCAAACCAGCAAAAGTACATTCTAAAATTTATTTCAAGAATAACAAAATTTAGTAACAATGTTAAATCTTTAATCAAACCCATTACCCTTTCTAAACCATTCATAAGTAGAAAAATAACAATAATCTTCACCAAACAAACTAACATAAAAGAAAAAAACAAAAATCCAAAAAGCAAAACGTAAAAAAACAATTTCCTAAATTTCACAAAACTAAAGAAAAGCCAATAAAACATAATTTCTAAAATTTAAGCAAATCACACACATTAGAAATAACAGCCAACCCCTCTTCCATACATCAAGAGAGAATCAACAAACAAAAGCAAAATTAAACAACGAAATAAAATTTACTACAAAAATAAACAAACTACATAACTTTAAATTCCATTGAAACTGCCACTATGAAAATTATACTTTAGAAACAACACTTCCCAAAACTACTAAAAAGTAAAAAGTAAGCAAAAATAGAAAGAATAGCCAGCAAAACAAATGCAAGAAAAAAACAACAAAAATAAGAAAAAAAAGGCCAAAAATTATTAAAAACAAAAACACACTACCCATCCACACCATCAATCAAGACCAAAACACAAAAGCAACACTAGTAGAAATTAAAAAAAAAAAACATAAGCAACCTTCAAAATTTAAAGAATAATTATATTATACTGAAAAATGCAAAATATTCTAATTCCAACAAACACTACTAACACAATACCAATACATTACACACTATAAGTTCATAGTATTTAGAAATACTCTACCTATTTACCTAACACTCAACAATACTAGCTTCCATTATTTCACCTCTTGGAAATATGTGTTTTGCATGTGAACTGAAACCACACCAGTGTTATCTTGTTAGATGACTTGCCCTACAGAGTTTCTGTTGGCACTCCTGATTGTGAGCTATGCTGCAGTTTAAATTATTGATGTAACTGAAACTTCTGATCTGTTATGCGGTCTAATTAATATATTTTACTGTTGTTTTATATAATTTCATTTCTATGTAAAATATAATTTACAACAATGACTACTACTGTTGCTACTACTAGTACTAGTAAGCCCCACCTCATGCTCTGCACACTGAATTACAACAGATAGCTTTCACTCCATTTCCACTGAAAGATTATCCTTGAGATGATCCTGGTGGCAGTATGTGACTACAGTGCTGCCCATAAATCTAAATAACAACTTTAACAACTTTGGCATAAACAACTACTAACACGTTATACATGGGTACAGCTTGTTAGCAGTTTCCAATGTCAGTTTGTTAAGTTGTTAAAGTTATTATTTATTGATGGAATAAATAAGATTTTTAAGATTATCCTCATACATCAGAAGGCAGTATAGTGTAGTGGTTAAGAGAACTGAGCTGCAAACCTGGAGACCTGGGTTTGAATCCCATCAGCTCCCACTTGCATACTGTGTGACCCTGAGCAAGTCTCTTAACTTCCTTGTGCTCCCAGGTTGCATCTGGAAATAAGCTTTGGCTTAGTGTGCCTTTCCTGGTTAATCAATTCCCCCTTTCCCTATCCTGCATGGAGTGCACTTCTCTGTCTGTTTTTTGCTGATGATATTTAGTAATGCAACCAGTTGTGTTGGTGGTGCACCCAGCCATTCTGGATCTGAGTACTGCCCTGACAATTGCCAGGCTGGACCCCCCTTCCATTCTTTCAGTCCTTTTCCCACCAGCTGCAGTGCACTCACCACTGTTCACTTTACCTAAAATGCTTTCTATCCACTATCAAGACTATTTGCCTCTCTCACTGTTCCTTCTTCCTCATCAAATTTTGTTCTTTTCCTTTATTTGGTCTGTCACCTCATTTCTGTTTGGTAACCCCCCCATCCAAAATGAACTCTACTCATCTGATGCCTGCTTTTTTTTCCTCCCTTGTTGGAAGACCTCCACTGAGCAATCTGCCTTTCTCTTCCTCATCTGAAATAGTCTACCTGCTCTCAACTTCTCCTTTTTGTAAATTTGCTATTAGGCTGTGATATAACATTAATAAATTTATAACAACAAAAAAGGCTAAACTCAATAATATTCACATACATGGGGATTATTATAATTTGAGAGGAGAACATCAGTTTGACATCAGAGATGGAGTTGTCCCTATGATATCAGAGCTCTACTTTAATCCAAGAATAAAACAGAAGTCCAGGGTTTGGAATGACTAAGAGTATACTTCTAGTAAAAGGATGAAGGTTACACATTAAGGACCTGGCAATAAAGCCACAATTTTAAAAGGCACAGATTCATAATATCCTCCTAATTCTACGCATTATGGGCACTATGTACAAATTGTCATGTAGATCATTAGGTTGGCTAGTGGGGGAGGGGTGTGTGCAAATATCTTATATAATACTGGAAGAGATCCCTCTTAGCCAATCAGAATGCAGGGTTACTGTCCAGTTATTCTATGATAACTGGACAGTAGACTGAATAATGGGACAGTGGCTCTGTATTCTGCCAATCAGAGATGCTTAGGAATGGCTGTAGTGGATCTGTGAAAGTCAGTTCCTGCTTTCTCATTTTCTTGTTTCTCACAGACCCATTGTAGCATGAGGATTTTCCAGTTTTAATTATTGTTTTTTTTTGTGTGTTTCAAGTATGATAGTGATAACACCATAGTGGTATGGGTTTCCTCTGTAATAACTGGATCAGGGAGTTAATAAAAACCTTGGCCTTCAACCTTAGTATTTATTATCCCTGGTCGGATATTACAGTAAACCCAGATCATTATAGTATTATCACTATACTGAATATTCGACCTGGATATTCTATTCAGGTAACAAAATATTCTATATTCAGAATTTGGCATGGGGTGGGGAAAGAAAGCCCCCCCCAAGTGGCCAGGTCTAGTCTTCTGACCACTTTTCCTCCTGACTTTTTTACCTGCCTAGCCCTTTTCTGGAGTCTGAAACAGGTAAAGAATGTGACAGCTGGCTTCTGGCACCTTGCTAGGAGCTAACAGAATATTTATGACATACTCCTACCTAGTGTAACTACCTTCCTTGATACAAATTGCCTTATACTGCTGGGATCATCCCCCCCCAAGCCCATTCCTTGATTGGGGGTGGGCTAGTGCCAAATATCCAGGCTAGTCAGTTTGACTTGGCCACCCACCCTCCTTCCACGGTGCTGCCGAGCCCTCCAGACTGCTTCCCTTGCTTTTTTTTTCAATATAAAACATTTTATTTAGTTTTCAACAGGAAAACATATAATAGAACAGAAAACAAAATAATAAGAGTGAATAAAATAATGACACGGTTCCGATCTGTGTATACATTCAGATTACAGGTATTGACTGACTCACCCCATCAACTTTCGGGGAGGACTACACTTGGGCATATTTCTGTAAATAGTATGGTGGTAATACAGTGGTGTGCCCAGGCCTTCTAATCTGTCATATAACAATGAAATTTGGGCTCAATCCATTGAGTCTGAAATTGACCCCAGAGGATGGTCCTAAGGGCATAACACCAGGGCATCCAACATGCTCCATCTGTTTTGATATAGGTTTGGAGTATTTCTGTGAGAACATATAATTTTCTGCAGTCTGAGGGCCTCTAATATCGCATTTTACCACTCCTGAAATGAGGCAGGGTCTCATGCATTCAGTGTTTAAGTATAACGTTTTGATTATGGCTGCAATTGAGGTAATGTGGTATTTCCTTTGATCAAAGACCGTGTCCATGTCCAAACCAATTAAACAGATTTGTGGTGTAAATGCAAGTTCTAGTCCCAACATGGGGTCTAGTCTATTTTTAATCTCTGTCCAAAGAGGTTGCGCTTTTGGACAGTCCCAAAGTATATGTCTAAGTGTGCCTTTATAGGACTTGCACCGGGTGCAGGTGTCTGATTCCAATTTGCCCATTTTGTGTAATTTTATAGGGGTTTAATATAACTCATGATCGATCTTACATTGCATTAATTTGAGACCATCGAATATGAGAAGTCTGTGGTTTCTGGAGGCCCATCCAGCCATAATCCCAAGCTCTGTTAACTCTAGAATTCCAATTGCCAGTATGTATGGATGGCACTGCCTCTGGGTGAAAGCAGCAGAAGCTTTTTATACAATAGGGATGTTGTATGTCTCTGGGTAGCCAACAGCATTAGGTCATCCCAATTTGAGAAATGATCAAATCCTCATGGCTTGGGGCCCAATGCACTAGCTATAACATGCTGCAGGAATGGAAAGGGTATCTTAAAGGGGTGTGCTGTCCGTTGCAGACTATTATAGGTAATGAGTGTGTTTCCTCTATCTAGCCTCCCAAAGTGCCTAAACAGACCGCGCTCATATGATTGGCTGGTATTAACTTTTGTTGTATTCTAAAGTTAGGGTTATCTGTGGTTGGCTGCCTAGGATCAAGTTTCGGCCTAGTCCCCAGTATTCTATGTAGCTGTTTACTCACTTGTGTAGAGGTACCTATTGGGGTAGGCTTGATGCTGGATGGTACTTTTGAAAGGAATACTAAGTAGTGCATTTAGTCTAATTTGGCCTTGGTGTACAGGTCCTTCTCCATGGTTTTCACGAGGGCAGTATGGGCTGAAGCCTCCTAGTCTGTGTTGTTTCTCCACTACAGAAATTGGCTGGCCCTTGTGGCTAGGTAGTAAAGCCAAAGTCTGGTAGTTTCACCCTCTCTGGTCCTTAGGTAGTCGTTTTTGTAGGATCTACGTGGGTTCTCTATAGCAATAAGGAGAGGGATGGTTCTGAGCTGTGTGAACCATGTCTGCTGTTATATACAGGATAGAATACAGATGGAGTATAATAATCTGGGAAGAACATTCATTTTGATTATATTAATTCTGGCCCATAGAGTGAGGGTGAGGGCCAGCCATCATTGTAGATCTTGCTTGATTTTTAGCACTAGAGTATCAAGGTTCTGCTTACACTTCCAGCTAGGGTTCTGAGCAAAAAGAATGCCCAAATACTTAATTGAGGTGGGGTTCCAGGAGCCTCCCCCCAGCATTGTAACACCTGTGTCTTGATGGTGTGTCAGTTGAAGGGCATTATACATGTTTTGGTTAAGTTAGGTTTGTACCCTGACAATTGGCCAAAGGTTTGTATCAATTGTAATGCTTCCCTAACAGACTGCTGTGGGTCTGAGAGCTAGAGGAGGACATCATCTGCATAAGTAGTGATTTTATATTCCTTCCCACCTACATCTATGCTGTTGATGTTCCGGTTGGCCAGTATAGTTCTTGTCAAGAGCTCCAAATAAAGGTTAAATAGAAACGGTGACAGCTGGCATCCTTGTCTGGTTCCTGTTTCCAATTTGAAGGGTATAGATAGGGTACTATTTCATCATACTTTAGCTGTGGGGTGTGAGTAGAGTAGCTTGATCCATTCTATAAAGGGGGGGAGCTGAAACTTGTCAGGGATTCATACAGGAAGGGCCATGATATTCTATCAAAAGCCACGGCCTCCCTCCTTACTCTGCTTTTCTATGGTGCCCCCATTATTCTTATCGATCAAATCCTCCCTTATTCATCAATTAAAGCAATTGTATCATAGAATAGGATGCTTTGCCTCAGGTCCCCTCTGGCAGCATCACTGCACTGTACTAACATCTCTAGGTTGGCTACAGTTTGAACATGTCTTCCTCTATACCTCCCTCTGCCTTACCTTTAAGCTCACTCACCTATACACCCTACTGAGTCTTTCTGATATTGTGATAAGAAAACCAGCCTACCAGGCCCTACGCTCCTCCTGTCTCCCTCTCTTAGCTGTGCCATCCTATTGCCTAGCTACAAGTAGGAGATCCTTCGCCTATGCTGCACCCTGGGCATGGAACTCCCTCCTCCCGTCTTTCCTCTCTTGTTCTTCCTACCCCAGTTTCAAAAGCACCCTTCAAAACCATCTAATTGACTTAAGGATTTACTCCTGCCTTACTAAAACAACCTTGCATTCACTATGTTCATGTCCACAGTGCCTAGTCTACCCCTGTTTATTTATGGCACACCTTGTCTTTGAAGGGTTGAAAGTTATGTTAGCTCTGTAAATTAATTAAATGTTTACTGTACATATGTTACTGCACTGACAGGTACAACTGTTGTTCTGATTTGTAGCCTGACTTGTCTGTATCTGCTTTGTCCTGCACTCCCCTTTCTCTGATTTCAATGTTTTCTTTCTGTACTCTGTGACTCTGTTTACAATTGTAGTCAGGATCCTGGGGATCTTGGCATCTTCATGTATGCAAGTGCTTTCATTGTATGTAGACTGCTTTGCCTATGTTTCCACACTCCCCCACATCCTGTATTCCTCTCATATTCAAGGCTTTTGTATCATATTGTATTTAAGCAATGCATTGTATGCTCATGACAATGTTTATATTTTGTACTCCTCATCTTCTGTAGCCTTCCTCGAGTCGCCCCTAAAAAAGGGACTGCATGGTCTCACTGGGCTTACCCGGTCACCAAAATTCAAATAAATAAATAAAAGCTTTCTCTGCATCCAGAGATAGAAGGACAGCTGGTTCTTGTGAGTCCCTGGATGCAGAGATGAGGTGTGCCAGCTTTCTCAGGTGATCAGTTACTAGTCTGCCCTGCATAAAACCCACCTGTTGTGGGCCTATCAGGTTCTGCCACACCCTGTTTACTCTTATTGCTAGAATTTTAGCTAGTATTTTGGTATCCACATTTCGGATGGATTTTGGTCTCTAGCTACTCAACAAGGTAGGGTCCTTATCTGGCTTGGGTATTAAATTAATTAGGGCTTCCTGCAGGTCGAGGGGAATCAGCTGACATGTTTCACTTCTTGAAACAAGTTGGTGAGGGGCTCAGAAAGTTCTGAGCTGAAGGTTTTGTAAAAATTAGGGGAGAAGCCATCTGGCCCTGGTGCCTTGTCTTGGGTGAGGGAGGTTATGGCCTACTGGACCTCATGAGTCGTAAAGTCAGCCTCAAGCATTTTTGATTGATACTGAGTAATCTGCAGTAGGTTAGCAGTTTTCAGGAATTGCTGTATGTCGGACTGTGGGACAGGCATTTCTGCAGTATACAGTTCAGAGAGAAAATCCCAGAAAGCTGTAGTGATATCTCTTGAGTTAGTAAGTGTTTTTCTGATTTCTCTCTCACCATTTTGATTAGTCTCTTGGATTCTAGCTGCTTCAGTCTGAGTGCCAGCAACCTCTCAGTTCTCTCTCTCCCGGGTCTCGTAATGTGATTTAGACTTAAATATGGCATTTGCTGCCTTTTCCCTCAATAATTCATTATATTTGCCCTGACAGTATTCAATTGTACATTTAGGGTGTTAAACTTATCCGGACACTTTTTCTCTAAGTCTTGGATGGTTTGGAGTAGCTGTTTCCCCTCGGTTTCTTTTTCCTTTTTCTGGTGGAGGCCAACCTTTTATAAGTTCCCACCTAACCATACATAAAGGCCCCCACAGGTTCCTCTGGTTAGAAGCTGAAGGGGTATTTGTTTCAAAGTATTGCATGACACATTGCTTCACATTTTCCTTACTTTTGGGGTACTTGAGTATAGAGTTATTAAGTGGCCACTCTTTCAAAATTTTGGGTTGTTAGAAATGAAAGCGTAACCATTGTGTGATCTGACACCACTTTGACCCCAACCTCAACAGGCAGTAGTGGTTCTGAGTATCACTGGGCTAATTGGTTATTTTTCTGATGAAAATTTCCATGTAATTCGAAAGCTCAAGCTCCTATTTTCTTTTGTAACATCTATATTGGTCCAATAAAAGGTATCAAATCCTCTCTTTTTTTCTGGATCTTTTGGACTAATTAGGAAATAGTCTAGTCTGGAGCAGGAGTCCTAAGCCTTAGACCAGAATGTGTATTCACAGTCTGTGGGGTGGAGTACTCTCCAGACATCTGAGACCCATGGAGTCCTGGAGTTCCCTTAAAGATCTTTGTGCTGGTGATAGGCATGAGGCCTTAATCCTGGATCTATCCTGTAGATTATCTATAACCTGGTCCCAGTCTCCTTCTAGTAATATAGGGTTCCCCAGAGTAGTAGAGATTTTTGAGAGGAGATTAGTGTAAAATTGTGGGTCCTCTGTATTTGGGCCATATATTGAAGCTATGATTTTAGTCGTAGTGCCCAAGCATCCCTTCACTGTTATATAATCACCCATTGGGGTCCTCAATTTGTTTAGCCAGCTGGAATGGGATGCTCCTATGTATCAAGATGGCTACCCCTGCTCTCTTGTTGCTGTTGACAGCAGCAAAAACCTGTCCAATGCATTCCCTCCTCCACAAAGTTGCATTTTGTGCAGGAGTATTGGTCTACTGCAAAAAGGCAATTTGTTCACCCAGGGTCTTGATATGCTTTACTATCTGGTATCTCTTTTCTTTTAATTGGGCACCTTTAATATTCCAAGTTACACATTTATAGGAGACCTTAGACACTGTTGAAATTCAAGAGGCAATTCCTTGGTGTTAAGTGGTATGAACTGGGTCTAATAAACCTGTGCCACTCTTGAAATTCTAGGCCACATCTAGATCTGAACACCTACCGTTTTGGGAGTTGTGGTAAGGAATGTATTCTAACCAATTTCCCCAGGTTAAGCTGTGTAAAGCAGTCATTAACAAGCAATCTGATTATTAAGTTCTGAGCCAGTACCATATCAACAACAAAAACCATGTACAAAACATTAACAATAAAAATGAAACATTTTGTCCTTACCTGGATGACAACCTTTGCCAGTAGACTACTTAGGTGTGAGTAATAGATGTAACTGTGAAAGACATTAAAGTGGGGACTGTAACCAACTTACCTCCTCTGAGGCGTATAGTTGGCCCCAAGAACCCCATTAATCAATAGGTCTGAAGTGGGCCTGAATAAATGGCTATTCCTTGCTCCCTCAACTGTGTGGAGTGCCTAGTTAGATAAAATTTGAGCAGAGTAATTTATTTTGTTTTGCTTCTTAATAAGGAAGAAGCAAAATACATGTGGGAGAGGTACTTATGCCACCATGGCTGGCTGTTCCCCTTAGTCTCCATTGCAAATAGATGGTTTTGGTACAAAAGATCCATCCCCCCATTCCCTCTATCAGGAAGGCTTTCAGCTGGTTCCTGTGAGTTTTTAATCTTGGGCTGATAAGTGAAATGGGGGTGAGGAAACCATATGTCAGAAAGAGAGCTGAAGTGGCTGAATTCAATCAACCACAACCACTAATTGTAGCAGGGCAGTTGCCTCTGAGTGCCTCTGTATCTAGAGGTTTGTTTGCAGTATCCAAGGGAGAGAGTTACTCCTCTAATCATTATACCTGTAAGAGAATTGAGAGAGTAAACAACTGGTTATGTAAAAACACTCATCACAGTACAGCAGGAGGAATTTAGGTGTGAACTGCCAAGGTCATTTGTTTGTAAAAAAAGGTGGCAGCATTAGGGTAATACTGTTAATCCAGTAGTCAAAGGGAGTGCTGCCTTGTGTCCGCTCAGTGCTTCCGGGGGTTAGGTGGTCACTAAGCAGCTGATCTGTGACCCGAGGGGTATTGAAGGGAAAAAGACTGTTAATCCAATATATACCAAGGGGGCAGCGGCCATCATGCCATTGTATATTCTTAGCTTATAAGTAAAAGGGGAGCCCACGGTACATACGGAAATTCAGTACCTCTGGCCACTCATGTCAGAGTGGTATTGTGAATCCACTTCAGGAACAGTTTAGAAAGTTATTTGTCATTATTTTCCCCCTCCTTGAATTAGTTGATTGGTACCTGTGTAAAAGACATTTGGCAGGATACAGGGCAGGTCCTTCTGAGCAGCTTCTGTGCTGGGAAACTCAGACTAACCCTTGTCTGTGTTTATCACAAGCCTGGTCAGAAAATGCATTCTGAAAGTGATCTTTGCCTCATGTAACAATTTTTTTATTTCTTTGCAGATGATCTGCTTTTCCCTTACCAGAGGGTTAATGTCACTGAATATATAAAAGTGGGCTCCATTCCAATTCAGTACACCCTTTTTCCTGGCTTGTTGTTGGATGTAGAGCTTGTCTTCGAAATTTAAGCATCTAAATATTATAGCTCTGTGTTTTCCTCCTGGGGTAGGCAGTGGTTTTAGTGATCTATGTGCCTGTTCGTTGTGCTAGAACACTCCAGTCTCTGGGGGCCAGACACCTCCTGGAAGATTTTCTGTATGAAAGCAAGCATGTTTCCACCTTCAACCTTTTCAGGGATCTCCACCAGAACAAGATTGTTTCTCCAGCTGCATCCCTCTTGATTCTCGATATGATTCTTGAGTTTGGCCATTTTTTTTCAGTGCTTATATTTCCATGCCATCTTAGTGCTGATCTTCAATAGAACTTATTCTTACTTCAGCATTCCTGATCTACTGTGTGAGGCTTAAACAACTGGTTTCATGGTCCAAAGGTCACCAGCCATATCTAGCATGGCTATTTTTATAGTTGCCAACCTCCATTTTTTCTGACAAGCCCTCTCTAGCATCAGCCTCTAGCAATAAGTCTGAAGTAGATTTTGGGTCTCTGCTGCTTGATAGGCATTGATCGCGGTGGTACTGGTGGCGCTGAGGAGGTTTCCATTTGGTGCTGTGAAATCTATGCCATTCTTTTGTTGACTGGTATTAATCTGGTCCTGAGTTGGTTCTCTTTGTAGCTGTAATATAATTTTCTGTAATTTCCAGCTATTTTCAGACTTTTGCCATGATTTTAAATGCTGCAGGTCAGGAGCATCAGTAGAGGCTGCCACTTACTCTGAGCACATCACGTGACTCCCAGACTGCTTCCCTTGCTAAATCTGATCGGTTGAGTGGGGCCAGGTATGAATGATTGTGAGGGAGGGGACAGGGCAGTAGCATCAGTAGTAATGATACTACTGTCTAGTGACACTACTACTGATGCTAGTGCCCTGCCCCTCCTGATCATTTGTGCCTGGGCCCACTTGCACTTGCTCTACTGATTGGTGGAGCAGACTAGGGAGCATACCAACACAGCGGGAGAAAGGATGGGAGCCAAGTCCAACTGAATAGCCTGGATATTTTGTGGGATTCTAGGGATGAGGAAGGTGGGTGGGAAATATTTGGCATAAGGTGGAGGGTGGCCCAGAGACAAGCCCTGACCACCCATGGAGGGGAAAGGTATATATTATTTACAGAATACCTTTGCCTGAATATGAATTGTGAAAAGTATTCATTATTTGGCAGAATATTTGGGAAGCCTAATATTTGAGGTTTTGGGAATTAACATTTGTTACTCACACACCCCCTACTGGCTAGCAGATCTATGTGTGTATCTTTTTTTGAATACTCAGTGAGTGCTCAGTACACCAGATTTTCAGCTATTTACTTCTTAGTACTAGATTTGGCAAAATTGAAAACAAAACAACAACAACAAAAAATATAAGAAACCTGTATTCCTTCCCAGGGTGGCCAGGACTAGTCCCATGGCATCCCTTCCCTGTCATAGCCATCTCTTACCCAGCACCCCCTTCCTTGTCCTTCACTGTCTTTATTTTCAAAAATAATTTGCAGACTCCTTACAATGAGCCTGGATGTCACATCCCGTTCCCTAGCCTACCTTCCCTAATCTCCAGAAGTGTTCATTTTCCTAATGTTTCCCTACTGTTCTGCCCCGATCCATGATTTTGGGGGCAGAAGTAATTAAGCCAGTCTAGCTCAGTCCCACATTTTTGTCTGTTTGTCTGTCAGTGTGCCTATCTGTTGATAGACAGAGTACAAGGAACACACACTCATGAAGGGGGGCAGAGAAGTGAGCATCACTGATGATGCTAGGCAGACTGATCAGTTAATCTGCCTAATGTCATCAATGATGCACACAGTTCCACCCCCTTCCTCCCAGTCACAGACTCCTCACACTCAGCCTATCAGCCAATAGACACAAAGGAGGAACCAGCATGCTGTGGGCGGCAGTGATAGGGCTAGCCCAGCTTAACTACTACTGGCCCCCAAGTCATGGATTAGCAATCAAGCATGGGACCAACATAAAAAATGTACTTCTGTGGACTGGGGAGGTCAGACTAAAGAGAAAGATTTGATTAATATGATGTCATTGGTTCCTGGTATAGTGCCCGGAGCCAGCAAATGTTTTCGGAAGTCAAGGCATGGGAGAATGTGAAGAGGTGAAGAGTAGGAGTTGATTAGGATGGTGAGGAGTTGCCATAGGGCAAGCTCTGGCCACCTGGGAGGCAATAGTTTTTAAATCTTTTTTTTTTTTTTTTAATTCTTCAGAATTCTTTTTACTTGAACACCCAAATTGGGAAAACTACTCAGTACCCTATTATTCATGGTATCTGGGAATTAATATGTAGGGAATCCATACACATACTAGCTAGGCTTTACACAGGACTGTAAGATGCCTAATGGCACCCCAACCATTACTGCCATGACCCAAGTGGTAGACGAAAACCGGGAATATTGCAAACCTTTAACACCATTTTTAATAAAAGGGTTTAGCAAATTTTTCACAAGATTTGTTATTTAAATTATTTTCCGAGAATATAGCAGAATTCAAATTACTACAGCTCTAGAAAGAATATTTAAGCTCATACTGAAATGAAATACAGATGGGCTGTTAAAATCTGAGTCACCAGTAATGCAGTATATTTCAACAGCTACTTTTAATCAATGTGTAAATTCTCAATATTACATCAAACACCGCATCTTGCTATTCTCCATGAAATTACCATTTCTACTTAAGTTGCAGAAAACTGCAACTTTGAAAATCCACAAGCATTCTCAGAATACAGGGCCTTTGACTTCTAACATTGGTAATGAACTCCAAATCCGATAATCCTTAATTGTTAGATGTAATTAACTACACTAGAGCACTTCTACTTCATTGCCAGTATGTGATCTTTGATCACAGTTCTAGTTAAAACTACAACTTTCATAGTAGTATTATACAGAAAATCCACCCCAGGAACACTGCCTGAAATGCTGGAATTCTACTCTGTTAAAAAAATTGTAAGAGATCACAGAAGTTGAGTTAAACCTCTCAACTAGGGATAGTACTTAGTGTAAGAAAAATCCAGGCACGTAAAAAATAATTGAAATAATACAAGAAAGGATTAAGCCTAGTGCTTTGCTTCTAGGGGCACAATTTAATAAGTTTCTTGTTACTCATATTGTACAAACGAGAAGGCATCCAGCTGGTAAGTCTCTTTCTGATTTGTCTAAAAGGTCAGTTCTAGCCCAGCAGGCACTGTGTTTCGTATCAAGCTTCTTCCCTTCATCTTCTGTCTTTCAGGCTAGAAGTCTAGAGATTCAACACCTCAAGCGTACAAGACAGGGATTTTAGGAAAGGCATAAGATATTGTCTGCATTTACCATTAATAAAACTGGGATAAGAAGAGTGGGGGAGGGAGGAAGGGTTTTAACAGAACCATAATTGCAAAGCCATGCCTTATTTTTTATTGTTTGCATTTTGTTAAGGTCTGTCACAATAAATTCATATAACAAAATACCTTTTCAAGAGATACACTACAGTAAACCCGAAATGTATGTGGTGCAGTATCAAATTCATTTACAGAAATCTTCATTTTTTCAGTGAACAGAGTACAGTTTAATTAAATCCATTCCCGGTCTCACAACCACAGTATGACCTTTATTTACAACAGAACATGCCATACCCAGACTGCCCACACAGGCTGATCACCTTAATGCCTGTTCTTCAGCAGGATCCCTCAGCTGAAGAACAGTGAGTTCAAAACATTGTGATGTTCAGCCTCTGTGCCCTGTCTATGTATGGCATGTTCTGTTGTAAATACATTTCATAATGAATTATGTTGATGTCCTCCTTGTGCAAAACATTTGTTTTTGGCATATTCTTGTGGTTTGTGATTGGACTGGTCATCTGTAAGCACTCCCTCCTGTGTGCTGCATTGATCTTATGCTCTTAACCTCTTTCCTCTTCCCCCCCATCTGGGTAGCACCAGACTGGCATCCCTGGCAATGCTGTTCCCTTGTGTTGAGGGTGATATCCCTTCATAGGTTATTGCATGTTTTGCTTTATGTTTTTGTATACATGTTTATGCTCCTTCTCCATGACTGTCCCATTAACCGACTCATGCCCATCAACCTCCCCAGACCCAACAACTCATCTGCTGATGTCCCTATGGCTTTCCATCTCCCCCATGATGAGGGCCTTTTGATATTTCAACTTCTAAACACAGTCCAGTGCCACAGTTTCACAGCACAGTGCAAAAGTGGACCAGGGCTGTCATGTGCAGTACATAGACATATAAAATGTATTGGCAGAAAAGGACTGCTGGGCCCATCAAGTCTGCCAGATGGTCTCTGCCTAGTCTGTCTCTGCAGACCCCATCTGGTCTCTGGCAACCCTCCCTCCTGCCTGCCTATTTAGTAATATTCTACTATGTGTATCCCACAGTACCGGATACCCCTTACTGTTTTTGCCTCCACCAGTTTTGCTGGCAGTCTATTCCAGGCATCTACCACTCTTTCAGTGAAGTAGTACTTCCTCACATACCTCTTAAACTCCCTCTCAGCTTCATCAAATGTCCCCCGTCTGGGTGCTCTTCCTCATTTGAAAGAGACTCCCCTTCTGCACTTTGTTCATTCCTGTGAGGTACTTGTAGGTCTCTATCAAGTCCCCTCTCACTCTCCTCTCCTCCATGGTATACATGTTCAGATCCCTCAGTCTCTTCATGTAGGTCATACGGTGACTCTCCTGCACCATTTTAGTTGCCCTCTCTGGACAGCCTCCACTCTATCTATGTCCTTTCTGAAGTGGGGCTTCCAGAACTGGAAACAATATGCCAGATGGGGTCTCACCAATGAGTGATATAGTGGCAACACCCCTTCATCCTTGTGCTGAGATACCTCTCCCAGTGCATCCCAGCAACACTGGAGCTACCCACTGCTTAGCTGTATCAGCATTTCATTCCTTGAATCTAGCAGAGCACAGGATCTAAAGCAGCATGGATTCACAGTGAGAAGGTCATGTCAAACAAATCTAATAGATTTCTTTGAGTGACCAGAAAGGTAGGCTGAGGAAGGAGGTGGATGTGACCTACTTAGATTTCAGCAAAGCCTTTGGTACTGTCCCACATAGGAGGTTGTCAAACAAGTCAGGCAGCACGGGTGTTGGCCCCAAGGTGGTAAACTGGGTCAGAAATTGGCTGAGGGGCAGGACACAGAGGGTGCTGGTGAATGATGCTCAATCTGATGAGAGGAGGTGACTAGTGGGGTTCCTAGGGATCAGTCCTGGGACAAGTCTTCTTTAATGTCTTCATAAGTGACATTGGAGAGGGCTGCAGGGAGTATGTCTTTTGCACATGACACTAAGATCTGCAACAGGGTTGACACTCCAGAGGATAGAAAAAATGAAAAAAGACCTAAGCAGATTGGAGGATTGGTCAGAAGTGTGGCAGCTAAGATTCAGTGCAAAAAAGTGTAAAGTCATGCACTTCAGGAGCAGAAATCCAAGGGAGGTTTACAAGATGGGGAGGGGGAGGTACTGTCAGCCACCAAGCAGGAGCGAGACCTGGGGGTACTCATATTGGATGCCCTAAAGGCAACCAAACAATGTGAGAAGGCTGTATGGAAAGCCAATGGGATGCTGGGGTGCATAGGGAGAGGCATCACCAGCAGTAAGAAGGAGGTGGTTATGCCACTGTACAGATCACTGGCAAGACCTCAGCTGGAGTACTGTGTCCATTTTTCCAGACTGCATCTCTAGAAGGACATATATAGACTGGAGGCAGTCCAGAGAAGGGCTACAAAGATGGTGCAGGGTCTGCATGAAAAGCCCTATGAGGAGAGGTTAAGGGAACTCAATATGTATTTTTGGATGGGGGGGGCATGATAGAAATGTTCAAGTAGCTCAGAGGTATAAACAAGGTACAGGAGGGTAGCATCTTTCAAAAGAGAAGTTATGCAAGATCAAGGGGGCACAAAATGACGTTAGAGGGGGCAGATTCAAAGGTAACATGAGGAAGCACTTTTTCACTGAAAGAGTGGTGGATGCTTGGAAAAGCCTCTTTCAAAAGGAAGTGGTAGGGCAAAAATTAGGAATTCAAGAATGCATGGGATAGACATAAGGGTACCTAGAGACAGGAAAGAAAGGATGAGCTGCAGATCAACTAGAATCTGTGTTTTGTCATAGGTCGGGAAATGGAAGACTGGTGGGCCACATGGTCCTTTGTCTGCCGAATTTCTATGTTTCTATGAGGCCTGCATTATAAGTCTTTCCTGCATTGGGGTAATCTGTAAGGTGTAGGATGTGGTGTATGGTGTATGGAAGATTTCACACATACCTTAGAACTGGAAAAGAAATTATTTTGGGTACAGCAGAAAATAACAGTGCTAACTTAAGCAGTAAGAAGAGTACTAAAGAATAGGATAGTCCTCTAGGGGGAAGAGGGAGTTTTGAAAACCTTGTGGATAGGGAGAAAAGCACTGAAAATATCCCCCAACACCAATCATGGTTGCACAGACTGGAATACAGTACAACTGACACATAAATCCAAACAAAGAAGGAAGACTGAAAGAAGTGAACCATTTACAATTAAAACACAAAATAAACATGCAGTCCTGAAAGAAGCAGAAGGCCAATTGAAACAGACACCCTGCCCTTACACCTGAAATTCACTGGGCAGTTCTTGAGGAGGTAGAGAGGCTAATGAAATGGGTACCCCCATGTCCTGTGATTCATGAGACAACAAAAGGCATACAGGTGGAACAAATAGATATGACTCAAAAGGTTATTATAGGGCTCCATGTTATTACAGCGACTCTATAATAGCAAATGCAATTTTGGCAATTTATTTATAGTAACTGCAATTTTGGTGACCAACAATATCAACACACATCAAACAAGCTAATTTTTTTTTACAGCTCTCCAATGTACAGGTGTAGTCATAGGGATAATCAGCTCACCAGCTGTTGCAGGGGTCACAGGAGCAACCCGTTCCAACTGGCAGATCCTTTGAACAGTCCACTGCATCACATGGACATCAGGCAAGACACCCACCACAGCATCAGGGGCTCCAGCAGTACTATCCAGGATGACCTGAGCTGTACTGTCAGACGTCCTCCATGCTCGTTTCCTCGGGTCATCCATCACACGCTGGGCACCAACCTCTGCAACAATCAAGGTGCTTAATGGTGGGCTAATTACCAGTTTCTTGTATTGAAAGGGGGGCTGTGCCCCCCAAACTCACCCAATCTAATACAGCCTAACTCTGAGGCACTCATTGCCTTGGGGGGATCACTGAAAAATCGCAGTCCAGCATTTTGACTGTCGCTATATTGACATGCTTGCCATTATGGCAGTTGCACTAATGGAGTTGCGCAAATTGACTCACCCAAATTGATTTGCTGAAATGTCGTCCTACCTTATTATAGTGATTCCATCAGGGGACAGGGGACTGTGGGATGCTACCAGTCCAGTAATTTAAAATAGAATGGGCGATGCCTGAAAGACCTCCCCAACCTTCCTGTCTGATTAGATGACTGGGGCAGCAATGTCAGGGGGTTCTATGTCCAGCCATGGCCATCAGGTATGTTATTGGGGGACATGCAGCAGCTATAGGCAGGGTACCTGCCTGCATAGCCTACACCCCTCGCCTGACAGTCTGTGCAGAGAATAGTGTGAGTGCAAGCATGTCCCTGACATTTTCCTGGAAACATAGAAAGAGAGAAGGACAGTGAAAAAGCAGAGGTCTTAAACCAGTACTTCTGTATTGTGTTCACTAAAGGGATGCAGGAGATGAACCTAACACACTAGCAATATCACCCAGGGACCAGGGGTTGATACAAGCCCCTTCACAGAAGATCAAGTCTTGGAAGCCCTAAGTAAACTGAAAGTAAACAAGGCCATGGGCCAAATGAAATTCACGTGAGAGATTTCAGGGAGCTGGGGAGTGTACTGGCAGCTCCCCTAGCAGAACTCTTCGCCAAATCACTGAAGTGTGGGACAGCACCATGAGACTGGAAAAGAGCAACAGTGGTCCTACTTCACAAATCAGGGAGCAGAGAGGAGGCTAGCAACTACTGTCCAGCAAGTCTCATGTTGATAGTGGGAAAATTGATGGAGACACTGTTAAAACAAAGGACTCTAGCATATCTGGAAGCCAGTGGGAAACAAGACCCAAAACAGCACAGTTTCATGATGGGTAAATCTTGTTAAAAGAACCTGGTCAACTTCTTTGTCTGGGTTACAAAGACAGTAGATCAGGGTGCAGTGGTAGATGTGGTCTACCTAGACTTTAGTAAGGCCTTTGACTCTGTTCCACACAGAAAACTGTTAAAGAAGCTGGACCACATAGGGGTGAGTAAGAAGGTGGTTGGGTGAGTGAGCAGCTGGCTGAGAGGAAGAACACAGAGAGCGCTGGTAAATGGCTCAGTATCCGCTGAGAGAGAGGTAACTAGTGATGTACCACAGGGGTCGATGTTTGGGCCTCTACTCTTCAAATTTTCATATCTGACATCATGAATGGATTGAAGGAATGATGTGTCTATTTGCAGATGACACCAAGATATGCAACAGAGTGGACTTCTGAAGGAGTAAGAAGTATGAATTCAGACCTAAAGAAACTGATGTAGTGGTCCGAGGCTTGGCAGTTGAAATTCAAAGCCAAAAAGTGCAAAGTCATGTATATAGGCAGAGGCAAATCCAAAGAGGAGTACTACCTTTGGGGAGAAGCTAGCTTCCACCAGCCAGGGTTGTGACCGAGGTCTGTAATATCAGAAGACTTGAGGGTGATGAAGCAGTGCGAAAAGGCAGCTAAAGGCTAGTGGTATGCTGGATTGCATTTGCAGGGAATTATGAGTCCCAGGAGGGAGGTAGTACTGCCACTCTACAGGTCTCTTGTGTGCTCCCACATTGAGTACTGCATACAGTACTGGAGGATGCACCTCAAAAGGGACATCAACAGACTGGAGACGGTGCAAAGGAGGGTAACAAAGATGATTCAGGGGCTGCACCAGACAGCATATGAGGATAGGCTGAAGGAGCTCAACATGTGACATGTACTCCTTGGAACAAAGGAGGGAGAAGGGGACATGAGTGAGACCTTTAAGTATATTAGGGGTATAAATAAGGTTAAGGTAAATGAGTTGTTTCAGGTGAAGGAGAGCGGTCGAACTAGAGGACACAATATGAGACTGAAGGATGGGAGGCTCAAGAGCAATGCTAGAAAGTGCTAGAAAAAAATAGGGCGGTAGACCCATGGAATAGCATACCCCACGAGGTGGTGGGGGCCAAAACAGTGAGAGAGTTCAAAAATGCATGGGATAGGCACAAGGGTATCATTTTACAGAAAGGCTAAGGGGGGAATAGCATTGTATTAAGAATTTTTGGGGCAGACTAGATGGATCTTGTAGTCTCTTCTGCAATCACTTTCTATGTTTCTATGTTTTCCAAGTACAGAGGTGAGGCAAATCAGCCAATAGTTTGTAGTGTCAGCTTTGGATTTTTCAGGAACCACACCCTCACTAAAGGATTGAGTATATATTATTTGTAAGCATGCTGTGATATCCATACCCATTAATTTCAGCATATTAGGTCCTATGCATGAAGAATTACAATGCCCCGAGCCCTGTAATTCATGAGACTGCAAAAGATGTACTGGTAGAACACATAGATATGACTCAAAAGGTTATTATAGTGATTCCATCATGGGGCAGGGGACTGTGGGGTGCTGCAAGTCCTGTAATTTAACAAAGAATGGGTGAGTGCTTGAATGGCCTACCCAGCCTTCCCTGTCTGACTGGAGGGCTGGGCCAGCAATGGCATGAGGGGGGGAGGTTCTAGGTCCAGCCATGGCCAGCGGGTGTGTTATGTGGGGGACACACAGCAGCTCTAGCAGGATACCTGCCTGCATAGCCTGTGCCCCCTCACTTGACAATCTGTGCTGTAGGGAATAGTGTGGCATGCCAGCATGTCCCCTGACATTTTCCTGGACCATCCAAGCTTGTTGCAGCATGTACAACTAGGGGATTGGGAATTGAAAGGGTGTGCACTCCTCTAGTGAATGCAGCAGGAGTCCGTGGGACACCCTATATGTGGCTACTTGACTTAGATTCGCTTATGTGCCACAGATATGTGGTGTGTAGGCATTGTAATTTTTCATGCATAGAGTCCAATATGTTGAAATTAGTGGGTATGGATATTACAGCATGCTTACAAATAATATATACTTGATCCTTTAGTGAGGGTGTGGTTCCTGAAGGGTTTGACGCTGACACTACAAACTATTGGCTGATTGCTTCACCCAAAAGTCATGGAAGCAATTGTTAAGGAAGAATTCAGGCTCACAGGAAAAAACACACAATTCATATATAAGCAGTAACGGGTTTCGTATGTTGATCTTGCATAATGAATTGCTGACATTTTCTTGAAATGTTAGTAGGAAATTAGATGGAAATCATCCTGCTGACACCATCTGTTTGACTTTAAAAGCTTTTGATTTGGTCCTTCGCTGGACTATTATATAAAAATATAGCACCTTGGCTTAACACCACATTAATAAACTGGATAGCAGCACAATCCATAAATACTGTAGATCCCAGAGGGTTAAAATAAATGGGCATCTGCCCTCAGAAAGCAGTGTGACTAGTCAAATGCCTCAGGGATTTGTTTTGGGACCAATATTGTTTGACATTTTTATTTCTGATCTCGATCATAGTCTCAATATTTGAAGCTGCAAGTATACAGGTGATACTAAATTAGGTGGGGTATGTGAAACAAATGAACAAATAGAATACATACAATCTGAATTGAACAGTATAAAGAAATGGTCCGTAAAATGGGGGATGCAATTCAGCATGGATAAATGTGCAGTAGTGCACCTAGGAAGGCACAGCCCAGGTCAATAATTAATAGCACAGAGTATGAAAAAGACCTAAGGATCAGAGTAAATGATAGGTTTGATATGGAAGATCAATGCACAGAGGTAATTGCAAAAGCAAATTGAGTATGGTGGAATATTAAGAAAACCATTAAAGTAGGAATAAGGCCATTATAATTCCACTACACAAGGCTTATATCTGACAATTACTGGGCTACAGAAGACAGCTGTGGACTCCTTTCAGGAAAAAAGGAATAACAGTTGTTAAAAAGGTACACAAGGAAAATAACAAAATCAATCTCGGGCCTTGCAGATTTATCATACAGATAGACTGGCAGATATAAAACTGCAGTCTCTGGAGGCAAGGTGATTAAGAGGGGACTTGTTATTTATGTTCAAAATGATTAATGACCCTGTATTGATGATGAAGTGGATTTTGATTTTAAGCAGGACATCAGAGTTACTGCAGAATATACCTTACAGATTAAGGCAAATAAATGTATAAGTAATAAAAGGAAATACTTCTACACACGGATGGTAGAAATGAGGGAAATGGGAATGGAAGCATTAAAAAGAGGGTGAGGATGGAGAGAGAAGGCAAGAAGAGGGTACTAAGCAGCGTGGTAATAAAATCTGAAAGGCCATGTGTGCAAATGCTAGAAGTCTAGGAAATAAAATTCTGGACCTCGCGGCTATAATGGCAGAGGCCAACCTGGAATACTGTGACCATTACTGAGTCAGGGCACTGAAAGCCATGACTGGGATATGGCCATACCAGGCTATTCTCTGTTCAGAGGGACAGGGTGGAAGGGAGGGGACACGTGTTTATGTATGGCAAGGCACGACAGCAACAGAGACACAGGGAATACAGGGGAGGTAGAGATACTGTGGGTTACCCTAGAGACAGAGAATGTAGCCTCCATGCACACTGGCATGATCTACAACCTCCAGCACAGGGGGAGGAGTTAGATAAGGTATTGGTGGAAGCTATTGGCAAGATGGCAGAAAATGAGGAGGTGCTGCTGGTGAGGGACTTCAATCTGCCAGATGTAAATTGGAACGTCTTAGCTTCACCTTCAGCTAGAAGCAGGGACATTCTGGACTCCCTGTAGGGGACATTCCTCAGGCAACTAGTCAGTGAACCCACTTGTGATGCGCTAATACTGGACCTGGTACTCCCTAACAGGGACATTGTTGCAGATGTCAAGATAGGAGTCCACCTGGGGAACAGTGATTACTATACAGTGTGGTTCAATATGAGGATGGCTGCAGAATTGAACCACACAAGGACTAGGGTGCTGGATCTCAGAAGGGCAGATTTTAAAAAGATGGGTGAATGTCTCATGGATGACATGGCGGGGGGGATGATTTGGGTGGTGTGGAGAAACAGTGGGTGAAGGTGAAAAGGGCCATAGGGAAGGCAGCAAACCTCTGCATCAAGTAAGTGAGCAAGAGCAGGAGGAAAAATAGACTGCTATGATTCTCGAATGAGGTGGTGGAAAAGGTAAAGTCTAAAAGGTTAGCATCCAGAAGGTATAAGGAGATGCAGAGAGAGAAAGATAGGGAGGTGTATCGGGGAAAGAGAGGGAAGCAAGGAGTGCAAAGGCTCACACTAAAAAGAAAATAGCCAAGGTTGTGTTGAAGGGGATAAGACATTTTTTAGGTATGTAAGCAAAAGGAGGAAGACCAGGTACTGTATGTGATCATAAGATTAAAAAGGAAAGGAAGGA
Organism: Neoceratodus forsteri; assembly: GCA_016271365.2. Taxonomy (NCBI): domain Eukaryota; kingdom Metazoa; phylum Chordata; order Ceratodontiformes; family Ceratodontidae; genus Neoceratodus; species Neoceratodus forsteri. The sequence goes on from CM057454.1 coordinate 27,082,241, forward strand.
CCATGCAGAGGGGGAGCAGAAAAAGGCAGACATCCTGGAGTTACAACAAGAGATTGAATGTACTACAAACCAAAAAGGACCCAGGGAAAATGACAATGAAAAAGGTGTGGCTATAAATCAGAGTGTGGCGGAACAAGAATAAGAAAGGACATAGGGCTATGGGATTTACTATGCCACTAAACAATAGCTTTACCCCCTATCCTCAACAGGTCAGGAAGATACCACAGAACCCAGTATCAAATCAGACCCTACTAAAGCAGAAGTTAGTGGGAATCCAGAATCACAGAACATAGAAAACAATGGCACTGAGGATTCCACTACACAAACTCCCCTGGAGGCAAATATAACTACCACAGACCAGGTTACAAATGAAATTGGAGTTGAGACAAGACAAGTGTTTGTCTTAGGGGATTCCATCCTGAAATACACTGATGGTCACATATGCAGCTCAGATAAGGAAAACAGAACATGCTCAAGTTTCGGAAGAATAAGGGACATTGAGCATATGCCACATAATATATTCAATAGTGCCAGGAAAAAAACACTGGTAGTAATCCATGAAGGAACAAATGATATAAATAGAGCAAGTGTGGAAGAAATTCTAAGATTTTATCTCTATTATGAAAAGTCTTGAAGAAAAGGGATGTGAAGTGTGTATATCAACAATACTACTTTGTCAGTGTCAGTGGCTCAGTGGGTAGCACACTACGCCTCTAGGCCGGGAGATCAGAGGGCTGTGGGTTCAGTTCCCACATCTGGCACTTGGGTTAATATCCCAGTACTGACACCGTAGTGCAGCATGAGAGGGTGCTGCACTCTGAGGTGTCGCTCTTTCGGATGAGACGTTAAACCGAGGTCCCATCTGCCTGGATTGGTGGTAGTTCAGGTGGATGTTAAAGATCCCATGGCACTTATCGGTAAAAGAGTAGGGAATTTCGGTGTCCCGCCAAATTTCCCCTATTCACTAAAAAATACCACCAACAGCTTAATCTGGTTCAAGGTCAGTTGGCATTCATCTGTATCCCCCTCCCCCCGGGTCGTGCCTGAAAATAGGCAGGATTTGTCTAGTGCACTTACCCGGTCAACAAAAGCTAAATAAATAAAATAAACTTCCTGTGCCAAGAGCGAGTAAAACAAAACAGAATAAAATAAAGATATCCTACCCTTTCCAATCACCCACCCTTCTATTTCAAAACCTTCAAAACAGTTAAGTTATACGAAGCCCGGAAATACATCACCAAAGCAATCTCCAAGTCAAGAACTAGTGGGGACTCGCTGGACCTCAAACTGCTATCCCTCACCCTTGATGAGGTCCTAGTCCCATTAACACAAATTCTCAACCTCTCCCTTAGCCTTAGCCAGTTCCCTGACAAATGGAAAGCTGCTACAGTTATACCAGTCCACAAAACCGGAGATAAGACTTTCCATGGGAACTATTGATCAATTTCTATACTACCTCCTCTCTCCAAGACTCTCAAATGCATAGTGGCCCACCAACTTATTGACTACCTGGATAAACACAATCTTCTATGTACGCAACAACATGGTTTCAGGAAAGGACATAGCACCTCATCTGCCTTACTGGAATTCACTGGAGGCCTACACAGCACCTTGGATAGAGGTCATCTAGCCAGGGCAGTATTTGTCAATCTGACTAAGGCATTTGACACTGTCCACCATCGTCGGCTGATTAAACAACTCCAGCATACAGGGCTCTCTCCTGACACTGTAGCATGGTTCAATAACTACCTGGAAAATCAGTCACAAAGAGTAAAAATTGCAGGTGTCCACTCAGATCCTAGACCAGTCCATTCTGGAGTCCCTCAGGGGTCTATCCTGGGCCTTCTACTTTTCAGCATTTTCCCTAACAGCCTCCCTAAATCCTGCCCTGAACAACTCATCCTCTATACAGATGTCGCTGTAATCTTCACCTCCCACAAGGACCCAGTATTCCTACAACTCAATCTTCAACAAGGCTTTACCTCAGTGGAAAGCTGGTTTAGTAGACATAAGCTGGTCCTTAACCATAAAAAAAACAAGGCAATGCTTTTAACAACCCTCACAACAGGCATAGATTTCACCCTCACTATTTCAACTAGCTATGGAAGCACCCTTGAGCAGGTGCAGTCATTTAAATACCTTGGGATATCTCTGACTCAAATCTTTCCTATGAGGACCATGTAGACGGTGTTGCATAGCTGCTAACATGCATTTAGGCCTTCTATACCGGCACAGACAACATCTCACGGTTGAAGCCTTGAAGATCGCCGTCCAGAGCTCAATGGTCTCCCTCATTGACTACAGACTAATTATCTATGTCTCTGGATCTGCAACTGCCCTCAGATGAAGATCAACATCCCTTAACAAGGCCTGCCAGCTCAGCTCTGGTGCTCACCATCTCACACATACATGTGACTTGTATGCCATATCTGGATGACTGCAACTCTCCAACCACATAAAGTATCTAACCTGCATCATGGCAAAGAAAGTTACCATGGGCGTCACCCCCCTCCTGGAGTCCAAGCCTTACTGAATCAAAGACAGAATCCTCGAACCACCAGGGGCTGTGAATCCCAGTTCCTCCAGGTCCCCCCGCTGTCACACCTCCCAGGGCCAAAGATCTTTTGACCACAGAGGGCCCAGCTGGCTAAATGGGCTCAGCCCCAACATCTCCTCCACTGCCACTCTTGGTTCATTCAAATCCCTGCTCCACCTGTATCTCACTGCCTCTAGCTCCTGTGACTGTTACTTATAATCAGCCCAGTCCACTCCCTATGCTCCTTCTCCTCCACCCTAGCACTTATTATCCCACTTCTTCCTGTTCTCTCACTTCCCTCCCCCTTCCCTGACTCCCCCCTTCCCTCCTTCCCTCCATAAGCACTTCCCCCTGTTATGTTTGACTATAATACTTCCTGCACTGTGTTGTTGACAAGGCCTCTGGCTGCTCATACCTCCCCATGTGTAACCCTACCTCCTTTTGTGTACCCCTTGTCCCTTCTTCCCACCTCTCCACCCCAATCCAGTACTGGATTTACTGGATTTTGTAGGACAAAAGGAGGCCAAATCCCATCGAGATTATCCCCCTCAATAGAGGCACATTATCATTTTTGTGAATTTAACCATATATCAAGTTTTGTTTTAAATGTATCAAAGTTAACTATATCTACTAATTCTTGTGGTAGTGAATTCCATTGTTTGGATGCCCTAATACAGAAGTATTTATCATGTTTATTAGTATTTGCCCATTCTACAGTAAGCTGTTTATCATGGCATCTGCCTACTGTATGCTTATTTGATAATGTTAATCCATATAGTTTCATCAGTAACGGTGATTTTAATACCTTATGTGTAAACAAAATATGTCCTCTAAGGATTCTTAGATAGAGTGAATTTAGTCCAGTTTCTTTAAGATGTATTTTGTAGGTTTTATTTCTAAGGTTAGGTATAATTTTTGTAAATTGTCTCTGAATTTGTTCTAATCATTTAATATCACCTTTTAAATATGGGTTCCAAAATGGGGATCCATAATCTAAATGTGGTCTAATATATGTTCTGAATAGTGGGACTAAACACTGTTTAGATTTATTAATGAATGATTTATTAATTTGTTTTAATAATATATTGGTTGTTCTTGCTACCTTATTGCAATGTGAAGAAGAAGATAGTTTGTTATTTACCAAAATACCCAAGTCTCTTTCACAATTTTTTTTTTTAGAAATGTACCTTTTAAAGAGTAAGTCGTTTGAGGGCTTTTTTGTGCCAAAATGTAAGACCATACATTTATCTGTATTAAATGTCATGAGATTTCTTTTTGTCCATGATTCAATGGTAATAAGATCTTGTTTTAATAGATGTATATTATGCAATGTATCTACTCTTCCACCAAGCTTTGTATCATCAACACATTTTGATATATGATTAAGTGAAGAGATGTTAAGGTCACTAATAAAAATGTTAAAGAGTATGGGCCCCAGAACAAAACCCTGGGGTATTCCACTTGTAACTCAGCCCTGTTCAGACAGGACTCCATTTATTTTTACCATCTTGGTCCTGTTATGCAACCAGCTTATTACCCAAGTTATCAAATACTGGGAGAATCCGAGTGTATTCAATTTTTCAATTAACAATGTGTGAGACACTTTGTCAAAAGCTTTACTGTAATCCAAAAGGATTACGTCTGACAAATATGTTTATCCAAGTAACTACTAATATTGTTATTAAAGGATACCAAGTTTGTTGTACAAGAGGAGCCTAGTTTAAAAACATGCTTGTGAAATGTCCTCAACACCTAACTGTTGCATTTCAGACTCTATTAATGATTTAACTAGTCATTCCATAGTTTTCCTATAACAGATGTCAAACTAATGGGTCTAAAATTTTGGATACTTGATTTATTACCCTTCTTAAAAATAGGGATCACTATGGCTTTTGCCAGTCATCTGATATGTCATTTTCCATAAGTGACTTATTGAAAAGTAGTATAAGTGGTGAGACTAGAGTCAGCTGTTTCAGCCAAAAATCTGGATTGAATATCATCAGCTCCTGAACTAGTTGATATTTTAATAAGTGCTAGGGCCTTCCTTATCTCTGAACATTCAAGTTTATGTATAATAGATGCTTTATTAGATACCGGGGAAGTTATATCTGATTTATTGAAAACAGAAGTATTTGTTAAATACATTTGCTGCTACATAAGTATCTGTAATAATCCTTCCATCTTTAACCTAGCGGCCTATTATTTTAGTGTTGCACTTTTTACTGTTTATGTATGAAAAAAAGGATTTCTGATTTGATTTGGTATGAGCTAGTGTAAATTCAAATTTAAGTTTAGCTTGTTTAATTGATTTTTTTAAAATAAAGACACTATTGGTTTATATTTATACATATTACTCTATGGTATGGTTCCTTTCAGTTATTTAAAGGAACGTTTCTATTTTATAACCAATCTGTGTATTGATTTATTAAATCAGATTGGAATGTTACCTTTTTATTGTATCTTTATTTAGTAGGAACATATTTATCTTCCAGTGAAAAAGAATTTGTTTGAATTTGTTCCAAGCAGTATTTATTGATTGGTTCTTAAATTTTCTTCCCAATTAATTTCATTTAATTTGGTATTTATCAAATTAAATTTGCTTGATTGTAATCTTCAGTTTTGTAGTTATCATAGATTTGATATTTTGTATTTAGATTAAATTGAATTGAGTTATGATCTCTGTTACCAATTGGGGCTGTGATATTTATATCCGAAAATATATTTTCTGCATTTGCAATAATAAGATCAAGTATGCTTGTTCCCCTTGTTGGCAAACATACCAATTGTTCAAGTCTAGTATCTGTACAAAAAGTTGCTAATAATCTTTCCTGTACATTTCTGACTTTAAATCTTTCCCAGTTAATACCAGGCATATTAATATTGCTCAGGACAAGAGTGTTACCATTATTAACTATATCCAAGATAGTTTCAATCATATCTGTTGTATACTGGAGATCTGCAGAAGGTGGTCTATAGCAAACTCTGACAATTAAGTAAGCAATAATGCCGACAGAATTGGCGGTGATGGGCAATACCCCGCCAGGGGCGTAATGAGCTGAGCTACAGTGGAGGGTCTATAAGCCCTGGTAGGTCCGATGACCTATACCCCACCCTGGAGGATATTAATGCGCTTAGAAAATGGGCTACCTGTGGCATTTTTAGATGGAATTTTTAAAAATTTCAGAAAAACAACAATAAATAAGAGTAACAATGAAGTTTAAAGTGTTTTCCTTGTAAAGTAGTCCCTCTGTATTTCTGTGCTGTTCTGTCTGCTGTTGCCCCTCCCCAGAGCCATTTTCTCCTAGTCACTCCCCCGCACCACTAGGTGTAGATATGTAGTGTCTTGTGGAGTTGTCATCACCCCGCCCCCCGACGCAGTTTCTCGCCATCTACTGTATTTGCTGCTGTTACGGCAATTAGATACAGGATAATGAGCAGTGGAAGACCGAGTTAGTAGTGGGAGTACTGAGCGAGAGAATGAGGTGTTCAGTACTCAGCAGGTAGGTTTTCTTTTTTAAGTAACAACAGTTCAGTTTGTGAATTGAGTGCAGAGCAGAAGGGCCGACTTACTTCTGCACAAGGAAGTTTGCAAAACAATGGTGTAAGTTGTTCAGTAATTGATGCAGTTTTCCATTACATTTTGTTTTTCTGTGAGGAGTCAATTGTGCAGTATGGGGTGCAGCTGTTGAGGAGAGACGCGTGCTACGATTTAAAGAAAACGGCACTCACTAACTGAGGTACAGCCCACAGGAAGGATGGCAGAGAAACTTCAGTCGGGAGATATGTTGCAGCGGATGTTTCAGGAGGACTGATAGCGGGATGCTCACCCGATTGCTGACTGAAAACAAAACCAAAAAAATACCGATAATGTGATTTATGATTCTTTGCTTGCGTGTCTTTCTGATATGTGGGGAGAACAGAAGTTGTTCTGTGTTGCAGGAAATACGGTGGCAAGAGGTGAGTGGGGAACCTGGCAGAACTGAAACTTATATTAGGATTTGGCCTTTTAATGTGAGAGTGCTTACATAGATGGGCAGGGTGGATGAAAGGAGGCAAACCTCTGTCAGTGTCTAGAAATGGCACGTCCTTAAAAAACTAGCGTTGTGCTTGGTAGGGAGCTCTGTCTCTCGCTAAGCCAGAAAAAAAAAAGCATTGGCAATTTAAAATTCCCAGTGGGGTAATTCTGGCCAATGGGTAAGCAGGGTGGGCACAGAGATATTTGAATGAGTTAAGGGCACTTGTGTGGAACTTTTATTTGCTGGGCATCTATTGAAAGTTAATGTACCCCCAGCAGGGTACCAGCCAATCAGAGCCCAGCAAATAAAAAAACATTTTCTAATGCATTCTACCCTGTCTTCTCCTATGCTATCTCACACTAGTACAGCATATCCTGTCTAATGCATTGTTCTCCCATTTTAACTAGTTATGCTTCCTCATTTACTGTATTGTACTGTTTCTGAAGCGGAACCTTTGTAATCCTAGACATAAATAAATAAATAAATAAATAAATAAATAAATAAATAAATACATGGTTAAGGAAATTCACTCTAAGGAAATCAATAGGGTATCTCAAGCATTGGGGAAAACTTTGTAGATAATCAGGTCTTTTACAGTTGGGATGGTCTACATTTGAGCTGTAGAGGCAGTGCTAAGCTAGGAAAGACTGTTCCATCAGCACTGCGGCAAGGCATTTTCGTGCCTGGTGCAAGCCACACATTTTGCGCCCCCCCCCCCATCCTGAACAGAAAATAAACTTTTCCTGCATCTTACATGCAAGAAATAGGTAGGGATAAAACAAAAACAAATAAATATGTTTTCTTTTAAGTTATGTTTTTTCAGTTTCACATTGCAAAACACAAGTAAACAGGACCTTGGTGCAGTGCACAGTAAGCAAATAAATATAATAATAGGGTTCACTACCACTTACAGATGGGGATTTAAAATGAACAATAGCTAAGCTGTATGTCCCAACAGAAAAATAAATATTTCTTCTTCAATAGCTTCTTCTTTTCTTCACTGGCCCAGTTCCCAGCACCTTATATTATTATTAATTTAGTGCTGGACTCCAAGCTGGATAAATTGATCTCTACATAGACACACCGATCATAACAGTGGGATGACTAAAACAGTGAAGCAACTGAGTTAATGCAGGATTATCAATTACATTTATATTACCTATGGAGAAATTAGATAGTAGAAAAGCAATTTTATTTTTATTCAACTGAGCAAACAATTAATTCCAGAATAAATTACATACAGGGCTACTTGTAGTACTTTCCAATGATACACTACACACGTAAAAGATATCACCAGTCCTCAGTGCTATATCCCATGTCAAGTCTAGGAGGTCCAAAATTTACACAGTGCATAATTTATGTGAATGGGTCTACTTCTTCTATTTACCCTAAAGCTCTCTGCCCTACCTTCAGGTTTCTAAACAGTTGCTTGAACCATGGGTTGTTTTGATCAGATACCTGTTTCTCCTGAATCTCAGCTGAGAAAATTGTGAGAGCACCTGTCCCTTTGATTGTGCATGTCTCCATATTTAGTAACCTGGTCTCTGTGTTCCCTGTATAGTATTCCAGTGCTGGTAGGAGCTGGGCAGCTTGATAACATTTAAGGTACAATAGACCTAACTCTCCCTTAAGTTTAGGTGTTCTTAAAACCTCCCCCTATAGTCTAGGCTTAAGGTTACACCTAATGAATCTGAATTGCCCTGTTTAACATCTTCCTGTCTTGTGCTGGGACAGAAAGTGATTAAATTCTAAAAAGAAATGATAATCTGGTGGGGAGTATATTCATTTTAAATAATTCTATTTTCAATTTAAGGATAATGGGATTTGATCCAATCTATGCACGTCTATCACACTTTCTTTAAAGAGGATGCCATGTAATTGACCACATATAATTTAAGTATTTCCTCTGGGATGGTGAAATTTAAAAGTTACTCAGTGATAGTGGAAGATATCTAGGCTGACCTAGACGTTATATGCACACAGCACATAAAATCATTAATCCAATTTTTAACCTTTTTGCAGCCACTTCAGTCCAGGTTTATAAATTGAAATGATTTCAAGTCAAAACAGAATCCAACCATTCACAACAAAGTACCACCAAAATAATAAGCACACATTTGGAATACTGAAACTAAATGTTTCTCACAATACTGAAATTTGGAGCTCAGTTTTTACTGTGCTGTGACCAATGGCCTGGAACTGACCTGGTCAGTGTTCATTTCCACTGATGTTGTCCGGTGTAGACTCTGTCCATCCTCCAGTGACTCTTCAATCGCAGCCAAGAGGCAGAATCAGCCCCAGCAGACTCAGTGTGCCACCATCCGATGCCACTGACAGCCAACCCGTTGAGCAGTGAATGTTCTTGCCCATCTTCTCAGTGAACTTTGAATGACTGTCTATTCCTCACCAACTCTCTCTCCACTTGCTGCTGCCAGTACCACTCTTTATGCAGGGTACACTCTGCACTCTGCACTCTAACTGGACTCTGACTGGTGGCTCAGTTGAAACTGAAATAAATCTATCTGTGAGACACTTGGGAGGAGGGCACAGAGGGACACACAACCTGGGACATCAGCCACAAGCCCACAAGACAAAAAATACAGTTGTAAAAACTAAAAGTTTGTATTTTCGGCGGAGGGGGAGGAATGGAAGAAAGAGATCCTTCAAAAATCCAACTGTAGCAGTAGATTAATCAGCGTGGAAGTGACTTACAATGTGCCACTCGGAGACTTGCACCCAGGGCGGCTGCCCTACTCACCCTGCCTTTCCTATGGTACTGCATTTCATCATACATAACTGCTCATTTAAACTGGCAGAAAGGGGGCAACTGGGTCATGCACATAGTAACTTAATATCAAATCATGCAAAAAAGAGGCTATAAAATATTGGTCACCGATGCTCAAAGCCTAAACCTGGTTAAGTTAACTGAACTCACAGCCACTCTAGCACAACAGCAAATAGACATAGCAGTAGTGAATGAAACCTGGTGGGACCAGGCCTCAAACTAGTATAATGAAATCCCAGGATAGTGCCTATATCATAAAAATTGCAATAATAAAAAAGGGAGTGGAGTCTGCATTTATGTGAAAACCACCATAGAATCATCAGAAATCTGGCTCAACAATAAAAATAAAGCACAGTTAGAAAGCATCTGTGTACAGTAAAGGGAAAAGAAAGGAAAAAAATGTATTCTAGGACATTTTTATATACCTCCATCACCATCATTTGAGGAAGATCATGACCTAATTGACGCAATTACAAAACTTGCTGGGTTCTCAGATACTGATACAGTAATTCTAGGAGATTTCAACCTACCGGGTATACAGTGGCAATACTTGATCACAAATTCTACAGCTGAGTATTTCTGAACAAAACACTGGCTGCAGGACTTGGGCAGCTAGTGATGGAACCTTCAAGGGTTAATAACACCATCAACTTACTTACTGTAGTCCTAACAAATATTTTATTTATTTAGTTTTTGTTGACAGGGTAAGTGCACTAGACAAATCCTGCCTATTTTCAGGTACAACCTGGGGGAGGGGGATACAGATGAATGCCAACTGACCTTGAACCAGATTAAGCTGTTGGTGGTATTTTTAGTGAATAAAGGAAATTTGGCCAGGGCACTGGGGAAATTCCCCCACTCTTTTCGTAGGAGGATGCTGTGTGGATGTGAGATGGTGCTCAGAAGTGCTCGAGCTTTTGGAGGAACAAGACGTGTGGGTGACTGAGGAGCAGGTCTCCTCCTCGCCCTCTGTTATGATGGAGACCAAAATGGTCTTGGATTCTGTTTTGGAAGAAACACTGGAAGCACCACAGTATGGTATGGAGGGTTCAAATTCTGACTTATGGAGTTCGACGGAGTCGGGAACCGAGATGCAGGCAACAGATCAGAAAGCTGTCCTTGCAAAGAAGGCGGCTGATATCCATTTAAAACTAGAATCAGTGGAACAGATGTTTTTGGAAACATGGAGCAAGTTACAGGAAGAACTCATATTGCAGGAGGGGCAATCTGTAACACAAGAACTGGATATCGAGGAACTGAACGTGGAGACTACATTGGCTACAGTGAGTGCGAGGGAAGCAGGGAATCTGCCTACAGTTTCCACAGATGAGGTCTTCCCTGGGTAAGCAAATTTACTGAAATGGTAGATATTTCCACCACGGGGTGCATGAAGAAGAGAGTACACCCAGAGACATTTTGATTTCCCATGCTCTGGGAATCGAAACCTAAACAGTACAGGGTCGGATTTACTACCACTGTTAGAGAAGAGACTAACTCATTACTCTTATGGTCTTCTACCATAGGACTTTCCTCGTGGTGGAAAACAACTTAATAGTAAAGAAGGAGCAGGGAAGGGCAAGAGACTGCATTCCCAAATACAGGAAAAATCGATTAGTCTTGTTCAAGGAGATCCTGCTGTTACTCCCTCGGGCCTGTGTCTTGTGCATCCAACTGGGTCTTGACTGCTTTGCAAGCAGCAGGATGGGTAAAAAATAAATCTGGTATGGGGTGGGATGCTAATCTACAGAATGAAGCTGCTATAAGTTCTGCTTCCAGCTGTCCCCCCAGTATTTCAGCCCCTTTTCCTGAGATGAATGATGGCTCTAGTTTACAGCCAGTGCAGCAATCTCCTTCACAGCAAATCACAGCCCCTCTGCCAGATGTACCTCATACCTTACTGGACGAAATTAAACATTTAGAAAATGATTCCCCTGTATTAATAGCTGGGGAGGAGGTGGCTATCTCTGTTCCTTGAATCAGATATTCCTCCTGAGTTACAGAAAAGCCCAGATACATCCTTGTGGAACCCTGCAAATATATGACATGATAAGGTGTGAGAACAACTGTTCCCGTCTGAGAGAGGGCTACTATCAGAACCAGCTATAAGAGGAAATGCAGTACATTTAAAATACAGGGGAGATATTTCAGATGTTCCTGACAGACATTTTGTAGGATGGGCCTTGATAAAAGATAGCATGAAGTATTATGCATATGAAATATATGCCCATATTCATGTACCTGGGGATTCTATATTTGATATTAGCTTTAAACATCCAGCAGGTCTTGAAAGGTTTTGGAAACAATATCAGCTTTTGAAACTTTCTCCTATATGGAAATCATTTTTGCCAATCCCCCTGATGAAACCCCTAACAAAAAAAAATACTGTGTTGTTTAGAAATAAAGGGGTGAATGTTGTGGACATTACCTATTGGTTACAACAGCATTGTACTGTTAAGGGCTATCCAGAGTCTATATTAGATGACGAACAACTTTGGACTGGTATCTGGAAATATCAAGTTGTGTTAAATTTAGAAAATGGTCTAACAAAACATTTACCTAATTGTTTTTTTTTTAGGTCGAGACTGTGGGTGATTCTTTTACCCAGGTCAACCTAGGGCATGTTTTAAGTGTGGGGATATTAGACATTTGAGTATTGTCTGTGATAAGCAGAAGTGTGGCCTGTGTGGGGAGATGGGTCATTTTGGTAAACAATGTCAACAACCTTTAAGATGCAATTTGTGTGATGAACGGGGGCATACTTTTTGTACTTGTTCTTGGGCTTCTCACAATAGCAGGGATTTGTCGATTCGAGCTGAGCAAGATGCTTATGTCACTACTGCACAAAAAGAAAAAATGTGTATATTCGAATTGTTAAAATCTGCTCCAGATATAGGTCCCCAACCCCAAAGACTGTCTAGATGGTGTGAAAACTCCTCTACAGAGGAGGTAGTTCTGGATGGGTACTGCCTGAGTCCCGGTCTGCAGGGGTAGAAGTGGGGCCTGGTATTGTAGGAACAAGGGGTGAAGATGCTGTTGTAGAAAATGAGGATTTAGGTGACCCCCTTCCCCAGACCAACATTAAGAATGGGGTGCAAACTGATTTGGTTGAAGCAGAACAGACTGTGGAAATGATGGTGAAGGAGAATTCGATGCCCCCTCCTACTGCACAGCAGGAGACAGTGTTCCATAGGGTGACCAGCTCAAAGGCAGAAAAACCCCTTCTAGACTCCCAAGCAACTTCTAAGGAGCCGGAAGGTATCCCAGTACACAATTCATATGCTTTGTTATTTGAACAGGGTGGTGGTGGTGAAGAAGAAGGTATTGATTCAGACTTAACCTCAGTTGCTTCTTCACAGGCTGATGTTGCCACTGACATAGGACCTGTGGATAAGCCAAAACCTAGGAAGCATAAAAAGGAAAAATTACTATGATGGCCTGTTTATTATGTTCGGTTATTATTTTTTTCCTTCTTTATATTTTGTCCTTCATGAATACAGCTATTTCCCTACTCACAATTAATGTGAACAGCATCAAGTCATTTGAAAAAAAGACAAATTGCTTATGCTAGTCTTAGAGAAGGGGGAGGGCAGGTGATTCTGCTGCAGGATACCAGACTGCATTCTTTGCCAGAAATAAATGAGGCTCCAAAGGACTGGAGATGGGGTGTCTCATTTTGGTCGCTGGGAGAGGAAACATGTCCAGGATTAGGTTTTTTATTTACAGGTTTGACTGTCAGTGTCTTACAAGTTTTTGACATTCAGCCAGGGAAGGCTATGATAATGGATGTGGTTTTAGAGAAGGTGACGTATAGACTTATGAATATTTATGCAACATATGTGGACAAATTCCCACGTAGTAAATCTATGTATTTCCACAAATGTGGGATAAATATTTAAACCTCATTTATCCACACTCCAGCGTCAATCTCATTGAATTTATCCACCCAGCCATCAATCAAACACACAACCCTAATTAACATAACATTTGCCCTTTCTTCTTTTCCCTCCATTAAATCATGCCATCTCATGCCATCTCTCGCACCTGGCACAATGCATAAACACGCCCGTAACACTCCATGCGCTTACCGTAATGACAAACTCTGTACATCGGAGAACTGTCCCAAGTCAGCCGACAGAATTTAAAATAAATAATCCAACAAATAACGCGACTATTCGTATGACATCAAATGAAAACTACATAGAAAAAAATAATAAACATGGCAGAGGCACAAAACAGCAACTTTGAACTTGAGCTGCAAGACATAATAACTCAGCTGGAAATGGACGTGGACCCTCTAGAAGACCCACAACAGCAAACACCTTCAAATAAATCTGGAGCATTCAATTTCAGCATGGCAATCACCAGCACGCCTCAGAAAAAGGCAAGCACCACAATCTGCCTGACTAGTCCTTCTTGAAGCTGCACAATCGAGGTTAGTTCTCAACATAAAATCAATCAACCTGAAACTGCCACCTATGAAACTGAAAATAGCCCTAAAAAAGCACCAGCCCAGAAACGATCCACAGCACCAGTCACTACATTCCTCCCCATCACAACTGAGTACCAAGAAATGCCAAGCACCAGTAAAGAACTGCATAACACCTGCAGCACAGAAAAAAAAATCATCTAACAACCATAGACATAGCAGCAATTTCTGACTTTATCCAAAGTGCCAAAAACAGCAATACACTTAAAAAGACAAACATAGACTTGAATCTTGTGAAAGCCTACATACAGCACAACTTCAATATTACCACAGAGCTCTACCAACTCAGATCAGCAATGCTAAATAGTTTTCTCTGTCACTACTTCATGAATGCAAAATAAAAGACAACACACCCTATGAGCCACTAACACTGAGAGCTATTTTCCAAAGCATAAAAAGGCATTTAAAGGAAAACAACTATCCAATCTCCATATCAACTGCGCAACAATTTGAAACTGACTGACAAGTACTGAAATCCAAGCAAAAACAGTTAAAAAGCTTTGGTAAAGGGTGCAAACCAAGAGCTGCTGATGAACTCACAGATCAAATAATTGATGAACTATATAAAAAAAAATTGGTCCCTACACCCCTGACTCTCTAACAAACACCATGTGGCTCACCATCAGTCTCTACTTTGGGCTTAGAGGCAACACAGAAATGTGCTTTCTATGTTGGGGAGACATACAATTAAAACAAAATGAAGAAGGGGAAAAAAGCCTGGAATATAACCATGAACGCCAAACAAAAACCCGAACTGGTGCAAATCCCAAGGAATACCGAAAACTAAAGCCAAGAGCATATGAAATGCCAGAAAACCTGCTTAGATGTCCAGTAACAAACTATGAAGTCTACAAATCAAAAAGACCAGAAAAAACTTTACAACCTGATTCTCCTTTCTTCCTCTCAGCAAACACCTCAGTAGAGCAACAACAGGCTGGCTCCTGGTACAAAAATCAACCAAATGGCATAAACAAACTCTCAACCATAGCAAAAACCATGATTGCTGCAGCCAATGTTGAAACCAGCAAAAGACTAACCAGCCATTCAGCTCGGAAGCACCTAGTACAAAAACTATGTGACAGTGGAGTAGCCCCTACTGAGATAATACAAATATCTGGACTTAAACAGCCACAAAGTCTACATGGTTATGCAAAAATAAATGAAACCAAACAACTCCAAATCTGCAAACTACTAAGTGGAACGACAACCAATACCACCATTCCACCACCACTGAAGAAACTAAAGCAGCCTCCCACTCCACCTAAATATGATCAACTGCTACGAGCCTGTTTTGACAGGCTGAACATAACAGTGAAGAACATTGCCTTCAACATCATACAAGGTAAGCATCATTCCACATAACACTTTTCCCATATTTACCCATCCACACACCACCCACACAACCCACAATCACACACTCCCCCAAAAATACTTACCTTCCACCCACTCACACCACCACCCCAACACTTCATTCCACACCCACATTACAACAATATTTTCAACAAAACATAGTAAATCTTTTTTTTCCTCATTCTTCCCTCACAGGAAACAAGTATGACACCATACAGAAAAGAAGACCCCTCGTCATTGACTCTGATAGTGACTCCAACTAATGGGTGCCACACATGCAAAACCATGAAGACTTCACACCCAGAAGTAAACAAAGAAAGTCAACATCAAAACTTCTTCAACAGAAAACAACCTGCACAGCCAAGGACAGGCCATGCAACAGAAATCCACAGAGCCACAAAACCTTCACCATTTCCAACAAAGAAACAAACATTGATGGACACATTCCAGAAAAGTAATCCTGGACTTAAGAAAATAATTAAAATATTTTCAAGCACCATACTTGCATAAAACATGAAAAAATTATTTTTCCATAATCAATAAATGATGTTACCTAACAACATTTGCATAAAACTTTAGCATCTACTATTAAAAATATTGAGCAATGTATTTGAGAACTGTTTATCATTCTTATTACCTTTAGTACTATATCACTCATAACTTTACAGAATAAGTTATATAAATATCAATGAAACCATAAGTAAATACTTTAAGTTTGCATAAAAAGGATTAAAATGTACCATAAATGCATTGCAATACCAAACATAAGTTACCTTGACCTGTGAAACAAAGCCAGCACTTGTACCAATAGTAAACTTCAAACATAGAGGCGTAGACTTCTGCCTTTGTTTTACTTCACAATAAAATAAATTGTTTGTTACTGCAATTACCTGTTGATGTCTTCATTGCAGCTCCTTCTAGCCATACACAAGCTTTCACATATCATGAGACTGAACCAGCGGCCTTCGCAAAGTTCCATTTCTATAAACCCTATTTGCCCATGTAAAAATTCCACATCGATAACTACAACAAAACATTCTCCATTCTCCAATCTTTGGGGTCTTTACATCCCAAATCCCTCACATTATCAAAAAAAAAAAATACAAATTAAAAAGAAAAACTGCAATATTCCAAGACATATCTTGAGCTCTTCATGCCCCACATCCTCTGCTTTCCAAAATACACCTCCTCGATCACTGTCTTTAATATTCATAGCATCCCCCATGCCTGAACCAAAACTCCAAACCGCACCTCCACCACAGACTTCCTCTTCAAATGTAGCCATCATCCAGACTCGCTCACCCGGCTACGGCGACTGTACTTTCCCCTTCCTCCTTGCACGCTCCTGCCACTATGTCCATCACGACCGCTCCCTCTTGAACACTCGACCTGCTCCACTCAGTAACTGCGCCACAACTCTAAAAACACACCCACAACAAAACAGCCAATCAGAAACATTTTCCCATGATATGTCAGCCAGTAGAAACCACCACACACTTTCATTCATAAACCTCACAACTAATCACGTCCCACACACACAGCCAAAGCACACATACAGTAAAACGCCACCCAAAACAAAAACCTAATCACAAATAGTACCACATAAAAATAAAAATATACAGAAACATTTAAAACTATAACACAAACTAGGATGTTGCATAAATCGCACATGTGCTGGCTATTCATGGGGTACTTGATTTATTTAAACTTGCAGTCTGTGACCTCAGTACCTCACTCGTGGCTCTGCCATTCATGAGGTCAACCAAGGTCACAGACTGCTCATTTAAATAAATCATGTATCCCACGAATGGCCAGCACATATCCCCTATATACTCCTCAAACTAAAGCAGATAGGTCCTCTCTCTTTAGGAGAGTAGAACCTTACCTGCACACTTCTAAGTTAGTACTATGGGGAGGGGATTTTAATTGTGGGCTCTCTCATAAAGATTGGGGAGGGCTGCAACAAAGATTTACAGTGACATGAATACCTTACTTAAAATCGTATGGGACAACAATTTATGTGATGTTTATAATGTTTTGACACATGTTCTCAAACACACTTTTTATAAAGGAAACTTGTCAAAAAGGATAGATTTCTGGTTTGTGTCTGCCCATGTTACTTGTCAGGAAGTGGTAGTTATCCCTTTGAAACATCTGACCATTTGGCTGTTAGACTATGCTAAGGAATAGAATAGAAGCTTCCTATGGGGAGGGCTATTGGAAAATGAACATTACTGTTATGCAGGAGGCTTTAATGCAGGCTTCAGTAAAAGAGTATTTTAAGTTAAGAGCAGATATTTGTATTCTCTATGATAGTCCTATAGATTGGAGGGAAGACACTAAGAGGAACCTATAAAATATTTATATAAATCTCACCAGAGTTAAAGCTAAAGGGAAATATATACAATATTTGAGGCTTAGAGCAAAATACATGCAAGTATTGACTCGAGGCACCGATAAGACAAAAAATGTACAGGTACAGTTACAATCTATTAAAGAGCAAATGTGTTTGTATTTGAAAGAGTCTGCAAAGAGGGCAGCACAACAACAAAAATATCAGACTAGGGGATCAAAAGAGACGGTGAACCCTTATGGTTTGGGCTTGCATAGGGTTCAGAGTTTGGTAATGACTGCTTTGAAAGATGAACAGGGAAATTTAGTGGCACATAATAGTGGGCTTATGCTCTTAGTTCAAAAACATGTAATGGCTACATTTCAGAAGGATAGAGTAGGACAACCTAACCCGTTTGTAATAAAATTGGAAATATCACAGTTGAATAACGAGCAGGTAAATGATCTAATAATACCAATTACAGAAATAGAAATAAGGGAGGCAATTTCAAAAATGACCCCGAGGACTACCCCTGAAAATGATGG
Organism: Neoceratodus forsteri; assembly: GCA_016271365.2. Taxonomy (NCBI): domain Eukaryota; kingdom Metazoa; phylum Chordata; order Ceratodontiformes; family Ceratodontidae; genus Neoceratodus; species Neoceratodus forsteri. Next base: position 27,100,291 of record CM057454.1, read on the forward strand.
AATTCCTAATGACTTTTATAAATGTTTTTCTGACATCCTAGCTCCTTGGTTACAACTTATTTATGGGGTTATTTGGGAAGAATATAGGTTAGTGCCTAGCATGGAGGAGGGAATAATGACTTTTTTATATAAAAAAGAGGATCCGAAGAAGATTAAGAACTGGAGACCCCTGAGTTTATTAAATTCGGATTACAAAATTTTAACTAAGATCCTGACTATTCATCTAGCCAAGACTGCACAAAAAGTTATTAATTCTGTACAGACTTGTGCAATCCCAGGAAGAAATATTGTTCAAAATTTGACATTTATTAGATAAATAGTAGAAAAAGGTTTAGAAATGAATTTAGATGGTTATCTGATGACTATTGATCAGGAGACTGCATTTGACGCAGTGTGACAGGAATATATTTGGGCAGTGTTGCAATACTATGGAGTTCCAGAGCCCTTCTTAAATTTACTGAGGACTTTATATACTGAAGTTCAGATCACTCCATTGGTGAATGGACATCTTGGTATACCTATTTATTTAAAAAATGGTGTTAGACAGGGATGTCCTATGAGCCCTTTGTTATATGTATTTGGGTTAGACCCCTTATTAAGGAGCATTGAATCTGCTACAGATATTAGGGCTATTACAAACAAGAGCGGGATTGTTTTTCAGAAAGTAACCACTTATGCTGATGATTGTGTTTTTATCATAGCTGATTTGGAATCTGGTGAACGGATTTTACATACATTGGAGGAAGTTTATGATACCACGGGGATTAAAATTAATATAGGAAAAAGTAAAGTTTTGGTTCTGGGGGCTGCAAAGATGGTGGAGGAATTTCCCATTTCCATGACAAAAGATGAAGTTAAAATTTTGGGCTTGTTCTTTGGTCCTAGGGACTCAGAAAGCAATAACTGGAGTACTGTGTATGACTTGGCTAAGCTTAAAGATATGTCTTGGCTTGTCTGGAAGATGACCAGAAAAAAAGGGTGCATTTACTTAGAGCATATATAGCTTCCATTTTTTTATATGTCTCACATGTGTTTCCGCTTTTGTTTAATATGCATACAAAGTTACGGGCCTCATTTTTCTTTTTTTATGGGGCAGTAGGTTGAATTCTGTTAAGAGAGTACATACCTATAGGGCTTGGAAAGTGGAGGGTCTGAATATGATTCAACCATTGGTATATCGTTTGAGAATTTCTTCTTTAGCTCCATTAAGCCCTTTAGTTCTAGAATCCGAAGGGTATGGGATTGGTGTGTATGCGGTGGTGGGGAACCCCTTTTGGCAGCATGGGGTAGAGGAAAATGGCATCCTCAGAGAAAGTACATCCAGGGTATGTGCAGACTACATTAAGATATATTAGGATATGGAAAATCGAGCTTGCTTGGTTCTTGGGAAAGGAGAAAAAACATTTTTATAAAGTTATTCTGAATAAATGGTACAAGGAGCAGCTCTTATTTCAAGTTCCTCCTAAGGTAAATACCATGCTGTTGTTAGAAAGTATGGTGGAACCACAGATTCCTCTTAAGATGCAAGATTTTATATGGTTATGTGGGAATCATAAATTGAATGTAAAGGGCAGTCAAAGCACAAACAACTCGAGGATAGAGGATGTGGGGAACTACTTTGTAACGGTCAGGTGGAATCTATGCAGCATCTGTTTTTTGACTGTGTACATGTTCAGAGGTTTTGGAATCAGTTAGCTGGTTGGTGGTGAGAAACTCTATTTCTACATATGACATATGATATTTTGGTTTTAGGGCAAATTCCAGCTTCATGGTCAAAATGGATAAAAAGCACAGTTTATGTACTCCTGGCTTGCTTAACGTGGTCCCTTTGGCAGGTGAGATGTTTAAGTTCCCTGCAAAGTAAATTGATTCCACAGCAAGATGTATTTTTTAACATACAGGGAGAATTTGATAGAATTCATGAGTATGAATATCGTACATTAGGGCAGGATGTGGGTTATAGACTATGGAAGAATGTTGGGTGGGTAGGTTAATGTTTGTACTAATTTCTTCTTTTTTTCTTTCAGCTTTTCAATACAGTGTTGAAATTAGGATGTTTCTGTAATAAGGATTTTTTCCCTTTATTACTTATCTTGGTGATGGATTTTGTCTTATGATAACAAAGCTGTTTTCATTATGGGATTATGTTGAATGGAGTGTTATGAAATGAGCACTGTAAGATGATTGATACGAGTTGTATTGCATTTTGTTAATTTTATCCATGTTATCTTTTCAGTTTTGTTTTGAATCTTGAAAAAAATGTCCCATACTCTTTTGATAAGTGCCATGGGATCTTTAACATCCACCTGAACTACCACCAATCCAGGCAGATGGGACCTGGTTTAACGTCTCATCTGAAGACGGCACCTCAGGAGTGAAGCATCCTCTCACGCTGCACTACAGTGTCAGTACTGAGATATTAACCAAAGTGCCAGATGTGGGAACTGAACCCACAGCCCTCTGATCTCCTGGCTTCAGAGGCGAGTGTGCTACCTACTGAGCACTGACACTGTAATGGCCTCTGAGATAACAGATCTAAAGATTCTTGCCCCACTAGCCAACAGTGATCATAACTGCATCACCTTTAATATGGCTGGTAAAATATTCCACCAAGGACAGAAATATTTCAGATATAATTATGCAAAGGGTAACTACAATAGTATAAAAAAAACGCTCTTCAGGAATATGACTGGGTAACTGAGATGACGAACATAAGTGCAAATGAAGGTTGGGAGCTAATTAAGTCAGTTATTAAGGAAATGGAAAATACATATGCCCCCTAATGCAAATTCAGAATAACAAGGGAAAAATTCCACTCTAGGTCACACCAAAAATTAAAAAGCAAATAAAAAAAAAGAAAAAGCATTTAAAAAAACTAAAAATCTTTAAAAGTGAACAGGCAAGATCAAGATTCAAGATATAGGGCAGAGCAGAGAAAAACCAAGGCCCTCATATTCAAAAGTGCACTGGGAAATGGCACAAATACTTGCGCCGTGCATCTGAGATGTGCTGTCCCAAAATATTGCAATATTCAGAAGATGCACGATAAGAAGTGCCAACGCATCCCAGTTTGAATATACCAAAGATGTGCCATAGCACAGCCTGAAATGCTCTGGTGCATCTGGAAATGTGCCGGAGCATCTGGGCAGGACTGAATATTGCAAAGGAGCAATCTGGCCTGGGACAGTGGAGCAACAGGAAGGGCAAATGGGAAATGGGAGAGGTAGAACAGCTGAAACAGGGAGGGAAGCATCCCAAGGCAAAAGGGGTGGGGAAAGGCACTGACAAAGTGCAAAAGGGGCACAGAAACAACCCCTAGGGGCACAGTATGAATCACCACATATACACCACTAACTCAGGGGACAAAGAGGCACAATGGGCATGGCACATAGGAGGGTATGGACAGAGCACCCCAGCACCAGAAGCCCAGTGGACAGCATGGCCCAGACATGCACGGCAACAACAGTGCAGAGGAACCAAGCACGGTGGAAATGGTAGCTACATCATAGGCACAGTAGTCCACAGGCACTATGGCACACAGGCTGGTGGCTGCAGGCCGCATTGGTGGCACATGCCCACAGGTACACAGGACTGCAAACAGCACAGCACAGCAGCAGGGTACCAGGATAACAGCAGAGGCATGCACAGCACCAGAACTGGGGCTATGTGCAAGTGACAGTGTGAGCAGCACTGATGGGCACCCCAGAGGTGGCCCAGGGGACAGCATGACAAACACAGTGGGGGGAAAACAATGTGGACAGGGCGTACAGTTGTGCAATGGCACATACACAAATTGGCAGTAGTAAGCAAGGGGCACTGGGCCAACAATGCAACACAACAGGTGAATGTAACAACAGGCAAGTGAGGACCACAGACAGCATGACAAACACAGTGGGGGGAAAACAATGTGGACAGGGCGTACAGTTGTGCAATAGCACATACACAAATTGGCAGTGGTAAGCAAGGGGCACTGGGCCAACAATGCAACACAACAGGTGAATGTAACAACAGGCAAGTGAGGACCACAGACACAGACACAGGCTGTCAGATGCAATAATATTCAATAACAGTAAACCATACAAACAAGCAAACCCAAATAAGAACAACAATATGCAATAAAAAACTATATACAGTAGAAAGGGGTGTGGAGCAGGGTGGAAGTGGGAACAGAGGAAGCAGGGGTGGAACTATATATATGGTGAGGAATGCAGGTGTGGGGATGGTTCATATGGGACTATTTACACAAAAAACTGTAAAAAGGCCCACAGGACTAGTGCCCTTGGTGATGAGCCACAGTGGCCGTCTTTCCTCAATTTGGCCAGGATCACCCTGACCACACTCAGCAGAGTCCCTTGTAGATGGCCAACAGAATAACCTGGGTGGAGATGAGCCGGCCACCCACCATCATCCTTCCCCTCCTCCTCCGTTGGGCAACAGCGTCAGCTTGATGACCTATGGTGGGGAAACATAGAGCACGTGCTCAGTGCCACAGCCCACACAGGCATAGCCCCCCCCAATGGTCTGGATGTGCATGCCTGAAGCTGGCTGGCCCCATGCAGAGGGCTGACAACCCACCATGCACAGCACACACCAGCAACATGCTGGGCAAAAGAGCCACACAGTGCATGGGAAGTGGCACAAGGAACAGGCAAAGGATGTCACCAAGGGACATATGGCCATGTCCCCCACAGTATGGGAACCTGTCACTCATGTGCACCAATCACACAGGCCCTGTGGCAGCCCCATGTGAGCACCTATGAGTGTTCACAGCCCAGACCAGACAAGGCAAATGGGGACAAACACACAGGTGCCATGGGCACAGCAGGACTACCACACGCTGCCGACACAAAAATCCAAGTGTGCATGACTGCAACCAGATGGACATGCAGAAGAAGCAGGTGATGGCCCACTGTGGGCAATGCATGCCCCCTTACCACAAGAACACAGAGGGGTCAAACATGCAGTGCACTTACCTGACAATGTGTGGCTGGGCTGAATCTGTTGTGCGACAGGGACCGACATGCAGTCCGCTGCGTGACTCGCACATGCACCATAGGGATGCGCCATTGACACCTATAGAGCATGCCACACATGCACAGTAGCAAAAGGCCAGGTGGGAGGAGGGGATCATGGTCCACTGACATACACACACACATGTGCATCCATGCGCAACTGCCATCTTGTTGAGGGCGGACAATGTCACACTTGCAGTCAACCACATGGCACATGTCTGCTGACATGCGCCATATGGGGGGGCAATGGCACATCACAGCACATTACTTGGAGATGTGCGATACATAGCCACTACCATTGGACATGCTCTGCCATGCATGTCAAGTACATTATGCTGTATCATGCATGTGCAGAAAATGCACCATGGGGAGATGCTCAGCGCAGTTCAGATGCGCCACTCAAAATGAGATGAGCCTGGAGCAAATCTGCAATATTCAGCCAAGTTATGCTAATGATCTCATTATCCTGTCCAGATCCAAGTCAACTGATTAGCATCTCATTACAGGCTGCTCCACCCTTCATTTGCATAATGAGATGAGCCATAAAAGCACCGCCCCACACCACAGGTGACTGACAGGAACGGCAGCCTTGAAGGTAGGTTTGTTTACATTCTCCATGCTATACCCACTTTTGCTCTGAATTCAGTGGGACTTGGCTCACCTCCAGATATGCTGGATATTTGCTCTTGCATGCCCCATTCCTTTTCACAGGCAAATGATGTCTGATGAGGAGGAGGAACAACAGAAGAGGCAGAGGCCAAACTTCACCAGGGATGAGCAACGTGCTCTGGTGGAGGCATACTTCCTTAGGGAGATGTTGCATATGGGCAAGACAGGCACCCAGAAGGAGAGGAAAAAGGGCAGGGATGAGGTGGCTGTCCATGTAAATGCCCATGGGAGGTACAACCACACTCCCCAAGAGTGCATGAAGAGGATGGCCAGTGACAAAAGAAGGGCCAAGGAGAAATTGGCCACCATACAGGCCTCCCTGTGGCAGACTGGTGGGGGCCCCTCCACTGCACCAACCTTCACACCTAGTGATGAGATGCTAGTGGCCAGGATCACCTGGGCATCTGTGGAAGGTGTCCCTATAGGTGGGTTCCAGACTGGAGGCAGCCCATTGCAGCACAGTGAGCATGCATTTGTCACCCCTTGTGGGGGGTGGTGTGTGCCAGCCACAGGTGTGCCTGGTATGCCACACAGGACCCAGCACCATGTCCAGAGCATGCCATGCAGGGTTGCTGGCAGTGCACAGCCATATCATGGGCCCACATGCTGCCCTGTGTGCTATTGTACATGGCAGGTGGCATGCCGCAGGTCTCAGGGTGGGGTGGCCAACAACACAGGCTGCAGGTGGCTATGCATGCCCACAGGGGCTTCAATGTCATGTGTGGTACCACCTATCCATTCAGAGTGGGCCCCTGCACCATCCAGCTACAGTGGGCAGGTGGTCCAGAGTGGGAACAATGGTGTCTGTGGTAGGGCAAAGGGGGGGCATTGGCCAGGCCACAGCTGGGCCATTGTGGTGCTGTGCCACATGCTGCAATGAGTGCGTGACCCAGCACATGTGCAGGACTCACAATGCCAGTGTATTTGTGCTGCACAGGCCACAATGGTGGTCCCAAGTCTGTGTGGTAGCATGGGCACACCTGAGGCACACATGCACACCTCCCCACATCATTCTGTCAACTTAGATATTGCCATGTGTCACTCATTATGCTATCAATTCTGCCTTTTAGCTCCGTTATGCCTCAGTGGTGCTTCATCATCTGGTGCCCGTCCTGTGGCACTGGTGGAGATCCAGGCTGGGCCTTCTACATCCTCTGGGACATGGCCATTGCTGAGGATTGTGGGACAACACACATACTTTTGAACCTGCTGGGGCTGGCTGACAATGACCCCTTGTCCAGTTGTTTGATTCAGAACGACCTCAGCGTGCTTCCATCAGCCATTAAGGAGGAGGATGATGATGATGATGATGACACCCAGCCAGAGGGACACATAGGTGGCACCCACCCTACCACTGTCCTGGTACACAGCCGGGCAGCAACAGGCATCGCAGGTGGTCTTGCACCCACACGCGTGCCTCCCCAGTGCACACCCCCACCGCCAACCTCTACAGTGGCTGAGAGTGGCCAGGGGCAGGGCGCTGCTGTGGGACCTTGGACTGCCATCACTAACCAGCAGAGTCTGAGGTGCTGTAATGACCAGTAGGGGCCCATGTCTAGCCTGCCCCAGGGCACATTGTGCATGCCCACACACAGTACCCACCCCAACAGTGGCCTACTTTGCTGCATTCATGGACAGGGGACATGGCACAGCAGACCAGGACCCCCCCACCCATCAGCCCACCCACTGACAGGCTGGATGAGTACATCTGACTCCTGTGGGCAACCATGGAGGGCCAGGATGCACTCAGGGAGGAGATCCATGGACTGTGGTCACAGGTGGGACACATGAATGAACATGCAGCCATGAGGCATGTGCAGTTGCCTGGCGAGTTACGCCAACAGCAGGTGGCCATGACCACCTCACTTGGCAGGATAGCAGAGGCCATTGCATTGGTTTGCTGCCCTGGTTCCTTGTGGTTTCAAGAGTTACTGCTGTACCCTAGAAGTACCAGCGGCACTCCTAGAGCACAGCATCAAGTGACACCATTGCTGCTGATGCTATCCCCTGCCAACTACATCCCCAACACCCCTGGATCCCATCTGGACTTTGGGACTGCAATGCCCACAAGCACCCTGTCACTGACACGTGGGTCAACCCCTACCAGGGTGGAGGCTTCTGTGGCTGATGACATGCATGAGGCATCCTCCCAGCAAAGGCATAGCTGCTCATGTGGCCAAGGCGGCCATACTGGCTTTGCAGTGGAGGCCTGGGTTAGTGGGCAATATGGTACCCGTACCCTGCCGCCTTTGCAGCCCACACACCAGGCTGGCAGAGGCCAGGGCCGCATGTGGTGGCACATGCATGCCCTGGTGTCACGCCTGCCCATGTTGTCTGTGTGTTGTACTAGGCATGAGTGGAGGCAGTGGTGTTGTACTGTGTGTCATGGGCATGATGAGCGCAGCACTGTGTCTGCCATGCATGTATGCCAGTAGGTTCCCTCTGATCCATGCCAGTCCCCGCATTGACATTGTGCCCCCCTGTCCTTAGTGGCACTGCAGTGGTTGCCTGTGCATGGTTGTTTGCACTTTGCAGTGCACTCTGCAACTGCTGTGCAGTGTCTGCCTGTCTGCGTGTGTGTGTCCTACCCTTCCGCCTTGTGTCAGTGTGTGTGTGTGTGTGTGTGTGTGTGACTGGCTGCCTAGTTTGTGCCTACTGTTTTACTCACCTCCGGTTGCCAAAATGCTCCTGTACAATGGTGTCCCTATGCCACCATACCATTGCAGCCAGTCATGGGTTCCTCCTCTCCAGGGTTGGCTACCCACCCCCACCCTGGGGTTCATCCTCCATGGTCCATGGCCATGTTGTGTAGCATGCAACAGGCCAGGAATATGCCACAGGCCTTTTCTTGACAGTATTGTAGAGCACCACTGGACCAGTCCAGGCATCTGAACTGCATTTACAGCATGCCAAACACAAGCTCGATGATGCTGCGTGTTGTGGTGTGTGCCTCATTGTAGCGTTCCTCTGTCTCATTACTTTGCCATCATATGGGAGTGAGTGGCCATGCCTGGAAGGGGTACACACTGTTACCTGGGGGGACATAGACATGTTAGTTTCACTCAGGCGTGTGCATAGCCTGCCACATCCACCCCTCCCTTGCCTGTCTATTATGCCAATGCCTGTCCACCTGGGTGCCATTCCCCTTCCTAACTGTGCACCCCCTTTCCCACCATTGCAGGCCCCCACACTTGCATCCTGCTTGCAGCCTGGACAGGCATGGCCAGGCCAACCTCTCCCTGGTCCTGTGACCCCATCCCTGCTTGTGTGGGCATAGTGCCACTATCCTGTCTGGCCATTGTGCTCGTCCATGTCCTGGACAATGTTAGTGGCTAGGGGCATCTCTTGCTTCTTGCACTGCCACATGTGCCTGCTGTGAAGCACTGCTGCCCTGTTCTCCCTGTAGCCTTACACACCACTGTCTTTGTATCTGTGGGTTCCAGTGTGGCAGGCCCCCAGGTTCCACAGTTCAACATGGCCTTTGGCCATTGCACTTTTCCTGTCATTCTTCCTCCCCCCCAACCCTCCATACTACCACTAGCTGTGTTGTGCCATGGAGTGCATTGGGTGGGCATAGTGTCCTGCCCAACTCAACCGCTAGGTGGCCACTGGGTATGTCCCCACTCTCGAACCACTGGAAAAAGGATGACTGGTGCCAGATGTAGGCATCATGTGTACTCTCAGGGTGCATGGCACAGACATTGGTGATGCACCCTGTGGCATTGCACACTACCTGGCAGTTGCTGGAATTGTAGCCCTTCCAGTTTATGTATGCTATGCTGTCTTGGCCAGCTGGTGCCCTGATAGCCACATGGGTGCAGTCAATGGCCCCTAGCATTACCTGGCATGCATGCCACCCTGTGGAATTGCAGCATGGTTTCTGTCCACGCTGCATGTGTGATAGAAAATGTTATGAACTCTGTAGTGTGTGGCAGCAGAGAGCTGAGGAACTGTGTGAGGAGATGGGACATGGCAGAATATGTAATCCCAGTGGTGTAACCCACTGGTATCTGGAAGGTGTCCGTGGCGAGCAAGTACATTGCTGCAGCCACTTTTGTTTCCACTAGCATGGAGTTACTCCTTGTGGTGGGTGTCTGCAGTTCATCATGGCACAGCTCACAGAGCTATCTCAGAATTGCCCTGTTGAGTCTGTACCAGCCCACAGTCTCTGTGTCAGTCAGTTGTTTGAATGTGACATGGTCACGGTACCATCTCTGTTGGGCATACCGCCTGTGGGCCCTTCCATGGCCATGTTGCTGTTCTGTCCATCTTGTCACACCCCTCATTACCTCCACCATGAGGAATGCTGCCCCATCCCTTGCTTTGCCTACTGCTGTTCTGCTGGCTGCCTGTGGGTGGCTTGCACTTAGGCCACCTCCTTTTATGCTTAACTTTGGGGGTGCATCTTTGGAGATGCACCACACATGTACCGCCCATTTGGGCTGAATATAGAGATGTATGGCATGTTCATGGGAATGCCCCTCCAGATGTGCTACATGCATTATAGTTGCCTTGTGGCACATCCAGACTTATGCGTTGCATCTCTACTCTTTGAATATTGTGCTGCAGCGCATTTTTTGAGATGTGCCGGTGAGTCTCCTTTGAAAATGTTCAAAGGCTGTTGCTAGCCTTGCTTGTAGAGCAGAAAGCAACTAACTAAAAGAAGTTACATTTTCTTGTTAATTTAAAACTTATATCTCAGCAGGAGGCAGTGTCTGTTAAGATTAAGTAGACAGATAACTTTATTAGAAGTAGAAGGAGTCTTTTAGGGTTAAAAAAAGAAAGAAAAGAAAGAAAGTCAGTGTGTGTTCTGTGCTGGGAAGGGTACTGTATCAGCTGACTTTACTAAACCAATAGGAGGAAAGAGAGCTTAATTGGGGTGTGGTTTAGACACTATAAAAGCAGGTGAGTCAAATTACAACTTCCTGTTGCTAGCCTTTTTCTTACTAATTGCCCTCCATCCCACCCACCCAAAGCCAGTTCTACTTTTATAGCTACTGGATTTGACTGTCAACAGGAACTTCCTGTTTGGCAGTAGGAAGAGAAGGGTCAGAGAAACATTGGTTTTGTCAACCCTAAAGAAAAGTAGTCACCTCCTCCCCTAGCTGCTGGTGGTCTGATATTGAGCAAGGAAGAAGGAGGCTACTGAAGAAGATAGGAAGTTGCTGTCCCAGAACAGGAAGGGTGAGAGTTGTATGAGAGGAGAGAGTAATCATCCAGAGAAACAGTAGAGGGACACAAAATAAGACATGATAGGAGTGGTGCAGTGCAATGGCTGTGGGCGGCAGTGTTCCAGGAGACATTCTGGAGGCTGCAATGCTGCCCTATTTGCAGGCACCTCTCTGGTCTGAGAGAGAGGTTGCCCATCTCCAGGCTGACCTGGCTAGATTCTGTGAAACCTCCTCCCCACCTCCAGAGACCACCAGGCCAATGCCACTACCTCAGAGGTTGCCAAGAAAGAGGTTAGGCTGGACCAGGGTGGGCTCAGGAGGAGAGAGGGTGGAACAGAGTTGCATCCCTCCAGCTGTACCTCTCCACAATTCATTCATTCTTCTGGTGGATAGTGGTTCCTCTATGGAGGCACCTGCAGTGGAGACCAAGGAGGATGCTGGGAACCTTCACAAAGAAGACCCACAGGAGGGTGTACGGACCCCAGGGGAAGGAAACAACTCCTGGTGGGGACTCAATCATTAGGGGAAATGGGGAAGAAGGGGACAGGGAGGTGGCGCCTTCCTGCGCCATGGCTTGAGCGACAGGAAGTGAATCCTCAGGATCATGGAGGAGCTGCATGAGGGAGGGAGCTGGATGTCATTGTCCACCTAGGGACGAATGACCTGGCTAGGAATGGGATCAGAGCAGTGCAAGAGGAGTTTGTAGAGTTGGGAAGGGGCCTTAGACAAGTAGCACATACGGTAACCTTCTCGGAGGTGCTGCCTATCTATGGCAAGGGAGATGCTAGGGCACCCCTCACCAGGGAGTTCAATGAGTGGTTGAAAAACTGGTGTGGAGCTCAGGATTTTGGCTTCATTGGGAACTGGGGAGCCACCTGGAGGGATGCAGACCTATACTGGTGCGATGGTCTGCATCTGTCCAGGGGGAACCAGGATCCTAGGTGAGAGGTTTAAATGCTTCATTGGCAAGCATTTAAACTAGCCAAGGGGAGGCACTGAAAAGCAGCAGGGAAATCCCAGCCTCCCCCCACAAAACATGGTGATTAGTGTGGTAAACACCAAGGTACAGAAGTTATTAGGGAGCAGAACAGATTTAAATGTAAAAAAAAGGCAGAGGCAGTAAGGACAGAAATGGGGCTAAAAGAGGTAAGGCTATCAAAAAGTGGAGGGTGATGAGTACCAATGCCCGTAGTCTGTGTAACAAGCTCCCTGAACTAGTGGCCCTGATGGAAGAGGGTTGCCTAGATATTGTGGCAGTCACAGAAACATGGTACACAGAGAACCATGACTGGGATGTCAACATACCAGGATACACAATCTACAGGAGGGACAGGGAGGGTAAAGAGAGGAGGAGTAGCTCTCATGTAAAGGAAGGGATCAAAGCAACAGAACTAAGGAGGAGCAGGGAGCAGATGAGGCACTTTGGGTCACCCTGGAGACAGGAAATGGCACCACAATCTGCATGGGGTTGTATACAGACCCCATCTCAGGGGAGGGAATGGACAAGGAAATGATAGAAGGCTTTGGAATGGCAGAAAAGGGAGATATTGTTGATGGGGACCTGAATATGCCAGATGTTAACTGGAGCACCTTGCTGCAGGCACATCCAAGAGCAGGGTCATTCTTGATGCCCTATAGGGGCATGCCTCAGACAGCTAGTATTGGAACCCACTCGGGAGGAGCAATCTAGACCTGGTACTCTCAAATGGGGACAGAGAAAGAATCTCAGATTTAGAAGTGGATAGCCATCTGGGAACAAGGACCACCAAACAGTGTGGTTCACGATAAACACAGCCATACAATCAGCCATACAAAAGCAAGAGTACTGGACTTTAGGAGGGCTGACTTGGGAAAATGAGAGCATGCCTCAGAAAAGCACTAGCAAACAGGCAAGAAGGAGGGTGGAGGAACAATGGGAGTGATCAAACAGCCATCACAGAGGCAACAAGCCATTGTGTAAAGCAAATCAATAAAACACAATGAAGGAAAAACCGCTATGGTTCTCAAAAGGGTGGTAGGAAGGTTAAGGAGAAAAGGACAGCATTCAGGAAATATAAGGAAACACAGAAGGAGCAGGACAGAGAACTTATCAGTTAAAGCAGAAAGAGGCTGGGAAGGCAGTCAAAATAGCAAAGGCCCAAACCGAGGAAAGGATAGCCAATTCTGTTAAGAAGGGGATAAGACCTTTATAGGTACATTAGGGAGAAAGAAAGACCAAAGGAGGGATACTGAAGCTTAATAAAGGGGAGGGAATGTGGGTAGAGGGTGACAGTGAAAAAGCAGGGATACTGAACAAATATTTCTGCTCAGTATTCACAAAGGAAGAGGAGGGGGAGTTACCTTATCCAAACAAGAGAAACACTCTGAAGACGGGGGTCGATACCAGTCCATTTACAGAAGAAAGCGTTCTGAAAGAACTAATAAAATTGAAGGTGGACAAAGCAATGGGGCCTGATGGGATTCACCCAAGAATTCTAAAAGAACTAAGGGTAGAACTAGTGACACTGCTGACTTCTCTCTTTAACAAATCATGGGAGGATGGGGTGGTACCCGAGGACTGGAGGAGGGCAGATGTGATTCCTCTTCACAAAAGTGGGAGCAGGACAGAGGCAGGAAACTACAGACCAGTTAGTTTGACTCAGTGGTAGGGAAAATGATGGAATCACTTCTGAAGGAAAGAACTGTTGAGTACCTAGAGGCCAGTGGGCACAGGACCCAAGGCAGCATGGATTCATGATGGGAAGGTCGTGTCAGACAAATCTAATAGATTTCTTTGACTGGGTGACCAAAGTAGTAGACCAGGGAGGGGCTGTGGACATGGCCTACCTAGATTTTAGCAAGGCATTTGATACAGTCCCACACAAAAGATTAATACACAAGATAGCCAGCCTTGGAGTGGGTCCCAAGGTGGTAGCCTGGATAAAAAAATTGGCTAGACAACAGGACACAAAGGGTAGTAGTAAATGGAGTACACAGTGAAGAAAGGAGGGTTACTAGCGGGGTACCGCAGGGTTCAGTACTGGGACCAGTCCTTTTTAATGTCTTTATAAGTGACATTGCAGAGGAACCGGAAGGAAAAGTATGTCTCTTTGCAGATGACACAAAGATCTGCAACAGGGTTGAAACACAAGATGGAGTGGACAGGATGAGAAGGGACTTGGCAAGGTTGGAGGAATGGTCAAATGTATGGCAGCTCAGATTCAATGCAAAGAAGTGCAAGGTAATGCACATGGGAAACAAAAACCCAGGGGAAGTGTACACAATGGGGGGTGAGATACTGATAACAGTAAAATAGAAGAGACCTGGGGTAATTATATCAGATGACCCAAAGGTGGGCAAGCAATGTGAGAAGGCAGTAAGGAAGGCTGGGGGATACTGGGATGCATAGGGAAGAGGCATCAATAGTAGAAAACAGGAAGTTGTTATCCCTCTGTACAGACAGTTGGTGAGACCCCATCTGAGTACTGTGTGCAGTTCTGGAGACCCCATCTCTGCAAAGACATAGACAGAGTGGAGGCTGTCCAGAGGAGGGCAACCAAAATGGCAGGGTCTGCACCAGAAGACATACGAAGAAAGACTAAAGGAGCTAATATGTATACCCTTGAGGAAAGAAGGGAGAGAGGGGACATGATAGAAACGTTCAAGTACCTCAAGGGAATCAACAAAGTCCAAGAGGGTAGCATTTTCTGGAAAAGAGATGTGCAAGAACAAGGGGGCACAATTTGAAGATAGAGGGGGATGGCTCAGAGGTAATGTGAGGAAGTATTTTTTCACAGAGAGGGTTGTGGATGCATGGAACAGCCTCCCTGAGGAGGTTGTGGAGTCAAGAACAGTGGGAGAATTCAAGAATGCATGGGACAGGCATAAGGCAGTCCTAGTGGGGGGTAGGAGGAAGTAAGCTGTTGGTTAACTAGGATCTGCAGCTTATCTGTTAGGTAGGAAAATGGGCAGACTAGGTGGGCCAAGCGGTCCTTATCTGCCGTCAAATTCTATGTTTCTATGTTTCTATTCCCCCAAATTGCTAATTAAAAAGGAGAGATGGAAAATAGAGTTCAGACCATCAATGACCAAAGATAACCAAAAGTCCTTCTATGCCTATATAATAGTAACAAAACGAGGGACAATACTGTGGGCCCAATCCTAGAAAACGGTATTTAATTGTGCAATCAAAAAGAAATAGTGGATGCACTGAATAAATATTTTGGATCAATCTTCACCACACAGGACCCAGCTAAAACCTTTGATAGCATCAAAAAGACAGTCTACAACTGGATAACCATGGAAGAGGTCAGTTAGGCCATTAATGATATAAGGAATAATTCAGTCCCTGGTCCAGATATACAAATTTTATTAGAAACATAGCAGAAGATTTGACACTTACCCTGACACTTCTCTTTAACAAATCATTGACACTTCCCCTGACACTTCTCTTTACCAAATCATATAGTATTAGTGAGGTGCCAGAGGATTGGAGATGGGCAACTGTGACCCCTATTCATAAGAAGGGGAACAAGCAACAATCTGACAACTATAGACCTGTAAGTCTGACCTCTGTGGTTGGAAAAATCATGGAGAGAATCCTTAAGAAAAAGGTTAGAGACTGAAATTATAATGAAAGGTCTAGTAAATCTCTGGGTATCCCATGATTTGAGTGAGTGAATTATGGCGAAGTAATTAGAGCGAAGTCAAAAGAGCGAATGTAAAAAGGGCCACAGGTATATTAGGTTAAATTACATGGTCAGTGATATTTATGGTGTATTAAGAGCGAATGTTAAAGAGAGCGATGTAATAGGGGTAAGGAGGTATGTGGGAAGTTGCTTTTGAAAGGATGTAGGGATACATTTTTCAGGGTGATTTCAAGCTTGCTGGCTAGAGTAGAGGATTGAGACACTGCCTCTGAGCCTGGTAGACCTGAGTTTGATACTGCGTTGTAGTGTTTTTTTATGTGTAGTGAGAATTATTTTTTTTTTTTGCTGTCCTGTTCGTGATCCTGACTTTGTCCCCATCCCCATTTTCCTTGCTGTTCTGCCCACTCTCCGAACATTGAACCCTTCCCATGCCCCGCCAATGATCTCCCATCCTGAGTTTTCTTCTGTCCTAGTAGCCACCCCCGGAGTTTGTATATATAATTACGGGGGTGGAGGGCAAGGCCCAGCTGCAAGTTAAAAGGGGCAGAGCCCCCCAGAAACAAGACATATAGATGTTTTTGGTATAGACAATTATTGACATTGCAGTGCACTGTAGTGCTGTTTGCTGAAATTGGTTTTGGCATTATATGTTCGCTTTAATTGCTGCCACTGTTTTGCAATCACCTTTATCACATTGAATCAATCTCACACAGCATGGGTTTGTTGCAGGATGATCCTGTGCAACCAATCTTATTTCATTTTATGAAGAGATAAGTGACAGTACTGATAAAGGAATTTCGGTGGATATCATCTTATAAGACTTCCAAAAAGCATTAAACACTGTCTCGCACACATTACTCAGAGAAAAAATGATCAAATTAGATTGCAACTTATTATCATCAGTTGGATCAAACAATGGCTCCACAACAGAATGCAACAAGTTAAAGTCCAAAATATATTGTCAGAGCAAATCTGTGTTACTAGTGGTGTCCCACAGGGATCAGTGTTGGGTCCTGTGCTTTTTGGACTATTTATTAGTGACATGTAAACCAACGTTAAGTACAACTTGAGTAAATTTGAAGATGATTGTAAAATCAGTGCAGAACTAGATACAGATGCACAAATCAATCAACTGGCAACTGATATAATAATTATAGAAAAGTGGTCCCATTCTAATAAAATGGCATTTAATATTGGGAAATGCTCAGTTATACATCGTGGGAGGAAAAAGCAGGTGCATAATTACGTACTAAACAGTACTACAATAAAAACAGTTAGTTCAGAAAAAGACCTAGGGATAGTAGTTAACAAGGATATAATGGTATGAGATCAGTGTAGAAAGGTGGCATTGACAACAGATTGACTTATAAGCTCAATTAGGAAGTCATTCATAACCAGGTCTGAATCATGTATCATCCCACTATACAAGCCATGTGTCCGCACACACCTAGACTATGCTGCCTCATTTTGGTCACCGTTCCTAATGAAGAACATAAATATCCTCAATAGTGTCCAACAAAGGGCAACCAAGCTAGGAACCAGGGTAAGAGACCTTCCATATCCAGAAATTCTCAGGGACTTAAATCTATACGACCTACAGTTAAAGAGTGACAGAGTGGACATCCTAATGATCTACAAGATACTACAGGATAAAGACTTGATAGGAGGATGGTGTGGTACCTAAGAACTGGAGGAGGGTGGATGTGATTCCCCTTCACAAAAGTGGGAGCAAGGCAGAGGCAGGAAACTACAGACCTGTTAGTTTGACCTCAGTGGTAGGGAAAATGATGGAATCACTTCTGAAAGAAAGAATTGTTGAGTACCTAGAGGCCAGTGGGGCACAGGACCCAAGGCAGCATGGATTCACAGCAGAAAGTCATGTCAGATGAATCTAATAGATTTCTTTGACTGGGTGACCAAAGTAGTAGACCAGGAAGGGCTGTGGACATGACCTACCTAGACTTTAGCAAGGCATTTGACACAGTCCCACACAAAAGATTAAAACAAGTTAGCCAGCCTGGGAGTGGGTCCCAGGGTGGTAGCCTGGGTAAATAATTGGCTGGACAACAGGACACAGAGGATAATAGTAAATGGAGTCCACTCCAAAGAAAGGGGAGTTACTAGCGGGGTATCGCAGGGTTCAGTAATAGGTCCGGTCCTTTTTAATGTCTTTATCAGTAACATTGCGGAGGGACTGGAAGGAAAAGTATGCCTCTTTGCAGACAACACAAAGATCTGCAACAGGGTTGATACACAAGGGGGCGTGGAAAGGATAAGAAGGGACTTGGCAAGGTTGGGGAAATGGTCAAAAGTATGGCAACTTAGATTCAATACAAAGAAGTGCAAGTAATGCACCTGGGAAACAAAAACTCAGGAGATGAGTACTGCTAGGCTCCCTTACCCCCCCCAATTCTTACTGCATCCTTCTCACCACTTCAACCCCAAAACCTGGACCTGGTATTGTACCCACCATCTCCTACCTCCTGCCCTCACTGTACTGTTCCTCTTAATAGATTATACCACACAACCTTGCACTTTGAGGCCCCTTAACTCTTATCCGCTATCCTGTCCTACCTCTGTCCTCCTCCCCCTCCCTACTTCCCTCCCCTCTCCTGCACTTAGCCCATATTCTGACTATGTTCCACTGGGGGATCTGTATGGACCACCCTGTGTTATTGTCCCTTATCTGAAACACTGTTTTGTACATATTGCTTGATTGTATAATATTGTTGTATTTTAACCTGCATATACATTAGCATCTGTATTGACTATGCCTTTTGCTGTTCATGTCTGTGTATTGCATCTGTTGTTTTTAACTTTTCTTCTTGTGTTTGTACACCCCAGGTCCACCCTCGAAAATGAGCTTTGCTCAACGGTGGTTGCCTGGTTAAATACTTTGATTGATTGATTGATGATGGGGGTACTAACAACAGCAAAAATGGAAAAGGACCTGGGTGTAGTCATGTCAGATGACCTAAAGGTAAGCAAGCAATGTGAGAAGGCAGTAAGGAGGGCTGGGGGGATACTGGGATGTATAGGAAGAAGCATTACCAGTAGAAAACAAGAAGTTACTATCCCTCTGTAAAGACAATTGGTGAGACCCCATCTGGAGTACTATGTGCAGTTCTGGAGACCCCATCTCCACAAGCACATAGACAGGATGGAGGCAGTCCAGAACAGGGCAACTAAAACAGTTCAGGGTCTGCACCAGAAGCCATACGAAGAGAGACTAAAGGAGCTTAATATGTATACCCTGGAGGAAGGGGGGGTTATGATAGAAACTTTCAAGTACCTCAAGGGAAGCAACAAAGTCCAGGAGGGTAACATCTTTCAGAAAAAGAGATGTGCAAGAACAAGGGGGCACAACTTGAAGATAGAGGGGGGATGGCTCAGGGGCAACGTGAGGAAGTATTTTTTGATGGAGAGGCTGGTCGACGCATGAAACAGCCTTCCTGAGGAGGTTGTGGGGTCAAAAACAGTGGGGGAATTCAAGAATGAATGGGACAGACAGATGTGAATTCTGGTGGAGGGATAGGAAGAACTAGGTGGTTAACTAGGATCTGCAGCTTATCCAATAGGTAGGGAAATGGGCAGACTGGGTGGGCCAAGTTGTCCTTATCTTCCATTAAAGTCTATGTTTCTATGTTAAAGAATGCAGCCTGATAATAGCCCCCAAACCAGCCAATCGTAGGTGTCATAATAAACAATTGAATATGCAGAGGGCCTTTACAAACAAAGGAAAACACTTTTTTACCATAAGGGCATGTAAAAGGTGGAATGCCCTTCCCCAGTTCCTAGTGGATATAAATGACTTCATTAAGATTAAAAACCAACTCGATAATTTACTTTTTAGGGATAAATAATTTCCCCCACATGTGTGGGGAAGGCAGTCATGGTGGGCACAGTGCCTCGTTCTGCCTTTACAATACCGAGTAATACTGAGCAATCCTAAACAAATACTTTTGCTCAATGCTCATGGGGTAAGGACAAGGGGAGGGGGTCACAAAAAAGTAACAGGAACATGGGAGGGAGGTGGACACCACTCTGTTTTCAGAGGACAGTGTCCTGAAGGGAGTCACTATTCTGAAAGTGGACAAAGCAATGGGACCAGAATGCGTGTAGCCAAGGGTATTGTGAAAGCTCAGGGAGTTACTGGCTAAACTTCTTATAGTCCTATATAACAACTCATTGCAAACAGGAGTGGTTTTGGAGTCTGAAGGAGGGCAGATGTAGTACCACTTCACAAAAGTGATGACAGGGAAGAGGCTGGCAATTATAGGCCAGTCAGCCTGACATCAGTGGCTGGAAAGTTAATGGAGTCACTGCTTAAGGAAAGGACTAAATCCAATAGATTGCAAGACCCGAGGCAGCACAGATTCACGTATATGTGTGTGTGTGTGTGGGTTGTCATGTCAAAAGAATCTGATAGATTTCTTTGACTGGGTAACCAAGGAATTAGATCAGGGAGGAGCTGTGGAAGTGGTCTACCTAGATTTCAGTGAGGCTTTCTCCACCGTTCTACAAAGCATGCTCGTAAGCAAGCTGGGTAGCTTAGGAGTGGGTTTCAGGTGGTAAACTGGGTAAGAAATTGGTTAGGGGAGAAGCAGATGAGATTGTTGGGAAATGGAGTTCACTCTGAGGAAGGAAGGGTGGCCAGCTGGGTGCCTCAGGAATCAGTGCTGAGATTGGTCTTCTATAATGTCTTTGTAAGTGACATTGCAGAGAAGCTGGGAGGGAAGGTCAACCTCTTTGTGGATGACACCAAAATCTGCAACAGGGAAGACACTCTGTTGGGGGGGGGGTAGAAAGGATGAGAAGAGATTTGAGAAAACTTGAGGAGTGGTCAAGGGTATGGCAGCTGGGTTTCAATTTGGAAAGTGCAGAGTAATGCACTTGGGGCACAGAAACCCAGGGGAAGAGTAAAAAATGGGAGGAGTGATACTGGTTATCACCAAGCAGGAAAGAGACCTGGGGTAATCATATTGGATGATCTAATGGTGGCCAGTCAGTGCAACAAGGCAGTTGGCAGGACTAGTGGGATAATGGAATGCAAAGGGATGGGTATCACCAGCAGAAAGAGGGCAGTGGTGTTGCATCTCTATACATCGCTAGAAAGACCCCATCTAGACTACTGTATCCAGTTCTGCAGACCACATCTCTGGAATGACATAGACAGAGTGTAGGTGGTCCAGAGAAGGACAACTAAAATGCTGCAGGGTCTGCATCAGAAGCCCTATGAAGAGAGACTTAAGGACCTAAATATGTACACCCTAGAAGGGGAGGTGGATATGATAGAGACCTTTAAATACCTCATGGGAGTACATAAGGTACAGGAAGGAAGTATTTTTCAGAAAGAAAGGTGCTCAAGGACAAGGGGAGTCATAAGAAGCTTGGGGGGTAGCTTCTAGAATAATGTGATGAAGTACTTCTTCACAGAAAGGAGTGGTGGATTCTTTGGACAGTCTTCCAGCAGAGGTGGTGGGGTGAATATAGTGATGAAGTTCAAGAAAGCATGGGATTCTCATAAGGGAATATTAGGGGATGGGGTGGGTGAAGGGGCCAGAGATCAAGCAGGATCTGTGGTGCTACTATTGACAGGCAAAAATGGGCAGACTAGGTGGACCAAACGGTCTTTATCTCCTGGCAAAGTCCATGTTTCTATGTTTCTATGGCAGGTATTTGGAACAGCCTTCCAATGCAGGTTGTGATAAGTGAAAATAAAGAGATCTTTTATCAATCAATCAATCAATCAATCAAAACTTTATTTAACCAGGCATAACACCATTGAGCAAGCTCATTTTCAAAGTAGTCCTGGACAGAAAGGACAAATACAGAATAAGATAGGGGTTAATACACACTCAGATAACTAGATTAAGTGCATCAAGCTGTAAGAACATTCTTATACAAATACATAGTGCAAATAGGGGTAGTCAGCAGTCAGTTACACAGTTTTGATACATCAAGTTGTAAGGATATTTTTATACAATAATGTGAAAACAGGCCATAACTGTTACTAAGCATGCATATAGGTCAACATCAGCCCACAACAAAAAATTCATACTACCCTTATTCAGGAGGAGTATTTAACGGTGGTGTAGAAATAGAGGACAGCAAGTAGAGCCACTGAAGGGTGAAAGAGTACAGGAAGCTCCTATCAGTGGGGAGACCTACAGGAAGGAGGAAATACAAGTAGACAGAAGAGTAGTTGGAGTTAGGGGACACTAAGGTTGTACGAGTATGAATACAGTAAGATTCACCTGTAGCAGATACAGGCTTCCCTTAGACAACCTGCAATTAAAGCTTTAAAGGTGTAGAGACCCAGGATAGTGGTAAGCCTTAGAGTTGTTTGCATGGTATTCCACATGGAGTGTAGAGAGAAGTTAATTGTGGCTGAGCCATGATGTACCTTTATTCTAGGGACAATATAGGTGATTAGCGCAAAGCGTCTCAGCTCATATAGCCCTTTTGAATGCTCAAACATCCCGGCAGTGTAGGTAGGCAGTTTATTAGTCAAACCCCTGTAAAACCAGAGAAGTGCATTCCTTTGCCTCCACTTGGCCAAGAAGGACCAGCCCAGTGCCTCATAGAGGAGACAGTGGTGGGTGCATGAGAGTAAGTTCAGGATAAACCTCAAAGCATGGTGGTATAAGGTGTCTAGCTTGCTTAGTGCCGAGTTAAGACAGTGGCTGTACAAAAAGTCAGCGTAGTCAAGCAGTGGAAGAAAGGTCGTTTGGACAATCCTCATTCTGGCTCCTTGGGTAAGGAGATTCCTGATGTGGAAGAAGGCACCTAAGCGTTGTCTTACGTTTTGGATAGTTCATTCAGGTGAATCATGTAGTTGAGTTTGTTATCCAGCTAAAAACCCAGATACTTAAAGTTGTCCACAATTTCCAGTGCCTCGCCAAGCAGTGTATGGACCAGGCGATTACATGGAGGATTTTGGACAGAGGAGGTGGGCAGAGAGATAATCATAGCCTTTGTCTTAGCATTAGGAAGAAGCTTTAGGTTTAGGAGGCTGTGTTGCAGGATGACAAAATCGTGTTGTAGTTCCTTATAGGCTAGTTCTAGCGAAGAACTGAAGGTGTAAATGACCGTGTCATCTGCAAATAGATGTACGTTAGCAGTATGTATGTAAGAGCCAATATTATTGACATAAACTGCGAAGAGTAAGGGGCCCAAAATGGATCCTTGTGGTACTCCACGAGTTAAAGCTTTTAGCGGTGATAGGTCCCCTTGGACTTTAATTTGCTGCATTCTGTTAGTGAGGTAGCACTTAAACCACTCTAAGGCAATACTATCAAGGCCGAGGTTTTTCAAGGTGTTCAGCAAAAACCTATAGTCCACTGTATCAAAGGCCTTGCTAAGGTCTAGGAAAAGGGCATACACGTGGTTCTTTGCATCAAGAGCATTATGCCAGTCATTAGACACTTTAGCAAGGGCTGAACTCATGCTGTGCTTGGGCGTAAAGCCTGATTGAGCAGGGTTTAATAGGTTTTTAGATTCAATGTACTCTCTAAGCTGGCAGTTTACAATTTTTTCAAGAAGTTTGGAAAGAGTAGGGAATAAGGAAATAGGCCGGTAGTTATTCAGGTCACTGGGATCACTAGATTTATGAAGAGGGATAATATGTGCAATTTTTCAGAGTGGCAGTAACACGCCTTGTCCTAGGGAAGAATTGAATAGATGGGTAATGGGGGCAGTCAGATAGTGACAGCCTAATTTCAGGAAGAACGGATCAAGATGGTCCGCTTCAGTGCTTTTTTTTGGTGCCAAGAGATAATAGGAGGTCCTCCACCTGCTTAAAGGTGACTAAGCGGAAACTGAATGACAAAGATCACATTTTGCAGTTGTGGTTGGAGCTTGTATCAGCACTATATACACCTTGCGCTTAGCTTGCAGATGGGGAGGAATCAAATGCCAGGCCTGCTGTAGCAAAATGGTTGTTAAGTTGTTCTAGGATGTCGGCCCTGTCTAAGTATGTCTCACCTCCAGCCACTATCTGAGAGGGCAGGGAGAAGTAGATGTATGGCCCTCTACTTCTCTGAGTGTATTCCAGAACTTGGTGGTATTATTTTTATTTTGTTTGAGGGCAGTCTGAAAGTAATGAGACTTTTCAATCCTAAGGAGTTCAGTACAAATGTTCCTAGCAACCCCAGTCCACGTCAATCTTAGTCTTTCGTGCCCTTCTCCATAGAACGTCTCTATTCCTGAGGGCTTTTTGTAAGGCAGGGTAGAACCATCCGGGAGACCTTCTCCTAGTCTTGAGTTTCCTAACTGGTGCATGTTTATCTATCAAACCCAGTACAAGGCTGTGAAAAATGATAAATGCCTCAGAGACGGAGGAGGCCAAATAGAATTCTTTCCATCTAATATTGCCAAGGTCAGTTAAAAAAGCAATATGGCAGAAGTTTTTCAAACATCTTTTTAACTTACAAGAGGAGGCTGAGGGGAAGTGAGGGGCATGCCTAATACAAGCTGTAGCGCAGTGATCGCTTAGATCATTATGAAAGACACCAGCATGGATAATATTGTGCAGCTTATTAACAAGCATAAGATCCAGGAGAGTACTTCAGTTCATGTTTTTCTTATTTGGACGGGTGGTCTCGGGGTAATCTGTGAAAGTCCTTGGACGTCACAGAGATCTTTCAGCTTTTTTGAGCTCTTATCCATCCAATTTAGGTTAAAGTCTCCCGTGATTATGTATTCAGAGCTCACCTTTTCTAGCAAATCATGGAGATGTGGTAGTATGCCATACCCAGTGGGGGCAGTCTATAGCATACAGCTATAGAGAATGCTGATTCAGGTGATAGTGCTATCCTTAAGGCAAGGCATTCAAATTCTTTAGGGAAGGAGGTACGATCTACAACTGTGACTTCAAACTTGTCCTTAACAAATATAGCAACTCCCCTGCCCCTGGTAGCTCTGTCGCAACTAAAGACAGTATAGCCAGGTATATTTATAGAGCTGTCAGGTGTAGTGTTGGATAGCCAGGTCTCCAATATCATAAAGATGTCAGGGGACACGTGCAAAGCCCATGCCTATGTCATGTCAAGTTTCTTGAGAAGGCTGCAAACAATCAGGTGCTGGAAGCTAATGCCCTTGCGAGAGGAGAGGTCAGAAAGGGCATCTAGGGCCTCTGGAGGGTCAGGATTTAGCTCAACATTACCTGAACAGAGTATGAGAAGGAACAATAGCTTTCTGAGGTAACCTATGGCCATTTTAAGTAAGTGTGTTTTGTGTCTTTTAGAGCATAACTGTTTGGGGGAGGGTTAGCTGTGGATTGTGAGTGCCAAGTACTAGCTAGTGAGTATAGTTTAGCTCTTCCTGGAATAAGGATGGATTGGGGTAGATAATAGGAAGGCTTAGTTAGGTGTAAGTGTATAAATAGTGCAAAAGGGTCAGTACCCTCAGTATGAACCATAGTTCTGTTTTGGTCAAGCCCCAGGAGAGGCAGAGCCATGACCTTGGATGACTTCTGATGCAGGGAAGTAACTACATTGTCTTTGGGGTAAGTGTTGGTGTTAAGAAATAGCTAAGGAACACCACAGCTTGCAGCAATGCCATTTTGATCCACATGGTTTTAGGAAGTTTGAGAAGGGAGTGCAGCTAACAATACAAGGCTAAACCTTTTAAAACGAGAATTTTTTTTTTTATTTAAATCAAGCTAAAGCCAGGACTAACCTGTTAGAAAAGAGGGTGCTTGATGGGGTGGCAACCTGTGAGGAGGTCTATAGAAGAAATAGTGTGAGGGGATAGAATGCCCAAGTGCATTTAATAGCGGCTAGGGTTGGGCGGGGGCGGAAAAATAGGAGTTACAAAACCAACTGATCAGAACTGAGCTCTGAGGTGTTCTGATGTCGTGCTGATGGCAGGCCAATCCCAGAAAGAGCCGTAAGAGGCAGGAGCCTATCGGCTTGGATTAGGGAGTACTTGTCCAATCACAGCCCCACTGGAGGTATTCCGAAGCTGTGTGCAGGCTTACCCAGGCTGGATGGTTTGGCAGCAGGTGGCGAGAGAAAGCAGCCGACTTGCTTCACCCGGAGCGGCCGCTCCTTGGCTCCAGCTAGTCCGTGCAGGATAAAGCTCCTGTGGAGAAAGAGAAGAGCTGCCGGTTAGCTTAAATGCACCCAAAACAAAAGCGTGGCATGAGGGCTAAATCTGGGGGTGGGCAGGAATGCAAATATAACAAAAAAAGAACAAGGAGTTACAATGTTTTAAAGGAAATTGGACAATTACATACCACTGAAATAGTGGGAGAGACGTTTATATGGTTCTCTGGTCTTTGTCTACTGCAACAAACCTTAGTATAAACCTTAATTATGAGATGGCACAGGCCATTTCTAGAGGAAGAACTCAAGAATTTGCAGGCATTTGGAATAGTTACTTAGCCTCTGCTTTTTGGAAAATACCTGTAGGCCAATTATGGTCTGCTTATCTGCCCAATTCCCCTAAACTCTGAAACTCCATTAAGAAAGCCCTGTCTCCCACACACAGGCCTGGAGTAGCTCACCCCTTCCACCTCAGATAGGGAGTCTGAGATATTCAGGGAGCTCTTCTGACCAGAGATGGGCTCCCTCCAGGGTGGGCCCCCTTCCCAGAACTCTCCCCTTTAAGCACATGCAGATTTTGAACTGATACCAAGGAAAGTTATAAGCAGTTGCTTCTAATTATGCTGTATCAGAAGGGTACAATGACTGTGTCATTTTCATTAGGGTTGTAATTCCAATTAGAATTCTCCAGCCAAATATGAATTTCAAAGATATCAGTGATGTTACTACTTGGAATATTGGCATTTAGCTGCTTTTACGTATAATTCTGTTACTCCCTATGTCTGTACTTAACCTTATTGCTAAAACTTGGAAAAGTAATAAAGACTTTGATTACAGTAATAAACCTTAGTACCTGTAAATGCATAATTATCCATTGCAGCCTGTGTGCACTTGAACCCTGTGCTCTACTTCTAGCTCTGGTCAAAGTAATTAGGATTACAGGTGATGTTAGAGTTGGCAATCTAGCACAAAAGCCTGCATTCCCTTGCAGCAAGCACTCGCCCAGGCATTGCAATACTGGGAGCCATGCTGCTGGTCATAACCTTTTAAGTAAGCCTGCTCTTCTGCATTCATAATAGGCAAATAATATGAGCCCATTTTTAAGATTCAGTGGCCCGGATATTCAAAACTTTACGATGTGTGCAAACCATTTGCGCCGGGTTTTCTCGGGTCCCCTATATTCAAAAGACCAAATAACATGGGCAAACAGGATTAGCACTGGGCAAAACTATAATGTATGCACTGGGCAAAGAGAGGGGGCATGTACATGAATACAGGCGCTATGCTATATTCAGCACATTAGCGCTGCACAAAGTGTGTTTGCGTGACTTTGCATGACACTTTGCACAGTGCAAATTACCACCTAGAAAAAGGTAGTCAACTCTGGTCAAAACAAGGATGGGGGCATGGACACAGCAGCAACAGGCAACATGGCTGTAAGCAACAACAGCATCATGGTGCACCTGATGACTACAGCCAATGTGGAGGCAGAGAGGGCGGACAGCCACCCTTGGCCACCGCATTTGCCATGGAAGAGACATACTGCACACAGAAGGCACAGCCCATGTCTCCATCATCTGGCATTGGTCCAAACTCTGCCAGGCATGTGTGGGTGCCCCAGCAGCCAGTGGACACCTTGTCAGTGCATCCATGCAGCACACACCTCCAGTCCTCCCATAGGAGTACACCACTACAATCAAGCACACACATGCAGCTCTAGGGGAATGAAGGGTCCTGAGGGGAAGGTGTACAGGTGGCCAGGCTGCACCACATGGCTGGGGCCATCCACACAGTGTGCATGTGCCAGTGACGGGAATGCCACTGATATCAGTGTGCCTGTATGATGGTATGTGCCTGCCTGCCCCGGGCACATAATGCACACCTGTCCAGGGTCCCCATCACACACAGTCAGCCATGTGTATGGTAGTGTGGTGGGAATCCCATGCCACTGGTGCAGCATATGTGGGTACAAGACAGTATGACTGTGGTGTCCACTGTCAGTACTCACCTGCCAGCTGCGCATGTCACTGTGTGGATAGCAGCAGTCATTGCTGCCTGACATACCATAGGCATTGCTGTGTCCCTCACAATATTGGCTGCTATGGTACTGTACCATCTGATACACACTGTAGCAGGAATAACAACATGTCTATGGCATGCAGCTCAACCACTCGATCCTGTGGTGCTAGTCCCCTGGGCCACAATAGTCTGTGCTGCTGTGTCAAAACCCAGCCTGCAGCTACCGTCCTGTTGTTCCAGGCTGACATACAGGCAGAGCTGTGTGCACCATGAAATAGCGCCGGACAATCTATGTGGTAATGCATGCAAAGCAGGCAGTAATGAGATGTTAATGTGGCTGTTTGCTCTCGGATTGTCTAAGTAGTCTCATTTGCATAGGAGCTTTGAATATCGCAAAGTTTTGCGCTGGGCAAATGTGTTATTTAATTATGTATTTTATTTATTAGCTTTTGGTAACCAGGTAAGTGCGTTAGGCAAAACACCTGCCTATTTTCTTTTTTTTTTTGAAATTTAAGTTTTGTTAAATTTTATAAAACTAACATACATGGAATAGAGGTTATCTGACATACTATACACGGATCAAGTATGCAACACTTAAAGATGTGTACAAAAACTCACAAAATTGAGCGGAAAACAATAAAAGAAAACACCCACCCCAGACCTCCCAAACCCCTACCTCCCACCCTCCATTGCCTCGGAGCGTGTCATAGAGCGAAGGATACTGGGTCTTGAGAGAGGAGAACTAGGGATAGAAAAAAGAGAAAGAAAACCCCACACACATTAGCTAGTCACTGCTCAGCAGAGACGTAGTACAGCATTAACTATCAAAAGGGACCACACCTATGGAGATTATTTCAGGTACAGAGCATATAATTTGCCCCATTTCCGATTGAAAGAAGCCAGCCTGTATCTGGAGCTAGCTATTAGTTTCTCGGTATTAAAACAGTGGGACATCTCATTGAGCCATTCTTGGTAGGTGATAAGATCTTGATCCATCCAGTGTCTGAGGACCAGCTTTTTGACAACTATAGAGATCAGAGCCATGTGGTACTTACGTTCCTTCACCTCAATGTTAGAGTAAATTCCTAAAATACAGATTTCTATGGTGAAGAGCTCTCTAAGCCCCAAAAGTGGATCTAGACTGTCTCATATTGTATTCCAGAGGGGTGCCACTCTGTTACAATCCCAGAGGATATGCAGCAGATTCCCTTCAGTGACCCCACATCTCGTGCAGATATCCGAGTTTAGCTTATCAAATTTAGCCAGCTTCACTGGAGTATAATAGAGGTTATTTAAAATATGGTATTGGATTAATCTATGATTGTCCTGGGAAAGATATCGGTACATATCTTTCCAAATCAATTCCATAAAGGGAAACCCCAAGGTAGGGATGACCAGATATGTGCTCTCTACACTACCCACGTGGGTCCCACTGCATCACTTACGTATTTATATGTGCTCTCCACCACTCATGAGGTCCCCACTGTGCACTTACGATTTATAGTTGTGCTCCACTACACCACTCACGAGGTCCCCACTTGCATCACTTACGCATTTATATGTGCCTCTACATCACTCACGAGGTCCCTCTGCATCACTTGCATTTATATGTGCCTCTACACCACCTACGAGGTACCCACTGCATCACTTACGCATTATATGTGCTCTACACCACCCGCGAGGTACCCATCAGCATCACTTACGTATTTATATATGCCCTGTGCACCACCACGCTGTCCCCATTGTGCATCACTCTCACGACGAGTAAGTGCCCTCTACACCACCACGCCGTCCCCACTAAACACTTACGATTTATATGTGCTCTCTACACCACTCACGCGTCCCCACTGTGCATCGCCACGACGAGCATGTGCCTCTACTCCCACCTCACGCCGGGTCCCCACTGGCATTACTTACGAGAGTATGTGCCTCTACACCACCACGGTCCCCACTGCATCACTCTACGATTCATATGTGCCTCTACACCACCTACGCAGGTCCCCACTGTGCATCACTCTACGATTTAAATGTGCCTGTAAACACTCACACGTCCCCACTGCATCACTCACGATTTGTATGTGCCTCTACACCTCTTCCGAGGTCCCACTGTGCATCACTTATGTGTTTATGTGGCTCTCACACCTCTCACTAGGTCCCCACTGTGCATCACTTACATATTTATATGTGTTTCTACATCTCTCACTTAGCCCCAATTCCAGCATCACTACATATTTATATGCTGTGCTCTCTACACCACCACGAGGTCCCACAGTGCACGTCAAGTATATTTTATATGTTCCTTCCCCTCCTCAGGGACCCACTGTGCATCACTACGTATCAATATGTGTTCTCTACACAACTCACGTCCCCACTGTGCATCACTTATGTATTTATATGTGCCCTCTACTTCACTCACGATGTCCCATTGTGTATCATTACGATTTGTATGTGCCCTCTATACCACTCACGCGTCCTCACTGTGCATCACTGTGATTTATATGTGCTCTACACCACCATGAGTTCTACTGTGCCACTTATATATTTATATGTGCTCTACACCACCACGAGGTCCCACTGCATCACTTATATATTGATATGTGCCTCTTACACTACTTACTAGGTCCCACGTGCATCACCTATATATTTATATGTGCTGCTACACTGCTTCATGTTGGTCCCCACCTCATCACTTATATATTTATATGTGCTGGCTCCACCACTCAGATGTCCCCACTGTGCATCACTTACGATTTATATGTGCTCTACACCACTCACTATGTCCCACTGTGCATCACTTTTATATTTATATGTGCCTTACACCACCAGCAGGTCCTCCTGCATCACTTACGTGATTATGTGCCTCTCACACTCACGCGGGTCCCCACTGTGCATCACTTACGTATTTATATATGCTTCTCACACCACCCACTTCAGGTCCCCACTGCATCTCTACTATTTATATGGCTCTCATACCTCCCAGAGGTCCCACTGTGCATCACTTATTATTTATATGTGCCTCTACACCTCTCACGAGCTCCAGTTGGGCATCACTTCCATATTTATATGCTCTACACTACCTTTGGTCCCACTCTGCATCACTTACATATTTATATGTGTTTTCTACACCACCACGAGACCCACTGCATTGCTTATGACATATGTGCCTCATTCCCCACGGGTCCCCACTGGCACTGTTACGATTATATGTGCCCTACACCACTCACACGGTCCCTACTCTGCATCACTTATATTTATATGTGCCTACACCACCACGCTTTCCCACTCTGCATCATCATGGCGAGTATGTGTTTTACACCACCACGTGTCCCCACTGTGCACTGTTACATTTATGTGCTCTCACACCACCACGTCCCCACTGTGTCACTTCTCATTTATATCTGCTCTCACACCACCCACGAGGTCCCCACTGTATGTCCACTTACATATTTATATGTGCTCTCTCACACCACTCACTTAGGTCCCACTGTGCATCACTTATATATTTATATGTGCCGTATACTTCTACGCAGGTCCCCACTGTGCATCACTTATATATTTATGTGCCATCTACACCACCTACTCTAGGTCCCCACTGTGCATCACTTCTATATTTATGTTCTCTCTCGACACCACTCTCTGAGGTCCCACTGTGCATCACTTATATTTTTTATGGTTTCTACACCACTTGACGAGGTCAAACTTTGCATCTCTTATGTATTTATATGTGCTCTTCTACACCGACTCACGAGGTCCCCACTGTGCATCACTTACATATTTATATGTGCTCTCTCACACCTCTCAGACGAGCTCTAACTGTATCACTTACATTTATATGTGCTCTCTACACTTCACGAGGTCCCACTCTGCATCACTCTACATATTTATATGTGCTCTCTACACCACTCACGAGGACCCACTGTGCATCACTTACGTAATAATATGTGCCCTCTACACCTACTCACGCGGTCCCCACTGTGCATCAGTTACGTATTTATATGTGCTCTCTACACCACTCACGATGTCCCCACTGTGCATCACTTACGTATTTATATGTGCCCTCTACAACACTCACACGGTCCCCACTCTGCATCACTTATGTATTTATATGTGCTCTCTACACCACTCATGCTTTCCCCACTCTGCATCACTTACGTATTTATATGTGCTCTCTACACCACTCACGAGGTCCCACTGTGCATCACTTATATATTTATATGTGCCGTTACACCTCTCACGAGGTCCCCACTGTGCATCACTTATATATTTATATGTGCCATCTACACCACCCACGAGGTCCCCACTGTGCATCACTTATATATTTATATGTTCTCTCGACACCACTCTCGAGGTCCCTCTGTGCATCACTTATATTTTTATATGTGCTTTCTACACCACTGACGAGGTCCCACTTTGCATCTCTTATGTATTTATATGTGCTCTCTACTCCACTCACGAGGTCCCCACTTTGCATCACTTACAAATTTATATGTGCTCTCTACACCACTCACGACGTCCCCACTGTGTGTCACTTACATATTTATATGTGCTCTGCACCACCTACGGTAGGTCCCACTGTGCATCTCTTATATATTTTATATGTGCTCTCTACACCATTCACGTAGGTCCCACTGTGCATCACTTATATATTTATATTGCTGCTACACCACTCACTAGGTCCCCATTGTGCATCACTTATATATTTATATGTGCCGCCTACACCACTCACAAGGTCCCCACTGTGCATCACTTATTACGATTTATATGTGCCTCTCTCACCACCCACAAGGTCCTCACTGTGCATCACACATATTTATATGCTCTCTACACCACCCACGAGGTCCCTCTGTGCATCACTTACGATTTATATGTGCCTCTCACACCACTCACGCAGTCCCCACTGTGCATCACTTACGATTTATATGTGCTCCTCTACACCACTCAAGGTCCCCACTGTGCATCACTCACGTATTTATATGTGCTCTCTACACCTCTCACGAGGTCCCCACTGTGCATCACTTACATATTTATATGTGCTCTCTACACCTCTCACGAGCTCCAACTGTGCATCACTTACATATTTATATGTGCTCTCTACACCACTCACGAGGTCCCACTCTGCATCACTTACATATTTATATGTGCTCTCTACACCACTCACGAGGACCCACTGTGCATCACTTACGTATTTAATATGTGCCCTCTACACCACTCACGCGGTCCCCACTGTGCATCAGTTACGTATTTATATGTGCTCTCTACACCACTCACGCCTATGTCCCCACTGTGCATCACTTCACGATTTAGTATGTGCCCTCTGCACCTCCTCATGCTGTCCCCACTCTGCATCACTTATGTATTTATGAGTGTGTCTCCCACCACTCACGAGGTCCCCACTGAAAATGCTTTCTTACATATTTATATGTGCTCTCTACACCACTCATGAGGTCCCACTGTGCATCACTTATATATTTTTATGTGCATACATCTCCCTGCAGGTCCCCACTGTGCATCACTTATATATTTATATGTGCCATCTACACCACTCCATGAGGTTCCCACTGTGCATCACTTATATATTTATATGTGTTTCGACACCACTCACGTAGGTCCCACTGTGCATCACTTATATTTTTATATGTGCTCTCTACACCACCGACTTAGGTCCCCACTTTTGCATCTCTTATGTATTTATATGTGCTCTCTCTACACCACTCACGCAGGTCCCCACTGTGCATCATCACTTCTACGTATTTATATGTGCTCTCTACACCAATTAATGGTAGGTCCCCACTGTGCATCACTTACATATTTATATGTGCTCTCTACACCACTCACGACGTTCCCCACTGTGCGCCACTTCATATATTTATATGTGCTCTCTACACCACTCACGAGGTCCCACTGTGCATCTCTTATATATTTATATGTGCCTCTACACCCACTCACTTAGGTCCCACTGTGCATCACTTATATATTTATATGTGCCGTTGCACCACTCACTTATGTCCCCACTGGCATCACTGGTATATTTATATGTGCTGCCTACACCACTCACGCAGGTCCCCTACCAGCGCCACTTCTACAGTGCTTATATGTGCCTCACACCACTCACGAGGTCCCCACTGTGCATCACTTACGATTTATATGTGCTCTCTACACCACTCACGAAAGTTCCCACTGTGCATCACTTACGTATTTATACATGTGCCTCTACCAGCACTCCGAGGTCCCCACTCGTGCGCCACTTTACATATTTATATGTGCTCTCTACACCTACTTCACGAGGTCCCCACCAAAAGGCCACTCTACATATTTATATGTGCTCTCACACCAATTACGCCAGGTCCAACTGTGCCACTTACATATTTATATGTGTCACTCACACCTCTCACGAGGTCCAACTGCAAAGGCCACTTTACATATTTATACGCGGCGCTACACCACTCATGAGGTCCCCACTGTGCGCCACTTACATATTTATATGTGCCGCTCACACCACTCTCGAGGTCCCCACTGTGCTGCCACTTACATATTTATATGTGCTCGCCTACACCACTCACGAGGTCCCCACTGTGCATCACTTATATATTTATATGTGCTCTCTACACCACTCACGAGGTCCCCACTGTGCATCACTTACATATGTATATGTGCCGTCTACACCACTCACGAGGTCCCCCTGTGCATCACTTACATATTTATATGTGCCGTCTACACCACTCACGAGGTCCCCACGGTGCATCACTTACATATTTATATGTGCCATCTACACCACTCACGAGGTCACCACTGTGCATCACTTACATATTTATATGTGCCGTCTACACCACTCACGAGGTCCCCACTGTGCATCTCTTACATATTTATATGTGCCGTCTACACCACTCACGAGGTCCCCACTGTGCATCACTTACATATTTATATGTGCCGTCTACACCACTCACGAGGTCCCCACTGTGCATCACTTACATATTTATATGTGCCGTCTACACCACTCACGCGGTCCCCACTGTGCATCACTTACATATTTATATGTGCCGTCTACACCATTCACGAGGTCCCACTGTGCATCACTTACAATATTTATATGTGCTGTCTACACCACTCACGAGGTCCAACTGTGCGTCACTTACATATTTATATGTGCCGTCTACACCACTCACGAGGTCCCCACTGTGCATCACTTATATGTTTATATGTGCTCTCTACACCACTCACGAGGACCCACTGTGCATTACTTACGTATTAATATGTGCCCTCTACACCTCTCACGCGGTCCCCACTGTGCATCAGTTACGTTTTTATATGTGCTCTCTACACCACTCACAATGTCCCCACTGTGCATCACTTACGTATTTATATGTGCCCTCTACACCACTCACACGGTCCCCACTCTGCATCACTTATGTATTTATATGTGCTCTCTACACCACTCACGCTTTCCCCACTCTGCATCACTTACGATTTATATGTGCTCTCTACACCACTCACGCGGTCCCCACTGTGCATCACTTACGTATTTATATGTGCTCTCTACACCACTCACGCGGTCCCCACTGTGCATCACTTACATATTTATATGTGCTCTCTACACCACTCACGAGGTCCCACTGTGCATCACTTATATATTTATGTGCTCGCTACACCTCTCACGAGGTCCCCACTGTGCATCACTTATATATTTATATGTGCCATCTACACCACCCACGAGGTCCCCACTGTGCATCACTTATATATTTATATGTTCTCTCGACACCACTCTCGAGGTCCCACTGTGCATCACTTATATTTTTATATGTGCTCTCTACACCACTGACGAGGTCCCACCTTTGCATCTCTTATGTATTTATATGTGCTCTCTACACCACTCACGAGGTCCCCACTGTGCATCACTTACATATTTATATGTGCTCTCTACACCCTCACGAGCTCCAACTGTGCATCACTTACATATTTATATGTGCTCTCTACACCACTCACGAGGTCCCACTCTGCATCACTTACATATTTATATGTGCTCTCTACACCACTCACGAGGACCCACTGTGCATCACTTACGTATTAATATGTGCCCTCTACACCACTCACGCGGTCCCCACTGTGCATCAGTTACGTATTTATATGTGCTCTCTACATCACTCACGATGTCCCCACTGTGCATCACTTACATATTTATATGTGCCCTCTACACCACTCACGCGGTCCCCACTCTGCATCACTTATGTATTTATATGTGCTCTCTACACCACTCACGCGGTCCCCACTCTGCATCACTTACGTATTTATATGTGCTCTCTACACCACTCACGCGGTCCCCACTGTGCATCACTTACGTATTTATATGTGCTCTCTACACCACTCACGCGGTCCCCACTGTGCATCACTTTCATATTTATATCTGCTCTCTACACCACTCACGAGGTCCCCACTGTGCGTCACTTACATATTTATATGTGCTCTCTACACCACTCACGAGGTCCCACTGTGCATCACTTATATATTTATATGTGCCGCTACACCTCTCACGAGGTCCCCACTGTGCATCACTTATATATTTATATGTGCCATCTACACCACCCACGAGGTCCCCACTGTGCATCACTTATATATTTATATGTTCTCTCGACACCACTCTCGAGGTCCCACTGTGCATCACTTATATTTTTATATGTGCTCTCTACACCACTGACGAGGTCCCACTTTGCATCTCTTATGTATTTATATGTGCTCTCTACACCACTCACGAGGTCCCCACTGTGCATCACTTACGTGTTTATATGTGCTCTCTACACCACTCATGAGGTCCCCACTGTGCATCACTTACAAATTTATATGTGCTCTCTACACCACTCACGACGTCCCCACTGTGCGTCACTTACATATTTATATGTGCTCTCTGCACCACTCACGAGGTCCCACTGTGCATCACTTATATATTTATATGTGCTCTCTACACCATTCACGAGGTCCCACTGTGCATCACTTATATATTTATATGTGCCGTCTACACCACTCACAAGGTCCCCACTGTGCATCACTTACGTATTTATATGTGCTCTCTTCACCACTCACAAGGTCCCCACTGTGCATCACTTACATATTTATATGTGCTCTCTACACCACTCACGAGGTCCCTCTGTGCATCACTTACGTATTTATATGTGCTCTCTACACCACTCACGCAGTCCCCACTGTGCATCACTTACGTATTTATATGTGCTCTCTACACCACTCATGAGGTCCCCACTGTGCATCACTTACGTATTTATATGTGCTCTCTACACCTCTCACGAGGTCCCCACTGTGCATCACTTACATATTTATATGTGCTCTCTACACCTCTCACGAGCTCCAACTGTGCATCACTTACATATTTATATGTGCTCTCTACACCACTCACGAGGTCCCACTCTGCATCACTTATATATTTATATGTGCTCTCTACACCACTCACGAGGACCCACTGTGCATCACTTACGTATTAATATGTGCCCTCTACACCACTCACGAGGTCCCCACTGTGCTCACTTACATATTTATATGTGCTCTCTACACCACTCATGAGGTCCCACTGTGCATCACTTATATATTTATATGTGCTCCTACACCTCTCACGAGGTCCCCACTGTGCATCACTTATGTATTTATATGTGCCATCTACACCACTCACGAGGTCCCCACTGTGCATCACTTATATATTTATATGTGCTCTCTACACCACTCACGAGGTCCCACTGTGCATCACTTATATTTTATATGTGCTCTCTACACCACCGACGAGGTCCCACTTTGCATCTCTTATGTATTTATATGTGCTCTCTACACCACTCACGAGGTCCCCACTGTGCATCACTTACGTATTTATATGTGCTCTCTACACCACTCACGAGGTCCCCACTGTGCATCACTTACATATTTATATGTGCTCTCTACACCACTCACGACGTCCCCACTGTGCAGTCACTTACATATTTATATGTGCTCTCTACACCACTCACGAGGTCCCACTGTGCATCTCTTATATATTTATATGTGCTCTCTACACCACTCACGAGGGCCCACTGTGCATCACTTATATATTTATATGTGCCGTTACACCACTCACGATGTCCCCACTGTGCATCACTTACATATTTATATGTGCCTCTACACCACTCACGAGGTCCCCACTGTGCATCACTTACGTATTTATATGTGCTCTCTACACCACTCACGAGGTCCCCACTGTGCATCACTTACGTATTTATATGTGCTCTCTACACCACTCACGAGTTCCCACTGTGCATCACTTACGTATTTATATGTGCTCTCTACACCACTCACGAGGTCCCCACTGTGCGTCACTTACATATTTATATGTGCTCTCTACACCACTCACGAGGTCCCCACTGTGCGTCACTTACATATTTATATGTGCTCTCTACACCACTCACGAGGTCCAACTGTGCGTCACTTACATATTTATATGTGCTGTCTACACCTCTCACGAGGTCCAACTGTGCGTCACTTACATATTTATACGTGCCGTCTACACCACTCATGATGTCCCCACTGTGCGTCACTTACATATTTATATGTGCCGTCATACCCACTCTCGAGGTCCCCACTGTGCGTCACTTACATATTTATATGTGCCGTCTACACCACTCACGAGGTCCCCACTGTGCATCACTTATATATTTATATGTGCCGTCTACACCACTCACGAGGTCCCCACTGTGCATCACTTACATATTTATATGTGCCGTCTACACCACTCACGAGGTCCCACTGTGCATCACTTACATATTTATATGTGCCGTCTACACCACTCACGAGGTCCCCACTGTGCATCACTTACATATTTATATGTGCCATCTACACCACTCACGAGGTCCCCACTGTGCATCACTTACATATTTATATGTGCTCTCTACACCACTCACGCAGGTCCCCACTGTGCATCTCTTATATTTATATGTGCCGTCTACACCACTCACGAGGTCCCCACTGTGCATCACTTACATATTTATATGTGCCGTTTACACCACTCACGAGGTCCCCACTGTGCATCACTTACATATTTATATGTGCCGTCTACACCACTCACGAGGTCCCCACTGTGCATCACTTATATATTTATATGTGCCGTCTACACCACTCACGAGGTCCCCACTGTGCATCACTTACATATTTATATGTGCCGCTCTACACCACTCACGAGGTCCCCCTGTGCATCACTTACATATTTATATGTGCCATCTACACCTCTCACGAGGTCCCCACTGTGCATCACTTACATATTTATATGTGCCGTCTACACCACTCACGAGGTCCCCACTGTGCATCTCTTACATATTTATATGTGCCGTCTACACCACTCACGCGGTCCCCACTGTGCATCACTTTACATATTTATATATGTGTCACAATTCACTCACGAGGTCCCCACTGTGCATCACTTACATATTTATATGTGCCGTCTACACCACTCACGCGGTCCCCACTGTGCATCACTTACATATTTATATGTGCCGTCTACACCATTCACGAGGTCCCACTGTGCATCACTTACAATATTTATATGTGCTGTCTACACCACTCACGTGATCCCCTCTGTACATCATTTATATATTCATATGTGCTGTCTACACCTCTCATGAGGTCCCCACTGTGTATCACTTATATTTTTATATGCAATCTGTAACACACATACAAATGTGTGTGTGTGTGTGTTTATATATTGTTTTTTTTTTAAATGTCAGTGAAATTGTATCCTCATTCATACAGGTCCCTTTGGAAATGGAAGAAACAAAATAGAGGTGA
This sequence comes from Neoceratodus forsteri, assembly GCA_016271365.2. Classification (NCBI taxonomy): domain Eukaryota; kingdom Metazoa; phylum Chordata; order Ceratodontiformes; family Ceratodontidae; genus Neoceratodus; species Neoceratodus forsteri. The sequence goes on from CM057454.1 coordinate 27,139,644, forward strand.
TATTGCAAAACTCATTTTTCATTCCAATCTGTTTCCCCTTACACACTAGATAATACTATCAGGCCATAACATGCATGTGAATCCACTTTGAGATAAAGCTCTCCAGTCCATCACAATGTGTCCCCCATATGACAGAACACCGTGCATACCATTCCAGTCTCAAAGCAGTGGTGTGCTCCCCAATCCTTGTGCTGCCCAGCCAACTCCCAGAACTCTTCTCTGAACCTGGGTTGCTGGCATGGGAACACAACATGATACCCTCTGGCCCAATAGCTGGCCCTGCACACAACATTTCTCCAGAACTTTTAGGTGATTCTATCACCCAATGACGATATGTAATCAATGACCCTGTCAAAAATGTGTATAGCACAATTATTTATTTAACAGGTCTACTCTTTCAAATGGTCTACACATTACTATATTCCACTTTTCTGGGCATAATTACTTTATTTTTCCTAAAAAAGACAGGTTAATTCATTTTACCGGTTATTCATTTCAGATGACATCTCTATACCTTAATGGCACAAATAAGTTTGTACAAAGTAAGGTATGGACTTAACAGTTCTATGCTATGGTCAAGGTTTTGTTTAAGTTGGCCCTAGTGTAATAATGTAAGACTAAAAATTGTATGAGGCTGTAGTGCAAGCTGAGCAAATATCACTATACCTGATGTGCTGTGTCACCACCTCTGGCAGTGGGAGCTGTGGTAGATAAGCAACTTTTCATTTCTGTGGCAGAATGCAGCCATTCCATTAGCTAATGTATGTTGTTATAGCACTGACTGACATCACATTCTGAGCATAGAGGGGTTTTGGATTTAAAATGAAGGGAAGGGAACTAGGTTCTATGGATAAATGGAAATATTAATGAAGAATTACCAAGAACAGTGAATTCTGCGGCACTGTAGAAGTTCTGCGGTAGGTTGCAAGTTCTGCGCAAAATTCTGCGGCCACAGAATTCTAGGGGCCTTGACCATACTATGGTTACCACACCAAAACATGTTTATTTACATTTCTTGATCAACTACAACTGCATCTTTCCTGGACCCAGAAACACCCCCAACACTATCTAGCTAGTCATTATGCATTGGGAGTAGATGAGACCATTGTATCATGAGTGACTGCACTGTTTGAGGGTGTTTCTAATGTTCAGGAAGTATGCAGTAAGCTTAGGTAAACAATTTGGAGCAAACCAATGTTGTGTATAGTATATTCCCATGCATTTCAGTTCTAATAAGCAAGGAAGCAGATTAAACAACCAGTAACTCAATGAATTTTAGAGAAGGTAAGCAATCATAAAATGTGGGGTTTTACCTAGAAATAATACGATGCAAAAAAGGTTGACAGAGTCCTTTTAACCTTATTGGAGTCTATAAAGCCGAGAAAGTGGTACCATGATGCCAGAAGGGGACCACAGTGTGATATATGTATTGATTAACAGCTATATACAATACAAAAAAAACGTTGAAGAAATTGAGCGAGTGGAAAACAGGGACACCAAACTGATCAGCAGTATTGGGGACAAAACTTATGAGGAAAGGCTGGAGGCCTTTAACATGGTTATGCTCAGAACCTTTCACTTTTCAGCCACAAACCTTGCCTCTTCCATGTACTTCCATGGAGCGGAACACGTTCCTTTAATAAGTTTCCTCAAGTGGTGTATCGGTGGGTACTAATATAGCCAGAAGTTTGCAACTGCAGAGATATATTGGACTGTATTTAAAATAATCTGCAAATGATTTAGAGGTCAGGGACACAGAGGAAATTCAGATCTAGTCTTCCCACACTTTAGACATTTATTCCACATTAGACTGGCAGTTTACTAAGGTGATGGGTTTGCTTTAAGCATGTGTAACCCATAGGTGGCGCTATCCCAAAGGCTACTACGCCTGCCTGTTTGACCACGGACGGGTTGAGGGGCCTAGGTCCTATGGCGGATGCCTACACCCAGAGGTCAAGGTTTGTAGTGGTTAGACTAGCTTGGCCACAGCCCTCTGGGACAGTGAGACCCCCTTTTATTCCCTCTAGTGGCTCACACAGTACACTGGAGTTTCAGCCCCAATACCCCACGTATACACGCTGTTCACTCATATAGATACCACTTACCCTCGAGACTGATTCTGCAGCACATCTCTGAGGACCCCCTATAAAGTAAGGTTAAACAACATACACAGCAAACATAATACTGTTTCCATAAGTACCAACACCACAGACAGTATATAGTATAACAACAACAAATCTGATTTATTTAGGGGACAGTAACAAGGAGGGGAGCAATCAGATTGATTTGGTTTGGAAATATTCAAATCACTGTACTGTGCACACATACAGAGTCTGAAAAGTCACAATCTGGGAACCCAGGTTGGGGGGGGTTAGCCAGGTCCGTTGCCTGGGGTTGGCCAGCAGGTGCAGATGTATAGGGCCCTGTAGAAGAAAATATATGCACAACACCCAATTGTAATCCGGAACCGGAGGGCTCAGTCCATGAAACAGTGAAATAACAAGAATTAGGTGACACACTTGTGATTGAAAACAAGCTGCAGGGGAATACCCTGATTTGTACTCACAACACCCAAGCTGAGGATCAGCTGGAGAATGTCCCTCTGGATTGCCAAAATGGATGTAGTCTGAATTAAGCTGGAGGTTTACTTCCAGCTTCAGCACACAATTCACTGTGCAGGGGATTTGAAATAGCGTTTCCCCACAAGCACTATGCACATTTATATGTAAAAGGAAAGTACTATACCAGGCAGGCTGCTCCTCGATCCCGATCACAATTACTGCAAAATACCCGGGAGCACACACAGCAGCTTCAGTTCCTGACAGACCGAGTGCGATTCGGCAATTTCTCCAGTCTTCTACAGGGTGAGCCTGGTTTCCACACTTCTAGTGCTTCTTTCTCCTCACAACTCGGATTCAGTCCAAACTGGCACTTCACAAAGGCTGCAGACCGAAACTCAGGGCCTCACACGTGCTTCCCGCACAACCATACAATCGCAGAAGCACACAGCTCCTTCTCTCTTCACTGCCACAACTGATCTGATCTTTTCAGTCACAGAGCAGGGCATTGCCTTTAGCTCCACACTATTCTGTTGGCTGATTCAGCCAGCAGTCACTCACAATAAGACTCCCTCTGTTGGTACAAAATGGCGCCAAGGTCAAAACTACATTTCCCAGAGTCACTGCCCATACAATCCCCTTGTGGCTGGCTCAAAATTAAGAGTCCAAGTTCTGATTTGTCCACAGGCTTCATTTTAGGGAACCCTTAACCCAATTGGCCCAGCACAGCAGTTTAGGTTCAAAATGGAGGGGTAACTCACACAGAGTCCCAGCTGCAAGAAAGGCAGGTTAGACAAACTGCATTTTACTTAACACTCTAACTGGTTTTTGGCAAACAGTTACATCTTTCATTTAGGCTCCCTCTGCGCTCTTAGCGGCTGCAGAAATGGAGCAATTTCTCCACAGCTCGGGAGGGATTCGAGCATCAAATACACAGTCCCCCCCATACTAACTAACCAAGTCTGCAAGCAGACGGCAATCAAAGAGACAGTTCACGGAGGCTCAAATAGCACTCACTTGGAACCACATTTAAACAGCTCAGATGCTGAACACCGCCCAGATTTGGAGCATTCAGGCAAGCTCCTGGAAGACTTTTGGGAACCCCCATTTGCAGGGGGGTTACACCCTTCCTGGCCTGGAAAACTTGGCGTCTGCGTCAAGTAAGTACCCCCATAAGTTTCAATACAACCATATACATTTACATCAGTATCACATTAGGCTTATACATGTAATCATCAGTCAACATATCACCTTACCAGAAACACATTTCTGAAAATTTTCAGTACATCACTTTGTACACAGTATTATACACACATTGTACCGTACCTCAGCTTATTACCTCCTGTACATGAAACCTGAAGAGAGGGTCCCTTCCCTATCAGTTACCTTGGGGCTGGATGAGGTAGGGGTACCATACCTAGAGGGCAACATAATTAACTTGGAGTTAGCACTGATGTTCAGTTTGGGCAAAGAGCTTGGGGACACATACACTCCTTTATGGACAACAGTGAGAGGCAAGTCCACAGGCCTCCCAAGGGAATCATAACTGAGGTGCACCACAGCCCTTACAGCTTGACCAGTCTTTCTAGGGGGAATTGTTACAGTCTCTGCACTCTGAGCCTCATTTTCAGCATTGTCCTCACTTGTCAGGGGAGTCTCCATTGGGGTAGAGAGGCTAGAACTTGGGGCACTTTCAGCTCCAGGAGTTACAATCTCTGAGTCCACAACACTTGGCTCACATGGAGAGCTTTCGGACACTGGCAGTGGACCCTCAGGGCACTCAAAATACTCTTCTTGTTCAGGTATATCACCAGTCTGTTCCAGTCCATCATTTTCCTCCTCTGAAAGCTCAAACAATTCAACCATACACAATGATTCCACATCATCTGACTTGATGCTTTGCACTTCACTTTCTGGGAGCATTGGCTCCAGGGACAAAGCTGGGGGCTTAGACAGTCCAGAAGGCCCAGCTTCATCTCCAGGATTGACTAGGGGATTGCCCCGAAACAATTGACTCAGTTCGTAAGAGGGGTAGTATTCAAAGCCACACTCACTTTCCTCTGACATGGACTGACAGTCATGTTCAACTGGGACTTGTGAAGGGGAACACTTTAACTCAGCTTCTGTAGGTGCAGACTTTCTTGATTTTTTCTTAGCAGCAGCTCTAGTCACTGGTCCAGAGGAGGCATTTTCTGGGGGCTCAGACTCAATCAAGATTTGTCCAATGGACAGTAAATGATTTCTATGCATTGTTTTAACATCTTTTGAATTATTCTCAGGCTTTACTTTGTACACAGGCAGATCATCTGGTTTGCCCACTACAATGTGAGGGAGATGGTGCCATCTGTCAGCAATCTTATGTTTGCCATGCAGTCCCAGATTTCTTAGCAATACCTGATCTCCTTCCTGGAGTTCCTGTGCTTTCACTTTTTTATCATACCTTACTTTGTTGGCCAGATTTCTTTTGGCAGCCATGGTTTGAGCCAGTTGGTACAGATGATTTAGCTGGGCCTTTAACTTTTGCACATACTGTAAATGGTTGTCATCTTGAACTCCATCAGGAGAGACTCCAAAACACACATCTACTGGCAGTCGAGCTTCTCTTCCAAACATCAGGCAGTAGGGGGAGAACCCAGTGGCATCACTTTTGGTGAAGCTGTAGGCATGTACCAGGGTGCTAATTTGTTGGCTCCATCTAGGCTCGTCCTTTGGGTGGAGTGTGCCTAGCATATCTAGCAAAGTGCGGTTGAAACGTTCAGGCTGTGGGTCCCCCTGAGGGTGGTAAGGAGTGGTTCTGGACTTTCGCACTCCCCACAGAGAAAGCATCTCTTTGATGAGACGACTCTCAAAGTCTCTCCCTTGATCAGAATGGATTCTTTGTGGAGCCCCATAATGAACAAAAAAGTTTTCTACAAGCACTTTTGCCACAGTGGATGCCTTCTGGTCCTTGGTGGGGAAAGCTTGGGCATATCTCATAAAATGGTCAGTGACCACCAGCACATTACTAATATTTCTTTGATCTGACTCCAAACTCAGAAAATCAATATAGACCAGCTCCATGGGTGCACTGGTGGTGATGTTAACAAGGGGGCAGCCCTCTGGGGAAAAGCTTTCCTCTGTAAGTAGCGACTACAAGTTCAAATGTGTTGCTCAACATCATCCTCCATCTTAGGCCAATTGAATCTGGATCTCACCAAGTCAAGTGTTCTGTCTATACCAAGGTGCCCCATGTGGTTGTGTAAGGACCTCAGTACTGAGTCTCGAAAGGCAGTGGGCAGCACTAGTTGTTGTTTGTCTAGTTGTTCCCCTCTGTCTACTGTTTTTATGTATAACAGTCTATTGATCAGTTTCAACTTAGGACCTTCCTTGTACAGCAATGCAGTTCTCAGATCAGTGGAGAGTAATTTGGACACATCTTTCCCTGCATAGAGGGCTTCTAAAGCTGATTTGATCATGGGATCTCAGGAGTGAGCCCACTGAATACTGTCATTGTCCAGCTGAGGCAGTGCACCAATGTCTATTGCAGAAAAGTGGCAAAAGCAGCAGGTATACAATTCTCAGAGGGTCCCAAACAATCCACCCTACAGTCCACTGCGATCCACGGACATTTGTTCCTCCCTGTAAAACTTCTGGCAGAGTGCTCTAATATCAGGTTCTGACAGTCTGACCCAGTCATTCTGGGGAACAGGCCTCCGGGAGAGAGCATCAGCATCTATGTGGTTCAGGCCTGTTCTGTATTCAACTGCATAGTCATAGGTAGATAAGGCAGAGAGCCACCTATGGCCAGTGGCATCCAACATAGCTGAAGTCTGCACATAGGTCAAAGGATTATTGTCAGTTTTTATGAGTATCTTAGCTCCATACAAGAACTCGTGGAACTGGTCAACAATAGCCCACTTCAAAGCTAGGAACTCTAACTTATGTACATGATAGTTCTTTTTGGATGGGGTCAGGCTTCTACTGGCAAAGGCCACTGGTCTCAGGCCTTTCTCGTGCTCTTGGTACAATACAGCCCCCAAGCCTTGCAGGCTAGCATCAGTGTGCAAGACATAGGGCTTAGCTGGATCTGCATAGGCAAGGACAGGATCGTGGGTAAATTGATATATAATCTCATGAAAAGCAGCTTCACACTGAGGTGTCCATCTGCCTCCAAATACTTCATTGGGATGGAAATACACTCTCTCAGGCTCAGAAGAAACCTACCTCTTGTATTTTTTGTGGGTAGGAGGGTAACTTTGAGTAAGACTAAGTAAAGGATGGATCACTCTTGAATAGTCCTTGATGAAACGGCGATAGTAACCACACAATCCCAGGAATCTTTGCAGTTCTTTTAGATTGTGGGGCTGTAGCCAGGCGGTCAGGGCCTCAACTTTACTTGGGTCGGTCTCTATTTCCCCGGTGGATACTATGTGTCCCACATACTTTACAGAGGTTTGGAAGAACTGACATTTATTGATGGATAGTTTAAGGCCAAAGTCTTCCAGTTGGTCCAACACCTTGAATAATCTGCTCTCATGTTCCTCCAGTGAGCCATCAAACACAATAACATCATCTAGGTATACCAAGCACTCTAATAAGTTCATGTCCCCCACTGCATGTCCCCCACTGCATGCTCCATCAATCATTGAAAAGTGGCTGGGGCACCTGAAATCCCTTGAGGCATCCTCGTGAATTCATAGAAGCCAAGCAGACAGATAAAGGCTGTCTTCTCACGGTCTTCTGGGGCCATTGGGATCTGGTAGTACCCACTGCGAAGATCCAGCACAGAGAACCACTTGCAGTTCAGGCAGTCCAAAGCATCCTGAATGCAGGGCATTGTATACTGATCAGGGATAGTCCGCTAGTTTAAAGTGCGATAATCCACGCACATCTTTACTGGCCCATTCTTTTTTCTCACTACCACGATGGGGGAAGCATAGGGGCTTCTGGATTCTTGTATTACACCAGCAGCTAGCATCTCCTGCAGATGCTGTCTCACATCATCTATGTCAGCAGGAGCCAGGTGTCGAGACCTCTCATGAAATGGCCTTTCATCATGCATCCGGATATGGTGCTCAGTTCCTTCCACACACCCTACATCCCATTCCTTTAAAGAAAACACCTGGTCTCTCTGGGCAAGCTTTCTACTGATTCTCATCTTCCATTCAGCTGGCAATGGGGAGCCCCCGAAATCAAACAAGTCGGGCATCACTTTGCCATTCTCCCCCGAACACTTGTTACTGGGTAGCACTGCAGTATCTGCACAATGCACATTAGCCAGGGTGCAACCTCTATTTACTCAAATCTCTCTATCAGACACATTATGAATTTGAACCATTACCCTTCTGGAATAAGCATGGGCTCTGGCAGGCAAAATACTTGGCTTGACCAGCAGTCCTTCTGGCAATTTCCCATTGCCTGGTGCATCCAGCATGAGGATTTTATTCTTGACATCCTTTCTGATACAGACTTCCCCCTGTAAGGTACACTGGGCATTTGGCACCAGAATCAGAGACTCAGGATCCTTCTTCCAGACAATTCCAACTGGTTCCTCTAGGTCCATTTTTTTAGCATCTTTCTGTGCCTCATAGGCCTTCTTGATCAAGGCTGGGATTCTCAAAGCTCTACCAGTCCTTGACTCTTGTTTCTCATAACACAACTGCACCAACCGTCGAAACATATGCGCGTTCATCCCAATTAGTAGAGGAATCCCATCATACAGTCCAGTACGGGGACACACTAAGGCCAGGGTCTCTACTTGCTCTGCTACTCCAGCCACGGAGGTAGGAAAAGATAGCCAAACTCAGATATACCCAGAGTAGGGGTAGGCGTTCTCACTTAACCCCCATACATGCAGTCCTTCCAAATGCTTCTGATACCAATCCTGGAACATAATTGTCACTTGGGAGCCAGTGTCCAACACAGCTCTGGTGGGCACACTATTCACTTTTACTGTAGCTTCCATTGAAGTGCCCACTATTCTGGACCAGTCTGGAGAGGCGGTAGCAAGGGCCTGGGTAGATGATCTAGCCACATAAAGACGTGAGTTAGCATTTTTGGGACCTTCACTGTGGTCATTTCGTGCACCTCTTAACCATTGTTTTGTGCTCCAAAGCTCTCCTTGTAGCTGGCTCACCACTCTTTCTAAGTCTTTCCAAAACCAGAATTCCCTCTTCATGTGCTCATCCTTTCCACAATTATGGCAAAATATGTCTGCTGAAGTTTGGCATGACCGAGGCATCACATTGGGGGCTGCGGCATTGGTACTGTCAATAGAAAACCTTGGTGCCACCTCAGCCGGCGGTGGGTTGGACATTTGGAGACATCTCTTCAGTTCCCTCACTTCCATAGTCAAGGCAACAAGTTTCAAACTGTTGTCTACATGAAGTGCCTGGGTAGGCACCCCCAACCCCATAACAGAAGCAGTCGGGCAAGTGTCAGTGCCCATACTGGTAGGAGCGGCCTTCATGATGAGACTGTCTGTTACTTTCCTAATCTCCCTCAGCAGTTCACCCCATGGTGGCACACCCTTTTCTTTCTCAGAGCACTCATTAACTGCCAACCTCTGCCCCTGAACTTCACTTGACAGGTCACCCTCAGTCACTCGGGTTGTATCAGTAGCTATTGGTGCAATTCCGTCCTGGGGTTGCCTTTTCTCAACTCCTCGAATTTCTCTCATTAGCTCATTATAGGAAGGTGGGGATTCTAGTCAATTGGCCCGGCATAACTGAAGCAACAGCAGTTCTGAGAAGGGGGCAGACTTAAGGATCCTGTCCAGCCTGGTTTGGTCCAATTCAATCGCTGACAAACTACCCTTTCTGAGGCATTTTTGTAACAATTTTTCCAGCTGAGATACATACTCAGACAACAACTCCCCTTGGTACTGTTGTGCATTTCTTACTCTCCACCACAGGTCCTCATCAGAATCTGGGCTCCTATACACATTCTCCAAGGCCTCAAGATAGTCCTGTGCAGTCGCTTCAGGGTTACTGGCCTGTTTGGCATGGATGGTAGCCAGGGCAGGACCTCGGAGGCTCTCATTTACCCTCTTTTGCTTTTCTGCTTCCGAGCATTGCCATTCTAGCACTTGAGGGGCAAGATAGTCTATCCAGGTCTCCCAGTCATCTTCCCCTTGGGGGTGGGAAGGGTGCCGCAGAAAATTTTCAACCTGCGGTAAGAGTCATGACTATTGGCAGGTACAGACATAGGTACTAGCACTCTCACAGGAGGAGGGGCAATAATGGGTGCTAAAGGGGGACAGGGTGTTGGGGGAGGAACGTTCTCTGGTGGCAATAATAGTTTCTTTAAATCCTCCACAGTTTTCCCATCATCCAGCAACAACTTAGCAAATTTCTCCTCAAAAGTTTCAGATAGTGGGGGAGGTTCATTCTCCCTTGGGTCTTTACTGTCTTTGGTTATCACTTTCCAGACAGTGAGGGTTTCCCCTGGGGTAATAGTCTGTGGCACTTTAGAACTGTCTACAGGGTCCTTACACTCTATTAGGGCCAAGAAAGTTTGGGCGAGCAGATCAGCCTGTCACCCCATCACCACAGGATTTCATAAACATTCGACCTTGGAAAGTACTCCCTCTACAGTGTCCGTACTGGTACCCAGTGGGATATCCAAGATAAGTATAGCATTTTGGGAGTCAATCTCCTGCCCAGTACAGCACTTCACCAACTGGTGTACAGCCAATTCTGTTGGGGTATCCATTTATTTTTAACAGTAATTCATAAATGTGGCCACTAGAAGATGCTAATCCCAGTGGTGCCTCCAAGATGTAACCCATAGGTGGCACTATCCCAAGGCCTACTACCCCTGCCTGTTTGACTACAGACGGGTTGAGGGGCTTAGGTCCTATGGCAGGTGTCTCCACCCAGAGGTCAGGGTTTGTAGTGGTTAGACTAGCTTGGTCACAGCCCTCTGGGACACCGAGACCCCCTTTTATTCCCTGTAGTGGCTCACACAGTACACTTGAGTTACAGCCCCAATACCCCAAGTATACTGTTCACTCATATAGATACCACTTACCCTCGAGACTGATTCTGCAGCACGTCTCTGAGGACCCCCTGTAAAGTAAGGTTAAACAACATACACAGCAAAACACAATACTGTTTCCATAAGTACCAACACCACATACAGTATATAGTATAACAACAACAAATCTGATTTATTTAGGGGACAGTAACAAGGAGGGGGGCAATCAGATTGATTTGGTTTGGAAATATTCAAATCACTGTACTGTGCACACATACAGGGTCTGAAAAGTCACACTCTGGGTACCCAGGTTGGGGGGGGGTTAGCCAGGTCCGTTGCCTGGGGTTGGCCAGCAGGTGCAGATGTATAGGGCCCTGTAGAAGAAAATATATGCACAACACCCAACTGTAATCTGGAACCGGAGGGCTCAGTACATGAAACTGTGAAACAACAAGAATTAGGTGACACACTTGTGATTGAAAACAAGCTGCAGGGGAATACCCTGATTTGTACTCACAACACTCAAGCTGAGGATCGGATGGAGAATGTCCCTCTGGATTGCCAGAAGAGCAGGGCATGAGGACAAGGTCCTTGTGACTGGACCCCACTGCAGTTGATAGCAAACGGATGTAGTCCGAATTAAGCTGGAGGTTTACTTCCAGCTTCAGCACACAATTCACTGTGCAGAGGATTTGAAATAGCGATTCCCCACAAGCACTATGCACATTTATATGTAAAAGGAAAGTACTATACCAGGCAAGCTGCTCCTCGATCCCGATCGCAATTACTGCAAAATACCCGAGAGCACACACAGCAGCTTCAGTTCCTGACAGGCCGAGCTCGATTCAGCAATTTCTCCAGTCTTCTACAGGGTGAGCCTGGTTTCCACACTTCTAGTGCTTCTTTCTCCTCACAACTCAGATTCAGTCCAAACTGGCACTCACAAAGGCTGCAGACTGAAACTCAGGGCCTCACACACGCTTTCCATGCGAAACTATACACCGCTGAAGAACACAGCTCCTTCTCTCTTCACTGCCACAACTGATCTGATCTTTTCAGTCACAGAGCAGGGCATTTCCTTTAGCTCCACACTATTCTGTTGGCTGATTTAGCTGTCACTCACAATAAGGCTCCCTCTGTTGGTAGAAAAAGGGGCCAAGGTAAAAACTATATTTCCCAGAGTCATTGTCCATACAATCCCCTTGCGGCTGGCTCAAAATTAAGAGTTTAAGTTCTGATTTGTCCACAGGCTCCATTTTAGGGAACACTTAACCCAATTGGCCCAGCATAGCAGTTTAGATCCAAAATAGAGGGCTAACACACACAGAGTCCCAGCTGCAAGAAAGGCAGGTTAGACAAACTGCATTTTACTTAACACTCTAACTGGTTTCAGGCAAACAGTTACATTTTTCATTTAGGCTCCCTCTGCGCTCTTAGTGACTGCAGAAATGGAGTGATTTCTCTGCAGCTCAGGCAGGATTCGAGCACCAAATACACAGTCTCCCCATACAAACTAACCAAGTCTGCAAGCAGACAGCTGTCAAAGAGACAGTACGCGGAGGCTCAAATAGCACTCACTTCAAACCACATTTAAACAGCTCAGACGCCGAACACACCCAGACTTGGAGCATTTAGGCAAGCTCCTGGAAGACTTTTGGGAACCCCCATTTACAGGAGGGTTACACATGTTATATTTAATCAAGTGTTCATGCCAAGAAAGTCAATTCTTCAGAGCCACAGATGACACTTGAAATGAACTGCTAACACTCAGGGGCTGCATGCTAACACAAGCAAAGAATTAATTGCAAGATCTCCAGTCAGATACCAGTCCAGCTTGCCAGCAGTGTCTCCAGTCAGGTCAGCTACCAATATAAATTGCTAGCAATGTCTGCAGTCAGTTACCAGTCCAGTTTGCCAGCAATGTCTACAGCCAGGTTGCTAGCTACCAGTCCAATTTGCCACCAGTCTCTCCAGTCAGCTACCAGTCCAGCTTGCCAGCAGTGTCTCCAGTCAGATACTAGAGCAGCTTACCAGCAGTGTCTCCAGTCAGATACTAGAGCAGCATGCCAGCAGTGTCTCCCATCAGACACCAGTCCAACTTGCCAGCAGTGTCTCTAGTCAGGTCAGCCACCAATCCAGTTTGCAGCAGTGTCTCCAGTCAGCTGCCAGTCCAGTTTACCAGCAGCATCTACAGTCTGCTACCAGTCCAGTTTACCAGCAGCGTCTACAGTCAGCTACCAGTCTAGCTTCTCAGCAGTGTCTCCAGTGAACTATCAGTCCAGCTCACCAGCAATGTCTCCAGTCAGATACTAGTCCAGCTTGCCAGCAGTGTCTCCTGTCAGGTCAGCTACCAGTCCAGTTTGCCAGCAGTGTCTCCAGTCAGGTCAGCTACCAGTCCAGTTTGCCAGCAGTGTCTCCAGTCAGCTACCAGTCTAGTTTGCCAGCAGTGTCTCCAGCCAGCTACCAGTCCAGCTTGTCAGCAGTGTAAACAGGCAGCAACCAGTCCAGCTTACCAGTAGTGTTTGCAGTCAGCTATCAGTCCAGCTTGCCAGCAGTGTTTGCAGTCAGCTACCAGTTCAGTTTGCAAGCAGTATCTACAGCTGGATTGCTAGCTACCAGCCCAATTTGCCACCAGTCTCTTCAATCGGCTACCAGTCCAATTTTCCAGCAGTGTCTCCAGTCAGCTATCAGTCCAGCTTGCCTGCAGTGACTCTAGTCAGCTACCAGTCCAGCTTGCCAGCAGTGTCTCCAGTCAGCTACCAGTCCAGCTTGCCAGCAATATCTCCAGTCAGCTACCAGCCCAGTTTGCTTGCAGTGTCTCCAGTCAGCTATCAGTCCAGCTTGCCAGCAGTGTGTCCAGTCAGGTCAGCTACCAGTCCAGCTTACCTGCAGTGTCTCCAGTCAACTACCAGTCCAACTTACCTGCAGTGTCTCCACTCAATTACCAGTCCAGTTTGCCAGCAGTGTCTCCAGTCACCTTGCCAGTAGTGTCTCTAGTCAGCTACCAGTCCAGTTAGCAAGCAGTGTCTGTAGCCCAGTTGCTAGCTATAAGTCCAGTTTTCCAGCAGTGTCTCCAGTCAGCTTGCTAGCTACCAGTCCATTTTTCCAGCAGTGTCTCCAGTCAGCTACCAGTGCAGTTTTCCAGCAGTGTCTCCAGTCAGCTACTTGTCCAGTTTGCCAACAGTGTCTCCAGTCAGCTTGCTAGCTACCAGTCCAGTTTTCCAGCAGTGTCTCCAGTCAGCTACCAGTGCAGTTTTCCAGCAGTGTCTCCAGTCAGCTACTTGTCCAGTTTGCCAACAGTATCTCCAGCCAGCTTGCTAGCTGCCAGTCCAGTTTTCCAGCAGTGTCTCCAGTCAGCTTGCTAGCTACCAGTACAGTTTTCCAGCAGTGTCTCCAGTCAGCTACCAGTGCAGTTTTCCAGCAGTGTCTCCAGTTAGCTACTTGTCCAGTTTGCCAACAGTATCTCCAGTCAGCTTGCTAGCTACCAGTCCAGTTTTCCAGCAGTGTCTCCAGTCAGCTTGCTAGCTACCAGTCCAGTTTTCCAGCAGTGTCTCCAGTCAGCTTGCTAGCTACCAGTCCAGTTTTCCAGCAGTGTCTCCAGTCACCTACTTGTTCAGTTTGCCAGCAGTGTCACCAGTCATCGTGCAGCTTCCAGCTCAGTTTGCAGGCAGTGTCTCCAGTCATCTGTCAGTCCTGTTTGCAGGTAGTGTCTTTATTCAGCTGCCAGTCCAGTTTGCAGGCAGTGTCTTCAGTCAGCTGCCAGTCCAGTTTACAGGCAGTGTCTCCAGTCAGCTTCCAGTCTAGTTTGCAAGACCCAAGCAAGGTAAGTCATGTCACTGGTAAATATTTCCAAGAGTAATAAAGGTAAACTCAACTTAATGAGAGTGTCCAGTGAGTCGAGTATTAATCTTATTAAATCTTTTTTTTCCTCCTTTCGGCAGGCCTATCTTTCAGTGTCTGCCAACCCTACCAGTCTCAGGGTCCCTCGGGATCTTATGGCACCATGCACACCCTGGCAGATCCCCTGAGCCAGTCCGGAGGCTTCATCCCAGGTGGCCCCCAAATTTTTCCTCCATTTTGCCCCAGTGAATCCTATACCCGAGACCCCAGAAGTGGTGATGCATGTGCATGGAGGCGCACATGCAAACCACAGCTCCAGCATGGTCTCTTCAACCTCCCCTCAGCCTAGCGCCTGCTGTCCTTGGAGCGACACATCTACCCTGGCCTCCACCAGGGGGTGGCCGAGCTCTGAGGGAACCTGTTCCTCCCTTCTGAGGTGGAGAGCTGCCAGTCAGCAGCCACTCACATCCTCTCCTTCCCCCACTCACCGACATCCAGTGACCCAGGGTCATTCCCGAACCCGAGTCACCGGCATGGCGTGAGGTGTGGTGTCCAGTGCCTCAACCCTCATTGCCACTGGGCCAGCAGCTGAGTATTAATCTTGAATATAAAAAATAACCAGGGACTTAAGTACTTTATGTAAGAATGGGCATCGCCATTGACTAGTCTTGCAACCCTTATGGTTTTGGTGAAATGCTATGGAGAGGGTGGCTTGGGCAACATTTTCTGGACTGTTATGACTGGGGAGGGGGCCAGGGGGCAAATTACTGGGCATGGGGAGGAGGTAACAAGGTAGCAAAATCTGTTTCAAATGACCCCCAAAATGCACCAAAATGCAGTGAATTAAAAAATGTTTTTTAGGCCCCTGGCCCCCCAGCCTATGGTTTACCTTGCAACCCCTATGATTTTTCTGAAATGGCACCCCTGCAGCTGTGGTCCCAAGATGCACCAGGAAACAAGACTAGGCATAGTGTTTTTTTCCTGGGCTTAGCATGTCTTTCCTGATCAAAAATTGTAAAATAAAATATATGGTGAGTGTTGCCTGACGCTCCACTGAATCTCAGGCATAGTCTGATGACTTAATGTTTCAGCAGATGACCAAGAATGCAGGAATGCTTAAGCAACACAGTAGAACTTGTGCTACTGGTCTATATTAGTTCAATGAGTATGTCAGTACCTTAGTACTATGGCTGTGGTAGGTAAAACATTAGATATTTGTGGTCTGAGCTTCTGATGCGTGTAGTCCTATTGACAAAGGTTCCACCCCAGGAAATGTCACAGATGTAAGGTCCCTTGGCTAAAAGTATCCTAGAGATGACAGCGAATGGTCACAGATAAACTGACATAAAAACCATAGGGACACTGTCTTCCACTAAGGAAGGAGGGATGGGCAGGGCACTAAACTGAGTAAAAATAGCCAACATCAGAGTCTAAATTTGTCTGATGGACAGAAATTATTGTAACCAACATGAGTAACTACCTACTTCTGTGACCTTCAGCATACAGGGGAAGAAAAAAATTACCTGTGGAGAAAACCTCTGGGAATGTATTATATAATCAATCAGGGTGGTTACAGTTTGATTATCTGTCCTCTCATACACTTTTGATCAAACAGTTGCATTCACCTGTAGTTCACTGTCTCTACTCCCACTACAACACTTTCTTCCTACTTTTTAACCTGCCTCCACTCTAATCTGGGCTCACTTATATTACATTATTGATTATTCTCACACCTGCTAATAACAACCTTGCCACAGAGACTTAAAAACAAGTGCATGAAGCAAGATGCAATTTTCGCATCCATCAAAATATGGCACAATACAAAACCTTTGAGAATGCAGGCAAAATTACATCTGTAAGCTCCCAAGACATAATTACATCACTTTTATTTATTTATTTATTTATTTATTCATTCATTCTCAGATTACAATACCTTTGGGCAAAGACAGCTCATTTACAAATGTCCCCGTCATTTTGGGAGGGGTAGTACAAAGACAAAGGGAAGAAAACAAGTTATTTACATTGAACAATATGGAGTCATTTACAGTGCAAATTATTTAAAATGTACAATAGGAAGTCATTACGATGCATAGCATGAAGTCATTAAATTAGTTAGATAGTTAGGAGTGTAGGAAGGAGGACAGGTAGTTAAGTGGAGGGTGATAGTTGCTGCCAGATGGCATTGTCATATGAAAAACAGGGAAAGAGTGGAGAAGAAAGGAGAGAGAAAGAGAGTGGGAGAAGAAGAGGTAGAGGATGAAGGGATGAAGGTAGGGGGAGCTAGGAAGGGGAGAGGACAGGGGGCAGAGGAAAGTCAGTAGCTTTCCAGTGAAGTATTAGTGTGTCCAGGAAGTCAGTAGCCAACCAGTGCAGTATAAGTGGTGGCAAGGAAGAAGGCAAATGTTATAAACAGGGGAGGTGAAGGCGGGGTAATGGGGGGGGAGGGAGGAGAGGAAACAGCCAGAGGCCTTGTCATCGAGACCATTCTCTTGCTTATCTTATGAGCCCCAAGAAAGATGACTTACAGTATTTCTACTTTGATATTCTTTTTTCACTGTTTCACTGTGTAACAACACTGAAGTAGAATCCAACAGAAGTACAGACTTGCTGTCAGAGAGAAATGTAAACACCTACCTAAGCTGGACCACTGGTGCAAGGGCAACGCTACTGACTGCCGAGCTGACTACCTATATTCAGCAACAAGTGCGGTGCATCAGAGAGTCAGCCAGGGGGGGAGTAGGATGAACATCCCATAGACAGCTCTTCTCCTCCGGGGTGGGTTATGGTTTCCCGGCATGCCAGCAACACCCAGTGAAGACTGGGTGTGCAACAGCTAGGGCTACTATTCAGTGGTGGAGATGATGGCAGACATCTGTAAGTCGGGTGCAGGAGCATGTCGGACCTGCTGTCATCATTGCACATCTGATCCTCCTGGAGGAAACTCATGGAAGACAACGCCCCTGGGCCAGCCACTCCATGAAGTCCCTGGACCTCCACCCAAATGGCTCCCCAGGGGAGGCTCAGAGGTAATGTAAGGAAGTATTTTTTCACAGGGAGGGTTGTGGATGCATGGAATGGCCTTCCAGAGAAGGTTGTGGAGTCAAAAACAGTGGTTGAATTCAAGCATGCATGGGACAGTCATAAGGCAATTCTAGGGGGTTGGGGTAGAAAGAAGTAGGCTGCTGGTTAACTAGGATCTGCAGCTTATCCATTAAGTAGGGAAATGGGCAGACTGGGTGGGCCAAGGGGTCCTTACCTGCTATCAGATTCTATGTTTCTATGTTTCGAGAGTAAGCCTGGGTTGGGACCTCAGGTTGATCATGGTCTCTCCCTTCAGTGAGCCCTGTCACAGGGGGCAAGCTAAAGGCCTCCCAGTCTGAGCAGCCTGGGGGTATGCAGGGTGTGAGGTCCAGGTACTGAAGGGAAGAGGGGGTACATCCCCTGCCCATACCCCTGAAGCAAACACAGAATTCACAAAGAAAAAGTACCTAAAAGGTATATTTATTTATATTTCTCTTCATAGTGAAAGTAGCAGAGTGAGTGGGGAGAAAAAAGTGATTTGTAGGCAGGCAGTGTTTGGGACACTTTGAAACTTGTCTTTAAAATTGTAACAGGTAGTGTAGGGGGGAAATAGCTCAGGAAACTAGCCCACCAACTGGAGGCACTAGCTGACTCAGGAAGTCCTGCTGAGGGAGGTTACACTGGGTTTATAAAAGCAGACACTTCTATCATGTCCTCACACATGTTCATGTCCCAGGATGTGAGTGAATAGGTATAAGTCTGGCATCTTAGATGCTGGCAGGCATCAGCAGGAGGAAGCAGGGAGGCAGAGGACTATTCCGTTTGTCTAAGATCAGGCACCTGGACACTTCTATTGTAACATTCACGGCAGGGAAGGGAGGAAAGTAGGTACAATACCCTAACTAGGGTAGAAATACAAAGAGATTAAGGGGGAACAGGGGTGCTCTAGTAACATCCTATCTAGGGTCAGGGTAGAGAGGGGAAAGGCTAATAAAGGTCTACTAAAAAGTTTAAGGGGATGCAAACTGGCACTTAACTAGGGCATAATAATAGGGAGTAATGCTGACAAAAAAGGGAAATCAAGAAACACCCTGTCTGGTGTAAGAGTATAAATTCATTTACAGGTAATTGGGGAGTAGATTTAAATCGATGGGAATAGTGCAGTGCAGTGCAGTGGCTGTGGAGCTGCAGTCTTCAGGAAGACTTTCTAGAGACTGAGGTACAAGGTACAGCCCCATCTGCATGCACTTCTCTGGGCTGAGGGGGAGGTCTCTGGACTCTGGGCTGAGTTAGCTAGGATTTGGGGGACCTCTTGCCCCACCCAGTGGCCACCAAATCCACCACCTTTGCCCCAAATGTTGCTTAGAATGAGGGCTGGCTGGACAGTGGTGAACTCTGAGAAGGTGGGGGTAGGGTTAAGGGAACACCTTCCTTGGCCAATGCCACTACAGGAGTCTTTTGTCACCCTGGCAGGATGGGACCACTGAGATGAGGCACCCATGGTAGTGGTAAGGAAGGATGTGGGGGGGTTCTTCAGAGTGGATTCCCCAAGGTGTGAGAAAGGGAACCCAGCAGAAGAGGAAGCAACTTCTCGTTAGTGCCTCAATTGTGAGGGAGGTAATTTTGGGAAAACCACAGATGGGAAGGAGGGAAGTGAGGTGCCTACCCAGTGCCTTGGCACTGAGGGATAGGGAGTACATCATTTGGATCACTGGGGGGAGCAGCAGGGGAGCTGGTTGTCAATGTTCATCTAGGGACACATGAACTTTCAGGGGACTCAGATGAAGTTGTGCAGGATTGGTTTCAGAAGCTTGGGAAAGGTCTGATGCAGGTAACACATACGGTGGCCTTCACTGAGGTGCTACCTGTGCAGGGCTGGGGGAAGGAGAGGAAACTCCACACCACAGTCTTCAACAATTGGTTGAATGCATGGTGCAGGGAGGAGGAGTTTGGATACATTGGAGACTGGGGCCCTACCTGGATGGATGAAGGTCTGTAAAAATGGGATGGCCTCCATCAATCCAAGAAGGGAATGGTGGTTTGGGGTGGAATGTTTAAATGCTATTTCAATAGGCATTTAAACTAGCTAAAGTGGTATGCAAAGAAAATGAGGAAGGAACTGAATGCCCCCCCTCCCAAATAATGGAACAGCAGTGAAGAAAAGCCCTGAGGTAGTGGAGAATGGGGCAAGGGAGGGAAGGGGCGAGAGGGTCGAAAGGTGGAACTAAAGCTGTGAAAAATACTAAGAAGGGTGGGCAGAGGGAGGATAATAAATGGGAAGAATAGTACTAGTGCAAAGAAGAGGGTTAAGGAGAGACTCAGGAAGAGAAGGCAAAGAAGAGCAGGGAGGGACTAAATGAGTGGAGAGCCATGTTCACCAACGCAATGAGGTTAACAAACAAACAAAATTCCTGCCCTTGAGGATACCATTGCAAAGGTAGGCCTGGATCTGGTGGCCATAACAGAATCATGGTGCACCAACAACTACAGCTGGGAGGTGGCCATACCGGGTTACAACATGTCTAGAAGGGATAGAGCAGGGAGTTGCTTAATACATAAGGGGCTAGAAGAAGAAGGAAGCAATTAATTTCAGGGAAATGACTGTTGATTTTTGCTGATGTTTTGCTGTTGTTATTGTTTCTTTTGCAGTTTATTGTTGCTTTCAGTTGGTACCAGGTTGCTTTCTCTGTTCATTTGGAAAGTTACCTATTTGGAGGATTTTTTAGGTGCAGCTGAGTGTTTCTGTGCGGTTTTGCCGGTGTGGCTGATTGTCTCTGGTGGTCAGGAGGGAATACTCAGTTTCAGTTTGGTGCAGAACCTGCTCATTGCTGGTTTTAGTTCTTTTATACTTCTTATTTTACTTGGGAAACAGTTTGGCTTATCTTGGGTTTTTTTTTTTAAGCCATTAACTTTCTAGGACAGGAACTGTGTTTTGTTTAGCCCTGTAGCTTGGGGGACAGGTGCTAATTGTCTGGCTTCTCAGCAGAGCTACCGCTAACTGCTACCCGGAGGTGGGGATGAGTCAAAGTGGTATAGCTGCTTACCTGTTGGATTCTCATAAGGTGGCTAGAGGAAGAAGGAAGCAGTTCATTTCAGGGAAGTGACTATTGATTTTTGCTGATTTTTTGCTGTTGTTATTGTTTCTTTTGCAGTTTATTGTTACTTTCAGTTGGTAACAGTTTGCTTTCTGGATTCATTTGGAAAGTTACCTATTTGAGGAATTTTGTAGGTGCAGCTGAGTGTTTCTGTGGGGATTTGCTGGTGCGGCTGATTGCTTCTGGTGGTCAGGAGGGGCCCATCCCCCCACCCCACACCCCACCCACCTCTAGCGTATCACTTAATACCGTTAACCTGTAACATCATAAGGTACCAGCTGACTGCATATACCCACGCATTATTAGCCTTCCTATTTCAGTACACAACATAGGCATGCACCACACCCTGGTATAAATCTACATTTCTTGATACATTATACAGTACCACTAAAGAGTATTGCCAGTACAAATATATATAGCTGGGCTCTGGACATGGTATAGAAGAAAAGTGCAGCAGAGGGTACAGGGCAATAAGGGGCATTTAGGGCAAGGATAGTAGAAGGAAGATGATGGATGTGGTGCTTTGCAGCTGATGTGAGGTAGCAGTGTTCAGAAAGACCTTCTGGACACTGCGGTGCTGCCCTATCTTCAGGCACCTCTCTGTATTGAGGGAGGAAGTGGCTGAACTCTGAGCAGAGCTGGTGAGGATACAGATAACCTTCCCCCCATATAGAGACCACCAAGTCCACCACCACTCCCTCAGAGATTGCCAGGAAGGAGGGAAGGATGGACTATGGTGGGCTCGGGGAGGGTGCAGGAGGCAGCACTGAGGCACATCCCTCAGCCAGTGGCATTTCACAACTCGTATGCCATCCTGGCAGAGCATAGATATAGTGCAGCATCTCTGGAAATGAGCACCATGGGGGCTGAGGAGGTCATCCGGGATGGAAACCCAAGGGCAGATGTAAGGAGAACACATAGGAGGAGGAAGCAAATCCATTGTCCTGGAGATTCAGCTGGGGTCAGGTAGTAATGGTGAGAGAGAGGTAATGTGCCTACCTGGAGGCACAGTTCGGAAGGAGGGCAATCTAATCCTTAGGATTGCAAGGGCTGTAGCAAGGAGGGGAGCAGCTGGATGTCATTATTCACTTGGGGTCTAATGACCTGACTGGAGAGGGAGTAGATGTAGGAAGAGTACAGGAAGAGTTAAGGGAGCTGGGGAAGAGTCTTGGGCAAGTAGCACACTCTGTCACCTTCTCAGAGGTGCTACCTGTCCATGACAAGGTGAAATGGAGGGACATCTGCATCACTGAATTCAAAAAATGGCTAAAGAAATGGTGCAGAGAGGTAGGGTATGGCTTCATTGGGGAATGGAACCTTACCTGGAGGGATGAAGCACTATATTCTCCAGATGACCTGCATCTATCCAGGGGAGGCAAAGGTATACTCTCTGAGAAGTTTAAGTGCATCCTTAGTGATCATTTAAACTTTCTAAGGGGGGGAGCCATAGACAGTCAAGGGGATTATCATAGCCCCCCAGGACATAACTGAAAGCATTGAGGGTCCAATAGCTAGCATACTATCTAACCATAACACTACCATGGTTACAATAGGGGAGAGAACAGAAGGTACATCACTAATGCGGTGCAGGGCAAAGACCAATAAACAACGAACAGTAAGGGGGTACACAGAGTGGAAGGTCATGTGCACAAATGCTCTCAGTCTGGGAAACAAAATCCCAGACCTAATGGCACCGGTGGCAGACATAAACCTGGACATTGTGGCTATTATGGAGATATGGTAAGCAGGGAACCATGACTGGGATGCAGCCATAACAGGGTATACACTTTTTAGAAAGGATAGGGAGGGAAAGAGGGGAGGAGGGGTTGATATGTATATGAAGGAAGGGATTAAAGCAACGGAGCCTCAGAGATCCAAAGAAGAACAGAGGCATTGTGGGTATCTCTGGAGTCATGGAACAAAACAACCATCCGTGCTGGAGTAGTTTACAGGCCTTCCGTGCAGAGGGAGGATATAGATCTAGTATTAGTGGCAAGCATCCATAATATGGCAGCCAAAGAGGAAGTACTACTAATGGGTGACTTCAATATGCCGGATGCAGATTGGAATACCCAGACTGCAAGTACATCAAGGAGCAAGGACCTCATGTCTGCCATGTATGGGGCAAACCTAAGGCAGCTGGTGGTTGAGCTCACCAAGGAATGGACTGTACTGGACTTAGTGCTGACAAACAGGTACAGAATCATGGATGTTGAGGTGGGCAGTCCCCTTGGTTCCAGTGACCACAGAACTGTGTGGTTTAGAGTCAACACGTTGGAAGAAGAAAGCCATTCAAAGATTAAGATCCTAGATTTCCAGAAGGCCAACTTCATGGAGATGGGGGAACACCTCAAAATTGCCCTGGCAGCAGAAGATACGGGGGGGGGGGATAGAAGAACAGTGGCTTAGGTTCAAGAGATCCATAGCAGGAGTGACAAGTCAATGTTTCAGATTGCTTAGCAAAAGCAAAAGAAAGAAGTGGCCACTGTGGTTCTCTAAGTCAGTAGCCTGGAAAGTGAGAGAAAAAAGTAAGGCATTCAGGAAATACAAAGAGACACTGAAAGAAGAAGACAGACTTAAATATCTGGAGAAGCAGAGTGAATCTGGGAAAGCTGTCAAAGGGGCTAAGGCAAGAACGGAGGCAGGAGTAGCGCAGGCTATTAACAAGGGGGACAAGACCTTCTTCCATTATATTAGCGAGAGGAAGAACACCAGAAATGGTATTGTTAGGCTAAAGAAGGGAGAGGGTGGGTGGGCTGAGGATGACCTTGAAAAAGCTGAGGTACTGAACAAATATTTTTGCTCAGTATTTACCAAGGAAGAGGTGGGGGAGGGGCAAGACTCACAAGGAAAGATGTACGGGGGTAGAGGTGGACACCAACCCATTTACAGTGGATAGAGTCTTGGAGGAACTAGGAAAAATAAAGACAGATAAGGCAATGGGGCCAGATGGGATTCACCCTAGAGTGTTGAAGGAACTCAGGGAAGTCCTAGCAGATCCACTGACAACCCTCTTCAACCAATCACTAGAGACAGGGAGATACCTGGGGACTGGAGGAGGGCAGAGGTGCCCCCCCGCACAAGACTGGAAGTAGGGAAGACGCAGGCAATTACAGACCTGTAGGCCTGACCTCAGTGGTGGGGAAGCTGATGGAGTCCCTGCTGAAGGAGAGGGTAGTGAAGTTCCTGGAGTCAAGCGGTGCAAAAGACCCAAGGCAGCATGGATTCACTGAGGGTAGGTCCTGTTAGACTCATCTTATTGATTTCTTTGACTGGGTGACCAGGGTGGTGGATCAGGGAGGGGTGGTGAATGTGGCCTACCTGGATTTCAGTAAGGCCTTCAACACCATTCCTCATAGAAGGTTGCTTAACAAATTTGGGAATCTGGGTGTGGGCTCTAAAGCGGTAAAATTGGTTGGTAACTAGCTAAAAGACAGGACCCAGAGGGTGGTAGTAAATGGCATAAAATCAGAAGAAGGGGAGGTGACCAGCGGGGTTCCACAGGAATCGGTGCTGGGTCCAGTTCTATTCAAGGTCTTCATAAGCGACATTACAGAGGGACTGGAGGGGAAAATATGCCTGTTCGCAGTTAACAGAAAGATCTGTAACAGAGTCGACACACAGGAGGGGCAACATAAAATGAGAAACGACCTAAGACTACTTGAGGAATGGTCAAGGGTTTGGCAGTTGGGTTTCAGGACTAAAGTGCAAGATAATGTACCTGGGACACAGAAACCCAAGAGAGGAATATAGGATGGGGGGGGCGGGGCAAGTTCTAGCCACCACAAGTTGGAGAGAGACCTGGGAGTTATCATATCTGATGATCTGAAGTCAGAGAAACAATGTGAAAAAGCAGTGGTGAAGGCAAACAGAATGCTGGGGTGCATAGGAAGGGGCACAAGCAGAAGGAAGCGTGAAGTGGTTATGCAGCTGTATAGATCACTGGTGAGGCCTTATCTGGAATACTGTGTCCAATTCTGGAGACCGCATCTCAGAAAGGACATAGAATGGAAGCAGTCTAGAGAACAGCAACAAAAATGATGCATGGACTGCACCACAAGCTTTATGAGGAAAGACTCAAGGAACTTAACATCTATTCACTGGAAGAGACAAGGGAGAGAGGATATGATAGAGACTTTCAAATACCTTAGAGGAATAAATAAGGTACAGGAGGTATTTCAGAGCAGAAATTGCACAACGACAAGGGGACATAACATGAGACTGGAGGGAGGGAGGTTTGGGGGAATGCTAGGAAGTATTTTTTCACAGAGAGGGTGGTAGATCCATGGAACAGCCTATCAGCGGAGGTGGTGGAAGCGAAAACAGTACAGGGATTCAGAAGTGCATGGGATAAGCATAAAGGCACCCTGCTGTACAGCAGAATGGGGGAAAGGCAGTCCAAATAACAGTAGGGATTGCCAAACCAAGTAGGGAAATGGGCAGACTAGGTGGGCTGTATGGTACTTATCTGCCGACAGACTCTATGCTTCTATGTTTTTATGTTACATAAGGGAAGGTATGAAGGGCCATGGAAATACAAGGACATAGCAGGGAAAAGAAAGGTCTGGAGGTTATGTGGGTTGGATTAGAGATGGGATCCAGGACCTTTATATGTCTGGGGGTTGTGTACAGGCCACCAACATGAGGGGGGGTTATTGGACAGGGTTTCAGTGAGACCATAGGTAAAATGGCAAGCAAAGGATAGGTGACTTTTATCTGCCAGATGTAAACTGGAACATCCTGGCCACAGCTACAGCTAGGAGCGTGGTCATCCTAGACTCCTGCAAGGGGCATTTCTCAGGCAGCTGGTTACAGATCCCGCTGGGGATGGGGCAGGGATGGATCTAGTACTTACAAACATGAACAGCATTGAAGAAGACACAGTGGGCAGCTGCCTTGGTAGGAGTGATCATTGTAGTGTGGTTTAGCATATGTATAGCCCCATGATGCCATATCCCAATGGGCTGCTACCCCTGCCTTGTAGGCCTAACCAAGGATGAGAGGCCTGGGTCCTAGTTCTGATGTAGCTAGGGTTCTTTCCCAAAGATACAAACATTTAGTACAGTGCCTCCACCAGAGTAAAATTATAAGTGTGTCTGAATATTTTAGTGGTACAACCCCCTGGGATGCTGTACCTACCCACTGCCCCATACAGTCACCCCACACATAACACCATAACCCAGAACCTAGATTTTAAATACTTTAGAATTACTGACTTAAGCTAATAATATGCTCACACTGGTTACAAATAATATGCTCCTGACACACCTTTGTAAAGAAATGGTTAACCAACATGTTTTTATAAGGTGAGGGTTAGGAATGGCTAGTTGTTGGATGTAGAGGTTAAGCAACATTTGCATCTTGCAATAGGCATTCAGGTTTGGCAACAGTAAACAATCATTGTATGTTTATCTTTCCCAAATCATTTTTTAATACCCGCCACCCAACAACCTTTTGAAGGAATTCAGATGGAACTCTCTGTCTAGCTAGCTGCTTTAACAACATGAATGGACAGACTCCTAACTGGTAACAGCCCCCAGTACGGATAAGAACCCTGCAATTTTATCCATGGGTACCTAGTACTAACATTGCAAGCCTACAAGTGATGCAGCTGGTTGGTTGGCATTGGCACACTTAAATCAAATCAGATTGAACCTTTACCTGTCCTTCAGTTACTTTAGCTACTTGTTGAACTTGACACTGTAGGTATGCAGGTGAACTCTAAACTTTAGCATTTAACTACTGAACTTGGCAGAAACTTGATAGCAGCTATTTACAGTCCCCCAAATGCAGAGCTACATTTGCTGTACTCATGGTTATGCAGTCAGTCTCTTGCAGATACAGCCCAAGACTTTGGTAGGTAGAAGAACTGAGGTGGACATAAACAGTAGAGCTTGAACTTGGCTGAGGTGCATAGCGAGGGCTTGAAGCAGGCCCCCTTTCAAGCATCACGCTCTTACAGCTTTAGTCAGCTGGAAACTTCTCTTAGCTCCTATAGCAGTTAGGTGTCATGTTAAAGCTGAAGTCACATCTGGAACAGATTAGCACAGGGACCTGAACTGGCATGCCTCAGACTCCCACGTCTAGGCATGACCCCTCAGAGGGAGACAAAATTGCAGTGCCTAGCTAGTGACACTACCAGGCTGATTCCCCAAGTTGACCTTTAAGGCAGTCTCTTTCTCTATTTTTCTCTGGAATTTAGTCACATTTGTATACCACTGGCATATTCAACCACACTGCAAGCAAAGCAGCCGTGGCCCTTTCACATCCGGAACACCGTCTCTGGATTGTTCACTGGAAACACCATCTCAATAAGATTCAGGCACATCAAACTTGCTTCAGAGAAGATCATCAAATTTGTACTGAAGGTGCACACCTTCTTTTCAAACAGTTCCATGCTGCTGAACAATGCTTTCCTCACCTTGCAGTTGCTCACTGTCACAGTTGAGGATCTCTCTTCTCACTCCTAGTGATAAATACTGGAGATTAAGGCAACTCTCCCAACCAAACTGGATGCTTCTCACATTGTAGTAAATACACCTTACACTTTAGATTCCATACCTGAAACACAGGCAAACAATTCCTCTTAGCAGGCGTGGCTTCGCAGCCCCAAGCAAGATATCAAGCTTCTCATAGGCAATCACTGACAAGCTCCTTTCTGTGCTGAGACTCCCATACCATTTCAGTGAAGCCAGACCATTAATGGCCATCCTTTAGACTTCTCACAGGCAGTCACTGGTGAGCTCCTTGTCCAGGGAGACTCCCAGATAACCTCCATAAAACTGGACCATCCATGATCATTCCTTCATGCAAATGTTCACCCCTTCCTGGTGCTGAGTCAATGCAGGGTGACATAGACAGACATAAACACCTTCTGCAAACTAGTGGCTACTTGGCCTCCAAGCAGATTTTCATCTTACTTGCAATTCACAGAAGGCTTCCTCAACCAGGAACCACTCAAGCAGCTCCCTCACAGCTGAAGTGGCAGGATTCTTACAGCTGTTTCACAGCTGCAATTGCAGGCCAGGATCCTTTAGGAAAATTCCTACAAATGTGGAAAGGCAAATGCAGGCCCTGAAGGACAGGTAACTGGCAACCCCCTGACAAGCCACTCAAACCTTGCAGTCACATTTCTTTAGCAATGGGCCAGAGCCCCCCTCTCTGTGGAGGGGCTCTCACCAAACTGCACTCAGAATCAAAAGTCTCTTGGCTTTGGGGAGCTCCAGGCAGCTCCCTATTGGCTGAAACAATTGTCCCTTTGAAAAATTAATATTCATCAGGCTCCTTCAATGCCTGATTGGTCCTTCAAATGGGTGCCAAGATTTTCCCCTGATTTTTTCTCATAAGTCTTTTACACAGTCCCACAAGTTCTTCTGTAGGATCCTGGCTTACCAATTGGTTGTGCTGAGGTCAAGGGCTGCAAACATGGCTGTTGTGAAAACAGTTTCTAAAGCCCCAACTTTTAAGCTCTGGTGCAACAAGTATATACATTTTTATTTATTAATTGCCCCACTGTCTCAGAGCTATCCCTTTGCCCTGTAATTTAAGTGCAGAGTTCAATATTTTAATTTAGTCCCTGGCCTGTTGCTGTTGCCGAAATACACTGTCCCCAAGCAGCAAGCAGGCTTGCACATAAATATTGATATGGCTGCATTAATATTCATAAGGCAGGAGCTAGCACCTATTAGCCCTCTTAAATAAAATAACTAAGCACCTTCTCCTGTGCCTCTTTCATGTCTATGGCCCCAAATAGATGAACTTGGTGACTGAGACCACCAGAGAGCCTTTCATTTTACTGCTACAGAAGTAAGAAAACAATAGTGTGCTACTGCACATGCGTGGACAGTGGCTCGCACATTCATGCAGCCACAGCTTGGAGGTTCCTCAGATTTGCTCCTTCAGCCCCATTTTGATCTGCAGGAGCTGCAGGGGCCAGATGGTGGATCTAAGGGCACTACTGGATTTGAGCAAGGTGCACAAAACAGAGAAAACAAGGCAACTTGAGGAAACTGCGGTAAGCCACCCCCCCCCACAGGGGGGTTACATATTGATTGGATAGAAAAAAACACTAGGATGGAGTGTCCTGGACTTCAGGAGAGCAGGTGCTAAAGAAATAGGAGACTGCCTTAGAAAATACCTTGAAGGGGGTAGCTGGGGTGGGGTGGAGGCTCAATTTAACAGAATACAACATGAAATCACTACTGCAATGTCAGACTATTTAAAGGTAATAAGCAAGGTTAAGAGGAGAAAATAGCCACTGTGGTTCCCAAAGAGAGTGGCTAAGGCAGTAAGGAAGGAAAAAACAGCTTTTAGGAAGTACAAGGAGACACAAATGTAGGCAGACAGGGATGTATAGCTAGAGAAACAAAGGGAGGCAAGAAAAGGGACAGTAAGGACAGCAAATACTCAAACTGAGGAAAGAATCACCCAGGAGGCCAAGAATGGGGATAACACATTTTTCAAGCACATGAGCAAAGAAGAGGAAGGCAAGAGGTGTCTAGTGAAGATCAGGAGACGGGGGCAGGGGGGGTACTGTACAGAAGAAGATCAAGAAAAAGCTGAAAACTTCTGCTCAATCTTCACAGTGAAAGATGGGGATGGACCAACATGTATTAACAGGCATTGAGGGGAAGGAGAGTGGATAGAAGTCAATTCATGGAGGAGAGAGTCTGCTGTGGATTGGAAGCACTAAAGGAAAACAAAGTGATGGGGCCAGATGGCATCCACCCAAGGGTACTTTAGGAACTGAGCACAGTGCTAACTGTCCCTCTGGCAATATTATTTATTATTATATTTATATGATGTATTGTTATAGTTATTATTTAGCACCCCATTGGAGATGGAGGTCATTCCTGAGGAATGGAGGAAGGCTAATGTGGTCCCTCTGCACAAGAACAGCAACAGGGAGGAGGCCAGCATTTGCAGACCAGTCAGTCCCACTTCTGTGGTGGGGAAGTTAATGGCATCATTGCTAAAGGAGGGACTGATGGAGTACCTGGAGGCATATGGGTTGCAGGACCATTGGCAGCATAACTTCACTGTTGAGGAAGTCATGTCAAACACATTTCATAAATTTATTTTTGCCTTGGTGGGTAACTGAGGAAGTAGATTGGGGAGGGCAGTAGATGTGGCCTGTCTGGACATCAGTAAGGCCTTTGACACTGTACTACACAGGAGGTTGATAAAGAAACTCAGCAGTTGGGGAGGAGAGAAGGTGGTGAGCTGGATATCTAACTGGTTGAAAGACAGGAGACAGAGGGTGGTGGTAAACAGCAGTCATACAGAGGACAGGAGATGGACCAGTGGAATACTACAGTGATTGGTCCTGGGCCCTGTCCTCTTCAATGTCTTCATAAGTGACATTTCTGAGGATTTGGAGGGGAAGGTGTGTCTCTTTCCAGATGACACAAAAATCTGCAACAGTGTGGTTGGGGGAGAGAATGCCCCCAGATGTATTGTCATGGAGGATTTCAATGTTTGGGCCGACAATGAATCATCTCGGCTTGGTCATAACCTCCTCCAGACTATGTCATCATTGGGCCTGGCACAGATGGTTTCTTCCACAACTCACCAGGGCAGGCACACTTTGGACTTGGTGTTCTCACTGGGGCTTGAGATTATGATCTCAAGATTGATCGGGTGGCATGGTCCAATCACTGCATTGAGCAGTTCATGTTCGGGACACCCACTGGATGCCCTCCCCTACAGAGATGATGGACTACTTCCCCTTGTGGGGATTGACCCCAGAGGGCTTCTTGGGGGTAGCTGATCTATCTAGTGTGGGCAATGCATGCATCGGAGGCATTGGCGATGCAGTTGGCACCTATTGGATGCCATTGACTCCCTCGCACCTGTCCATGTATGACCCACATCTTCCTACTTGAGGTCCCCTTGGTTTGATGGGGATCTCAGGGAACTGAAGAAGAAGGGTCAGAGGCTGTAGCACTGCTGGAGGAAAACTAGGCTGGAGGAGGACAAACTATCCCTGAGTATGCATTACAATGCATACCAGGGGGGCAATAAACCATAAGAAGGTATAATTTCTGTCCAGGCAGATTGCTGCTGGGAAGAACTGAACAGCTGCACTTTTTCAGACTGTGGACAGGCTACTTCATCCAGTCTGTCTATAGCCAAAGAAGGCTTTTTCCAAGGCTGAATTTGAAGAGTTTGCTCAGTTCTTCTTGGACAGGGTGTCTGATGTCTGGCAGGGAATTCTTTCAGTCAGCCAGTCCACAGCTGATAGTGGTCACCAGAAGTGCCCTGAGTGCTCTCCATCTGGTTGAGGACAGTTTAAACTGGTGGAGGTAAATGAGGTCATTGAGGTAGCGACTAATCTGAAGCACATTTTCTGTGAACTGGACCCGGTGTTGACGCATTTCTTGATGAGATGCTTCGACTCTATTGGCCCACTGTTTGCCTTGATTATCCAGTGTTCCTTGTCAGAGGGGGTATTCCCCAATGCCTTGAAGAGGCGTTGGTGAGACTGCACCTAAAGAAACCATCTTTGGACCCAGAGGTCAGGGCAAATTACCGTCCCATCTGCAATCTCCCATTTTTGGTGAAGATTGTGGAGACAGCAGTGGCGCTTCAGTTGGAGGAGCACCTTGTGACCCATGAGTTATACAAACCCCTCCGGTCAGGGTTTCAGGTGAGGCATAGCACAGAAACATGCTTATTCAGGTGCAGAATGATATCCTCAGGGTTAGAGATTGTGGGGAAAGGACAGTTCTTGTTCTCCTCAATCTCTCCTCATCATTTGATACTGTGGACCATTGTGTGTTGCTGGACCACTCTAGGGTATTCTGTGGACTCACTGGTATGGTCATCTGCTGGTTTGAGTCATTTTTAACCAATAGGAGGCAATGGGTTGTGATGGGGAATTTCACCTCCTCCTCTAGTCTCCAGTTGTGCAAAGTTCCCTAGGGTTTGGTCTTGTTCCCAATGTTGTTTGCAGTGTACATGCTGCCCCTGGGGGGATCATTGGGAGTATGGTCTGGGGTTTCATTGCTATGCTGATGATACCCAGCTATACTTGTCCTTTGTCCCAGGAACATCCAACATGGCAGACATGCTAAACAGCCGCCTTGCCGAGATCAATGACTGGATGGCCTCCAGCTGGTTGCAGCTGAACCCCAATAAGATGGAGGTATTGGTGGTGGAGTCAAACAAAGTGCGGGATAGGATGGTCTCTGGTGCAGAGACCGGACATGTTCTGGGATCAGTCCTATTAAAGGCCTCCTCTGAGGTGAGGAATCTAGGTATAATCCTGGACAGGGGTTTGACAAATGAGGCACAAGATTGAGGCACAAGTGTCTTCCACTGCCCACTCCTGCTTTTTCCATCTCAGGAATGTCACCAGGATAAAGCCCCTCATGCCACCTACAGACCTCCCAACTTTGATACATGCCTTGGTGACATCAAGGCTTGACTACTGTAATGTGCGCTACCTCAGGGGTCATGGGGGGATCTCTCCACAGACTGCAACTGGTGCAGAATGCAGCTTCTCAGTTACTTACCGGGCAGTCTAAATATTGCCATATTACACCTGTACTGCGTGAGCTGCACTGGCTGCCGGTTGTGTGGAGGATCCTCTTTAAGGTGGATCTTCTCACCTATAAGGCCTTACATGGACAGGGTCCTGGTTACCTGATGGAACTTCTTACATCTGCTGTGTTGGTATGTTCCCTCCACTCCTCTGGTAGGGGCCTTCTGGTGATTCCGAGGATGAGGTTAAAAACACCCGGTGACAGGACTTTTAGTGTCGCCGGCCCTGTCCTGTGGAATTTGCTACTCCTCAGGGTTAGGGAGGCCCTGTCTTTGGAGGTATTCAAGGCTTGCCTCAAGGCCCTCCTGTTCACCCAGGCTTTCCCAGACCTAGCTGTTTGAGAGAGATCAGTATGTCAAGGTTTCAATTTCAGTTCCTGGCCACCATGCTTTTAAATTTTCTGGGTAAATTTATTTTATTTCATAATTTATGGAATTTATATTTATTTTGAGTCTTGGTTGTGTTTTATTTGTTTACTTTGCTTATACGGTACCCAGAGCCTCTGGGACCGGGCATCTTTTTTAAATAAAAATTGCCTTGCCAAAGTGAACTGGGGGAACTGGAGAAGTGGTCTACGGAGTGTCAGCTGGGTTTCAGTGCCAAAAAGTGCAAGTCATGCATCTAGGGAGGGGAAACCAGGGCTTAGTATAAGATAGAGGGAAGGTACTTACAGTTTCCAAACAAGAGAGGGATCTTGGGGTGACCATATCTGATGATCTCAAGGTGGCAGGGCAGTATGACAGGGTAGCAGACAAAGTGAGCCAGATGCTGTGATGCATAGGAAGGGGTGTCTCTAGCAGCAGAAGGGAGGTGGTGTTACTTCTGTATCAGTCACTAGTGAGACACCATCTGGAGTACTGTGTCATGTTTTGGAGGCTGCAGCTCTGCAAAGGTCATTGACAGGGTGGAAGTGGTCCACAGGCAGGCTACTAAAATGGTGAGGGGGTTGGTCAAGAAATCATAAAAGAAGAGGCTGTGGGAGCTCAACATTTACTCCCTGAAAGAGAGGACAGTGAGATGGTACATGATTGAGACCTATAAGTACCTCACAGGGGTGAACAATGTAGAGGAGGGGAGTCCCTTTGACAGGAGGAGGAGCACCAGAACAGGGGGGACATGCTATGAAGCTTGAGGGTGATGTCAAGAGGGATGTGTGGAAAAACTTCTTCACAGAAATGGTGGATGCCTTGAGCAGCCTGCCAGAAGAGGTGGTGGGGTGAAGTCCTTGGTGAGCTTCAACTATCCATGAGAAAAGCTCATGAATATAATAAATCAAGGTAAGGTAGGAGGGAGGGACACCTGTGACTAAATAAAGTCCAGGATGCAGTGTTAGGCAGGAAACTAGGGCAGACTACTTAGGCCTACTAGTCCTTTTCTGCCAACACATTCTATGTTTCTAATTTTATTTATTTCACATGTTTACCAAAGAGGTCTACTGAGCTGAGCAACAGCTCATATCCAGAGGTTAGTTTGACTAGGTTAGTTCTCCAGGTAAAATAATTTCCTGTCATACAGCACAGTAGAGAGGAATGGTGCTGTATAAAAGTTACATTTTCAGTTGCAAATAAAAAAAATGTTCAACCCTGGTGAATTAGTAAACAATTATTTGTTTTTTGAAGATCAATCAGTACTGATAATTGTTTATCATCAAATGTCACCATATGATCATCAAGGGAGATAATGATCTTAAATAATTCATCTAGATCATGATTTAATTACATATTTCTAAAATCCCCAACTGATGATTATTTATTAATTTTTTAAACATAAATTAGCATTATGGTTTTTGATGATCAGTAAATGATCAAGAGATGACCATTAAAGTATTATACAAGTTCAATTACCTAAGATTGTAATCCACATGAGTAACATTTAACAAAGTTTTGTTACTGATATGAAAATATAAATGTGTCAACTATCTTGAAAATAAAATAAATTATAATATAAATCATGTGAAGTCAAGGTTAAATCTTTAAATAAATTATTATCTATGATTGCAATCATGGTTGATGAAGATTGAACATTATTGAGACAAATCATTTAAAATACACCGTGATAAAATCATCAGCTTGTCAGCTGGGAAACTATGGTCAGAAGTAATAGTATCCCAACTGACATTCAACCTGAAAAGTAAACATGAAAGTGGACAGGTAGATATTTGCACTTTAGTGAAAGAATGCTTACTCCATACCTGTATGAACACAGACACCCCAGCCCTGAGGCTGGTGATTTGTGCACTGGATATTTAAAAGATCCCTTTAATAGCCTCCTTCTCATGTTGCTGCCTATTACCTTGGCTGTACATAAATGTACCATCAAAAAGTTATTTAGTACTGCTGGTTGCATAGTGTCTCCAAACCAAGTTATAGTATGCTTCTTCCAACCCTAAGCATATTGAATGACTGGCAGTTCATATTAAATTTACCACTCTGAAATACAATTATGACCTCTGATAGAGAGGTAAAAGGTTATTAAAGGCATGCTGATCGGTCCTCTTTCCTACGGTAGCTGGGATTGAGGGCAAGAAGAAAATGTACCATTGTCCTTTGACTGTATTGAACCTACTTCTACTGCTGGGTTCTTCTCCCTTGCATAATTTCAGTCTGTACCAACAACTTTATTTTTGCAAATACAGTGGACTATCAGCAAGATTTGCTTCCCCCTTTATCTATGTATGGTCAAAACGGTTATTTTCATAATTATAATGTATCCAATTTAATGTTCTGTTGATCTGTGTTTATACGGTGTAGATCTTTTGAGTAGGTTTATGTCTCTTGCCAGTGTCACTCTTTCTGACTGCTGATTAGATGATCCACCAACCTAGTGTATAGTATTCATCTGCAAATTGAGTACAACCAAATGATCTGTGTGTTTCATACATTTTATCTTAAATTCTTTCTTGTGTTTTATCTCTTTTATTCAGCAAGATGTTGATGCTCCACAGTCATTGAAAACTGCAGTATTGGGTAAGCCACCAAGGTAATGAAGTTGCCCTGTAAGTTAACCTGAGTGCTTTATAGCTAAGTAAATACTCTTGGTTTTGTGTGTCCTCTTCCATTTTTCCCTATACATTTGCCATCTTCAGCAAGCTGTTGGTGCGTCACTTTTATGTTCACCAATGTAATTGTCACATAAAGCTGTACTCTTGATAAGGTGGCCCATCAGCACAGCAGTAGTGCTATCGCTCATGACACCAGTGACCTCAGTTCAGGAACAAGCTTTGGTTGTCAGGGGCCAGTCGAAGGGAGGAGGAGGATCAAGCATCCCAGAGGATGCTCTCCCCCCCAGGAGGGAGGGTGCCATGTCCCACTGCAGCACTGCCACCTGC
The DNA here is from genome assembly GCA_016271365.2 of Neoceratodus forsteri. Classification (NCBI taxonomy): domain Eukaryota; kingdom Metazoa; phylum Chordata; order Ceratodontiformes; family Ceratodontidae; genus Neoceratodus; species Neoceratodus forsteri. Next base: position 27,174,987 of record CM057454.1, read on the forward strand.
AGCAGTGCGGGTGGTAGGGCATGTGGGACATAGGGAGGGTGAGAGGCACTGTTTTGCCTGGTGCATGAGTGTGCTGATGCATGCTCACACCGAGAACAATGCAGCAATCCTGGCATCCCTATGGGGAGGACTTTGTGGCAACAAGCAAGGGGGAAGTAAGGCAGAAAACACCCTGACCAGCAGGATGATCTCCGACTTTCTGCAGGACCCACATCAGTGACTCAGGTACCTCCTGGCAATCTGGATTATTTATTAGTGGTCAAGGGATCCCTGCCACCCTGCCATGGAGGGCAAGCCATGAGGAACCCAGGAGAGGTATGCCCATGAAGAAACTGGGTGTCAGGGATGGGAGGGTTGGTAGGAAGGAGAACCAGCCAGGGGTATGAGAAAAGTGTCAATAAAAAAAAAAGATGCTGTATTGTTGGTTATGTGACTGAGGTAAACAAATTGCTCTTTAAGTATGTTTGAGGGCATTAGATTCACGCATACTGTTAATTTTCTTTTTATGAACACCTTCTATTATCCCTCTATGCCCTATATTTTTCACTTTACAATGTGCTACATTAATGGGTTGGGTTTATTTATTTAAATGTGTTGTTCAGGATAGGCACCCAAGTCTTATTTAAGGTGTGACCTGGTGTGGGAGATTAAAAGGGAGAAAATTCAACAATAAATGTGCAAAATTAAACTAGTGCAATTACAAATTCATGCATAGTAAAAGAAACATTAAAGCAGTAAATTAGAATACTTAAGGTGCCATGGTTATAAGAGCAAATTAAATAAAGTACAAATGAAAACTATATACTGTGTTGTAGAAGTCAAATACAAAGCAGTCCCCTTAGGTTATAAATAGGGTAAATTTGATGGGGATACAAAGTGTATAGAGTAGAAGTCTATCAGAGATAGCACTAGAGGAACACAACCAACAGGAAAGAATTGGGGAGAAAAAGGGGTGGAGGACAATATGACTAGCTGCAGGCACTGGGAGTGACACAATTCCTGAGGAGGGCTTTGAAGGAGGGAAGGAGGAGCAAATGGGGACATGAAGGCTGTTCTAAATGCAGGCAGAGATGGTAGTATACCCATTAGAGGTTTCTCAGTGAAGGCTAGAAAAGGAGCAGGTGTCCGATGGATGAAAGAAATAAGATGAGGGAAGGGCAGGGGTAAGAGTGAGGAGTAATAGCGGGAATGGAAAGTGAAACAATATTTGGAATGAAAGGGGGTACAATGTGAAAAGTGATGATTCTCCAGAAATGGGAGGGAAAGATTCTTGTAGAAGGAAGAGTGATGGATGTAAGCTGGGTAGTTGAGGGTAAAATGACAAAAAGAGCATCAGTGGATGGTCCATTCTAGCAAGGGTAGATTTGAGGGCAGCATTGTAGACCACGGATGGGTAATTCCAAGCTAAAATACTACCCACAACATAAGGGGTGCCCCAGGGATCAATCCTGGCCCCCTATTGTTCATCATTTATATGAACAGTCTGCCAGGGTATATGGAGCATTGCTGTACTCAGTTATATGCAGATGACACAGTTCTTGTGGCAGAAGGTAGGTGTCCCAAAGAGGTTGAGAATAAATAATAAACTGATTTTTATGTTAGTCGTGCGTGCTAGCACAAGTCAAACATTTTGCTATGTACAGGGTTTTGAGAGGTGTGTCACTGTGCTCCAGTCCAGGAGAGTCTACAAGGGGCTTGACCAATAATCAGCAAGTCTCACCATGACACTGTTCAGGCATAAATGTGTGTGGACGTCAAAACAATGTGCTGACAGACACATTCATAAATCAGCTCTTTCAGCAAGCACAGCTGATCTTAACATGTGCCGTCAGCCTGCCTGCTCCTCCCCCCAGCATTTTACACACACACACACACAAATACACACGCACTTACACACACAGAGTCTGGTTATACAGGTCCAGCTGCAGTCTCTTCGTACCTAAGGCCAGCCATAGAATTATGTTTTCTCCTTGCCATCGGGGTGCCTGTCTTTCATGCAACATTCCAAGGACTGAAACTGAAACTTGAAACTGCTCACTTTGCTAATGTCTCTCTCTCTCTCTGTCTCTCTCCCCCTCTCTCTCTCTCTCTCTCTCTCTATCTCCCCCTGTCTCCCTGGCTGCACACATGCACACACACACACACACACACACACACACACACACACACACACACACAAGTCAGGTTAAACATGCTGTAGCAGACTGCTGATAGAGTGGAAAATGAAACATTTAAGTACATTAATGGTCACTTGGCTACTAAGGTAGTAAATAAGTGACTAGTTCACATTAATATAGGGTAGATCAAACAATGAAATAAACTGTGGCTGGCACTGATTTTTAAATAATGGTTGCCTATAAAACTGGATTTTAGTTTACCCCTTCAAAGTGCAACAACTTGCAAATTTGAACACTTACCATTTAAACAATTTCTTGGGGAGGGCTCCTATGTTCTTTGTTTAAAGGAAGAAAAAAAACAGATCCCCTGGTAAAATCATAGAAATGGTCCTGCTCTCAGCCAGGTTCAGCTGCAGTCTTTAGGTATCTGAGGCCAGCCATAGAATTATATTTTTCCCCTGGAGTCAGGAGTGGAGGGAGACCTAATAGAACTTTGCTTTATCTTCTGTGTAAGCCTTAAAATGTACCACAGAGCATCTAAAACCCCAGAGCTTCTGGGGACTGCTCGTAACACTGACAATGTGGGTGCCCAATCCCCCAGTGTTTCCACCTGAAATAAAGAAAACCCTCACTTGTAGTTTAATTTTTTTTTTAAATAAAAGCTGTAAAAAGGAGCTGAGGGCTGAGGCACTGGACATCTTACCTCACACCACTCCGGCAACCCGTGTTCAGGAATGAGCACAGACCACCAGGGATCAGCCAGGGAAGAGAAGGATGGAGCGCCCGATGGCTGCTCTCCTTCTCTGGGGGGGGACAACCTGCAAACTCCCGCCACGATACCGCCACCTGGGGGAACTCGGGTGGTAGGTGCGGTAGAGGGAGGTAGCAGCTTGGAAACAGGGCAGACGTCAGCAGAGGGGCAGAGCAGGAAGTGCGTCTCACCGCATCTCCTTGCTCATTGGCTCTCATTGCACGCCGACGCCAGGGGAAGAGTACAGGGAAAACACCCCCATCTCACCTAGGTGACAACTCCTCACTGCGCGCCTTCGGATCATCGGGGCAGACTCGCTGTACAGTTCCACAATCAATAGTTGGGGAGTCAGGGTCTCTCCCCACCCCACACCGGTGGGTAATCCAGGCATCAATGGGACTATGTGACACCAGGTACTCTAGGGGCAGACTCCAGGGGAGAAGAAGGACCGCACAGTAATAGAGGAAGTCTGATTGAGTGGTGAGTAGGGGCTGTAAGATGGATAAAATACAGAGTTAAAAAAAAAGCTGTAAAAAGAAAAATGTCTGTTGTTGCCACATTGTAATAGCCCTCCCCCCCAAGCCCAGCCAATATTAGTCTTCTGGCATGGGGATCTGCATCTTAGATCCAGTACAATAGCAATACCAGTGGTGAACATCCAGCATTGACAAATGCTTATTTAGTAATGCAGAAATGCTTCACTTCTCTGGGTCTGGTTATCTATAACAAAAAGACTCAAATCATGTTATTTGGATCAAAACAGTCAAAACAAAATAAAGTAGGTCCTAAGTTGGAGTTAAAGACAAAAGAAGGTAACATTGTAACCCAAACCATGGCCTATAAATATTTAGGGGCATATTTTGATCAACACCTAAACTTTGACCATCACATTAAGGAACTGACAAGAAAAATAAATGCTCGTATAGGGGCAGTGAGATGGATTTCTTATTGTACAACCAAGAATGTGCATTCAATAATAGCCAGTCAGTTGATCTTCCAGTCATGGATTATGGGAGCCATACTTATTGGCATGCTCATAAATTAATTAATGAAACTAGACTTAACCTATAACAGACTGGCAAGATTTGTATTAAAATGTAAGTACAGTACTCATCATTGTGCAATATATAATGCACTAGGGTGGATCTTGCTTGATCTAAGAAGAAAAGGTATATGGATCAACCATGTATGGGGAATACTTAAAAATAACATATTACAAGACCTAACAGGGACATTACAAAAACTGAATCATGGTTTGAATTTGAGGAAAAAAGGGGCCAGGGATTTAATACAGCCCAAAACATTTATTTATTTATTTATTTATTAGAATATCGGAATTACAATCCTTTGAGCCATAGACTCACTTCCAAAGGCTTCTTGTCAGATGACATAAATACAGACATGACAGTAATACAGTGACAATAACATTACATGACTAGTTGAACGGGTGATGTACAAACATTATTAAGCATTATAATGCATTGATGAGTACATATACAGAGTATTAGCTAAGCAGTTACATACATCCTTTGCAGTGCTAAGCAGTTACATACATCCTTTGCAGTGCAGTAGTGCAGGCATTACAATACATTGGTGCAAACCTATGCAGAGTATTATCTTATCGGTTACATACATCCTTTGCAGTGCAGTGATGTAGGCTTATACACAGTGACAGCTAAGCAGAATAACCAAAGAGCAGAGACAGGATAGTGGGCCCTGATGGGGTTTAGTGGAGCAGTCTTGGGTTAGACTTTGTCTTGGTGTGGGCCCACTTTAGTAGCAACTGGGCTGTAGTTTGAAGTGGCAGTAGAACTAGCACGGACAGGTGCAGGTACGTGTGGCGTAGAAATGATTCTTGAGGCCCACTTTGAAAGGGCCTAGCTTGGTGAGGGTAGTGACTGAGAATGGTAGGGCATTATATCAGGCAGGGGCCATGACTAGGAATGATCTCTGGGCAAGCATTGTCCTGACCCTGGGGATGGCCAGTGTTATTGTATCTGTTCTGTGTGTATGGACTTTGGGGGTGGCTAGGGGCAAGGAGGCTGACACTCCTGGGGGTGTCTGTACAAGGAGGGATTTTTTGACCATCAGGCATGCTTTGAGCTGGAGCCTTTCATCAAGGTTGAGGATCTGGACATGGTCGTAGAGGGTGCAGATGTTGGTTGTGCGATCAGCCCCTGACAGGAGCCTGCAGGCTTTGTTGATGGCTACTTTAATCTTGTTGAGAGCAGTGGTATCAGTGGGGGTGTAGACCAGTAGGTTTCAGTCGACCAGTGACATAACGGATGAGGTGATGGCTAGACGCAGGGCTTCAGGGGGTTGACAGTCCCTGTGTCAGTAGAGGAGGCTGATTCACGCATTAGTCATGGATGCCAGTGTGCTGATGTGGCTGTGAAAAGTGAGAGCAGTGTCGAACGTGATCCCTAAGTATTTATAAGATGAGACCTGCTCCGGGGGTGGTGTGAGCTGGACAGGATTTTCAGTTGGGCATTTTTTAGTTTGCTTTGGTGGTGCATAAATAGCATTATTTTAGTTTGTTTCTCGTTTAGTACTAGCTTGTGCTCGGCAAACCATTGCTCGGCCTGGCTGAATGAGTGCTGCAGCAAGGCCTGCAGGTTGGCGGGGTTTGCGTGGGAGGCACAGAGGATGGTGTCATCTGCATATAGAAGTATCTTGCCAGAGCATGAGGTGGGAAATGTATTCAGAAATAGGCTAAAAAGTAATGTCCCTAGGTTGCAGCCCTGTGGGACTCCAGAGAGGGTGGAGCAGGTGCTGGATACAGTATCATTTATCCTGATGCACTGCATCCTGGATGTCAAATAACTTGCAAACCAGTTTAGTGGACCTTGTGAGAGACCTGTGTGCATCAAGGTGTTCAGCAGGAGGAGGTGGTTAACCATGTCAAAGGCCTTGGACAGGTCAATGAACACGGCCCCTGCCAGCTGTCCCTTGTGTAGGGCAGAGTGAATGTAGTTCGAGAATTCAATGAAAGCTGTTGTAGTGCTGTGTCCAGCTTGGAAGCTGTACTGCTCCACACACAGCAGGTTATGGGTTTCTAGATAATTGGTCAGTTGGTCTGCCACTACCTTTTCCAGGGCCTTGGACAGTGAGGGGAGAATGGAGGTTGGGCAATAGTTCCCTGGGAGTAGTGGATCCCCACCTTTGTGGATGGGTGTTACAACCACATTTTTCCATTTGCTGGGGAATTGTCCAAGACAGAGAGAGCAATTTAGTAGGGCAGTTAGTGGGAGAAGCAATGTGTCCAGGACCAGACGGAGGAGTTTGCTGTCTAGAGGGTTATTAAGGGGGCTAGTGCCATTTAGGGCCTTGTTCAGGTAGGGTTCAGCTTCCCAGGGGGAGACGTTCCAGAGATAGAAAGGGGGTGGGAGGGGGTCTTGGCTGGGTGTGGGGTCAAAGAAATTGGGAGGAGCATAGAGCTTAGGTCCGTAAAGTTGGAGTTGACAGTAGTGGCAATTTGTTTCAGGTCAGTGGTGACCAAGCCATTTGCGGAGATCTGGGAGGGGGTAGGGGACCATGACTTCCCATTTAGCATTTTTATATTATCCCAAAAGTTGTGTGACGAGCCCCACATGGCAGTCAAGGTGGCTCTGTAATGCTCAGCTTTCGCTTTGCAGATGGCCCAGGTGCATTTGTTCCATTCTGCATGGTAGGTTTGCCTGTCTGTGGGTTTGCCCAATTCATTTGCCTCATACCAAAGGTTGTCACAGTTTTTGAGCTGCTGTAGGAAGGATGGGGTAATCCAGCGAGCATTTTGCCACTTGAGGTGGGTCTTTTTTAGGGGAGTGAATGTGCAGCGGGCTAGGGTGAAGGTGTTGTTGAAATATTCTAGCGCTGCATCCACAGAGGTGGCCTGGTGTATATAGGTGACCAGTAGCAGTGAGCTAGGTGATGATTGAGGTTCGTAAGACTGCCGGGGCAGAGGCAGCGATGAAGCATGATGAGGGGGTCAGGTTGCTTGGCCATCCATGTAAAGATTACTGGGGAGTGGTCACTGAGAGAGTTAGGGAGGACCACAACATTCTTGATTTTATGTGGGTGGTTAGTTAGTACAATGTCCAGCAAGGTCCGCATCTCAGTGGCTGAGTTGCACCTTGTGGGCTGGGTCACCATCTGGTGGAGGTCAAGGGCTGAGAAGGCATCTTTGGAGGTGGTTGTGGATGCAGCCAGCCAGTTTAGGTTCAGGTCACCCAGAAGGATGTGTTCTGACTTGTGGTGGAGGCTTGTAATGTATTCCGTCAGGGAGAGAAGAGAGTGGGTTTGCTTGCAGGGTGGTATATAGGCCACAGTGATTAATATGGGGGCCTTGAAGGGGTCTGGTGAGACCTTTACGGACATGGCTTGAGTACCATGATCTAGCATAGGTGGGGGGATGGCTTGTGCTAATAGGGAGTCCCGTAGGTATATTGCACATCCTCCACCCCTCTTGCCCACTCTGTCCAGTCTGAACAGCAAGTAGCCTGGAAGGGGATGAGGGAGTTGGGGTATTTCTTTGAGATCCATGTCTCAACCATTGTGAGGATGTCAGGTTAGTGCCTGGTGACCCAGCATTGCAGTGGGGCCATTTTGTTTAGTATGCTGCATATGTTCATGGATGCTATGCAGAGGCCTGTAGTGGGCTGCGGGCGCATTGGCATGCGGGAACTACTACTAACTAATAACTTTAGCAAAATGATATTTCAATATAAATTTGCCAAAATTTGGAATGCACTCCCCCAGCACCTCAGGAACCTGGAGATGTTACAAACCACCTTTAAAACTGCAAAGCAGCAGAAAATAAATGTTTACTGTGAGTGCAACAGGTAAACAAACAGGACATGAAATATGAACCTACATTGTTCACAGTGATTGTACTGTATGTATGTGTACATCCCTCCTTGTAATATGTACCTGTTTTATGTGTTCTTAGTTTGTTGTGTGTTTATACTTTTATTGTAACCAAATAACAGGTACACCTTGTGAAAAGGGTATATATAGCCCTAATGGTGTTATCACTGTATAAATACAATTTAGCTACTATTAACCACTAGTGTGATCATGTTGAAAATAACCTCGCAACAGACAGGAGCAGGAGGTAGAACTTATTGCAGAACAGTGCTCCAAGCTTGGGGCAGAGTTTTCTATGCAAGACCTCCATGTGGGAGGAGAAAGCCAGGTTTCAGTCTAATTAATTACAGAGATAATTGAAGTGAGGAACTTTTCCAAATGTGATTTTAATGGTGATGCCATCAAGATGATGAGCTATGAGGACTGGGTTAGAGAGTAACCTGGAGAGCCTCTGCTTTTGATGCAAAAGGTTATGAAGACTATCTCTTTTAGATTCATGAGAGAACTAGTTTTAGTACAACCTTCTCTGGACATTGTTAAATTCTCAGTGCAGTTGAGCTCACTGAATGCGGTGTGCACAACAAAAAGCAAGGCATCATCTGTGTGCATGCGACTATGTACGGAGATACTGACAGTGGGGAGTTTGGTAAAAAAAGACTCAGAAGAGGGTTGGACCCAAAATTAAGCCCTGTTGGACTCCAGACAGAACTACGCTTGGGTAGTGTGCTGTGGGTTCCTCTTTCCATATACAGATCTCCTGTGGTATTTTGTTTACTATTTGGCTCTGAATGCTGCCCTTTTGTATGTTTTTTGGACTCCAGACAGAATAAGATGGGTGGGGAGGTTTTACTGGCCTGGTTTACCTTGCCCAGCCTGATCTACCAGAACTGTAAAATCCCACCAGCACATCCCTACTGAGGAATACGAGTTGACCCAACATTAATCTCTGGGTTACCAGACTTGTCTTTGCTTGCCAATCCAAGAAACATCCGTTTAAAGAAACTCTGTGATATTTATTTTTTAGCCATCTCTCCATCCATGCTAACCCTTTTCCTGTTATAGTATTGTTCCAAAAATTCTTGGACTCTTAGGTAATACTTTATTGAATGATTTCTAAACCTTTATATAGACTACATCTGTTGGTTACCTGTTAGCAGTTCTTTGTTAGTCAAGCATGACCTCCCTTTAACATATAATCATAATCAATCTCTATCACCCCATGATGGACTTCCCAATGAACATATACTGTAGTATGAAAGAATACAAAATTACACATATCTCCATAATGCAAAGCATCATGGGCTATATATGCAAATCACCACACAAGTTTAGGCTGGTTCAGCTTTAAACAGGAAAGCCTTGGTGCCAAAGGGCCACTCACACAATCTGCAAAGGGTGCAAACAGAAGACACAGACACGTGTTTTGTCCTACCCAGGATCCACCAGTGTGCCTCATCTGTATGACACCCCAGGGGAAATGAACCAGCTGCCCTAAGTTGGTCTTACAGGTTTTGGTGAACCAAAAAACTGTACTGTAGTATCGTCTCCAGTACTTCACCTATTACAGATGTAAGGCTACTTGGTTTGTTGTTGTTTTAATCACTTCTGTCCCTCATTTGAAGTGGGGTGTAATCTTTGCCTCCTCTCCAGTCCTTTAGTACAAATCCTCTCTCCAGTGAACATTGAGAAATCAAGGTTAGTCCCTCTGCTATTTTCTCACTGATCTCCTTATTTTATCTAAACTTTAAATGAAAAACACACATTTTTAAGTGTAGCTTTGTCCACTGTTTGTAGTGGACCTTTATACTCTATGACATTATTAAATTATTTTGTGATTCCCTGTCTCTTTCTCCAATAAGGCATTTGAGTTTCAGCTGTTCCCAGCTCAGAATGTGTGGGGTTTGTTTTGTAAAAAAACATAACAGACAAATAATAATGTGGTGAAAACATTATAAATGTGGGTGTTGGAGTTTTTTACATTTATGTTGGAACTCCTTTTCTTGCAATGGAGTCTAACCCCGCTAGAGCCAGCCAAACTCTATTGGTCATAACAGGCATAGAGAAGCAGTATGATCATGTTTTTTTAGTTCTGCATATGTCTGACTTCATCACCCTTAGGAGAGTCAGTTTTCTCAGGTGTTAAAGATAAGAGCTATGAAAATAAGAAAAACTGTAACTTACGGTTTTGAAAAAAGGAATTACTATTGGTAGGGGCTGGGAAGTATAATCTGAGTATAAAAAACATTGGAAAGATGTAGATAAGGCAAACTTTGCTTATTAATTTAGGCCTGAAACTGAGAACGGGTCCAGGGAATGTAAATGGGAGTTATAGAAATGCAAATTTACCACAAGTGCTAGGGGTACTTTTTTATTAAACAGAGTTATCTGGTAACATACAGGGAAATACCTTGTCTTCCCTGAAAAGGAAATGAGATAACAGTTCTGTGAAATCTGACTAAACATTTTAATAAGAAATAAGCCTTACTCACCTGTTTGGCCTTATCTTGTTTCTTATGTTCTCATGTACCATGTTCTGTTAGGGCACAGTAACTATAGCCCAATATATTACTGTGCTTTTATCTCAAAATGCATTTATGGTAATTTTCTAAAATATTTGTGAAGTGGGCGAGCTGGAAATACAGCCAGCATGAGACATTTTAATTGTAGCTTCTGTTTTGCTACTAATTAAAAATATAAAGCTAAGATGACTGAGTTAGTGTAGACATGCTCATTACCTTTATTAGATAATGTTAGAGAAACATGAGGAATGCATGACTAATGGGTATCAAACTACTGTGTCTGGCACACCGGGTGCTTGATAGCTGAAGCAGTAACATAAGGTGGTGACAGACTGCATGACATCTGATTGGGCACCTATGTATTCCCAATTTTAATTATTTTAATTGCAATGAAGACTTACAAAACCCTTTGTCTATAGCTTAAAGTTAGAGCAAAGTCTAAAAGTACAAGTAAAACATACAATATGTATGGCCTTACTGGACTTTGGGTTTCTGATTTATGGTTCTCGCCAACAGACATAAAATCACTATTCATTATTTATTATATATAACTGTTTTCCTTCTTCAAAGAGCTATTTGGAAATGAGCCCAGAAAGCTTAATGCTGTAGGATAACTTAACTTTGGAATATATTACATGGATCACTTGAATAATGTATTAAAATATCAGTTTAATATTCTCAGTATAGCTAAAAGGCAAGATGAACAAGTGAAGGCAAAACAGAGATAGCATAGTGTGTTAAGCTGAATAAATGTAAACATTGGGATATAATTAATAAGCAGCAGAACTGCTGTTAATGTTTCTCTTAGAAATAGGACCTGTAGGGAATTCTAGTGTTCTGTGAGGAAATAAAAAAGAAATTTGCAGAGAAAAGTCAACTCTAGTTATACATTAGTTGATTTAATTAACTTCAATGTTTAGTCTGCTTTTTTGGAAAGGCTTGCAAAATAAAGAGGAAGTGTTAGCACTCATTTACAATGGTTGAGATTGGAAGGTTCATATGTGACTAATAAGAACATAATCAGTTATTGGTTTTAAAGAGAGTTATGTTTCTGTATTAAGGTGTTAGTTTTCCATACACGAATTTTTGATAGCAGTATAAAAAAAAAAGACTGTTCACTTCTAAGGTGCTCAAAGATGTCTGAATATAACTGACTTAAGTTATTGTTAGTGTGCCACAGGGGAGTGTAGTAATTAGGGCATACACCTAAGAATCCTCATAGCCATGGGCATGTCAAAGGAGCTCTCTTTTGTTCCATACAGATGAAATACCCCAGTGTTAAGGAAATGTTACACCAATCTCTTGAGAAAAGTGATTGCGAAGAGCAAGTTCAAGACAGTAGAGGAGGAGGAGGCAGAGCAGAGGAAGAGTGGTAGAAATAATGTCAATTGGGAGAACATTTGTGAAACCAATTATCTAATAACTATCAACATTGTGGAATTATTTATTTTTGTTAGTGCAGTAGTCTATGGATAAATAACATGTTGGTTGTGCATTTTTCATACAATAACATGATAAGTTATACAGTAATGGTACAACAAACACATGCACAGAGAGTGGGTAGAGGGGTTGCCTAAGGCTTTAAACCACCTAGGCAGTACAATTAAACAGCACACTCAGGGCCAGATATTCAAAACTTTGCGCCGGGCAAAAAACGTTTGTGCAGGTTTAGCATGGGATTAGAGCATGTCTGCTATATTCAAAAGGCCAAATAGTGTGGGCAAACTGCATTAGTGCCGGGCAAAAGCATAATGTATGCAAGGGGCAAACTGAGGGGGTGTGCACATGAATACAGGCACAATGCTATGGTTTTGCGCGACTTAGAACGACACTTAGCACGGTGCACATTACTGCCCAGGAAAAGCTTGTCTTAACCTTGGGCAATCAGCTTTGCATGACACTTTGGCTTTGAATGGTGTTTGTGTGGCTTTTGGATGGCTTTGCATGACCCAAACAAATAAATACGACACATAGACAAAGCCAAACATAGAGGAAACATGCTGCTAACTGATGGCATCACAATGATGCCATCATCTGCCACCACTCCCAGCAATGCCAGGCAGTAAGTAGTGACCCTGCCACCAATGGACAGCATAGCAGTGTGGCCATACAGTACACACCTGCAGACCACTCTTCTGTGGACACCAACAGATGCCAGCACACACACATGCAGCACTGTGGGCATGGAGGATGTTGAGGGGAGAGTGTATGGGTGGCCAGGCTGTGCCACAGTCCAGGTGTGGCCACAAGGCTGGGACACATCAAGCAGTGCACATAGGCCAGTATTGGGAATACCCCAACACCAATGTGCCTTTCTGATAGTATATGCTCTCCCGGCCACATATTGCACAGCTGTACAACTGCCACAGCACACAAAGCCGGACATGTATATGTCACTGTTGGCATCCCATGCCAGAGGTGCAGCATCTGTGGGTCACACAACAGCGTAACAGTAATGTTCACTGTCAGTAAACACCTGCAGGTTGGGCCTCTCACTGTGTATAGTGCAGTCATCATCACTGCCCTATACACCATAGGCATTGCTGTGTCCACACACTACTGGCCCCCTTGCTACTGTAGTGTCTGCTGTGCACTGTAACATGGCCTACAGTGTGACAGTTGCATGCAGCACCACCACCATCTGTGCCTATGCTGTGTTGTCCCCTGGGGTACAATATTCTATGCTATGCTGTACTGTTTACATGTAGCCTACAGCTATCATCATGCACTGCCAGACTGACCTACAGGTGGAGCTGAGGTCAGACCTGGCCAGCCCCTGTACTGCCAGACTGACCTACAGGTGGCTCTGTGGGACCCTGTAGTAACACTGGGAAAACTGCATGCAAATCAGGGCTTAATGAGATGCTAATCTGGATGTTTGCCCACAGACTACCTAAGTAGGCTCATTTGCATGTAACTTTTGAATATGGCAAAGTTTACCACTGGGCAAATGGTTTAGCTCTGCGCTAAACCTGCGAAAATGTGTTAGCACTGCCAAACAGTTTGGGGAATATTTTACAGTTTTTCACACTGTACTTTCACATACGCTGCTGCCTGCAGCTGTACTGGGTCCACACATTTGCTGGCACACACATTTGCCACATAGTTCACCTCTACCTACCTTCACATCACTGTGCACTGTGTTGCTGTTGTGGTTTGCACTTTTTGGTTGCCATATTCACAGCTGTCTTATTCCAGGGCTAAGTTTGCCCTGCACTCCCAGCCCAGTTTGCCCGGCCTCTTTCCCATGCTATATTCAGAAGCTGTTTTCCCGGGGCTATTCCTTCTGAGTATGTCTTGCTTTGTGCTCTGGGCTAAGTTTGCCCACCGGGCAGTGCTAATTTATCCCTGGGGCAAAGTTTTGAATATCTGGCTCTCAGAGTATATTATTGCACTTATAACTTGCATAATTGTCCTAAAGTGTTATGCATGGACTTATCTATTGTATTTTCATTTTATCACCAAGAAATATGTGCTGAGGGAAAGGTGGAATCTATTGCCAGCAAGGCAGCACACGTTTCTAATCAGTTCTTGCTTGAAATGATCAAAACAACTATTTTTAAGCTTGAAAACAAATATTGCAAAATTTACAAACTTACTGTTTTGCTGTTTGATGTCTCTGTTGGCTATCTTCCAACTTTTGGACATCTTGCCAGTTGTTAACAATGGGAAATCCAAAGACAGAAATTGCCAACAGAGGATGAAAGCATGGCCAGTAGGCCATATATACAAGTGATGATGCCAAAGTGGCAGGGGCATCAGCTTCAGTGGAACCAGAAACAACACCATATGAGGTGTTACTTAAGGAATAAGGCATGACAGAGGGGAGATTATGCTATGCTAATGTACCAAGGAGTGGGTTGGAGCCCTGAGCCTGAAGAGAGAGGAACTTCAACCACCCCAAGGTACATTAACTAGCATAATCCCCCCAGCGGAGTTGCCTTATTCCACTTATAAAATTGGATTTCATAAAATAGTAGGGCATATAGCATGTTGGTGCTGAGAGCAGTGGGGGCACATCACAGCAGTCTCGCACATGTGTATACCCTTTTGCCACACTCTTCCCTCTCTCTGTTCTACCTGGCTGTAAATTTTTGGCAGCTATAGATACAGAGGGCAAATATCATTCCTATCCTGCTGCTGCCTGAAGGATTTCATGAGCCTGTGGTGCAAAAAGCACACCAGATCACCCCATAGAAGAGAGTGAAAAATATTGAGCTTCTCTGAACCTTTATAATTATTCTAACAAACTTGCTTGAGAGGAGAAGGTATTTGGAAGCCATGAGAAGGCAGGGGGAACTCAATATGGATGACTGAAACAGACAGCCATTTTACTTTGACTTTAGTTTTGCAGCCTGCAATCACCATAAGGCTTTGATACCCTGCAAACTACTGTACCTTGTGATCCTTTGGAGTGTCATGCTCCTTAAAATAACTGACAAACCTCAAAATAACTGACATTAGTAAGATGTATCTACCCCTGTATGTAGTGATCCTGCAGAAACCCAAAGATTGGTTAAGGAATCAAGCTGGATTGTGGTGCTAAGGAAGCTGAAGAAGGGCATGATTCATTAATTTTACTTGGCAATGATTAAATGTGAGTACAAGCTGTACTGGGGTGAAGGTATGTGGCTTGGTGTTGTGTATCATGGACTCAGCAGACTTTTAGGTCTCTTACTGACAAAGTATGAACATAAGTGTTTATTGCCTTTAAGCTTGTACATTTTATTAAGCATGACAACAATCAAGCATTACAAGCACTAGCATTAAGCTATACATTACATGGACCAACATTTCTGATAAATTTCGGAGTCTTCTGCCATTTTTCAGAGGTTCAGATGAGTGCTTAATCCACACAGTCTTCCCAATTTTCCCTACCTGCAGTATCACTCTAGATCCTACTTGATTTCTGGCTCTTTCTCACTCACTCCATTCCTTTCCACTAAGATTCTCTTATGCCTATCCCATGCATTCTTAAAGTCAACAACTGTTTTCACACCCACCACTTCAGCTAGTAGGCTGTTCCTGGAATCCACTGCTCTTTCTGTGAAGAAGTACTTCCTCGCATCTCTCTTAAATCTACCCCCCCAACTTCATAGCATATCCCCTTGTTCTTGAGAACCTTTCTTTTTTTTTATTTTAAATACTTCCTTCCTGCATTTTATTTATCCCTGTGCTGTATTTAAAGGTCTCTATCATATCCACTGTCCCTCCTCTCTTCAGGATGTACATATTGAGTTTCTTTAGTCTCTCCCCATAGGACTTTTAATGCCGATCTCACATTATTTTGGTTGCCTCCTCAGGACCGCCTTCAGTCTATGTCCTTCCAGAAATGTGGCCCCCAGATGTGTGTAATTTTAATGTTCACAATTTTTAAGACCTGTTTTGTTCTTTTATTCTGGATATTTGACAGATCTATAGTGTCAATGATCCAAGGAAGAACCTTAGTTGGTAGAAGGCATGAGATTGTCCAAAAGATGATTCTCCCTATTTTCAACTACTATGATGTAGTTTACTGTGCTGCTCCCATTTCCACCTTATCCAGATTGACCCCCTTTTCAATTCTTTCTGCTGTTTTGTCCTGGACTCTCCTGCACGTACTCACCACTGCAATCTCTACCACTCATTGTCTTTCCCCTCTTTAGCTAAAAGGTGCCTCTCCCACTGTGCCAAATTCATTTTGAAATGCTGGCTTGGCTCTCTGCCACTGTACTTATCCTCCTCTCTTTCTCCCCCTCCCCCCTCCTACACACACCTTAAGAGCCTCAGACTCATGTATCTTTATGATCCCCTGCTGTTCTACAGTGACCGGACAATCAGATTTCATCCATCATTTCCCAAAAATCTGGAATGACCTTCCCCAACAAATTTGACACTCCTCTTCCTCTCATTCCCTCTCTTCCGCCCTGTACAATTTATTCTCCTCTAACTGCACCTGTTATCCTCAGCCATAATTTCACTCGGGACTGCAGCATAATCTATTCATTAGCACTTACATTCAATGAATCCTGCACTTCAGTTGTTCATTTGTTATTTTGCCTTACCCTGCTGTACTGTTTTTAATCCTGTATTATACTGATATTGCTATATTTCATGCACTGCTCTCATGCTCACATGTACTAATTTGTTCCTATGTAATTTAATGTTCTGTCTAAGCTGTATGTATTTTCCCCCATTCCCTTCCCCCCAGGTTACACCGGGAGACAAGCAACTTGTTGTTCAGTATGTCTTCCTGGTGAAACATTTCAATAAATAAATAAATAAAATAATTTTATGTGTGTTCCTTTCTAGGGGTATCCACCTCATTTCCTCAGTGTCCCTTAGTATCGTTATGATTTGGGTGATCTGAGCTGCTTCAAAATAGTGTCAGAAATTAGGGAGCAAACTTATGTGTTTAATGAGCAGTATTCTCTTTTTTTTCCATTCAATATACTTTATTAATCCTGACTGAGCTAAAATTGGTACAACAAACAAGGTGCAGAACAATACAGGCTGTTAATAGTACAAAAAACAGCACATTAACAGAAGGTGGTGTATTCCAGCATAGCGTACACTCAAACAGGTTATATTTACAGAACAGGTACAACCTACACAACTACTCTCCCCACCACCCCAATCGTCTCTGTGTAATAACAATTATTTGGGATAACATTAAATATACTAAAACAACAGAAAGGATCTCATTGCCATAGGCCTGGACTATGATTAAAATAAGTTCAATGACTTCAAAACTAGCTGTCCTTAAATGGAAGACCTTAGATATACCACAGTAATTGTAGTCTCCTTATCACCCAGAGTTCACTGTCAATAAAGTGTATAGGGGATCCCAGATACACTTGTATTTGGCAAGTGAGTAGGACATACTGGCAATGATACACTCAGCCTGAAGCACAAACAGGATTTCTTGGAGCCATTCCCGATATGTAGGGGTGGCAGGATCACACCAATGGTGCAGAATAACTTTTTTGGCACAGGCTGCTATTAGGGCTATATGTGGTTTCTGATTACCTATTAAAAATTTGGAGAAATCACCAATGATACATATATCTGGTGTGAAGGCCTGATCAAGATCCAAAAGGGGATCGAGGCAATGTCTGATTTCCTCCCAGATAGGCCTAACCTTATTGCAATGCCAGAAAATGTGAAGTAGTGAACCCCTGTCACCCTGGCAATTAGTACAACCATCTTGAGGGAGCCTGCCCATCTTGTATAGTTTAATGGGTGTATAAAATAAATTATGCAGACTCTGAAACTGCATAAAGCGGTAGCTATCCCATTTTATATATTTGTAGACTCCTTTCCAAATGCATCTCCAGTCTCGGGGACAGTGTTGCTGAGGAAGGGCCATGTCCCAGTAATAATGAAATGGGTGTTCCTTATCAGCAAGGGAGGCCTGAAGTTAGGCATGAAAAAAGGAGACTGCATGGATGGTGGGATGGGATAACAACAAGGGACGTAAACAGGTGCCGTACTCATTAAGCCAGAGTCCACTTCCAAGTGACTTATGAGCATATGATGCAACTGGAAATATTTGAAGCTCATAGATGTGGCCCATCCATGTTTCTGCTGGACTTCATGGAAAGTAAGAAGCTTGTTAGAGGACAAGAAATCATCTACTGAGAGGGACTTCAGTGTGGGCCAGGTAAACCTGGTCAACATTTTGCCCGCAATCTGAAAGTTCAAGTTATCAAGTAGTGGCTGTGTTATGTCATGACAGGGATTTAGGGATAGCAACTGACATAGATGATGATGGGCCCTAATGGAATAAGTAATAGGGGTGGCATTCAAGGGGTGGGGGATCTTTCTAATGGGGATATACAGTAATGAGTTCGGACATAGGTCTTCTGTTGTGTCAGGAAGCCCTCTACATCTAATCATGAGGGAGAACAACTTGAAGGAGAGGTATCTGAGACAGGACCAGGCCAGAGGAAAAAATGAGAGCAATGTATTGCTAAATAATACAGGTACACATTGGGAACTTTTAAACCTCCAGCCTCTTTAGTGCTCATCAATTTAACTAATGATCTTCAGGGTGGCTTCCCCAGCCAGAGAAAGCATGAGAAAAGCCTATTAATCTGGCTAAGCAAACTTTTAGGGAGGTGCATGCTAAGCATAAGGAGAGGATATAAAATTCTAGGAAGGACATTCATTTTGAGAATGTTCACCCGGCCCCTGGGGGAAAGAGGAAGCAAAGACCAACAATTAAGATCTTTCTGAATAACTAGAAGTAAGTGGTCCAAATTATACTTTTTGAGTTTAAGTGGGTCCGTACTAAGGTACACACCTAAATATTTTAATTTGTCTTTTACCCAACAAAAGCCCAAGTGCTCTACCATAGAGAGGTCGGTTGAGTTATTCAAGGGCATAAGTTTAGTTTTTGATAAGTTTAATTTATAATTAGAGAAGGAGCCAAATAAAGTGATAATGTTCAAAACCTCGGTAACGAGGTGGCTGGTGAGGTAATATGTAAAAGGATGTTGTCCACATATACGGAAAGTTTATATTGTAAGGGACCTATGACTATACCATGGACTAGTGGGGAGAGGTTTATTTTTTGGATTAGGGGCTCAAGGTATAGGTTAAACAAAAAAGGGGAAAGTGGGCACCCTTGTTGAGTTCCTTGTTGAAGGGGAAAAAATTCAGAAAACACACAATTAGAGAAGACATGTGCTGAAGGCATGGTATATAGTATTTTGATCCATGTTTTGAATTTGCTCGGGAAACCATATTTAGGGGGCAGATGAAACAGGTAGTCCCACTAAACTCTGTCAAAGGCTTTCTCTACATCCAGAATAACCAACATAGTGGGAGTGGTGGAGTCTCTGGACGTGGAGACAAGATTAAGAATTTTCCAAATATGGTCAGCCGACAACCGACCTGGGACAAAACCCACCTGCTCTCTGCTTAGAAGACCCTCCCAGATGACCTTTAGTCTCATGGCCAAGATTTTTGCAAGGATCTTAATGTCCACATTAATTAAAGATATTGGCCTATAGTTGGCCACCAAAAGAGGGTCGCGTCCAGGCTTGGGCAAAACAACTATGGTGGCAGTGGTGAGAGAAGTGTCTGTTAGCCCCATCTGGTGGCGGTATCGAAAGAGGTCCAGGAGATAAGGGGCCAGAAGGTCTTTATATGTATGATAAAAATTGGTGGAAAACCCATCCGGGCCAGGGGACTTTTCTAACGGTAAGGCTTCTATGGCTGTTTTAACTTCTTCTAAAGTTAATGGGGCTTTCAGTCAACCCACCTGATTCTTATTTAAGAATGACAAATCAAGGTCCTGGAGAAAGATGTCCAGGGCAGAGGGATCTGGAAAAGTTGGGGTGCGCTGTATAAAGAGAGCTGCAATAAGTCTGGAATTGATGAACAATGTCTTTGGGTGAGGTGAGCAAACTTCCAGAGTCTGACCGGATGGATGGAATAATCTGATCAACCTGCTGACTGCATAAGCGGAGAGTGAGGAGTTTACCAGCCTTCTCCCCTTGATCAAAGTATTGGGATTTGTTTTTTAAATGAAGGTGTTCTGCATTTTCCCCTATGAGGGCATGATACCAAGCTCTTAGAGTTTCAAGGCGCTCCCAACAGGATGAAGGAGAGGAATATGAGAGTCCACTCTCGGCCACATGAATCTGAGACAAAATAGAGGCCATGGATTGAGATGACTCTTGTTTCCTTCTCATAGCTATCCTGATGAGTTCCCCTCTAAGAGCACATTTGAAAGCAACTCAAAGGATATCTAGTTTGGGCATAGAGAACTGGTTGAGATGGAAGAATTCTAAGATAAATGACCGTATTTTATCGATTATGTCTGGGCATTTTAATAAGAAATTATTGAGGGGCCACGTTTTGTCCCTTATGACTGAGGGGGCCAAACTGGCCTGTAAAATGACTGGACGGTGGTCTGAGATGACTTTGGCACTGTAACAGCAGGCAGTGCTTCAGAGCTCAGAAGGAAAAAATCTATGTGGGAGAAGGAGTTGTGTGGAATAGAATGGAAGGAGCACTCAGTAGCTTCAGGAAACATAAGCCTCCAGGGGTCAACTAAGCCCAAGGTGTCCATTACACCCCTCAATGCCTGTTGACTTGAAGTGGGGGGTTGTGTCCTGGAAGGGGATCTATCTAAACAATTACTCAGGACTATGTTCCAATCCCCCACTAGGATAATTGGGAGAGATGACCATTGAGATAGGATGGACGGCATTTGAGAGAAAAAAGAGGGATTTTCAGTATTAGGATCATAAACAGACCCTAGGATGACCTCTAGGTGTCCCAATAAATAAATCTGCCCTGCAAATCTGCAACCTCTTGAAGGAGGCGAAATGGGACAGATCTGGAGATCAAAATGGCGACTCCACATTTACGGAAATTCAGCCCAGAACCAAATACATGGCCTACCCAGGAATGTCTCAAAGACAGGAGCTGAGCAGCAGGAAGGTGAGTCTCCTGAAGGAAGGCCACATCAAGCTGTAGCTTACGAAGATGAAGCAGGACTTTGGCTCTTTTTGTCGGGGATTGAGTCCCCTTGACATTCCAGGAGCAGTATCTATAATTGGATGCCATATTCACTTGATAAAAGAAGAAGTATATGGGGGACAGCCATATGCCAGTCATCAAATAACAGCTGGATATAACAAGTAGTATCATAGTCCAACCAGAGACGAACCCACCCACCACCACCCCGACCCTCGTACCAAACTTCACTCCCCCCACCCATGTAAAAAGGAAAACAAAATGCTAACCCACAGAAAACCCACAACAACTCCCCCAAAAACATCCCCTAAACCCCAACAAATCTGGTGCATAATGTCCCACTCCAACACAGCTGGCACCTCATCCCACCAACTCCCCCATCCCTCCGATTTAAATCTACAACTCAGCATAATATAACAAACCTCTCAACATTAACTAGCAAAAAGATTATTTAAACAGCCTAGCAACAGCTACAAAGTAACAGGAAGGAGCTTCACAAATATCCCTAAACCTGGAAAAAAGCAGAACTAATTATATCAGAGAAAATTAGCAGTACAACCCTGACACTGAATTGGTATTGAGAGCTCAACCTAGGTAGACCATAGAGTACAGTACAATCATATACAAATGGACCCAACTAAATTATTGGGGCTAGTAAACAACAACCCTGGCCCCTAGCATAAGTGAGCTGTCCCTCCAGTGGAGAAAACAGAGAGGAAGGAACACCCGCACAACAGCCGAAAAAGGGAGGTAATTGTCCTGGAGCATGATAGGAGGAAGGTATAATATCAGTTGTAAAGCCTCAAAAGTAAATTAGATGAAGTCCCAGAAGGAAAAAAATGGTCCAGTACTTGAGAATCCAGAAAAAGTCAGGTTAGCACAGGAAATCCAGTGCACATGAAGGCTGGTCGCATATTCATAAAAAGGACATCCGAGGAGTAACTCCAACAAGCAGAAAATCTCGTCTAGCTAACAATGATCGCTCATGTCCGATGTTTCCTGGAGATCAGTGATCTTTGAACAGGTTGGGGAGTGCCTTTCTGAGAGACTGGGTAGCAGATTCAACTGTGTCGTAGGATTGCCAGGTACCCTGAAGTAAGACTTGCAGGAGGGCAGGATATTACATCTTAAACTTAATATCTGCAGCAATGAGCTTGACTACAACGGGGTGGAAGGTTCCTCTTTTTTGATGAGTGCCTGCAGGTAGGTCTCTTGGGAGATCCGCAACTTTGTACCTTCCCAGAGAATATCTTTTAAATCTCTGGTTTTCTGCAGCATGTACTGTTTATCCAAGAAGTTCAGGAGCATGAATATGAAGGGACATGGAGGTGAGCCGGCAGAGGGTTTAGGGAGCAAGGAACGATGAGCGTGTTCCACTACATATGTGGGGCCATTCGGAGAGGGCCTGGTGATTTGATCTAACAATTTTTGGATGAATTGAATCGGAGCGGTCCACTCCTTGCCTTCAGGAAGCCCAAAAAGGATGAGGTTGTTCCAGCGGCTTCTCCCCTCCAGGTCCTCCAGCTTATTTTTGAGGAAGCAAACTTTTTGGCGTAATAACGTGGTTTCAGAGCTGGTGTCACCCTTCCATTTCTCCAGAGAAAAAGTTCTGACCTCTAAATCTCCCGTTCTACTGTTTAAATCCCTGATATCAAAACGCAGTGATTTCTGCTCTTCTTTAATCTCGTGAAGAGACTCCTTGAAAGGTACGAGTTTTTGAAGGGAGTGTTCCTTGGAGAGTGGATCAGCCACCTGGGTAGGAGTAGAACTTTTGCCCGAACTCGAGCCGTAGGTCTTTGTTTTCTTAGTGGATTTCTCCAGTGTCTGTAGGATGCTGTGTTGCTGTCATTGACCATGGTACATACCATCTTTTTAACGGTTCTCTATTTCGGATATACTGGCAAAAACCCGGCAAGGAACACCGTCAATGTACTACCGGGATGTTCTATAGGCAGATCCTTCAATGAAAATGGTGAGAAGTAGATCTTTAATAACTATATAATGAAGTTTTTAGTGGGGTAGAGAGGAGAGATGCAGGAGAGCAGCTACTCAGCCAGGAACATCACGTGACTTTCCGAGCAGTATTCTCTGCTGACCTCATGGATCTACTTTCTCTCCCTCAGTCACACTTTTCCATCATCACCTCAGCCTGATTTTTGATTATGAGACTGTCTTGTTTATAGCATATTTTAATAATCATTTTGTGCTGATGACAGGTGGTAGTGATGTATTGCTTTGTTCTTATTCTGTTGTTTACTGCTTTCTGTTACAATATGTCTGTTCCCACAACTTAACACAACTGCATCTCCAGCCTTTGTTGGGAGTCAGACATAGAGCCCCTGTGACCAAAGTCAGCAGCTCTTACCATGTAGTTAAAGGTACATTTTCCCTTGCTAAGATGTTAGGTTAAAACCTTACTGTCACTGTATGATGGTCCTCAGCCTCAGGTTCTATCATGACTAAAGCTATTTTGATACTACTGTCACAGTGTCCTCAGCCACAGCTAGTTGTAATGCTTGGTGTTACTATTTTGTAATGCTATTTACAGAAACATAGAAATCATTGGCAGATAAGGACACTAGGCCCATCCAGTCTGCCTGTAACCCCTCTCCTTGTTTGCAGCCTCTGACCCTACTTGATCAATGGCTATCTCATCTCCCTTCCACTTCTAGGGTTCCCTTATGCCTGTCCCATGCATGTTTAAATCCCTCCAATGTGTTTGCTCTCATCTCCTCCTGAGGCAGAATATTCCATGCATCCACCACCCACTCCTTGAAGAAAAACGTCCTCACATTTCCCCTCTACCTCCCATCTTCCAATTTCATATCCTGCCCCCTTGTTCTTGTACTCCTCCTATAGTGGAAGATGTCACCCCCCTGCACCTTGTTTACACCTTTAAGGAACTTGAATGTTTCTATCATGTCATCCCGATCCCTCCTCTCCTCCAGTGAGTACATATTAAGGTCCTTTAATCTCCCCTCATGTGTGTTCTGATGCAAGCCCTGTACCACCTTTGTCACCCTTCTCTGGACTGCCTCCACCCTGTCAATGTCCTTTTGAAGATGTTGCCTCCAGAATTCCACATAGTAGTCTAGGTGAGGCCTCACTAGTGTTTTATACAATGGCATCACCACCTCCCTCCGTCTGCTAGTGATACCTCTGCCTATGCACCCCAGCATATTACTTGCCCTTCCTGCAGCCTTTGTACTCTGTTTATCCTTCTTTAGATTTATCTGAAATGATGACCCCCAGATCCTTTTTCTTCCATGGTGACTACCAGCAACTCCCCTCCCCCCCATCCAGTAGCTATCTCTAGGGTTCCCTCATCCTGGGTGCAATTGCCACCTTGCAAGGTAGTTAAATAGTTACTGGGTTGTATTGTACAGGAACAGTGCTGCATTTGTATGTGCCTCCCTTTAGCATGTGGGCTCTAGTAGTCAGCAGCCAAATTGCAAGATGACAAGCAAGTGCAAAGTGATGGACTTGACGATTCTTGATAGTTTGTCACTCAAGATACTGATTGAAATGACTAGACATGAGGGAACCTGATGCTGTGCACCTCTGTGCATTACAGTCTCAAGAACCACTACCACTCCCAGAGATCTCTCTGCTGTTATTGAACTGCACTTAAAGTGATTTTGTGAGGTTTCACAGATGCCTTTTTCACATAGTATGCCATTGCTGCCCATTCTTCAGATGTTGAAGCTGCAATTTGTTTTGTAAAAAAATCTGTCATAGTCATTTTATGTTGTGTTTTATCAGAACTTTGTCGTTCTGTTTTCTGTGTGCAGCCACACCCCCAGAATGATGTCATGCAAGGCAACTGTCAATGCTTTATATGCAGCACCAAAGCATTCTGGGTGAATTATAAAGGTGATTTAAATGTTAGTTACTCAGAGGTGAAATCCCTTATTTTGGTAGTGGTTACTGCAGTATAGTACCTAATATCTATATGAAGTGTAGATGTCTGCAATACCAAGACTGAACAACAAAGGTCTCTATTTCAAACCAGTGCTTAAAGTGATTTTTTGAAGGTTCGCAGATGTCTTTTTCATCCAAAGAACTCTCTATTCTCATGTGTACTACTGTTCTAATTGTTGTATTTACCCACTATATTGTTCCTACTGTTTCTGCTTACTGCCATCTGCCAAATATGTAAATTGCCCTTGTATTTTGTGTAACTAATGTATTACTGTCTCCTCAGTTGTACCCATGTAGTATATACTTTTGTAACACTACTTCCCTGCCCCCCCCCCGGATGCCTCTGGAAACGAGCACTCATTGCTCAGTATGCCTTCCTGGTGAAACACTTGAATGAATAAATAAATTAAATAAAAATAATATGTAGACATATGTAGCAAGGCATTGTGGGTGCAATAAGAAGTTGTTTTCCAATTTTCTTACTGCGAAGTGCAGTCTCATATTTCTGTAGTGGCTGTAACAATAAAAGCTCTCATATGTTTATTTTCAAAACAAGGCATTGAGCATATAGTATCTAGCTGACAAAATGTCATTACTGAGAGATGTAGTCCCCTATGTTGGTAGTGTAGATGTCTGCAATACCAAGACTGATCAACAGAGATTTTTGTTTCAAACTAGTTTGTTTCAAACCAACTTTGTTTCCCTTGCATGATGTCATGGTTGGGGGTTGCAGCACTGAGAGAAAGAAGGGGCAGATTATGCAAATGAAGCACAGCACAGAAATAAAAGCATTTTTTCAGGGGGAAACAGCACTTTTTGTCAGTTTGAATAGTAGGAGATTGAATCACAGCTCCTACAGGTTACTATTCCCATTTACTATGGCAAACCTCACAAAATCACTTTAAGGACTATGCATTTGCGGATACTCATAATTAGAAGGCATTGCTCGTCACAGACTGCTTTTTATGTTTGTTTGCATGTGCAGCACGAAGCAAACATCTTGTTATGAGAATGGCATTTCAGAGGTGTGTCATTGTTGGGTCAAGTGCAACTCAGGCTGCTATGGGCTCAGGAGTGACATCCCAGTGATCAGCAAGGTTGATCATGAAGTGTGTTTCTATTTTCAGGGTGTAAACTTCATGTAGCTGAAAGCTGCCAACTGCTCCATTCAGAGAGCAACTGACTTCTTTCATTTGCATAAACCCAGCCAGCTGAAGCTAGAAGTGCATTGTTCCCTCTCCATGAACTTCCATTTCCAATCTGGTGAGGTTATTGCTACAGCAGTTGCAGAGCTAACATAAAAAGTGCAAAAGCAGTTTTTGTTATCCAAAATCTACTGTATTTCTTTGTTGTGCATTGGCTCATATGTGCAGTGCACTCTGTCTTATTCACTTTCTCTCAGTTCTTGCTGGCAAGTACAAATGCTGAAAATCCAATTAGCTGAGTTTCTTTTCATTGTACTTTTTAAATCCATGGCAACTAGCACCCCCCCTTTCAATTGTCAATCTCTCCCTGGTGTCTAGCAGCCCTTTCCCTGGTCCTGTTCATCAGTCTCTGATATGCAGCATACAGATTGGATGAGCGGAGGAGATGTGAGCCTGATCTGATGTTGATGGCTCACAGCCCCATGGTCTCTCAGCTGAACCCCACTGCCCACTGGTACCTGCCCCTCCTACCTGTGGTCATGGAGCAAGTGAGCCAAGCTGGAGCTGCTGCTGATGAAGAAGGACCCAATCAGCATGGGGTATGTGAATGAATGACCACTGGCTGACACCATTTGAAATATTACTCTTGTTTTGTTTCAAAAGAACCTCATTATCAACAGATGTCTGCATCATCAGGAGTCAGAGTCAGGAACAGTGTGTAAGGAGGTCTAAACCTCACTCTCAGGTTCTTGGCAATAATGGGAATGCAAGGAATCACAGATACATTGCATAAGAGTAATAAACTTGTTTATTACTACCAGAAAGGATAATCACAGTTGCCCTAAGCAGTTCTTACCAATATAAACTGGGAGCCAATGCTAAGCTTTCCCTATACTTTGAGAAATCTCCGTGTCTCTTGGGGTCTCCGAGGTAGAAGACATAATGTCTTACATTATATACTTATGATAATTACTATGGTTACTGCAAGATAGAAACACTTCTAGTTACAGAGATAAACCCTATTGGCCAAATTAGAGGTGGCTCCACAGTCCAAGATAACATTATACAATTTTGTAGTAGTCATCACTTTGTAAGACAAAGGAGTACAGTCATATGTATATCAGTGTAATAGCACAAATCACCAAAAGATGGCAATGCCGACTTATATATCACAGTCATTACAAGGACACAGATGTCCTAACATCTTGTAAGCAAGAAATACATATATGTATTAGAAAGTAAAGTGTATAACAATAATATGCATACATATCCTGACATCTACTCTTATACGGTAGATGCCCTTAGCCTTATATGTTAGTATAACATATGCCTAAATTCTAGCTGTCTACGGTGTACCTCTGGGGGTACCAATAAGGGTGCAGGCACCTCGTGTAACATTCCCCCACTTGTTGCCTCTCAGGGCAACATAGCAAACTAGGGAAATGGACAGGAAGCAGGGGTCTTTACAGACCTGATGCGCAAGCCTTGTAAAGGAATTCCAGCTGCTCATGGTGTTGACGCAGTGTGCGTCGTAAGCAGCAAAGCATAATAATCAGAAAAAATATCAAAAATGCTTGTATAATAACAAAACCTTTAAATGTAATCTCTAATCTAGTGTTAGTTAGTGCACCGTTCATGTCACCATCATTAATTAGTGCAAGGACGGCTTCATTAGCTTTAGTAATATTATTGCTGATGTGGATGAGGTGAGTGTCTTTCCTCTCTAAAAGTGATTTCAATGTCAATGTGAGGGGATCAATATGTACATTAAAATATGGTAAATACTCTGAAAGGGTGAGCAGATTATCAGGGTTACCATCAATGATATCAGCATCCATAAGAGGGATGGGGGTAATAACGGTATGTCAAATGACCGATTTCTGGTGAGGGACAAAACAAAAGTTGGGACTATCTATAGCACATGTTTGCATTCCATACACATACGACTTAATATTGGTTACTACACAGTACTCCCCATCAGAATTATATTGCATTTTAACAGTGGGGAGTCTCCATTTTTGTAACTGTACAGGGCAGGTGTAGGTTGTCTTCGAAATCTGTGTAGACAGGCAATGAACCTCCTCTCAATAACATTGGTAAAGCTTCTCTGGAGCCGATGTTGAGTCAGAAAGTCTGTGCCATTAATACTGATGTCATCATCCATAGAAAAGGGCCAATCGATACTGTCGGGGGAATAGCCACATACAGGTTTAATAACATCAAATACATCACATCGACACAATGTAACCTTTCTTCGCACAGCAATCTGTGTGCAGTGCAACCCTAGTGTCCAGAACAGGATGGAAGACCAGAAGAGGAGGCAAGTCGAGGCGTTCTCTGCAGATATCTTCATCAAGGTGCCCAATTGAGTGTACAGTTGCGAGTTTGTCAAATAAAGCTGTAGTAGGATCAAAACATGCTAGAGAGACAGTAAAAGAGACAAACATTGTATCCCTAATAGAACATTTCTTCGAAGTAAAACATGTACCAGTGTTAGGGTGTCTGGTCAAAAAACCCAAATTCCTAGCTGTAGATAGTGGAATAGTTAGAATTTGTTGCATACACATAACAATACAGCTAGGGGATTTGCACTGAGGAAAATACCATTTAGAGATGCGTCTGCCATGAATGATATCAGGGATCCTTCCAGATACTAGATCACGGAAAAGATTATTGATGGTAGTGATAATGTATGAGCCATAGGCTGAACACCATATCTCACAGGCAATATATTGTCTATCTGCTTCTTTGTTGTTCTGTGCAATGAGGGCGTTAATCTTATTTTTAGAATCTGTAAATGCCTTAGCAATGTCATGCATATTGTATACAGTGTATCTTTCTTCCTGACTAAGGCCATCCACACCATGCAATAATGGGAGTATAATATCATTTACCAAACCAGTTTGGAATTTCTGTGAATATGATTTGATAGCAGCAATGTTGGCCTTATTCCAAATAGATATAGCTGTACCAAAAAGACCTGTGATGGTGCCAGCGGCGCCCGTGACATCAGAACTGTTAATTTCACATGTATTGTGCTTATGACTTTGATCATCAGGATTAGGTTTTCTCCTGAAATTACCTCTATGCTCAGTGGTGTGTCCCCCAGCAATAGGGTCTTGAGTACGAATCTGAAAAGCTGCTAGACTATCAAGCAATAAAGTACTATAAAATGCTAAAGTGTTAGTAGTATGACACATACCAAATTCTTTCATATTCCAATAAGTCAAGTTAAACAAAACAGGTATATGCATAAACCGTAAATTGTTAATAAGTGTACCAGGTAAGGCACTCGCTGTTGGACCACTACGGGGACCAGGGATATGTTTTGGACATTCCAAAAGCTGTTTATCAGCAGGGGGTAACACAGAAAGATACATGGCAGCAGAGACCATGTTGTGTACAGCACAAAATTTCCTGGCAGAGTCCTTAGAAAAGGAATTACAATATGAGGGATCAATTAAGGCAGTAATATTGTATAAACCAGAATGTCTAAGAGCATTCTGGATCAAGGACAGCGAACCATTAGGGATCATTTTACATAGGGCTGGCCATAGAAAGTTCCCTTGGACAGCTTGGCCATGGGGAGAATTTGTCTTGCGACGTGGTTTGCCACTCACTTTGTAGGGTAGATTTGTCAGGAGCAACAACCAAGGCAGTGAGGTAGGCATATGAACCTTCCTGGACAGTAATCAAATTGTCGGGTATATTGATGGAAACTCCCTCTGAGGTAGATGCTGGCAGATCAAGGTGAGGAAGGAGGTGCTTTACCGTGCCTTGGATGCAGGGGATTACTCCTGAGATGAGGAGAAAATGGAACAAGATAGCCATCTTGTCAGTGTATCTGAAAAGGAAAACCAAACATTAATAAGTTAGTACTATTCCACCCAATGGGGTAAGGAAAAGTAATTATACTCCTTTATACAGTTTTAAAGGAGAAGACTCGTTTGCATTGTTTACAACGATCACTGCATGTAATAAATGCATATTTAGGTACCTTACAGTGTTTGGAGTCTTTTTCATTTTGTCTCCTGAAGGTTGTGCCTGTGAGTGTTTAGCTGTGTTGCTCACAAAACGCCGCTCCCCATTGCTCGAATTTTGAAGCCCGAGCCATGTTTCGGATGCGCATGTGCATTTTCGATCACTTTGTGTCATCAGGAACGTCATCACCACAACAAGTGCTTCCAAGTGTAACTGGGAGATGTGGATGCTGTTCCCATGTGTTGTGAATTCGGGGTGTGAATCGCTTGAATTAAACATTTCATTGAGGTAATTTTACAGATATTTTCGATCATCAGGTGTCCTTTTTACATTGTGGAGCCCCAGACAGGTTGTCATGTCCTGTAGACTGAACAAAGTATTGTGTGAAGAAGACAGCATGGTAAATTGTGCGCCATTGATATGGACTGACACCACGTGTTGTTGTGCTGCATGCCACTCATTAGCCCAAATGAATTGCGTTTATGCATCGCAGTAATTTCATTATTTATGTGTCAATACAGTAATCCTCACATAGGTTGGCCTTCTTTGTGCAGTAATTTGTTGTGCACCGATGACTGGCTGGGAAGGTGTGCTCCAGTAAATGGAGTTGCACCATCATGGTGTTTTAGCGATGCGGGGTTGTATCCTAATGTGATTTATTTTATCCTAAATGTTGCAGTATGCCTGGCTGCACACATGCTTGGTACAATGTGCTTTTCAATTACTTGTAACCATGCAGTCACCCACCAACACTAAACAAACAGTGATCCTGCAGTCAAAGTCGAAAGAAATGTGTAGTAATATTGAATAAATGTTTGTTGTACTTGTACTGCATTTTTAATGTTTTTTTTTAATGACTGGTTAAATGAAGTGATTGATTTTACTAGTGGTGGGTGACTGCCTGGTTTACAAGTAATACAGTATTTCATTATACCAATCATTGGTGTAGCCAGGCATACCACAAGCAGTCCATGGTGTGCAATTGGCTTCCTTTTTTCATGAAAACTGACAAAGGAAATGGTGAATCTTTCTGTAATGTTATGCATTGTATTGTAAAGCAGAAGGACTGGTCATTAATACTGTCTTTTCATCCCAAGATCAATAAAACTTTACAGGCTGTGTGCTTCTATGTGGTAGCCTTACATAGCAATGCATGACATTTGTATTTACCCCTGCATGGCAACAACCATTGTCATGACATAGGAAACTGTTATTTATGGTGCCAAATGAAGCAGCAAACCTGGACCTGATGTACATTTCTGTACTGTGCTATGCCCCGGGGTGGAGGGGCAACTCACCACAACATGGTGGTGGTGTTGCAGGGAGTCCAGTTGGTGTGCAGATCTGTAACCCCTGGCTACCCCCCCGGTACCAAGAGCACACCGTCTGCAGTGAATGGAGTTGCACTGAATGGTGTTTCATTTTCCTGGTGTAAGATCCCCAATGTGATTTTTTTTTTCCTAATGTTGCAGTATGCCTGGCTGCACCCATGCTTGGTACGTACTTTAATTACTTGTAAACCATGCAGTCACCCACCAACAAGTACAAAATCAGTGATGCTGCAGTAAAAGTGGAAGAAAATGTATTTTAAAGTACAATAAATGTTTGTTGTACTTGTACTGCATTCAATGTTTTTTTACTGGTGGTGTTGACTGCCTGGCTTACAAGTAATTGAATATTTCATTGTACCAAGCATGGGTGCAGCCAGGCATACTGCAAGCACTCCATGTTGTGCAGTTGGCTATGAACTTTGACCTTGTTTCATGGAAAACTAACAAAGCAAATACTGAACCTTTCTTTAATTTTATTAATCAAAGTGTAATGCAGAAGGACTGGTCAGTAATACTGTATTTTCATCCCAAGAACAATACAACTTTACATGCTGTGGGCTGGTATGTGGCTGCCTTAGGGAGAAATGCATGACATTTGCATTTACCCATGCATATCAACAACCATTGTCATGACATAGAAAACTTGTCTTCATTGTGCCAAATGAGGCAGCAGACATGTACCTGGTAGACATTTCTGTACTGTGCTACACCCTGGGGTGGAGGGGCAGCTCACCCCAACATGGGGTGGTGGCGTGGTAGCAGAGAGTCCAGTTGGTGTGCATATCTGTAATCACTGGCTGCCCCCCTGGTACCAAGAGCACCCTCTCCTTGTGCAATCATTTTCGTATCTTTGATTTGATGAGAACTGCAGTTTCATTATGGCATTATATTTCTGTCTCGCAGTATCAATAGTTGTTCATAATATTGTGAAATACTTGAGCCTGATGTTGGTGGCCACCCGACCACCCGAAACATGGGTGTGGGCTGCATTACTGCAGTGAAATCCCTGGTGGTCCAGTGGACCTTCCCCTCAGACCAATTGTGGGCTGCATAACAGTACTACATCCCCTTGTGGTCCAGTAAAACCACCCCCTCGCCTCATCGTGGGCTACATGATGGTCCTATTCCCTGGTGGTCCAGTTAACCCTATCTCCAGCCCGATAGCAGGCGTGATCACATGAAGACATTCCCTGGCAGTCCAGTGGACACATCAGCCAATCGCGGGCTTTGTAAAATAATTCTACCCCTGGTTGTCCAGCGCATCCCCTGGGCGTACTGCACTCACACAGTCCTGATTTGTGAATGGATACTGCTTGCTGTCAGTGGGTCCACTGGACCACCAGGTAAAGTCTTCATCTGATTATGCACGTGATGTTGCTGTGGGTAGGGTCCACGGGCCACCAGGGAATATGTCAACATAATTAAGCCTGCGATCTGGCTGAGGGCAAGGTCCAGTACACCACCAGAGATTATTTCAGTTATGCGAAGCCGGCCATTGGGCAGGTGGTGGTTGTCCCCGTCGGTTGGAGCCTGGCAGGGTGCTTTCCACGTGCCATGGATGGGTGTGCATGGTACTCCAAGAGGAACCCTGCTATAAGCCTGATATATGCCCAAAAGTACATCCACAGCTGCACTGGGTGCCTGGGAATGTGCCCCTGCCACCACTGACCACTAGCCGACAGGGAGACCTGGGGCACACAAACAGGTGAGTGCCATGACAGCCATGTTTGTAGACCCTATTTGCCCCTCACCCCACCTGGTTTCCCCATACCCAGTGCCAACCATGCATCACCCCATACCACCCAAAAGTATACCACTGCCATCGACTGAGGACCAACCCCACTCACACACAGTCCCTTGTGTGGCCACCACTGTATGTGCTGACATCACGGTACATGCCCTCCCACCCCGAACCTAGTAGTCCTGCCACACATAGGTGTCCATTGCTCCATCCCCGACTATCACCCCTCCCATGTTCCGCTCCTTTGTGGTAGCGTTGCATGTGAGATTACCAGTCAGCACAGCCCTCTTCGCACTGTCATGGTCCCTGAACATGCACAAGTGTGATCAGCAGATACACGTCCACATATGTCAGATGTGCATCAACACCACAAACGTTAGGGGGACGGAGGGTGTCATTGGTACCATGGATGTGGACACTGTCCTGACAGGCAGTGGGATGCGGTGCCAATGGACAAGTGCGATTACCAGTGTGACCATCATGGTGTTTGCCCTATGAGGGCCGGGCCATGGTCAGGGGGTTTGAACTACTGACTCCAGTGCTGTTCCTGCAGTGTGGGTGAAGCCGGCAAGAACCAGCCGCAGAATGCAGCATGTGGTGCTGGTCCATGTGCCTGTGGAGGGCATTCATGAACCAGGACGCTTCCTGTCCGTGCAAGGGATCCACTACCTGGCACAAAAAATCAACTGCTTATGGTTTCATGGCCTCTTACCTGTATGTTAAAACTATGAACATACAGGTAGTGTGCAATGACATTTCTACATGCCTTGTAAGTATTACATTAAATTACTTCAGTTATTTAATTACTGTTGCTTCTTTGTAGTTGATTGTGTGCAAAATCTTCATTTATATATTAGACCATGTCATCGCCATCATCATCTGATGAGTCACAGTTTGCCGTGCACAGCTACATTGGAGGCTATGCATTTGAACCCGAGTATACTCCTTGAAGAACTTGCTGCCATGGAGAACCTGCCAGATGTTGATGTACACAGTGAGGTTAACATTATCGAAGAGCCTGAGGACAGAACTATGATTCCAACCAGTGAGTGGTGCATCTATGGTGGATGTGTGACCATGGCCACCAATCGTGAATGTCTGTGTTGTGGTGAGCCCCAAGAATGCATTGAGAAAAAGTCAGAAGAGGGCTTACAATGTCTTGTTAATCACTCTGACGTCGAGGCAGTTTGTCTTCATCGGGCCGTACTAATGACCATAATGACACTACGTCACTATGCGTACATTGAGAGACAGCCTGACAACGATCCAACTGCTAGGTATGCAAAGTGTGAGAAATTGTCTCTCGACACTCTTATTGTAATGTGACTGTATCATGCCACTATTACAAGTTCTATAGTGAAATCATGCATACAATATGTATTGTATGAACATACAAATGTCAGTTATGTTGCAGTTACGTGTTATGAACATTGTATGTATGTATAATGCATAACATGGGTTGTATACATGATCGTGCATAGTGGTACTGCACATGGCACTTTGGTCGCATAGCCACCCTGCATGCATTACGCTCCCTGGTATTTGATACACTTAATGGTAACTGCACACATCAGTGCAGCAAACACACCAACTGTACAGACTATGACGCATCATGTGTGGTCAGTTTCCGCTTCATGACTTTGCGTGATGTACAGCAGGTGGTGGGCACATTGTCCTGGCAACCATGCCATGGTTGACCCTGCCAGAACAATCCTATGTGGCCATGGTTCACAATACAAAGGTTTAAACGACTGTCAGCCACAGCATGAAGTGTGCTGCACCCCCCCAACCAACACAGCAATTATCCATTCTCCCATTCATGACAGCCAGAGTTCAGACAGGTGCACATGAATGCCCCTTGCATGTACCGGATATCAATACAACACCCCATCAGTGGCATGACTGCCATGAAGTCCTCACCCTCCACACTGTACTGCCTCTTCAATCCACCCACCCCGTGAGACCTACACCACCCACTGTCATCAGTAGCTGCGTGACATTGGTCCTTCATTCAGCGTTCAGCAGCACATCCAGCCACTTACCACCTTGGATGCTGGATGCTTCATGTATGGCTGTGCATGCAGCTGATGCATCTGGTCATAATTCAGAGGGTGGGCTGCACAGTAGTTGTGTGGATGTGTGCACCGCAGTCCATTGATGGATGTTGCAGCGGTAGTGTAGTACGGGGGAAGGTGGGTGTTGTGTATGACACATGGATAGTGCTTGTGTTAGTGTGCGCTAACACGGATATGGGAAGTGCTAGCCATGATGGTAGCCACCTGATGGACATGTTTTAAGTTCATGATGACGATGTGCTACATTGACATTAATCAGCACCACGATTGCGTTGTGAGGCTCGAGGATGCAGTCCGAGCATACTTACAGCGACCGCGTTGTTGATTAATCCACAATAACAACACACCGTGGAGTGTGTCATTTTGCGTATATCATGGTGTCAGCACAGTGATAACAAGACATGACAGTAGGCTGTTGGTTAACTAGAATCTGCAGCTTATCCAGTAGGTAGGGAAATGGGCAGACTGGGTGGGCCAAGTGGTCCTCATCTGCCATCAAAATCTATGCTTCTATGAAAGTCACAGAAAATGAGGAAAAGATACACAGTTTGTATCCTTCAGCCAGAAAAAGTAGTTACACTGTTCTAGTGGTAGTGCTATGCATGACTGCAACAGTGCACAGACATTTGTGTGTGCTATCACATTGCACATGGGTCCTGTGTGCACAGATCACAGGAACAGTATGCATACTACCAAACATCAGACATACAGAGACATAGATCACTGCTGTTGGTGGCTACCCTGTGTCACTCTATCTGATGACTTTCAAGTGCTGAGACTGCTGCAGTTCCACAGAATGGCCAGTACTGCACTTCACACAGACTATGAACTCCAGAGACACAAGGTAGACAGACATAGTGGAGAGAGCATCACGTTTCACTTAACCACTGTGTCATTGTCTCTGTGTCAGTGAGACGCTAACTTGCTGTTTGTGTGTAGCTGTGGTGCTCAGTGCAGCTCACTCGCCTGCTCTTTCATAGTGCATTGTTGCAATGTGGCACAGATGACAAAAGTAATCACAGTACTGTCTGTTGCTCTTCTGCCTAACTGCTGAACCATGAACAACAACTGAACAGAGACAGAGAGAGAGAGAGCCACACAGACACACAGCAGTGCAGGCAGTTTCTGTGCCACTGTGGGTTGCTCTTTGTTGTTCTGGATGCATAATTATAAGTGGGTAATTGTAGTCTGAGACAGACACACAAAGATTTCAGTCTCAAAGCAGGATGGTGACCATGGCCATGGTGTGTTTCTCTCCCCCTCCACACACTACAAGAACCTCATGCCTCACATGTCTTTGTGTTCTGCACTGCTACTGTGACACCAGGTTGGCCCTCTGTCTCCCTCCCTCTCTTTCTCTTCAGTACCTGTAGCCACATGGGACAGGTTGTTATTTCAAAGGCAACATTAGCTGTTTATATATTGGGTGAGTAAGTCGACACTGTGCATATATGTTAACGTTGCCGTTTTTTTTTCTCCAGAGTATTCAGACGCACTGCCTATCGACAGTATATCTATTGGGTCTATGGGTTTCTTTGTCGTAAGATCCGAAAAATCATACTATCGTGTGTGGTGCTACATGTGCATACTGCTTACCCGGATCCTGGAGGAAACTATACTGGATACATGGATGCTGAAGACTCAGATGTTGATTTAGCGTTAGCTGACATTGAGGATTCGACTGACTGTAATTGAAGTTTAGGATACCTGGATGGGTGCATTACTTATTACATTGCATGTATGTCGCCTATGAGTAATTCAGCCATCGAATGGGCTTGCTGGTGGTATAGCACCAAATCTGTATTGCAATGTAATTAGAAAGTGGATCTTTGTACAAAGAAACATGTTTAATTTCCTTGAAATGCCTGAAATTGAACCAACATCACAATGTAACAAGGTACTGTTTTTGGGATTGTATGGGCATGAAACTTTGGAAATAGTTATACACATTGTCAATATTCACTTCATTTATAAACAACATCATGGAACACATTGTTCATCAATGTGACATATGTGTCCACTGTAGTATTGTAGTAATGAACTCCGACTTCACAACCATGTTTTAGTGTGCGGCTTTTGTCTACACACCTTGTATTACTGAAATCATCTGACAACAGTGTGGTAGATCTTACTGCAATTAAACAATGGAGCCATGTGTATCATTTTTTGTGTACGCATTTTCTTAGCTATTTGAAAGGCTAACAGGGAACCCCCTGTTTGCTCAGTGACTGAGCATGGTTAAGCCAGTGATATTTGTTACTATGCTCTGCAATATGTCCGGTTTCAGCCAGTATGATGATATAGGCTGATCGCTTGCAGGTAACTAATGTCTGTGCCCAGTAAAAGGAAATGTTCCCTTAATACGCAAGTGCTTCAGATCAGGTTTTGCATTCCTTTCCCATCCTCTGTGCAATCTCACCTCTCATTTACTCGTTTTCCTAGATATCATCTTCCCGTGTTGGGGATTTCCTCTTGCCACAAATATAGTCCCACAAGCATGAAGTGCTCGAGTTTGGTTTCACCCCTTTTCTCTTTGTCCCACTTCATGACCAGGCCGTAATCCATGTTGGTTGCTGGATCTGTATTGGGTCCAAATCTGGAATGGCGACTCCATTTTACTACAAGAAAGGCACAGCGTCCTCAAATTCCTGATAGTAGCCCCCATCCCCCATGGTCTCTCATGGTAGTATAGTGGGCATCAATCAAAGACCCTACACAGAATTGTGCTGCAAAACATACACAGATAAACCTTGGTACCACCCTTACCTACAGAAACCAGAACTTTGACAACTGTTTGGGTCAGGTATATCCTCCCATACCAAATCATGATAGCATGAAAAAGCAATACACAGAAGTTGCTCAAATTTGTGCACTGTGACAGCCAACATCTGAGTGACAACACCACCCACTATGAGTCAGTTGCTGTACTGTGCAAAAAGCAGTGTGGTGGCACCACACACCTTCCCAACACTAATGCTGCAGGCAACATAATTTGTCAGTTATGCCTTGATCAAAAAGTCACAGTACACACTGGCTGCCCATTCAGGTAAGCTGTGGCCGGGATACTCAAACTCTACCATGTGCAACCCACCTATGTGGACCAGCGCTATTCAAAGGGGATATTGCTCAGTGCAAATCCCGTCGTGTAAGCACACCAGTAATGTATACTCTTAAGTGCGGGGGCATGCCCCTGCACTTGGGTCATCTCGATATTCAGCCTGTGATGTGCAAAGTAGCATGTGCAGGCAGAAATCCCCTTATGCCACGCGTAGGGGTGAAGTTGACCCTGAAAAATCAGGCATAAGTCAGGGACACCCAAAGGCCGGCCACCGTATTGTTGGTTGCAACACGGCACCCGCCTGCTGTGGGTTCCCACTCGAGACACGGGCCGGGCGTTGCGCCACCCCAAGCCCAATCATGGGCTGTGTACACTGGAAAGCTTCCCTGGTGGTTTAGTGGACCTGTCCCCTGCCCGATCAGGGCTATAATAAAGTGATAAACTCCCTGGTGGCCCAGTGGCCGTATCCAGGCCGATCACGAGCAAAACGTCCAAACATGTAGCCTGGCGGTGCAGCGGTACCCCTTTCCCACCAGCCCCTCAGTTCCTACCCGCTCCCCACCAGTCGCTGAGGCTGGCATTTCCCCCGCATGCCCCCTTGCCCGCCAACTGACTCTGTACAGAATGTCTGTACTCATTGGTCCACAGTGGGACAATGGGAGTGCAGACCATACTATATTTCACAGTCACAAGATGTGAATCATCTTGACATCTAGACCACCAGGCTATAGATTTGGATGTTTGGCCCGCGATCGGTCTGGATGCGGCCACTGGGCCACCAGGGAGTTTATCACTGTATTATAGCCATGATCGGGCAGGGGACGGGTCCACTACACCACCAGGGAATAATATTACATATTTCATCCATTATTGGGCAGGGGATAGGTCCACTGGAACACCATGGATCCATCCATTTTCTACACTGCCCGCGATTGGGCGGGCACCTGCGAGGAGCAGGGGGCATCAGTCCCTGACGGCTGCAGCATGGCAGGGTGCGATGCGCAAGTCACAGGGGATCGGCGCACCTGTATGCAAATGTGGCCATAATAGTATGGTAATGGCCCCATTTGCACCATGCATATCAGATGGACCCATTTGCATATTCACCGCTCAATATCAAGGTTCCTTCACCTTGCACAACTGCCCTTGTGTATCCCCCTGCCTTTCACCTGCCACTTGTTCAGGCACAGTGCCACTGCACCACGTGCCATGCAGATAGCCATGGTGCCATATTCACCGGTGCTGAGCCATGGCACAGCAACGTTGAATATTGCCTGGTACAAGCTGTGGCACAGCCCAGTTGCGCTGCGCTCAGGCTTGTGCCACATCCGGGCTCAGTTTGAAAAACCAGGCCTGTGTATCAATTCCTTTATAGACGTACTGTATGTGGCATAAAAGTACAGTACCATGGTTTATCTATGTGTTTTGTGTCAGTAACCTGGAGCTATGGTAGGCAAGATTGGATCAGTACGAGTAATATGGTGTACTTGCTTTTGATAACTTTTGAAATGGGAATACATGCAACAGTGTTGATCACTACATTGGCCAAGGATGTTTGCAGGAAGGGGTGATATTACAGCAAATGTTTTGTCAGATGAGACACAGTATGGTGGCTTGATACTGATATGGGTTGTGAGTGCGCCCAGTACACACCACATTTGTCTGAAGAACTTTTTCTTTATTCTTTAAAACATGAATATTTTCAGAGTCTCTACAAGATTTGTCTTCTCAGAAGTCATTCTGTCTGCATGTCTGGTTTTGGTAGTGATGGTGGGTTTTTCTGTTTTTCCTGTCAAGGACTTGAGCCATCATCACTGGGATATGAGGGTATGTTTTATCCTCTATTGCCTTCTTTGCAACCCAGTGATCTCTTCCTTTGGTTGCACTTGGCCGTACTGTGGCAAGTCCTTTCTAGCACTCTCTTCTTGCAAACCTTCTGTTTGCGGTTTGTATGAACGTTGTGATCTAAGGCACACAGTTCAGTTCTGCACATCATACTGTTAAGAAAAGTGCTTATTTTTAGGTATATGTGAATTAATTCAGAGTGGTATACTTCCAGGGGCCAGTGTGATGAATCGGGACAGTTTCTACTATCTCTCAATATAGTTTTATCCTGAACAACTGCAGCCAGCGTATCCATTGCTGGTGTTCCCGCTGTAGCCACTTTCTTGTCCGGCTGCTCATTTTGGGTCAGTGGCATGCCTCCATGCATGAAACATCAGTTTATCTGACCACGCGTGGGATGTTTTGGA
Organism: Neoceratodus forsteri; assembly: GCA_016271365.2. Lineage (NCBI taxonomy): Eukaryota > Metazoa > Chordata > Ceratodontiformes > Ceratodontidae > Neoceratodus > Neoceratodus forsteri. The sequence continues at coordinate 27,215,193 of CM057454.1, forward strand.
GCATTGATGAAGTTGATGTCCATCTGTCAACGAGTAGCTGCTTTCAGTCACCGTTACATCTAGCTGCTGAAAACTACACATGGTTTTTTACTGACTTAATCCAAGGCCGCAATGGTCGGTGGTAGCTATTTTTTTGGATTTCTCTTAGTTTAGAGGCAATGTCTTGCCATGTGCCATATATCGCATTGATGGAATATGCTGTTATATTTTGAGCTCATGACTTTTGCAATCTGGACGTGCTTATCCGTCGCTAATACTACTCAATTTGTAGACCACAATCTAGGATGTGGTCAAGTATTGGATGAATATCTCTTTCCATGTTAATTTCTTTCATATTAGGACTCGTTTGTTTCAACACAAAGTGTACTATTTTGTGTGTTTCATTCTCCATAAGGCTTGTATGCGCATATTTTGTCAGAGTATCCTGAGAATCACAGCGCCATCACCGCACAGTGTTATTTTTTTGTCTTTTAAACTCTCTATCAAGTCTGCCTGGGTGCTAGCTATGTATTGTGGATGACAGGGAACAGGTACAAATCCTGAGTCATTGTACATGGATTTGAAAAATTTCAAGTTCATGAATTTAGCAAGCAGCTTGACTTACGACTGATCAGTATTACCAGTAAATAAAAATACTTGCAGCAGACAGTAAATTACCTACAGTGGTTCTGTTTTCAACGGCTGTGAGTTCCAATAAAAAATGCATGATTATTTTCACAGGAACTGCTGATACTCAACAGGGTACCTCTTGAACTTTACTTACCTATTACAGTAAATGTTTCCCACAGTTAGGACATGGTATCATATCGAGTCAATTTGCTTTTATGCATTTGTCCAATTACAATATATTTGTCTCCTCAGATATATAGTCTGGGGAGTCTTTGACACCATCCTCCAATATTTCTCTCTGCTGTACCGTCTTCTTTCATCTGAGACTTTCGTAATGATATCTGTGTGTAGTTCGATCACTGTCATGATCATATGTTCGATGCTTGTTCCACAGAATCTTCGAATCGGACTGAAGATGTGTCAACTTCCATTCCATCAATCTGTGTAGCCATACATAATGACATGACAACATTTAATTGCTTTTAAGACACAACAACAGAGTACTTGACTGTGCATTCCATATTTACAGTGAATAACAAGTGTGTGCCACATGTGTGATGGAAACAGTGCTGTGTGTGTCTGTGTGTCGGGGAAATGAGCAGTAAGTAACATTGCTCAGTTTAGTAACACTGCACAACAGGGACTGGAGTGTACAACAGAACATATTGGAGTCAATACCTAGGGTGCATTAGGATGCATGTGGCCACAGGCCAAGTGTATTGTGCACTCAGAAAAGTGACAACATGGAAGCAATAAACATGACAGTTTCTGTATTTGTATACACTTTAACACATGGGTATGATGCATAGTGGCCAGCGGGGCCACCAACTGAGTGCATCCGCATCCTTCTGTGTGTAAGCAATAGCTGAACAAGCAGCCCTGCAGTGACTTATTGCAGTAATGAAATGCCATGAGAAATACAGATGTATGTGACACCTTACATGTATAGTTTTTAATAGTTGAATAGTGAAATGGCTGTTCACAATTCTTTTGACATTTTTCATACTTCAACTTTTTCTGTGGGGACTTCAGGACTTTCAGCAGTTTGCCCTTCTGTGTTAATTTGTTTCTCCCACATGTACTTCTCATAGCACCGCCTTTACCAACACACCATTACCTCCCTTAACATATTCATCTCCTTGCTTCATGCAGCTGTAACACACTGCTTAGAGTCCCTCGCAATGTAACAGTACCAGAAGAGGAGCACACTATTTTGTATCCTTGGTGAAAACGAAATTGTGCTTGACAGAATGGTGCCTTCTTTACATTACAAAGCTGGCATATCTGTGTCATTCACTGTAAATTAAACATATATGACAATGAACATTTATGTCACTACTGCCACACACATTAACATATTGTCAGTTAAGAAGTGATTCACCTTACTGGTTTTCTGTATTGTTACATCGTTCACTTCGTTGTTAAAAATCTGAGGTATTATACTGGATGTAGTACAGCTGGCAAGTCGTGGTTGGGGTTTAGTTTAGTTTAGTTTAGTTTATTAGTCTAGAAATTAATACCTTTGAGCCAGGGCTCTTTTACAAAGGTTCCACGTCACAAAGAACATTTAACAAAGCATGATACACATTACAGGTAAAACCAGACAGGAAAGTTACATCATAAATTTGCTATTAACAGTTTAAGGCAGTAGCGTTTTTAAGTTTCATAGAAAAACAAGCTATAACAGGTTCAAGCGAGTAGACAATTTCGAGGTTAAGGAAACTTCCAGGGAGAGGGTGATCATTAGGCACCAAAAGGAGGCTAGAGAGGAGGGAAAGGTGGTGAGCGGGAGAAGGCGAGAGGGACAGGAAAGTGGGGGAGTGAGTTTGGTGGGAGACAGGAAGTAGAGGTACCAGATGGTTCATTAGTCAGGAGGAAGAGGCCCTGATGTGAGGATGGACATGAGGAGTAGTAGTCTTTATCTAGCGCAGTCACAGTTGCTAGTGGTGGTGAGGTGGGCATAGGCATGGATTTGAAAGTCAAGCGAGGTTGAGGATAGATGGGTGGACTAAGCGCATTGAACCATGTCGGGCCCTGTATGCTAAAGATCTTTGTCCCTGTGCAGTCCGGCATCTCGAACCAGGAAAGGCTGTGCGTTCAGATCTGGTGGAGGGTCGTGAGCCAGGATTCAGTCAGAGTAGGTTTTGAATACATAATGGAGTCAGTCCCAAAATAGATTTTTTGCCATTGCAGGTGAGTAACAAGACGATTTGATAGGTTCAACCAGCCTGATCTATAGTACAGATCACACGTGGAGTCAGTCTTGAGCTCCCCGTGAGGAGCCGGCAGGCCTTATTTAGAGTGATTGAGATACTTTAGAGCAGTGGAGGTACTGAGCCACAAATAATAAGGCTATAGTCAATGATTGAGATTATGGAACTCTGTATAGCTATTCTCAATGCCACTTGATTTAGAAATTGACGGTTACGGAATAGTATTCCAAGGCGTTGGTTCACTGTTTTCGGCAGTGTTGTCAATGTGGGGTGAAGGTGAGCCCTTGGTCAAAAGTGAGCAAGGTATTTGAAAGTATTTACTTGGTCCAGTGTAATTCCTGCAGAGGTTTGTATGGTGAGTGGAGTATGCTTATTTTTGTTTTGGTGATTGGAGAAGAGCATGGCTTTGTTTTATTGTGGTTTAGCACAAGTTTACTATCCAGGAACCACCTTTCAACACTAGAGAAAGCAAGTTGCAGGCTTTTTCAGTAGGGAGTTTGGATCCTTGGGGAAGAGAGAATTACAGCATCATCAGCGTGATAAGATTATTTTCTCCTGGCAGATATCTGGGGGAGAGTTAATGAACAGGAAGCAAAGAGGAGCTGTCCAAGAATTGATCCCTGTGGTACACCCGAGAGAACAGGTTTGAAGTGGGAGAGTTCATTAGAGATTTTGACACCTGTGACTGATTGGACAGGTAAATTTTACCCAAGCACAGGACCTTCAGCCAGGCCTAGGCTAGAAAGTAGAGGAGGAGGCCATGATGGACTGTGTTTAAAGCTTTTTGTAAGATCGAGCAAAGACTGCACCTGTTTGGCACCCTTTGTCCAGGGCTGAGGGACTTCTCCAGAGAAATCAAGTAAGGCTGTTGTTGTACTATGTCCTTTCCTAAAGCCATGCTGTTGATTACAGAGTAGATTGTATTTGTCAAGGTAATCAGAGAGTTGGTCTGCCACTATTCGTTCAAGTGCTTTGGAGAGGGAGGGAGTATTGATATTGGTTGATAGTTTCCTGTTGAGGTTTTGTCCCCCTTGTCACTGGGCGTAACTATGGCAGATTTCCATTTGTTGGGAAATTGACTTTGGCAAAGTTACAGATTAAGAATTTTTGCAAGGGGTGAATTATTTCATCCAGGGTGAGAGACAGGATTTTAGATCTAGCGTGTCACTTCTTGTTCTGGATTTGAAGCAGGCCTTTCTTATGAACTGTGTGCTCGTGCACTTTGATTTTCTTGAAGTAAAATTGTGGTTTGTCATGAGGGGTGTTTGTGATACTAGGCTAGGCACAGGTAAGTCCGAGAAGAAATCTGGGGAGGACCCTACTAAGGTCTGTGAATGTCTTATTAAGTGCATCTGCAATAGACTTTTGGGTCAAGAGTGGTGGATCCATCAACTTTCATAATGGTAGGTGACGATTTTGATTGTTTACCCACTATGTTCTCGGATGTTGTCCCAAAAAGCTCTTCCATCACCCCAGGTGATTCTAGGGCATTTTTGAAATAGGCGCTCTTCATTTGCCTAATTGTGAGGTACATCTATTTCATGCCTGCTTGTATTTTAGGGCATCATGAGGTGAGCTGTGTTCTGGCAACTGCCCAGAGGTGGTCCCAACCTTGAGCTCGCAAGTAGTTTCACAGTAATCCATGGATTTGATAGCGCTTGATTTTATATATTTTTACTGGGGCGATAAGCTCTATGCAGAGTTGAAAAGATTTAATGAAGTATTCTAGTGCGGTATTAATACCAGTTGATTCAGGATTACGCCCAGTCCTGTTGTAGGAGATGGGTTTCAACTTGATAAGATTCCATAAGGCAATACTCTGCTTGTTATAACTTTGGGGTGGCTTGAGAAATTTATTAGACCAGGTACAGGACACTGGGGAGTGGTCACTGAGGGAGTCAGGGAGGACTTTAATGTTTTTATCCGTCGGGTGATTTGGAGAACCCAGTCAATAAGGGGTGCTTGTACCAGTTTTGTAATTTTCCGGGTGGGGAGGTTACCATCTGAGTCAGGTTTGCTGCTAGGATGTCATCTTTAAGAGCCAGTGTCAGAGGCGAAGCCAGTTTATGTTGAAATCCCGAGGAGGAGGAGCTCATTTTCAGAGGCTCTGCAGACTAACAAAATCAAGTACAGACTTAATACTGTACGGTGGTCTTTTGAGAGGGATATAAACGCTGCCACTGTGAGAACTTTGTTTGTGCACCAAGAAGCAGTTTGATAGGGAGGAGTTGCATCTGCGTATTTGTGGGGTGAAGCTACAGCGTTGACAGGAGAGGTTGTCTTTATGTAGATAGCACAGCCCCCCACCTTCTTGCTTGCCCGGTCAAATCTGAAAAGATTGTAGCTCTGCCGAGACCGCATGATCCGGGTGTTGGGAGATAGCCAGGTTTCCACAATGCTTAGTATATCAGGGTTTTTGTCCAGTTAGAGTTTGAAGCGATGCCAATTTGGGAAGGAGGCTGCAGATATTTAGAGTGATAATGGAGAGACCACTCACCAACTTGCCCTGTTTTGTCGGCTTCAGTGCAGCAGGACCAGGGTTTGGGTGTATCCCACCAGATATTAAAAGTAGGAGGAGCAGGAGTTTCAGCGATGCCATTCAGTAGTTCATAATAGGTTGGAGTGAGTTTCTGCTTGTACTTTTTAAGATGCTTGGATTGTCTTCTGGAGTCCCAGTAGAGGGTGATCATTAGTGAGTTATAATGATGTGGCAGTTTCCAATTAGAAATATGGCTCTTTCAGAGGTGGTCCCAACCCTTGAGCTCGCAAGTAGTTTCATAGTAATCCATGGATTTGATAGCGCTTGATTTTATATTTTTTTACTGGGGCGATAAGTCTCTATGCAGAGTTGAAAAGATTTAATGAAGTATTCTAGTGCGGTATTAATACTGTTGATTCAAGGATTGGAGCCCAGTCCTGTTGTAGGAGATGGGTTTTCAACTTGATAAGATTCCATAAGGCAATACCTGCTTGTTATAACTTTGGGGTGGCTTGAGAAATTTATTAGACCAGGTACAGGACACTGGGGAGTGGTCACTGAGGGAGTCAGGGAGGACTTTAATGTTTTTATCCGCTTCGGGTGATTTGATGAACCCAGTCAATAAGGGTGCTTGTACCAGTTTTGTAATTTTCCGGGTGGGGAGGTTACCATCTGAGTCAGGTTTGCTGCTAGGATGTCATCTTTAAGAAGCCAGTGTCAGAGGCGAGCCAGTTTATGTTGAAATCCCGAGGAGGAGGAGCTCCATTTTCAGAGGCTCTGCAGACTAACAAAATCAAGTACAGACTTAATACTGTACGGTGGTCTTTTGGAGGGATATAAACGCTGCCACTGTGAGAACTTTGTTTGTGCACCAAGAAGCAGTTTGATAGGGAGGAGTTGCATCTGCGTATTTGTGGGGTGAAGCTACCGCGTTGACAGGAGAGGTTGTCTTTATGTAGATAGCACAGCCCTCCACCTTCTTGCTTGCCCGGTCAAATCTGAAAAGATTGTAGCTCTGCCAGACCGCATGATCCGGGTGTTGGGAGATAGCCAGGTTTCCACACAATGTCTAGTATATCAGGGTTTTTTTGTCCAGTTAGAGTTTGAAGCGATGCCAATTTGGGAAGGAGGCTGCAGATATTTAGAGTGATAATGGAGAGACCACTACCAACTTGCCCTGTTTTTGTCGGCTTCAGTGCAGCAGGACCAGGGTTTGGGTGTATCCCACCAGATATTAAAAGTAGGAGGAGCAGGAGTTTCAGCATTATCCATTAAGTAGTTCATAATAGGTTGGAGTGAGTTTCTGCTTGTACTTTTTAAGATGCTTGGATTGTCTTCTGGAGTCCCAGTAGAGGGTGATCATTAGTGAGTTATAATGATGTGGCAGTTTCCAATTAGGAAATATGGCTCTTTGCACCAGGTATTAATTGGGTGACGTTTGTTTAAGACTTCCAGGGTAAAGCCATGGTACAATAGTTTCGGGTAGTAGTATAGAAAGTGTAGAGTAGGTGGAGTGTGTAGGGTATGCGGAGGGGGAGTTGGTATAAAGGGAAAAGGAGGTGAGGGGTGAGCAGGAACAGGTGGTGGGGACTAAGCCAAAGCATTTTTTAGCGAGGCAGGAGAGAGCCAAGAAGTAGTGGGCTAGGCAGTTGGGGGTGCAGTAGCAATAGGGAGGGTGGTGGGGCATGGATTTAGTGGCTAGTGGATAGCTAAGCATTATGGCGAAGCACAGAGAAAATGAAAAAAAAGACTGGGAGGTTTGGTGCCAGAGGGTTTAAGAGAAGTACTATAGTACTGTTGAGATCCAGGATCACATAATATGTTAGAAGTTCCTGAAAGGTGATAAACTGTGGCCTGGGCATATGCAATGTGTAAAATCCTTTTGTCTATATGTTTCCTTTGTTCTTCAAAGTCCTCAGAGATAAGTACAATACCTTGGGAGTAGGTCAGACAGTAGGCATATGCAATGTGTGAAACTTTTTGTCTGTATGTTTCCTGATCTTCAAAGTCCTCAGAGACAAGTACAATACCTTTGGAAAAGGTCAGACAAAAATGTTGATTCAGTCACAAAATGTGTTAAAATTCCTTTGTTCTTTAAAGTCCAGAGTGCAGTTGCTTTAAGAGTGGTCAGATGAGAATGTTGAAAATGTTGATTCAGTTGCAGGACCCAGCATCACCATGTTTGTAAGACTAGTTGTAAGGCATATATGCTTCCTTGGGGAGGCTTCAAGAAAGTTGATTTAAAATTAAAAAGCTGATACCTGATGATGGCGATTTGCATAAATTCAGTCCAGGAGACTTTCACCAATGTTGTCTGCAAGAATGGCACAGGTATTCCCAGTAGAAAAACATGTAAATGAACAAAAACTAACCTACAGACACAGACAAGCACAAACAGCCACCCATATAGCCCCAGTAGGAGGAGCTTGAGTATGATATGGGGTGATTGACATTGCAAATCAGATGGTCCTGGACGTTGTGTGTCAAACTCATGTTGGAGTGATTGGGCCACAAATCCACACTGAATGTTGCTAGTGCTTTTCTATACGAAAAGAAGTAAAAACAGGGACACGGCAACAGTCACATGTATACAATACAAAAAGTGTTGTACAACTAAACCAAGGACATGCACGTGCATATAGCGGGGTATTATGACAATGGACCTTTTTCTGAAAATGTCATACTGAAAACAATGACAATGTATTATTAACTGTATTTCCTTGCTGTGACAAGAAATACTCCAAAAAATTGTTTATATGTGAAAGTACTATGCATACGATCACGCATTTGCAATGCAGTTTTGGAATATGCACTGATATTGTAAGGAAGCCCTGTATTACACAGCTGAAAACTTTCTGCAATAATTATCAATTGTGTTGCACATTGCAAACTACCACTACATGTGTCTAACACCCTATCCTCCAAATTATGACTTTGTTACTACTGTACTGTCAACCATAAGCAAAAAAAGTGAATAAGTGTTCAAATGATTAATATGCAATAGGAAGCAGTATAGCATAGTGGTTAACAGCACTGACTGGAAGTGGTGTCTGATGGGATTCAAACCCCGGTCCCCAGGTTTGCCTCTCACTGAGCTGCAAACCGGGAGACTTGGGTTTGTATCCCATCAGCCCCCACACACATGCACACTGTGTTATCCTGAAAAGTCACTTTAGTTGCTTGTGCTCCCAGGTAGCACCTGGAAACAAGCTTGACTTACTGGCCCGGATATTCAAACTGTGCCAGGCTGTGGCGCAAGCCTGGGTGCAGCTCAACTTTGTTGCGCACAGGTGTGACCAGGGCGATATTCAATGGAGCTGCGCTATGGCACAACTGCTTTGAATATCACACCCTGGCCACCCCACTGTGCATGGCGCTAGTGGCACTCGCGCCAGCGCAACTGCTCAAACTAGGAGCATTGAGATGCAGTGGGCAAGTGCCATTGCGCCTATGCACAGCACTCCGCGATATTCATAGAGACATGTGAAATGGGTAAATTTATGCAAGGTGCACAGGGGGCCATTTGCATCTCATTATGGCTCCATTTGCATGCCATTAGCATGTAGGTGTGCCGATCCCCAACGACTTATGCCTGGTGCCCTCCCAGGCAGCAGCCATCGGGGACTGATACCCCCTGCAGCCCGCTCATGGGAAGTCCCATAATTAAAAAAAAAAAAGGCCAACATCCCTGGTGGTCCAGTGGACTCTATAGGCCTATCGCGGGCATCACTGAATTCCCCAAGTCCGGATATCCCTGGAGGTCCAGTGTACCCCCACCCCACCCGCCACTGAGCCCTACCACCCTGCTCCCCATCAGCCGGCGGTCGCTAGCACCCACCTGCCTGTTGGTCATTGACTGATGAGCTCGGTAGGTTGCACTATTGTTCATATTGTTGTTGGCTTGCAGTCTATACTGATCTGTCAGTTCAGATATGTGGAATGAATTCCATCACATATCTGACTGACTAGAATAGTATGGGGCTGCACGCCCATTGGCCTCATGCCTGAACCACTTGCATGTAGCCCTACTGAGCTGTCAGATGGCGTGCGGTGGTAGCAGGTGGGTGGGTGCTGCCGCCCACCGGCTGACGGGGGAGCGGGGCAGGGGCCCAGTGGGCGGGTAGGGTGGGGGCACAGTAGGATCACCAGGGATATAGGAATTTGGGGAAGAATGATGCCTACCATCAGGCTCAGTGTGGTCCACTGGACCACCAGGGACATCAGATGGGGGGTGAATGATGCCCTATGATTGGGGTATGGAGGGTGCCACCATGGTACTGCAGGGAACAGGTATGGTCACCCACAGGTGGCAGCTGGTGTTGTTGCGCCTGCATGCAGCAGCTCACCTGTGGGTGGCCATCACTCTGTTCCTTTTTTAGGTGTGTAACTTGTGCAGGCACAGGGGTGCTGCGATGCATGACTGTGCACAGCCCTGGGCTGGAATATCAGGCTGTACAGGTTATGCATGGCACGCCTCTACCTGTGCTTAGGTGATAGATTACTGATGCACTGCAAGATCAGGATTTGTGCAGCGACTTTTCCTTTTAAATATCGCACGGGGCGCATCACTCTGTAGTGCATGATGCTAACACTGTTGCGCCTATGCAACCCTTTTGAATATCTGGGCCACTGTGTTTTTTTCCTGGTTAAACAATTTCCGCTCCCCCTTCCCCCTCCAATGATCCACCCTGATACATGATTGGAAACAGCTGCCTTCTCATAATTATTGTATAACAACACAGCACATTTAGGCCTACACATCATTGTCCCTTACACACCCTCACCTTAACTGTGAAAAGGAAGGTGCATTTATGTGTTGTCAGTTAATGACAATACAGCACTCACTTCCCTCCCTTTCCAAAACCACATGTTACAACTCATGTTCTAAAAATGTAACCAAGCAAAGGAAGTAATATTAGCAGCCGTATTTCTGTGACGCATGTACAAGAGTGCGATGAATACTAACTACAAACACTGCATCAACACAAAATGTGGAAATGGGGTGATAACACATGTGAAGCGGTGGTATGCAATTGATAACATAATAAATTAGACTAATTTGAAGGGAAACATCAATGTAGAATTAGGGCCATGGGTGGTGGGTGTAAGGTAGTCCCATTACGGTTCTGTAGAAGAATGACTTATTACCCTTGTGATTGCAAATTAGCACCCTTGTTGCTGCCTGATCCTGTCTGTCACTTCCAACATTTCATACTGTTTTGAGTCAGTATACCCATGCCAGATATACATCCACAGTAGATGGCATGGCCACAGCTAATTCCTCTATGGAAACATCATAGTGAGACAACAGCTACTGGTTGGTGGTGCTATGCAAAGGGGAGATGACGATGGTGACATAAAGGATCATCACTATATGATCTTGGTAATTAATCATTTGTAGGGTCCAAATTTCCAAAATGAAGCAGAACGATAATTTAGAATGCTCTTACACCTGGATGGGCTAATGTCTTTGATAGACATTTTCCTGCACTGTTGATTGAAACTATAACATACGGTATATTTTACCTTCTCCTTATGTGTATGTGTGATCACATGCCACTGACAGTGAATCAATGCAAGGTATCATACACCTATAACATCTCATATAGTCCATGTCTATGTCTGTTTGATATGCAATTCCAGGTATTTCAGGCACCAGGGCAGGCCTTAGTGTCCAACTGTTCAAAACATGACTGCTCTACTTCAATGTTCTGCATCTGTTTCTGTCACTTGGTTCATCATTGTGTATGGTTTCTCCATGTTGAATAAGTGACTGTAGAACCTGTCACAATACAATAAATGACATGATATACATGTTGATTTATGTCTCTTTCACTCTTAGAAGTCATACCTAAAATACATACTATGAAAAAGGGAAATATGAAGCAATGATCGTTTTTTGTGTGAGGTGACTACTGTACCTTTGAACTGCAGACTGAATGGCACAGAAGTAAGAAAACAGAAAGTGCTTTGCATTATTCTGTTTTCTTGCACTATTAGGAGTGCGTGGTGGCGCGAGGTACCAGCAATATTGCATGCATCACATGAGCCATGGAGTACAAATAAGTCATCAGGCATGACTAGCGAAAGGTTATGTTGATGGTCCAGACTCACCTCTAGGTATACTGTGGGTACAAAGTGTAGGCCACTGCAACATGCCCATAGAGGGTGATTAACTGACCATTAACATAATCACGTGTGGTGGCTTGTTGTACTTGCTGTATAAAAAGTTTTTCAGCACTGTTAAACATTGTTTAGCAGATTGATAAGTGCACATGTATGTTAATAAAAAAAGATTAACATAAGGCTGTTGGGCAATGTTTATTAATCAATCAGAAAGCTCCATTTGCTGGGATCCAGTTTATAACTGGTGTTATACTTGTCATCAGAGGACTTAGAAATGAACAGCAGAAAAATAGTCATGATTTCAAGGAACTTATCTGTTGTTAAGCAAGCAACAACTGGGCGTAATGTACACCTATATCTAGAAACCACATTCACAATACACATACACGTTATAAGTGCTGTAACACAGTTAACGGATGTTGTATGCTGCACTTTGTTGATTGATGGAGTCGCCTTTTGGCCTCGCTGCAGAAATACGGGTACACAGACGCCCATCACAACTCTGTTACGCATACAGCATTCTGCTTGCTACGCTATTAACATGTCTCTTTATTGTACATGGATTACTACACTTTTCATGAATGACACCATTGTAACACGATCACATTTCACTTGAAATCTTTGACATTTTATGACACTGTATCTGTGTCCAGCAGTAAGTGTTCTAGTGACCTTGTGAGAAATATTACACAAGGGTGAGCACAATACCATGCTGCACATGGGTGTCATTATCTGTTAATGTATCCAATGTCGCTGGTTGGTTGCTGGTATACCTGTTTCTGAAAATCAAAGTTGTGTATTTTTATTCTTACAATAAGGGAACAAGAAAAGGTTGACCATGGCGTGAAACAATGCTGTCCGTGAGTAGGACGGGGATAACTAGATGTGAAGATGGTCAAGTCAGAAAATCAGTCAATGGAGTGTGACAGGACAGTGTCACCAGGGTTATATGTAAAGAGAAAAGGTGACAGGGACAGTGGAAGCATGGCTGTTGAAGTGCATTGGTGGGGAATTATGTAGAAGGGAGTGATAAGAGGTACATGGAAAACAAAGGTGGACCAGTAACAGTAAACCAGCAAACAATGTTAGCCATATGGATGCTGCTGCTGCATGACTAATTTGGGCAGCTGGCTGCAGTGGGTTTGAAGCAGTATGTTGATGATAGTGTCTGACTGAGTGACAGGGCCAGAACAAATATGTGTGTTCTGTGCTTGCATAAGTAATCAGCAGACATTCCATGGTATTGCATCAAACAGATATTACCACACGGCCAGGGCCGTAGTAAAGAACATGAGCCATTTGCTGAGTGTCTTCAGCCACTGGAAGTCTTGTAATATCACTCCTTACACACCTGGACTGTCTTACTGCACTATAAAATGGGAACCTTTTCATGCTAGAAAAGTTTACACAAGAAGAATGTTTATTAGGTAGAAAAAAAAGATGCTTTAATTGTTTATATGATGACAATAGTCCTTCCACCTACTTAAAAGTGACATCATTATGGAGTTGGTGGTGGTAGTACAGATGTAAGTTTCTTGCAGTGCCCAGTGCTCTTGTGTAGTACTTGTGTTTTCATATATATATATATATATATATATATATATTTTTTTTTATTTTAATCTGAACAAGGTCTGACTGGGGTACTAAATCTGAGGGATGCTGAGTGGTGTAAAATGACTGCTGCACCATGCCATACTGTTTGAGTACTGGACCGGTGACTGTTCCTGTGGGACTTCAAACTCCAAGTCAGTATGGAGCTCAGGCTGTGGACTGCTCTATGCACTTGGGAGTATTCCTGAAAGTAGGACAGCCGTTGTGGTGTGGAAGGCACTGACTGAAGCGCACCCTTTATTTTACTACTTGCATGTTTTGCTACGATCATTTTTTTTTTCTGTAGTATGAAAGAAAAATGAAGAGTGAGTGGCTCCAAAGCTTTGTTGAACTGCTATGCTGTAAATACTGGCGACTGTTAAAAAAGTTACGTTACATGACTACCTCTCAACATTCCATTCAGGGTCATTTATTTCTTTGCCTGTACTTTTTCTTCTAGATGTGTAATACAGATATTACAGTGCTTTTCAAGCAAATAACTGACCTTATCTTTTGATGCCATTTTATTATTCCATTTATAACATTACCATTAAAAATAAGATCAGTTAATGGCTAGAAAACAAGTGCAATATCCGTATTAACCATGGAATACAAAAAGTACATTCAAATAAATCAGTGGCCATACATGGAATGTTCACAGCTACCCATGGAATGGTCATTTTTCTAAAGGCAGACATTGTTTTCGCAGAATAGCAGTTCAAACATAGAAACATAGAATTTGACAGCAGATAAGAACCACTTGGCCAACCCAGTCTGCCCATTTCCCTACCTAATGGATAAGCTGCAGATCCCTAGTTAACCGGCAGCCTACTTCTTTCCTATCCCCACCCCTAGAATGCCTTATGGCTGTCCCATGCATGCTTGAATTCAATCAATGTTTTTGACTCCACAACCTCTTCTGGAAGGCCGTTCCATGCATCCATAACCCTCTCTGTGAAAAAAATACTTCCTTACATTACCTCTGAGCCACCCCCCCTTCACCAAAACTTGAGATCCACTCGCTGTTGCATTTCAATGTCAGACTTTTTTGTAATACTCATTGCAGCACGTGTCTAGCTGGCAAGCACATTACACTGTTCTATAAATAACCGAAGGCTTCATTTCCTTCTCGCTGTTCAAGTGGATGCTTATTACTAGAGGCTTTTGTACTTGTGGTAGGGTAAATGGCACCGTGTTACTCCATCATGTCCGGAGCGAAAGCACTTAATGTGAAGGCAGAGGTACCCCGGGCCCAGGCAGCACTGTCTGTGAACATCAGCGTGACTCGGGGGATGCAGGAGGTAGTGAGGACCAACCTGGGTCCTAAAGGAACCATGAAACTGAGTACGGCAGACCAGCCTATGACAGTGTGGGATGAAGGTCAGGGCTGATAGGGAAGCTAGATGGTACATAGTGTGAGAGCAGGGTGGGCAGAGGGTCTGAGGGGAGGGTTGGCCTGGAACTCCAGAGGGAGCAGCGGTGGTCATTTCTTTGCAGCTAGCCATAGTCATGGTGAATGAAGGTTCAGTTACCAATGATGGTGGGTGTGTAACTTGACAAACTGCATGGAGACACAAGGGGTTTTTAAGAGACCTGCTGGTTTCCCGATCAACATACAAAGCTCAATAACCGGGAGTTTAGTTTTTAAGGCTGTGGGTCATGCAGTGGAGGTGCATGCCGCGTACTGTGGCTCATCTAGCTGTTACTAACAGCTGTTCTGCAGAAATGACATAATGAAATGCAAAGTCGGTGGATGGCTCGCAGATGGCTATTGGGATATGTAATACACAAGTCTGCCATGCTTTCATTGATTAGAACTGCAATGATTGAGTGTGTGTGCACACGCGTGTGTCTGTGTGTGTGTGTGTGTCAGCAGCCTGCCAAAACCATGATGTCATTTTCTTGGTAGCAGAAGGACTGTTTTAGCAGAACTTCTCATAAAAATGCCTTTTACTGCTTACAGATGTGCTATTTTGTAGGTGCAAAAAGAACAAAAAAAAAATCACATTTTATAAGCACAATAACACAGTACACAATGTGTGCTGAACAAATATTGCCACACTTCCAGGGGCTGAAGGCACCCGGCAGGGCCTTGTGCCTCACCATGCCCCTGTGTATGTAGTAATATCTGTTCAACACCCACCATGTCATAACTTAGTGCTTACATAACAGCAAATGTTTTGTAAAGTTGTCTGACTCATGTTATAAGAACAATTACCCACACCAGGGTGTGTGGTTACTGGGGTTTAATGAAAACACTGGGTGCCGTGAGGACACTCATGCTCGACCCCACTGCCTCACAACAAACTCAGGGTGTTGATGAATCCCTTGTAAGCACACACCAGGTTGCGGGTTATTGCTGACATGACGCATACCCCATGCTGCATTATTACTTATGTCTCAGAAGAGGAGAGACATGAAAACCAATATTGCATTACTGCAGGATGCTGCAGCACTGTTACAAATGAAATAGCACAAGTATGGAAATCAGAGTGATGTCTATTACTTTTGGAGGTGGGGGATAAGATTAAGACAGGAAGGGTTGTCCAGCAGCATAAACAAGTGGAAATATCACCATTCAAGTAATGGTGCTGGGATGTAAAATAAAGCAACAATGTGTGAATATACAGTACATTAGCACGATCATTGCTGAAAGTTACTGTGGAACAAAACAATATTAAATTAGGTTAATACCTGATCCTGCATCCTTGCGCTGCCAAGCACAATATGCACTCTCCTTCGGTTTCTTCTGAGTGTTGAGAATCAAAGTGGGAACTGCAGTGTCCCTGATAAAGTGACGTGCCTCTCGCCCATACACTTCTGCCTTCAGTGTGGATTCTGTTTTGAAGCAGTCTTCTTCAAAGTGGATCGAGCACACTACGTGGTTTCTAGACCACTTGGTATGCTTTAAACTCAAGTCCTTGCGACGGATGTTATGAAACCACTGGGCTGCTAGACTCTTGTCATTTCTAGGAATTTGTTTATATAAAATACCAACAGTTCATCCAGTCATATTGCTACACCCAGGTACCATACAACGAGGCATGTTCTTACAGTTAAACAAAGCAATATAACAACACAAAATAACTACACTGGACTGAATATTAATATTAAAATATTATTTTGATTCATAGACCTACACTCACTGAATAGTAATAGGGCTGAAGCTGAAAACAGTCACTAAAGTATGCACAGATATAAATACAGGTGTTTTTGGAGGGAGAAATATGTGTTGGAGGAAAAATAACAACACTGCATAGGCAGCCAATGAAATAAGTTTGTGGAAATACATATGACCAATAGCAGGAGGTAGACACTATAACATAGAAACAATATTGTTACACTGAAAAGTGTGTATGCACTGTGACTGCTTCAATAAAACTACATGACACCATTTGATTTGGGTTAAAATCCTTTTTATTGCATGAATAGGCATGCATTATTTATATACTGCATCACTTTGCTTTAATCATGCAATGTAGCTGAGGTAAACAAAAGGACAGCATGCCTCACACAACACTGATGTCTGCAGTCACGATCGCGTGGAACTGCATGCGTGTGTCACTGAACAGCTTCCCCAATTCAGGAGAGGAACTAAAAGTCATAGCGCATGTTGCGCACGGGACCACATTTGAAGCGACACCCCATCTCGGCAATTGCGGCGTTGACATCATCGGAAGCAGCGTGAGGGCTCAAAATATAGGAGAAACAAACACAGCACTATTTTTGCTGATTAATAATGTTTAAAATGCGCAATTCAGATGGAAAACGTGGTCGGGAAATGAGAACACGATGCTGAACACTGCACTGCCTTACAGTAAGTGAAACTAACACAGAAATGAAGCAGGACTTCCCCTTTAACTGGTTTGCATTTAACCATTTGCCAGTCAGTTTGTTGTTGTGCATTAGTCTAACCTGTTAGACTGCCAGACATCTGAGAACCATTACCTGATCTCCAACCTGCCAGTCCACTTCTTGTGCATGTTTGTCAAACTGTGTTTTGGACTGTTGCTGAGCCTTGCCCAAGCAATTGGCAGCATACAAGTGTCTGAGTGTGAGGTCTTTTTTGAGTTTTTCCACATATTGGTCTACAGACACACGGTCTGCCATGGGAGTATGCAGGTCAAACAACAAGTGTTCGGGTAATCTCATCTGTCTACCAGTCATCGCCTCAAAGGGTGTTAACTGGGTGGTGGCTGAGGGTGTGCCCCTGATTGCCATAAGCAGTAATGGCAATAGGAAATCCCAGGTCTTGGGATTGTCCTCAATGAATTTGGAAAGCATTTGCTTAATCAGTCTGTTGGCTCTTTCTACTTGACCTGAAGATCGCGGGTGGTAAGGTATGTGGAATTTCTGGTGAACTCCAAGGAGTTCATGTGCTTCTTTCATCAACTCACCTGTAAAACTGGTTCCTTTATCAGAGTCTACCTTAAGGGGTAGGCCCCACCTGGAGAAAATCTGTTCCACCAGGATTTTGGCAGTGGTTTTAGCGGTGCATGTCTTAGTGGGGAAAACTTCAACCCACTAAGAGAAAAGATCAGTTACCACAAGGGCGTACTTGTTATTTCTACTGGTATTGGTCAGTGGACCAATGAAATCAATCTGTATGGCATGCCAAGGGCCAGAGTGTCTTTGTGGTAGTAGTCTGGCATTTCGTTTGGTAGGGATGGGATTATTTTGTGCACAAACAAGGCAATTATCTATGTACTGTTTGACATCCTTGGTGACACCAGGCCACCAGGTGGTGGTCTTGAGCCTTTGGAGCATATTTTCCACTCCCTGGTGTCCACCAGTAGGGGTGTCATGCACTTGGTGCAAAAATTCAGTTCTGAGATGTCTGGGAACCACCCACAGCTTAGTGGGGGTGTCATCTGGCTGATACCAAATAAGCTTATCATCTAGGGACAGGTGTAACTTACCTTCATGCCTCCAGTAGGGGTTGTGGGAAGGTAAGTTCTGTTCAGTACTCTTGTCAAGGAATCTGAATACATCTTTGAGCTCAGAGTCAGCGTGTTGAGCTGCTGACAGGTCCAAGGGGAAAAGGGTTCAGGTTTCTTTCTGACTGCTGCAATGTATACAGCCACTCTGGCCTCTGGATGATCCCTCATCCAGGTGTCCCCCCCTCGGGCCCCTTCCTTGGCAAGGGTGTTCACTGTATCATTGAAGGCATGATAGGGGTCATGTACGGAGTGGGCTTTAACCTTATGTACATAGAGTTTGTGTGCAAACCTTTTTGCCAGTGAATGTATGTATATTACCAGTTCCTTGAGTTTCACTGGGCTGCCATCAGAGGAGAGGAAGGTGTTCTTCTGCCAGAAAGGAAGAAATTCTGAAGAGAACAACAAACCCAGTTAGAGTCTGTGAAAATGATGGTATCATTGGTCCCATGCTGGATGAACTCGAGGGCACAGGCCACCACTGCCATCTCAGCATATTGTGATGATGCCACACTGCAACGCTTGGACATTTTAACAGTGTTACCATAAGGATAAATCATTAAGATGCCCAACCCTGCAATTTGTTCTCCCTGATAACAGAAAGCTGAGCCACCTGTAAAAATATGACACAATGAGGTGTTCTCAAGTAATTGTGGTGTAGCAGGGAGGAAAGGACCTGGATCTGGAAGATCAGGTGGCTGCAGTGTACAGTCATGGGGTTCTCCTTGGAACAGGAGGCCATGCGCCAGCATGGATGGCATTTTGGTTGGTTAGACCTGGATGTCTCTATCCTTTATAAGAAGTGACCAGTGTGTCAGCTTGGTGTTAGAGACTGACCCATCCTTCACTCTGTCTGATAGCAGAAAGGTAGTTGGGGTGTGGTTTGTGTTAATAATTAGGGAAGAGTACCCAATGATATACAGGAAGTGCTTGACAGTCCAGTAGGTAGCTAGAAGGTTCCTTTCACAAAGGCTGTGTTTCTGTTCCACTGTAGTCAAGAGCTGTGATGCATATGCAATGGGTCTCAGGGTGCCATGAACCTTCTGGGCCAACACTGCTGACATGGCTATGTCAGAGGCGGCACACTCCAGATGGAATGGCAGGGCTGGATTGGGGTTGACCAGTGCTGGAGCTGAGGCCAAGGCCTGTTTCAGTGACGTCACAGCCTGGGTGTGAATGGGACCCAATTCCAGGGAATGTCCTTTTTCAGTAATTCATACTGAGGAGCAGCCTTCTGAGCAAAATCACAGATAAAATCTCTAGAATAATTTACCATACCTAGAAATCTCCTAAGAGTGGCCACACTGTTGGGCAATGGCAAGTCTTGCAATCCTTGTATCTTCTTCCAGGTAGGGCTTCAGCCTTGATCAGTTATTCTCAGGCCCAGAAAGAGTACCTCTTTCTGACATAGTTGTGCTTTTGCTGTGTTACATTTGAGGCCTGCTCTCTGTATGAGGGTCAGTAGTTTGTCCAAGAGATCCAAGTGTTTTTCCTGTGTGGCAGTTGCCAACAACAGGTCATCCACATACTGCAAGAGACACTGGGGAGTAGAGAAACCCTCAAGGGCATCCATCACATGTAAATGGGACAGGGAAGGGTTGTTATGGAATCCCTGTTGTAAGCAGGTCCATGTGTACTATCTACCCTCAAAGGTGAAAGCACATTTATATTGACTCTTGGGGGCCAATGGTAATGACCAGAAACCACTGGAGATGTCCAGGGCACTGAACCATTTTTGGTCAGGGGTCAAAAGTCGCAGCACATCAGGTGCTGATGCCATGGTTGGAGCACAACTGGGATTGACCTGGTTCAGTCTCCTGTAGTCAATAGTAAGTCTCCAGGCACCTGTGGGTTTCTTCACAGGCCACACTGGGGAGTTGGCAGTAGTGACACATGTCCTGATTACACCTTGTTTGAGGAGTGATTTTATTGTTTCAGTAAGAGATGGCAAGGCTTCTGGTGGAAAAGGATATTGCCGTTGCCTTTCATGTGTTGGGTCTGTCACTTCAATGACAGTGTGTATTCTGCCACAGTCATGCTTGTTGGTGGCAAGTGCCTCTAAATGCCTTTGTAGAATGGAAAGGAGCTTTGGGAAAAGCTCATGGTTCTTGAACAAATCTATGACATGATACTCTTTATTGTTGGCAGAGATCGTTGCCACCACTTGGGAATCAGGAATCATGATGGTGTGGTATTGACCCTGAATCTGTATCAATAACATGTTGGCTAGATCCACCACACAGCCGTGTGGTGCTAGGAAGTCAATTCTGATTATACTAAGCTGATCATGCAATACCATCAGCTGGAAGGTATGGTAGGCCTTCAGGTGTCCCAACTCCACAGGTAGTGGTAGAGAACGGTACGCAGGGAAGCTAGTTCTATCTACTCTTGACATATTGGTCCTCCATCTGGTGCACCAAGGGGATGTCTCTGGGTGGTCATCATGTAATACAGACACAGCTGCACCTGTATCCAATAGTACTGTCAATAGGCCGCCCCCGACCTCAGCCTCAGTACAGGGCCTTCCGTTTGCATCCAAGACTAGCTTGTTTACAATACGGATCAGGGCCTATAATTGTCAATCTGTACCAGTGGAGGCATGGAGAGGTTGGACCTGGCTCCTTTGAACCACTTCACCATGCTGCACTGATGCTATATAGGGAGCCGCTTCTGGGTTCAGGCCTGTAAGGGCCTGAGGGCCTATACTTCTGGTGTCCCCATGGCCTGTTGAGGCCTGTTCTCCCAGTTGTATGGCCACAAGGGCCTGAGCGGGAACATCATCCGCTACGGAGCGCACTTGCCCCAGAAGTTCTCGGAACTTCGGATTCTCTTCAGCTATCTCCCTATATGAAGGGCCTGGTCTCTGTTGTTTACCCTTGTTATTCTTGTGGTGCTTCTTATTTTTATGGTTATTCCGGTTCCCACCACATTGTTGTTGCTGTTGCTGTGGTTGTTGGGCCTGCTGGGGGTGCTGGTTGTCTGCGGGGAGGGGCTGTTTCTCTTGGGCTTGCCCTACCACCGTTTAGTACATCGTGGCATCTGGAGTAGTTTCCATGGTGGCTACTTTCTTGGAACCGGAGCCCAGATCACAGACGTAGAGTTGATAAACTCTCTCGGTTTTCCAAAGAATGTCAACAAACCTCTCCATGGTGGGATAGATGGTTGGCTCTACCTTTTCTCTTACTGCAGGCATCATGTTCCTAAGGAACAGGGTCTTATACTCAATAAGGTCCACATCTGCAGCTTCCTGCGCAAGGTGCTTCCTTGCGCTGTAGGCCATCCAGAGTCTCTGGTGGTAAGTCACTGGACTTTCTTTCGCATTCTGTTTTACAGGGTTTGCGAGCATCATTCCTACTATACCTGGGCTGTGTGCAGAAATGAGTTCCGCTGCTACCTCATCAAAGGTGGCGGTGCCATCCTGGCAGATGGTATCAGGGAGTTTTGCCCACAGTCCAGGATCAATGGTCTGGTGCAGGATCTGGACCTGGTAGTCTGCAGTGAGACTAAGCATTTCACATTTAGCATGCACCTTTTCCAAGTGGCAGCTGAGATTGTCAGACGGGCTCATCCGACCAATACTGTCATCTATTTGCTGAACAGAGTAGGCCATTTGTAGAGGGTTATTGGGACAATCAGGTGGAGATAGGTTCCCTCGAATGCTGTCAAGGCTGCCTGAGCTGCAGCCTCCACTACAGAATGGACTATGCCCTCCTGAGTACCAGTTTCATGTATAAGCGGTCTTATTTGGCTTTTCCCTCTGGAATGGGCACACTGTTTGCCCCATTTTCAATCATTCTCTCTATCTCCTGCCAGTCTTCCACATTAATAATGGCTACTGGTGGTGCCATCAGGAATAGGCCTGGGCCTGCTCCCCCCCCATCACGGGGGTCACCATGTTGGCATCGCCCATAATGTGTGTCATGATGTCGGTGATATATGACATGGGTTGGGAGTGACAGGTGTCCGCCAAGTTGTGGATGGTGGGGTGGGGTATCTGGACCATAGTAGGGATGTGACTGGGTGTTGTACTGTGAGATGTCATCATCTGAGACCTCCCCTTTAGATGACATCGTTAAGGCAGGGGCTATGCCTCCCATCACCTTAACATGTCCAGCCAGTACCTCCCGCTGATGGCGCAGTTTCGCCAACTTGGATTCACATTCAGCATGATTCACATTTGCAACATTCATATCTACCTCATCCTGCATCTGCTTCTGTAGCACTCTATACACGGTGCTCAATTCGCGATTGTCCCTAGTAGCCACTTCTAAGTCATTACGTACCTGGTTTATCTCGTCCTATATCTCTCCCAGCTCCTCACTCAATTGCTCATTCATTCTACTTAATAAGTTATTCATTTGCAAAGCCTGCCCCTTATCCTGTCTCAAACTTTCACACTCCTGCTTCAATATACAAAGTTCCTGCTCGCCTGCCTGGGCAGAACGATGCAAAAGGGAGTCCTTTTCATTTCGCAGTTTTAGGAGTTCGGATTCCAAATCCTGCTCATCTCTCACACATTCCATTTCCTGCAACCCCCATCTCCTGTTTAAGAGATGAGATTTGCAATTCAAGGGTTCGAAACCTCACTTCGGAGGCTTCCAGAGCAGCATAGACAGCCATGATCAACAACACTTTAGCTTCTCGCTTTCTGGCTAGGCTATTTGTCTCATCTCTGAGTACTGAGTGGAAATCCCCAGTACAGGGTTGTCGGATTGACTTGTGTCCTACACGAAGTCAGCCCATCCTCCATGGGAGGCAAGGAAGTTTGAGACATTGAGTCTCAGTTCTGCACAGATATTTGATACGGTGGCCATTGTGTGGGAGGGAATGAAAAATCAAACCTTGAAAAAGGTGCTGTATTGTGTATTGATCCACAACAGGAGCACTTTATTCACAGTCGGGCTACTGTTCACCTGTAAGCTTGCAATTCATAACTGCTATGGAGTGGGTCAAGTTGGCATCGACGACACCCAGAAAGCAGCCAGACTTTGCAAGTTATTACAAAGTGGTCTTAGAATGGGAGAGTTGATGCGGGAATGCACACTTATAGTCCCCGTTGGGAGGTGAATAGTTTGAAGCAACAAGTGAAACTTTGCAAACACCAAATATTGCCTGCACGTGGTCACCAATTGTAAGGTCTAAACCTCACTCTCAAGTTCTTGGCAATAATGGGAATGCAAGGAATCACAGACACGTTGCATAAGAGTAATAAACTTGTTTATTACTACCAAAAAGGATAATCACAGTTGCCCTAAGCAGTTCTTACCAATACAAACTGGGAGCCAATGCTAAGCTTTCCCTATACCTAGAGGAATCTCCGTGTGTCTTAGGGTCTCCCAGGTAGAAGACGTAATGTCTTACATTATATACTTATGATAATTACTATGGTTACTGCAAGATAGAAACATTTCTAGTTACAGAGATGAGCCCTATTGGTTAAATTAGAGGTGGCTCCACAGTCCAAGATAACATTATACAATTTTGTAGTAGTCATCACTTTATAAGACAAAGAAGTACAGTCATACATATTTATTTATTTTATTTATTTAGTTTTTGTTAACCGGGTAAGTGCACTAGCCAGCAAGTGACTGTTTTCAGGCACGACCCGGGAGGTAAAATTACAGAACATAACGATACAGTAAGGATAACGAAAATACATGATGCACAGAAATACAGGAAGATACATATGGCAGGATACAATGCATGACAAAGGAAAATACAAGGCAAAATACATTTCAAGGACATTTTCCATTGAGCGCATACATAAAAGTGCATTGAAGGACCTAGGAAAGGGGAGAGGATAGGTGTAGGGGTAAGCCAGAAACAAGATGGAAAATGACAAAAGGGGGAAGGTGAGGTGGTGAGGAAAGGATAGAGGGAAGGATAGAGGGGCAAGGGGCCAAAACGGGGCTAAAGAAATGGCTAAGAATATAAGGACAGAGAGGCGGTGGCAGGAATAGGGAGGTAGGAGGGAGTAGAGGAGGGATGGCCGGGAGAGAGGAGGGGGAGTGAGGGTTAAAAGAAAGCCGGCACAGTGGCGATACAAGGTTCCAACCTGCGGCTGAGTCGTTGGAGCCAAAGACGCAAGCGGAGATAGGGTGACAGGTGGTTACGGCAAAAGACGGCAACAGCGCAAAAGGTAGCAGAATGCAGCTGGGCTGGTGGAACCGATGGCGGCAGGGCAAGGGTGATGATGCGGTAAGAGAGGAGAAGAGCGAAGAAGTTACGGCAGTAGCGGAAGGTAACAACGCCAAGCCGAGCCAGTGGAACTGAGAGGCGGCAGAGCAGGAAGAAGAGGTTGGTGAGGAGGTAGTTCACGGCAAGTGGAGGTAATAGGGAACAATGCTCAGCTGGGAGGGTGGAATGAGCTGAACGGGCAGGGTGACTCAGGAGGAGGTAAAGGCGAGGCAAGCAAGCAGAGAAAGGAAGGGGAGGCAGAGGGGAGGGAAAAGGAGAGTGCAGGAGATGTGGTCGGGGAAGAGAGAGCAGGGGAGTTGAGTGAAGGAAGGCTGAGAGGTGAGGGAGAAGAGAACAGGGATCAAGGGAAGCTAAGTAGTGGCGGAAGTAAACAACAACTTGTAAATGGCAAAAGCTAATATCTGCATACAGTCAAACAGATTCAAGCAGCAATTATAGTAAACACCACATAAAACAACCATTGGGAAAGGCACAAGTGCTAGCAATAAGGAAGTGGGGAAAACAGGTTAAGAGCAAGGGATCAGGTAGGATCAAAGCAAACACATTTGTCCAAAGCAGTAAGAAAAGTCCTGAGTTTGCCCTTAAAAGTTGCATGAGTAGGGACATCCCTTAGTTCCTGAGGCAGCAGGTTCCACAGGTGAGGAGCAGCATAATGGAAGGAGCCCATGCCTTTTTGTCCGACAGAGGGGATGGATAATAAGGTCTGATCTGCAGATCTAAGGTTCCGTGTGGGAATAGCTGGTCTAAGGAGTTCTGATAGGATAGCAGGTTTGGATGTCCTTATGATGGTATCTGATAGATTGTACAGGTAGTATTGTCTGGTAGAGGAGGGAGAGAGCCAGCCAAGGTCTTGATATAGTTGGCAGTGATGCTGCAGTCGAGGTGCTTTGGTTGCATACCTGCATACATTATTGAAAATAGTGTCCCACAGATGCAGTGCAGATTTATTGGCCAAAGACAGACTGGGACAACCATATGTAAGGGTTGGCAACAGTATACCTCTAGCTACTGCCAGTTTAGCAGCAGGGGTAAGGAGGTAGTTGGTTCTGTAAGCAGCCCCTAACTTGCAATTGACTGACTTGCAAGTATCCTGGATGTGTGTTTTTAGGTCCAAGGTTTGGTCGAGGTGGATGCCCAGGTAATGGAAAGAAGTGACAGGTTCTAGTAGGTTCCCATCAATGTCAGGAACAGAGATAGTCGAAGGACATGATCTGAGCTTGTGAGTGGAGCCAAATAGCATGACTTTGGTTTTGTTTGTGTTTAAAACAAGGCGTTGAGAGTTCAGCCAGTGTTGTACCGAGTGAAAATCAGCAGTGAGGCAGCATTCAGTTCCAGAATGTTGTCAGAGTGAGCATAAGCACCAGGTCATCCGCATACAGCAGTGAGTGACCAGTGGTTACCATCTCTGGGAGATTATTTATGAAAATGAAAATAGAAGAGGGCCAAGTATGGACCCCTGAGGGACACCAATGTCGATGACAGCACTGTCTGAAATCGCTGAATTAAACTTCACAGCCTGGGTTCTGTTGGTGAGGTAGCTTTTAAACCAGGTAGTTGCTGGAAGGAGAAGCCCAAGGTACTGAGGGTGAGAGTAGTAATGTATGATCAACCAGGTCGAAAGCTTTGGTTAAGTCAATGAAGACTGCCCTGTTAACTTCCCTCTATCCATGTTTGTGACAATGTCAGAAGAGAATTTTACAAGTGCAGTCATGGTGCTGTGATGCTTTCTAAAGCCATGTTGGGCTGGACTGAGCAGATTGAAGTTCTCAATGTATTCTGTGATTTGTGTTGATACTATTTTTCCAGGATTTTGTTCAGGACAGACAAAATAGCAACAGGCCGGTAGTTAGATGTGTCATTTTGCTACCTTTCTTAAATACTGGAGTGATTCTGGCTGCTTTCCAGACTTCAGGGACAACACCATTGGAGAGAGAGAGAGGGTGAATATTCTTGCTAGGGGGCCAGAGATGTAGTGAGAAGCCATTTTTAGTAGCCTTGGTTCCAAGCCATCGGAGCCAGTGCTGGTGTTGTCAGAGAGGGCTCTGAGCAGCTTGATATATCAGTGTAGTAGCATAAATCACCAAAAGATGGCAATGCCGACTTATATATCATAATCATTACAAGGGCACAGATGTCCAAACATCTTGTAAGCAAGAAATACATATATGTATTAGAAAGTAAAGTGAATAACAAAATTCTGCATACATATCCTGACATCTACTCTTATACAGTAGATGCCTTTAGCCCTATATGTTAGTATAACATATGCCTAAATGCTAGCTGTCTATGGTGTACCTCTGGGGGTACCAATAAGGGTGCAAGGACCTCATGTAACAGGTGCTATGGTGCAAATTTAGTTTGGGGACTGAGGAGATGTCTTGCCATACCGCTTGCAGCTAGCAGGAGAAGAACTCACTCACCAGCACTGCCACAGAGAAAACCAAAGCAAGAGGTGGGAAAACTGGAGAACTTTAGAGCACATCAGAAACCAGACCATCTGTTAAAAAAAACAAGTTGGTAGCATCCCTTTGTATTAGTGTCCCCTCTCTCTCCTCAGTCTTGATCATTGCGCTTGGCCCTGTTGCTGTGCAATTCCCCTCTGTTCCCCAGTTTCCATGGTCGGCTACACCCGCTTAAGTTTAAACCCTTTTTCCCCCTCTCTGGCATCTAGCGGCCCCTTCCTTCTCCCCAGTCTTGATTACAGTGTCCTGTGAACCCTCCTCCCTCCCTACCTCTCCCCAGTCTCAATTTCGACTGACAGCTTTAGTGCTCCACAGTGTGATAAAGTACCTTATTCACACAGCAGGAGGCAGCTGAATTGTCATGGCCACAGAATGCAAAGGTTATGGCTCCCCCAGGACTCAGCCCTACCTGATCCACTGAAGCTTCATCCTTCACTCCAACCTTCAACTGAGGCATCATGGCTCCATCCAGAAGAGGGAGAGGATGACATAGTAACAGAGTGCAGCCCCTCTGGGAACCAAACACTGCCATGGAGAGGTCAAGAAGTGGAAGCTGCAGTAAAGGTTCTCTAGCATCCTGTGGTAGCCCTTCGATTACACCATCACAAAACTGTTTCTTTGCTCTCCAACTGCAGTGCCCAATCCCATAACCAAAGAATGGTGTAATTTCTCATGTTCTCCCACCTGTTTCTAACCCAATGTTCCACCACAGGCTTTATGGGCAGTGATTGTGGCTCCAGTTCCTCTCCTACAGGGAATATCATCAGGCTCAGAAGACATGTTTCATTCCCCACAAAAGCAGAGGCCAGGGAAGTCAGCAGACAGATAATAACGATAACAATAATAATGCTCTTTTATTTGTCTTGCACCTTTCAAAATTGTCAAGGCGCATCACAGTAAGTTAAAGCAAGAAGATAAAATAGCTTTATATAAAATATTCAATAAATTCCAATAATCAGCATTAATAATTAGGGTAAGCTCAGGGCCATAAATACGTCTTCAGTGCCTGTTTAAAGCCCCCAACGGTTGTGCACCCCCTGAAGTTGACGTGGTAGAGAATTCCAAAGGGCTGGGGCCACTTACATAAATGCATAGGCCCCTGAAGATTTTAAAGATACCCTTGGAATCTCTAGCAACCCCTTGTCAGCCAAATGGAGCAGTTGCTTGGGGCAGTAAGGGGACAGAAGCTCTGTCCAGGCCAAGTCCATGTAGGGCTTTATAAGCCAGTAATCCAACTTTGAAGGTGATAAACCACTGAATTGACAGCCAGTGCAGTCCATGCGGCACTGGTGTGATGTGACAAGTACTGGGAGTCCCTGTCAACAACCGGGCTGCAGCTTTCTGCACCAGCTGCAGGTGGCGGATATCAACCCCCGGTAGCCCAAAGTAAAGGGAGTTGCAGTAATCAAGGCATGAGGTCACAAAGGCATGGATCAGTGTAGGCAGATCACCAGACAGAACAAGGTGCTTGAACCTAGCGATGTTTCTTAGATGGTAAAAGGATGACTTGATGACTGCTGACACCTGGATCACAGTGTGGACCCATCGTCAAGCATCACCCCTAGGTCCTGCACCAGTTCAGAGGTAAGAAGCTAGGAGCCCCCCAGGAAAAGCCCTGTGGGCTGACCAGCCCCTGACCCCACTATCTGGTGACCCGGATCCACTACCATCACCTCAGTCTTCCCTGAGTTCAACTTCAACCAGATGGAATTCATCCAATTCTGAATTTCAGCGAGGCAGTTATTAAAAATCGAGATTGCACAGTTGATCAGGTTTAAGATGTATATAAGTACTGAGCTATATTTTCTGCTCTATAGCAGCCAATCCAAGTCTGTCGCCACCCCTCCAACTCAGCAACAGCTCCGCTATATGATTAACAGGATGTTAGTAGTTGTACCCCACCTAGCTTGTGGTCTGCCTCATGTTAATTAGGCAACAACTCTCTCTCTCTCTCTCTCTCTCTCTCTCTTGCACACGATACTTTGGAGGGTTAACATTTTGTACATCTAGTTATCAAACCGGTTCATACTCTGCTGTTCACCCCAGCCTCCAGATAACTCTACATCTGGTTGAATCAGAAGCCCTGCCCTCTCTTTGACAAATCTAAATCATTACGTGGATGATGGCTCGCCATAACTATTACATAAAAATATCAAAAGTAAAATGAATGACTGCAGTAGGAGTGCCTTGCTTTTCCTTTCAAGTAGAAATCTGAGTTTAACAAGCCAAAGCTAATTACACACAAATCAAACAATTACTGGCTGCTTATGACCAGAAAGAACTGGAGGATTTGACACTAGGAGAAACTGAATATTACATTGCAACCATGTATAGAAAAATGTGTTCCATACTCAAAAATATATAATAAGAAAGGGAGGTTCCCCAAATGGTTCTCATGTAAAATCAAAAGTTTGATAAGTAGAAAGATAAAGGCTCATAAGAAAATGAACAAAAAATCTGACCCCACTAGGATAGAGAAATATAAAAGACATGTAAGACAATGTAAAAAGGCCATTAGACAGGCTAAAGCACATGCAGAACTGGCTTTAGCAAAAACAACTAAAGATAATGCAAAGGCTTTCTATAATTATGTGAGAAGTTTAAGACAAGGGAAGAAGCAAATGCAGACTTTAAAGAAGGGTGATGTAGAAATTAAGAGAGAAGAAAACATGGCTAATGTGTTTAACGAATACTTTCTAAATAGATATAAAAAGGACAGTTGTAAATATCAAACTGAAGAACACACAACTGGGAGCCTTGAGAAAATACCAGAAATAATGGCAAAACAAGTTATGGAGAGGTTAAAAAACTAAGCAAATGTAAATCAGAGGGGCCAGTTGGATACCACCCCAGATTTCTATCAGAATTGGCTGATGAGCTGTCTGTACCCTTAGCAATGCTGTTTAACAAATCCTTAAAGGAGGCAAATGTACTGGACACATGGATAATGGCTTGCATAACACCTATACATAAAGCAGGAGACACTAACAATGTGAGAAGTTACCGGCCAATCAGCACAACATCTATAACTGGAAAAATTATGGAAGGCTTTGTGAATGGTTTTCTGGAAAACAATTTGAAAAAGTTAGAGCATGTTGATGTAACACAACATGGGTTTGAAGCTGGCAAAATCATGTGTGAGCAATCTTATGAGCTCCTATGAATTAGTGAGTGAAGCGTTGGATGTGGGATTGCTGGTGGATGTGGTGTACTTGGATTTTAGTGGTGTCTTTGACTCTGTGTCACATGACATCTTGCTGGATACACTGCAGAAAATGGGGGCAGAAGTATACTTGGTTAAATGGATTGCTTCACGGCTTACTGACAGAGGTCAAAAAGTCCAGGTAAATTTTTTTTGTCAAATGAAGGAAGAGTCACCAGTGGAGTTTCGCAGGGATCTATACTGGGCCCTGAGTTATTTCGCATTATGATAGCTTCCATGCAGGTATCAAATGGGGCCTGGATCTGCAAATATGCAGATGATTCCAAAGTCAGAGCAGTTGTGAATGATACAGAGTCTATCAGGAACTCACAGAAACAGTTAGATATGTTGAGGGAGTGGGCTTTGAGAAATAAACTGGAGTTTAACACAGACAAATGATAGGTAATGCACCTTAATACCAATAATAAGCAGGCACAATACAAATTGAATAATAAAGTACTATTAGAAACAGAACAGGAGAAGGACCTGGGAGTTTTTATAACTAGTGACCTTATGTTTATAAAGCATAATCTTGAAATGGTAAACAGAGCAAACAGAATTACCTGGAACATACTGAGGAACATCAGGAGTAGGAAAAGGGAGGTGTTGATTTTCCTGTATAGGTCCTTAATTAGACCAGTCTTAGAATATGGACCACCGTTTAGTGCACCCCTGGAAATAGGACCTAGTAAAAAGGTGGAACAAGTTCAAAGTAGGTTCACAAGAAAGGTATACTCTGTGAAAGACATGGAATATCAAAATAGACTACAGTCAATAGGATTGTGTTCCATGCCATACAGAAGACTGAGAGGAGATCTTTACTTTGTGTACAAAGCCACAACAAAGGGACTATTACAGGAATCAGTTGGATTGTGTTGGAGGGAGAGAAAGGGTATGAAAACCAGGGGCCATCTGATGCAACTAAAGGGGAATAGGGAATAACACCACCAAGAGAGGGAGGTAGTTCAGTCAAAGGGTGATTAACACCTGGAACGCACTCCCAAAGGAGGTCATAGGCGTAACTAGTTTATCAGCTTTGAAGAATGCCTTGGACAGGTATATGAAAGAGAAAAATGGGCATTTGACCACTAAAAAGTGGCAGGACCATAAATGGTCTTGGAAGCTATTGAACCTGAAAATTCTACCTATGAACCTATAAGCATGATTTTAATTTAGTTTAACTTTTATTTGCTTCCTTTAACTCCTTTCTAACTGAAGCTTTCTGTCATTTAATCAGTTTTTGTTGTCAATCACAGGCACCATTGGCTTTTTTTGTTGCTGTTTTTATCAAACGTGACTGGGAAACAGCATGGGCAGGAATGTCTGCATATTGGGGGAATCGATTGATGGGGGCCAAGAGACAGCACGAGCAGGACTATCTGTGGCCCAAGGGATTGGATGGGTGATGGGTGGATGGATGGAGGATGATTGGGCAGAAACCTCATGGGCAGGATTGAGGGTCAAGGGACCGGGCAGGCAGGCCAGGGGACAGTTTGTACAGCAAAGTCTATGGACCTGGTGATCGGTCCAGCTTGGGTGGCTGAGTCAGAAGATACATGAACACATAAAAACAGCCAACAGAAAAAGGCCTTATGGTCTGTCTGGTCTGCTCAAGTTTGCAGACATCCAGCTGGTCTGGTGGCACTGAGGGTTGAGGCACTGGATGCCACACCTTGCGCCATGCTGGTGACCCGGGTTCGGGAGCAAGCCTCGGTTGTCGGGGGTCAGCAGGGGACAGAAAGGATTGAGCATCCAGTAGACAGCTCTCCTCTCATAGGAGGGGAGGGTGGGTGGGTGGATGATTCCCCAGCGCGAGCGGCTCCTAGTGGAGGCAGGGAGTGCCGCAGTCTGGGGATCACGCTAGGTGCAGGAGAGGAGCCTTGGCAGCCGTCCATGAGCTGGGTGTGGGAGCGTACCCAGCAGCACTGGATGGCTTTGCATGTCCAGGCTCCTAGGGGGGCACTCAAGAACAAGTGGAAAACACCCACCGACTGGGGGGGGGGAGTGCTCACCCCCATCTCCACTGCCACATCCTGCCCACTGTGTCCTGGGCCTGACACTGTCTCCACCTATGGAGCGCCGGATGAATGCGCCATGCAGCAGAAGGTGGCCCCATCCTGGGAGGTGCATTCAGGGGGGATCAGCTCCATTGGGTGCATCGCGGGCATGTCAGAGCATCAAGGCACAGATGGGAGGACCTCAGGCTGGAGGGGACAAAGGTGACTCGACCAAAGGGGCCCCAGTCAGTGGTGACCAGAGGGAAAGAAAGTAAAAAAAAAGTTTGCAGACATTCAGTGCTCCACTACAGGCTTCATAGGCAGTGATCATGGCTTCAACACCTCTCCCACAGAGAATCTCATCAAGACAGCTCAGTCAGCACAGTTAATGGGCTGAGGCTAAGGCTAGGGGGGGATGGGGGGAAGACAGCTTGGGTAGCATGCTCTGTGACCTGGGGCATTGGTTGGATAGTGGTAGCAGGTAGCATTTCCTGGCATGGACTGGGATTGAGTGAGAACAGACCTAATACACTCACTGACCTCATCTTTTGGTTCCTTACTGCTGCTCTTCTTCAGATGGTTCCCTTTCTAGTTCTTCCTTACTGGGAACTGGTTCTCTGTGTTCATTCTGTCTCTGTCACCACTGAGTCACTTCTTCAGAGTATAGATGCTGTGGCAGGCTGCAGCCCACAAAGCCCTAATTACCAGCAGTTTGAGCATGACAGCAAGTAGTTCCCCATTAGTTAGTTGGCTCGTTGCCCAATTCAAGACCAGTTTGCTGCACAGCATTCATATGCAGAGTTGAGTGACGTGAGCCCCCCCCCCCCCACAACATATACCTGATTAGATGTTTGGTGCTTGGGAGTTCATCTCCAGTGCCTGTGAAGACTGGTGAGCTAAGTGGAGTGGTTCTCTCCTCTCTGCAATGTTCATCCAATTCCATGTCCAGCACCTGGAAGCATATATCTGGAACCAGTGAAGACTGGTGAGCTCAGTGGAATGAGTCACCTTCCCCTCTGCATCATCTACCCAATTTGAAGTCCAGTGCTTGGGATGCCATCTCCAGCACCAGTGAAGACCCTGACTGGTGAGCAGAGTGGAGTGACTCCCTCTCCTTCCCCTCTCTGTAAAATCCATGCTATCTGAAGTCAGGCACTCAGGAGTTCACCTCCAGTGCCAGTGAAGACTGATGAGCATAGTGGAGTGGAGTGAGTCCCCCCCATGTGCAACATCTGCCCATGAAGTTTAATTTTAATTCAGCAGATAGAGAGTGGCAGATATCATGGCAAATATACCATTTAGCAAAATAAAAACATATTCTTTGAGGGGATCAATTTTTCTGGACCAGTCGTACCATAAACTTGTTAGAGCTGGGACTTTCTCGGTTTTATGGGAGATCTGCGCAGTAACTCTCCATCCCCTCCTGCTGTCTTCACCTCTCTCCCTGGTTAGGAAAGAGAGCTGATTTGAATTAGTAGCCAGTGAGAATCCTTCCTTCCTTCTCACGTCAGAACTTGATCTCAAAGCCCAGTCAAACATTTTGTAGCATGGACACGGCAGCCTGACAAAGCCAAGGGGGAGTGAGAGAAACGTAGAAGCTGCAGCTAATAGGCAGAGATTGTGATGTGCAGCAAAGCTGGCACACTGAGAGAAATGATAATGGGTAAATCTAACAGTCAGTTTAGGTCCAGGAAATAAAAAGTTGGTCAATAGGGCATGAACTCCTGCTTTTCCTCTCTTCTTTTAGCTTGTCTCCTTTCAAGCAGAATGGTTTCATGAAATATTCTGCTTTTGAATGCAGCACTTAAATTCATTTTCTATAAAAAAAATAAAAATAAATGAAAGTAATAAATATAAAGGAAATGGAACATGGTGGCATGTTAGCAGCTGCTAATTTTGCCATCAGCATACTTTAAACTGCAGCAGGAGTAATTTTGTAAATTGTGAAAACTTCATGGGCAGGTGCAACAAATCTCTCCAGTGCGTTACCTTGGTAGGCTGTGGCTGATCATCTGCCTGGTATCCTAAGCCCTATAAAAATAGATGGTCCTTTAATGGGCTGGTTTGAGGGAACAAATCAAATTAGGATTTGGCACACAGAATTGTGGAGTTTCTTTATTAGCAGCTATGCAGAGAGCATGTGAATATTTTTAGATGCCTGAAATCAGCATGGATTAAATGCTGGTGAGTTTTATTGGGCTTGTAAAATGTTTTATTAGCTAGCCTTGCTACCTTGTTGGAGGACATAACATTGCAATAAATACACCAATGGTTACTCAGACGAGCATGGGTGAGGGGTGCCCACTTGCCATGGATCTCGGTGGACATTGTGGCCCTCCTTAGGGCCAGGGATCAGGCTTGGAAGGCTTTCAAGGTCTCCAGGTCACCTGGGCATAAACAAAAGTATTGTGCTCTACGGACTTCCGGTTCTGCCCCTATGCACGATGGCAGCCTAGTTTCGAGCTCCTCACTAACTCCTGAATAAATACCATCCATTTTAAACGCTTTACTCAATCCTAAAACCAAGAATTAGTGACTTTGAAAGGTAATGGAGGATATTCAGTACCTGAACTGGTGTTCTTCTTACATGGTGAGCAGAAATGGAGAGTGATGCAGAGAGATTGGAATTGGAGGCCTCTGGCTCGGAATACATGCAAGAAGTTAAAGTTAGGGGCCAGGGTAGAATCTCTCAGAAAGGCCTACGCTCAGCAGCAAAACCCAAACCAAAGAAAGTGAAGCTCGATCTTATTTATCAAGAACTTCTTTCATTTAGGGCTGAAGTTAAACAGCTCTATGGGGAGCTCAGAAAGGATGTGATGTTACTGGAGCAGTGGGCCGATGATACGGAGAGGCAACTAATGGCCACTGAAAATCAGGTGGATGACCTGGAACTTCAGTATCAGCAATTACAACAGCAGCAAGAAGCTTTGGAGGCAAGAAAGGAGGATGCTGAAAATAGGGCTAGAAGGGAGAACATTCGTATCTACTGTATACCAGAAAACACAGAGGGCCCAAACATTAAGGACTTTGTAGATAATCTATTACGCATTACCCTGGAACTGCCAGAAGGGCTTCAGCTCCACCTCGAGAGAGTACACAGAGCCCTAGCCCCAAAACCCTTGGACCCTGCGGCTCCACCCAGGTCTATTATAGCTTGCTTTGATAGCTTTTCCACCAAAGAACAGATTCTGCTGTTGGCATGGTGAAAACAGAAGATTTATTTTGGACAGAAGCGTTTCTATCTTGACCATGATTATGCTCCAAAAACCATAAGACAACGAAGGGCTTACCTACCATTGCTACCAGTAATCAAAGCTGCAGGCCATACATTTTCAGCTCCCTACCCAACCCGTTTAATTGTTCACTTTCCAAATGGCAAAACAGAGTATTCCACAGTGCAGGAGGCTAAGCAGGATCTTACCAAGATGGGCCTTCATTTTCCTGAACGCTCAGGCAGAGCAGCTGAGCCTACTGCCAGACCTCCACGATGACAAATGGTTCAGACAACTACGAAGGCAGGGAAGAATAACAACACACAAGATGCAAAGACCACTCTGACCAGATTTCATCACTCAGAAATCGTTGCTGGGATTGATCAGACCTGAGAGAGATTTTGATGGAGTGGCGCATATAATAATAGGTTAGTGGGTGGGTGGGGGTGAGCGGTAATCCTCTGGGCCCTTCTTCCTCTAACTA
The DNA here is from genome assembly GCA_016271365.2 of Neoceratodus forsteri. Classification (NCBI taxonomy): domain Eukaryota; kingdom Metazoa; phylum Chordata; order Ceratodontiformes; family Ceratodontidae; genus Neoceratodus; species Neoceratodus forsteri. The sequence goes on from CM057454.1 coordinate 27,250,702, forward strand.
TCCTGACTCTAGGCCTGAATTACTTCCATCATTTATTTTTGTGCACTATTAAAGATGTGTGGGCCATTTGCCGAGGTGGTGTTGGGAGTAGGTGCCCCCACCCATGGCTTAGTGATTAGTGGATATTGCATGAGATTAATGCTGCACTTTGCATATTTATGTTACCAATAAGTTTAGTCAAACTAATTTGAACTCTTTTGTTGGACTGCATCACACAAACTTTTAGAGGGACTATCGCACCAGTTTTAAGTTAAAGACTCCTATAATGGGAGTGGAGACTCATACTAGGTGGCTGATATGAGTGGCTGCATGAGATCTGGGGCGTTTAAATTCCTTCCTTTCCAAATTTATTGTTTTTTCCTAATTCGACTTTATGTTGGAGCTTGTATTTGCTCCCAGGAGGACCCAGGCTTTTTTGATCTGGGTCAATCCTCCTTTCCCATGGGCTCCAGTTTTGTACCGATTGACCACATAGGATATACAGGGAGGAAGAAACTATCCTTCCCCACCTTGGAAGTACTAGTTAGTGCTGTTTTTTCTTGTTTAATAAGCCATACTGGTAGACAGTTACAATATGTTTATGGATCTATGCCTAGCCAGGCAAACGGTTATATAAGTGGTTGTATACTTAGTTATTGGTTTAAAAGAGGTACATTGCTCAGACAACAGGTTCTTTGGTTGAACCCAAAATCAAATCTCATCCTTGCCATCTTATCCTTGTTAATAACTCAGATTTGGTGGAAATTTTACTGCTGGCGAAGGTTGGGGAAATGGCTTTTGAGAAAGCAGATTGATAGGCAGTGGTGGGGAAAGGGTGGTGTTTTCAGCAGAAATATGGGATTTTTTTGATATACCTATTAAGGATGGATAGTTCACCTTGTAAAGTGCTTTCGATTAATGTTAATGGAATTAACAGCCCAGTTAAGCACTCTAGGTTACTTCAATATATTAAGAGACAGGCTCCAGATATTATATATATTCAGGAAACTCATCTAACCCAGTCGGAACACTTGAAGTTGGGGACAGGGGGAAGGTTTAAGGTATATTCAGCCTCCAGTAAAACTAGCTGTAAATGGGGTGTAGCCATATTAATCCCTGCTACCTTGCCATTAGAGGTGGGAGTCAAATATGTTAATTCTGCTGGTTGCTATGTTATAGTTCAGGAAAAATTATTTGGTCAAGATATAACCCTTGCTAATGTTTACCTCCCACCTGCATTACCCCAGCTAAGAGTTTGTCAACTTCTAAATAAAATCACTGAACTCCAAAAGGGGATATTGCTTATGGGAGGAGATTTTAACATCACACTAAATCCCCAAATAGATACTTCTAATCCCCTTTCGCATAGAAGATCTCCAGCTCAGAGGTGGTTGTCCTTCCAGATTAATGCCTTGGGATTTTTGGATGTTTGGAGGCATTTTTACTCCAGAGCAGGAGGATTTACATATGAATCACCATGTTTTAAAACCTCGTCTAGAATAGATTATTTTTTTATTTCAGTGGAACATATGGATGTGCTTAGGGATCTCTCACTAAATGCTAGGTTTTTGTCAGACCATACCCCATTACTACTTAAAATAGATTTAGGGAAACCACATTGACAGACGCTTTGGAGACTTAATTTATCTCTGCTCAAGGATCAGGAACTTAAAGATTTTTTGAAAACTAGGATCCCACAGATTATTCTCGAAAACACCTCACCTGACGCCCCGGCAACCCTGGTGTGGGACACACTAAAGGTGGTAATTCAGGGGGAATTGATTGCTTATAGTGCACGAAAGCAAAAACAGAGAGAACGCAGATATAGGCAGCTTCAAGCTTGCTTGACATTTCTTCAACAAGGCCAGGGACAGAGTGACTCTTCTAGAGAACAGAAAATTAGACAACTTAAAGGAGACCTTCAAGCTATAATTGATTATCAAGTGCAAGCTAAACTACAACAATTAAAGAGATATTATTATGAAGGTGGACCTAGAGGGGCATGTAACTTGGCCAGGAGACACCGGGGTGCTAGGAAGGTGGCCACAATAACAAAATTAAAGGACCCGGTATCTGAGATACTGAAGGGCACTACTCTGAAAATTCTCTCTATATTTTGGATTTATTATAGGGAGTTATACTCCAACAGAGCTCCTCCCCCAGAGCACAAGCTACAACAATTCCTCTCCCCCTTGCATTTTCCCAAGTTAACCCCCTTACAGCAGGATATAATTAAGGCCCCAGTATCAGAGATGGAAATCAAGCAGGCAATCAGATGGGCTAAGACCCTCAAGTCTCCGGGTCCTGATGGTTTTCCTCAGGAATGGTATAAAGCCCTCCTCCCTTTACTTCTTGATTTGATGAGACAGACATTTATTGAAGTACAGTTTGGAAATCCTCCTCCAGTTTCATGGGCATATGTGGTGATTTTAAAATGGGCAGAGACCCCCGTCACCCTGAATCGTATAGGCCCGTTTCTATTTTAAATTGCGGCTATAAAATATATATGTCAGTATGGGCCTGGAGACTTGAGGATATGCTACCTGATTTAATCCATCAGGACCAAACTGGCTTCTTAAAGAATAGACAAACTTCAGATAATACACTTAGAATCACACATCTTTTGTCCTATGTCTCTAGGTCCTCACTCCCTGTTCTAGTGGCTAGTCTAGATGCTTACAAGGCATTCGATCGGGTGCCTTGGAGTTATCTCTGACAGGTATTGGGAGCATTTGGATTTCCAGAGGAATTTGCTAAATGGCTTAGTAATCTGTATGCTAACCCTAGGGCCTATATCAGGGTTAATGGCTCTCTGTCCTCCCCAATCGATCTGAAATGGAGAACTAGACAGGGCTGTCCCTTGTCGCCATTGTTATTCACCCTTTATATAGAGCCTTTGGCTATGGCAATAAGAACCTCCAGAGAAGTGCATGGGGTTATAGTGGGAGGAGACTCCTACTGCATATCACTTCATGTAGATGATGTGCCATTGACCTTGACAGACCCTGAGATATTGTTACAAGGAACTTGACAAACATTGGAAAAGTTTGCCTCGATATCTGGCTATGTTATTACTTCCTTGAAGACAGAGGTTTTGGCTTTGAATTTCACCCCTCCCCCCAACTTAAACAAAGCCTACCCCTTAAATGGCGAACCACGAGATTAAAATATCTTGGTATTCATTTACCACTACATGTTTCTAATGTCACTTTAGTAAACTACGAGCCCATGACACAGATTTTAGAGGCAGATATACATAAATGGTCTTTGATAGAGCTCCCCTTCTATTTGAGAATTGCTATTATACAATCTAATGTTCTACCTCGATTATTATATTTATTTCAAACAGTTCCTTTCCTTCCCTCTAAAATGTACTTTGACACATTGAATAAGCCCCTATTAAGATTTGAGTGGGATGGGCATAGGCCACGTGTTCGCTGGTCCTAGCTACAATTGCAGAAAAACAAGGGAGGGCTAAATGTCCCGGATTTGAATTATTATGCAATGTCAGTCCGAATAACCTGAATTATCACCCAACCTCCAACCTCCTTGGAAGAAAATAAAATGTTTTCTTAATGATATGCATGACCCACAAAAGGTCATTTTGGCCCCTCTTGCTGACTTACCTGCATTGGCAGACTTTGATATAGGGGCCAGACAGACCTTGCAAAGCTGGTATAAATTTAGAGCTGTGCCTGCCACGGAACCTGTGTTTTATTTTCTGCGATTACTTTTTGCAGAAACAGATTTCCTACCTACTCAATTTGATCTAACATTTCACACTTGGCATAGGAAGGGTCTCACATTTATTTTTCTATTTTTGGGTCCACAGGTGGTGGTTCCATTTACCCAGCTCCAAAGGGACTATAACTTATCAAATTCGGACCATTATAGGTACCTACAGATGCGTGATTTTCATTTATATAAGGGCTTCTTGAGGAATTGCTTTCCTGCCCCCATGCCCCTATTTCTCCAACTGATTATTAATGTAATTTGTGGTTCTATCCAGTTACATTTGATTGGATTGATGTGTAGAGGACTCAGGGAAATGATCTCTGATTCATCTGAGTCAGTGGTGGAGGCATGGAACAGGGAGCTCCCTTCTCGAGTTACTCATGACCTCTGGGTTAAATATACCTACCCCTCATTAGGGATCTCTTTGGCTCCTTATTGGAGAGAATTTGCATGGAAATCTCAAATTAGATATTTTAATACACCAGCTAAACTGGTTAAAATCTTTCCTGCACTAGGGGCTGACTATTGGAGACAATATGGGGAACGGAGGGCTGATCAGGTACATATTTTGGGGGGGTAGCAAATTGCAAGTGTTTTGGCAGCAAGTTAAGCAATCTCTTACAGATAATTTTTACACCAGATTTAGTACTAAGTCCACAGCTTGCTCTCCTATCAATCTTCCCAGAAGGGCTCAAAATACAAAAAAAGGTTGATTGTATTTACTTTCCTCCTTTTGGCAAAGAAGACTATTACTAAGCTATGGAGACAGGTTACATACTCTGTGGTGGATACCTGGTATGATTTGATAGAACATTATTTTTTAGAACGTATGATTGCAGGGGCTATGGGGCACATAGAACAGTTCAAATTAAAGTGCAGGGCTTTGGTCCTTTTTCAATCAGCAAGACACCCTGCATTTGTTCCATGATGGAGTAGATGCTAGGAGATGGAAAAGGCACCATAAGAGAGGACTGTTTTTTCTAGAAAGACGGGAGATGGATAGACACAGGAGGAAGGGGCAGTTGAAGATGTTTACTGGGGTTAGGATTATGAAATACTGTAAACTCTATTTATTGAATGTGATGAAGACACTACTAATACTGCCATTGTACTACTGATTATTGATTGGTTTGCTGCTATGAATATTTATGAATGTTATCTATAACGTATCTGTGTGTATTGTACTCCTGCGAAAATAAAAGAAAAATAAAGTATTAAAAAAAAAGTAGCACGCTCTACAGAAGACTGCACCAGACAAATCCATAGGGTAAAAGCTAACTATTTCCTAACACCTTCCATTCCAACCTAGGCCAACTAGTTAAATTTTGGAAGGTGGTTATGTCACTTTTCTCCCCTCCATCGCAGCCCCCCATCCCTGCTCTAAATCGAGGAGGCTCCACTATCAAAAAAATATTCAAGGTGGCCTCTCAGTTCTATTCCTTCTTTACAAAATGTACTTCCTCAGTTCTGGCCACTCTCCCTCCAGACCTGAACACCCCTAATACCCCTCCCCCCACTATCAAGATCCTCCCAATGGCTCCTCCTTCGCCTTCAGCCCAATTTCTCCAGCTGAAGTTTACAAAGCCTTGCTGGCCCTTAATCCCTCCAAGGGCAAATGCCCCACTGGCCTGGACTCCAAATTGCTCTACGTATCAGCTCCAGCCATCGCCATTCCCTTAGCTTTACTCTATGACTTCTAATTTTCTCCTGCCTCTATCCCAACTGAGTGGAAGCATGCCACAGTCAACCCCCTTCATAAAGGCAGTGACCCCTCTGTTCCTGGGAACTACTGTCTGATTTCCCTCCTCCCTATCCTGGCTAAAATCCAGGAAGACCTTGCCCTCTCACAACTCTCGTCCTACCTTCACTCCTCTTCCTTCTTCACACCTTACCAGTCTGGTTTTAGGAAGCACCACTCTACCACCACCTCTCTCTTAAGACTCATTGATTCCATCCTCAATGGTATGGATGGAGGCCACATCACCTAAGTCATTTTTGTCGACCTGGCTAAAGCCTTTGACACTGTCTCTCACTCACTTCTCCTAATCAAGCTCTCTCTCTCTCTCTCTCTCTCTCGCAGGGCTTTTTAGCATGGCCACCAGCTGGTTCCACTCCTATCTGGAAGGCAGATCCTAATCGGTCAGATTTGGCAACATCACCTCTGTCTTTCTCCCTGTTACCACTGGTGTACCTCAAGGCTCAGTCCTTGGGTCATTTTTGTTCTCCATCATCCTCAATGATCTGCCCACTGCCTGCCCTCACACATCCATTCACATGTACATGGATGATACAATACTGTATATATCTAGCCCCTCATCCTCTGATGTGGTGACCAGACTTTAGCAGGACTTTGATGATGTTCAGTACTGGTTTTGCTCAAATCAACTCTTTCTTGATGCCAAGAAAACTGTCTCTATGACCTTTAGCACAAAGCAGAGACTTTCACAACTCCCCTCCACCCCCACCTTCCACACCCTGAATGGGACTTCTCTTGAGACTTGCACCTCCTTCAGATATCTCAGGGTCTGGCTGAACCAGCACCTGGACTTCTCCACACATACTGATGCCATCCACAAAATACATCACCCCAAACTGTGTATTTTGAGCCACAACCATGGCCGCATCCCAGTACTGGCTCACTGTGCTTGTGCAGAAGATGAGTCTTCTTATTTTTGACTACAGTGACATAGTCTACAGTGCCAACCATAAGTCTACCCTAGCCAGACTGGACCATCTTTTCCACTCTTTCTGTCACTTTGCCCTTGACTGCCCTCCCACCACCCATCACTGTGTTCTATCACTACTGCATCAAATGCCATTAAAGTGGCATTAAAAACCCATAAAAATTTCCCTTAAAGTTTCCCATTAAATTCCCCTTATTCGGTACATAAATAAGGGCCGAATTAACAGTGTAATTTATCTCAAAGCATTAAAATCCCTTTAAATGTAATGTGTTTTACACCATTAAATTTTTAATGGCCATGAAACTTAACTGGTAATTTAATGGTTAGTTAGCCATGAAATGAATGGCCATTAATTGTTGTTAAGTGCCATTAATGTAATGCTCTATCGTCCATTAATTTTTACTGCCATTAACTTTAATGTTCATTTTTAATGGATTTCAGCCATTAATTTTGCCAGCCATTAATGCCAGCTAATGGCCATCAGATGTGCCATTAATCTCTCCATTTAAACCACCATTAATTTAATCTGTATTTTGAATTAGTGTAATAATGGCCATTAAAGCAAAGTTACATATTAAAGAGGGAGTCCAGTCAAAAATAATACATTGCAGAATTAGTATAAGCCTATCCCCAATAAATCTCATACCATAAATTAAGTTTCTACATTACTTCATTTTAAAGTTATGAGCTATTTTGTAACACTGATTTCACTCTCTGTTCAAAGAAGCCAGTTTCAGTGAAAAGTCACTGATGATGTCACAACCAGAACTCACAGACTAGTCTTCCTTATCAGCAACCTTATAGGTCCAATTTCTTCAAAGTTATCAAAACTGTAGCTGTAGTATTTATTTAAAAAACAAAAACTGTTACAGGGTTGCCTGCAGTGCTTGCATTTCCAGAATGTTCAGATGCATGATACTGTACTTTAGAATACATCAGGAGGTGGTTTTGGAATGCAGCACTGAACAAAGGTATAGAATGTCAAAGTGGTGCACAATTTTAGAATGTTGGGGGGGGGCATGTAATCTCGGCATTTGGCAGGGATGTGCCATCTTCCAGTGTAGTGAGACACTCAATCTCAGAATGCGACAAGGACACACATTGAAGAATTTAGTGGGGACTGGCAATTTTGGAATATAAGTAAGGATGTACACTGTTAGAATGTGTTAGGACACATCATTTTATTTTGAAACTGCTTGTCCTTGCCACATTCCGGAATTGTATGCTTCCACCACATTTTAAAATTGTGCATCTCATCCCCACCACAGTCCAACATTGTGCAGCCCAGCCATATTCCAAAATAGCACATCCATGCCACATTCCAAAATTGCATATTCATACCACATTCCAAAGTTGTGTTTCAGTGCCACATTCTGAAACTGTCACCATCACATTCCAAAATTGTCATTGCCACATTCTGAAACTGTGCATCACCATTACATTCCAAAATTGTACATCACTGCCACATTTTGAAACTGAGCATCACAGCTGGATTCCAAAACTGTGCATCACTCATCACTGCATTTTGAAACTGTGTGCCACTGCCACATTCTAAAATTGTGCATCACCTCCACATTCCATAGTCGTGCATCACCACCACATTCCAAAGTCCTGCATCACCACTACATTCCAAAGTCATGCATCATTGCCATATTCCAAAGTTGTGTGTCACTGCCACATTCCAAAGTTGTGCATTACTGCCACATTCCATAGTTGTGCGTCACTGCCACCTCTCTGAAGTTGGTGTCACTGTCACATTCCGAAGTCTTTCAGCACCACCACATTCTGAAGCCGTGTATCACTGCCACATTCTGGAGTCATGTGGCACAGCAGCATTCCAAAGTTTTGCAAGACATTCATATTCAGAAGTCGTGTGGCACCAGCACATTCCAAAATTGCCACATTCCAACACCACCAGATTCTGAAGTCATGTAGCACAGCCACATTCTGAAGTCGTGCAGCACCACCACATTATGAAACTGCCACATTCTGAAGTCATGCAACAACGCCACATTCTGAAGTCGTGCGACACCACCACATTCTGAAGTCATGCGGCACCGCCACATTCTGAAGTTGTGCAGCACCACCACATTCTGAAGTTGTGCAGCATTGCCACATTCTGAAATCATGTGGCACTGCCACATTCCTAAGTCATATGGCACCACGACATTCTGAAGTTGTGCGGCACCACATCACTACACCACATGCCAAATTAATCCATCTAAGACGCATTATGAAATTACATATCCCTACCACTTTCCACAACTATTTGCCTCCCATATTTCAAAACTGTGTATTTCTGCCACATTCTTCAACTATATGACACCACCACATTTAAGAATTTAGCATCCCCTGCCACTTTCCAAAACTGTGCGTCCCACCTACTTTTTGAGATTGTGCCATTGCTATATTCCATAATTGCAGTCTGGTGACATTCTGAAATCTCATCCCTGCACTATTACAAAAATTGCACATATTTCTGTCATTATAAAGCTATGTTTGCCACTGTATTCCAAACCCCCACCCCCACCCTGTCACATTCCTAAGTACTGCACCTTGCATCTGCACATTATGGAAATGCAAGCTCTGACTCACCCATTGTCAGCTTTCCTTTCCAGATATTTAATACTAGTGCAGTGTTTTTTAATTTGGGAAAAATAAGTCTTACAAGGTAGTTTGCAAGAAGGACTAGGCTTTGAGTTCTGGTTGTGACATCATCGGTAGCTCTTTACTGAAATTAGCTTTTTTAAACAGGCAGTACATTTATGGTTGCAAAATGACTTGTAAATTTTAAACAAAGTAACTTAGAGATCTTATTTTTGACATGCAGCTGACCTGGGATAAACTGATCCAAATTCTGAATTTACTGATGCTAGAAATTTTGGCCGGACTCCCCTCTTTAATGGTATAATTAATGGCATCTATCCCATTAAAGAATACCCTTAACATCCCATCAATTGGTACATAAATAATGGCACCACTAAATTGTTTTCACACTTTTCATGGCCATTTCTCTTTTAATGGTATTGTAGCATTTTAATGGTCCCATTAATTACACATCATGCCTTTACGATCCATGAATTTTAATGGTCAATTAATTATACTGAATTAGACCCGGACTGCTATGCACTAGAATTCATCATTAAGTTTGTTTTTGATGAGCTAATTACTGTAACAGAAAACACTGATGCACAGCATTACCCATCAGCATGCGATTCCCTTGAATAGAGTCTGGATCATTATCTGACAATAACACACTAACTGTGTTTTTAACTGTTTACATTACAACTTGTTAAACCTCAATAGTGCAGATTGCAGTTTGGTTATAGTGTGTTTCACATAATTCAGTCGTTATATGTATGGTGTTGCATAAACTATAAGAAGTTTTTGATCTCTTCAGCACTATCACAATTGATCTTTTTAAAGCTCATGTATAAGCTACGATCGCCATGTAATAGAACTATAATGCCCAGCATCTTGTTGGCTTTTGCTGCTGCCTTATTCCTGCACTGGGCCGAGTTGTTCATATTCCCCATTATTATCACCCCCAGGTCCATTTCCTTCTCTGTGCTCTCCAACGATACCGCTCCCAGCTGATAGATCCTCATCTGGTCCTTAGCTCTGAAGCTCATTACCTTGCACTTCTTGGCATTAAACCTCAACTGCCATGTTTCCGACCAGTCCTGTAGTTTGGTCAGGTCCCCCTGCAGTTCTCTCCACCCCTCGATGTCATCCACCACAGCTCTAATCTTGGTATAGTCTGTGAACAGAATAATCTTACTCTGGGTCCCATGTGAAATATCTGCTATGAATATTCCAAACAGAACTGGCCCCAGTACCGATCTCTGTGGCATCCCACTTGTTGCTGCTGTTGGCGATGAGAGTTTCCACACCACCACCACCATTCGCTGCCTGCCCGTCAGCCAGCTCATGATCCATCTGATCATCTTAGTACCCACCCTTGCATCTTCTAGCTTCCCTTCTAGCGTCCCATGTGGCACTGAATTGAAGGCCTTGCTGAAGTCCAAGTATAGACATCCACTGCATGGTCCTTGTCCAGCTCCCTGGTCACCCAATCATAGTACTAAATCAGGTTTGTCTGGCAGGACCTGCCCAAGATAAACCCATGCTGCTGCCTGTCATGGAGTACATTGTCCTCCAAATGTCACCAGTCTCTCCTTAAGGATTGTTTCTATGAGCTTACCCACAACTGATGTGAGGCTCGTCAGTCTGTAGTTGCCTGGATCGTCCCTTGGGCCACCTTTGTGAATGGGCACCATGTGGGCTAACCTCCAGTCCTGTGGGACTCATACTGTGTGCAAAGAAGTATTGAAAAGGTCAGCCAGCAGTCCTGCCAGGCTCCCTGCCAGTTACTTGAGTACCCTAGGATGAATGTCATCTGGTCCCAGTGCCTTGTCCACCCTCAGCCCTTCCAGTAATCTGCCCTCTGTAATTTCTCCATCTGTCACCCCTTCCCTCCCCTCCCTTCCCCTCTCCACCACCCCATGAGATATCTGTCCCCCTTCTCTACCATGAATGCAGAGTAGAAGTACTCATTCAGTGCCTCTGCCTGGTCCTCCCCTTCTCTACCCCCCACTGTCTTTCTTAATTCTCACTATCTGGTTCCTGTTCTTCATTCTTTCACCTATGTATCTGAAGAAGTCCTTCTCTTTGTCCTTAATGCCCTGTGCAAGCCTCAGCTCTCTGGATGCCTTGGCAGCTCTGACTAGTCTTGTAACCTCCCTGGACTTCTTTGCATACTTCTCCCCATCTCCCCCCACCCCGATCTCTTGAACCCATTGGACAGCTCTCCTCTTGGCTCTCACCCCCTCCATTACCTCCTTGATCAGCCAGTTGGGCTTCTTTGCCCTTCCCCTTCTTGGTCTGTACCCCAGTACATGCTTCAGTAGTCTCTGTCAGCCCTGCCTTAATAATACCGCATTTTGATTGGCATCCATGGTGGGTTGGATTCCCTCCAGATGCCATATCAGGATTTCCCCATCTTGTTGAAGTCTGCCCCTTGAAATCAATCACCTTGGTACCTACCTGAACCTCCAATTTGCTTCCCCATTGTGAGTGTGAACCACACTGAGTGATGATCACTCCCAGCAAGTGGACCCTCAACCTCCAGGTCTCTTACGGCCTCCCCATTTGATAGTACTAGGTCCAGAGTGTTTCCCAGCCTAGTTGACTCACGCATCAATTGCACCAGGAAGCTATCCTGGAATGCCCCCAGTATAACCTGCTTCCTAGCACATGCAGTGGTTGGTGTGCTCCAGTCCATCCCAGGTAGGCTGAAGTCCCCTACCACCACTGTGTTTCCCTTCCTGCAAACCCTTCTACTTTGATCTGCCACATTCTTGTCCAGCTCCTCCCCTTGAGTTGGTGGACTATACACCACCCCTATCCTTAGTACCCTGCACTTTGGATGCTGCAACTTCATCCACAGGGCCTCTGGCCTGTCTTCCTCCCCCTCTTCTCTTATGCATGGTATTCCTTCCCTTACATTGATTGCCTCCCCTCCACCTTTCATGTTTGCCCTGTTCTTCCTGAATAGCCTGTATCCAGAGACCATCATATCCCAGTCCTGGTACTGGGTGGCCCAAGTTTCTGTTATGGCTGCAATGCCCACCTGCCCCATTGCCAAAAGATCCTGCAACTCAGCTGATTTATTTATCAGGCTCCTCGCATTTAGTGACACTACCCTCCATCCTTCTCATTTCCCTTCCCCACCCCGATTTACCCCCCCATTGCTCCTATCCTGATGCCCTCACCTGTAGCTTGGGGGGTAGGCTCATTGGGCTTCCCTCTTTGGAAACCCTACCTATCAGCTTTCCACTTGTCACCCCCTTTATTAGTTTAAAGCTACCCTTGTTGCTATATACCGATCCATCCTCCATTTTTCAGCTGTGCCCCTCGTACCCTGCCCCTTGCTACCCTCCTCCAACTGCCTGACCCCTGTGCCTTCCGTTCCCCTTCCCCCTCCTGGTGCTACCCCCAAATCCCCCTCTTCCACCATTGTTGCCAGCACTGCAAGCCTGTTGCCTGCCACCACTATATTGTCCTGCGTTGGCCTCTTCCCCCTTTCCCTTGACCTGCCTTCAACGCTTGACCCCTATCAGATGTGAGCCTGCATTTCCTCCCTGTCCCTCCCTCCACCTAATGTCCTTCTCATGATGCTCCCTCCTGTTGCCCCATGGGAGAGGCCCTCCTGGCCCCTTTCTCATTCTGTCTGCCAACACCCTCTCCAGTTCTCTGCCAAGCCACTGCAGTCTTCCCTCCAGCCTCTTCAGCCTGTGGCAGACTGAACTGAACACCCTCCTAATCTCCATAATATGTTCATTCCAATAGCTTAGTAATAAGTAAAATATAGAGACTTACCTGCTCTAAGGAGCCATAGGTAGGAGTCCAAAGGGGTGATGTACACTGTACCTGTAAAATAAAAGATAGAAAAGGGGTCACAAAGGATCTGCAGCTCTTTGGAGGGGGGGGGGTTCAAAAAGGAGGAAGGCACAGGATAGACATAAAAATATACTTATCTGATGAGATTTAGGAACCCTCGTCCTTTCATACCTGTAAAAAAAATAGAAAAACAGGTTATAATAAAAAAGGAGTCATCATCCATCCTGTCAGACCTGTTAAAATAAAGACAAAAAAGGTGAATACTAGAAATACAATAGCGAGAGCTAAGGCAGAGAGATCTGAAAGGGGTACATGATTGCACAGGAGTAAAGAGAAAAAGAGTAAATAAAAAGTTACAGTTAGGAAAAAGCAAGAAGACAAATACAAAGGAAATAAAGTCATGAGCAAATAAGAGATGGCCCACAGGCACAGTGGAGAGCGTGGACAGTCAAGAGGACCAGTCCAGCAGAGAATGACAGGACGCTTCCCTACTCCAGGAGGGTTCTCGCATCCCACTGCTCTAGCACCACCTGGAAATCCACAAGTGACAGGCAGGGCCACTGTAGTGTGCCCATTGGTTGACTGTACCAGGTCTTGCCAGCAGTCAATCCTGATGTGTGCTCCCATTTGGGGGGGGAGCATGGAAATGCCAGGCAGATGAAGCCCATGCAGCAGGCTACTACTGCATAGGACCCTAGCTGCAGCACACTCCTACATCGGATCCACACCTTCACCCTGCCCCCACCCCCAGAAAGATCACTGCAGGGAAGAAATTCCAAAAGCTGATGACATAACCAGCACCAGGGGGTAAGCTAGGGCAGCACAGGGCTGATTCGCAGGTGGGTATGACTAGTAGCAGGGTTTCAGTAGGGAGGGCAGAAGGCTTAGTAGAAAAAGGCCTGTAGGTTGTCAGGAAACAGGGGGATTCTTTTTTTGGACCAGGTGGAACTGCGTGTACCAGGCAGCACAAATCTGGAGTGAGGAGTCCCTAAATTTGAGCTTGGGACTAAATGGAAGCTCATAGCAGTACAGTTGGGGATTAGTTGAAGCTACACTAGCAAACACAAGAACTTAATTACAGGGGATCTGTCGTTTAATGTTCTGCCTAGCTTAGATGCATTTCATTAGTTTACAATTCTGTCTACATTTTTACATGGAGAGCTACAGGTTGGTGGGGAGGAGACTGACTGTCACCAAAGAGGAAAGGGACGGGGAGTCACATGATGAGAGTGCCGAGTAGTATCTTCCTTGTGGTGCTCCAGCCACCCATTCTTGAAAAACCATATATTGGCCTGATTTTCTACCAAATTTTGACACAGTGAGAGTTTAGATACTACCTGATAGCCGATACTGCTACTAAGTGAAGTTGTATGGAGGTGGAGATGCGTAAATCGGCTCCAAAACATACACCACCGACTACCCCAGAAAAGGCCCTGAAAAAGCAGTAGGCCTCAGCATCTCATCATATGCCAATGTCCATGATGTCTGCCTCAGAGATGGAATCTCTTACCCTTACAAAATTCATGGCAGAATTTCAGCCTTTTAAAGAAGATATGCAGCAGATGGCAGGGGAGATTAGATCCATTTCAGCTGCTCTGGACAATCTTGCACAAAGAACCTCCGATAATAAAGTCCGTTTAACATCCCTGGAACATAGGCATGATAAAATTGACCCTGAGATGGTCACCTTTCGACATAAGCTGACGAAACTGGAGAGCAAAGTTGAAGTTCTGGAGGGGCAAAGCCGACGAAACAATGTCGTAATTATTGGCTTACCTGAAGAGGAAGAAGGCTCTGACCCAGTCCGTTTTGCCCAGAAATTAACTGAAAAAATAGGGGGTCCCTCTCCATTTGGACCCCGATACATTATAGAAAGGGCTCATCGTGCTCTTTGTCAGAAACCATCTCAGGGATCTCCTCCACGTATCTTTATCTCACTCTTTTTGAATTATCAGGAAAGACAACATTTTCTTCAAAAGGCTCATGACACCCAGGAGCTTTTATGGGAGAACGTGAAAATCAGGGTGTCTCAGGATTTGCCACTTGCAGTTAGACAGAGAAGTGCTGCCTTTCACCCACTGGCTACGAGATGAATAGCTGCAGGTATTAAATTCAGAATGGGCTTCCCTGCACGGCTGCAAGTCTGTCTGTTGGGGTCCTGGGCTACATATGAAGATTTGGATGCTGCATCTTCTGCCCTGAAAGCAGCGCTTCCGGATTTATTTACCTGGGGGGAAAAGTGACATCAGTTTTTGAAATTAGTGCCTTATGTGGGGGGACAGGTATTTTACCTGCTTTGCTTCTGATTCCACTAGGGGGGTGTTAGGGTGTATTAGTAGGGGTATCACAAGTCGTAAGAAGGAGGTAATAATCCCTCTTTACAAGCCACTGGTTAGGCCCCGTCTGGAGTACTGCGTGCAGTATTGGAGGCCACACCTTCACAAGGACATTAACCAAATTGAGGCAGTCCAGAGAAGGGCAACCAAAATGGTGCAGGGACTGCATCAGAAGACATATGAGGACAGATTAACAGAGCTCAATATGTATACCCTTGAGCAAAGGAGGGAGAGGTGATATGATCGAGGCATTCAAACACCTTAAGGGCATTAACAAGGTGAAAGAGTCTAACATGTTTAAATATAAGAAAAATAGCAGGACAAGAGGACACAGCATGAGATTAGAGGGGCGATTAAGGGAATGTGTGAAATTCTTTTTCACAGAAAGGTGGTGGATACATGGAATGGCTTACCACAAGAAGTGGTGGCTATGAATACAGTGCAGGGCTTCAAACAGGCATGGGATAGTCATAAGGGAGCAATACAAATGACTATGAATAGATAGGCCACTGACAGAGCAAAGGCCGATGGCACATTTATAAGGTAGAAAAAGAAATGGGCAGACTGGATGGGCCTTGCGGTCCTTATCTGCCGGCAACTTCTATGTTTCTATGTTTCTATGTTACTTGTCCGGTAATTCTGGTCCTTCACTTGGGAAAGAGAGGAAGCTGAACCCCATAGTAACTCTTCCACCTGTCAGTGTGGAAATATTTTTTATTTCCATTTGGTTACTTCAGATGGGTAATTCTTACTAATGGGACAGAAACTAATTTTCGTTGTCATATGCGGACAAGGTCACAAGAGGGAGACAAAGACCGCGTTTTCATCTTCATACATCAGTAGAACTGCAGCAAATGGAATAGCAGGACGCCCGTTATAATCCCCAGTTCTTCGAAGATAACAGTTGATTTGGTTAGGGGTATAATGAAAACCTGAAAATACTAATGATATGTTAATGATGCAGTACCTTTTTTCATGACTAATTAATCTAGGACCTTTCATTTGATGGAGCTGGTGAAAATTATCCTTGGTGTTTGAGGCTTTATAT
The DNA here is from genome assembly GCA_016271365.2 of Neoceratodus forsteri. Classification (NCBI taxonomy): domain Eukaryota; kingdom Metazoa; phylum Chordata; order Ceratodontiformes; family Ceratodontidae; genus Neoceratodus; species Neoceratodus forsteri. Next base: position 27,266,886 of record CM057454.1, read on the forward strand.
TACCGGGATTCATGTAAGTGAAAATTTTTGATTCATGTTTTCCCTTTATTTATTAATATTAAAAGAGGATGGGTCTAGTTGCATATGGGGTTAGTAAAGGGTAGAATTGTGGGTTATTGGGGTTATTGCCCTTCCAGGCTTTAGTTTGCTTTATGTTTACTAAATAGTATAAACGCTGTTAGTTGCATTTCTGAATCTGTCTGCTGCTTCTGTCTTATCTTTTGTTGCTATCAGGCTGATGTAAAATTCCTGTATTCGAAGCCATTTTTTGTTGAATTGTTACCAGTTCTCATAAGGGGTATGCTTGTTTTGTCTCAGTAAAGAAATGGGTTGGCTGGGCAGAAGAGGGATGCGTGGGCTTATTGTCCATCATGTACTATAGTAGTTTGGGTAAGGGGGTAGGGGAGGGTGGGAAGCAAGATAACAACTTGTTACTTTTTGTATGTTATATTAGGTGGGTTCTGTTGAAGATTATTAGGATCAGGGAAGGGATAGGGTGGGGGGCGGATAGCACAGTATATAAATTCAAGATGGTACCCGTTAAGTTCCCATGTTCGAAGTTTCCTCAAATTATTCTTACAGGAATATTAAGTTAATATGGTAAGACAAATACGTGTGATTTCTTGGAATGTGAAAGGGGCCAGACATAAATCCAAACAATACAAAATATTAAAACACCTTAATTTTCTAAAGGCAGATATTGTTTATTCAAGAATCCCATTTGTTAAATGGGAAAGTTGTGGGTTTTAGATGCCAACCAGTAGGTCAGGTATATTTGGCAGAGGGTGCTAGCCAGAGTAAGAGTGTCATGATCCTAATTAGTAGAACTCTGCCTTTTAAATCCACTCAAGTCATCTCAGACCCTGATGGTAGATTTCTCCTAGTCAGGGGTCAGATACATACCTTTGATATTTTATTGGGCAGTATATATGGCCCTAACATTGACACACCCGGTTTCTTTTTACAAATTATGCAAGCTCTTGCTCCATTTTTGGTTATTCCTATTATTATTGGGGGGGACCTAAACATTGTTTTTGATTCATCCTTAGATAGGAGCGGGTTTTCTCGTAAAGGTCTTTCCCTGGCCCAACGGGCGCTCAGGGAACTAATAGATGACACTGGCCTTTGCGACACATGGCTAGTGCTACACCCAACTAAGATAGAATATACATTCACATCACAGGTACATGGGACCTCCTCCAGAATTGATTATATTTTCCTTTCACATTCACTCATACAAGGGGTACTGGACTCTGTTACAAGTGCTGGGCCTCCTTCTGATCATGCAATTGTAAACTGTTTGCTTACCTTGCCAGCTCTCCCAGGAAAGGGTAATAGATGGAAATTTAATAGTCAAATTTTAAAGGATCCCAAAATGGTTGAATATCTATCTAATCATATCACTCAATTTATTTCTGATAATCTCAACTCCACGATAGGTCCGGATGTGGTGTGGGAGGCATTCAAAGCTTATATGCGGGGGATTCTGATTAGTGTATCTTCTAGTAGGAAAAGAGAAAAAGAATCACATATAGCTTCCCTTCTTTCACAGATTCATGATAGAGAATCCAAACTCACCCCATCCTCTTCTGAACAAGACAGAGTGGAGTTAGTTAGACTAAAGGATTCTTATTTAACCTTCTTTGGAGAGAAGGCAGAGTTTGCAATATTAAAAACCAAAGCGGTTTACACAGATCAGGGGGAAAAAGCAGGTTGTATGCTTGCCCTGCGAGTTAAGCAGCAGGAATCATCTAGACTAGTTGCTTCGATGTATACTTTAACTGAGAGTTCCCTTAAAACTTCCCCACAGGATATCCTGGCAGAATTTTGTAACTACTATAAACAGCTTTATGGTTCTATGAAACATTCTCCATCTGATGATATATTACAACAGTATGTGGAAGAGTCCCATCTTCCATCCCTTTCTGTATCGCAGAAAGCTTCTCTAGTAGAAGAAATTTCTCATGCAGAGATAGCACGGACCATTAAAAATCTTCCTTCTGATAAAACTCCTGGGCCGGATGGCTTTTCTTCCAATTTTTATAAAGCATTTGCCGATCAGTTAATACCACTTTTTCTTCCCTTGTACCAGGCTATTCTCGCGGGTTCATTTTCAGACGCATATCCGTTTGAAGCCTTAATTGTTCTAATACCTAAACCTGATAAATCTCCCGATCGCATTCCAAATTACAGGCCAATCTCACTCCTAAATCATGACATAATAATCCTTACAAAATCCTGGTGGATCGAGTGAATGTAGATCTCCCCTTTTTAATAGGTGCCGAACAGATTGGGTTCATGAGGGGTAGATCTTCTGTGGACCATTTACGCACACTGTCCCATGTGTTCTCGGCACCCAGAGATGCCAATTTCCCTGCGGTGTTGGTCTCTCTGGATGCCGAGAAAGCATTTGACAGAGTCCATTGGCAGTATCTGCTGGCTGTTTTAGGAGCGTTCAGCTTTCCCACTAAGTTTATAAATTGGATTGGCTCACTTTACAAGTGTCCTACTGCCAGGATACCCTGTAATGGGTTGATATCCGATTCATTTCCTTTATATGAAGGGACAAGTCAAGGTTGCCCACTGTCTCCACTACTCTTTAATATTTACTTAGAACCCCTTATCGGTAGATTGTCTGACTCTCACTTAGTTCAGGGAATGCACCTTTACGGTCAGGTGGTTAAACTCACTGCCTATGCAGATGATCTTTTGTTGCAACTTATAGATCCAATCACTTCCATCCCTGCCATGCTTCATATTATAGAGGGTTTCAGTTGGGTTTCTAATTATAAGTTGAATCTAGAAAAAACTACAGTTTTTCCACTTAACCACAAGGTGTTTAGAGGAGATATAGCTCCTTTTGGTCTCTTCTGGAAGGCAAATCCTATCAAGTGTAAACCCAGGCTGGTATGCCATTTGTATCTGACAGCAATATTAGGTGGGCTGGGTTCAGGGAGGAATAGGTCACTCGGCACATTGGTAGGTTTGGCTAGTCTGCACAGAGGCACCCAAGTAACTCCAAACACAGGCAGCAATAACTGTAATGTCCAATACCAGAAGTGAGATTCTAAAGTGTGGCTTTTATTCACATCCAAACAGAATAAACAAAGCATAGATGGACCCCCATGGGGCTACACTCCTGGTAATGCAGATTAAAGGAGACCAGAACACATCCTCATACTTCAGCCCTCAGGCTCTAAACACACTGAGCACACAGCCCGGACTTGTACACTGCTCTGGGTTACACAGCCCGAACTTGTACACTGCTTTGGGTTTTCCCTGGCTTGGTTCCCTTGCCAGCCACTTGGACACCTTCCATACTTCATGGAAACATTTACTGGTGGCTCTCTAAACCACCTAAGAGCACCTCAGCTCCATCAGGGAATCTTCCTCTTAATCCGACGTCTGGGTACTTTCCTCAGACACTGGCCAAGTACCTGAGAGAAAGCAACAGGTGCCTCAGAGCAAATCTGTAGAGGTGAATTTGGTTACTAATGATGGGGGGTCTCCCACCTCTCACTCTCACAATTCATACCCGGCCATTTCTCTGGACTGTAAACACCTCATCCTTTAACACTTTGCTGTGTAGATTCTTGCTAAATGTATTTCACATTCAATCTACTTGTCTTGCTCCCCATTTGTGCTGGACTTGAACATACTTAAAATAAGTGGCATTGTCCATTACTCTAAACCCCCCACAGGTTAAGCAGTCCAATCTCCACATCTTCCTTTCCATTTGTGCTGGACTTGAACATACTTATAAGTGGCTTTGTCCATTACTCTAGATCCCCCCACAGGTTAAGCAGTCCAATCCCCACATCTTCCAACTGTACTTGGCTGTCTTTGCCTGACCCCACAGTAACAGTCCCTTTAGTTTCCTTCTGTTTAGGTGAAAACACTTGGTCCTTTTGCAGAGCGAACTCACCCTTTGGTTGCAGGTGCCCCACAGGCGTTTCCTCATCAAGGAATGTCTTACAGAGCTTCTGGTGCCTCAGCACAACTCAAACAGGCAGCTTATTTCCCTTAGCTGGACCCAGGAGGGTTGCCCCTGGAAAACGCAGACACCTTCCCCCCATCCCCTCAGGAATGGGGCTCTGAACCATTGAGAGCGGTGTCCACCACTTCAATTATCAGTTCCTGTGTTCCTCTTCAGGTGGAAACACACACCAAAAAACAAAAGTAGCTCTGTAACAGAGCTTAAAGCTCTGAGGGCCTGCCCTCAGCAGAGCACCTCTGCTGCACTACAGACTCTCTCTCTCTCAGACTGAACCAGAACTGCTTCAAATTCTCCAACGTTCTACTCTAACCTCCAACTGCAACATTCCAGTGTGGCTTATGCAGCTGCGACAGTTCTAAAATGATGTCATCCCTCAGTCTCAGCTGAGACTGAGAACAGAGTGAGACAGTGTGAAATCCATTTAACTGGAGTTTCACAAGCTGCCTTCCCTGCCTACCACTAGGTCTTACTGGGATTCTAATAACCCCGGGTAACAGGGGGGTTACACAAGTATTTAGGGCTCTTTCTTACTAGAAGTACAGTTTCTATATGACAACTTAACCTGGACTCGCTGGTTCATATGATTAGTCAGGATTTAGAAAGATGGTCCATGCTCTATGGTCTATTTCTTTATGGGGTCGTAGCAATCTAATAAAAATGAATGTTTTTCCCCGCCTCTTTTATTCTCTCAATATGTTAAACATTTGGCTCTCTGTTAAGTGGTTTAATAAAGTCCAAAGTATAATTACTGATTTTATTTGGGCAAACAAAAATTCCAGAATGGCATTTTATAAGCAAGCTGCCCCCAAGGTAAAAGGAGGTCTTCGACTCCCTCACATTAGGCTGTACTACCTCGCCAGTCATTTAAATAAATATTTGGATGGTTATCAGTGGATGATCTCCAGACAACAACTACTTATGTTCCCGTATGGCTGAAAATTGAGTTGGCGTGTAGTAAGTTTTATGGCCTTTCTTCTTCGGCTTTGTTATATATCAAACCTAATTCTCTTCCCAAGGCTCTTCGTGGTTCAATGATAGAAACTTCTGTCAAGGTCCACCAACAAGTCTGTGCGCTATTGAAATATGATAATCTTTCAGACCCTGTACAGGGAATAACAGGTAATCCCAAGTTTTTAATTGACAGTAAACTTCTGCTAGATAGTTGGCTTCCACAGATTAAAGAAGCCCAGGTCTCGCACTTTATCGGAGATGATGGAGGGCTGGCTCTCCTCACCACAAATTCTGAACAAATTTTTTATCCCCCAGAATAATATCTTTAAAGTATTTCAATTACGTCATCTTCTGGTTCAGGTTATGGGCACTTCCCCCCCTATGGTCACTGATTTAAACCCACAACTGGAACTAAGGCAGTTTGTGGGTTTTCCAAAAGCAGTTTCTAAGATGCATAGTATGTTTTATACCTGGTGTTATCCTAATACTCTAAGTCCTGTGACATACTGGTTTTCGCTTTTCCCGGATAGTTACTTTGATCGGGATCTGTTGTGGAAAAATTGTCACAAATTTTCTCTACAGGACAGACTCTGCCTTAAGCAATTTAAAATTTTACATAATATTTATTACTCTCCTCATAAACTTACCAAACTAGGCTTAACCGAATCCTCTTTATGTACACGTTGCCAGCAGGAAGATGGAGACCTGCTCCACATGTTCTGGAAATGCTCAAAAGTAGCCTCAACTTGGAATATCATTAAACATAAGGCAGATCCACTATTGGGCCTGACAGATTTATTCACTCCAGAAGTATGCCGCCTGGGGGATCATACTTCTATAGATATTCTTAATAGGAAATATTATCTAGTCTTAATTGCATTATCATTTAAGAAGGTTATTTTAAGGCATTGGAAAGATAGTAATGAAATTACTTATGTGGAGTGGTTACAAGAATTTCTGGCCAACCTAAGGACCGAGAAAATTATAGATAGTCTTCAGAATAACACCAAGAAGTTCAATAGAATATGGAGTCCTGTTTTAGCTTTATATTCTTTGCAAGATACTGGGTACCTTTCAGTTTCACCCACCATTAGGGGGTTATAAGTTTGATTATTTTGCTGTACTGGGGTGAGTGGGTAGGAGGTTGGGGCAGGTGGGAGGGAGGTAGGGTGGGAGAGATTGAATCCGGTTTGTTTTTCATCTTGTTGTTAATACACTGTTTTGTTTCATTCTGGATTTATTCTCTGTAATGCAAAATGTTAATAAAGTTTGAATGGTAAAAAAAAGAGGAAAGGGACATAGGGGTTATCATCTCAGATGTCCTTAAGACATCAGAACAGTGCACAAAGGTGGTAGGGAGGGCCAGTAGCATGCTGGAGTGCATAGGCAGGGGTATCACTAGCAGGAGGTGGGAGGTGGTGATGCCATTGTATAAAACATTGGTAAGATCTCACCTGGAGTACTGTGTGCAGTTCTGGAGGCCACACTTGCGTAAGGACTTAGATAAGGTGGCGATTATCCAGAGAAGGGCAACAAAGATGGTGCAGGGCTTGCACCACAAAACATATGAGCAGAGACTAAGGAACCTCAATATGTACTCACTGGAGGACAGGAGAAAGCGGGGGGGGGGGTCATGACTGAAATTTTTAAGTACCTCAAGGGCATAAACATAGTGCAGGTGGGGGACCTTTTTCAATGTAGAAAAAGTACTAGAACAAGGGGGCACAATATGACACTTGAATGTGGTAGATATAAGAGGTAATGTAAGTTTTTCTACACAGAAAGGGTAGTCGACACTTAGAATAGTCTGCCACAGGAGGTAGTAGGGCAAGCTCAGTGGAGGGATTTAAGCATGCCAGGGACAGGAACAAGGGAAGCTTTAGAGGGGAGGGAGTGATGAAAAGTCATTGATCACATAGGGTCAGTGACCACATACAATGTACAGGACCTAGGGGCAGACTGGATGGGCCTAGTCCTTATCTGCTGACAGTTTCAATGTTTCTATAATCACAGCAATTCTTAACCCTGATCCTCTCGGTCAGCTATTCATAGCCATCTTCACTTCTGCTCCTCCATGCCAGCACTTTTACTCTACCAGCCACAATTCCAACCGAGCATTAACCCCCAACTCTCCTGAAAGGCATTGTTGGCCCACAACCAATCTCTGTTTCATTTACTAGTAATTCAGCCTCCCTCCTCAACAATCTGTATTAACTGTGCCACTTGCTTGTTGCAGTAACTGATGCCAGGTCCCCAGGCCCATACCTATCTTTTTTTCAAGCAGGGCAACTAACTACAGCAGCATCACGCCCACAAAAAAGGAAATTTGCACACACAAAAAAAAAATCACATTTCGGTTGTAACAGTTTCCCTTGCCCCACCTCCTCAGTGCCCGCTGGCGTAGAGACCAGTTGCCTGGAAGAGTGAAGTCATGCAATGCTTTCCATATCAGTTGCTTGTTTTGTTTGACTTAAAGTCTTCAGACACTCTAATCTGAAAACTGTTAAACAAAGCAAGTCGCTGATCCACAGAGCAATTTTCTTCCCTTAGAACAATTGCAAATTGTCCTTGCATGATTTGTTTCCCTATCCCCCGACTCAATTCCATTCCTCCTGGCTGCTCACACACCACAACCATGCTTTTGCTGCATAGCAAGGCAAAACAACTGAGCAATATGCAATACTAATAAAATAAAAACTAACAACAGCAAGTAGTGCACTCTGCCCAACCCGATTGCTTTAGAGTTCAGGGCACGGCCGATAAGTGAATTTTATCTTAGGGTACAGTGGGTCGAGTCTGGGAGCAGAATCGATGCTGTCTGCTGCTTATTCTGAGCTTACAGGGAAGTGGGTCGGGAGTTGGAATATGAACATTTGCGGCAATACCTTTGTGAAATCTAGCACAGTCATACCAACCTGAAATACAGCAACCCAACCCAGATGGTTCAACTCTTGGCTGCTAGCATTTTCTCTGCTCCTAACGGATAGTTTTGTGCCGCTGGAAGTAATTTGATGGTGACTTCTGGTCCATGTGTGTGCATGTAAAAGCACAAGCACAGGCTGCAGGAATGTAATATACTTGTTCTCCGACCCAGAGGAGTGGTAAGTGAGGTGGGGGATACTGAGTGTGGAGTCGGGTGCCGTGGTTAGTATAATTTATGAGGGTAACACTGTCTGAAAAGAGCAGCGGACTGGTTATGCTAGTTATGAGGTAGCAGAGGGTCGATACTGGCTGTTGGGGGGGTCATGCTGGCTGTGGGGTAGCGGGACATTGATGCTGGCTGTGGTGCAGCAAGGGGGTTGTGGTTGTGGAGTAGCAGGGGTTTGATACTGGCTGTTGGGGAGCAATGAACTGATACTGGCTGTGATCTGAGAGCCACTACCGATACTGTGGGGAGAGCAGGGACTGCATTAGCTGTGGGGGGCTGATTGTGGCAGTGTAAGGAGTGTGGACTGATACTAGCTGTGGATTTTGCATCAAGTTGATACATGCTGTTTGGAGAGATGTCTGATGTTGGCTGTGGGGGAGCAGGGGGATGATACTGGCTGTGGGGGAGAGCAAGGCTGATAGGTGAGGTGGAGCAGGGTCTGGTAGTGCCTTTTGGTGACTTGTGTGGAGTGGAGAGCTGATGCTGGCTGTGGGGATTGAGAGAGCGGGGGACTGATTCTGGCAGAAGTTGTGTCTGATATATCATATGCCCAAACTTAATGAGATGGCACTCTTTTATAGGACATTCGCACAGCATCTATATTAATTGCAAAACACTTTACAATTTTTTGTTACACTGTTATTGGGAATGGGGTAAACAAAATGGGAGGGGGGACTAAGGGGGCAGAAGGGTGAGCATGCAGATATGGTGATGTTGTGAGGCTGCAAAATAGGGGATCACAAAGTATTGTTAGGACTGGAAAGAGTAAATATTTGGGGGGAAAGCCTACAAGATATGAAATGGGAAGGCGGATATGGTCACTCTCGGGGAGGGAGGGTTGGTTGGTGGTATTTTTAATGTATTCGTAAATGATCATGCCATCCTACACTTGTTTAATGTGACCTAAGCTTGTTTTAGGTCACAATTAAAAAAAAATGGTTAAGGGATCCAGCCCTAGGACCCTACACATTGGCTTCTGTATCTCACAGATCCAGGCAGTCTCAGCACTGACCAGATGAATTACTCAGGAGGACTGAGTCCAAGATAATACTAAAGGATCTATTTAATTTTAAAAGCAGTGAGCAGCACCTCTCTCACCCTCAGGATGGTGAGAGGGGTATGACACACTGCTTTTAAAATGAATCTTTCTGCAATATCACAGACTTAATTTTGAGTTATTTATGTGGTTATTGTGCTGAGACTGCCTGACTCTGTGTGACACTGAAGGTTTAGCCTCTTGTCAAAGCACCAGCTCCTTGTTCCAGTAGCTACTTGGTTGTTTTTTGAACTGCACACTAACTACCAGCCTGTCCCATCCCCCACCACCACTTGCTCTTGGTCATGCAGTGAGTAAACTGGTTGAGACTCCAGGTTTACAGTCCATTGCACAAATACCCAGTTAAAGGGAAATGTCCATCAATAATCGGGCCATGATTGGGTGTAAGGCATGGCCCGATTAGCTTTTCGCAATGTGTATTAATGTTATTAACTTAATGTTATTGAAATATTTGTCTCTTGTCTGGCTGATCCTGCTTCCCTGCTGCTGGCATTTTGAAGTGTGCAGTGCACCCAAAACCACAGCGGCTGCCGTTGTCCAAATGTGAAGCATTACACAGAATAATGAGGGCATGCCTAGACAGCCTGTGTAAACTGAGCTAATGACAGCTCTGGTTTCCAAAGTACATGTGCGTATGAGTCGAGACTGGCATAGACTGGCAGCTGACTGCCAGTCTATACCTGGTCTCAGTATACCACCGGGATATGTACTTTGGAAACCAGAGCTGTTAATAGTGCCATTTACACAGGCTGTCTATGGGCATGCCCCTGGTTGCTCCCCATGTCATACGTTACATTGGGAGAGCTGCAAGTGGTTAGAGGTGCACTGTGCACTTCAAAATAGGGGCAGGAGAGAGACAAGATCAACCTGATACATGATACATATTTCAACAACAGTTAAGTTAATAAAATTAATACACTTTGCAAGAAGGCTAATCAGGCCGTGACTTACACCCAGACATGGCCTGATTACTGATGGATGTTTCCCTTTAATTTCTTTTTCACAATGCTCTCAGGGACACATAGTGAGTAAAGTAGTTGTCAGATTCAGTACTGGGACTCCAGGTTCATAATTATGCATACTAGCCACCATCTCATATTGCTACCCACCCCACCACTCACTTGCTCAAGGTCACACAATGTCAAACGTGTCCTAACTGCCAACCCTGGAATGAACCCCCCCATCCACCCACTTGTCTATGGTTGCTCCACTTATTGGTGCTTAGGATGCTGGACTCTCCTTTGCTGAGTGACCCGAGATTGTGTTTTCATCTCCTGGCTGCTTCTGAGTGGCTTTGTTCGTGTGTGGTAGTTTGCAGATTGCTCTGCTGTCAGCCCCAACAGCTTTTTGTTTGTTTTGCATGTTGACTACCTGGCACTTCTTCCTAGCTCACCCACTGGGCCTAAAGGAAAATTAGTAAAACATAGTTCTCAATCACCTCAGTCTGTCATTTTTAGGCATGTACCGCACTTAGTCACAGCAATACCCCCTACAAAGCTTTCCTTCAGGACAGGGCCTTGTTTTCAGTTCCTGTGGCAGATGCCAACCACAGACCCAGTGTTGCCTTCTGAGGTGCCTAAGGCTATCCCCAAAGGCTTGTAGTAGAGCCTGATGTTGGGTTAACAGGGGGCAATTAAGAATGAGATGCAGCAAAACAAGAGGGCTGTTAGAGAGACTGACTGGGCAATTAGGTATACAAAAGAAGGGGGTTATTAAGGGGCTACAAAACAAGGGCAGGGCTTAAAATATGCTTTTGGGTATGGGATGGAATTCCTCCTCCAGAGTCTACCAAATGGAGGGGGGTACACATTTTTGTGGGGATGGATGGGGGATTTCCTGAAACACCTCCACAGATCTCTCATATCCCTGCCACTCATAAACTTTTAATATACTGTATGGTAATGTGCTTTTGCTATTTTATCATCATGGTTCGAGTATTGTGAAAAAATGAACTCCTTTAGAATGCTGGTATTACAGCTGCCCATGATGCACAAAGTTTCCGACACTGTAATATAAGCATTCTAAAGGAGTGAGTATTTTTGTACAGTACTGGAAGCACCTTACTAAAATAGCAATAGCACTTTAACATACATGTGCTGCATAACGCCCGAGTAGTCAAGATGTGCAAACTTTAGTTTCAGGTCCCATACAAATTATTAGGTGTGAATACAATTTAGTGCCTCCCCCAACACAGGAGCTGTGATCACCAACCCCCCAAGATAGAAGCTGACTGAGAGGCAGATTGTCGGGGGGTGGGGGGTGACGCCTGTTACTGGGTCTTACGGAGCAACTCCAGATCTTGGCACTTATAGTGCTGGAGGTCCTCGGCAGGTGAAGGGGCATGTACCATTGGGGAGTGTGGAGAATGGTAGACCACTATGGAATATTACAGAGTGGTGTACCAGGTGATGGGGGGACTGAAACCACTAGACCACCAGGGTATATCACAAAGAGGTGTACCGGGTGATCAGGGAGGGGCATTACTAGACCACATGAGTATTTATGTTACGTGGCAAAAGTGAGCGGTGGGGGGAGACAATGGACCACTAAGGACTGATTTTGAAATGGACAGGGGTGTTAAGGGTCTGGTGCGCCCCATACTGGGTGTGGTGGAGGCAAAAACTGTGACAGGCTTCAAAAATGTATGGGTATCCTAGCAGTATATCAGGGCAAAAAACAGTCCATGGGATCTATAGGGCCACAGCAAAAAAGCTAGGTAGGGTTGCTGGGCAGACTGGATGGTCCGTGTGCTCCTTTTCTACCATAAGTTTTCTATGTTTCTATCTCAATCTGCTCACTTCATCAAACCTATACAAACTACAAATGCAAGCATTCAACTGCAAGTTGAGCTTTTGTTGAGTGTTTTCTGAAACGGTAAGAACTCAATCTGTGCTCCACGGCATCTCTATTAACATATTCTAAAACTCAAATCCTCAACCAGTACTCAATTACTAATCTAAATACTAAACAAGCACTCAACTGTGCAAGTTGAGTTTTTGTTGAGTGCTGGTTTAGTTCAAGTGCTCACCACCTAGCACTCAACTAAATTTATCATGTCAATGCATTTTTAGGTAATGCTCAACCTACTTTGGGTAAAGCATTGGTGAATGCTCAACCACATATTTTTGTATGGGCTGTTACCCTCACAGCTGCTTTTATGACATCATAGCATGCTCACTAGAGACTGTGAAAAGCAATTATATGTTTAATGGGACAGCTGGATGCATTTCGAAAGTCAGAGGAATAAATAGTTGTTGCATTATCTACAGTATTTAGTAGACAGATAGTAGGAGCAAGTAAAAAAAAAACAGCTAGAAAACAGCAAGACCATTAAAACATATTGCCGGAGCTGGCCCAGTGACACTGAGAGATGAGGCGCTGGATGTCTTACATTGTGCTATGCAAGAGATCACCCAAGGGGGGGATCTATTTGACTTTATTTAAATTAGTCCAGTAAGGAGAACAGGGCAAGGGGATGGCCATAATCAAAATGTATTTAAATCATGCTCCTGCTTGGAGCTGCATTCAAATTGAGTAGCTCCAGGATGTGGAGCAGAGGGCAGGACATGCCTGAATTAGATTAAACTGGGACTTCAGAAAAAGCAAAGGCATGATAAAGTGAAGAAGGGTATATATTCAGAAATATATGCTTGGGAGCCAGTTAGGGGAAGTAAACACCCAGATTATAAAGTACTATAAGAGTGCCACAGGATGATAAAGGTGGCTATAGTAGCCAAGCTAAGGCTAGTGTTGTAAAATTGCAGCATTTTCTGATTTAAATTGCACTAAGATATTGGCTACAGTCAGGAGCAAGGGGATGGGAGTAGACCAGCCAGTTAGACACCCCAGCAGCATAGTTGCCACGATCTCAGCCATGGGCTAGTAACCTGAGTTACTCACCCATAGCCACCTACAACACTAGTCTTAGTTTGGCTACTGGTGGCCACTTGGCTACTAGCCACCTTTATCACCCTGGGGCACTTACACTTTATAATCTGGGGCTTACTTCACCTAACTGACCCCACTGGTGCTTATTTCTGAATAATAAAAGCAGAAAAACTTTAGGCCAGCTAGCCCTTCTTCTCTAGCCCAACTGGCTAGCTTACCTATAACTGGGGCTTTACTCTGCCTTTGCTGCTTGAGCCCTGTTTACTATCTAATTCAGGGTCTTCCCTGCCCTGCTCCACCTCTGGGAGCTATTTAATTTGAATGCAGTCTGCCCCTTCCCTATGCTCCATGCAGCAGCGTGATTTAAATAAATTTCAATAATTTTGAATAGGGACACCCTCTCGCCATATGCTCCCTTTCTGAAGCAATTTAAATAAATTTGAAGAGAACCAACTTTGTGCAGTCCCTTGCTCCCAGGCTGTGCCCTGACCAGACTAATGGCCACAGCCATCCTTTATTGTAACCGCAGCATGAAAATAAATGTAAAATAAATGTTACTATTAGTTCAGGAGGACAGCATCTGCTTTATGGCACTGCCACCAACATGCCACCCCAACCTAGTAAGAAGTTGAGAAAAGAGGAGGTGGAAGTGCGGGTTGGATGCACAGCTGACTATAGGCAGGTGGGAGGTTTTCCCTTTGGGCCTTACTCTGCCGCTTGCAGATCACCCATAGGACTTCTCGGAGCCTATTTACACATCTGAATCATCCAAGGGTTTCCCCAGCTATGACCCCCCCTCTTCTACCACCTGGACCTCCCAGGGACCCACATGCTACACTACCTCACAAATGTTCACCCTCTTTTCCAATCTGGACAACCTAGAACCACCCAAACCGTGCTGTCCTCCAGGACATTGACTTGGGTGGATCAGAGGCCTACAGCCATAATCAGGGTAGTCAGCAGGCAAGTGACTTGGCTATGGAGCCTGAGAAGCCTGAAGGTGGGGATAGGGCTTGTGAGCCTGCTGCCAGGGCTAGAAGGGGTATGATAGGGTGTATGACACCATGGCTGCAGGCGCTCAAGTGCTATTTGCCCCATCTTCAGCAGACTAACCTTCCTTGCCACTGGGCCACCCACCCTTACCCTGTGCCAGCCCCATCAGCTGACCTTCTTCCTTGCATTTGAACCCCCCTTCCCACTCACAGACCAGCCTTACCCCCCAGCATTGCTGTGCTCTTCATGGAAAGGTGCTGCCACACATGTGCTGTGAGCACACAGATAGTTTTCGGCTATGGGAGTCCAGCTACAGGGAGGGGTGGGGGTCCAGTTGCAGAGGGGCCAGATCTGAAGGGGCTGACCACATACCGCTCAACTGTCCCTCATGAGGCTAGGTTCATGGCACCCACTCCTTCAGTGCACAGTTTGTCAATTCATCCCAAGCTACCTGCTTTGTGAGAACTCATGCTGTACTATTTGCGCTGATGTTAATCAGCCCCCTGTACAAATCATTCCCTGACAATTCACCCCCAGCAAAAATTTAATATATTAAACTGGGGGGGTACAATTTGGGAACAAAATGTGCAGGGAGCCAATTGACGCTGGAACTAATAGTATGGCGCAAGTTGTCACAGAGTGGACTAACCGGGATGACTTAACATCTAACCTCAGTGGATTCCCGCTGTAACAGATGCAGGCTCACCATTGTGGCTCAAATTTTTCACCTCTCAATCAAGTAACTAAATCAAGTGTACTGGTCCAGGTGAGGGAACTTCTGTGTAGATTTTGATTCTGGATGCTGGGTAGTACCTGTAAAACAAAGGTTACACAGGAGTCACAGAGGAGCTGTAGCCAGGCTCCACACACCTGCTGATTGGCTGCATTGATGTAATCAGCCCAGTCCTTGCTGAGATAGTCTGGTTGTCCTTGGAGAGGGGAATCTTTCCAGACACCCTTAAGGAGGCCGTGGTTCGGCCCCTTCTTAAGAAGTCCTTCATGGATCCTGACTGTCTAGCAAACTACAGACTGGTCTCTAACCTACCCTTTTTGGGAAAGGTTATTGAGAAGGTGGTGGCATTACCGCTGGAGGACCATTTGACCAGCCACAATATCTATGATTCTCTCCAGTCTGGTTTCAGGAAGAGACATAGTACAGAGACAATTCTTGTTCGGGTACTAAATGACCTCCTGATAGGGAGAGATTGAAGGACTCATTCCATCTTGGTCCTTCTTGATCTCTTTGTGGCATTTGATGCTGTGGACCATGGTGTGCTGTTGAATCACCTGCGGTTTATCTGTGGACTCTCGGGAGTTGTTCTCAGATGGTTTTGATCTTTCCTCACAGGTAAGACTCAGAGAGTGGTGTCTGGGGTGTGTACCTCAGCTCCAGTCCCCCTATCCTGTAGGGTGCTGCAGGGATCCATTTTAGTGCCCATGTAGTTTGCAGTATATATGCTGCCATTGGGAGTGATTATTAGATAGTATGGCTTGAGTTTTCACTGCTACGCAGATGGTAGTCAGCTATACATGTCTTTTGTGTCTGATCAAGATGGTGCTGCCTCAGTGCTAAACAACTGTCTGGCTGAAATTCAGGCCTGGATGAATGTGAGCTGGCTAAGGCTGAACCCTAAAAAAACTGAGGTGTTGGTGGTGGACCCGGGTCGTCGTGAGGCGGGTATGTTGGCAGGTTCCCCTTCAGGTCTATGGCTTGGAGGCGTCCAGCTAGCTACCTCAGACTGGGTGCAGAACCTGGGCATTATGTTTGGTGACTGTTTGACCCTGATGTTACAGGTGTCAGCAGTTGTTAAAACCTCTTTTTACATGCCTAAGTAATAAGATAGGTTCTTCTTGGCTGGGCACACGGGATTCTCTCTCTTTCCTAGGGACACAGTTACTCAAGAAAGTCCGGAAGATGTGCACTTTGGGAATATAGTAGCAGTTAGATAATATAATCTGGACTATGGCTAAAGCCAAGCAATTTCCGAACCCGAATAATGGACTTGAAGATACCTGAATGTAGAATGGAGTAACCAGTTCGGGACATTCAAATGTAACTGTGATTGTACATAGTTGGGGGGGTATACATAGTTTCCACATCCAGTTTAGGGATGTGGGCCCGGGAGTGTATCCTGGGATGTATGTGTGTCTGTCATTGTGTTGGAAATAATGACAAAATTTCAATAAAGAAGGTTATAAAAAAAAAACAAAAAAACTCTTTTTACCATCTGAGAAATATTGCCTGGGTGAAACACCTGGTTCCTCCCGATGATCTTCCAATGTTGGTTCATGCCTTCGTTACCTCCCACCTTGACTACTGCAATGCCCTTTACCTAGGGCTACCAGGGGTTGATATCAGCCGCTTGCAGCTGGTGCAGAATGCAGCAGCCAGGCTATTGACTGGTACTTCTAGAACCAGTCATATAATGCCCGTGCTCTGTGGTCTGCACTGGCTGCTGATACAGTGGCGGATCACCTTCAAGGTTGCTTTATTAACCTATAAGGCCCTACACGACCAGAGACCGGGTTACCTGAAAGATCTCCTTTGTCCCTACTGTCATCTCCATCCTCTCCGATCCATTGATGAGGGATTTCTAGAGATTCCCAGGGTTCGTTTACAAACATCTGGAGCAAGGGCATTTAGTTTTGCTGCCCCATCCCTGTGAAATTCTCTGCCTCATCAGGTACAAGATTGCCTAACCGTCCAGATTTTAAGAATGCCTTGAAAACTTATCATTTTGGTTTGGCATTTGGGGATTAGTGCTGCTGCTACTATATTGTATTTTACTGTAATTTACATGTTTTGTCTTTAGGATAATTTATTTTTTATTTTATATATTTTATTGTACAGGCGCCTTGGTTTTAGAAAGGCGCCTTTTATAAATAAAGAAGATTTCCAGTCTTGTGCGTCTGGTGCAGTCTGATCTGGAGAGATGGAGTGCCCTCCCACTATCGCTTTGGGGTCGGGTAAATATTCTTAAAATGAATGTCTTACTGAGACTGTTATACCAATTGGGTATGATGGGCATCGTCCTGCCCAAGTCTTGGTTTTTGCAAATACATAGAGTGTTTAATAAATTCTTATGGAGGGGTAAGGCAGTGAGAAGGGCATATTTGAAGCTAACTGCACCAAAGCTTAAGGGCGGCCTTGCCCTCCCTTCTCTTTTTTTATATTATGGGGCCCAACATCTAAGTAAGATAGCTCATTGGATAAAGGCGGAGGTACCCTGAGAGAAGTATTCATATGTACCAGTCTGGCTTGATATTGAATGCAGGCTAGCATGAGGTGCAGCAAGTACACTGTATGCCCTTGTATTCTCTAAACCCTCCTGTCTTCCCGGCCTGCTTAAAGCAACCCCAATAGCCTGGTCTCTGAAAGCTCTTTGACAAATGCAATTGTATTTTTCAGAAAACTGGTTCACTTCTCGGGTCCAACCACTTTTTAATAATTGGCACTTTCAGATTGGACACGGTCCTATACCTCCCTCCTTTTGTCCGCAACTCAAGCATTGTAAACTGGAGGACTTTCTCCAGGGTACAGAGTTAGTTTCTTTCCAGGTATTGTGAAGTCGCTTTCAACTAAGACCCCAAGAATTTTTTAAATACTTGCAAATTAAAGTGGCTATACGTGCATTTAAAGGTAACCAAGAATGGACAACACAGTCAATGGATGGTCTCTTTAAGGCCTTCCAAGACGCTGAACAACCCCATGCAGTCTCTAATATATATAAGCACCTTCAAGGCTTAGATACATCTCTCCCTAAAGGGGTATGTTATTATTGGGTGCAGGAGTTGTCCCTGCCTGTGGACGCCGTCTATTGGGAGAAAGTATGGGGAGGGAATTACAAAAATATTAAACAGGATAAACTCTGGTTAATTCAGTTTAATATCTTACATAGTATTTATTACTCTCCAGATAAACTGCATAATATAGGTTATACTTCCTCCCCTATGTGTCCTTGAGGCTGTTCGGTCTCTGGGTCGCTGTATCATATGTTGTGGCTGTGTCCGCATACTCAGAAGTTTTGGAAAGTGATACGGCGGGTCCTGGACCCTATTTTGGGACTGGATCCTCTTTTTACCCCGGAGTGTTGCATGCTGGTGATTTTCCCATCTGGGACACCCCAGATACGTAAAGCTCATATAACCTTAATATCAGCTGTGGCAAAATTAGTCGTACTACGACACTGGAAGGATGTCCCTCCTGATGCTAGTGAAATTTTAATATCTTTTATTGATCTAGTGAAATATGGTTATTTTCTCTGTTTTATAGTACCAGATATATATTCAGGATCAGCTAGCTTTATTTGTATATGAGCGCAGAGTTGGGGCGGAGGGTGAGCGGAATGTGTGGGTTTTTGTGTATTAACCCCAATCAGTTATCTCTGCTGTGTACTCTCTGACGTATTGTTAAAATTTCAATAAAGTATTTTGAATTAAAATAAAAAAAAAAGAAGATTTGATTTGATTTAGTTCTTAGGCAAAGTACAGATAAGACCAACAGTAAATAAAAATATTCTTATCTGAAATAAGCACAGGTCAAAGTCCAGTCAGTCCGATGGAAATAAAGAGGAAATATGTTTGATACATAAAATTGCAATTAATTGGTGAACATTTGTTTTTAATGGCTGTTAATGCATTGGCACAACATAGCCATAATGTTTAGTGGACAGTTTTAATGGCCATTAATGTATTGGCGTAGCATGAATATATATAATTGTCATGGCAATGAAAAGCTAATTTCTCAGTTGTAATGGTTATTAGCGGAAAGGCATGTCATTTTAATGACCACTAAACTCTCAGCTTAAGACATTTAATGGCCATTAGTGTATTTAATGACTACAAGAATAGTTTTCATGACAATGAAACTAGGTTATTACATTTTAATGGCTATTAAAAGCTTGTTGCCATGTTTTCATGGGTGTGAAAAAGGCCATTAACTGTACATTAGACAAAATTTAATGGACGTACAACGCCAGTTAAATATTTAATGTATGGTGGTAATGGTTAATTAATGCCATGGATGAGTACATTAATGGTTTTCACCCATGAAACCGCAACAATTAATGGAAATTTAATGGGAGAACAAATTTTACATTAAACATGATTTAATAGGATAAATTAATGGGTTTGCATGAAATTAATGGAAAATTAATGGATTTTAATGGAATTTTAATGGATTTCGATGCAGTAGTGTATACTGGTCCCTAGACCTCTCCTTGCTTCAGGATCAGTGGCTCTCCCACTGCTAGCATCACAGCTAAATTCTGACCACAGTCCCTCCCTCCATATCTCATCTCCATCCTTGCAGTCCCCACCCTCCCAGTGAATGCACTCTGGAAAAATGACTCATGCCTCCTGTCTGTTCTACACATGTTAACCGCAGCAGGCCAGACAGCGTTTTCGTATCATATGTCTAAAATATGGAACTCCCTCCCTACAGATATTCAGCATGCCTCCACTAGACAGCACCTCAATTCCCTGCTCAAAGCCACCTTTTCCTCCACCTGCATATGTTTGCTTTAGCCCTAGCTTCAAGGCCTGCCTACTCCTCCATGAGACTGCATAGCGACATTGTATGAGTGTAATATATCTATAGCTCCTAGGCCAGCACACTCCTGTTATACTACTATAAATTGACATTGTATGTATGTGCTACATATCTATTTTGTAATTGCACATTATATTGTATTATCATTTCATATGCCTTGCATTATTGCCTGCTGTACCCTAAGTACCGCAAACACTCTGTAAGATTTTGTGAACAATGTATAATAATGTATTTGCCCCTTCCTCTCTACCCCCAGAACACATTTGGAATTGAGCAGTAGGCTGCTCAGCATGCTTTCCTGGTAAAACCTTTAAATAAATAAATAAATGGACAGTATTCACGCATGGAAGTACCCCCATGCTTTTGCAGCAGTACATTGCTTCCCATGTTTCAAGCAGAACCCAGTATTATAAGTCTAATTAATTATTCATGAGCTGGACTAGCTCTTTGATTGGCTGCCATGCAGGGCTGAAATCTCTTAGAAATGCCCGGCACGGCAGCCACACAGCTGTTTGCGAGCTGGCCTCTCAGTTGTCAAGCCGGTGGTATTTCGGTAACCACTGAACGATTCAGCTACAATAATTTGTCACTGAAAATAAAAAAAAACAATGACCAGTTTCTCAGCATCTGTGCAACAAATCAGTTACCCAAAAAGCTACAAAATAGAACAGTACAATACCTCCCCGAGCAAGGCAAACCAGTAACAGATACCACATAGCAGCTTTAAAGGCACACAGCACTGTCACCATGCTGCAAAGAAACAAAAACAATCTAGAAAAAAAAAAGTACAAAAAGGTCATTACTGTGATTAGACTTATAATTCCAATAATGACCTTAGAGCCGGTAATTTCCTGTCAATTAACAACCAGCTGAGTGGGGTTGGCCCTCGGCTGTGCCTTGGGCTATCCTCCCCCCCAAGCTGGTAGTCAATCTCCAGGAAATGACTGGCTCTTCAGTCATTATTGCTTAATTGTTATAGCTACAGCAAATATGGGGCAACAGAGGAAACCAATAAAGAAAAGAAGGCACAGAAAGAACATGAAAAACACATGGAAAAAGTGTTAGGACCCAGAGGAGGAGATTGGATGAAAAACCAAAAAACAGAACTGAAACTTTTACCTAGCATGCCTACATTATGGGGATAATGTCAGGTGTTTGGGGGTGTAGGAGGGAAAACAAACAAGCATTTGTCAATGCCGAATGTTGCTTGCTTGTATGTGCTGTGTAGGTATTTGGAAGTCATTGGAGTGCAAATATTGAAAATTTGCAAACTTACAAGCGTGCGTAGGAACTGCGCAACGCATGCTGATGAAACAGTCATTTTTAGGAAGTTTGTGACCAAGTTTTCAACACAGCCATTTTAAGACCTCTGCTCATGAACAGTGTCACTGTGATTTTCTTAATATGTCTCATACAGTGATTTCGCACACCGACTGCGCCATTGTGCGCTACATGGGCGGAAACACGTTTTGGGCGATATGTGAAAAATGACAGCTGTACTGCTCATAAGGAGGTGTGGTAAAATGACAATGTTGAAAAACTGGAGTGAAAATATTGAAAATTCAAAAATCCTACGAGTGCGAGGAACCAGCAATGCACGCCGTAAACAAAAGTTTATTAGCACCAAATTTTCAACATAGGCTTTTTGAGAGCCCACCTTATGAACACTGGCAGTGTTGTTTCATTAATCAGTGCTGAAAGGTGATTTCGTGCAGTGACTGTGAAATCACCCTTCAGGCCCGATTAACGCCATGACAGTGAGAGCATTCATAAGAAGGAGTCCCAAAACCCCATGTTGAAAATTTGTTGCAAAAATTCCAAAAAATGCCTGAGATATGCAGCAAAGTTGAAAAAATCCTATTTATTACATTATACAGCTTACCGGCATTTCCTCAGTTCGTGGTCGGCTTTGAAGAGTGCAGATGTGTTCCCGGTCCACCGAAGATCGTCGCACCGGAGTCCGGAGGTAAGTATGGGGTGAGGGGTGTGGGGAGGCAGGTGTGCAGTGGTGGGCGTGGGTGGGGTGAGGGGTGTGGGGAGGCAGGGTGTGCAGTGGGTGGGCGTGGGTGGGGGCCCAGACAGCTAGGGACTGTTTTTGTGTTGCAGGTTGTTTTTTTGTAAAAAAACAGGAGGACGACGCGGGACATTTGCCACGCTGGAGTGGGCTCCCAGCATAGCATAAGGACAGCTGCTTGGGGGGGTCCGTGGAGCCGATGGGGGATTGGGCACTCCCGTTGGCGATAGCATCTGTTGCCACGCTGGGGTGGACTCCCAGCATGGCACCCTGTACTCTCCGGGGAAGACAGTAGAGCCGATGGGTGATTGGGCACCCCCCTTGGCTATACAGTGTGTGCGTGGGGGGGGGACGAGCACACAGTATGCATGCGTGTGTGTGTGTGTGTGTGTGTGTAGGGGGAGCGCGCATGAGCAGGCGATATCCTATCGCTGTTCACTGAAGTGTAGCTCCCCCTTTCAACTGTACTCCACTGCATTTTCGACTGCTGTCATAGACAGCTCCAGCAGTGATTGGAGAACTGTGGCTGCGCCTGCAAACACACTGACTGAATTGGAAGAGGGCTGCCACACCTCTGAAAACTCAGATGATGGCACTATGTTTCTTGTACATGCGTGCAAGCAACATAAAAATGGTCCATGCAGCGAAATGGGAGTAGCCACTCTGCAGAAATCAGCAGATCTATAGGAGTAGTAGAAAAAAAACCCTCTCTAATCACTGAATGTATAATCAAAATTGGTACTGTACTTAAGTCCCTTTTGATTACATATAGTGTGCTTGGTGGGCAATAATGTTACTGGTCACTGTAGTTAAAGACCAAGGCTGGAGGCGAGGTCTGTTTCTACACTGCCATTATTCCTGAGGGGACTGATCCTCCAGCAGTTCACATTATTGCTATTGTATTGAAATGCAAGAAGTGGTATTGTATTGAAATGCAAGAAGTGGAGTGTGAAACTTTATGAAACATTAACACGTTTTTTAATTTTTTTGTTAACTTACGATGACTTGCCAGTTTCTGACAACACGATGAACTGCAAAGCTGAGGTCATTTCTATTTACAGTTTCATTTCTGACAGAGCTTCTTGAGGTAAACTTTGGGTCATAAACTGATTTGCTATACTGATTCATTTAATATTCAGAGCGCTTTTCTGTTCTCAGTTGTTACTTTCACTTTTTCACAGGGAACTGTCACCACACAATGTCCATTATATAAGATTCTGGTTGGCTGACACAGTGTCATCACCTTGATACAGTGTTTGACAAACGCCCCCATACTATCAACATTTTGTACCAGCTGGGCTACTTCAGTATCTGGAGGGGCCAGTGGATTTAACTGCAGCCAGTATCCCTGCTGCCTACTCTCCACGAAAATTGAGCACTGTATACAGTAATGGAGTTTTCAGCTGATTGCAGTTCAGCTGTGTTCTTTACATCCTCATTAATTCATATGTGAATTGCTGGCTAAGGTTGTGTGCCATGGTTCCTAATTTGATCCAAAACCTACTTCAGGTCTTGGACTGTTGCAGACAGCTGGTTCCTATAACAAGTATATGTGAACTTGCCAGGTGCCGTGTGAGCAACAGATCCAGAAATGTATTCTACTATTAGATACAGTATGTTGCTGTTTGAAGGTACCTATGACATGTGACATCCCATTTTTATGGGGGGGGGGTGCCAATACATTGAGGTACTACACAAAGTTATGCAATTAATAGTTAAGCGTCAGACTTCTGGCAGTGAATATACAATTTTCTAACAGAAAAACAAGTTGCAAACTTGTTGGGTCAGATATTTAAAAAGTCTCAGTTTCCACCATGCAAAGACCCTATCCTAAGTGTAAATGAATGCTTGCCTCCAAATGCGCTGTACTTGGAACAAGCTCAGGGCATTGCAAGAGTGACCTAAAACCCCCTTACAGCACAGCACAACCAGATGTGGTTGGCAAAAAGCATCGTATTCTGCTGACCACTGAGAGCTATGTGCCTATTCTGCACAAAGAGGCATTTGTGGAGCTAAAATAGCGCTTTGGCTATATTGGAATGTCTCCATGTAAATAACCTCCTGGCCCATAAAAGGCACTTGAAAGATAATTGCTTCCCATTATGGCATCACTAAAATGAGAAGTGTTTGCTTTTGCTCATGGAAAGCATGTTGGGACATTTCTCTGTAGTAGATGCACCAGCTCCAGCATCACTGGTGCTATTGCATAACCGCCTTCCACGCCTGGAATCCCCCTGCCACCACCAATTCCCCATGCCCATAAAAGTAAGGATAGTCTTGATCATCTAGTGGACCCTTCCCCTTACACAGTCACATGGTCTTAATGAAAAGGGTGTTAACCACAGGATTAATATGTATGTTTGCTTGCACACACAAACAAAACATATTGGTGCTGTTCTGGCAGTGTAGAAGCTGGGGAGGTGTATGCTACAAGCAGACAATGAAGCTGAGCCTGCAGGAGGCATGCAAATGAAACTCCAGTGTTGGCAAGGCCACTGATTACAGTGGTTAGCTACCCAATGGATCAGTCAGTCAACAAGCTTTATTGATTGGCAGTATGCCATTACAGCATAATACAAAATACATACAAATGGATTCAACCATATACAGTATAACAATAAAAGTCCAAAACAGTTTTGTGATAAAATAAAATACACACAGTAATTTGAAGTCTTCCATGTAATAAATGGTATACAGTGATGATAGTGACTGTCAAAACAGCGACTCATTTTCAGCACTATCCTTTTGGGCTACCCTGTAAGGGTAGCAACTGAATGCAAATGCAAATGTAGGGAGAGCAACTAGAAGGGGAGGGATAGGGGGGAGGAGAAGGGGAGGGATAGGGAAAAGGGTTTGTTTGGGGTAGTGTGCCTGCTGCAACTGAGATAGCCATGTGGTGTGGTGATGAGGGTGGCTAGCTCCGGTGCAGCAGATACTGGGTTCAGGGCTGGGGACCAGGGAAAGTTTTACTGCCATTGGAATTTTTTTTATCATTTTTCAAACTGTCTCCCTCTCCTTAACATGCAGCCCCTTGGAGTTGGTCATGTTTAGTCAGAGGTGTGGGGGGGGGGGGCACAGCCCTCCCACAGAAACAGCGTTTTAATGTGCCAGATGTGTTTTCGCCTATTAGTGAACATCACTGATTTGCTTTTCAGCAATGTACACTTGCCGTAACAGTGATCGCTCTTTTGCAATCACTGTTATGATGTAGAACAATACTAAATAGTACACATGCAGATAAAAACAGCATCCACAATTCATAACGGTTTAAATCCTAATGTATATCCAAACACGTCAGCCTGCAAATGCCAGGAATGGCAAGGTGCAGGAAGGACTTGCTAAGCCAACAACGCACAAAACAGTTCCAAAAACCTGCACTCTGCAGAGAGCAAAAGTCACTGGCAAAAGTTACATTTTAAACGCTTTATTAGCACTTCAAATAGTGTCTCTGCATGGACTGGAAGACATCCACTCAAGCCCCAGCACTTTGGGTATGCATAACCCTTTGTCAGGGGGCATAGTAAACTCATGGGATCTCTGACAACTTTTTAAACCATCATTTACATTAACAAATGTGAGCTGATCAGCAAATAGTTAACTCTTTCAAGTTGTTGACAATTTTTAACTCTCTCAAGTATATGAACAAAAAGAACATATTCTTACATAAATTATATATATAACAATGAATGAATTTTTATGTAAAATGTAAAAAATGGTGTGTGTTAGCAAGTACTATGTCTGAGTAGTTACATTTAGATACTATAGAATATTTTCCTAATTCATTTAGTTGTTTATTGCCAAAAACTAGACATAAGTATTACTCATTACATCTTGCTGAAAAATAAAATAGAGAGAAAAAGAATTTGAGTTAGAAAAATAATGACAGTCTATCTTAAATATAACAATGCATCATTATAGATGAGATCATAATGGAAAGGGGGCAGTATCCCAAGATTGCAGTCACTGCATGAATAAAAGGAAGAAGGACACAAGATCGTCCATCTCTAATACCTGTATGAGATAGGAAAAAAGGGCACATATTTTAAATCATGGATTTGAATAATCTGTTATCAAATCTTCAATTTAATTATAACAATTCTTACAAAATTGAAATCTTGTTGTGAAAGAGCACCACTAAAATATATTTTCACTGGCATTCTTTAAACCATGTTTTTAAAAAACTAGGGTGATCATCCAGGTATATTATTTATACCCAAAGGGTAGTATCTCAACAATCCATATGAAAACTACAAAATGTTTTTCTTATTTTAAAGTCCCCAGTCTCATCCCTAAACAAAGAGATTATTTAGCCAAAATAATTATTTGCGTAAATATGGTTTAATGTCCCATTCATAATTGAGTTTTACACTGTTCAGTGTAAAGATCTGGTATGATTCTCTTTGTAATAGAAAATTTGATCTATTACCTCCCCTTGTTAATGGTGCAACATATTCCAAACCTACAAATTTCAAGTCTTTACTGTCTGAGTTATACTTGGAGGCAAAGTGAACACCCACTGGTGTCTCTTTTTGTTCTCTATTGTGCGTACATGTTCCTGAATACACTTTTTCAGGGGTCTGACAGTGCAACCAATATACAACAGGCTGCATGGGCATCGTGGGGCATATACTACAAACAGTGTGTCACACATATTACATCCCTTTATGTTTACTGTAGTCTGTGTATCGATGGGATGTGTGAATACTTTAAGGGGTTGTGCAAATCTACTGCTAATACAGTGCTGACATTTCAAGAAGCCAGATGGTCTGTTGGGTAACCATGTCCTAGTTGTTTCAGTTTTTTTCTGTTTAGGTAATCTGCTGTGGACTAGCCTTTCTTTTAAATTTGTTGCTCTACTGAAAGTGACTCTAGGTTTATCCCCTACTGCCATATATACCGCATCATCACTTGTCAATATTTGCCAGTGTTTGTGGATCACATTACCAATGGCACCTGCCAATGCATTATATTGTGTAATAAATGAAACAGGTCCAAACTTATTTCTTTGTTCAGCTTGTTTATGCTGTTACAGTGTGTTTCTTTCTAAGCTAAGTACTTTCATTTTTAGATCATGTGGCATATTTTTATCATATCCCCTAGTTATGAATCTGGTTTCTAACTCTGAAGCTTGTAGTAAATAATCTTCAGTTTTAGTACAGTTACGTCTTAATCTTATAAATTGACTGTATGGGACTGAATTCTTCTAACGGGGGGTGGGGCACTATTTGCAATCAACACTGAATTTGTTGCCTTGTGTTTCCTGTGGCATCTTGTAGTGAGTTTTTCTCCGCAGTTGTATGCATTTCCAAATCCAGAAATACTAAGTCAATTTTACTGCTTATGTGGGTAAATTTAAGATTTAAATGATTGCTGTTCGCCCATTGGATGAATTCAGGTATGAGCTCTGTTGCACCTTTCCAGATACATAGATAACCATCTATGTATCTGTGCCATGTATTAATATTGTTGCAAAAAGGATTCGCTTCTTGGTTGTAAATATTAACCATTTCCCACCATCCCATTAACAGATTTGCATAACTAGGGGCCATGCTGGCCCCCACAGCAGTTCCACACAGTTGCAAGTAGACATCCCCTTCAAATTCAAAAACATTGTGTTTTAGAACAAAATCTAAGCTCTCTAAAATGAACTCCATAGGAAATTAGCTATAAGCAGCTGTATTCTCCAAGAAAAATCTGCACATTCTAAGACCATCCTCGTGTCTTATACTAGTGTATAATGAGTCAATGTCAACACTTATCCATGTCATGTCTTCCTCCCATACAATACCTTCTATTTTTCTTATAGTATCCAAGGTGTCCTTTTAATAAGCTGGAAGGCATACAACACACTTCTGGAAGAAAAAGTCAAGGAACTGGCCGAGATTCTCACATAAAGATCCAATACCGGACACAATCGGGCATCCGGGAGGGTCATTTATGTTTTTATGTATTTTGGGCAGTATATAAAAACCAGCCAATGATGGATGTTCATTCCATAAAAATTTGAACTCTGGTTCAGTGATATCATTTTTTGCTACTGTCTTTTGCTCTCTGCTAGAGATGTAGCTAAATTTTATTTCACCAGTGAAATTCTGGCGAAATCACCAGTTTCACCTGGCGAAACATTTCACACAGTTATGGCCTTTAGGTGAAATTTCTCTTCCCAATTTCACCTTGAATTTCACTTGCACTTCTATAAGGTGATATTAGGCAAAATTTGGCTCTTCTCTCAGCTGGTAGTCACATGGTTGATTCTAAACAGGCAGGAAGTGAGTGGTTCATTTTCTGTGCTACATGTCTCTAGAAGAAGCAGGCAGCATCTAGGCTCAGAGTCAGAACCCACCTCATGGACCTCAAAATTAAGCTTCTGCCACTGTTTACCAAGGATTACAAGCCTAATCGTGGTGCTGCCACTGCCAAACATGCCCCAGAAGTCCAGAAATGTTCAATGAATTGAGATCAAAATCTGGTATCAGTCATGATGTTACATGGTTCACATCCACCATCAGGACTGAAATCTGCTGTTTTTTGTACTGTTTACAACAGTTTGCAGGCCTAATCTTGGTGTTGCCATTGCCGAACATGCCCCAAAAATCCAGAAATGTTTCCCAAAAAATGTTCAAGTAAATTGAGGCAGAAATCTGGTGTCATTCATGCTGTTATATGGTGCCCCCCCCCACCTCATGGACCTCAACTCCAGGGAGTGGCTGCTCCACTGCTACTATGCCCACTGATCAAGAAAGAAAAGGATTCCTTACACTCATCCTCCATTGACCCACTCAGCCATCCCTCCTCCTGCTCTATTGTACTGCTATCACTAACATTAAGCTTGACAAGGGAAGTCCCACCAACAGCTCAGGTATCTTTCTGGTGTTGGTGCCAGCACAATGTGTGCTTCTTTTTCAAGTGGGCATGCTGGCCACCGGTGCCTATGTGACTGCCCTTTTTTCCACAACTGACTCGTGCTTGACACAGCTGACATATCGCCTATGGTGTCATCTGCTGCATCAAGCATGAATAAATCCCAGACTAGAGGCTTTGCACCTCTAGATGTGACATGGCACTAGGACTTGGACAGCAGAGCCAAATGTATGGAAGTTTTAGATTTTTTGGCCACTTGCATGACTTCCACCATGCTACATTTTGGAGGGGGGATTACTGGGCTGCTTGTTGTAGGCTTGCTGATAGCCTCACCCTCAGGCTTGGCATCTAAATGGGATGCATCATCACCCCTCAGCTTTTTCACTTCTGGCTCCCACAGGGGATCCAACACCTCATCATCATCTGTACTGAAACATATGATATCCTCCTCCACCTCCTCCTCCCTATCATGATCTACTGCCAGAGATACATTTCCCTTCTCTGGCATTTCCTCACTGTGGGGAAGGGGGCTGACTTTCCTTATCTCCTTCTCCAGGAGAAACAGACTGAAGCTTGACAATATCACCCTCACCACCATTAACTCCACCTTGAGCAGGAACAACAGTCACACTGACAATTTTTTCCACCTCCTCCTGGACCTCTGTTCCTCCACTGTTGTGTCTCCCTTATTCCCAGTATCATCCCCAATAAGCATACTAGCTACAGACTGGGCAGTAAAAAATGAGTGACAGATGTGAAGCCACTTCTAACTTCAATTTTGCTGGCACTGGCTGCCACAGCAGCACCAGAGCCCACAGAATGCACCGATTCAGAAATAGGTTTGCTCACTGGAAGTGGAACTGTATTTCTACTTTTTCCAACAGACTTCTTTGAGCCACCTCCCACTTGGTCACCTTTCCCTGAACTGAAAAGTCTCTTGGCAGGCATATTTATATGCTTGTTTTGTTTGCCTTCCTCCAGAAGTATATGATTATGTATTTCTATTGAATAAGTGTGATTTAACACCTGCTGTACAATCTGCAAGGGGCAAACAGAAATCAGAACAGGTAGCAGCACTGTAGTCTATATAACTACCTCCAACTGCTACTGTACCCTATTCGAGTGTTAAAACACTATTTTATTTTTTCAATTACAAAAATATGAATTAAATAGCATAGGGTAACAGGAGGACAGAAGTAAGAGACTTTAAATACCAAACCGACAGAGAACACCACCACAACAAGGATGTGCAGTAACTCTGAACAAATACTTAAGTAGTTCTTAATAAAATGTCATTTTTTAAATAGAATGGTTGTTACACAACTTGATAATAACCAGGTAGGTACAGGTAGGTTCAAGAAAACTAATTTGTAAACCAACCACACAGAACACCCCACAGTCACAATACGATCTACAGTATGGATAAGTGGTATCTGAAGAAGGCAAGTACTGCAATGTGTTAGTATTTACTAAATACAGTTTTGTCTTATAGATATATCAGATGGAAGGGACAACAAGATTTGAAATGAACAAAGTCACCTCCAACAATCATGCAGGAACCACCACTCTCTTGAAAACTATGTCATTTTTTATATAGTATGAGTCAGGTAGTAAATGCCAGTGCTGTAACAGGGAGGAAAGGGTTAATATGGTAAGCAAATTAAATTGAAAAACAGGAACACTGTAATGCAGAAGCTAGATCACAATTTTAATTTCTGTAAGCAATTCAGCAATGCAATGTACCTGGATATGGACAAGCCACGTGGTCAATGTCCACGAATACTTCCATTAAAAAATAAAGCACAAAAGTGATTAAGCAAAGGGAAACAGGAACAGAACTACTCAGAGTAAGTGAGTGTTCAGATAACATTACCCAAAAAAGGGTCAATATGTAAGAAAAATATAACAAATAAGTAGTACACCAAAAAAAATATTGAGACTTAAAAGAAATTACAGAAACTCACTCACAACTTGTGAGAAATCTGTCAAATATTAGGAACTAGCCTGCTCTGCTTTCAAATACACACATGTACACACACACACACACACACACACACAAACACACACACACACACACACACACGGTCGACTCTCCCCCACTCAACTCCCTCACACACAGGCACAGAGAAAACTGAAAACACTACCTAAGTTTAACTAAGTATTATTCAAAGATACCAAAGCAAAAAAAGGTTCACTAGCAGCACTAGGAACTAAAGTGAGATTCAGGGAGCAATTAACTCTCAAAAATCACAAATAAAGAGTTTTTTGAAGGGTTTATTGGTGTGGTGCACCACACTGAACTGCTCTCTGGCTCAACAGACAATATATTGTGCAGGAAACAGCCTGCATGTGAAATTTCAGCTATTTACCCACAATGCATTGCATTTTAGCTGGCGAAATTGAAAAATGTTGGTGAAATTTGGCAAAATTTCGGATTACGCGAATGCAAAATCAGAGACGAAATTACATTTTGCCCTGGTGAAAAATTTCACGTAATGAGAAAATTGCGTGAAATATTTCGCTAGGTGAAATTTTCTAATTTCTCACATCTCTATTCTCTGCAGTGTGCAAGTTTTTGGAACTGTTAAATCTTAATGTAGATGCTGGAACAGGGCTAGGATAGATGCCTATCCTAGAGGCATGTAAATCAGAATCTCTCTGATAATCACAAATCCTAATGAAAAAAGAGCTGATTGGGACACAAAATGTATGTAACCCCATGGGACCCCAAAAAATTCCTGATCTTCCAGTGTCAATGTTCATCATTCATCACTGGTGGGTGACTGACCAGAGACAAGCACCCCACAGGAGATTTTTTATTCTAAGGGGGAGGAGCTGGTACCAAAGGAGCTGCCCATGAGGCCAACGCATGGTGTGGCACTCGTGGAGTGGTCAGTAACGTCCGTTGGCTCCTCCTCCACCTCAGTTCTGCTTCTCCCACTGAAGACAGCACCTCGCTCCTGCTCTGTTTTCTCAACTGCGTCAGTGGCCTAGTACTGCATCTGGCCTTGTTTGTGCAGCATCGTTGCACTTGGAGTCATTCAGTCTATGCCATCAATGCCGTTTTTCCCCATCTTCGCCTTGGTTCTGCCGTCAAGTCACTCAACACTGTTCCTGAAAACAAGTAAGACCTTTCCAATTTTATTTTGCTGGGCGGTGTCAAGTCTGTTCTGGCTTGTGTTTTATTTTCTCACTCGCATTATGCCCGATTCAGGGGACAGAAAACATTCATCTAAGGCGGGCTGGCCTCCAATGCATCGGTGTCCCTGTGGCCAGCAATTCTCTGCAAGGGACTGACATGATGTTTGTCTGACCTGCCTTGGACTTCAGCAGGACATGAACCACTGCGATGCCTGATTCTTGATAGATCACCACATTCTCAAGCTCTGCACATTGAAAGGCGTCAAGGTCCCACCGAATTTCCGGGGGTGACATCGCTCTCGCTGGTCCAAGCACAGGTATCTGCACCTTTCCTCCGGGTCCCCTCCCTGGTCTACACAGTCCGTTGAGGAGGGGGCCTCCTTTTCTTCTAGCCTTGCTGCAGAGAAGGCCTCTACCGTGGTGTCAGAGGACCAGTCTGGCTTCTCCTGTGACCAGGCTAGGAGCACTGCCCTGGCAGTCACCTGATCGGAGGTGCAGGCTCCCTCATTGTAAGGGCCCATGATTGCTGGGTCCGGCACGGGGCGTTCCTTGACACCACCTGCCAGTGCTGTTTTGGATCCTGGAGCCATCTGTGGCTTCTGTGATATAGACGGTACTGCAAGGTGTACTGGGCTTACCAGCAACACTGTTCATGGTGCCATGGGTGAGAGAACCTCCAGGGTCACCAGACTGGAGGTCTTCTGGATCTTCTTCTCTCCGGAGCTGGATCATCAGGAAATTGACCTGGACTGGTGGCCTGACTCTTCAGAGTTGGTGGGTTATTCAGAGCCTAGAACCCTTGTGCTGTCCCAGGTACCCCTCTCCCATTGCTCCAGTGAACTGAGATCGATGCCAGCTCCCATGCCAATGGCAGTGTTGGGAGCGTGGCTCAGGATAGTGGTCCTGGGGCTGAGGGAGTGGTGGTATGGGCATTGGGGGAGGAGTTGTATGCCATCCCCGGTGCTGCCCCCCTCCGATGATTGGGCCAAGGCCTCCTCCTCTGCAGCCTCCCTTGGGGGGCCTGCAGAGTCAGGAGGGGCCCTTTGCATGGTGTGTGAGGAAGAGGTCTTCCTCAGAGTCAGCAAGGTTGAGGGGATGGAGCAAAGGGCTGCGGCACTCCTCTGTGACCTTTCAGGGTTTGGGGAGGAGCCGCAGTGCTGAGCCCAAGTTCTCTCCATCATCTCCTTCGAGGGAGGCCTCATTGGGTGGGGCTGGGGACCGCCCTTTTGGACTCATGCAGCCCTGGTCCCCTCATAAGACTGCTTCCTCCTCAGGGCTCAGTCCGGACTACTTCGGGCTGGTTAAGCAGGCATCAATGGAACAGACCTGCGGTATCACCTGCTAGGTCTCCTAGCCCAGGCAGAGGTACGTCACTTGTGGTGACCACTTTTTCTCCCCTGCCTCTGCATCCAGCCACTCTTCTCCTAGGCCATGTGTGTCCCTCAGGGCCTTTGACCTGCAGGAGCAATTCAGATCCCAGGCTGCGGATTTCCCCCACTATGTTAGGGCTATGGACGAGCAGGTCTTTCACCTGTCTCCCCCTCCGCAGCCAGAATCTGAATCATCAGGTTCCTTGGCCTCCTCATCATCCTTCATCAGGGATGAGAATATTTCCATCCACCTGTCCTATGACACTGAACAGATACAGTATCAGTGCTTCCTTTCAAGGCTGGTCAAGGACCTGCACATATCCTACATTGCTCGATGCAATACCGAGCATGTGGAGTGGACTTTTATTTATTTTTATTTATTTTCAGTTTCGGAGAAATACCTTTGAGTCATCGACTCATTTACAAAGGTTCCACATCACATAGATTAGATACAGACAAACATTAAAAGGAAATGCACTCAGAGCATAGAGATTCAGATATTAACAGAGAGCAACCAAGTTAACATTAGGATAATAGGGTTATATAGCATAGTTAATTACATAGTACATAACAAATGCAGATATATTACAACATTTGGGCATTTAAGAGATGAGGCAGGCCAGCGGCCATTGTCAGAGAAAGGAGGAGGAAGAGGCCAGAGTTCAGTTGCAGTTGCAGTGGCTTGAAGACAGGAGGTAGACCCTAAGAAGTGTTTTAAATTGACCAAGGCTTTGTTCGTTTACCAGGGTGGTGGGAAGGCTGCTCATCCACATGGGGCCCCTGTAGCTGAAAGACCTTTGGAATTGAGAGGTGCGGCTGGGGGGAATCGAGAAGAGATGGTTGTTAGAGCTACAAGTGTACTTAATCTTATTGTATGGGTGGATTAAGGGAGCAAGTCCAGTAGGCGAGAGGCCTAGGGTAATTGTTTTAGCTAGAAGGCAGGTGTGGAACTTAATTCTGCTGTCGAGATTAAGCCAGTTGGTATCACTATAAAGCGTGCAGGTGTATGTAAGGCGGTCACAATCTAATACAAGCCGGCTAGCTCTATTTAGGGAGAGATGGAGACCAACTGGAGCTGAGGTGCTTGCTGCCCCATATATCAATATACCATAGTCAAGCAGAGAGAGGACTGAGGAGGCGACAGCGAGCCTGAGGGCATCAGTGGTAAGGCAGTGCCTGTAGTGGTGCAAAAGTCCCAATCTGTCATTAAGGACCTTGGATAGGTGGTGTGTGTGTTCATGGAAGTTGAGGCCTGGGTCCAAGGTGATGCCCAGGTATTTAAAGGAGTCCACTTGCTCAAGTGGAGTCAGATTTGAAGTTAGTACTTTTGGGCAGAGCACCTTCTTGGTATTCTGTGGGTGTGAGAAGAACATTACTTTTTTTTTTTTTTATAATTAAGAATAACGTGTTGCGCAGTGAACCAGTTTTCAGCACAGCTGAAAGAGGACTGCAGGGAGTGATGAAGTTGCAGAGGGTCAGGGCTGGAGGAGAAGATGACTGCATCATCCACACAAAGTAAGAGATTGCCAGGGCAGGACTCAGGGAGGGAGCTGAGAAAAAGGCTAAAGAGTAGCAGTCCCAAAATGGACCCCTGAGGGACACCAGAGAGGACAGGAAAGCTGCTGGATAAAGCACCACCAATTTTGACCAGTTGAGACCAGTTCAAGAGGTAGTCAGTGAACCAATCCAAGGCATCCTGAGATAGTCCCAAATTGGTTAATGTGGTTAGAAGGAGGGAGTGGTTGATGGTGTCAAACACCTTAGTGAGATCAATAAAGACAGCACCAGTGATGTGACCCTTATCCAACGCTGAGTGTACAGTATGTGTGTGTGGTAAATTCAAGAAGGGCAGTGGTAGTACTGTGTCCTTTGTGGAAACCATGTTGCTGTTTGCAGAGAAGATTGAATTTATTGAGGTGCTCTGTAAGCTGATCAGATACAATCCACTCTAGGGCTTTGGAGAGTAGTGGGATTATGGATATGGGACAGTAATTATTAGCATTGGAATGATCCCCACTTTTAAAAATTAGTGTGATGGAGGCAGATTTCCACTTGGAGGGAAATTTACCTAGACATAGAGACTAGTTTAAGATGTGGGCAAAGGGGCAGAGAAACTCATTAAGGGTGAGGTGAAGGAGCTTCAAGTCCAAAGAGTCGGAACTGTAGGAGGAGTGACTAAGGGCAGTTTTGAGGTACGGTTCCATGGACTTAGGAGTGATACAGTGCAGGTAAAAGGGGGGAGTTACAGGGGGTGGATAGGGGTGTTAGATGCTGGAAGATCAAAGAAATTAGGAGGAAGAACATTGTTAAGGTTAGTGAAGGTATTATTGAAGGACAATGACCCATCAGTCATGACATGTGTCGGGACTGGGCTGGGGTCCTTACCACAGATTTCCTTAATATTGTTCCAGAACTTGCACCCCGAGCCCCAGGAGGAGGTTAAGGAGGATTTGTAAAAGTCTAATTTTGCTTTGCAAATGGCCCAGGTGCACTTATTGCGAGCCTGTCTGTATTTGAGTCTATCAAGGGGGAGGCTGGACTCAATGGAGCGTTGCCACAATGAATCCTTACTCTGCAACAAGGCCATGAGGCTATCTGAGATCCAGGGCACATGATTACCTTTAACCATTCTTTTAGTGAATGGAGCAAATTTGTCACAAATAGTGTTGAAGGACAGGATGAAGAGGTCAAGGGCTTTATCCGGGTCGATGGAGTTTGTAATGAAGGACCAGTCCATGGCCCTGAGGTGAGCTTTAAGAGCCGCTAGTTTACCAGGGCTAAGTTTGCATAGCACTATTAATATGGGAGAAGATCTAGGGACTTTGCAGGACCAGGAGTAGAGGACTGGGGAGTGGTCACTAAGGGCATTTGGGAGAACGGAGACACTAGTGATTTTGTGTGGATGATTGGTGAAGACAAGGTCAAGCAGTGAGGAAGATCCAGTATGCATATCAAGGCGGTTGGGGGAAGTGACAACTTGGGATAGGTCCTGGGCTGTAGCAGCATCAATGAGCTGTGTGGCATCCTTACTTAACCAGTTGATATTAAAGTCACCTAGGACAATCATTTCTGAATGCGATGGAAGGGTGTCCAAGTAAGATAGTACTGAGTGTAAGGCTACTTTTTGGTCCCTAGGTGGAATGTATATCACAGTAATGTGAAGCAGGATTTGGGCATGCCCGAATATTAGTTTAACAGAGAGGGCCTGTGGTCCAGGTCCCAGCTGGGGGGAAAGGAGCTATTGAACATGGATTATGTCCTTCATGTAAATGGCACAGCCACCCCCTCATTTATCCTGTCGATCAATATGGAATAGGTTATAGCCAGTAAGGGTTACTGAAGAGGCAGTAACCCTAGGGGAGAGCCAGGTTTCAGTCACGGCTATAAGATCAGGTTGGTGTTGTTCCACCCAGCCCTGAAATGAGTCATGTGATGCAAGCCTTTTTGGACTAGTACAGTGCGGACCACTTGGTGGTCCCATCCTGGCCTATTCCCTTCTAGGAGATATCATACAGGACCTGGTAGCTTCCTTCTGCCCCAGCTCCAGCCCCTTTGGACTGCCAGTGTCAGTATTACACATCCCAGAGGTCTCCAGGGTCCTTGACACATCCCCCTATGGGACTAATGCGCCTGGACATCCCTACCAGATATAGATGTCCGGTCCATGACTGGCCCCTGTGGAGTTTGACCACCTGGGGTGGAATGTTTTCTCCTCAGTGCGAATGCTGCTCTGTATTGCTTCTCATTAGGCACACCACACTGCCTATAACAGGCACCTGCGGTCGATGCTGGGTCGGGCACTGGCATCGCTGCCTGATTTGAAGGTGACCAGGCAAGCAATGGCCCTCTGTGTAACAGGCCTAGAGTTGGCAAGCACCAGACAAGGGCATCTTATGACACCAGTGTGGTTGCTTCTAGGCTTGTGGGAACAGTGATCTGTATTAGGCAGATGGTGTGGCTTTGCCTATCCCAGTAGTGACCTTTGGCCCAGCATGGGGGTGATTGCCTCCTCTTTCCAGGGGACCCACCTCTTCTCCTGTAGGGTGAGGTGGGAACTGCAGGGGCATCTTCTTTCCCCCAGGGAACATGGGACCCTGCCTCGGCCTTACCAGTCGTAGGCCTAGATGGTCTGTAAAGGGTCTCCTCCTCCTCACATATTTTTTCCCCCAAGGGGGGGCTGAGGGATACTAGTTCTTCAGGGAGGTACTGAATCCCCCTTCTGGGCAGCTTGGAAATCACCCACCAGTGAAGAATGGTGAAGACTGACACAGGAAGATATGAAAATTACATACCTACTGTAATTCTTGATCTTCTAGTGTATCTTCACCATGTATCACTGAATCTCACCCTCCTTCCCCTCAAAAAGGCCTCAGTCCCCGAGCAGGCCTCCTCTTCCCTGCTAATTCTCCTCCCTGACTTCTTGAGGGGATTCCCCCCTCCTGCAGCATCAGAACCTTATTTCCCCTTCAGGGAAGGGGTCATTCAGGGATGAGAACCAGGAGGGCTTTCAGATACAATCTTGGGGGAGGGGGCTCATAGTGGGTTCCTTCTATCTGCCCTGGAGGGACCCTCGGGGCTGGTCCACCACCCCACTTTTTTCTTTCAGTGTGCTGGCCAGATTTGGGGGGTACCCTTTTTTGGGGGTGGGGTTGAGGTGACCGGCTGGACCCTCCTTTTTCCCCTTTTTTCTTCTTTATCCGATCTCTTCTCTACCTCTTAACTCTCCCCCTTTTTCTTACAGGGAGTTGTTGACGGGTTGGGACCTCACTTCCCCCCCTTGAACCCAGTGAGTTCTCCCTTGCGAGCTTGTCTGGGAAGGGAAGTGAGTTCTCAATTCCAGGTGCATCCACCCTGGTAATCCAAATGGGGGGAGAGGAGGGGGACCTTTCCGATGGCCCTTCTTCAAGGGGAATAAGTGTGGCTGTAGGCCAAAACCCTTCTTTGATTTCTCTATCTCCTTTAAAGACACTCTTGTCTCCAGGGTTTATTTGGATTGTGGCAGTCTCCTGCCTCTCACCCTCCCTATTCTCTCCTTTTCTGTCTACTTTACTCTCTCTTTTCCTATCTGTCTGGTCGTCCAGGGACTGGGGCCTTATGGCCAGTATCTCCAGATACTCCTCCTCCTCTGACCTCTGGCCGGTCTATTCCTTTTTCAGTTTATATCCTTTCCTTTTCCTCTCACTTGGACTCCCTTGCCCCACCCTCATTTTTTCTCTATTCTGTTTTTCTCCTGTCTCTATCTGATGTGCAGAACTGACACTGAGGAGGAGCCAACGGCCGTTAGTGGCCAGCCTGCGAGCACCACACCACACGTTGGGCTCGTGGGCAGTGCCATCGGTGCCGGCTCCTTCCCCTTAGAAAAATAAACCTCCCATGGGTGCTCATCTCCGGCCAATCACCCACCAGTGATAAATCATGAAGATACACTAGAAGATCAAGAATTATGGTAGGTACATAATTTTCATTTTGGAGCCCCACAGGGGCAGGGCATTATAAGATGCAGCTAACTGCATGTAATCCAAGTAGGAGAGAGAATAAGGGTGACACCCCCCCATTTAATTTGGAAATCTCAAATATAGAAACATCTCCCTTTGGGCTGAAACCTAACCCTGATCCTAACAGCGACATATTTCAGCCAGTCAAAGAAAGCATTGTTGAGTACCTAGAGGCCAGTGGGGCATGGGACCCAAGGCAGCATGGGTTCACAGCGGGAAGGTCATGTCAGACGAATCTAATTGATTTCTTTGACTGGGTGACCAAAGTAGTAGACCAGGGAGGGGCTGTGGACGTGGCCTACCTAGACTTAAGCAAGGCATTTGACACAGTCCCACACAAAAGATTAGTAGTCAAATTAACCAGCCTGGGAGTGGGTCCCAGGGTGGTAGCCTGGGTAAAACATTGACTGAACAACACGACACAGAAGATAATTGTAAATGGAGTCTACTCTGAAGAAAGGGGGGTTACTAGTGGGATACCGCAGGATTCAGTACTGGGTCCTGTTCTTTTTAATGTCTGTATAAGTGACATTGCAGAGGGACTGGAAGGAAAAGTATGCCTCTTTGCAGATGACACAAAGATCTGCAACAGGGTTGATACACAAGGAGGCATGGAAAGGATGAGAAGGGACTTGGCAAGGTTGGAGGAATGGTCAGAAGTATGGCAGCTTGGATTCAATGCAAAGAAGTGCAAAGTAATGCACCTGGGAAACAAAAACCAAGGGGAAGATTACACAGTGAGGGGTGGAAGTAGTAACAACAACAAAAATGGAAGGGGACCTGGGGGTGATCATAACAGATGACCTTAAGGTTGGCAAGCAATGTGAGAAGGCGGAAGGGAGGGCTGGGAGGATATTGGGATTTATAGGAAGAGGTATCACCAGCAGAAAACATGAAGTTATTATCCCCCTGTACAGACAGTTGGTAAGACCCCATCTGGAGTACTGCGTCCAGTTCTGGAGACCCCATCTCTACAAGAACATAGACAAGATGGAGGCGGTTCAGAGGAGGGCAACTAAAATGGTGCAGGGTCTGCAAGAGAAGCCATACGAGGACAGACTAAAGGAGCTTAATATGTATACCCTTGAGGAAAGGAGGGAGAGGGGGGACATGATAGAAATGTGTAAGTACCTCAGTGGAATCAACAAAGTCCAAGAGGGTAGCACCTTTCAGAAAAAGAGATGTGCAAGAACAAGGGGACACAATCTAAAGATAGAGGGGGACTGCTCAGAGGCAATGTGAGGAAGTATTTTTTCACAGATAGGGTGGTGGATGCATGGAACAGCCTTCCTGAGGAGGTTGTGGGGTCTAAAACTGTGGAAGAATTCAAGAATGCATGTGACAGACATAAGACAATTTTTGTGGGGGGTAGGAAGAAATAGGCTGTGGGTTAAATAGGATCTGCAGCTTATCCGCTAGGTAGGGAAATGGGCATACTAGGTGGGACAAGCGGTCCTTATCTGCCGTCAAAGTCTATGTTTCTATGTTTCTATGTTTCCAATAGCTAAAATGTTTACCCTTTCTAATGTTTTAATAATATAGAAATAATTTGCAAGTTTATTAATAGTAATATTATTTACTGTAAGAAGAAAGCTGAAATCATCTGAGCTATAACTTAGATCTGACAATATACTATTTATCCATATAATATGTAACTTTTCATACCATGAGTATTTAAAAAATGTGATACAAATTCTCTGTACCTCCTACAGTACATAAGCAAGGAGTCTCGAAAGCATTAGGCATGTGGGCAAATCTAGCAAAGAGTACATT
Source organism: Neoceratodus forsteri (assembly GCA_016271365.2). Classification (NCBI taxonomy): domain Eukaryota; kingdom Metazoa; phylum Chordata; order Ceratodontiformes; family Ceratodontidae; genus Neoceratodus; species Neoceratodus forsteri. The sequence goes on from CM057454.1 coordinate 27,307,125, forward strand.
ACTAGAGAAACTCTCAGACCTCTATCACATATAAGCATTTATTTTCTAGGATCCAAAATGTAGTCCAGATGGAATCTATAACCAAACCAAACCTCATTTAAAGCATACTAGGGTGAGAACCTGGACCTGGAAATGGGATATAAGTCCGCACCCTGGTTATGAATTCTAATGTTGTTCTTAATATATTTCTTGTATTTCATGCTAATAAAACTTCCCTTTTTAAAGAAATTATGCAAATAAGTGAGATTATATTTTTCTAATAGAGAATATACATGTAATTATTAGGGTGAACTTCTACACCCTAATAGCCCTCAATTTTCCTTCCCTTCAAGAGTAGCATATGAAAAACTTCCAGGCAGGGCTCTTGTACACTTAATCCAATAACTCATGACTAAAGACTTAGCCAGAGTTTTATAGCTATCTAATCCAAGTTCGGCTCTAATATAATATGTTGGGACAGACTTATTCAATCACAGAGAGAACCTAAAAAGCTGTATTGAAATCCTCTCCAGTTCTGAAACCATGGCACCCAAATTTCCACAGCAAAAAGGGCTTGTGGATTCAACTTTAAAAAAATGTCTTGGATCAATGGTCTAATACTATTGCTACCATATTTGTAATTGAATTTTTTTTTATCCCCAAAGCATTCTTTTTTTAATTTGGTCTTAGCACTAGCAACATGAGAACACCATCAACCTTTAGAGAAAACTGTTAACCATAAATAAACTTATTTATTCACTTTGGCCCCTATGCACTAATGGGGCGGAGTGACGGTGCATACATATCTGGGGCGTGCAACCACTCCACACCCTACGTGACCCCCGTGCTGGATGCACTAAGGGGGGGGCATGCAGCACATACTTGCCCAATCCCCTGGCCATGTGAAGAGCAATGTGCCGGGGGTGGGTGAGGGGTGGGCTGGCACTACACGCCATGCACCAAGGTGTGTAGTGCATCCGCAGGGGGTGCAGTGGACAGTTGGCTATGTCATGGGAGACCCTGCCATAACCATAGTATGCGGTCAAGCCTGCACATCCACTGGCTCCCCCCCGGCCTCAGCAGCAAGAGAGTTGCCCACCTCCCCAGCACACCGAGACATCCTTGTCTTGGCGGCATTACAGGAGCCCCCCCCCACTCAACAGTGTCCCTGTCCTGGATGGCATGGCAGTACCACCCCCATCCCACTAGCACAGCTGCCCTTTACCATTGCATTCCCTGATGCCCCAAAACAGTAATGTGCCCCAGCTCCCTCCCCACAGCACCACCACCACTACCACCCCAGCTCCATACCTGCATGCCAGTACCCCCCAGGATGGCCAGCGGCACAGCCCTCTACACACCACCATGGCCACAGACCATCTGACTTATGCAGGTGCATGTGGCCGATGCATGCCCGCATATGTCATATGGCTGGCGGATTTGGCGGTGTGTGGAGGGCGGTGCTGCTGGCCATCCCAGGCGGCACTAGTATCCAGGTACAGGGAATGGGTGCATGGTGCCAGGGGAGGAATGATGGCCAGTCAACACTCCAGTTGGGGTGACCATGGGCAGATACAGTCACCGACAGTGGGGTCCTGGGTTAGTGCTGTGCTGCTACAGTCCAGGGCATGGGGGAGGTTGGGATGCCAGTACGGGTGTTGGCCCTGCAGAGTGGCAGGTGGTTGGGGGCCACTAACCAATGGTCTGACATCGGGGCAGGTGCACACAGGTCTGGGTGCCTGCGGGGCGCATTCTCACACCCAGACCTGTGCCTCTCCATGCAAGGGATACACTCCTTGTCCAGGACAAGCATCAGATTGGATGTCTAGTTGGACCCGCAGATCTGCCCACAGCCACCCTGTGGAGTTCTGCATGCTGGGGCCGGGGCCACAGACAGGTGTGCATCCATTGTGCATACCCCGGGTGCGTACCTGTCCACGGGCGTTGCGCTGCGCAGGTGGGTTACATGCGATTTGCATGTAACTTGTGCCCATTGGTGCATAGGGCCCCATATGTGTTAATGAATCCCCACGTTTCTGTTTCCTTTTCAAAAATGACTTCCCCTAACCAAAGATCATCACCTAACTTTTATTACTGTTAATAGTCTGTGACAATTTTTGCAATTCCTTGGCCAAACAATTTAATTTCTTTTGAAGACCAGATTATGAGAGAGAAGGGAGAAGTAAATCATCAGCATATGCCAATGCAGGTATAACCAGTGATCAAATTTTATACGAATCAGTTGGAGTATATAAAAAGTGTAGGAGCCAAAAGGCACCACTGATGAACCAAGTTATTGATAGTAATTGAGAATTTGTTGGAGACATTGCCAGCAGGGCCTAATTTCACCCTAGCCCAAAATTCACTATGCAATTTAGGAATAACAGACATGGGGGCATACTCAGAGCCTTAATCCAGCATTAACTGCCTCAATGTGCTTCTTATAATAGAATTAAAGGCTGAAGAAAAGTAAAAAAAAAAAAGCAACATATAACTTCGGGCCATGAGCCATACAATATTTCTCCCAGAGCTGTCTTAAGATAAGACAATTATCTGTAGTGGAAGGATTCCCCCTGAAGTTTAACTGTAAGGGTGAATGTCTGCCAAGAGCAAAGAGTTGCTCATGTAAACAAGTTAGAATGATTCTGGAAAATACATTATTTTCTCAGACATATCCAGCAAACTAATTGGCATGTACATTTTTGAATCTGACTCCTTACCTTTTTTAAATACTAGAACTATTTCTGTACCCTTCCAAGAATCAGGACAAAAATCCCTCTTTTAAGCATTTATTAAAGAAAAAAGGAAAAAAATCTGTCCAAATTAAAGTGGCCTGCATATAAACATAGAAACATAGAAGTTGATGGCCTATAAGGACCGCAAGGCCCATCCAGTCTGCCCATTTTATTTTCTACCTTATGAATGTGCCATAGGCCTGTACTCTGTCAATGGCCTATCTATTCATACTCATCTGTATTGCTCCCTTATGCTTAACCCATGCCTGTTTGAAGCTCTGCACTGCATTCATATCCACCACTTCCTGAGGTAGGCAATTCCTTGCATCCACCACCCTTTCTGTGGAAAAGAACTTCCTCACATTATCCCTTAATTGGCCTCCCTCTAATCTCATGCCGTGTTCTCTTGTCCTGCTATTTTTCTTATATTGAAACATGTTAGACTCTTTCACCTTGTTAATGCCCTTAAGGTGTTTGCATGTTTCAATCATATCACCTCCCTCCCTCCTTTGCTCTAGGGTATACATAGTGAGCTCTGTTAATCTGTCCTCATATGTTTTCTGATGTAGTCCCTGCACCATTTCGGTTGCCCTTCTCTGGACTGCCTCCATTTTGTTTTTGTCCTTGTGCAGGTTTGGCCTCCAGTACTGCACGCAGTACTCCACATGGAGCCTAACCAGTGTCTTGTAAAGACATCAGCTGGTATCGAATATGGCATGGGGCTTTTATATATTTTATGGAGCTGATTGCACAAATCACTTCATGTACAGAAAAGGAATGTATTGGACAGTATGTAAGAGTATATGGGTCACCTCATAATAACGGATCATAGAACATTGAAGTAAAATGATCTACCCAGGAGTCTGCCAAGATATATGTATCTTTATAAAATGGGCTCAAGAAATCCTGTAACCTGATTGGCTACAACATCTTCTGAGCCGTGTCCTTATCAGAAGATATTGTAGCCAACCGGCACTACCCTCCTGTCCTGAGCCCCACTACAGCAACACAAATCACTGAGCTGTGCCAACCCAAAAGAAAAATACAGGCTGGCACAGCTCACAGCGGGAAAACAGCACAATCTCTAAAGAAAACAAGCCAGCTGTTCTGCCCTCCCCCCATCACCAAGCTCAAAGTATAGTGAAGCAAACTAAAAATGTAGAAAACAAACTCTAACCTCTGCTCCCCGAGATTCAAAAACAGTCGCTAAAATCTCCACTGTCCCAAAAGCGGCTCGCAATACAGCGAGCATCCTGCGTGCTGAAAAGAAATGGCTTTTCACCAGTACGTGACACTTCTCGATCCCGATCTAACAACTGTACCTCCCACACCTTCCAAACCCACTTTTACAGCACATTTGAAATAAATGTAGTCCTGATGCTCAGCCCATAATTATCTCCATTTCTGCACTGTGGTTTCATTAAATCGCAAAACCATTTTAAAATCATGAACCCAGAAGCAACCATGTATGGTGGCTCCAAAGAGACACACTCGCTCTCGATCAGCCGGCCGTCCATTCTAAAAGAAAAAGCAAAAACTAATTAAAACACAAAGGTGAATAAAAGATAAAAGGACACCCTCAAAACACACACACTTTCTGTATCTTCGCTGTGCGAGGGGGCGGGGGGGGGCAAATATCACAGCAAGTACTACACCCCATATAGCACATACTCAGTCCTGCTGACTGTAAATAAAACAAATGAAAAAAAAATTCTTTGAAGGTTTCTCTCGTGAGTGGTTGCATTGCAGATACACACACGCCAGCCTCATAGTACATTACAGCAATAAAAATTTACTAAACATTACAGCAATAAAAATTTACTAAGCATTACAGCAATAAAAAGTGGGACTATTTTATGTCTACATGATTTCAAAACAACAACTGTTTGTCTATTTTAAAAGTTACAAATAAAAAAACCTGTTCAATTAAATAAGGTGTCCTACTATTTAATAAAGCCCATTTTATAAGCACAATAACACACTCCGAGGTGTGGTTTATCGCCTGATAAGAGCACGTCCAGTGGCATAAGGCACTCAGCGCAAGCGCCTCGTGCCTTAGTACACCCCTGGGCGTGCTCTTATCAGGTGATAAACCACACCTCGTTGTGTGTTATTGCTTGCATAGTATTCACAAAATTAGAGGTTCCTTTAGCAAACACAGATACATAGATACATAGACACTGTCGGCAGACAAGGGTCTATGCCCACCCTGTCTGCCCTTTTGAGCTTGTAAGTTCTCTTTTCATTATCAAGAAGTCGAACCAAAAGTCAAAAGGATGTTGTATCATTTTTACTAATACTAGCCCCATAGTTTAATTTACTGTAGCTCGGTTAAACCAAACTATTACAACATTTACAATTTAAAAATATACATTAAAATCCACATATTACCTGTTAGATCTAACTTAAAGAGCAACAGTCTTGGTTCCTGCACTGACAAGCACAACTGAAGCTTACCTGAGCAGAAGTCCTAGGATGCCCATATTTAATTTTTTAATAGCCCCTATTTTAGAAGGGAAGGGCTCATATTTTGCCTCTGTAGAGCTGAGCAGCGCTGATCCCTTCCACTTCCTGATAGCACTTCCGTCCACAATCTGCCCCATTCTGCCCCCATGCTCACACGTTTTTGTGATGTAATGATTTGTAGAGCATGGGAGTGTGCCTCCACAGGAATGAACAGTCGCTGTTTTTAAAGTAAATTTATGTTGTTTAGATGGCCGTTTGGAACAAATCATGGCCACCGCTTAACTGACAAGGTCCTTATTAATTAAGTGGTGGCCATGATTTGTTCCAATCGGCCATCTAAACAACATAAATTTAACTTTAAAAACAGCCCCTATTCATTCCTATGGAAGCGCACCCCCAAGCTCTACAAATCATGACATCACAAAACGTGTGAGTGTTGGGGGTGGATCACGGACTGAAGTGTTATCAGGAAGTGAAAGAGATCAGTGGGGCTCAGCTCTATGGAGCCAAAATACAAGCTCTTCCCTTCTAAAAGAGGGGCTATTAAAAAATTAAAGATAGGAATCCTAGGACTTCTGCCCAGGTAGGCTTTAGTTGTGCTTCTCAGGGGGAATGATCAAAAAGCCAAAGAAAGTTGCTCTTTAAGTTTAACACTATTACCAAAGCCACAGTATCTTCTATGCATCCAGTAATGAAATAGGTAAAATACTCTTAGCAATTAATCCTGCAATCTATACACCATGGCCCAGATATTCAAAAGGGTTGCACCATGCGCAATAGGGATGCGCCAGCGCAAGTCCGAAAATGTGCCATTCTGCGATATTCAGCGGGAGGCAGATGCGCCCCCCAAATCTCACTGCACAAGAGCACAATGATAACGAATGCATGCGCAACTGAAGGGGGAGGAGCCATGCATAAATGGCGAAGTGTGATATTCAACAATGTGCGCCCTGCGCAATAGGGGAGCAAGCGGAAGTTGCGTGATAGCAGAAATGAGCCAAACTAAAAAGGAACAAGAGAGAGACACAAGAACGCTACAGGGAAGGCACATGTTGCTGAACCATCGACAGCCACACAGGCACCAAACACTGGGAGCAGGACAGGGCAGGACAGAGACAGAGCACCTGAAACCCCCAGGAACAGGGAAGGTGTGGGGAGCCTCTGCCACAATGCATCCAAAAGGGGGAAGTGCCACACAGCACTGAGGCCACTACAGGGAAGTGTTCCCGGTGCAGGGGAAGTAGCAGCAAGGATAGCGGGGAACACAGAAACAGTTGCCGGGGGTAAATACAGCCAGGGCATGGGTCAGTGCCACCATCCAGATGGAGGCAGTTATGAGGGGAGGAAAGGCAGGCAGCAGGGGGGTAGCGGTCAAGGGCCCATCGGTGGTATGCCCCCAACAGGCAGTACCGAGCCTGCACCAGCTTCGAGCTGTACACTGATACTGAGATCGTGGGCTGGTACCACCTGAACCAGGCAATTCTGAGGTGGCTCTGTGAGCTGTGCAGTGATGTGATGCAAGCACCCACACAACGGAGCCGTTCTCTGTCAGTGGAGACCAAAGTGACAGCTTGCATGTGCCTGCTCACCACGGGTACCTTCCAGAGACCAACAGGAGACATGACAGGCATAACCCAGTAGGCCACGTCACGCCACCTCACCCAATTCCTCAGTGCACTGCTGTCACATGCTGTGGAGTACATCCATTTCTCCAGCACACCAGCGGAGTGCATAGCAAACATACAGGAGTTCCATAGGGTAGTGTGTATGCCTGGCATGCTCAGGACAATAGACTGCACCCATGTGGCCATCCGCACACCACCTGGCCCCAAAGGGGCTGCATACATGAATTGGAAGGGGTATGCAAGCATCAACTGCCAGGTGGTGTGTGATGCCAGGGGGTGCATAATCAATGTCTGTGCCACACACCCTGGAGGAGCACATGATGCCTTCATCTGGCACCAGTCAGCACTGTGCCACAGGTTTGAGAGTGGGGACATCCCCACTGGCCACCTAGTGGGTAAGTATGCAAAGCACGCAGAAAGACATGGAGCTTGGGAGGGGCATAGTCAGAGGTGACATGGGTATTGGCCTAGATGGCCCAAGGCAGGGCGACACTGATCACCAAATTAACGTCCACCCTCTACACACAGGTGACAGTGGATACCCACTCCGTCCCTGGCTGCTCACACCATACCAGCAGCCCGTGACCCCATCGCAACAACGCTACAATGAGGCACATGCCCCCACACGCAATGTCATCAAGTGGGTGTTCGGGATGCTGAAGGCATGTTTCCGTTGCCTGGACATGTCTGGCAGTGCCCTACAGTACAGCCCCTCAAAGGCCTGCGGGCTATTCCTGACCTGTTGCATCATGCACAACATGGCCAATGATTGTAGGATAGCCGTACAGGTCGAAGAGGGGGACAGCGATGGGGACGATAAGGACGCTGGTGAAGATAGTGATGGGCAGCCCCACCTTGGTTGAAGAGACCCCCGACTGATCCGGATGGCACAGCTGCCCCGGGACACCATCACAGAGGAGCACTTCAACCAACCCAGGTAAGTCATGGGGCCATGTGCAACCACCAGTGGCAAAGGTACAATCCACAAACATGCATGGACAAACACCAGGGGTGCATGTCATTAAGGGAATTGGCCGAACATGGAACCGCACATGCCGTCAGGGATGGGCAAGGTCTAACACAGCATGCGGTCACACACACACACACCTCACAAGACATGCACAAAGGGTAGAAGGCATGCCAACCCCAACCCTGACTGCCACCCCTAGCCACACACACATCCACAGACCAACATGCCCAGTGCCTGTCATTGTGCGTGGGTCAGACGCTGGGCACCATTGCACAGTGGTGGACAGCACAATGCAGGCATCATCATGCACACACCACAGCTAACAGCAGCCAGGAGGGTGTGCAGATGGAATGTGTGAGTGTGTGCAGGGCTGGGTACCCCATCTATGCATTGCACATTGAACAACACAAAACACACAGGGCAGCATCAGACAGTAGCCGTGCTGGAAGACAGGTCAGTCATGCGTCACAGTGCCACGGCCACCACGGATACATGGGTAGCCCTGCAGAGACCAACCAGCAGTGATAGGCTGAACAATGGCCTCATGGGGTGGCACAGATGGTCCCCCAGGGGTTTCACTGCGTGAACGCAACCATGCTCACGCAGGGGTCTGCAGCACACCAAACATGCCTGCGCCAGGCGTGCTCGGGATGCCCACAGCTGAACCCAGGGCTGACAAGGAGTGTGTCAAATGATGCCAGGAATGGAGGGTGGACATTGCACTGTGTGGTGTCTGCAATGCATGGGCAAATAACTGTGTGCCCATTGTGGCCATGACAGCTGTGATTGCCTGTGTCTGTCTATCAATGGCAGCGGTCACATCCTCCCACATCCGGTACATCCCTGCCAGGAGCAGAGCGGTGTCTCTGCTGTGCCGCTCCTCTGCCTGGCACAGAGCTGCACTGAGTGCATCTACCACCGTCACATGCCACACCTGCTGATTGACTGCTTGCAGTATGCGGGTGTGCTCATCTAAGAGGTCATCTGCCTGATTGGCATGCTGTCCCTCATGGTGTTCGCGGCCCTGATGGTTAGCACCCCTTGAGGGTGGGTGCTGCACACCAGGGCCAGGCCTGGGCATGTCCACAGGTGGTGCACTCATGCTGCCCCCTGACACTGTACCCTCATGGCCATTGGCCGACTGCTGACACTGCCCCTCTGGCTGCCATTCTCCAGGGCTCAACGGTGCTGCTGCAGTGGCCGCAACAGCCCCACTGTCCTGGACACACACCAGTGCTGCCCCACTGGTGCAGACAGGCACAGGCTGGGACTGTGATGTCACGCAGGCTTCCACGGTGGCACCACCCACGGCCATGCCGTGATGTCACCTGCTGTGTGGCCATCCTGTGGCCCACACGTATCACTGCCCATGAAGTTAGCTCCATCATCATAAGTGATGGATCCGGCACCAGCCTAAGTCTCAGCATGCCGGCATCCATGGATGCCGGCATGCTGGGACAAAGGCAGGGCCTACTCCACACCTACTCCACCAACATCAGTCCGGAAGTCCAGTGTGCCCACTGTCGCCCTGACCCTTGTATGCCTGTGGAGGTGGATGGGCCCTCCTCTATCTCCATGCTACCACCCTCAGTGGACAAGCCCACCACCGCTGACCCATGCAGATGCTCAGGAGCTGTAAGGGAAAACAGTAGCATTAATGTATCTGCCCTACCCTGTCCCCCCCATTGACAGGCCAGGACCTACCACGCAGTGATGGGCTACCACCCATCTGGAATCCACCACCTGTAATACCCTCGATGGCACAACGCTGCATGCTGCCAGCAACCCACTCTTCTTGTGGGGTCAGGCATTGCATGTCCAATGCTGTCCCCCACCAGTCACAGACTGTGCTGCCCTGATGGCAGCCACCTTCTCCTTAATCCTCCACCTGTCCGTGCCCATCTTCTTTTTGCACTCCTGCATGGACTGCTGGTGGCTGCCATGCAGGTTGACAGCAAGCGCCACCTCTTCCTATGCTGCAGCATGGGCCTATGGTGTTCCCTGGTGTCCACTGAGCAGCAGCTCCTGGTCGAGGTAGGCCTCAAACAGGGCATCTGTTTCTGCCTTGGTGAAGTTAGGCCTCCTCTTCCACCCACGTCTCTGTTCCTCTTCCTCCACCTCATGATCGGTCATTATTCATCCTGTAAGAATGACAGGTGTTACCTGTGACTGTGCAGTCCCATGCATTTCCCACACACCACAGTCCACACTCCCAAACAGCATGCAACTCACCACAATAGACTGCAGTAACCGACTATGGCCAGTGCAGCCCAATGTCACATTTTTATAGCGCAACGCATGCAAATGAGGCGCAGGCGATTTTAAGTGGATGCAAATGCAGTGTCTGTGCCATTGAATGGGTTGATTAGCTGATTTGCATATGCCGGCTGAATATCGTGCTGTTGCGCTGTGCGCAATTGTGTCGAACGTGCTCAGGCAAGGCCGCAGTTCTGTGACATGCGCAGTACACACCGAACTGTGCATGCCCGTAGTGATGATGCAGACGCCTGCCATGCTGCTGACGTGCTGTGCGTGGGAGGCAATGCAGGGCATGGCCACCATTGTGCCACTGGCACTACTGCGCTGTTCACATATATGGTGCTGTGGCACTGGGGTGCCATAGGTGCACTGGGGCCACAGCGCTGTAGACCACTACAGGAGGTGGCACACAGGCACCCAATTGCGCTACATGCATTAGGTTCCAATCACGCTGTGGCTGTCCATGCATGAAAGACCCTTGACCCTGTGCATGACCATTGCCCCCTAGGTGCCATGCCTCCACATGGGTGCACCACTATTGCGCTGTTCGGTGACAGTGTGATAGGGAATGGCAGCGCTGTACCAGACAGCATCTACACGTGGTGGACCACATTGCCAAGCACCAATTTGACTCCAACTATCTGTTGAGATGGCATGGAGAAGGGCTGCTATGTGGAGCCAGGTTGAATTGGCCAATTTGGTAACCATTGTAGAGCCCCATGCTGGGGCACTATATGGTGATGCACTCCTGGACAGAGCCAGGAATGCAGTGTGGAAGGAGGTGGCGGTTGCACTGGAGGAGGCCACGGGAATTGGGTGCACGGCTGAGCAGTGTCGCCACAGGTACGGGGACCTCTGACATAGGGACCTGAACATGCTTGCCCATCTGTGGGGATGTGCCAGGAGGGGCACAGTGCCATGGCCAGGTAGGTGCCCCATCCATACACTATAACGTCCATACGGGTATCACGGTTGCATGTGTCTGGCACATGGGGGGCCATCCAGTGTTGGCCATGATGGTGGTATCAGGGTGGGGGTGGATGGGTATGGCTGTGTGGGACTGCACACACATGAGGGTGGGGTGACTTTGCCACCGGATTGTACTGATGTTCCTCTCTCCATGTTTGCACCTTAGGCCCAGAGGAGCGCAGGTGGGCGAGAGAGAGGAGGCACCGCCAGGAGGACCAGCAGGCTAAGAGGGATGAAGGTCCGCAGAGGCACAGGGACCAGCCTGATGATGGTGAGTGCCTTACATCCATGATTACTATTGCATGCTGTGTAACAGGGCGGGCAGCAGGGCATGACCACCATCCATTGACACCACTGCCATTCACGCAACCTGTTATAGTCAGCACTGTCCAGTGGCACTGCAAGTCTGGGAGTGTGTCAATGGTGGTCCATGCGTGCACCGGGTACATGGCTGTGCCACTGCCTTCAGACCACATAGCCAAGTCACTGTATGGCCAAGGTGGTGCTGTGCGGGACATGGGCGGTGGGTGTGTGCAGTGGTCCACATGGCTGTGGGTGACTGGGTAGGCAGGTCTTGTGGACGTGGTCACTGTGGGTGGTTGCACAGCATCATAGGGGCATGGCACATGGCTGTATGCCATGCACAATGGGTGGGCTGCAGGGTACTGGACAGTTACACGTATTGACTCTGCTCTCCCTTTTCCTAGGTGGAAAGTGACTTCTGGTCATGGAGAGGGGACTGCAGGAGTTGTTGCAGTTGGTGAGAGCATCCCTGGAGATCCTCCAGAAAATGGACCGGCACGGGGTCAGGAGGTGGAGGACACGTCGGCGCCACATGGATGATGAGCGGGGCAGACGATAGGCCATCCATGCCCCTGGAAACTTTGTACCCCCCTGGACCCACCCTCACACCCCTTCTTCCCTCTCCTATATGTTCACCCCTGCCCCTTACCTGCCTCCTCCTGGTATGTGGTCCTTCCCCCCATTGTAAATATTTGCAAATAGTTTTGTTGATTACCTCTTTTTTAATACATTTGTTTTGTTATGACAACTGTGGTGGTCTCTGATTTGCAGCGGGCTACAGGTGCTCAGCTGCAGTGGTGTTCATGGCTTCAGGGGTGGTGCACGCATGGGCATGAGTGTGTGTCAGGAACGGAACTGCCTATGGTGTGGGTGGGGGGATCAGTCAATGTCTGTGGTTTGTGTGTTGTTCTCTGTGCACTGGATGCCTGTAAGCAGTGGTCCATGGTGCATGCACTGTGTGCATGGCACCCCTGTCAGACCATCCATGGCCTGTGCAGCTGACATCCTTGCATGTCTGTGATATGCATGGTCTGCTGGCATGTCAGTGGTGGCTGTCCATGCCAGAAAACCACTGTACCCGGCACAATGCCAGGTTGCCTCCCATCACCAGTATGGTGCACGTCTGCCTCTGGTGGCACTGTGGCCTCAGCTGTTGTTGTTCCCCCCCATGCTGTCACTTGTGTCTGTTGCAGGGGATGTGCTCCAGTGTCTGTCACTTGTGCTCTGGCCACATGCTGGTGGCATACAGCTTCATGGTGCCTGCGCTAGGTGGCTGGCACACCTGTGCCATGTAGGGGTGATGGACATGTGTACACGACTGTTGTGGCCTCATGCCAGTGGCTTGGTTGACCTGCTACTGTGTCCCTGTGTTGGTGTGCCCTTGGGTATGGGTGGGTGTTTGTCCATGCACTGTGCTGCATCCTGTGTGGTGCATGCTTCCATGCAACACTGTGTGTCTGTGCTGGCTGTTGTGGCCAATGCTGGGACGGGATGTGTCCTTGGGAGGGTGTGCAGGGTGCTGTACCACTGATGGTGGGGTCTGGGGCATGCCCTGTCGCATGTGGGGTACCTAGTGTGTGGACGCATGGTTGGTCTCTCAGCTGTACCTCAGGGGGGGACATGCAGGGTGGCACTGTGTATGCTGTTGTTGCATCACTGTCTGCTGCTGCCTGCTGCAGGGTGCACATGGTGGGGCTGCCTTGAATGGCTCCATGGTGCACTGGGTTGCATTGTCACAGTGGGGGTGGTGGCATGCATGGAGTGTCCTGCACTGTTGGGCACATACTCCTGGGAAGGGTGTATGGGATCGTGGTGCAGGGTGTGCTCTGCATTGGTGGGATGATGTGGCATGGGGTGGTCAGCACTCCTTGTGTGCCAGTCACAGCTTGCCAGGGGGTGTGCTGGGGCACCATGCCCCGGCTGTGGGTTGGTTGCTGGTATCCATGGGCCAGTGGTTATTCCAGCTCTCCCCCAGTTGTGCAGTGCATGGAGTGTGGGGGGGGTGATGTCTGTTCTGCTGTGTGCTCCTCTGCCCATCTGTGGCATGGGTGGTGGGCCCCTGCATCCTGTCCCTATGCATCCCTGGTTGTGCTGTTGCATTGCTGCCCTGCTCCACGGGACGTCCCTGGTTATGCTATAGCACATCTGGACTGCTCCACTGAGCATCCCTTGTTGCGCTATGGCACATCTGAAATGCGCAACTGCACATCCCTGGTTATGCTACGGCATAGGTGGCACGATATTCAGTTGTGTGCTGCAGGCGCATCTTGGCCTGTGCAGTTTTTGAATATTGCACTTCTTGCACATGGGCTCAGTGGACTTGCGCTTGCTCCTGCTGTTGCAAACTTTTTGGGCACAGTTTGAATATCCGGGCCCATTAGTTTAATAATTCTTATTTTAACTCATTTCATACACTTTGTTTAGCTTACAAGTTACCTAAACTGTTAAATTCTCTGGATTAAGGTGGCTAATTACAGTGCTGCTTGAAGCACGACCAGCCCAGGGAACCCCTGAGAATAGCCCACCACTTCAGCTACTACATGCATCATTCAACAAAATATCAGATAGGCCCAAAAGGTGGCAATATGAAGTTTAGAAGTGTAGCCATTTGACCTAAAGCCGACGCTGGTACTTAAAACTACTCTATCCCAGTATGAGGTAACATGCCACCATCATGTCACCCAAAATGGGCCAACCTGTACTGCTGGCTCGAGCTCAGCACTGAGGAGACTAGTAAGAATACCCCACAGTGCATGCTGCCCCAACTCCTACAAATGGCCCCAAGGCCAGGCACACTCTGCCAGCCTGTACTTCAGACCACAAGTACAGGGTGAAGGAACTGGACCTGTATTTACATACTGAGGCATTTTGCTTTGTGTCCATACTCACAGTTCAGTACTGGGCTCCATAACATAATGCAATCATTCTTCACTTCTGTGGCTCACTAACATCCATTTCTCAGAGGACTTGGCATGTCAGTTTGGATTAAGTCCTCCAAGGACTTTCCAGACTATCTCCCCAAACTCATTACAAAATACCACCTCACCCAAAGATTCAGGATAGGACACCCAAACAAGTAGATAAATACCTCAAGACTATTGAACCTTTTGATGCACCTATTCCTCAACTAGCAATCCATACATTAAAATTATGACAAAGCTACCAGGCAATAATCCCACCTGATATCATCAGACTAAATAATTAAATGTTGGTTACCACTGAAACTACAGTAACCAAATTGTCCAGACTATCCCAGTTAAGGAATTAATAGTCCAAGCTCCCGTTGTCCTATAAGATTTAAATAAGTTAATAAACAGTAATTCAGAACAAGCAGGTACAAAATTTTCAAGCACATGCCGACCCTTAAGAAGGATGCTGTACCAATTTCTGTTTTAAAACTGCATGGTTTTAATCAATTTAAAAAATGGAACATGGATCCCCGTCTGACATGTTTTGGACTTTTGTCCTTTATCAGGGACTGGGGAACAACAGACCACTCAGTTTAAACACAGGTGTAGAATAAACATGTGACCTTTAACACCCTGTAGTGCTTCTCATCATTATCTAAAGTCTTTATAACTTCCTGCTTTTATAATGTGTTAAAAACAGTGCATTAAAAACCTTTTACCATATTTGAACAACATCACAAAGTGAAGGTGCAAGTAAATAAAAGCCCCCTTATTCGTGTGTGTGGGGGAGGGGGGACAACAAAACAAAGCAGATAGTAATGAACAATAGAGACATTAAATTAAGGGAAGAAAGGGAAGAGGGGGAGGGGAGGGGAGAGGTAAGTAATTCAATGGAAATGAAGAGGGGAAGAGAACAAAAAACTACATAGGGAAAAGGGGAAAGAAAAAATATTGTTTTTAATTATATAAGAAAACCATAGAGAAAAAAAATTATATATAAACTTTTTTTTATTATTTAGATTATTTGGAATTACAATCCTTTGAGTCATAGATTCCTTTTCAAAGGCTCCACGTCAAACAGTGAACAGATTGTGCAACTTAAACAATCCCTTCTTGAATTCATACCTATAAGCTATTAAAATAAATATACATTTTAGGTATTTTAAATCAACAATTTATACCAATCAATAGAAACTTATCACTAGAGATATTAATGACAGAGAAAGGGAGTGAACCTGAGAGACAGACGTGTGGGGGGGGGGGGAGTTTGTTGCTAGATTAGCAGACATTAGCAGACATGAAAGACCCTTATTTAAAAAGGTTTCTTTAAAGGCCATTACGATGGCTGTTCATTTTCTATATTGTTTCTGTTTCAAATAAGGTTGAATATCTAGCTGTGAATTTAAACCTGGATGAACAGTGCTTTTAAGCTTGAGAATCCAAGTTTTCTCTCATTAACATTAAATTCTCGAAATCCTCTCCCATAGGGTTCCTGTGAACTTTATCAATAGCTATAAATTCAAAGTGGTGTTGGGGTTCATGTTTTCTTTCAAACACATGCTGTGCTGTGGCATAGGTGAGGTCCAGTTTGTTAATAGCTCTCACATGCTCCCCAACTCTGTCTTTAAATTTGCATTTGGTTTTGCCCACATAAAATGCTTGACATGTGCAAGATGCTAAATAAATCACTCCCTCTGTAGCACAAGTGATACATTGTCTGATTTCAAACATCTCTTGAGTGTTGCTAGCAGAAAATCTTCTTGTTTGTCTTATATTTCTTCGCATGATGCATTTTTTACATTTGAAACAGCCTTGGGGCTTACGTAGCCATGTCTCTTGTTGTTTATCAGCAAAATGGCTGTGGACTAGCATGTCCTTCAGTGCTGGTGCTTTTTATAGCACATTCTGAATTTTTCCTGGCTTATTTGTAATAAACCAAGTTCCACTGCAAGGACACACCAGTGTCATTTTAAAATAATTTCCAACTATTTTGCTTGAGCAGAGAAGCTAGTGACAAAGTTAAATCTAGTGTCCATCTTTCATTCTCTCTCCCTGTTTTCCAGCAAAGTCTAGCTCTAATTTTTGCCTTACCTCTAGCTTGAACTATTTTTATCTTACTATAGCCCCTTTCTACCAGTACATCCAGATGTGCTATTTCTGCATTATTGCTTTGGTAAGTGAATCTAAGATTGGGATTAGTACTATGAAGAAAGTCAACAAATTCGTGAAGCTTGTCTATTGTGCCTTTCCATATCACTATCTCATCATCTATATATCTCTTCCAAGCAACAAGATTATCCTTGAAATTGTTCACTCTGTTATTGTAAATTACTTGTTTCCAGTAGCCCACATACAAATTGGCCACTGAGGGGGTACATGTGGCCCCCATTACTGTATCCTTGATTTGTAAAAACATCTCCCTGTTAAACATGAAAGCATTCTGTTTTAATACAAATTCAAGCAATATCAGAATAAAATCTGTTGGTGGTGTTTTCAGTATTTCTGTTGTTCAGGAAAAAGGTTATAGAATCAAGTGCACCTTCATGGCGAACATACGTGTATAGTGATTTAATGTCCTTAGTTATGAGTATCATGTCTTGTTCCAACTTAGTGTCACATATTAAATTTAAAATCTCCTTAGTATCTTTGATGTATGATGGGAGCTCCATAACAAGTGGCTTCAGAAAGGTGTCGCAGTATATAGAGAGGGGTTCCGTGAGGAACCCTATGCCGCTGACAATTGGCCTGCCTGGTGGCTTCATCAAAGTTTTGTGGATTTTGGGTGCTAAATAAAAGGTTGCCTTAACTGAATATGGGGTAGTCAGATATTCTTTTGTTTTCAAATATATAACTCCTCTTTCATGTGCACTTCTGATGTATTTATCCACATTATATTTAAAGTCTGGTGTTGGGTCATCTCTCATTTTTTGATAAAACTCAGTATTTCCCAACTGTCTGTGAGCTTCTTCAGAATAGGTTTCTTTATCAAGCAGAACCACTACACCCCCCTTTCTCAGCAGTTTTAATTATCAAATTATTGTCTCTCTGTAGTGATGAAATGACTTATATCTCTATTTTGCTGGTGTGATTAAAAAAATCAAAATGAGGCATTTGAAAAAACTGTTTGAGGTCATTAATGACAAGATCTTTGAAAAGAGAAACTGCTGCACAAAAAACAGTTTTTGAAAAGGCTTGGGCAAGGTGCAGCTTCTGTTTCATCTAACTGTCTCTTGCTAAAGGACGCCTTCACATTTAATTTGTGACAACTTAATTCAACATCTATTAGTGTCTCTATGCAGTCCATTATTCTTGTTCGCAAAAAGCATATGCCTTTTTCAAATGTTGTGTTTCTGAATTGGTAAGTTCATGTTTAGACTGATTTACTATATGTTTGGTGCTTACCTCCTTCACTGACCTCACCCCTTCATTCGCCTCTGATTGTACTTCCCTTGGTTGTATGCTGGATATTGGTACTTTTGATAGTATAACTCTTCCCCACCTCTGCTTTCCCCATCGAATGATCCTCTTCTTCTTCCTTGTTGGAAACATCCCATTCATTCCTGCAGACGCAGACTCCTTCAGGAAGGGGGAGGGACTTGATAAGGATGATCCTGTGGTGGATGTTGATACCCTTACATCCTGGAAGACCTGAAATAAAATTAAAAAAAAAGCACTCCTTGGAGTGCAGTAACTAGGTGTAGCATAGTAATAGACCAGCTCGCCACCCTAGGCAACAAACGGCATACCTGTATAAAAAGCAAAACATGCCTTTCTGCACTAACGGTACTTCAGCCAGCTGTCTTCTACTGCTGCAGGTTTGAGATGGCCCTTTTCTTTTTTTCTGAGGGACACTGCTCACAGCACCTTACTGTGCCTTCACAAACTGCATAGACCGTGTTCTAAACTGGGACACAATGGCAGTCAAGAACGCTGCTATCACCACATTTGGTGGGTTCATGCAGTTAGTTACAGGCTCTGAATTTTAACCGGAGGACAATCCACCAACTTCGGGACATTTATGTGTACTATCATTAGGCCCTCAGTGTCAGTTCTTCCTAGATCAAACTCATAGCACTGACAGCATGCCTCCCAAGCAAACAGCTATACAATTTAGAAATAACAGATGTGGGGGCATACTCAGTGCCTTAATCCAGCATTAACTGCCACAATTTACTTTTTATAATAGAATCAAAGTCTGAAAAAAGTCAATAAAAGCAACATATAACTTCTGGCCATGAGCCAAGCAATATTTCTTCTAGAGTTGTCTTGAGATAATTTATTTATTTAGCTTTTGTTTACCAGGTAAGCATGCTAGACAGTCAAGTGCCTATTTTCAGGTGTGACCTGGGAGAATTACATAGGTACAGGCAATAACAATTCAGAGGCAAGGTAACAGCAGTCAACAAGGTACAGTCAGGTATATGCTGAGAACTCAGGCAATAACAATTTCAGAGACTAGTAGATAGCAAACAACAATGTACAGACAGGAATAGGCAAGAGCTAAAGACAGGGTACAGGCAGAGAGCAAATAAAGGCAAGTACTGTGTTAGGGCATGGCTACCACGGGAGACAGTCAAGGAAGCAAACATATATCATCAAGGACATTTTCAAGATGTGCACTATAGACATCTGCTCACGTGCAGTCACAATGGGGCACAGGTGCACCATGGAGGGTAGGTCAGTTAAGAGCAAAGGCAGGCAGAAGCTTGTTTTAAGTAACCCCAGATGGAGGACCTAAAGCAACCATGGGAGGGGGCAGCCCTTATATGAGCAGGGAGTAGGTTACAGGCTCGGGGGGCGAGGTCCATGAAGGCATGATCTCCTGCAACTGTGTGAGTTTTGGGGACCATGAGAGCCTGGGAGTTGCTAGACCTCAGCTGATAGCCAGAGGGGGCAGGCTTGAGCAGATTTGCCAGTGCCGGAGGGGTGGATGATCAGATGATGTTGTCTGTAAAGTTGCCCAGGACAAAGGATCGATGGTTACTAGGGGAGAGCCACCCCAGCCTGGAGTAGAGTTGACAGTGATGGGTGAGATGGGGGTAGATAGGGCAAAGTGACATACGTTGTTGTATGTTGTGTCCCATTTTGTGATCCAGGTTTTTGGGGCATTCGCAAAGGAGGTGAGCCCTTAGAAGAGCGAGGGGAGAAGAACCCCTTTCACAAGGGCAAGTTGGGCAGCTGGGGAGAGGCAGCTTTTGGCCCCCTACACTGGACCCAATTTATTGATAGTGGCCTTGAAGGAGTTCCATATGTGCAGGGAGAGGTCCAGCTGAGGGTCAAGGTTTACCCCCAGGTACTTGAATGAGTTGACCACTGATACAGGGATGCCGTCAGCACCAATGACTTTGAGATGGGCTAGGCATGCTCTAACCTTTGCAGGGGAGCTGAATAACATGGCCTGTGTTTTCTGGAGGTTGATGACCAGCTTATTTGTCTTGAGCCAGGATTGAATGTGATCGAAATCAGAATTCAGTCTAGTGTTTATGTCTCTGATATCTTGGGAGCTAGCGAGAAGCACAAGGTCATCAGCATAAAGGGTTACATGCCCACAGGCAGGGACAGAGGGCAGCTCATTGATAAAGAGGGAGAATAGTATGAGGCCAAGGGCCAACCCCTGAGGCACCCCGCAAGTTACCATTGCAAGCCCAGAGAGGGCTTTCTGGAACTTTGTGTACTGTTGCCTGCCCAAGAGGTAGTTGGTAAACCAGGCTAGTACAGGGGAGAAAAGGCTGAGGGACCAGAGGGCATCACCCAGAAGAATGTGATCAACCAGATCAAAGGCCTTAGACAGGTCAATGAAGATGGCCCCTGTGAGTTTGCCTTGGTCAGTCGCAGTTCTGATTTTGGAAGTGACCTATGTGAGGACAGTGGAGGTGCTGTGCCCTTTACGGAACCCATGCTGCACAGGGGAGAGGAGGTCATGGGTTTGGAGGAAGAAAGCAAGCTGGGAGGCCACTACCTTTTCAAACAGTTTGTTTACTGCAGATAGAATCGCTATGGGAAAATAGTTTTCAAGAATTTTGGGATCCCCATGCTTGAGGACTGGGATCACATGAGCCACCTTCCATAAAGCTGAGATAGTCCCAGATATGAGAGAGGAGTTGAGAATGTGGGAGACAGGCCGTGCCAAGAAGCGGGCCCCCAGGCAGAGTAATTTGGGCTTGAGATTGTCCTGCCCAGCTCCAGAGTGAGGGGAGAGTCTGGCTAGGAGCTTTCGAGACTCTTTGCAGGAGACAGACTTAAAGTAGAAGGGAGGGAGAGGAGGAGGGAACAGAGCACCACCAGTGGGGCCCAGATCATTGGATACTGAAGGTGTGGGAGTGAAGTCCGACAGGTCAGAGAACAAGACATTAAATGCATTGGCTATAGTCAGGGCATTATTACAACTGACTCCACCAATTTGCATGTTGGAGACCTGGGGGCAGGCAGAACCACTAACAGTATGTTTGATGGTGAGCCAGAAGCTCCTAGGGTTCTTGCCAGTCGCTTCAAGGGAGGTTTTGCAGAATTCACTTTTAGCCAAGTGGATTGCCACTTACATGATTTCCTGAGCTGCCTGTAATCCTCAAAGTCGGATCTGTCCCCAGAGGACTTAAATTTTTGCCAGCTTTTGTCCCTAAGCTTCATCTGACAGTGCCCCTCACTCTTCCTTTTATGAGTGGGGCATACCTGTCTTGTGTAGGGGAAAATATGGATAGGAAGCAGTCAAGGGCAGTGGAACGGTCACTGTTCACATAGACCAGGGACCAGCCAGTCAGGCTGAGGTCAGCAAGGAAGTTGTTGTAGTTAAATCTTGAATAGTCCCTCATCTGGATAACTTTGGGGAAGGGGGACCCTGGGGGTAAGGACCTTCCAGATACAGTAGGAGGGGAATGGTTGGAGATGGAATCTGAGAAGAGGCCATAAGCAGTGATGCAGTCAGGCCTGTTGCTCAGCATCCAATCAAGAAGAGTGCCTTTTCCCCCAGAGGAGGAGGCTCTGGTGGGATCTGTGATAATTTGACTTAGGGAAAGACCAGATAGAAGGGGTTTGAAGATTTTGGAGTTGCCACTCAGCCAATTTGGGTTGAAATCCCCAAACACTAAGAATTCACTAGTACCCACCTTAGGACTAAGGCAGTCAAGGAGATGGGAGAGGCCACGGGCACCACCTTTTGGTGGATTATACACACAGGCAAGGAGGAGCTTCTTGGCATTGCCCAAGAGAAGAAGGGTGTGTAGAAATTCACAAGAGGGGGAGGGAGGATGAGGTATGACTGTCACCTTAAGGTGGGATTTAAAGTACAGCTGCTGTCCACACCCTGTTTGTTACCTGCTCTATCCTGCCTGATTGCAAGGTAGCTAGGGAGGGCACAGACAGAGTCTGGTATGGCAGGTTTAAGCCAAGTTTTGGAGCTCCCCAGGATGTCCAGATTGTAGTGGGTGGCCCAGGCCATGAGGTCTGAGAGGTTAGCGAGAAGACTGCAGACATTGAGGTATGTAACCTTTAAGCCCTTAGCATTCTGCCACTGTGGGGGAAGCATGGTGGGAGGGAGGGGGTTCAGGGATTTGGCTATACTGCAGGACCAAATGGGAGAGAGAGGAGCCTAGAACAGAAGATAATATAACAGGCACACAGTAATACTGCTCCACTCAGGTAGATAAAGTCTAGCTGAAATGCAGTAAGCGGAGGAGAATTCAATAACTTATATGCAGTGATCAGCAGATATATTCAAAGCAAGCAGTTAAATTCTTAACTATAAATGCAGAAATCAATAGAGAAATACCAACCTAAGATGCAGTAATCAGTTTTACTAGGTAGCTTATAAGAACAGATTCTAGTGACCACCATGAGGAAGTCAGCGGGGAGTAAGCACTGTCTGGCACATATCAAGTACACAATTTGGGAGAATTAAAAGCAGATTTAGTGCCCACCAAGAGGGGGACAGCAGAGTGTAAGGACAGGCAGGTACATTAACCAGTAGAAACAGAATATGATAAGTCCCACCAAGTAAATGGGAGGGGCTAGAGCGCATTTAACAGGAGGAGAAAACGGGGCAGGTGGGGGCAAAATTTTCAAACCAGTCCGAAAGTTCAAACTCAAGTTGGGAGCCCCGACTGGCACAAAACTTGAAGTTCCACAATTGAGCCCCAAGGAGCTCCAGTAGCTGCAGTCTGTGCACAAGATTAAATTAATTTTGAGTTGTGCAGCTCAAGACAATTATCTATAGTGGAATGATTCTCCCTGAGGTGGAAGACTGGGTTTGCTGGCAAAGGCACCTAGCTTCACCTGAGCTGTTTTCTTTCAGGTTTGCTCATAAGGACAGCTCAAGGAACAACATTATCAGAGCAAAGAAAAAGATTAAGGCTTCTTTTGGCTAGGTAGATTTACTGTGTGTTACTATTTTCTTTTGTGCTCACAGTTTGTTACTGCTTTTTGCTTACATTTTATTGCTGAAATTATCTCTGATTCAAATTGCTGTTGCAGGGCATACTTTCTGCTACAATATTACAGTGTGTGCCTACAGGTTTGTTACTGTTTTGTACTTACAGATTACTGATGTAATCTTCTCTGATTCAAATTGTTTTTTGCAAGGTATATCTTCTGTTACTGCTTTATTTTCCCTGTAGCAAAGTGTTTTTTGCAGGGTATATCTTCTATGAAATTGTTACAGGTGGTGCTTATAGGTTTTACAGTTTTATTTATCATTAGGCTAAACTTTCAGGGGCTACTGCATTTGTTGTTGGTTGATTGTTTCTGCTTTTACCTCCTTGTTTCTTTTGTCCATGGTTCTTCTTTTTCGGCAGGGGAAGGACCCAGCCACTCACCCCCCATCCGCAACCACCCCATGCTACACCCCTTTTATAGAGTAGCACAGTTGTGACATTTCCTGTAGCAAAGCAGGAAGGGGAGGATCAGAGGGGTTTCCACAAAGTGACCTCACTTACAAGGGCACAAGTAATTTAACTTGTTAAAACAAGTTATATAAAAACAAACAAACAAAACAAAAAGGGAAAAAAAACTTTTGCTTTCATTTTCCTCCTTCTAATTACTCGGACCAAGTTATAAACTCAGCAACTCAACTGGAATGGATATTATTAACTGCAGGTACTGCGGGACAGTTGTCAAAACAGCAGTTATACAGGATATAGGATGCTGTCCTACATGCTGGACCATTGGAGATCTAAGGGCTCAGCTCCAGGCAGCATAGGCAGAGATTGTGCACCTCAAATCACATATTCTGGAGGAAGTATATTATAAGAACCGCCCGCCATTTCCCCAGCATCCAACTGAAACACCTCAATGGCAGAGGGTAGTTGGTCTGGGAGTTTAGCACATGGTTAGGAGGGGCAAATCGGGTGCCCCATCACTCAATGCTTTCCAACATATAACCTCCACAAACCATATAAAAACTATAAACAGGTATTTGCCTCTATCTCCAAAATCAGACAAACGGACAGAGGACACTGCAGCACAGGAGCTAGCACTACAGAACTCATCCAAAACAGGGACCAAAACAAAAAAGCAAAATGGAAATCCAAAACACTTATCATAGAAGACTCCATGATTCAGGGAGCTGATACCTACCTCTAGCCAGGGGTAATGGTCAGAGGTCTCCCAGGTACATCAGCTTGGAGAGACACTGACTGTATTGCTAAAATTATGTAGGAAGCAGGAGAAAACATAGATGCCCAGGTACACATGGGGACTAATGATCTCACCAGCTGGTCAGTTGTGGAGACCAAGGAACACCTGACCAGGCTGGGAGACAAACTGTTATCCATTTCATCTGGCATCTCCTTCTCTGAGATCCTGACAGTCTAGAAGAGGGGGGCAGATGAACAGAAGGTCGGAGAAGGGGAGAAAGGGGAGCTGAACATGTGGCTCAAGGGCTGGTGCCAGGAAAAAGGACACACATTCTAAGTAACTTGCAACAGTTTTGGGAACAAAAGTTCTTTAAATTCAATGGACTGCATCTGATTAAGGAGGGAGTCAGTCATTGGAGCAGAAGTCTAACATCTTTACAGAATGTTTAAACTAGCAAATGGGGAGAGGGGTGCAGCGCCCAATACCTTGAATGGAAAAAACATTTCTCTCCCTCAGCTACTGATCAAACAGGAGTTCAGCATGTTTGTAGTTCATTTGCATCACCAGGTAAGGAAAAAAGTCCAGCTAACCATATGACATGCAGGGGAAACGCTGGACCTCGCCCGACAACTGACACACTAAAATCTGGTCAATGAAAAATCATGTGCACAAATGCTTGCAGTCTTGGAAACAAGATCCCAGACCTGCAGGCAATAATGACAGAGGCTAAACTGGACATAGTAACCATTAGTGAGATATGATTCACCAGTAACCACACTTGGGAGACTTCAGTACCCATCTATGTACTGTTCAGAAAAGACCAATGTGCAAAAAGTGAGAGGGGGAGTGGCCCTTTATGTCAATGAAAATATCAAAGCTGCAACAATTCAGAATACACATAAGGAGCCAGAAAAACTGTGGGTCACCCTGGAAACAGGAAATGGGACAGCCATATGAACTGGGATTGTCTACAGGCCTCCAGACCAGTGGGAGGACATAGACATATTACTGTTAGAAGATATACAAAACATGACAGCTAAAGGGGAGGTTCTGCTAACGGGAGACTTCAACATGCCAGATACAGATTGGTCAATACCAGCAGGAACATCCACCAGAACTAGACACATAGTGGATTCCCTGCAGGGAAAGGGCCTCAAACAACTGGTACAACAATCCACAAGGGACAGGGCTATCCTAGATCTAGTACTGACTAACAAGGAAAGGATCACAGATCTCCAGGTAAAAGGTCACCTGGGGGCCAGTGACCATCACATGGTATGGTTCAATTTGGCCACTAGAACCAAATCATCCCATTCCAAGGCAAAACTATGGGACTTCAGAGGAGCTGACTTTGATAAGATGGCCAAAAGAGGTAAGCTAGCCCTGGCAAGAAGAAATACAGGTGAGGGGGTACAGGCAAAGGGGGCAAGCATTAAGGATGCAATACTTGAAGCAACATCCCATTGTGTTAGGGAGAAAAGCAAGAGCAGAAGAAGGAGGAAACAACTTTGGTTCTCAAAAACAGTACCATAAAAGGTCATGGCCAAAAGGCTGGTCTTAAGGAAATATAAGGGAATGCAGTGGGATGAAGATAGGGATGCATACAAACTTCCCTATGGGAAGCAGGGAAGGCAGTAAGGCAGGCAAAGGCCCAAACCAAGGAAACACTGGCACAAACAGTACAAGAAGGTGACAAGACTTTCTATAGATACATTAGTGAAAGAAGAAAGGCCGGAGGGGGGTATTGCTAAGATCAAAGGAGATAAGGGGGTGTGTGAGGAGGATGACCATGTAAAAGCATCTATCCTAAATAGATACTTCTGCTCAGTATTTACTGAGGAGAAGGTAAGGCAGGGCCCACAGCTCAGCACCATGGGCACAGGGGGGAGGGAGGGAGGTGAGCACTAGTCCCTTCACAAAAGAAAGTGTCCTACAAGAGCTTGATAAGCTCAGGGTGGACAAGGCAATGGGACCTGATGGCATATATCCCAGGGTACTAAAGGAGCTAAAGGTGGAACTAACAGAGCCATTATCATAACTGTTCAGTGAGTCTCTGAGCACAGGAGAGGTCCCAGAAGACTGGAGAAGGGCTCATGTGATCCCGTTCCACAAGAGTGTTAGCAGGGAGGAGGCAGGAAACTACAGACCAGTCAGTCTTACCTCAGTAGTGGGCAAGATTATAGAGGCACTCCTTAAGTAAAGGATAGTGAAATACCTGGGATCCAAGACGGCATGGGTTTACAACAGGAAGGTCGTGCCCAAACTAATCTCATAGATTTCTTTGACTGGGTAAACAGAGTGGTGGACCAAGGGGGTGCAGTTGATGTTGCCTCCCTTGACTTCAGCAAAACTTTCAATACTGTTCCACATAGAAAATTGATAATTGATTGATAAGCTGGGTAGGCTCGGGGTGGGTAAGAGGTTGGTCAACTGGGTGGCAAACTGGTTGACGGGCAGAAAACAGAGTGGTGGTAAACTGTATACAGTCAGAAGAGATGCAAGTCACAAGTGGAGTACCTCAGGGATCAGTCCTGGGCCTAGTCCTCTTCAATAGCTTCATCAGTGACATTGCAGATGGACTGGAGGGTAAGGTTTGTTTGTTTGCAGATGGCACCAAGACCTGCAACAGAGTAGATGATTCAGATGGGGTGGGCAGAATGAGAAGAAATCTGGATAAACTGGCAAAATGGTCAGAAGAGTGGCATCTAGGGTTTAATGCAAAGAAGTGCAAGATTGTGCACATAGGAAAGAGAAACCCTGAAGCCACCTATAGGTTGGAAGGAGAGTTGCTGTCAAATGAAAGGGGAAGAAAGAGACTTGAGCATCATCAACATCACAGATGACCTGAAATCATCCAAACAAATCACTAAAGCAGTAGGTTAGGCTAGAGGGTTTTTTTGGTGTATTAGTAGCGGTATCACAAGTCATGAGGGAGGTAATAATCCCTCTTTACATGACACTGGTTAGGCTCCATGTGGAGTACTGCGTGCAGTACTGGAGGCCGCACGTGCACAAGGACATTAGCAAAATGGAGGCAATCCAGAGAAAGGCAACCAAAATGGTGCAGGGCTGCATCAGAAAACATATGAGGACAGATTAACGGAGCTCAATATGTACACCCTAGAGCAAAGGAGGGAGAGAGGTGATATGATTGAAACATTCAAACATCTTAAGGGTATTAACAATGTGAAAGAGTCTAACATGTTTCAATATAAGAAAAATAGCAAGACAAGAGGACACAGCATGAGATCAGAGGGAGGCCGATTAAGGGGTAATGTGAGGCAGTTCTTTTTCACAGAAAGGGTGGTGGATGCATGGAATGGCCTACCTCAGGAAGTGGTGGATATGAATACAGTGCAGGGCTTCAAACAGGCATGGAATAGGCATAAGGGAGCAATACAGATGAGTATGAGTAGGTAGGCCATTGACAGAGTAAAGGCCTATGGCACATTGATAAAGTAAAGATAATGGGTGGACTGGACATGCCTTGCAGTCCTTATCTGCCATCAACCTTCTATTTTTTCTAGATTTCTATGAAGTCAAACTGTAAGGGTAAAAGTCTGCCAAGAGCAGAGAGTTGCTCATGTAAATAAGTAAGAATGATTCTGGAAAATACATTATTTTCTCAGACATATCCAGCAAACTAATTGGCCGGTACATTTTTGGATCTGACTTATTACCTTTTTTGACTACTGGAACTATTTCTGCACCCTGCCAAGAATCAGGACAAAAACACCTCTTTTAAGCATTTATTAAAGAAAAGAAGAGAAAAAGTCTGTCCAAATTAAAGGGGCCTGCATATAGACATCAGCTGGTATCGAATATGGCATGGGGCTTTTTTATATTTTATGGAGGTGATTGCACAAATCACTTCATGTACTGAAAAGGAATCAATTGGACAGTATCTAAGAGTATATGGATCACCTCATAATAATGGATCATAGAGCAATGAAGTAAAATTATCTACCCAGGAATCTGCCATGACATACGTTATCTATAGTATTCACAAAATTAGAGGTTCCTATAGCAACCATTGATACATATAGTATAGTAGATACATAGACACTGTCGGCAGACAAGGGCCTATGCCTACCCAGTCTGCCCATTTGAGCTTGTATGTTCCCTTTACATTTTTCTAGAAGTCAAACCAAAAGCCAAAAGGATCTTGTATCCTTTTTACTAATAAACATAGGCTGCCATTGTTTACAGTAATAAACTTGTTTTCTTGAAGAAAGTTTTTGTATAATTTCCTTTCTCTGTTTAAGAGTCTTCAATTAGATCTAGAAGGTTGTAATACAGTAGCCTTTACCAATGCTAACAGCTTAGCTCTTTCAGCCCTACAGGCCTTATCAAAACACCCTTTGTAACAGTTATTATTACCTTTACCAACCGTATAGAGGATAGCACGTACTGTAAATTGAAAAACAGAAGTTCCAAGGATCTGTATATTTCTGTAGATGTTAGACAGTTATAATCAGACTGTAAACATGAATTAAAAAATGTATATGAAATACAATAAGTATCAGACAAGATTTAATCTGTCCATCTGATTCTCTTTCTATATCTAATTTCTATTTGTAATTATATTTGCCCCAAACAGGCCTTCAATGCAGAAAATATAGTAGGGAATAAACTTGAGGACCATCTAATAGCCAATGGTAGATGGTCACTTTCTTTTCTGTTGATCAAATTAAGGGTGGCCCAGCATTCAGTAGGACCATCCCGAATAGTGTAATCAATAATAGATGCTCCCGACAAAAACAAAGAAGTCCACTCTCCCTCCTCATCACAGATAATCTACCATGAAGTGGGTAAAAAATATATTCCTGCATATACCGAATGAAGCTTAAACCCAGGTGGTATGTTTTACTATCCCTAGCCTTTGTACCGGGCAAAACCTGCACATTGCATATTGACCCTGCAGCTGAGTTGTCCAGGAGTCCATCAAATGGACCTATCCTGGCATTAAAATCTCACAGTATCAGAATGGGGAGATTCACATATTTTCAATACAATTCCTCTAGAAGATTCCCGAGGGCACCCCATGGATCATCAGTAACAAAGGAAGAAGGTGGAATATGTAAATTTAAAAGCAAAAAGTCAAGATTAAACACCCTAAGATGAAGAGCTATACAGAAATGCATAATACTAATAAGCTGTGAAGAAAACTGCTTATCAATCTTAATATAACATGCAAGACCTCCTAATAACCCTACGTAGCCTCTGGTCATTTTTTGGGGGAACCTGGAAGAAATCAAAGTTATTAATATGAATCTTCTGCTCTTGTAGGTGCCACCATGCCAGGTCTCCTGGAAACATAATGTTGAATAAGATTAAAAAAACCTTAACCATTTCTGATTTGCCCATTTAGAGCCAAGATCTGCAATATTCCATGAAAGTAGATAATTATGAACTCCGTCAGTCATAAGATTACAAGAAGCATTTGTAGGAGCTGAAATAAAAGGATTAGCCATGAGTCATTGGTAGCCTGCAAGAACTTAAAATCTATTGGTAAGTGGTACTTCACAAAGAGCTGAATTTGGCCTTGAGTTACTCTGGGGCTGTGACACAACATAGGAATCACAAACAAAACTCATTACTACATAAATTCCTAAACTGTCCGAAATATGACATTTCCCCAAAACTCTCTCCTCAATTGACCTAGATTTAAATAACACATCAACTTGGGCACCATCATGATCCTCCCTTCTCTTAGCTGTCCATATTCCCCTAAATCCTAGTGGAATTTAAAGATAATTTGAAAAAAATGAACACATTGATTAGTTTAACTTAGCATCAGTTCCCCCCTGAGGTTTCTTAAGATCAAAAATACTAAGGGTAAAGGGGCCAATATCCTGAGAAGTAGAGTTTGCTGACCTAGAACTGTCTTTACTGTTTACATATGTTAAAATGATATTGAATCTGTTCAAGTAAATAAGCATTATTCCACAGATAATCTGCAAATCCTATGATCTGTACAATTAATCTGGAAGTAGTCCAATCCAAACTCCAGAATGACAAACTTGAACTATGCACCCCTTTTCAATCCTGTACAGTATGTGCTCCTTGAGGGCTCAGTTGGCAGCCAGCTGCAGCAGTGTGAGGAGGGATGTGCTAGTCACCGATTGCCAACTGGGATGGGGGAGCAGGGTGGTGGGTCACACTGGTCGGGTCTGAGAGGTGGGGGAAGGACCCTAGACTACCAGGTCATGGGGTGTTGGCATTTGGGCATGGCAATCGGTGACCAGGGAGAAGGGAAGGACCACTACACTATGGAAAATGGGTTAGCAATACCAGGTGGGAGATCGAGGACTGAGGGGGGCCATTGCAATATGGAAAATGTATTTTTCAATATGGGGTGGGTGATTGGGGCCAGCGGAGAGACACTACACTAAGGAAACTTTTTTTAATTACAGTTGGGTTGGTAATCAGGGACCAGGAAGGGACACTAAACTATGGAAACTTTTTTTCTTAAAATCAGATAGGTGATCAGGAACTGGGAAGGGACGCTACACTATGGAACCTTTTTTTATTGCAGTCATGTGGGTGATCAGAGACTGGGGAGGAATACTACACTATGGAAACTTTTTTCTTACTGTCGGGTTGGCAATTGGGGTGGGAGCGGGCATCACTAGACTATGGGGGAATGTGACTGATCGGGGCATGGACTGGTGGGGGGAGGTCATGCTAAGCCACCCATGGGCCATGCAAATGGGCCCATAATGGGCATGCCAATAGCCAGTAGTGCCTTGCATACCCAGTGGACTCATTTGCATGGCTCCCTTAGTGAATAGGGGCTTAGTGTGTGTGTGCTGTTAAGAAACATAGAAACATAGAAATGTCAGCAGAAAAGGACCCCCTTGGCCCTTCCAGTCTGTCTGAAATAACTCCCCTCCCCCACTTTCCATCTAGTTTATCTTACAACCTCTGTTTCATACCCTTCCACATTTAACCACATGTATTTGTCCAAAGCCTAATTTACATTTTTCCACTGAATCTACTCCCATCACACATTCTGGTGGCCTATTCCAAGCCCCCACCACCCACTCTGTGAAGAACTGCCCCTTGAATTTCCTCTAAATCTACCCCCTGCAGCTTGAATATGTGTCCCCTAGTGGATTTGTTCTCACTCATCTTGAAGATGCTACCCTTCCTCACTCTGTTTATTCCCTTCAGATATTTGAAGGTTTCTACCATATCCCCCCCATCTCCAGTGTGTACAAGTTTAGTTCTTCCTGCTGTTTATCATATGACCTTCTGTGCAGTCCCTGAACCATCTTGACTTCTCTTCTCTGGACCCTTTCCAGCCTGTCCCTATCTCCCTGTAAGTCTGGCCTCCAGAACTGGACTCCATATTCTAGTTGTGGCCTAACCATAGTTTTGTATAGCGGCATGATCACCTCCTTTTTCATGCTTGTAAAGCCCTTTCCTATGTATGCCAACATTCTGGTTGCCATCCACACTTGCCTATCACACTGATTCCTAATCTTCAGGTTATCCAAAATTATGATCCCCAGGTCCCACTCCTGCTCAGTAACCTTGAGTTCCTCTCCCCACCACCCCAAGCCAGTATTTTGCCTGTTGGTTCTTGTGCCCTATGTGCATGATTTTACATTTCTTTGCATTGTAGTTGCCACTCCCCTGACCATTCCTCTAGTTTGGCTAGATCCTAACTAATTTTTTCTACTTCCCCCAGTGTGTTCACCCTGCTACAGACCTTTGTGTTATCCACAAACAGACACACCTTCCCACTCAGTCCCACTGAAATGTCCCCAATGTACTGTATATGTTAAACAGTATGGGTCCCAACATCGACCCCTGAGGGACCCCACTCATCACCCTTCCTTCCCTTGAGTGAACTCCATTTACCACTACCCTCTGAGTTCTTCCTCGAGCCAATTTTCTACCCAGCTTATTTTGTTCCCCACCCCTACGCTCCCCGATTTGCTTATTAGCCTTCTGTGGGGGATGGTGTTGAAGGCTTTTCTGAAGTCCAGATAGGCCACCTTCACTGTCACTCCCATATCACATATCTTTGTTACTCCCTCAAAGAATTCAATCATGTTGGCCTGGCATGACCTTCCACCTGTGAACCCATACTGGTTGTCATCCATGAGGCCTTCCTCCTCTAGAAATTGCACCAGCCTTGCCATTATGAGTGCCTTCATTAGTCTTCCCACCACAGAGGTAAGGCTAACCGGGTGGTAGTTGTCCAGCTCATCCCTTCCTCCCCCCTTGTGTAATGGCACCATATCTGCCCTACTGTTGCCGGTCCTTTCTCAGAGCAACTGGGGTTCCTGGTGCTTTGCCTGGGTTAGCACTGCCCCAGTCTGCCCCTATTCACAGTTGGAAAGCACACCTACCCGGTGGGTGAAAACTTCTCACATTTGAAATGATGCAGCTGCATCAATCTCAGGGTTTTTCCACCTATCAGCCAGCTAGCCACCATCATCAGCAGCCTTACAGGTGCACAAAGTGACTCCTGGTGGTGGCATGCATATCAGCATCAAACTGCATTTGAAAGAAAGCTGCACTCATCAGCACAACAAGGCCTCAACCGGTGGTGGCTCCTTTGGTCCCCTCAGTAGAGAGGGGACAGGAACATTAAAGGTCAGATCTGCCATTTCCTCTCTCTGCCCCATTCCCCCAGCTTTTTCATTCATTCTGAGGGCTTAAATCTGTGAGGCTAGTGCATGTAAAAGAAACCCCTTTGATTGGGCCTACAATCTGTGTCCACACAACAAATCTGGTATAGGCTCTGCTGGGTATCTCTCCCTTTTCTGCCAGCCCAACTGGAAAAACAACAAATGGTTCTGCTTGTAAAGTTGTTCCTGTGACTATCTACCACTCCTGCCCCCCTGCAAAAATAAAAACTGAACACTGATTCTCCCGGTACAGCTGGGGTCTGTAATGTGTTGCTCCCCTTGCCTCTGGTGAACTGGCTCCATGGCTTTCTTTCCGCATGCTGGCCACCTGACTAAATAAGCTGAAAAGCCTCTTTCATGACTCTCTTTCTCACCCTCCTGAATTGACAGCTCCCTTTGAAGGCTGGTATCTGTCCCAGCCAGCAGGTGCTTCAGCAAGATCTATGGTCTTGAGATAGTCAAGCACGGTGATGGCACCACCAAGGACAACAGTTGGAAAATGCAGCCTGTGTACTGCTACACCAGCACTGTCACCAGGTTGGGTCTGACAGTTTGAATGATGCCACCTCCCTTTTCCAAACATTGTATTTGTTTTTCAGCTATGGGCCTGTCTTGCCTTTAAATCTTTTCAAGTGGTGCTCCACATGTCCATGAGACTGTGCCTACTGCCACCTCTCCCCTCCCATTGCCAAAGAACCTGCTCCATAGTTCATGACAAAGGTGCTGTTACTTGAGGAGCTGACATCACTTAGCATAGTTCCAGTTAAAGGCATGCAAATCCTTGGTCAAGTTATGTGGCATAATGGAGGGGGTTAACAGCCATGTGTCTCACTCTTGTAACTTAGGTGTAGGCAGGAGACCCAGGAAATGAAGTGGTCAAAAGTGCAAGGGTTGGAGACATAATCACAATGTTTTGATAAATGCACTGCCATGTGTTATATCTTCTCATTAGATGGAGCAGCCCAAACCATAGTGCACATGCCTGGAAAGCAGCAGAGTGCTGATACAGACACCTCTCACAACTTCAGCTATATGCTGCCCAACCAAACAACATGAGTTTTAAGTTTGATCCACTTTTAGGTACGAATTTTGTGGCAGAGATATTCATATAGCCTTGTCTTTTTTTGTTGTTGTTTAAATTGAGCTTGCAAGTCGCATACTTTGTAACCTTATATTTTCATGCTGGATCCCACCGCCTACCTGCTGTATTTGACTGATAGCTGTACTGCATATTGTAGATTACCATGAGTGCCCAACTGGTCCCCAAAATTGTCACTTCACTTTTTTGTCAGACTTTTGTTGGGACAAATTATTTTTTTATTTTCATGCAGCCCACTCAGACACAGCAAAGGTAGATTTGTGAAATATACTTACCTGTCATATAACGATTTCACAAGACCTACAGTGCTGATTATTTCAAGAAATTATGACAATTTTGGCTAGGGTCATGTTGTGCTGATTAGTAACAGGAAAAAGCTGGTGAACTTTTAGAAAATGTTATGTTTTATGTGGCACAGGATATAGTGTAAGTAATTGCTTTCTCCATGGTGTCAGCCTGCTCCCGTCATTCTGATTTGTTAATCCAAGTGACTACTTTTGTTTAGATTAGGTGAAACAATGAGGTAAACAGTGCCTGGTTATTTTTATAGTTGGTTTTCAAATGTTGCTTTTAAAATTGGAGTTTATCTTACTTTTTTAACATGCAGCAAAAACACATATTTGTATGTCTAGAATTTAAAGATTTCCTGGGGAAAACCTGTCCCAGACGCCCTATCAACCTTCTTGGTTGGCCTGAGCTACTTAAGGTCAGCCAGAGACTGATGATATTTCTTTGGTATGGTACCAAACAGCAGCATGATTTATGTCATGCATAAACTTCACAATGTACCAGATAATATCTAAAGTCTGTGAGTCTCCAGGGGCCTAACAGCCCCCAGACCCCCAACCTTTATGTACAAATTTTTTCTGTGCTTCCACTAAAAGGACCCTGCAAAACAAATGCCCACAACAGCACTACATGCCATCTTTCTCCTGCAGGCAACCCTCTGCCTGATGACTGCAATCAGGCAAAACACAGGCAGCTCACTGACTCATATATCCTAGCACAGTGAGACCTGGCAACAGATGACTCCCACCCACTCCTTGCTGTGGAATCGACAAACTTTACATCACGATAGACATGGACAGAAACATCTATGTATGAGCAGAGAACTACAGTACAATACTCCTTCTGTCATGATAAGGCCCATTTTCAGGACTTGTCTTTCTAGTAACATTACATTTTTACATTTGTTTAAAATTCTGTCAGAGCAGGCTGTCACTGGATAATCAACAAATCACAGTTTAGCTCAAAACTGCTTGGAAAACATCAGACTAAAGCTAAATGGCCAAACTGGTGAATACAAGTGTATTATTCAGCATTGTGTGGGTGTGTGTGTGTGTGTGTGTGTGTGTGTGTGTGTGCGTGTGTGAGATCAGTGGTAAAATGACCAAGTTATGAGTGGATATCAAAATATTTTCATGTTCACTGATAACTTTGGTATTTTTCAATATTTTTCCACCCAAACTTTTATCATGGTCTTTTTGGGACCCAACCTCATTAACAAGGCAGGTGAGTTTTTTTTTTTCAAATTTGGCCCAAAAGCTGATTTTGCAGTTGCTCTGTGAAACCACCTTTAGGGCAGGATTTGAAAATTTTCATGGGATCATAAAAAGATATGGTTGAAAATTTGGGGTCAAAATCTTGAAGGTACATTGACATTTTTCAACATTCACGCACAGCTTTACAAATTTTTTATATGTTGACCCCACAATTTCAACATAGCCCTTTTCACACCACTTCATGAACATGACAAGTGTCATTTTTCAAATCCTTTTTTTGAAATTATAGTTCTTTTTTATTTTATATAAAGGTAATGCACCTGAGAGAACAGTACAGGGATTACACATTATGGCCAATGACATAAACTGTATAGCAGCTGCAGAGTAACAATATACAGCATTTTACTGAAATCCCTGAGTTTGGAAAAGCAATGAGACATACTCCCCTACCTCCCTTACCCAGATCCCCAAGCCCCCATCCCCCAACCCCCAGGATGTGCCTTCTATAAGAGAAAAGAAGGAAAAAAAAAAGAAAAGAGAAGAGAAGGAAGAAAGGGAGCTAATTCTGATACATATGAGATACATAAAGATATATCAGCTGCCAAGGTAGCTAGAGGTGTACCCAACAGGACATTACTTCAAATAAAAAGCATATAATTTGCCCCATTTCCGCTCAAACGAAACCAGACAATTCAGAGAACTTGCTATTAGCTTTTCAGTCCGAAAACAAAGAAAAAGTTCACTGATACATTCTGCATACGAGATAACCAATTGGTCCATCCAATGCCTAAGGACCAATCTTTTGACAACCATCGAGATTAAGGCCATGTGGAACCTGCGCTCCATCACTTGTATATTGGAAAGCATAGCTAGGATACAAACTTCTATAGTGAATAAATCATTCAGGCCCAAAAGAGGGTCTAAATTAGATTGGATGGACTGCCATAAGGGAGCCACCTTCTCACAATACCAGAAAATGTGTACCAGGTTCCCTTCCACTGTGCCACCTTGTGCATAGGGTTGAAGATAGTCTGTTTAATTTAACCAGTTTAACTGGGGTATAATACATACTGTTCAATATATGGTATTGAGTGAGTCTATGTCTGTCTTGAGAGAGATAATGATATGTGTCTACCCAAATCTGTTCACAGTCTAGAAGGATATCTGGCAGAAGAGAAGATCAGCATTTGGAACCAGTCAGGTAGTCCGGGAACTTAGTATCCAATAGGAAAGAATAAAGCTTAGAGATGCTATGGGCCTTAGCTGCTTGTTCCTGTATCAGGTTTAGAAAGGGTTTAATATGAGACGGTGTAGGATTGGAGCGGAAGCTGGAAGCCACTAGGTGTCGTAACTGGAAAACTTTAAAAATGTGTTTCTGAGGAATATTGTACTTGGTCAGAACCTCCCCATTTTTCAAATCCTGTCTAAAATGTGTTTTCATTTTTGTGGTGCAAAATGGTGTTTCAGTAAGTATTTAATAAATGACACCTGCTATGAAGAAGGGGGTTCAAAAACAGACTATGTTAAAAACTGGGGATCAAAATGTCAAAAAACAGTTATAAAGAAATCTGTGCAGGGCCAGCTTTAACTCCAGTGTTCCCTTGCTGTTGACTCAAGTTTGGGGACAAGCTCGGGCAGACAGTTGGGCAGCACAAGTATGGGAGGGGGCAGAACAACTGCACACCACTGCCCTGAGCCTGAGAAGGTATTGCACAATATTCTGTCACACAAACAACACCTTGTGATAGGCAAGGAAACCTTCCCACACAAGGGGTTGTCATGCGTGTCAAAGCCCACTTCTTTAATTAATTACTCATGTCATTAAACATGACTACCACACGCATTTCTAAAAATCTTTTCCCTTCAGCTTACCTGTTCAGTGTACATACAAGATTTATACTCTGGGTATAGCAGGATAATGTTATCACATATTTGCAATGGTAAATTCCACAGCACCATACCAATGTATTTCATGTTTACATAGCACCTATGGCACGAGACTGTGAAATTTTAAAAACCTTCCAAATCCTGTATATTTGTGAAAATGTATATGACAAGCATTACTACTCATTGACTACCCTGAAAACTCTTACTACAATTCTAGCCTGCCTTTTTCATTCTCTGCAACATGACCAAAACCTACCTGACATAACATGCAAGCAAAAATTTGGCATTGACAAATGCTTATTTCTAATATACAACACTTTCTGCTTCACAGCTCACCTACTGCTATTTCATGGTCATGCAGCGAAAGCACAACTCTGTATTTGTGTTTTTCATGGCTCAATAATTTTCATGGTAATAGATTGGGACACCACAAAAGGAGGTTATGACTTCAGTGCATGCTCAAGAAGTAACAGTCGGTTAATTGTAAAGGAGAAAGCAGTTGATTGAAACAAAAGAGATTCTGATAACCACCGTTAGTAATGGGAAGGTATAAGTATAGGAATAGTAAATGGCTCTTAGTTTAAACAGTTCATGTTATGAAGTGGGTTGCTAGTGGGAAGCCCCATGTAAAGCAACTCAGTGTATTCATTTACAGTAGTGCACAGAGCAGCTTAGATCCTAAAGCAGATACAACTTGGACTTTGTATTTTCATTCATGTAGTTAGTTAGTTAGTTAGTTAGTTAGTTAGTTAGTTAGTGTATGTCAACTGGAAGAGGCAAGCAGAGACAAGGCTTGTTTCAAGTTATGACCCAGGAGAGGGGTACAAGGGAGAGGAAGAAAGCAAGCAAAAACACATTGCAAATAACCAGCAAATATGGAATAGAATGTAAGGCTATAAAACAAAATGTCACATAATCAGAGTAAATATATTAGAAAAATTCAGTTTGGCCTAAGACAAGGAATTATGGATTTTAGCTTTTATGGCATTTTCATTTGAAAATAGCACTGATAATTCTAACTTCAGAAACTGTGCTGATGATTAGTCTGGTGCCTGGGAATGCTCAAGGATTGACAAGTGTGGGGAGTGAAGCTCTCTCTTTACACACTACACCAGGTGCAGTGTGGACAGCCATAGGGCTTACTTCCATTATTCTATCAATGCACTTCAGCAGGCACTCTCTCCTGAGTCATTCAGTCACCACATTCATTCAGTCATGGACACCACTGGAGCAAAGGCTTCCTGCCGCTTGAATTATGTCCCTTTGGATCCCATTTTGTTGTGGATTACTGTTTGTAAGGAACTAAATCTGATGCCATATAGACCATTGTGACCTGCAGTACAGTACTCTATATTTGAACCTAGGTCTACAAAAGTAACAGGGCAATTATAATATTTAGCACCACAAGTCCTGGTGCTAATCAATAAGTGCATCATCCTTCCTACTAGTAGGGGAGGGGTGGTTTGACAAGGCTTCAGAGGAAAAAAATGTGCCTGAAACAGGATTCTAAACTTAGTACATTGTAGCTGAGATTCAGCAACACAAACACATGTTTAACTTACATTATCAATGAGGTGAATGTGCTGTCCCGGTCTGAGACCAAATCATCTTTATTAAACAAGCTAATTTCTGGCCTTATGCACATTACTATGCAACTGCTTTGTGAGTGGCTCACAGGGTCACTCATAAGGCAAGCTACAGGTCTGGTCATATGTTCTGAATGCCACAATGTAACTCCTGTGGGTTGTGGTGCTTAGAACATGGCTTGTCAAACTACAGTAATACAATTCAGAGAAATGCTTTTATTTCTGTTGAAATCCAGGAAATTGTAATGTGTCCTGCCATTTTAAAAAGAAGTCTTCCACAAATAATGCATGGCACAGTGATGTTATGAAGACAGACATGACAGAACTGTATCATGACATTCATTTATGCCATCTCTGCTTCATAACTGTCACTATGACTTATGCACTGTGTAGGTGTAGAACTCTGCCGATTTCCGGGTACTGTGTTCCTCTCTCCTGGCTGCATCTGTCTGTGTGTCTCTGTCATGGTTAAGAAACTTTGGGAAGCCTGACAGACAGAGGACACAGCACAGAAATTCTAACTTTTACCTACAAGCTGGAGAAAGAGAGATAGTGACCAGCACACCGTGCTGCTGCAACTGACACTGCCAATCTGGAGCTCCTGTGTGTCCTCTCTGATTGCTACATCTCACTCTCACTGTCGCACGTGCTGCACATAGTACAGCGACCTTCAGAATGGGAGTGGATGATGTGCTCTCTCACCACTGCACCTTGGGAGTGCAGAACAGGCAGCTCTCAATACTGTCAATGGATATGGGTGTGCCTCAGGACTCAGAGGACCGCTGACTCCTGCTGTCTCTCCTTCTGTCATTGTGTCCCTTGGGAGGGTACGCTATGGAGAACCCAGCCACTGACACTATCTCACTATGTGACACAGGGGTGGTGCCGGGAACTACCCCTGTGTATTACTGTACCTAGGGCAGCTGCGGAACAGACGTCGGGGACACATTGCTGTGTGTGCGGCGGCAGGGGATGGAACACACAGCCACCAAAGGGCATGGTGGGTGAGTTTCTTAATTATGTTATGGAATAATGCAACAGAGAGAGAGACACACACACAGAGCTTTGCAGGACCTTTGAATGAAATATCACAGTCTCACTCTTTGTGTGTCTCTGTTGCCTGACCTGCAACAGGAGCCAAGTTCTTGGGGGGGTTGAAGACATGCTGCAGGAGGGACCGGTTTGGGAACAGAAGCCAGTGGGCATGTCAGTCTGTACCTCTCTCGCCTCACTAATGCCTACTGTTCAGACAAGTAACTGGAGTAGAGGACACACACTGGGGGCTTCAGTGTCTCACCCAGTCAGTGGAGATCCACAGAGCGGGTGGGTGGGGAGCCATCACTGGCTGTGCGGGGAAAAGTAGGAGATCTGTGGGGTGGATGGGTGGGTAGTCATGTAGTGCTTAGCGATGATGGTGAACACATTCATTTGGACACATTATAACATGGGCAGGAGAAATCTGACATGGGCAGGGAGAAATCTAAACACAGACAAAGTCACATCCATTGTGTGGATGAGGTCTTCTATGTCACTTAGCAGAGAGAACAATGGCTATATTACAAACTGTGTTTCAGGCAGAATAACAAGATTGGAGTGCTTCTTGGTCTGTTCAATGAAGCCCCTTCACCACTTGCTGTGTGGGTAACAGAGATTAATGCATAATCAAGTGGTGCCCATCTGCAAATCAGATCACAGATAGCTCCCTGCCTATGTTATAAGTGTAATTACAGTATGTAGCTGTTTCATAAATGCCTCACATGGCCACTCACAGGGAAATTGACAGCAACTGGGGGAATTAATATATTTTGCACAAAAATGTGGCTCACAATGTGGGGTTAAAAATAAGTTGGCAGAAATGGGGTTGCCAATAACAGACAACTAGACTTGTCAGATGGCCCTGAGGGGAATGAACAGAGAACGGGGAATAGGGTGGGAGGGAGGCAGGGTTTGTGAGGTCACAGAATGAGTCATCCTGAGATCATTTGATGCAGGTGCAGAGGGCACAAGCTGATTGGTGGGGGAAGGGGCCAGGTGGGGTCCTGACTTGGGGTCCTGAAGGGGTTTAAAATGTGCTGCAGCCCTCAGGTAGCCTTCTTTTGCTGGGAATTCTATTGGCATTCTCAGCAATTCATTTTCAGCAGATGACTCCAACACTAAGATAGGTAA
Organism: Neoceratodus forsteri; assembly: GCA_016271365.2. Taxonomy (NCBI): domain Eukaryota; kingdom Metazoa; phylum Chordata; order Ceratodontiformes; family Ceratodontidae; genus Neoceratodus; species Neoceratodus forsteri. The sequence continues at coordinate 27,347,792 of CM057454.1, forward strand.
GGTAGAGGCCTACAGGCCTCTGTTGGGCCTAGTGGCCACATGGAGCCTGGCATGGCCTGTGAGTTTAATTCATTGTTGTAGTTTAAATTTGCTACCAGCCACGGCTGGCTAGTTTTTTATTGATAATCAATGCTGAAATTTAAATTCTCTACCAGCAGCGGCTAACTAGTTTTTTGTTGATAATGCCATTTACTTAGTCGCTGATGGAGATTACTAACCTACTTAGGGCATTTAACTGTGAAGTTGTGGGATTATAGTGGGGTTGTGGAGGTTTTGTCTCCACTTGTTGGACTACACGCTGGTCGAGTGCAGTCTCAACTAAATCCACCAGCTTCAGCGGGCAGTTTTTGGTTCAGGGAGTAATCATTTGTTGTGGTGTTCTTCTGTTATCCAGCAGTGGAGCTTGGTGGATGGAGGTCAGAAATGTGGCGGTAGCTTGGTGGGTGGCTCCCTGGCTTAGTGAGTACTGAAAGGTGGGGCTGGATCAGCAGCTGGGATTCATGGTTGGCCATGCTGTTGGAGGTCTAGTGGTGCAACAAGAGCATAGGCTGCATTGAGCGAGGATTTACATTTGGAATCGGTGTGGAGATGTCATAGCTTTGGCCACCCAGGACAGACAGCAACAGGAGTTTGTTTTTGTAGCTTTTTTAATGCTTAATGCTGGAGGAGCCAAGCCATGTGGCAATCCAGCCACTGAAGGCTTGTGAGCCGGCAACAGGGTATCAGGTGGGGGGGGACTGGACGTGCCAGGTGCAGGGATGCCGGAGGCTGCAGGTGGAGCAAATTCAATAAAAAAAAAAACAAGAAAAGGAAAAAGCAAGGAAAGAGATTCCAGGAGATCGAAGGGAGCAGGGGTAAGCTCCTAGAACTGGGGCCCAAGTTGGCATGGGAAATCTGCTGGGAGGACTAAGACCGGCACTGCCAGCATGGAGCAGGATGAAAGGGAGAGCCAGGGCAAGGTAGGCCCAACTGGGAGTTGGGCGGGGTGTGCATGGCATGGCCATATATCGGACAGTGAGCAGGGTGGCTTATACGATGAAAGAAGACAGAGAGAGAGTGGCTTTGGGGGGTGCAGTGGGTGCTGATTCTGCTACTGGGCAGGGTAGAGTGGGAAGGGGTGCAGCCAAGGACAGGGCACCTGCTGCGAATGGCTCTGGCTTGAGTCCTGGGGACAAGGGGGAGGATTGCCTTTTCTGGGTGGGGTGAGTACTGGTTTGGGCCTACTGGGCTAAAGGCAAGTGTTGGCTGTTTTTGCCCCTGGAAAGGTCCCAGAAGGAGGGGCAAAAGGGTGTTTAGCATGGCCACGCCCTGGCAGACCATGGGTGGAAGCTAGGTGACAGTGGAAGACATCTTGGGGGGGGTTCTGGCTGCCTCATGGCCCACAGGGCATGGATTGCGCAGTGGGGCCTAGAGGATGGGATGGCTCCCCTCATGGAGGTCAGTGGGTGGATCAAGAGGACCCTGGCTGCTGGGGTCTTGAGCAGCATTTGGAGTGGTGCGGGTTGCAAGGTGGATGCGCTCCCATGCATGGTGGGTCTAGTGAGCAGCAAGTGGCTGCCTGGGCAGCGGCTGAATGGACCTGTGGGTGAATCGAGCCCCCCCAAGTGGTCCAGGCATTGAGACCAGGATCCAGGGAGGGACCACATGGGGATGCAACCTGGGGGGGGCGACCTGGACAATAGCAATGGGGGGAGGTGAGGCTTTCTTGGCCAGAAGGGGGGGAACACTCAGGCTCGGAGCGAGTAGCAGGCAGGCAGGGGCAGGAGAAGCCCTGGCATGAGGCTAATAGTGGGTGCACAGAGGGGCACATGAGGCACGTGGCTGCTGAGGGCATGGCAGTCAGGTGGGGGGTCCAGGTATGGGTGCACAGGATACCCACTGCTGTCTTTGCTTTCTAATATATCCTTCAGCAGGGAGATGGCACTGAAGAGACCCCCAGTTTCCACCGCCAAGCTGAGGGAGGAAGTGTCCAAGCTGATGGACAAAATGACAGAACTCATGGAGATGGCCCTGCAGCGGAAGGAGGAAGAGGAGGTGATGATGGAGAGAAAAGAGCATGAAGAGAAGGTGGGCAGGGGCAGGATAGGGAAGAGGCCACACAGAGTGGCATCCAGCCCCTCACCTGTCCTGCCATCAGAACCCACATTGGCACCAGCTGGACCAGGCCCTAATGGGGCTAAGGGTAATGAAGATTTGGCGAATAAAGGTGACCTGAAGGAGTACCTGGAAGGGCTACTCGGTGATATGGGAGAGAAGGGGGTAGAGAATATGGAGAAGGTGCTACAGGTGATAAAGAAAGGAGGCAAGGAGGGTGCGGGGGCCACTGAGGAGCAAAAATGGGGGAGGAAGCTATATGAGGGACCACCGGGTTTCACCTTAGGAGAACATATACCCTCCTCCATCAAAGAGATTTGGAAGAGGGAGTATGTGGATATTTTTGGGCTGGCAGATGAGGATATGGCTAGGATCTATAAGCAGAAGGAGTTGGTAGGAAAATCCGAGATGGCGGTGGCACTGGCGGTAGTGGGGCATAAGGAAGAGGAGGCCAGATATAAGAGAAAAAACATAGACACATGGCAGGCGAGGTTCCTGATATGCAGCGTGCTGGTCCTAGAGAAGCAGCCAGTGTTAGCAATTCCCCTTCTAACATATATATGGCCATCATTAGGGATGCTTACAAGGCAAAACTGGGATATGGGTGACTAAAGTACAATGAGGCATTCAGGAAATGGATGGTGGCAAAAGGGGACCTCAGGTGGACTGCACACACTCAGAGCTGTGTAGCTGTGGGTGCGAACTTTGTGAGTTCCAGTGGTCTGTGAGAGAACACAGCAAGAAGAGCACACACCCCCATTGGCTAAGACATGCCGGGGATACAACAGGGCCTCGTGCACTTGGACAAATTTATAATTCAGACGTGTTTGCTCAAAGTGCTCTGGGCTGCACCCAGCAGTGAGCTGCCAAGCAGGGGGGACAGGGGGACCCAGCAACGCTGGGCAAGGCCAGAAACAGTCCCTTCAGGGGGTTGGGGAGGGGTGGTGGAAAGGGAAGCCCCTTTCCCTTTTCACCACAGCAGAGGAGGGTATAGTTCCAACTATGGGTGGAATTGAAGGTGAAAAGGGAGAAGGGTGCTAGGGTTTTCCTTGGTGCAAACCCTGATAATCCAGGAGATGGTAGAAGCCTGGACACAGGGGTACCCAGATGCAGTGAAGGCCATTTTCCTGTGGCGAGGTTTCTGATGGGGTTTTCAATGGGGTTTTGAGCGGGTAAGTAAAGCGATGAGAGCGCAAAATTTGGGATTGGTAAAGGGGAAAGATCATATAGTCTGGAAGAAAATCCGGAAGGAAGTACAAGCCGGGAGGGTGAGGACCTTTTCGCCGACCCCCCCACCCCACCTTCTGGATATCTCCATTGGGTGTAGTGCCAAAGAAGCAGGAGGGGTAGTTTTGACTTATCCACCACCTCTCCTACTCAGAGGGGACCTCAGTGAATGAAGGGATCCCTGATGACATATGGGTGGTCTCGTTCACATCATTTGACCAGGCAGGGTTGATGATCAGGGTGGTTAAGGGGGCATGGTTAGCAAAGACGGACATAGAATCTGCCTTTCGGCTCTTGCCAGGGAGGCCCAAAGATTGGGATCTCTTGGGATTTCAGTTTGAGGGTGGGTTATATTTTGACAAAGCTATGCCAGTGAGTTGTTCTGTGGCATTTTCAACATTCGAGGTTTTAGATCCTGGGTACAGTGGGTTTTTGGGTGGAGATATGGGCATAGGCAGGTGGCTTACTACTTAGATAATTTTCTGATCATTGGGGTGACAGGGCAGGGACAGTGGGGATGTTGGCCAATTTTAAGGAAATGTGTGGAACCATAGGTATCTCGTTGGCTGAGGGTAAGACCGATGGCCCAGCACGCCAGATGGAATTCCTAGGGATAGAGGTAGACACAGTGCAAGAATGCTTCTGCCTCCTGGGGGACAAGGTGGCCTGGCTTAGGGTACTGCTGGAGCAGATCAGGTGGAGGAGGAAAAGGGTGACCCTGGTAGTGGTACAACAGCTGCTGGGGCACCTTAATTTTACCTGCAAAGCCATAAGTCCAGGCAGAACTTTCACCAGCAGGCTTGCGAGGGCAACGGAGAAGGCGAAGATGCCACACCACTGGGTGGACATCACAAAAGGGGTATGGGAAGATTTGGGAGCAGGGAGAGTTCCTGGAAAGTTACAATGGGGTCACATTCTGGCAAGAAGAATGGGCCTGCAACACGGACCTTGAGCTATACACAAATGCCACAGGGGCCCTCAGGATGGGGGCCTACTTTAGAGGGGTGTGGATTTCAGAAACCAGGTTGAGCTCTTGGGGGGAGGCGGGTTTGCTGAAGGACTTTACATTCTTGGAAATTTTTCCCATCCTCGTGGCCCTGAAAGTATGGGGCGACAGGATGAGGGGGAAGCACATCCTGTTCTGGTGTGACAATAAGGGGGTGGTGGAGGTGATAAATAGACAAGGGGAGGTCACGGACATGGTGGGAAGAGTAATGTGACAGCTGGTTCTTTTGGGGCTGCAGTTGAACTTGTCATCTAAAGCGCAGCATATCAAGGGCATTCAGAATGACATTGTTGACAGTCTTTCCAGCTTACAGTTGAATAGGTTCCCGGAATTTGCTCCATGAGCAGCAGTACACAGGACCAGGGTTCTGGACCAGCTGTGGGAGATTGGAGGGGAAAAGCCAGATGGCTGTACTAGAGCTCTTGGTTGGCCAACAAGCTGAAAGCATACGAAAGGGTGTGGTGGGTTTTTCAGGAGTTCCAGGCCAGTGAGGGGCTGGACACGGCTGATTCAGTCACAGAACACCAGGTAAAACAATATATGTTAAAGCGATAGGGGGAAGGGCTGGCCCACACCACCATGGGTGTACAGTTGGCAGGGATATGCTGGGTAAGCAAGGACAGGGGGTGGCTGGACTCTACCACAGGGAGGGCCATGAGGTGAATGCTCATGGGCTAGCAGAGGGACCATGGGGTGAGGTTGTACAGGAGGTGGCCTTTAATGGGGCAGCTACTCCAGCGGATGATAGGGGTGCTGCAGCATGTATGCACATCAGTCAAAGAGGTTTGGTTTGTCAAACTATAGCAATACGGTTCACAGAAATGCTTTTACAGTATTTCTGTTGAAAGCCATGAAATTGTAATGTATCCTGCTGCCTTAAAAAGTAGTCTTCCACAAATAAGACACGGCAAAGTGATGTTATGAAGACAGACATGACAGAACTGAATTAGACATTAATTTCTGCCACTTCTGCTTCATAACTGTCACTATGACTTAGGCACTATGTAGGTGTAGAACTCTGCTGATTTCCAGGTACTGTGTTGCTCTCTGCTGGCTGCATCTGTCTGTGTGTCTCTGTTATGGTTGAGCAACTTTGGGAAGCCTGACAGACAGAGGACACAGCACTGAAATTTCATCTTTTACCTGCAAGCTGGAGAAAGAGAGATAGCAACCAGCCCACCATTCTGCTGCAAATGACACTGCCAATTTGGAGCTCCTGTGTGTCCTGTCTGCTGGCTGCATCTCACTCTCACTCTCGCCCATGCTGCACATAGTAGAGCGATCTTCAGAATGGGAGTGTATGATGCGCTGTCTCACTGGTGCACCTTGGGCGTGCAGAACAGGCAGCTCTCAATACTGTCAATGGATATGGGGGGCCTCAGGACTCAGAGGACGACTGACACCTGCTGTCTCTCTCACTGTCATCGTGTCTCTCAGGAGGGTACACTATGGGGAACCCAGCAACTGACACTATCTCACTGTGTGACACAGGAGGGATGCCAGGGACTACCCTGTGTATTACTGTATCTAGGCAGCAGCAGAACAGACATCAGAGATACATTGCTGTGTCTACTGCAGCAGGGGATGGAACACACAGCCACCAAAGGGTACGGTGGGTGAGCTTCTTAACTGTATTATGGCACCATGCAACAGAAAGAGACACAGCTTTGCAGGACCTTTGAATGAAATGTCACAGTCTCACTCTCTGTGTGTTTCTGTCAACCAACCTGCAACAGGAGCCAAGTTCTTGGGGGGGGGGGTGTTGATGACATGCTGCAGGAGGGACAGGGAGGGGACAGAAGCCAGCAAGCATGTCAGTCTATACCTCTCTCACTTCACTAACTCCTGCTGTTCAGACTAGTAACCAGAGTGGAGGACACGCACTGGGGGCTTCAGTGTCTCACCAAGTCAAAGGAGGTCCACAGGGCAGGTGGGTGGGGAACCATCAATGGCTGTGTGGGGAAAAGTAGAAGATCCATAGGGTGGATGGGTGGGTAGTCAGGTAGCACTTAGCGATGATGGTGCACACATTCATTTGAACACATTATAACATGGGCAGGGAGAAATCTAACATGGGCAGGGAGAAATCTAAACACAGACAAAGTCACATCCATTGTGTGGCTGAGGTTATCTCTCTTACTTAGCAGGGAGATTAATGGCGGTATTACAAACTGTGTTTCGGGCAGAATAACAAGACTGGAGTGCTTCTTAATCTATTCCCTGGAGCCCCTTCATCACTTGCTGTGCAGGTGACAGAGATTAATGAATAGTCAGGTGGTGCCCGTCTGCAAATCAGATCACAGATAGCTCCAGGCCCATGTTATAAGTGTCACTACAGTATGTAGCTGCTTCATAAATGGCCCACATGGCCACTCACAGAGAAATTGACAGCAACTGGGAAAATCAATATATTTTGCACAAAACTGTGGCTCACAATGTGGGGTTAAGAATAAGTTGGTAGAAAGTATGCTTGTCTGCATGATAAAGTGGTGCAACTATAGTTTTTTGCATGCCACATTGGTTTCCAAGTGCTGGTTTAAAAATGTCAAATTCAATTTTTCTTTTTTTCCCCATTTTTGCAGAAAGTAAATGACTGCTGAGGAAAGAGACCTGGAGGTCATCATTAGTGCAACACAGCATACATGAAGGCAAACAGGATGCTGGAATATATAGAATGGGATTATGGGAAGACAGAATGACCTCAAATTATACTCCCTAGAACAACACAGGAATCGTGGGGACATGATAGAAATATTCAAATACCCTAAAGGCAACAACTGGGTGCATGTGCAGAACCTCTTTCAGGTAAAGGACTACAGCAGGACTAGAGGGCACAACCTTTGGCTTAAGGGAGGAAAGTTCAGAAGCAACACGAGAAAATTCTTCTTCACAGAGCGTGTTGTGGAACTATTGAATAGCCTGCCAGAGGGGGTGGTGGGAGCCAAGACAGTGGGGGAATTCAAGTGGGCATGGGACAAACACTGTGAGATACTCAAGCAGGCAGCTAAGTAGGGGACTAGGAAGCCAAGCGCAGACTTGATGGATCATATGGTCCCCATCTGTGGACAACTTCTATGTTTCTATGTTTCTATGATAGAAGGAGAAAGGAAGTGATACTGCTCATATACAGGTCTCTGGTAAGGCTGCACCTGGAGTACTGCATGCAGTGTTGGAGTCCACACCTCAAAAAAGACAGGGACCGCATAGAGATGATACAAAAGAGAGCAACAAAGATGATCCATGGGAAGCAGGAGGTTGTTTGAGCAAAGGCTGGCAGACCTTAATATGTATACACTGGAGACCAGGAGTGAAAGGGGGGGATATGGCTGAGACATACAAGTTCTTGTGAGAGATCAACAGAGTGGATTATAAGGACTTGCTCATGAGAAATGAGGGCACAGTGACTAGAGATCACAAAGGAGACTGGTGGGGGAGAGCCAAGGGGAATTGAGGAAGGTCTTCTGCATGGAGCAGGTAGTGGACAAATGGAATATTCCATCCAGGGACCAAGATGAAGCCACTACTGTAATGAGTTTAATATCAGGGTTGGGGGGCACAAATGCAAGGGAATAGCAGGACCCTCAAGCAGAAGAGGGGAAGGGATACCTGGGGAAGGTACTGTTAAAAAGGCATTAGCACCTGACAATTTATGTGGATCTAAAGATTAAATAGTATGATAAAGTTGGAAAACCACCCTAGGGGACAGCGCAGCTTGTAACAGGTCCTCAAGCATATTACCTTCTGTCGCCATCCATGGAGGGGGACCCATGTGAGATGAAATTGCATGGAACAATTTTAGGTATTTAAAAAAGGAATGTGGAGATAGACCAAATTCAGATTGGAAAGTAGGAATGGTTAAGATATGCCCCTTGGGTAAAAGTTGATCCACCAAAACCAAAATACCCAATGGTAAAAATGTTCTGAAATAGGGTGGTGTGCAATCTGAAAATGGGGATTATAAAAAAATCAGCTGAAAAGGTTGTCTAACCATAGAAACATGTAAAAATGTGTATAACTGAGTATGAGCATGAAGAGACCAATTAATATGGCTTGACTTGAGTCAATGAGGGAGGGTAGGAGGTGAGAGAAAAAGAAGACAAGCCACGTGAATGTACATCCTCTCATACAAATGGCCTTCTAGTTTTACCAACTAGAGGACATATATTCTCACCATATATTCTCACCTTGTCCCTTTGTGCTTCCATACCCCATTTCCAATACTTACTACCATGTAATTCTAAATAATAAAGAAAAAAAACTGGGAAGCTGTAAACCACCTTGTTGCTTGGGGTAAGTTAATGTAAAATAAGATCTAATAGCCTTACCTGCCATAAGAAAATTATTAATAAGAGCCTGAAGTTGGAGAAACCAGAGCTTAGACAATGGAATACTGAGCACCCTTAAGAGTTATAAACGTCTAGGTAAAATGTTCATTTTTATAACATTAACCCTTTTGCAAATTGTAAGGGGTAATGCTGCCCAGCAATGTAAATCCATTTGAATGGTAGAAAGACGGGATCTAAATTAGTTTTCTTCAGATTCGAGAGGTACCAGGTAATCACTATACCTAAAAAGCATATAGAGTGGAGTTCCAAATTAAGGCCATGATTAACTATGTATTGTTTATTAACAAAATAATTTAAAGCCCAGATGCTTGTCTTCCCAAGATTTAATTTATATGCAGCAACCCTGCTGAAACTAGTAATGTTAGCCAGTGCTGCGGGGATAGAGGTGGATGGATACTCCAAATGAAGCAAAATATTGTCGGCATAAGCCAAATATTTATATTCTACCCAACCACTTCTTGGGCATCACCCTTCATTCACAGTATGAGGGGTTCTAAATATAAATTAAATATACATGGCGATAAAGGACACACCTGTCTCATGTTGCAAGTTAACCTAATAGAAGTAGAAAGAACTACACTACAGTAAATTTTTGCAGAAGGGAAACTATACATAGTTTTCACTCAGAAAACAAAATCGTTGGGGATATTATAAGCTTTTAAGACTTCAAACTGAAAGGGCAGGAAACCCAATCAAAAGCTTGTTCACTGTCCCGGGAGACCAGCACCATGGGGATGCTGATCTCCCCGGAGGCTGAAATAAGATGATACAATATTTGCAAATGATTGCTAGAGTTTCGGCCTATCATAAACCCTATTTGTTCCACACTAATAAGACTATCCTAGACCCACTGTAATCTATTAGCTAGCATTTTTAGCAGAATTTTAAAGTTTGTGTTCATGAAGGATATAGGGCAATAGCTGGTTGGCAAGTATTCATCTTTCCCTGGCTTAAGGAGCAAAGGAATTTGAGCCTCCATAAGAGAGAGAGAGATTTTTGTTAGTCCCTCACTGTTGATATAACTGAAGACATCCATTAAAATGAGGTCCAACAGATTTATAAAGACTTTGTAAAAATCTACATAAAAAAATATCTGGGCCTGGTGAATGGCCCACATGAAGTTGACCAATATCTGAGTATACTGTAACTCTGCAAAAGTAATCGGCCCTTTCAAGGACACACTCTATGAGTCAATAAGTTTAGGAAGCTGGATGCTTTCCAAAACATCCTGAATGTTGGGCAATAAAGAAGGGTCCTGCAAATCGCTCATGTAGAGATGTTCAAATCTTTAAAGACAGACATGTTTTTAGGTTGTGTAATCAAGGAAACTTGTCTTTGTCATCAGCCCGTAAACCTGTAACTGTTCATAATGCATCCTGCTGATGAAGTTGCATTGCTAGGAGTTTACATACCCTTTCACCCTGTTCCAAATAATAAGCTTTGTCTCGAAATATTGCCAACGCAGCTTTTTCATTCAGTAAAGAGGCATACTGTGCCTAAAGAGAATTAAGAAACAGCCAAGTAGGTTCACGAGTGGAAGGTGACAAACCAGCCTCCAGAACCAGAATCTGCTTCAGTAAGTCTTAGTATTCTGTAGCTGATTCTTATGTTTCTTGAAGGCAAGACGGATACATTCTCCCCTAATAGCTGATTTGGCTGCACCCCAAGGACTTCTAATTCCAATAGGCCCATTGAGTCTGCCCACCCTGCCTTCATACTCTGCACTGGTCTTAGTGGCAACCCCTCCTTTGTTTCTGCCACCACTCCTCTAACCAATTCTACATGCTTGCTCCATCCCTGTTTGAAGCAGCTTTTTGAATTGAGCTGTACCACTTCCTCTGGCAGTTGTTTCTCTTGTCTGCCACTCTTTCATTGAAAAAGTGTTTGTGGATATCCTTTTTGGCTCTTCCCCCTGCAAGTTTCAGTGAGTTCCCCCTTGTCCCCATATTTGAGCTCACCATGAAAAGTGTAATGGCGTCCATCATATTTATCCCATGCATGTAAGGTTTTCTGGGAACCGACTTAAGCTCTGCCACACCTTTACATTCTGACAGGGTTTTCTTTGAAACACATTCTGCTCTGCATGCTGTTCTGTACTCATTTGGATCTACAGTATCATACTTTCTAGGTCTTTTCCCTTACTTTGCAGTCACTCTTACATCGGTACCTTTGCAGCACTTAAGCCTTCTTATCTGAGCTTGGATTTCTCCCTCAAGCATCATCATTTGTAGCAGTTGCTAAACTAGCCCTCTTAGATATATAATTGAACAACCTATATAACCTTTTCCCTGTGAACCCCACACCTCTCCTCAAGCATACTATTTAACAGTGTTGCTATTCTGCTGGGCTGCATACTTTCGTCTGTTGCTGGAGATCAGCTCACCTGTTCCTCATCCCAAACCTGGTGCTCTGCCACCACATCCAGGCCTAGCATGATTACCCCAGCTCAGCTCTCAAAAGGCCTGATGGTCTCAGCCATAGCTGGGGTGTTGCTGCTTTCTCTCTCTCTCTCTCTGTCTCTCTTTTGCTCTCACTCTGACTCAGTCTAAATCTCTAAAACTATCTCTACTCACTCACTAAGAGGGTTTTTGGCTACATGTAACCCATTATCTGCTGGATTTCTGATACTAAAAATGACTCCTAATAATGCAGACAAATGGGTGGGGAGCTACATGTACATAGCTATTATTTTTTAATATTACTGAATTTTGATAAATTAAGGTTGAAACACATACATACTCTATTTGTAAAGGATGGGGGAATTAAATGCTTTCTGGGGTTTTATGATTACCTTTAGCAAGCCCTGGGGCCAGCTATAGCTACAATGCATTACACACTGGGAGACCTAGCCTGATAAATGCATTTGGGCCTATGGGCCAAGAAATGTAAGAGTGCCTTACAGATCAAACACTCATGATCTGGGGAAGGGATGTTAAGTATTTTGCACTATACTACTGTAGCACCTCTTTCTGAGAGCACCCGAAATACACATTAGTATTAGTACTGTAGTCAGATTTGCTGTAGTACTTGGTCGCTCTCCCAGATAATGTAATATCTCTACAATGGATCTGGTCTAAGATGCCCTCTTGTACAGAGAGCAAGAGCAAAGGCTGGGACTTATTACTGTACTTTTCAGGAGACCACAGGAAGCAGAGTATATACCTTGTTCAAGGCAAACTAGCAGACTGAAGAATTATTTTATTTATTTATTTATTGAAAGTACTTGAATTACAAACCTTTGAGTCAGAGATACCTTTACAAAGGCTCCACATCAGAGAAGTGCAAGACAATTAAGGGTGCATACATACAATAAGGAGGATCCAAATAATACAGCGTATGGGCAAACAATAACTTATTGACACACAGTGAGGCCGTCGGTACAGATTAAACAAATAGCACTTTCTGTTCAAGTATTTAGGCAAAATCTGGCCATGCAAGACCTGGTACAAAACTTTCAGAACTACAGTATTCAGCAGTGCACCAAATTTAAGGGTTGAGAAAGGGGGTGTGGGTAGGTATGGGGATGCAGGGAGAGATGGGTGGGGCTGATGCAGTTAGAGAAGACCTTGTTAAAACTGGACAGGAGGGGTTGGGAGGCTAGAAGCAGTCACATTGACTGGAGGAAAGAAGGTGGTCCCTGAGAATTGCTTTGAAAGGTATAAGTTTCACTTCAGATGAAATACAGGCTGGAAGGGCATTCAACCAGAATGGAGTCCTGTGTATAAATGCCCTCTACCCTAGGGATGTCCTACTATGGGGGACAAGGAGGGATGCTTTAGTGGAGTTTCTGGTTGCTCGAATAATAGGGGCAGGAGTAATAAGGTGTTGGAGCCCTGGAGGGGTGAGCCCTGAGGTGATTTTCTTGGATAGAAGACTTGTTTCATATCTGAGCCTGCAATCAAAGTTGAACCAGACAGTCAGTCAGTAGAGGTCGCAGGTGTGAGTGAGCCTGTCACACCCAGTCACAAGATGACAGGCTTTATTCATGGCAACCTTGATCCTATGGATATCTGTGTTAGTAGCCAACCCATAGAAAACAATCCTGTAGTTGACAATGGATAGTACAGAGCTTGTTATGGCTAGATGGAGAGCATCGGGGGAATACAGCATCTCTGTCTGTATAACAGACCAATTCTGACATTTATGGCAGTGCTGTCTAGGTTAATATGATCTTGGTAAGAGAGGGAGGAGTCAAGAGTGACACCGAGGTGGGGTGTGTGGTTAGCTGTCGGCTGTGGTGGAAGCAATTTTGGTGAGCTCACTAGAAAACACTCTGAAAATACCAAATAACAGAGTTTCATCACATTTTCTCCATTATACTGTAGAAGTAGTTATTTTCATGCAAAGTAAATTTAACGCAAACACAAATGCAACCATAGTTGCGTAAATTTATTTTAGTGCTAAGTCACAATCACCACATTCACTATAATGGAATAAAATACTAAAAGTGCTAGTTAGCGCACATTTATTTTCATGCAATTTAGTACTTCAGCGAAAATAGTGAAAATTATTTTACAGTAAACATTTCGAGTTCTACAGTATTTTGATCTTAACTTCAGCCTATACTTAACTGCTGTATTCAATTTGAAATGGGGAAGAAGAAGAATGAATAGAAAACCAACTTTTTCACTCCACAAGGAGCGACATCTAAGGTGCCATCTCATCCAGCAGGCCAAACTCAAGATGACCCAAATGGAGATGTCTCTCAACCGGCCACATTACAAACTTTGCAGTCTGCCATTTTGAATCTCACCAAGATGGTTCAGCAGTTAGATAAAAAAATGGACTCTTACCAAGAGAGGATGGCACATGTTGAACAAAAGATAGATGGCCTGGCTGAGACCACCCAGACAGCAGAAAAAACCTCAGAAGGGCCCAAGCCGTGGCAGTTGAATGCATTAAAGAACAGGCATTATTGAGATCTCGCCTGGAACACCTAGAGAATCAAACAAGGGCTGCAAATGTCCGTATATTAGGTCTTAGTGAGGGGATAGAAGGGGAAGACCTTCTTGCTTTTTGTGCTTCCTGGTTAGAGAAAACCTATGATCTAAAAATAGAACATTATCAAGTGCGAACCTACCGTATTAACCTTCACAGAGCTACAGGGCACATGGAAGGAACCAGAATGGTTATGCTGCAAACAGCCTCATCAGCAATCTGGGACAGAATATTGCAGGCAGGATGCACTAGGAGAGGAGCTGAAGTAGATAGCACCAGAGTGTTGATCGTCCTGGACCTTTCATACGCTACTCATATGAAATTAAAGGCTTTCAATCCGATCCGTCGCAGACTGAGAGATCTAGACATTCCCAACAGCATGCTTATGACCTGCCCATTTGCATGTCATGGTAGGCTGGCATGCATATGTCTACACAGACTCTAAGAAAGCAGTAAAATTGCTGGAGAAATTGAAGGCTGAACGAGCAGCCAGAGAACGGGATTCCTCAAATGAATTGGAGGATGGTGATACCTGAGTTTGGACTGTGAGTTATATCCGCTCTGCTCTTACTTAAATCTAAAAGTAATTTAAGGTTGTGGAAACAGTGGTCCATTACTAGATTTATTGAGCTACCTTTCGTTGATTAGGAGCTGAACTTTTATTGCATCTAAAAGGGGACTTTATTAATAATAAAAGGAGGGTTTCTGATTTACTAAAATGTGGTTATATGTTATTAAAATACATACTTTAATACCCCTCCGTTTATGATGAACTTATTCTAGATTTATTTTCAACTCGGACTGTTTTCGGACTCTTAGATGATACTGAAGGAGTTTTTTTTTTCTTGTTCTTTTTGGGGTGTGTAATGGGGAGCTTATTGAAAAGGAGAGCTGGAGATTTATCGTATAGAGCTTAACAACAAAGTCAAAAGTGCCGGTTAAGAATGTTGGGGAAATTAAATTGGTTAAACTTATCTGTGGGGTCATTGCCAGCATTGATCAAAGTGTCTATACTATTGTAAATTGACTTATTATTTGTTATTCCCCCATCTTGCAGTCATGTCTCACTCTCCGCATATCAAATGTATAAGAGATTGCATATTGTATGGCATGATTTATGGAATGTCAATGCATTGTGTTGTAATGTATAAAACACATAAATAAAAAGTATAAAAAAAAAAGAGTGACAATCGAGGTATTTAAAACTGTTAACTTATTCTGGGGGGGGGGGGAGCTGACAACTTAAAATGATCACAGGTATGTCCCTGTGTTTACTTTGGTGATGTGAGAAAATCATTACCTTTGTTTTTTTGTGGTTTAGAACATGTTTGTGAGTGGCAAACCAGATTTCAGACTCCAAGAATAATCTTTGTAGGTCTTGCTGAAGTGGGGAGGGGTCAGGATGGCTACTGAAGATAACAGCATCATCTGCATAAAGGAACATCTGACTGGAGCAGGCCTTGGGGAGGGTATTTAGAAATAGACTAAAAAGGAGAGGCCCCGGGATAGAACCCTAGGGTGCCCCGGACCTGACATCTCTGGGAAAATATTAGAATTGATAATATTTAGATACAATTCAGCTCTTATGTCATATATTTTCAAAATTTCTCATCCCTGTATTTATTATTGCTAGTGAAATTTGTTTGAGCAGTGTTTATCCCTTGAGTTTCATTTATTTTATTGTTTGTCTACACCTGAAACCTTAATCCTTTGTTAATGATATCACAATATGTTGATGTGGAAATTATTGTGATTTCACAAGCAAAGGATTATGCTGTTGTGTGTTGACATGCAGCAGCTGAAGATGAAGTCTAAGGGGCAATGATCTGGTTACAGGTGAATTTCCTTATTAATAAAGAATGATGAGAAGAGAAAAACAGCCACTACCATACAGGTATATATTCAATTCAGCATTACTTAATATTTTATCAATGTACAGGGAAAAAAGAAGTGGAGCCAGGATGCATCCTTGACGCACACCTTTATTTATATTAAATGGGTAAGATAATTTACCCCCTGTTCCCATACTGACTTTTGCCCAAGTATTATGGTAAAGTCTTGCTAATAAATATACCAAATTATCCTCTATACCTCTCTCACACAAAAGGGCCCATAGTGTACTCTGAAAAATTGAGTCAAAAACAAAAGTATAATCAATAAAAACAGTTATCAAGTTTCTGCTTATGAAGAAAGACATATTTCTCTATTAGATGTTGCAAAATAAATACATTGTCAGTAATAGAGAAGTTTAATCTAAATTCATCTTGAAGTTTTGATATTCCACCAGTTCTGTCTACTTGGGCTATTAGTTTCTCAAGCACTATTTTAGAGAACAGTTTTAAGGTGTCATGTAATAAACTAATGGGTCCGTACATAGCAGGGTCCATGAGTGGGTCCTTTTTGTAAACAGGAATGATATTAGCACCATTCCAGGTCAAAGGAAAAGTGTTATAATTCATTTATTGCTCATTTGGGTCATAGAAAATATTTGTAAAATACTCTACCCATATGACTGCTTCTAACATTATTTCCCATTGCTTTTTATGAAATAAGGATTTCTTGTTCTTAATGACCAGTTTATACTGTCTCCGCCTCCTAGTAGTTTCCTTTAATAATTCTTTAGAAGCATTTTTCCTATGAAGTTTATATAATTTTCGTATCTCAATTTTAACTTTTTTTTACATTCCAGATCATACCAACCTACACACCTTGAGAAATTATGAGGGCATAAAGGAGATGCTAATTTGAGTTTGATTTGGGAAATTAAGGCATAAATAGATTTTGAAATCTGGGAAATATGCATAAATTGAATCACCTCTAAATTTACTGAAAGAGGAGAAGCATTAATTCAAGAAGAAATTACTTCTTCTGCATTATTATACCATCTGATTTTAGCAGCAGATCTAATTTCTAAGAAAACACAGTTTCAGCTGTAGCACTATTGGTTGGTGCAAACGTGGGGGTGGGGGTGGAGTGGCCCTGTATGTCAATGAAAATATCAAAGCTACAGACATTCAGAATACACATAAGGAGCCAGAAGAACTGTGGGTCACCCTGAAAACAGGAAATGAGACAGCCATAAGAACTGGGGTTGTCTACAGGCCCCCAGATCGGGCAGGAGACATAGACACATTACAGTTAGAAGATATACAAAACATGACAGCTAAAGGGGAGGTTCTGATAATTGGAGACTTCAACATGCCAGATACAGATTGGTCAATACCAGCAGGAACATCTGCCAGAACTAGACACATAGTGAATTCCCTGCAGAGGGAGGGCCTCAAACATCTGGTACAACAACCCACAAGAGACAGGGCTATCCTAGATCTAGTACTGCCCAACAGGGAAAGGATCACAGATCTCCAGGTAGAAGGTCACCTGGGGGGGCAGTGACCATCACATGGTATGGTTCAATTTGGCCACTCCAACTAAATCATCCCATTCCAATGCAAAAATATGGGACTTCAGAGAAGCTGACTTTGATAAGATGGCCAACAGAGTTAAGCTAGCCCTGGCAAAAAGAAATACAGGTGAAGGGGTACAGGCAAAGTGTGCAAGCATTAAGGATGCAATACTGGAAGCAACATCCCATCATGTTAGAAAAAAAAGGAAGTGCAAAAGAAGAAGGAAACCACTTTGGTTCTCAAAAACAGTAGCAGAAAAGGTCAGAGCCAAAAGGCTGGCCTTCAGGAAATATAAGGGAACACAGCGGGATGAAGATAGGGAGGCATACCAAACTTTCCTAAGGGGAGCAGAGAAGGCAGTAAGATAGGCAAAGGCCCAAACCAAGGAAACACTAGCACAAACAGTAAAAAAAAGGTTACAAGACTTTCTATAGATACATTAGTGAAAGGAGAAAGTCCAGAGGGGGTATTGCTAAGCTCAAAGGAGATAAGGGGGCATGTGAGGAGGATGACCATGTAAAAGCATCCATCCTAAATAGATACTTCTGCTCAGTATTTACTGAAGAGAAGGTAGGGCAGGGCCCACAGCTCAGCACCATGGACACGGGGGGAGGGAGGTGAGCACTAGTCCCTTCACAAAAGAAAGAGTCCAACAAGAGCTCAATAAGCTCAGGGTGGACAAGGCAATGGGACCTGATGGCATACCTCCCAGGATACTAAAGGAGCTAAGGGTGGAACTAGCAAAGCCATTACAGAACTGTTTAGTGAGTCTCTGAGCACAGGAGAGGTCCCAGAAGACTGGAGAAGGTGCAGGCGCTCTACAGAGACCTCCTTAAGGAAAGGAATGAGCAACACCTGGAATCCATAGGAGCACAAGATCCAAGACAGCATGGGTTTACAAAAGGAAGATCCTGTCAAACTAATCTCATAGATTTCTTTGACTGGGTAACCAGAGTGGTGGACCAAGGGGGAGCAGCAGATGTCACCTACCTTGACTTCAGCAAAGCTTTCGATATTGTTCCACATAGAAGATTGATTAATAAGCTGGGTAGGCTCAAGGTGGGTCAGAAGTTGGTCAACTGGGTGGCAAACTGGTTGACAGGCAGAAAACAGAGAGTGGTGGTAAATGGTATACAGTCAGAAGAGATGCAAATCACAAGTGGGGTACCTCAGGGATCAGTCCTGGGCCCAGTCCTCTTCAACATCTTCATCAGTGACATTGCAGATGGACCAGAGGGCAAGGTTTGTCTGTTTGCAGATGACACCAAGATCTACAACAAAGTAGATGATCCAGATGGGGTGGGCAGAATGAGAAGAGATCTGGATAAACTCATAAAATGGTTGGAAAAGTAGCAACTGGGGGTTTAATGCAAAGAAGTGCGAGATCATGCACATAGGGAAAAGAAACCCTGAAGCCACTTACAGGCTAGGAGGGGAGTTGCTGGAAGTCACAAGGGAAGAAAGAAACTTGGGCATCATCATCATCACCGATGACCTGAAATCATCCAAGCAGACCTCTAAAGCAGTAGGTAAGGCTAGGGGGATTTTAGGGTGGATTAGTAGGGGTATCACAAGTCAGAAGAGGGAGGTAATAATCCATCTTTACAAGACACTGGTTAGGCCCCATCTGGAGTACTGCATGCAGTACTGGAGGCCACACCTTCACAAGGACATTAAGTAAATTGAGGCAGTCCAGAGAAGGTCAACCAAAATGGTGCAGGGACTGCATCAGAAGACATATGAGGACAGATTAACAGAGCTCAATATGTATACCCTAGAGCAAAGGAGGAAGAGAGGTGATATGATCGAAACATTCAAACACCTTAAGGGCATTAACAAGGTGAAAGAGTCTAACATGTTTCAATATAAGAAAAATAGTAGGACAAGAGGACACAGCATGAGATTAGAGGGATGCTGATTAAGGGGTAATGTGGGGAAATTATTTTTCACAGAAAGGTTGGTGGATGCATGGAACAGGATACCTCAGGAAGTGGTGGATATGAATACAGTGCAGGGCTTCAAACAGGCATGGGATAGGCATAAAGGAGCAATACAGATGAGTATGAATAGATTGGCCATTGACAGAGCAAAGGCTGATGGCACATTTATAAGGTAGAAAAAGAAATGGGCAGACTGGATGGGCCTTGCGTTCCTTATCTGTCACCAACTTCTATGTTTCTATGTTTCTTTCTAAGTAGTAAATTATTTACTGATTCTCCTAAGATTTTAGCCTCCACTTGCCCTTTAGTTTCTTATGCAGACGACATTGTCTTATTTTCTTTAACTAAGCAAGGATTGCAAGATAAGTTAAATTATATCCAACAACAGTCCTCAGTGTTAAAGTTGAAAATTAACTTAAAAAAAACAAAAGTAGTTATTTTTGGGGGACAATAACTTATCCGGCATTTGAAAAGTGGAAGGGCAAAAAGTGGAGGTAGTGTTATGTTACACTTATCTGGGGATAGAGTTCCATGCTAGTAGTAACTGGAACTCTCTGTATAAGGCTCTGTTAGATAAACATAAGAACACTATTGGAGCTCTGGTTCAATTTAACTATAAGTATGATTGGTGTACAACCAAATCTCTCTTACAAGTAATACAGACAAAATTAGAACCCCAGTTGCTATATGGTGCTGAGGTTTGGGACTTGAAAGAGGACAAGCTTATTAGCTTAATGTCCCCCATGTATAAAACCCTAAGGAGCACCCTAAGGCTTGGGTATTCTTGCCCCTCAGCATACCTACGATCTGAATTAGGTCTTACTAACTTAAGGGCAAAAATTTACATTAGAACGCTGAATTATTGGATTAAGATCTCCAGAATGTCTGATGATATGGTAATAAAGCAATGCCTTTCTGCAAAGGAGTTCTGGTTTCATTCGGGATATAGAGGAGGCTATTGGTATACCTTCCTTATATAGCTTTTTGATAAGTATGCTTTAATAAACTTAAAGAAAATGGTTGACAAAGGAATTACCTTAAGCCTCAAATGCAAGAAATATATTACCAAAAGAGTTACAAATCACTGGAACTGTGAGGATTTAAGGTGTGTTGCTGACTCCTGTTATTCCAGATGGTTTAGTAAAAACTATTTTTACTTTGGTTATAAACCATATCTAAACATTCTGGTAGATAGTAACCTTAGGACTGCATTTTTAAAGTATAAATTTGAACAATTCCCCAGCAATGTTCTCTTACATAGATATAATAAAGAGACAAATATATCAGATACTTGTGACTGTTCTGCTGGTAGTA
Organism: Neoceratodus forsteri; assembly: GCA_016271365.2. NCBI lineage: Eukaryota > Metazoa > Chordata > Ceratodontiformes > Ceratodontidae > Neoceratodus > Neoceratodus forsteri. Next base: position 27,368,061 of record CM057454.1, read on the forward strand.
GGGAGGACCTAATTCATGTGATGTGGTACTGTACGTATTATACAAAAGAGATTGTATTGGCTTTGTGCTTTTAACAGTACTATGTATCAGATACACAAAACTATTTTAACAACTAATATTTTACACACTGCTGATGCCCCAACCACAGAGAGATTAGCAACATTTTTAATGCAATTGGTGAAGTGAAAAAAAGAATATCTGTAACTGTATGAACTTTTGCAGATAGCTCAGCTTTTTGGTGTAATACTTAATTTCAATCATTATTCTCTGTGCAGCATCATGTTTGATTGTTAATGTGTTTTTTTCCTCTGTATTTTATAGTTTGTATCTGCATTTTATTGTTCTTAAATTGTAATAGCCTCTGGCTACACAATAAATGTGTTTACTATATATTCAGTTAAAAGCCACCTTTGATATTAGCTGCCCTTGAATACTAGTCACACCATAAAACAAAAGTGTTTAATAGAAGCCACCCTTAAATAAAGAACTGCTGTTGATACTCAGGGGCTAAAGGTACCCTGCAGCACATATTGTGGGAATACATTATGGTGGTTCATCTCTGGTGCAAGATAAGAAAACATCTGGATCCCCTTCTTGGGATAGAGGACCGGTTTGTCCTGGAAACGTGCCGTTTTGGTCATTATCTATCACAGCACTTCAGCCCTTGGAAGGGCTATATGGCCTTGATTGCTACTTTATGATGGCCAAAATGGTCATTCTCCATCATTGGCTTGATACTGATGCCCCAACTTGACGGGAATGGCATCATGAAATTCTACAAGCCTTAGCTACTGAAAGAGAACAAAAGAGAGTCCCCTTCCTGTTAATGTGCTATACAGTTTGTTTTGTGGCTGGAGTATGGATAATTTAATGTTCAGAAAATGAAGAAAGCAAGACACTCAATATTCTCTTAAAAGCTGATTTTTTTTTTATTTTTTTGAAATTTTTCTTGGAATCAACGAACCCCTGTGCTTCCCCAATGTTTCACCCACATCGAGCTTCCTCAAGGGCCAGGATCTATGATTCTGGAGTTGATTATTTTCCAGTGGTATGTATCCTCTTTGTTTCCATAATAAGCTTAATGTGGAAAAAAAGAGGATATATATCACTAGAAAAATTGGGCAAGCACAGGGTATTGTTGATTCTAAGAAATACTTCAAAAAACATTAGCTATTGAAAGTCATATTACTTCTCTCTGTAATCAGCTCTCTGTTTTTTGCTCCAGATGGGAACCCCTGTATGCCTTATTATCTATTGTTTAGTTTTTCTTCTAGGTTCCTGCTTGCTGTTTTTTAGAATGCATGTTTTTTCTCTTTTGTATGAATTTTCTACTGTGTACCCATGATGTGGGTTAGCCGTGGTCATACCCCAGGTTTGGGGAAGGGAGTTGGTATGCTGTGGTTTGGTTGTTTGGTTTGATTGGTTGTTCCATATTGTTATGCTTTGTTTTGTTTTTATGTTTCTTACTGTAATGTGAATAGTATAAATTTTTTCAATAAAGCGTATTTAATTAAAAAAAATATTCAAGGGCTGCATCCATTACAAAGAAACAGATGGTCAGTACTGTTTTAGAGAATTAACAACTACCTGTTTAATGCACAGAGATGGTGCTGTCATCCTCTCCCACACCCTAAACACACCGCTGGTTTGATAAAAGGTACTGAGACAAAGTGCAGAGTGTAGAGTGTACAATTAAATTTCACTATGCCCTCAATTCTCTCCTTTTTTTACATTTCTTTGTATTACAAATACCTCCTATGCATTCTCAGGTCTCACGATGTCCAATGGCATTACTACTGCTACTACTACGGTACCTGGCTCTCAGTCTCAATTCTTTTTCTCAGTTTTTTACATCTCTAATTTTGGCTAAATAACAAGTATGGGAGGTGGTTAAGGAGTGGGTTATGATGGTGAAATGAGGATCATAGCCACTCAAGGACCAAGGTCTACAATTTCAGGAAAGCAAACTTCCAACTGATGAAGAGTTGTCTCAGGAAGGAGTGCGAGAAAAAACCTCCAGGGGGTGTGGAAGATAGTTGGAACCACCTCAAGGAAGCAATAAACCATACAGCAGAAGGATGCATCAGTATAGTCAGTGAAACAAAAAGGAAAAGAATTCCAAGCTGGTTTACTAGGGAAGTACAAGAAGTGATAAGAGAAAAGAAAAACAGCATTTAAAAGGTACAAAGACCCAAATAAGGATGAGGACATGGACCACTATAGAAACAAATTGAAGGATGGCCAAGGCACAAGCCAAGGAAAATATTGCAAATGACATCTCAGAGGGTACAAAGAAATTCTTCAGGTACATTAGTGAAAGGAAGAAAAACAAAGGGGGAATAGTCAGACTCAAATTGGGGGAAGGGGAGATGATAGAACGAGACATCAACAAAGCAGAAGCACTAAACAAACACTTCAGCTCAGTATTTACAAATGAAGAGGAGGGAGATGGACCCAACTTGAAAACTGAAAACAGACAAGCCAGGGGTGTGAACTTAAGCCCTTTTTCAGTACAACAGATTATGACAGAACTAGCTAGGCTAAAAACTGACAAGGCAACGTGTCCAGATGGGATCTGTCCAATGTTGCTAAAAGAACTAAAAGAGGAGCTGGCAGCACCTCTGGCAAAGCTCTTTAACAAGTCTCTGGAAGAAGGGATGGTTCCTGAGGACTGGAGGAGGGCCACAGTGGTATCTATTCACAAGGGGGAAAGCAGGGAGGAGAGAGAAAACTACAGGCCAGTTGGCAACAAATTTAACGCTAAGAAGTACAAGGTCATGCATCTCAGAAAGGGCAACACCAGGGCCAAATACCACTTGGGAGGAGAAAAACTCACCACCTCCAGCCAAGAGTATGACTTAGGGGTCATCATTTCAGAAGATTTGAAAGTCAGGAGCCAGAGTGAGAAGGCAGCACTAAAAGCAAACCGTATGCTGGGATGCATAGGTAGGGGCATCATGAGCAGATGAAGGGAGGTGGCCCTGCCTCTATACAGGTCCTTAGTGAGGCCCCACCTTGAGTACGGTATCCAGTTCTGGAGGCTATATCTGAGAAAGGATATTGACAGGGTGGAGACAGTCCAGAGGAGGGCAACTAAAATGATACATGGACTCCAGGAAAAGAGCTACGAAGACAGACTGGGAGAGCTCAACATGTACTCTCTGGAGCAGTGGAGGGATAGGGGGGATATGATAGAGACCTTTAAGTACCTCAAAGGTTTAAACAGAGTCCAGGCAAATGAGCTACTCCAGTTAAATATGACTACAAAGACATGAGGTCATAGCCTGAGTTTGGGGGGGGATGTTTAAGAGTAACAAGCGCAAGTTCTTCTTCACGGAGAGAGTGGTGGCACCATGGAATGGGCTACCTGAGGAGATAGTGGAAGCCAAGATGTTTAGGGAATTCAAGAATGCATGGGACAGACATAGAGAAACTGTGACAACACAGACAGAGAAAACATGAGGGGGAGGGAGTTAAAGAAAGAAAAACCAAATGGGCAGACTAGATGGATCAGTGGTCCCCATCTGCCGACATCTTCTATGTATCTATGTATGGTAGGGTGGAGTAGTCCTGTCCAATACATCACATGATGTCTGAGGATGTTAGCTCTTGCTTTCAATTCTCATTCCCAGTCTTTCATTCTCAGTTCTTCTTGAGGAGCAGGTTAAGGGGGTAGGGTAGCAAGATTCCACACTGTCCAATGGCACTACTACTACTACTACTGTTACTGTTAATACTACTGTTACTGCTACTGCTACTACTACAGATACTACTACTACTACTTCCATGGTACCTGGCACTCTCTCTCTTGGTTCTTTAGTACTCTCATTTTAGCTACATTACCAGGGTGGGAGCGAGTTAAGGATCAGTTTTTTTAAATCCGAGAGACAAACAGCTGCATATAAAAATCCGAGAGACTGTCAATGAGAGACAAACGTGCCTGGGCAGCTTTAAAATAAAAGTCACCCTTGAATACAAGCTTCCCTTGTTTAGAAGTTGTAGGAAAAAACTACAATGTGTAATACAAGCCACGGCTTCCAATAGAAGATATACGGTATATACAATGTAAGTGAAACTGAGTCAAACAACAATATTTTTCAGGCAAGAGTCAGTAGCTCTTTATGTTCTGCGTGAAGTTAGATCATTACATAATGGCAGGAAAAAATGAAAATTAACAAAACGACATTTACTTTAGGTGTGCCTGATGGCCCACTAATAAATGTGTTAGTATACTATGCTGATGGCCTGTGTTCATACACCGAGTCTCAGATGTTGCACTTTAGTCAGCTGAAGCAATAGAGAGCGTCTGTCATGGATGCCTCCTACATCTGAAAGGGTTGTAATATACTGTACCATGGTCTGTCTCTTTAAATAGTTGGGTTCCTAGGAACAGACAGTATCCTGTGAAATGAATGAACACAAAACAGCGAGGGAACAAGAGCAATTCAGAAATTGCGAATGTCATTTTGTTGACCTTGTGTTAATAGCGTCTGGTTATTTGAGTGATGAGTAGTGTCATTTAGCACTGTACGGAATACATGTAGGGAATAATGTGGTCGCCAGTGTCTGGGGGAAAGCTGTGCTGACTCTGTAGCCTAGAGGTAAGAGTCACCAGCTTTGTGTAGGGTTGCTGCACTGAGACCTGGGTTCAGAATTCAGTGATTCTGATTTGTTTTTAAAGTCCTGTGCCCACTTTCACGCCTGCCCCTCCATAAAGAATATAAAGTCTACCCTCCTCCCTAGTTTCTCCCCCTTCCTGAGTTGCATCCCCCCAAAGTCTGAGTATATTATCTGCCCCCCTCCTGAGTTTATTCCAGTACCCAAGTTATGTCCCACCAAGTGATATTTATATCATTTTAGTGGGGTGTGGGGGTAAAGCCTCACACAAATGGAGGGCAAAGCCCCCCACAGAAAGTCACAGCGGCACTATTTTAGTGATGTGCTCTGATTGTTTTATTGTCAGTCGCTGTGTGCCTCTGTCATTTTGTGGTCATTCTTTTTTCTTTTCTCTTTTGACATGGAACTGGAATGCACAAACTCCAGGAAGTAGACAGTTGGTGTTTTTTTTTTATTTTAAGTTGGTGCAGTTTACAGTGAAAAGATACAAATACTTGTTGTACAGATCAGTATAACAGCCTCTGAGGGGGGCTTAAAGGCCTCCTTTTGGTATTACCAAATACCAGACATCTTTGAATGTTGTTCATACAGTCATATATGAACTTTTGGATTAGCAATCTATATTGGGAAGAGCCTTTGTTCATATGGGGGGGCTATGCATGAATGGGCGGATAGTATGTACCAGAGATCTTTACCCGACCAGCGTAGCTCCACACCCATGGACAGGTGCACACAGGCTGGTATTCACAAATGGCTGCCACCTGTCCATGGCCCCACCCCCCTGGCACGTAGGACTGTGCAGGGAGGCCAGGAGTGGTGTTGCAGACTCAGGCAGGCATCCAATTGGATACCTGTCCTGGGTCCAGGAGTAGATTACTTGTGCAGTATGGTGCATATCTGGGTATGTGAATAGCCCCTGCAGGCACACAGATCTGCTCAGCATTGCCCCTGTGGCCAGCAGTGTCCACCCAGTGCACAGATGTCCGCTGCCCATACCCAAATGTCCCCCCTGCAAATGTCCACCCCATGTGGCCAAACAATCCCCCAATACAGTGTTGCCCCATCCCCATAATGCCGAAGTATCCCCCAGCACATGTTGGATGGTCCCCATATGGTGGTACACACACCCTGCTCCACCACATGGTTGCCCTACCCGCATGCACATACCATACCCCCCACCCCCTACATGTGGCAGCCAGGTCCCCACATTTGCAGAACACTGACCTCCCCCCCACCCCTGACACCAGTATGCCCATTCCCTGTCAGTACCAATCATACCCTTCACCCCCACACAAGCGGCAGCCCAGTCCCAGTGTACAGCATGACACCCCCCAAACACACAGAGGTGCCCGGTTCTGGTGTAGTATACATATATATTTTTTGAACAGTGTGTCAAAGCCCATGTGGCATCCTCCCACCTTTCCCTGGGAAGCTGGGCATCCCCCAGGTCACTTGCTCATTTAGATTGTAGGTCAGACATGAGATCAGGTAGATTTTTAATCAAGATTGAATTTAATTTTTTTATCAGGTGGGAGTCTTGCTCTTTAGAATAAAGCACCTCTTCAACAGGGGACAAAAAAGGTATACTATCCAAAGACCCTTGAATTTGCAGATCACTTTGAGCATGACTTGTAAATATGTAAAGAAGTCTTTGGAATTAAGATTGTAGTTAGAGGTTAACTGTTGAAAACTGACAATTATTCCCCCATCACATAAATCTTTAATCACTGTAAGGCCCTTATCTCTGCATCCTATAAGAATTTTGCTTTCTTGTGTGGATGAAGTCATTTATCTTTTTTCTTATATTATAAATTAACTGCCTTCAGACTTCACTGCCTTCAATATTTAAATTATTTTCTGACCTGCTAAATTGCCTGGGATTATTATATGGAGTATTAAACTCTTTCTAATCTGCTAAACTATGTAAGCTTATTGCATAAAGCACCAAGACTGCTCAGTTGTTCCTTACCAGATGACCGAATGCAAATTTGTAATATATGGATATGCCATAATAATGCCATCTTAGCCCATACAAAAATTTTTCCTGTAATACACTACCACAAATGTGATAATATAAGTTTCTCCAGTGATAGTACATGGTTTGTGCAGTGATAATACATGGTTTCATGCTGATAATACTATAATTTTAGCTCTGAGTGACAGTGTTATCATAAAAGTGAAGAGCACAAATGCAGGACTCCCTCCCACACTAAGCTGGTTGACATGCTGACAATTGCCCTTCCTAGACATGCAACATAATGTTTCTGAAACCTTGCATTCTGATTGGCCACCTTTCCTCTGTGAGTGGGCCAAACACTTTTCAAAACATGGTGTCTGTCTCTCGCTTAGCAAGAGGAATTTCCCCTGCATCCCACCATAGGCATTTTTTTTGTTGTTTAATTTTTATCTTAACATCATTATCTGGCTGATCCTGCTTTCACTCACCTCTGCAGAAAACAGGTAAATAGTGCGAGTGAGTGTTCACTGTGTTCTGGTGCCTGTTGTTGACTGAGTATGCATTGAAGTGGTCAGGCACCCATTGGATTTTTTTAAAACTGATTCTGGCACGAGTGGCTGTTCACTGTAGTCAGGTGCCTGTTGTTGAGCGAGTGTGCACTGAAGTGTTCAGATGCCCATCTCAAGCTGAGGTTTTGTTTTGTACTCAGATCCACATATTACAAATAATAACAAATACCTAAGTGTGTATTGCAGGGCAGTAATACACACTTAGGTATCTATTATTCTATTTATTTATATGGTGCTTTTAAGCACGTGCAATGCAACTAACAATAAAACCTTAACTAACAGGAGAATAATAGGACAACAGTATTAAAATATCAAATACCATAAATAATACAAGAAGATACAATAAGATAAAAAAAAACTATTAAATTATGCAGAATAAGTGCATTTTTTAATAGTTATGTAAACAGAGCTTCTATAGATGTTGGTTTTATGAATAATAATTCCAGAGGGTTGCAATGCAGTGTCAATGACTATGAAGCCTAGGCCAACCACTGACTTGAAAGGTGCCTCCTCAATAGCCAATTTTCCCTTCTCAGAGGAATGCAGTGATTGTGAGGAATTAGAGATTGATTGCTAGGAATCGGGGTGTGTGGATGGGCTGACAGAGAACCTTCCCCACAGTTAAAGAGAGAAAAACAGAAGGTAAAAATAAAGGAATTTAAATGTTTATGCCTTGAAAGGGTAAAGGGCCTTTATTACTAGAATTTTCTCTTTTTCAGATATTTGACAACCTTCGTTCAACAATGAGTTCAAACAACAATCCTGTGTTTCGTGGGAAAGCCACTTAACTTTAGTTTACAAAATGCTTTTAGGGAAAATAATAATTTGCAGTTAAATATGATGTCTTCTTAGACATAAAATCATGATGTTCTCAAAGAGGCCTTTTAGCAAATGAGTGTCCATATTGAAATTTAACATTGTACTATAATCAAAAGAGACTAATATCCCTTTGCTCGAACCCTACACTGCATACTTATACAGCATGTAGGTTTCTGTCCAATGAGTAACCACATAATGGGTGCCAGAAAGTCCAATACCAACTGTTATCATCATTATCAACCCCCCCCCCGGATAATGCACCTCAGGCCTCTTCCTGACCTGATCTCATCCCTAATACAGAACTATAACAGCAACTAGATCAGGGTCATGCAAGAGTTGTGGCCACCCACCACAGAATTTGACAAGTCAAATTCATACGACTGCCAGTGGCTTGGGAATATGAAAATGATGGTCAGAGGACTCTGATATAATGCATGTACACCCCATGGAATGACATGTTCTAAGGCCAGGAGCACTACTTGTGTTGGTGAGCATATGACCTGCTAGTTGTCGCCACGGTGTTTTCTTTCAGTTGGGTACCAATGATGATACAGCAGTCCTGGCCATGGGCTATTATGTCCTCTGATTCCATAGAGGTGGGCATTTTCTTTGTGGCTACCAATGCCCCACTCCCCTCACAGGCAGTTCCCACTCACCTCATGGTGCTCCACACACCTATAGTGGACACATGGATCCATTAATATTGTCAGTGCACAGCATACTTGGAGGGGCTACACCATGAAGAGCCCCTGACTGAACAAAGTCCCCTTGTTCTTTGAGGCTGACTGAGCTTGTGACTGAGACAGTGACTCAGCTGCATTGATAAAACAATGAAGGAAAAATAACAAGCATCTGTCAATGCTGCATGTTTGCTTGCTGATATTAGCATTGGACATGCAGGAGTTAGACAGATGCAGAATAGGAATGGCAGAGAAGCATTGAACTCACGCCAACCCCACCTCCACCCTGCAGAGATGGACAGGCATTGGGGTGTGCCTTTGGGTCATCGCCCATAATGCTCATGGCATTTCACTTCACCCTATCCTGTAGACAGCGACAAGTGTTGAAGTGTGCCTTGGGATGTTCAGCTTCATAGTCACCCCATTTCATAAGGACATACACTGAAATGGGTGCAGTATAGGAGAATGGCGTGAAGTCTGGTGCTGAAGAGTCCAAGGCACACCTCGATGCCTGTCACTGGCTTCAGGGTGGGAGGTGGGGGTGGAATGGTGTGAGCATTACAGCTGGCAATCCAAAGGCACACCCCTGATGCCTGTCAGTCTGTACAGGGTGGGATATCATGGTTAGAAACCCTAACGCCCCAGTGTTTGTTGATATTTGCACTACAGATTTTCAACATGGCCTTTTTGTGACCCCCACTTCATGAAAGCATTTGGGACCTCTGCTCATGAACAATGGCACTTTCATTTTGTTAATGTGTCCCAAACTTTGATTTCCCACAATGACCATGCCATTCTGTGCCAGGTGTGTGAAAACGCAGATCGGGCAGGACATGAAGAATGACAGCTGTACCATTCATAGGGAGGTGTGAAGAGATGGCAGTGTTGCAAATCTGGAGTGAAAATATAAAAAATGCTTGAACTTCCAAGCATATGTGGAAACTGTGCAATGCATGTTCATAACATTCATTCAGTAGAATTATTTCACCAAATTGTCAACATTGGCATTTTGTGACCTCTGCTCATGAACACTGTCACTGTGATTTTCTTAATCTGTCCCGAACACTGATTTCCCACAGCAACCACGCTATTCTGCACTGGAAGTGCGAAAACACATTTTGGCCAGGATGTGTAAAATGACAGTTGTGCTGTTCATAAAGAGGTGTGAAAAAAATGCCAATGTTGAAAATATGGAGTGAAAATATTACAAATTTGCAAAGTTATGATAGTGCATGGAAACTGCACAATGCATGAGCATAACACAGTCATTTTAGGGACTTTTGTCACCAAATTTTCAACATAGGGATTTTAGGACCTCTGCTCATGAACATTGTCACTGTGATTTTCTTAATATGTTCCGAACATTGATTTCCCACAATGAATGCACTATTCTGTACTGGAAGTGCGAAAACACATTTCGTCCAGGATGTGAAAAATGACAGCTTTAGTGTTCATAAGTAGGTGTAAAGAAATGCCAATGTTGAAAATCTAGAGTGAAAATATAAGTTTGCGATGTTACGAGTGTGTGTGGAAACAGCGCAATGCACGATTGTAACACAGTCATTTTTGGAATTTTTTCACAAAATTTACAACATAGGCTTTTTGAGAGCCTACCTTATGAATAGTGACACTGTCATTTTGTTAATCAGTCCCAGAAGGTAATTCTGTGCAGTGACCGCGAAATCACCTTTCGGGACTAAATAATGCCATGACAGTGACTGAATTCATGAGGAGTGGTCCCAAGAACCCCATGTTGAAAATTTGGTGCCAAAAGTCAATTAAATGGCCAAGATATCCACATAAGTTGAATAAAAAACATTTATACCATTGTACAGCTTGCCAGCATTTCTTCAGTTTGCGGTCGGCTTTGAAGAGTGCAGACATGTCCCCGGTCCATTGAAGATCATCGCACCAGGCTCTGGAGGTAAGTATGGGGTAAGGGGGATGTGGGGAGGTGGGGTGCACAGAGGATGGGTGCAAACTGGTGGAGGGGCAAGGAACTCAACAAGGGACTGTTTTCTTTTTAACAGGATTTTTAAAAAGACAACGTGGGATGCTTCTGGCACACTGGGATGGGCCCCCCAGTGTTCCATCTGGTGTTTGTTGGGGGGACTAGAGCCAATAGGGATTGGGCACCCCCATTAGCCATACAGTGTGCTTGGGGGGGAAGCGCATGAGCTGAGGAGGATTTGGAACCCCCTTGGCACAGAACAAATGGGGGGGCATCATGCCGCCTGGGATTGGGCTACCCTGTCTGTAAATGAACTGGGAAGGGGGTTTGCCGACAGTGGGATTGGGCACCCCTGTCAGCTTAAACAGGGAGAATGAGAAGCGGAGGTGGTCCGTCGGCTTCGTTGGGACTGTGAGAGACCAATGGAGAAGGCACCACCATGTTTATTGAAAGGGGACACCGGACAATGCATCTGTAATTGGCTGCTGCAGTCAGGGACTGCCCCTCAAAAACAGTTGATTTATTGATGACGTGGTGCGGGAGATTGCAGCGGCCAGTTTGTTTCAAGTTGGTTGCAAGCTATACTACTGCTGCCATGGACAGCTTGCTCCTCTATTGGTGCCACACAGATCAGCCCCAAAATGGGCTGCCTGCATTGGCAACAACACTGCCAAGCCCTCACAACTCGCTACTGCAGCAAGCTGCCTCAATATGTTTCTTGCACATGCATGCAAGCAAACATAAAAATAAGCATGAAGCAAGAGATCATGTATAACTTTGTTTGCTCAGGGATAGAGGTGGGCATTAAACTTGAAAATTCCAAGGAAGACCCCATCACCAATTCACCAAGATTCCTGAGACTCCAAACTTTCCCTACTTTGTGCATTTTGACGTTTCGGGAGCCCTAATCTCTGCATTAGTTTTTTGCAATGAAAACAGATAGATAGATAGATATAGATAGATAGATAGATAGATAGATAGATAGACAGACAGACAGATAGGCAGACAGGCAGACAGGCAGACAGACATACGGATTGATGGATATAGTCCCAGAATGGTTCTCTCACAGAACTCAGTCTGCATTGCAACCAGTTTTCACAACCCTTCAGATGCCTGAAAGAGTTACTTTAGTATTCTGCCACCACTTAGCATGGCTCTCACTCTGAGCATCTCTAGGTCTAAATCCCACTAGAGCCATTGATCACACAGTAAAATGCTCTTCCCAGTGGGCAAACAACCCATCCCTTTTGTCACAGTCGAGAACACTTTGTTTGTAGATATGGTAACTGTAGCCTGTCTCTTCAGAAACAGATCACAGGCCTACCATTTTACCTCTGTTTTTCTATAACTGAAATGATTCAGTCACAGAAAACATGATGTGTACAAAAGTAACATTTAATACTCCACAGTATTTACATATGTTGCAGGATAATACACACTAAAGACTTATGGGGTACAGCATTTCTACAAACATAGACAAAAATAAACACTTTTGATAGAGCTCACACAGAAAAGTCTACCTCAATGCAATTCAGATTCTAAGTAGTGTAGAAGAAGCTTACCCCCAGCTGGAAACTGGTGAGTTATGGTGGACTCAAACCCATGATGTTGCTAGCTTAAAATCTCAAACATAACTGACTTCTCATTGTAAACATACAACAGAAATACCTTCAGCTGGCTATCCCACTACAACCACATCATCATACAAAACACTCTGACATCACATCCTGGACCTTCTTTTAGTCACTGGGAACCACCTCTTTTTAGAATGGGTACAAACTGGTTTTGTTGATTTGAGCTAGGTTTTTTCTGTCCTGGCTGACTACTCAGCAGGAAAGCATCTCACTCTGTTCTGGCACTGTTTACAGTGCATTCAAAACATGTATTTTTTTTACAAAAGGGATTCAGCCCTTTGAAGTTTAACCAGAACAAAAGCCTTTAGATGAAAAAGTGGATTAGCCTTTGATGTTAAAGTAAAAAAAAAAGACTCTTTACAGGACAGAACTGTTGCTGCTCACACTCAGCTTCTGTGAGAACCGAGGAATGTGCGCATAAAAAACCTCTCCTTGCTGACTGCCCAGAGGCATTGACTACAGACAAAAGTAATTTTCAGTTTGCACCAGGCCTCCCACCTAAACTGAAATATTTAATACATTGCAAGTTGTCACATCTCCATCCCCTGGAAAAATGAAAAAAAATCTTTTAGTAACCCTTTTCTTCATGTTAGGAAGGCTGTTCACCCTAATATGCCCCCAGTTCTCTCTGGTTTAATAATTCATTAATTCTTTAAATCACCTCCCTTCCTTTACTGGGTCACTGATTATTGCCTATACAAGCCATCTGCATTGCCAGCCTGTGACACACTGTGGTACCTAATGTCCAAGTCATAGAACTGCAGCACTAGGCTCCATCTTATTAGTGTAGAGTTTTGCCCTCTGGCCCTACAAGAGCTTGCTAAGCTCAGGGTGGATAAGGCAATGGGACCTGATGGCATACATCCCAGGGTACTTAAGGAGCTAAAGGTGGAACTAGCAGAGCCATTAGCAGAACTGTTTAGTGAGTCTCTGAGCACAGGAGAGGTCCCAGAAGACTGGAGAAGGGCTCATGTGATCCTGCTCCACAAGAGTGGTAGCAGGGAGGAGGCAGGGAACTACAGACCAGTCAGTCTTACCTTGGTAGTGGGCAGGATTATGGAGGTACTCCTTAAGGAAAGGATAGTGCAACACCTGGAATCCATAAGGGCACAGGATCCAAGACAGCATGGGTTTACAAAAGGAAGGTCTTGTCAAACTAATCTCATAGATTTCTTTGACTGGGTAACCAGAGTGGTGGACCAAGGGGGAGCAGTTGATGTCGCCTACCTTGACTTCAGCAAAGCTTTTGACACTGTTCCACATAGAAGATTGATAAATAAGCTGGATAGGCTCGGGCTGGGTCAGAAGTTGGTCAACTGGGTGGCAAACTGGTTGATGGGCAGAAAACAGAGAGGGGTGGTAAATGGTATACAGTCAGAAGAGATGCAAGTCACAAGTGGGGTACCTCAGGGATCAGTCCTGGGGCCAGTCCTCTTCAACATCTTCATTAGCGACCTTGCAGATGGACTAGAGGGTAAGGCTTGTCTGTTTGCAGATGACACCAAGATCTGCAACAGAGTAGATGATCCAGATGGGGTGGGCAGAATGAGAAGAGATCTGGATAAGCTAGCAAAATGGTCAGAAGAGTGGCAACTGGGATTTAATGCAAAGAAGTGCAAAATCATGCACATAGGGAAGAGAAACCCTGAAGCCACCTAAAGGCTGGGAGGAGTTGCTAGCAGTACAAAGGAAGAAAGAGACTTGAGCATCATCATCACTGATGACCTGAAATCATCCAAGCAGACTTCTAAATGCAGTAGGTAAGGCTAGGGGATTTTAGGTGGATTAGTAGGGTATCACAAGTCAGAAGAGGAGGTAATAACCTCTTTACAAGACACTGGTTAGACCCCATCTGGAGTACTGCATGCAGTATTGGAGGCCACACCATCACAAGGACATTAACCAAATTGAGGCAGTCCAGAGAAGGGCAACCAAAATGGTGCAGGAACTGCATCAGAAGACATATGAGGACAGATTAACAGAGCTCAATATGTATACCCTTGAGCAAAGGAGGGATAGAGGTGATATGATCGAGGCATTCAAACACCTTAAAGGCATTAACAAGGTGAAAGAGTCTAACATGTTTAAATATAAGAAAAATAGCAGGACAAGAGGACACAGCATGAGATTAGAGGGGCGATTAAGGGGAATGTGAGGAAATTCTTTTCACAGAAAGGGTGGTGGATGCATGGAATGGCTTACCACAAGAAGTGGTGGCTATGAATACAGTGCAGGGCTTCAAACAGGCATGGGATAGGCATAAGGGAGCAATACAAATGACTATGAATAGATAGGCCACTGACAGAGCAAAGGCAGATGGCACATTTATAAGGTAGAAAAAGAAATGGGCAGACTGGATGGGCCTTGCGGTCCTTATCTGCCGTCAACTTCTATGTTTCTATGTTTCTATGGTCCTGTGGAGTCATATGAGGGGCTGTGGTCAGTAACCAGTGTGAATACCCTCCCATGCAAATATGGTTGCAGCTTCTGCAGAACCAAGACAATATCCAGAAACTCTTTCTCAACTGTGGTGTAGGCCTCCTTTCTTGGCAACAGCTTCCTGCTCAGGTACATTCTGTAACCTGACTCAGAACCACCCCAGCTCATGATCAGATACATCCACTTCCACAATGAACTTCAAATAATAGTCAGGGCTATGAAGCACAGGTGCACAACACAATGACTTCTTCAATAGGCAGAGCGCTGTGTCACAGTGATCCAGCCACTGAATTTTTTCTAACATTTTCTTCCTTGACAGATTAGGCAGGAGTCTGGCCATGCTTCTGAAATTGTGCACAAACTTTTAATAGTACCCTGTTATCCATAGAAAGGCCCATACTTTTCTCCTTGCTGTGGGCATAACCCATCCTTATATGGCTTCAATTATTTACTGACTCAGGCCAGATGTATCCACTTCCTATCCTGTGCCCAAGGCATGGCACCTCTACCCCCCCCATTTGGCATTTCTCCACCTTGACTGTAAGCCCTGCAGCCTCCAGTCAGTGAAGCACCTTGGTCACAAGCCTGAAATGATCCTCCCATATCTGGCTGTAGATGGTGATATCATCCATGTATGCCAGAGAAAAGTTGGCTGCCCTAGACAGAATGCGATCCATGAGCCACTGAAAGGTGCAGGCACATTCTTCATCCCAAATGGTATTACTCAAGACTCAGTTTGGCCAAATGGAGTGATGAAGGCTGACCTCTGTTAGGTTTCAGGGGTCAGAAGGACCAGCCAATATTCATTTTTCAGGTCTATGATGGTCAGTATCTTGCTCCCCCTAACCTCTCTGGGACATCATTCATCCTGAGCATTGGGTATGTGTCCAAATCCACAAAGCTGTTGAGATGCTGTACTTGATGTAGAACCTCATGGTGCCATTTTTCTTTAGGATCAGCATTACCAGGGAGGCCCAGGGACTACAGGACATGTGGAACCCTGACAGCCAGCATTTTTTTTTCTCCCTCTAAATGGCACATTTCACACCATTGGCGACTCTGTAGCATTGCTGTCTCAGTGGGGCCTGGGGCCCTGTATCCACATGGTGGTCTACCAGTGTGGTATATCCCAGTTTCCTTTGAACATTTCCCAAAATGTATGCAGCACCACACACATTTTGGCAACTTTGGCGGTGTCAGCCATTCCAAGAGTGACAACATGCACTGACCATTCTCCCTAAAACTGAAGAGATCCACCAGTGGGTCTGTTTCTGCCTCTTTCTTCAGACAGCTGCACACTGCTGAGACCATCTGATCCTCATCACGGTAACATATCTTCATGTTAATGTGATAGATTCACTGCTTGTACCTCCTGTTGGGTAGCTCCATTACTTAATTAACATCATTTACTTTCCTGACTACTGTGTAAGGAGGACCCTCCTAAGTCACCTGCAATTTTTTCTGTCAGACAGGGATTAGTACCATCACCCATTTCCTGACTTTGTACTCAGCAGGTCCAGCATCATGGTCATGCCACATTTTCTGTCTCTGTTGTACATTGACTAGGTACTCCTGGGTGAACCCCATTAGCTCCTTCAGCCATGACCTGAAATTCAGGGCATACTCCACAACAGATTCCCCTTGGGGGAAAGCTCACTCTTCTATTCATCCCTTGCCACATCAAGGGGAACACTTACTCTATAACCAAACAGAAGCTCAAAGAGTGATAACCCTGTGGACTTATGGGGGGCTTCCCTATGTGACAATAAGACATGGAGTAAGTGTTTGTCCTACAATCTCACATAAGAATGCCATTCTCATAGAATTAAGTAATTAATTTAAATTGCTTGACCAGACTGTTAGTCTGGAAGTCATTTGGGGAGGCACTGAGCTGCCACATCCCACATTTGTACAAATATGCACTCATTGACAGCTCAGTCAGCAGCCAAACATGGAGGAGAGTGGAGAGCTGTACCAATCACCAGCTCTGGGTCGGAATGGGAGGAGTGGGGAGGTGGGGCACTACTTGCCAGGGTAAAGGGCTTAGAGGGTCCACTAGACACTGGGGAACAGTGTTACATAAACCTACAGGGGATTGGGGATAGGAAGGGGGTTCATAAGATGCCAGGGAATGGATTATCTGTTATGTATAGGGGCTCAGGATGGGGGAAGAGATACACTGGACACTGGGAAATGGTATCAGTGTATCGGGCAGGTGATCAGGTGGGGGAAGGGAGTCCTGGACATCAGGGACTACCTGTCATCACATCAGACATGGGTAGGGGTGGGGGGTGGGACCACAAGACACCAGGTAATGATTTGCTTTAATATTGACTGGCGATCAGTAGGTGAGACCACTAGATACCAGGGAAACCTTAATATGTACATTGGGCTGGCAATTGGTGGGGGAGGACCACTAGAAACCAAGGAAACCTTAGTATGTCAACATTGTGGGGGGGGGTCAAGAAAGCAAGGGATATACACCTGGGAGCCCTGACTACAAATGGCAACTAGATTGTCAAAATAGATCTAAAACAAATGGGCAGACTAGATGGACCTAGCGGTCTCCTTCTGCCATCAAATTCTATGTTTCTATGTACATCAGGCCAGCAGCCAGCGGGGGGGACTGCTAGATACCAGGAAACCTTAATATGTATATCAGGCTAGTGATCAGTGAGGGGGCACTAGACATCAGTGAAGCCTTAATATGTACATCGGGCTGGCAATTGGTGGGGGGGGTAACTAGACACCAAGAAAACCTTAATATGTACATTGGACCAGTGATCAGCAAGGTGGGGGGGCGCAGACACCAGGAAAACCTTAATATGTACATGGAGCCAATGATCAGTGGAGGGAACCACTAACACCAGTGAAACCTTATTATATGCATCAGGACAGTGAATGGCGGGGGGGCACAAGTACTAGGGAATGCTTTCTGGGACCAGGTGAGTGAGAGGTGGCACTGTGTTACATTGCTAAGTTATCCATGCAAATGCACCCATAATTGGCATGCAAATGGCCCCTTAGTGCCTTGCATGGCCAATGAGCTCATTTGCATGAGTCCTTTGAAATATCAGAAATTTAGCACAGGCACAAGCCATTATGATGCCCTATTTAGGGAACCATGTCAACCCAGTGCTATGTGGCTTAGTCCTGGCTGCAATGGACCTATATTCAGTCATACAGTGCCACTGTACTGTTGCACTGTATACAGCATTTTTGAAACCTGGGCAACTGCAAGGCACAGTGCAAATATTTGTTCTCCGCTTTGCCCAGTTTTGAATATTGACCCTTGGTGTCTTCCTTAAAAACTCTAAAGTTGTGTCTATAGGCCTCTGGAGTCAGTTCAAAACATTTTAACAAGGCATTTTTCACTTTGTTATAGTTCATATAGTTCTCATTGCCCATGCTGGTGATGGCTTCTGTTGTCTGTCCAGAAGGGGTAGCAAAAAATAAGCTGCCCAAGAGCCCTTTCCAATTCACTTTGCCCACAAGTTCTCTTAAAAAATTCTAAAAACAAATCAAGATCATCCCACCTTGATACTTGGGAAACATTTTGAAAATAATTTTGGCTTCTTGAGTTGAACCCATGGTTCATGGCACTGGCTTCTAGTGCAGAATCTTCACTTACCTCTAGTGTTCACATTCTCATTCTCACTCCTGTACAAGCTAGATCTCATGCTGGCACTGCCTTTCTTGTTCCTCTCACTCTTTCTCTCTATCATTAGCTTCCAGCTTTGTCCTCTGCATCTCTGCATCTACCTTTTGCTCCTCAACCTCTGCTTTTCATCACTCAGCCTTTGCCTTTGTCTTAACCAGGGTGGGCTCTATCTGCATCAGCTCAGTCTGCACTGCTGCCCCAGTTCTAGGCTGTGGTTCTCTTAAACACTGCCTAGCCTCCTTCTCACAACTTTGGCTAGCAGTGACCACTCTTGCACTGCTTCTTTGGTCACTTTTTGCAAGGATGTCTGCAAGTTCGGCATGTGACTAGCCTTCCTCAAAGACAAACCCTCTTCTTTTGCACGTTTCAAGGTGTGCCACTGTGCATCTTCCATATGACCCAGATATAGTGTCTTTCTGCTGTCTACTCTTACTTAAAACAAAATAAAAATGGTAGCATATAAAGTATCCCCTTATGCATAGACAGTTCTGTGACTGGACAGATAACTGCGGTATTATTAATCCATTTCAGATCCCAAGCATTGCCAACCACTTTGTCACAGACTGGTTCACTCCCAGAGCTCAGTATGCACTGCTACCAGTTATTATAATTTTTATCTATAGACATTGGAAGTCTGTTCAAAACATTTTAACAAGAAATGTTTCACTTTGTTTTAGTCTTTTATAGTCCTCATTTTCCATTTTAGGGATGGCTTCCTTTTTCCTGCTTATTAGGAGTGCCAAAAGTTGAGTTTCCCAAGGAGCCCTGCCCAATTCAAATTGCACACAAATTCTCTCAATAGATTTTAAAAACAAATCAAGATTATCCGCCTCTTGACATTTGAGAAATATTTTGGAGATGATTTTGGCTTTTTGGGTTGAACCCCTGATGCTAGTAATTATGGTTCATGGCACTGTCTTCTGTCACAGAATCTCCCTCTCATGTTCACACACTCACTCTCACTTCTCTCTCTCTCTCAGCTGGAGTTGGGGCTGGCAGTGTCTTTCTCACACTTCATGCTCTTTCTCTCTCTCTCTCTCACTTGCTGTCCCAGCTGGATTTTATGTTGGCACTGCCTTTCTCACTCACCTCTCTCTCTTTCTCTTTCTTGTCAGCTTACAGCTTTGTAGCTACCTTTTGCTTCTCAACCTATGCTCTTTGTCATTCAGCCTCTGCCTTTACCTTAACCAGGTTGAGCTCCAGCTGCATCATCTCTATTTGTACAGCGGCCTCAGCTCTAAGCTCCGTTTCACTTACATGCTCCGTAGCCTCAATCTCATTACTTTGCCTTGCAGTGACCACTTTTCACTGGTCGTGCTGCTTCTCTGGTCATTTTTCTCTGGGATGTGTATGAGTTCTACCTGTGACTGGCCTTCATAAAAGACAAGCACCCTTCTTTTGCATAGCTCCTCAAGGTCTACCACTGTGCATATCTCATATGACCCAGCCAAGGTGTCTTCTAGTGATCTACTCATACTTACAACAAAATAAAAATCGAAGAACATACAGTATCACCCTTTTTATAGCCTGTTCTGTGACTGGTGAGATAACATTTGTATTAACAATATTTCTAAGCCTGACCACTGCCAAACACTTTGACACAGATTGATTGTTTCCCAGAGCAGAAGCTGTACCATTACCAGTTTTCACAACATTTCAGATGCCAGAAAGGGTTACCTTAATATGTGACCACCACTAAGTGCATCTTTCATTCAGGGTATCCCTATGTCTAAATCCCATTAGAGTCACTGCTCACACTGTAAAGTTCTCTTTCCAGAGGGAAAATAACCCATCTCTTTTGTCACAGCTGAGAACACTTTACTGTAGATATGGTAACTGAAGCCTGTCCCTTCAGAAACAGATCACAGATTTGCCAGTTTACCCATGGTTATCAATTTCGGAAATGACTCAGTCGCAGAAAACATGTCGTATATAAAAATAGCATGTAAAGTCTATGGAGTTTACATATGTAACACGATAATACACACTAAAGACTATGAGTAATACAGTATTTCCATCACTTTTGAAAAGATAAGAGATTGTACAGAAAAAAAACTAACTTAACTTTACTAGAGTCTAAGTAGAATAGGAGAAGCTTACCCTTAACTGGAATTTGGTGAGTTATGGCAGACTCAGACCTGTGATGTTTCTAGTTTAAAATCCCAAGCATAACTGATTTTCATTGTAAACATACAACAGAAAAACCTTTGGCTGGCCTGCCCACTACATCTGCATCATCATACATGTCTCTCCAACATCACATCCTGGATTGTACATATGGCTTATTCCACATCTGGCTTCTTTTGATCTCTGGGAACTATTTCCAGAATGGGTCACAACTAGCTTTGTAAATTGGAGCTAGATCCTTTTGTTATCCTTGGTGGCTCCACAGCAGGAAACCATCTCACAATGCTTTGATCCTGTTTACATTCAAAACATATCTCTTTTTCTTGAGGGACTCAATCCTTTGAAGTTTAACCAAAATAAAAACCTTTCAGACGAAAAGGGATCAGCTCTTGATGTTTAAGTAAAACAAAAAGCCTTGACAAAATCAGAACTGTTGTTGTTCACACTCAAACTCTGTGCAAACCCAGTATTGCCCACATACACATACTTTGCTAGCTGAGTGCCCCTAGGCTTGAGCTACAAAGGAATATAATTTTCAATTTCCACTAGACCATCCACCTCAGCTGAAATGCTTTATAGGGGCATAGATGATAATAAAAAGACACACACAAAAATAAATACATTACAAGTTGTCATATCTCTCTCTCTCTCTCTCTCTGTCTCTCTCTCTCTCTCTCTCTCTCTCTATATATATATATATATATATATATATATATATGTATGCCTTATAGCCTAGACTGACTAAAAATACCACATTTATTTTTATCTGCAGGTTTTTACCTCTATGACTTCATGAGTGGAGGAAATATTTTCAGCCAGCCCATGGTCTGTGTCATTTATACAATGACTGTGCCTCCTTGGCAAGATTAGTTCTTATAATGATGATTCATTTGTGTCTGTTTGATTTCAGTGCTCTATTTTTAATATGTAGCAGAGCCTACTGTGATGTCATCAGGCATGGTGTAATGTGTTCTCCCATTAGTTAACAGTTCCTTTGTGACTAACCTAAAGCAAAAATAAGTGTTGATGGCCCACCTAGCATTGAAATATATGATTTATTTCTACTTCAGATCTATCAGGCATGAAAATAAATGCCTTTGTTTGCTAAATTTTAGTCTCACAATCATATAACTAAATGCGTGTTTATATACTGTAAAACAGGAAATTGACATATCACATATATTTTGTGTTACTGGGTCAGTCTGCAGTTTTTGGCACTAATTCAAATTTGCACTCCAATGTTGTCATTAAGGTGCCAACATGACTGACACTGAGACACTCAGATGATAAGCTGATTGGGCACAGTCAAGTGAAGCAGCTATGGCAGCAGATCAGCTGATCACATACCTTAATTCTGTGCAGCAGTGTTTTAAAACTGCTCTCCCAACTTGCAAACTTCAAAACCTGAAATCTGCTACCTGCAAACTGATTAAGCTGCCAATGGTATAAATTCACAAATGCCACTCCTTCAATGGTTACAGTGGCCTTCAGCTACTAAGCACTCTGCCTCTCCAGCTCCCTTAGATTATATAAATCCTGGGTTTCATTCTCACAAACTCCACTTGCATACTCTGTGACTCTGATCAAGACACTTAACCTCCCCAGTGCTCCCTGGTCACCCCTGAAAACATAGAAACATAGAGGGTGATGGCAGATAAGGACCACAAGGCCCATCCAGTCTGCCCATTTTTTCTACCTTATGAATGTGCCACACACCTTTACACTGTCAATGACCTATTTATCCATATTCATCTGTATTGCTCCCTTATGCCTATCCCATGCCTGTTTGAAGCCCTGCACTGTATTCATAGCCACCACTTCCTGAGGTAGGCTGTTCCATGCATCCACCACTCTTTCTGTGAAAAAGAATTTCCTCACATTCCCCCTTAATTGGTCTCCCTCTATTCTCATGCTGTGTCCTCTTGTCCTGCTATTTTTCTTATATTTAAACATGTTAGACTCTTTCACCTTGTTAATGCCCTTAAAGTGTTTGAATGTTTCGATCATATCACCTCTCTCCCTCCTTTGCTCAAGGGTATACATATTGAGCTCCATTAATCTGTCCTCATATGTCTTCTGATGCAGTCCCTGCACCATTTTCGTAGCCCTTCTCTGGACTGCCTCAATTTGGTTAATGTCCTTGTGAAGGTGTGGTCTCCAGTACTGCACGCAGTACTCCAGATGGGGCCTAACCAGTGTCTTGTAAAGAGGGATTATTACCTCCCTCTTACAACTTATGATACCCCTACTAATACACGCTAACATCCCCCTAGCCTTACCTACTGCTTTAGAAGTCTGCTTGGATGATTTCAGGTCATCGGTGAAGATGATGCCCAAGTCTCTTTCCTTCTTTGTGACTGCCAGCAACTCTCCTCCCAGTCTATAGGTGGCTTCAGGGTTTCTCTTCCCTATGTGTATGATCTTGCACTGCTTTGCATTAAATCCCAGTTGCCACTCTTCCGACCATTTTGCTAGTTTAAAAATCAAGTGCTCTGACATATGCAGTTGCTGGTTCAGGAAACAATGTATATCTGGTAGTTGTGGGATTCAAACCTAGAACTATGAGTTTTTTTTGGTTTGTAGTCAGTGCTTTAACCTCTGCGCTATTTTGCAGACCTTAACACAGACCAAAACAGGCACTTGTGCCTAATGGGCCTTATCCAGTTACCAAAGTAGAAAAATACAGAAGCTCTAAATCAGTGTACTGACATTTCCCTAAAGTTGTTTAGTATTTGGAGCCAGAGTTGCAGACAGTTAACCCACCCAACAACAAGCAGCAAACTGGTTACGTCACCTATGTTGCTGCAACTTGTTTTGAAATCAGATGCTATGATGTTTCCTGTCCAAATTTAAAGACACTCTCAACCCTGCTAAACGTGCACCTGAACTACTTGTAAAGCCCTGAGGTGACCACTGCTGCTATTTGTTGAAGTTGAACTCAAGCTAAAAATAATCATAGTGTCTGTGAGCTGAGTGTACAGCGATTAATGTATGCATTGTTATTGCTGTAATCTTTGGTGTTGTCAAATACTGCAACAAAAAGGCATTTGTGGATTATGGTAGCAACCTCATCTTTAGCCATCAATGGGCCTGGAGCATTTTGAATTGGATGGGTATTCTAAAAGAAAGGGCACAAAGTCTGCGCTAAGAGACTTTCTGAGCAGGAGCTACAAGCTTTATTTCTGTACAGAATGTCAATAGCAACCAGGCAAGAATTAACATTCCCTGAACTTGTAATCAACCTGGATGAGACAGAGTAACTATTTTGTCCCCTCCTCCAAGAGGACATTGAAGTAGACTGCGTCTAGGAAGGTTGCGGCTCTAGGACCCGGGGACAAATGATGAGTCTACCTGGTGCTTGCTTGCATGGCATGTGTTTTACTGCCTCCTGTGGTCATATACCAAGGCCGAACCAACAACTGTCACCCAGCATTTTATTTCCCCAAGTCTGGTGTATTTTTCATTCCAAAAATTACTGGGCTAACTTTGGCAGCATGTTAGAGTACTTACACAAAGTTTTCATGCCATACTGTAGTTTAAAAAAAAAAAGGTCTGCCTAAAGAACAGCACAGTATGCACTTATTTGACCACACACCACAGAACAACTGATTCAAAAACTGGAGGACTGTAATGTGATCCCCATCTTCATACCTCCTGCACTGGCCTCCTCCAACCTCTTTCTAACCATCAGCAAACTGTGAAAATACAAGATGAAGTCTCTGTTTACATCCTGATATGCTGGCTTCCTTGCTGAGCAGCAACAGAAAGGCACACCAACGAATGAAATCCAGGTTGACCTGTGAATGTCAACAATCAAGATCAAGCATTCTCAGTGGTTTGTTGATGCTTTTAATCAACTTTGCCTGAGAAAGAAGGACTGCAACCATGGATTCCAGTTGACGGGGATAGCACAGACCCATGCCAAATGCCTGGAGTATATTACTGTTTCATTTAAATTTATATTACACATTTGTACACATCTAACACACTTCATTGCAACTTACAATCTTTTTTTTTGCAGCCTGACAGCAGTACTGGAACGATGTGAGCCTTACCTCACACTGAACTGAATGACCACAGAAACCAAAATCTTGTTTTTAAACTACATGTTGTAGTATATGGTAACTTACCCTAGTAACAGTGTAGAATGGTTTAGTCCACATCCCCCTGCAGTTTTGGGGCCAATGGCATGTCTGGGGTGGAAACTGGGTTTTAGAAACTGCACGAGCAGATTGTAGTAGTGGTTCTGCTGAGGCCTGCTGATCTATCTAATGTATGTTTGTTGAATAAACCTCAGAGCTGTTAGAAGTTACTTATGGTGTCCAGTCATTCCTAAAACCAGCAATCCTGTAAGACGCAACTAAAGTGAAATATTATACATGGGTCCCATATCCAGAAAATGGGGTGAGTACAGCACAACTGTTTGCACTGCACTTGCCCCTGCACTGCCCCAGCTGCTGTGATATTCAGATGGACATTGAGTGGTGCTATTTGATTGAACATTAGACAATGTCAGCACAGTTGTAAGTGAAACTGCTCTGCCCTAACACAGACCAGGGCTGTATATGGTCCACAGGGAATAGTGCTGCCTGAAATGGTATAGCACCAAGTCCCCTGTGGGCTATATTCAGCCTAAGCATGCAAATAAGCCCACTGGGCATGAAATGCACTAAGGGGCCATTTACTTGCTCATTATGATCTCCTTTGCATGGCATGCAGCAGCCCTTTAGCACCACTTGCAAAAAGAGAATGAGAGCCCTGCTAGTCCAGAGCCCTCCATCATCCATTTTCTATTTTTGTTGTATTCCCAGGTGGTAAAGTAGTTCCCCATCCATGCTCACCTGTTGTCTATTTCTGTAGTATTGTCTTGTAGTCCAGTGGTTCCCCCCACCCCTGATCCCCCAGTATACCTTATGACAAGCAAGCCACCCCTCTGCACATTAGCCAGGACTTAGTTCAAAAGTCAATCCTCCTAATTTTTGACTATGGGAATGTTATCTATGCATCAGACTCTGCTTTCTCCCTCTCCAGGCTCTACACCCTACTTAACTCCTTCTACAGATTCACCACAAGTTCCCCACCTGACATTCATTAATGCACACTTCTCTTCTCCCTTAATTCCCCCCCCCCCACAGACGATACATTCACTCACTCACAATTGCTGCTAAATTTTGGTTCAACTTTCTCACTCTGTACGTCTCCTCTCCACTGCTGCCAATCCCACCTACTCCCTTAGATCATGGCATTCCAACTCCTTCTCCATTCCCCACAAGCTATCTGTAGCCGGAGTCTCCACCTTCTCTTTCCACCTACCTTACCTCACCCCTGGAATGAACTGCCCACCTCACTCTGCGAATCTGTATCCCTCCCTGCTCTTAAAAGCCAAATTAAGCTTATCACCCCCTTGCACTTGTCTCTTCCACCATCCCACCTCCCCTGCCCCCACTCTGTTCCTACCACCCTCCCTACTTCTCCCCTGTAGTTTGCACCTAGTGAGTCTACTGCTTAATGAACCTACTCCTCATTAACTACTTTCAATACCTCATTCCTCACAGAGGTTTCTACCAATACAAATGCATAATAATCAGTATTCTATGTATGTCTTGGTTATCTAAATATTCAGTGTAATTCCCTAGCTTCTGGTACTGCCCAACTGCTTCTGGTCTTGAATATCTAACTACTCAATGTAGCTTCCCAGTCTCCGGTACTGCTTAACTGCTACTGGCACTTGTAACTGCAACTGGCGCTTGTTCATGAATGTATATGCTTTCCTTTCTTTGTAATTTTGTTACCCATGTTCCCGGGTCACACCTGGAGACAAGCCTTGGCTCAGTGTGCTTTCTCTGGTTAACAAATTTGAAATAAAAATAAAAATTAAATAGTACTTTGGTAGTCCAGTGGCTCCTTCCAAACAGACCTCATCCAACCAGTGGCTCCTTCCAAACAGACCTCATCCAACCTGTAATGTGTCCATTTCTCCATTAGCAGATTATATACTTCCACCACTAGAGGGACCCTACCTTACATCTCCCCACAGATAGATCGTGACAACACACCTTCACCCAGGAAATTATGACTAAAGCTCAGAGGCACTTGTCCTTATTAAAACTGAACTTAGGTAGCTTGGTTCATCACCCTGCTGCACCCACATGCCACCTGCCATTTGATAAGTGACCTCCTTGTACATAATGCTGAAATGTGGACTCGGGCACCACCGTACACTGGTCTCTTACTGTTAGTGATACTCCCACAGATTGTTATTTTTCGGCACCAAGTTTCCACTGTGGAAGCAGAACATGGGGCCACTGCTCCCACTGCATTAGGGTTAAATCATGGCACCTCCACAACTGCCCATTTTAAACTCCACCTGACACACCTTCACCCCCATGAGCCACTCTTTCGTCTCAGTAGTGGTACCCTAATTCTAGCTCAACTGTCATGCTACCCCACAAGTGCTAATCCATCCTACACAAGGGCCTACTTGAATAACAAAAGGCACACATTAAAAATGATAGTACACTCCCTGACACATTTAGCCATCCTCATGCTGTTGATCCTGGCTGGAGACATCCATCCTAATCCAGGGCCAATTGGTGACAACCAGTCCAGGGAGAAGCATAGCAATGGGTTGAAAATCATGGCTATGAATATCTGTAGCCTGCTTCCCAAGATGGGGTAGCTACAGGCAGGGACTTGACTGCACAACCCAGATATTATCTGCCTGACAGAAACCTGGCTCAAACCCAAGGTTCAGGATAAATGAATTTCCTTAACAGGCTTTAAAACCTTTTGGCTTGACAGGCTGGGTAAATGAGGTGAAGGCTGTCTCATCTAAGTAAAGGATGAGCTAAAACGGAGTAGGCTGCCTGTTCCTGATAATGCCAGTGGTTACAAAATGCTAGCTGCTGCTTCTCCTGGGCAGACAGAGTAAGGCTCTCACTGTCTTCTCTGTATACCTGCCACCAGAAAAAGCCAAATCAGAGCTCAGCCCTGCCCTGGAAACCATCTCCAAGATGAAGGACAACTCCAAGGTTGTTATTACTTTGGGATTTTAATCTAAACTGGATCAGCAAAGACACTGACCATCTTAAAGATCAGGTCGCTAGCTTTTATCTCACCCAAATGATCTCTCAGCACACCAGGCTAACCTGGAACATAGGTAAGGGAACACTCCTAGACTGGATTCTTTCCAGCAGTCCTGATAAGATAAAAAATGTCATGGTTCTCCTGGACTGCCTCAGTGATCATTCACCTGTGTCTTGCACCTGGGTGACAAAAGAAAAGATAGAACCTCCCATCACTGTACATAACAAGGTCTCAAGTGCAGGGCAACCCGGGCCTTTAAAGCTGCCCTGGCCAAAACCAACTGGTCTCCAGTTGATGCCACTGATGAGATCAACCAGGCCCTGCAGTTCTTTGTAGACACCTTCAATGGTGTTTGCGATACCTTTGCACCACTGAGAAAGGGAAGGCTAAGGGCAACCCCCAATGGCTGGGTCTCCCGTGACCAACTCAACTGTATTTTTTTTTTGACTTTTCCATTAGCAGATTATATCCTCTCACCACTAGAGGGCTATATCTCTATCTCTTTATCTAGTATGTAAGCCATGTGGGCTCTCTCTCTGCCTTTCTCTCGCCTCTCCTCCTCCTCCTTGTCCTGGCCCCCCTCTTCTCTCTTCCTAGTCCTAGTCACCCCCCACCCCTCCCCCACCACCCTCTATTCAGATTTCCACTGCAACTCCAAGGGAACTCTCCACTTCCACTCGGCACTTGTGCTTGGTGCACCGTTTGGATATTCCTGGTTACTTAACATGACCACTACTCTCAACAAGTGTGGCCACCTCTCTACACTGTACCACCTTGCAGTCCATATGGGACACCACCTGGAACCTTGCAACTGCTACTCCAGGAAACAACAATCAAAACTATCTCTCAAAGATCTGCGACTCTGCTCCTTAAAACTCCTGCTCCTCCTCCTCCTTCTCATCTCAGGCAGCGTCCATCCCAATCCTGGCCCTAGAAGCTCAGGCCACACACAAACTCCAGGTGCCCTTATCCTTGCAACCATTAATATCTGCAGCCTACTACCAAAGCTGGATGCACTCCAGCCTTCATATGCCAACACAACCCTGACATCCTTGCAGTGGTGGAAACTTGGCTGACACCTAAGTTCCTGACTCAGCAGTAACAATACAGGGCTACAATGTTCAGAGCTGGACGGATATCCAAAAAAGGTGGTGGTTCGCAATCTATATCAAAAGACTCCTGTCTTGGCACCCTGTAGCAACTCCATCACTTTCTGCCTCAGCCCAGATTCTGCCAATAAAAATCATCCTAGGTCCCAACCATAAAGCTCTGACTATTGTCTCCGTATATATCCCACCCAGGGACCCTAAACATGGATTCAACGACGTCCTAAACTTAATCAACTCACATACTCCCAAAACTGAACTTATTCTACTAGGGGATTTCAACATAAACTGGTTAGCATCGAGTGCCAGTGCCTATAAAGACTCCATCTCAGCTGCTAACCTCATGCAAATGGTAAACTCCCCTACTAGGATTAACTGCAAGACTGGCACCAGTACCCTCTTGGATTGGGTCCTCACCACTCACCCCACAAGGATTTCTCCTTCTGACCATTCTCCCAGACTCACTCAGTGACCACTCCCCAGTCATGTGTGCATGGTCTAACAAATTCCTTAAGCCCTCCCAAAATTATCACTAGCAGAGTCCTTCCTTGTGGAAAACTTCCACATCTCAAACAACACCTGCTTCTACAAGACTGGCTACCATCTATGAAGCAACAGATGTTAACTGGCTCTTGATCACTTCATCTCAATTTTCAACAAAGCCTCATGACCTCTTTGCCCCTGCTAAAGGCGCAAACAAAATCTCTCTAACCCATGGGTCACCAGCTTTTCTCTTACAGCTGAAACTAAGGGATCACCTCTGGGCAGTTTCCAGGGCCACTGGCAAACAACTGGACATCCAAAATTACAAACAAGCATGAAATGCCTGCACAAAAGCCATAAGGCTAATGAAATCCACCTATTACAAAGATGCTCTCACCAATACATGGGGAAATGGTCGTGCTTTCTGGGACAATATCAAGGATGTCACAGGGAAGCAGCCAAAAACTTCTCCGGCCATGATAATGGTTGATGGATCCTCAACCCTTGACCCCAAGGTGATCGCAAACATCTTTAACACTGCTTTTTCAGACCTTAGTGCTGTTCTACCCCATGACTTTTTCGAAAACAGGGCCTACTCCGCAAATACCTCAGCCCCTCAGTCTAACCATCTCCTCTTCTACTTCAGGAAGGTAAGGCTGAATGAAGCTCATCGCTATATTACTGCAGCTATCTCTAAATCTAGATCTAGTAGCGACACCCTGGACCTTAAGCTTCTTTTGCTCACCCTGGATGAGGTAATTCATCCATTAACAAAAATCCTAAACCTCTCTCTCAGCTGTAGAAAATTCCCGGACCTATGGAAAACAGCCACCGTGACACCCATCCATAAAAGTGGGGACAAGACGATGCACTCAAATTATCGCCCTATCTCCATACTGCCCCCCACTAGCGCACTTGAGCATCGTGGCTGATTAACTTACCGACCACTTGGATAAATACAATATACCTTGTCCACAACAACACGGCTTCCAGAAAGGTCACAGCACCACCACAGCCCTTCTTGAGTTCACTGGAGCTTTGCACAAATCCCTTGACAACAGCCTTCTCACAGGGGCCGTTTTCGTTGACCTCTCCAAGGCCTTCGATACAGTACACCATGGATTATTAATATACCAACTACTGAATGCCGGGCTATCACCTGACTCTTCTCTTTGGTTTAAAAGCTACTTAGAAAACCGGTCACAGAGAGTAAAAATTGCGGACGCTCTTTCTAACACCCTGCCTGTTCGCTCGGGTGTCCCACAGGGATCCATACTGGGACCCCTCCTTTTTAGCCTTTTCTTAAACTCCCTCCCTTACCACTGCTCTGAGCAGATCATACTATATGCCAATGATGCTGTTGTGTTCTCCGCTCACAAAGATCCTGCAACTCTTCAACACAACCTTCAACTTGGTTTCAGTTCTGTAAAGACATGGTTTCTTAATCATAAACTGGTCCTCAATGACAAGAAAACCAAATCTATGCTCTTCTGCAGCTCTCATAACCCACACAAGCTACACCACTTGGCTATCTCCACCACCCAGGGGAACACTCAAGATCAGGTGGGGTCCTTCAAATACTTAGGGATACAGCTTGACCCTAATCTTTCCTATGGACTTCATGTAGATAATGTAGCTAGAGCTGCTAATACACGGCTTGGTCTCCTCTACAAACACAGACCACACCTCACGCAGAAGCTTTGAAGGTTGCAGTCCTGAGCTCTGTGATCTCTGTAATAGACTATGGTCTCATCATTTATGGCTCGGCCACAACCACAATCCTTAGATGCCTCTCAACTACCTTAAATAAAGCATGTCGGCTCATCAATGGTGCTCACCGTCTCACCCACACATGTGACCTGTACACTCAGACCGGCTGGTTCCAACTATCAAACCGCATAAAGTTTCTCACCTGCTCCATGGTGAAAAAAATCTACCTTGGCCTTGCACCTTCTGGGGTCTCAACTCTGTTACAACACCGAATTAACAAATGGCGCCTTAGGAGATCCACGCTACAGCTACTGAAAGTCCCCCACTGTCACACTTCACAGGGACAATGCTCTTTTGCTTATTGAGTGCCACTCTGGTTCAATGGCCTCAGCCCAACCATCTCCTCTGCCCCAACTATTGGTATGTTTAAAACTAGGCTCTGGGACTATCTCACTACCAACAGCTCCTGTGACTGCCCAACTTAACCTTGTTTCCACTTCCCTTTCTGCTCTAGTTGTCCCCTCACCACTGGATTCTACCCTCACATCTTGGTATACCCTATGCTGCACTTTTCACCCTCTTGCCACCCTTCCTACATTCCTTCTCCCCACCTCTTCCCTCTCCCTATGACTCTGGCACTTTATCTGTTGTCTATTTTCTCTGACAAATGCCGCTGGCTGCCTTGTTACAATGCTACCCTTGAACTGTATTAATCTGCACTCTGTTTGCAATGTCCACATTGTTGTAATGCCTGTCTTGATGTTCCCCCATAATTTGTATTTCTCTGATGTGGAACCTTTGTAAAAGAGCCATGGCTCAAAGGTATTTGTAATCCTAGACTTGATAAATAAATGAGGGAGTGGGATGACCTCTGGTGTCTGGCTAGAAATTCTGGTAACCTCACTGACTGACAAAATTACTGGGCAGCAAGAAACAAGTGCACCCTGCTCATTCGGCAAGCCAAGGCAGCATTATAAAGAGAAGCTAAACAGAAGTTGAGGGATAGCAGATGCTTTTGTGACAACATCAAAGACCTGCTTGGAAAGGAAGACAGGAGACACCACACAATGCTCACCATTAATGGGAATTCTACCACTGACCTGCACATCATAGCCAAATCTTTTAACCTGTTATTCTCTGATCTTAGTGCAATCCTGCCACCAGACTATTTAAACAGCCCAGAACCTCCGGCTCCACAAGACCAACATAACCCTTCCCATCCAAAATTCTATTTTAAACAGGTCACAGTTAGTGAAGCCAGGACCTACGTACATAAGGTGCTTGGGAAACCAAGGCTAGGTAGCGATGGTTTAGACATGAAACTTATGACGGTAGCACTTGAAGAGCTACTGAGACCAATTACCAGGCTTTTTAATAAATCCCTTGCCCAGGCAAAGTTCCCTTTGACCTGGAAGTTAGCCCTGGTCACCCCGGTTGTAAAAAGTGGGGATCGGGCTAACACTGCCAACTATAGGCTGATCTCCATCCTCTCTCCTCTCTCCTCTCTCTCTAAAGCCCTAGAAAGGATTGTGGTGGACCAGGTTACTGAGTACCTCCATAAGTGTGGAATCCAATGCCTGCAACAGCATGGATTCCACAGGAACCACAGCATAGCTACTGCCCTGGTGGAGTTCTGTAACTACATGCACAAGGCCATGGACGGGGGCCATTTGGTGGGATTTAATATTCAGAGATCTCACTAAAGCATTTGACACTGTCAATCACTGCATCCTTCTTACTGACCTATTAAACCTGGGGCTCTCACCTGAAGTGGTCCACTGGTTCCAAGACTACTTATCCCACAGAAAACAGTGTCAAAATCAGGACAGCCATATCTCCCTCAAGGGAAATTACACTAGGGGTCCCCCAAGGGTCAATATTAGGGCTGCTCCTATTTAGTCTATTTATAAATGGACCCCCTGAAGCTTGCAAGAGCAAAATCATCCTGTATGCAGATGATACTGTCGCTCTGTGAAGCAGCAAGCAGCATATGGTCCTGCAGGCAGATCTTCAGAGATCGTTCAATAGACTGGAGGATCGGTTCTGTAAAAAAAAGCAGCTTTTCAATCACAAAAAGACAAAGACGATGATCATCTCTAGTTCCCAGCACAAGAAAACCCTTCCTGCCCTTACTATCACCAATGGCAAGGCTACCCTGCTGGAGCAGGTATATTGTTTCAAGTACCTAGAGGTTATTATCAACGACACCCTCTCCTTCATGCAGCACATTAACTATGTAGTAAAAGCAGTAAATGCAAAACTCGGTGTGCTCTATAGGCACAGGCAATACCTCACACTATTAGCCTTTTTGTCTCTCGGTCTCTTTTTCAGTTCTGTCAGTCATCAGCTATGGACTTGCGATGTATGGGGCCACCTCCAGTACAGCACTTGCATGCATTGCAATGGCCCTTAACAAGGCGTGTAGGTTAACTCTTGGGGCAGACAACCTTACACTCACATGCTCCCTCTTTGAGCAGACCAATTGGCTTAACCTACCCAACAGAATAAAATACCAAACCTGCTTGTTGGGCAAGAAATCATTACTAGGCAAAATGGCTCCATTCCTCAGTGGCTTGCTGCCTGCCTAGAGATCTGGGTACCAGACCAGAGGCCACTCCAGGGGCTCCTTAATGGTCCCCTTCAGAAAAATGACACTAAGACAGCGGCCATTTGTGTATCGTGTTCCCCTGTGGCTTAATGAGATCCCGGCTCACCTACTGATGAACTTGAGCCTACCTGCCTTTAAGGCCGAGCTTAAACAGTACCTCTCTGGAAGCGTAGCCTGTTGCTGTGAGCAGTAATTCCATTCCCAGCCCTGCAAGTCTTAAGACACAATCATCTGGTAACCGACATGGATCAAGTCACCTCCCACACCCTTTTTAACAAAGCCCTCACAGGGCCGCTGCCCACATCCTGGATCCCCCACCTCCAACTATCTACATTAATTTCACTACGTAGATGGGTCTAGCTCCCTGACTACTGAAGATTATACCTTTGTGCCTGGCCTTTGGCTGTTGTAAATTATACCTGTGTACCTCACAGTGTTTGGCCTTGTCATGTTTCTTTGCATTTACCAGATAACGTATGTTTCTGTTAGTAATGTTTCACCCCTGTAATTTGCTTACACTGGGGCTCCACCCTCCTTTGTTTTCTTGTTCTCAGTTGGTCACACTTTGTTGTACCTGACATGGAACCTTTGTGAAAGAGCTTTTGCTCAAAGGTAATGTCTGAATCTTGAAATAAATATAAATAAATACAAACCTGCCCACTGACTTCCCACCTGCCTGCAACCCCCAAACCCCAATGTCCAGCACTCCTAACAACTACATATGGAAACCACAGCAGCCCTCCTCCAAGCTTCATGGATAGCCATCATATGTACCTTCAGTGAGCATGTGTGCCACAGAAACAGTTTTTACTATAGTACCCATGCTCACAGAGAGCTCCTACAGTAGCTGGCCATGAAGGTGAAAGGAGGGCTGTGCCGGTTGCCATATGTAGCTATTAGGAGTGCCAGACACTAGGGTAAGGGGGTGCAGAAAGGTGGGATGTCAGTGAGTGGGTCGGATGGGGGACTGTTTGGGGGGCCTTTGGACTACCAGGAAGTTACCAGCATGATACCTTTGATCAGTCTCCTTCTATGCAGCCAGAATTATCACTGGCAGCTGTCTGTCCCATACCTCTGTCCACCCACCAGCAGCAGTGAAAGACTGTGGCAACCATCCAAGCATGTACCGACCTGGTGGCAGAAGTCAGTACTGGTTCCAAAGAAATGGATAGTGACATGGGTTAAGGGGAGCAGGGCACCCATGGAGCAGTTCTCACAGGAGTGGCAAAAGTCTTTGGTGAGAGTCACAGGACATAGGCTCAGTGGAAGGGCTTTTAAAAGTTTTATTCATATTTCTTTGTTTCAAAATGGGTGTTTCTGTGACTTAGTATTATTATGTTAAGCATTTAGGCTGCATGTTACAGAAGGTTTACTTACCTGATATTAGCTAAATTTAAGGTGACTAAGCAGGAATTTAAAGTTATAATTTATATGTGTGTAATATGTAGGAGAGTTGGTAACTGGTAATTGTATTAAAATATTTAGTTATTTAACTTAGGATTTGATTGCTTGTACTGTAAATAATTGAAGTATCACCTCAATAGGGCCTTGGCTAAGTTTGTTGATTCTGTCTCTTGTAACTGGATCTTTACCTTAGGGGATGGAGGGAGTTAGATTTAGGTGAGACTACCAGTTGAATGGGGTAGACTTGGTTCGCCCCAGTACTGGGATGGAGAATCAATTTACTATGACATGGCATGAGGTGTCTCCAGCAGGCTATTCCTTGTTTAAGAATAACTACTATTTCCTAAATCAAATAACTGATATGTCTAGGAGCTGTGCCTCTAGCCACAGGGACTTCAGGGTTTTGAGGTAAAGAGATTCAGAAGAGATGTTCCTTCTCCCAACTGGTGTGTCAGCTGGGAATGGGAGTTCTGTCTAGGATATGTATTTTATTAGGTCAATTATAAACTGGTGATATAAACCCTAATCCAGGCCCACTTGTCCATACTTTGAAAAATAGGAAGGGTATTTTATTTGCCCATTTGAATGTAAGGAGTATTCTTCCTAAAATGGACTTAATTAGGGAATCTGCCCTTGATCGGACTCACTGCGGCTCACTGCTGCCAGGATTCCTCAGCCAAACCACCTCTGGATGGCAGAAGAATAGCAGCCCACCCCTCCAAAACCAGGAAAAGGTCCTGGTGCCAATCTGCCCTTGATCGGGCTCACTGCAGCCAGGATTCCTCAGCTGAACCACCTCTGGTTCAGCAGAAGCAGAGCAGCCCACCCCTCTGAAACCAGGAAAAGGTCCCGGCGCCACTCTGTCCTTGATCGGGCTCACTGTGGCCAGGATTCCTCAGCTGAGCCACTTCTGATTCAGCAGAAGCAGAGCAGCCTACTCCTCCGAAACCAGGAAAATGTTCTGGCACCGCTCTGCCATTGATCGGGCTCACTGAAGCCAGGATTCCTCAGCTGAACTGCCTCTGGTTTGGAAGAAATAGAGCAGCCCACCCCTCTGAAACCAGGAAAAGGTCTTTGCACCACTCTGCACTTGATCAGGCTTACTGCGGCCAGGATTCCTCAGCTGAACCACCTCTGGTTCTGCAGAAGCAGAGCAGCCTACCCTTCTGAAACCAGGAAAAGGTACAGAGTGTGCCTCAGACTTTAAACTTGGTGTTTTTTCTTCAGTCTCTTGTGACTGGCTGTCCTCTCTTATCTTGACTGGTTCCAAATACCTATAGCCTGATCTCTAAACTGCCATTTAATGTGTGCTTTTATTATACAAAAATTGGACTTGTTATGCACTGCAACCTAAAAAGCTGCTGAATTTGATTCTTTTTTTTTTCTGCTCTTGACTACCTGTCTGACCTTCACCCCTGATGCTTTACTTGTAGAAAAACGGAGCTTGGTAAGCATTGTATTTTGCCACGCTGCTGTAACTCTACTTTAAAAATTACTGGGGAAGCTTTTCGGCCCTCCCCCACGGCTTATTAAATACACATACCTAAGCTCCTCCTTCTCCTCGACTACCCTGCCACTATTGGTTATTTGAGCTCA
This sequence comes from Neoceratodus forsteri, assembly GCA_016271365.2. Lineage (NCBI taxonomy): Eukaryota > Metazoa > Chordata > Ceratodontiformes > Ceratodontidae > Neoceratodus > Neoceratodus forsteri. The sequence goes on from CM057454.1 coordinate 27,404,508, forward strand.
AATTCACAGATCAGCTACCCTGCTTCTATTGGATGTAGGATTCTCTCTAGTATTTCCCTTTTGCTGTTGGTCTTGTGCCACACACTGATACACTTCAAAAACTACTGCAGCCCTATATTGGTGCAGCAATCTTGATCTGAAAGTAAAGGCCCCTATCTGTTACGTACTCAAAAGTTGATGGCATCACTAAGAATGGGGCTACAAGCCTTCCTCATCTCCAAATTTGTGCTGGAGGTGGGCTTAAAATATACTGGACCCAAGACAAACCCCGTCTCCAGTCCTGGTCACACATCCCCATCAAATTTAAGTCAAGAGGTACATGGATTGAGTCCTGCCTAAAACATGACTTCAGAATCCCACCCAATATGTACAACCCCCTGTACCTCACAGAATCCCTATAGCTGCCTTATTATGCAGCCGTACGAACATGGCCATACCTAACACTATGCCTCACAGAGTAAAAAACAAATAGGCTAAACTGGGTACACTGGGCTCGCATACTAAGAAAGTCACTACTAATACTGCTACTGATCTCTGGAGAGGCCCACCCGAACCCAGAGCCACCTCCTGCCAGATCACACAAGAGACTGGGTCACCTCAAGATAGTCTCATTAAACATTTACAGTCTCCTTAGCAAACTACTGCAGTTCCAGGAACAGTTAAAGCACAACTGGGAGCATATTATCATTGGTGACTTCAACACCAATTGGCTGTCCCATGACGCCCTCGCAGTTTGTGACCAGGTATCTGGTCTCTACCTCACTCAACTGGTCTCACAAGCTACCAGATTTTATTACAAAACTGGCACAAGTACACTAATTGATTGGCTCCTTGCAAGCTGGCCAGAGCACATCTCTGAGGTCACCATCCTTCCATGCACCCTCAGTGATCACTCTCCAGTAATGTGCACATGGTGAAATAAGATCACCATTAGTGCTCCCCAGATCTTGCGAAATTGCTCCCTGAGACTTGGGCAACTGGATTACTTTAGGCAATATTTGAAGCTTGTGGATTGATCACCACTAGGCAGAGCTGAGGATGGCAACCAAGCCCTCAACATCTTCGTCACAATGTTTAACAAGATCTGTGACATCTTTGCCCCCTATAAAACTAAAAAAAACTAGAGGGGCCACTAACCATGGCTCACAGGCTCCCTCCTTGAGTTTATGCGAGAAAGGGATAATCTCTGGCATAAGACCAGAGCAATGAGCAAAATGGCAGATCTCATTGCTTTTAAGACTGCCAGAAATAAATGCACAAAATGTATCAGTCAGGCTAAGGAAACCTACTAAAATGATCTATTAAAATGGAGCTGGGGATGTGGGAGGAGTTCTGAGACTCTGTAAAATCACTCACAGGGAAACCCTCCAAAGCTGAACCAGGCCTAATAGTCACCGACACTGGGACACTTCAGGAACCAGGTGACATAGCTAATGTTTTTACCTGGCTTTCACTGATCTAAGCTTGGTACTTCCTAGCAACTACCTGACCCCCTCAACTCTAGATCTAGACCCTACCACCCACCACCTCATACGGCCAAGAGCAATGTCCCCCCTTTTCTACTTCAAGCAGCTCACCAGAAATGACATCACCAAATATGTTAAACACATACTAGAGAAGACGAGGATGGGGAACGACCTTGTTGGCATGAAGCTGGTGGCAGGTAGAGTAAACTAAGGCCAGGAGTGTTCCCTGACAAATGAAAGAATGCGCATGTCACCCCCGTTTTCAAAGCAGGGGATATCACCAGTCTGTCTAACTACAGGCCCATCTACATTCTTCCCCCCTTGTCTAAAGACCGCGAATGAATTGTCTCCGACCAGCTCACAGATTACCTTTTGAAATACAACCTAATCTATGCCCAGCAACACGGATTCCATAAAGACCAATCCACGATCACTACCCTGGTTGACTTCACCTCCAAAATTTACAATGCCTTTGATGATGGACTGGCAGAGGGGTTTATTTTTATAGACCTCACAAAGGCATTTGATACCATAATCATCAGCTCCTCCTGCAATCCCTACTCTCAATAGGCCTGTCCACAGACACGGTCACATGGTTCAAGAGGTACCTCTTGGGCTGAACTCAATGTGCCAAAATCAAAGGCACCCTATCTGAGCCAAGAGAGGTGAGTCTTGGAGTCCCACAAGGCTCAATACTGGGACCACTCCTTTTCAGCCTCTTCATAAACCCCCTGCCCTCAGTCTGCCCAGCACACTTTGTGCTATATGCTGATGATGTGATCATCTCTGTAAGTGGAAAAAACCTACCCTCTATCACCCATGAACTGTAAGCAAATTTTCACAGGCTTGAGACATGGTTCTCAAATAACAAATTGCTGCTCAATTATAAAAAAAACTAAGAGCATGCTTTTTATGGTTCTACAGAACCAAAAAAAATTTGGGAAACTGTAGGTACAGAGTAGCAAGCGGGTTATACTGGAGCAGGTTGATACCTTTAAATATCTCGGGGTTCACATGGATAATGCCCTTTCATTCACAACTCATGTAGATCATGTAGCCAAAACAGCCAATGCAAAACTGAGTGTTCTCTATCAACACCAACACTGCATGCCATCTGAGGCCCTAAAGCTGGCCACAAGCAGCACAGTCCTATCTACCGTCGACTGTAGCCTTATACTCTACAGTGCTGGAACTGACACAGCCCTCGAAAGTGTAAAAACTCTTCTCAATAAGGCATGTAGGCTGATCCTGGGAGCATACCACTGGACTCGCAACTGGATGGCTACCCCTTCACCTCAGGGCCCAATACCAGGCATGCCTTCTGGTAAAGAAAGCCATGCTGGGGCTGGCACCTGAATCCACCTCTTGTCTATTCAAACTAAATCAACCAACTGTCATTACATGAAGTGCATTGAAGGGTGGGCTGGTGGTACCCTTTAAGCATACCTCAATAGCCCAGAGATCTCTCTCCTATAGAGGGTCCAAGTGGGTAAATGATCTCCCCCCGACCTTACTGAATGTAGCTAGGTCAGCAATTTCAAAGTTGGACTCAGAGCACTTCTAGCTCTCTCCTGTGTATGTGAGTGCCCCAAAAACAACCTAATCACTATACTAACAGTCTATGAGTGCCCTGCATGCTCTAATTCAAGCACTTGGAATGTATCCAAACATCCTCTCCCACCCACCATTGTAACAACTACTACTGGCTTATCCCCCTCCTGCCCTCACCACCAACCCCCCCAGTCCCATCTTCTCCCCTCTCCTCCACCCCACTCCCCCACATATTTTTGCCATCACCCTATCCACCCCTAACCTATTCTACTCCCCCCCCCTTCACTGCCTACCCCCCTCGACCACCTCTTCTTATTTCTCCCCATCCCCATACCTCATCACTGACCCTCCACCCTCAATGACAAAGCCCTCTCCGGCTGTCAGTCAAGCACAGCTTCAACAAAATCTTTCTTTCTGGTGGCCTTACCCTACCCAAGCACTAGTTACCTGAAATCCTTCTGCTGACCTGTGCGGACTTGAACTGACTGTCTATATATGGTAGACCGATGGTGAAATTTCATGGTAAATTTCTAGACAATCTGTAACCAAATTGTAACTTGACTGTTAAGAACAATATTTAGTTTTTTTTATGTATGCTGTGTAACCTTGAAATCATGTTAGCTTTTGTACACAAATGTATCTCTGTATATATATTGTTATTGCTGTATATTTCTGTTTCTGTACTATGTTTAACTTGGAGCCTTTGTGAATGAACCTTTGGCTCAAATGTGTTAATCCCAAACTGAAATAAATAAAAATGAAAAATCTTGCCTTAAACTATGAACCTGTATTTATGAATTTTTTACAGAATTCTGGTTAAATGACAGACAGGAGGATGCCTAATTAGCCATACAAGGATTCAATTCGATAAGGGCAGATCAGAATAAAAGGGAGGGGGGGATTTTAATATACCATTCAGATAAATTTGTACTCAAATAACTTTTTTGGGGAGTTCACACTAATTGCTGAAAATACCTGGCTTTGGAAATTAAATTACACACTGGGAAATCCCTTTTATTATTTGGAGGATATACAGTAGACCACCACATTTCCCAATGCAGAACCTGTTGTTCCTTTATGATTTATTACTTCCTTACTCTTTCACACATGAGCTAGTTACGGTAGTGGATTTTAATGTTGATAGGTTGATTCCTTTGAAATCTAAACATGTAAGGTCAGTGGCTCTAGGCCTTAGATTAGAACAACTACTAGTGGATCCTAGCCATATAAATCCTAAAAATCTTGCAGATTCCTTAGTAATTGATCTGGCTCTGACAGATCGTCGCCATAATTTTACTGAGTCAGGTGTGTTAGCTGAGCTTTTTAGTGACCACAATATGGTTTATTGTATTAGAAGTACAAACAAGACTAAAGGGCCACCTGAATTCATCAGTTTTAGATCATTTAAAGATTTTTATTTTTTTGGCTTTCATTTCCAACCTAAAAAACTTAAATTGGGAGAGGTATAAATCGATACCAGAAATTGATGAGGGATCGGAGTATTTTATTTGTGAATTAATGAGTGTATTTCATATACATATGCCTTCAAAGACCAAGAGAGTTAAACTTAGATCAGCTCCCTGGTTTTCATCTTACTTTATAAAGTTGAAACAAAATAAAAATAGGGTTTGGAAGAAGGCATAGCTTTCTAGGGCTACAGAAGACTGGAAGTATTATAGGAAGCTTAGAAATAAATTTGTGGCTGGGGTAAGAGAAGCAAAATAAGACTTTTACAGAGTAAGAACATCTGAGTCAGCAGGAGACCTTAACAATTTTTGGTCCATTACTAGGGACCTAAATGGTCAGACTATGTCTAACACAGTTATTCAGATTTCAGCAGAAGAATAATTTGGAATAGGAATCCCTCCCCTGACAGGTTTAATAAATTCTTTTTGGAATCTGGAAGTATTGGGGGACACTCAGAGCAGTCACTGAGGAATCCATGGGATAAGGAAAGTGGAGGTTCTTTCTCCTTCTCCTTTAGTTCAATTGAACAGTATGAAGAACTGGAACAAAAGGGGGAAAAGGCATTTAATAGGCATATCAGTGAAAGAAGAAAAAACTGGGGGGGGGGATTGTGAGGCTCAAAGGAGAAAAGGGAGAGTGTAAGGAGGGGGATCTGGACAAGGCAGAATTACTGAACAAATACTTCAGCACAGTATTCACTAATGAGGAGGAGGGTCAAGGACCACAGTTGCAGAGGCAGTGGGGAGGGAGATGTGGATTCCATAACATTACAGTGGAGAGAGTTCTGGAAGAACTCACAAAGCTGAAGGTGGATAAGGCCATGGGGCCAGACAGCATCCACCCAGGGATATAAAGGGAGCTGCAAAGAGAACTAGCAGCGCCTTTGTCGGCCCTGTTCACAGAGTCACTCAACAGAGGTGTGGTTCCAGAGGACTGGAGGAGGGTGCATGTAGTCCCACTGCACAAAAGCAGCAGTAGGGAGGAAGCAGGGAACTACAGGCCAGTCAGCCTCCCCTCAGTGGTGGGAAAGATCATGGAGACACTGCTGAAAGAAAGGATAGTGGCATATCTGGAATCCAGCGGTACTCAGGATCTGATGCAACACAGATTCACAACAGGAAGGTCATGTCAAATGAATCTAATAGATTTTTTGGATTGGGTGACTACGGAAGTAAATCAGGGTGGGGCAGTAGACATCACCTACCTAAATTTCAGCAAAACCTTCAACACTGTCCCACATAGAAGGCTGATTAACAAGATGGGTCGTATGGGCATGGGAGACAAGGTGGTGAACTGGGCTAGGAACTGGTTAATAGACAGGAGACAGAGGGTGGTGGTAAATGGGGTACAATCTGGGGAGAGTGGGGTGACCAGTGGGGTACCGCAGGGATCAGAACTAGGACCAGTCCTGTTCAATGTCTTCATTAGTAACATTGCAGAGGGGCTGGAAGGAAAGGTCTGCCTGTCTGCAGATGACACCAAGCTCTGCAACATGGTGGATACTCCAGAAGGGATGCAGAAAATGAAGAGGGACCTGGAGAAGCTTGAAAGATGGTCAGAGATGTGGCAACTGAGGTTCAATACAAAGAAGTGCAAAATAATAAACCTGGGTAGAGGGAACCCTGGGGAGAGCTACAGGTTGGGGGGGAGAGCTGACTGTCATCAAAGAGGAAAAGGACCTAGGGGTTGTCATCTCTGATGACCTTAAGGGATCAAAGCAGTGCACAAGGGTGGCAGGGAGGGCCAGTGGCATGCTGGGATGAACAAACAGGGGAATCACTAGCAGGAGGTGGGAGGTGGTGATGCCACTGTATAAAACATTGGTGAGGTCTCACCTGGAGTACTGCGTGCAGTTCTGGAGGCCACACACACACAAGGACATAGATGAGGTGGAGACTATCCAGAGAAGGGCAACAAAAATGGTACAGGGCTTGCACCACAAAACACATAAAGAGAGACTAAGGGACCTCAATATGTACTCACTAGAGGAAAGGAGAGAGAGGGGGGACATGTTTGAAACATTCAAGTACCTCAAGGGCATAAACAAGGTGCAGGTGGGGGAACTTTTCCAATGTAGAAAAAGGGGGCACAATATGAAATTGGAAGGGGTAGATTAAGAGGTAATGTGAGGACATTTTTCTACTCAGAAAGGGTAGTCGACACTTGGAATAGTCTGCCACAGGAGGTAATGGGGTCAAGCACAGTGGAGGGGTTTAAGCATGCCTGGGAGAGGTGCAAGGGAAGCTTGAGAGGGAAAGGAGTGATGAAAAGCCATTGATCACATAGGGTCAGTGGCCACATACGATGTAAAGGGCCTACTGGCAGACTGGATGGTCCTAGCAGTCCTTATCTACTGACAATTTCTATGTTTCTGTTTCTTACTAGAATTAAAAGTCAGCAGAAGTTGTAGTCCTGATGGTTTGACTTCATTGATGCTAAAATATTCAGCCTTTCAAATAACTGAACCTCTTACATACATGTTTAATTGGTCAGTTTCATCTGGCACTATCCTCAGGCTTGGAAGTTGGCCAGGGTTGTCCCGATCTTTAAGGGAGGCAGCCCTGGTCACCTGTCCAACTACAAAGCCTATTTCCCTGCTTGCACTTGTTTACAATGTACTGGAAAAACTATTAAACAGTTATCAGATTATTTATGAAAACGTGGTTTATTCAATCAGTTTCAATCTGGATTCAGTAAGCATCATGGAATGGTGGTTTCTGTGTTGAAGGTCTTGGACGACATTGGTAAGGCAATGGACCCCAGGCAATTTGTCAGGGCTTTCTTTGTCGACCTCTCCAAGGCCCTTAGCACGGTTGGCCACCAAGTTCTACTGCACAGTCTCTATGAGATGAGATTGAGCAGGAAGTCATTGAATTGATTTTGTTCATATTTGGGCCATAGAGTCAAATAACAGCTGTGAATGAGCAAGAGTTCTCCCCACTACCAGTAGTTAGAGATGTGTCCCATGGCTCTGTCCTGGGACCACTCCTCTTTTTCGTCTGTCTGAAGGAGTTGGGTACTAGTGTGGGGGACTTCTTGTGCCATTTATATGCTGATGACACAATAGTGTATACTTCTGTTTTTTTTAGTACAAGAGATTCAAGTAACATTGCAAAGCAGATTTGATGAGCTTCGGCCTTTTTTTACTAATTCTAAATTAAAACTCAGTTCATCTAAGGCTAAGTCTATGTTATTTGGTCCTGCTTCTAAATTGAAACAATGCAAAGAAATATTGATAATGGATCATTACAGAACTGCTTTAGAATGCACAAATTCAAATGAATATTTAGGTTTCTGGATAGAACCGTCTGGATCAGGTAACATTCACATGGATAAGTTAATCATCCAAGTGGGCAAAAGAGTAGGCCTGTTATATAAGAACCAACATTGTTTAGATTTGTTAACACTAAAAACTATATTTCAGGTACAGATTGTTCTGTTATTTGACTATGCTGATTATGCCTCTAGTGAAAGGTTACATAAGTTAGAGGTATTATATAATAGTCTTTTTAGACTAATTCTTAGATCTCCAAGGGAGGTCCATCACTGTGAACTTTACTCTGGATTGGGTTGGATCTCTTTGCCTAATAGACAGGAATTACACAAAGGTGTTTTAGCCTACAAAAGTGTATTGGGCCTAGTCCCAAGCTATTTAGGCAAAAGGTTGTCTTACAGGAAAATTGATCCCTCATTGAGAAATTCATGTTTACGGGAAATGATGGTACCAAGTACTAAAACTAAAAGATCTGTGCCCTTTTTACTCAACCTGTGCCTACTTACTGGAATAAACTCCCACCTGAATTTAGAGAGGTAAACTCGAAACCGCCCTCAGTTTCAGTTTTGAAACATTGGTTCTTGCATTATAGATCTTGGGCCCAATATTTAAAAGTCCCAGACTGCATCATGCAAGTGCCTGTGCTATGTAACTGAGATGCACCGGCAGAAAATAATGGTATATTCAGAAGACGTGCCATGGGATGCGATTATGCATGTCCGGCTGAATATCCTGAACATGCGCGATCATGTAGTGGGAGATGCTCTAGGTGACTTGAGCCCTATGCAGAGCATAGGGAAATGAATGATAGGTGGCCACATGTGCAGTGTGCAAAATTGCAATATTCAGCCAAGATATGCAAATGACCTCTTTGCCGATTCCAAGCCAATTCCCCTTATCTGCAGCTCATTACTGGAATGTATTCAGGCCATTTGCATACCCCATGCATGCTCATATCCAGCTTTGGAGGGCTGTCCGACCACCCCACAAAGGTGAACAGAAGGTACTGCAACCTAGCAGGCAGGTGTGATTGTGATGGAAAGTTTGTGTGTGGGTGGGTGGACTGCATTGGCCTGGGTACAGTGCTATTACCCTAGTCATGTATCGAGTCAAACTGGGGTACAGGGGGACCACCTGGACAGTGGCCACAGGGGCCCACCTGGACAAGAAAAAAGGGAAGGTACAAAGTGACACAGTCTGATAAGTATACCACATGCATGTGATACACCAGCTCCGTATGCATCATATAGTCACCTGCAGTGCCCCCCCCCCATATGAGAGGAACATGATGATATCTGCAAGGAATGGCAGTGTGCAGAGTGTGACCAGGTACCCAAGTGGGTGGGTCCCACATGTTTGAACGTATGGTGTACCACCATGGGTGTGTGCAACAGATCAGTCCCTGGCCCATGCCAGGCTGCCACTCATACCACCAGGCTAACTGTGCACCATTGCCCCAGACATCACCCTGGGTGCATGCCACCACCAGGCAGTGCCCCACTGGCCATATGAGTGCAGGCCTTGGCCCCTGATACATTGTGCTGCAATGTGGCTATCTCCTCTGCTGGTGGGTTAGGGGGGCAGACAACAGCACTGGCATGTGGCAGCTGGGTATCTATGTCCTGTGTGCAATGTGGGGATGGCTCTCTGGGCAGTGTCTGTGGTGTGCCGGCACATATGGCTTTGGGTACTTCTGTCCAGGCATGACTGCTGTGTATGGGTGCCTGGAGCATATGGTCTAGAGGGCCGTTCATTTCCCTGTCCTCCCCCAAGCTGGAATTAAAGAAAAGCTCGTCCCATGCTGGTCGAGAGGGCCATTTGTTTCAATGCCCTCCCCCAAGCTGAATTAAAGAAAAGCTCATTCTGCGGTGGTCAAGAGGGCTTTTCGTTTCCCTGCCCTCCCCCAAGCTGGAATTAAAGAAAAGGTACGGCCACAGTTTTTCATCCCAGTTTGAGGTCTCATCAGGAACAAAGAAATATGGCTGCAGTTTTTCATCTCAGTTTGAGGTCTCATCAGGAACAAAGAAATATGGCTGTTGGCGCCAATACTAAATGGACCCTCTGCTCCAAATAGTCGGCACAGCAATGCTGATAGTCTCTCTCTCTCTACTTTTGTAAAAAGGCTGCCTTTAAACCCTTAGCACAGTGTGCCTTAAGAGAGACCATATTTAGTATAGAGAGAAAATAAATAACTATTTTAATGTAAAGGCAGCTGTTAACCTTATCAATTTTGGAAACAAATTACAATCTGAGGCTGCTCTAAGTTTACACAGTATCTGTTCTATTTTACACTGCTTTTGACCCCGTTGCAGAGTGCTTAAGGGGACTGTTTTCATTTAGGGAAACGAAGAGCTAGTATTTTTAACAACTTTCAGGAGGATTGAAGTCTGTGTTATGAGGTTTACAAGCGGAGTTTAATTTGATCCGAATGCTCCGTATAGTAATTCAAATCCAACCTGCCCACACCAAACAGCCTTTCCTCCTTCTTACCTGTATGTTGACAAGTCCTTCTGTTTGTCTCCTCAAATTATCCCGCAGTGGTTGAGAGGGCTGTTCATTTCTCTGCCCTCTCCGAAGCTGGAATTAAAGAAGTTTTCATCCCAGTTTGAGGTCTCATCAGGAAGGCCCCACCTGCGCTGCGCGCAGGCTACCCCACAGCCCCCACCACCACCCTTGGTGAGCAGCTCTTTATATAGCAAAAGCCACATGTTGGTTTTTAGCATATCAGACCACTTCTCCTTCTGCAGGCTATATTCTCTCACCACTAGTGGCCGCTTTGTTGACTTTCAGTTTTGTCCCTAGCACTCCTCAATTGCAAATTATTATACTGTTCATCACGCTGTGAATCCTGCTATCCCCTTTCCAGATTTCTCACAAGCTCCTCACCTTGATTCCATACCCCCAGTATGGCATTGTCGATTGCGTGCATGCCAGGCAGTTTTTCTCTACAGCAGCATCTGGGAGGGTATTTTACCTATACTCCCTGACACCATCCTATGCTGTTGGTGGATCCACCCCCACAGTCCTCTACCAACTATCACTCATAATGACTACCACCCCTGTTGCATAACACCATGTTATCCAGACTATCATTGGCAGCCACCTCACCTGGAGACTGTGCTACAATCAAAACTACCCACCCATCGACTTCTCTTTCTGGCTACCCCCATTTACTAAACCTCCCCATACCTACTTTCTCTGGCCGTAAAGGGCCATTAGCTCAAAAATCTCACTTCTACAGAAAATTATGCTGGAACCCAGTACTCAGGTTCCTCCTAGTCCTCCTCCTTCTTATGTCTGGGAATATCTACCCTAACCCTGAACCCCTAACACCCACTGCAACGCCTCACTCCCCTACCAGTGGGCTGCGCATTGCCACCCTTAACATCTGCAGTTTGTTAAAAAGTGGGATACCTTCCAGTGCTGGGTTCTACAATACCGGCCTGACGTCATTGCCGTGAGTGAAACATGGCTCTCCCCTTGGACTCCAGACTCACTGATAACCCTCTCTGGTTATAACATATACCGAGCTAAACGGCTAAGTAAGCATGGGGGTGGCGGTACTGTTTACATCAAGGACACAATACACGGCCAGGCTCTCCCTTCCCCCCAGCTGGTACCTGGACTCCAGGCCCTCACTTTTAAACTTTCCTTAGGATGCTCACTGACCCTCCCCCCATCACTGCAGTATAGAATCCACCTAGGGAACAGAAGGTGGCCTTCCACTCTGTGCTATCCTACCTGGCCACCCTCCCATCTCAAACAGAAAAAATCATGCTCAGTGATTTCAATATCTACTGGTTAAGCAAGGCTGCCACCCCGCTTGCTGATGCAGCCACTGCCCAAGACCTAACACAAGTAGTCACATCCCCCACCCGACTGAACCAACATGCAGGATCTTCCACATTGCTTGACCTTGTCTTCATCAATCGCCCCCACAAAATTACTAGTGTCTCAGTTTTCCCAAATGCCCTTAGTGACTACTCCCCAGTGCTCTGTTGCTGGACAGGCAAAGCACCCAAATCTCTGCAAAAATTAGTCTTTTGACATACAATTGGCCCTGGCAAACTTGCCCATCTTAAATCGCATCTCAGTACCTTGGACTGGTCCTTCATTACAAATACCCAAGACCCTGATAGAGCTCTCAACCTCTTCATCCTCTCCTACAATACCATATGTTACAAATTTGCCCCAATATCTAAAAAGATGGTCAAATGCAATCCTGTGCCTTGGATCACTGACCACCTCCTGGCCATGTTTCAGTCCAGAGATTCACTATGGCACCTCTCTAATCAGTCAAACCTTCCACCTGATAGACAAAACTACAGAGAGGCCAGGAACAAATACACTTGGGCCCTGTGCAAGGCCAAACTGGAGTATTTTAAATCCTCCCTAACAACTACCTGGGGTTCTGGGCACAACTTCTGGAACAACATTAAGGATATCTGTGGCAAAGTCCCAAATCCTGTCCCAAATCAGATAATGGTCGATGGGTCCCTGACCTCGGATCCTTCTAGTATAGCCACAGCCTTCAACGACATTTTCACAAACCTCAGCCACATCCTACCTCTTAATTTATTTGACCCACCCTCAGCCAGCTCCTCCATTTCCCCTCCTAATGCACCCCCTTTTCTCCTACGTCACATTTCACCCAAGGCCACGGTGCCATATGTTATAAAAGATCTGAACCACTCCTGCTATAGCAGTGACACCTTAGACTTGAAACTTCTGCAGCTTACCCTTCATGAGGTACTTATCCCAATCACCAATATCATAAACCTCTCCCTATGCCTAGGTAAATTCTCCTCCAGGTGGAAATCTGCATCCATCACCCCTATTTTCAAAAGCAGGGACCGTACCCTCACCAGTAACTACCACCCCATCTCCATTCTCCCTCCTCTGTCCAAGGCACTAGAATGGATTGTCACAGATCAGCTTATAGACCATCTCAACAAATATAACCTTCTCTGTAAACAGCAGCATGATTTTCAGAAAGGACACAGTACTACTACTGCCTTATCGGAGTTTACTGCCCACGTCCACTCCGCTTTGGACGGAGGTCATATCACTGATGCAGTCTTCATAGGCCTCACAAAGGCCTTTGACACCATCAACCACTCATCCCTGCTGACCTCACTCTCCAACCTTGGTTTCTCTCAGGACACCCTTGGCTGTTTCTCTAATTACCTCTCGAACCGTTTCTGGCAGGTCAAAATGGGTAACACCCTCTCCAATAGAATTCCCGTTCTCTCCTGTGTGCCACAGGGGTCCATCCTAGGTCCTATACTTTTCATTCTCTTCCTTAACACCCTCCCCAAGTCCTGCCCTGGCAACCTGATTTTATATGCAGATGACGCTGTTCTGTATTCCTCCAACGTGGACCCCTATGAACTCCACCACTCCCTGCAATCCTCCTTTAGTGGCACTGAAAAATGGCTCTCCACTCAACCCCTTATTCTCAACTATTAGAAGGCCAAAGTCATGCTATTCTCCCACCCCTTGAACTCCCGGACAGAGCAGTGCCCTCATGTACTAACTGCCAATCTGACCCCTTTAGAACAAGTGAACACCTTTAAGCACCTAGGCATTACCCTAGACCCAGGCCTTAATTTCCACCAACATATCCATCTCCTGTCTTCTACCCTTAATGTTAGGCTCAGATTGTTGTAGTGTTTCAAGCATTGCCTCACCCTGGATGCTCTTAGGCTCGCTGTCTCCTCCTTGGTCCTCCCACTACTTGACTATGGCCTACTCATCTATAGTGCTGCAAACACCTCAGCCCTTTATAGACTCCATGTCTCCCTAAATAAAGCTTGCCACCTTATACTGCGATGTGACCGTCTCACCCATACCTGCTCTCTCTATAATGCTACCACCTGGCTAAACCTTCTGTCGGACCTCCGAGTTCCAAAGGTCCTTCAGTTACAGGGCCCCTTCTTGGATGAATTGCCTACCCACTTCACTAGTGAACAAAAATAGAATTGGCCCCTTCAAAACATACCTCAGGGCCCACCTGAGGTCCTCAAATACCTGTAACTGCCAATGATTCTTGCCTGTATCCCTCCATATCTACCATCTGATTTCTAGCCCTGCCTCCCCCCCCCATACTTCTCCCCAACTAGGGCCTCTGGCCTGCTTACCCCCTTGACCTGTTTTAAGTTGATGACACTGTTATTTATCTAAACTATAAATTTACTACTAATGACTTGTGTAATTTACTACTAGCAACCATCTGATAGCTTCACTGTTTTGTAAATATGCTGGAATATGTACCTTGTAGAATTATTAATGTATTATGTTTTTGCTACGTGGAACCTTTGTAAATGAGTCTTTGACTCAAAGGTATATCCAAATTACTCAATAAATAAATATCCTGGTGCACCTCCTAGGGCTGTCTCAGTATGGCCTGTCTGCAGTTCCATGGCCTTCCTGTGGGTGGCTGGCCAATTTAGACCATCCTTTTGTCTGCTTAACTTTGTGCGGCACACTTCTGGTACATGCATCAGATGCACTGCACATTTTGGCTGAATACACAGGTGCACAGCATATTCATGTACCCATTCCCATTTTTTTGTTCTGCATACATTATTTCTGTGTGATCGCACATTCAGAAATGCACAAAGCATCTCTCCCTTTTGAATATTGTGTTTCCACACATTTTCTGAGATGTGTCACGCATCTCCATTTTGGGCATTGCATCTGCTTTGAATATGAGGGCCCTTCTGAGAAAACTTGTTCATGCTTTGTGTAAATTGTTTAGTATTTTTTATTAACTGTACAATTTTGCACAAATTTGTATAATTGTATAATTGCTGTAGTTGGTTGCATAGCCATGTATGTATAGTTTGTTTTGTATTTATTGTATGTTTTGCTTGCATAGGTCACCATTGTAAATGAGCTTTTGTTCAATGTTCATAACCTTTAAATGAAGAAAAGAAAAAAAGTTATAATAAGGTATACTGGGGGATTGGGAATGGGGGAACCACTGGACCACCAGGGAATACTACAGATATGGACAATGGGTGATGAGGGGGAAACACTGGCCCACCAGTGAATATGTACAATAGTGAACATGAGATATTGGGGATGTGCGGCTGCAGCACAGCTGCACTGCTTTCGGGGGGTGGAGGCGTGGGCTTAGCACCCAACCAGGCACAAGGTGATTTTCGATGGTGGTAAATAGCTGTGCTTGGTGGTCTGTGCCAGTATGCATGAGGGTACCCTCTCATTTGAATAGATGCAGTATTATCTTGGAAGTCAGGGGTAAGGGGCAACATACTTCTAGAAGAATGTAAAGGGAACTTGCAAGCTCAAATGGGCAGAATGGGTGGGCCATAGGCTCTTATCGGCTGACGGTATCTGTGTATCTATGTATCTTAGTGCCTTTGTACTGCTAGATTTGGGGGTGCTCCCAGGGCCTCTGAATATGGCCCCACCAGGAGCTTTCACACAAACCCAGGTTAGCAACTGTGCTAGCCACATTACCACAGGTGCTCACCTTAGAATATCGGCCCCTTAGTCCATTAATATACAGAAATTTGTTTTGGTGTTTTTCTGTGTCATGTTTTGTAACTTTGGATTGGTCAGTTAAGCAGGATGCTAGTAGCACACTGGCCCTCCATAATGTCATATGACATAAACAGAATGGCATCTCAATGCATTCACATTGAGTTGCGGCTGGTATGTTTTGTGTTTAACATAGAAACATAGAAGTTGACGGCAGATAAGGACCTCAAGGCCCATCCAGTCTGCTGATTTCTTTTTCTACCTTATAAATGTGCCATCGGTCTTTGCTCTGTCAGTGGTCTATCTATTCATACCCATCTGTATTGCTTCCTTATGCCTGTCCCATGCCTGTTTGAAGCCCTGCACTGTATTCATAGCCACCACTTCCTGAGGTAGGCTATTCCATGCATCCACCACCCTTTCTGTGAAAAAGAATTTCCTCAAATTCCCCCTTAATAGGCCTCCCTCTAGTTTCATGCTGTGCCCTCTTGTCCTGATATTTTTCTTATATTTAAACATGTTAGACTCTTTCACCTTGTTAATGCCCTTAAGGTGTTTTAATGTTGTGATCATATCACCTCTCTCCCTCCTTTGCTCAAGGGTATACATATTGAGCTCCATTAATCTGTCCTCATATGTCTTCTGATGCAGTCCCTGCACAATTTTGGTTGCCCTTCTCTGGACTGCCTCAATTTGGTTAATGTCTTTGTGAAGGTGTGGCCTCCAGTTCTCCAGATGGGGCCTAACCAGTGTCTTGTAAAGAGGGATTATTACCTCCCTCTTACGACTTGTGATACCCCTACTAATACACCCTAACATCTTTTATGAAGTCATTGGATTAAAAAAGGGAGTTTACTATGTGCAGAATGATGAGATACTTTCTAAGGTTCATACTAAAGATAAAGGAGCCAAGGAGTCGGTATGCCCATGTATGCTCCTACCATTCACCCATAATGGCATAAGCTATTTCCTGCTATTGTATAAGCATCAAATCTGCTTTTAAACAGTTTTTTGTCTTTACTGTTACCTCTAGATGTAATTTGTCCCATGGATTTATCAATCTTTGTGTGAAAAAAGTGTTTCTCCTATTTGTGAAGGATCTTTTGGGTCTAAGTTGAAGAGGGTGACCCCTGGTACCCTGGTTATCATTTTTTAATTCAAGGTTTAGTTTATTCATTAGATAGCTGTCCTACACAATATCAAAACATAATATTAAGTCATCTCGAATTCTCCTTGTTTCCAAAGGCATAAGGTTTAGCCTTTGCAGACGCTCCCTATAGGACAGGGTCTTTAAATTATGGATCATTTTTGTTGCTTGCCTTTGAATTTTTTCTAAACCAACAGCTGTCCACTTTGTAATATAGCCCCATGCCTGGCTGCCATAATCTCAGATTGGTTTTACAAACAACCTATACATTGGCATTATCACTCCCTCTTTCCTACTTCTGAAATTTCTTTTGATTGACCAAAGTAGTCTTTTTGCCTTATTTATTTGCATGTTACAATGGGCGTCATAAGCTAATTTCCCCATTATTGTTATGCCCAGGTCTTTTTCCTCTGTTGTTTTTCTTAATGGAAGGTCATTCATAAGGTATGTGTTTTCCTTGTAGTGATGCCCCAAATGCATTACACAACAACACTTCTCAGCATTAAAACTCATTCCCCATTTTTCAGACCATTTAGATATGTCATCCAGTTCATTTTGGAGTGTGCCCGCATCCTCGTGTGCATTTGTAATCCTTGCCATTTTTCTGTCATCTGCATATTTACTTAGCCAGCATGTTGTATATTTGCCCATGTCAGATATAAATATCTGAAATATTAAAGGTCCCTGAACCAAGCCTTGCAGCACACCACTTGTCACTCCTATTGGATAAGAAAGCTATTCCTGTATGCTAACTCTCTGACTGCTCCCACTCAGCCACCCTTGAACCCAGTCAATAATTTTATGACCTACCTGCTAATCTGTCCATTTATTTATTATGGCTTTATGTGGTACTTCTTCAAAGACCTTTGCAAAATCCTAGAAAATGCAATCTTCAGATGACCCTCCCCCCTTCCAGTGATTCTGATATTTTCTCATAAAAACATTAAAGGTTTGTTATGCATGACCTGTCTTCCATAAAACCATGCTGCCTATCATCTGTTTGATTATTTTACCATGTGTTGATTTATCATATCTTTTAGTATGGATTCCATAAGCTTTCCTGGTACCAATGTCTAACTTATAGATCTGTAAATTACAACATTAGTTCTGCTTCCTTTTTTATGAATTGGAACAACTATGAACAATAGCCAGTCTGCAGGAATTTCATTCTTAGATAGTGCCCTCATGTACAGTAGTCTTAGCGGAGTAGTAATTTGTGGTGCTAATAATTTCAACATTGTGGAGGATATGTTATCGGGACTTGCTGAGTCTGTACATTTCAGGGCTTGAATTTTGTTGTTTAATATATTACAGAAATAATTATATGAAATGTTTTCATGCTGCCCACATAAAACTACCAAAGTGATATACATGCTGAAAGTATGATTTAAATGTTAAATTACCACCGATTGCATGCATATGGCATGCGTGCAGCAAGCAAGTGTGGAAACCATGATTTTTAGGTTAAGTTGGGAAAGACTGCATGCATGTGGTGTGCGTGCAAAAAGCAAGTGGTAACTGCACATGTAAAAGTTAAGTGACTTGCTCAGGATCATATTACACAAGTGAGAGATGATGAGAGTCAAACCCTGGTCTTCATGCCTCCAAGTCTCCTGGCTTTCAGTTCAGTGCCTTTAACCACTGAGCCATAATGTCTGCACACATATGGCTTGCTTGTACTTCAATACATATTGTATCTGACTACATTTGCATGCATGTGGCATGCTTGTAGCCATTGTTATGCTTTTCAGTTTTCTTCTCTTACTCATCTCAGTTTCACAGTTGAACTGTAGCACAAATGGCTCTTCCATTGATGTTGTACCCTCATTTAAATACTTTGGTCTCACACTGGACCCAATTCTCTCTTTTGATCTCCACATTCAACAAACCTGCAAGCTGACTAACATAAAACTAGGTATGGCCTATCGTTCCAGCTATATGCTCACATCTTCAGCGAGGCTTGCCATAGCCTGTGGCATATGCCTTCCGTCACTCACCTATGGAGTTGTAGTGTATGCCTCTGTGAGTAAAACTATTCTCAGGAAGTGGGATGTCACTTACAATAATATCTGTAGGTATGCACCCTCGTATGCATTCTCATCACATCAGTGGAAACATCGTTGCCTACTATACTCAGAACTTGGATGGCTTTCTCTGGCTGCATCTAGAGACTTTGTGTTTTGCTCGGTCATATATAAAGTCACTCATAACCAAACGCCTAAACCCCTGGCAGATCTATTCCTTATCCAGCCATCTAAATATGGTCTTCACTCAACTGCTAATGCCCCTATGCTTATTCCTTGGCACCACTCTACTAAAGGTGCTAGCGCTTTCTCCTGTTATGCCCCCTATCACTGGAATTCCCTCCCACTAGCTATAAGGTTAGCACCTTCCTATGCCTCCTTCAAGAAATTGCTTCATGTCCATCTTGCTGACTCCTGTTCATGCTCCTGTTTCAAACCACCCTAGCCCATTATCTCTCCCTTGATCCATGCACCCTCTCGCCTCAGGTATGCACTTTACTCGCCTCTATACATCTACTTGCACCCTTAGTTTTACCAAATTCCTATCCCCCTATTTCTTGACTTTCTGTCTATACTTTTCCATCTGTCCCCTTTTACTGCACCGCTCCCTAGTCATATCCTAGCTTTACTCTATCCTCTATGTATAATTATATATATATATATTTTTTTTTTGGTTTGTGTATTATACCATTTTCTCTACCTGGGTAACTGATTAATTGGTTTATTTATTGCACTTGCTCTCTTATTCACTCCATGTTATTGCCTATGTAATTTGTATCATGTTGCTTTCTGACTACTTTGTATTACTACTGTCCATGCCTTTAACTTATTGTATTTAAATGTTCTGTATTTGTTTTTACTTCTGTTGATCAAATGTTAATTCAACTGTATTGTATCTTTAAACTCCCGGGTCATACCTGAAAATAGTCATTGCTATGGCTAGTGCTCCTTACCCAGTCAACAAAAACAAAAAAATAAAATAAATAAATATATACCAATGGAAACTCATGTGTTTTTTCCCACCACCAATACACAAACTTACCCACAAAACCACTTAATCACTTCTGTCTGGCCTGTACTCCTACTATTTTCTCTCCATAGTTTTCAATGCTTCCATACAAACAGACTTTCAGGTGCTTACACACAAGTAGCAATAACTTGACACACACCCACATGGCCAGCCTCTCCCCATGCACACACACTGTAGTAGGTATGGTTATGCTGCTACATACAACTCACCAAGTATAGATACAGTAGTAGCCACAGACATTGCCAGCTATTTCCAGATATTTCATGAAATTTCTAAAGAGTTTCTCTCTGGTGCCCCTACTGTGGAAATGGAGAAAGCATTAGATATATCTGAAAATATCACAGAAATTTTGGGAAATAGCTGTCAGTGTCTGTGGCTGCTACTGTATAAGTAAAAAGTCTCTTACTTGAGTATCAATGAGCCAGAGGCAGGAGTCTTTAAGAGATGATGTCCATAGGTCAGAGTGCTGGAGGTACCCCCTTGAAATGAATGGAGTTATTTTTTGTTACTATTTTATATGTTATGATGGTGAGTTGGACAATAATGAAGGGCACTGTTCTACTAACAAGGCTTTTGTTAGTCAGGCGGCGGCCTTCATTACTCTCCAACTTTTCATCAAAAACATATAAAATAGTGATAAAAAAATACAGTCATTCATTTTAATAGTGCACACCCCTGCAGTCTCCTTTACCCTTTGTCATAATGTGCCTGAACATTGGGATGTGGAAATCAGCTTCACTGGGGGTGGGGGGGATAAGTCTGACTATAGTGGGGCTCCAATAGTCTATGCATACCATACCACTCAACTGTCTGTGAATGCAAGGGACAGCTCCAGAATGTCTGTAACATCTCTAAAAGGTACAACTTATTTGTTTTGACTGAAAAGTGATATGTAAATCAGGAAAAATTCATATGTATAAAATCATTGCCTGCAAGGTTTACATGTCCTAGACTGCGCCTGGTAGGATATTCTAATTTGTTATTTTAAAGTGTGTTGTACTGTGTGAGCCCTGCTATACTGCCGGCGAGGCAGGAACCAGGAAGAGAGCTGGTAACCAGGACAATGGTATACAGTCCTGAAACCAGCTACAGTGGGCTATTAATGATTAACTAGCATCTGTCTGCACTCCAAAAGTGTTTCAGACTGTTAATTAGTTGATTACCTCCATTTCTGTAAAGATATTCTGTGCTGCTCATCGCGAGGACCCTGTGACCCCTAGGTGTACTTCCGGGTCGTCACTCACATTAAAAGCTTGCCCCTGCAGCGAGCACAGCACTCAAATCATTGCCTGCAAGGTTTACATGTCCTAGACTGTGCCTGGTAGGATATTCTAAATTGTTATTTTAAAGTGTGTTGTACTGTGTGAGCCCTGCTATACTGCAGACGAGGCAGGAACCAGGAAGAGAGCTGGTAACCAGGACAACGGTATACAGTCCTGAAACCAGCTACAGTGGGCTATTAATGATTAACTAGCATCTGTCTGCACTCCAAAGTGTTTCAAACTGTTAATTAGTTGATTACCTCCATTTCTGTAAAGATATTCTGTGCTGCTCATCGCGAGGACCCTGTGACCCCTAGGTGTACTTCCGGGTCGTCACTCACATTAAAAGCTTGCCCTTGCAGCGAGCAGGGCAAGTGCATACAGGGCACGTGGCAAAGCAAGCGGAGACACGCGCAGAGACACGCTCGTCGTGCGTGTCTGCCGTGTCCGCTGGGACAGCAGGGACCAGGGCCCCGAAACTGTAAGTAAATCGAACTAGTGCCATAGTACACATCATATTACCTGGTGTTTTGCCTGACGTGTTAACATGGAAGCTCCAAACAACTATTGCCAGTCATGTGCTATGTATGCCACTGGTCCCCAGACTACCAACTTTGTATGTAATAAATGCTTAATGGTAGACACCCTCCAAGAAGAAATCGACCGTTTACTGGCTTCCACAACAGTTGGTCCTGAGATTGAAGCATTGGAGGACTATATTGACTCCATGCTGGGTCAATCTTTATCTTTAATTCCCCCATCTGCTGACGAGACAGCAACTGCTATAAGTACTAATCTCATCACCTCCTCTACTCTTGCTGTATTTCAAGAGGTTTCCAACAGTTGGGCAAGGGTACCCAAGGGTAAATCACAACGTGGGGGGGACAAATTGGATGCAATGTCTCACCCCTACCCTTATTCAATAAATACGATGCCCTTAAACAGGACACAAATGTTCCATCCCATGATGACACTATCAATACCTCCTGCAGTGACCCCCTAGTCAGCTGCCCAACCCGCAGGAGAGAAGACAACTGTACTGTGTCCCCCACACCCAAACTAAATAAATCCCAAACAAAAGACCAAAATCACGATTCAGTGATTTTACCATCAACTTCTAGCAATATGGATTCTCACCCATTAACTAAACAAATCTTTGTTCTTGGTGACTCAATTATTAAACACCTGGACCGCCAAATATGTAACATGGACAAATTCAACCGTACCTGCTCTAGCTTGCGGGGTGCTCATGTATCCAACATCACTACTACTGTAAAAAACATATTGAAAGGGGTTGGTGAAAATCAATATTCATAGTACATGCAGGTACAAATGATATAAATAGAGGTAGTATTGACGAACTTAAACAGGACATTATAGCTCTCAACAATGTACTAGCGGAAAAAAATAGCATAGCATGCTTCTCAGAGATTCTACCCATACCAAGAGCACCCAATATTATTAATACAAGGATTAAGGCCTTTAATGACTGGCATAGACGATGGTGTCTCCGACAGAACATTCTCTGTCTCACACATTGGAAAACCTTTTATCTAAAAGACTCACTGTACTGCTGGGATGGACTCCACCTCAGTCGTAGGGGTAGCTCACTTCTGGGTAAAAAATTTACAACAGCCATTAACAAACTTTTAAACTAATACCCGGGGGTGAGATCAGTGACAAAAGATCCTGTTCTCTAAAAAGACCTACTACAGACACTTCTGAGTGTGAGGTACTCAGCCTAAATGCCAGATCTTTAAACCAGGTCAAAATAGCTGAACTAGAAGCTATGTGTCAACTGAATAAATACAGACTCATCTCTATCACAGAAACTTGGTGGGATCCTGATACTTCTTGGATCCAGCACATCCCAGGGTATAAACTATATCATAAGGACCATCAGGGACAAATGGGGGGGGTATGTCTCTATGTTAGAAACGACATATCCTCATTCCAAATCCCCACAACGAGTAATATTGAATCTATCTAGGTTAACATCCAGCTCAAGGGTTACCCACAACTGATGGTAGGGACATGCTGTAGGCCCCCGACATCTAACAAAGAATATTCTTCATGCCTAAATAATGAAATCTTAGATATGGCCTCTAAAGGAAAAATCCTTATACTGGGTGACTTTAACCTGCCTACTATAAATTGGTATTCTTTAACTGGAAGTACGCAGGCCGAGAAAGACTTAATCACACTCATGGTTGATATGGGCCTTGAACAAATCATTACAGAACCAACACGAGGTGACAACGTACTGGACTTGGTTATTACAAATATAGGGAATCTAATATCCAAAATTATAATTGGTGCCCCACTAGGATCAAGTGATCCCTACACCATTTCCATTACACTGTCATTTTGTCAACACATCACCAACTGTACTGAATTGAAAAATTATAAAAAAGCTAATTTTAATGCTATCAATCACCAATTAAACTCAATTTCCAGGGATACAGTACTATCCTCCCTTTCCATGGAAGAATCCTGGGACTTTTTCAAATATACCATTTATAACTCAGAAAAATTATATGTTCCTATAACAAAAAAATATAATAAAAAGGGGAAAATACCCCTGTGGTTTAACAATACTATCAAAGCCTTAATTAAGAACAAGCAGAGGCTATTTAAACTAGTTAAAAACAGCAAGGGAGACGCCAAAAAGTTATTGTTCGCTCAATACAGGGAAACTCTAAAATCACTAAAACAAGGCATTCTGCAATCCAAAAAAAAACTTGAGTTTTGTCTGGCCCATTCCAAAGACAACTATAAATCACTATTTTCCTACCTTAACAATAAAAAAATAAATAATAGACACATGGGGCCCTTATGTATACATGACACAATTATATCTACAGACAAAGATATGGCAGACACATTTAACAAACAATTCTGCTCAGTATTTACCAAGAAAGAGGTTCCTAAGCGCCTCAAACATACAAACAATGTTACCCCCTCTTACATCATCACCGAGGATGATATACTAAAAGCAATTGTATCCCTTAAATCCAATTCCAGTCCAGACCCTGATAACATCAGCCATTTATAATAGAGACAGCAGCTGCTATTGCTAAACCACTTTCAATTGTATTCAACAAATCCTTATATGAGGAACTATCCTCAGGACTGGACAATGGCCACTGTGGTCCCAATCTTTAAGAAGGTAATCATTCCAGACCAGAAAATTATCGTCCAGTAAGTCTGACTTCCGTTATAAGCAAGATCACGGAGAAAGTTATTAAGAAACTTCTAGAGTACGACTCTGTTAGGGGTAACTTGACTGACACTACACAGCATGGCTTTAGGCAGGGATACTCCTGTACTACTAACTTGGTTTCCTTTTATAATCATGTCAGTACGGCACTGGATGATGGCATCCCTATGGATGTGATACTTCTCAACTACAGAAGAGAATTCGACAAAGTCCCTCATGACATTCTACTCGACAAAATGAATGATATGGGTTTTTCTTACTACATAATTAACTGGGTCTCAGGTTGGTTGAGTGGAAGATATCAGCAGGTCAGAATTAATGGCACACTTTCCCACTCACTGGAGTGTGACCAAAGAGGGTCCCACGAGGAGTCCGTGTTGGGGGCCCGACCTATTTAACATCTTTATTAGCAATCTGCAGGCCAGCCCTGAAATTGTTCTCTCAAAATTCGCTGATGATACCAAGCTGTGTGGCTCTGTTCTTACATCGATAAACAGAGATTCCATGAGGAACAATTTAAAATCCACCGAAGAATGGGCAGTTTTAAACAAAATGACACTCAACCCAGACAAGTGTCATGTTGTACACTTTGGTAAGAACAACCCGAGGCAGACCTATTTTCTGAACAGTGTTGCCCTTCATGTGTCACCATTAGAATGAGATCTCGGGGTAATCATTAATAATAAATTATCATCTAGTGATCACTGCAGGATGATAGCCAGGAAATCTAATGCCTTGCTCACTCAGATTCAACGTTCATTTGTGTCTAGGACACAGGAATGCATAATCCCCTTGTACAGGGCTTATGTCAGGCCCCATCTGGACTATGGATCCCCCTGCTGGAATCCCTACTTGGGACAGGACGTTGACAGAATTGAGAGGGTGCAGAGAAGAGCCACAAAAATGGTCCCTTATTTATCCAAACTTGACTACGAGGAAAGATTAAGAGTTACAGGGTTACACTCACTATGCACAAGACGTACCAGAGGTGACCTTCTCCTATTGTACAAAATCTGGAATTCTCAAGAGTTAATGCACCACTGTGGCTTACATTTCTCTACCAGTTGGACTTCACCGGTATCATAACAACCAGATATTTGTATCTAAAGCTAAAACAACAAAAAGGTTAAACTACTGTACAGTAAGAACCCCCAAATTGTGGAATCTCCTCACACAATACTTAGTGGACAGTAGCTCCGATACAGTCTTCAAAAAAGGGCTGGATTGCTGGCTCGAGTTTAACAACTTCAAGGTATAATTATCCCACCAATGTGGTGGGGGACAATCTCGAAGGGCAGTAGCCTTCTTTCGTCCTTTGAAACCAAGTAAACCAAGTATAAGATTCATCTGTATATACCCAGAGTAGTGCATCAGATTTGTGTTTAAACCCACCCAGTTACTAACCAATGTTTTTCCTGGCTGAAGTCCCCCCCCACCCAAAAAATAACTTTGTCCCAGTTTTCCTCCCTGACTCCATTCCATTCAATACTCATCCCCTATGGGTCATGAAGCCGCTCAAAGGTGAAGAAATGTGAAAAACACATCAATATTTTAGTCTTTCCTCCTTCCCCAATCCCCCTGTAACTAAAAATATTTTCTTTTACTTACCCGGCCATCGGGCAGAACCTCTGGCCTAGCTCAGTGTGCTGCCAGTCCCAGTTTTCAGTCTGCTCCCCCTCTCTCCTTCTGCCAGAAGCTGGATGCTAGAACCAACCATCACAGGTCCCCAGCGTGGTCTGCAACCAAGTCACCTCGCCATATGAATCCACCCAACCTGGGTTGCTTGCTTTTTGCATGGTTGCTGCTGTGGCTGCTGCAGCACTGCACTGATCAAGGCCTATGAATGCATCCCACATTGCTGTCACCATTGCTGCTAAGCCTAGCTTGCTGCCGTGGGGGTCTATGCTGTTTTTGTTTGCATGGTGAGCCTAGTTGAGTAAGTAGGTAGCCTAGTCTTGAGTTAGCTTCTAGCTCACCCTCTGCCCCTTCAGCCACCAGGGGAGATGGAGACTTACTAAGAGTAGACCAACAAAAATATGTTGCCACAACACTGCCATTGAGAGTTCAGTGCTCACTGACTCCTCCAAGCTGTAGTGTGCAGTCTGTCTACTCTGTTTGTGGGAAAGATAATATTGCACTTGGAAGACTCATGCATTTTTTCTTGGTTGGAGCTTATCCACATCACATGTGATTCTGCCATTGCTAATAGGTGAAGAGAGCGGACAACATAATACAGACACAGTCGAGTCTATAGACTACCTGCAGCGTGAGCACACACAGGCCAGGTGGTCACTTGTGCGAAAGATTATATACAAATTTAATGCCATTATTGACGTACCATAAGAAAAACCTAGGCACAAATATTGGGGGGGGCAACTGCCTCTGTTCTACCAAAATGGCACCATGGTTTAATGGTAGAAACTTATTCTCAGGCGCTAATACAATGGTTTCCACTGTGTTCTGAGGTACTGTATCTCTGTGTTTCATGATGTGTCCTGATTATCATGTGGGTTAGTGACTCTCATTGTCCCTCATTTTGAGTGTCCGCTTCCCTTATTTCAGTGACAAAATGTGAGGTATGGTGCATGCTTCCAATACCCTACTCTGCACAAAGAGTGCTGAACATGTCCATAGTGTATATGCTCAATACAGAATGACAAAGGGAAAGTAAGTGAGATGAAACAGTCACGGAGAAATACATTTGAAGCACTAAATATGCATAAGGGATTTGCATGGTCCAAATCAAAAAGGATAGGCTTCACAACACAGAGGCCCCTCTTCATACATCTGGAATGGGGGATGTTGACTGGCTATAGCCTAGGCATTTAATGCAGTAAGCAAACAATACTTTACAAATTAATGGCGATTCAATGACAAAAATCAACAGCCGTTAAACAACTTGCAAAAGGATCAGAATTAATGAGTTTACGTAATTTTCATGAGAATCCAAATAAAAATATATTTTAATGACTAATTGCTAGCAGTAGTATAAGAAATAGAAACTGTTGTGTTTTTATGTTGCTTGTACGCATGTGCAAGAAACATAGTGCCATCATCGGAGATTCTGGAGGTGTGTCACCTCCTCCTCCAATTCAATCCGAGTGTGTTGTGGTGGCAGCCCTAGCAAGCCAATGCATTCTGGAGCTGTCTATGACACGCCCAAAATGCAGTGGCATACAGTTGAAAGGGGAGTTACGCCAGTGACACCGATAAGATATCAGCTCACGCAGCCCCCCAGACAGTCTCCGTGGGCGTGGCGCCCACCCCACACACGCACTGTATAGCCGGCGGGGTGCCCAATCCCGTCGGCTGTTCTCATCCCCAATAGTAATGCCATGCTGGAGCCCACCCCAGAGTGGCAGCGATCCTGGGCCGAGAGGGTGCCCAATCCTCGTCAGCTGAACGCCCCGTCCTTGTGCCATGCTGGGAACCCACCCCAAGCGTGGCAACCATCACCATGCCATGGGGTGCCTATCCCTGATGGCTGAACCCCCCAACGTCCTTGTGCCACGCTGGGAGCACACCCAGCGTGGCAAGCCCCACATAGTCATTTTTTTAAAACCTGCCAAAACAAAGCGGTCCTGCAGCCGTCTCCCAACCCCCTCCCACAACCCGCACCACCCTGCGCACCCAGCCTCCCTACACCCCCTCACCCCATACTTAACTCCGGACTCCAGCACGACGTCTTCGTGGACCGGGACTGCAGCTGCACTCTAAAGCCGACCGCGAACTGAGGAAATGCCCGGTAAGCTGTATAATGGAGGCTAGATAGGGGGTTTCAACTGTTGCATATCTAAGAGCATTTGGGAACTTTTGCACCAAATTTTCAACATGGGTTTTGGGACCCTTCTCACCAACGATGTCACTATCATGGCGTTATTCATGCCCAAAGTGATGCTGCAGTCACTGCACAAAACCACCTTTGGAGCCTGAATATGCAGCAGCTGGACATCATTATGAAGTCCTTCATGTAAATTGACAAAATCCCTAAAATGACTGTTTTATTTGTACACACGCTATGCAGTTCCCACGGAGGCTCATAAGTTTGCGAAATTTCAATATTTTCACTCCAGATTTTCAACATTGCCATTTTACCACACCTTCTTATGAGTAGTACAGCTGTCATTTCACATCTCACCCAAAATGTGTTTCCGCCCATGTAGGCAGAATGGCACAGTCGATTGTGTGAAATCAATGTCACGGAGACAAATTAGAAAATCACAGTGAAACTGTTCATGAGCAGGAGGTCTTAAAATATGGCTATGTTAAATTTTGGTGAAAAAAATTCCTAAAATGACTGTTTTATGGTGTCGTTGTACAGTTCCTACCTGCGCTACGTAAGTTCACGAATTTTCAATATTTTCCTCCAGATTTCCAAAATTGCCATTTGCCACACTTCTTATAAATAGTACAGCTGTCATTTTCACATCTCACCCAAAATGTGTTTCTG
Source organism: Neoceratodus forsteri (assembly GCA_016271365.2). Taxonomy (NCBI): domain Eukaryota; kingdom Metazoa; phylum Chordata; order Ceratodontiformes; family Ceratodontidae; genus Neoceratodus; species Neoceratodus forsteri. The sequence goes on from CM057454.1 coordinate 27,432,905, forward strand.
CCCATGTAGCGCACAATGGCGCAGTCGGATGTCAGAAATCAATGTCAAGGATAAATTAAGAAAATCACAGTGACACTGTTCATGAGCAGAGGTCTTAAAATGGCTATGTTGAAAATTTGGTGAAAAAATCAAAAATGACTGTTTTACGGAGTGCGTTGTACAGTTCTACTTGCAGCTCATAAGTTAGCAAATTTTCAATATTTTCCTCCAGATTTTCAACATTGCCATTTACCACACTTCTTATAGGCTAGTACAGCTGTCATTTTCACATCTCACCCAAAATGTGTTTCCACCCATGAGCGCACAATACGTGCTCGATCGGTGTTGAAATCAATATAGCGGACAAATTTAGAAAATCACAGTGACACTGTTCATCAGCAGAGATTTTAAAATGGCTATGTTGAAAATTTGGTGAAAAATTCCCTTCAGATGTTCTGCAATATTACTAATGAAGACATTGAACAGACTGGCCCCAGGACCGATCCCTGCAGCACCCACTGGTCGCCCTCTCCCTAGACTGCATACCATTTACCACCACTCTCTGCCTCCTGTCTGTAGCCAGTTTCTAGCAGTTTACCACCCTTTCCCCATGTGCAGCTTACCCAGCTGGTTTATCAACCTCCTATATGGGATGGTGTCAAAGGCTTTGCTGAAATCAAGGTAGCGTTGTCCACGCCCACCCTGATTCACTTCCTTTGTCACCCAGTCAAATAAATCAACCAGATTTATCTGACATGATGTCCCCATTGTGAATCCATGTTGTCTATGGTCCTGGGTTCCGATGGCATCTAGATGTCCCACTATCCTTTCTTTAAGCAATGTCTCCATGATCTTCCCCACTACTGAGGTGAGGCTGAATGGCCTATTGTTCCCTGCCTCCTCCCTGCTGCCACACTTGTGTAGAGGGACCACATGTGCCCTCCTCCAATTCACTCATGTTGAATGACTCAGTGAACATGGCTGCCAGAGGTAGTGCTATCTCCCTTCGCAGTTCTGTTAATATCCTTGGCCGTATGCCATCTGGTTCCATCGCTTTGTCTACCTTCAATTTAGTGAGCTCCTGCAGGACTCTTTTGCCTTCGAATGGACTACTGTCCACCTCTTCACCCCCTTGTCAACTGCTGTACTGCTGTGGCCCTTGCCCCTCCCACTCTTCTGTGAATACTGAACGGAAAGACACAGTGGATGTCTTGGGAGGAAGGCATGAAACTGTCACTTCAAATACCTAAACAGCACATGCAAGCAAGCAACATTCGGCATTGACAAATGCTTGTTTTAGATAGCAAGTTTGTACCAGCTTAGCTGCTGCACATAAGGCAAGTGTGCAGCATGTGAACCTGATGTGATGTTTAAATGATGTTCACACCAGCTTAACTGCTGCGCTCATGTCAAGCATGCAACATGCAAACCTGATATAATTTTTAGAAGATGTTCACACCAGTCTGTCTGCTGTGCACATGTCAAGCTTGCAGCATGCGAACCAGATTTGCTTTTTAGACCTGGTTTGCTTAGGATCACTTTGTGTATGTGAACTGCATGCAAACATTGTTCACTTGGCAACTCAAGCAGCAGGCTGGTAGGACAGAGGTCTGGGGTTATATTCTGTTTTAACTGAAATATTTGAATAGTTTGTAAGTGAAATTTGCTCTATGTGTTAAAAATTATTACCTTGAATTAGAACTGTTACTTGGGCTGTGATATTGTAACTTTGGAGGCTTGGGGACTGTTGTTTGTCAGGGTTAATTAGAGGGAAATTTAAATGTGTTGTTTGCCTGCTGTTAGGGGAAGGGGACATTAGCTGCAATTACCTTGTCTTTAAACAGGAATTACCCTGGCCTCCATTGTTCACTTGGGAACTCAAGCAGCAGCTGGTAGGACAGAGGTCTGGGGTTATATTCTGTTTTAACTGAAATATTTGAATAGTTTGTAAGTGAAATTAGCTCTATGTGTTAAAAAATTATTACCTTGAATTAGAACTGTTACTTGGGCTGTGATATTGTAACTTTGGAGAGCTTGGGGACTGTTGTTTGTCAGGGTTAATTAGGGGAAATTTAAATGTGTTGTTTGCCTGGTGTTTGGTAGAGCCCTCCCACCACCCTGTTTGTAGGCTTTCTTAAATACTGAAAAGCCACTGAGGGTTGGGATTGAAGGGCTGAGTATTTCTGTTTGGGACTGAAATTCGAAGCAACAGGAGCTGGTGGGCCTGTGACATCATACGGTACCTGATGTCTGCTTACACACACTGTTAGTGGGACCGAACACACACTGGACTGTATGTGTTTGTGAGACTTGGGAACTTTATTGGTGGGGTTGAAATTGGGTTTGTAAATAACTACAGTCAGTATAGAGAGAAACTGTATTCAAGGGGAAAGGGACTGAGAAAGGGGGTGTGCCATTATAAAAAGAGGGATAAACAGGGTGGCCATATTCACCATGGCAGCATCTTGCGGAAGGGTTGTAGGCTACAGGCTGTTGGATGGCAATAATTCTAAATTGGGTCTGGAGAGAGAGGCTGCCCATCTGTCAGACAGCTATCTTGTATCAGGGTGAGGGTATATTGGTTGGGAGTAAGCTGGGGGGTGTCCAGGGATAAGGGGTGTGGATATGGGCAGCAGAAGGGTGGGGCTGAGGGGAGGCTGGGACAACGATCTGAAATTACAGGACGTTATGTTACAGAAAGCAGATGGGGGGATATTAGGGACAGAGGACCCTTAGATAGGGAAGTTGATGCTAAGGGGAAAGCGTACGGGGTGAACATTCTGAATACAAAGAGAGTGGAGGGGGAAGAGTCAGGAGGGGCTGTTGTGTGGAAGCCTAAAACAGCAGACTGTGGGAAGGGAGCTCCTAAGGTGAACAGAGCAAGAGGGGAAGAAGAGGGGCAGTTTAGAGGTGCAGTCAGGGGAAACTCGGGTTACTTGATGGAGGCTGACATAGAGTGTCACAATAAATTTGAGCTACTAAGCAACCTAGAGGGGGAGGAAGGGGTTGGTGGAAATGAAGAAACTTATACAGAGGCCGGGGAGGTAGGATACCCATAGGGCATCACAGACCGGCTATGGAAAGGATAGAAATAGTCCCAGAGGAGAAGGAAACATATATGTACAAATGGGGAGATGCAACATATTCCAGACATGAGGAAGAAGCATGATTGGAGAGAAATTGGGAGACAAGGAGGTGGGAGGGGCCCTCTTTCAGCAGGGGGTCAGTACCAAGGATGGGGCTCTAGCTAAAGGGACCCACAGAGAGCCTCTGGAGGCAGGGTACTATTACAAGGGGAGGATGGTGGTGTGGGGAGGGGAAACCATCAGGGCAGGATAAATGGTTCGGATAAGAGAGGGTTAAAGGGACACCTATTCAGAGGGTTTGAGTTAAGTGGGCAAAATAGCAAGGGAGGCAGAAAGGGGAGGTGACAAGGGGTCTAATAAGGCAGGAAGACTCCCACAAGTGAGATCATGAATAAGGGAGGAAGGGGTCTGAGAGGGCATAGTGGAGGTAACCATAAGGATGATGGTGTTAAGGTTCTGTTATTGGGAGAACTCGATGATTAGGGGTATCAGTGGGAGGGACAGGGGGTGGATGCCAAGCCAGGTGAAGGTAGTGAGTATCCCTGGGCTGACAGTGCACAGAGCAAAGTACATGGTGTATGAAATGGTTAGGGATTGTGGAGGGAACTGGATTTCCTGGTGCATTTGGGAACTAATGATCTAGAGGAAATAGCATTTTGGAAATCAAGCAAGGTTCAAGAACTTGCCAGAGGTCTGTCGGGATAATGGATGCAACATTTCCTTTTCAGAGATATTGCCAGTACCAAAGGCCTCAGTGGAGAAAAAATGAAGCTCACAGAGGTTAATGACTGGCTCAGGAGTGGGGGAAGAGAGTGGGTTGGGGTGTTAGGGAACTGGAATGGGTTTGGGAGGATAAGGGACTATATGCCTAGGACAGGTTTCATCTTGCACCATTAGGAAGGAAGTCCTTAAACAGGGATGGCTGACTACATACAAGAAAGGTGGGGTTTAAACTTGTGAGGGGAAGGGATAAGGAGGGGCTGACCAAGCCCTCTCTCAGATGAGGGAGTAGCCTTCAAGCCCAATGGGGGTAGGGAAACAGATTGGTGGTGGGGTTTCAGGAGGAGCAGAGGGAGGATGGAAGTATAAGGAATCTGGGTGAGGTTCGACAAAGAGGATCAGGGACAAGGGTGGGGTTGGTGTTGGTAAATGCCAGGAGCTTGGGAAGCAAGTTGCAGAGTTCCAGGCCATGCTGTTGGGAAATTGGATGTGGCGGCGGTCACGGAAGCAGGCCAACAAAAACCATGACTGGGACCTCTAAGCGTGCGAGGACACTATGCTTAGGAAGGATAGAAAGGAGGGCAGAGGGGTGGACTGGCTATGTTCATTAGAGATGTCATAGAAATTGCTAGGGTAGAAGAGGCAGAGAAGCGTGGAGGCCTTATGGGTCACCTTCGATCCCAGCAGGAGATAAGGTCCAAGCTGGGTGTAGCATATAGGCCCCCCAGGATGAGTGATGTTCTAGAGGATGGTTTGCTGGACAACATCATTGCCCAGTGTGGACCAAAAAGGGAAGGAGTGGTGCTAATGGGGGACCTTAATATGCCAGGTACAAACTGGGGAACCATGTCCTCTAAGGAGGCCAAGGAGCAGAGGCTGCTGGATGGCTTCCAGGATGTGTTCTTAACACAGCATGTGATGGAGCCCACAAGGGAGGGGCATGTCCTGGATGTGGTTCTAGCAGATGGGGATCTGGTAAGGGACATGGTGTGCAAGAACCCTGACTGGAGCGACCACCAATACTGTCTGGTTTCAAATAAGCATGGGGAGGAGATCTAGGACACTGGCAGTGGACTCAGGGGGCAGACTTTATGGGCATGGGAAATATTCTCAAGGATCGCATGAGGGATTACCTCAATGACAAGTGTGGAAAGGAGATGGAGGTCATAAAGCGGGGACTTCATAAGGCAGTCAGGACCTCAGCTAGTTGAAGCAGTAAGGGGAGCAAGGTCACATAAACCATGCTGGTGGTCCAGTGAGGTACAGGTAGCAGTCAGAGAAAAGAAAGCGGCCTACAAAAATATAAAACAACAAGAGGATAGGGATAAGAAATGTACCAGCTTGAATCTAGAAAAGTCACCCATATGGTGAGGAGCAAAGTCAGTAAGAGCAGCGGCTGGCACAGAGGATACATGGAGGAAAAGGGTTCTTCCGGTACATTGGGAGTGGAGAAAAACTAAGTGCCATCTCAGCAGATTGAGATCAGAAGGAGGGTGGGTGGAAGAGGCGAGGGACCAGGCAGAGGTATTTAATGAGTACTTTGCCTCTGTGTTCACTAGGTAGGGGGATGGGATATCTACAAAGCAAGGCATGAAGGGATAGAAACATCAGTAAGTGGGATCAGGGGAGCAACAGAAATGGAGCAAGAGGGGGAGAGGGAGAGGTACCCCAGGGGTGTCACATTTGGGTAAGGATAAAAAGGCCAGTAAGGTGGAGGGGACGGATGATGCTATCTCCGCCAAAAGGGTGTGGTTAGCCCTCAAGGCCCTAAAGAAAGACAAATCTCCTGGGCCGGATGGCATTCATCCGAGAGCTATGGGAATTGGCGGACATACTGGCTGCACCCTGGCGGAGCTTTCCAGCAGGTCACTTGAGACAGGAGGGTACCTAGGAGTTGGCGAGAGGCACATGTGGTACCAATCCATAAAGGGGGTGAGGAAGTACCAGGTAACTATAGACCCATCAGTTTGACCTCGGTGGTGGGAAAATTAGTGGAGAGTATACTAAAGGAACGATTGGGGGTGTACTTGGAGGAGGTGGGAGGTCTGGATAGTCGGCAACATGGGTTTGTGCCAAGTAGATCATGTCAAACCAACCTTGTGGAGTTCTATGAATGGGTAACATCAGAACTGGACAGAGGTAAGCCTGTGGATGTATTATTTTTGGACTTCAGCAAGGCATTTGACTCTGTCCCCCACAATGGTCTGGTGGAGAAACTGATGGGGTTAGGAGTAGGCCCTTTGATGGTCAGATGGATTGAAAACTGGCTAGCTGGATGCACTCAGAGAGTAGTGGTCTGTGGGGAGCTCTCGAATCCTAGAGAGGTTGGTAGTGGGGTACCACAGGGCTCGGTCCTGGCTCCGATCCTGTTTAATGCATACATATCGGACATCAGGGAGGGTATAGGGTGTGAAATGAATCTCTTCATGGATGACTCCAAGATGGAAGCAGTAGTTGAGGGAGAAGAGGGGAGGTTGGCCCTGCAAGGGGATCTGGACACCCTGGAAAGCTGGGCTCACACATGGAAATTAAATTTCAATATCACCAAGTGCAAGGTGTTGCATCTTGGTGGAAACCCAAACACAGGTACACCCTGGGAGGGGAGGCTGAGGCCTCAATAGGGGAAAAAGACCTAGGGGTCATGGTGGATGCATGTATGAATAGCTCTGAGCAGTGCAGGAGAGCCGGCTAGCAAGGCAAACAGGATGTTGGGATGCATCGTGAGGGGTATCACCTCTAGAACACAGGAAGTGATTCTGCCGCTGTACAATGGACTGGTTAGACCACACCTTGAGTACTGTGTACAGTACTGGAGACCACACTTGAAGAGGGACATACAGCTCCTGGAGAGGGTACAGAGGAGGGCAACAAAGATGAGAATGAGGGCTAGGGATTTGACGATGAGGACCCACTCTAAGGAGCTCTGCCTGTTTTCATTGGATGAGAGGAGAGACGGGGGACATGATTGAGGTCTTCAAGTACCTCAAGGGAATAAATAGGGTAAACATGGAGGGGATCTTTAGACTAAAGCAGGGAGGTATCACGAGAGGGCATGGTTTGAAGTTGGAAGGTGGAAGGGTGAGGGGGGAAAAGAGGAGGAGGTTTTTCACTGAGAGGGTGGTGGACCCTTGGAATGCACTGCCTGGTGAGCTGGTTCAGAGATCCACAGTGGAGGGCTTCAAGAGGGTGGGACAGACACAGAAAGTGGATGTGTCAGATGATGGCCTGTCCCAGGGGGGTGGGGATGGATGATACGTGTTTCTGGAGCACAAGGGATGGGAGGGTCTCGGCACCCAACTAAGGATCTAAGGTTCGAGCAGACTCGATAGACCGTAAGGCCTAATCTGCTGGCAAATAGTATGTTAGTATGTTAATTAAGCATGTGGCATGCATTCTTCATGTACACAATACTCCTATATTTCTGTAAGAGGTATCTTACAATTGAAGCTGTGGCCTCTATTGCACTCTTTTGTCTTTTTTTTTTCTACCATGGATTGAATTAGAGGGCAGCTTCTACTGAAGGGCATTTTCAATTTAAACCTGCGCTCCTAAGCTGAACATATGCTTAGCTGTCTCTTTGTCAGTGATGTAATCTTTGCTGACTCAAAACCCGGAAATGTCAACAGTGCAAAGCATACAGCCCTGACTTCAAGGCTATGGTTATCCAGCATGCTAAAGCTGTGGAGAACAGGCCAGTGGCTGCTGTACTGAAATTAGATGAGACACAGATAAGAGAGTGGAGAAAAAAAAAGCAAAAATTAACAATCAGCTCTCTGTTGCATGTGGCAGTGGGAAAAATAAAAAATGGTGGCATCTGGAATGTGTCAGTCAGAGGCGCCAGTATCATGAAACTGAGAGGGAGCTGGCTACCTGGATTATGCTCCAAAGAGAGCAGCATTTGCAGGTCACAAGGAAGATATTTGCCATCAAAATCATCAACTTGCTCCAGGATCCAGACTTAAAGGCAAGCTGCGACTGGATCAGCAAGTTTCTTGGCAGATGTGTGTGGGGGTTGGGGGGAGTTACGCTGTGACAGAAAACAATGGCTGGGCAAAGACTGTTGAAATATTTCTGACCCTAAGTTGTTGATTTTCTTTCTTTCTGCAAGCAGCAAGTTGATAAAAGTGCAACTTATATCCCATCCATAGGCAATATGGGCATGACTGTAGTTTGGGCTGACAGGCCAGGAAACAGAACTCATTCCCCATGTTTGATGACTGGCTATAAGAACAGAGTGTGACTGCTTGTTGGCTGTTCTGGCAGATGGCAGAAAGCTTCTGCTGTTTATAGTTTTAAGGGTAAGAGAATGCCTAAAAAGCTTGTAGGTATCTCTGGGGTTGTAATAAAACTAAGCCCCAAAGGATGGATGAATGAGCAGAATACTATGCAGTGGTTTGGGGTTATCTTGCATTCAAACACAGATTTTTAGTCTAGGACGTGTTTAAATGTCACATTAACCCATTGTTAAAATCAGAGTTAAACAGGAGGCTGGCATGCCAGCACAGCAGCAAGGTGCCTGCCTGCTTGCGATGCTGACATCACGAGTTTGGGAATGGACTCGGGAGTTGGAGGGCCCACCGGATGGAGAAGTATTGAGCATCAGAGGGATGGCTCTCCTTCTCCAGGAGGAGGGGGGTTGAGTGTCTGGTACAATACAAACCCCTGGCCGAGGTCAGGAGATCCACTGCAACCAGTACCTAGTTCGTGGGAAGGCGTGACAGACATCACATTAGCGTGCCTTACATCATTGCACATTACACCTCCCAGGGGTTAGCATGCAAAAATAAAAGGCTGCCTGTCTCTGAGAGTGACACCTGACTCCCAGTACCACTGCGCCCCCCTCATGGTGCCGACCCCTACCAGAGAAAGTATTCCATCAGGTGGCATACCCTGCAGCCCCATCCAGGAGGGTAAGCCTAGGGAGCCCTGCTAACTATGGTGATGCTGCCAGTAATCTGGATGTGTTTCTGTGAGGGGGGCTGTCTCAGGTGCCCCACCTCTGGGGGCAAGCTAGGGTTGACCAGTGGCCCATGGTTGCTCCCACAGGGTGGGTGGGTCTGACGAGGTTGGGGCTGAGCCACAGAAGCAGGTTGGCACAAAAATATCTGAATTAAACATGAAAAGACCATGATGACAGCTGCTTTAGCCAACAGATATTTCTTGGAATACTTCTTTTGAAGCTAGGTATCAAGAATATTATGGTACCTGGTTTACAACAGAGGAGCATGCAAAAAATGCTTCAGGAAACCCAAAAGCGCAATCAAGGGACATAATAGTTGAGCGTGTTAAAGTAGCTTGACAGTCAGTAACTAAGGAAGATTGCGAAATCATTTCAGGTTTTGTTTTTTCTTTCACGTCTCATTTCTCACAGGCCTCCTCCAATACCTGATTCTTATTACAAGTATGCAGGATTCCCTCTATAGAACCCAAAGTAATAAACTTCTTTAAAGAAGATGATGTTGCCTATGAGGAGAGAAACCTTGTGGCTATAGTGTTGCTATAGGAATGTTCACTCTCAGTTGCATCTGTGCTTGTGAAGCTCACTCGCTTGCTTTCATTTACTGTAGAGTCGATAGCATTTTCAAAGCCTACACTTTCAGTTGTTCCAATAAACTTCTAGATTACTTTCAGAAATATAAAAGCAGGCTCATTTTTAAAAGTTAACAGTTTTATTTAACCACAACCAACCCAACTTGATCATGCTACAATTAGAGATGCAGCGAATTTAAATTCTGCTGGCGAAGCGCCCGCGAAGTGGGCACTTCACGTTGGCACTTCACTACATGGAATGCCCCATAGGAAAGGCTCACTTTGCCTTGTGATTATTACTTTGTGTTGTCATTCAACTTTAACGCAAAGTAAGGTGGAGTGACAACATTATTGACAGCACCCCACACACACAGTCACCAGAATTAATGTGCGTCCCCAAAGTGCTACTGTCTTGTATCCAGAAAACTCCCCAGTGCTGACAAAGTGAAATGAGAGTATAACAAGCAATGCAAAGCCTCCCAGAATTAATGGCACACTCAGTCATGCACGTAGTGGTCACACACAGCGTCACCAGAATTAATGTGCATCCCCAAAATGTCACTGTCTTGTGTCCAGAAAATTCCCCAGTGCTGACGAAGTGAAATGAGAGAGTAACAAGAAATCCAGTCTCCCAGAATTAATGGTGCACTGCAAATGCACAGACAGATTAAGATTGGGCTGCACACTCAAGAGATGCATACAAAAGGCATAACAATACCTAATCAGTACTCGTAAGTCACAAGTCCAAATCTGGAAAGGAATACCTTTTGCCAGTTGGAGGATTAGTGCACAGCACTAACAATCCACTGCCAGTAAAGATACCACAAAGCAGTACAAAAAATTAATGCAGGTGCAGTAGATAACAGGTTCTCACTGCTGCAATTACTCTGTGGCAAAATAAAACGTGTCTGATTTAATTGTACCCATCACACACACACACTGTAACACACACTACAAGTAATGCATAGCAAATTGAAAACCTTTAGTAATATAACCAAATGTTTTAAACAGACAAATTATACACAGCTGCACCACAACAATCAGCCAAAAAATGTCATGAATTACTAAAAATATTACTGTGTGTACATTAACACAGTCATACAAGAAAAAATATAACCAAAACAGAAAGACAGAATTAATTTCTGAGCGCGTCTTTGCAGTAGCGCTAATACTGCACTCAGTCTGTGGCTGGCCGTGGAGGAGAGGGGTGGGCTGTGCCAGTCGTTGGCTGGGGATGGGTGGAGGGTGCTGGGTGGGCTGGCATGGCTGGGTGGGGGGTTGGGGGGCTACTGGACTACCAGGGAATTGGGGAACTGTATATACTGCATGTAGATCAGGGGCCGCTAGACTACCAGGGATTCAGGGAATATATTAAATATGTACAGATCAGGGGCCACTAGACTACCAGGGTTTCAGGGACTTTAATATTTATATACAGATCAGGGGCTGCTAGATGACTAGGGATTCAGGGACTATTTAAATGTGTACAGACTGGGGGCCACTAGACTACCAGGGTTTCGAGGACTATATTAAACATGTACAGATTGGGGGCCCTTAGACTACCAGGGATTCGGGGAATTATATTAATTATATATAGATCGGGGGCTGCCAGACTACTAGGGATTCGGGGAACTTTATTAATTTTATACTGTTCGGTGGGGGGCTGCTAGACTAACAGGGAAGGGTAATTGCTGCATATGCGGCTGGCGACTTGTGGTTTGGGGCATGGGTGGGGGATGACAGCGCCGCCCTGAAGGGCTTGTGCCGATGGGTGGTTTGGGGGGATGGGGGTCTGGGTAACCCTGAGGGGCCCCACTGGAGTATGCTGGCATGGGGGTGGACATGTTGGAATGTCTGCAGGTGGGTCTACAGGACCCCCGGAGTGGCAGCCATATGTGACACCAGCTAAATGCTGGTGTAACTTACGTTACCAGTTCTCCTCTGGGGATTCTTGTAAAATCCCGATGTGGGGACTTTGTGGCTGCCTTCCAGAATGGGGAACAACTGCTGCCGTAAACCCCCTAGTGCCATGTCACAGGGGGTTTATGTGGCGTAACTGCTGTTTGGCGCAAGTGGCCTGTGACATGTCGCAGGCCACTTTGTAGAATCGTGCATGTTGCAACTGCTGGTGTAAGTTGCTACATGTGCCATTCTACTTGGCACAACTGCTGTTATGCCAGGCGTAACCCTTCTAGAATCTGGCCAGGAGACTGGGCCCTAAAGAGATGCAAATGCACAAACAGATTAAGATTGCGCTGTGCACTGAAGAGATGCAGAGGCAAAGGCACAACGCCTAACCAGTGCTCACCATCAGAAATTCAAATCTGGAAAAGAATACCTTTGTTGGTTGGGGCTGGCCACGGGGGAGGGGCAGTGTACTACAGTAACAGTCACTAGTACTAGTACCAGTAAAGATACCACAAAGAAGTACAAAAATCACACAGCTGCAGTGGATAGCAGGTTCACATTGCTGAAATTACTATGTGGCACAATAAAAGGAGTCTGATTTGATGACATGCGTCACACACATGCTCACACACACACACACACACACACACACACACACACTAAGTACTGCTTAGCAAATTGAAAACTTCAGTAATGTAACCACATATTTTAAACAAACTAAAATTATGCACTGCTGCACCGCAACAATCAGCAAAAAAATGTCAAGAATTATTGAAAATATTACTGTGTGTACATTAACACAGTTGTACAAGACAAATATCACCAAAACAGAAAGAACTGTCTTTTCTCCAAGTTAATCTACTTACACCAGAGATATGCCCCTCCCCCAAAGCACACGTCCACTGTCTCTCAGTACACAGACTGAATGTTGTACATTAACATTCAAAATCCATACACAAACAATAAACACTCGATGATATGAGCACAGGAAGGTTTCCCACAATCAATGAACTAAAGTTCCAGCAAAAAAAATTACTCAAAAAGGCTTTTTTAACAGCTTTTAGAAGTTTTGAATCACAGAGAGCTCTCAGTGCAGACTATCTCCTATGGCTTCCTATACACACTACCCTGAACTGAGGTTGTGCAGAACAATCTAGAGCCTATGTGGCCTGAAATCCCATGAATCACTGCAAAATTCATCTTTGGAGCTTAAAAACAAGATGAAGTGAGGCGAAGTACATTGTTTTCAATGTACTTTGCATTAAAAATTGGTGGAGTAGTGGCTTGGGAAGGCGGAGTAAAGCAAAGTCATTGTTTTCAATGGACTTTGCGTTACACATTATAATGCAAAGTACTCCGATTTGCGTTGTGGAGCACTCCACGAATTCACCTTCACTCCGCGAATCACTCTGCAGAGTGAATTGAGGCCACTTCACCCATCTCTAGCTACAATATAAGGAAGAAAGTGAAAATAAAACTGGAGAAGCAAGCTGGAAACAGAGAGAGGGAGTCAAAATGGCAAGATCAACCAGATAAGTACTTTTTTATTTACTACATAACCTACAGTCATTTGGGGGATTTAACAGCAATTTGGTGCAGCTGGATTCCTTTATCTGTGGTTGCCTACAGTATGTGTGCCAATGTGTAGGTGCCGGATGTAGAGTGATCTCCTGGTCCAAGGTGCTCTTGAGAAGGTTCTGAAGGATGGAAAGAAGTGCAGGCATGTGGTCATTAAGGAATAATGCATGGCTATATGCTGTGTTTTGTGCAATCAGAACACAGGATTTTCACTGATTTTTCTTACCCATCTTATAAATATATAATTGCAAAAAAAATAGTATGCCAGTGCTTTTTGTAGAAATGTGCTGAAGAACAAAACATAAGAAAATAAGGTAATAAAAAGCTAAGGGTGAAAAAATCGTCCTTGAAAATACATGTAGAGTCTTTACAGTACACTTTGCCTTTAAATATGCTGTCAGGCTGTGAGCGCCATGCTACAGTATTTGAAATATGCCAGTTTAGAAGCAAAGGAGCAGTTGACACTGGCACCAAAACATGAGCTGGGCACCAGTTGGCACAGTTGCCACTGCTGGCACAGTCTGAGAAATGAAGGTGAATGCTGGGATAATGTGATACCCAGGTTAAGATTAAGAGAAAGAAGAACAAAGTGACAGCTGTCTGATGATGCAGCACGCACTGTTCAAGTGCAACGTTTGGAAAGGCTGCACATCATTAAGCAATGTGATCATCTCTTCATTAACAGCTTTGGGTTTACAACACCAGTAATGGAATTTAATCTTTCAAAAATGCTTTGATATGCTTGAAAAATTCCCCCCATCAAAACCTGGTCTTGCTATGATTTAATGTCAGGCCAGCTCACATGCATATGTATTACTGGTAGTGTCTCAATACAGATGTCACAAGGCAAAATGGTACATACTGTAAAGTGCCCATTTCAGGCATACTTGCTCTAATTCTGCACATGCTGCCAAGCTAGACCACTTATAATTACAGGATTGACACAAAATTACAGAATAAACTTCATGTTTGATGTTTAACTGTACCACAAGGCTTGGGTGTAAGCAGGGGGGTCATGAAGAAGAACTTAACAACATGCTGTGGCTCTGTTGCAAGACACAGGATTATAGTGCATGGTAGAACACTGTTGGGCATGGAAATCCATGCTCCCAACAGCGTTGTTGTGCTTGCCTCAGTGCATCACGATCTTGCTGTGTTGCACTGAGTATGTCACCGGTGCAGCACAACAAGACTGAATGCATTTGCGCATGCACGATTTAGCAGCCGCATTGGCGAGGAATCAAGTAGTGCTGGAGTGAGCCACAACATTAAAGCCAAGTAAGGCTTGATTTAAAAGATGTCAACATTTATTTCTGTGTCCATTCACTGTTTAGTAGTGAATAGTATCTATCCCCATGCACTATAAAAGATTGTCTCTGGGGAGTCATTCACAAACAAGGATCTTCTCTGATCTCGAGGTCTCCTTGGCAACGGACAACCTCTCGAGCTTCGCTCTCATGGTCTAACATTGCCAAAGGAGACATCTCGATCAAGAATATCCTTCTTATGAATGACTCCCATAGACAATCCTCTATATTCATTTGATTATTTACAGCAGTAAAATTCATGAAAAGTTCAAACACTATATCAGAATGCTGGAGGATTCAGGTCACATGGCTTTGTTACTTAAAAAGTCTCTTCTCTCAAATTTTGGAAGTCTAGAGCATGCACCTAGTTCGCAATGTCGTAAATCTGGCACATCTTGTAATTTACAGTCCAGCAGGGGGCTGTAGCACTCACCTATCAAAACAAAGCTCTAAGCTTCCCTGCTTCCCATCTCATGAATCAGGCTGAACTGACCCACTTACCCCTCTAGGGTCTTTAATAATGTTATCCTCAGCCATGTGATCTGCCTACTGTTCCAATTATCTTCAAAATAGCAGTAGCTATAGTCTTTTAACCGCCAGTAAAGAATTACTCCAAAAGGATAAAATATATAATCAATGCAACATGCCTAAACAATTAGCTTTTATGCTTTAATAACACATAAAACCTACACAACAAAGGCAATAGAGACAGACTTCACAGTAGGTCATCCCTCAGCTCCTCCCAATACTCTATCTATAGCTCCTCCTACATCCCGCCTCCTTTTGATAGATTAGTATAACTAGGTCTCAAGAGAGGCCTGCCAGACCCTAATGAAGCACATCAATACAAAGACGAGCTGTTTTCAGTCATCATCCTTGGTGTTCATACATGTAGGGCACAGAACATACAGGTAATTTGAAAACATTAAATATGATATTTATAACTTCAAATAGAAATAAGCAGGGGTGTTCAGGGTCTTTACTTCACTCACATATTTAGATGCATTTCATGCACATATTCACAATGCAATGATATTTTGGGGTCCTACAGTACATACGGGGTCTTTTCTATCTGGTTCACAAACTCCCAGCTGTGAAACATGTTTCCTTTTAGGTAGTTTTGTCTACCAAAATGAAGTCCATGACTTCACACCTACTTACCTTTTCCTACCAGTCTAGTAGGGTAGAAACTCAGCAGTAATTTTCTTTTTGTTTTATTAAAAAAGTGAAAATGATGTTCTCTAGTTTGGCCTCAACAAGGCTGCCCAGGATTTCATAGCTACTCTGAAAGGTAGTGTACTACATTGCCTTTCAAACTGTTTTTCGAGTAGAACCCCTTTCTTTTACTGAAGTTTTTTGCTTTACACCTCTCTTGCATGAACAGTTGAATGTTGTTTGCGTTATGTGATGATGGCTGTCTATGGTTGCTTGTGTGGTCTTTTCCTTTTGCTGCTTGAGGGGGGGGATGGGGAGTTATGGCTGGAAACCCTAATGCCACTTTTCCCTACTTTTGTGGCATTATTAAGTTAAACCCTATCAGGTGCTATACTATAAACTTCTGCTGCCAATCATTTTCACTGAGAATTCTTTCCTTCTAAAACACAGTTACAAATTTACAAGGTTACAAAACTACAAAGTTACAAAGTTAGAACAAGTAGGTACAAAGCTGCAAAGTTAGAACAGACAACAGAAAAAATTCTATCAGAATGCTGTCTATCAAACGTAATATATGCAGAAGGTTTTAATAAATCTGCATTAGGAAGGATATTGGTATGGACCAGGATTTCACATGTATGTAAAGGCACAGCGCAGTAGCACAAGAGCAGTCTGGTTCTGCTTATGATATGGGAAGTTTCACAGACACACAAAGGGCAATAATGGGGGAGGCACATTGATGTGTTATCTATTTTATCATAAGCCTAATGAATCATGTTAAACTGCATGCTTTATTTACTTATTTAGCTTTTGTTTGCTGGGTAATCACACTAGACAAAGAATGTTTATTTTCCTGTGTGACCCGGGAGATTACAAGGAAAGTGTACAAACAGTATAACAACAACAAGGAAGCAATGTACAGGCAGTGAACAGTGTAAACAAGAACATATGCACAGTAGTAAGGACAATCAAACAGTAAAAGGTAATAAACTTGTCATGAAAAACATATGCACAGTGGTAAGGACAATCAAACAGTAAAATGTAAATATACATATTCATGGAAGGAATACTAGAGCACTATAGGTAGGACAGGGTGCAATGACTCCTATATTAGGAACAGTAAGTGCTAAGGTGCAAGGGTGGATAAGGGTAGATGGTCACCATTCATGATTTGGAGGGGCAGGGGCCAGGCAGTCATGGTATTGGGTAGAGCACACCAAGACTGAGGTGGGAGATGCAATGCAACCTAAGGACAGTTGTAGGCTAAGGCAAACTTCAGGTGAGTTCCTAGGGAGTCTAGGGACAGCAGCAGGCTGAGGCAGACTTCAGGTATGTCCATAGGGATTTCTTAAACAAGGGATGGGTGGAGGTACATCTGATGAAAACTGGTAAGGAGTTCCAGAGATGAGGGGCACAGACAGCACAGGCATGATCACCAGAGAGAGAGTATGAGTTTTAGGGACAAGGAGAGATTGGGACTCTAATGACCTGAGTTGGTATGATGGCTGTGCTGGCTGAAAGAGTTCAGACAGGGCAGAAGGGGTGGCATTTCAGACAGTTTTGTTGATGAAACAGCCCAAGACATAAGAGCGATAGTGACTCGGGGACAACCAGTGAAGTTTGTCATATAACTCACAGTGATGGGTAAGATGAAGGGTGGCGAGGGAAAAACGGAAAATATTATTATAGACCACATCCCATTTTGCAAGGCTAGCTTTAGCAGCAAGAGGAAAGCACGTCAGCCCATAACTGAGAGAGGGAAGAAGTATTCCTTTGGCAAGAGCAAGTCATGCAGCTATAGTAAGGGACCCCCGAGCCCTATATGCAAAGCTAAGTTTGATGTTTGTTGCCCAGTGGACATTTTGAATATGTAGGGAGAGGTCTAACTGGGGGTCAAGTGTGACTCCAAGGTATTTAGATAACACACTTAGATAAAGTACTGTCAGCATACTTTACAGAGGTCTACTAACTGCTCCTGTTCCTGCTCCAACCTTAAAGGTAATGTAATATCAACGATTGACTTACAGCAATATATTTATAAAATCATAGATTTTGTTAGATTTCTTTTTAAGCAAATGAAATCTTGCACATAAACCCACCTCACACATTTCTAGGTATTTTATATCTTTAAAATCATTGCCTAAGTGGAAGAGGGGGAGAGAGAGAGAGAGAGAGAGAGGAGAGTATGTGCTGGTCACCAATGTATGCACTTACTCAGGCAATAACTAAACCCCTGTGCCAATCCAATACCAGTGAGTGAGATGAGTCAATATTAAAGAAACCTCAAATGAATTACAAATAAACAAAAAGCTCCAGGGGCCAGATATTCAAAACTTAGCCTGGGTGCTAAGGGGTGTTTGCACACACTAACTGGGTCATGCACTTGATTTTTTTGGTTGGATCTATATTCAGACACCCCCACAGTGCAGGCAAAATCCATTAAAGCCTGAGTGCTAAGTTACTACTGCACTCATGCAAATGAGGGAGGGCCTCCCCTGCATACAGGCACAGCAGAAAATTGAGAGGTTTGCAGAGGTGGTAAATGCCACCCAAAGGGGTGTAATTTACTATGTTTGTAAACCGCAACCTAACGGGGTGCATGGCCGGCCCTGGTGGCAGGATGTGGAACTGCAGCTGGCCACCTCCACCCCAGCTTGTTGCATCTATGGATGCTTTGGTGTTTAGTGGCACACACCACCTGTCCAGTCACCAGTCCTGGTAAATAATTGTGGTTCCCAGGTGACTAGAGGTACCCCCACCCTCTGATCCCCATCTCCATAATTGTTGAAATATTCCCTGGGGTCTAGTGGCACCCCCTGCCCTCTGATTGCCCATCACCACAATCTGAATGATGTCCCTGGTGTCTAGTGGAACCTCCACCCTCTGATCACCCACCAATGCAGTATGAATGATGTCCCTCATGTCCAGCCAACCCCCCCCCATCTGCTTGCCTGTCACCAAAGCAGCAGAGTTTTCCCTGGTGTCCGGTGCACCCCCCCAAATCTGAGCACCCCTCCCAGTTGAGAGCCCAGAGTCCCTGGTGTCTTGGGGCATCCCTTACAACACCCACACTGAGCACACCACCCTGCCATTCCTCTTACCTCAATCGCCAATGTCAAGCGGTGGATTTGATATGAGGACCAGCACAGCCCTCCTCTCTCCACCTCAGCTGGCCTCTGTATGGACTGACAGAGAGCGTGTGTACAGTACACTGTATACTGTAGACTGTGCATGGGCTCCCTGAGAGTCCATATGGTGGCTGGCTGAGGAGGTGAGAGGAGGGCTGTTTCTGTTGTTGTATTGAACCCTACACTTGGCACCTTCTGCAGAGGTATGGGGGTTGGCTAGGAGGTGTGTGCAGTGCTGGGGGGCTGCTTGTCACTGGGGCATCTGGATAGCACTAGGATGGGTGCTTGGAATGTGGGGGGAGTTTCACTAGACACCAGGGACTGCCACAGCATGTTGGACCAGAGGATTGGCAGGTGGGGAGTGCCACTAGGTGCCAAGGACTACAAGTATGATTCAGGGATGACCGAACAGAGGATGATGGTGCCACTAGACAACAGGGACAGCTTCATAATTATGGCAGCAAGCGATTGGAGGGAGGGGGAGCCACTACACACCAGAGACTACATGTACTTCATGGGATGGATGATCAGGGGGTAGGGGGTAACACTGGACTCCAGGGTGAACATTTAAATTGCGAGGATGGGTATTTGGTGTCTTGGGAGCTGCTCATCACCATGCCTGACATGGTGGGCGGCCACATGAAGGGCACAAACCTGCCTCCACTTCCATACAAATTAGCTCAAAATGGGCATGCATATGGCCCTTGGTGCCTTGTATTCCCAATGGGCTCGTTTGCATATTGCCAGATGAATATCATGCTGTGGCTTCCAGTGCTAACAGGTCTGGGTGTGCAGTTCTCTGCACTTCCCTATGGGTTGCATACAGCCCAGATCCATGTTGGGCAGTGCTACTCAACTTTGCGCTGCCCCAACATAGCCCTATATTCAGTTGGATAGCACTGGTGCACTCTCCCACTGAATATATGCATCCTCAGGGTCGGGCACAAGGGCAAGTGCAGTGCAAACCTTTGTGCTTCACTTTTGCCCATTACTGAAAGGCTTGAATGCAAAGCAGTACTATATAGCTACAACCACAGAACACTCAGACTGCAGGAAAAATAAACAACAATATAAATATAAAGAAAAAATGATGTCAGGTTACCAGCACCCCACATTCACAAACCACCGATAAACCAATGTTCTAATCCCATAACACCTGAAATATCTATTGAAGAATTATAGGTTTGAATCTCCCATCACAATCATAATGGTCTCATATTGCCATACAGATTGATTTCTACGGGAAGGTGTGGTTTGAGCGGTAGCACTCCTACATTTATATTCTATATTAACAATCACTTCTGTAAAGTGCATTAGTTGTACAAACAATCATGAAGTGTTACAAAAAGTGCAAAATTGAGCAATCACATGACCAAAGTGCTAGTAAGATGTCCTAAAATACAGTAAAAAAACAAGTCACCATGTCTAAAACATCCACTTCCCCCAGGGTGTTGCACACTGAGCCAGCACTCTAATTAATTCTCTATAAATTCTGACAATCTGGGGAAAATGAACAAACAGGCTGCAGCTGCACTACTCTGTCACTGTACATCAAAAATAGGCATTGACAGCAGAAATTCAATTTCTGTTAGTTATTTGTGATCATTCTATCCCAATGGAGCTGGAGCTGTCCATAAAAGTTCTTTGAAGTTTTAATTTGTGTGTGTGTGTGTGTATATATATACACATGTGCACGTGTATTTATTTGTCATCTCTGGTAATTTGTTAATTACTATAGACTAATATGACATAAGGTTTCTTTAATGGATTGAGTCTTGTTTTGTTGCTTTATTCCTTTCCACATTTGTTCTTAATTGCTTCAGTAGCTGCTTATCCTCTGTCTGGAATGAGATTTGCTCTTTTTGGTATCAGCTTGTATTTCTAATGACGCTTATTTTGTTGATAGTCTCTGGATTTTATTATTTTCTTAATAAAAAATATGTTATGGGTAGGCACTGGCGGATAGTGAAATATCCAACCCGAAATACTAACCATGGGTACCTCTAAACTACTCAAAATTACCTTAAAAATACCCTAATGAACAACATGTAGTTGGTTTGGGTCAGGTAACTACTATCCTATTCTAGTACCCTAACTGTCCCTAGTGTCTAATGGTCCCTTCCCCTCACCAATCGCTGGTCTGATAATGATCACTCAGTGGTGTGTAGTTGCCCCCCCCCGCCATTGCCCAGCCCAGTGTTATGATTATTCCCTGGTGTATAGTGTTCCCTTCCCCAGCCATTTTCAGACCCAATGTAAAATAAAATCGTTCTATGGTGACTAGTGCCCCCACCACCAATCACTGGCCCAATCCTAAATAATTTCTTTATCTTTCCCTGGTGAGTAGTGTCCCTCCCCCACCTGCACCCCTGCCTGATGTTATCTGTAGTATTCCCTGGTGTCAGTGGTCCCTCCCCACCCGATCACCCGACAGACATAATGTCACATTTCTCTTGTGTCCAGTGGTTCCCCCATCCCAATCCCCTGTATTAGGAAGTTGTACCATTCCCTGGTGTCTAGTGGATCCCCTCCCTATCCCCAATCCCCTGTAATAGAAAGGTAGTCCTCCATTCCCTGGTGTCTAGCAGATCACCCACCCCCACCCCAGCAGGTAGTGCCTACAACCCTCCTACACCCCACTCTGACCCGAGCTGGTGACTGGCACAGTCCTCTGCTTTTCAACACAGCTTAGTCAGTGGCCGACTGTGGTAGAGAGTGGAGGGCTGTGCTAGTCTCCAGCTCAGGGTGGGGGTGGGGAGGCAGAATGGTGGGCACTACCAGCTGGGGTGGGGGGTGGGGTTAACGAGATACCAGGGAATTGAGATTACTCTCATTACAGGGATCAGGAAAGGAGTGGTGTCTGCTAGACACCAGGAATGAGTATAACTTCCTAATACAGGTGATCAGTATGGGAATGACTGCTGGACACCAGGGAATGGTATAACTTCCTAATACAGGGGATCAGGATGGGGGAGAACCATGCAGCACCAGGGAGACAGACATTATGTCAGGCAGGTGATTGGGTGGGGGGGGCCACAGGACACCAGAGAATACTACAGATAACATCTGGCATTGATGTGGATGGGGGAAGGACCACTACACACCAGAGATTGGTATAACCTCTAATACAGGTGATCAGTATGGGAATGACTGCTGGACACCAGGGGAAACTGTGATATTGTGTCAGATGGGTGATCAGGTGAGGAGAGGGACCACTGAACACCAAGGAATACTACAGATAACATCGGGCAGGGGTGCAGGTGGGGCAAGGGACTGCTAAACACTAGAGAAAGATAAAGAAATTATTTAACATTGGGCCAGTGTTCAGCAGGGGAGACCACTTGAGATGCCATACTGGCCGTAATGGTGCCACTTGGCACAATTTGAGATGGGAAACTGGTCATTGATATGACAGCTCAGTCAGTGACCGGCCGTGGTGGACAGTGAAGGGCTGTGCCAGTTGCTGACTCTGGGTTGGGATGGGAGGAATGGCTTCCATATCATCTTGACCCTGAGCTGGTGACCAGCACAGCCCTCCCCTCTCCACCATGGCCAGCCTCCAACTGAGCTGTCTTGTCAACGACCCATTACCCATCTCAAATTATCCAACTTGAGAATTACACTGTTATGTCGGATAGGGTAGTACATTACCTGAACTACCCTACCCTGTCAAAAAATAGATGATACCTGCTCTACCCGACCCAGCTACCTGTCGAGTAGCCCATGCCTAGTTATAGGTAATCTAATTGATGTTGCCATTTTATTTTATTGAGGTCAATTTCCAATTATTTTTAAAAGAACTTGCATTACATATACTGTGGAGGGGTTGTGGGATAACAGATGGACCAGACACCGAACTTCAAATTCAACACACAATCTCTGTGTGATGTTGATTCAAAATGCAGAGGATAACCTTCAGCAATGGCATATCCCTTCTTCAGTACATTAGTTTGTAGCAACAGACTACGCAAGTCTTTCTGCTACACTGCTGTCTCACTGATCTCTGATCTAACTTAGTAGTTAACATTCATCTTCCACTATGCAGGCCTTCTTTGCTTGGGTGGCGGGGGGCTCAAATAAAAATAAAAAAAAAGCTAAAGACAAAGAACTTCAATGCAGAAGCACTGAAACAAGGGTTACCACAAAGGGCACTGACAATAAGCCAAGTTTCAAAGAAACACAACATCACACATACTTCCATTATGCAAAGCATCATGAGATATATGCAAATCACCATGACATTTCAGACTTGTTCAGTTTACAGCAATTTACATGCAATTTAAATAGCACAACTAACTTATTTTTTATCATACAGTCCCCTAGTAACTTTTTACCTTTATTAAAACACCTAGTACCATGGTATTTTCAACATTTACATGTTTCATAAACATAAGGTATATACATTAAAGTATTTTATGACATAGTGCGATCGCATACTAAGTCCAACAACGAGGAACACAGTCTGTTGTTTTATATCAGCTTGAAGATCACAACAATAACCTCCCTGTACAATGACCTGAAAGAGAAAAGGAAAATTTAAAGAGGACACTATAGCATAGTCAAGAAAGGGGGGGGGTGCCCATAGGTGGCCAACCTTATGGACTAGAAATTGTATAGAATAGACTAGGCTAACAAATAGAAGAACTGTTGCAACAGATTTAAGAAAAGGTAGGTCCTCAAGAGTGGCAGGAGCTCCCTGTCACATATACAATATACTTTCTTTTCAGTGGCTAAGCTGTAGCATTTTAATTTCAAAACTTACTTTAAAATATAAGGTATGGGTTAATTTAGTTGCTGATGTTTTCCCTTGGTTCTTTTTGACAGCAATTAAATTTGTATTTTGTTGCTTAAAAAGTCAAGAAATTACTTCCACATATCAGAATATGGTCTGTTTGCATTTATTGTCACTTTACATTATAAATGTGTTTATATGCCAACAAATATGGTTTCCAGTGTTAAGCACCATCAAACTTCAGTTTGCTTTATGATTATTGAATGATAACAAATGTGTTTCCTGTAGTATATTGGTAAAACATATTGCTTTTTACCATAAACTAGTTGGTGTCAGTAAAGAGTTTGAGTGCAATTTCAGTTTTATTACTAGTTCTGTTACAGTGATAACACAGTATAGTTGCAGGCAGGTCCAAGGCTGAAAATATTACTTCAACATGTACTTGAGGTTAAAAGATACAACAACTGTGTAACTTGATGCTTCAAGCTGGGTAGTTGAGTGTTTTTTGGGGGGAGGGTGACACACACACACACACACACACACACACATTTCAAATCCTTAGTTCAGTTATCAGAACAAAATCCATTTATAGAGCAACAATAAAAAGTGTACTTTATGTCTTAGTAGTTCCTTTTTCATGCTGTGCGCGCGCATGCACGCGCACACACACACACACACACACGTTGCTAGTTCCACAGTTTGCATATCTCCCTCCCTGTTACTCTCTATTATGACAAACTAACTATAATTTTAAAGCTTTCTTTCGGAAGCCATTCTTGGTTCTACTTCCTTTGTTTAGAGAAGCCTAGGTCTACAATATTTTTTTTTCTTTTTCACTGTTACATGTTTTGTACATAAAATGTTGTCTGATTTAGGACAACACCTGTTTTGTTTGTGTCAGACAGATTCCAGTCATTTTATTTACCTATAGGCCACTTCCCAAAACACATAGCTTCCCAGTCCCATTGCCTTATTGTCCTTTAGGGTCACTGCCTGCATTGACTGAATGCTCTAGCAGGGATAGATATGTCAATCCTTGCTGAGAGCTGCTATGACTTCTCAAATAATCTTAGATTTTTTTTTTATTTACCCTGGCTAGCCCAGTTGACATGTGCCATCTCGTTTTAAGTGGAGACATATTTCTACCCATTTAAACAACTGGGATGACTGGAGGTTACTAGCTTTGTTGAAGGTTACATAGTAAGTGATTGGCTGTAGTGGAATTTCAACCTGTGATCTCATGTTTCTCAAGACTATGACCTTACCAGCAGACCACATTGCCTCTTAATACATCAAAATATGTAGCTCTGCTCAAAAACAGCCAAGGTGGAAAAAGAGAGAGAGAAAGATTAAATATACTCTTGCAACATGTTCATTTATTTGTGCTACTTATTTAAATTAGGTCATTGGATCTGCTGTTATCATTGAGTCAGCAGACTTGATCGAACAATACTGTATCTGACTGAGAGCAGAATGGATCGGTTCCATTAAGAACAAAATGCGATGGTCTCTTTAGTTTTCCATGGCACCTGGTTGCTTTTGTCTATTTTCTTCTTACCAATGCTTTCCTCTCATTATAACTGTTTTATTTCTTGGAGCACATTTACTTTATTGTGTGTTACTCAAATGTTGTTTCCCCTTATACTGCACAGTA
Organism: Neoceratodus forsteri; assembly: GCA_016271365.2. Lineage (NCBI taxonomy): Eukaryota > Metazoa > Chordata > Ceratodontiformes > Ceratodontidae > Neoceratodus > Neoceratodus forsteri. Next base: position 27,457,681 of record CM057454.1, read on the forward strand.
CACATGTGTTGCATTTGTTGTGCGGCAAGGTAACCAAATATTCCCCAAGTTTTTAGAAAGTAGATAAAAAGGTGAAATGCTTAAAAAATACCACTTCAGAAATTCCAGGTAAGAGATGTTCTATATAAATTTCTATTTCCTTCTGGTTAGAATGATCATTTTACACTTTTCAACATGTTATAATACATCATATCGCATGCAATGAAACTTGTTAGTGTAGAATAAATGGAAGAGATGAAAGAGCTGAACAGTTTGACCACACAGAGGTGGTGAACACCTAAGTAAAAAAAAAATCAGTATTAGTCTGAAGCTATTCTGTAGCCCCCAATCCTGTCTTTGACATATTTTACAAACTCACATTTTCCATCATCCACATCGAAAAGACTGCCCAGTTATTTTATCCAGCCAATAGAGATGATTGGCTCCCTCTGCCCTGATGGTGCCACTTCTGTCTAACTATAACTTGCATCATGGGGAAAGGAAAGGCATGGTCTGGGACTGGGTCTTATGTTTTGAAGACTTTGTATTCTCTGTATTAAACCCAGAGAAGAGTACCAAGCTTCCTATTAGAGGGTTTTGACTGGAAGATTCCAGTGGGATGGGGCCTGCACTAGCCCCCCCCCCACACCCACCCACCAGACTGGATTTTATAATTATTTGTCTAAAATGTTGAAATGGAAATGATTTAACAATTTAATACAATGGAATATTTTCAAAGAGAAAATGAGAGAGAGAGGGAGAGAGAGAGAGAGAGAGAGAGAGAGAGAGAGTCGGAGGGAAAGAGAGAGAGAGAGGAAGATGCAGATATCAATAGATTTAGAGACAGAAAAATATTAGAACTATCTAAATAACAAGACAATAGATACAGAGGCATATTTTATTTTTGTACTTTACGCATAAAAAATGAAGAGACTAATCTGCATGCAATTAACTTTTTCACCCACATCAATATGTAATGCTGACAAGTGTCTATGAATCTGCTCAGATGCACAGTTCATTGTGAAACATATGTAATGAAATAACATTTTTTTAAAGGTCCATCTCACTTTACTCATCAGTTTTTAGTGTCATTACAGTTACGAACAAAATTAATGAAACATGCAAGTACAGAATCATATCTCAATGCCAGTTAGTTTTCACCTGTGAAAATAGTTCACCCCATTGATCTCTCTCTTTCTCTCACTGCGTTTTTTTACTCTGACAGAACTCCTTAGTAATCAGTAAAGTATAATATTTACATTACTTATAAAGTGTGGGGTCAGGTTTTGTTTTTTTATATAGCTTTTTACCCTTGGGTTGCTGACCACTTCAGCCTCACCTCTCCCAGACTGGCAACCATTTCCTCTGGTCTTACTTGCTGCTCTGGATCCCCAAGGATTCCACCCCATGACGAGGCTGGGAAGGGAGGGTCATGCTGCCCCCCCCCCCCAAAAAAACATATCTAGATAGCATCCAAGGTGCCCAGGTGATGGAGCGGTTCTGAAGAGGTGTGTGGTGTACTGGTTGACCTTTCATTTTCTCTACCCCTAAGTGAACTGAGATGACACAGGCAGCACATGCATGTGGAGGTGCATGTGTGACCAAGAACCTACAGTTCTTTCCCCACCCTAGTGACGCATGTGCATCTGCCTCTTGGGCATTCAGTGCTGTCACAAGGCCTCCAACTGGTGGCACCCAAGAGCCAAGTTGGCAAGCCTCCCTAGTCCAGAAGAGAAGAGCTGCCTAAGGTGGCTGCATCCACTCCCGGCCCACCCCTTTATGACCCCTAGCAACACAAGTTCATTCCTGGGAATTAGTGAATTATCAGACTGTGTGTGCATATGTTTGTGTGTGTGTGTGTGTGTGTGTGTGTGTGTGTGTGTGTTTGTTTCTTTGTTACTGTTAAAAGTGTGGGAGGGAAGGTGGATGGGCAAGCAAGAGAGTTGACAGAAGATTTTTTACTACACACTGTTATTCTTATATCCAGTACGAATCACAGCTGTATAATGTAGGTGTTTTGTCAGTTATCAGAGAATATGTGTCTAAATATCATTCTACTCTTTAATTATTGTTTTCTAATTTATACTAATGTTCTTCCCTTTTCTTAGTGTTATCATAGATACATACATAGATACATAGATACATAGATACATAGACAGTGTCGGCAGATAAGGGCCTATGGCCCACCTAGTCTGCCCATTTGAGCTTGTAAGTTCAGTTTGTTTTCCTAGAAGTCTATTTCCCCATACCCCCGACCTCTAGAATTCCTTTATGTCTATCCCATGCATTCTTAAATCCCGTGATTGTTTCAGCCCCCACCACTTCCTCTGGCAGGGTGTTCCACTTGTCCACCACTGCTTCTGTGAAGAAATTCTTTCTCATGTTTCCTCTGAATCGTCCTCCCTCCAACTTCATCCCATGCCCTCTAGTCCTGAAACATCTTTTTGCTTAAAATAGTGTTTTCCTGCACCCTGTTCCTCCCTGTAAGATACTTGTATGTCTCTATCATATCCCCTCTCTCCCTCCTCTCCTCCAGGGAGTACATGTTCAGTTCCTTCAACCTGTCTTCATAGGACTTGTGATGCAACCCATGCACCATCTTTGTTGCCCTCCTCTGAACCTTCTCTACCCTGTCTATGTCCTTACGTAGGTATGGTCTCCAGAACTGTACACTGTACTCCAGGTGGGGCGTAGGGGTGTAGCTCTGTGAGGTCATGAGGGAGCACTGACCCCTTACTTAATATTCAGAAGGAGTGCCTACCTCCTAAATCAACGTTGAACTAGCCTGGCCAGATACCCAGAAATTTCTGGGGGGCCCCCCTGCCCCATGTATACTTAGCTTACTGTTTGCATAGAAGTGTGTATATTAAGGGGGCAGCAGTTACAGAGACTTTGTAGAGAGGGGGAATGAATAAAACCAGAGATGGTGGGTGGGGTAACAAGTAAAGTCAGATAGTACAGAGCCCCTATGCCTTTGTTGTTTCCCAGCAGATGACCACTCATAATTGGGCTCCTAATAAACATAACACAGGAAAGATTAAGTACAAACACTTCCTGCCCTATCTCACTGTTCCATCATGGCTCTTGCCATCAGCTAATTGGTCAGTGGTGTAAAAGGAAGTGGAGAACACTAGCAGCGGTCCCTTTAACCTACTCCTCCATTTCATGAAAATCCTTTCTTTTGTTGTGAAATTGCAGTGGTGATCGAGGTAGTGCTTGTGGTCGAGAGAGATCAGACCTGACTCCCAACTCAAGAAGAATGACCCAACAAGACTATTTCTGACAATCCGAGTAGAGCCAGAGCACGTTGTTGAAGGAGCCTGAATAATTTGAATAAAGTTGCTGGTGTGGTGGACAGTGTGATCAGCTGTGCCTGCTTGATAAGGATTAATTAGCTAGGTAAACCTTCTCATTCCCTAATCTGGCCATTTGATTTGCTTCTTTGCTGGTGTTTGCTTTTTCCCCTGGCTTCCCTGGTCCTTGGCTGAGTCAGGTGAGGGAATCCCTGTCCCCGACTCCTACTGCAAACTGTTGCTGCCATGGAAACAGTGGCCATGAGTTAAAGTCTTCCAGTTTGTTTTTGTTTGTTTTGCAATTTGTGGAAATCGCCTCCTGTCACTTCTGACTCCAGTAAGGAAAAAGGTGGCAATGGGCTGGAAAGCTGGACTAGTGCCACAGCAGTTGGGGATCCAACAAGCATGGTGCAAAAATGTCGTGATCTGAAACATTCCAACTTTATGAAACTGCAAATGTTTTTAAAATATTAAACTGTGAGTTATGACTTTCTGATGTCGGAGCTCTGAATTGTGTTTTTTTCATTATGTGACTCCATGGGTTGCATGCTTGCCTCTGGGACAGGAGGATTGGAAAGCAAGGGGCTCTAGTCCCACACCATGAAGTCAGGCTAAATACCCAGTACTGACACTGTTGTACAGCACTAATGGGGTGCTGCACTGTTGAGGTGTTGTCCTTCTAAATCTAAAGGGTCAAACTGGGGTAGAGGGCACACACCTGGAAAGTAATAGGAACCCACCTGGAAAATCAGAAGGGTGAGCTCCCATGGTGACAAACTCCTATTAGTATTCCACTTAACCTTGCTCTTTGGCTACATCTTACAGTGACATGCAATGCCCCAAATAGCCAATTTAATTAGAAATAGATAATAAATTCAAGGATTTTCAGTGTTTTAAAAGTGGCTAGGAACCCAACAGAGGGGGGCCCACCTGGAAATTTCCAGGTGGGCCAGTCTGACTCAGTGCTAAACAAACGTCCCTTCTGCTCATCTCTGGTTGCTATCCAGGTGGACATTAAAGACCCCAGGGCAGTTGTATTAATAGCAGGGTGCTTTCCTCAATGTCAGCCCCCCCTCCATCAACAGGTTCATGTAGACCACCACTAGGATATACCTGAATAAGGGTTGTCGTAGGATTGTAACACACATTGTCTAACTGCTGCCCCCCAACACACACACACACACACACACACACACACACATAGAGTTCTGCATGGTCCTGTGTCACTGGGAGATTTAACACATACAGCAGGAGCAGTCTAATATGAAAAAGTTGCCTTATTACCAGAAGATTATTTTTTTAATGGTCTCAACTGAAATTACAGAACAGTTTGTCAGGTAATCTCCATACTGGTTACATGTTGCTGTTCATGTTCCAAACAACAGACTTTAAGTGGTCACAGCCACTAGCCGGTAGCCACTTTAAAATGCAGCAGTGGCATATTCTTCTTCATTTCAAATTAGAATGATATTGCTAAGAAAAAAAAGGCCTGTGATTTGAGACAGACCATTAAAATAACGGCACCTAAATGAATGCATTGAGTATGCCTGCCTACACCTGAGCACTATCATGGATGAGTGTGCCTCTCCCAATCAAAAATTATGCATAAATACATGGCTTTTCCAAGAAGTACAAAGGCTGTCCATGTATTTATTGGAAATTCAGGCCGATCAAGGAGTGCTATCCTTTAAAGCAGTAGTGTTTGATGGTCACCATGTAGATATTTTTTTCGGCAGTAATGTATTTCTGGCAAAAAGCATGAATATACCAATTTTTTAGTTTCCTTTTATTCCTGAACAGAGACACAGGATTTTGAAGTTTTTTGAAGTTCCGCCCCCATTCCCGCCATAAAAAAAAAATATATATATATATATATAGTCGTGGCACAGTAGTGCCATTATAGTTAGGGTTGAGTACCCCATTTAAGGTTAAATCTGAAATTTGGCAGCTTAATACCTTTGCAACTGTAGGATGAATTTGTCTGAAATTTGGAATTCATAGTCTGGTACCATAGATCTCTGGACCTGCCAAGTTTCATTACAGTCACATGTACGGTTGCAGAGCTACAGAGTGGCAAAAACACATAAATGACGTGTTTTTGCACATTTCTTTGCTCATGCCTACAGGTCGCATGGTTTGCGTGATCAGTCTGAAACCTTCCGAGAACATGCTGCCGGGGTCCCCAATGTGCCTTTCGAAGATTTCACAAACAAATATTAAACGGTTCAAAAGTTATTCAAAAAACACTGTTCCTCATTATAGTCTATAGGAAAAGTTAACAACATATTTGAAAGAGTCGCAAATGCAGTTTTTATTGTCACAAATGACCCTTTTACTTTCATGATTCAGCCATTTTTTTTCAGTTGGTGGTCAGAGAAATGCTTGACATTTAAATTTGGGACCCTTTAGGAACACAATTCTTGTTGTGTTCACCTAGTCGAGCCATGAGGATGCTAGCCATGTCTTTTTTGGGGGTAAAACACCCCAGAAATATGTTTTGTTACATTTTTGTAAAAAGTAGTGTTGCAAAGTACTTTTGAATATGCAACACTTTCGTGATTTTATTTGAAAAAGTGTCGTGATTTGCGAAAGTACTTTGCGACACTATACCCAAAACAATAGGGAATCTTTGCCACCCTGCTGCAAAAGAACAGTTTGGGCTTTGGGGCTGATATTTGGGGGGAAGAAAGCCAAGATCCCACATATGTGCCTTTTGGTGGTTTGATGACAAAATATTACTGGGCTGCAAAGTTATGGCACTCCAAAGTTGAGGGTTTTTCCCATAGGATAACATTACGACATCCACCTCACCTTTCGGGGCCCATATCTCGAAAACGCTTCAAGATACGGATTTTCATCAGAAAAATGCTTAGTCCCCCATTAGGGGGCTAAGTACAAAACTAACCTGGAAAGTCACAAATAATACGAGATTTAAATTTTTTTTCTTCGTCGTACGGTTCCTGAGATATAAGCAATTTAGTATTCCAAGTGATCATTTTCTGGTAAGTGGGCCATTATTATGACCACATTCTTTCTAGTCACTGTGCTTCTGAGTGCACCTTTTTGGGACAAAAGGCATGTGCATTTGCACTACTGTTACTGTTAGCATTTGTGTTTATGCTTGCGCTTCCATTACAATTTGCATTACCATTAACATTTGCATCAACGTGTGTGTTACCATTTGTGCTTGCGTTTGCATTACCATTTGCATTACTGTTTCTTTCTTTCATTCACCCTGTTTGTTACCATTTACTTTACATTTTTGCGCTTGCATTGCATAACTGTAACCATTTGCGTTGGGTTACCATTTGCATTTGAGTTTCCATTACTGTTACCGTTACCATTTGCATTTGCACTTGCATTTACATTACCGTTTGCGTTACTGTTTCTTTTTGTGTCACCATTAGTGCTACTGTTACCATTTGCCTTTTTACTTGCATTTCCATTGCTGTTTGTGTTTATATTTGCGTCACCATTGCTGTTATCGTTAGCATTTTTGTTTATGTTACTGTTACCGTTTCTGTTTGCACATGCTTTTATGTAACCATTTGTGTTTGCATTTCCATTTACATCATTGTTAGCATTACCAATAGCATTTGCATTTACATTAATGTTATCATTTACGTTTCTGTCACTGTTACCGTTAGCTTTTGTGCTTACCTTTTTGTATCTGTTTGCGCTACCATTTCCTTTTGCATCACCGTTACCATTAGCATTACCATTATTGTTTGCATTTGTACTTGCATTTCCATTGCCGTTTCTGTTTGTGTTAACATTTGTGTCACTGTTACTGTTATCGTTTCTGTTTACGTTACCATTACCATTTACATTTGCATTTGTGCATGTGTTTACATAACCGTTTGTGTTTGCATTTTCGTTTACATCACTGTTAGCATTACCATTAGAGTTTGCATTTATGGTACCGTTACCATTTGCATTTGCTTTTGCACTAGCGTTTACGTCACCCTTAACGTTTGTCTTACTGTTTACGCTTGTGTCACCATTACTGCTAGCATTTGAATTTCCACTTGCGTTAACATTTGCGTTTGCACTTCCGTTATCATTAACATTTGCTTTTTCGTTACCATTTGCATTTGCATTTCTTCTGCGTTTCTCTTACTGTTTGCATTATTGTTTCCATTTGTGTCACCGTTGGTGTTACTGTTTGTGTTTATGCTTAAAAGTCACATTCTTTGTGTGATTATAACTTTACAATTGTTGAACGGATTTGTGTGACATTTGCAATACTTGGTCTCCTATGGTACTTCAGTGCATTTACCAATTTTCACTTGACATCTACATAAGTTTTTTGCACAATGAAGCACCAAAAATGTATTTTTTGGCACTAGTACACAGTTTTTCACTAGTGCTGCTCTGCAACCGTTGAAGAGATTTGGATAAAATTTGGTATACAGGGAGTGGAATGGTACATCTATTTATTTACCAAGTTCTATTTCACTGGTACATATGGTTTTTGCACAGTGAAGTGCAAAAAATACAGTTTTTGCTATTTTTTTGCACTCGCTTGTGTGACTCATAGCGTGGCCACTCTTTTTCATCCTCCCGGTCCGCCATTTTAGCGCATTTTCAGCAGCAACTTCCGCCATTTTGTGGTGGAAAACTTCTTAAAGGTTCGCACACTTTAAAATTGAATATCTCTTGAACAGTTTGGTCTTTTAACATGAGATTTGGAGGGTGTTGAGTGGATGTCCTGGAGATCCGAAATATGCTGTTTATATGTTGGGAAAATAATTGCTGCAGAGATACTGTGTGACTCAGGTAACGTTTTGCACATAGCACTATGCATGGTGCTAGTGGCTTGAAATTTATTTCTTAGGTAGCCCTAGTGGTACGTAGGCTTCTTTCAGTGGTTTGGTTCATATCAGCCTTTGTGCCATTATCTCAGAAATGAAACGAGATACAGGCTTTTTGCTACCATTGGTTCAGATCACCTTTGTGCGGTTATCTCGGAAACGAAGCGAGATACAGACTTTTCGCTACTTTTGGCTCAGATCCCCTTTGTGTCGTTATCTCAAAAATGTTTCACTACTGTTGACTCACATTGCCTTTGTGCCGTTGTCTCTCAAATGAAGCGAGACACAGACTTTTCACTACTGTTGACTCAGATCACCTTTGTGTCATTATCTCAGAAAAGAAGCAAGATACAGACTTTTCGTTACTGTTGGATCACTTCACCTTTGTGCCATTATCTCCGAAACAAAGCGAGATACAGATTTTTTGCTACTGTTGACTCACATCGCTTTTGTGCAGTTATCTCGGACACAAAATGATATACAGACTTTTTGCTACTGTTGCCTTACATCAGCTTGCTGTTACCATTTCCATTAGCATTTACATTTGCGTTTCCCTCACTGTTTGTGTTACGGTTTGCACCTGCATTTCTGTTACCATTTGTGTTTCTATTTATGTTTGCATGACTGTTAGTATGACTGTTAGTGTTTGTGGTTACATTACCGTTACCATTACCAAAGAGTTTTGCATTTTCATTTACGTCACTGTTACTGTTACTGTTTGCGTTTGTGATAACAGTTGCATTATCACTTGTGTTTGCATTTCCATTTGCATTACCATAACAGTTACTGCTTGCTTTTGCATTGACATTTATGTTGCTGTAACTTAGCATTTGCATTTCACTCACTGTTACCATTACTGTTAGTGTTACCTTTACTTTAATGGCTGTAATGCAGACATGGGCAGGATGGTGGGAGCATGGGGCTAGAAGGGCCCTGTAGTCCCACCACCACATTCCATTCACTATTTATATAGCATATTCTCAAAAAGAAGGGAAATTCATGGCAAAAAAATCCATTTAATGCATCAGTTAGGGATGTTCCACAGCGACAAAAGTGAGGAAATTCGGTGTTAGGGTTATCACCCCTTGCCTTCCACACCCACCCTGCCCCATCAACAGGCATCAGGGTGTACGTTGGGGTCATTGGGCCTAACTCTCACCCCATTCTCCTATACTGCACCACCTCAGCTTCCTTACACATGGAATGGGGTGAGAGTGTGGGCCGACAACCCCAAAGCACACCCCAATGCCTTTTGGTGGCAGGGTGTGGGGGGTAAGGGTGGTAACCCTAACACTGAATTTCTACTTTTGTCACTGTGGAACAACCTTAACTGTTGCATTAAATGGAGTTTTTGCCATGAATGAATATATATATATATATATATATATATATATATATATCTTGGTATAGAGCCATGTACCATCATCAGAAACAAGTAGCAACTGTGTTGTAATACACCCCTGTACAGATCCAGTATGGTCATTCAGTAGGTAACCTCAACAGAAGAGATGTTTAAAATTGTGAGTAGTGGCCATCATTAAAGACTTCAGGCAATAATTACAAAAATATTTATACAAGCTGTTTTTTTAATATCTGTGAAAATTAAAAAGATACTGATTAAATCTTAAGAGTGTCAGAAACAAAGGTTTGCTAAAAAATAGATGGAAAGTTTTGACAATCAACAAATACTGCTGCTTTAAGGGGATGGGAAATGTGTACTTATTGGCAGTGGTTTGTTATATTCCTGTTAACAGAACTTAATTTCACATAAAGACAGTATAGCCTAGAGGTTAAAGTAATGAGCTGTGAATGAGCTTAGTCCAGCACATCTGGGTTTGATTTCCCCAGCCTCCACTTGCATACTGTGCGACTCTGAGTAAGTCACTTGACCAGCACAAAGCTCCTGGGTCACCCCTGAAAACAGGCAGCTGTGCCTAGTGGGCCTTACTCAGTTAACTAAAAAAAATAAAAGTATCCATTATTGCTGCTTTGCTAGCTTGCTTGTTGGCACTGCAGTTTCCTATGCTTCAACCCCTCCCCTTATTTTTTCTGCCTTCCTGGGCTGGAAATCCCATCCAGGTACCTGACCCCTAATATTAACTGCAACTGCTGATGTGCTGGAAGAGGTGGCTGTATATAAAAGTCTACCAGCTTGTTATTTTGCAGTTTATGGCTTTCTGAAATATGCTGCAGTGAGCAGCAAAATGGAAACCTGTTGACCACTGCTTGGTGGCATTAGTGGCCAGCTGCTGGGATGGGCTATCTGTGTACTCAGAGTATTTTATTTGGAGTCTTCTGGACCCCCTCTTGACCTGTGACATGCTGGGACCACCACCTGAGGGGTGTGTGTGCATGTGTGTGACAGAGATAAACATGATTCTAGAGCTAGGGTTTTCAGCAGAGAGTGGCTGAGGGTGAGTCCAATTGCAACAACACTGGTTATTATATAGGCTTGATTAGGGTATGCCAGCAGGGAGGGACCTGTTTGTTTTTGCTGTTTTTTATTTTGCTCTTTCTATAGCTACTAGGATTGCTTAAATGTATGGAGGTTGTTGGGTGTGTGTGTGTGTGTGTGGTGGGGAGCTAAATTGGGCCTGCTCTTGCTATAGATTGATCTGGGACCAAAATTGGGAGCTATGTCCAACCCCCCTCACCTATTTGTCTGTAGGGGACCCACACCACCCATCTTTGATTTTCGACCCACCTGGCTAGGCTGTAAGTAGCCCTTGAGTCCACTTCCCAGAAGCCAGTCACCAATAAGTCCGGTGCTTCTTGATGATCCTGATCCTCCCATCACCTTTTGGCCCAGATGCTGGCATTCAGCATTGTCACTAGTGGTATGGTGACTGGCTACTGGATGGTCGTTTAATTTGTGGATGGGGTGTTTAGGTTGAGAATGGGCAGGGGTGGGCTTGTGTGATGTCAACAGTTTGCTTTTTTTAATGTTTAGTCAGGGAAGGTGACTGGCTGCAAACTTCAGTGGCTAACATCTTTGTTCATCACTCACTCATTCCAGGAATTCACTATTAGACCTTAGACCCCAATTTCAACATTTCTGAGTGTGTGTGTGTGTGTATTTCTTTTGACACACATAAGTTATGTTGCTAGATTTTGTTCTTTAAAGTTGGTCTGGAAACTTAACTTGCATGTAGCAGCTGGACTTTTATTTTAAAGAAAAAGAAAAATCTTGTTATTTTGATAATGATATTGGTTGTTTGTAACATGCCAAAGAAGGCTTTAAAAACAGCCAAATAGTATCAAAATGACCTTCACAATGCACCAGAATGCATCTAAAACCTGATAGCTTCTGTGGGTAGGTTGGGGGAGATTGTGGTTCGTGGAGACCCCACACTTCTAAATTTAGTACTACACCACTGGTTATCCTGTAGGCTGAGGTGGTAGGATGGCCTTGATATATGATCAGATATGGTTGTGGGGGAGGGTTCTTCAGTCAGTATTTAGTTCTTTAAAATCTCATGTTCCACCATATAGGACTCTGTTTGCTTTTAAGATAAAAGTGTGTCTGCCAATATACACAGGCAACACTCAACAATAGTGCTTTCCAGATTTCAAAATATACTTAGTAAAAATAGGGTATCCCTATCCCCTGTTAGGTGTATTCTATCTTCCATGCATCAGTGTGTTTTACTTTCTCTTTCCAGTCTCAGCCTCTAAACTACACAGTCTCATTCTTCCATTTCTATTGTAGCAACTCTGACCTCCACCTAGTATCCAGCCAGCTCAGGAATGCATGTCACTTTCAGAGGTTAAATCTCAGTTAATACACTGTGTGCCCCACCACAGGGATTAGCAATGACATATTTGTAATTTAAATATAATTGGCGATGATAGGGCAAAAGTAAATTTAAGACAACAGTTTAAGAATTTGATGTGGGGATTTGTATGGTGCACCTGAGTATGTGATTTGGCATGAGTTTAAAAACTTCAAATGGTGTTTTTAAAAATGCAATCCATCTAAAATGATATATACAGTGCACGTCTAGCATACTGTTCATGCTGTAAAAAACATCATTGTTTTGTGAGACCTCGAGTATGTTTCTATGTGGGGGTTGATGGTGGAAAGCTGAAATGAGTACTGTACTGAAAATGAGACTTCTGATTGAATTAATTTTTTTCTGGATGTAGTTTCCATTTTACAAATAAATCATTAATTTTTGTTTGATCCTGAGCATTGTCCATCTCAGTTGTATCAGTAGTGTGATATATATTAGTGTCTTCTGAAAAAGTGCTACTGTAGGTATTCACACTACTTAAATTAATTTGCCATGTCTTTTACAAACACAACTTCAGCATCCCCAAGTGTGTCAGAGATGCAGTGTTCACTGACTTTCCAAGATGAAGGGAGACTGCTCATTGAAACAATGCCTAATAAAAACTGGCTTAAATTACAAACTTGAACTATGTGATCATGTCACCACACCAACTCCTGCCATCACAGGGAGCAATCCTGCATAATTGTTGTGGTGTTGTCTGTTTGGATTGGGTCAGACTGACTCTAGATCTGGGATGAAAAAGCTTGTATTGCTAGGAAAACTGTTCTGAGGTTCAGAATATTGATATGTTCCTGGATCTCCTTTTTGCATTAGGTGCCATTCACAGCAAGATCCTTTAAGTGGGCACCCCACTCTAGGGGTGAATATTCTGTTACGAGGATACTTGTAGGGGATTGCTTGAGGAAGGGAATGCCATCTTTCAGGTTGTCTTCTTCATTTCTCCACTCTAGAGCCCTTAGCAAAGGTTTTAGTAACCAGTACTGGTCTGTATAGAGGATACAAACTTTGGGACCAGTGGGCCCTTACACGGTAATGAATTTTCTCATCTGGAACCTGGCACCTGGTACCACTGTAGTGCAGGAGGCCATGTGTCCCAGCAGCTGAAGAAAATCCCTTGTAGGCCTTGACTGGCCAACTTTAAAGCATTTTGCAATGGAAATTAGATTTGATACCCTTGCTTGTGGAAAAAAGGCCTTCCTCTGCAGGGTATCTAGGTCTGTTAATAAAAGACCATTGAACTGCCCCAATGTAGCAGTGCATCTGGTTCAAAATTACAGGCACATTTCTTTTGGAAAAAACCCACACTTACTCTCAGCACCTGAGAGCCTTTCTGGTGGTGAGAGCAGGTGCAGGGTTTTTCTGAAAAGAAATGTATCTAGTTCTGTGCCTGTGAAGTCCAGTACTTGACCTGACTTTGTTTGTGACTTCTGTAGGTTTATCAGAAATCCCAGGATTTCCAGGGTGCTACGTGGAACTGGTACTTGTTGGCATCCATTTCCGATCTAGCTGTCTCAGCCAAGTCCTGTGCAAAATCACCATTTGCTTTCTTGCTCAGAGCCAGTATGGAGCACCAAAGACCCTTCTGAGCCTGCCCATTGGCACAGCAATAACACTGCCATTCATGTTATTGGTGATCCAAGTTCAGAAGTGAGCTTGGGGTATAGGAGAGCCAGCCGGAGGGAGGAGGGCTTGCAGAGGCTGGGATCTGTCTGGCTCCTAGCAGCAGCTAGGGGAATGGCACCTGGGACTGCCCAGAAGGCAGGAGGGGTGGGGCAGATGCCAACATGCGGTGCATGGGAGCACACAGCACATGTCATGGAATCATTGCAAGAGATGCCATTCAGGGTACCCAAGGGGATAAACACCCACCTGAGGCAGGGTGGCACTCTGAAAACCTCAGGCCCTGCATCTGACTAGCTGGGCTTGCCAGTCCAGATTACTGGATCTGGTTCCTGATGAGGATTGGGGGACCCCATCAACCCCACCGGGGGGCAAACACTGGGGGTACCAGTGGCAGGTAAGTCACTGTGGACATTGGGGTGACAGGGCTGGGAAAAAGTGGGGATGTCCGATAGGGAGTGGAAAAAAAGCATAAAAAATAACTTTCTGGTACTGAGCTACGTATGCCAAGTAAGCAGCTTGCCTGTGGAGTAAGGAAGCTGATATATACACTTTTTGGGCCACAGTATCCAGCTTTCTGGAATCCTTCTCAGGAGGTTGAAAAGAGAAGGGCACTTTAGCCTTCTCACATGCAGCAGCCTGAAGCACTCCATTATGGTAATGGTGAGAATACAGGTACTCACCACCCTGTCTATCCATCTGATACTTTTTTTCAGTTTTCTTGTCATTGCCAGCAGCTGAGGTAGGTGCTGACATCATCTTGTCAGTGACTTTTTTTGAGGGTTTGTGAATGGGACTCAGCAACCTTCTTGTGGGAGCCAGACTCATCATATCTTGAACTCAGCCTCCACTTCATCCACCTCAGCTTCATGAAGGATGGTGTGGAGAGTGTTTACCATTTGCCTTATAAAGGAATAATGAGATATACAATCCTCAGAAGGCCTTAGAGCAGAACAAAATTCCTGCTCAGGGGAACCCTCTAGTTCCAGAGGTTCCCCTTCCTCCTCATCTTCATGATACATTTCTTCCTCCTTTTCCACAGGCATTTGGTATGGACTCTGAGCAGGGGGGGGGGGCATATTCATAAAATTTACCATAGCCTAAACAGGTCTGGAGAAATTGCCATGCCCTTGTCATGTGTTCCTGTGAGGGCATTTGTCTTAGGTCAACTGTCTGCTCCTTTCCATGTTCAGGAGAAGTGACATAGACATTTTTCTCTTTTTGTTTATTCTTTGCACCCCCTGTTTTCAGTTCATTTTTTGCCATCACTGGACTCAGAAGAGCAATTACTTGCTTTTCCATCTCAATCTGGACTAGCATTGAATTATTCTTTTGAGCAATTAATTTATGGACCTTATAGAGTTAGTGGAGATAGTTTAACATTAACAGCCAAATCACTAGTTGGTCTACCATTTGCACATCTTTTCAGAACTAGGTTAAACAATATTTGATATCCAATATTTGTTATATCACCACATGCTCAGCTTTCTTGGTAATAGGTAATCTAAAAATAGTTAATAAAATTCAGATATCCCCTCTCAACCAATTCCAAGGCAATAGCAAAAACATTCCACAATAAAACTTTAAACTGATGATTATCTATTTACAAAGTAGAGGAGGTTTTAAAGGACTCCACTACATGAGGAAACGATGTAATATGTTCTGGTAGATGGATTACCACATTGGCTTCAGGCTCTAGTAGTCAACTTAAGAAATTGCTATTTAGTTCTCCCCAGCATAAGGCCTCTGTGGGGCATGATTATCAACACAGTTATCTCTTTCAAAATTATTAAGACTGGCATTGTGCTCTGCAGTGCCATTAATGTTGCTAGGAGTTAATAATTCATTCTGGGCTGAACAGGTGGACCACTTAGTTTTTACAGTATAAATACCAGCTTGTACAACTTGTTCGCCTCTGATAGAACTTATTGTGTCAATATGTTGCTTCTTATCCATAAATCAGACTGATTATTTGCATGATCTCCTTTGTACCTCAATACTTCATGTACTCCTCTGTATCCTAGTCTAATAGATAACACTTTTGATAGTAAAAAAACATACAGAAGCCATTAATGTATACGAGTTCTCATTTATTGTTTCCTCCACCCCAAAACGTGATAGAACAACTGATTCCATTCCAACATTACTACTTTTTGACAATTCTGAGGATGGCTATAATTAAAACTCAAAGCAAATGAACAATATTCTCACTTTTATACAATTTGGGGACTGTGCTATGTTCACTTCTTGTTTTCCTCGAAATTAACTGCCACAAAATATCTGGATCAATTCTTAAATCCAATTTTTCCTAGTCGTGCTGCTACACTCCATTTTTTTGCTGTTTCAAGGTTATTGATTATTACAAGGACATGACGGAGAAGGACATTTACTACTCTGTGTGGCAATATTATTTTGTCTTTACTTTGGGGAATGTCTCATTCAGCTGTCAATTAGAGTTATTAAGGACCACATTTACATACTTCTACCTGATGTGCTACATGAAGTTTTACTCTCAAAATAGCTCAAAAATAGGTTTTGAAGCTTTCTTTACAAGACTAGGTCCTATTGGGGTTTGGGGTAAAACAAAATAATTACTTTGCAAGTTAATTAGGATTATTAGTTTACGGATGCACGTTCCAAAAAACTCCATGAGAAAAATAGGTTGAACTACTCATAGACTTTTCTGATGTTAAAGTTCTTCACAGACAAATTTAAGCTAAGGTAACTTTAAAAAAAATGTAAACTTCAAGGTAAGTGTAAAGTATTTGTGAAGGAGGGGTACTCAGAGATGTGCAACATATTTTGTTTGGTAAATAAATCAAGTACTACTTAGTTTTGATTAAAAAGAAAAATAATTGCACATGAGTACTTCATGAGTTGGGGTTAAAAAAGAGAGGCAAAGTAGGAATACTTTTCAAAACTGTAGTATGTAGCTTTTCTTTTCTTTTCTTTGAGTGCACTTTTTTATTCATAAGGGATGTCTGTGTTTTCAGAGAATTGGGGGTGATTATAGAAGTAACTCATTGCTTTATCATGTTGGGGTTGATATATACTATACAGAAGTTGTAGATGCGCTTGTACCTTGCATGCAAATTGGCTCTGATTTGGGGGATGGTGAAGGTCAAGGGGGATTAATGAGAGCATTATGGTACAACGTGCAAAATAGTACAAAATATTTATGCTTTTAAACTGAGTGCTGTAACACTCCTCCATTTGCATTTACAATACTAATGCTGCTATTCCCAAGTAAATTTTTTTACTGCTGATCACACTGTGTAAGCACTCAGTGAAAGCAAATAACTGAGTATTTGATGCTATTATTACATAAAGATGTGTTTAGAAAAGGTTGGTTCTCAGTGATTGAATTGTTCAACATGTGAATTTTAAATGTTAAGATTGATAGTCTGCAGTATAGTGCTTACAAGAGCACACCCTAGAACTGAACTGATTTCTTTTGTGAACCATGCAACTGCAGTTTTGTACTGCACTTCATGCTTGTCAAACAATGTCTAAACAAGCATGTACAAATGACAAAAAATGGAACCAAAACAACCAGTGACCACTCTCATATAAGTGAGCCATATATAATGTGACCAGAGCCCCCCCAAACCCAAACCCAATATATCATAGCTGTACATTTTGAGTAGCTCCTGCCCACCTAAAGTTATAACTGTCTCTCTCCCTTGTCTGCACCCTACCTTCCCCCCTCCTTGTTCACCTACCACCGAGGGATATTTACCATGCCTGGGCAGGATCAATTCCTTTTCTTTCAAACCTCAACCTCCTTCCTTTGACAATGCCCTACTAGGCTGCCAAAAATCACATCTTATTGGACTTAGAAAATACAGTTGTTTGTAATATTGTGCTGCAATTCAACCAGCTGAATTTGTTTTGTACATTTTGTACATCAGCCAGTGAAGTGTTTCTGTACACTGATTACTCCCTCGGTATCTATCAGCTGCCTTAAGGATTTATTGTATAATGTTTTGTTTCTGTTCATTGTAAAATCCTTCCTGTTCACAGTGTTTCGTATAGTATCCTAACCGACTTGGAACCTTTGTAAACGAGACCCATGACTCAAAGGTAGCAATCTGAATCATAAATAAATGAATAAAAAAATAAAAGCTATTTACTTTTTAATCCAGTAGGTATTTTCAGCACATTGGTTTCAATTTTAATTTATTTATTTATTTAAGAGTTTAACCAGGCAGGCATACTGAGCGGAGAACCACTCGTTTCCAGATGCGACCTGGGGAAATCAGGGAAGGGGGCATAGGTGAAAGACAGCAATACATAAATGAATTGTACATAGAAGTTCATGAGACATTATACAATAGGTACTGTAGCTAGGGCAGACATACAAAACCTATATATAACATATGACATGCACAGTGAATTCCCATACATTGCACTAGGAGTTTAATCCACTACAGGTTGTCAGTTTTGAGAGAGGAACAAGCTAGGGCATAGCCCAGTGCACCTAGTGTCAGCGCCTAAGTTGTTATCTGCCAGGTGGAGGAGACCAATAGGACTTGGGGGACTTAAGATTGTGTAGGCAGGGAGCACGAGCAGGCCATAAGGAAATGTTCGAGAAGGCAGGTGTTGAGGTGGCTATGATTGGAGGAGTGACGGATATCAGCAGGCAGGTCATTCCAGAGTTTTGGCAATCGGTATTTGAATGCCGCCTGACCCATAGAGGTGCGCATGAGAGGGATTTGGAAAAGCCTGGTATCCGAGTGACGTAGCGAGCAGGCAGATGGGGGTTGAGATATTAAGGTAGCACCCAGGTAAGGAGGAAGGGTTTGGGTCCAGAATTTAGCAGCAAATCTAGTGCAGTGAATTTGTCTGCGGGTCAAGAGTGAGGGAAGGGCCAGGGAGCTATAAAGGTCGCAGTGGTGTGTCAGTTTTGGGCATTCCAGTATGAAACGGCAGAAGGAATGAAAGAGTGTGTCCAGGCTGGCCAGATTGGTTGGTGAGGCAGCACCATAGACCACATCCCCGTAATCAAATATCGGGAGTATCATCTTTTGTACGAGTTCATGCCTGACCGGGTGGACATGCAGCCTTTGTTACGATAAAGGGCCCTCAGTTTAGGATGTAGTTTCTTGTGAAGGGATTCAACATGTATAGAGAAGTCTAGGTATTGGTCGAGCCAGATGCCCAGATATCGGAACGAGGTGCAGGATTCCAAGGGAGAAAGGTCCAGGGTTAGGAAAGAGGGGCGATTGGCGAGTCGGAAGAGCCGTGGTTGCGAGGCAAAAGTTAGTGAGACTGTTTTTTTATCATTTAGGAATAACTGGTTTGATCTGAGCCAGTGTTGTACAGCATTGAAATCCTGCTGTAGTTGGTCATGGACAGCTTCAACAGAGGGCCAGTGTTGTATATCATGGTATTGTCCATGTACATTTGAATGGCTAAGTGGGAGCAGACTAGCGGAAGATCATTTAGGAATACTGAGAAGAGGATTGGGCCAGGACTGATCCTTGTGGGACTCCCATTGAGATAGGGAGGGGGTAGATATGTGGGGCCAATTTTCACTGTTTGGTGTCTGCCACACAAGTAAGCCTGAAACCAGTTAGTGGCATGGTTGGAGAGCCAGCAGTGCTTAGTTTGTCTATTAGAGTGTGTGGAGACGGTATCAAAGCTTTTGGATCGATGAAAATGGCCGAGGTGATGTGTCCTTTATTCATTCCTGAGAGAATATCATTGTAATTCTTAGTAGGGAGGTGATGGTGGAGTGTGATTTTCGGAACCCTGACTGGTATGGGGTGAAAAAGGAGGAATCGGCTAGGTATTGGGAAAACTGAGCAAGGACAAATTGTTCTTGTATTTTTGCCAGGGTTGGGAGAAGGGAGATGGGGGTAATTCCCGGAGGAGGTCACCTTTGGCAGAGGATGATGGTTGCCAGCTTCCAAGCGGAGGATTGTGGCTGTCGAGAAGGAGAGGTTGAGCAAGTCGGCTAACGGAGCGGCTATGGCGGGGGCCAATAGCTGTAGCAGTCTGGAGTCCTTGCCAGAGGGGCATTTGCCCTTGTTAGGGTTTAGGTTGCACAGTGCTTGGTAGACTTCAGCTGGGGAGACAGGACGGAAGGAGAAAGAGGAGAGTGAGGCGGTGTGCTGAGATTTAGGTGAGGTAGTTGTCCTTGGTAGGATGGGGGGGAGGTTATGAACCGAGAAGCTGCGCTGTTAGTGAAGAAGGTGTTGAAAGCCGTGGCTACTTCATAAGGGTCAGTGACGGCCGAGCTGAGGATTGATAGAGCCGGGGCTGGTGGTTGTACAGGCATGGATAGGAGGGATTTGATGGTTTTCCAGACGTTGGTTGGGTGGTTAAGATTTACGCTTAGTGCCGTCGCGAAGTATTTCTGTTTGGCTAGTCGAATCAATTTGGTGCAGGAGTTACGGTGGGATCGATAATTTAGTAGGGCTTGGTGGGAGCTAGTTGATTTGTACTTTTTCCAGGCCAGGTCCCTGGTGCGGCATTGGCTGATGATATTGGCGGAGATCCAGGGTAGGTGGGAACCCCTAACTCTAGTGTTTCTTAGCAGTGCATGGTGGTCCCAGACCCCCAAGAAGCTATTTTTGAATTTTTCTAGTACGACATCTATGGAAGGGGCCTGTGGGATGAAGGACCAGTCTACCATAGCCAGGTCTGATAGGAGTGGTGTTAGAGATAGCGACTTGAAGGACCTGGCTAGTAGGGTCCTGGGGGGGGGTGTTAGGGGGTTTAAGCATTTTCTGACTAAATATACCATATGGTGATCACTTAGGGAGTCGGGGAGTAGGCCTGCTCCAATTGACCTATGTGGGTGTGTGGTCAGTGCCCAGTGAAGGAGGGAGTGATTATGCGTTTTTAGGTTTAGCCTGGTGGGTTGGGAGATTTGTTGTGCGAGGTTCAGGGCGTTTACTTTGGAGCGCAGTTTGGCACAGTCATTTGCTAGCCAGTTGTAATTGAAGCCCCCTAAGACATAGAGCTCGCCTGTTGCGGCGGAGGATTTTAATTTGGCCAGGTGGTCTAATATGCTAGGCATTGGGGTGTTGGGGGCGCAGTAGGATCCTGCTATAAACACTGGGGCAGAGTATGGTAATCCCATTTTGACAGTTAGGGATTCGATTTGTGGCAAGGGTGTAGGGATGTGGACCGGGGTGAATTGGAACTTGGCAGTAATGTACATGGTGAGGCCACCCCCCCTTTTCTTTCCCATTCTGTCTTGCCTAATTAGGGAGTATCCTGGAATGGCAACAGAAGAGTCTGGGTGGTGGGGTTTGAGCCATGTCTCGGAGAGTATAAGGATGTCAGGACGCAGTGATAGGGCTGATAGCTGCAGTTCAGGGATTTTGTTAAGGATACTACAAATGTTTAGGTGCAGTATTTTCAGGCCCTTTGGGAGAGCGAGGGGTGGGTAGTTTGGGCGGAGTGGGTCCAGGGTTAGCTTCTATATCCCCTGCTAGTAAAAGAAGCAGCGCTGTAAGTCGTATGAACTTGTACCAAGTGGCCCTGGTTTTGCGATGGCAGTCAAGTGAGGAAGGCGCTGGCCTGTACAAGTCAGCCTTGAAGCAACACAGCACAGATAGTCCAGGGCAAAGGGGAATGGAGCTCCGAGTAGCCAGCTAAGGGGGGGCCTGTAGGAGTTATTTGTGGGAGTGTGGTAGAGCACGAGGGCTCAGGAGTTATAACAGTGCAGTGGAGATGTGGCAATGGTTGCCTTAGAGGGCGAGAAGCTGGGAGGAAGGAGGCTATTGGAATGGCAAGAAGGAACAGAGAGAGGGCCAGGAGTGTCATTTCTTGGCTGTGGCAGTCAGCCGGGCTGGCTGTTGCGGCCACTAGTGGAGATAGCAGATAACCTGCTAATGGAAAAGTGGGCTGATTGGTTCCAACGCCTACCCGTACCCAATCACGTGTCTAGCAGTATAAAGCTAGGAGCTGACCAAGGGTGGTGGTGAGGGCAGTGGGGAGCTGGCACACAGCGCCAGCGGGGCCTACACCACATGCCGAATCATTCCAGCAGGCTCAACAATCAGGCAGAGCACGGACGCATACCTTTCTTCCTCTTTGCGGCTGGGGGGGGGTCTCCACGATGTCCGGCGAGATCCGAGATCTGGGGGAGGGCAGGCTCACCCTCACGACCCAGGCTGTCCTTGCTGGGAGGGCAGGAGTCTCCGGTGCCCTCTCGGTCACCAGCTGTGGAGAAAGGAGACAGAGCGGGTTACTTAAGGTCTGTTGTGGAGGCGTGGCGACTCAGGTAAGCTGATGTACCAGCAGGAGAGCCGCACCGACTGGGCGGAATTGTGTGACTAGCTTTATGAAGGAAATCTCTATTGTGTTTATGCTAGGGTGGAGCTGTTTGCAAGTGGGAAAGGGCAGAGTCAAGCAGGACATGCAGGGCTCTGGGTGAGGTCGGATTGCTAAGACCGAAGCTTTAAAGCAGGGCGGGCTAACTATCCTAGTGTGAAGCTCAGTATGCACACACTAGGATCAAAGCAACTACTGCTTTGGCAAGACGGTTTTTTGTTAATTTAAATTTTTGTGGGTGCAGTACACTTGCTTAAACATGTTATGCTCCAGTCTATACTGCTGGCACTTGCAGAGGGACTAGATACGCCTGCAGTGGTTACTTCAAACATACACAAATAAATGCAATATATAGGCAGGAAATCCACTTAAGGCAATGGCTATACTTGTTTCTAAAGCAGTACGGTGGACAAAATGCAGTAATAAGCAGGAACTCCACTTAAGGTAACAGCAACAACTTGCTTCTAAAGCAGTTGGTTGGTACAGAGCAGTGTTGAGAAGGACATTCTGTTAAGATAACAGCAATAATTGATTACAGCGCTTCAAGGAGGTCCTCTTAAGGTAACAGCAATAATTGTTTCGGAAACAGTTTGGTGGAAAAAAGGTAGCAGAAAAACTATCTGTATATCTGGGCCGACTTAAAGGGCCGACTGGGCCGACTTAAATTTTAAAAGAAGTCTAGCAATAAAATTTGCCCTTGTACTACTTACATCTTACATTTGATTTTTTTATCTGCTTCTGTGGATGTATGTATGAGTCCATTAAGAGCCATTCATTGATATTAACAATAATGAAGATAAATATACTATTTAAATAAAGGGCATAGAAGTACAACAGCTGTGATGAGAGACAGAGTTCACATAGTGCATACTTGCAGTCAAATTTAAATATGCCAACATCAATCGTAGCCACATTTAACTTGCTTTAACGTGGCCTGAAAATGTCCCATTCTGATTTACTAGGGTCAGGTTTGGGGTGGGCGGGATTAGAGTATGTTAAGTGTGGATAGATGTTTGCGTAATTAAATTTGACTGCAATTATGCACGACGTGAACTCCATCTCCCATCACAGCCCTGGTACAGTTGTGCCCTTTATATAAATAGTATGCATGTCTGTATTATTTTTAACATCAATATATGTTCCTTAACTGACTCACACACACACATCCACAGAACCACATTAAAGATATGATGTGAGATGTAAGTAGTGAAATGAATACTTTAGTTCCTAGACTTCAACGGCTTTGTCTTGTGGGGTGCCTCAGGGTTCAGTATTGTCACCCATGTTATTTGCGGTGTATATGCTACCCATTGGAGACATTGTAAGGAGGTATGGGCTGAGGTTTCACTGTTATGCAGATGATACTCAGGCTCTACCTTTCTTTGGCCCCCGACCAGGTGGGAGCTGTCTCGGTCTTTCATAGCTGTCTAACTGAAATCCAGGAGTGGATGAATTCTAGCTGGCTGAGATTGAGCTCTGATAAGACTGAGGTATTGGTTGTGGATCCAGGTCAATGGATAGGGGGGTCGGGTGTTGATGCGTCTTCCAGAATTTTTCTTGAATGGGTGCGGAACCTGGGGGTAGTTCTTGACGACGGGCTGACACTGCATTCGCAGTTGTCGGCAGTTGTCAAGACTTCCTTTTACCATCTTAGGAACATCGCCAGGATCCAGCATCTTGTTCCGTCTGCCAACCTACTAATGTTAGTCCATGCCTTCATGTCCTTGTGCCTAGATTATTGCAACTCCCTTTATCTAGGGCTTTCAGGGGTTGAAATCCATCACCTGCAACTAGTGCAGAATGCTGCAGTTTGGCTTTTGACGGGTTCTAGCAGATCCTGTCACATTACTCTGGTGCTGCGCGAACTGCACTGGCTTCCAATTCAGTGGCGGATCTCCTTTAAAGTCGGTTTGCTGACTTTTAAAGCTCTACACGATCTGGGCCCAGTCTATCTGAAAGAACTTCTGGGTCCTTATCGCCCTAATCGATCACTCCGCTTGGCCGATGAGGGGTTGCTAGAGGTTCCATGGGTGAATTTGAAATCTTTGGGCACTCAGGCATTTGCTTATGTGGCTCCCACCCTTTGGAACTCTCTACCCCGTCAGTTGCGGGAGTGCACTTCTGTGGAGGGCTTTAAGAGAGGTTTGAAGACTTTTTTATGGGAAACTGTATTTTTAGAACATTGATTGTTGTGACTGTTTTGATCTAATTGTACTTTTTAATGATTTTTAGCTGTTTTGATTTGTTATTTTTGTACAGCACCTTGACAATTGAAAGGCGCCTTATAAATAAAATTATTATTATTATTCTTTCACAGTTTTAACCAATATACTCTAATTACAGGATTAAAAAGTAAATATTCACTGAAAATGTGCAGCTATGATGTTTTAAATTTGGATTTGTGGGGGTGGAGCTACAAGACCATTATATATGGCTCAGTTAAACATAGAAACATAGACTTTGATGGTAAATAAGGACCGCTGGGCCCACCCAGTCTGCCCAGTTCCCTACCTATTGGATAAGCTGCAGATCCTAGTTAACCAACAGCCTACTTCTTCCTAACCCCTACCAGAATTGCCTTATGTCTGTCCCATGCATTCTTGAATTCCCCCACTGTTTTTGACCCCATGACCTCCTCAGGAAGGCCATTCCATGTGTTCACCACCCTCTCCATGAGAAAATACTTCTTCATGTTGCCCCTGAGCTGTCTCCTCTCTATCTTCAAATTGTGCCACCTTGTTCTTGCACATCTCTTTTTCTAAAAGATGCTACCCTCTCGGACTTTGTTGATTCCCTTGAGGTACTTGAAAGTTCTATCATGCTCCCCCTCTCCCTCCTTTCCTCAAGGGTATAAATATTAAGCTCCTTTAGTCTCTCTTCGTATGGCTTCTGTTGCAGACTCTGCACCACTTTACTTGCCCTCCTCTGGACTGCTTCCATCCTGTCTATGACCTTGCAGAGGTAGAGTCTCCAGAACTGCATGCAGTACTCCAGATGGGGTCTCACGAACTGTCTGCACACAGGGATAACAACTTTTTGTTTTCTACTAGTGATGCCTCTCCTTATGCATCCCAATATCCCCATAGCCCTCCTTACTGCCTTCTCATATTGCTTGCTTACCTTTATATCATCTGATATGACTACCTCCAGGTCTCTTTCCATTTTTGTTGTTGTTAGTATACCCCCCCATTGTGTACTCTTTCCCTGGGTTTTTGTTTCCCAGGTGCATTACTTTGCACTTCTGTGCATTGAATCTAAGCTGCCATACTTTTGACCATTCCTCCAACCTTGCCAAGTCCCTTCTCATCCTTTCCAACCCCCTTGTGTATCAACCCTCTTGCAGATCTTTGTGTCATCTGCAAAGAGGCATACTTTTCCTTCCAGTTCCTCTGCAATGTCACATATGTGTGGTTCATAGCTCAGTGCTTGTGCTACGTCCTATAGCTGAATGATGTAGATTGTGCTGGGATACAGAGGCCAGACCAGTAAGTAGGGTAATGCTTACAAAGTATTGGTCATATGAAATGGTTAGTGCTTAGATATTTCAGCATAGACATGAGCAAGTCAGTGATTATAGTACATGTGACCTGGATAGTATATGCAAGGTGCTTAGATGCTTGAACTGATGAGTAACTTGTTATGACTTGATGTTTTGGCCTTTCTCTGTATCCCACTGTAGGAAGGATGCTTAGTCAAGCAGGATGAGACCCCCCAGAGGGATAAGAGTGCAGGAGAAGGAGGAGGTATAAGGGGAGGATGGAGGGCGAGTGTGACTCACTCTAAGCAGAGTGGCGGTTGCCCATTAGTTTAAGTAGGATGTGAGGGAGAAGCTCTTCCCCCACATAACTACAGGCATGCACCTTTTAATTATGTGTGGTTCATAGCTCAGTGCTTTGTGCTACGTACTGTAGTTGAATGATGTAGGTTGTGCTGGGATACAGAGGCCAAACCAGTAAGTAGGGCAATGCTTACAAGGTATTAGTCATATGAAATGGTTAGTGCTTAGACTTCAGCATAGACTTGAGCATGTCAGTGATTATAGTACATGTGACCTGGATAGTATATGCAAGGTGCTTAGATGCTTGAACTGATGAGTAACTTGTTATGACTTGATGTTTTGGCCTTTCTCTGTATCCCACCATAGGAAGAATGCTTAGTCAAGTAGGATGAGACCCCCAAAAGAAATAATGATATCATATGATTATCTCCTCCAACTCTGAAGAGTGTGGCCAGTAGCATGCAGGAGAGGAAAAAACCCCTTGAGGGGAAACCTCTGAGGGCCCATGG
This sequence comes from Neoceratodus forsteri, assembly GCA_016271365.2. Lineage (NCBI taxonomy): Eukaryota > Metazoa > Chordata > Ceratodontiformes > Ceratodontidae > Neoceratodus > Neoceratodus forsteri. Next base: position 27,483,757 of record CM057454.1, read on the forward strand.
CTACTGATCTGCCCATCCTTCTGGGCATACTAAAGGAGAGTAATCCTAAATTCAACATATTAGGTAGTCAGCTAATCCGAATTTCCATACATTGTACTCCTGAATCCAATAACAGGGAAGCTGGAATCAGAGTCCTGATGATGAGTCCATCGAGAGATGGCAGCACATCCTTCTAGTGAATTCCAGGTCCAATAAATATCTGTGTTCAGGGCAAGAACCTGATACAAGTAAGTTCAAATCCACGGTGAGCATAAATAATCTGAAATAGTCAAGTTGTACTGATCAAAGCAATCCAGCAGGTGAGGAATTCTTTGAGGAGGACTTGAGCTTGAACGAATGACTTATGATCCAGAATATGAGGATTCGTGATCCTGGATTTGATGGCAAGCTATGCAAAGATAAGGTCCTTGGTGAAGCAAGGAAGCTAGATGCAGGTTATGAGGCTGGGGGCAGAGTGGTTGGAATCTCCAGTCCTGAGTGGGGGCGAGGCAGATAGGAGTAGACTTGTGCAATAGAACTCGAAATATGAATAGATGGAGAGCTGAAAGACCTCCAGGCCCAGACAGGTGAAGCAGGCCTTGTAAGCAGGTGAGATACTCTCAATGAACCTCCAGGCCTTGAGGGCGAAGCAGGCATGCATTAGTAATAGAGTTTAATAGACCTCTGGGCCTCATAGGGGCACAGGTCATTTGAAGTGCGATGTAATGACACCTCCAGCTGCATGGGCAAGGCAGGTTGTAGAGCAGTAGTAGAGTGTGCAGCAGTCATCGCAGAGGCTAAAGCTGAGGATGGTAGTAGGTAGGAGCAATTATTGCATAAGCAAGAGCAGACCTGCCCGTATGTCAATAGTAGTAGTAGTAATTGAAGAACCTGCATGCAATGCAGAAGCAGTAGCAAAGGAGTAACTGAACGGATGATATGTGGTACTGTGAAGACCATTGAGGGTGTGTGAACAAGCAAGCAAGTAGAACAGCCTCCTGTTAGCTAAGCAGATATCCCTGCATGAGCGGTAAGTACGTAGTTTAGGAAGGAGCCATGACAAGGGGGCTAGCTAACAAGTCCGAACAACCGTTGTGCTCCTGATGGTTAAAGTATGGCAGAAGAATGCGGTGAGAGAGCTCCATACATAAACAGCTGGAATAAGTCTCATAGCATGGGAGTAAATTAATATCTTAGGCCTAAGTATGAGATAGAATGACTCTAATGGACTGAGTTTGGTTGAAAGTGCTGGCAAAAGAGGGTTATAGGACATCCATATGAACTGAAGCAGCATGGTAAGAAGTATCCAAAGGAATTGAGCCACTGTCCCAAGTTTTAATCTAGATGGAAGTCCACATGAATATGGAGGATCCTTGATGAATAAAGTAAGTGCAGGCGGGCGACGTGAGGCTGCAGTATCCGGATTCTAGAAGTGTGAGTGAAGGCAAGAATCATGGGCAATGCATCCAATCTTGATGAAAGTCAATATGAGAAAGTGAAGCAGGGAATCCAGTAACAATGTGGATGGTCCAGTGAAGGTGGTAGCAGATCCTAAGCAAGGTTTCAGACCAAAGTAAATGTCCAGGAGACATAGCGCTAGACAGGCATTTGGAATCCAGGTGAGGGCACAGACACACTTGAAGTGAAGGTCCAAGTTCCAAGAGACGAGGTGATGGAGCAGAAGTTATTGAAGGCGAGGCAGACAAGCTGGAAGAAGTCGGAAAGCTGAAGAAAGTAGATCAAAGGAACCCATGGTCCTGAGTGGGTGAAGCAGTAAGTGGACAATAAGCTGGACAGCTCCGAAATCCTCCAATCATCCAGCAAAGCATGTATGAGAAGGTATAAAAACTGCATGTTGCGAGCTGGGCAAGCAAGCGTAGTAAATATTCGAAACTCCAGGCCCCAATGCAGGGCAAGGCATGTGTAAGTTAGGAAAGTCGAGCCTCCAGGCCTCAATGCTGGGCGAGGCAGGCATAGTGGAAATAGTCGAACCTTCAGGTCCTGATGCTGGGCGAGGCAGGTGGAGTAGAAGAGCTAAAGCAGGTGGGCAGCTGAATGAGCACTGAACTGCTGAGCATAATGAGCGTTGAGTGGTGACACCCTTGAATGGTGAATGGGTATTGAGTGCAGCAGGATCCCAGAGGCTAAGCCAAGGGGATGGTAGTAAGAATGTAACAACAATTTACGGTACTAATGAGAAACAAGTTCGGGAGCAAGCATGGACCTGCACATAGGTCAGTAAACAGTGTAGGAATAAGGGGACTCGCATGAGGTCTGCACAACAGAGTAGAGCTATAATTCGAACCACTACGTCTGAAACTGCAAGACAGGTGCAGCGGTTAAGGAGTGCAAGGCAGGAAATCTAGGGCTGAAGGCAATGGAGCAGCTAGGCCCATATATGGGGTAGGATGAGCGGCTGGACCACACGTAGGTCAGCCGGAGGAAGGTGTTGAGAGTGGCAGCTAGGCCCCACAAAGGCTAGCAGAACCACAAACTCTCATGCAGGGTAGCAGAGGAGTGTGAACTCTTGCCAGGTGAGGCACTCACGAGGCCAGCAGTATGGCCAAACCTGTGTAAGTCAGGAGGCTAGGGAGAGAGCAAGTCAAGCTAATCACCACAGCTAGAATGACTGGGTGTACCATCATGACGGGCCGCTCGGTGCAGCAGACATCAAAGGCTGGAGATGAAAAGATGGCTGAGGCAGAAGCATGAGTACAGTGGCAAGAAGGTGCTGAAGTTCAGGAATAAAGGTATAGCCAGGCCAGAAGGGGGCAGTGTAGTCACTGAAGAGGGAAGTAAGCATGTACTTTGAAAATCAGAATATAATCCTTGATTGTCCTGTAGATAGCAGTACAACCTGAGGAAGCTGAATACATTATTTCCTGTGAAATAATAAAAGTCCAGGGGAAGTTTTCCTGTAGAGGCCTCCAAGTGTGCAAAATACATGAGTCCCCAAAGCTTAGGGAGCTTTGCTGGAAGTGGAACTGACTAGGGTAAAGAAGGATAGCTAAATAACTAGCCCTGAGAACCAGGAGAGGGACAAAGTTGTTTCAAAGATTTTATACCCCTGAATACTTCTCCCTGAGTATCCTGGAATATGGTGGTAGCTAATAACATCAAGAACAATGTTGTGCAATCATGCACCTTTGCATTTGCAAAAGCTGCAGGCACTTGATATTGCAGTGATATGCTTGCAGTTGGCATTTGGTATCACTGTAGATAAAATGTCTTGTCCCTGGAATGCCAGTACAATGCGCTCAACTTATGCCATTCTCGTTTGTAACAGTTATGCTGAGAAAGCAAGTGGCACAATAGGAGAAGTCCAGGAGGATGCATGGAGGAAGGAAACTCAGCCAAGCCAAAGGGAAGGTGAAGGATCTGGCAGCCGGTGCGAACAAGCACCTAAATAGGGGAGGTCCAGGTGGTAGTACCAGCAAAGGAATGGAGGAAACCCAGCTCGGCGGTGGTGGTAGATGGCTTGAGGTACACTGGCTAAGCAGACTGCGAACGCACAAACTATGGTGGGACATGGAGTGGTGGCTGCTCAAGAAAAATGGAAAGCTAGGAAGGAGAAATAAAACAAACAAGCAAGCGGCAGGAACCGAGCAGAGAGGTACCACTGAAAACACGGCCCAGTAGGGAAGTAGGAATGGGGAATCCACAAAAGAAGGCAAAAGAAGCAACACAAATGAAGGAAGAGTGAGGAGGGGGGCACAAAACTGAGAAGCAAACAAAAAATGAGGAAAACGGTGGGGGGGGGGGAGTAGACAAGCATAGGCAGACAGAACAAGGAAAGAGAGCAGCCAGGCACCAGCATCTCCACACAGTGAGTGCGACTCACTCTAAGCAGAATGGTGGTTGCCTGTTAGTTTAGGTAGGATGTGGGGGAGGAGCTCTTCCCCCACATGACTGCAGGCATGCACCTTTCAATTGTAAAGACATTGAAAAGGACCAGTCCCAGTACTGAATGCTGGGGTACCCCACTAATAACCCCCCTTTCTTCAGAGTGGACTCTGTTTACTATTACCCTCTGTGTCCTTTTGTCCAGCCAATTTATTTACCCAGGCTACAGCCCTGGGACCCACATCTGGGCTGGCTAACTTGTTTATTGATCTGTTGTGTGGGACTGTGTCAAATGCCTTGGTAAAATCTAGGTAGGCCATGTTCACAGCCCCTCCCTGGTCTACTACCTTGGTCACTCAGTCAAATAAATCTATTAGATTTGTCTAACATAACCTTGCTAGTTAGATGCTGGCGCAGTTAAATCTTAATGTCAGTATGCACCATGTGACCTCCATCTCACATCTGAACCATGGTGCTGTTTTGTCCTTTATATAGATTGTTTAATATGGAGGTATGCCCCCCAAGTTACTAGACTGTACATCCCCCAAACCCATCTGCATACTGTACTGTTGTGCTCTATATAGCTCCTCATGACACAAATAACCAGCAGCTATAAAAAATATGGGATCCCTAAATTTGCTATATGTCACTGTTCTTCGAAAACCTATTTGAGTAGTGAATGCGATTCCCCCCCCCATTGAGTACTATGTATGGCATCATACTGCAAGAGTCCTGCAATGTCAACATCATAATGCTGTATTTAGTATGTAAAATAAGGCATCCAGAGGCTATTTCTACCACCAGAATGTTTGACTCAGTTTGCGTCATTTTTGCTCCATCTCGCATACTCATTGGGCAGGATTTTCAAAGGGCCCATAGATTGATGCAGGATGCATCAAACAACCACCTTACATCAGATCCAGGTACGCTAAATACTGTGCACCATATTTTGCAATAAAAGCGTTCTCTGTGACAAGGTCCCCCAACTGAGGCAAGAGGTCCACTGCATCAAACAAATGATGCAAAGTTTGAGAATAATGCACACTGTGTAAATAAAATGGCAGAGTCTGAGTCACAAAAATGACTCTAGGAATGAGAATGAGATAAACTGAGTCAAAAAAATGATGCAAGTTGAGTCAAAAAAATAACTCAAAGAATGAGAATGACACAAGCTGAGTCAAAAAATACAGCAGATGAAATGGACAAGACTAAGCCCCCAAAACATTCTAAGCTAGTGTTGGAGGAGAATATTGACCCTTAATAGTACCATAGTCAGATCTGCCCCCTGTTATAGGCCTCTTACATGCTCTACTGTACATTAGACCAGCTCTGGCTCGTCTAACAGTGACATGCATCTTCGGCACCAGGACAGGACTTACATTTTTTGTAAATCCCAAATAAGGGGATGGTGCATCATTTCAGTGACACAGGCATACCTTCTAACATGGCACTGGCATGTTTTTGGTGCATGCTTGGCGCAAGCCAGTCTGGCCCATGCAGACCTGTTTTTGACGCAAGTACCATTTGAAAATCAGAACTGGCACAGGTTTTGATGCATCCTGCTCCTCACATCAGTTGTTTTTGCTAGAAGTACTCTGTGTCATTCTCTGGCCTTTGAAAATCTGGCCCATTATATTTTTGACTAAACTTGCCTCATTTTTGCTCAATCTTTTTAACTCACCCTGCATAATTTTTGTGCCATCTTTTCTGATTTAACTTGAGTCATTTTTGCTCCATCTCACTCATGCATCATATTTTTGACTCAGCTTGCGCCATTTATGTTCCACTTCACTCATGCATCATGTTTTTGACTCAGCTTGCACCATGTTTGCTCCATCTCACTCCAGGCATCCTATTTTTGACTCCACTTGCAGCATTTGTGCTCCATCTCACTCTGTGCATCATATTTTTGCCTCAACTTGTGTCATTCTCAGCTTGCATCTTTCTCACCTCATGCTTTCTATTATTGATCCAGCAGTCCTCTTGTGTCATTTTGGGGGACTTTGCCACAGCAAATGCTTTTCTTGAAAAATATGATGCACAGCATTTGGTGCACCTGGATTTGAAGCAAGGTGGTTGTGTGATGCACCTTGTGTCAGTCTAAGGGCCCTTTGAAAATCTGGCCCAGTGACTCACAAGGAGAATATATGGTATGCATTATTTGTATTTAAATTCATAGACATCTAGGTTTGTGTTCACAACCTGCTAGTTAATGTGTAAATGAAGTTAAAACAGAAATGTCTTAAAAAGTAAGGGAATTTATGACAAAAAAAATGTTAATGCTTATTAGGGTTGCTACTGCACAAAACTCAGACTGCACGAAGGTTGGAAATAAATTATTACAGTTCTCAACCCAATGCCCACAAAGTCTGGGAATATGCTATGAAGGTTCTCATGTGTAACTCCCACCCACCTACCCTATCACATCTCCTACTGTCATGACCCAAGAGCAGTCAACAGTTACAGGGTCATGAATCATTATTACAGTACCTAATTCATGGTCAACATACTAAAATATGTACATAACAAACCTAATCTCCACCCCTTCCCTACCCTTGCGATCTACGGGCTAGTACATCTCCAGAATTATGCCTCTCAGATGTGGTGATTTATACATAGGGTACACTTTGTAGATTTGTAATTAGAATACTTTGGGGTGCATACTTGTGGAGGTTTGCACCCATTCATAAAATGTGCCTAGCTTGGCACACACAATATTGTAGACCTTATATAAAGCAACATTAATGTTACACATCTGAAAGTACAATGCACTTTATATTGTTATCAGCTGCTTTCTGTAAAACACATATGGTACTGTACTTTGAAATAGTCAAAGTAAGTTACATGTTTGGATCATGCATACTGTTTTATGAAGGGCCTTGTTGTAGTTGCATAAAACAAGTTACAAGTGAATGGTACATATGTCAGTAGGCAATATATGACACAACAAATGATAGTTCAGTGTATGTCATACTATATACAGAGTCTACAACAATATATACCCACAAACAGAGAACTGCATGGTAAGTGTGTAAGTTACCACTGAACCTTCAGAGAGTCACTAAATCCAGCATAGCCTAGTAGGGTGGTTCTAGACCTGTAGCTTGACCTTGTGTCACCATCATGGTGTGAGGACTCAGTCTGTGAACTGATGGTCAGTTTGGCTAGCAGGTTTCAAATGTGGTAACCAATTACATTTTTTTAGTGGCCATCATTTTTAATGGCTGAAAAATCCCTTTACTGTCTGATACCTTCCTGGCTAGTATTTGTCAAAATGTGATAGTAAAACTAATTGTTTCAGTAGCTGTTGGCCACCTGGCTAACTGATTGTGTTCACCCAAGTCAGGTAGGAGGATGGGGTAGTGGTGGGGATTAGGATTGCTATGTCCCAATTTGTAATATGTTGACCATGAATGAGATACTATACCATTGATGAATGGCCCTGTAACTGCTGCCTGTCCTTGGGTTATGATAAGGTAGGAGGGTGGGAGTTACACATAAGAGCCATGATAGCACATTCCCAAACTTTGTGGGCATTAGGTTGACAACCCTAACAGTTTATTTCCAACATTTGTGTGGTTTGCATTTTGCACAGCAGCAACCCTAATGAACATTAATGTAGTTTTTTGGCATAAATATCTGTATTAGTAGAATATTTTATTTTTATTGAGGCATACATGGGTACAATTACACAATTAGGGTGACAAAGCCCTATATACGAGGTGGTCCTGTTTCAGGTTGCAGTTTCAATTATCACAAATAATATTGACAAAATGAACTCTAAGTTACAGACAGAACATGTTTAAACAGTGACTCTTTAAAAAAATGTGATAAGAGAGAATGAAGGCTCATTTTATGCAAGTGCAGAGTGTCTTTAATTACAATTTCATGGCAGTATTTAAGGCCTTTGGTTTAGGGGCTAGTACTTAAATTTTTCTGTCAATAAAACCATTAGATGGCTCAATCTGTCTATTTCCAGTCAGTTCATTTCTCTTTTCAATTAATTTTACCTGGGTCATAGCCTGATCACTGTTGTTTTCCGTTTGCCCCTCTGGAGCCCTTTGTACTTCATGATGTCCTCTCCATGTGCTAGCCCTTCCTCCTGAGCATTCCTAATGGTTGATACATAATATTGGCATAGGAGAATCAGTGCCCTTGCCTGAATGACAGTCAGTAACAGAAGCCTGTGGTGGAAGATTATCTCTCACATGTATCTCTAAGTTGTTTGCACTTCCTGATTTCTTCCAGGTTATTTTCTTTTCTTCTTTTTCCTGATGTTGTTTCTTCCTATTTTTGCTATCCTTGTATTTTTATAACTGACATTTGTAGTGTTAGGAGAATCGGGAATTTCATCTAAAGAAGAAAGATAATATTTTATTTTCAGGCTCTGTTTTTTTTTCATTATTATGTTTGCTTGCACGCATGTGCAAGAAACATAGTGCCATCATCCGAGATTTCGGAGGTGTGTCACCCCCTCTTCCAATTCACTCAGTGTGCTGTCAGGCGCGGCCCCTGTAAGCCAATGCATGCTGGAGCTGTCTATGACAAGCTCCAAAATGCAGTGGCATACAGTTGAAAGGGGGAGCTACGCTTCAGTGAGCAGCGATAAGGTATCACCTGCTCATGCGCAGCTCCCCCAACACACACACACACACAGAAACACATGCATACTCGTGCTGCCCTCCCCCGCAGACACACGAATAGCTGACGGGGTGCTCAATCCTCGTCGGCTTGTGCTGCGCTCCCCAAGTTTTCACATGCCACGCCTGGGTGCCCACCCCAGCGTGGGCAACTGATCATATGGCCGACGGGTGTGCCCAATCCCCGCCGGCCCACGGCCCCCAGCCATCCTTGTGCTGGAGCCCACCCCAGGGTGGCAAATGTCCCATGTCATCTTTTTTTTTTTTTACCTGCAAAATAAAAGCGTCCCTGGCGCTTCTCCCAGTCCCCCCTCCACAACCCCGCACCCACCTACTGTGCACCTGCCTCCCCACCCCCTCACCCCATACTTACCTCCGGAGCTTGGCGCGCGATCTTGATGGACGGGAACGTCTGCACTCTTCAAAGCCAACCGCGAACTGAGGAAATGCCGGTAAGCTGTATAATGGGCTAGATAGGGGGTTTTCAACTTTATTGCATATCTTAGGCATTTTTTGGAATTTTTGCACCAAATTTTCAACATGGGGTTTTTGGGACCCCTTCTCATGAATGATGTCACTGTCATGGCATTATTCGGGCCCAAAGGGTGATTTCGCAGCCTCAATATCCTTAAAAGCCTTTAAAATGGTACCGAGACTCGGGCAGATCTGTGCCTCTACAGCCTCTTCATCAGTCATTTTAAGTGCTAGATTAGTTGGTGACACATAACTTGAAACCAGATCAGTATCCGTGCTTGTGGTATCTTTTATCCCTGACTTAATTCTTGATGTTAAGGTAGTCACAGTTTTATTCCTTGACTCTTCTTTATACAACAAATTAACTATCTTTTTTATTTGGCATATACAGAGGACCGAGGCAACTACTTCAGGTATGCATACTATATACTCTAATAGCTAACTCTTTATATTATCAAATACTTATAGAGATTTCCTTAAATATTAATACATTTCCACTGTATTGACCATGGCCTGTATTTTTCAAGAGTTGCAATGGACTCAGCAGGGATTTGTGTCACTTTTGCTGCCACTTACATCCCAATTAATGATGAAAAAATAACACAACTATATCATAAAAGTGATGCAAATATGACTCAGTCACATTTGCACCTCAGATATTTTATTCATTTCTTTATTTATTGAAGTCTTGGATGACACCTGTGAGCGGATGCTCATTGAAAGGTTCCACATCAGATACATTGACACAAGAAGACGCAATATAGTTACAGTAAATTATACATACAGAGTACAAAAAATTCAACAGTACATGGGTTGCAATGACAAGCAGTTCACAAATAGTGCAAAGGCATTGTACATGGTATGCCAGTGTCCTGTGGAAGAGAAAGAGGCATAGGTAGACTGTTAGGGTGAGGTAGGGAGGGACAGTGGGAGCTGGGATAGGGAGGGCAGAGGGAAAGAAAAGAGCTTAGGGTAGGGGGTGGGAGGCAAGTGCTAGGGCAAAGGGGGTAGGAGGCAAGTGCTTGGGCAAAGATTTAACCTGGTGGGCCATAAGTTGGAAGTACTGAGGTAGACTAAACCTGTGGGCGCAGACTAGTGGGGGCACCTACAGGTACTATTGTCAGTAAGGTGCTGATAGAGTTAGAGCTTAAAGGAACCAAGGGTTGTGGTTCCAGTGATGTTAGTCGGTAAACCATTTGTCCACAGAGGGGCCCAGTGAGCAAAGGATCACTGGGCCATAGTTGTGCAGCACCTGGGCACATGAAATATTTGTGTAGTCGAGCTCCTGGTGTGTCTGGCATGTATAGGTAGTGATAGAAGGCTCAGAACTCCTTGAAGAAGCAAATTTAGTGAGACCTTTTTTGCGAGAAGGCAGGTTTGATAAACGTATTCTGTCCTTCAATTGAAGCCAGCCCAATTGTGCATAAAGCTCACAGGTGTGGGCGAGTTTTGGGGCATTAGTGAGCAGGCGGCAGGCTTCATTTAAGGCTGTTGAGAGGCGCTGGAGCGCTGTGTCAGTAGTGGAACCATAGACAGCTAGGCCATAGTCAATCAAGGTGATAAGTGAACTGTTAATTGCCAAGTTCAGAGCTTCTTAGGTCAGGCAATTTTTGTGCCTGTAGAGGATACCGATCCTGGTGTTAAAGGCTCAGGCTATGATGTCAATGTGCTGTATGTAAGACAGGGCACTGTTCAGTGTGATTCCCATGTACTTGAAATGAGGGAACTGTTCCAGGGTGTTACCAGAGTCATTCTGAATTGCCAGAGGATAGCCTTTTGGCTTGTTTTAGGAAGTGGCGAAGAGCATGGTCTTGGTCTTTTTATAGTTCATGACCAGTTTTTGCTCTTTGAACCATTTTTCAGCTGCTTCAAATCCACTCTGGAGGTCTTATTCCAGGAGTGTGGGGTTGAGGTCGCAAGTAAAGATCACAGCATCATCTGCGTAGAGGAGCATTGGCTATTGTTAGCAGCCAGGAGGTTGTTTAGGAACACACTGAAGAGTATCGGACCGAGTATGGATCCTTATGGTACCCCTGATCTGACTAATTTCTGATAGGATGTCCCCGATCTTTACTTGCTGTGATTGCAGGCTAAGGTAGCTACAAAACCATACTACAGTTTCTAGGGCTAGCCCTATGTCCGAGAGCTGTTCAAGGAGGAGGGCATGATGGACCATGTCAAATGCCTTTGATAGGTCAACAAAGGCCACCCCTACAATATGCCCTTTGTCAAGAGCACTATGTATGAATCAGGTAAATTCTAGGAGAGCCATGATGGTGCTATGGCCGGCTCAGAAACCATGCTTTTCTGGGCATAGGAGCTGATATTGATTGAAGTAGTCCACCAGTGGTTCAGCCACAATCCTTTCCAGGGCCTTGGAGAGCGGGGGTAGTATAGAGATCAGCCTGTAGTTGTTTTGAAGAGACTGACCACCACTTTTGTGTACCAGCGTGACCGTGGCAGTTTTCCAGATTTGGGGGAATTTGGAGTGGCAGAGGGATAGATTAATTATCTTTGTCAGTGGACCAAGTACTTCGTCTAGTGTTAGTCAAACAAATTTTAGGTTCAGAGTCCCCACTGTGCCTTCATTTGCTGAGGGCTTTTTCAAGGTATTTTCTAGCAGTGGCTTCAGAAACCAGTTTGAAATGGAAGAGTGGCTGGTTTGGTCGTACTGGGGTCTTCTCACTGACCCCTGGAGCAGGGGTATTGAAGAAGTTGTCAGGAGCACACTACTGAGATTCGAGAAGGTGAGGTTCAGAGAGTTAGCAATGAGCAGAGGGTCCAAGGTAGGGACACTCTCAACATTTAGCATGGCTGGAGCTATTTTAGGGTCCTTCCCAGTGATATTGTTTAGATTTGCCCAGAATGATTTGCTGTTATTCCAGGTGTTGGTGAGCGCTTCTTTATAGAATTTGCTTTTTGCCTCATGAACTGCCTCTGTGCACTCATTGTGGGCCTTTTTATACCTTTGGATGTTAGTAGGTGTGTCATGTGCCCACGCTGCTTGTCAGAGTTGGTCTCTTGCATTTAGTTGTGCCAGTAGTTTCGGGGTAATCCAGAGATTTATAGGTCCTCTGTTTTTTCTCTATGTGACGGGAGCATGTTTGTCATAGACCGCATTGAATTTTGAGATAAAGAGATCTAGTGCAGTGTCCATATCCGTGGTTCCATGCAGGTCTGACCAGTCCTACTACTTTAGGTTGTCCTTTAGCTGTGGAAGGTGGCTCTTTAGGAGTAGATGTTTTTTTACATTTCTGACAGGGGGTTTGTGGTAGTTGTTGTTCCAGAGGAATCTGACAGGGGAGTGGTCACTCAATGAGTCAGGAAGCATGGTGAGATCTGTGATTTGGGAAGGGTGGTTTGAGGCAACCCAGTCCGGAAGTGTGCTGGTGCCCGTCTTGTAATTGATTTGAGTTGGCGCATCCACCAGTTGGGAGAAGTGGATTGTGGCAAGGGTATCTTTGATGGTGTTAGCAGCAGGTGAGACCCAGTTGATACTGAAGTCTCCCAACAGAATTGTTTCAGTGTTTAGGCTAAGCATGCTGATGTGTTCCAGTAGGTTGTTGATGCCAGGCATAGTCTGTATAGGTGGAATGTATATGGACAGTAGTGTTGAGTGCTTCTAGCATTAGTTTGATGGCTAGTACCTGGAGAGTGTCATTGCTGAGTGGTGAGGGTATGACATATCCCTGGAGTGTATTTCTGGTGTAAATGACACATCCTCCACCTCTTTTCAAGCACTGGTCCTGTTGGTACAGGGTGTAGCTGGGCAGGGATATGGCAGTATCTGGTATTTTCAGGGAAAGTCATGTTTCCACAGCAGATATCGCATCAGGGTGGTGTTGAGAGACCCAGGCCTTGAGACTGTCCATTTTTGGGAGGAGGCTGCAGATGTTTAGGGATGAGAACACGAGACCTCAAGTTTTACACTGTCTAGCATTGTGAGTCATTGGAGGGCCAGGGTTGGGATGCACATTGCCAGACATCAGGAGTAGGAGAAGCAAGAATAGTCATAGGAGCTGTTCCAGTATTAGTTTTTTCTGTCGTTGCCTTACTCATTTGCTGTGTGCCTGCATTTTCATTTCATGGATATCGCCTGAAAGTAGGAGTAGTAGTAGCAACAGGTGAGTAATGTGGTCCAGTAAGAGTTTATTCTTTCTTGACCATTGCCTTTTGCTGGACACAAGTACTTTAGTGGTGCTAAAATGGGCAATGAATCCAGGGATGAGCGGTACCAAGGAGGGATCTTTTGGGTGACAGCACTGTGACCAGGTCCTGGGATGCCCATGCTAGGAGTAGCTTTTGGACCCCTGGTAGGGGGAGGTGATTGAGACATACACATTAAGGATGGTCTCCTGGTGGTTTAGATGGGAGGAAGGAGGAAACCTGGTGCACAGAGATTTCAGGGATAACAGAGTGAGTATGACAATGCATAATAGGGTCCCAGAGGTCCTAATTGACATTGTGATGCACAAGCCTCAGGAATGAGGTACTACCCCTTTAAGAGAGAGAGAGAGAGAGAGAGAGAGAAATCTGAGAGAAGTAGGGGTGGGTCACTGGGAGAGAGAAAGTGTATTTAATAAAGGAAGTAGGTTGGGGAGGGGGCGAGGGGGACGGGCACAGAGAAAGAGCTGCAGTGATCCTAGCTCTTCACCCTGCTTAAGGACTTTCTCCAAGGTAATGAAATAAAAATAGGGACAGTCCGAGGGCACTGCTCAGTTGGAGAGGTAGTCTGTTAAGCTGCCTCCAGGTCCAGCAAAGCAACTTCAGTTCCAAATTTCACCGTACCTTAGGCAGTGGGGAGCAGGCAGGTGGATGATGCCTAGAGGGATGTGGAGGAGCTGACCCATTCAGGTTGCAAGGATCCCCAAAGAGAAGGAGAAAAATAGGGGAATTAGTAGCTGGCAAAGGGGGAGAGCACTTAGAGGATTAACAGCAACAACAAAAGGACAGGGATGGGTGTAGTTCAAGCAAGGAGACAGGGAGGAGACTCAGAGTATTAGCCAGAAGGGAAGAGAATGCCTGGGAGGGGCCCAGGAAAGAAAGAAAAAATTTGAAGATGGGGCTGCGGGTTGGGAACAGGTAACTGATATGGGGGGGGTCAGAACCCAGCTCAGCAGGAGCAAAAAGACCATAAAAAACACAAAATTACTGTTAGTTTACACTGTAAGCTGCAGTTAAATGACACTTTAAGTTGCAGTTACAGTTTAAATTACAATCTAAGCTGCAGTTCAAGTAAAAAAACAGTGAACACTCTAAAAAACAAAAATCCCCCAGAGAGCTGCACAGAGAAAGAGCTGCAGTGATCCTATATAATCGAGTCATATCTGAGTCAATTTTTCATCAGTACTTATTCAAGTATTCGATATATAGTCATACCTTCAATGCTGTGCTGTGGGTTGGGGCTTTGGGAGGAGGGAGGGGAGGTGAGCTGCAGAGGGAGGGTTTGCAAGGAGGGATTGCTCATGCCATTGGCGAGCACAAAAATGCACGTCGATTCAGGAACACAATAGGAGACCTGCAGTAAAGGGCTGGAATAAGGAGTCCAATAATCACTGTCTCACTTCGAAACAATGCCACTGACCGATCAGAGAGAAGCCAAGAGAGCAGTGTCTTTGCATAGAAATAAGTGTTTTTCATGCTGGCGCATATTGCTTCTGGGGGCTTATAAAAAAAGAAAACAAAATTCTTCTAGGGGCTTTTAAACAAGAAAACAAAATGTTTTAATTCAGAATTTGTGAATACTATGCTGTGGGCTGGGGCTTTGGGAAATGAGAGGTCAGCTATTCTGGCATTGTCCCAAAGTAGCCCCCCTTGGTGGCAGATTAAGGAGAGGCCAGACCCCCTGTTAGGACTGGATGAACTGTTCTCGATCAATACCTGCCTTTTAGGGAATTACTCAGGAATTTCAATAAACTCACGAAAATATCACATTGCTCTTATAGCTATGACAGTTAAAAAGCTAGTACTTAGACATTGGAAGGACAATGAGGCATTGACATGCAACGAATGGTTGACGGAGTTGCTACATAGTATCAGAGTGGAGAAGATGATCTTCAGCCTACAAAACAAGTTGAGTAAATTCAACAAAATCTGGGCTCCATTCCTTGCTTTATATTCTTAACAAATGCCACAACCACAGTAAAGTCAGAGTCCGATATTTACACTAGGGTATGCCACTGAGTAGCTGTGCCTGGACGGGCGGGGAACGGGGAGGGAGGGGGCTAGGGATTGAGTGGGGAGGGTTTCTTTTTTGTATTACTGCCTGAATGCACATGTCTCCATCAAATATACTTTGAGTATGATGTATTGTATGCTTGAAATTGTAATAAAGATTTAATTGAAAAAAAAAAGATGAGAGGTCAGCTACAGAGGAAGGGTTTTCAGGAAGGGATTGCTCACACTGTTGGTGAGCACACCAGCACACATGGCTGCAGGAGCCCCCTAGGGGGTCTTGTAGTTCATAGTTGGAGTATGAAGTACAGCAGTCTGTCTCTCACCCTATGAACTAATGCCACCGAGCAATCACATGGAAGTGGGGAGAACAATGTCTCTGCAAAGGGATGTGTTTTTCTTGTTGGGGCAGGCTGCTTCTGGAGGTCTATAAAAAGAAAACAAATGTTTGAATTTAGCATTTTCGAATACTACGCTCTAGGCTGAGACTTTGGGAGAAGGGAGATGAGCTGCAGCTGGAGGGCTTGCAGGGAGGGATAGCTCATGCCATTAGTAGGGACACCAAAACATGTGGCTGCAGGAGCCTAGTATTGGGACCTGTAGTTCAGAGCTGGAGTAAGGAGTACAGAAGTCTCCCTCTCACTTGCTGCTGAGCAATGGGACAAAAGCAGGGAGAGCAGCATCTCTGCATAGAATAAGTACTTTTCTTGTTGGGGCAGACTGCTTCTGGGGGTTATGAAAAAGGAAACAAAATGTTTTAATTCAGTATTTGTGAATACTGTGCTATGGGCTGGGGTTTTAAGAGGATGGTTATGAGCTGCAGATGAAGGGCTTGCAGCGAGGCATTGCTCATGTTATTGTCGAGTGTGCCAACACACGTGGCTCTAGGAGCTCAATACGGAACATGTGTTTCAGGGCTGGAGTAAAGAGTTCAGAACTTACTCTCTCACTTGAAACCAATGTCATTGAGTGATTGGAGGGTAGCGGAGAAAGCGGCATCTCTGCATAAAGATAAGTGTGGGGTTGGGGTAGACTGCTTCTGGGTGTTTATAAAAAGAAAAGTAAATGTCTTAATTCAGCATTTGTGAATACTGTGCTATGGGCTGGGCTTTGGGAGGAAGGAGGTGAGCTACAGAGGGAGGGCTTTCAGGGAGGGATTGCTCATGCCATTGGTGAGCACACCAACACCTGGCTACAGGAGCCAAGTGGGGCACCTGCAGTTCCTTTATGAGACCCAGAATTATAAGCAATCCCTTATGTGAGTAACCCCAAAGCATGAGCGCCATCAAGCAGAAATGTGGCATCTATCTATGTGGTGCCTGGGGGCATCGACAGGGTGTGAAGTGTGGTGTCTATTTACATGGCTTTTGGAAGAATCGGCAGGATGTTCACAGGGAGGCCCACAGGCCAGACTTTGCTGGTTGATGGAGGGGAGGGAAGTGTAAAGGGAGGGCAGTAAACACATTGTCAGGTGTTCGTAGGGTTTACAGCTAATCCCTATCTAGGACCAACCTTCAATGATACTACAGGGAGGGAGTACAGCTGGTCCCTATCTCGAGACGACTCATATTTGAGTTGAAGACTAGGAAACTGGTATGGTTGCAGCTGGTCCCCATCTAGCATCAGCTTGCATTTGTATTAAGATACAAGAAAGCAATAAGGGGTTGGAGCATTTATGGCTAACTTCCTAGGTTAGCAGGGATCTATGGCTTTTGCTACCACCCCCATCTTGATTATATATGGAAGTTCCTATCTGGAGGGAGAGTGGCCCAGTGTTGGGGAGGATGTAAGGGAATAGAACATGTACTGACATTAGGAAAGTGGGAGGAGGGTGGTGTGTTGTAATGGTTGTGGGGCAGCGGTATTCTTGGGGATGATGTGGATAACAGGGGATTGTCCAGTGTGATGGAGCCTGCAGCACCTAGGGGCAAAAGTAAGGTGGCTCAGAGGAAAGCTGGGGAGGCTGGCATGTAGTACAGGAGGAGCAGGGCAGTGGAGATAAAGACAGATGTGGGAGACCCATGTGAGAGAGGTCAACAGGCAAGACAGGGGTGTAGAGGGGTTAACCCAAGCTTCATGGGAATCCCTACCTCAGAGCACAGGGAGCCCAAGGAGGGGGAATGGCAAGTGGTGGTGGGGAACCACAAGAAGTGCAATAGGAGTGGGAGCATTCAAAGGGGTGCCTTCAAGGAATACATTTCACCACTATCTGGAAGTGGGAGGGAATAGGAGGTGTTGAGAGAGGTCTGGTACAAGGAACAGTGTCCGGGGAGTAGGACAGGAGAAGGGTGTAGGACAGTACAAAGAAGCTACAGTGGACAAGGAAGCAAGAACATTTGGAGTGGAGTAGGAGTTTGAGGAATGGAGGGAATAAGGTGACAAGAAGAGTGTAAAGGAAAATGTATGTGAGAGTGGCCAGAAAATAATGGTTAAGAGGTTTTTTGTCAAAAAGAAAGACTCAAGGGCCAGTGCTCACAGCTGGTTTAGCACAGAGGCTGCCCAAGCAGTTAGGGATAGGAGGTCAGCCTACAAGAAGTTTGGGAGGACCCAGAGGGAGGAAGACAGTGAGGACTACCTGAAGGTGGCTAGTTTAGCAGATGGAGTAGTCCAGCAGGACAAAGCTCAGAAGGAACTGCAGTTATCTGAGGGAATTACAAAGGAGGAAAGGAGTTCTTTTGCTATATTACTGAGCAAAGGAGCAGGAAAGATGGGATTCTTTGGGCTCAGGAGAGGGGACAGGTGGGTAAAGAAGAATGGGGGCAAAACAGAATTACTGAATGATGAGTACTTCTTTTCAGACTTTACAGAGAGAGAGATGGATCGGTACCACTACAGGGAAGGACAAGATGTGGGGAGGCATGGATGTTTTGATGAGGGTGGATACAGCGAGGATAGAGTTGCCAGCATTAAGGGTAGATAAATCCCCAGGCCATTCTGTAGAATTAGTGTGCAGAATGCGCACTCGACAACCTATTAGTTAGCAGAAATGGCACCAAGCACACTGCACCTCCCTTCCCTTCGCTTAACGATTAAAACTGGTACCCCTGAGTAGTGTCCCTAGTGCAAGTGGGCTGGTAGTACAAAAGGACTTACAGTTTTATCTGCTAATGCATTGTCTTGCCTGGTAGGGGGTGGACACTATTACCATTTTAAAGTGTTTTACTGGCCAAGCCTAGTCAGTCACTTAAGTTCGGTCTTTCATGTCCAGTCATGACATTCTTTTAAAATGAGTGTTGCTTTGCATTTCCCCTTCCTGTGTGAATATCCCCTAATAAATATTTTGTTCATATTTTACATTTTGTCTCACAATTATATTTTTAAAGTCAAGTAATTACAATTTTCCTGAATTTGGAGTTCCACTGTGATCTTGCTTGTGTAGGGGGACACTGTGTAGATGTGGGAGGTACTGCTTCCCAGGGGGTTGTACCTCTCTTACACCAGGCCCAATAAATTTTACTCTGGGTGGAGGCATCACACTAAACTTCACAGATCTAGATTTAAACTCATCAAGAGAGCAGACTCAAGGCCCCTCAACCTTGTTTCATTAGGAGGCAGTATATCATAGTGGTTAAGGGCATTGAGCTGCAAACCTGGAGACCTGGGTTTGAATCCCATCAGCCCCCACTTGCATACTGTGTGACCCTGGGTAAGTTACTTAACTTCCTTGTGCTCCCAGGTGATACTTGGAAACAAGCTCTAGCTTAGTGTGCCTTTCCCGGTAAAACAATTACTCCTGTCCCTTTCCCTTGTTTGTGACCACAAGACACAGATAGTAACTGCAAAATTCACTGTAAACCAGTTACCTTATTATACATCATGTAAATCTGTATGTATGGTTTTTAGATAATTGTGCTTGTACTGTGATGTATCATCCTAGGCTGTGCCTGTTGAAGGAACTCTGGCTCAAGTGGGCTACCCATTTAACAATTAAGTAAAGGAAAAGATTAGTGGGACCACTTGTAAATCATTGGGGCATGTCTAAATGTATAAATGTATCCTTAGCCTAGCCTTTGCTGTGCTTAATGTATGTCAATCATTGTCAGCCTTTGTATGTATGTTTACCCTCCATCCTCTGACGTGGAACCTTTGTAAATGAGTAGTAACTGCTCAAAGGTATTTGTAACCCTAGAGTTCAAATAAAAAATAATAAAAATAAAATGAATGGAATCTGTGCAAATCAATAAACCTTGTGTAAATCCATGGAACCCGTGTAAATCACTGGGACCTGTGTAAATCTAAAGGACTTTGTAACTGAATGGAACCTGTATAAACCCATGGGATCTGTAAAATCCGTGGCACCTGTGTAAATTAATAAAACCTGTATAAATCCAGGGGGCTTGTAAAACTCAATACAGCCTGTGTGAATTAATGAGACCTGCATAAATCATTGGGTCCCGTGTAAATCCATGGAACCTGTATAAATTAATGGAACCAGTATAAATTCATGGGACTTTTATAAATTTATGAAAGCTGTGTAAATCCACAGGATCTATATAAATCCAAGAAAACTGTGTAAAATAAATAGAACCTGTATAAATCCATGGGACCAGTGTAAATCAATGAGGCCTGTGGAAATCCATGGGACATGTATAAATTCATGGCACCTGTGTAAATAACTAGAAACTGTATAAATTCATAACACCTATGTAAATGATTGGTACCTGTATTAAGTCCATGGCATCTGTGTAAATGAATAGAAAACTGTATAAATCCATGGAACCTGTGTAACTGAATGGAACCTGTGTGAATAGGAAGGGTCACAGTGTGCAAGTGGGGGCTGTGGGATTCAAACCCAGGTCTCCAGGTATGCAGCTCAATGCCCTAAAGCACAGCACTATACTGAATGAATGGAACTTGTGTACATAAATGAAACCTTTATAAATCCATGGAACTTGTGTAAATGAATGAGCCCTGCATAAATTCATGTGACCTGTTTAAACCCATGGAACCTAGCTGGCAAATCAGCACAGTGGTTGGATTTCTGCTTGTGACGCCAGTATCCCGGGTTCGGGAATGGACCTGGGTCATGGAAGGGCTGGCCTGGGGGAAAAGGATTAAGTGTCCCAGGGACTGCTCTCCTTCTCCGGGGGAGGGTGGGGAATGTGTTCAGTGCTTGACAGACCCCTGGTAGAGGCCAGGGGCACTACAGTGAATGGCACCTTAACATAATACATGGGGTGGAGTGGACACTGGTCATCATTGTACGTCCCTGCCCCCGCATATAAGGGGAAAAAGCCAGCCGCCTGCTGCCTGGATGATGCATGCCTCTCCGGTCTGATGAGCTCCCAGGCTGGCTCCATGACCTATCCCGTCAATTGCGGCACTTAGGGCTGGTGCCGCAACCCCACCCTGGGGGGC
Organism: Neoceratodus forsteri; assembly: GCA_016271365.2. NCBI lineage: Eukaryota > Metazoa > Chordata > Ceratodontiformes > Ceratodontidae > Neoceratodus > Neoceratodus forsteri. The sequence continues at coordinate 27,504,225 of CM057454.1, forward strand.
AAGCCAGGGGTATCAGGGAGTCATGGCTAATGTGGAAGTGAGAGTGGAGGGGGCCATGACCAAGGCAGAGTGAACGGCGGCAGGGCAGCACAAAAAAAAACCATGCAACTTACATAAATCCATAGTACCTGTATAAACCCATACAACCGTTGTAAATGAATGGAACATATATAAATCCATGAGACCTGTATAAATCCATTAAACCTATGTAAATCCATGGGGCACGTATGAATGAATGGAACCTATATAAAACATTGGGACCTGTGTCAAATAATGGAACTTGTATAAATCCATGGAACCTGTGCATCTCCACGGAACCTGTGTAGGTGAATGGGACCTGTGTATCTCCATGGAACCTGTGTAAGTGAATGGGACCCGTGTATCTCCATGGAACCTGTGTAAGTGAATGGGACCTGTATAAATACATAGGACCTGTATAAATCAATGGCATCTGCTCACTCCCATTTACTTCCCATCTTTATTGGTGTTTTCTGTGCCTCACTGAGAAGTCCCCCTTCTCTGGTGGACTCACTCTCTACTCACTCCTCACACTCCTCTGCTGGTGAGATCACCCTCCTGGGTGACTTCAACATTAATTGGCTTTCCCCAACCTACAGGCTTGCCACCCATAGAACTGAGTCCCTTAATCTTTCAAAACTCTTCACAGAACCCACCTGACTCAATCCCCACTCATCAAATGACACCTTCCTGGACGGGGTTCTCACCTCACACTCCCCGCCACATTATTGCAGCGGGTATATTGCTGGGCACCTGCAGCAAGCACTGCATGATATTTTGTGTCAGAAAAGTCTGGCTACCTCCCTTTTTTTGCAAAGTACACCTGGTCCAGGTCCTTTATGTGTCTGAACAAAGAAGCTCTACTGAGCGACCTGGCAGCAATTGACTGGCCCCCTTGAACTGCCAAGGTTTTTACGTCACTTGCCCACTGAACATGTGTTAAAAATGGCACAAGGATGGGACCCAAAGCCGACAACCCTAACTCAGAGGGTTAAGTTATTCCTGGATCCCTATGACCAGTAGTGTGTGGCTGTGTCACACCAGGTGAATGCAAAGTGAAAGTGTGCCATGACAATTACTGTGCAGTAGAGCATAGCACAATACATGCTACAATTGTTTGTAGCAATTCTAATGCAGGTAGCATCTTCTCCATTTTTATGTTTGCTTGCACGCATGTGCAAGAAACATAGTGCCATCATCCGAGTTTTCGGAGGTGTGGCAGCTGTCTTCCAATTCAATCAGTGTGTTTGCAGGTGCGACCGCAGTTCTCCAATGAATGCTGCAGCTGTCTGTGACAGCAGTTGAAAATGCAGTGGCCGTAAAGTTGAAAGGGAGAGCTACACTTCAGTGAGCAGCAATATTAAGATGTCAGCGTGCTCCTTCACGCCCCCACACACAAAGCATATACTGCATGTCGTATACGCACACACTGTATAGCCAATGGGTATGCCCAATCCTCTGTCGGCTGTGCTGCCCTTCCCCCAACAGAGTTCCAGATGCCACGCTGGGTGCCCACCCCAGCGTGACAACAGATCATATGACCGACGGGGGTGCCCAATCCCCCATCGGCTCCACTGCCCCCCCCAAGAGACTACAGGGTGCCAAACTGGGAGCCCACCCCAGCGTGGCAACAGATCGTATGGCTGACGGGGGTACCCAATCCCCCGTCGGCTCCATGCCCCTCCAAACAGCCTTCCAGTTACCATGTCCCGCATCATCTAAGTAAAAAAAAAAAAAAAAAAGGAAACCTGAAAGAAAAAAACCTTCCCTCGCTGACTGTCGTGACCCAATCTCCTCCGACCTGCACCTACCCACTGCACACCCTGCCTTCCTTACAACCCCTCCTCACCCCATACTTACCTCTGGAGTGCAGCGTGACAATCTTTGGTGGACCGAGAACATGTCTGCACTCTTCAAAGCTGACCTCGAATTGAGGAAATGCCGGTAAGCTGTATAATGTTATAAATCGGGTTTTTTCAACTTTAGTACATATCTCTGGCATTTTTTGGAATTTTATCACCAAATTTTCAACATGGGGTTTTTGGGACCCCACCTCATGAACTCTTTCACTGTCATGGCGTTAATCGGCCCCGAAAGGTGATTTCGCAGTCACTGTGCAGAACCACCTTTCGGGACTGATTTACTAAATGACAGTGTCACAGTTCATGAGGTAGGCCCTTAAAAACTCTATGTTGAAAATATGGTGAAAAAATTCCCAAAAAAGACTGTTTCATGAACATGCGTTGCATTGTTCCTACGCACGCTCGTAAGTTCACGAATTTTCAATATGTTCACTTCAGATTTTCAACATTGCCATTTTACCATACCTCCTTATGAGCAGTACAGCTGTCATTTCTCACATCTGACCCGAAATGTGTTTCCACGCATGTAGCACACAATGGCGCAGTCGGTGTGTGAAATTAATGTTTGGGACAGATTAAGAAAATCTCAGTGATACTGTTCATGAGCAGAGGTGTTAAAATGGCTATGTTAAAAATTTGGTGAAAAAATTCCACAAAATTACTGTTTTACGAGCATGCGTTGTGCTGTTCCTACACATGCTCATAAGTTCGCGAATTTTCAATATTTTCAATCCAGATTTTCAACATTGCCATTTTACCACACCTCCTTATGAGCAGTCCAGCTGTCATTTTTCACATCTTGGCCAAAACATGTTTCCGCCCATGTAGCATACAATGGCGCAGTCGGTGTGCAAAATCAATGTTCGGGACACAGTAAGAAAATTACAGTGACACTGGTCATGAGCAGAGGTGTTAAAATGGCTATGTTAAAAATTTGGTGAAATATGTCCATAAAATGACTGTGTTACGAGTGACCATTGCGCAGTTTCCACGCACTCTCGTAACTTCATACATTTCTAATATTTTCAGTACAGATTTTCACCACTGGCATTTTTCCACACTTCCTTATGAAGAGTACAGCTGTCATTTTTCACACCATAGCCAAAATGTGTTTTCGCACTTCCAATACAGAAATGCGCGGTCGCTCTGGGAAATCACTGTTTGGGACAGATTAAGAAAATCACAGTGACACTGTTCATGAGCGGAGGTTACAAAATCCCTGTGTTGACAATCTGCTGTAAAAATCCCAAAACTAATTGCATTATGGGTGTCGTTAGCATTTTCTATGCATGCGCTGACTTCACCAGTTTTAATATTTTCACTGCAGAATTTCAACATTGCCATTTTTGCACCTCCCCATGAACAGTACAGCTGTCATTTTTCACATCCTGCTTGAAATGTGTTTTTGCACCTGTGGTGCCAAATGGCATAATGCTGTCTGAAATCAGCTTTCAGCTAACAAACTGATATTGCCACTGTTCAAAGGTGGGGTTCACAAAACCATGTTGAAAATTTGAGTGAAATTGCCAATGAACGCCTGAGGCATTAGGGTGTAGGACCATAATGCCCCAGCCTGTACAGACTGAGAGGCATCAAGGGTGTGACTTGGGATTCTGGCCTGTAATGTTCATACCATTCCACATCCTGCAGCCAGTGAGAGGCATCGAGGTGTGCCTTGGACTCTTCGGCCCCAAAGTTCACCCTACTCTCCTATACAAAACCCATCTCAGTGCATTTCCTAATGGAATGGGGTGAGCATAAGGGCCAAAGACCCCAAAGCACACCGTGACACTTGTCAGTGCCTGCAGGGTAGGGTGTGATGAAATGGCCTTGCCATCATGCCTGATGACCCAAAGACATACTCCAATGCCTCTCAGTCTCTGCAGGGTGGTGGCTTGGCTTCAGTGCAATACTTCACTGCCATTCCTATTATGCAGCTCTCTAACTCCTACACTATCAATGCCAATGCCAGCAAGCAAATATTCAGCATTGACAAATGATCGTTGTCTTTCAGATTAATAACATTGGAGAGACTGTGATTACTATGTTTAACCTGATGCCATGACTGTACTTCTGTCATACTCTTCATCATTAATAGAAAAATAAAGATTTTCTAATTTGTTTTTCAAATAAATTGTTGCTGCCTTTTCCTTTGTGGTGTTGCATGTATATGAACAGTACTGTAATTTTCATTGCTTACAGTTTGTTGAATTTTTCTCATGTTGAGCCCTGCTGTAATTTGGCCAGTTTCAGTGAACTATTATACCAGAACATGGTGCACAAGTTCAACCCATCTCATGATATAACATGCTGCACTTCAGGCCCATTTTTTTTTTAAACGGTGGTGACTCAAGGTGTGCCAGCAGCTTGGAACCTCACCCTCTCCCACCCTGGCCTGGTGTGGGGGGCTTGGAGAGGTTACCGAGGGAGTATTCACAGGTTACTGGAGCTATAATTTTAAAGGGTAAGATTACTGTATTTATTGTTATTATGTAACATACTGTTATATATTTTTTTACAACTGTGCACTACAGTACTGTGCACACTGTCGTGCACTGTTATGCCTTGTATCACTGGTGACTTCTCCATGTCTTTCTTACAGAATCAGAAATGTGTAAGCCGGCCCACTGGTGCAGCTGTAGTGCTACCGTTTATGAAGCTTTTGACCCAGGTTCGGTAGCGAGCCCGGGTCGTTGGAGTGCTGGCCGGGGGGAGAAGAATTGAGTGCCCATCAGGACACTCTCCTTCTCTGAGTGGGGTGGGCAGCACTCCTTGACGCAATACCATCACCACCTAGGTGACCATGGGTGGTGATGGTGCAGCAGAGGAGGCAGAAGTCAAGGGAGGGGCAGACGTTAGCCGAGGACCGGAGCAGAGGTGCCTCTCTATGCGTCTCTGGCTCATTGGTCCTCCCTGTGTGTGGACATCTGCAAGGGCCGGGGAGAACAAGGAAAAAGGAACTCCATGGCTGTGCCTGTAGATGGGTCCCTGGCACTGCAGCTCCAGTGCATGCTCCCTCCTGAGGCATGGGAGAGAAAGGGGGAACTCCTCTACTTCAACCGGGGGGTAATCCAGGAGCTCGTGAATCCATGGGAAGCAGGGCACTCGTGGGAGCTAGCAAGGCTGCATTGGGAACTCAAAGAGAGGGGAGGTCATGGAGAGGGCCAAAAAGAATAATTAAAAAAAAATCAAAACTGTGTGCTTTGCATTACTTGCATGGAGATGAAGGCCAAGCAGCCCAAATATGGGCATTTCAACCCACCCTCAGTTATGGAAGATGTTCCTATGCTGCCCCCATACTACATCTTGTTTCTGGTAGCCATCATTACCAAGTCAGGCTGGGCCAAAGGTGGGACATCACTGGCCAGCAGATGTGTGTAATATTGAGTCACTAGCAAAGATGAGTGAAGAATTGTAGAAGCATACTGTACAGTACAGTGATCTGAAGGCATGTAGACTATACAGACTGTGGGAAAACTTGGTGAACAGATTGTAGAAAGAGTTACTTATTGCCAGGAGGTTCAAGTGAAGGATGTTAAAATGGTAAGAAAGTAACACAATGGTACATTACGTGCCAATAATGTGAGCATGTTTCAGCCTTGAGTGTGCTAAGCTAAGTTCAAGTACTGTGGTGATACTTTTTCTGTGCACAGCTTCAGAGATAACTTTGTGAACAGATTATAGGAAGGGCAAGGGTTTCTGAAGCCTATTTTGTGATGTGTGTGTTTCAAGTTGACAACAATGACAGGACAGGTGTGTCCCTGGCCCAGAAATGGGTGGCATAGTGCCATCACCTGTTCAGTATATTAAACAGCTGTCAGGTCAAGTGTGAGCTCGGTGGTATGGTCCTGTCTTGGAAATGTAATTTGGTCTAAACAAGTGTCAAGGGCCCTTTGAATAATACACATTGTCCTCCTGGCATCCTGAGGAGTACCACTGTACTGTATGTCTTCTCTTGTGTGTTGTGCATATCATTATTGAGGTAAATAGATGTCACAGACTTGTTCTTTCCCAGAACTCAGCCTATGGCTGTTACTAGTTTCACAACCTCCAGACAAATGAAAGGGGTATATTTGGTATGCTGCCACCACTCACTGCAGCCTCACTGAGGGTATCTGTAGGTCCAAATCCCACCAGAACCACTGCTCACACACACAGTATAGTGCTTTTTACCAAAGGGAAAATGATCCACTCTTTTTGTTACAGCTGAGAATGCCTTCACTTTAGATATGGTGGCAGTAGCCTGCCTCTTCAGAGACAGATCACAAACTTGCCAATTTATTCCTTGTTCTCTAAACCTGAAATGACTCAGTAACAAAAAGTTTGAACATACTATTTATACTCCAAAATATTTACATACAGTATGTCACAAGATAATGCACACTAACGACTATGGGGAATACAATATTTCTACAGATATAAAAACAAACATTTAAAAAGACAGAAGACATACAGAAGAATCTAACTAAAAGCAGTCTAAATTCTAAGTAGAGTAAAGGACATTTAACCCAACAAGTGAGTTATGGCAGACTCAAACCAATGATGTTGTTTGTTCAAAGTCCCAAAACATAATTGAGCTCTCCAAGCTATTTTAACACACCAGGAATGCTGTCTGTTGGCTGACCCACTTTGCCACATTATTACACATGCTTCTCTGACATCACAGGTTCAACTATTTCTTTGTTCTATGGAGGGTCACCCTTTATCAGAACAGAAACAAACTGGATTTGTAAATTAGATCCTGGTTTTGTGGATTGCGATTTAATGCATTTTGTTCTCTATCTGGCTATGCAGCAGAAAACTGTGTTATTCTTTCTAGATCTTGTTTACCTTCCTAACATATCTATTAGTTATGAAAGGGAATCATCCCCTTGACATTTTACCCAATCTATTAAACATAGAAACATAGAAACATAGAATTTGACGGCAGATAAGGACAGCTTGGCCCACCCAGTCTGCCCGTTTCCCTACCGAATGGATAAGCTGCAGATCCTAGTTAACCAGCAGCCTACTTCTTCCTGCCCCCACCCCCTAGAATTGCCTTATGACTGTCCCATGCATGCTTGAATTCCACCACTGTTTTTGACTCCACAACCTTCCTCCGGAAGGCCGCTCCATGCATCTACAACCTCTCTATGAAAAAATACTTCCTTAAATTACCTCTGAGCTGCCCCCTCTATCTTCAAATTGTGCCCTTGTTATTGCACACCTCTTTTTGAAGGACTTTGTTGATTCCTTGAGGTACTTGAAAGTTTCTATCATGTCCCCTCTCCCTCCTTTCCTCGAGGCTATACATATTAAGCCCTTAAGTCTCTTCATGTTTTCCAGTGCAGACCCTGCACCGCTTTTAGTTGCCCTCCTCTGGACAGCTTCCATCCTGTCTATGTCTTTGTGGAGATTGGTCTCCAGAACTGCACGCAGTACTCAGATGGGGTCTCACCAGCTGTCTGTACAGAGGGATAATAACTTCCTGTTTTCTACTGGTGATGCCTCTCCTTTGCATCCCAGTATCCCCCAGCCCTCCTTGCTGCCCTCTCACATTGCTTACCCACCTTTAGGTCATCTGATATGACTACCCCTAGGTCCCTTTCCATTTTGTTGTTGTTAGTATCTCACCCCCATTGTATACTCTTCCCTGGTTTTTGTTTCCAGGTGCATTACCTTGCACTCTTAGCATTGAATCTAAGCTGCCATACATTTGACCATTCCTCTAACCTTGCCAAGTCCCTTCTCATCCTTTCCACCCACCTTGTGCATCAACTCTGTTGCAGATCTTTGTGTCATCCGCAAAGAGACATACTTTTCCTTCCAGTCCCTCTGCAATGTCGCTTATCAAGACATTGAAGAGGACCGGTCCTAATACTGAACCTTGCGGTACCCCACTAGTAACCCCCCTTTCTTCAGAGTGGACTCCATTTACTATTACTTTCTGTGTCCTATTCTCCAGCCAATTCTTTACCCAGGCTGTCATCTTGGGACCCACTCCCAGGCTGGCTAACTTGTATATTAATCTTTGTGTGGGACTGTGTCAAATGCCTTGTTAAAGTCTAGGTAGGCCATGTCCACAGCCCCTTCCCGATCTACTACTTTGGTCACCCAGTCAAAGAAATCTATCAGATTGTCTGGCATGAAGTTCTGCTGTGAATCCATGCTGCCTTGGGTCCTGCGCCTCTGGCCTCTAGATACCGACATCCTCTTTCCTTCAGAAGTGATTCCATCATTTTCCTACCACTGAGGTTAAACTAACAGGTCTGTAGTTTCCTGCTTCTGCCTTGCTCCCACTTTTGTGAAGGGAATCACATCTGCCCTCCTCCAGTCCTCAGGTACCACCCCATCCTCCCATGATTTGTTAAAGAGGGTAGTCAGTGGTGTCACTAGTTCTACCCTTAGTTCTTTTAGAATTCTGGGATGAATCCCATCAGGCCCCATTGCTTTGTCCACCTTCAGTTTTAAGAGTTCTTTCAGAACCCTTTCGTCTGTAAATGGGCTGGTATCAACTTCTGTATCCAGAGTGTTTCTACTGTTTGTTTTAGGTACCTCCCCCTCTTCCTTTGTAAATACTGAGCAAAAATATTTGTTTAGTATCGCTGCCTTTTCACAGTCACCCTCTGCCCACCCTCCCTCCCTTTATTAAGCCTCACTATCCCTCCCTTGGTCTTTCTTTGCTCCCTGATGTACCTATAAAAGGTTTTATCCCCCTTCTTAACCGAGTTGGCTATCTTTTCCTCGGTTTGGGCCTTTGCTGTTCTGACTGCCTTCCCAGCTTCCTTTTGCTTTAACTGATACAGTTCTCTGTCCTGCTTCTGTGATTCCTTGTACTTCCTGAATGCTTTCTTTTTCTCTTGAACCGTCACTGCCACTTCCTTTGAGAACCATAGTGGTTTCTTACATCGTTTTGTTTTGTTTATTTGCTTCACACAAAGGCTTGTTACCTCTGTGATGGCAGTTTTTATTATTCCCCATTGTTCTTCCACCCCTCCTTCCTGCCCATTTGCTAGTGCATTCCTTAGGCACTCACCCATTTTGGCAAAGTCAGCCTCCTAAAGTCCAGTACTTTTGCCTTTGTATGACTTGACCTATTGCTGTGTTTATTAGAACCATACTGTTCGATGGTCGCTAGTTCCCAGATGGCTACCCACTTCTACATCAGTGATCCCTCTTCATCTCCATTTGAGAGAACCAGGTCTAAGATTGCTCTCCTCGAGTGGGCTCCAATACTAGTTGTCTAAGGCATGCCCCTTGTAGGCATCTAGAATAACCCCACTCTTCAAGTGGCTGCTGCAGCTGCACTCCAGTTAACATCTGGCATATTCAGATCACCCATCAGCAATATCTCCCTTTTCTGCCATTCTAAGTATACTTTCTATCATTTCCTTGTCCATTTCTCCCCCTGAGAAGGGGTCTGTATACAACCCTGTGTGGATTGTGGTTCCATTGCCGGTCTCCAAATTTACCCACAGTGCTTCTTCTCCTCCCTGTTTTCCCTTTCATTCTGTTGCTTTGATTCCTTCCCTTATGTAAAGAGCTACTCCTCCTCCTCCTCTTTTACCCTCCCTGTCCCTCCTGTAGATAGTGTATCCTGGTATGTTTACGTCCCAGTCATGGTACAAAAAGAGGTGGTCAGCACTGGATATTTAAGTAAAACAGAAGAGCCTCTGGAAGACAAGGCTTGATGCTGTTCACAATCAACCTCTGTGAGAACCCAGGAATAGCCACACAACTAGAATATTTTACAGTTAGCATAGCTAGTAAGATAAAAAAAAATCATTCTGGGTGATATAACTGTTACATCTCCATCTTCTGAAAAAATAAAAAACAAAACCTTTTGTGACCCTAAATGATGTTTTATGTCATGTCAGCAGGCTTGTTCTACCTGCTATGCCCCCAGTTTTCTCTGTCTCTAACAAGTCATTCATTTTTCACAGCATCTCCTTTCTTCAGTGGCCACTGCTAGACAAACCATTTCCGTAGCCATGCTGTGACCCAGTGTGGCGCATGATGTCTAAGCTATAGGAGTACAGCACTAGGCTTCATCTTAACAATTTGGGGTTTTACCAGCTGGGCCTATAGAGCCATTTGAGAGGCTTGTGGTCAGTGACCAGTGTGAATACCCTCCCATACAAATATTGTTGCAGGTTCTGCAGAGTCCAGACAATACCCAGACACTCCTCCTCGATTATGGTGTAGGCCTTCTCTTTGGGCAGCAGCTTCCTGCTCAGGTACATGACTGGGTGTTCTTCCCCCATGTGTGCGACCTGACTCAAAACTGTGCGCTCCATGATCGGATGCATACATGTACACAATATGAACTTCAGAGAATAGTCATGGCTCACAAGCACATGTGCCTTACACAGTGCCTCCTTCAACTGGCAGAATGCTGTTTGACAGTTATCCATCCACTGAATTTTTTCCAACATTTTCTTCCTTGTGAGATTTTACAGAGATTAGGCCATGCTACTGAAGTTTGACACAAACTTTCGATTGTATGCTGTCATCCCTAGGAAGGCCTGTCCTTTTCTTTGTAGTAGGCATGACCCATCCCTGTATAGCATCAATTGTTTCTGGCTCAGGCTGGATGTACCCACTACCCTGTGCTAAAGGTATGACACCTCTGCCATCCCTATTTGGCACTTCACCTTGACTGTCAACCCTGCAGCCTTCAGTCAATGGGAGTACTTTGGTCATGTGCCTGACATGATTTTCCAGTGTCTGTCTGTAGATGGGGAAATCGTCCAGGCATGTGCCTGATGTGGTTCTCCTATATCTGGCTGTAGATATCAACACTGTCCATGTATACCAGAGCAAAGTTTCCTGACCCAGACAAAATGCGGTTTACGAACTACTGAAAGGTGCCTGGTGCAGTCTTCATCCTAAACGGCATTACTCGAAACTCAAATAGGTCAAATGGAGTGGCGATGGCCAACCTTGCTCTGGCTTTCAGGGTCAGGGGTATCTTCCAATAGCCCTTTGTCAGGTCTGTGATGGTCAGGTACAGTACATGGCTCGCCACTTATCTCCATAGGATATCATCTGTCCTAGACATGGGATATGCATCCAACTCTGTACAGTTTTTGAGCCTGGGTAGTTCATACAGAACTTTATGTTGCCATTCTTCTCGGGGATCAGTACCACTTAAAAGGCCCAGTGACTACTGGACTCCTGGACTACCACAACAGCCAATATTTTCTTGATCTCCTCCTCAATGGCATGTTTTGCTCCCTCAGGTACTCTGTGGTGTCGCTGGCTCAGCAGGGCCTGGGACCCTGTATCAATGAGGTGTTCTGCCAGCGTGGTATACCCTTGTTTTTCTGTGAACATTTCTCCAAATGTGTGCAGTGTCCCATGTATTTCAATAGGTTGGGCCAGTGTCAACCTGTCTGAGAGAGTGACAGTAACCACTTAGGATTCTCCCTTAATATGTCCCAAGAGTTCCACCAGAGGGTCTGCTTCTGCCATCTCCTCTGGATAGCTGCACATGGCTAGGACTATCTCATTCCAGACATGGTAGGGCTTCTTCTTGTTTATGTACTGTAGTAGATTTTCTGCTAACACCTCCTGTTGGGTATTTTCAACACATAATTGAAATCATTCATGCTACTGACCACCAAGTAAGGAGCCTCTCAAGCTGTTAGTTATTTATTCTGTCAATCGGAGATGAGTGCCATCACCCATTGCCTGATTTCATATGCCGGGGCTCTGACTCCACAGTCATATCATATCTTCTGTCTCTGTTGTGCAGCAGATAGGGGCTTCTAGGTGAATCCCATGAGTCACTTGAGCCATGACCTGAAATTCAGGATGTGCTCCATAATAGATTCCTCTTGATGAGCAAACTCACCCTCCCTTTCATCCCTTACCAAATGGAGGGGCCCCCTTATCCTAAGGCCAAACAGGAGCTCAAAGGGTGAGAGCCCTGTGGACTCCTGCGGGACTTCTATATATATATATATATATATATATATATGCAAATAAGAGATGGAGCAAGTACTTATCCTACTCTCTCACATGTTGGCCAGTGAATGACCTTATCATAGTTTTAAGCGACGCATGAAATCACTCAACCAGACCGTTAGTCTGGGGGTTGCACGGGGATGTCATGAGCTGCTGCACACAACACTTCAGCCAAAGACTAGCCATTAGGGGAAACATGAAATCAGTGCTCTGGTCTGATAGAATCTCCTGGGGAAAACCTCCCCTGGTTAAATATCCCCAGCAGTTCACTGGCCACTTTTTTCTCCTCAGTGGAGAACAAAGGCACTGCGTCTGGGTACCTCATGGCATAATCCATGACCACCAAAACTTACCTCTTGCATGTAAAACGTAGGATGCTGAGTGGCCAGATAATGTCCACAGCAACTAGCCAAAATGGCTCTTCAGTTATAGGTGGGGGAATCAAAGCCATCTTAGCCTTGTCCTCAACCTTTCCCACCCTCTAGCACTGCAGATAAGTCCAGCTATGTCTTTGAAGATACTGGTCCTATAAAAATTGTTAGTCAGTTGTCTTTTCAAACAACTGCCTCCTAAGTGCCTGGAAAAGGGTATACTGTGGGCTAAGGCCAGAAACTGCTTCCTATAGTCCCTTCGAACTAGTGTCTGTCAGAGTACCCCTTCCTCCTGTCCTCATTTTGGAACCCACCCATGATATAGGAGCCCTTTCTCCCAGTATACCTCCCCTTTCTTTGAACCTTGAGAGTCATGTTCTACCATGGTGGCTAACTCCCTTAATATCTGTAGGGATGGATTAGCTTGCTGAGCTCTACCCAGCTCTGCATGCCTGACCCTCCCTAAACACGTTCTCCTGGGGGAGGGCAGCCCACGGCTAAGCTCTCCTGAATCTGAAGCTGTGGCTCAGAATTGATGCTCCCACTTTGTTCTTCAGCAACAACTTGCCCTGCTGATGAGGGAGGGGCTGCATCCAGCTTCACTGCCCCCTCTGTGTCCTCAGGAGCTTATTCCCAAGCCTTACTGTAGGTAGTGACACATACAGTGCTGGCCCAACTGTCACAGTTATTCCCCATAATTACATCCATGGTTGATCTGGTATAATACTAACACAAGAAGAAAACGGGCACTGCCCACCAGTAATAATGCAAGTTACAAAGAATTTATTGCTCATGGGTTTGAAGCAAAAATTCAAGGTACCACACAGGGGTACACAACACACAATAAAACAACACTAAGAAGGCCCTGACTGGTTTTGTGTGTGTGCACTTCAGCAGAAGATGGCCTTACCCACAAAGTGATCCAAGTTAAGTAAAGATTCATTTAAAGTGACAGTCACACATATCCTGTGAAAAAAAGTAAATGAGCAAAAAAGGAACATTAAAAAGGATGCAGGGCTGTGGATTTATAGATGCAAACATTGCAGTAATATGCAATTAATCAGTAAGAATCTAACAGCAGCATTGCAAACTTCAAAAGTGCTTAGTTTTTTCAGGACTATAAATATTAATTTCATATCTAATCATTTGCAAAATGAAATACCTATTAACATTTCATGAAGTCCCAAAATACGAGCCAGAGGAGTCTTGCACCTATTTGAATGTCCACACAGGAATTGGCCAATGAACTTTGAAGAGAAAATAAGCTTGGAATTAGCAAAAGTCACAGCAATCTCTGCAGCATCACATGAGAAACAGAATACAAGAATGCTTAGTACGCTAACAGACATTTGTATATCTTACACTTACAAGCAATGGTTGCAGAAATAATAAAACCAGGTTAAACTTTCTTTTAAGAAAAGATGACATATCAAAATAATCATTTAGACCTGGATTTTTAAGTGCCTCCAACTGGTAAATCCAAAAGGCTTCCCTACAGAGTAGTTTATTTTCCAGGTCTCCCCCTCTTGATCCCACACTCACTTTCTCAGTTGCACACCATTTTAATTTGTATCCATTTCCAGATCCACTGCATCTAATATGTTTATACAAGGCATGCATAGCTAGTAAGATAAAAAGTAATAAAAACATTCCTGGGTGTTACATCTGTTACAATGGGCTGGGCTGGGCTGGCCTGCTGGTGCAGTGGCAAGGTGTCCGCTTGAGGCGCTGACATCCCAAGTTCAGAGATGGACTTGGGAGTTGGAGGGCTGGCCAGGGGGAGAAGGATTAAGCATCCCAGGGACTGCTTTCCTTCTCCGGGGGAGGGGGAAGAGTGTCCGGTGCTCTGTGGACCTCTGGCAGAGGCTGGAGGTACTGCTGCTGCCGGTGCCGTCACTTACGGGGGATGGGGCAGACACTGGCTGTGATTGCACATCTCCACCACCAAGGACTAAGCATCCACAAAAATGCTGCCTGTCTCAAGGATGATGCTGCCTTCCAGTACTGCAGGCCCTCCCAGGTACACAACCTCAACTGAGACGGTGTTCTGCTGGATGGCCACCCCTGTGGCCTCACCCTGTGGAGCCCTGCTGGTCATGGTAATGCAACCAGTAACCTGGACGTGTCTCTATGGGGGGTCATCTCAGTGGTCCCACCTGTGGGGTAAGTCATGCTGAATCATGGGTCAGTTGCCAAGGGGGGGGGTTATGGTGTGTCCGGAAGTAATGCAGAGAACAAGGGGACAGGGGGCATAAAAAAAAATGGCTGGACAAAGAGGATGTGATACCACCATTCTAGATATAAGGTCCTGTATAGAGAGGTGCTCTGCCTTCTGCCCCCCCAGCAGGAGAGAGAGACACAATATAAACCTGTAGGGGTGGACTTGGAATATTGTCTTGTCAGTACCAGTGAGCTGCTGTTTTCTGATTACAAAACTGTAAAATATAGCTTTCATCAGGACGCTGCCTGTTACGATAGTTTGCAAAATGCCAGTCAGGTTAATTACTGTTTGTGTAATACTGTATGGGGTAGTTGCATAAAGTATGTATAAAGTAGCACAATAATTAAAGCAGTAGTGCAATGAAATTTGGCAAAAATATTTTACCCTACTTTTTTCCACTACGAAAGATTCCTGGTATTTTCCCATTTTATTTGGTGATAACTTTTTCTAGTTACAAAAATGTGAGGTTTGTGTGTGTGTGTGTGTGTGTGTGTGTATGTATATATATATATATATATATATATATATATATATATATATATACTGTATATGTGTGTGTGTGTGTTTTAATTTAGTTTTTTCTCAAGAAGAAAATATGGATGCAACAACTGAGTTAAAAATGTCATTCTAGACCTAACAAGTAATTGTCTTAAAAATGTCATTGTAGCCCTAACGATGGTTAGGATCAAGAAAATAAATAAAATATGTGGTGCTCAACATAGGAATCATATGGAAAAGCAGATTTGACATGCATGCTAATATTTTTTATTGAAAGTAGCTGTAAATGAACTTTTTGGAAAAACATTTTTATTGCACTGCTACTTTGAAGGAGTATACTGTATGTTATATCTTAAGTGTTAGGAGTTTACTGACATTTATTTGGTGTCAGGAACTGCACTGAAGTGTTGTTAACTGACAAAATGAGGTACAGTACTGCAGCATCACAGATACAGTACTCGCTGCCAAATTAACCAGTTTACATTTTTGCACATTGTTGCATGACTACTGCAGATCAGTTTCCTGGATCCTCATGAGGAAGCAGGAGACACTGCTATTGCTGCATGTGTTTGCCTCCTGATTGAGTGCAGCTCTTGTCCCCCCATCTTCCACCAGGTGGGGGCAATGTCTTTTGGGATGGTGGCACAGGGCGGTCATGGTTGTTTCTTCCCAGCAGTAATCTCCATTGACAGAAATGCTACCTTTTTTATGGGTGACTGTCCTTTGGTACTCACCATAGTGAATACTGAAAGCCATTTTGTCTTCACTGGTCCTATAGCTCCTCCAGCAATGCTCCAACCTCTGACTCCTAGAATTCAACTCCCTGAGCTTCCCATCAAACAATGGTAATCTCTGGTGTGAAGCCTGGTGCTGTATATGAGTTGGTGTGACAGACATGAGGGCTGAGGTGATGCCCCTATTAAAGGCCACCACCACCTCCTCCGATCCTGTTCCACTTGCTTCCATCACACTCGAGACATCCAATACCACCTGAATTTCTTCTGGTGATACCCCACTTAAAGAGCAGTATTTAACCATCTCCACAGGACTACAAGGGTGGGGGCCTAAAAGAAGAACTTCACTGTGCAGTGACCAAACTCACTGACCAGATCAATCTTGAGATCATTGCTTTCGAGCCCCAGGGAAACAAAAACAAGTCAAAGGCATGCCTGTATCGATGGGTCACAGAAGTAACTATTTGTGCTAGGCCCAGCAATTCCGTGACCTGGATGAAATTTTGTCACAACTGTAAGAGTTAATTTTTGATCCAGGCATTGATGCTGCCAGGAACCAACCATCTACATGACTCCCAACACATCTTAGTGATGAAGTTTGCAGTTTTCTACAGGAAATCCTCATTGCATCCCAGAGATCAGTACACGAATAGGATCCTGCAACCTGCACCTTCACCCCTATTCACAGCTATATGCATTCAAACAACAAGGGCTGTGGAAGGGAGCCACGCAGTGCCTGGTGTCAGTGAATGCAGCCCTCACGCAGATCACCCGAGGGTGCAGAGCTGAGCTGGTAGAATATGTGGCATTGGTGTGTAGTTTCCATCCGCTTGTGAATAGCCCCTATTAGCTGCAGGCACTCATGGGATTTAAACCTGTTGACACAGACATATAAAACAATTAGAACTTTACAAAACTAATCAATTTACATAATCATTATAAAGATGTTTATACATTTATCTGATGATCATACACTTGCTCAAATAGATGAATTATGATTAAAGCATTTTTAAAAAGTTACAAGTATAATATATACTTAATCTTTGCAATAACATTTTAAGCAATTTTGGATGAAAATCTATACCACAAATGTATTCTTGATTAAAAAGCAGTGTAGCACATTGAAAAATTCATGACTGTAACTTTGTTTGATGTGCCTGATCCTTAGAGGTATGAGAACCATAGAGGTAAACCAGTGGGAGGGTCTGAAGCCATAATCAAGTACAGGGCTTACAGGCAGACTGGATGGGCCTAGCAGTCCTTATCTGCCAGCAGTTTCTATGTTTCTATGTTAAGAGAGTGCAGGGCTTCTTGCTGTTTGTCAGTGGTTGGGTGCAGCTGGCAAAACAGTTGCCTGTCCACTCAGTCCAGTGGGAGCCCTGGTATGGGCACCAACCATATCTGGCCATGCCTAATTAAGCACAGTTGAGGCAGATGGGGTTGGGGATTTACTACGCTGAGTGGTTGCCCATGAGGCGAGCTGAGTGGTAAATCTGCACCAGCTGTGGTAAATCCCCATAACCCAGATCCTGAGTGGTTTATTATATTATACCAAGTACTGCTTTTATTATTTAAAAAAACGCACTTGCTATAATGCTTAAATAAGCGATTCAGTAGTGGAACAGTCAGTATTTTTGTTTACTTTCCCTGATGTATGGAGCTGCTGTTTTACAGTCTCCACTTAGCGGGGAAACAAGATGGCAGTTGGAGTTCTGCTATTTCGCAGTCGGATTGCTTTTTTTCCAAGATGCTGTTGGCTGGCACCTTTTGTAGTGATTATCAGAGGATTTACAACAGTGGTAATGTGCCAGTCAGATGTTTTGATTGGTTGTTGTCTAAGGTCCATGGTATAAGTCCCATTTTACCATTTGGCACCACTTGGTCCTCAGCAGCCCGATAGTACCCTCAATTAGTACTCCCCAAACCCCACCACCTACCATCATGGCTCCTCACAATGACCACCTACCTGCAACACAGTTATGCTATAGCTGACAGAGGGGGTGTCATTAGTAACCAAAACATGAATATTAAATCTGTTCCACCACCAGAGAGGACACTAAGATTTAAAATGTAGACACAGTTCCAGGAGCCAGGTCTGGTACTGCTAACTCCCAGAATAAAGCTTACGTAGGATAACGGAATCTTTTTTGAGCCATCTTGTTCTCTTATCATCCTCAGTCTCCCTTCAGATATACAGACGCCCATTTTATTCAGCTTCACAAGTTCCCAGGTTCACAATACAGGACCTTGACTAGTCTCTCCGGCTTTCAATTGATCTGGATCTGGCACACACAGCAGTCAAACCAGGTTACATAGTTGACATTCATCTCCACTGCAGCCATGCTCTCACTCAGGCCTCCATGGGATCTTTCTGTTGCAGTTGCAAGCAAACCAAAACTCAGTCCATCACTTGAGGAACTGGAGCACTCATTGTATGCCTCAGCAGTTCTATCTTTCATTGAGACACCAATATCTGTCAGCAGTGAATAGCCCCCATTGTATGGCAGCTTAAATTCAATGCAAAGAAGTGCAAAGTAATGCACCTGGGAAAACAAAACCAAGGGGAAGAGTACACAATATGGGGGGAGGTACTAACAACAAGAAAAATAGAAATGGACCTGAGGTAGTCATATCAGATGACCTAAAGTAGGCAATCAATGAGAGAAAAGGAGGGCTGGGGGAATACTGGGATTCATAGGGTGAGGCATCACCAGTAGAAAAAAGGAAGTTGTTATCCCTCTGTACAGACAGTTGGTGAGACCCCATCTGGAATACTGCGTGCAGTTCTGGAGACCCCATCTCCAACAGGACATAGACAGGATAGAGGCAGTCCAGAGGAGGGCAACTAATATGGTGCAGGGTCTGCACCAGAAGCCACACAAAGAGAGACTAAAGGCACTTAATATGTATTCCCTCGGGGGAAGGGGGGCATGATAGAAACATTTAAGTACCTCAAGGGAATCAACAAAGTCCAAGAGGGTAGCATCTTTCAGGAAAAGAGATGTGCAAGAACAAGGGGGCACAATTTGAAGATATAGGGGGGACGGCTCAGGGGCAATGTGAGGAAGTATTTTTTCAGGGATAGGGTGGCGGATGCATGGAACGGCCTTCCTGAGGAGGTTGTGGGGTCAAAAACAGCAGGGGAGTTCAAGAATGCGTGGGACAGACATAAAGCAATTATATTGGGGAGTAGGAGGAAGTAGGCTGTTGGTTAACTAGGATCTGCAGCTTATCCAGTAGGTAGGGAAATGGGCAGACTGGGTGGGCCAAGTGGTCCTTATCTGCCATCAAAGTCTATGTTTCTATGTTTCTATGGGGACTGTCTCTCTGGGTAAACATGGATTCTCCCCAGCATTGCTCCTGGCTACCACTGATGCACCACAAGCAACAGCAGTGAAGCAGAGTTTCAGTTTCAGAGGTTGTACAAGGACTGGAAAACTATTCTTACATAACTCTACCTAAAAACAAAACAGAGCTGCACTCCTAATCCTTCATTACTACAACCCCTAGCTAATCCTAAAACTCCTTACCACTACTCTAACCTTAGCCTTAGTACTTAACAAGCATTTGTCAATGCCGAATGTTGTCTCACTGACATTGGCAGTGCAGGAGTTAGAGACGATAATAGCAATGGCAGTGAAGTATTGAATTGATGCCTACCCCACCCACACCCTGCAGAGATTGACAGGCTTTGGGATGTGCCTTTGGTGCGTCAGCTATAATGCTCATGCCATTTTACCTCACCCTACTCTGTAGACACTGACAAGTGTCGTGGTGTGCTTTGGGGTCTTTGGGCCTTATACTTACCCTATTCCATAAGGAAATGCCCTGACATGGGTGCACTATAGGAGAATGGGCCTCACCCTACCCTGTAGATACTGACAAGTGTGGTGGTGTACTTTGTGGTCTTTGGGCCTCATACTTACCCCATTCCATAAGGAAATACACTGAGATGGGTGTAATATAGGAGAATGGGGTGAACTTTAGGGCCAAACACTCCAAGACACATCTTGATGCCTGTCACTGGCTGCAGGGTGGGGGTGAGGGTGGAATGGCATGAGCATTATAGCCAATGATCCCATGTCACACCCCTGACACCTGGAAGTCTCTACGAGCTGGGGTGTTACAGTTGGAAACCCTAATGTTGTAGGCGTGTGTTGGTATTTTCACTCCAAATTTTCAACATAGATGTTTTGTGACCCCATCTCATGAAGAGCAGCACAATCTGTTTGTTAGCTGAAAGGTGGTTTTGCACAGCGGCTATGCCATTTGGCGACACGGTTAAAAAACACATTTTGGGCAGGATGTGAAAAATGACAACTGTATTGTTCATGAGGAGGTGTAAAAAAATGGCAATGTTGAAAATCTGGAGTGAAAATATGAAAAATTGGTGAAGTCATGAGCATGTATAGAAACTGCGCAACACACGTCCATAACCTAATTATTTTTGGGATTTTTTTAGCCACAATTTCAACATAGGCATTTTGGGGCTTCCCCTCATGAACAGTGGTGCTGCAATTTTGTTAATCTGTCCCAAAAGTTAATTTCCCACAGCGACCATTCCATTGTGCGCCATAGGTGCGGAAACACATTTTGGGCAGGCTGTGAAAATTGACAGCTGTTCTGTTCATAAGGATGTGTGAAAAATTGCTAGTGTTGAAAATCTGGCATGAAAATATTGCAAATTTACGAAAGTACAAGGATGAGTGGAAACTGCGCAATGCACACTTGTAACACAGTCATTGTATGGATGTTCATCACTAGATTTTCAACATAGGCATTTTAGGACCTCTGTTCATGGACAGTTTCACTGTCATTTTCTCAAACTGTCCCGAAAACTGATTTCGCACAGCGACTGCGCTATTGTGCGCCGGATATGTGAAAACACATTTTGACCTGGATATGTAAAATGACAGCTATACTGTTCATAAGGAGGTGTGTAAAAATTCCAATTTTGAAAATCTGGAGTGAAAATATTACAAATTCACTAAGTTATGAGCGTGCGTGGGAAGTGCGCAACAGACGCTCATAAAACAGCCAGTTTTTGGATGTTTTCCACCAAATTTGTAACATAGACTTTTTGAGAGACCCCCCCTCATGAACAATGGCACTGTCATTTTGTTAATCGGTCCTAAAAGGTGATTCTATGCAGTAACTGCAAAATTACCTTCCGGGACTGAATAACACCATGACAGTGACTGAATTCATGAGGAGAAGTCCCAATAACCCCATGTTGAAAATTTGGTGCCAAAATTCCCCAAAATGCCCAAGATATGCACCAAAGTTGAAAAAAAACCCTATTTATGCCATTATACTGCTTACCAGCATTTCTACATTTTGTGGTCGGCTTTGAAAAGTGCAGACGTGTTCCCGGTCCACCGAAGATCATTGCGCCGTGCTCTGGAGGTAAATATGGGATAAGGGGGATGTGGGGAGGCAGGGTAAACAGAGGATGGGCGTGGGTTTGGGGGAGGGCCACCAGAGTCCATGAGGGACCATTTTCTGCTTTGAAGGGTTGAAAAAAAAACCATTGTGGGACTGTTGTTCTTTTACAGGGGCATTTGGTATGCTGGGGAGGACTCCCAGTGTGCCACCTGAGTGTTTTGGGGGAGAATTCTGTAGCCGATGGGGGATTGGGCACCCTATCAGCACACAACAAATGGGGGAGAACATTATGCTAATGGGGAGTGGGCTCCCCCTTTGGCAAATTAAACTGGGAAGAGGTACATGATGCCGAGGGGGATTGAGCACCCCTTCGGCACACACTTTAAATAGGGGTGGGGTGCATTATACCGACATGTAGTGGGCTCCCCATCAGCAAATTATGTGGGTTGGGGCATATCAACAGGGGGATTGGGCACCCCTGAAGTCGTCTCTCTGCCTGGTAGCAGTCAGTGCCGCCACGTTAACTGAGGGGCTTCACCAGGAAAGGCATGTAGGGAGGGTGTGTTTTGGTGCTGCTGCATGATGAGCTTGGCTGTCATTGCAGTGGACCCTTTCTTATATGTG
This sequence comes from Neoceratodus forsteri, assembly GCA_016271365.2. Classification (NCBI taxonomy): domain Eukaryota; kingdom Metazoa; phylum Chordata; order Ceratodontiformes; family Ceratodontidae; genus Neoceratodus; species Neoceratodus forsteri. The sequence goes on from CM057454.1 coordinate 27,525,889, forward strand.
CTCACCACATTATGTATTCCTGGTGTGGGTGTCTGCATACTGTCTTATTGGGGGATAAGGGACACGCCTACTGATGCGTGCCCTGCATTCGCTCAACAGTGACCGCACCTCCAAATCTGCTACTAATGCAATATGTTGGTTGCGCAAGCGAGATCCAACATAACAACAATTAAAATACCCTTCCAAAACTGCAGAAAAGATTTTTCTGTGGAATCTGAAATGGATTTTTATTTTATTCCAATCTGGAGCTAACGTTAGTGAGCTCTAGCAGATAGCCTGTCCAGTCTGGTGGCCATCTTCCCTTATTCCTGACATTGTCCAAGCACAAAGCTTTCATGACTTGGAGTTAAAAAGATTAATTTTATTTCTAGGATTCTCTCCTCAAGAAAGTGGGTTTTCTCTTCTACTAGCAGGGAAAACCCCAATTAGGGCTTCCCAGGGTGTAGCACAGAAGGAGGAGATGCTGCCTGCAAAGGTTTTCAGGGACAGGTTGCCATGGAGGATTTAAATGCTCGATCAGGGCCTTACAATACCGGGCTATGCCTGAAAATAGGCATTGCTATGCCTAGTGCACTTACCCGGTTTCCAAAAGCAAATAAATTAATAAATACAGATGCTGTCAGCAGTTGATTGGCAAGGCCTGCTTATGGCCAGAGGATGCAGACACCAGTGGCAGTAAAGTTCAAGGGTCAAATCTGGGACCTCATGCTGCTGCTGGACAGATTACAAGAAGCAGCTTATCACGCTGCAGAGAGATACTACATGTGATCTTCTCTCATCATATATTTTCATGAATATCATGGGAGCAGGTAGCTATATGACATGAAGCCAGAGGCAGTATTGCTGGCTCTCCTGTATGGTCCATGGCACTTGTAATAACTTCCTTGGGGCCTTTCGGATGTGTCCTCCCATCAGTGATATTTTCAGGATCCCCTCAGTGCACTGGGAATATTCTGCTGTATGAAGAAACTTGCAGTGTGAGCAGGGTGAGGGAGAGGTGGTGAAGGATGAATAGACTCCCTGACATCTTGTAAAACATAATGCAGGTGCAATGCCAGAGCACCCATGATAGATAACATAACAGTGATATATTAATGAAAGATTCGAACACATTGTTCTATTTCCAGCATAGATTTAATATTACCCTCTTGCTTGGTTTCCAACCTGCTGATGCGGCTCTTTTTTTTCTTACATGATAGATTCAGGCATTTGGATATGACAGGAGGCACATGTATATGGGGTAGATACTCAGCCTCCTTGGCTGGAAGTAGTTTTAGTTCTGGGAAATCAGCACTGCTAAAACTGCCCCTTACAGCAACCAAGTTTTAGAATTTTTCTATCCTTTTCTTTGATATTGAATTGCATTGTGCAATCTGGTAAAAATGTTTAATTTTGCCAGTTTACTTCCTAAATGGGGTGGGGGTGGCATATCTGTGATGCCCCATTCAACTCATTTTTTCTTGAACATGCTGTATATTGTTTCATTACAGCTTTGCTATCACCCTTAACATAATGCTACTGAATTTTTGCACTGCTTTTTATAACAGTGTAATTTGTCAGAAACTCGAGGACACAAATGGGAAAGCTCTCCTGTTTCCAAACTGTAGGGGTCATTTCACAACATTTAGAGTTCATTATATAAGCACCCACAGAGGACATTGCTCTGGTGCCCCACTATGTAGAGAACAGATTGATGCAGCCATAAAATTCTGGAGTCACAGATGGGAAGTGATATATGCCCGTAAGCGTTCTAAACAAATCCCTGGGCAGTATCCTTTCAACGTGCCTTTGTCAATACCTGAGCTTCTTTCCCGGCAATAATCAGGCTAGCTGAGTAAACTGAAGCAGTAGAGAGCAGGCCTGCAGTTCTTGTCCTACATAGCATTCCTTCTAATGAAATTTAATGGTTTAATGAAATTTATTTACAAAATTTCCATATTCATGGTGTGACAACCCCTTCCTGTTAACATTACTTTCAAGCAAATTATGAGGCCATAAAATGAGCAGGCCAGTTACTCTTTGTCTATAGAAATTGATTAGATCTAGTTGTATGGGTTGTAGAGTTTAAAATGCTGTGTTTTTTAATGCATTTTTAAGTGCAGTACTACACTGCAGTGGGGGGACTTACCACTAACCTAGTAACAAAATATTTTACCCTGTCACTGTGATCTGTCGTATCATGATGATATTACAAATGTGGAAAACTCTGATATGATTACATAGCTGAACCCTCCCTATGATGACATCATAGTAGGAGAGAGGTTTGACATGATTACATAGCCAAACAACTTCTGTAACGACAACGCAATGAGAATCATCTTGGTGATGATTACACAGTTGAGCCATTCATATGCTGGTATCATATTGTGACATGGTTGCACGGCTTCTCTTATTATGGCACCCCATGTAAAAGTGCTCTGAAATGATCACACAGTACATGCTTAGTACAGAGCGACTGTATTTACAACACCTTTCAGTGGCAAAATGGCTTGTTTTATTTTTTTTCACTTAAAAGTAATGAAATGTGTACTTTACAGAATTCCATACTTGAGCTAGAAGAGGGGTGGGTGTGTTAGCATTAAAAACATAAAAACATAGAGGGTGACAGCAGATAAAGACTGTGTGTCCCACCTAATCTGCCCCTTTTCCCCTACCTAATGCAATACCACAGACCTTATTTGATCTGCAGCTTACCACCTCTGCCCTATTGTGAGAGTACTCTTATGTCTGTTGCATACATTCTTGAATTCTCCTACTGTTTTTGCCCCCACCACCTCCATAAGGAGGCTGTTGCAAGCATCCTCACTACTCTTTTTGTGAAAAAGTACTTCCTCAAGTTTCCCCTGAGCCTACCCCCCTCTAGAGCCATATCATGCCCCCTTGTTCTTTTGCACCTTCTTTTCTGAAAGATGCTACCCTCTTGAACCTTGTTTATACCCCTGAGGTGCTTGAATACCTCTATCATATCCATCCTCTCTCTCCTCTCCTCCAGGAAATACATATTGAGGTCCTCTAGTCTTTCTTCATATATCTTTTGGTGTAGTCCTTGCACCATTTTTCTTGTCCTTCTCTGGACTGTCTCTATTTTGTCTATGTCTTTTCAGAAATGTGGCCTCCAGCTCTGGACACAGTTCTCCAGATGAGGTCTCACTAATGAGCTATACAGTGGCATAATCACCACCTTTTTTATGCTGGTGATACCTCTCCCTATGCATCCTAGCATCCCACTGGTTCTCCCCACAGCCTTCTCACATTGTTTGGTTACATTTAGGTCATCAGATATGATTACCTCCTGGTCTCTTTCTTGATTGATGGCCTTGAGTACCTCTCCCCCCATCCTGTACTCCTCTCTTGGATTTCTGTACCCCAAATGCATGATTTTGCATTTCTTTGCATTGAATCTTAGCTGCCATATTCTCAACCACTTGTTAAGTATGTTTAGGTCCTTTTGTTGTTTTTTTCACCCAGCCCCAGAGTTTCAACCCTGTTGCAGATCTTAGTGTTGTCTGCAAGGAGGCATACCTTACCCTCCTGCTCCTGTGCAATGTCGCTTATGAAGACATTAAAGAAGACTGGCTCCAGCATGGATTCCTGTGGCACCCCACTGATCACCCCCCCCCCTTCTTGGATTGAATGCCATTTACCACCAGCCTCTGTGTCCTGTCACTCAAATAGTGTCTGACCCAGTTTACCACCTTTGTGCCCACTCCAAGGACGCCCAACTTATTTACCCACCTCCTGTGTGGGATGGTGTCAAAGGCCTTGCTGAAATATTGGTAGGCCACATCCACTGTCTCTCCCTGATCTACTTTCCTGGTCACCCAGTGAAATAAATCAATCAGATTTGTTTGACAAGACCTTCCCGCTGTGAGCCCATACTGCCTTGGATCCTGGGCTCTGCTGGATTCAAGAAACATCACAGTCCTTTTCTTTTAGCAGTCACTCCATTAATGTCCCCACCACTGAGGTCAGACTGACTGGTCTGTAGTTGCCAGTCTCCTTCCTGTTCCCACTTCTGTGGAGAGTGACTACATTTGCCCTCCTCTAGTCTCCTGGACCCACCCCTGTCTCTATTGATTTGTAGAATAGAGCTCTTAGTAGTGTTGCCAGCAACTCTCTAAGTTGTGTCAATATTCTGGGATGTATCCCATCCAGCCCCATAGCCTTGTCCCCTTTCAGATTCTCAAGTTCCTTTAGGACACTTTCCTCCGTAAATGGCTGGGCTGTTGTCCACTGCTCCCATATTAGTGCCTCTATCACCCAACAGTGGCCCTTCTCATTCCCCCTTCTTCTGTGAATACTGAGCAGAAATATTTGTTTAGGATTGTTGCTTTTTCTGGGTCCCCCTCCGCAACCCCAACATCCCTTTTTAACCTCACAATCCCACCCCTGGTCTTCTTTCTTTCACTAATCTATCTGAAAAAGTCTTCTCTCCCTTCTTAATTGCCTCAGCTATTTTTTCCTCTTTTTGCACCTTTGTGCTCCTGACTGCTTTCCCCACCTCCCTTTGCTTTTCCAGATACAGTTCCCCATCTCCCCCCCCCCAGCTGTGCTGGCAACTGCTTACCCACCCCCTGACCAGAGGAAAGGTACAGATGGCAACTCCAAACCACAGGGTGAGGTCAGGGGACTGGGGGGCACAAGAATATTAAATAGAAGCAATTCAATATTTTTTTAATTGGTATTTTATGGCCCATTTTTTTCCCTGTTTTTTGTCCTCCCCATGCCTGGTCAAGCGCGTGTGTGGAAGCAAGCACATGCCATCGCGCTGAGGCACCCTCCCTGCTAGTTTGCCACCCCCAGCCACCTACACTGCTGGTTTTACCTCCACTTGATGGCAGCGGAACTACAGGGGGAGGGCAACACAGATCCTCCCCAGCAGAGGAGAGCTGCTGTTATGGCTGCTCAGTCCTGCTCCTTCGCTTTCCCCCCCAGCCAGCTCCACAGTGACCCTGGCTTGTTCTTGAACCACGACTGCCAGTTGGCACAAGGTAAGGCATCCATTGCCTCAGCCCTCTGCGCCACCAGGCCGGCACATCAATTCAATATTTTCTTTGTTAAGCTGTGGCCCTATCCCATAATAACACATACCTTGCCATAAAGCATTGCTACCATATAGTGGATCTCTAAAGTTTTCATAGTAAACCAAAAAATATATTTTCCAATGTTTTGTGTCTGTCTTTAAAATATGGAACAAGTACTTGCATTGTCAAAACTAATTATTTTAAGATATTTATCTTATCCTCCATCAGTGCTTCCCACCTCTGCATAGCCATCTCCCAACTCTGTCCATCCCTTCTCTCTCACTAATCTGCCCTCCAGGTAGTCCATGGAGCATGTCCTTCTCCATGATGGATTCTGTTTGGAATAGAAGCAGTCACTACAGAACTGTACTTCTATAAAATCTGTGAGCACCCACAATCCACCACCACCACTGTACTGACCTCATTTAAACAATGCTTCACTGGTTCAGTGAGTAACTTATGCAACATACTGTAGGCTGAATGCTTGTGCAACATTAACTTTGGCCATTCTTCCATGTCCCAGGAGGGGACTACTACCCTTTTTGAGGTACCGCACAGCTCATACACATGGAATAAGATTAGAACCTTCTTGAGGAGGAGAATTCTATCCCTAGAAGTGCCACAGGGACAAGGTTCCTTTAGACTAAAGATGCATTAGAGAAGTACTGTATGCTTCAGTAATAATCCCCAAAAGGACAATACCAAAGGCATAGCAGACCCTTGACAGATTCGTTGCATAGTTTCCCATATGAAGAGAAGGACTGCGGAAGTAGCAACAGAGACATACTTGACAGACAGAAACACTATCCAGGTCCAGCTCATAGTGTAATTCATATAACCTTCATCATGGATGAGAGTAAATCTCCCAATAGGGGACATTTCTCAGGATTTAAGGCCTTTCAGCACCATTCTTTCAGGCTTAATTAAATATTAAAAGTTCCCATAGGAGCACCAACCCCATGGCACTGAGTGAAGAGGGATCACTATGGCATACTGGTGACCTGGGTTTGAACCTTGAACCTAGGACATCAGTACCAGAGGGTGTAAGAGATTGATTCAGAGCATTTGCTTAGATGCTGTCTTTCTAGGGGGAGGGCTACATTTATTTTTATTTTATTTATTTATATAAAGTCTCAGAATTACAACCCTTTGAGTCAGGGACTCATTTACAAAGGCTCCACGTCATACATTGAATGTGGACAAATACAGTGACTAAGTACAGAGACAAAATGGATAATACATATACAGGTACAGAACAAACACCAAAGGTGTGTAACTGTGAATCATAAATTAGAATCAGAGTAAATTTAGCAATGGAACTTAGCCATTGCTAGAGGAGTTTATCTTCAATCACAGTTAGAGCTGGACATAATGTGGGTACGTAGCTCAGATTGAAAAGGCCCCAGCCTGGGAATACATAGGGCAGTATTAGGAAGGGAGTTCATCCAGAGTGGTGCCCTGTAGCAAAAGGACCTTTGGCTGGCAGTGGTCCTTGCAAAAGGGATGCAAAAGGCAGTGACAACAGAGTATCTTGTGGCCCTCGTTGGCAAGCACGTCTGGAGGAGTGAGAGACAGCCAGGGGGAGCTTGCCCTAGTTGAATTTTTTTGACTAATAAGCAGGTCTGATAGACTAGATGCCCCTGAACGTTTAGCAAGATGACCATTGGTAGAGGTCACAGGTATGTGTGAGGCAATTGCAACCTATGGCCAGTCGGCATGCTTTGTTAAGGGCATGCTTAATGCTGGTCAGGGCAGTGTCGGAGGTGGCGCCATATATGACTATGACATAGTCTACCAGGGAAAGGATTGAGCTAGAGATGGCTAAACAGAGGGTATCAGGAGGGGAACAGGGCCTATATTTATACAGGAGACCGATTCTAATGCTTATTGCAGAGCAAGTCAATGCTATATGCTCACGGAAGGTAAAGGCTGAGTCTAGGGTGACCCCTAGATATTGAAAACTGGCAACTGATTCTAGCGTGAAATCCTGGGAATTCAGTATGGACAGTGTGGTCATGTTGTGTTTATGTTGAGGGTGGGCGAATAGCATGACATTCATTTTTATGTAGATGAGGACAAGTTTGTGGGAGGAGAACCATGATTCTATTTCTGTGAAGGAGCCCTGCAAGGATTGTTGGAGCTGGTAGGGTCCGGGTGCCGGCTAAAGATCACAGCATTGTTGGCATAAAGGAGCAGGTGCCCAGAGGAGGCCAGAGGAAGGGAGTTTAGGTATAGGGAGAAAAGGAGCTGGCCAAGGATGAACCCTTGTGGGACACCCGACCAGACTGGAAGGCTAGTAGAAAGGGTGCTATTTATTTTTACTTGCTGGGTACAGCCATGGAGATAGTTGGAAAACCAGTTAGCTGTCTCTTGGGATACACCAGATGAGAGGAGGGAGTTAATCAGCATACTGTGATTGACAGTATCAAAAGCCTTGGACAGATCAATATAGACACATCCAGCCAGGGATCCCTGGTCAAGGGCATCATGGATAAAGGAGGTAAACTCAAGCAGGGCAGTGGTTGTGTTGTGCCCTTTCCTAAAGCCATGCCTCCACTTGCACAGTAGATGGTGCGAGTCTAAATAGTCAGTAAGTTGGTCTGCAGCTATTTTTTCCAGCACTTTAGAGAGGGGAAGAAGTATAGAAATGGGTCTATAATTACTACTAGAGGAACGGTCACCATTTTTATGTTTGCTTGCACGCATGTGCAAGAAACATAGTGCCATCATACGAGTTTTCCAGAGGTGTGTCAGCCTCTTCCAATTCAGTCAGTGTATTTGCAGGCACGGTCGCAGAGCACCAATCACTGCTCCAGCTGTCTATGACAGCTGAAAAATGCAATGGCATACAGTTGAAAGGGAGAGCTCCACTTGAGTGAGCAGAGCTCTCCCCACACCTCTACACATGCGCCGCATCGCATGCACTGCATGCTCATGCACCTTCCCCTCCCCACACTGCTGCGGCCGACGGGGTGCCCAATCCCGCCGGCTCCAAGCCCCATAGTAGCCAGGTGCCACGCTGGGAGCCCACCTCAGCGTGGCAATGATGTAATGGCCGACAGGTGCCCAACCCGCCGGCTCCACTGTATCTCCCCACCCCTATGCTGTCGCCGACAAGGGTGCCCAACTCGGCCGGCTTCACTGTCTCCCCGAGTAGCGGGTGCCACGCTGGGAGCCCACCCCAGCATGGCAACAGATGTCATGGCCGACGAGGGTGCCCAATCCCCATCGGCTCCACGCCTCCCCAGCCATCCTTCTTCCACGCTGGGAGCCCACCCCAGCATGGCAAATGTCCGCATCATCTTTTTTTTTTTTTTTTTTTAAACCTGTAAAGAAAAACTGTCCTCGTGAGTCTCCCTGCCCCCCACAACCCGCACCCACCCACTGTGCAATCTGCCTCCCACACCCTCCCTCACCCATACTTACCTCCGAGTCCGGATGATCTTCGTGGACTGGGAACACATCTGCACTCTTCAAAGCTGACCGCAAACTGAGGAAATGCCAGTAAGCTGTATAATGGGATAGATAGGGTTTTTCAACTTTGTTGATATCTCAGGCATTTTTGATTTTTGCACCAATTTTCAACATGGGTTTTGGGACCCCTGCTCATGAATTCTTGCACTGTCATGGCATTACTCTGGCCCAAAGGGTGATTTCGCAGCCACTGTGCGAAATCACCTTTCCAGAATGATTAATGAAATGACACTGCCAGTGTTCATAAGGTGGGCTCTCAAAAAGCCTATTTTTAAAATTTGGTGGAATAATTCCTAAAATGACTGTTTTACGTAAGGTAAGTTATGCAGTTCCTACTATCGGCCAGAAGTTCGTGAATTTTCATTATTTTTACTCAGATTTTCAACATTGCCATTTTACCACACCTTCTTATGAGCAGTACAGCTGTCATTTTTCACATCTCACCCAAAATGTGTTTCCGCCCATGTAGCTCCACAATGGCTCAGTCGGTGTGTGAAATCAATGTATGGGACACATTAAGAAAATCACAGTGATTCTGTTCATGAACAGAGGTCTTAAAATGGCTATGTTGAAAATTTGGTGAAAAAAAATTCCTAAAAGTGACTGTTTTACGAGCGTGCGTTGCAGAGTTCCTATGCACGCTCGTAAGTTCACAAATTTTCAATATTTTCACTCCAGATTTTCAGCATTGCCATTTTACCACACCTCCTTATGAGCAGTACAGTTGTCATTTTTCACATTTCGCCCACAATGTGCTTCTGCCCATGTAGCACACAATGGTGCAGTCGGTGTGCGAAATCAATGTATGGGACACATTAAGAAAATCACAGTGACACTGGTCATGAGCAGAGGTGTTAAAATGGCTATGTTGAAAATCTGGTGAAAAAATTCCCCAAAATGACTGTTTTAGGAGCGCACGTTGCGCAGTTTCTACGCATGCTGGCAAGTTTGCGAATTTGTAATATTTGCACACCAGATTTTCAACAGTACCATTTTACAGCACTTCCTTATAAGCAGTGCAGCTACTATTTTTCACACATCTCACCCAAAATGTGTTTCCGCACATATAGCGCACAATGGTACCGTCGGTTTGCGAAAACAATGTTTGGGACAAATTAAGAAAATCACAGTGACACTGGTCAAGAGCAAAGGTCTTAAAATGGCTATGTTGAAAATTTGGTGACAAAACTCCATAGAATGACTGTGTTATGAGTGAGCATTGCGCAGTTTCCACGCACCCTCATAGGTTTATGAATTTGTAATATTTTCAGTCCAGATTTTCACCAGTGGCATTTTTCCACACCTCCTTTTGAACTGTACAGCTGTCATTTTCCACAACATGGCCGAAATGTGTTTTCACACTTTCAGTGCAGAGATGCGTGGTCGCTGTGGGAAATCATTGTTCGGGACAGATAAAATCACACTAACACTGCTCATGATCAGAGGTCCCAAAATGCCTGTGTTAACAATGTACTGTAAAAAAATCCCCAAACTAGTTACATTATGGGTGTGTGTTGCACAGTTTCTACTCACACTCATGACTTCACCATTTTTTTTAAGATTTTCACAGCAGATTTTCAACATTGCCATTTTTTACACCTCCCCATGAACAGTACCGCTGTCATTTTTTACATCCTGTTTGGAATGTGTTTTTGCACCTGTGGTGCCAAATGCCATAGTCACTGTGCAAAAGCAGTTTTCAGCTAACAAACTGATATTGCCACTGTTCATGAGGTGGGGGTCACAAAAAAACCGTGTTGAAAATTTGGAGTGAAAATACCAATGAATGCCTGCGGCGTTAGGGTTTCCGACCATAATGCCCCGCCCTGTAGAGTATGACAGGCATCAGGGGTGTGACTTGGGATTCTTGTCTGTCATGCTCATACCATTCCACCCCCACCCACACCCTGCAGCCAGTGAGAGGCATCAAGGTGTGCCTCGGACTCTTCGGGCCCAAACGCCATCCCATTCTCTGTACCGCACCCATCTCACTGTATTTCCTGATGGAATGGTGCAGCGGGCCAAAGACCGCATAGCCAAATATGACACTTGTCAGTGTCTGTGCAGGGTAGGGTGTGGTGAAATGGCATGGTCGTTATGCCTGACGACCCAAAGGCACACCCCAATGCCTGCCACTCTCTGCAGGGTGGTGGTGGGGTTGGCTTCAGTTCAATACTTCGCTGCCATTCCTATTATGCAGCTCTGTAACTTCTACACTACCAATGCCAGTGCCAGCAAGCAAACATTCGGCATTGACAAATGCTTGTTATGAACTGGAGTGATAACCCCCCTTTTTCATAGTGTAGAGAACTGCCCTTGGCACAGGGACATGTTGAGCATTTTTGTAAGGGGTGCTAGGACTGCATCCAGGGTTAAGGAGAGAAGTTTTGCATCAAGAGAGTCACCACTCTGCCTTGCCTTTCCAAGTGCAGTATTGCTTATGGATCAACACCCAGTGGAGTGTTGTTGGTGCTTTCATAGGCAGCATAGGTAGCCACATGCTGCCTGCTGTCTCCTTCAGGAGTGTCACAGGCTAGTGTGCTCATGCTGAGGAAGGTGGGCAGAACAAAGAAAAAACTGAGGGAAGTGCAATTGATGGTGGGATGATAAGCAGGGCCTGCCACTGCCCATGTCTGCTTGGCACCCTAAATGAACGGACCTCTGAGGAACACATCTTAGCGTTCCATGTTTACCCAGAGTATGCTGTAGGGTCAGCAGCAGGAAATAGATCCCTGTCCCTAGGGGACAAGACAATAGCTTTCCCAGCAACCACCTCTGACCCAAGCATGGATTCTCCTAGCAGTTCAGTCTTGTTTTCTGTCATTGCCATTCTCAAGGTAAAACATCTTATTTTTGATTAATGCTTTGGACAGGTTTTGTAAGTGTGTTTAGTACAATTTGTAATGAGTCCAAGGAGATGGATGCTGTTCCTGCTTGTGATGGGCTTGGGTCCATCTGCTCCATGTGCTCTTCCTTCAGCTGGAAGAAGTTTTGTTTTGTCTTCTCTTGTTGTCCCACCATATTTGAAAACAAAGTATATATCAAAATGATCAGCTGGGATGCTCCATCAAACTACATGATGGAAAACTCAGGGGTTTTTTTTGTTTGCTTTTTACAAAAAAGATTATGTGTTAAGATCTTTAAAAGTTCTCTCTATTGAACTCGAGAAAGAAGCTGTTGCTGCCTGCACTACTAGATCTGCTCCCAATCCATTAACTTATTTTCCAAAATCACAGTGATTGACAACACTGATGCTGCTGTGACACTAGGGTCTATGGAGCAGAAAGTTATAAGAATAAAAAGGACAGCAGCACAAAGACCAAAATAAGACTTATATTGAAATTGATGATGGCTCAGATTCAAATTCTGATGAACCACCTTCATACACAAAAAAAAAGTCATATAATGTTTTGGGAAAAAGATATACACTTGAAAAAATTCAAACTATAGCTATTAATCCTGAAAATGCCAAAGCATTTTGCCATGCAAGTGGAAAGGTAAAAACAAATACAAACACACTGGTTATGGCCATGCTCAAATTTCCAACTATAGGATGAAAATTTGCTTCTGGCTAGAACTGTAAAGCAGCACAAAATGAAAGAAATGAACTACTGAATAAAATCAGTGACTTTAAACTGAGATCTAGAATTAGAAAAATTGAGAGTTATGAGCGTACTAGAGATAAGGGATAAAACAATGACATCAAGAGATATTGCAGAGGAGGTTTTCAAAGTTTACAATGTAAAAGAATCTTTAATTAAAATTGATCAGGTTCACAGAACTGCTAGGAAAAAAACAAGGAGACAATATGCCACCCACAAAGAATTCACAAGACACTGATTTAAATAGCAGTGCAATGAATTTGCACAAAAAAATTGATCTAACCTTTTTTCGTTATAAAAGATTCCAGGCATCTTCCAGTTTTATTTGTTGGTAATATTTTCTAGTTCTACCAAAATCTGAGTATTTTATAAAGACATTAATGTATTTTTTCTCAAGACAAAATTATGGCCACCACATTTGATTTAGGAACTACATTTTAGACCTGGCAAGGGTTAGGGTCAAGAAAATAAAAATAAATGCATGGCGCACAGCATAGGAGGTACAATGATAGTTACAGAAAAGTTGACCAGTATCAGGGTATTTTCCATCAATCACAGAAAAAACATTGCAGGCTTACTGCATATTGCGGGGAAAACATTTTTATTTAATGCATTTTTTTACTGTGGTATAGGTAAGTCTGTGGTGTTTTTTTCCATGGTTGATAGAATATACTGTGATACCAGTCAACTTTATTGTAAGTGCCACTGTACCTGGAAAAGTAGATCTGACATGTATGTTTCTACTTTTATTAACTGTAGATGAAACTAGCTTTTTGGGAAAACATTTTGTGTTACACTGCTGCTTTAATTATATAGGCAATCTACCAACAAAAACAAAGAAAAACGTGTCCATCAAGGGAGTAAATATAGCCATTTTTCAACATTTGCCAATTAAAATAATAGAAGAATGCAAGAAAATTAGATGTTCGGGGGGGGGTATTGGGAATGTTGACACTAGGCTGTAATGCTCGTTTGTGTACAAATAAAGGAATAATGCACCCCAGGTGTGTATGTCATACTGGGATAATGTCACACTTTGGGTGGTTAGGCATAAGGCCGCAGGCTGAATGCATCCAACACCCAAGAAGTGACACCATACCAGCATGACACATACCCTGGAGTGCATTATTCCGATTATACAATGCCTCATGTGTAAAAACAAAAATTAAAAAGTTGATAAAGTACATTTGAAAGTATATTTTTTGGTGTTTTTTAAAAAGGTAGGCATACTTTTTTTTAAAAAATAGTCTTGATTTGGCCAGTAGGTGGGACTGCTGTGTTATAACTGCAGCTCTGCACTCTTGAATCTGCACTCTGCACTTTGTGTTGTTCTCTGATGTATTTTTCTAATGTACTGTTAAGTACATTTTTTTTGTTTAAGTTTTTAATCTTCTTTCTGAATTGTGTCTGTGTCTTTCCCTTCCCTCACTCTTAATGCTGGCGCCACCGAGAAATGTGAATTCATTCATCCTGCCACCACTCTCACAGTCCTAGCTGTTGGAGCTCACCACCTCCCCCTCCCCCGATCTGTCTATTGTGCCTCTGAGGGTTCTTCAGGGAGAAGAGTGAAGCTGGAAAAATGAAGATGTGGTCGCACCGAAGCGCCGTCAGTGAAAAATTGGAAAATAGTGATCTTAAAAGTCTCACTGAAGTGCAGTGTTAGGCATGTGCTCAGTATGTTTATGCTAGGTTGCAGGGAGACTGTGAGGAGAGTGGGATGGAAGGCATTAGAGCTGATGGTAGTAACAGCTTTTAGTTTTTTTAAGGGGTTGTCTAGAGAGTGGGAAGAAGTGATATCTTGTAAAGCCAAGCTGAGCACTTTACATTTCACTAACAAGATTTTTTTACATTTAAAAGAAAAAGAAACATGGCGTATTTACCGTAGTGTGTCTACCTTCAAAGTGAGACTTGCCAGTACAGCTGGGGGGTGTTGAGAAGCCAATCGCAAAGATGGCTTTCACATCTCTCTGCTTTTTTAAATGAATAAGAAAACTTGTAATGGGGATTAGGGGAAATGTGCCATGGTTCTCAGTTTAATTTTTGTGGGTTGTGTGCTGTGGGGGGGGGGGGTGGAGATTTAGGGATTTACACTTTTAACATTTTGTTAAGTACTGGCAAAGCTGAGATGGACTGTGTCAAGTGTGGACAACTTTTACATGGCATGTGGAGTGATTTTTTTTTTTGTCATGTCATTCAGTCATGCGTGTGCTGGGAATAGATCCATAATGTTATGCTGGTATAGCATCACGGGTCCAGCCCCAGACAGACCAATCAGTGCCCAGCATTCTTTCTTACCATTGTATAATGAAGGTTACAGTTAATGATTAAATGTTCATCTGTAAATTTAAAGAGGTGGATATTGACCTCAAGATCTGACTGGCCAAAATGTTCTTTTACTGAATGATAAGTGAACAATGTCTGGTCCTCAGTACTTGAACAACTTTAGAAATAAAAAGTATTATCTTGCTTTCTTTCTTTTTTGGGACAACTGCACAGGATAATACTGCCTTAGCTAATTAAACTCAGTGACCAGATTTGACATTTTATGTTGTCAAATGCCACAAGATATATTTTGCATGCTTTTGTGTCTGGTTCATATGTGATTTTGCTTAGTTGTGTTTTATCAGGTATGTGATCCAAAATTAAAAATATTTAATTATTTAGGGAGAAAGGTGTGGGTGAACTGGTGGGTAAACCTTTGTTACTTAGGTTTTTGTACTGCCTAGGTCTTCTTTATGATGAGGTTGTAATCATTAGTGTTTAGAAGCAGAACCTGATGGCATCTATGTCTCCTATCCATTTAGGGTCCTGGAATGTTAAAGGAATAAGCTATTGTCATTATTATCACTATTGCCACTATTGTGAGAAGGAGCAGAGAAGGCCTATGCCCAAAGTAGCTCCTATGAAGTGTGGTAGATCTTCCTTTTTCCACCTTCAGTCATGAATTTGTCCAATCTCTTCTTAAATAATTCTTTACTTTCACTGACAACAACACTCTCAGACAGTCCATTCAACAAGTTAACCACCCTTTCCAAAAAGAAGCACATCCATCTATTACCCCGAAACCATTTCCCTGTATCTGTAGTATATTCCCCCTTGTTCTAGAATTAAGATCTTTAAATGAGATATTTAATTATTCTACTAAAATGGAGTTACTATTTCACAGAATAGCAACAGATCCCCTCTCATTCTTCTTCCCTCTGTTGTGTATAGGCCTAAATTGCTTAGTCTATTTTCATATGTTAGGTCCTTGACTTCATCTATTATTTTTGTCATACTACATTGTACTCTTTCCACTCTATGTCATCTTCTTGTGTGGGTTCCATAGTTGACTGCAGTAGTCAAGCTGGGACCTAACATAGGATCTGTGCAGTGGTAATAAAACATCAGATCATTGACTCTTTTATGGCACTTGATACTCTATTGGCCTTAGAGATGGCATTTCTGCATTGTTCACTGAAATCTACATTTTTGTCAATTAAAACACCAAGATCTTTTTCATTGTTTGTACTTTTCAGGGTAGAGTTGCTTAAGATGTACTGAGACAACCCAGCCTCTAAAGGAAATAAGGTATTACAGCAGTAGTACACTGGCAAAAAACCTGATCATTCCATTTTTCACTATAAAAGATTCTGGGCATATTCCATTTTTCTGTAGTAAAATATACTTGTTTCTTCAAAACTTGATTCTTTTCTAAATGTATTCATTTCGGGCTATTTTTTCTTGGGACAAAATGATGGCTGTAACATTTGTCATTGTAGACCTAGCAGGGGTTAGGAATGATAAAATTAAATAAACTCATTGTGTGCTACATAGGAGGTACCTTGAAATCAGATTTGACAGGTATGCTAATATTTTTATTAGTTGTTATTGAAATGGAGCTTCTTGGGAAAAATCTTTGCACAACTGTTTTAATCTACACAAAAAAAAAGTTTAGACATTCTTTTACTCCAGGGAGACCCAGCTTATGAGTAACGAAAGGAAACAGTTAAACCCGGATAGGCAGATCAAGTATTTTTCACTTAAGGGTCAAATAGATGCAGATGATTTGCTGTTTAATAATGAAATGTTTAAACTTTATTCATGAACAAATTGTACAAGTCTTTTTGGGATGTGTTATAATGATAAAAGGTACTTTGGTGTATTCAGCAAAGTGGGCTTATGTACTGTAGACCCAATAATAATTTCTTGACCATACCAATTCCTTTCAGAAATAGTGATGGATTTATTAGAATTACAAAGTGCTTTTGTATTCTTAGCTGAAGATTTAAATTTGTTAAAAACCCTGTAATTGATAAGTTATATACTCCTTATGGTACAGATAAAATATTTATGATATGGATTAGCTCTTTTTTATAAAATGGCAGGGTAAAATCATGTGATCTAATGGGCTCTTATTTATGTATAAAATATGGTTTACACATAGTTAAAAAAAGGACTGCTCAGCAGTGAAGAGTCTGCAACACAGATCAATGGGCATTTGGAACACAGGCATTTCAGATAGCCCTCTACCGCCAGAACTGATCTCCCACCACAAACATGGCTGCTACTTTTACACCGTAAAAAAACTTCAGCTTGGCCCTAAAAATAAAACTACTTTAAAGGGGACAGGAAATGTGTGCTAATCGGCAGCAGTTAGTAATGTTCCTAGTGAGAGAAATTATAAACTTGCCTCCAAATGAGCCATATTTACCTATACCTTAATAAACACTGATGTGAAAAACTTTTCAATTTTCTTTTTATCAACAACATTCTGCACAGTTCTCTTCATGGAACCAGTAACTTGGAATGTTTACTATGTCATGGTTTGAGTACAGAATGTTAATTGTGAGCTATTGTCCTATCAGAACCATGCTTCGAGTTCTTTGCTCAAACTGTGACATAGTTAAAACTCCAGATCACTGATTCTATGAAGAGAACTGTAACAGAAGGTGGCCCATAACATCAAAACAATACAAAATACTGTTTTTCATATTGCTTTTTATTTAAGTACAGTTACCTATGGATCATTCAGGCTTATGTATATTATTTCTATAAGTGGTAACATTATAAACAGCTACATATTAGAACTCAATTCCTGTCCTCTTTAAATAAAAAATAAAACAAATGAATTAAATTCTGTGTCCCTGATTATCACACACTCCTTACATACATAAACACATTAGAAATAATAACTATTGTTTATAGTTTTCACTACAACTGTTTCTTTGCTGACAGTGAAAATTCCCCCTTCTGTCTTTACCTGCTCATCAGGGAACTCTCTTCTTCTTGCCCTGACAGTGAGATAACTGAGTCTTTGGCTGAAACAAAGGCCTTTGTTGTCTGTGTGTACAGTGTGTTGGGAGAGAAACATTCTACCAGTGGAACTGAGCAGACTTTTGAATCCATGTATTCCATGGTAAACATTCCATGATAAACATTCCATATCTTAAATGTGGAGAAAAACAGAGAAAAAAAAAAACAGGAAGAAGAAAGTAGGCAACTGTACAATGACATCATCAATGACATCATCTTCAGTGGGCGGAAGGATAATTTTATCACAAATGCACTAAGTAAATCTATTGTTCTACATATAAACATGCTTTTACCATAGTCAAAAGTAAAAAAAAAAAAGGAGTCAATTTTATAAGCAAAATAAGGAACTCAGGGGTGTGTATAACCATATTTTACAGCACGGCCAGCATCTGAAGACACTCTACCATTGGCCTCATGCCTCACTATGCCCGTGGCTGTGCTGTAAAATATGGCTTGCATACACCCCTTTGTGCCTTATTGCTTACATATCAGATAACAATTTGATTGACATTTGGTGTTTTCAACATCCAGATACCCTACAGTAATCATATTGTTTCTGGAGAAGAGGAGGGATAGGAGGATATGATTGAAATGTTCAAGTATTTGAGGAGGATAAACAAAGCTAGCACTAAAGGGGTATTTAAACTGAAGAGGTGTAGGTTCACAAGGGGGCATGGACCAGAAGAAGAAGCAGCATTTATGTAAAAGAGTGTGGATGTAACGATGGACGCTGACTCCAAATTATAGAGAGGCAAGGCTTAAAAGAAGCAGCCAAGCCTAAGAATATTTATTGAGATTCAAACAGAACAAAATTAACTTGTACTTCATACATGAATAAGAAATTAAATCAAAAGGCACAAAAATAAACTTCTGTTCACACAGGCACTAACAGCATCAGCCACCTGGGAACATCAAGGTACACAGTCTGAAAAAGGCATAAACTCCCCAGTAGATCAGCCCAGAGCTGATCCCAAAATGACATGGTCCAAGCTAAGAGCTCCTTTTAACCCAAGAGAACAGCATGTGACCATATCAGACTCCACCCACAACACTATTAAACTTTAACTTTCTTTATTCAACATAAAGGTCTTTTACAAACCTTTTAAAATCATCTGGGTCTGTCTGTAGTTTGTATATACTAATATACACAAAAAGAAATCAGTCCTTAACAAAAAAGAAAATATTATGCTAATATAATGGATGCCTAGGCCTGAAGAAAACAAACAGAAAACTGTTTATTTCAGTTTAGGTTTAAAATACAGCTTCTACTGAGGCAAATCCGACAGTTTAACAAATACATCCACATGGAGGTCTCTTTGGACCTCTCGCAAGGGAAAAAAGGAAAATGGATTTCACCTTGTAAGTGCGAGGAGGAGGGGAAGGGGTTCACTTCTCAGCATCTTTAAACCGCTGCTTTACTGAGTATTTTCTAAATGAAACTAACAACAGAAAAATGCCCATCGGGCAAAAGCCCTTTACAGAATGCACTGCGCATGGAAATTCTAGCACTGTCGAAGTGCCATAATGTTGCAATAATGGGACACAAGTAAAGATATATTAGCTACATTAGCTGCCTGGGAGGGGTGGTGAGAACATCAAGGCTCCAGAAGTGCAGATAAAGAAGAAAAAAGACAAGCATTTGTGAGACACCTGTATTTCCAGGGGACCAGCGTGGAAAAAAGGGGAAAATGAGAAATAGGAAAGAAGGCAACAGAGAAAGAATTAGGATCTTAATGCTACTGCAGTAGTCTTTTACTAGGGACAGGAATGAACCTCTGAAGAGACTTGGACATTCTTTCACAATTTATATAGCGTTTTTCATACACAGTGTATCCCAAGGTGCTTTACAAGCAATGCTAGACTGGTAGTGAAGTGACTGAATGTGTGGTGGCGGCCATATTGCACATCATCACCCGCACACTGCCTGTATAATTACATGAGTCAGTTTATGGGAAGGGGAGTGTTGGCCAGGACACCGGGAATGTTCCCTACTCTTTGCGAAGAGTGCCCTGGGTTCTTTTACTTCCACCTGGACACCCACCAGGACAACACCAGGAAGAGCAGAAAGAACCTCAGTTTAACATCTCATCCAAAGGACAGCACACCCCAGCAGTACAGCACCCCTCAATACTGCGCTCAGATGCCATTTTAGGTTCAAGTCAATCCTGGTGTGGGACAAGAACCCACAACCTCCTGGTCCAGAGATGCATGCGTTACCAACTGAGCCATGCTGACACCTAAGATTGGAGGATGAAAGATTTAGGAGGGAGATGAGGAGGCAGTACTTCATGGAGAGGGTGCTGTCTAAATGGAACACTCTACTAGAGGGGGTGATATCATGCAAGACAGTAAGAAGTTTAAAGATAGAGTGGGACAAAGCAAGAGGTAGGGTCTGGGTGGAGTGGGGCTGAGGCTGTCATGGGAATGACAGATGGGGAGGGACTTGAGGTAGCTGCAATCTAGGGTGCTAGCTGCACACTCAGGCAAACATTGATAGACCAGGTGGTCTGTTTCTGCTGGCAGATTTGTAAGTTTGTATGTTGTCTTGGTTAGACTACTTTTATATAAGCAAAAGCTTAGCTGACAATGTTGTTGACACAGACTGTGATCCCATTAGCATTGCTTACCATGTTTTTCTTAGGTATGTTCTTTGAAATGAAGGTGGAAAGAAATAAAACAAAAAAACTGCATTTTAGCAAAAAATTACTTAGAGATCCTGAGTTCATAGTTAAGATTAAGAAGCAAATAAATGCATTTGGGCCTCTAGCCAGGGAAGTTGTTAGCTTTTAGTCAGAAGAATTCAAAGCAAAGGAACTTAACTCTGCAGTTAAAAGATGAAGATGGAACCATACAAAATACACTGAAATAAATAATATTAGACCTCTACAAAAACTGTACTCCAAATCTGGAAGCCATAATAATGAAGATATAAAGAACAGCTACCTTCCGTAAGAGTAGATCTTCAAGATAATCTCCTCCATCAAGCCATATCATGGAACTATAAGCCACTGGCATCAGGACCACCCAGAAATGTTTTCACGCTAAAGCCTCCCACTGTGACATACCTAATTGTCACCTGTATAACATGGGTGCCCCCTTCTGGAAATCAGCTCAGAGGATCATTGGGCTAGTAAGGACCAAAGTAACTGGGACCACACCAGGCACACAGGTAAGCATATGGAAACCTAAGTATGTTTGTTATGGGAGGCATCAGAAGAGAAACACCTTGTGAGAGCAGGCAGCATAGTCAACTGTCACCCAACAAGGGGGAAGGTAGGAGGGAGAGCTATGGCTCAATAGATGATATTTTGTTGAAGAGCTGCTGTTCTGGTAGGTAACTGTTCTAAAGATATCTCTCTGTGGCTCAATGGAGGGACATCATGGAATGATGTGGCTCAATGAAAGGACATCATGGAATGATGTGGCTCAATGGAGGGACATCATGGAATGATGTGGCTCAGTGGAGGGACATCATGGAATGATGTGGCTCAGTGGAGGGACATCATGGAATGATGTGGCTCAGTGGAGGGACATCATGGAATGATGTGGCTCAGTGGAGGGACATTATGGAATGATTCCCCCACAGTACTAAGTACTAAGGGAGGATGGCTGAGCATAATGATCCTGAGTAAGGAGGCCTTTCAGAACACTGCATCCAAAACTGGCATATCTATGAGACCCAATGTCCAGACTGTAGTGTTTAGTGAATGCATGAACAGTACTCCAAGTGGCAGCAACACAGATGTCTGCAGTGCACACATTTTAAAAGCAAGCCACTGAGGTAGCAACCATTTGGATGTAATGAACATGAACAGGACACTACCAGGAAGCTGCTTACCATGCTTCTAGTAACAAAATACAATACAATTTGCCAGCTATTTGGTCAGGCTCTGCTTAGTAATTTGGGAGCCCACCATTCAGGGCATAAATGAAATAAACAGTTGAGAGGATTTTTTACAGTCTGTTATACAATCCAGATACCAACACAGTGTCCTATGGATGTCCAGCGAATGTAAACGGCACTCCTCACTATCTGTGGTAGACGATAAGCAAACTGAAAGGTCTATAGTCTGATTTAGTGTTTGTTCACACACAGCCTTCAATATGCTTTTGAAAAATAATAAATGAAAGATATGGGACCAGAGCCTGTAACTCTGAGATGAGTTTGGCAGATGTCATCACCACTAGAAAAAGTGTATTTTCCCAGAGAGGAAGCATAGCTTACAAGTAGCTGCAGGCTCAAACTGATGTGCAGTGAGGGTCACTAGGACCAAATCAAAGTCCCACACTGGAACCAGATCTCAGACACAAAAGGAGAACACCCCTTAGGAATCTTTGGGAAACTCCAGCTGGGCCAAATTCTTAATCTCTGTCAAAGCATGAAAAGTCAACATGGCAGCCATGTGAACCTTTATAAAGGAATACCCAAGTCCTGAGTCTTTCAGGGACAATAGGTAGTCCAGCACTGGACACATGAAAGGATCCAGTGCATGTCAAGTACACCACACTGTAAAACATTTCCTTTTTTAAAAAAATAAGTGTAAGGGGTAGACGGCTCTCTAGGTGCCAGTAGAACATCAGCCACCATTGTGAAAACCCCAAAACAGGAAAGCTGCATGTCCTCAGGAGTCAAGCGTGGAGTTGTAGGAAGCAGAGTTCTGAGTGGGCAGTGCACCCTGCTCCTGTGTCAGAAGATCCAGTGTTATGGGAGCCAGAGAGTAGTTCCCACTGCTAACCTTTGGAGAAGTGAAAACCAAATTTTTGTGGGCCAATGAGGGTCCACCAGGATCAGGGTTGCATGCTCAGCCTGTAGCTTGACCAGAACACTGTATAGAGGGAACTGTGAAGCATACAGAAACTTCCCTTTCCAAGACAGGGACAATGCATCTCATAGATAACTCAAGGCCCTGGAGCAAGTGAGCAGAAATATGGCAGTTTTTGCATTGTATGGAGCTGCAAACAGGTCTAAGTCTGGGCAACCCCTTTTTTAAAGAGGTTGCCCAAAAATGAATCCAAGAGATTCCATTCATGGCAGAGCACATGGGATCAACTGAGGTGATCTGTGGGTGCATTCATGATAGCAGAGAGGAATACTACTGACAGGAATATGTTGGGTTCTATTACCCAGTGCCAGACTCTCATGACCTCTCTGTAGAGTCTATGAATGAAGTCCACATTGTTGATTGATGTAGTATATCACTGACATATTGTCTATGTGAATCAACAGCTAGTTCCCCAGAGTGAGGGCTATGAAGGCCTGTAGGCCACACAGAAGAGCCCTCATCTCCAGAGTGTTGCTGTGAAGTACTGTATCCAGAGGGCCTTACTGGCCCTTGGTACTGATTGGGCCCAAATGAGCACCCCAGCTTGAACCTGATGTGTACACATTCATCAGCAGTTGGGGGAACAGCCTTAGTAACAAGGGACCTTTCTTTAGGTTTAAGTGGTCAAACCACTGGAACAGGAAACAACAGAAAGGATGAGTGACCTGTATCAGATGCTGTAGCTCATTGGAGTGCTGAGACCATCACACTCTTATGAACCACTGGGGATACTCATATGGAGGCAGGTCAGTGGCACAATCAAGATGACAGAAGTCTTCAGGCTGATTAGTCTTAACAGACATCAGGCCAACACATAACCACTGGAGATTACCAGCTGTGCCTAAGCACTACTGCAGTGGCCGTGTCTGAGAGCAGAAAACCCCACTGAGAGTCATGTCCAGAGTGGCTCCTATCTACTGAAGCCTCTGGAAGAGAGTAAGGACCAACTTTGACTCACTGACCAGGGTGCCCATCTGGCTGAACAATTGGCTGGTACAAAATGGTGTTCATACAATGGTCTCCTGAGACAGGGAGTTTGATTTTCAAAAGAAAGGGGGCATGACACAAGTGGCACCTTGCATCAAAGTTTGTGGCCATCACAATTTTCGAATGCTGGTTGCACCAAAATTGGGATGCCATGCATCAAAGCCACCCTGCATCACCCTTGCAGCAAAAATGACCATGAACCAGATTGCAAGGGTGGTGTGCTTTGGCAGGGCTGCATATCACCTTTTCTTTAATTCCAGAAGCCCTGCCATAGTTACAACAGGGGTCTGACCTTAGACCAACCAGAAGGTGGTCTAAGGGCCCTGCACCACATCCTGGTAGGGCAGGGATTGGAGGGACCTGGAAGATGGGGAGCTGGGGAGGATGAAGCCCTGGGAGTGCCATGGGGGTTAGGGGGCCATAGTGACAGTGGAAGGGAAATGTGGAGACACAACATGGAGGTGCCATGGGATTTGCCACACAGGTAATCAGGCCGGTTGGGGGTAACATGGCCAGACCATCATGACTTGGGCCCCAGATGACAGCAGCCCTAGCACCTGCCCAATGGGGCCCACAGTTCCCTAAAGGCAAGGAGCATCAGTGGGTGCAGTTTGCAGGATGCAGCTGGTGGTTGTACCATGACATTCTTCACATACAGTGCCCCTGTGTGGCAGCTGGTGGATGCATAACTACACTGCTGGGGACTATGGATCCTGTAGGGCCAGAGCCAGGAATGCTATCCACTGGGGTCCAGGTCATGATGGTCCAGCCTGCCCCCCTATCTGGCCTAACTGGCTGTGTGGCAAGTCCCATGGCACCTCTACGGGGTTCCTACACATATCCCTCCCACTGCAGCTGTGCTCTCCTTGTCCCCATGTCAACCCCAGGGCTCCATTGTTCCTTGGTTCCCACTTTTCATGCATAGTTAATGCCCAACCTTACTGTGTCATTTAGAGTTGAGCTAGGTGGGGAGGTGACAGCTCCCTCGGTCAAACCCCACAGGTGCGCCCAATATTTGGTGCAGCCCTGCAGCTGTGGCAACTCCCAGGTTTTTGGCACAGGGACCCTCTGTTTTATAAAATAGGGTGCAGAGTCCCGGTTGCACTCAGAGTTTGCCACAGCCATAGATTGACACATATTGCACTGATCTGCGGGGGCTTGGAAAATTGAGCCCAGGGTGTTTAACAGCCAATTGGCTATGTAAGTTGTGGAGGGACATTGCTACTGCAGCAAATGCTATGGTAAAGACATGCCATTCAGAGCAGAAACCAAAAGGCAAAACACAAAATTAGTAGTGTGAGCCCTGAAGCATGACATTCAGATATTTTCTGTGTGGCTTGTGGATCTTGAAATGAAGGTATGCATCCTTCATGTCTACTGCAACCATCCTGTTCCCTTGTAATAACAGAGGCACGAGGGATTGCAGGGAGACTATTCTGAACTTTTTATAGGAAGAGGGAGATACACCCTCCCCCTCACAACAACTTCCTGAAGCAGTGAGGCCAGAAAAAGGGGAAGGAAAGTCAGAAGGCACCAGAGGCAGCAGGGGATGCTGGTAATTGTCTGACCTTTTGAAGTCTGGCATGGGAACCAAGGATCAGGTTTGTGGCTTGAAGCATCAAGGGTTGAGGCCTTTAGGAGCCATAATTGGGTCCTCAAATAACCATGACCTGTACTTGGATAGGGCCTTTGAAAAGAAGTATGACCCAGGCCTCGGGGTTTGGGGTTCAAAGTATGCAGGGATCTGAGAGTCATTCTAGAAGAATGCAGATCCCATGAAGTATTTTAAACATTATTATCAAGTAATTGTTTTCCCCTGAAAGGATCATTCATTACAGATTGTTGATCATTAGAGAAAAAAACAGTCAGTCTATAACACGTGACTATGGAGGCAAACACCAGAGGCAGCAGCCCTAGCCACAACATTAGAGGCATCATAGGCCAACATGAGTATATATTTACCAGCTTTCTGGCCATTTGCTCTTGTTTGCTAAGCTAGAATTTCTTCATGGTCCTCTGACAGTTTCTCAGCCAGGGTGGCCATTGTCTTCCAAAAGCAATTCTGATATTTGATCACATATGCCTGATAGTTAGTAATTCTTAAGCCTAGAGAAGCAGAAGCAAAATTCCTTTTCCCTGTCACATCCAGCTTCCTCAGATCCTTATCAGGAGGAAGATGGCTCATGTGCTTTGGAATCCTGGATCTACTATGAGCAGCCATAACTACCACAGAGTCTGTTTCAGGATGTGAAGAACAGTATGACTTTCCAACATGACAGAAAACTGAACCAACTGTTGACTGAAATGATGCACATGCACTTAATATAGAGATATGATTGGTTGGGGACCTCAATGCAATAATTGGAAAATGTGATGGTTATACAGATAATTCTTTCAACTCACATATAAATACATTAGAAGTTATGACTAACAGGAATACTGAGGATCATGCAACTAACTCAGCAGGTTTAGAAATGGTCAATATTATGAAATCTCAGAACATTTACCCATTAAATGGTATACTGACAGGAGAAAACCTTTTGCAGGGGAGATACCATATATCTCCTCGAGGGGGCGCTTCTGTAGTAGACTATGCACTCTGGAATGGTGATTTAAATTTCTGGAAAGAGCTAAAAATAACAGTATGCTCTAAAAGTAACCACTTCCAACTGATATTAAAGAGTGACAATTTTATGACTGCATCCCAGGAAAATGAAGTCCAAAAAATGTTTTTTTTTACAGAAATACACGCATTTTAAAATAATCTTATGGCACAATAATGCTGAAATGTCTCTTACTAAAGTCATTCTAAATTATTTTTTAAACAATGACACTTCTGATATGAATACCATTTATATTTTGCAATTGAATTTACTCTTTATTGACTTATTTACACAGATTAAAGAGAGGTTAGAAATACTATTTGAAAGAAATCAAACAATTCAGCAAGGCTGGTTTGAACATGAATGAAGGGGAAACAAAGCAATACTGAGGACGTTGTACAGAAAATATAAAACTAGTCGAGCAAAGGACATCCTAAAAGAATTAAATCAAGAAAAGAAAGAATACAAACATGATCTTAAAATAGAAAATTGCATATTGCAACAAACAATGGAAATTGATGCTTTAGGCCATAAATAATAAGGATATCAAATTATTTTTGCTTTTAGTTGCTAAAGGAAAGGATAAGTATGGAACACAGATTGATACTTATATATCCGAAGATAAATGGCTGGAATTTTTCATTAATATTTTTTGGGACCCCCAATGCTGACAATAGCTTCCCTCCCGGCGGTCAAAATAACTCCAGATTTTACCCTATTACCTATGAAGAAACATACCTAGCTATCAATACTTTGAAGTCACACAAGGAACCTGGGTTGGACTATATTCTGGGTGAGGTTTATAAATGCCAGACTAGACAGTGGTGTAAGGGCTTGGTCATGCTATACACAACTGCATAACATATAATAAATATCCTGAGTCTTGGAAAGATGCAAACGTTGTACTGATACATGAGAAGGGCAACCTCACTGACCCTTCTATGTATCGACCTATAAGTCTCCTGGAAATGAACCTGAAAATATTTAGTAAAATTATTTTAGAAAGACTGAAGATAGAAATAAACAATACAGGTGGAATGTCCTTTTTACAAGCTGGTTTTAGAAATGGTTACTCTACCCTGGACAATACTTTTATTTTGAGACATTTCATTGAAAAATATGTCTTTTTAAGAAAACAAAAGCTTTATACAATTTTTATAGATTATTCATCAGCATTCAAATCCATATCAAGGAAAATACTACGGGAAAAACTCCTGGACAGGGGCATTACCAGAGAATTAGGGCTGGATATTCAAACTGCCCCCAAAATGTGCGCAATAGCAGGAGCACGCACAAGTCCATTGCGCACATGCACTATAGACGTGATATTCAAAAATGGGGCAAGTCAAATTGTGCAACCAGCCAACGTCTGAATATCGCACAACCTACGCCATAGTGCAACCAGGAAGGGGAAGCTGAGCAGATACGATGCGCTATAGCGCAACAAGGGCAGCCCAGCTGAGCAGCCCAGAGGTGCCATAGCGCAAGCAGGGAGCCCCCCAGCAGCAGAGCAATGGAACTGTACAACCAGGGAGGTAGGCAGGGGCCCACCACCCATGCCACAGATGGGCACAGGAACACACTGCAGAACTGACAATGCACCCCCACACCCCAAGCACAGCACAACTGGGGGAGGGACGGAATACCCACTGGCCCATGGGGACAAGCAAACAAAGCACAGCTGGGCCATGTTGCCCTAGCACACACACTGGCAAGCTGAGACTGCCACACAAGGGGGTCGGACCACCCCATGGCACAGCAGGCCCCCCCCATGCACCGCACACCCTGCACCATGACTCCAAGACACCTCCCATGAGCAGTGACCAGCACTGCAGGAAACCCCATGCATACCCCCCCACTGTCACACTGCAACCTCGTGTACCACGGAACCATACAAGCCAGAGCCACCATGAGCACCCAGCAGTGGGTGGCAGCACACGGCAATGCAACAATGGCAGACACAGTGCCAACGTGCACAAACCCCCTGAGGCACAGCTGAGAGACCGAACATGTGTCACCACAAGAGGTACCCCACACAGGAAAGGGCATGCCCCTGACACCACTGCCATTGATACAGCACCCTGCACAGTAGACAAGTGTCACAGCGCTACCCACCATGAGCCACAGCAGCCAGCACAGACACCCACAGTGCTGCGTGGAAGCATGCAGCACACAGGATGCAACACAGTGCAGGGGAAACACACACCCATACCCTCGGGGACACCAATACAGGGATGCAGTAGTGTGGCAACCAAGCCCCCAGTGTGGGCCCATGTAAACTGTGCACACACAGCCTGCAGTCCACCATGGCACAGGGGTGACACCCACCCTGTGCATGAACTGTGGCCCTGTACGCCACCAGCATATGCCTGAATCACAAGTCACAGACAGTGGTGCACAGCCCCTGCAACACACACAAGCCACAGCATGGAGGTGGGACAGCAACTGTGGAGGCCACAGTGTCACCCGAGGCAAACATGTACCTCACCGTGACAGGAGGCAACCCAGCATTGTGACAGTCACAGTGGATGACCTGCAGGACAGCCCCACTGACAAGGCAGCAGACCTCGAGGCCAGACATGCAAGGGTGTCAGCTGCACAGGCCAAGGACAGCTTGACAGGGGCACAATGGACACAGAGCAGGCACTATGGAACACTGCACACAGCAATGCAATGCACAGAGAACAACATACACCACAGATATTGACTGAAAGCCACTCCCACACCAGAGACACCTCCCCACGCACACACACATATACCCATGACTGAACCTCCCCAGATGCCATGCACACCACTGCAACTGAGCACCTATAGCCAGCTGCAAATCAGAGACCACCACAGTATTCATATCAAAATATCTGTATTATAAAACCAACAACAACTAGAACAACAACATCAACATCTATTTACATATATACATATAAGGGGGGAGGTACAGGTACAAGGTGGGGTGGGTAAGGGGCAGGGGTAAACAACTGGGAGAGGGAAGGCGGGGTGTGAGGGTCAGTCAAAGGGGGGGTAAAGTCCGACTACTGGTCTCCAGCCTGCGCCCCTGCTGCCTGGTGCCAGTCCCAGGGTTGCTGTCTCCTCCTCACTCCATGCTGCTGGAGGTCCTGCAGTATTGCCAGGGATTCTGTGGCCACATGTAACAGCTGCTGCATGGAACGCTCTATGCATAGGAGTATCTGGACACCTAGGAAAAGGGATCAGAGTCAATGGGTGTGACTGTCCATCCCCCTGCAGCCCACCCATCATGAATGGCATACAGCCATGTGCCCCACTCCTGTGATGGTGTGCACCCACCCACAATGACCATGTACACAAGACATGCCCAACCAGGCAGCAACAGCCATGTGTACCACTGCACACCTCCACCGCCCATGTTCAGCACAGCACAACCAAGGCCATACAGTAACATGGCTATGCGGTGGGCAGGTAGTGCCACAGCCATATGCCCAGTGCATGCATGGACCACCATTGACGCACTCCCAGACATGCAGTGCCACTGAACAGTGCTGACTGTCACATGTCGCATGCATGGCAGTGGTGTCCATGGATGGTGGCCATGCCCTGCTCCCCACCCTGTCACACAGCATGCAATAGCAATCATGTTGTCATGGCACTCACCCTCATCGGGCTGTTGCTGGCATTGTGGTAGTTCACTGCCACAAACTGGTTCTGCAGCCACCACCCTCCGCTGCTGATCCATGGCCCTCCTCTGCTCTGCCACGCCTGTGGGAAACAAAAGGTGAGAAACACATCAGTACAATCCCAAAGCATATGTGCCCTGCCCCAATGTGTGTGCCCACCCACCCAGCCAGACCCATCCATCACATACCCTGTAAACACTGCCACAGCCAACCCTAGACCATCCCTCCCCCATGTGCTGGACACAAAAGACAGTGTTACCCATATGGACCTTACAGGTGCGTAGATGGATCACCCACCTGGACGAGGCACCACGCCCCTCCTGGCACACGACCGCAGATGTGCCAGTAGCTCCGGCTCTCTCCTCCTCAGGTCCCCATAGCGGTGCCTGCACTGCTCAGAGGTCCTCCTGCGGCCAGTGGCCGCCTCCAGGTCAGTAGCCACCTGTTGCCACACCTGAGTCCTGGCCCTGTCCAGAGGGACCTCACCATGCAGTGGGCCATAGTGTGGCTCCACAATGGCCACAAGATTGGCCAGCTCAAGGGCACTCCATTGGAGGGCTCTCCTGTGTGCCATCTCCAGATCTATAGTAGGCAATATGGTGCTCCGCAGCGCGGAAACCCCACGTGGAATTGCTGCACAATACACCGCCGCCATTCCCTATTGCACTGTCGGAACAACGCCGCCATTCCCTATCACGCTGTCACCGAACAGCGCGATAGAGCTGCAGACATGCCATGCGTACAGTGCCAAGGGGGCAAAGGTCGGGCACAGGGTCATGGGTCTCTGGCGCAAGGCCACGCACAGTGCCATCGGACATCTATGCATCTAGCATGATTGGTCGCCTGTGTGCCTTTGCCACAGCGAACTATTGCGCAGTTGTGCCACAGCGCCATGTAGTGACCATCACCGTAGTGCCACTGGCACAATGGTGGCCGTGCCCTGAATTGCCTACCGCACACAGCACGTCATCAGTGCGGCAGATGGCTGCGTCAGCTACCTGGGCATGTGCAGTGCGGTGTACTACGCAGTCACAGAACTGCGCCATTGGCTCAGCATGTTCAACCATATTGCGCAAAGTGCGACAGCGCGATATTCAGCCGTCATATGCAAATCACCCAATCAGCCATTCAATGGCGCAGCAGCGTGATTTGCATCTCATTAAAGTTGCTCCACACCTAATTTGCATGGATTGTGCCATAAAACTGTGACACTGTTCTGCAATGGCCATAAGCGGTTACTGCAGTTGATAGATGAGTTGCATGCTGTGTGCTGTACTAGACTGTGGTCTCAGGGAATTGCTGTGTACTGCACAGTCACAG